>OY728123.1:718002003-722802003 GCA_963277665.1 Viscum album | reverse complement strand
TGGGCACAAAACAGAATCAGAATATTCAAAGATCTCAAAGGGAAAATCATAGTGCTGAAATATCACGAGGGAATGCATCCTATATCAGGTGTTATTGCTGTGGGAAAATGGGACATTCACAGTATGTGTGTTCCATAGCCAAGAGATACAGAAGGGAACATGAATAGAGATGGTAGCCAAACAGAGAACGGTTTTCCAGAACACATTTTGAAGGACACTGTTTTTGGTGTGGAGGATTTGGACACATGGCTAGATATTGCACTTCAAACATTCAGAGAAATGTGTCAAAGAAGAATCAAAATGTTCTCAAGAAGAAGATCAATAAACCAACAAGTGAGTTAAAAGTTCAGAACAGATTTGCAGCTCTGCAAGATGAGGGTGGTCCATCATACTCTGAGAAAGAACAGAAGTCTCAATCCATGCCGAGTCTGAAAGAAAAAGTATGGACCAAGAAGAAGAAAAATGAGAAGGCTGTGGTGGCGGAGATTGCCCTTAAAGCATCAGATCGATCTGGTGTTTGGATCCTTGATAGTGGTTTCACATCCCACATGACGGGTAATAAGGATCTTGTTACAGGCATCAAATATGACAAAGAAGGAGTTGTCAAATTTGGAAATGATGAAGTCCTGAAGATTGTTGGCTTAGGGAAAGCCAAGTTTGGGGGCAAAGAGATGAGACGTGCTGATGTCTTGGTAGTAGAGGGTCTCAGTCATAACCTACTCAGTGTCAGTCAACTATGTGACTCTGTTCACTCTATCCAATTTACCAAGAAGACGTGTGTTGTGAAAGGAAACGATGGAGCGGCTGTTCTGCAGGGAAAAAGGTCAAAGGGAAATCTCTATCTTGTAGGTGGGGAAGAAGATACTTGTCTTTTATCCAGAGAGGAAGAAAACCAGCTGTGGCATAAGCGACTTGGTCATCTATGCCAACCATCTATGGGGGATCTCGTTAAATGTGATGCTGCTAGAGACCTTCCCAAACTATCACGTGATCGCACTCATACGTGTGATGCTTGTCAACAAGGGAAAATCATCAGAAAGACATACATGCCAAAGGAACATAAATCAACTAGAGTGCTCGAATTTGTGCATGCTGATATATGTGGACCTATCTCACCACGAGCTATAAATGGGCAAAGGTACTATGTTCTTTTAGTTGATGACTATAGCAGAATTGCCTGGGTATTCATCTTAACCCATAAGACAGAGGTGTTCAGTTTCATAAAGCAGTATAGGAGGGAATCAGAAAAGATGCTTGGGCATAAAATTCTGAAGTTTCGTACTGATAACAGTACGGAATTTACAAATAGTCAGGTTGAAAACTATCTTGAGAAACATGGGATAAGGCATCAAGTTTCATCAGTAAGAACTCCCCAACAGAATGGAGTAGTTGAAAGGAGAAATCGGATCATCAACAACATGGACATAACAATGCTTATTGATAAGGACCTGCCAGAGAAATTTTGGAAGGAAGCAGTTTTGACATCGGTCTATATTTCAAACAGGTCCCTGTTATGTCCGAAGCAAGGGAAGACTCCGTATGAACTGTGGTATGGAAAGAAGCCAAAGTTGAAGTACTTTCTAATATTTGGAAGTAAGTGTTTCATTCTCAACAAAGAACATCATAGGAAGTTTAAGGCACGAGGAGATGAAGGGATATTCCTTGGCTATTCCGGGAAAAGCAAAGCGTATAAATGTTTCAACAAAAGGCTGGGAAAAATTATTGAAAGCAATGATGTCACTATAGTTGAAAATGAGAATAATACTCAACGATCTAGTGAACAGTTCCTGGATGAAAGTGATGATGAGGTAAGAAACCCAGGGGGAGCAGAAGTGGCAGAAGCTGACTCAAAAGAAGATACTGATGATGAAGAGGAAAATGTCAAGTCGGTGTCTGCGAGGAAGACAAAGAGTTGAGCTGAAATTGATAGGCAAAATATCATTGGTGATCAGACAGCTCCAGTTCAGACTCAAAGAATGAAATCATCACAGCAAGCATCGTTTTTGTCTCAAGTGGAGCCGAAATGTTTTTCTGATGCAACTGAAGATGAAAACTGGGTTCTGGCCATGAACGAAGAGCTTGATCAGATTGAGAAGAACCAGACATGGGAGATTGTTTCGAGGCCAGAAGACAAGAATGTCATCGGGACTAAATGGGTCTATCGCAACAAGATGAATGAAGATGGCACAGTTATTTGGAACAAAGCACGACTAGTGTGCAAGGGATACTCCCAGATAGAGGGAATAGATGTTGATGAGACATTTGCACCGGTTTCAAGGCTGGAGACTATCAGATTATTTTTTGCCATAGCAGTGCAAAGAAAGTTCAAAGTGTTCCAGATGGATGTCAAATCCGCATTCTTGAATGGGGTTCTGGAAGAAGAGGTGTATATTGAGCAGCCAGATGGTTTTCTCATTCATGAGGATGAGAACAAGGTTTGCAGGCTGAAGAATGCGTTGTATGGGCTGAAACAAGCACCAAGGGCATGGTACTCAAGGCTTGATCAGTACTTGAAGAAGCTTGGTTTCCAGCATGGAGGAGTTGAGTACAACCTCTATTTTAGCAGTGATAGTAATCAAAGGATGATGGTGCTAGTGTATGTCGATGAAATAATTTTTGGCGGATCAGATGAAGCTCAGTGCATACAGTTTTCCGAATTCATGAAAAATGAGTTTAAAATGTCAATGATTGGAGAGCTAACGTTTTTCCTTGGTCTACAGGTGACACAAGGAAGGAATGGAACTTTCATTTCTCAATCCAAATATACCAAGGAGGTTCTAAGAAGGTTTGGAATGGATAATTCCATGGAAATGAAGACTCTGGTTGCTACCCGGATGAAATTATCAAAATATGAGGATGGCAAGGCAGTTAATATCACAGAATACCGGAAAATCATTGGAAGTCTGTTGTACTTAACTGCAACAAGGCCTGATATTCTTTTTGACACATGCCAAGCAGTGAGATATCAGAGTAATCCCAAGGAAAGTCAAATGCTTGCAGTGAAAAGAATACTTCGGTATATCAAGGGCACGGTGGACTTCGGTTTGACATACAATGACAAATCTCAGACATAGTTATTGGGATATACTGATGCAGACTGGTCCGGTTCAGCAGATGATAGAAAATCAACATCAGGTGGTGCATTCTATCTTGGTGGATTGTGTATTTTTTGGCTAAGCAAGAAACAAGATTGCATTTCATTGAGCACCGCAGAAGCTGAGTATATTGAGGCCACTCAAGCATGCATACATTTATTGTGGATGAAGCAGCAGCTTGAAGATATGGGAGTTGAAGTGAAGTCTCCGATCCGAATCTAGTGTGACAACTCAAGTGCTATAAATCTTAGCAAAAATCATGTCCATCATTCCAGGACAAAGAACATTGAGATCAAGTATCATTTCATCAAGGAGAAATTTGAGCAGGGCATCGTGAAGTTGGAGTATGTGCCTACAGAGCTACAGGTTGCAGACATTATGACAAAGGCCTTACCCAAGGAAGATTTTGAGAGGCATCGACTGGCTCTGGGAGTTCATTCGATTCCCCGCACTTGAAATAGTGTGGATGTGGGACCCCCCCCCTCTCCCCGAGGTATGATGTGTTTTTCCCTAATATGCTGATTTGTTCTCTACTCTGTTGCAGACTTCAAAGGACTGCCTTTGGGTTCATTGACAAAGGGGGAGAAAATAGTGATTGTTCAAGGGGGAGAAAATGTGGAGCTTTGATAAATCATGAATGATATGGGGAGAAGCTGACAGGTGGAGCAGCCAGATAGGGGGAGTTGAAGCTAGTTGAACGTGCTTAGCCAGAGCTTAGCTTGGACAACACATGAAATATGGCTAAATTGGTGTTGAAGCTATGAGCAGAAAGGGGGAGCGTATTAAATCTGATGATGCTAGAAGTGATCGATCAAAGAATAGATATCACGACAACTGAGGATCGTGATAAAAGTAGAAGAGTGGTGTTGGAAAGTGGTAAGACTATTTCCAAACCAAACATTGGTCTTACAACAAATCCATCAACAACTGGTATCAGTTTAGTACAAATTGGTATCAGTTTGGTGTCAATAGTGGATGTCAGAGATAATTTGATTCATTAATGAACTTTTCATTTACTCTTGTTTCTCACGCCGAGCATTGCTCATGTGGGCTTAGAGTATGTGTTGCGTAAATCCTTGATCGCTATCAGAATCGCAATGAGGCGAATGGAGGCTGAAGAATCAACGATGTATCTTTGTTTTGGAAGAGTTTTCAACAAACCCAATGGGGGAAATTGTTGGACAGAAATCCCTCAAGATATCATTGAAGCATTTTTGAGGTGATTGTGTTTGTTGATAAAGTGGACATCTGAGTAGTGATTGTTGACAAAGAAAATCAATGACATACAAATTTGTTGACAAAGAGGATTTCATGGTGGAATGTCGAGTTCAAGAGCTAAGGTCAACGATCCATGTTTGATTCAAGAACTTCGATAAAAGGAATGGATGATCTGGAGGCGGTACAAAAGAACAGATACAAGGTGGTGCCGTTTTCCAGTGTTTTCCAAATTTTAGGGCCTGAAAATCGGCAAATGAAGAAAAGTGTTTTTGGCAAAGGGACTTGCGCGTTGTGGACTTGGAGTATAGGTAAATTGCGTGCCATATGTTTTTCAAGATCAGAAGATCAAAATATGGAAAAGGAAGTAGGTTCGCGCAAGTTTGGGAGTTGGTCGCGCAAGTGTCCAAAAGGACAGAAGACTTGCGCGCCGAAACGGGTCGCGCAGGTGACTTGCGCGCCGTCGCGTAGGGTGGTCAGATTGCTTATAAATACTGGACCACCCCTCCTCATTTTTAATGGAGTTTAACAATTTGAGAAATCAGAGCTCCTGTCGCGCAGGTGTGGTGGTCGCGCAAGTGGTGAGTGTGGGTCGCGCAGGTGAAGTAGCGCGCCAGTGGTTGAAGTTTTTCGCCGGTGTTAGAAGTTGCGCGTCAGTTGGCAGTTGCGCGCCAATATTGGTTTGGGCTTAAAAGGAAGAGAGTTGCGCAAGTTTGGAGTTGAGGGAGCTTGTGTCGCGCAAGTGTCAGAGGAGGACTTGGGCGCCCGTTGTGACTTGCGCGCCGATACTTGCGCGTCGAGGTAGACTTGCGCACCAAGTAAGGTTTGTTCCAGCAGTGTTTTTCGGACTGCGTGGAAGCTGTAAGTTTTCCCGATACCTTCAGTGCAAAGAGATATTCATCTTCGGGTGAAAGTTGTACTTCAACAAAGCATCTACACACAGAGAAAGATGCATTCATTCATGCAAATGAAGAGACCTACAGGTCTATAAACTGTGAGTGGATTCCTTCCAAGAGAAGTGAAATTAAGAATAGAAGAGAAGGTGATCCTCTCCACCGGTAGTGATCTAGAGAGAGAGAGACAGGGAGTGACCCTTGGGAAAGCAGTGAGCTGACCCTAAATTTTTAAAGGCAGTGAGCATGGGTATAGAAGTGATCTAGCCCGAACCTTGTAATCCATAGCTAGTGAAGATTAGTGGAATTTGGTACGACCGGCAACCTGTCGGCGTATGCTCCTTGTACGTAGCCCTTAGCGGTGAACCAAGTAAAATTGTTGTGTCTTGCACTTGCTTTACTTTATGTTTATACTGTGTAGCAGGAAAGAGAGAGAAGAGTGTTTTTCTTAACAGCGAATCAAGATCAGAACGGGCATTAATTTTTAATTAGTCATACCCTGATTCACCCCCCCCCCTCTCAGGGTATTCAGCCTAGTGGACCTAACAAGTAGACACATCTACCCAGTATAAATTTTTTTTACAAAACATGAACTCTTGAAAAAAAATTCATGTCTCGTTCCATGTTTAAGACAACATTAATTTTCCTTGATCCCATCCTTGAACTTATTCCACTTTATGCCCTGTGAAAAAAATTTCAAAAAAATTGGGATGAGCATAAAAAAGTTCAGTATGGGATACAAAATGATGTAAAACTAGTAGTTTTTCAAAACAACAAGTAAACCATGAATACTTTAACATAAGTATAACTTTTCACCTTTATGAAGTAGTAAATAATCTTCACTGAATAAATGATCATTACATACCCTTTTGTAACCAAAATATTACCATAAAACCCATATAAAGAACACATAAATTTTAAAGGTAACTTGGGACATAAACATACTTAAATGGAATAACCATACGGTCGACTTCCAGACATATCACTCAATGAAATAGCCATATGGCCAACTTCCATAACCAATGCATTGGAGGTTATAACGTAACCACCCGTCCTGGTATTCACGACACCACCCGTCATATGTTTTATCATGTAACCACCCGTCAAATGTCCAAGTACCATCATAACACATAAAATATTGTAAATATAAACATTTCACTAATAACATTTCATTTTCAATCACATGAAATAATTTCAAGATATTGAAATAATCAATCCTTTTTCAAAAACCATTTAAAAAAATATTTTGGAATAAAAGTGTCCCATACCACTTTGAAGCTTTTAATGGAATTATAATATGAAAACATTAATATCCAAATAAATAAATACTCAAAACAATTTTTAAAACATGGACATTAAGATAAATATTTAGAATAATAAATCATTAAAACATTTAAAAATGATATTTTTCTTAAAGAGTTTTTTACAAAATGAGAGACGCATGAATACAAAAATTTTAGGAATAACATTTAATCAGAACTTTATAATATCATGCGAATAAAGGTATTAATTATATAATATGTCAAAGGATAGTATATAAACCACATAAGTGTGAATTGTTGTATAACTACAATGAAGTCTCAGTGGAAATGTAAATTGAGATGAAATCCCTTATAAAGATAGTATACTTAAATTAAGGATAAGTCAATCACATAATTATGTGTGAGAAATATAAATACACTGAATATAAGTGTATATTATGTGTAAAAAAATCAGAGGTAATTCACACATATTCATAGGATGACATGATCAATAAGTACAAGTTGAACCCAACGAATCGAAATTGGGTTAAGAAGTTTCCCGGTAGAAATTCGACAGCCTAACGTCGTCTCTTTTAAATTAAGAAAATGAGTTGATGAGATAAAAATGGTATATCATCACCTGGACATAAAGTTGAAATCAATAAGGATATATATGAATAAATCCCAACATAATAAGATTTAAATTAAAAGACATAACAAAAAGAAGTCTATTAAAAAGAGGAGGGTGAATGGTTCCCTTACAGATGTGGAAACTTAATAAACATATGCCACATGGAAGAAGGATCATAAAATAAAGATTTATATACTCATAAATTAAAGTATATGACACAAAGAGTACAATCATGGGCAGTACATACACCACACAAAAAAAAGTAGTTGCAAATATAGCATGTATCTCATGGGGATAAAAAGTGAGATGAAAACCCATTACCACGTTGTAATCAATCGAGTCGTATGACCAAAAGTTAATAACCACCAAATGAATCACAGAATACCATGAATATAATGATACTCATGATAATATATATATCAAAAGTCAGTACAAAATACACCACATGCAATAAATATGTGGTGAACAATGGAAATCTCACAGAATTGAAAGTGAGATAAGAAAATCCGTTACAAAAATTCAGCAGCATAACGGCGCCACATAAAAATTCTTAAAATTAATTGATGAGATTAAGAGGGGGTCCCTAATTATATGAAAATAAAAATTACATTATGGTGAATATAAAAGAACAACCTCCAACATAAGAACGTGGATCATAAATGAAATGTCATAAAAGAGAGTACTTGAAAAGAAAGAGAGTGGTCAGATCCCTTACCTCATGTCCAACATGAATTGATTGTTCTTTAATATCCTGAATAATAATATAAATTTAATTTATACTTGCTTAAGAACCTTTTTCAAGTTTATTATTCCTTTTATATCACTTATTACCATTTTATAAACATTATGTTATCATTTAAGTTAATAACATCCAATTTGTCGATATTTGGTACTAGAGACAAAAATGGACTTCTTATAATCACATGTGTATCATGTGGTCAATGTTTCATTATATTCGAAATTATATTCATGATTTTGATATCATATATATCATATATATCCATTATATATATATTTTTTATAATAGTACATAACATTTAGTGGTAAGAAAGAAAATGCACCGTTCATGGAGACGGTAAGCCGTACGTACGCATGAACGCTACTTTCATTTCTATTTCTTATTTTAATGGAATTAAAACATAATGATACATAGTTATATTATAATTATAGTATAATATAATATATAATATAATTAACTCTATCCTTTATACATCCCACTTAATGCATTAACGAGTCACATCACTCTGAGGGGGCGGTAGTCCGCGCTTTCTCAAATGAGATTATCGTTTTTACCCACTATGGAAACCATAAAGGCAGGATATAAATGGAAAATACAGAATCATAAAGAAAAAATAAACATAATATATATCATATGTAAATAAAATTCCATCATAGTTGCCACCATGAGAGGCGGTTGGAGATATTTGAACAATTATCGTTTCGTGAGGCGTTAGTTTTCCATCCACAGAAACATTATGTTCTTGACCCATTAGAAGGAAGTGTGTGTAAGTCTAGTTCAAATAATTCTCATAACAACATCCTAGTATATTTAGGATACTGGTTTTGTAAAAAAAGAAAATAAATAAAAAGATTTTAGGGGTTGGATAAGCAAAATAAAAGAAAACAATTTAAGAGAAAATGTTACCTTCAATTTTGGTAACTCCCTTTGGTTTGAAACAAAGGACTTTTTGAAGTGACTTCTACCTACAGTAAGGATTTTAGGAGGAGTAGAGGGATTTAGGGAGACTAATTGGGAAGAGTTTGGATGAGAAAAACGGCTTTATAGGGGTGAATAATTGGTTAGAAATGGACTTCTTTTATAAGGGGAGGAGGGGCTCTTTAGGAATGTGTGAATCTATTATTTTATTATATAATTATATTCGGTTTCTAATGGTCCAAAAATCATTATATTCTACGATTAGATGAGTCATGGTCGAAATAAAATATTCCAATCAGAATTTGACATGTTTTGGATAATATTTTAATCATAATAATCTTATTTATTTAAATCATTTATTAATGAGGTAAATACTGCATCATTATTGTGTCGTAAATAATTAAATTTATTTGATGTCTAAAAAAAAAATACCATGATATAGAGAAATATATTTATATTTACAAATAATATTTGTAGTCGAAAATACGACTTATATAACACCATATAAAAATTAATTACTCAAATGTTTTAGTTTATGTCATTTTGGCCTTTACTTTAAATTAATTAATCTAAATTGTCATTATCACATCAATGTGGATCGGAGGGGTCACAAAATAGACCCAAAGATTCCCATGGTCGTTAATGACTCAACCAATAAGGGTAAGTCAAGTGTTGAGGTAATTTTGAATTATTATAATATCCTTTTAAAATTGAATTACCCTATTAACCATTAACCTGGGTAAATAAAAGTCCAAAGTTAATATTCACCAAAAATTATTTTTATCTTAATGAACCAAATTTCACCTCTTTATAACACACATGTATGTCATATTTTTTAAATTCAATTTTTATAATTCGTAAAATTTCATTTAAATGAAAAAGTCAATTTTTTAACTACCACTAAGTGGTGTCACTATTCATCAAAAATCAATGTTTTTCAGAAAAATATCAAAATTTCAGCCTAAGAATTATTTTATATACTGAATTCAAAATTGATATCTATATTTCCAAATTCAAAACATATAAGTGGCATTAATTAATTTAAAAAATAATTCCCGTTGTTAAAAAAAATAACTTGTTTTTAAGAAACAATAACTATCAAAAGATTGATACTTGTTTATGTCAAATTTCATAGTGAAATTAATTCAAATGACCCACATTGGATTAAATGGTAAAAATATATTTTAATTTTACATTAAAACCAATTAAAAAGATAATATTACCATATAAATAAATTTGTTAAAAAGTCAATTTTGAATTAAAATACAATATATTTCACTAATCATTAAAAAATGAACTTCATCAGAAATATTCCAAAAATTTACCCAAACTAAATTTTTATGTCCCCATTATAATGAAGGATTTTATTTGGCCATATAGAATGTATTAAAGTGACTAAAACTTGATATAAAAAAGGTTTTCCATTAAAAGGCGATAAATTAGCCTTTTAATATAAATCATGCTTAAAATTAGATTTATTCACATTTTAAGCCTCTAAATTTTATTGAGTAAATGTAAATACATTTATCAAACATGTATAATCATATTTCATTTAGTTTTGTTTATTCCTGCTGATAAAAAGGCTAAGAGTTGACTAAAATTTAAAATAATAATAATATATTATTAGTTTGCAACATAAGATTTCAAAGAAACCCGTTGTTGCGTATCAGGTATGCTATCGAACCTAGAAACCCTTTTAAAGTAAAATTAATATTAAATGTCAAAATATTAATAAATATGAAATATTTCTTATTCTTTATTTACCTAGGGTGTTACATCCTTCCCCCCTTTTGTGAATTGCGTCCTCGCAATTTAAAGAAATGGGCTTAGAGACATCATTGAAAGTCCCACATCAGAAAAAGAGTCAGTAAAACTATCACTTTAAAAGAAAGAAAGAGAAGCAAAAAGGTCACCTGAGTTAACCCATACTAAGGTTCCATGAAAACATTGATATGGAGGAGAAAAAAGGGTCAAGTTCTGATGGAGAGTGTTAGGAAACATGTTTAAGTGAAAATTATACACCAGAAAATCACAAACTTATGATGGGTTAAACAGTCTTTGATTCCACAGTTGGAAAAGTTAACAGACAAGGTTTTTGTTTAAAGTTACTTTTTTAGAGGAATTTAATTATGATATTAACAAAAAACATAAATAAATATAGTTTACTTTTCAGGTAGACATTCAACTTTTAATATATTTCTAACACAAACTCATATTTTCTCCAGACGATGAATGTTCAAGATGACTTTTTTCACATTAAGAGCACTATAATCAACTTTTAGATAATCACATAATCCAAAAAAGATGAACTATATATTAACTAAAACCAAAATGTTTAGTATAAGATCAGATAATAACCAAAATTATAACCATTTATAAATAGAAATACTTCTCTTAATCTCCAAAATTCAATAAAAAGAACCTAAGGTTCAAGAAAGAACATTAAATAAACAGTTATCATTATAATTATTCAAAGTAATCAAAACTAAGATTTAAAACCAAATATCTAAAGGATTTAATCACATACTCTTCCATGGTAAATCTTAACAGTTATCTCCATATAACATATGTTACTCTTAAAGTCTAATACTGAAAAGTAATTAACCTAATCACATATCCTCAATGATAGGTTAATCATTTCTATAGATAACCCAAAATCAACTTATTCCTGACTCATAAGGTCATCTAACTAAAAATAATTAGTCATACTAATCAGGGAATTCACGTAGTCCTGTGGTAGGTGATAAATACCAATAGCACTTTGGTTGTGGGTTCGATTCCCACAACATCGTCCGACGCGATGGGTGGTCACACGGTTTGAATGTTATCCCTTTTCAAAAACCACATAATTTTATAACACTCCCAAAAGATATAAATTCATCAAAAATAACCATAACATATTTTAACCACCAAGGTTATCTAATAAATTTCGTTTTTCATCTAAAAATGTATCAACCAGTAAATTCCTCAAATTCAAGGATTATATAAACCCAAACGGTTATTTATAACTAAAAACACAAAAAAAGAAGATAATTATTGCTTGAATAAAATTTTCATATATCAATCTTTAGGGTTACAAATACTATAAAGTGTCTTCTAATGTAATCCAATCATCAAATGAGCCTTAATACTTTTAAGCATTTCACCATCCTGAAATCCACCATAACTCTTGAATCCCTTATATGTTGACCTCATACTCATTCAACGTTCTTAATGATCCATTAACCATTCATTACCAACTTATTCTGAATTACTTATTTACTACAAACAAAATCATGAATTATATCCTAATATTTCAATAATAGGAAAACATATGTTAAGAAATAATTGATACCTTTCATTGGTCATTGTCAGTTTCTTCATCCTCAATCGGCATGGCATTACGTATTGGTAAATGAATATTTGTACGATCTTGGTGATCCCATTCCTGAAACATCTTCATAGGACACTTTTTTGTATAATGACCATGCATACCACATTTAAAAAAATCAATTGATCCCTGAAATAAAATCATTCGCTTTCCTAGAGTCAACTAGAAGCTTCCTTTTTCCATGGAAGGTTCTTTATTTTTGACATTCATTCCTACATATATAGCATATCACCGTCCCTTTGAATAATTTTCCTAGGTGTTTCTTTCCACATCCTTGACAGAGGTTTTTGAAAATACATACCTTTATGATTATTACCTGAAATTCCATATGGATTTGTTTCTCGAATACACATTCCCTAATTAAAATCACCAAGTTTCAGGTTTTCAATCATGACTCTAGATAGTTGGTTGAGAATAACCACTAGTGTTCTCATTTCATCTCTCATTTCATTCAGTTTCTCATTCAGAAAACCGTCACCATTTTCTTCACATCCACTGTTACCTTGGTTCCTGCTAGATCCAGCCATTTACTAAAACCAAAAAGGTCAGTGTGAGTATATCAGTAAAATCATCATATAATGTCTTATGATGAGGGTAAATACTTATTCATGTTATCTTAAACTCATTGAAAATAAATACAACTCATTCTAATATTCCTACCATTATGGTTATGTTACTTATTCTTAGATAACACCATAACCTCTAAAGTTGTCTAAACCGAACTATGATACCAACTATAAGGACCCTGGCTTAAAACATTACAAAATCTTGAATTAAATGAATAATACACATTGAGGATCTTTTTAGGTTTAGAGTTTTATGGAGTTAGGCCATAACTACTACATAACAACATTAATATTACAAGTAGACACTTCTACCCAGAATCCATTTTATACAAAACATAAACTCTTGAAAAAATGTCATGTCTATTTCCATGTTTAAGGAAGCATGAATTTTCCTTTATCTCATCCTTGAACCTATTCCACATTATGTAATGTGAAAAACATTTCAAAAAAAATATGGGATGAGCATAAAAATATTAGTAAGGGATACACAAAGAAGTAAAACTTATAGTTTTATAAAACAAGTAAACCATGAATACTTTAACATAAGTAATACTTTTCACCTTTATGAACTAGTCAATAATCTCAACTGAATAAAAGATCATTACTTACCATTTTGTAAATAAAATATTACCATAAAACTCATATATAGGACACATAACTTATGAAGGTAACTTGGGACATAAACATACTTAAATGGAATAACAATACGGTCTACTTCCACACATATCACTAAATAGAATAGCCATACAGCCGACTTCCATACCCAATTCATTGGAGGTTATAACATAACCACCCATCCTAGTATTCACGACACCACCCGTCATATGGTTTATCACGTAACCAGCCGTCAAATGTCCAAGGACCATCATAACACATAAAATATTGCAAATATAATCATTTCACTAATAACATTTCATTTTCAATCACAAGAAGTAATTTCAAGATATTGATATAATCAATCCATTTTCAAAAACCATTTAAAAAACGATTTTTGAATCAATGTGTCCCATACCAATTTGATGCTTTTAATCGAATTATAATTTTAAAAAATTAATGTCCTTATAAATAAATACTCAAAACCATTTTTAAAACATGGACATTAAAGATAACTATTTAGAATAATAAATAATTAAAACATTTAAAAATGATATTTTTGTTAATGTGTTTTTAACAAAATGAGAGACGCTTGAATACAAATCATTAATGAATAACGTTTAATCATAACTTTATAATATCATGAGAATAAAGGGATTCATGATATAATATGTCAAAAGACAATATATACACCACATAAGAGTGAATTGGTGTGTAACAACAATGAAGTCTCAGTGGAAATTTAAATTGAAATGAAATCCCTTATAAAGATGGTATCCTTAAATTAAGGATAAGTCAATCATGTAATTATGTGTGAGAAATATAAATAAACCCAATATAATTGTATATTATGTTTAAAAAAATCATAGGTAATTCACACATATCCATAGGATTACATGATCATGAAGTACATGTGGAACCCAAAGAATTGAAATTGGGTTAAGAAGTTCCCCTGTAGAAATTCGACAGCCTAACAACGTCTCATTAAAATTCAGAAAATAGGTTGATAAGATAAAAAGGGTATCTCATCACTTGGACATAAAGTTGAAATCAATAAGGATATATAAGAATTTATCCCAACATAATAAGATGTAAATTAAATGACTTAATAAAAAAGAAGTATTTTAAAAAGAGGAGGGTGAAAGGTTCCCTTGCAGATTTGGTAACTTACAAAACATATGTCACATGAAAGAAGGATCATAAAATTAATATGTATATACTCATAAATGAAATTATATTACACAAATTGTACAATCATGGGATTTACATACACCACACAAAAGAAAGTAGTGGAAAATATAGCATGTATCTCATGGGGATAAAAAGTGAGGTGAAAACCTCTTACCATGTTGTAATCAATCGAGTCGTATGACCCAAAGTTAATAACCACCAAATGAATCACATAATACCATGAATATAATGATACTCATTATAATATATATATCAAATGGAAGTACATGATACACCACATGCAATAAATAAGTGGAGAACAATGGAAATCTCACGGAATTAAAAGATTGATAAGAAAATCCCTTACAAAAATTCGGCGGCCTAACGACACCACTTAAAAATTATTAAAATGAATTGATGAGAGAAAGTGGGGTTCTCCCATAATATGTAAATAAATATTTAAATATGTTGAATATAATAGAACATAATCCAACATAAGAACATTGAGCATAAACGAAATGACATAAAATATAGTACTTGAAAAGAAAGAGAGAGGTCGGATCCCTTACCTCATGTCTGACTTAACTTGATCATTCTTTAATCTCCTGAATAATAAACTAAATATAATTTATACTTTCTTAAGAACCTTTTTCATGTTTATTATTCCTTTTATATCACTTATTACAATGTTATTAACATTATGTAATCATTTAAGTTAATAACGTATATTTTGTTGATATTTGGTAATGGAGTCAAAAATGGACTTCTTATAATCACATGTTGTTCATGTGGTAAATGGTTCATTATATTCTGAATTATATTCATGATTTTGATATCATATATATCATATATATCCAGTATTTAAATGTATTTATAATAGTACATAACATTTAGTGGTATGAAATGAAATGCACTGTTCATGGAGACGGTAAGTTGTACGTACGCATGAACGCTACTTTCATTTCTATTTCTTATTTTAATGGAATTAAAACATAATGATACATAGTTATATTATAATTACAGTATAATATAATATATCATATCATTAAATCTATCCTTTATACATCCCACATAAGGCATTAATAAGTAAAATCACTTTGAGGGAGCGGTAGTCCGCTTTTCCTCAAATGACGTTATTGTATTTAACCACTATGAAAACCATAAAGGCATGCTAAAAATTTAAAATATAGAAGCATAAAGAAAACATAAACATAATATATATCATATATAAATACAGTCCCATCATAATGGACACCATGAGATGTAGTTGGAGATATTTGAACAATCATCATTTCGTGAGGTGTTAGTTTTCCATCCACAGAAACATTATGTTCTTCACCCATTAGATGGAGGTGTGTGTAAGTGTAGTTAGAATAATTTCAATAATAACATACTAGTATATTGTGGACACTGGTTCTGTTACAAAAGAAAATAAATAAAAATATTTTCAGGGTTGGAGAAGTAAAATAAAAGAAAACAATTGAAGAGAAATTGTTACCTTTAATTTGGGTAACACCTTTTGGTTTGAAACAAAGGACATCTTGAAGAGCCTTCTGCCTATGGTAAGGATTTTAGAAGGAGTTTATGGATATAGAGAGCCTAATTGGGATGAGTTTGGACGAGACAGATGACTTGAGATGTGTGGGGAATTGGATAGAAGTGGTCTCCTTTTATAAGGGGGAGGAGGGGCTCTTTAGGAAAGTGTGAAACTATTATTTTATTATATAATTATATTCGGTTTCTAATAGTCCAAAACAGGTATATTAGAATATAAGATGATTCATGGTCTAAAAAAATCATTCAATCATAATTTGACATGTTTTCTATAATAGTTTAATCATTTTATCTTATTTATTTAAATCATTTATTAACGAGGTAAATACTGCATCATTATTGTGTCATAAAAAATTTAATTTATTTGATGTCTAAAATTTTTAAAAAAAATAAAATGATATAGGAAATAGTTTTATCTTTCCAAAGAATACATATAATCGAAAATAGGACTTATATTTCACCATATAAAAATTAATTACTATAAGATTTTTATTTTTGTCATTTTGGCCTTTACTTTAAATTAATTAATCTGAATTGTCATTATCACTACCAAGTGGATCAAAGGGGTCCCAAAATTTTCCAAATATTACCATGGTCTTTAATGACTCAACCAATATGTTTAGGACAATTGTTAAGGTAATTGTTAATTATTATAATTTTCATTTTAACCTTGAATTACCCTATTTATCATTAACCGCGGTAAATAAAAGTCAAATGTTACTATTCACCAAAAAATATTTTCATCTTAATGAACCATATATTACTTCTTGATAACAAACATGTATGTCAGATTTTTGAAATTCAATTCACAGAAGTGTTAAATTTTAATTTAAATGAAAATATCAGTTTTTTAACTACCACTTAGTCTTGTCACTATTCATCAAAAACTGAACTTTTTCAGAAAAATACCAAAATTTCAGCCTAAGAATTATTTGATATTCCAAATTAAAAATTGATGAATATTTTTAAAAATTATAAAAATATATGTGGCATTAATTAATTTAAAAATTAATTCTCGTTGTTAAAACAAACAGCATGTTTTTAAGAAACAATAACTATCAAAAGATTGATACTTGTTTATGTCCAATTTCAAAGTGAAATTAATGCCAATGACCCAAATTGGATTAAATGGTAAAAATATATTTTAATTTCACTTTAAAACCAATTAAAAAGATAATATAACCGTATAAATAAATTATATTAAAAGGTACTTTTGAATTAAAATACAATATTTTTCACTATTCATTAAAAATGAACTTTATCGGAAATATTCCAAAAATTTACACAAAGTAAATTCTGATGTCCCCATTATAAATAAAGATTCTATTTGGACATATAGAATATATTAATGTGATGAAAACAAGATATAAAAAGGGTTCACCATTAAAAGGCGATAAATCAGCCTTTTAATGTAAATTATGCTTAAAATTATATTCATTCAAGTTTTAAGCCTCTAACTTTTATTGGATAAATGTAAATACATTTAAGAAACATGTATAATCAAATGGTATTTAGTTTTGTTCATTCCTTCCAATACAACGGCTAAGAGTTAACAACCATTTAAAATAATAATATTATATTATTAGTGTGCAACGTAAGATTTCATAGAAACCCATTGTTGCATATCGGGTACGCTATAGAACATTGCAACCCTTTTAATGAAAAATTAATATTTAATTCAAAAATATTATTAAATATGAAATATGTATTATTCTTTATTTATCTGGGATGTTTCAAGTAGTGGATGTGAATACTGCAGTTGAGGGGGTTGTTCCAACTTGGAATGTACTGTAGTTTTCATGCATGGATGATGGGAAACCTATGAATCTAATATTTCATTATGGAGAATAAATGTAGGTGGAAACTCTTATGATCGGTTCTTCAACAGATGAGGGTGATATAAATATGGAAGGGACTATTCGGGTGGACACCAATAGAGAACACATGGACTGGATTGAAAAAAAAATCATATGAATGTTAGAGGACTCAAGGCATTGAATATAAACAAAGAGGAATACTTGCAAGCATGGGACAGAATGGTGCGTCGATTTGAAGACCTCATAAAGGATGATCCAGAAACAACGGTAGCTACTTTGATCAGGGAACATATAAAGGACAAAAATGTCAATAGGCTTAAATTTTCCTTTAAAAACTTTGTGTTTTCTTAGGGTTTCTCACTTTTTCCTCAAAAGTGTCTATGTTTATAATAAAAAAATGAAATTGAATTTTAATCAAGCTCCTCAAGACGTACATACATGTTCATGATGATTAATTTGGGGTTCCTCCTACAGCTTCCATTATCACTACCTCTCATCCTACTTCTCCAATGAATGTCTCTTAGGATCATTCCCAGATTCGACTATTCATAACATAGAAATATCCCAGTCACATGTTATAAGAGATAAGGCATATCTTTGCAGCAACTATTCATATAGTTGTTGTCCTGTCTGATGTTATCTTCATACCACCTCCTCCCTCTTCCACTCCCACACCTTCTCATTTTATTATGGAACCTTCAGATAATGGAATATCCACTCTATAGCCAAAGCCATAGTGATGGATTGTGCATTTCATAGGGATTTTCCCTTTTTTGTTGATTGTTCTCTTCTTCTTCTTTATGGACGTCCTTTTTTGTCTTCTCATTGTCTCTGAATTTTTTAAAATATTTGTCTTCATTCATTCTCATGATATTTTTTCCAAATCCTAAAATGGAGAGTAAAGGAATACATTATTAATTTTAGGGGAAGAAGTTTTGGAATACGACACATGGCATGTACTCAACATAATTTCTATACATTTATTTTCTCCAATACAGTACATGAGGGGGTGATATTTTTAAAACACATTCATGAGAAAGGATTAATTATATTGAATAATCACATTTAGTGAATTATGCAATGTCATGTTATTATTATTCCTTAACTTCACATTAATTTTATAATTTTTTAATATAAAAAAGGTGGATATTGTTTGACCATCTATGCTATAGTAATTTTCATAATCCCAAATAACGTTAATTTTTAGATTATACTATTTTATACAATTTAATAACTCCATGTAAATCAATTATGTCATACTATACAATATATTTTAAATAAACTATATTTAACGTTCAATGTGTTTACAAGTGTATATTTACATGTATTTTTTAATGTCCCTTAATCTTGTAGTGTTCTGTTTAAGGCATACACTTCATAATATTTTCAGTGTACCTATCATTGATGATCGACACACTGATGATCGGCACAACGATGTTCGACACACTGATGTTCGACACACCGCTATTCGACACACTGATGATCAACACATCGATGTTCTACACACCGCAATTAGACAGAATGTTGTTCGACACACCGATGTTCAACACACTAATGTTCAACAGACCAATGTTCCACACACCTATGTTCAATACACCAATGTTAGACACACCGATGTTCAACACACTGATGGATGACCCACCATTAGATTACATAGTGATAGATGAAACAACAAAGGATGACACACCGATGGAAGACACACCGATGGACGACAAACTAGTGATCGTCTCACCGGTGACAACTCACCGAGGATGACAGACTGACGAGAGACTAATGATGATAGAACGATTCAAATGACTCACCGATACATTTGAATCACTGATTATCATAAATAACTATTTCAAATTTATTATTTGAAATTTATTTCTAATGGTCATATTTAGAAAAATTAATGTTCATGACATTATTTAATGTAATTTGTAGGAATATCTATAGAAAATACAAGGTACATGCATGTGGGGAGATCTTCATGCATAAGGGCCCCTGAAATATAAATGGATCACAATATCAACCATAAAACCCCTCTCTAAACCCGCTATAAAATGATAATGTGAATATGATAATGTGCAAGATATTGTCAATAGACGAACATGAATGTTAAGTACACAAGAAGTTTAAAATTACAGACAACAACCTTCTGAATCTTGCTAAACATCCTAACAATGAAGAGCTGACCCTTTTCACAACAGGAAGCTAGATTAAAGAGACAAAAAAATCTATTCTGAAGCCAAAATCTAATAGAGGACTCCAATATCATTTTCTCTACATCCAATGAGTCGAGATCATTACTATACAACACAGAGAGATTTCAAATCTCTATTATTCTTATATAACTATGTAGTGGTCTTGTGTTTACTTTTTGAGCAGAGTATGCATCTGTTTTTATCACACACACTATCTCCTAAGTATAATTAAAGGATACTAAAATATCATCACACTCAATCTCTTTTTACTCTTATACCCCATATAGAACAGTGCAATAGATCATCTGTGATTGGTTATTTAGTTTTCACATGAATAACTATAGTAGAAGTTATGTGTGACTTTGACAACCCTGTGTGCTGTTTTGAACCCTGATCAAGGGTGTGGATGAAATGTTTATTAATATAAACATCTTGGTGGCAGGTGATCTCCATTTTGAGAGGAATAAATATTAACTTGAGACTTATCCTCTTTTTTTATCATCGGTGTAGTTTTCTTTTTGTTTTTATCTGGTCTGTGTTTAATTCATTTCACATTAAGATAAATAGAACATCGATATTTAGTTTTGAAAGAATTTTATCTTTTTGGAATCTGTATATTAGTTTCATATGTTTGAAAAATAATTATATTGGAATACATGAGAACTAATCACTCTTATGTGAAATTAATTGAAGATATTGTACTTTTATAAATACACTAAAACATACATTGATCACATTTTAATTTGGGTTTAATCTTTTATAGAACCAATTTTCATAAAAAATTTCATAGATACTCAATTCACCCCTATCTTGAGTGAAATACTCCGACCAACAAAATAATTTTTATCAAATATAAATTATCAAATAAATTTTTTGAAGTCAAAAGAAATTTTTATATTGGGTGGAAAAATGTTATTGAAAAAAACCCACCATTTTTTTACAGATGAAGATTTTATATTAAAAGTGAATATTGGAATATATAGGAAACTATTTAGATAAAATTAATGTTACTTTTGGAATTTGAATGATGAAATTATCTAATGGTAATTTTTTCTTAATTTTGCGAGACATTCGACTTTCAGGTAAAAATTAAATACCAAACAAATTGTTTCATGTATTATGACATTATAATTTCCTAAATGTGATGTAATAAATATTATAAAAGGTATCCCCAACAAAATATATTTTATTTATTTAAAATTATATTTTTTATGTTTATTTTATAAATTTTATAAATCAATTAGTAATCCTACCAAGCCTATAATATATTTTATGGTTTTTAAATCATTTATTTAAGGGTACTACTCACATACACATAAGAAAGGTAATTATTTTTTTAATATATTCTAATGGGATTATAAAATAATGGAATATACTTCCATTTGAAATAATGCATGTTCAAAATCCTTAGGATATTTCTTTGGTCACTTTTTTATATACATTCAATAACCAATATTTGTAAAATGATAATGAATTCCCCACTCATTTCATATATAAACCCACCAAATCTCCCATTTCTATTCAATAAAAATAAATTTATCAGGATATTACTCTTGTGTCACCTCGATATTTTCCTCCAAAGGATCCCACAATCTCTCAAGACGCTTCTCCCTAGCTAATGTATTTAGACACTCAAGTAAGGGATCCTCAAAATCTATTATTTATTAAAGATTAATTTTTATTATATACTTTCAACTGTCAGTTACTTTTGTTGGGATATGTATTTACATGTCCCTATATAGACCACAAAATATTCAATATTATGGGATACCATTTATATCTTATCAACTCATTTAATGAATTTTTATATGACCCTGGTATATTGCCAAAAATTGACCACGATTTTCCATGCCAAAAGAGATGTTTAGTGACTACAATACCCATTTCACATCACATGTGTCTACATTTATATAATTATAATTATTTTATTTCTGTCATACATGTATTTTTTCCATACTCCTTGATCATGGAATAAAATTTTATAATGAATAACTCCATTTTTAAAAACTATTTTTCACACTTAAGAATGAGAATGAAATTAAAGTGGTGATTGTGCCCAAAATTATATAGCATTCCAAAACATTAGATAATTATAAGTCTAAAGAGACATCATGTTGGGAAAAGGAGTTGGAAAAATTACATTTTGGTACATTTTCCATATTTATGTCTTTATATTTACCCATAATCTAAATTTATAATGCATTGTTTTATTCGTTTTCCACATTTCCCATGTTTCATTTATGATTATTATTAAAATCATTCCTTATTACAGATGGTCCTTTTTTTAGAAATTGATATACCTATTATCATACATTTATTAAACTATTACATGACTATTCTGTTACTGGTATTTATGGCTCACCCCATTCTTATTTATGTGTCACAGTTATCCCATTTAGTTTTATATGCAAGCATGTTAAGGATGTTTTCAATAAATATTTGTTTTCATATTATAAAGTGTTATGTAATGCACCTAATTTCCAAAAACCCTATAGTTATCAATATTTATTATTTCATTGTGCGTAATGGTATGTAATAAATAATTATGTAATGTGTAAAAATGAGAATGGATTTTATATGAATGGTTCTCTTGGAATAAGCATATATATGAGGATCATACAACAAACTAAAAGTTAACTCTTTATCCCGATCATATATAATACTTTGCTAAATCATCTAGGTAAACCATAGATCCCATTTTGGTAATATTGAATACGGAAGACTATGAAATATTACAACATCCACAATATGAAATATAGAATTTTGATCAAGAGAGAAATATTTTTTGATAACAATGATGTGTTATGACATTATACAGTGATCGACACCAACCCAAATAGCATTATAAGAATGGAGATGTTTTAGGGAGTCCAAGGATAAAATCCAAGGTGAAGCATACCGATTTCAACTTAGTTATTGGTAATGGTTGTAACATCCCCATAAACTACTATCTATTTTCCTAAATATACAAACATGAAATTAAATAATACACAAATTATTCAATATCTCAATTTATTCTACCACACAATAAATACTCAATCATATATTTATATATCTTTGAACTTCGAGGATTAATTGTGAATTATTAACATTGAGCTTCATATAATATCTATTTCATAAATTTTATAATGGAGGGAAAAAATAATTATTCTAAATCATGGTCATTTAATCATAATATAAAATTATCTGAGCAAAAATTCTCATAATATTATTATGTGCTAAAAATTATTTTCGCCCACATTCTTAATCAAACGGATAGATGATTGCACCTTGTTTTGAAAAAGAAAGTATTTCTGAACATCCTTCATGATTTCAAGATACATCATTTGAGAATAATGATATATTTATTCTATTTTTTTCACCATATTATAAATTTTATCATGAGTCTTTCGATAAATAACATGTCCCACCTTGTTTAATTTTTTGAAGGTGGTTGTGTGTGGAACGATCATAGTCTTTAACAAATTGAAAAATCATTACAACAAGTTTTTAATCTAATTTTTTTGGAATATATACATTAATATTTTATTATATATATATAACATTTCTATATAATTTATTTCATTAAAATATTTAATCAAAATTACTACAGTTGACTTTATATCATGTGTTGGGTAATTTTTTCCATGATCATACAATTCGTGTGAGTGATAATTTATTAATAAGACACTATGCATGTTAACTAATTTTAATTACTACTATGATTCATCATTATAGATAAAATAACCATTATCCAATAAAGGAAAATGTACATATTGGTGCACTGAATAACATTATCTTTAGTTCCATCGATTTTTAATCACGATTTTCAGTCTAAGGAACATAGATCTCCCCCAATGTTTGTATAATTAGTGGATTAGAAATTCACTAAAAACTATCAATTTTTTTATTATTATTCATAGAAACCTTGAAATATATTGATCTAAATGGTAGTGGTTGGACTTGAATGAAAAATTACATGGGTATCTTATGAATCCACACCCATTCTTGATATTATTTGACCAAAAAATGAAACTAATTGTAGATCAAATTAACACATTGATTTTTTTCTTTCAACTTATCCTTCCATATAGAAACCAGTAAAATCCTTGAGTAATATTCATAAAAAACCTTCATTTTCACTATATATGAATTTCATATATAAATTAATCCAAAATGTGATCAATGTAATCCCCAAGTAATCTACTATATTAATCTATGAAGATAGTGGGGGTATTAGTAAGACCATATGGAAACACTATATATTGATAGTTTTTATACATTATAAATAATGTTTTCTAGGTAATATATTCGTTATTGAAGAATAATTGATGGAATCCAAAAATGGGGATCAATCATGATAATGTTTTAAGATCAACATAGTGATCAATCTGATCACCAATACGAGGAACAAGAAACCTATTATTGATAGTGACCAGGTTATGTTCAAAATAATTAATATAAAGTCACATTGATCTATTTTTCATATTAATTAAAGAATAGGTGAAAACCCAAGGTGACACACATGAAAAAATAAATCCATTTATAATATTCTCCTCAATTTGATCCTTTGATTCCTTTAACTCACTCGAGCCCATTTTATATGTGTTTTTTGAAATATGTGTAGTAACATTCATTTATCAATTGAAAATATATCTTAAAATTTTAGGGGAAATACTTGTCAACAATTATATAAATACATGACAATGTTCCGCATAATAGTCCTTTAATATTATTTTTCTCTATAAACATTTAGATAAATAACCCTTTTATATATCTCTCGACACCATCATAATGGTTTCAATTCCCATTAGATGTTCAAATTTGTCATCCAACATAGAGATAATCATAGTTTGGTTCTAAAATTTTGGTGTGACCTCCCTTATATGGAAATTTATGTGGGATTTGGGAAAAGAGATTCATTTCACTTGAATAATTACTCATAATTGAACTGTAGGACGACTAACAATATTTTCAGAAAGAAAATGTTGAATAAAATAAATCAGTGAAGAATCATAAAAATTCGATGTTTTCATTATCAAATTATTGGATTCCACTTCTAATTCAAAATTTAATCATTAATGTAGTATAGGGAAACCAAAAAAAAATTACTCATATGTAATATAGTGGTTATTTCAATAATAAATAATTCATATGCAATTCAATGGTGGATTTTATGTTTACCTTTCAGCAAATCAATAATGTACACTACTGTTGAAGTACTGAAATAAAAAGAAATTTCTCCCTTTCACTGATATTGTGAGGCTATAGAAATTAATAATCATAAATAAATTTTAGTTTTTGAATTGGTTTTCATAATTTCCAAACTCCTTGAATTTGAAACGCTGCAGTGTCGGCTATGTATATTGATGATATTCTTCGTTGTTACATTAATTATCAGGCCATTACACATTAATTTGGAATAGAATTTCATATGAAATTACTTTTCATATTAAGAACAATTACCAGTATCCTTAATGAAATTTTCACCATGATTTATTATATAAATTTAGAATAAGGTAAATCACATCTTCTTATCTCAATGGTTTTTATAATTTCCTTTAAATTCAATCTTTCATTTCCTATCCAAACCCTGATATTGATGGCAAACTATGATATCGAATTTCTACATGATATCACATCAAATGATTTCTTCACACATATTGAAGTTAATTATGACTAATTACATTATTATCTGTAATTTTATTCCATTAAATAGCCAATTAGAATTATATTCATGTTTGATGATAATACCATAAGAAAACCTCACATATCAAGTATTATTTTCATTATCAGTATTAAAATATTCGTCATCATCCAAAATTAACTCAATGAATCATATCACCAATTTTATATGATGATTATAAGTATTGTTCTTTTTGAAAAATAATTTATTGAAATCGTCCCACTTTATAGAGTCACATTCATCACATTATCTTCTGTTTTTTGTAATATTATAGCATTGATAAACTTATTATTGGAAATAATATACAACCAAAATAAAAATTTTCATGTTATGACAGTAGAAGATATAATATATCATTTAAAGGGTATATATCCAGTTCTCAAAAACATGTTGATCAGAAACCCACGAAATGAACATGTGTGTGGCCACATGAAGGACTCAATAGTACATTCATCCTTTGTATCTCTTTTAGAATATCAGAATGATTCATAATTAGAGAATATTTAGATATAATTATTAAGATATTTCTTATTCCATCACTAATAAGATTTTTATTATAATATGTACAATCATTTCATTTTCTATCACATTTTCAATAAAATTATTCCTTCAAATTCATGAAATCATTTAAAAGAAAAAATAATAGTGTCAGCAACCATAATCTATGGGTTGAACAAGAAAATAAAGAATACTCATCTATAATATTTCTAAATCAAGATAAATAATTTTCAATTTATGAATCCATAGGTTTAACCGATTCATATATGATCATTACGAAAATAATATGATGTGGTCGGATACATAGAATTATCTCTTGGTTTCACAACAATATTTTCTCAACCTCATTTCCTTTTTAAATAAAATTTATTTGGTAACATCAACAAGCAACCATTATTTTCATAAATAAATATTACATATTAGTTTATTAGTATTCATTCCCTATCATAATGATGCAATATAGAATCATGTAGTTCTATTATTTCGTAATCATGGATATATAAACAACTACTTGATTAGTGAAATATTCTTATAATTCCACGTTCATCATAACTATCACCACAAATACACATATAATAATGAATTCCTTTCTTTATAACCATTGGTTTCACTTCCTTTGTTTGTGTTCAAACCTCCTATTTATTTAATGAATTCCTTCAAATATTATCATCATAATTTTATTGTTTTTGTTTTTTAATTACCAACATCTCTAGAGTGTGGCATGTGATTTTGAGAAGAGAAACTATCCAAATCCAGTCAAGCAGCAAGGATAATTGTTGATTAATTGAGATAAAGGAGTTGTGTCCTTCTTTAAGATTGGGAGAGAACATACATGGAATTTCATGAAAGAATAAAATATAATTATTCATCATTAACAAATATGATTCCAAATGGATACAAATAAAGATAAAAATAGTCTTTATAGAAAACTAAAATTTCCACTGATATGTATAGAGTATTTGGTTTCATTTTAAACTATTTATTTTTTATTGAAATAATAATTATTTTTTTGACCATAATCATTTTGACATCTATTTCAATTTTAAAGGGTCATTAATAAAAAAGTAATATAATAAATGACACATAAATGGGATATGGATGATCTTTTCACCAATATTCTAGCTACATGGCTGAATATATTTCTTTGATAACTATTAATTCATCTAGTAAAATATTATTTATTATAAAATTTCATTAATGTCAACTATATAACAATGTATTTAATCTAAATTGAATGATAATGTAATATAGATGAAATTTCAATATAATATTTTCATACATTCAAAATAGTTCATATTAATCTATAAAATACATGGATTGTAACAACTCAAACAAATTAAATGTATTTGAGTACTTTTATCTAATTTATTTTATTATTAATTGATGAAATAAGGGTTCATCATTTCATAATAAATTAATGTAATTATATAATTTCTAACAATTAGAAATAAATCACTATTATAAAAAATCACTTTTACTTCAAATAAAATTTTATATTTGAACATAAGTTCTCTTAATAATTGTGAAAACTATTTAGAAATATTAACATCAACATATAGACATTTTTATTTAATCATTTTTTGAATTAATATAAATGTAATAATCAATGAAATAAGGAACCAATTAAAATATATTGAATTAATGAATGTTAGTGGAAATAATACACTAATTGAATATGATAATGTCATGTGTTAGATAATTAATAAATCCTTATTTCAATTGTTGTAACCTTATTTTACCTGTTTTACCATTACATTGGTGATGAAAAATTAATATCGTTACAATTAATATTGCCCAAAAATAAAGACGACCTGCGAAAAAAAAATTTATGTTACTAATTAAAAATATTTAATAACTTATTCATGATCCAGTCAATAGCAGTGGAAAATTTTAATTTTTGATTATAACACAAAACAAGAGTGAAATCATTATTTACTGAAATTACATTTATGTCCTAATAAATTTTATACGATATTAAATAATAAAGGTGATTCCTATTAAAATTATTTTATTATAAATTATATTAATGTATTAATTTTGAATTTTGTTTTTAAGAAACTAAATATTACATTTTATATAAAACAAAAAAATTATGCTTTCAATAGAATTTAGTATTTTCCACTCTTCACTAGAGAATCAATCTCTTCATAAAATTCATAAATTTTGATCCTATGATAATTTGGTTAAATTTTTTCAAAATGTGTATTTTTTATGAAACAAATTATAAAATAATTAAAAATTATAAGAGAATAATTTCTTAGTAAAATAAATAACAAAAATTTGTGATGTAAATGTATTATTTTTATTCATAATATATCATTACTAAATATTTAATGCTTATTTCCTAAAGAGTAATCAATACATTAATATTTAGTGGTACCTTATATATATATATACAATAATATGCTTATTCTTATTTAATCTAGAGAATTTAATGCAAGGAAAAAAACATCACATTAAATTCTAATATTTTTATAGAATATTAGGATTTGTTTCATCTTAGTGTTTTATGTAATGTAATCATTCATAGAAAATATAATTAGAAAAATATATTATAAAATCCTATGTTATTAAAATTGATATAATGGAAATATTGGTATATATATACAACATTATTTTGGTTCTCGAGGGATAAAATAATATTTATATTTCTTTCCTTCTGTTAGATATAAGATGAAAAAATATTCATGCCTATATAGACCTTCTCAAAGTATGGTGAAAATAATTTTTCTATCAGTACCATTAATGAATGATTTAAATTATGTATATATTGATTATATGTTATATTTATATCATGATTACCATTCTGGAAATGGGGAAACCATGATCAACGTTTTAGGATCCTTATTGTAAAAAAAAAAGAATGAATACGATGCAGTCATCACCAAAAAATTCATTATCAAAATGAATTATTGGAAATGCGGTGATATGATACTACAATCATATCATATATTTTTCAAATATGTTTTAATTTTTGAATATTAAAATTATAATTAATATATTTTTATTATATTTCTGTTTTGATGATTTATGTTGTATGATAAGACTTAAGCTATGCGATTTATGTTTCAACACCATGTTAATCAGTAATTTTATGAATGATTTTACATTGAGGAAATAATATTATCTATATCTGATATATCAAAAAACTATTTATTCCCGTCTATTAATTTATACTATTTTAATTTTTTATAAATATTTCCCTATATTCAGTATAAAAAATATTTTAGAAAAATTATTTAATAAAATTCATGTTTTTTGACAACTTTTAGTAAGAAAAGCTTTTTCATCCACATACACTTTTTCTTAAAAAGATTCAATAATGTTTTTGACTATTTTTAAATTATATATAAATTCATTTTACCCATTATTTTGTTCATAAAAAATATAAAACAAAATCTTCTTCACATTTTGAGATCGAGGAACATTATATTAGAGTCGTTAATAAAATAATTTTTTGTTAATGATTATTATTTGAATATATTTTACCACTATCATGAACACACAATATTTTAAGCTGTCATTATAATCATGTATGTGTATTTTCATTAAAGATTTTTTAATTTATATTATTTTTAATATTTTTATTGAAAATAATGGATTCCAAAATTATAGGTTATTTTACTAAAAAATATTCTTTAGATATTTTGAATAAAATTTTCATCATTGATAAAATCCACTGACAATAGTTCTGTTTGACTAGGGATGTAATCTAATGTTACGACATATTTTCATTCATTGGATGTAAAATTAGGATGATGATGAGATGTTTAATAATACAATTTATTTTCCAATATATATTCAATTATATTATAAATATATTTTTACTATCCAATGACCTTAATATTAATCAATTTTGATAATATATTAGTCTATTAATTTATATCACAAAAATTAATTAGATTCATTGATTCTTATATCTCAGGATACGATGATGATATGAGTGAGAATGATTTCAAATATATTCATTTGAAAATTTAGTGTGATTAGTTTTATATGTGCATATTATAATTTTCATGGAAAATATAGTAAATAGAGTTGTTTACATTTTATTGTATGAGTATGATCACATTGGTGATATGGTTATAATATTATAAATGGAATTTATTGCATTTACTTTTTTCAACAATATTATTATTTCTTTTTCTAATGATGTGAGAAGAAAATATTTTGATTCATGAATTTTGGATAATATAATATACATTTTCTTGGGGATGAATATTTTCTATAACATGTAATTTAATATGATCTGAAATTCTTATGACGATAATATCCTTTAATGGATGACATATCACAGCTTTACCCTTAAAGAGAATATAATCTCACTCTTTATTTTGTCCTCCATCCCTTAGTTTTGATCCATGGTTCAAAGAATAATGAGTTTATAAAGGTAACTTATCTATGGAGAAATATTTGTGATTATTAAGGTTGTATGTCAATAAGATTTTAATAATTTATTATAAAAAATACACTAAACATTTATATTCCAGAGGTGTATATTATTGAAAAATGTATTGAATATTCAACTAAAATGTTGTGTTATTCATATATTGTATTAACTGGTCACATAATGTTTACTAAATTGGTTAGTTGTAAATATTGAATATGTTTTAAAACAATGATCCAGGAGATGATGATTTAATGGGAGAACATACAATTAAAATTATTTAGGATTTATATGTTTTGTAAATAATCATTTTTGTAATTATTGTATGATTATTTTTCTTCTTGTGGTATTCTAGGATTTTTTGTATTTTTTGATGATTATGGTTACTTATTAAGAAGAAGAATGTATTATGGGAATAAAATGTGTAGTAATTGTTATGTGGTTGTGGTGGGATGATTTTTTAGGTGTTGGATTTGGAATGATACATTATTTTTTTTTGTGATTCCTTATTACCATATCATGGTAGAGATATAATATGATGTGGGTAATTATGAATGGGTAATGGTGTCAGAGGAAATTTAATAAAATTTTACTATAATTTTCATGTTTAACTGGTGAAATTAAATAAATAATCATGAACAAACATGGAATAACTAAAAATATATATATACTCTATTTATAATTTTGTTTCATGAAATATGATATTGAATGTCTTAATAAACAAATGATGTATTGTAATTTATTAATCCTAATTGTGGATAAATATGTAGTTGATTTAATGTAATATGTGATGTGTGTGGCATTTTACTGATAAAGAGTTTAATTTATTTGATCCAGTATGCGGTAGAACATGTATAATGATACGATGTGATAATTATAGTGATGTACTTTGGGAAACGATTAGGTGGGTCTTGATTATTATCAATGTTTGTCTATATATATATATATATTTATTTATTTATATTCATGTCTCCTTTATATGAACCGCCCATAATTTGAGTACTTTTTAGAGACACTCAAATGTTTGGTGTGGGGAGTTTCCATGAACATTAGTATAGTGAAGATTAAATGGATGATTACCCCATATTTTGAAATTTTCCTTTAATAGTTTTATGTGGTGATGGTACCTATTTGGTCACATGTATAAAATTATGCTAGTGAGGCTAGTGATAATTATTGATGAATAGAAGATGTGATATGTAGTTGGTGTCATTTGTCATAGGGGGAGGGATCGATGTTAAAATTCTTTACATTCATGATAAACTACATCTATAACTATGAGGTTTTTGATATTTGATAGATGTTGCATCAGTGGTGTGAGATATGTGGATGATGAAATTGACACCACCACATGATTGTGGTAGGCTATGGTAGGTAGGTTTATGAAAAAACCAAATCATGGATAATTAGGTTTTTGGTTTTGGGATTACATGGAATCGATGGTTGAGTTTGATGTTTGACATTGGGGAATGAGTTTGGAAACACAGTGGGAGAAGAGGATGTGGGGTCCCTTTTCTTATTTTTATTGATGTTATCAATATACATTATTGTGTTAATTTTTTAGGGATCTATGGTGTGGTTTGGATGAATTGATTTCCTATCGATATATTAGTTGGTATTGATTTTTGGTCAATAGTACAATAATATTTTCTATTCAAATTTTCACATAATACCTTGGGTATGATCCTACAATATAAATATTATTCCAAAACTATTAATATATTTATTTGTTATCAGGGATGTTTTATAGATAGAGAGAGAAATTCCTATCTTTATGTCTAGACCTAATGTGGAGTATCAATTGTAGTTTTCACATTGGTATTATATTGGAGAAATTTATTTGTATTTCTAGAAATGAATATATTTTTTGGGTGTCTATGATATGTGAGGGAGTGTTTTGGAATTTTTTATCTTTTCCCTAGATATATTACATTTATTGAGGGAAAATTACCCGATTTTAGTTCTTTTACATCCTTAATTCATGTTTACAACAAAGGGAATACTTATTATGGGAATCATGAGGACTCCATATCATAAAAAATAGAATCTAAGGGGTACTGTTAGGGATGATGGGGGTCATGAAAGAACATATTATCCTTTTAAGAATAAGGATATTGTATTGTAGATCATTAAAAAAGTTGTCAATTGCATCTTTGGTCATACTATCCATAAGTATAAAACTGTTTGTAATATATAATGATAAATCCAAGTAGGTAATATATTTTTTCCTTATAAAAATTTGTATGGAGGTAGTTTATTCTTTATGTCAATTAATGGTCATTAGGGGAAATCAGCCAAGATAATATTTTCCGCTAGGAGTGGTATGATTTGTAGAAATGATTGGAAGGAATTAAATATACTTGAAAATTATGATATATATACTAATTCAATGTTCATAATTTATATAATATAACATATAGAGATTAAAATTCATCAAAAAAGTTTGATTTAGTTGATTATGTACTATGTATATTAAATATATATCCACCATTAGAGAGTGAACATTGTGGATGATGCTCTGAGTATGATTGATCATGTATCCTTTTCCATGATTAGGATCTAAGGAGATTCCATATTCATTGATTTATAATTGATGAATAAGGAAATATAAATGTATGGGGAGAATCATATATTTACCTTACTGTTACTGAACTATTCTTATATAATATTATCATGGATGATCATATATAGAGAACATATATATATTAAAATATATAATGAATATTCATTAGTTCAACCATAATAATGATAGATATTTTTATTATGTAAGAAAATATATATCTCTAAAATACTATAATTGAAGGTTTGTTTTTATTATTATTCAAAAATCTATTCATTCTTTGTCCATCCTTAAATCTCAATGACGTACATATATCTCATAGAATTATTATAGTGGGAAAACATGATGATGTAGTTTTTTAATTAGTCCTCAGAAAACCATGTATGAAAAATTAATTTCTAAAATGACATAATTCTTTGAGAATGATTAAATTATTTCCCATACCTATAAATAGATGGGTAAAAATAAGTATGAATTTCATTTAAGTTCATCCTAATACAAATTTAGTCTATATTGAAAATTCGGTTTTATTTTATATCTATAAATGTCCTGAAATTTCATTTCCATTCATGATGGAATCGTGCTCAATAAAATTTCCATAGTATATTTAAATAAAGTGGAACGAATTCAATCAGTAAAACTTTAAAGTATGTCTAATAATTATTTAAGGATATTATAATAGTTTTGGATAATTATCCAATAATAATTTTCAAACATAATTATTCATTATCACCTCTTATCATCCTCAGATTGATAGTCAAACTAAACAAACCATTCAACATCCTAAATATTAATTGTGATCTAAGTCAATGGATTTAAATGGAGGGCTAGATCAATATTTTATTTTGGTAGACATTACATAAAACAATAGTATCAATTCAATCAATTAAATGGAACCATACGAGGCTCGCACCTAGATGTGGTGATGAACATGAATATTTCGGTATGAAATCAGAGGGAAGAAGCTACCAAGGATAAATATTGATCAATAAATATCATAAAATACTCAATACATTATGTTATATATTAACATGAAAAAAAATTTACCCAAGAATTACAATGATAATGATCATCTTTATTTTGAATTTATTCGTAAATACAATGTGGCCTATTAAAAATTATCCAGGAAGAGGGTTGTCAGATCATAGAAGAATGGAATGTTCACAACTAAAAATATTGACACCTTTTAAGATCCTTTAGCGTATATGTGATGAATTTTTTCACGGTGATCATCCATTAAAAATACCATAAGATCATGATAGATTCCATGTTTCACATTAAAATTTTTATATAATTGGCTCATCACAGGTAATGAATATATATAATTTACTACTACAACAAGAATGATCTTATGGGAAATAATCATTGTAGTTATTAGATGTTAAAAATAATGTTCATCAACACGAAACCAATATCCCGGTGAAATATTTGTATTGAAAAATACTTGTGAAAAGCTAATTTAGTTTTCAACTTTTATTATTATATCCAACATAATTACAGCTTGCATTGTGAAAACCATTTCACATTGATTATATAAAAAATATTTCAAATTTAATACATTAATGGTTATAACAGTACTTATATATTTAATTTCATTTCAAAAAACATGAACCATTTATATATATTCTCAAATGAATTTTTTAAAATGATTTATATTGTTAATTATTATTTTTACTCATTATAATCCAATATTATATGGAACTATACACTTCATTTTCTTAAAAAATCATTATTGTATAACATAATTGTTTTTAATAAAATATTTCCATACGTATTACATATTTTTGAAAATTAAAAATATTTATAAAGGAAAATATATCAATGTATATGAGTAGAACATGAGTAAATTTTTCATATTCTTTTCAAAACATATAATCATGTACATTTTAATTATAGATAAATACAAGATATTTATATCCTTGTTGATGAAAAGAACATAAGGAATTTTATACTATGATTCCCTCTTGATGGAAAACTATTGATTAATTTTGAACATATCCTTATAGATGGTATAATTAGGTTTTAAAATTTTTGAATGTTACATCGTTATCTAAAAAAATATTTTCTATTAAAATATTTATATGAGGAAAAATATATAGAATAGCTAAAAATAGAATATATTACCTCTTCTATTTGAAAGAAAGTTAGAATTATTATTTGCGGAGAGTATAAAAATGATAATTAAATTGAAGTTTATAGAAAAAATAATATAAGTGTTTTCATTGATATATTATCTTGAAGTATAAAAAATCTCATAATAACATGGAATATTTATAGGTTGGATGAAAAAAATATTATAATTAAAATATTAAAAAATATAAATCACTAATATGTTCATATTAAAAAAATATAATTTAGAACATTCATTCATATGTTCTAAAAAACCAAAAATAACAATATACAATTTATATTAATTTTAACTGAAATAAAAATAAATTTTCATGCACTTTTTTTTAAAATGATTTTAAAATAAAACTTGTAACATATTTTATTGAAAATAAAACAAAAAAATAAATTTTCCTATTGAGTATTAAAAACCATCATTAGTTATTAACATTTTTAAGATCCAATAAAAAATTTATTATAATATATATTTTATGAAAAATTATAAATGAATAATTTTTAACATAGTTTTTAAAAACTCAATGTTACAAAAGTGTTTCACATCTATTGGTAAAACCACATTTCAAAATATTTAGTTAGTAAACTTATATTATACATGTGAGAATATGAATGAGTAAATGACTTAGTAACCAAAATATATAATGAGGATAATGTTCCTTGATCATTTTTTATCATAGAAATCCAATTTAAATTGTAAATTTATTATAGTGTTATAATATTACAACCATTATTTTCATTCTATGTGTACCTTTGGTATCTGGTTTTATATAAAATGATAAAATAAAATACTCAAATTTCAATTTTAATAAAAACATTCAAAACAGAATTGAAATAATTATTTTATGAATATTTTTTATTAAAAGTCATTTTAAAAATTATAGTTGGAATAAAACTACATTTAAATTAAAATACAATAAATATGAAATATTCATCATATGTGTTTTCATTAAATTGAAAAAAATCATTTATAATAAATTTGATAATGGTAAAAACATATAAATATAATTGAAAATCCGGGAGATATATAATTGTGATGAATTTATTTTACTGAAGACTATAATTTAATTTAAAATATTTAATTATACTATTTAATATATCTTATTAGATATATGATCTTTGATTATGTTGATATTCGATTTTTGGTTGATAGAAATGTGATTACTAGAGATACATGTATACAATAGCCATCGTGGGTATTTTATAGTTATAATATGAAAATTATTTACACATAAAATATATGACACGTTATTTTTATGAAATATATAAATTTGGAATTAAATAATAACATACTTTTTAATATTTTAAAAAATAAAGTTTCAAAATGATTTTTTTCTTATATAGAATATTTTAAATTTGTTTTATTTATTTCGAAAAATCAATTTTATAATTTATATTGAATCTTTTCATATAATGTTTTATAAAATCAGTAAATTGTATTAATTAAATACATAAAATAATTAAAATGAATCTCATTCAATGAAATATGTTTTAGTTAATAATATATTTTTTTCATTAGATTTTACATATTATTATTATAAAATTTAATGAAATTTTTTTATTATAAATATATATATTCCTATATTTTATTTTTTATAGAACATGTGTTTCTTGTTTATGTAGATTTTTTTTTTGATTTTTCAATACTATTTCCCCTAAATTGTAGATTTGTTATATACCATACTACTTATTTCTAATCCAAAACCAGTATTCTGTTATGAGTTATTTGGGATGGGTTTCATACATAGAATTTTCTTCCATAATTGGGTTTGAACAAAAATGGAATGATATGTTTTTCTCATTAGGTGATAAAAAAATATTTTCTGATTTTTTATTTTCAACTACTGTTCATGGAATATTTCCCCAAAAATGATATGTGTGGATTTTTTAGTACTTATCATATTAGGTTTTTTATTCTCACACTATACTTTTAACAATCGATGTTGATAAACCCAGTCTGTTGGGTAGGTTTTCTATTTTTTATGATTCTCTATGGAGTTGGCTCGTCTTATGGATGGTGGTGAATGAGAGGTGACGTGGTGATCGATTTCGTTCTCATTTTGGACATGTTTTTATTTTATTTATGTTTTATATTATTTTCCATTGCATTTTTATGTGGAATTATTGAATTATTTGTTGTTATTGGTTATTATTTCTACTATTTTAAACCACATGCTCTTTATTTTTGTTTTTTGTTATTTATAGGATACATCATACACATGTTTATTATCTGGGATGGCAGTCACTAGTTTCAAGCTGAGGAGGATATATAATTCCTATCATGCCTTCTCTCATGCCAAATTGGGTGATCATTTTGGGTTCAATCCCAGTTAGTTTGTGAATTTGTTTTTACACTAAATGTTTATAAAAATTAAATGATTTCCCTTAAGAGAAGGAATATTAAACTAAAGATAGAATGTTAAAAAACTTATTAAGAAAAATTATCAATCTCATTATATAATTAATATTATAAATATGTTTGTGTTTCATGGAACACAAAATAATATAATAATGCACATTAATTTAGACCAGTAATAGGATATTCTTTTACATATTAAATAGAATGTATGTTGAACCAAAAAATCAGGGTTATTCTAAAGAGGAATGGAGAATATGTTTTATCTATAGAAAATAATCGTACGATGAATTTAATTTCAAAAAAAAATGAAGTCACTTGATATATTATATTAATTTCATCATATAGTGCCATTTATATATAAATGTTTTATTTGTGGGGATATTGGTAATTATCTAATACAATTCAATAATCCCAGACATAACTCCTAGAACAATGAAGGTGTTATGTTATTCTAATCATTAAAATGGAATGATTTTTGTGTTTATATATTAGGTTCATATATTCTTTTATATATGTAATTAATATATTATATTTTAGTTATATGAAATGTGAAACATCTCATATTTGTTCATCAAATGGTTTTTATTCAATATTTTGAATAATATATAGAATGTTAAAAAAACCAAGTAATGTGATTTATGGGTACGATGGTATTTTATGGAAAAAGTGGGATTAAGGGATAGATGGACCTCAATATATTCTTTTTATGAATATTATAATCATTATATTAGATAAAACTATTATTGATATTGAAAATATAAATGGAATAGAATTTTTGAATGTGGAATTGAATTGTGTTTTGATAAAAAAGTGTTTTATGATACATTTATGGATATTTATTTTATTTTTAGATATATGGAATATATTTGATAGAATGTTATTTGTTTAAGGAATAATGATATATTTAATTATCAAATAATTTATTTTTTTATCATTGATTTGACGGTTATGATTGTATTAGGGAAAGGTTTGGCATGTTTTAATAGAATTTATAATATTGATATTCATGAGCTTATTGTGCAATAATATGAGATACTTTATGTTTTTGGGATTAAGGATAATATTGGAAATTTAGTTATTATCATTATTAAGTTTTTGGGTTTTGAATTTATGTAGACATATTTCAATGGATTATTAAATTTAAATACATATTATATTTTTAATGTTCAACATTGGGGTTTTTTGGTAGTTTTATCAATTAATGTGTCATTTTTTCACATGAAGATTTATTTATAGAGTAATGTAGGATAACTATTATATATTTTTCAAATATATAGATAGGGAAATACTGAATTTCCTTTCTCTTATAGATCATATGATATGATAAATTTTTATTTTCGTATATTAGGAATGAAATACTTATTGATGCATAATAAATACGCAATCAATTTATAGAAATTCCTTATTATGATTCAAAATTGTGTTTTCATTAATAAAATTAACACTTCATCCTGTATCATATATGATAGTTAATTTATTCAATTTCAATATTTTTTAATAAATTAATATCATTTTTTATTCCATTACTCAATATAATCATAGGGTTAATTTTGTATATTTCTAAATAGATTCATTTTTCAATAAGCTGTAAAATATTATGATTATTATAAAAAAATAATTTATTTCCATGTAAAAATACAATTTTTATTTGAATTTGATATTATATTTACACAATTATCCTATAATTATAAAAAATCTAAATAAGTACATTGTAATCATAAATATATATTGTTATGGTTCAAGTTCATTTTATTCATAAAAAATGTTTCTGCAAGAACTATTTTTATTTCCAGAATGTGTTTTTCTATTAATAAACAAAATTAATATATATTTCTGAATTATCTCAAAAAAAAATTTAAATTAATATACTCATTCAATATTTTAACATTCATTTAATGTTTTCACATGGAAATGAATAAATGAACTAATGTTTTATGCTTAAATAACATTGTGATAATAAATATTTTACAACTTTATCATTAGTTATTTTAAAATGTATTTTATACACATATTTGAAATGAATATTTTTAACCTAATTATATATTTTAATTAATAGAGATTCATATTATGTAATAATTACACAAAAGTTTTATAAAAAAGAAGAGTAAAAGTAGTAAAACATTGTCTCTAGGCTTTTAGGGTTAATCCAGTAAACCAAGATTGAAACTAAATGATAAGGCCAAACTGATTCATATTAATTTTAATTTTAGGAAGTTATTTTAACCATTTCCACCCAATTTAAGTGTTATAAATTTTTATTAGACACTTTTCCCTTAATATCACGTAATACTATCGTAATCCCTTATAATATTATAGGTGTATCCCTCTACCCACATAAAAAATACCCCTTCCACTATTTTATATACCCAATTATGAGAACACTAGATCACCCAAAACCTACAAAATTATATTATAAGTTACCCTATACCATAATTATATTTAATTATATTCTTATAACCCTATTATTATGGGCCCTAAAAATAGTTGAAAAGGATTTATACTGAAGAAGAGGTAATCCTCCTACCCGAACTCATTTAATCTGTTTATTTGTCATTCTCCTATAAATATATATTAATCTTCAAAAAATAATAACCTAATTATCCTCAATTTACGAAAATGTTTCATTGTATTATATCAATATTTATCCTCCCTCTTTGGAAACAAAAGGAAAATGAATGTATCGTTCATGTGTATGTTTGTTCTGTCGCCACCATGTAGTGATATAATTCATTTTACATCATCATAACTCTGGGTTGTTTATCATTATATATTTAATATATTCATATGATATTATTTAAGAATTATTGTCTTATAATTAAAATATTCTCCCTACATTATTTATTATGAATCTATTTGAAAATGATAATGTCTCCCATGTCTTTATGTGGAATACCACCTGAACATAGTAATTCAAATCATCTTTCATCAGAAATTATAATGAATAAATAGAAAATTATATATGATTAAAAAATATGATACATATTTCAGGATTAATATTAAGGAGATATATTCCCCCAGACCACGGTGCAAGATCAAGAACCACTTAACTGAAACATCCATTGATAATGGATGAGTTACAACCCAAGTATTCTTTTCAATTAAAATTTGATAGTAAGTTGTTTTTATGAAAAAAAATTTGGAATTATAAATAATATGTTATAAATAAATATGGTTATGATTTACATTAATAATAACTATATTTTTATTTGATATGATTTTTTAATAAGTATTGAGAAATACAGAACTTTAGGTTAGTGTTTATCATATCAAATTATCTTATTTGGGACGTATAATAAGTTATAAAAATATCATATTCTATTATTTTAATCTAAATAAATATTAATATATTTTATCGTGAATATAATTTTTCTTAATACTATTTAATGTTTTATTTTATTTTATTTTTTCAATGATAGATATGATTTAAAATATGACAAAGAGGTAGTGGATTTTTTCTTTAATCTCATTTAATGTGGGATTAATTATGATGGAATTTAAATTAAGGTGAATTATATAGATCATATCCATTAATACGCATTTATTTGTACCTCCTATATTTATTTATTTATTTATTTTATTATTAATATTAAAATTACATTGGAACTTATAATGATGGAGGAAATATTATTAATGAAAAACTAACCATATTTACTCTTTGGTTAATGAAATTTTTATTCCATGTCCATAATCTATATTGTTTTATTTATTTAATTAAAAACACATGAAATATTATACAATTTTTATTTTTACTACATTTTAATTTATTTACAATGGGTTTAAAATGAACCATTTAAAATAAAATTTGTTTTGAAAATGTGATTTTTCATTTTTTTTTACAATGTTTTGAATGGAATGTTTTCTTTTAATTTATATTAAATGAATAGTTATTCCCACCAAATTAATACTCATTTATAATATGGTTTCATTAAAATTTTATATTTATATTTTAAAATAATTCTTTTTCCATTATAAGTTATAATTTTTAATATTTATATTATGTGATTTCAAAATGAAAAGTCCAATTTCCCTATGAAATGTTCCACATGATCAAGTAATGGAATTATTCATTATGATGAAATATGAGGTAGTTACATATGTTTCACATGTGATGTTATTATATTATACCATTATTATTATTTATCTAGTTTCTTTATGGTTATATTAATGAAATATTTTTGAAACCAATTTTTTTCAATGCGTGATGGTATGAGGAAATCTTATATGTTATCGTGATCATGGGGGTAATCATTAATAGATTATGATTATATGAGGGGATGGTAAATTATATATATAAAATGCATTAGGTAAGGATGGATAACTCATAAGAAATTTATTTTTTGCATGAACATGATTCCATGATCACAAAAAGAAGCATGGACAAAGTTAAAACTCCACATGATTATGAGCGTACCAAGATTCATGTCCAAAAGTATGTCTGTGGATCTGGATTCATATCAATAATTTTATCCAAGGACCTGATTTCATTCCGTCATCATAATTACAGAAAAAAATTCAATTTATTCATCTTCAAAATTTTATTAGATTTTATTTTCCCCACATTAAAATTCTTATATCCTTTAATAAAATATGGAAGATTTTTATCCTTATAAATAATCCTCAAATAAGCTTAATATCCATCAAAAGATGTTGACATAGATGAAATCAAAACAATTTGAGATAAATATCGCTTTTTTTAAATTCATTTAAAAGTAAAATAATTTTAAAATAAGACTTTGAAAAATGATTATAATCATGTAAGGGAAGCTTCAAAGATTTTATAATGGTGGGAAATAGCCGCACCTGCCTTATAAGTTAAAAAAGACATTCTTACCTTAATTCTGTCAAAAAGGTTAAAAAGGACATTGTTTTGAAAATGACAGAATGATTAATTTAAAATATTCTTATAAAAAGTCAACCAGGGTATAAATGACTTTAATCCATAGTCTGTAAAATATTAATAATGATTTGAAATACAATTTTAAGAACATGGATGTGGATGATAAAGAGGTCCCAGTAGAAAATTATGTACAAAAAACCTCGGAAAATGATGAGATTGTGAAATGAACGCTTACCTTGTACTTTTCCATGGTTGAGGGTAGGCTAAAAACCTATATAATGGTGAAATAATATTTATTAAATTATACAAGAACTATATCAATTAATATGATATAATATATGATCGTTTAACATTACTTTGATGTTAATATCATTGTATTGTCGTTGTTTCGAGTGTTCTCTTACTCATTTTCTATTATATGATTTGTTATATAATATGTGTTTTTAATCCATTGGTTGTATCTTATTCACATCCAGACTTATATCAAGTCCTTAAATAGAATTTGTATTCATCAAATAAAAATAAGTCTTGAATGGATACGATGCAGAATGAATCTTATCACGTTCGTGTAGATGGTAGTCCGTACGCACGCACGAGCGACAATATCATTTTTTTATATTAAAATAATATATAATTACAAGGTATATCATATATATATATAATAATAATCATGTTTTATTTATTATTTACACCAATTACACAACATTATCATACCCATACAAATAATAATGTTTTGAATAACAATTACACCACGATGTGGAGACGGTAATCCGTACGTACGGACGTATGGTGACATGTCATTCAAAGGATGGATAGAATACTGAATATGGTTGTAACATATTTATAATAACATCACAGTGTATAGAATATACTGGAGTTATTATTTTAGAATATAAATAACAAAGAAAGAAGAAGTTGAAGAAAAACGAACTTGAAAGAGGGTGGTGAAAACAATTTCTCTTCTTCGGGTTCTTCATTTTTATTTTATCAAATGGGTACCTTATGTTGAATTTATGATAAAACTAAGGACTCTAGGATGAAGTGAGGAAAGTTTAAAGAATATTTGGGTAGGGTTTGGCCGAGCCAAAATGCTTTGAAGGTATGAATATGGGAGAAGAAGTGTTCCCTTTTATAAGAGGGGTGAGGGGACCCTTAGGCAAAACATAAAATATTATTTTATAATAAATTGATATTCGGTTTATAATGGCTCCAAATTGATTTTCATCGAGGATAAGGTGGGTATTGGACTAAAACAACTCAACCAATAGGTTTTAGATATGTTTGGGTCAGTTTATAAATCTTATCTTTTAGTTTTAACTCTTAGTTAATTAGTTGGACATTTACTATGTCTCTTTGTATTTTTATATTATATGGTTAATAAACATACAATAAACTTCCAATCGACCCCAAGTAGTCCATTAATGATACACCTATCATGATATAAGTCTTTTGGCTGAACCATTGTTTTTTAGGAATTTAATATCAATTATTAATATAATATTTTTTTAAATACTCTTTTTGTCAATATTGACACTATTGGGTATTTTGTTTTTGATAAATTTATAACAGAAATATTACTTCAAAAAAATTCTTATAAACAATTATAATATGTCATATTAAACAAGAAAAGTATCTGAATTCATAAAAAGTCTCAAATTACATTTATTTGGTTATTTATAATATCAATTATCTTAATCTTTCATTAATACAGTAATTACTGCATTATCATTGTGTCATAAATAAATTAAATTATTTAAGGTATAAAAATTATAAATTAATTACCATGATTTAGATACTATTTATAGATATATAATGAATATTTATTATTGAATTCATCTTATGTATACCCCTATATTAAAAATGTTTTACTTATTAAACCTTGATTTTAACTCTTTTAACTCTTCCTTGAATTAAATAATAATAAATGTCCTAATCTAATTCTAGTGGACCTAAATGATAATATTTTATTCCTAAGGTTGTTTTTGGTCGACATACACCTGTCCAATAGAATTATTACATGTTTTAGGGTAATATTAATATCATATTTACCCTTTAATTACAATATTTACTTTTAACCGTGGTAAATAAAAGTAAAAAGTTACTATTCACCAAAAATTATGTTTGTCTTATTGAACCAGATTTTACTATTTGATATTAAAATTTTCTCTCATATTTTCGAAATTCCACTCACAGAAGTAGAAAAATTAACTTTTATGTGAATTTGCAAATTCTCCTAAGAGATGGGTAAAAGACGGTGAAAAGTTCAATAAAATTTTTATATATATAAAATTAATATAAACTGACCCAATGAATTACATTGAAATTATATAGGTATTATTTATCCATATTGGCCTAAAATAAATTTAAATTAAATAAATAAATATTTAATAAAAAATTTGGTTTTATACTATAGCTTAGTGTTTTTCACTATTCATCAAAAATTGAATGTTTTCATAAAAATACCAAAAATTCACCCAAGGAAAACATCGATATTCTGAATCAATAAATGATGTCTTTTTTACCAAATTCAAAACATATTAGTTTCATTTATTAATTTAATATTATTTCCCATTTCCAATTCCAAAAGGCGTATTTTTAAGAAATAATAACTATCACAAGATTGACACTTGTTTATCTCCAATTTCAAAGTGAAATTACTTACAATGACCAGCGTTGGATTAAATTTTAAAAATATATTCTATTTATACTTATATATAATTAAAATGTATATTTTAATACTATAAATTATTTTTATTAGAAAAGTTGTTTTTAGTTAAAATATAGTATTTTCACTATTCACCCAGATATGAATGTTATCAGAAAAACACCAATTATTTATTTAAACAAAATTACTATATCATGATTCTAAAGAAGAAGTTTGTTTTGTCAAATTGAATATATGAATGTTTGAAATATTGGATTTAAAAATGGATCACCATTAAAAGACAGTAAAAGTTCATTTTTTGAAAAATACTTCTTTTGTTTGAAAAAAATGAATTAATTCTTACATTATGTCTAAGAAACTCATAATATGGATTCTAAAATTATAAGGATTATATATTTTCCAAAATTCAGTTAATATTATTCATAACAACTTATGAAAGGCTAGTTTGGTAATCTTATTGTGCACTTGTACTCAGTGTTACGTGTAGTGCAAGTTATTGAATTACTTTTAAAAAACAATGTACTATGAAATCATGGGGTGTTACATTCTTCCCTCCTTCAATAAATTGTGTCTTCGCAATTTTAAATTTTTCTTTGAAAATAAAACATTGAAAATATAAAATACCTTTGTGGGGAAACCGACATCAGAAATTGGGTAAATTAAATTTTGTCTTAAAAAGAGGAAATGTGGAATGAAAATGTCACCACCAAATTATAATCTTGATTAGGAGAAAGTTTTTTGAAATTAGAGACACCTAATTGTAGGGAAAACATAAATATTTATATGGAGTGTTTGAGGTAATAATTCACAAAAAATTGAAGAATTGCGGGACTCAAAGCCACCAATCTATAATTATTTAAAATACCATCGATTCAACAAAAGGAAATGTATTAGGATAACACATTTTTGGTTTTAGGATGCCTTACTTAAAGTTTATGAATTTATTTATTCATAGAATAAGATAAAAAAATGTATACTTGTCAAGTAGAGTTCCATACTTTAACTAATGCGGGCCAGTTATAGGTGATACACCCTAGTCGCCCTTCAGTTGTGGGTTTATGTCTCGCGGCCTTACCAGATGCAACGGGTTGCCATCCGACCTCTGGGTATTCCTTTTATGGAAATAAAAAAATAATCTCAAACTATAATTATACAAAATACTTCTATCCAAACTAACATTCCAAAATTTATATGGAAGGTAAACATAATGAATATCCTTTTTCCTTGTAATAACATGTGAACAACTTCATCATGTATTATTTTAAAACACTACAACATCCTGAATTACTATAAAACTTTGTTGATTACATTTATGCTCCATTATTCATTATATAATGTTGGATATACTCCTTTTATCCAAAACTGTTGTAAACTCATGCAATGATGGAATATAAAAATCATTAATGACTTTCATGTTAGTCAAGAATATCCATTATAATTTATCCAAATCAATCATGTATTATTCCAAAATCACTACCTCGGTATCAGAAAAATATTATGGTTTATCATTCTCCCAACCATATATTTTCCAAAAAGTTAACCTTCTATTAAGTCACTTTTATTGGTTCCACACATTCTAAAGTCCTTAATAAAATAGTATTGCATTACGATCCTTATATACTCCATTATTATTATATCCATTATATCAATGATACAGCACTCAAAGGAAATAATTATTTAATAACAACATAATAACTCTAATCATTCCTCCTTATCGGCGGTAGTATCATACCTTGATTATTATCCAATAGAATCATTTGGGGCATACTCTAATGATTTGGCCATTAGTTTTCATAGTGTCCCAACTCTTTTTAGATGAAGAATTATACATTTGAAACCTTTTTCTTTCCCTTATAGTCACATACATGGTGTCCTTTTTCTATACACTTATAACAAACTCCCATTCCCTTTAGGAAAGTTCCAGGGTGTTTCATTCCACATTTATCACATATGGGAAAAATTTTCTTTTCCCTCTTCCCTTTATCAATCCTTATCTCTTCCATCCTTTTCTTCTTATCCTTTCCTTCAATTCCATCAGACTCAGAGAATTATTTACTTATTATATTAAAATATGATATTATTTATTCATATGTTGAGAATACATGGGAGACTATTTCGCTTCTAAATGATGTCTTAATACTGGGAAATATATGATCCTTCTTACTCTTTGGATTATACATATTTCTGGAGTTCACATTCCTTCTACTGGGTTCCATTTCTATACAATTTCGTACAGTAGATTAATTTATGAATCTCAATACATAAATCCAAACTTGTAAAATAGTTAACATAAATTGAACGGTTTATGGATATAATCTATAATCATAATAATGTATTCTTTGAGAAGTATATATTCATAAAACATTCTAAATGTATTATAAAGAAAATGATAATTATCCAAAGCATATCCCCCAGGAGTGTCATAACCAAGAGTGCAGAAATTCCCGTTGTCATGCACCGGTTCCCGTTTGAGTCTAGCTCCAAGCTATGTTTTCAGGTTTTACCCCTAGATATATCTGTGGCAGAGCCACCTCTACCTGCTAATATCCAGACAGGGATGCATTGCTCAGAATACTCACAATATCTCTATAATGACAATATTCTAAGAAGTTATTCCATACTAATCCTTAAAGTCTATCTGAGGACTATGTTCTGTAATCAGAGTTTATCTAAATCTAGCTTCCATGGTTTGTACTAAAATATCTCTGATACCAACTGTAACGCCCCGACCCTAGTTACCCAAATTCAGTGCATTATTACGTAACATTGTCATGATCACAAAAGATCAAATCTCAAATGACCGATTTGTTTAGTATCTTTGGAAACTATAGATATATTCATAATGTTTACTTGGCAACATAAATTGAAAACTACAACAAAATCATGTCTCCACAATCATATCCCCTTATACTATCCCTATAGGTCATTCATAAAATACTTCTTCAATCCTGGGAAAAATAAAACATAGATAGAGGTGAGGTCAAATGTCCAGTAAGGATAACAATATAGCGGAAACTTTCATAAATAAGCATAAACATTTTTGGCAATGTATAACTAAAACAAAATCATTTTAAACTTGAACATAATAATTATATGGAAAATAAAAAATGAAATAATTCTATTTAATTTTTCACATGGACATTCTACTAGTTGAATAATCACATGCAATATCAATAACCACTTTCATAATGATGGAATCCATAATGTCAGACTATCATAACCACATAGTCAAGGCCTTGTGCCAATACTACAAATAAGATTTTTTCACGGCCTTGTTCCAAGACACTAGTTTGTCTAATGAGACTACCAATTCATCAAAGAGCTATAGCGGGCAACACCCATAACTTATTATGTCTAATGCATGCATCATATATACAGGTTTAAACATAAGATAAACATTCTTATTAAAACTAGCATACGAAATGTCAATACTATCACTATAAACCATGAATGGTATAAAAATAACACATACACAGTCAAACATATCACAAAACCTTCAATACAATATGAAAGTTTTGTATAATAACAAATAAACATCAAATAAGATTAAAATCCATGAAATGATGATGGCATAGATGAAATAAAAACTATTTGAGAGAAATATCCCTTTTTTTAATATTTTAAAAGTAACATAATTATAAAATAAAACATTTACTTTGAAAATATCCTTATAATATTGTAAGGGAAGCTTTAAAGTTTTTATAATTGTGGAAAATATCTACACCCACCATATTAGTTAAAAAGACATTCTAACCTTAATTCTTTCGAAAAGGTTAAAAAGGACCTTGTTTGTAAAATAACCGAAAGATTCCTTTATAAACTAATTATAAAAAGTCAAAAAAGGGTATAAATGTATTTAGCCCATATTCTGTAAAATAATAAGAATGATTTGAAATACATTTTTAATAAACAAGGATGTAGATGATATTGAGGTCCCAATAGATAATTACCTATAAACAACCTCGGATAATGAAGAGAATGTAAAATAAAAGATTACCTTGTACTTTTCCTTGGTTGAGGGTAGGTTAAACTCATGTGTAATGTTGAAATAATTTTTATTAAATTATTCAATAATCATATACATTAATATGATATCATATATGATCTTTTAACATTGCTTTGTTAATAATATATTAGTATTATCGTCGTTTCGGGTGTTCACTTACTCATTTTCGTTTATATGTTTTGTTACATAAGTCATGGTTGTTATCCATAGGTTGTATCTTATTTATATACAGAATGATATCATGTACTTAAACATTATTTTTAATCGTCAAATTAAAATTATTCTTGAATGGATAAGATGGGGAATGAATCTTATCGAATTCGTGGAGACGGTAGTCCGTATGTATGCACAAGCGACAATATCATTCTTTTTTTATTAAAATAATATATAATTGGATGTTATATAATATATAGAGAATAATTATAATATTTTATTTATAATTATTCAACAAATTACACATAATTATTATACCCATCCAAATAATAATGTTTTGAATAACAATTACCCCACGACGTGGAGATGGTAAGCTGTACGTACGGACGTATGGTGACATGTCATTCAAAGGATGGATAGAATATTGAATATGGTTGTAGAATATTTATAATAAAATCAAAATATATATATGATACTGGAGTTATTATTTTATAAGGGACATAACAATGAAATAAGAAGTTGAAGAAGAAAGGAACTTAAAAGATGGTTGTGAAAACATTACCTCTTCTTCGGGTTCTTCATTTTGATTTGATCAAAATGGTTATTTAGGGTGGATTTCTGATCAAACCAAGGACCCTAGGTTGAAGTGAGGGAATTTGAGAGAATATTTGGGCAGGGTTTTGCCGAGGGAAAAGGCTTTGAAGTTATGAATTTGAGAGATGGTGGAGTTCCCTTTTATAAGAGGGGTGAGGGGATTTTTCGGAAAAACGTAACATATTATTTTATAATAAATTAATATTCAGTTTATAATGTCTATAAATTGATTTACATCGAGGATAAGGTGGGGATGGGTAGATATCCACTCAAACAATAGGTTTTTGACATTTTTAGTTCAATTTATAAAGATTGTCTTTTTGATTTAACTCTTAGTTAATCAGTCTGACATTTACCATGTCTCTTTGTATTATTATATTATATAGTAAATAAAATTACTATAAACTTCTAATAGAACCATATGTGGTCGATTAATGATACAACTATCATTATGTAAGTCCTTTGGCTGAACATTAGATTTATAGGAATATAATATCAATTAATAATATAATATTTTTTTAAAAAAACTCTTTTATGTCAATTTTGACACTATTGGATATTTTGTTTTTGATAAATTCAAAACATCTTTATAAGTTCGAAAAAAAAGTTCTTATAATGATTTATAATATGTCATATTAACCTAAAAAATTATTTAAATTCATATAAATGGTCAAATTACATTAATTTGGGTATTTATAATATCAATTATCTAAATCTTTCAATAATACGGTAATTACTGCATCATCATTGTGTCATAAATAAATTATATTATTTAAATTCTAAAAATTATAAATAAAATACCATTATATAGGAAATCTTTTTATATTTCTAGTTAATATTTATAATCTAATTTATCTTATGGATTATCCTATATTGAAAATGTTTTAGTTATTAAATTTTGATTTTAAATCTTTTAACTCTTCATTGTATTAAATAATAATAAATGTCCTAATCTAATCCTAATGAACCTAAATGATAATATTTTATTCCTAATGTTGATTTTGTCAAAATAAACTTGTCTAATATAATTATTACATGTGTTAAGGTAATATTAATACCATTTTTACCCTTAACTATCCTATTTACTTTTGACCGTGGTAAATAAAAGTAAAAAGTTACTATTCACCAAAAATTGTTTTTATATTATTGAACCACATTTTACTAATTGATATTAACCTTTTCTCTAGGATTTTTGAAATTCCACTCACTTAAGTGGTAAAAATATGTGTTATGTGATTTTTCAAATTCTCCTAGGAGATGGGTAAAAGAAGGTGAAAAGTTAAATAAAATTTTTATAGATCTAAAATTATTATAAATTGACCCCAATGAATTACATTGAAATTATATCAGTATTATGTATCTATTTTTACCTAATATAAATTTAAATTAAATTAATAATTATTTAAATTAAAACTTAGTTTTAAACTATAACTCAGTGTTTCTCACTATTCATCAAAAATCAAAAGTTTTCAAGAAAAATAGCAAAAATTCACCCTAGGCTAATTTCAATTTTCCGAATCCAAAATTGATGTTTGTTTTACCAAATTAAAAAAATATAAGTTTCATTTATTAATTTAAAATTAATTCCTGTTGTCAATTCCAAATGATGTATTTTTAAGAAATAATAACTATCACAAGATTGACACTTGTTTATGTCAAATTTCAAAGTGAAATTACATATAATGACCAGAATTGGATAAAATGGAAAAAATATAATCTATTTATACTTATATACCATTAAAATTTATAATTTAACACTATAAAATATTTTGATTAAAAAATTTGTTTTCAGATAAAATATAGTATTTTTCACTATTCACCGAAATATGAAAGTTATCAGAAAAACACCACAAATTTATGGAAACTAAATTCTTATGTCCTGATTCTAAAGAAGATGTTTGTTTTGTCAAATTGAATATATAAATGTTTCAAATATTGGATTTAAAACGGGTTCAATATTAAAAGACGGTAAAAGTTCATTTTTTTAAAATACTTCTTTTATTTGAAAAAAATGAATTAGATCTTACTTTATGTATAAAAAACTCATATTATGGATTCAAAAATTATAAGGATTATAAAATGTTCAAAATTCAGTTAATACTATTCATAACCGCTTTTGAAAAGCTAGTTTGGTAATCATTTTGTGTTCTTGAACTCAGTATTGCGTGTAGTGAATGTTATTGAATTAATTTGAAGAAATAATGTACTATGTAATCTTGGGGAGTTACCGGTGTCTCTTCTTACATGAGTTAATGATTTTTCTCCTTAAAGATTTCATGAAATGGATATAGGAACATGGCTAAACAATTTCTACAAAATGCGATGTTTGATGAAATTATCATTGTAAGTTGGTAATCTAAGGATTATCATAAATAATAATTAGTTTAATGTTTTGTAAACATATAAATATGATAACACATTGATATATTGAAATTACGTAATAGTTAAAATCAAAATATAACTTTATTTTGTATAACGAAACTTATGATTTTGTGAATTAATATTTATGAATAAAATTTGTGGATTATTATTATTTTATTCAAAATATTTATTATAATAAATCCACTATTTTTTCAAATTTGAATCGGTTCATCCCTCACCAAATGTTGTATTTTTTTGTCTGAACAACATTGTTCTTTGACCAACACGGTGAGATCAAACTTATCTATCGCTCAACTAGAGTTGCCTTCTTTCAGTCAAACCAATATATAATTTGACCGAACCGGTGGAAATAAAACCGATTCCAATATATAAATATTCAATGATGATATCACTTATGGGTTAATTTTTATTCAATTCAAGATATTCCCCATATTTATCTCAATTGTGGTGAAGTAGGAAATCAAAAATTATTTTCTGATTTTCAACAAATAATGGCGAAATTATCGAGGGAAACATCCATTAAGAACCATACACCATCAACATGGGGCTGTATCAAACCGTTTTGGATTGTGAATCCCATTTACGCCTCAAGGTTCAATCTTTATTCTCTATCTACTAACATATTTTTTAACACTTCCACCACCATATGGTTTCCATCTCATTATCACACCTCCTTGTTGCTACCTTATCACTGGGAAGCCGCCTATAGTGCATCATCAAACTCCCCTCCTCTTGATGATTCTACCACATATATTGGTGAGAACCTCTTATAAGTCGATCATTGGTTCTGATAGACATGATTCACTCAGAAATTGTTGGGGTGGGAGCACTTGAATATAAATGGGTTTGGGTGGCCTAGCATGGCCTTAAATAGCCCTGTATAAGGTCCCCCTAGCCTGAAACTTGCCTACGTGGATACGGCCTGGAATGCAGTGGGCCTTCTTGGAATTTTAGGATCCCATGTTAAGTTAATATAATATATAAATAAATAATTTTATTAATTTTATTTTTAGCATATCATTTAATAAACAAAAAATTAAAATTTTGATTACAGATAATAATAAATTAATATAATGAAATATTAATATCATTATTGTGTTAAATTAATTCAATTAATTTATTTATTTCTTTAAATTACAAGGAAATTAATTTTGGGGTAAAATAAAATAACTTATTTAAATTTATATTATGAATTAAAATTATTTATATAGCCTCATAATTTTCATTTTTTATAATTTAATTTTTTCACATGTTTATTTATTATATTTACTGGTCATGATAAAGTGACCATACCTATTTATGTTGGGGTAACTTTATTAATTATTTATTTCATGTGATTATTATAAATAATAGTTAATTAAATTATTGCATTTTCATTATTATTTCATTAAATATGTATAAATTCTCTTTTTTCAGGTTTATATGTTGTTTACTACACTCCCTACACTACTATAGAACTGGGTAAGGGGAGTGCCTAATTTTATTAGCCCCAAACTGAAAGTGATCATAAAGGAGGTTCCTTTGTTAGTACTAAAAATGTGATGATAAAGGTGCACTCTTTATCAATGCTGTTAAATGGTAGATTCATTAGCACAAGGTTTAGAGATGGCAATTTTTTTATTAAAATTATTATTATTTTATAAAAAAGTTAATATATTTTTATTGAAAAATAATTTTTCTCTTCATATATAAAATAAAATATAATATTTATTATAAATATATATTTTTATTAATTCAAATATATATATACTAGTTTATGAAATGTTTTTTTAATATTAGAATTATATATGTATATAAATATATTTACATAATTATTTGATTATAATAAAATTTATTAAATATTAACTATATTAATTAGATATTTTAGATTTATTTGATTTATTAGATTTAATTTATATGATAGATTTATTAGATTTATTAGATTTATTAGATTTATTAGATTTATTATATTTATTATATAAATTAAATTTATTATATGTTTATTTTATTTACAAATAATATATATATACTTTTGAAATATGTATATTTATATTTAATTAATAAATAACTAAATATGCTTCCAATGTTTTTTGGGTAAAATTAATAAATATATTGATCTTGTGTGAGTATAATTAATGTGCATATATGTTATGTGTCATCATGACTAATCATTTATACATTACACCTTTCTTATTATCCATGTTGTCCATATGTGATGTCTAGTTTTTTTTGTATCATTACTAGGTAGATGATTAATTCATGTTACCATATGAACTATTATAAAATTATAAATAATAAATATATAAATAATTATAAAATTACAATATATATATATATATATGATTTTATAAATATATATATAAATATATTTATTCATCGTTATAAAAAAGAAATAAAAATTTATATTTATATAATTAAAAAATTATAATAAATATATTTATTATAATTATTATTTTCTGAAAATATATAAGTAAATAAAAATATTCATAAACATATAAAAATATTTATAAATAATTACAAATTGTTAGTATTTTAATTTCTAAATAAATATATATTTATTTAAATAATTCTAAAATTATAATAAATATATTAATTATATATATATATTTATTTATTTATAATATTATAAATATATTTTTTATAATTCTATAATTATTTACAAATATATATTTATATTTAAAACTATAAATAAATAAATTTTTATTATAATTTTTATTTAAAAATAAAGAACTAAATAGTTATTGTTATAAATATATATATATAAAAATTAATAAAATATATATATAATATATTCATATATAATGTAATATATAATTAAATGAATATTTTTATAAATATAAACAAATATTGATAAATAAATACAAATATTTATATTTAAATTTATAAATTAATACATATATATTTTATTAATTAAAAAATTATAATAAATATATTGATAAAATTAGAAATTTTAGATATATTATTTTTTATTATTTTAATAATATTTAAATAAATAAATTATTATTTTAGTAATTTAATTAATTCTAAAAAAAATTATATTCATTTAAATATTTATAAAATTAGAACAAATATAGTAATATATATCTATAAGCTTATAAATATATATAACTAATATATTTATTATATATATTTATCATATTTATAATTTTATAAATATATATATTAATATATATTTTTATCAGTGCTATTTCAGAGATGATAAAGATTGATCGTTATGAGAGCAATAATTTTACCACTCATAAAGACAACTATTATAATAGATTTTTAAGTGATCATAATGGCATATCATTATCATGGTTAAAAAAGCATTGATAAAACATACTTTTATCCATGCTTTTTAGCTAGAGATGATAAAAGTCGAACAATGTTTTATAAAGAAACCCTAACAGTCTCCTCTTTCATCACACCCCTCATGCTCTATTGAAAGTTGACCCCTAGGCCACCGACCCCTCCTATTCCAAAAATGATCCTCGACTACAAATTCTCCTCTACAACGAACCCAACTCTATCACGATCCCTCCTATATTGTGAACGCTCCTCCACCACAAACCCATTTATTCCGTGAATCCCACTCCTAGATTTTATGAATCCCTTATTCCTCAATCATTTAGTGCTTTTAACATTTATTCCTCATGGATTGATCAAGTAAGTCTCTTTTTTATTTATTTATACTTCTTTTTGCGAATTCCCTTCCCCCTTCTTGAGTTTTGATTTTCCAAAAGGTTATACGACATCATGTTGTTCTAATCGTCTATTTTTTTGTGGAAACTATTCATGTTTGAGATTGGATGTTACCATAATTGGGACCTTCTGAGGGGTGGTTATGGTATCATAGTGATCGTCAAATCTTTTTTAGTGTGAGATAGGTGAAAAAATGGTTTTACATTATTATACGATTTTGATATTCATTAATGTTTTCTTATATGTGTTACATTCTATATTCATGTGGGGTGAAACATTTATTGTAAATTTATTGATATACATACATGATGAGATTTTGGTTTTGAAAATAATTAGGTTATATTTCTTGTCAGCTTTGTGATGGTGTCCTTGGAGAATGTTTTATTCTTTGTGTGGAAGAGGAGAATTGTTTTTTCAAAAGATATATAATGGTGAAAATATGTTTAAAATGGATCTCTCAGAGGGAAATTAAAATTTTGTGTGTGTTGTCTTCCTTGTTGTGTACCATAAATGTGTATGAATTGATTGAGAATTTTAAATAATGTTATGAAATAGTTTTTATGTGGGCATGATTTTAAAAAGGAGATTTTCCTAAATCATAGAATCATTATTCAAGATCTCAACCCGAAGGTGATAATTTGATCTCATCAGTGGGACATACTCGGAAATTTCCCTTGTTTGGAATTTATGTTGATGTAGTTGTAATGAATATGAACAGATCCGCCAATGAATGACAACATGTTATTGTTCGTACAATGGTTTTATAAACATTTTATTTTATCCAAAACCATAATCAATGTTGACCATATTATAGATTTTTTAACTCCTTTGAATATTTAGGTATCATACTCATTGATCCCTCCCACTACTACACATCCACATTTAACTAGTAACATAATTGAGGAAATTACTTCTTCCTTATTGGATCACGATTCTTTTAGATACACCTTTTAAAACATTTCCTAATTCTTTCATCTCATGGTTTCCCTTTCTAATGAACACCAATCTTCTGACTAATAAAAAATCTATCTATCATTTGAACTCTCTAAGAGTATAAAGGCCATTATCCCTCAATTTATGAATAATATTCCATTGAATATCAATCCAAAACTGACACATTTTAATGGTAACAATACATAATTACTAGTTCAATTTCATTGAATCATGGAAAACCACATCACATGAGGAAACTCAGTAGTCTTCAAACTAAGACATTATTTAGAGTTATGATAAAATAATCAGCATATGTTATGTAACCCAGCTTTAAAAAAATTAGTAACAATTAGAATAATTTTAAAAATATCTAATAACAGTAGTTGGATTTGGTACACATTAAATATCATTATGTTAAACTCAAAGTACATAAATTTAACCCCCAAAATTAGAACAATGTAGAAATTTTTTTCAAACATATCTGAATTGGAAAATGTCACCAATCCAAATGTATCATAATATAGAAGTAAAGATATAATTATGTCACACAAACAGTTCTCTCCCTTCTAGTTCTGATATTTTCAGGGTTCTGAAAATACCTTCCATTGAGTAAAATTTTAAATAATGAATAAATACGTGACATAAATGGAATATGCACCCCACAAGAAAATTATGTTTTTTTGGATAAAAATCCTACATCATTGGGGAATTAAATGATTTTTTATTAATGGATAAATAGATTTATTAGAGAAACATATCTTTTGTATTCCCTATCTATCTAGATCAACATGATACACTTTCTGGAAACCCTATTCAATAAAACATAACAACCCATGTAATGAATCCTTCCACCCGTAAGCACTTTATAGTGAATCCCCTCAAGGGGAAATATAATATTATACATGTGATTATAAAATCATATTTTATTCTTAGCATATTAATATATATAAATATATAAATTATTATTTCATTACATCTTTATCAAATTATATGAATTAATTAATAACTATTGATATTCAGTGTTATGATGTGGTTGTGATAATTAGGATGATTCATCCATCAAATTTACATAACCTATATTTTATTTATGAAATTTATATTAAATGGTTATAGAATTTTTTGTGACTTAATGTCATTAACTTAATGAATGAGTTTTGGACAAGTATCAATTCTCTTGAGACAGATAATGACACTCCTCATCACATTGTTTCTATAGGATACTCATACACGTTCAGTGAAGGATTTTAGATAGACTAGTCATTGTAATGACATTTATAATGATTTTTATGGTTTTAGAAAATAGACTATAAAAAATAATACCATATATAAGTTTATCACAATATATATTTTATTATCTTTATTTGTGTCATGATGTACATAAATGGAGCAGGAATTCAACATAGTTTCCTCTAGTGATGAGTGGTGTAGGGAAATTCTTTGTATGAAAGGAATGACACATGAGAAATTTTTTATTTTGTAATGGGTTCATACTTATATATTTTCATATGTTTATTTAAAAAAGAATGAACCAATAGTACATCTTGTGTGAGTCATATACATTTTTCATAGGGGGTATAAGAAATTTATTTGGTGTGATCCAAGGATATTTGGGACAATGAAGTGTTTGAAGTAAACAAGGACACAGGTGTTTCATGGTGGTGAGTGTGGTCACAGACTATGAGACATATCAGTTGGGACTATGTTTTTGTGGTGAAGGATAATTTATATAACTTGAAAATTAAAGCACATATATGGGATGCCCAAGGTGGGCAGAACAATATCAAATGTGTATGGAAATTATTATCATTACAAAAACCATTGGAATAATTTGATACAATAAGAAAACACTAATTGATTTGGGATGGATCGAGGTGTTTTCCATAATCTCATATGTTTATATTTTTATATAATTAAGATAATCAAAACATAATATTAATGTTTTGTGTATTTAAATTGTAAAATTTTAATATTTATGAATCAAATAGGATGGATATAGATAAATAATGGATATTTTCCAATATATTGGAAAATGAAAATGAAGATGGTGTGAATATGTTTATCATGTTTGAAAAAGATCATGCATTTAACCCTTCTAAAATACTTTTCCACATTTATTCTATTTCTATTCAAGAATAATTAATCTAGATTATTTTTAAGAACTCTTTACCTATAATGGAGTAGATCAATGTTAAAAATGGTGTATTAAACAATTGGAAAAAGAAAATGTAGGTAGTGTATGTGATAATACTATGTTTTATGGGTCACCTAACAAGATTACATGTGTGAACAATGATGAAGACCATATCAAGGGTGTGATTATAAATGTGAATGATGATTATGAATTTATTTAGCAAATGATAAGGACAGTTGATGATGATCTCGGTGATCTCTCAAAAATTATTTTTTAAGTAATAGAGTTGATTAAATATTCCATTTTATGATTGTTTCAACAAATATACAGCACTACCAGCCATACTGAAGTTGTATAATTTTAAAGATGAAAAATAATGGGGTGAAAATAGTTTTATAGAACTAATTTATCTACTGAATGACCTAATCTGATAAGAAAATGATCCCCTAAGCTAACAATACGACACCAATAGAATTCAAATATCGATTGGTAGGATCTAAAAAATAATATAATCCTACCAAATTGAATATATAATAATATTCAATTACCAAAAATCAATTATATAATTCCCATGGTGTGGTTTTTCTTGATACAAGAATGAATAATCCACTAACAACCCACGATTGACATACATGGAAACTATATTTCTTTTGTAGAATAAATAATATAGTACAAAAATATATTCCCAAAGAATTTATTAGTTTAGTGTCTTTAGAACCAATGAACATGATCTTTTAAAATGGTAAATGATCTCAAATATCTCTCATACATATCTTCCCTTTTTTTCCTACCTATAACCATTCATTATATCCCACAGAACATAAAACATAAAAATGATGAGGTTGAATGTTCAATAAGGGTAAACATGGAGAAAATAAATCAAAACATAAATATAAAAATGTAAAAAACATGAAAATACTGTTTAAATATCAAAATCATGGGTCGTGAATGTAATCTTGAAAGCATGTAAGGGATAGATCGTAATGGAACATTAACCATGATAGAATAACATTAGCATAAAATATGGAAATGTGGAAAATAAACAAGAATATAAAATTATATTCATAGTAGCCAAGGAATTTATTCCAAGACCATTATAGTGGACAACGACCGTTATTGAACCAGTTTTACCTATCGTTGCAGACATGTATTATTGAACATGATTTACTAGCAGTTCCATCCCTGTATTACTAAACCAAATTTACATTCCATTATACTCATGTATTTATAATGAGATATAAATAATTTACTGATTATTTTCATGGAGGTATAGGTCCCACCAAGTTTCATGGAGAAATCATTCTTACATTTTCTAGAGAAAATCAATCCTTATTGCATAACTGATGATATTAAATGGGTTTTTTAAACCTTATTCCATAATCACAAAAACAATCGTTTCATAATCAATATAAAATATCATTACATAATTAAAAAAATATTATCATAATAATAATATAGATTACCTTATTTAAATAGATTCATATTATATGAAAATAATTGCGATTACACACATGAACGTAGTTCTTGAGGAAAAACTCTTTTCTTCTTAAAAACGTTTTCTTTTATAAAAATTCCATAAAATTTTAATAAAAATATATTTAGTGGAAAATAACCATTAAATTATATATAATAATATAAATATAAATATTTTTTTATGAAGATGTAAACTTCCATTCATTTCATATAATTCAAATTAACATTCTTCTCATACTCTTACCAGAAAAGCCAAAAAGTAACTTGTATTGAAAATGAATGAAATATTACTTTCAAATCTTGAAATAAAAGTAAAAAATGGGTAAAATTAAATGAAAAATACATATAAAAATATTAATCATTATATTAAAATTGTTTTAGAAAACCTGGACATGGATGACAAATATACCCCTAGTAAATACCTATGTTTAAACAAATTCATATAAAAATGAGATATAAATATTATCCCTTACCTTATGTCCAATTTCATCATAATGTTTCCAAAACACCTTTGTTGTGTGTGTAATAAAATTATTAACTTGTAATATAACCATATTAATATTTATAAAATCATATATTATTCTCATATGACTTTATATTACCCGTTTATTTATCAATTCCATTATAAAGAAATGTTTTGGTTGATATTATTTTATTTATCCTATGTGATTGGACTTTTTATTCTTGATATTATCACTTAACTTGTGATTTAAATAAATCCGGAATATTAAAATGATTTATATATAATAAATATTCATTATAGAAATATATATATAATAGATAGATAAAGGAAATGTAATACACTGTTCATGGGGACGGTAGGCCATATGTATGCATGATCATTGTTTCTATTTCGTTATTGATATGAACGGAAGAAAGTAAATAACATATATATACATATACAAACAAAAATAAAGTTTAATTATTTTGTCGTATATTTAATTTTTATTTATTATATATACTTTATAATCAGTGTTGGATGGTTAATGTGGAGAATGAATATTATCATAATGTGGAGACGATTAGCGGTACATAAGCATGAGAGACAATATCATTTACTTCATGGTTAAATAGTATAGAATTAATTATTATTTTTGTCATAAATAATAATAATAATGTTATATTCATTATCTAAATCAATTATACTTGTCATTATACCAATTCAAATTATGTATTGTTGAATAAAAAATTACACCATGGCGTGGAGATGATAAGTCGTACATACACACGTTTGGGTATATGGTTATTTGTATGATGGATAAAAGGTGGTATATAGTTTTACCATAATTATAATTACATAAAATCATGTATAATATACTAAATTTATTACTTTAGAGTAAAAAACATAAGAAGATGATGTAAAAGAAGAAAACAATTTTGAAAGAAGTGATAAAACAATTACATCTTTTTTGAGTATCTATTTTATATTTGCACAAAAGGTCTCCATAAGAAGGATTTATGACTAATTTTTGCCCTCTATGAGGATTGGAGGGATTTTTTAAACTTCTTTTTGTGGAGGTTGAATAATCCCAAGAGCTTGAATGGTGTGAGTAAGTGGTAAGATGTGGTGGTCTTTTATAAGAGGGAGGATGGACATGTTAGGAATGTCATGAAATATTAATTTATTATAAATTTATTTTTGATTTATAATTGTCAAAAACTAACTTATTTCTAATATAAGATGAATATGTCTAGAAATAAAGTCATTCAGTCAAATTTATTCAGGTTTTTATTTAATTTTATACCTCATAATTTTGATTTATCCTTATACAATCTAATTAAATTTAATTCTAATTATAATATACTATATATTAAATGGTTATAAATATTTACTTATGTGTTGTAAAGTTTCCATAAGCAAATAAATTAAGAAATTCTACATCTTATAATTTTGGCATTTTAATTTTTTAATTTTTTGTAATTTTTATATAAATTAATAATATGTTAATTTTATAAAATATAAATAGTGTTAATTTAGAAATTTTTCATATATTTGACATTAAATAAAATAAAAACATAAGATAAATTAGAAAAAAAGTTTTTAAGACACTCCTATAAATTAATATTCACCTAGAAAAATAATTGAGAAAATTAATTAGGTCATATGATATTTATATTAATATTTTTAAAACCATTTATTTCATATTTATATCAATAAAATAATTTCTAAACCACTATTGTGTCGTAATTAATGTTAATTATATAAACTATAAAAATTAAAAATAAATTCAATAGATGTATATAATTTTATTTTCTTTCTTGAGGATTTTTATTTTTGATGTTTTATCATATTTATCACTATATTAAAATTATTATACTTATAAGAGAAAATAGAGTGACATGTTTTCACTTTCTTTCATTTTAAATATTATTACATCACTTTGCTGGCAATTAGTCCATAAAATGAATTTATTCAGACCCATATCTGATATGGTTCACATTAATTCATCCAATATAATTTTTGAAGGTTTTAGGGAAATCCTTTTATCTTTATTATATTATTTGTTACCCTAATTTACCCGATTTTAAAATTAACATTTCAAAAAAAAATTCCATAGTTTATTTTCAAAAAATCCAAAAAATTAAAAGAATCATATTAATAAAAGTTGGACCTAGTGATTCCAAATATTTTAGAAAATTTTCAATATTCAAAATGTATATGTTTCATTAATTAATTTAAATATAATTCCCATTTTAAAAACTAGAAAACGGGTTTTTATGTAGTAAAAAAAATCAAATGATTGATATCTTATTATGTCCAATTTATTTGTGAAATTACATAAAATGAACAAAATTAAATTTAGGTATAAAAATATATTCCAATTATAATTAAAAACCATCTAATAATATTATCAAACTATATAAATATATTAGTTGAAAAGACAACATTTCATTAAAATGCAGTATTTTTTAATGTTCATGAAAAATCGAATTTTATCATAAAAATAAAAAAATTTAAAGCAAATTATATTTGGATTTCATTACCTGAAAAAGGAATTTTTTTTGTAAAATAAATTATATAAATGTGTTAAAAAGTATATTTAAAATTCATGTTCCATCAAATGGTTGAAAAATTTCATCGTTTGAAAAATACTTATTTTATCCAAAAAGTGATTTTTTCATATATGATGTTATTGAAAATAAATATTATGAATTTTAATGATAAATAAAATTCATAATGTTATTATAAATTATCATAACGGATTTTTATATCCCATACTATTATTTTAATAATATATCATTGTTTAGTGAAAAATTAGAATTGCGTACAATGCAAGCTATTGAGGAAGGTCTCTCTACAGTGTATTATAGGCCAAGTCAATGTTGTGTTTAGTGAAATATTCCTTTTGTGTTGTGTATAACATAATTCCAAAATATTTCTTTTATACATCAAAAAAATTTATACTCAATATTGTGTGAAATGAATTTTATCAAAAGGACATGAAATTGTGTGTAACATAAGCCAAGTATAGTATTGTGCATAAGCCAAGATAATACAGTGTTGCATATAAAAGAAGATAATCTTACTGTATATTATAACACAAGACATCAAAAAAATTAAAGATAATATATCTTAGAAAATATCAGTTTGTTACATTATACCCACCTTATAATTAGTTTCACCCTTTGAAATTCATTATGTGTTATAAAAGGTTTACTATTGAATGTTTATTTAATAGAATCCCACATCGGAAAAAGGATTAATAAAATAATTTTAAAATTGAATGTGAGAAACATAATGGTTATCCAAATTAAATCATCACTAGGATTCCACATTGATAAAAAATGGATATGAAAGAAATATCAAACCATCAATTTCAGATTGATAGTGATAGAGAATAATGTATGGAGAATTTTAACAACCATAAATCCAGAAATATACGGTTTATTAGAGGACCATATAATTCAATAGATAATAATTTACTAAGATTATTTTTTTTGTTTTCATGATCATTTCCTTATTTTTGATGAATTATTCATGAGAATAAATATTTACTTGATTTTTGTACAATTTCACCATTTACGTGCCTTGAAAAATTTCTAGATCATCACTTATTTATGGAAAAGAAAATTAATTTGTCATTATTTATGTGTTAGTAGATGATTTGATATAATGATAGGTTATTCAAATTGTATCAATAATAAAGCAGTAATAGGTAAAAAAATATGCATACGTCCACCTATGGTGAGTTAATAAACTAATCTAAAATACGTCAACTGTAATATAAACCATACTATCTATAAATGGATAACATTTCAATCCATCCAAAAACATAAAATATAAATATTTAGAATGGGGTGATATAAATAGATATAACATTTACCTCCCAAATATCATAAGTTATTTATTGGTTGTAACATTCCAAACATGTTAATACCTTAATCATATGTTCATTTGAAACATGAAAAAAAATTACAGTAGAACCATTGTGAAAACCTGAATTCTATTAAAATTAACAGCTTACACACACCAAAAATAAAAAAATTATATATACTCAGCCCACGATATCTCTTTTTCCTTATAACATCAATGAAGTCATTAATACTATCAAACATATCATTATCTCTTTATCCCTTCATCATGCACATATCTTGTGTTTCCCAAATATATCTTAATAACTTTTAATGGTTACCAAGTTTATTCAAAATCTAATATCAATTACTTAATGGGAAAACAGTAGTGTAAAAAACATTAGATGTTTCATTATTACATAACAGCACAAAATTACTTATACAAAATCATTATTAATAATAATTATCCATTCATAATCACTTCATCATCATTAACATAAATTCTTCCCATAATACCATACTAATTCACATTCTGATTTTTCCGTTTAAGGAATTAATTTTCATAATGCCCATAAATTCCATAATTAAAAAATTCAATTGTCACTGTCATCTTAGAAATACTATTATCATATTCTATTATGTTAACTGAACCTTTCCCTTTGTGATTACTAGATTTATGTCCTTCTTTTCCACACCCAAATCATCTTATAGTTATTTTAAAAAATTATCCTCAATGCCTCTTCCAACATGAAATATATGAGGAATATTAAACTTTATTTCTCCTATGATCAACATGATAGTCCATATTTCCCTTATTTGTTGTGTTATGAAACACACTAATGTTGAGATTATTGATCATATTATAATATTTATGATTATGAAAAATATATATGTTTTGAAATTCAAATTCCATTCAATTTTTTTCTCATGAATAATATCATTCTATTTTCCATCATATTACCCTTTAACATGAATCGTCTTATTTCCATTCATTTTTTGACACCCAAAAAGAATTATGTTACAAAAAAAATCATAATATTAAAACAACACAATCAGGGGGGATTAATATCAATCTATAACATATTACATTTAATATTTCTTTATTCATGATATTTACTATAATTTTAAGACATTAATCAATTGTTAGACATACCCTTAGGGTCATCACTAAATATCAAAGAAATATCTCTAGGAATATCACACAAACAATTATCCTAGTTTCCAGTGGTTATCTAAACATTCTCTGTAATACCACTCTAACGACCCATTCATGAAGTATATAGAAATTAAATTTCATTAATTCAGATAACATAATACATTTGAAAAATAAATTTCCAAATACCATATTATTCTAGTGTCTTTGGAAACTCAGAACAAAATCATCTAACTTGGTTAAATATCTTCAATATCTCCCATTAATATCTCCCCTTTTTGTTTTCCTACCTAAAACCATTTCTATATATATGGAGAAAAGAATTAAATGTTTGAGATCAAATGATCCATAATGGTAATCGTGGGGAACATAAAGAAAAAAATAAACATATGAATTTAAAAACATGAACATATATTTTAAATATAAAAATTACGAGTCATGAAATAAATCATGGAAATACCTTAGTCATATATCATAATGTAACATTAATAATGATAATATAGTTTTTGAATAAATATATAATATTGCAAAACAAGTAAACACATAATATGATTTCCATAATATAGAAGGAATTACTTTCAAGAATAGTATAGAGGACGAAGTCCATTACTGAACCTATTTTACATGACATTCCATCGTTGTATTACTGAACCAGATTTACTTTTTGTTCCTTCTATGTATCACTGAACTAGATTTAATTTCCGTTCAAGTAATGTATATATCATGAGCTATAAATAATTACCCATTTTATTAGGGAGATATATAGGTCCCGCACTTATTATAGTGAAATAATTCTTACATGTTCCACAAAACATAAATTATTCATAATTGAATAACCCAATAAAAAAAATAGGTGTCATAGTAATTATTCCATCGTAAAATAAAATATCATTAAATAAACTATAAAATTTTCATTCCATAATTAAAAAAACAAATCATAGTAATAATTTTGATAGACCTATATAATGTGCATTATCATGGAAGGAAAATAATTTTTATTACACACTTGAACTTATTTATTGAGGGAAAAATAATTTAATCATCAAAACAATTTAATTTCTAAGAAAACATTAAATTAGAAAATAAAATAATTTAGTTGAAAATAATATTGAAATAATGTAGATGAAACATCTTATAAAGAATGAGTTATGAATACAAAAAATCCATTCATGATATATTTTTTTTAAAAAACATTATTCTTCTACACTTGCTAGAAATGTCAAAAATCCCTCATATGGAAAACGAAAGAAATATGCCTTCCATAACATTTAGTAAAATTAATAAATATTTAAAAATGAATTTTAATTTTTTTATAATAATAGTTAACGTTTTATTATTTTTTCAGAAAAGATGGATACATATGATTAACATACCCTTAGTAAATACTTACATATAAACAATCTCAAATAAAAATGAGAATGAAATATTATCCCTTACCGTCGGACTCATTTCTAATTTATGAATCTAAAAAAAATTATAGTGGGTTTAACCATATTTTTAACTTTTAATAAAAATGTTATAATATTTTATACATCATATGTGATTCACTTATTACTTTTTATAACCCATTTAATTATCAATTACATGTTAAAACAACATTTTGAGTGATAATCTTTTTATTTATAATACATGTAGTAACTTTTTATTATTGATATTATTTCGGAAATCCTGATTTAATTACATTAATATTATGAAACATTATATATATTTCATAAATATTAATTTTAGAAATATACATAATAGATAGATAAATTAAATGAGATACACCGTTCTTAGAGATGATATGTCATATGTACACAAGAACACAATTTTTGTTTCCTTATTTAATTGAATAGGTTTAATTAAATGAAATATATATATATATATATATATCCTACAGAGGTTTTATGTCATATGTTTTAGTTTTATTTATTATATAAACATAATATTCATTCTTGAAAGGTTATCATGGAGAACGAATCTCATCACGTCATAGAGATGGTAGGATGTATGTTCGCACATGCTACAATATCATTCCCTATATGGTTAAATAGAATGGAATTGAATGATATATTAATCATAAATACCAATTATCATGTTATATTCATTATTTAAAACCATTATACTCATTATTATACTCATACAAATTATGTATTTTTGTATAAAGAAATACACCACGTCGTCGAGATGGCAAGTCATACGTACACCTTCAGGGTGATATTGTTATTCATAGGATGTATAAAAGCTTGTATAAGGTTTTACCATAATTATAATAGCATCTTTTCATTTATAATATATGGTATTTACTATATTAGTACAAGATAATCATAAGAAGACTAAACAGAAGAAGAATATAATTTTGAAATAGTTGATAAAACAATTACATCATTTTCAAGTATCTCCTTTAGAATATCCCGAAAGGTCTACCAAGGATGGATTTATTCCCAAATTTTAGCCAATAAAAGTATTTTTTGGATATTTGGACCTTATTTGATTATATTTTTGATGATATATATTTCATTATTGGTGTGGGTAAGTGGGTAGAGGTGGAATAATTTTTTTAGGAGGGTGGATGGACACTTTAGGATATTTTTGAAATATTTATTTATTATAAATTTATGTTAAGTTTATAGTGGTCCCAAACTCAATTTTTTATAACAAAATATGATTATGTGTCTAAATACTCTCAACAAATAAAATTTATTCATTATTTTATTTTATTTTAGTCTTATTATTTTGGATTTATCCTAATAAAATCTATTAAATTATAATTATGGTAATAATATTCTAAACGTTAAATTGTAATAAATATTTACATATGTGTTTTAAATTGTCCATAAATTGATATATTTTAACATTTTAGACCATATAATTATAACTTTAAAATTTTAAATTTTGTATGATTTTTAAATAATATAATAATATGTTAATTTTATATAATATTAATAGTATAAATATTGTCACTATTCATTTATTTAAATTTAAATAAAACCCACACAGAAGACAAAAATGAAAAATAATATTAAATAAACATTTAATATGTTATAGTAACCTGAGAAATTGATGAATCACATTAATTAGATCGTATGTTATTTATTTTTATATTTTTAATAAAATTTATTAGATATTTCTATCAATAAAATAATTTCAACATAACTATTGTGTCATTATTAATAGTAATTATTTAATATATAAAAAATTTAAATAAATTTAAATGATGTACATAACATTATTATATTTGTGGAGACATTTAATGTTTGATGTTTTATCAAGTTTATCACTATATTAAAATTCTTATACTTATATGTGATAATATAGGGATTTGTAGTCACTTTCATTTGTTTTTTTATATTTTCCTCAAATTCATGGAAAAAGTCCATTAAATAAATCAATTTATTCCCTTTTGTGATAAATTCCAACTGTAATCCATCCAATATGATATTGGAAAGTCCTAGGGTATTTTATTATCTTTATCATATTTTTTGTTACCATATTTTACCTGATTTACATTTAATTGTGGCAAATAAATATATACTATAGTCACTATTAATAAAATACAAAAAAATATATTTACATATTAACACTATTTGGGTGAAAAAATTTCAAATATTTAATCCTTTTATAAAAATTCAAAACAAATATTTTTCATTAATTAATTTAAAATCAATTCCCATTGTGAAACCCAAAAACATGGATTTAAGAAGGAAAAATAATCCAAAGATTGAAATATATATATGTCCACTTTAATTGTTAAATTAATTCATACTAATAAAATTAGAATAAATAATAAAAATATAAATCAATTATACCTGAAAAAAATTATAAATCTAATTCAAGTAAAAAAATAAATTAGATGACAAGGATGTTTTTAATTAAGATGCTGTATTTTTTACTATTAATTTAAATAATAATTTTATCATAAAAATATAAAAAACTAATCAAAACTAACTTTTGATTTCCAAATTCAAAATAAGACATTTATAAAGTCAATTATAATATATTAACGTGTAAAAAACTTGATTTAAAGTTGGTGTCCCCTAAAAAGGTGAAAAAACATTTTTTGAAAAATAATTCTTTTATCTGAAAAATTGGCATTGTTTTGATATCATGTTATAGAAAATAAATAAGTTGAATTTTATTGTTATATAAAATTCAAATTGTGCTTAATACAATTTAAAACATCTATTTTATATTCCATAATTATATATTAATAATATATCGTTTATTAGTGAAACTTGGTATTCTGTACAACACAAGCTGTCGAGGAAGGTCTCTCCTGTGTATAATGATCGCTAAGTCAATGTTGCGTTTAGTGAAAGATTCCTTTGAAATTTGATATAACAAAATCCAATCATAGTTCTATTATACATTGAACAAAATATATAATTAGTGTTACATGAAATTAATATTATCAAAAGGACATGAATTTTTTTTAAAACAAGTAAAGTATAGTGTTGTGTATACAACAAGATAATACAGTTTAGCGTATTGTGAATACTAATCATGGTGTATTGTAAAACACAATAAATCAATGGAACTTAAAATAATATATATCATAAAATCATAGGGTGTTACAAATCTAGTCATATTAATGTTTTATGGTACATTACAATATTTCTATGGTTTGGGTGCATATAAGGAAGAGAGGAGAGAGTATAAAAATTCACTGAATATAAATAACATCGTATCAATGAAAATATTAAATTTAAACTAAAAAATTCATATTACAAAGATGTTTTTATGAAACTTTTAATTCTTATAGATTTATATTGGATTTTATCCAAAAAAAATCCATACATTAACTAAGCTTTGTTCATTCGTTAAGTATATATGAAGAAAAGTTGTGGACACATTGAAACTGATAAATATGGAAAGATAAACTATCATCATATTATGTTTATTGGAAATCTTTATCCCACCAACATTCGTTGAAATGATGGTTTATTTGATGTTTCACTTTTTTATATATATTCGACTATGTGGTCTTGTACACAATAGATGGATGTACCCTATTGAATGATATATGAATATTTTTAAAGGCTATGTAAAAAATTGAAGTCATATATAGGGTTTTATTAGGTTGTGAAATAATATTAAGGAATAAATATTTTTGTTTAATGAATACCTATCTTTGTTTGAAGCATTGGTCTACCAAAATCTTTTCAAAATGAGTGACTTGCGGGTGAATAAATTTCTGTAAGAGAGGATATCATAATCAATATTACATATTGGTAGAAAGCCCACATTTAGATTTTTCATAATAGTTTGGTAGTTTTCACATAATATTAAATCCACCAAAAAATTATTAGGTATTTTAATCCATCATGGGATGAGAAATGGATTTCATATACCCATAATCAATAGTTTATTGTATGGTTTTTGGACCATATTTATAACGAGATATAGGAAAATACAAACAAAATTTCAGTATGATTTTGATGGCTAGTTAGAGGACCGAGTGTGAATATATTACCATACAACTCTTATGTAGTTAATTGTTATAGATTATATACTAATAAATAGGATGATAATAGTACCATTAAGAATAGTGGAGTCACACTTATGGCTGAAGTGATGCATTTTTTTAGTGATAAGGAAAAAAATATAATTTACTAAAATATTTCATTCATTGGATATCATTATACAAATATGGAAGTTGGAGTATAAATCATTACAAGTTCAATTTTTTTAATGAATGTTTGTGGTAACAAGAGTTCTATTAAATAAATGAATGTGGATTTGTGATTTTTTATTTAAGGAAGGAAGTTTATAATGAAAAAACATTTATAATGGCATCACATGTTTTATATGAATTTCATGTTCCATATCCTACAAACAGAAAATGGAAAATTCTTCTATTATCAACCAAAACCACATAAGGGTTAGTTGAATATTTAATGGAGGATGACGTTTTCATTGTGAAACCATAATAATTTTGTAGTGTTCCCAATGTATATGGCATATTAAATGTCATATGAATCCACAATGAAGGTATTTGGATAATAATTATATGGGTATATTCCCTTTAGACTTTTAAAAATATGATTTAAATAATCAGGTTATATTTTTTGTAATACTCATCATGTTACCATATGTTATTATTTTTTTCTCCTAATTTTATATAATCTAAATTAAATGTTATTACACTTCTAAAGAAAATTTATTCTTCACATTCTAATTCTCACAATCCAATGTCAAAATAGGTCTCTCAATAATCCACTTCTTGCAATATAGAGGAACAATATGGTTTGCTACTTTCTATTGCTCCCATTATAGAGGTTCAATTTGTTTCTCAACCTGTTGTTTCTTCAAGTGCATATGTTCAACAAATATCTGCACATGACAATACTAGGACTCCAGGGGAACAATTTTATGACATTGAATGAGAGAAAATGGTATGACACGAAACACCAATGATATAGAAATAAAAAGAGAGCCATTGTTTGACGGCGTTGTTAAAAATAATTAAAGAAAAATTGAATGAAATCAAATATGAGGTTGCATGGAAAATGTGTGGCCAACATGTTAATCGTAAACATGCCATGTTTAGTATTTACATTGGAATAATCACTTAGAAACACGTATGTATTGATGTATATTTGTGGTACAATTTTATCCCTAGGCTTAAGATAATGATGTGGGAATAGATTGTGTTAACATTATGATATCATTTTGTAAATATAAAAAAAATTAAATAATGAAATATTGAATTAATTTTCATCATCCTGTGCTGAGTGAATTTAGAGTAGATGAATCACCCAAGGGATTTATATTAAGGGTTTTTGGAAGTATTGAAAGGTTCTTTATCACAAATCTATCGATATTTCTTCTTAATGGTGGTGAATGGAAATTAAACCCGTACTCACCTCCTAATTATGGCCACGTAATCGCCCGAGTAGTGTGGGGTGTATTTACTATAAGTCATGTGGAGAAATATTTTTATGTACATTGGGTCTGATAATACATTGACTGATGATATGTGTATTCATCTTTTTGATTGATTTTTTTTATTTGTAAAAAAACCACATAGTGATGAAAATAACGAACGAGAAGAAAAAGTTGTGTACCCCTACCATAATGCAAGGATGAGATACACTTCACTTGTAAAACTGTTATTCATTTTAAATCAACTATAATAACAATATCAGACATCAAATAACTCCATAACTATTTTTATTTGTATATATGTAGATTGATTAATCGAAATCCAAAACACATAAATCCAATGAAATGTGCTATGGAATGAGGCACATGTAAATGATTATTGGATACTAATGAATGAAAACAAACAATAATGTAGGAAACATGTCAATGTATGAGATAATATATTCTTCATTAAATATATATTACATAAGAATGTTTACATTTTTCTTATATTTTCTATTAGACATTCAAAAATAAAAAACACCCACACCAAAATTTGAATCATATAAAAACACATATCTTTCCATTATTGATATTAAATATTGTGAAAATTACTATGATTTATGTTGATCTATATGAACACATCACCTAGTAACGAGGGATATGGTGTTCAATATACATAATCCCTTTATACACAACATACCACATCCAACTAGTCATGATAGACTGTCGATTAATATAGTAAATTAGCCATGTGTTGAGATACATGTTCCAATTAATGATGACGATTTTCATAAGGTTGAACAAGTTATTCAAGCATTCATTTAATGGCCATAAAACCTAGTAAAAAATGATGTCTTGAAAGAGTTATCCATTTCCAATTTAATTTTCAAGCTAAACCTTTCACATTTAATGAAAAACTGTATGTACTAAGGAATTTTTTTTATATGTAAAATGGGAGGGGATGAAATTAATTAATGGTTCAAACCCATATCAATGATCTAGAAACCCCTTTAATAGATTTACCAGAAGAAACATAACCCTATCTATACTAAATCATCATTTATTATCATTACATGCTCATGCGGATATGAAGTTGAAAGATTGTGGTACTCACACAGTCGATTTTGAAGAAAATATGTATAACTGGGGAGATCCAAACTACATTAGTGTTGACAATGTAAATGAAATATTTTAGTACGATTGGATAGGATACTCAGTTGAATGTGAATAAATGATGTATGTGTTCATGATTTTATTTTCCAAATGCTGAAATACTATGTTATTTATGGATCTATACATTTCAGATTTTTCATAGTAATATATAAGAAAAACAATTGAATCTAATTCCACTTGAAAAAAAATTTGGACTTATTTGTCCTCAAATCACCTCTATATCACAAAAATAAATAAATTGCATGAAAACGGGTTAAATAGTGGTATACCTAATCACATAATTTAATAGTAAAAATACCGATTAAAAAAATATTATTAATACCAACAATTTAGTTGTAAAAAATAACAATTTAATTGTTTAAAATATATTTCCATTTCATTCATTATAAATTCTTTTTTTTATTATTGGATTCTTATTGTGGTCAATTTAGTTAATGTAATGATTTTTTCTCAAGATTAAATTCTTGGATATCCAATAAACATACCACACATGATGGAGTATTTCAATTATTAATAATCTACATACAACATTTTTGATGTAAACATCTAGTTATGTAATATACATTATTATTTAATTATAATAGGGCGTTTCGTGAATAACTTTTACAATATGGAATGAGGCAAGATGATAATGATGATGAACATTAAATGTACTAATATTTGATATCTATTGTGGTATATATAACAATATTTCAATATCCAAACCCATATAAATAAATTAAATTTTTTCTCTTATTTTCTTCTTTTTCCAAAAAAATGAAAAGATTGTGGTTATAATGTTTGTAAATTTATTAGAGAGATAGTATTTCATTATCAAAATAGTATCCCTAAAGGGTTATTTTTGAATATATTTACTATTTAATTTAAAAAATTTGTTATTCCTTTTTTTATTTTAATTTTTTCAGTACTACCTTGTGTTTTGATAAGAATCATATAAATAAAACGATATAGATTTCAGTGGAAATTAATGGTTAACATACCAGATAGACGATTTTACAAAAATCAACTAAATATGTGACTCCTATAGAAGTAGTGGATTGTTTCATATTTTTGTTTAATTTTATTATTTATATTTTTCATAAAACAATTAATTTTTTATTAGACAATTGGATTCCTTTGTTCTAGTTGAGGTGGTTTATTCAAAATAGATCATGCTCGTGAGATATTGGACTTCAAGGATACATTTGAGTTGATTAAAACAAAGAAATGGGTTGGGTCCTTATAAAAGTGAATTACCAATACTTATATTATCCTTATATGATCTTTTATATCTCATGTTTTTACACTTATTGATTATCTATGGTAATCATTTATTAATTTTATACCTTTTTGGTATGATGAATGGTTTTAGAAGGTATGTTTCTTTTTAGTAATGTATAACACAATGAGGAACTCTTTTCAAGTTGATCATTATGATTCCATGATTATAAAAATACAATATCTAAAATATTATTTCATGGATAAATTTTTCAAGTAAGGGATATTAATCTAATAAGACGTGATATCTATGTGTTAGGTGTTTGGTTCAATATTGTAGATATCTGAGTAACTGACCTACTCAAAACCGTGGAAACACATTCAGTTATTTTGATATGTTATGGAAATGATCGATAATACATATAAAACACGGAATAATCAACACGACCTAAAAATGACACATGATGTGACCAATATGAATTCAATAGTCTATTTTTATTTAAAAATTATACTGATTTTTGTAAAAATAAAATGTGTCATACTGAGAAAAATGAAAACACATTTTTATTGTGTTGATTCTTTAGGAAAATGATCCATTAGTAATTGATTATGTGTAGGAATCATCTGAACCACAAGATTACCTAATATGTGAATATTATGACTTTATTTATGTATTTATATATATTAAATAAACATTAAATTTAGCAAAAATAACAAGTGAAATACAGAAATTTGAGAAAAGTAATTCAGATTATTTGGATACATTATGACAATTATCTATCAGTCATTTTTGATATGATGGAATCAACCACACCAAAATATGATTAATGGTGTGACAATCATGATTAAAAGTGTCCATTATGAGGTTAAAATATTCATTTTAGCTCAAAACATGTCACTCACTGATATCCCAAAAAAATTACTTTTTTATTTTTTCAGAAATAAGTAAAATTATTCATATTTTCTTTGTAATTATTATGAAGTAGTCTCATTTCAAATTGATACCCAATGAGATCGGTCTGACTCAAAATGTATTTTTATTATTAGAAATGATATTTTTGTTTAAAAATAAATATACTGAAAACTAAAAAACATATTCTGATGTTTTGATAATGTATTAAAATGATCCATGAGTCATTTTTGATGTGTAGGAGCCATCCCCACAACAAAAAAATACATAGTGTGACCGGTATAACTACAAATCTATATTTTTATTCTAAAATGACATCAAATATAAAATAACATGTGATGCCCTAAAAGAAAAGATAAATCATTTGGATTTTTTTGGTACATCTGAAAAATGATCCGTGAGTCATTTGAGATGGTTATGAATGAAAACACCTCAAGAAAACACATTGTGTTGCCTGTTTGACTAAACTTGTCTATAGTGAGTTTTTAAATGAAATTTTGGCTCCAAATGTGTCACTTAATGAAATCAATGAAAAAAAATCTAATTTTATACATAATTTATGAAAATTATTAATAATTTCATTATGATATGTATGAAGTAGTATCATGTCAATCCAATGAATGATGTTACTGGTATGACTCAAAATGTGTGTTTCTAGATCAAAATTACAATTTAGTAAAAAAATTGAAATGGCATAGTGAAAACCGAACAAACACATTCAGATTTTTATTGATAATATATGAAAATGAACCTTGAGTAATTTTTGACCTGTAAGAGTAAACCCCAACTAGGTAAAATTGATAGTTTGACCAGTATGACTCTAAATATGCAAATTCTTTAAAATTTGACATTAATATAATTATGATGAAAATGTGGCATAATAAAAAAATGAAATTTCATTCTGATTATTTTATTACATTTATAGAATAATCCATGAGTCACTTGTGATGTTATGGAATAAAAAACACCACAATCCGATGCATTCTGTCACCGGTATTACTAAAATTGTATTTTATCAGTTTTAAATTGACAGTTTAGCTCAAAAAAGGTCATTAACTATATACCAATTAGACATTCTCTGATCGAAATTATAATAATAGATAGTGATTCGCATGTCCTTTGTGACGTTAATGATGTAATCTCACTTCAATCCAATAAATTATGTGATCGGTTTGACTCAAAATTCGTGTTTCCATTTTAAAGTATAATTTTACTAAAAATTACAACTCGTATTTTTAAAAATTTCAGAACCAAATTTTTTCTATTTTGATAATTTAGGAAAATTATATATAAATATTTTTTGAGTTTTAATAATCAAACCCACCTCAGTACAAATACATTGTGAAAAAAATAACTCCAAATGTGTATTTTTATTTAAAATTGTCAGTAATTTGTGTAAAAAGAAGAAGTAAAATACTGAAAAATGATAAAAAAGATTCGGATTGATTTGATACATTAAAAAAAGTTCCATGATTCATTTTTGATGTGTAATAATTGATCACCCCACAATACAATTCATGATGTGACCTGCGTGGATAAAAGTGTAAATTATCAACATTAAATTGATATTTCAGCTCATAATATGCCAATCACTGAAAACAATGAAAATGACATCTGGATGACTAAAAAAATTAGTATAGTTATTCGTAAGTCCTTTGAGATGTGTATGAAGTAGTCTCACACCAAACTGACTCATGATATGACCTTTATGACTCAAAATGCTTGTTTTCGGTTAGAAGGGATTTTTTTGTAAAAAAAAATGACATTCATAAAACTGAGAAAATGAATTCTCATTGTTTTTTATACTTTATAAAATGATTAATGAGTCATTTGTGACGTGTAGGAATCAACCCCGCCTAAATATGATGCATTGTGTGACTAATATAATTTTAAATGTGTCATTATTAATAAATGAAATTTTTTTGATGTATTTATTCATATTAAGTTTATTTATTTTTTCTCTATATTGTTACATAAATAATAATTGTATTCTTATATAGGTGGAATATTTTTCTTGTGCTGGGCTGATTTGTTTGGAAACTGATACCTTGGACATACATTTTTTTAAAGGGGATCACTGATGTCAAATTATAAGAAATAAATGTTTTCAACTATTTTTTGGGTGAATTTAAATTTAATTATATAATTTTTATTGAAATTTATAGATAATTGTTTTGTATATACCATGGGTGTATATTTTTTATTCATGATGTTAATGTATATAGCATTGTTTGCGCAACCCTTTTTTATAATGTTTTTTTCATCATTTTCATTACGCATGTGTTTATTTTGTCTGGATTTGTTCATATTACACAATTATTATAATTTCATTATTTTGAATAATGAATGCATGTTATATTCCTACCCCATGTATGTATTGACTTGGAATTGACTGAACATGAACTATTGTATTGGTCATTGATGAATCAAATAAAATTTGTGATGAAATATTTGTTAATATTAAACTTATTTGTGATGGTTTATGATTTCCTCCAATCATTGTCTATTTCTGACGTTTTTGGTTATGGTATCATGTGTATCATCCGGTATATATTAATATTTCATTATTGTGAGAATTTTACTGGCTTAGATTTTTTTTATTTTCCACTATATTGTGTTTTGTGTATACTGTGCTTGTATTTGTGTAAGTTTTCATCTAGGTGTGCCACTATATAAAAAATATCCAAGCCATCTAGGCCTTTATTAGTGATATTATGGGATCCGATAAAGTCATCCTTTATCAGCGCTATTTATATTGTTGATACACGAGTAATTTAACAACACTTAAAATATTACTGATAAAAGGGATCCTTTTTAGAATTAAATCACTAAAAAGGGGACCCATATATCTTTTCTAAAATTAATAGTGACAATTTAGCACTATTAAAAGTGGTTTCATGTTCTTTTAAATGTTCGATCTGTAGGAGTTATATACCCCCTCTTATGTGTTTGAGAGTACATGTAGAGTTGGTGAGGGAATTACGTAACACATAACCCATCATAATTTGTACTCTTGATGAGAAATGGGCATAATGAACGTGGAAGTGCTAATTAATGAGTAAAACTGTGACTTTTTTATGATACCCCTTTGTCCTAGTAAATCTATAGAGATTAAATGGTCAAAAAACACATGATTCTAAAAATGGGTTGGGTCATTTATTTCATTTATACATTGTTTTTAAATTTTATTAATTTTCGTGACATTGGGAATCACATAAAATAATAAACATGAAAATAAATAAATAAACAATGAATTTCTTTCTAATAATGATCAATCATAATAGAGAGAACATAGAATGGAAAAATTAATAAAAATGGATTATATTCATTGAAAAATATAAAAACCCTTCTATGAAATATTATTTCCTAAACTCCATCTATCATTTGAATTTGAACTCAAATACGTTTTAGGGTGCTTGGGTATCCATATATTAGGGTTCTTACTACTAACAGGGTGTTCTAAAGAGAATATTGTGTTAACTTAACAAAAAATGGAAGAAAATGACTATCAATAGAAAGCATGCCACAATTTCATAGGAAAATGTTGAGTTAATCATGTTTATGATATTAGAATATGTGAATTCACTCAAAAATAAAAGGAGTTGTATGTTAATAATAGTGTAAAATAAAATTCATACCATTAACAATAAGAGTAGTGTTATAGACATAGCTTATAAGTAGTGATGGGATATTCAAGAATCCCTCCCACTATAACACTCATGATATTGAGTATTGTAATTCTATTAAAAATGGTTTATAAAGTTTTATAATGTATTTGTGGAAATTTAATTATAATATTAAATTTTCAATAATGTCTAAATTAGTAATCCAGATAAAATTAAAAATCCGACAGATTTTATTTTTTTACAAGATGGAATGTAATAGCACAAACACACTATCATCTTCATTGTAAAATGAAAATGTCTGAACTAGAAGGACTTTTCAAGGGTAGTTCAGGTTCTTTTTTAAAGTACTAAAATAAAAGATATTCATGGTGTTGGTGTAAAAAATAATTATTAACCAGCTACGGATGTAAGGGTGTTAAAATACTTACATAAAATTCATGTATGATCCATATTATGGTTATATCATATTGATACCATCAATTTTTGATGTGTGTTTTTGATATAACATCATCACAAGGATGGTTTCATAGGTTTTATTATCTATGATAATATTTATAAGAGAAATATAAGTGAAGATATGAATTTATTATCATTACAATGGATATGTATAAATTGAAATGTCGATCAAATTCATTTAATGGATCCCTTTGTTGTATCATTTCAACTATTTACTATAGTTTCATTTAATATATTAAAATATATAGTATTTATAAAATGTATCATTTCCTTAAAGAATTTTTTTTCAAGTAATAAGAATATTAAATTAAAGATTCATTATTAGTTATTATGGAGAACATGATGAATGAAAAAGTAAAATAGATAATGGATATAGAAATAAAAAAGAAACCATCAAAACATCGTTCAATGAAATTTCCATTTAAAAAGATGATTTTTATTCACGTATTAAGAAATAAATACAGATGTGTTTAAAATGAAATAAAATTAAATGAAGAAGAAAATAATGACTTCTTATATAGGTATATTCTCCAATTGTATAAAATAATTTTGTTTTATTTCAATGGTATGGAATAACATATAAAAATTAAAGAAGTTTATTTTAATATACTATCCATGTTCTAAATGAAACTTTTCCATACATAAGGCATGTTCTACAAGAGGCAAATAATATGGGATTCCTAAGTTAGAAATGATATGTTCAAGGCATTTATATTTCATTGTTTAATGCTTCTAGTTGAATTATTTTTATGTATTACAATGAAATTTATCTCTCATTCCCAATCTACATAATTAGATGTTATTCTTGTTTATGAATGCATTTTGTTTTTGGAGTTTTATACTCATAAAATAGTTTAGTAATTCATGAATAATTAGAAGAGTGTAATAAATAAAAAAATTTACACTTATATACACATTTATTATAGTAAAATTATTATTCATTTTTAATGAAATTAATATTTAAAGGATATAGGCCGTATGTTATTTTTACTCAGGGGAACTAAACCCCTAATGCATTATCAACATATATACTAATTCAGTTTAGATGGATAATTCTTTATCGATAAATTCATCACACATAATATTTTGAATTAGATCATCAAGAAAGCATGAACTATTTGAAGTGTATTATAGTTTTAAATATACTTAACAAGGTTACTTTTAAGAGTTAACTAAATGTGAAAGGGATGTATTATATATTCATGGTTAGAATTTATTAGATAATTCATGCTTTAGTACTGATGTATATCATCTCCTTGCATTCATAAATCAATATAATTTATAGTGGACTAATTTCAAAATGCACATTACTTTATCCAAATTAATTATTTTCTAAAAATAATGAATATTGAGGTCGAGACATACTTGTTAATATATATAAATAGATTGTATCATTCAGAAATTCCTAAAAACACTATTACTTATACACATCGAGGACATGAAGTTAATAAAAGTATTACCAATGTTGAGAATAATAATCATTCTAATAACATCCATTATGTTTGGAGAGATTCTTTAAAAATAAAGGTATCATGGAATAAATATATTCATTTTATAATGAAAAATGGATCTCATATGAGTTTTAGTGTTATATAAATCCATTATTTAATAAAAACATTGTGGTTGATATAAAACTACTTATATTGAATATAAAAAAACATGAATAATGAAATGAAACATGTGAATAATATGTAATTATCATAATTTTTTTGAAGATATTCAAAAAATTACCATGATATAATAGATATAGTCATGTTATAAAATATACATCTATAAAAGGGTGTACATGTCTATTTGGGTAGTTGGATAAATATTGAACTAGGTTTTGTCAATTACGTATATGTATAAATACATTACATTGGATAGAGTTTCAAAATAGGTGTGGAAGATTATTGTTTTAGAGACATATATTGTGTAATAAAGATAAAACTATGTTAATGGTTCTGTATTCAGCACGGTAGGAGACACATAATTCAATGGGAATAATAATTCATTCCAGTAGGGAGCATATAAAATCTAGAAAAAATTGACATCATCCATTAAAAGGAAATAATTTATTCCATGTTTCAATATAATGGGGGATTATAATTTTCAATACTATTATGGGAATTCTAGTGAGACGATACATGGGTGGTACTAGTGTGGTTTCATCAAGCCTTGAATAGTAATTCCAAGTGATTATTCTTAAATCCATTTGGATTTTACTTATCATAACTATTACATGTGGACATTTTATTTATAATTGAATGTCATGATCAATTATGAAAGCTGAATATATAATGAATCAATAAGGGGGTGATGATTTTGTAGAATATCAATTATGGTTCATGTTAATAAAATATTTCCCATTATTTAATGTAAGGATAAATTTTACAGATTATTTAATAGTTATATTTCTCTTCAAAGTGGCTAATCGAGATTTTTATGAGAAACATTATTTTCCTCTTAAAATTTTTTTGATAACATATTCAAAATAGTTTTTAGTTTTTTATTTCGTTAATATTATGTTGAATGTTACTCTCCATAGATTTAATAGAACTAAAAACCCAATTTTCTGTGGAATGAGATATAAAAAATAAGATCAAATGGATTCTTAGTACTAGTGAACATTAACTAAAATGAAAAAAATTTGATCCAATACAAGATGAAAAATATCAAGAAATATTTTTTTTCTAAACTCAAATTACATATATTTTCCGTAGAATACTTCCATCAGAATATGAGGAGATTAATTTTTTTAGTTGAGTTTTATAAGATTTTTTTTATGGATCATTCACATCTTACAATATATATTCACGATATGATATTTCTAACTTATACTTTATAGTATAAAAATATCATTTATATCCAGTCTAGCTGAAAAACATCAGTCAGCATACAATGGATGTAATTGAGGAGTTATAAAAGATTTGTTCCTAGTATGTGGAGTGAAAGAGATATTAGTTATTGAGGGGATACAAACAAATGTTCTTCAGTTCAAAAAAATATAACGAAACTATCATGATAGGGTAATGTGAAATAAAATCTAAATCAATCTAGTGGATGTCATATAAAAAAAATAACGATTTTGTTGCGGCTTATAGAGAAGCTAATGAATCATGGTATTTTTAAAAAAAAAATTATTATAGTTCAAAGAACCACTCCTAGTAAATAAATTATAATCACAATTAAAATTAAGATACTCATACTTTCCATTATTCTATGTTTTTACAGTGTAATAAATGTATACTCTAAGGTAATACATCTCATTAAGTGTTTTACTCTAAGAGACTAGGTAATAAATTGTGTAATATCTATGTATCAGAGATGAGGAAGAACCAAAAACTACATATACTACTCAATACAATCATGATCATAATCATCTAAGAACTATCCTAAAAGGTTAACAATTTGTATCTAATAATACTAGGATTGTTGTAATATTGTGTAACCTAGACATAAAAAATAGTAACTTTCAATTAAAATTTCATGTATATTGTTTGATATACAATATGTACACATGTCCTTATATTATAGAAATATCTACATCCACTATGTAAATGTTAATGTCCGAACATTATTTGATCATTAAAAAAGATATAGTCCATCTAATGAATTAATTACATCCTCCAAATACTAGGACATTGATAATAAAGATATTTCATATGGTATATGTACTTTATAAATAATTGACATAATTGATGATGACTATAAGGTTCTATGATGTCATTTGAATTAAGACATCATCTTAAAAATATTTCATATTTTGATCTCTAGTATGTGATAAAATGAGGATATACCCTCCATTAGAAACATCACATGTTTTAGGTGTTAGTGGTAGTTCTAATCATTGGATAGGTGTATTGGTCACCTAAGTTTTTTTCATTATCAATTTGTTCTATTTGATCACATATATTGAAGAAAGAAAAATAAAATAATGACAATGTATTCTAGTTGTGTAGCCTTGTGTTGGGTGATTCGTTGGTTGTATGGAAATGGATGAATTGTCCTGAAATAAAGTTTCACATCCATGATGATGATGTAATATCTAAGTAATAGTATAAAAAGATGGTATTTCCTTTATAAAACTATGTTAATTGTGGTTGTTAGTTAATTAATCTAGTAAGAATAACAAATGAAAAATAAGGAAAGGATGATGACTCCAATATGCATCATTCTTAATGGAATATCATACGACAAAAGAGATTATATTACAAAGTTTGTGCCCTAAGGTTTTTTACAACTATATGACTATTCCTGATCTCTTTATAGGCCTCAATGAGTTTTTATATCTTATCCTATTAATATTATTTACTATATTCAAGATAAGGGACTACATGGTCATAGATAGATGTTTGTTCATGAATCATCCATATTTTGGTGAATAGGTATATATTACATTTTGGGAACCTCCATGGGGTCTGAGAGTATTACATATTTAATCAATCAGTGATAAATATATAAATTCATTATTATTAAATTATAGAATTATTGGGATGAATTTAATTATTAAATGTAATTAAATGTATTTCAGTAGACATGAGAAATATTATTAAATGAATGAATATTATTTTAATATTCAAGGATAATATAATATTTTCACGAATATTGAGTGTGGTTAATGAATAAGTTTTATCACATCATATCATCAATATATATTACAATAAAGTGATAAAATAAAAAAAATTATGTAGTTAGTTCGTAAAAATAATTTATTTACTACATATTTTGTGGTGAAAAATATACTGGGGTCAGGGATCCGTAACTGGGTCTTTATAAATCCAATATGTAATTCAATGAGATTCTCATTCCATGATACTATTCAAAATTATAGAATTGGGAGATTTTCTCTTTTTCATAACCCTAGAGTGAGAAAATCTCTAACCGAGTGAATGATCTAAAGATTCCACCACATAATAAATATAGGGGTTCATAGAGATCAATACTGTGTAGAAGAAATCATCATAGCTCCTTTCTAGAACATGTATTTGAAAATTTTATGTGAAGATTGATTCATGAAAAGTATTTAATTGAACAAGAGGGTTTTTCATAGGATACAGAGAGAAACATTCATTAGCATTGAGCGACAGAAGAGTGCTCCTCAATTGGAATGATTTATTCATTTTATTTTTTCTGTTATGATTTAAATAATCCATGCAATATCATCCGACATTTCTAGTGATATGATAATTATATGTGACATGTTTTTTCACTCTAATGATGAATATTTTAAATACCTGGCCCAACATCGTCTATTGTGTGACCTTGAACCATCAGATTCAAGGCTTGAGAAAGTTGTCAGAGCATATTAATGTGATTTTTAATTACATCTCCAATAACATTTAGCAACTCTGGAATATAGTAAATTTTTTATCAATTAAAAGAAGAAATAAAAAAATTATATTAGTTTATTTTTGTTGAATAAAACCAAAAAAATAGTGAATGCAACAATAATCATTATGGGTACCACATAATCAGTAAAATTCACTTATAGGATTTTTAAATCTAGGAAGATACTTTTTAACCATTACCACCTTATATTTATCCTATGACATTCAATTAAATTATTCACATCCATAATGATGTTTTTAATGTGTTTTTAAATTTCCAAATCATATCCCAATGTACTGTGAAACCACGTATATAGTTCGTCACATTTTCATTTTCTATATGACGATTGAGTCTAGAAGAATGTGAAATTTTCAGAGTTATTAATGTATGGACCCGAAACAAAAAATTACATATTCAACTGAATTCATACTAAAATTTTATTTCATAGATTCCCATATATATTTTATGATTATATTTTTAGAGAGTTATGTCACAATACATATAGAAAAATCCCTTACATATACATAATATAATCTTTTTCTTGGTATCAATTTCCAATAATATAGAACATCAAAAATAACATTTGATATATTTTTATGTACAAAACATCATGAATTAATTTTTTTTCCTTTCCCTTACCCATTCATAGGAATAATAAAAAACATTTATAATCTTGGACTGAGTAGAAACATATCAATAAAGAACATAAAATGAAGATATTTGTTAATTCAGTGGAGAAGATTATAAAAAATGAGATAATTATCATTTTATCAATATTCTATGAGATAATTAAATAAATAAATTTGACATGAATATAGACACATATTTTTTCTCATTGAAAATTCACTAAAACTTATATCTAGAAAATATAAAATCTTTTTTTGCTCTATAGAACATCACATAAATAAAGAATTTTAATGAAGTTAAACAAATAACATGAGACTAGTTAAATCTAAAGGAGAAACCAATTGGAAACTGCCTCCTTCTTGACCTGAAATATATTTTACACTACCCAATACATTGGTGTAATTTTGTGGTCACCAGTATCTATAACCGTCTAACCCTATGCCATTTGGAAACACCAAATATATAAGATATAACAGGCTCAACCATGAGTTATAATGGGGGTCAAAACATAATATTATTAAAATTGGGATCACCAATATTATATATAATTTTAAGGCATCATATCCTGAATAAATGTTTTTATTATTTCACATGTCATCAAATATCCTTGAATAATAGTTAATATAAAAAACATTTGGATACCAAAATACCATTTTCTTTTAAAGATGATTTTTTACAAATAATAACCTAAACACAAAATAATGAATCAATTTTAAAAATAAATATCAAAAAACATATTTTTGAATCATTAAATAACTGTGGATTCATATAATAAAGAAAACTCCATTCATTCTAAAGAATATTAAATTTTTTTCATATTTTTATAGGAAAATTAATGAATTACCTAATTTGGAAAAAAGAAAAATATATTCCTTACAAAATAATTTCTAAAACATAAAACATGGGTAAATATAAATAATAATTATTAGGAAAATAATAAATACCAATTTTAAATATTTTATTGAATAAAATCAAATATATATGAAATGACAAATTGTTTCAATTTAAAAATTTAAAAACATTTATTAAAATAACCCTCTTAGCATAATTTTGAATCATAATGTGCGTTGATTGTCTCCCATAATAACAAAATTATGTTAATATTCAAATTTATTAAGAAATGTTTTTGAACATTATTATTCCTTTTATATCACGTATTACTATGTTACGTAATGTAATGTAACTATTTATGTTCATGTCGAATTTAATAGTGATATTTGGTTTACAGGTCCAAAATTACTTACGTATGATGAATATGGTAAAATAAGTCGTTGTTAAACCACATAAAAAATAATAATCATGACATAATTAACAATTTGATACATAAATTATAATTCTAAATCTTACCAATAATAATGGTTAAGGAAAATGAACTATGTTACAATTATTGACATAGTAGGTTTTACCTAAGCCTTAATAAAATTTTAATTATTCAATGCACATTATGGAAAGATGGTAAATGTTATTTTATCATTAATTAATGATAATAATATAAAAAATATTAAAATATGATTATATACATAATCCTTATGATGTGGGTATGAAGATAAAATCACATAACCTTTGGGAGGTTGTAGTCCACAAGTATGCAGGAACTGTATTATCTTTTGATCAGAGAATAGGTTACATGGAAAATGATATATTTTCATTTAATAATGGTATATATGCCATTAATTTCATATATAAACATTTACTCTGTAATTATAAGCAATCCATGAATGATGGTGATGGAAGACGAATTATATCGATTCATGATGCAATATTCCGCCGTAAAGACAAATAACAGTTTGGTTTCCCTATTGATGAATGTTAAGAAAGATATTATTCTTCCAATGACATAAAAAAATTATATATATGAAGTACTTCGGTGTTATAATTTATTCATGGTTGAAATATCTTTATAGGAAGTGGAAGAAGAGATAATATTAAAACATGAGCATAAAATCTATAACTCTTCTTTAGAAAAGCTATGTTGATTAACACGAGTAGCCATATAATGATGGTGTTATGCCTAAAATAATTATCTAAAATGAGTATAGGGACAATAAGAAGGTATTTTGGAATATCATGGTTGGAAACATTATTTTTAATATTTTATAGATTCAGAAAAATATGATTCCTTTTAAAAGATAGGAGAGGGGAACTCTAGTAATTTATAAAAATATAAATTTAATATAAATATATTTTCAACTAAAACATTAACCAATGTATTTTTTTATTATAATATGTTTCCCATTCTAAATAACCATATATAGAAAAGTAAAAAAAATTATATATAATAATAACACATTGTGTGAACCTCCATTTAAACCCTAAACTCTTACTGCGATGACATGGGTTATAACTATATCCCAAACATGGCATGGTAATAAATATAAATCGATGGTCTCATTAAAAATTTCAAATTAAATTTACTTTAATATTTTTAATATTATTTATTGAATTTCTGAAATAATTGAATAATTTTTTCTTTATTATTGAGGAAGTATTTATAATAATCATTTATTTACTAAATATTCAAAAGAAATTACATCAATGAAGATAAATATATATTGTTTAAAAATAATAATTATAGTGGAACAAATCACATTCATAAAAACATATTCAAAATATTATACATTTTAAAAATGTAGGGGGTTATATTGATGAATGTTACTTAAATAAAACATAATAAAGGTCATAATCTCACCCAACTTGCATCAAAATGTCATTAATTCTTCCATTGGATGATTTTGGTCGACATATAATCATATAAGTTTACTTATGATAGTTTGTTTGTAAATTAATGATTTGTATCATCATATTTTGAACATAAATTATCATAACTATCCATTATTGTGGTAATAATATTACAATGTTTACTATTAATATTGACCAGAAGAAAAAAAGAGGCCTATTTACCAATTGTTTACCCCATATTTCAAATATTTCAACAATTGTTTACAATAAAAAACAAAAAATTTATAGATGTTAATTTAAATTTATATTTTAATAACGTACTCAAAAGAATCTTTTCAAATAATTAACTCTTGAAGTATAATTTTTTTTATAATATTTTCATTTATAAAAATACTTTCAAAAACAATAAATAAGATATATTAAATTTAACTGAACTAATAAAATTTTAAATCTGATTCAATTATGAATTTTACGTTTTAAATAAACTAAAATATAATATGCTTCTAATGAAAATAACATTTTTTACTATTCATTAAAAAATCATCATTGGTAAAAAATCCACAAAAAAATTCTATGATAATATTTAATTGAGGAATTAAAAAATAAATTCTATTTTTTCAAATAAATTCTATAAATTTTTTCTAAAATTTATTATAATATTCTTTCATAAATCTGATGAAATCTGATTTTTATGAGAATTTCTTTTGAAGTATATAATGATTTAAATAAAAATAATGTTATTATTTCTATATAATTTTTTAGAAAATTTATATTGATATGGAATATTTTATATTATTCATAAACTTATTATTCTTATTCATAACTACCAACATAGTTGAGAGATAAAATTGGTCACATTTTGGTAATAAAATTCATTTTTAAATTATTCTCAATATTGCATATCATGTTTTCTATCAAATGGGGTATTGTCTTTTTAAAATAAAATAATTTTAAATTCAACCCCATAAATAAAAGTATTCCTTTAAATTTTTATACTGCTTTTTTTACCATGGATATTATGTTTGAAAAAATCTTTTTTGAAATTCTCTATATAAAATAAACTTATAAATATTCCTCTTCAAATGTAAGAAAAAGTGTACTAAGGAGGAAATTTAATGAAAACCATACTAGGATCCTAATAAGAATAAGATATTATTTAGGTTATAAATGGATTTTAAAGGGAAAAAAATCAAAATGACTTAATGAGAGTGATAGAGAACAAGGCCAAGAGAATGTAATAATCATAAAATCATAAATATATTATTTTTTGAAGGGCAATTAATTTCTCAGTATGAAATGTTAATTGAAAACATTTTTGTTAGAAGATAACTTTCCATGAGATAATAAATTCCACATCCATATGTACTAATATAAAACAAATATACTTATTTTACAAGTATAATTTCATCCATTAATCAATTTCCACCAAAATCAAAACATTTACTTCAAACGATGAGTTTTCATAGTGAGTATTCTTTTCTCGAAGCATTAAAATCATTATATGTGGATAAATATAGAAGAACATATATTTTTCCACATTTTATTAGGAATTATATGGAAACAAAATGATTTGGAATAGATTAGATAATATCATAAATTGAAAAACATTCAAATGATGAAATCAAACTTTAAAACTCCAATAATCAAATTTAATACCCAAGGATCATCAATGATCATTGTATAAATAAATATCCTTACAAATCCTCAGAATAATCCATACAAATATTGAAACAAAAAAAAATTAGAAGGATATGATCACGTATCAGTTGTCTTTAAATAATATCTATCACTCTCAATGTATCATACAATGGAATATAATTTCAATGATCACTTAATTACTAGGATACTCTAACAATTTCCATTTTACCCTTAATCAAAATAAAATCATAATTAAATAACATATTCATAAAATATACAATTAATCAGTTATTTATCAATTTAAACACCATAACTATATATTTATCATAGTCTTATAATGTTCCCAAATATTATTTTGACATTCTTATGAAATAAAATTAATTACATAGTCACCAAATCCTTTTTGAATCATAATAATATTTTAAAAAAATAAACATATTATTTATCCACAATATCCCTTACCTAAAACTAAAGTTTAACACTTAAAGGGATATCATGTAGGCCAGTGGTAGGTGATACACCCTTTTAACCATTCTATTTTCACCCCTTCTGTATTATTTTATTTTTCAATAACTATATAATTCTTATAGGATTATATTATAATTAATGAACAATTTTGACAATTTCAATAGTAAATCAAACATTATTGATAATTTTATTAACCACAAAGTTTATCTCATACCATTTATTTTTCAACATAAATATTAATAATGCATAATTAGCTCAATATAAAAACAAACAATGTATTTTATATATCAAAATTTGAAATTTCAACTACCAATGATTTCAAAAAATGGTGCAATGATTAATGAATTTGGAACCTTATTAATTTTATCCACCAAATATGATTTTAATTTTATCTACATAGATTAAATATTAATTAAACACAATAATATGTCAAATCTTCCATAATATCCTTTTATTACAATGTCTAAATAAACATTATATAATTTTGGTTGTATGGATTTTGGCTTCAATTGTTTTTAAATAATATTTTTAATCAAAGAAAATTTAAAAGCATCACATTAAAAATGATTTTTATAAAACATTATGTCTGAGTTTATTTTGAAATATTCAATCAATGGTCATTTTAAAATACCGTAATTATTACATATATGTCAATAGTTTTAATCCCAATATAATTAGACTGCACAAGGGTATCCTTATTCTTGAATCTATGTAAAAATCATTTTATTCTATAAAGAACTATTATATTGTAACATATTTGATAATAACATGATGATATATACCTTTTCTGGAAAATATGAAAAAATTGGAAGATAAGGATTCGATTTAAAAACATATGAACCACAGTGGTATTGAGGTTTCATGGTGGTGTTTGATATTTCAAAAAAACTGTTTGTTGGAATCTAATATGATAGAAAATATATTAAAATTATAAATACAAGTCATTAAATTAATTGTTTCAAGATATTAATTAAGAAGATATAACAATTATCTTTGGTATCCTTCTTATTAAATTTTTATCTAATTTTAATTATAACATATAATTAAAAAAATAGGAGTTTACTTAAATAATATAATGAAAACATAACCTATGGTTATAAAAATGCAATAATCATCATATTTTTTTAAACTGTGCACTAATACCAACTATAAGGACCAAAAATTATATAGAAGATATTCTAGTGTTGTTAAACTATAATTACCTTTATTACATTCCAAATGATTATTTAGATTTATATTTTAATAATTTTAGGTCTTAAATCTTACATATAAAAAGTGTACACTTCTACGAAAAATACATTTTTTCGACAATATAGAACATTGGAAATAAAAGTTTATTTTATTCATGTAAAATAAACATGACATTAAATTATAAATATTCCTCTACCTTATCATTATATAGGGAATATAGAATCCATTAAAAGAATGAAATGAGAATATGAATCTCAATAAGGAACATAAAATGAAGAACTCTATTAATTCATTGAAAAACATGAGAAGTCAGGAAATAATAACATTTATATCAATCTTATTTTGAGGTAAATAAAAAATTATAATTATCACATAATTGAAAAAAACAATTAGATCTATTAGAATCATTAAATATATTATAATGAAAATTAAAACAAATTTTGATTATACAAAGTATCAAATTCATATCCCATTTCAAACTGGTCTTGGATATGAAAGGTTTTAGTTAAATAAAAAAAAATCTATTCGGTAACTCTATTAATTATTCCACAAATTAAAAGGTGAATTATTTACTGGGTTATAGTGGTATCATGTCACACAAAATTCTATAAAGGGATTATATGGAACTATCTAGGCAAAACTATCAAATAAGATCTATGAGTATCACCTGAGAGCTATAATGGGGATAAACCCTCCATATAATATATATCTCGAATACCCATTTCACATATCATCCTAATACACCATATCATGAATAAAAAATATTACTCATACACATTTCAATGTAAATCGTTAGAAAATCATTAACACAAAGACACATTTAGATATTAAAATGACCAATAATTTAAAAAATACTTCATAAATTGTAAAATTGTAAAAATTATTATGATTTAAAAAACACAATTAAAATTCATAAAGGAAATCTAAAACCATCAATGAATAATAACAATTGGAATATAATCTCATTTGGTATAACAAAAAAACATGTATACTGTATTTTTGTCAGAAAACTGACAAAGAACTTCCTTTAGAAGATGAAAATATAAATCATTTGAATTTTAAAAAAAATCATACCTATATGAATGTAAACATAAAAATTCATATTAGAATAGAAATATCCATTTTTAATCATTTTTATAAAATTTAAATATGGATATGGAATAAAAGGGAGTTTTAATAGAAAATTTAAATGCAGATTTTAAAATGAATGTCGCATACTATGAGTCTGAATCATCATGTACATTATTTTCAATCATAAATTATAGATATACGATAAATTTAAAGATGACTTATATAAATTTATAAATTTTTTATTCTTTTTATATAAATTATTACTATATTATATACTATTATGTAATTATTTATGTTCACATCTAATGTTTGGACGATATTCAGTTCATAAGTCCAAAATTAAAATTGTTTATTTCCTATGGTCAAAGAGGTGAATATACCATAATTGAAAAAAATTTAATAATTAAATAATTAAAATTTTATACATAATTTTTAGTTTTACATATATTTATTAAATATGATTATGAAAAATACATTATTCTATAATATTGGAGATTTTATGTTGTATGTACACATGTGTAATGTTTAAATTTTTCAAAAATAATTATAGAAAGATGGTATGTTTTATATTAAAATTAAAGAGTGATAATAGTATCGTTTTTATTTTAATAAACTTTTAAAAATCATCAATGTGATGTGGTTATTAAGAACCATTCACAATGCTTCTTGGAGGTGGTAGTCTACCCGTAGGCCTGAACGAACTTATCATTTTCAGTGCATTTATGTTTAACATTATAAAAGATATAGTATCCTATAATAATGATAAATATGTCTTTAATATCATATATAATCATTTCTTCTATCATTATAATATATCCATGAGATAAGGCATTCTATATGGAATCACAACAGTTTGTGAGGAGCGAGTCTTCCGTAAACAAGAATAACGATTTCATTTCCCTATTGATGGATGATGTAGAAGATGTATGTTGTGAAATAAATGTTAAAACACCCTATTATATGGAATATATTATTATTATTATTATTATTATTTTATAACGGTCGAATCATATAATATTGCGGTGAAACTAGAAACAGAACTAATCAAGTGGATAAACACAATAATTCCTATTTGGATAACATCCTTAGACGACATGTTAATCATTATAATGATGGTTTTATTCCTAAATATATTTTCATTAGAATTATGTGATGCATTTTAGTATGGAATTTTATAATTATTTACTAATTTTAAATTGGTCTCAAATTATGAAATATTTAGAAGAAGATGATACATTTTATGTAGAGGGGGGCAGAACTCATATAATTTCTCAAAAGAAATTTAATATAAATTATTTTTCATTTAGAAATGGCATGAAATGTGATTTATTTCAAATATTGAATAAGAATTATATGAAAAACCTCTCGTTAAATAACTATTAAATAGGTTTTTAATATACTTATACAATTTGCCTTTAGGATTTAACCCCTGTTTAATCCCTCTAATGCTTATCATGAAAACATTTATTTTTTACTCATTCCATGTCAATATACATTAAATAAAATGGAAATGACCCTGAAATGAAGAATGTATTATATTATAAACCACATCTTAATTAAATTACACAATTTATGATTTTTAAGAATTTTTTATCATTTAAAATAACATTATTTACCATAATGTATTTATTAAGTCAATTTGTATAACTATTTATTAAATATACATTTATGATATAAAAACAACAGATAATTTTATTAAAAAAAATTATATACCAAAAAATTTATTGAAATATTTAAAAATATTTAAATACATTATTTATCTTAAAATACAATTTTTTTAATATTTTTAATATCATTTACATGTTATTTCGATTAATTGAATTATTAATGTATCAATGTTGAGTAGAATTTTAATTAATTATTTCAACAATAAATATTAAAAATAAATATCCACAATTAATATGAATATTTTAAATTTCAAAATAATATTTTCTGTAAAATATATCCATGGGATGACACCATATTTTCTTTCAAAGATGCACTCATGTATGGTAAATGGGAGGCTGATCACACTCCTACTCCCTCGAGGAGAAGGCCAAAGAAGTATTACTCTAATACACATCGCACTATGTACTCGATCTTCAAAGCTATTAGGCAAGTTTATTTATGATATTCTTAAGATCCTTAATCAGGGTAAGTCTCAATCTGAATGGGAAACTGCTGATGACTCTGATTAAGGGAATGATATGTCTTATTATGATATTTAATTTTGAGCTTTGACAGATGAGGGAAAATCCCTTTGTTTGACCCCGCTCGAATCCTCTATACTCTTTTCTTCTTTTTTTAATAAATAGTCAGAAGAATTGCTTCTGGCTGAGCTTGCTGGGTAAAAATATCATGTTTAAAAAAAAATATGTCAACAATAGTGAATTTTTTATATAAAATATTATAATAATCATAGTACCACCTAAGTGGGCCTAAAAGGTTATAAATTTGATCCTCTAATGATTATGATATATCTATAATTATGAATTAATATTTATTCAAGTGTTTGTGTCATTTAATTATTTTATTAATTTATTTGTCATAAAAATGACCCGATTTACCTTAAGGGTTGTAGTAAAATTATAATGTTTATAATTCATATTGAAAAAATTAAATGGGAACTATTTACTAAATTTATAAATTATAATTATTAATATTGAATCTATTTTAAATAAATCATAATTTTTTGAAGAATTTATTTTAAAATTAATCTAATAAAAACGCAACCAAAATTGATTTTTTAGAAAATATATGTTTCAAATATGAAATGATGTTATTCTAAGTTGTATTATAGAAAAATTTTAAAAATCATTAATGGATTATTTTATAAAATTATGTTCCAATTATAATTTATATCTATTCTAAAATATAATTTTATTTTTTAAATACATTTAAACAATATCTAGATTTCAATAAAAATCAGTATATTTCCGTATTCATTAGAAAATGAACCTATTCAGAAAAATCTAGAAAATTTAATAATAAGATAATATATAAAATTTTAATTAAAAAATTATATTACTTTAAAAATATATTTTACAGATATTACTCACATTAATAATTAAATTCATTTATAAAGATAAGGGAAATTCATTTTTGAAAAGAAATTAATTTTTGAAGATTCAAAGGAAAATATTTTAAAATAAGATATTAGTATTGAAGAATTAATATATGAATTTTTATTTGAGTTGGAATATAATATATATTTCATAAATTTGTTATTACTATTCAAAACCGACAACGTAATGGATATTTTAGTACATTCAAATTTAAATAATAATATTTTTTGTTCGTTTGAGCTTAGTGGTACATACCTAGTAGACTATAATACATATTTTTTCCTTTTTAAATCATTTAAATCTTAATATTAAACCAAATTTACTACTTTATAAATCCAAAACAATATTTATTATTTAGATAGGGAAATAATAATTTAAATCCACTTTCTCTTTCTTTTATAAACATTCCATGATATTTTTCTATACTATGAATCGTTCTTAGACTTATACATGCATATATACAATGGTATAACACTAATGTTTTCCAATTATAGTTTCCAGCGGTTAAATATAACTTATTTTGATACCAAATTAAACTAACAAAACTTCCCAATCATCAATTTTACAACAAAAAATAATAATATTTATTACATAATATAACAATCCATTGAAAAATCATTTTGGTCTTGTTCCTTTTGTAAAAAAGGCACCAAAAAACCATATCTATATGTGAGCTATGTCATCACCGATGATTTTATTCTTAAATAACATAATTCATAGAAATATCATTCATAATACATTTCATCGTTACCTAGGTAAATGAATCATTATAAAGAGTGAATTCTAAATCACAGTAAGGGTAAACAATGAATATATCAACATATACTATGATTAAAATTATGAGATAATGATAATAACATGTCAAAATCATAACCCACATATCATATATCATAAACATTATTCATGAAATTCAAAGGCTAATATGATCCTGCTGTCTTCATTCGAAAAAATGGAGTAATATGTTTTCATAATCAATTCATTCCTCATGATTGTAACCATTTACAACTATCTTGGAATTATTAACATAAATTATACCGTGTAATTCCTTCTTTTTTATAAAGTCTCATTTGGTTTCAATCACTTGATTCTTTAAGGGACTATTAAATAATTCCCAACAATGATTTCTCCTAAATTGGTTTAGTTATCCCTTTATAGATAACATTCACTATTTATCACCTATGTATTATCGTAAAAATTATATTTAAAAATGATATAGGATGGTAGAAAAATCGTATATGATTAATACAAAAAATATAATTCTAAATCCTTCCATCGAGATGCATATAACAGTCTCCAAGTGGTGGTCTATTAAAGACCTGGAATGAATTTGAAAATCAAATTCATGTTCTATAGATTCATGTTTTTCAAAAATTGATTAATTATGATCATATTCGAACATACATTGATTATGATATTTTCAAGTTATTATAATAATTTTTCACTTAATATTATCTTTACAATCTTATGATCAAAAGAACAATTTTCCTCAAACATCACGTGATATGATTATTCAAATAACCTTGAGTTTTTCTAAAATTATCTATATACATTAATAGTAGTCAAATAAACAATATATATTATTTCTACAACATGTGTATTTGTAATATTTATATTTTAAATAGTATTCAATATATTCAACTTCAAATGAAAAACATAAAATAATATCACATTACTTTTTCCATTATTCCGAAACTCTTTATAGGTCTTATTAATAAAACACATGATTAAAAATCTAATAATGATATGGAAATATATATTAATATCATCTACCAAAAAATATGTAGGAATATTTTTTTCACATATATTGTTCGTAACATTTTTCTAAATTTTTTTATTTGATATTTCTGTATCTCAAATCTATTAACATGTTTTTGGAGTTGAAAAATATTGTTTATTACAAATGATTTAAAAAAATAAATTATATATTCTCATTCTCTCCACCATGATAACTTATAAATGAAATTATTTTTAAATATTTTTCATTTTGAACAACCTTTACAAAATTTGGAAAATCCAATAAATAATCAGTTTTAAACACAATGTAGTAAACCCATGCGAATATGGAAAATATTCAATTGAAAAAATAATAATGAATATTTTTACCATTATTTATACTCTAGAGGGTCCTAAAAATTCATGTTGACATGTACTATTGGTTTAGATCCTGAAAACAATTTAACTGATTTTAATGATGAATCATGATATATCCCTTCTTGGAATACATCATAGTTTCTATAATTATCTGTCTTATGAATGTCAAGATATGAAACTAAATACTAAATAGAAAACATAGATAGGGAAAATAAATTGAAATCTAAAAGTAACATATTACATATATAGGATTCATTTATTTCATAAGATCGACAACTAAACTTTTATTAACACAAGAAACTAATGTCAAAATCATAAGTATTCTTTGAATTTTTAACTCTAAACAGAACAAAGTTTTCATTAAATATATCAAAAAACTATTATATAAATAAACAGGAAATAAAACATTATAGTGTTGTGATATATTTATCATAATTTTCATCATCCCTTATATGTAGATATTCATTTGTCTAGTTTATTTTTATATCCCCATCTAATTTAATTCAAATGATATTCCCTATAGTTTTATTAGCAATAATGACCAAGACAAAATGTACAGTTGATAGTGGTTACAAACTTTAAATTTTCTCTATTATTTACATTGTTAATCAATGATTCATACACCATATTTCACATTTTAACATATTTATTTTAAAATATAAAAATATCTAATACATTTTTTTGATACCCTAATTCTAATAGGTATTGAAGTGTTAGAGAGTAATGATCTTGTAACAAAACCTCTTTATCCATGTGATCATTAACATTGCATGACTAGATTAAAAATAATAAGTTTTAATACTATTGATCTATTTTTTCACAAAACTATTGTTAACAGAATGAAAAATAATACAATAATTAAAATACATATCCATAGAAATGTTTTTTATTATCTAACTAGGCCAAAATTATCTTATAAACAACATATGAATTTTATTATTTCAAAAGATGATTTATATTATTTTTGAAATATAATTCCCACGTGTCGTGTGTAATGAATCTTTTACCTTAGTGAAATACTATAAGTTATTTTAATGTATTTTAATTCATGCCGATTTTTTTAATTTTTGTTTCATGCATAGTGAACCTTGATTCATATTTACATTTTTCTTATTTAAAATCAATTTGTTCATACAAAAAGGAATCTCTTTCACAAAATATATCATTAAAAATATACTTTAATTATTTTTTATCATTAGTATGTATTAATATATTTCATCAATCAAGGAATAATATTTAATTAATTTATCATTTACATAGATATCATAATCAAAATAAAAATAAATTTAATATTTTACCTCTTATTCATTATCCATGATGATTATGGATTCATTCAGGATTGACACATCCTTTTAAAAATCATAACATTAAGAGCTATAAAATACATTAAAAAATATCTATATAGCCTTTATGGCCATGTTTCAATCATAAACATAATATATTTTCATTTTGTGCTTCTTTTTTTCTTTTTATGTTTTCATTTCTCCTCCATCAGTAATTGGAAATTAGATCAGATATAACTATTCTCGTTTCAATAATAAGAAAACAACCCTTTTAGTCTAATAATTTACATCATTAAAGCCCCAATCATTTACTTTAATGTAAAAAATTAAATAGATTTAATTTTTTTGATTGTTCTTGAGATTCCATTCCACCTTGATGGTAAAAATATTCACACTATGAACACCTGATGAAGTCCAAGAATTGGATTTCCAATGAAAACAAAACACTATAATATTACAGTAAATCTTCCATTCAATTGAGAAATACATCCCTCATAATATATCTCATTGTATCAAATAATTATAGTGTTCTACCTATGTTTCTACAATTATCATCTCATTCATATAAAATTACAATTGTCTTCCATGTATTGTATGTAGTAAGGGATTGATGATAATGTTGGAATACCTTAGGCCAAATTCCATAAATTGTTACATTTATTGATCATAAATTTAAATAAATAAATTATTATTCAGTATCATCCCATTTATCTAGTACATATTTTATAATATTTTATTCCTAAATACCTTTATACCCACTTTTTAATAATGATTTTTCAAATGGAATATCATACAAGATTTTTAGCATCTGTAATAATCTCTATTTTATTCAATTTCTATGGTCATTAACGTTTATAATTTTAGATTATTCATAGGCATCATTACAATTATACAACTCTACTTCATTTATTTTATACCTTAAAAATATTCTTTAAAAATCACTCCAACAATAAAAATTGTCTTTATTAATAATCATGAATACACATGTGGGGGTGAATTGAGTCTAGCTTAAACTACTGGGATAATTGAAAATTAATTCCCCTTTTTGATCAATAATGAAATGAAACACTCTTTTTTTCAAATTAATAATATATTTTAATAAAAAATAAGAAACTAAAAAATAAATTTTTATAGTAGTTCGATGAAGAGAGATCCCCAAGACAACTCCACTATTCCCCCTACATGTGCATTGTAATTTTATCTATGCATGATGACTTATTGAGAACATATAAAACTATGTCCATGTAGTTTGAACCTTTTAACAAACTAGGTTATTTAACAGGGAACCTAGAAAACAAAATATAAGTTCAAAAAGTATACACTACTATAGGAAAGTGAGTATAATTATTGAATAAAAATTCAGCACATTGTTTCCTCTAAAAATGATCTAAGAATATATACTAAGAGAAATATAATAATGTTTTCATTGAACAGTCCTATTGATGATACTATTGGATATAGTGGAAAATAAAAATACTTTAGAGTAGAAATAATAGCAACATAACAATAGTATAATTGAAATCAAACTATATAATGTAACCTTTAGGTGTCCAAAGTGTGTCCCTAGAAATTTAATTGAATAAATATTATTATATTATCAATTGAATTGGTAAAATAATAGAAGAAGAATATAACCTTTAGAATCATAATGAAATTATAAAATGATTCATCATTGTGGAACATCATTGAATCATAGAATTGTTAATTAAATATTTTTTTCTCTAAAATTATATCTATATTCACATTATATATGCACTATATCAAATATTCAACCCATTAAGATATATAATAATTTTTTTTATTTTTAACTTTAAGGGAAATAAATGTCACATTATAAAGACTTATTTTAAATATTTCATGTAAAGACCCGTAAATTCCAAGGAATTTTTTTTCTTAATTTTAATTGGAATTTTACAAGAATGCATTTTCTGACGGCGCCTGATTCCGAGGCCCGGTGTTCCTGGAATCAGTTTCCGAAGATTGGATCGGGTACGTTCAGTGAATGGACGAGCGGGTTTTTCTAACTTTTGAACTGGTGCTCGGAATCGAATTCTGAGGGCACCGATGGAATCGCAGCGCCGGTAATTTCTTAGAAACTCCTCTTCCGGAGTTGCGTTTGCTCGGGTGTGGTTTTTAATTTTTGGGCTTAAAGTTATGAAATAAAATAAATAGTGCGACAAACTTTATTTTATTTCACTTAAGCCGCTTGGAAGCCACTTGAAGACACATAAAGCAGCTTAAGCTGAGTTTTGGCGGATAAGGTGCTATCCAAAAAATATCCTACCCTCTTGGTAGGATATTTGTGAGGTGGGACCTGCACGAGCCCCACCGTTTCTTTTTGCCTAAGTAACGCACCCGCGAAAACCCGTCATTATGAAAGTCAACATACACGTTTTATTAATTTCATAACGCACCAATTAATTGGGAGGTTTATTTCGTTGAATTAATTCTACGAATTAATGGGCCGTTATTTATCTCTTTATTCGTTTCTTAACCGGTTTGAAATCCGTTTGCGTCGTAATAAAATAAGGCCAACACACCCTCCTTTTTTTTGGAATGTTGTGTTAAACATTGAAGATCCTATGAGAATTCTTCATCCTCCTTCACGAAGAACGCGAAGAACACGAAGAACGTGAAGAACGCCGGCCTCCGACGAAGAACTCCGAAACCGCGGAAATCAACGACGCAACGCCGTGTGCCGCGACTCCGACGTTTCCTCTACTGCGACGTTCCTTCCTCCGCAATGAAACCTTCAATCATCTGTTGGAGTTCGACGAACAAGCTCGGAAGCGGAATCAGGTAACAAGCGACAACGGCTTCTCCTGCCCTCGAGCCGGACGAATGCCAACGTCCCCCTTCGACGTCGTCATCCTCACGATGCCATACCGCGACGAACCTCGAACGACGATGCCTCCTTCCGATCGGCTTATACCCAAGGTAGGGGTTCGTGTTTAATTATTTATATTTGTTCGAGATTTCCGACTTGATGATCTTCATGGTTAAAAACCAATTGTTATCGAATTTGAACTTTGTGGTTTGAAACCGAATGATAACGAATAACGTGAGGGGGGACGGACCGCACGAACACGGCCGAACCTCCTCCTTTTTTTCTTTGTGGTTCATACGAGGAAGCGTGGTGCCGTCGCACCACGCGGTTTCATGCAGTAGATATGCGCGGCGCCGTCGCGCCGTGCCATGGAAAGGAATTCAAGGACGCGACGTTGTCGCGCCGCGTCGAAGAAAACCGAAGACATCAGCGGACGGAGTCGGGCTGCGGTGAAGGGGCGCGGCACCAACGCGCCGCGCTGGAGAACCACGAAGACGGCGCATTTCGTTTTTGACGTGCGCATTGACGGGCGACGACGAAGTATACCGTTTGGGCGTTTGAATCCCGTCGCAGTGAAGATGGGGTCCCGGGGGACCATAGGCGAAGACGGTAGGAAGAACGGACCACCGGAGCGCGTCCGGTGGTCCGCGGAATGCGGCGGCGGTGCGCCACCGGAAAAAGGGGCGGCCGGCGAACCGCCGTCCTCTATCAGCGGCGAAGGGCGGGGGATCCGGGCGCCCCGCCCGCGTGTCAGCTCGGCCACGCAGGCCGAGGCGCGGCCGGCCGGTCGGGCCGGACCGAACCGGACCATGCCGGACCGGGCCGGTCCGGGCCCAGCGGGGTCAGACCCGGGTCGGGTCGACCCAGTTCGGGCCGACCCAGGGGGGTCGGGTCGGGTCGGCCCGGGCCCAGACCCCCGTTTTCGGGCCACTTTCGGTCAAATGCTCGTAACATGAGCTACGAGCCTCCAAACGACTCTCCTTCAGCGGCAACGCGATCCTTGGATCGAGACTGTCGTTTCAGTATATCGCACTCAAGGTTTCGGATTACTTTGTGTTCGGCCGGGTTGGTTCGGATACGAAACCAACCGGGCCCTCGGAGCGGAAACGCTCGTAACTCGAGTTCCGGACGTCCGAATGACGTGCTGTCGACTTTGTGGTTTTCCTCTAAGTGAGACGGATCTTTTGGCTTACTTCGCTTGAGGTTTGTATGTCGTCAGAGTGCATTCGGGTTGGTTCGCTCACGAAACCAACCGGGCCCCTGGGACGAAAAAGCCAATAACTCACAGACCGGGCGTCCGATTGACGCACCGTCTGTCTCGTTGTTTTCCTCTTGTTGAGATGGAACTTTTGACATCCTCCGCCCGAGTTTTGGATGCAGTTGGATAGTGGCCGGGTTGGATCGCACCGAAATCCAACCAGGCCCCTGGAACGGAAAAGCTGATACCTTTCTGATAGAACGTCCGTTTGACGAACCGTCAGCGGCGTTGGTGATCTCGTTGAGGAATGGTCCCTATGAGTATACCCTATGAGTGTTCGGGGTATAGTTGAGTTACGGCCGGATTCGTTCGCACACGAAACCAACCGGTCCCCTGGGACGAAAAGGCTAATAACTCACAGACCGGGCGTCCGATTGACGCGCCGTCTATTGCGTTGAGACCCTTATGACGAGGTGGTCCTTTGAGATACTTCTTTGTGGGACTTTTTAATACTTGGAGTATCGACCAGTAGCTCGTGGAGCGGACCCTCCCGTAGACGAGCGTGCGGAGTACAGAGACTGTGTAGCCGGCTGAGACCTGAAGACTGCTTGACCGACTCGACTTGGAGTGAGTCGACTAGCCCAGTGGACGGAGCGACCGGTATTTGGCGACAGACCCACGGCGGACGGAGCGCCCGGTAGTTGGCCGCAGATCTGCGGTACTCGACAGGAGGAGTACCTCTATAGGCTATTGGGGGGAGCGCCCGATATTTGGCGACAGACCCACAGCGGACGGAGTGCCCGGTATTTGGCCGCAGACCCGCGGTACTCGACAGGAGGAGCTCCTCGGCAGTCTTAGGTTAGTGAGCAGTACCTCGGAGTCGTGATAGGACCACTATACACTCCAGAGATAGAGCTCTTCAGTAGTTACGGTTTCGATAATGAAAATCCTGGTTTGAGCTGAGACTTTTTGACCTTTGTGTTTACCTCATGATTGAGATGGGTCACTTGATAACTTAGGTATATGTATGGGAATATACATGGGTAGTGGTTATCCATTGATTTCACACTCCTTATGTATCCTCATGATTGAGATGGGTTACTTGATAACATAGGTATATGTATGGGCATATATCTAAGTAGAGGTTATCTGTTGAGATCTTCTTGTGGTTATCCTTGTTTTTTTAGTGAGACCTTGAGGGTCTCGAGGTCCCTACTGAGTATCATTATACTCACCCCTGCACGGGCTATGCTCGCACCTCGTTGTGTTGGTTGCAGACGACGGGCAGTGCTGATGAAGGCTGAGTGTTCGAGGACTGGACGGTTCCCGGAGGTAGACTACACGATGAGTCAGTACCCGGAGGTGGACTACACGACGTGACGACTCACAGAGGAGGTTGACGAACGAGAGCGTGGAGGAGGCTATCTGTACCTACCCTTCAGGTAGGATCCGAGGAGGATGACCCAGGAGCTGCTTCCTACTTCTATCTATTGCCTTTTTGCTGTTGTACCTTGTTCAGTTGTAGTCGTACTTTCTTTTGGGTTTGTATTCTGGCCCATTTACTTTTCATCATTTCTTTTGTACTTAGTGTTTTGCTTCCGCTTGTACTCTGTGGTGCTTGTTTTCTTTTATAAAGGCAATGCCTTCCCAGTTATCTAGATTTTACGCCATTGGTGCTAGTCGCCAGCCCCTGGCCTATGGAAGGTGGGCTTGGGGTAGTCATGGCACGGGCCCCGAGGACGGGTCGTGACAAATTGGTATCAGAGGAGTTCGGTTCTACCGCAGAACTTATAACTCTGATGTTTCCTTCTGTGAAGCAATAGTGTTAAGAGTACCGAGTGTGGTTTTCAGTTCAGGGAGTCCAGTGTTAGTGCGGGCGGCCGACGTATCCATACACCAGGACCCTGACAACTGATTTCTGACTTTGTGCATGAAAACACTGATGATGTGTGGTTTTCTAGAAGTTTTATTTAAATGTCATCTCAAACCAGGTCAGCTGACCAGGTATAATCTTTTGACCATGTCACGTTGTTTCTTTCAGGATGCCTCCCCGTGGACGACCAGCTAGAGCCCCGAGAGTGGTACGTACTAACAGACCGCCGAGCGATGAGGCCTTAGTATAGGGCCCTCTCCCAGTTGAGGCACTTGTGGAGGCACCAGTGGTACTACTACCCGTTGAGCCACCGATGCCACCAGCCCCAGCAGCAGAGGATACACGTCACTTGAGAGCACTGCATGAGTTCCAGCGCCAGAGGCCACCCAGGTTCCAGGGAGGGACGGACCTACAGGCGGCTAAGGATTGGCTGGAGGCTGTGGTGAGAGTCTTCAGGCCAGTGGGGACGCCGACAGATTTCATGGTGATCCTAGCTGCCAGCCTTTTTCAGGCAGCAGCAGGCAGATGGTGGAGCCTGATGCTTCAGATGCATGATGAGGCGACGCTTCTATGGGAAGACTTCGAGAGCCTGTTCCGGGAAGAGTTTGTACCAGCCACCCTTCGAGCGGTGCATATACAGGAGCTACTTCAGCTGCGGCAGGGCAGCATGTCAGTGGCGCAGTACTCAGCGAGATTCACAGACCTCTCGCACTACTCCACAGATATGGTACGGGACCCGTTCTTCAGGGCCCGAACCTTCGAGCAGGGGTTCAAGCGAGAGATTAGAGCTTCTGTTGTTTCTCACAGCTTTCCGACACACACAGGGGTGTTGGATAGAGCCCTCTTAGTGGAGAGTTTCCTTGCTGAGCAGTCTCCAACAGCAGGACCCACCACTAGTCGGCTCGCGGCAGAGTCTTCTGCAGCAGGCAGTAGACAGATGACACAGAGGTCCAAGAGGACCAGACCTACTGGTGGCCGACTACACGACTCAGGTTCAGTTGTGCGGGGAAACCGGGGTGGAGTCCGAGCCAGACGTGCCGAGAGTGGACAGTGTTACTCCTACGGTGGAATTGGTCACATGGCACTTGATTGTCTGACCCGCCATGCATATGACCAGCAGTTAAATGAAGAACCTCCGAGGCAAAGGCAGAGGTTCGATCTGGGTGGACCGCAAGGAGCAGGCATCCAGGGTAGAGGAGTTGGCCGTGCAGCTGGAGGAGGACATGGGAGAGCTCAGCTTCAGGCAGCTGAGGCCTATGGTCATGGAGCTCCGAGAGCATGTGGACTGGAGAGGAACTAGTGGATACGTCCTTTGTACTTCTAGTTCCATGTTGCTTTTGTATTCATGTCTTTGTACTATGAGATGCAATAATAAAAAACACTTATCTTTGTTTGCTTTCCTGTCCTTTTTGTTTCATTGATACTGAGTGGTCCCGGTTAAACTATTGACTTGACCCTCACTTTCGAGATTTCTACTGGAGGAGACCTAGTGACCTCACACTGATGCCGACAGTGTGACTCGACCCTTGGAGGCGAGAGTGACAGTTGGATCTCTTGGTAGTTACGTCGAGGCCTTACGACTTCATCCATGGCATGAATGCATCATTCATGTCAGGATTTACTGTATTAGGCAACGAATGTGGTTCATCCAGGGGATGGGACCAGATTTCTCTTATCGGCAAAAAAGAAATCATAGCAGCTCTTGTGAGACTAAAGAAGGTCCAGGTCATCCAAGAGCGGATGAAGACTGCACAGTGCAGTAAGAAACAGGAAACCGGTGCCAATCTTAGAGACTCGGGCGTGTTAAATGTTTCAAGAAGTGGAATCTTTAAGGATAGATGAGTCTGCGAAGTAGCAGACGTGGAGGCAGAGCTAGGAGAGCAGTATGAGGTGGTGTACATCTTAACATGCTACAACCACCCGCCTTAGTTATACCCGCCAGGCTCAGGGAGCTGGAGGGCGGTGGAAGAGTGTGGATGCTTGCGGTCAAGGATTGTGACCCAATGGATCTAGAAATGATTCAAGGGACAGTCTGTGTCCACTACTAGCTGCTATAGTAACGGACGTCGATATGAATCATTCCTTGCTTTCAAAAATCTTGTTCCAGACCTAGATTTTCCGGTAAGCTGTGGACTTGACCCTCGCGTCTGGAGATACCTTGAGAGGAGACTCGATAATCACACTTACGCCGACGGTTTGGTCAGATCCTCGAGGAGAGAGTTTCGGTTGGAATCTCTTGGTGGCAGCGTTGAGGCCTTACGACGTTGGTTTGAGTATGGACTGGGCAATCACGGTTCATACACAAATTGATGGTATTAGGCAAAATGGTTGTAGTTTAACAACGACTTCGGGATGGGTTTTCCTTGGTCGGCGAAAAAGGAAACCCCAGGTAGCGCAGGGTAACTCTTGCACAGGAGGGTGCGACCGATCACTCTTGGGTCGGTCAACCTTACCCTCATAGCAGCAGTCGTTTTGAGTTTCAGTTCTAACAGAAAATGTAGACCTCTGGAGTTCGATGATGACGACCATGTCTTCTTACGGGTCTCACCTCGACGAGGTTTACGGAGATGTGGCCAGGGAGGCAAGTTATCTCCGAGGTTCAACGGACCATTCTAGGTCCTCAGCTGGGTAGGCGAGGTGGTTTACCGCTTGAACCATCCACTTCAGTTGCACTAGGTGCACGACGTTTTCCACATATCTCAACTAAGGAGATACGTTCACAACCTTCCGCATATCATCGACCTTGATGATCTGGACGGTGGCGATGAGATGACTTCTACGGAGGTTCCTGTGTGGATCGAGGATCAACAGGAGCGGATCCTAGGAGGATGGTCGATTCCTCATGTGCACTTTCTTTGGCAGCACGGGAACCTCCAGGTGAGCACATGGGAGCGGAAGGCTCAGATGCATGCTCAGTACTGTATTTGTTTCCCTATGTTTGTGGTGAAGCTTTACGGGGACGTAAAGCCCCGTGGTGGGAGTAATGTAAAGACTCGTAAATTCCAAGGAATTTTTTTTCTTAATTTTCATTGGAATTTTACAAGAACGTAGTTTCTGACGGCGCCTGATTCTGAGGCCCGGTGTTCCCGGAATCAGTTTCCGAAGTTTGGCTCGGGTACGTTCAGTGAACGGACGAGCGGGTTTTTATAACTTTTGAACCGGTTCTCGGAATCGAATTCTGAGGGCACCGATGGAATCACAGCGCTGGTAATTTCTTAGAAATGCCTCTTCCGGAGTTGCGTTTGCTCGGGTGTGGTTTTTAATTTTTGGGCTTAAAGTTATGAAATAAAATAAATAGTGCGACAAACATTATTTTATTTCACTTAAGCCTCTTGGAAGCCACTTGAAGCCACTTAAAGCAGCTTTAGATGAGTTGTTGCGGATAGGGTGATATCCAAAAAATATCCTACCCTCTTGGTAGGATATTTGTGATGTGGGACCCGCACGAGCCCCACCATTTCTTTTCCGCTAAGTAACGCACCCGCAAAAACCCATCATTATGAAAGTCAATTGACGCATTTTCTTAATTTCATAACGCACCAATTAATTGGGCGGTTTATTTCGTTGAATTAATTCTACGAATTAATGGGTCGTTATTTATCCCTTTATTCGTTTCTTAACCGGTTTGAAATCTGTTGGCGTAGTAATAAAATAAGGCCAACACACCCTCCTTTTTTTGGAATTTTGTGTTAAACCTTGAAGAACCTCTGAGAATTCTTCATCCTCCATCGCGAAGAACGTGAAGAACATGAAGAACGCGAAGAACGTGAAGAACGCCGGCCTCCGACAAAGAATGCCGAAACCGCGGAAATCGATGACGCAACGCCGTGTGCCGTGACGCCGACGTTTCCTCTTCTGCGACGTTCCTTCCTCCACAACGAAACCTTCAATAATCTGTTGGAGTTCGACGAACAAGCTCGGAAGCGGAATCGGGTAGCAAGCGACGACGGCTTCGCCTTCCATCGAGCCGGACGAACGCCGACGTCCCCCTTCGACGTCGTCATCCTCACGATTCCATACCGCGACGAACCTCGAACGACGACGCCTCCTTCCGATCGGCTTATACCCAAGGTAGGGGTTTGTATTCCATTACTTATATTTGTTCGAGATTTCCGACATGATGATCTTTGTGGTTAAAAACCAATTGTTATCGAATTTGAACTTTGTGGTTTGAAACCAAATGATAACGAATAACATGAGGGGGGCCGGACCGCATGAACACGGCCGACCCTCCTCCTTTTTTTTCTTGGTGGTTCGTACGAGGAAGCGTGGTGTCGTCGCACCACGCGGTTTATGCAATAGATATGCGCGGCGCCGTCGCGTAGTGCCGTGGAAAGGAATTCAAGGACGCAACGCCGTCGCGCCGCGTCGAAGAAAATTGAAGACATCCACGGACGGAGTCGGGTTGCGGCGAAGGGGCGCGCCGCCAACACGCCGCGCCGGAAAACCACGAAGACGGCGCGTTTCGTTTTTGACGTGCGGATTGAAGGGCGATGACGAAGCATGTCGTTTTGGCATTTGAATCCCTTCGCAGTGAAGATGGGGTCCCGGGGGGACCATAGGCGAAGACGACAGGAAGAACGGACCACCGGAGCGCGTCCGGTGGTCCGCGGATGGCGGCGCCGGCGACCGGCGGCGGCGGCTCACCACTGGAAAAAGGGGCGGTCGGCGAACCGCCGACCTCAATCAGCGGTGAAGGGTGGGGGATCCGCGCGCCCCGCCCGCTTGTCGGCTCGGCCACGCTGGCCGAGCCGCGGCCTGCCGGTCGGCCCGGACCGAACCGGACCGCGCCGGACCGTGCCGGGCCGGGCCCATCCGGGTCGGGTCGACCCGGTTCGGGCCGCGCAGGGGGGGTCGGGCCGGGTCGGCCCGGGCCCAGACCCCCGTTTTCGGGCCACTTTCGGTCAAATGCCCGTAACTTGATCTACGGGACTCCAAACGACTCGCCGTCAGCGGCAACGCGATCCTAGGATCGAGACGGTCGTTTCGGTATATCGCACTCAAGGTTTTGTATTACGTTTGGTTCGGTAGGGTTGGTTCGGATACGAATCCAACAGGGCCCTCGGAGCGGAAACGCTCGTAACTCGAGTTCCGGACGTCCGAATGACGTGCCGTCGACTTTGTTGTTTTCCTCTATGTGAGACGGATCTTTTGGCTTACTCCGCTCGAGGTTTGGATGTCGTCGGAGTGCGGTCGGGTTGGTTCGCTCACGAAACCAACCGGGCCCCTGGGACAAAAAAGCCAATAACTCACAGACCGGGCATCCGATTGACGCACCGTCTTTCTCGTTGTTTTCCTCTTGTTGAGACGGAACTTTTGACATCCTCCGCCCGAGTTTTGGATGCAGTTGGATAGTGGCTGGGTTGGATCGCACCAAAATCCAACCGGGCCCCTGGAACGGAAAAGCTGATACCTTTCTGACAGAACGTCCGTTTGAAGAACCGTCAGCGGCGTTGGTGATCTCGTTGAGGAACGGTCCCTATGAGTATACCCTATGATTGTTCGGGGTATAGTTGAGTTACCACCGGATTGGTTCTCACACGAAACCAACCGGGCCCCTGGGACAAAAAGGCTAATAACTCACAGACCGGGCATCCGATTGACGCGCCTTCTATTGCATTGAGACCCTTATGACCAGGTGGTCCTTTGAGATACATCTTTGCACGACTTTGTGATACTTGGAGTATCGACAAGCAGCTCGTGGAGAGGACCCACCCGGAGACGAGCGTGCGGAGTACGAAGACCGTGTATCCGGTTGAGACCTGAAGACTCCTTGACCGACTCGACTTGGAGTGAGTCGACTAGCCCAGTGGACGGAGCGCCCGGTATTTGGCAAAAGACCCACGATGGACGGAGCATCCGGTAGTTGGCCGCAGACCTGTGGTACTCGACAGGAGGAGTACCTCTGTAGGCTATTGGGGGGAGCGCCCGATATTTGGCGACAGACCCACAGCGGACGGAGCACCTGGTAGTTTTCCGTAGACCTGCGGTACTCGGCCGGAGGAGCTCCTCAGCAGTCTTAGGTTAGTGAGCAGTACCTCGGAGTCGTGATAGGACCAATGTACACTCCAGAGACGGAGCTCTTCAGCAGTTACGATTTCGATAATGAAAATACTGGTTTGAGCTGAGACTTTTTGACCTTTGTGTTTACCTCATGATTGAGATGGGTCACTTGATAACTTAGGTATATGTATGGGCATATACCTGGGTAGTGGTTATCCGTTGATTTCACACTCCTTGTGTTTCCTCATGATTGAGATGGGTTACTTGATAACTTAGGTATATGTATGAGCATATATATAAGTAGAGGTTGTATGTTGATATCTTCTTGTGGTTATCCTTGTTGGTTTAGTGAGACCTTGAGGGTCTCGGGGTCCCTACTGAGTATTGTTATACTCACCACTGCACGGGCTATGCCCGCACCTCGTTGTGTTGGTTGCAGACGACGGGCAGTGCTGAAGGAGGCTGAGTGTTCGGGGACTGGACGGTACCCGGAGGTGGACTACATGACGAGTCAGTACCCGGAGGTGGACTACACGACGTGATGACTCACAGAGGATGTTGACGAATGAGAGTGTGGAGGAGTCTATCTGTACCTACCCTTTAGGTAGGATCCGAGGAGGATGACCCAGGAGATGCTTCCTACTTCCAGCTATTGTCTTTTTGCTGTCGTACCATGTTCAGTTGTAGTCGTACTTTCTTTCAGGTTTGTATTCTGGCCCATTTACTTTTCAGCATTTCTTTTGTACTCAGTGTTTTGCTTCCGCTTGTACTCTGTGGTGCTTATTTTCTTTTATAAAGGCAATATCTTCCCAGTTATCGGGATTTTACGCCATTGGTGCTAGTCGCCAGCCCATGGCCTATGGAAGGCAGGCTTGGGGTAGTCACGACACGGGCCCTAAGGACGGGTCGTGACAATTCAGTTGGAGGGTATTTTTAATTTAATCACCAACAAAAAATCATAAAATTACATAAAAATAGAATGATTTATTTCATTATTAATATTTCATTTAATGATATTGTAATTGATTTTATTTAGATATTTAATCTAATAAAAATGATTATTAAATATTGGAAAATATTAAAAGATATAATCTTATAGATTTCTGATGAAACATAAGTTTTTAACATGATATGAAAAAAAATAGAATACAAAATATTCTTTTGATTCTAATTATAGTGCTAAGTGACCATATATTATATACACAAATATAGATTTCATCCCATATATTATGTTCCCAATCATTAGGTTAACTTCAAAAGTGTGGTACATGAATTAGAATAAATTATCAAAATTTAGGTTAACAATGATAATGTTCACATTAACTAATGGAAAAGTGTAAATTCTTTTTATAGGGAACACACCACATATGTGTCTAGAATTTCAAATTATTGTACCCATTCCACTATATCCTCTTATAAATGATTCTACGATGGTGACTTAATCCTCAGTATAAAAACATCCTCATCCTCTCTTCATCCTGCCCCCAATCATAATTTTGGATCTATTGGATAATCCAATTACTACAATGGATAAATAGGATTCAGTCGATCCTTCCTTAATTAAAGTACTCCTCTATCAAACCACCACTAGGATGACAAGTATTCCTCTAATTCCAAAATATTCATCTTGAAGACCTTCAATCTACCTCTCTGTATGGGTATCCTTATCTTTATATTCCAATGGATTCCATTGAGGCATCCTTGGACCTACATTTCTAGACATTGGGAGAATGTTTTTGGGAATATAATCCTTCGCTTCCATTCAATCATAATTTCATCTCCTCATGGAGGATCAATGGTCTAGCCAATGTACGTTCTAAATCCAAAGGCATTCAATGTGGTTAATAACTATAGGGAGGATTTTTAGATGATTCATGAACTCGTTCCTCTCAAGATACCCCTCCAAATATGGAAATGAATAAATGAAGATAGTTTCCTGTGAGTCCACCTCTAGTAGACCATGTGGTGGCGACCAACACCAAGTGTATACACTATCAGAATAATGAGAGGTGTTTCCATTATTAATGAAATATGAATGAGAGATACGATATTTCATCCCAAAATGAATCCAAGATAAATTTATATATTATAAATACAAAACCAACTAATATTCATGTCAAAAATAAAATATTTAGAAACAAAAACGTCCCTATAGTATGTCCTAAAATTAATGATACAATGTGAGACAAAAACTATCAAGATCTGAGCTAGTAAGGACCATCACAGTGTGTGATATCCTTCCAGAAATAGGAAAATAGTTTTATATACATAAGGTGAACATATAAGTATACATAGTAGGAAACACGTGTCTCTTATATACAACTTAGATAATCATAATAATTCTTCTATGAAAAAAATGGAAGAACCAACAACTCCTAACAAGGTATACTAACCATCGCCACCTCATTAAGGAATGCTCACCATGTAACAAAAGTAATGTAATGTAACATAATTGGCACATAGATGGTTGGGATACCCACACCACTTTCCAACTAATGATATTTTCTCACACCCTAAGATAAAATGCCCTTGTACTCCCACCTCTTCTGAATGTACAACCGCACAACCATCCCTTACACACATGGTATTGAATGAAAATCATATAACTTATAACAATGAATCACATCACATCCTACCCCCACAAAGTTATTCATAACACCACATCTCATCCCACACATTGACACCCAAGAAATATTCCATGACACATTTTAAAAAAACCATCGGAATCCCAACACAAATTCACTTGAAGACAATAGTGAAAACAAAACTCAATCCCATATACCAAAGACCTAGATACCAAAACCTTCCAAAAAATACTAAGATACAACTTCCTGGAGGAGGGGACTAGGAAGGGAGGGTTTCCATCCATCCATCCTCCCATTGGGATATTTGGGAAAGACACACAACCTGATAATAGTGGGAGTGTTTAGCACGTGGTGCATAAATTGGGTGGGTTCATATAGATAACCCATTAACATATAGTATTTATATTCACTAGTACAAAAACATTTTTTTACGTCACCATTTTTCACGTCGGTTTTTAGAACCGACGTGAAAATATCTAAAAATAGATTTTTCACGTCGGTTATTATATAACCGACGTAAAAATACATTTTCTCCGATTTTTCACGTCGGTTATATAAGAACCGACGTCAAATATCCATTTTATTTGATTTTTCACGTCGGTTATTATATAACCGACGTTAAAAATAATTGTACATCACTTTTCCACATCGGTTATTAAATAACCGACGTGAAAAATCCTTTTCCAGGATAATATATTCAAATTTTCACTTATTTTTCACGTCGGTTATTAAATAACCGACGTGAAAAATCAATTTTCGTGACTTTTTCACGTCGGTTATTTCATAACCGACGTGAAAAATGTTTAAAAAAATGTAGTTCATTTCTCAGGCTTTAATTTGACAGGTCACGGAGCTCAAACGGAGTTACGGATTAAAAGTTATGGCCTTCAGAAGTTGATCATCTCTAAACGATGTCTTAAGGATGTCAAACTTCGGAAGGCCATAACTTTTAACCCGTAACTCCGTTTGAGCTCTGTGACCTGTCAAATTAAAGCTTGAGAAATGAACTACATTTGTGAAAACATTTTTCACGTCGGTTATGAAATAACCGACGTGAAAAATACCTTTTAACGTCGGTTCTTAAATAACCGACGTGAAAAAGTCATGAAAATTGATTTTTCACGTCGGTTATTAAATAACCGACGTGAAAGAGTGATGAAGATTGATTTTTTACGTCGGTTTTATAATAACCGACGTGAAAAATAAGTGAAAATTTTAATATCTTTTCACGTCGGTTATCATAAAACCGACGTGAATGAAAATTTTAATATCCCGCGAACGCGAAATTTCAATTTTTTTACAGCGCGGCATCGAAATTTTGAATTGCCGCCTAAAATTTTTAATACCGCGTTTTCTCATAGAATATCAATTATATGTTTCCATTATACACCCATCTTAATTTTACGATCATTTATTTCAACCATTATCGTTCCCCCAAATCGACTCTTTTTCTCTCAAACGCGAATCAATTCTTTCTTCTTTCCGCGATCTCGTCAAGGTATATTTAATCATACATCCATGGTTTATGGTTTTTATGATTTGTTTTCTTAAATGACATACCATTTTACGATTATTTCATTCAACCATCATCGTTCCACCGAATCAACTTGTTTTATCTTCAACGTGAATCAACAATTTCTTATTTCCGCGACCTCATCAAGGTATTTGTAATTATTTTACCATGATTTATATTTTCTATGAGTAGTTTTCTTAATTGATATACCATTTAACGATTGTTAATTTATTATAATGATGGATGATTCTTTATATCATGATAAAACTACAAATCCGCCTACGGATTCAAAAATTCTTTCTAATATGAAGCTACGGTTGGCTCATTCAATCTTTCCTCGAAAAAAATATCAAACTTCTGATGGTCATAACTTTTGATCCGTAAATCCGTTTGAGCTCTATGACCTGTCAAATGAAAGCTTAGAAAATTTTCTACAATACTGTAAACATTTTTTACGTCGGTTATTAAATAACCAACGTAAAAAATGACTTATAACGTCGGTTTTTTCAAAAACCGACGTAAAAAATGGCTTCTTATCGCCATTTCCAGAATGTATTTCACGTCGGTTTTTTTAAAAACCGACGTTAAAAACTATATTAGCCCATTTTTTACGTCGGTTATTAAATAACCGACGTAAAAAATCATATTTTTAACGTCGCTCGCAATAACGTCGCCTAAAAACCGACGTTAAAAAGCAAAAAAAACCGACGTAAAAAATGGTTTTTGTACTAGTGATTTAAAACATTAGGAATTAATTTCCAAACTATGGGTTCCACATCAAACAGATAACTCACAAAACCATCTTTTATGCTACCTTTAAATGAACAACAACACAATAAGCCACAAACTCAATTCATACCCCCCATCGAGTTAATTATCCAATTATCATTCATTATTTAACAATTCATTTATTTATTCCATATCTACCCAAGAAAATACTAGGAACATCACAAAACATTCCACACAAAAATGTTCACACAGAGAGAGAAGAACGTTGTTAAATTAACCAACATCAGATTCTCTCACTTTGAAATCCATTTATTACCTAATGTATTGATATCGAGATATATAAAAAAATTCAACATGTTTTTAATTTTAGAATTCACCCATGCCATCCACTTCCATCACCATTCTTCAAGGTCATATAGTTGAATCCATCCTCTCACCAAATTAAACCCCAACTCACTACGGCATCAAACAACACATCTCACCCCAACCATTTTAGGCATCCCTAATGTATAACAAAATGTAACCCATCTCATCCATCAACATAATCATAGAACAACCAGATCACAACCATGATGAACTACACAACCCATCCATTCCAAAATCAAACGATGTCTCAAAATGAGATTCCATTATACATTTGGAACCTATCTGCAACACATAAACATAATCACAGCTATACCACCACACAAACGAAACAAAATATTTTCAAATTTAACAAGTATCTGTTCATTAATTTCACTAGATAAATTTCATAGTTTTCCTATAAGGTGTGATTTTGGGGCATCTGTTTATTAGGAATGTGTATTTTGTTTGAATAGTGTGAACAACAATTGGAAAGATACCAATGGGAGTCACCAATACGAGTCACTTGTTTGAGTAACTGGTGAGAGTCACCATTTTGTGTCACTTTTGTGAGTCACCTATGTGAGCCCCCGTTGAAACCCACCATTGTGATTCCCCATTGAAACTAAACATTGCAACCTACCACCGAAACTCATCGTCACGACATACCATTTCAACTCACTATTGTGACTCATCATTGACAATCACCATTATAGCTCACGATCACAAAATTTGAATTTTGGATCAATCTTGAAATGAGTCACTGTGTCCTCCCAAAACACTTCAACCACTATATTTTAACAAAGTAATAGACTTGATAGGTCTCGATAGTTATATTATATACCTATTAAACTATTATATCCCTTGGGAATTCAAAACAAACAATAAATGAATGTGGGGTCTGGACAACCACCTCGTGAGATACCACTCAAGAATCCCTCTAATAACCACTCACATAAACTTCCAACGATAAACCATAATTAATTGTTAAAAATATCGTGTTGGAACCTCTTCATCAAAGAAAAACTCATCTAACATATCTGAAAAAATTAACCACATGGCACACAACACAAGAAAAAAACCACACTATCCATATAGGTGAACAAGTGAATTACATCATCCATGCCAAGATAATATCTCCTCGGGGAGGCACTGATTCATCAACACGATTTTAATGAAATCATAATTAATATGAACAGATTCTAAATAGGGTCCTCCAATCATTGCATGTCACGAATGTTTATCAAATAATGGGAAAAAACTCCTATAATAAAAAATATGGTTCAAACATTACATCACATTGAAAAACAGATTACATAAAAACTCAACACCACCCTGGGTACTAGTTCTACATCTACGCTTCTCTCTCGAATGTAATATCCTCCAAAAGACCATGCCTCGACATCAAAATAACAAAATAATGTTATTTCCATGAAACACATTATCTAGATGATCTTGGAACTCCACTAATCATTCCACAATTATTTCACCATCCTCGATAACAAACTCTCCAAGTTAATTATGTGTGAGTCATCTTATAGATACCAATTAATCTATGACACATGAAAGACATCGTTCAACCCACACCAACAATGGTGGTTGTTCTAACTAGTATTCCACTTCACCAACTCTTACCAACACCTCATAGGGTCTGATGAATAATGGAGACAGCTGACTCACCCTTCGAAATCATTGATGCCCACAGTGATGGGAAACCTTCAAGAACACGTTGTCCCCCTCATCGAACTCTAATGAATTAATCCTATGATTGGTATATGGTTTCAACAATTTAAACACTTCATTCATCCTCCCGTGAACAAGAAGAACCTTCTCTTTCATTCTCTGTAATACCTCAGTACCAAGAACAACATTTTTTCTTACCTCTCTCCACCAAAAATGTGATTGACACAAACTTCTATACAATTATTCGAATCGAGGTATGGCAATGTGATAGTGATAGAAATTATTGTAATAATGCTCTATATAGGGTGAGTTTCATACCTGAGATGTACCTAAATCAGAGACGCATGATCACAACATGTCCCCCAATGTCTGGATATTCTGTTTCGTCTGCCCATCTATCAGAGGGAGGATGGTAATGCTGTGGTGAAACTGAGTTCCAAAAGAATATTTTAATCCCCTTAAAACTCATGAGGTAAAATATGTATCCATATATGATAAAATTAATATCATAACTCCATGAAACCATAATAATTCATCCACATACCTTTTTTGGAGACATCCACTGCACCTGAATCCAAAATTGCTATGATGTGAGATGATTTCGTCTGTGAATCTAGTACTACCTCGATAGAATCATATCCTCCCTATAGAATGTGAAATTATATGATGATATAAAATGAAATTTCATTTAAATTACACTTGGGATAATCCCAGGGTTGAAACTAACCACTAGGAACTTGGTTCTCATCCTACACCTACAAAAAAACCATCAACCATTCCAAAAACTCTTACACTTCCCACTTCATCCTGAACTACCGAAACTACATCCTCATGTCATGGTATCTAATATAAATTAATGGTTTTTATACTAAAGGTGAGTTATGGAATGAAATAAGTACTATCTCACTTATTTATATAAAAAAAACCTCACATGTTATTAAATTCTACTCTAACCATCATTCGACCATCCCTCTAGAGCATCTCCATTGTCAATGTGTTCCTGAAACACCTCTACCTCTGAGTCTCACCTCTAACACCCCTCCTTCTCCATTAGATCATACTACACCATCATCAGAAACATACATCCTCTACTAATGTACATACTTGGATCCAAGTGAAAAGATGAAAAATTTACTATTTCATTCCATGATTCCATAGACCTTCGAACAACCTCCTTTTGTGACATCCTTCTCAAATAATCAGCCACATTATTCCCAATTCATAATGTGTAGGAGATCTTGAAATTATGATCCTGAAGAACCTCTGTCTACCATTGTTGTTGAATGTTTAGATCTCGCATGGGAGTGATATACCTCAAACTCGTATGATCTTTGAAGACCAAAAAGAACTCCAATATGAGGTATTTCCTCAAAAATATGAATCTATACATGACCGCCACTATCTCCATAATATCGGTGAAATAGTTTCATTTTTTGGGTCATAACTACCTAAAACAAAAGTGATCACTTCAGATATCTTCATAAAGATGCATCCTATGACCAGATTAGAAGCATCAAAAAACACCCCGACCATCACCCCTTCCATATGCAACCAGACCACTTGAGCTATCCAATTTCCCCATTAGATAGTTGAATGATTCCTGACACAAACCTCTCCACACAAAATCCTAGTCATTCTTAGTCAAATATATCAAAATATCTACCACACTAGAGAAATCAGATAAAAACCTCCATTAATTTCCATAGGGCCAGATAAATTATGATCCCTGGTAATAACATTGGGTACTTCCCCAGAAAAAACTACTTCAACCATCGATGGGTCCACTGCTACCACCTTATATGACACCACATGTGCGATGAAATACCCCTCTCATGTCTAGAACATCAACTTGGACAAAGTTTCCATAAAGACAGTGTATTCAAAGTACCTCGAAGATAGTCATGATATTCTAGGTTTTTTTCTCATCTATATTTGTGAAGATCAAGTTGTTTTTGATAAAAACAATGAAAAACGTTTCCAAGAACTTGGAGAAAATAGATATTATAATCCCCAAGACCATTGATGGCGAGTTAGTAACACTAAACAAAATAATTACAAACATTATTTTACCATACCTGCAACTGAAATATGACATTAGTATATCATCCTCCTTTACCGTCAAATTGTGATATCCATAAAACAGATCAATCTTATAATACCAACTCAACCATCTTCACTAGTTGAAAATATAATCTCTCCTCAGAACAGGATAACAATTGTTTACTAGTACATGATTTCTCCTCATCTAGACTATGCACTACCATAGACCTCCATCTCCCTTCATTTCAAAGAACCTAGTTGCACCCCACAAAAAAAATAGTCTGGATAAAACCCTCCATCATGAGGACATCTGTCTATATTCTCATGTCCTGCAATTCATAAAGTGCCATCTGATTAAGATAAATCAACATCAGAGAAGTGTCAGGCTTCCGGTCTATTATGAACTCAACATTTTATTGAGGGGTTAGAGTCACAACCTTTTTGGAACAACATCCCTAGACTACCCGAAAACTATAAGAACCTCCATAGTCCCAACATCTACTTATTCTACTAACATCTCAAATAAAAAATAATGAAGAGGCTCTACACACTAACTGCCCACGTGAGAGCTCTTCTCACCATAGTCAGCCACATGTCTTTCATACACATCTGAAAACACAAATCTTCTATAGAATTAGAATATAATATCAAGCATAGAATACAACCAATAGATGATGATACTGAAATCACTTGGAAATATATTTATAATGAAAATATCCACATGGTACTCATGTAGTCCCATGATATCATCTTTCTACATCTTTATACAACATCATACATGATGGTTAATCCTTTGACTCACGTACTCAATAATAGGGGAACATGGATCATTTCTACATTTATTTCTAGAGCATGGGATTGATTGTTTTCAGCAATGTTGTGAATATATCTTGAATCAAACAAATCCCAAGAGATGTTATAGAACAATTTGACCAGACCTCTAAAAATTTCTAGTTCTATGGGAAATGATAGATTCAATGCATGAAACTAGTTATGCCCAACTCCTCATACCCTTCATTGGTAACCGCCGTAATGACCAATCCCAGGTCGATGTCCCTAAGTAACACCCTTGCCATGCCCCTACATGCTCAATCTCCCCTTGGTTTAGCATGAGCCTTCTGTCCCAGTTGATTAACGGTCCTACCTAGAAACTGATGCAGAGCCTGGAGCAGAACCTATCGACTATAATAATTATTAATTGATTTTGGAAACTAGTTCTAATGATTTCTAGAAACATAATGTTGGAAGGTCATTGTCCTCATTCACATAGGAAATTGAAGAGATATAGAAGCTCAAAACTAGAAATTCTAAGGTCAACACCGTACAAGTCGAAACCTCAAAGGGAAAGGCTCCTGAGACCTGGTGCAGATAACTCTTCCTCTCCAAGAACCATGATGGCTACCCTCTCATGGTAGATATCCTCATCAGTGAATCTTCTTAGTCACTTATTCCATCTTATGAACTTCCATGTATGTCGGCAATGTAAAAGTACTAACATTTTACTGGATAGAAGGATAAAGATATTCTTATATGATTCTCGCATAAGACTCATCATCTGGAAAGGGATCAAGGGAAAAGTAAAAAAGATCCAAAAACATGATCCCTAGTTCATGTACCCACATTATCCTTTTCTAGATGGAGTTTAGATCCTACCTCTTATCGGCCAGAATGTACTATTAGAGGAATTATTCTCGGAACTCCATCTCAAAAATAATCCACAAAACATCAGCCTCCTTCTTCTCCCCCTAGTACAATATCTACCACAGTTGTGCAGTTACCCACATCTAACTAACAACCAATGGAACACATTAATCCATTGAATCCCATATATGATGGATGGTTATTCCATTCTCATCTACCAAGATCATTGTCTCTATTCCAAAAAATATATCCAGTGTACATTCCAAAGGACTTCGTCTAGAAATCATTAAACAACTTTATCCACTGGTCATCCACTATCACAAGTTCAACTCTCAAACAATCAATTGGAAAGGTATGTTCACCATCAACAAATCAAGACATACATGGAAAATGATGAGGGTTCTATAGCTAAAAAGGTATAAAATTAATTCCTAAGACTGAGTAGTGTTGAATTTTATTTAATATTCATTTTGAATCATTTACATAACTTCATAATAAATTTAAATTTACATAAAACATCCTTACTCAAACAATAAAAAAAGTCATTCTAATTCTTCAATATATTATAGGGTCTCTACAATGTAAATAGTGTATCCTCACTTAGTCATTCATTGGGCTCAAAGTCATTGCATCAGATCATGTGGATCCCTAAAATCCCTTGTCCTAGATAGTATACTCCCACCCTATGTGATGCACTGAAGTCACCAAACATCATTTCCCTAACAACCCATGAAATAATAACTATCCATAACTCCAAACACCATTTTATCTCTCAACCATAACCTCTAATTACTTTCTGTCATGACCCCTACCTCTAATTATTTCTCTCTTGGGATAAGAGCAATGAATGTGTGATAATGACGCACTGAGACCTACCTTCAGTAGGCCCTAGGGTGGAAACCTACCCCATGTGTATACAATCTCAAGAAAAATCAGAGACATTGCCCTATTTAAAGAAACAAGATCGACAAATAAGATGCTTCATCCCAAAAAATGAAAAGATAAGTAAATATAAACGATATCCAAAACCATCAAAAAATCATTCTAAAAATGAAAACATTATATATAAAAAAGTCTCAAATATATGTATCAAAATTAATGTTTTCCATTGAAAAAAAAACGGTTAGGATTCAAATACGTATAGTCCAACACAATCTACAAAATCCTCATGGAATGATGAAAACCATTTTATATACCTCGGGTGAGCATACTAGTATACCCAGTCAAAAATCCATAGTTTCTCATGCAGATGTGAGAAAATAATACAAATTCTCATTTCATAAAACAATAGAAAAAACAACACTAACAATGTATATTGACTATCCCCACCTTATAATGTCATGATCACCAAGTAACACAAGTCATGTAGAGTAATATAATAAGAAAATTTATGATAGGGTACCTCACACCTCTTTCCCACTAAATAGTTACTCTCACACCCTAACAGAAAATTTCATGGTGTTCCCACATCCCTTGAATGCACCACGTCACAGCCCACCTACACACACCTGAGCCTCAAAGCTAGTCCGACCACATGGGAAAACTAATCACATAACATCCCTCTCACACACACATGTGACTCACACCACATCTCATCCCTCCTGAAATAACATGGGCCATATACCATGTCAGGACCCAGAAATCCATTGAGAGTCACCCCACATCTCATCCTGAAGACATCAAAGAAGAAAAAAACACAACTCATCCCAAAGACACATGGGAAAATCAAAACTCGCACACACAAACCTGGGCCCCACAAACAAAAATCAACTCAAATAATATTCTAATATCACTGCCTAGAAAAGGATTCAAAGAAGAGTGGGTGCCATCCATCCATCATCACACCAGAGTTTTGGTAGTGACACCCCCCATGACAATGGGGGTGTTCGACACATGGTTCTCAAATAGGGTGGATGGAATATAGAAAACACAAGAACATGAATTGTGTGTATGTACATAGTATCAAGCAGAAAATCCCAACATATGTATTATCTAAAAGTCATACAACTCAAAAAACCTCGTAAAATATTACATCTAAATGAGAAATCACAAAACAAGACAAAAACTCAATTCATACCCCCCATATAGTCAATAATCAAATTCTCATTATTTCATGAAAAAATAAATTATTCTTATATAATTACACATGTAAATAGTAGGAACAAAAAAACAATACACACTAAAAAGCTCAATTTGTGGGTAATTGACCATTGTATATTAAACCAGTTAACATTACTCTCCATTTAATAACCATTAATGACACAACTTACCGATCCTGAGATATGAGAATGATTTCAATAGGTTATTAACATGGAAAACAAACCATGCCATCCATTTGCATCATAATTCTTCAATGTCATTCTACTCTATCAATCCCTTAACCAATGAATACCCCAAAATCATATCTGCACCCAAAAACATTATCCCAAAACCATTATTAGTTTCCCTGCTACAGAACCACACCACACCAATCACATATAGCTACATAATCATTGAATAAACTAATCATTTACATGATTAACAACACATCCCATACATTCCACAATAAATCAATATATCAACCTGATATTCCAATAAAACATAAGAACCACCTAACAACATATAAACATGGTCACAACCGTTCAACCACAGAAACCAAATAAAATATTTTCATATTTAACTTGTATTTACTCTTAAATTTCACATGTCAACTTATGGGTTTATCATAGAAGATATGATTCTAGGGAATCCATTTTATTATCTGGGTGTTTGGGGTTAGAAAATTACCTATGTAAATATTCAATGAAAAAACATAATTCATTCAATAAATCGTCCCATGCACATAAAAATACCCCCAATAACCATGGTTTTTTGTAGGGTGTGTAGATCTTATAATTAACAAAAAACCATAAACAGATCATATCCAGACATTGTTCTAGAACCATCATGTTGAACATAAACCAAATAAATTATAATTATTTAACATGGATTCAATTATATTCACATGGGATACAATTTTACACCCACCGTGCATAGTATGGAATTTTGAGTGATGAAGGAAACCTTCTTAGAAAAATAACTGATCAACACCTCTCGATTTCAAGAAGATAGGGGGTCCACATGTAGTAGGAAAGCTACAGGGGAAAGCACTATTTGAAGACCTCAACACGAGTCACGTATCCTCATGGAAGATAGATTATTTGGATTTATTGTATTAGTGGAATAGAAATAGATAAGAAATTGAAGATCTATGATTTAGAATGTCAAGATTCAAAATCATTGGGGGAATCAAGATTTAAAATCCATTAATGGGAGATCTTGACCATGTCCATGATGTTTTGATGTAAAAGGATGAATTAGGTTCTAGAAGGTAGATATAATTTGAAACAATAAAAAACTATTAAATATATTTTAAATAAAAAAATATAATGTGGAAAAATAAGACAAAATTGGGGAAAATATGGAATTTTAAAAAACTGCTAGAAGTGAGATACTATTAGAAGAGTTTCTAGGCTGAGTCATTATTAGTGAGATACTGAAGAAAGTAACAAGTGTGAGTCAGTGGTGTGATCCATTGGTGTGATTCGCCATTATTACTCACCATTAGGACTCATCATTGCGACTCACTATCATGACCTACCATTGCAACACCACAACACGACTAGCCGTTATGACGTAGCATTTCGACTAACAATTGTGACTCACTATGTTCACTGTCTATTGTGAATCACCATAACAAAACAGTAATTATGGAAATATAATGAAATAAGACATAGTGATGTTCCAGAATAGTTCAACCACTAGAATTTCACAATTTAATGGACTAAATAGATCAGGTATATTCAGCGAGTCATGGTGACAAATCAATTGGTTTGTTGAAAATGGTGGTTCAACCTCTTCAAATGGTTAATGGATTCTCATTTTAGTCCTAACTGTTCTCAAGTGGTCATTTGGATAAATATTTTAGAGATTCCACTCAATATTAATAACCATCACAACAATCAAGGTATATAATACCCCATTAGTACATTCCTCTATGTAGATGCAATCACTTTTCAGATTCAAGATGGACGGGTAGAGAGTATATGTATTAATATGGATATATGATAACCTATTCTTTCTAAAATTATTCTCAGTTATTAGGATGTGTTCTATTTTATGTAATAATTTATTTTCCTATCACCAAAAATTTATATATGGTATTTCTTATTTGGGGTCACTCCCTTGCAATTTTTTAGAAACACAATAATAATACTAACTCCCTTACTGATGTTTAATCACTACTTTTAGCCCAATAATTCACAGAAAATATTGTGGTTATTGGTGGTGTGGATGTTCAACCCTATTTAAAATGTAATATGATCCCATTTTAATCATGTATCATCCCTGAATACTTACTTCCACTGCATTGGTGCCTCCTCTAGCCCTGTATATCACTTTTTTGGGTAAATCTCCAAGGATAATGTCAATACAAGCTCAAGCATTGTGTTCTTTTCCATAGCATATTAAATAAATCTTGTACATAGCATGATGAAAATATTTGCATCATAATAACATTAGGCACTGTGATATGGTCATGCCACCTCCATCTTAGGGATTCATGAATCATTCCTTATCATGAAATGTTCCATATTATCATAGTTTCTATGTTTAGTGATCTTATAATATTATTGTTATATTCATTTGTCAATCAAATGGATACAATTTATTTATTCATGTGTAATATCTCCCAAATACCTTTGATCCTTCCCATAATCCAAACATTTCATGTAGTAGTGATAATTCTAAACATGAAATAATATCCCCCTCTTCTTAGTCAAAAAATATCATCGATTTAGTGGGGAAAAATCAAGTCACATGCCATTTCCATGATTTCATTCCTCCCATAAAATTCATGGTGCCATGGGTATTGATAAAATAAAATATTTCCTTTTATCTGAGTTTCAATATAACAAGGATACATTAGTTGAGTTTCATGATCAAAATAAACACCCCTAAATAATTTGTGAATTTTCTAGGATGATTGGGATTCATAAATGAATGCAATGAGATACTGATAACAATAAATTATTGTTTTTTCAGTAATGAGTCCACAAATTGACGAATATAACAATTTTAACCAACATATTTCCCATAATATCAGTTTTAATATTTTAAATTCCATTTTTCTGTTGTCTACATAAAATTTAATGTAAGGTAAAGGGTGGTACTTTACCAAGATTTAGATAAAATAAATATGGGGTATGTTCCTTGGCACTTTGGAGGGACATATAAAGACATATTTGAATCATGAGCGGGGATGTGTGGATAGTTTCATGTGAGGAATGAATGACAAGAGTTTCCAAAATCATGTGTAGGAATGTATATTTAGACATGGGATACTCTGGGGATAACTATATGTGGTGAAATAAAAAAAATAAAGTCATCAAACATGTTATCATATGAATTGATTATTTTTTAAAATCTAGTTTATCCCCTCATTAACTAATTCCAAATTGGATCACTTGGTTTGAGTGACTTCAGAACACTCCCATATTCGCATCCTTCTTGAATATAGTGGTGAAAAAGTGGGTGTTTCTAATATTATAGTTGGTGGTTGATATATCTGACCTATCATCTTGATACAATATCATCATGGGATCAACTCATAGATGGTGTATCATCTATTGGATTCTGTAGTAATTTTTTATGATATGATGATGATATATAATACTAGGGATTATAGTAATACATACCACTTCATGGATTTAAAAAAATAAAATGATGATATTTAACCTGCTGGGTTAGAGGTATAATCTTAGTTGGATAATGACTACTTCAAAAACATATTCATATTGAAGAAAAATTTGGATAAATTACATACTGGGTTTAAAATATTATAGATATAAATATCTATAATAACATACTTAATAGAGGGAGTTAAAAATTTCTCTCTCTTATATTCATGTATCTGATAAAAATATTCCTCCATCATTCCAAACATTATTCATGTAGACGGTTGCTTCAAAAATGATCCCCAAACATTTGTAGGAATATATTATTCTCATTTTAGTTATATTCTATTATATGTTAACAATCGCGTGTTATATGGTTATCCATGATATCATGTTGATCAAATTCAAAATTTTCCCCTTGTGATTTCCCCAGATATAATCTCATTCATTGAGTGTACTCTAGATGAGCAGGTCGCCTAGAAGGATGTTAGTGCATTAAATACTGGATATTCCCCCAGTAGCAATAGATTTCTAGGATCAATCCCTATGAAATTATGGGTGCACATCAATAAGGAGATGTTGGTTTTAATTAATGAAAATTTTTCGGTGAGGGAGTTGAAAAAATGGACATATTCTACTCCATTGATTCATGTTAACTAATTTAAATACCCATATTCTCTTATATTGTATATGAAAATAAGTTTCTGAATCATTTCGTAAAAATTAATTTCCTCTGTTATCAACAAATGGCTCCTTGTACATCACCATAATTGGATTTTTTATAAACAACATGTTTTCAAATGGGGAAAATCAACCTGGAAATGATTTTTTGGTCAATGACATGATTCACAATATTAATATGTAGGATATCAATTCTAATATATTTTTTAATATTGATATGAAAAAAACATATCTATGGTGGAATGTAGATTCATTATTAGATTCATGGGATTCATGGGGCTCTCCAAGCGGGTGATTGATCACTTCTTCGTGTGATTTATTTCTTCTTTTTATTTGGTCAACATCCTCGGGAGATTTTATGGTTCCTTTACAAATGTTGTGGTGTTAATTAAAGGAGAACCTATATCCTCCATTTTGTTCATTATTTTCCAAGACTCCATCATTAGGTATATAATTAAATGAATCATTGAGGAATGTTCCCATACGTTTTATTACAGTTTTGACATCAATTTGAATTCTCACCACTTCTTCTCTAATTATATTCTTCTTTTAATCATTGGTAGTAGTATATATATTGAGGAGCTCTACCATATCCTTGATGAGTATAATAATATTTTTGTGTATCTAATAAAGTGATTGAAAATTAATTTTTATATATCTAGATCATGTTATATTGGTAAAGGGATGATAATCGATGAATTAAAGGGATTATCCATAATTAATTTTCTAATATACTATTAAGGTTTCCTAATATAATTTTTTAAAACCATTATCCACTATATTAATGGAAATGTAAAAAATACCACAATATTATAAACCAGGACAACTGCTTCCCTTAATTTTAAGGATTAATGACCATATTTAATATTTTTATTACACCACTAAAAATGAAAACATTGTTATCTACCAATTTTCCAAAGGTATTGTTCATAAATATTAACAAAATCATAGATAGCCTAATCATGGATGAACATGCAGAGGGATTATATAACTGGGCATCATGTCATCGAATTTCTAGTGAGACTGTGGATAAAGGAATAATACTTATAATTATTATGGATACCTTAATAATTCATTTTGAAATAATATCAATGGACACAATTGAATGAATTTACCAATCAAAATTATTTATTATGAATATATATGGGCCATGTCTTGATAGATCAGGGGGGAGGTCTAAACTCTAAGACATGACCAGTCAAAATATAGGTATTCTTCCTTAAAACATATGGTTGAATTGTGGGTGTGGAATTCTCATTTTTGGGTTTCTAATTTAATGGGGAGTGGGGGGGGGATTCATAAGATTTCCATTACTCAGTACTTACTTTGTACTACCTAGTTGTTTTAGGAATAAGTTTAATAGATATATTTTTGGAAGTCAGAAGATGTTATTTTCTGGAGTGTTGTATTCTATTCGCAAAAGGATAAATTAGTTTACTTTTTAAAATCCATAGAAAATATGAAGAATATTTGATTATTTTTATTTTAAAAATATCATAAGTTTTATGGTGAATATATGATGAAAGTTATGTAAATGAAATGTGGAGTAAAGGTGTTTTTGATCATATTTAGTTATGATAGTAATGAAATTTATTGTAGTAAGATATGGATGTTTCAATACATTATTAATAAAATCTAACAACACTAATGGTGATTGATCAAATAATATATATCATGATAGACAATATTTTTTAGTAAAACAATTTTTTTTGGAATAAGTTACATGATAGTGAATCATCAAGGTTGTTCTTGTCACTAAATATTTCAAAGGTGGTGTAGTTTCCCAATGTTTTTCAAATTTTTGGGCATCAAAAATCAATTTTTTTTACAAAAGGAAGAGTTTTTGAAAAGATTTATGAGGAGTGTGGGAAGTTTATTGAAAAATAAATTTCATAGAATTCATATATAGTTCACAAAGCCCTGATAGAAAATTAGTAATGGAATGATTCCAGATAGCAGCGCTATGTGGACCGTGAAGCGAGTTATTCAGATATTTCATGGACAACATAAAGAAAATGGTTCATGGGTGGATCACTATTAATGAGAGCCCAGTGGTTCATGGGAGGTCAAAAGTTCACACATAATCGTGTTGTTTTGGAATGGTAGAGGTGATTAAAGCCACCAAAAATGAAGAATGGTGGTATGTTGAACCTATATAAAAATGGTTCGTAGTTAAAAATTGTTCACATATAAAATATGTTATATTGGTTAATCATAGTATGTAGTGAAGCATATTCTGCATTAAAGATTTGGGATCTTTTGATTATCATGTTTTCCAAATCTATTTTCCTATATAAGGAATGAAAATTCCATAATTATATATAACAATTTTCATAAGATTACAATTTCACTCTAAGGAAGGTTTTGTATAAGTTAAAAATAGTTCATGGGGGATAATTCTATGTAGAGATGTAGTTAGTAGAGGAAAGATTCTGTGAAATACGATCCTATCAATGAAATAAGAATAGGTTTTCAGAATAGGAATAAGTAGGTCTTGGAAAAAGTAATTCCAAAAAATCGAAGGTGGTACAGGGAAGATGATGTGAAGACAGTACTCCCAATTGTTACATGAAGATGATACTGAGAAGAAATATGTGGAGGCGGTTAGACAAAAGGTATGTGTAGATGATATGTTTATGCAATTAAAATAGGTTGTATGTTGATGATGTACACCGAGGTGGTATGTGGAGTAGTTACAGTTCATGTAGTAGAGGTAGTTCATGGATGAAGAGGTTATCTATGATGCAATTGAGTCATATGGTGCAACTCAGTTCAAAGTGGATGCATTCAGGTCATTGAGAAAGAATGAAAGTTCACCAAGGACAGACAGATTTTCCATCAAGATTCTATATAGAAAATATAAGAGTCATATTTGAAATATCAAATTTGTGAAATCTAATTCAGATGCACTGAAATGTGGATTTTCATCATATTGGGTAGGAAAAAGCACATACACTGTGGGATTGTTTTCAAAGGGATACAAAATATTATGGGAACATCCTTCTCATTGTATTCCACATCAGATTAATTTTATAGTGCATATTTAGTTTTTGGATTTTATCAAACCATACCAAGGACTTTGATACACATATTGATTAGGGAGCCTTGTAAATTCTTGTGTTCATGTGGTTGTGAGACTGGATTGTGTTCATCAGGGAATGAAATCATTAACAATAGGGGGAGGTTGATTCATAGGTACCAAAACATTAAAGAAAAATATATTAGTAATTAAACCCATCCCATTATAGTGACTTGTTGATCCTAACATGTTAGTATTAACTAGTATCAAAGGGACATGTTCCCTTGATTTGTTCTATACTAAGGTTTTTATGGGATGTGTGATAGATAATCTGAATTGTGTGAATATTAAGGGGGTTACTGGATTTGATGTAATGAATTAACATAATTAGAAATATTTCACAATTCCTTATATTATATATGTTGGATATGAATTTATTTAAGATATGTTAGATGAAATTCATCATATTGATGGAAGGGTTCCTCTTATAGTTGTTGATAAAATGAATCATGAGAATTATAGAAGAGGTAAAAAAATTTAATCTCACCACTTTATAAATTTGGGTTTTTAAGAGTAAAATCTATTTCCACAGGTAATGGTATCTGGGATATGTGAAAAATCATCTATGAAAGAAATAAAAAATGAAGTAGGAAAAACTACAAATTTGGAGGCTGTAGTATCATGAATTGAAAATTGGATATTTTGTATCTGTCAGGGACTTAATTACCAGTGTAAATGACATTTTCAGTACTATCAGATATCAAAGTGATAAGTAGTAGGATTATAAAGTTGTTGATAAGATCGTATGAATTATGTTGGCATTATTTTCTGGTAATGTTTCTTCATTAGAAAACATATACCACAAAATATTATATATATATATATATGATATTATAATAACTGTCATCACTTATGAGATGTGAATGGTGTAGTTTATAAAAGGAAAAATAAAAGGTGATAGAGAAATGCCTTTCAAATACACCATCAATGAATAATATATGAATGCACATGAGGAATTTTATGTTTCATATTCTAACTCTGAAAATGAGGAATGCAATAATCATGATGATATTTTACCCTTTTTTTCTAAATATGTTAAAATAGGCACAAAAAGTATAAAGGAAAAAATCTGTTGAAGTGTTTTTAATGTGGATCTGTGGGGAACTTTAAAACTAATTTTATAAAAATAAAGAAGAAGAATATAGTTATGGGAAAGAAAGAAGGACTATAAGGTCGTGGATGAATCAGGATGATAATGAATAATATTATTCCATAAGGAAGAATAATGTGTTCTTCAAATCCAAAAGAAGAATATTTTCTTATAAATATGCTAATTATGACGATAGTGAGGTTCGATACACATTTTTTTACTGAGAAATAAATAGAGAATAATTTTATTAAAATAATGATTTATGAATACTTATTAAGCATAACTTCAGATGAATTAAAAACTCTTCTTTAATCTTACTCGAATGAAGTGTTGAACAAATTTATAAGAAATTTTAGAAGACATGAAATGTAAGAAAATAAAAATGATAAATGAAAATCTCTCATCAAATTATCAAGAATTATTTCTTGAAGAGAAATTAAAGATGGTAAATTAGATTGATGATCTAAAAAATAATCTTGTGAATTGGGAGGGTCATAACCAACTTTTGGATGTAATGATAAATAAAATATAATGAGAGTTGGGACATGTAAAGAACATTCTAAATATGAAAAATGTAATATGAGTTTCAAAAAATATTACATTGATGTTGGTGAGTGTTCTTGAATGAGTCAACATAAGAAGGATAAATAAATGATACCGTCATAGGATTAAAAGATATATGGAACTTGTTTTGAGATGAATAATGATGTGAATGTTATTTATTTTGGAAAATATAACAATGCTGAAAAAATTGAATTATAAAAAAATATTTAGTCTCGAAAATTTTATCTTATATATGGTCATGTTATGTCTATAAAGAATCACGATCTGAATAAGATGTTTTCATCTAAATACAAAAAGGATGATGGCCGATAATATTTTGTTATGAATTTTAATCAAAAACATACACATAGATCCTGTCAATACTAAAATTTCAGATGAAAATATACTTTCTAGGGATACTTCTAATATTTTGGTGGATATGGATGTGAAGGAAATATGTGTTGGTTCAATAAACAACATTACTGCCACTCTATAGGTAATAGGAGGAATGTTTTGAGGGGGAGCGAATCATCTGAAAAGAAGAAGTTTGGTAAGTATGTCCATATGAGATATTAGAAGACTCGTGTGATAGTAGAGATTAGGATCCAACCACTGAATATAATTTATGAAAGATCTGAATGACTTGGAAATCTTGTTATGGTTGTTCTTGTATTGTTACTGGCATAATAAATGTTTCTAAAACATTATCTAAATCCAGCATTGATGAAATCAAATGAATAATAAAAATATCTTGTTGTTGAATGTAATTTGAATTCTATACAATGTGAATGAACATGGATTCATGATTATTTATGTCCATATAATATGATAGGACACATAAATCTGTTTAAGAATGTGAAAAAATCCATGATAAAATGTTGACATTTGGAAATAATGAATATCTAAGAATAAAATGAGATGAATCAGTCATCCTTGGGGATGAAAAAATGATATCTATGGAAAACATTATATTGTGATTGGATGAAAAACATCCTTCTGAGTGTTTCAAAAAGTTTTTTTGACGGTAATAATGTTATCTTCAGGGAAGATGGGATTTTTATGAAAAGAGAAGAATATGGACTCATTGTTTGAAGTGGTTAACATACAAAAAAATTGTTTCAATTTGGTGAAATACAAAACTCAGTCTATATGGGTTTGGTGGATGAAAATAAATTGATTCATAAAAGGATGGAACATATGTGTTAGAGAATCATGAGAAAGTTATCAAATTGATACAGTTTCTGAGATATTTTTGATATTTTATGAAGAATAAATTATAGGTGCCCTATTTGTTAGAAAATAAAAAATTACAAATGTAGTGCTTAAGAAAGATGAAATTTGATAAAAAAAACCAATTGAAATTATCCATTCCAATATCAGTCGGCCAATGAGAAAACAATACATAAATAGATATATGTACTTCGTTACAATCATTTATAACATCACATGTAATACTTTTGAAATGTATATGAGGTATATGTTAAATTTTAAAAAAATGATTAAATGTTTCAGAAGGAAAGCCGATAAGGAATGTAGATTTTCTATAAGGAATTTGAAAACTGATAATGGAGGTTAATATAAGATTCAATAATTTGAAAATTATCCAACGAATCATGTAATTTTTATGGAGTTCTGTTAACCATACACATCTCAATAATATGGGGTTATTGAAAGAATGAACAGATGTATTGTGGAAATGGGGCGAACTATGTTACTTGAGCATAGTCTCTCACATTACTATTAAAGGCCAACCATGAGTACAAATGTTTACTTTAAAACTGATGTTTCTAAAGACCAATCACAGATATGAATTCATATGAAATGTTTTATATAAAAACTCCCTGTTTGAAACACATAATTGTTTTTCGGAGTCCAAGCATAATAATTAAGAAAAGTGGAAATGTTGGAATGTTTGGTCAAATAGTTGAAGATATAATTTTTTATGGTGATCCTACAGAAGGAAGAGCATATAATTTTTTTAAAAAATAAACAAGAATAATTTTTTAGTATGTCCATTTTAACGTTGTGAAAAATATTATAAAACAAAATAAGACTACGACAGATATGGATATTGAGCTATATAAGGAATGTTTTTTAAACAATTCGGATAATTATGCACCAAAAAAACACTTTTATACCTCTATACATCTACATAATAATAATAACACCCCTTTATACCTCTATACAATCTTTTTGTTTTATCTCATTATTATATTGCACCAAAAAATCTCTTTTATACCACTATACATCAACATACATCTATGATAAATTTTGTTTTAATAACATTGTGATTCCTCTTAAAACACATTTTAATCCTATATGGTTGGAACACATACATTGATATTGAAACTTATCATTCCATCAATTTTAAGGATAAACACAATAAGTTTTATTCCTTTTTTTGGAGAAATAAATCTCCCTTATGCGCCTCTTTAACATTCACTAGGATATATTATTGGGAATTAAATTGAGAGAAATTAAATTTATCAACATTAAATACAATATTTAGATGTATAATTTCAGAATAATAAATTTTGTATCTTTTATGATTCTCAACATTGATAATAAATCATGGCACATTTGACTAATATCCATATACCCCTTATAACCTTTCGTAGAGTGGTAATTTTTTGGGAAATAATAATGTTTAATCAACTCTAACAATATTATCTAGAATATATTAATCTTTCTCTTTGTGAATATATAATTTAACTTTTTTTATATGTATATATATCACACATTTCTCAATAATGATAATTCCTTTATATATTTAATTCAAAAACTAATGTATCTTTCTCAGAATCATCAGTTGGGTAATTTTTCTTATTAGCCTTTAATTATCATTAATCCAAATCCACAACTTGGTCATTATGAATAATAACTCTTACCAATACCTTCATTATTGATTGAAAATTGATTTTAGAACTCTACTCATATTTAGGATAATTAATGAACATGAGATATAACTAATATTATCTTCAGATCCTTAAATTTCTTATAACACTCATCTATATAAGAGAAAATGGATCTCATATAATGTAATGTAGTGAGAGGATTAGATAATCATAGAAAATTCATCTGAAACCATATATAATATTCATAAAAATAATGAAAACTATATCTCCCAATCCCCTTGGTTAGTCTAGTCCATCATTCAGTAGCCTCCATACGTGATGGATCTACAAATATAACCTCTCTTGAGATTATATAACACAAAAATGAAAAACAAACATCCAAAATTCATTAATTTTAATTTTTATATATAGTTTCTCCTTCATTTTGGTTTTAGAACAACTATCATGTGGTATTAATTCTCATTATTTCTTATATAATTAAGAATAATATATTCAATTAATACTTAATAAAAATTAATGATGATAATCTCTAAATACTATATATATTAAATCAATTATGATAGCATGGGAATTATTAAGAACAAGTTACAGAACAACAAGATCAGTTCCAAAACCTTGTACTTAATGTAATCATGGTAATATCCTCTTTCATGAAATCCAAATGATGAAATAAAAAATATAGGTCATTCATGGAATATTATTGTTCTCAATGTAGTTGATCAAATAGGTCCTCAATACATGGTATAAGATACTTTTTCTTTATTGTAATCCTATTAATTTACCTATATTCATTATATAGTATCATCAACGAAATATTATATTTAAAAATTGAACATGTACACCCCATGATGACTCAATTGGATTAATTAATACCTTATTTTTGTTCTCATATAGACTATTTTCGAATTTATGTATCTCAATATCAGAAATTCTATAGGATGTCCTTGAAATTTTCATGGAGCATGGTTTGTGTTTTATTGAGAAAAAATATTCATGTTATATTGGAAGTCTATAATACTATTATGTAAATACATATAAAAACTCCCAAAAATAGGAATATCATTGATGATGAGATTATCCCCAACCATCTTAGATAAACACTAATCATGAATATGTATCCAAACCCATACAATGGCTGTTATTTCTTTCATAATTTCTTATTTATTTTAAGAATAATAGAAGATCAACTATGTGACTAGAATATAAAAGGTTAATTCACATCATAAAAAATTAATTTTTGTCTTTATTAATGAAATCAATATATTCATAAAATATCATCAAATTCACCAATAAGAAAAAATATTTTTTATATGAGCACATTATAACAAAATTTTACATGAAATGAAAAAAAATAATTGTGAAGTGATCATCATACCATTAAGGGTTTTCCCTAAAAACACTATATCCAATGATTTTGTTTTCATGTTATAATCATTTAAAATTCATAATATTTGAATGAATTGATATATACAAAGTGTAATAAGATAGTACAAGTTCTAGAGTTGATTGTATATATACCTTCCACCAAATCATTATTACATCCCTCATCTAAAATAGTAACCACCTGAGATTTACCTTTTCCTCTCCTAATAAGAGTTTATTGATATCAATAAAAATAATTAATAATTAGATTTGGGAACCTTTTAGTATAATTAATACTCTAATTTAATTTAAAAAACTTAATTGTGTGTGGTTCATTTTGTGGATATTACAAACTATTTCACATGTACTCTCATCTTTGAGAATATTTTATGGATAAAGATAAGAACATATATCAATATTTGATGATTGAATTTTATATATATAAATGAATGATGGACCATGATCAATCAAATGATCCCATTATAATATCATTTTTTCCATTTACTCTTGATTAGTTGAATACTATAAAATGAGTTGTATTATGAAAATTCATAGTTACTATATAGGTAAGGATCTCTATGTAATAATAACATTTAATCAAGATTTATAATAGTTTTTATTTAAAAAATTATTAAATGAAATGAAAAAATGGAAATGGAAGGAGTGTAATCAAATTAACCTTTACATCATCCTTCAATGAAAGTGGTAATAAATTAGAGATTATTTTATTGGAATTTCATGAAATAAGTCCCCTGATGTTTAAAATGAAATGAACTAAATTTAATTAGTGCATAATGGTTTCTTATTTAGTTATATTAATCGCAAATTAATAATGTTTCTATTTTACTTCGTGGGTATTAAATACAATATTCCAATCACTTATTTGTATTTGAATATTGTAACCATGTATGAATTGAAATATTATAATATATATTGTGTTTTCTATAAGTGGATAAATAATTGTGATTCCTAAGTATGTGGAGAGATGTAAATATTTTTTATATTTCCATGTCTAATGGTTCTAGATAAATTTTGGATATTTATTACTAAATAATTTATATCATATGCCCTTAGATATAAATCGATATTATTCGAGTTATGGAATGAATGATGTTTTCCAAGAATATTGCACAACCAATAGTTATGTAATGCATAAATCATTGGAAATACATGACAAATATAAAAAGTATGACTTATATACACAATAGTTGACAGATAAATTTTTTCAAGAAAAAATAATATTGGTCGTCAAGGATATACTGTATATTTTATTTTGAATCAGTGGTGAAAAAATCCATTGTTATTATTAGTTTATAAATTTATACTATATAGAAAATGAATCCAAAATATTCCATTGTATGCGACATGACATTCATAATAATTTCATCTTGACATAGTGAACTAATACATGGGTAATATTATAGTAAATGTGCTTCATTTCATTCATTTATGTGTTTAATGGAAATGAATGTGAGGAATGGTATTCCATGGTCAGACGATATAAGATATATTAGGCTATTTTACTGAATAATATAATGATAAACAATTCTTTGATCAGTATAATTTATCATGTATTAATTTCTATGAACACATGATAATATATGTATAAATTTTATGATGCTAAAATGGATGTTTGATTTTTATTCTTACATTGTACCATAGATATTTAATATATATCATCGGATAAATTTATAAATCTACAATTTCTTAGAGAAATCTATGTTAAGATGTTAGAAATATGATTTTTCAATTTTGAGAATTCTAATCACTGTAGAAACCTCTATTATGTTTCAATACATGATTCCAGAATAATAGATTTGTCCCATAATGACATAATAACAACAATGAAAAATATATATCATATGTTTTTTAGTATGATATAAATCCATTATGTCATTAAAATATTATTGTTGAATGAATCATGTTTGGAGAGAATATAAAAAATGATCAAGGAAAAAAATGTATTGCTACTATTATTATGCTAATGATTATAAGTGTACTACATAAATCCATATGATATAAAAGATATTTTAATGTTGTAGAGTATATTTGTATAAAATGGTGAACATATAATTTTGAGGGACTTGGAGAATGGTTTACATAGGTTTGGTCAATTCCAGTGATGTATAAACAGTTCACATAAGAACATCTTCCCCAGAGGTTTGGAAGAAGAATGGTCCATAGTCAAGTAATATATAGGAAGCATAAAACAATGTTGATGGTTTAATATTCACTGTTCTTGGTTATAAATCATTCATTGATAATATTTATTCCCAAAATTAGGAATTATATTGAAATTAGTTAAAAATGAGAAGATAAATTAAAATCCAATAATAGATTCCATGCATCCTAGTTATGGGGGATTCTAATTTTGAACATTATAGTGGATATTCAGGTGAGATGATAATAAGGTTGTGGAAGGGTGGTACCAATAAGGATTTATTGATAATACCATATTGTTATGCACAATTTCATTAGAGTTTTAATTGTTAAGGATATTTTATATTACCTTATTTTTCATAATTTGAGTCATAATATATATTATAGAAGTTTTCAAAATGATTGAACTTGAAAGGGATGGTGAAATAAAATATTCAAATCACATGGAATGTTCATAAAATCTAGTTCAGGATTAAAATTATGCAACATGATCATAGATTATTTATTTGGAATGAATATTTTCTATGTTTATACCATATTTTAGTGGGAAGAACACTATTTTCCTTATGATATATGTTTGGTATAATACAAAAATTAGTTATTTTTCTTATATTTAGTTATGAAAATTTAGAAATAATGATCTATAAATTTAATTGAGGTATCCAAAAATGATCAATGGACGTAGTCATACAAAGGTATATGTAATAGAAACTTATAACTATACAATATTACATATAATGAAATGATATTGGTCAAATATAATCTGAAAGTTTTTTGAGAAATAATTGTTTCCAAATTATCATGTCATAAATCTCTCAACGAATTCATGCATGGATATAAAAGGTGACTAACATGTTGATATGAGTTCCATATGTTTTTATAGTGGTTAAATAATTTATTGCATCAGATGATCAATATATGACATTTATAAAATAAAATTTATAGTAAAAAAATAATAGTTATATCTAGGAAACAGTAAGGGTGAGAATATTACTATTCAGAATTTACATAAGTAAGTTTGAAATATTTGTTTGATGATAAAAAGGGTTACAAGTATTAATTTGATTCAATCTTGTATTCCATGGATAAATTTCATCTAATATCGCAGTTATGCTAAGATAATGATAATTTGAAGATCATTTATTCTAGTGGAAGTGACATCTACAAAATAATCTGTGCATTATAGATTCTAACCCCACTAATGAATAATAGTAAAATATAAAATGGGTTTTTAATCTTCATGGAAACATACACATCGTGTAATGTATTGAAATATTGTAAATTACGATACTATAATTTGAAAGGATTTCATGTTTTTATTATTGAAATGGAATAAATTTGGGGATTACATTTTTTTAGGAATTCTACACATAGAGATGAGTTTTCACATAATAGAATAACAATTTGATTAAGATGTAGAATGAATTTAAAATAAAGATGTAACTCTATAGAAAAATGACCTCACTCATACGATAGATATCATGGATGGTTAAAAATATTTCTCTCATTAAATTGGTAGTGTTTCAAGAGTGGGTTCTTTAGAATCAAAAAAATAGTACTTCACATTTTTCATTTTAGGTATAGGGTGATATATGAATGATAGACCCATACCATTATAGTGTACAAATATTTTGTGTCATCTATTTACATTTTAATGTTCATAGATTATTTTTCGTATCAAATGGTTATAGAAAATCCCTTTCTATAATGATATCCACAAGACATTATAACATTAAACTTAAATTTAATAATTGTTTTCTAGAAACCACATAATTACTAGACATTGGTTATTTCTAAATTTCTAGTGTTGGGGGATTATAATCATTGAGGCATAATCTCATAATTTTCTTAAATGGACGTCATTGTAAGGTGAGATTAGGAGGGAAGAGCCTTCAATAGGAACACCACATGTTTCATCTGTCAATGGTAGTTTCTAATTGTGGATAAGTTTATTAGTCTCCTAACATGAGATCGTTATCAATGTATTTCATTTGACTGGTAACATTTATTAAAAAAACCCAGACAATTATGTCATGGTGATGTACATTGTGTTGTGTGTAACATTCATCTTACAACATAAGATAAATGGAAGATTATTTTTTTTCTTCCGAGAGATGGATGTAATATCTCAGTCCTTGTTTATCATGGTGGAAACAACAAGGTAAATCCTTATCCTTGGTAGTCATGGGTAAATTCATACAGTTACATCAATAAAGAATAATTCTATAAAGGCATATGAGACAAGTGTTACTCCTTCAATATGAAAGATTTTTAGTAAAATAGATTGTATTACATAGTCTGTGATCATATGTTGGTTTTATTTTCTATAGCTATTCATTCTCTCTTTAGGGACCCTGATGGATTTCTAGTTTTAAATATTTGTATTGTAATATTATTTACGTATATAGAGATATGGTCTAATATAACCATACACAATATCATTTTTAAAAGTATCCCAGATTATGATGAATATGTATATTGAAAATAGTATGCCCCACTATGACGTCAAATAGTTATTCATGGTTTATAGATCACCAATAAATAAATAAAATAATTATTATTTATGTATGGGAAAATTATATTGAATCTATTTATTAAAATTTTTTCCAAGTATTTCTATAAAAATGAAGAATAACACTATAAGAGGAATATTATTTTTATATTTATGGTTAGTTTATTATTATTAGGAATTATGATTTGAGTCAATGAATCAACTTTACAATGTAATATATTAAATATATATTAAATTCATATGATAAAATTTAAATTATATTTATGAAATTTCTTTTTCTTTATAATAAATTTTTTGTTATATATTTAGTTTTTGATAAATATATGGCGGACTTGAAACCATAATAGGGTATTTATAATTCAAATATACAAGTTAAAGTGAATCCCTTTCGATGATAATATTCATCAGTGCGGAATTTAGATATTCTTTTTCCTCCTCATTTTAAGAGAGTGAAACGATCCATCTGAGTGAACAATATAACAACTCCTTCTAGCATCATAGTTAGGGTCTCATGGTGATTGAAATGATGTTGAATAGGTAATTTGAGCTCTGTACTAGCAATAATAATTTGATGAATGATGAGAATGAATATTCATTAAGCATGTGTGGACAATATAAAGGGGTTTGGCCCAAGATATATTAAGAAACATTTTCAAAAATCCTGAAAAAACATGAATTAATTAATTCAAAAAATGTGTAAATTTTACTTTATTTTATGTGATTTGAGTAATCAATCAATGATCATCAATATTAAACCAGGGTTCAGATCGATAGAGATGGAAATTTACAACCGTATGATGATTAAAATATATAAATTACTATCCCATTGGAATCTTCTTCCAATATATGTACAATAAATTGGTATCAAAGAGATCACATTTATTTTTGAAGAAAATAAATAATTATCATAAGTTTACATAGAGTGTTTTAAATCAGTCATCATAGATACAATCATGTATATACCCAATCATATATGACAATGATACATCCATTTGAAAAACTTATATTAATCAAAACTTTATTTTTCGTATAATTAAATATATTGGATAATTAAATATTCATGTCTGAAATTTTTGAATAAGATGTTAATTTTATTGGTGACCTCTAGTCATAATATTTCAATCAATTTGTATCATGTATGTAAACTAATATTTTCATATGGTGGTGGAAATATAAAAAAATAATCTAAATATTTTCACTTATGGGGCTATATGTTCTGGAATGATGATTTTTGTTTCAAATGGTTGTGTTCTTATGTCCACATGGGTATCATATGGTTTTAAAAAACATAAGAAATATATTTTATTTCAAAAAAATGACTAATTAGGAAAAAATGGAACCAATTTTATGATTGTCTAGAATTAATATTTTAAAAAAAAAATGGAAAATTGATATTTCCTCAGTTTACATGCCTAGTTTGGACTATCTCCCCACCAACCTCCTTCTTCATTGCGAGTTGACCACCACCTTCCCCACTCATTCTGAGGAACCATATGTCCCCATGACCCATGTTCATACTATGGGATGCATCTCCATGGAAACTTGTAAACTACCTCAACTTCCCTTACCACCTCCCACTAATCTCTGATGTCCCACCCCTTTCACATCCATCTCGTGGATTTTTCCACTATGGGATAAACATACAACATTAACAATAAGGAAATCCATACTAATAACCTTTGGAACACCTCTTGTAATTAGAGTCCCCATGCCCTCTATTTTGGTCGCCTTATCCACTCACTAAAGTACATGGCTTCCCACCACAGAACATTTGCATGACCACTAATAGACCATATCCAACATAACCTTAGTGCTTCCTTCTCCCCCTCCACAAGCTTGAACTATACATCAAATTATAATTTTATTAAAATATTTTATTATTATAATTTTATTCTAAATATTTATTTAAATAATTTGAGTGTTTTTTCAAATTTGAATAGTTTTGTCCCTCACCAAATGATGTATCATTTTGATTGAATGTTTGTGTTCTTTATGGAAATAGTTAGATAAAACTATTGTGTCCCTCAAAATTATTTTCCCTGTTTTTGTCAAAACAATGTTTTCTTAAACTCAAATAGTGAAAGTAACCCCAAATCTAATTTATAAATTAGATATAATGATATTTCTTATGGATTAAATATATTTCTATCAATGATATTATCCATATTTATACTAACTTCGGTATAGTGGGGAAGACATAAAATGGTTTAAGATTTTCCCCAATTCACAGTTAAATCCTTAAGGGAATCTTCAACCGAGAACCATGCACCATTAAGATGGGGTTGGATCAAACCCTTTTTGAGAGTTAGTCAAATTCATGTATCAAGGTTCAATATAACTTCTCCTTCTTCATAAATATTTTTAATGAATTATAAGGGTTTATAAATAAAGGATGAAAATAAAATATTGATTCCAAATATTAAAAACTGATGAACCATACATGATAAAAACATGACCATTTCAATAGAAACAAAATTTCCTGGTGGAATGAAAAGATTAAGTATCTCCTTATAGTGTTGATGATTTCATACATTCTAGAACAAAATCATAATCTCATTCATGAAGAGCATGATCCAAATACCTATGACACCTTACTCACAAGATTCAAGAAAAAATAAAAGGATGAAGGTGCCAATAAATTTCCTATTTCACATTATCTATTTTTTAATATGGTAGATAATAATTCACCATTGAAGAAAATACATATTCTTCATGTTATAGAAAATAAACATCTTTCTCAAAAGATAAATAAACTTGAAATCTATTTAGTTGGTGAAATAATTTTAAATATCTTCATAAGTGTAAAATTTTTTGTAAATAAATCATTAAAAAAAAGGATTATATTTCTTTAAAAAAAATTGAAAAATATTCTCCATATTGAATAAAAATCAAGGTTTACCGATGTGGGTATGGCTTCCTAATACGAAACTAATGATTACTTTGTTGAGGGAATGAAATAAAAAAAACATACATTAATTTCAAAAAAAAATTAAATAATTCATTAAGAATGAATATCCATTTATGAAAATGGATAATGATTTTCTATGGGATACCAGTGAATTTTTCATGGAATTATATCTATAAAACGAATGATTATAAACCACTGCAAATATCCAGACATAATAAAATTTAGTCATAATGAAATCTGAAGTCAATATGTCTTCATTGAATGTGGTATGCTGTATTTATTCCTGAGAAATGGAAAATTGGATCATTGATAGTTCAATGTTTAAAACTATTGATGATTGTACAATCAACATAAAAGTGAAACATGGGAACAGTGCATGCATTAATGTTATAGGACAAGGAATCCTGGAGATATGCATTACTTTGTTGGTGAATTTGAGGCTTCATAATGTGTTTTATGTTCCTGTAATTTGAATGAACTTAGTTTCTATCTATCTTTTGTGTATGAAGGTATTTTTGGTTTCAATCAAATCAGACAAGGATATATTTTAGAAGGGAGGAATGTTTACGGGGAATATGTACTCAAATGGTATTATGTGTAAACTATTTATTAATAATATTATTTAATCGTCTTCTTTATTGAGTCTCCATATATGTGGAATGATCGTTTAGTATATGTTAATTATAATTCATTAAAATTAAGGAAGATGTTATAATTGATTTACTTTGGATGTGATTTTAATAAATTTTAAATAGGTCTAGAATCTAAAATTGTTAAGAATCCTTTTCACACTGTTGATGAAAATTATATATATTATAATTAGTGAATTCTAATATTTTTTTAATTAAATGACTTATTAAATCATTGAGGGGAAATATATTTTATTACTTTTGTTTATGGATGCATTAAATATTTACAAATACATATTCTCATGAAAATGGATGAAGTATTTAATATATTTAAAGAGTGTAATGATATATTTTAAAACCAATTAGGAAAATAGATTAAAGTATTATGCTCAAATAGTTATGGTGAATAAATTGTGAATGATTTTGATGAGTTTTGTAAAGAAATTATTATAATTCACCAAATAATGTCTCCTTACACGCCTCTTAAAAATAGACTAGCTAAAATGAAAAAAACACACTATTGTAGAAATAAAAAATTGCATCATTAATAAATCAAAATTACCATTTATTTTATGGGTCTGATTTATTAGATTGATGTCATATTTATAATATTATTACCTCTTAAAAAACAAATTTATCCCCTTATAAAAATTGGAGAGGTAGAAGAATTAATTTTTCAAATTTTATTATGTGGGGGTGTTTAGCTTACTTTAGAGTTTTTGATACTAAAATAACTAAATCAGACCTAGAAAAAATATAGGTGTTATTTTTGGAGAGTTATAAAAAATAAAATAATATAGAAAATTGGAATTATGAGATAATATAATTATTTTATAATGTAATTTAGTATTTATTGTAAAAAAGTTTAAAAAAGATGATGTTAAATAAGTTATTCCACATTCCCCTATCTCATGTACACAATCTAGTTCAAATTTAATAATAATGAACAATGATGATTCTTAAGTAGAACATAAACAGAGTAGAAAATTTTTTAAGGAGAAACATATACATCCATATTTTATATCTCATAATTCAATAATTTTCCTTTTTAAGGTGACCAAAATAATAATCTTTAAAATATGTATCCAATGGTATTGGATATAGAAGATATCCTGAAGACTTATAGTGTGGATATACATTCTTGAGTTGTTTCTATATGGAATGAATCTATTAATGATCAATTGGTTTCCATTATGTTGAAAATACATTGGTCACTATGTATTTATTAAGAGGTTTAAAACTTATTGGTATTAAATGGGGATTTTGAAAGAAATATGCATCCATTGGTAACATTAAATCTTTTAATGCTAGATTGGTCCCCAAAAGATTCAGATAAAATGAAGGGATTGATTATTTTGATACATATTCCAATATGTCTCAAATTAAATTAATATGGATATTATTTTAATTAGATTCAATATATCATTTTTATGCTCATCAAATGGATGTAAATTTTTTTATCATTTATAATTAAATTAAGTGGTTGACATGGAAAAAATAGATGAGTCTGTTTTACAGGGTAATGAAAAAAATTATGTAATCTAGTTAAATCTATTTATTTTCATAAACATGATGTGAAGAAATGACATAAAAAATTATTATATTCTTTTATCAAATTGATTTTCAAATTATAATGTAGAAAAATGTGTTTATTAAATGTTTACCAAAGAATATGGAGTTATTGTGTAATGAACCAGTCATTATCATTTGTTTGAGAGCACAAAGAGTCATTACATGGACTTAAGATACATCCCCAAGATGCCAAAGGAAAGAAGTAATGCTTAAGGTTTTAAAATATAAGAGGGTGGTGATTTACCCTTTTATAAATAACCTAATAAATCCACAAACCATCAACATACCATTAACTAAAATATTCCTGAACAAAAGAATGAAATATAAACAACTTCATGTATCTCAAAAATACATCATAAGTGTTCCATGGTGGAAGGCCAAACACATATAAAAGTACACAGTGGATAAAAACCCAATGACTCTGAAGTCCCTAAATGACACCATGATTCACAATCTCAAAGCTCCATAATCACCGAACAACCCATGTATCATGAGGTAGTGCTAAAAAAGTGGAAAACACTACCCGTTCCCCAATCCCAGAAGATAAAATCTATAATAGCACCAATTTCCCAATGCTTGGTTGATTATAATACTCTATAGGTTTTACCCAATGACTTTTTAAAAAAAGGAAAGATATCATAAATGAAGAAGGTCAGAAGATGTTCAAGTGAAAATCCATGAAGGAAAATTGAATAGCCAGAGCCGGTTGGCATGGAATGGGCCTGAGGGCACAAGTTGATGGGACACCTTGTTTCCATCCCTTTTGGTGAAGGAGAAGGTTCAAAATGAGAAGCATTAGCGAAGTGTGAGAATTCTTATGATGATGGGGCCAAAGGGCTGGAGTCCGCCGTCAATATGGTTAATAGCATCGATTTCGGTGAGGTAGTCAGACTCAATGTTTATATCAACCCTTCCCCCCATGGTCCTAGAGAGCATTTTACAGCAAGGATGGATGTGGCCTCAGCCACTGCAGGTTCCCATAATTCATGGTGTGGCTCGTATTTTTTCGCAATGATTTGGCCCATATGGTTTCGGGCCAGGAGGCCAAGGGAAACGAGCCCATCCTTGGGTAGAGATGCATCCACGTTGATCTTAATAATCCCTTCCGTTGAAGGATTATATTGAGAGGGGTAGGAGGGGGGAACCCTTTTCATAAAATGTCCATTGTGGTCCTTCCATCCCTCAATGCATGAGGTTTCCCATTCATTCCAGAATTTAGGAGGTTTATGAACTTGATGAAAAATAGCATTGTTACGCCAGACCCAAATGATCCAGGCCAGGCTGAAAAGTGAGCATGTGTTAGCCTGCGAGAGGGAGGAGCACCAATGCATCTGATGATCGGTTAGGTCGGAGACTGTGGACAATGGTGCACCTATAGCCGGACCCCATTTATTCAAAATTTCCCTAGCTCCTGGGCATTGAATGATGGAGTTCAAAGGGCTTTCTGGAATATATGTTCCAAAAGGGAAGAAATCAGCATTGTCCATATGTCGGTAAATGAGAAGGCTCATAGTTGGGAGGGTACCTATGCACACATGCCACCAGATTTGTCATACTTTTGGGGGACATTGAGAATCCAAATCGAATTCCATGGTCCCTCCACTTGGCCAACTAAGTGCTTTCCAAGAGTGAATCAATATCCATATATCACCGTATACTCACCTGATTTCTCATTAAACCAGAAGAGAAGGTCTGGGCCTGCATGCGAAACCCAGGGAATGCTCAGGATAATTCTTTGGTCTCTTTCATTAAATCAATTATTAATCTTTTCCAGACACCACCCCAGTCCCTGGTAAGAAAAGAGGCAGCTGATATTGGCGTCTTCAAGACCTGTTTGGGTGTGGGATGTGGGCCTCATACCTTCATTATCGATCATCCAGGGATCAGTCCAGATATTTACAGAAGTGCCAGTGCCAATCCTCCACCCTAGACCTTTTTCCAAGAGATTTCGATCCCCCCAAATGCTACTCCAGGGGAAGCTAGGGAGAGGGCCAAGAGATGAAGCAAGGAAGTCTATGTGGGGAAAGTACTTGTCATGAAGAACCCGTGGATAGAGGGATGATGGGAATTTAATAAGGCACCATCCATTCTTGGACAACAATTCTTCATTTAAGATATGAAGGTTCCGGAATCCCATCCCTCCCTCTATTTTAAGATTGCAGAGTTTCTCACAGGCCATCCAGTGGGGTCTATTCCTTCCATCGTTCTTCCCCCAATAGAAGTTGGCTGTGCGTGAATAGATATGGTCGATGATAGCATTCAAGAGCATAAAAAGCGACATAAAATAGTTGTGGATAGATTGTATGACAGCTTTAATGAGGGTCTCTTTCCCAGCTTTGGAAATTTATTTCGGGGTGCATCCTTGAATTTTTTTTTCAATCCTGTCCACCAAAGATGCGAAGATTTCTTTTTTGGACCATCCAAGAACCGTGGGTAGCCCAATATACTTCTGGTGTTTTTCAACTATATGGATGCATGCAGATTCCCATAGTTTATATCTCTTAGGAAGGGGCACCCCTTTGCTGAAAGAGATTTCAGATTTTCCATGATTGATTGACTGGCCATACACCCTTTCGTATTGGTGGATCGTTTGGCTGACCACCCGACATTCATTTATTGATGATCTGGAAAAAAGGAGGTAGTAATTGGAGAAAAAGAGGTGTGACACTGGTGGGCTAACACGAAAGACCTTAGACCCATGAATAGAATTAGAGGATGCAGCCCTGGAAATAAGGTGAGGGAAAACATCTACCACCAAAATAAAAAGAAAAGGGGAGAGGGGATCCCCCTGGCAGAGGCCCCGGGATGGGGTGAATCCTATGGTAAGCTCTCCATTTACCTTGATTTTGAAGGAGATGGTCGAGAATCAGTTCATGAACATGTCAGTCCATTTGGAGGAAAATCCCATTTTGAGCATCACAACTCTGAGGAAGTGCCATTCCACTTTGTCGTTGGCCTCATTTATATCCAGTTTCCATGCCATGGTTCTTCTTTTCATGGTGGAGCGTGATTTCATAAAATGTAACACTAAATGAGAAACAATATAATTATCAGTGATCAATCATTTGGTCACGAAAGCGCTCTGGTTTTCAGAGATAATATCAGTAATCCAAGGTCGCAGCAGATTGACAAGGATCAATAAGAAGATCTTGTAAGAGACATTGCAGAGACGGATAGGTCTAAAATCATAGATTGCTAGAGGTTTATTGATTTTTGGAATAAGGACACCCATTGACCTATCTACTCAATCTACTAGGATAGAAATGTTATCCACATTTATATAAAACATTTTATATAAAACAATTCATTAAAACCCTTTATAACCAAATATAAAAAAGTTCCAAAAAAATTGAAAACAAAGTGAAAACAAAACTAAATGAAACCAATTTCCATCAAGATATATTACCAGATAAATAACTATTCAAATCATTAAAAAAATTTCTTATAATTATTTGGAATAAACATTCCATTTTTCTATACACACCCACATATTCATGTTTAGTTATACAATTCCAAACTCATTATAGGTCTCTCATCCAACTACCTTATGTCCCAATGAAACATGACCCTGATCCAAGGTCACATACATTATATCCAAATAGTATTTTTCCCTTATTAATGTCCCATTATGTATATACTCATACCGACACAATTTTTGACAAATATTTCCGTTTTCAAAACAATCTTCTTAAATAAAACTTTACTTTTATTTAAAACCAAAGAACAAAAAATATAAATGAAAAGTATCATTTTAATAAATATTTCCCTATTAATGAAAAATATTCCAATTCACGAGTCAAAAATATAGAAAGCCCCCTTTTTAAAATCCTTATTTTTTATCCAGGAGAAAAAAACTCTTTACACAAACACCCAATTTTCCAGATTTCTAAACAACCACTCAAAAAGGGTTCCAACAAGTGTTCAACAACCAAATGAAAATCTATTCAACATCACACATTATATTTGAAATTATACGAAATATTTCAACTATTTGGAGTTGAGGAAAAATCCTCATACCATGAATATTTTGACAAAATTTCCAATGAATGAAGACCAAACAAGAATACTGGGTCAATTCTCAAAGATCCCACCTTAGATCTCTTCTCCTAGAAATATCAAGACCAAATCACATAATATTTGGATTTTGAATACCTAGATCTACCTATAATGAGATTATATCTATGAAACCAAGTCAAATGGAGAAGTAAATCTATGTATATCTGTGAAACCCAATATGAATGTAGAAGAAAGACCACATACCTCATGAATCCATCTTTGATTCCCTAAGGGAAGCCTTCAGATCAACTCCAAAATGTTTGGGATAGGTTCTCCTACCTTCAAGGAAATGAAATCCCCAATTATGGCTGCATAGAAAAAAAAAAATCCACATAGATGCAAAAATTAATGAGATCCACTTTTCTAGGATCTCACAAAATCCATATTCATGGTTAGATCACACAATTAGTCAAATCATGCACTAAGAATGCATTAGCTACTACCAAGGAAGGCCCTCATACATAATCCTCACATGGTCTCTGTAACTGTGCACACACTGTTCCAAATCTCTCTACCTCAAACCTACCATTTCGCACAGTTTTGTAGCACATTTTAGAAAACCATGTGATGCCAGCACGACCTTCACCTAGACACAAAACACTACTAATGTTCTCCCAACTCCCTCATACTTCACCCTGAATATTTATAACCATAAAACACATCATGTAAGGGATACATACCACAAACTAGGGGTACTAAATTTTTCCCACCATTCGTCTTTTCTACCCAAAAATTAGAAAACATTCGCAACACAAAAAGTGTTCTCATGACTGCTCTTTCATTTCCTCCTCATGTTCCCATGTATCTTCCTTGATCAAAGAATAATTCCATAAAACCCAAATTAGACGGAATTACTTCCACACAATACTTTCTCATGCTTATCCACAATCTATGTTGGGATATGTATCAACAATGAATCCGTCTCCTAGTCAATGTTATGCCATCTAATCACATGGTCTGGTTCATACTAATACCTTTTCAACTGAGATACGTGGAACACGTTTAGAACCAAACTACATTGTGGTGGTAATTCCAACCGATATTCATCCTCTATAACCAATTCCAATATCTCAAAAGGTACTATGTATAAAGAATATAACTTTCCATTCTTTCAAAATCAATGATTTATAGGTCTTGGTGAGATCCTCAAGAACACAAGATCACTTACTTCAAATGAAAACACCCTTTAATGATGATCCACATATAATTTATGATGACTCTAATCCGTCTCAATCATAATTCTAATCAATTGGATTTTCTTTGTTATTTCATGGAAATGGATCGGCCCAACAAGTGACATTTCACCTATTTCCACACAGCATAGTAGAAAACCACAAGGACGCCCATATAATTCATCAAAGGGATCCATATGTATCGAGGACAGATAGTTGTTTCTATATGATAACTCCACTAAGGGTAGATTCTCTTCCCATGATCCATCAAATTATCTTACAGAATCCCACAACATGTATTCCAAAAAAATTATTATCCTCTTAGGTTTCCCATACGTTTTTGGATGATATGTCATTCACATATTCCACTAAGTGCCAAGAAATTACTATAATGATTTATAGAAATGAGATGTGATCCTCAGATCTATATCAGAGAAGACAGAAATTGGTATTCAATTACACTTTACCACTTCAAGGATATAGAATACTGTAATATCTTACATCGTATGAGTTTCACGAATTGGTATGAAATGAGCTGACATGGTATGTAGATCCACTATCACCCAAATGGCATCATGTTTCCAGGATGTTATTGGAATAACCATATAAAAATCCATCATTTTATGTTCCCATTTACACACTATAATATGTAATGACTACAACATACCCGGTGGTATCAGATGCGCTTCTTTAACATGCTAAAATTTTAGCTTGGAAGATGAACAAATCCACCTTCCTTTTCTTAATACTCCACCAAAAATGTGATTTTAATACCATATAAAAAATATTTGAACATGGATGTACCGACCACCTGGAATGGAGTAAAACATGAACGATTTGTTCCTGAAAACACATATTTACATCCTTTGGATCTCTAAAACACAAAACTAAACTCCCATTAATATTATATACCTCAATGATCTCCCCACCAATAATATTTGAACTCATAACTAGACACTCTACATCATATTTGTGTGCCTCAATGACCATATTTACCAAATAACTAACCAAAATAGAAGAAATGAAAACTGCAACATCACCTCGGTCTCCATCACTCACAAGCATGTCAGCTAGGACTGACATCAACTGCCATACATCTGAAGCTTCTTTCGCCAGCATGGGAGATGAATATCTATGCAATGTATCCATCGCTGAATTCCCATTTCATTATGTATACATCACGCTGATGTCAAACATCTGGAGATACAATATCCATCTCCTTTTCCTCAAATTAAAATTTCATTGTGAGAAAAATGTGTTTCATGATTTTGTGGTCCATGAACATAGTAAATTTCTCACCAAAGGGATAGTATCACCATGTATTCACATCATGGATTACTGAATATAACTCCAAATCATGTGTTAGTTAATTTTTCTCATTCAGCCTCGAAATCCTTTAACCATAAACAACCACATGGTTTCATTTCATGAGAACACAACCCATCCCTTATCAGGAAGAATCACAATACACCAAATACCCCTATCCCGATTCTTGAAAAATCAAAATAGGTGACAATGGGAGATGAACTATTAGTTCATGAAAATATATATGTCATTCCTATATCCATTAGAATGGAGAATTATTCCTGGTTAGAGATGTCAGTGGAAACAGTAGTCATGTGAAATCTTGCACAAAGCGTCATTAGTAACCAGCTAGACTATGAAAACTTCTTATCTCGAAGACATTCAACAGTGGTTTCCATGATATAACAACTTCTAACATTTCAAGATCAACAAAAACATTTTTTCCCCATATTAAATGGCCAAGGAAACATGCATCCAATATCCAAAAATCACAATTTGATAATTTGATTTCAAACTGGTGTCCTCTCATGATTTGTAACACTGTTTCCAGGTGTTTCTCATGATCAGGCCGTATCTTTGAATACATCATGATGTTATCCAAAAACACCACAATAATAGAATCCAGATATTTCTAAAATATTATATTCATCAAAGACATGATGATTTCTAGTGAATTCAGCTGACTACAACACATGACTATATATTCTTAGATTCCATATCTTCTTCTAAAAGATATCTTCAGAATATCATCCTTCCAAACTCACAACGAGTTATATCATCATCACTAGTAACGTTTGGAGAACCACTGAACATCACATAATTGATCAAAAATATAATCAATGCGTGGAAGTGGATATCTATTCTTATTCATAAAATGATTTAGTATATGATAATCAACACACAACTAAAGTGTTTCGTCTACGTTCTTCATAAACATGACTGGTGCTGCCCACGTTGAAAACACAGCCAAATGAAACACATTATTTCTAGCTCCTAAAACTTCACATTCACTTCCCTTAACTCTGTTGGTTCCATCCTATAAGATAGAATATAAATATGACTTGTCCCTAGATGGAGATCAAACATAATCTTCAGTTCCCTTAGATGTGGTAACCCTGAGAAGACCTCGAGAAATACATTTGTAAATTGATCAGGAAATATTAAAAAATTATTTTCCTAGATCTATTTCATATATTGAAATTTCAACACCACCAACTAGTCAGAGATCACTCCAACTGCCACATCCAATAAGATATTTCCACATTTCTTTAACATATATTCTCCACTGATGAAATGTTCGATGTCATCCTCATTCATGTAACTATCAATTCTCATATAATAGTCTATGTAAGCCTTAAAAATTATCAACCTATCTTTCACTAGGATTATTTCATAAGAATCCATGCCCAAAAACATGAAGTTCTATTTCATCTATTCTACATCATTTTTAATAGAACATGATCTATAAACAAAGGCAGGGTATTCTCTTTCACCGAGTGGAGTTTGGAGTTATGGAATGATCTAGGTTTTGTCACACACAATTTCTTTATGTGGTCAAGCTATCCACATTGAACAAAACTTTCTTTTCTTTGGGTACATAGATGTTGGTTCATTGATCCAGCCATCTGATTTTGATTTCTACTTCCACCGTGAAAATAGGAGTCCCTTTTCCACTTTCTCCCAGTGACTGAGTTCCCACTATTCCCTCTAGGTATTCTAATACATCCTACCATATATGTTGATATATCATGTTCAGAAACATATTCTCAATTCAAAATATATGAATAATATTTAATAAAATATACCACAATAAACAATTAAATCTCCCACCGTATCCCTAATTCGAAGATGCATGCCTTCAAGGACGCACTTGCTTCAACTTCTGGGGTAAATAACATTGAATTCCGGAATTTATTTCCTAAATTATGATAGATAAATCATATTGCTTCTGGCTAAAGAAGACTATCATTCTACAGATCTTTAATGTGTGAGGGTGATATTATTTGTTGAACAAGTCCTCAATATCCACTAATGTAAGGCTTTTATCAAATTTATCATGCACTTCTATATCCCACCATTGGAATGGATGATCCTAGATCATGTAAATCACCAGATTGAATTTTAGCTCCACCAGTGTGCCGTTGAACTCAAAGATATGATTCGTCCTACTGAGCCACACCTCTTCCTTCTCATGTTCACCATCACCTCTGATGTTTGGTGGATTCTGTTTCATAAAATGGACGGTTTGATCGACATGCCTTGTATCATTCCTTCAACTTCCTGTATCCACTTCTTGAAATTCTTGGACAATACTCTTAATCAACTCACGGTTCACCCGTGGATTAGGTGCAACCACATTCTCTGTAGATTTTTCGGGTTGGTTTTGATGATTCCTACTAGGTGCCATTTTTTAGACCAACAAAAAACTCTCCAGTGTCACTCTTTAGAATATAATGTCTTATTATTTCAATTTATATCACATCAACTATCACAACATTTTATTCCAAAAATAACATTTTTCTATATCGACCATTTTTTTTAAGAAAATATATTTTTTAAAATCTAATGATTTTCAAAATATATCAATCATATATTTTCAAATTCAATAATTTGGTAACAAAATATACATTTTTAAAAAATTTACAACATTACCAAAAAACATAAATAAATATTCTAAATTAAAAATGAAATAATAGGGGGAATTAATTCCTCTAAAATAAATTTCATGCTCGTCTCATTGGATGAACCCATAATAATGTTATTTTATAAATTCTAGAAGAGTCTCCAAATCACGTATGTACCCAACTCAGTGGTGACATGATGTTGGGAAGAAAAGGGATATCTGATAATTTTTATTCTTTACATTTCATGTTCCAAAAATCATACTCCTTCTAATGATTACAACACATGGAATAGAAAAGAATAAATTTTAAATTGAATTACATGAACACTGATGACTAATTATTAGGAGAGGACCAAACAAGTCGATAACATTTGTACCATAAAGGATGGACCAGACTGAAACCATTTGTAATGGACCTCTCATTCTCATTGGATTGAGAGAATATCATGTCATTACAAGGTGTAATGTGACATCCCCATGACAACAAAGGCTGGGAATAAATGAAAAATTGTTTAAAATACAATATAGGTATGAATTACAGTTTTATAAATACACCAACAACCTAACAATCAATCATGAAACCATTCACTAAAATAAGCATGAACAAATGAAAGGAAACTAAACAACTTCATGTATCTCAAAACCATATCAAATTGTGCAATGGTGGAAGAACAAAAAAGTATCAAAGAACATAGAAGATATAAAACTACATGCTCTAAAAAGACTACAAGACTCCATGCTCCACAATCTCCATTATCCACAATCAATGAACAACCCATGTTTCATGAGGTTGTGGGAAAAATGTGGGAAACGTTACTATTGGAACAATATCGGAAGATAACATATGCAGAATAACCAAAGATCCAAAGTAGGGGTGTGTAAAATAATCAATATATTTTCACTAATGACATACCTACTCTCAAAACTAGGATAGAAATGTTATACAAATTTATATAAAACAGTTTATATAAAAAATTTAACAGTAATTTATTATAACAAAATATATACATGTTTAAAAAACCTTTCGCATCCAATTGAAAACTAAATAAATGAAACCAATTTCTTGAAAGTTATTTTTATATAAAAATAACTAGTAATTGATTTAAAATTAATTCTAATTATTATTTTTCATAACCATTCCATAGTTCACAACATGACTACACATGCATCCTTCTTTTTACAGTCCCATACTCTTGAGCGACCAATCATCTAATTACCTTGTGTCCCAATGACACACTCCCCCTATCCAGGGTCACATACCCTATTCCAAAAGGGTTTATCTCCTTTATTAAGGTCCAGTTCATCCGGATGTCACACCGATAACATTTATGCCTAATATTTCCATTTCCATATCATACCACTTCAATTAAAATGAAATTTTATTGAAAACCAAAGAACAAAAAATATCAAAGAAACGTTCCATTTTAATAATTCCTTCCCTTATATTGAATATATACAATCCAATTAATGTACCAACAATTCAAAACAATCCCACTTTTTAAAATCCATGTTTTAAAACTAATAGAAAAAACGACTTTACTCAAACACCCAATTTTCCAGATTTCACAACCATCACCCAAAAGAGATTCCAGCATGTGTTAAAAAACCAAATCACAATCAATTATATATCAAACATTATATTTTAATGCATGAAAAGTAGTTCAACATTATGGATTCAAGAAAGTGTCCTCATACCTCAATGGTTTTGATGAAAACCACAATGAACAAAAAACGCACAAGACAACCCAGCAAATTCTCAATGAACGCACCTTAGATCACTTCTCCTTGAAGGATAATGACCAAATAACATCATATTTTTGGAATACTCACACATAGAGCTTCCCATAATGAGATTATATCATTGAAACCAAGAGAATATGATAATTTGGTCCATATATATCTATGAAACTGATCTATAATGAAGAAAAACGATCACACTCCTCAAGAATATGGATTTGATTCAGTAAGGGAAGCCTTAAAATCGACTCAAAAATTATTATGAGAGGTTGTTATACCTTGAAGGAAAATAAATCCCAAAATATTGCCTTTTAGGAGAAAAAAGAGCCACTTAGGGAAAAAACATGAGAACCACTTTTTAGGATCTCACTTAAATCATTAACATGGTTACATCACATGGTCTGAAAAATTGTGCGTTAATCGCGCATTATCTAATGCCTAAGAAATCCCTCCCAAAAACACCTCACACAGTCTCTCTAATCATGAAAACACCATCACTCTTATACATTATGACCAAAAAAATTATCAAATAATGGATACATACAGAAATCATGTGTTACTACATATTGTCTCTCTATATGTGGATGATATGTTAATTTTTGGAACCAATATGACTGTTGTAATTGATAAAAAGAATTACTTATCTTTTATGGTTAATATGAAGGATCATGGTATAGTTGTTACTATTATAGGTATTAATGTTATAAAACATAGTGGGGTTATATTTTAAGCCGTTCGCATTATAGATAAAAATTGATAAATAAATTTGATCATATTGGCCTAAAGGATTCCAATACTCTATTTCATTCTACTTTTAAACATTTTATTAATACAGATATACATAAACAACAACTTGGGTATGAAAATGAAATTTTTTATGTAATTCATGGGATGCATTTCACTCGATATTATATATTTTTTCTTTTATGTCATATGATTAGATATACATTTAATCCATTTGTGTCTCATTGTAGACGTATAATGTGATATTTTTGATACTTAATAAAGACCAAGGATTTAAATTTATTCTTCAATTATTATCCTCCTACATTATAAGGATACAAAGATGAATTTTTTATTACGAGTATTGGTGATAACCAATCCACTTCTGGTTCACTATTTAAGCTTTTAGGTAGTCCAATTTCTCTGGTGAGAAACAAATAAACAATTACTTCACATTTCATCATGCATTTGATGTTTATTACCTGAGACACATGTGGAATAGAAGCTAGATAGATTACTAATCTATTAGTGGATATTAGATTGTGGCTATGTCTGATTCCTCCTATATCAATTATTTTTTATAGTGAATAAGCATTATCAAGGGAAAATAGTACATGTAAAATGGAAAGTATAGACATATAAATTTAAGACACGATTATATGAAGCAATTGTAATAGGATGGTACCAGAACAATATTTTTGAGATTGTTTAAAAACTATGCAGATTCGTTTACAAAATATCTTCCGAGAGGGATCATTTGTGAAACTAATAAATAGATGGGATTAAAAAATAGAATTAATCATTTCAGTAATGGAAACCGAACCCATTATTTAGGTAGATAATAATCAATGTGTTTAATGGGTAAAAATATGTTACAAATGTGATTGTTGATATTGAAAATTAAAAACCTAAATTTTAAGTTGTCAATATAATCTATAATAAATAGAGGTTGAGTTATAAGCTCTTAACAGAATACTATAAATCAATGTGTTATGTACTCTAATAGTGGAATCATAGTGTAACATTTTTCCAATGTGAAAATAAAAGTGGTGATGCTTCTTACTAGATTTATGGGGTTTACTCTATAGAGAGTTCATCAGAATGGTGTAAAGGTATGGTCATTGTCATCCTACAAAACGAGATTTTGGATAATATTGTCAACATGTGTAGTATATCCCTAGTCTATATTAATGATTAATATGATTAATGTTTTTAAATTTTATAAATCATATAAAACCTTTAGATATATATACTAAGTAATGGTTTATATCGTGATAGACCTTTATTATGTATAATGAATCACATGTGATATGGAGAATAAATATTTATGTATAAAAGTGGGGAATCCTATAATCACATTCAAAATATTTTATAATTATAATTTTATTCAATATATTTATTAATATAAATTGACTGTTTTGTCAAATTGGAACTGGTGTGTCCCACACCAAAAAATGTATCATTTTAATTTGACCAATGTGTTATTTGACTCAAATGGTGAGATCAAACCAACGTGTCACTCAAAAAGAGTTTCCTTATTTCATTCAAACCGATGTATTCTTTCACTAAACCGGTGCAATTAACCTGTATAAATATTTATAAATAAGAGACGATGAGATCACTTGTTGGTTAATAATTTCTTAGTCAATGATATTCTCTATATTTCTCCCAACTTTAGTGTAGCAAAGAAATCAGAAATTATTGTCCCATTTTCCACCAATCATGGGGAAATCCTTCAAGGAAACATCCAATGAGAACCCTACACCATTAACATGGGGTGGATCAAACCCTTTTTGATAGTGAATTCAATTTATGCATCAATGTTCAAATAGTCTTCTTCTTAGGCCAACATATTTTCTAATGATTAAAATGATTTATAACCGAAGGAATAACCTAGAAGATGGATTTTGAATCTCAAAATGTGACGAACTGAGACATTATCAATCTTGACTGTTTCGATGGAAACAACTTCTGCCAGTGGCAAGATAAGATGAAGTTTTTTTCATACAGTGTCGAAGATTTAGTACACTCTAGAATGAAATATTCCTCTCATTCCCAATGAACCTACTCCAAATCCATAAAGAACTCAGTTGATATGATTTAAGAAAAAAGGATGAGGATGAAGGCAGTAATAATTTTTGTATTGAAATGTATGTAAATATTAATATGTATGATTACAATTCTAAGTTGATGAAAGTACATATGCTTCATGTTTTAGTAAATAAACATCTTTCCATAAAGAACAATAAACTAGAAATCATCAATGATGGTGAAATTATTGATAAATATAATGTTATTATAAGAAATGTTTTATAAATAATTCATTAATAATAGGTGTGATATTTCCTTGGAATATGTAAAAAATATTTTTTGTATTAATGACAAATCCATGTTGAAAAACCTGGGCAGGGCGTTATAATTTGATACCAGGGTTAATATTTTTAATGGAAAGAAAAAAAACATTTCCTTTTCGATGAAAAATAAATTTAAACAATTAAATATTAAGTTAAATCATTCCATGAAAAAGGAAAATGCTTTGTTTATGGATAATACAAGAATTTTTCAATGGTATGTCACAAACAAATGAATGTTGACAAACCCACTGAAAATATGTTGACTGAAGAAAATCTAGTCATAATAACATCTGATGTCAATATGACTTCGATAAATTTGCAATTGTGGCTAGATTATTTAGTAATGCTACATTTTTGAATGTATCATTCGATGTATAAAACATTTTATGATCATACGTTTTTTTATGGAAGTGCATCTTGGGAACAATACATGAATTAATGCTAGCAGACAAGAAAGGATAGATAGAGTCATTAAATATGGGAAGAAGTTGAGTCTTCAAAATTTGTAGTATGCTACCACAATTATAATGAAGTCAGTTTCTATAAATCAGATATATATTATGGGATTTTGGGATTCATTAATATTTTATAGGGTTATCTTGTCAAAGGGAGGAATGTTTGTGGGTATTTGGTACTCAAATGGTTGCATGCAGCAACTATCTTTTAATAATAGGATTGAATCTTTCTCTTACATAATTGAGACCTATAATATTTTTTTGCGTAATTTTTTGTTACATATTAACTATAATTCATATAAATTATTGAAGAATTTAAACATGATTAACTTTGGAAATTATTTTATTAAACATGTAACATGTATCGAATCTAAAATAATTATGATGCCTTTTCATAGTGTTGATTTTTTTTGATATTTTAAAATTAGTTCATTCTTATAATTTTTTATTAAATGGATTATTAACTTGTAGATGGGAATGATATTTTTTGTTGTTGTTTACTATAGTATAAATTTACATATATATCCTCTTTGGACAAAAAAATATGTCTTTAAAGTGATAAAAAACATTAAAGAAGTGGTTGAAAAAACAATATTCTAAAAATATTAACGTATTAAACTAATACTGAGATGGTGAATACATAATGCCGGTATTTAATGAGTCCTATGATGAAATTTTTATAATTTAAAAAATAATTGATCCTTATAATCCTTAGTAGAATGACTTAGCAGAAAGGAAAAATCACACTATATTAGAAATTTTAGATTATAAGGTTACTAAATCTAATTTACTATTAAATTATTGGGGTGATGAAATATTATAATGATTTCATGTACATTATAGTATTTCTTTTATGAAAAAATGGTATCACCATATTATATGTGGAGCGTTATAAGACCTAATTTTTCTTATTTCAATGTGTCGGGGTGTTTAGCTTACTATAGAGTTATTGATCTTTAAAGGACTAAAATTGTTCATAGAGAAATTAAAGGTGTTTTTGGATATGTAGAAAATAGAAAACCATATAGAATTATAGATTTCAGAGTTATTATAATTATATTCTAAAGGGATTCATGGTATTTTATAAGAATTATAATAAATATTATGTGCCAGAAGTTATTCCTCATACAACTATCTGATGTACTCTATCTATTTTAACTAAAGTAGAAAAAAATAGTTATGATTATCGACTTGAACCTAAATGGATTAAAATAATTAGTAAGGAAAAACATCTCCTTACAGATTTTATTTCTCATAATTCAATATTTTTCATTGTTCAACGAGATCAAAATAATCATATTATGAATAAGTATCTTATGGTATTCACTATTGACGATGACCCGAATATTTATAAAGAGGATATTACTTCTAGATATGTTTCATTATAGAAAGAAGAAATTAATGATGAAATGGATTCCATTATGGGGAACAATACTTGAGTAAATATGTATATAAAATGTAGTTAAAAACCTATAGGTATTAAATGGGGTTTCAAAAGGAAATATGATTCCAATGGCAACAAAACTATTTTTAATGCTAGATTAGTTTAAAAAGGTTGCAGAAAAAAATAAGGGATTTATTATTTTGATAGGTATGACCCTATTGGCTGAATTACATCAATCATGATATTATTATCTATAGATTCAATTTAAAATTTTTATTTTCATCGAATCGATTTCAATTTTAATAAATTGATAATAAAATGAATAAATTTAGGTGGAACAAATAGAATGGTTGGTTTTACATGGTAATGAAAAAAATGTATGTAAAATAAGTTAAATATCATTAGGTTAGTAAACTAGATATGATGAAATGGCCTAAGAAATTTGATTCTATTATTTGAACTAATGGATTTTTTCATTGTAAAGTGTATAAATGTGTTTCTTAATTGTTTAAAAAATAATATAGTGTTATTTTGTGTCAATATGGGGATGATATGTTCATTTTTTTGAACCAATATGATTCTTGTAATTGAGATAAATAAATAATTATCATATATAATTAAATTGGAGGATCTGGTAATATTTATAATATTCTTAGTATTAATGAAAACAAATAGTTGGGGATATTCATTTTTTCCGTCACATTATATTGATAATTTATTTATATAAGTTTGATCATCTTGGTTTTAATGATCCCAATTCGATGTTTATTTTATTGTTAAACATGTTATAAATATGTGTGGATCTATCGAAGAAATTGAGTATGCTGGTGTAATTTTTCCTTTAATCTATGTGATGTATTGCAAGAGAACTGATATTTTTTTGCAGTATGTAAAATGATTTGATATACAAGTATTCCAAGTGTGGATTATTAGGAATTTATAACAATAATTTTTGGATACATAGGAAATGCCAATTATTAATTTTTATACTATAATTATTTTCCAGATGTATAAGAAGGATATTCTTTTCCAAGTTGGATTACTAGTTCCGGTGATAAATAATCAACTTTTGGGTGGTTATTACATTTGGAGGTTGTGTTTTATCTTTTGAGATTAGTAAACAACCGTGAATTTCACATTTGACAATAGAGTCAGTGTTTATAGCCTTAACAACATGTGGAAAGAAAGATGAGTGGATTATGAATGTATTATTGGATATTATATTCTATCCTAGTTTGATGCCTGCTATCTATATCAGTTGTGATATTGAAACAAAATTATCAAGGTAATATAGTTTCATGTATGATGGAATGTCTAGAAATATATGTTTATGAAACGATTATGAGAGAAAATTGTTAGTTGATGATACCATAACAATTGTTAATGTGAGATCATTTCAATACCACGATGATACGTTTACAAAATCATTTTTGAGAGAGAACATTTATGCAACTAATAAAAATATGAGGTTAAAACCAATGGAATAAATCATTTCATTAATTGAAACCAAACACTCTAATTAGGTAGATCACAATAAATTTTTTTGATGGGTAAAACATGTTACAAATATAATTGTTGATAATGGGATTTATAACCCCATCATTTTTTTGTTTCAATATCATTTTTTATGACTGAAAGTTTAGTTATAAACTCTTAAAAATATGTTATGACTCAATTGGGGTATTTTATCTAATAAATTAAGAACATTGTAATATTATTCTTATGTTAACATGGAAGTGGTGTCACTTCTTACATGAGTTAATGTGTTTTCTCTTTAAAGAGTTCATAAAATGGATATAAGCACATGGCTAAAAATTTTCCACAAAATGCGATGTTGGATGAAATTATCAATGTATGTATGTTATCTATAGATTATAAAAAATATTAATAAGTTTAATGTTTTAGAAACTTATAAATATTATTACACATTGATATGTTGAAATTAACTAATGGTTTAAATAAAAATATTACGTTATTTTGTATAACGACACTGGTGATTTTGAGAATTTATATTTATGAATAAAATATTGGGATTATTGTTATTTTATTCATAACATTTGATTATTATAATTTTATTCAAAATATTTATCAAAACAATTCCACTGCTTTTTCAAATTTGAATCGGATTTCCCTCACCAAATGTTGTAATATTTTTGCTGAACAACAATTTTATTTGACCGACACGGTGAGATCGATATGATGTTTCCCCCACCTAGAGATGTATTGTTTCGGTCAAACCACGGTATTATTTGACCAAACTGGTGGAATTTACACCAATTCCAATATATAAATATTCGATGATGAGATCACTTATGGGTTAATTATTGTTCAATTTAGGATTTTCTTCATATTTATCTCAAAAGTGGAATTGCTGGAAATCAAAAATTGGTGTATGATTTTCAACAAATAATGATGAAATTATAGAGGGAAACATCAATTTAAAACCATACCACATAAACTTTGTTGTGTATCAAACCCTTTTGGATAGTGAATCCAATTTACGCCTCAAGGATCAATTATTCTTCTCAATCTACGGACATATTTTTTTAACACTTCCACCACCATCTAGTTTCCATCTCATTATCATAACTCCTTATTGCTACCTTATCACTAGGAAGCCACCTCTAGTGCATCATCAAACTCCCCTCCTCTAGATGATTCTAGTACACATATAGGTGATAACATCTTCTAAGGATATCTTTGGTTCTGATGGACATGATTCACACGACAATTGTTAGGATAAGACCACTTGAATATAAATGGATTTTGGGGCCTAGCATGGCCTTAAAGAGACCTGTACGAGGTCTCCCTAGCCTGAAACATGCTTGTGTGGATATTTCCTGGAATGCAGTGGGCCTGCTTGAGCTTTCAAGATCCCATGTTAAGTTAATAAAATGTAAAAATAAATAAATAATTTAATTTATTTTTAGCATAACATTTAATTAATATAAATTAAATTTTTTATAGATAATAATAAATTAATATAATGAAATATTAATATCTTTATAGAATTAAATTAATTTATTTAATTTATATATTTTTTGAAATTACAAGGGAATTAATGTCATTGTAAAATAAAATAACTTATTTAAATTTAAATTATTCATTTAACTTATTTATATAGCCTCATAATTTACATTTTTTATAATTTAAATTTTTCACATGCTTATTTATTATATTGACTGGTCATGCGAAAGTGACCATACCTATTAATGTTTGGATAATTATATTAATTATTAATTCCATGTGAGAATTGTAATTACTAGTTAATTAAATGATTTCATTTTCATCATCATTTCATTCAATATGTATAAATTCTTTTTTAACCGATTTATATGTTGTTTACTACACTCCCGACACTATTATAGAACTAGGTAAAGGAGAGTTCCTAATTTTATTACCCCAAATAGAATGTGATGATAAAGGAGGTGCCTTTATATGTACTAAAAATGTGATGATAATGGGGCACTCTTTATCAATGTTGTTAAAGGGTAGATTCATCAGTTCTAGGTTTAGAGCTGGTAATTTTTTTAATAAATGTATTATAATTTTTTTAAAACATAATATATTTATATTGATAAAAAAAATTATTTTTATATATTAAATATAATAAAATATTTATTATATATATTTATCTTATATATAAATTTATAAATATATATAATATTATATATTTTTATTAGTTCTTTTTAAGAGCTGATAAATATAGGCCATTATGAGAGAAATAATTTTAGCACTGATAAAGACAACTATTATAATAGAATTCTAATTGATCAAAATGGAATATTTTTATCTTGGTTAAAAGAAGCACTGATAAAACATACTTTTATCCTCGCTTTTTAGATAGAGATTATAAAAGGAAAACAAGGTTTTATAAAGAAACTGAAACAGTCTCTTCCTTCCTCGCACCCCCCACACTCTGTTGAAAGTCAACCCCTAGGTCGTCGACCATTCCTCCACAATGAATGCTCCTCAACTACAAATTATGCTCTACCGCAGACCCAACTCTATCACTAACCCTCCAATGTTGTGAACGATCCTCCACCACGAAACCATTTGTTCTGTGAATCCCTATACATTATTAATTTAAACCCTTATTCATCAATAATTGAGTGTTTTTAACATTTATTCCTCAAGGAATGATCAAGTATGTCTCTTTTTTATTTATTTATACCTCTTTTTGTGGATTCTCTTCACACCTTCTTGAGTTTTTATTTTCCAAAGGTTTATACGCCATAATGTTGGTTTAATCATCTTTTTTTGTAGAAAATATTCATGTTTGAGTTTGGATATTACATTAATAGGGTATTGCTGAGTTGTTCTTGTCATAACACAGTGATTTTCAATTCTTTATTAGTGTGAGATATGTCACAAAAAGTTTTTACATTATTATAGGATTTTGATATTCTTTAATGATTTATTATATGTGTTACATTCTTAATTCATGTGGTGTGAAACATGTTTTGTAAATTTATTAATATATATACATGATGAGATTTTGGTTTTGAAAATAAATAGGTTATATTTCTTATTTTCTTTGTGATGGTGTCCTTGGAGAATGTTATATGCAATGTGTGAAAGTGGAGAATTTTTTTTTCAAAAGATATATAATGTTGAAAAAATGTTTAAAATTGTTCTCTTAGAGGGAAATTAAATTTTATCATGTGTTGGATTCCTTGTTGTGTACCACAAATGTGTCTCTGAATAGTTTAACTATTGTAAATCATGTTATGAAATATTTTTTATATGGGAATGATTTTAAAAAAGTTATTTTCATATATCATAGAATCATTATTCAAGATCCCAACCCGAAGGTGATAATTTTATCACATCCGTGTGGAATACTCATAATTTTCTCTTGGTTGGTCTTTATTTTGATGTAGTTGTAATGAATATGAACCGAAGTACCACAAAGTGAAAACATGTTCTAGATAATACAATGGTTCTCTATAAAAATTTCAATACACAACCATATTCAATATTGACCATATTATGGAGGTTGTAACTCATTTTAACATGTAGGTATTGTACTCTTTGATCCCTCCCACTACAACAAATCCACCTTTAACTATAAACATGATTGAGGCAATTCATTCTTCCCTCTTAGATCGATATTCTCTTAGACACACCTTCTAAAAACTTTTCTAATGCTTTCATCTCATGGTTTCCCATTCTAATGAACAACTATCTTATAACTAATAAAAAATCAATCTATCATTTGAACTCTCTATGAGTTGAAAGGCCATTATCCCACAATTTATTAATAATATACCATTGAATATAAATCGAAACCATACCAATTTTAATGGAACCAATACATAATAACTAGATCAATTCCACTGAATCTATGAAAACCACATCACTTGAGGAGTCCCCATAGTATTCGAACTAAGACATTCATTCGAGTCATGATAAAATAATAACCATATGTTATGTAATAAAAAATTATACAATATTTGGTATCAATTAAATGAATTTGAAAACTTTTTGACACCACTAGTTGGATTTGGTACAAATCAATTATCTTTATTTAATCCCCCAGTACATAAATTGACACCCCAAAACAAGCAAATAACATAAGAAATTTCGAAACATATTTGAATTAGAAAAAATCACCAATCCTAATATATTGTAATATAGATGTAAATATATAGTTAAGTCACAACATCATTTTTCTCCTTTATAGTTCTAGTATTTTCTTGGTTTTGAAAATAACTCCCCTAGAGTAAAATGAGAAATAATGAATAAATACATGACATAAATGGAATATCTACCCCAAATGAAAATTATTATGTTTCGATGGGAATCCTACATCATAGTGGAATATATCTAATTTTTATTAAGGGATAAATTGAGTTATTAAAGAAACATATCTTTTGTAGGCCATATCTATCCAGATCTACATGACACACTTTTTGGACACCCAATTCAATTAAACATAACAACCCATGTAATGAATACTTCCGCCCACAAGTACATAATTGTGAATCCCCTCAAAGGGAAAAATAATATTATTCAAGTGTTTATAAAATAATATTTTTTTCATAGCATATTAATATATATAAATATATAAATTATTATTTTATTACAAAATTATCAAATTATAACAATTAATTAATAACTATTGATATTCAATGTTATGAAGTGGTTGTGATAATTAGGATGATTCATCCATCAAATTTACCTAAACTATATTTTATTTATGAATTTTATATTAAAAGGTTCTATACTATTTTGAAACTTGATGTTATTAACTTAATGAATGAGTTTTGGACATGTAGCATTTCACAAGAGACATATAATGACACTTCTCGTCAATTTGATTATATCGGATACTGATATATGTTTAGATAAGGATTTTAGATAGACTATACTTTTTAATGAAATTTATACAGTTTTTTGATGGTTTTAGAAAATAGACTATAGAAAATAATACCATATATTAGTTTATTACAATATATATGTTATTATTTTTACTTGGGTCATGATGTACATAAAGGGATCGTGAATTCAACATAGTTTCCTCTAGTGATGAGTGGTATAGGGAAATTCTTTGTACTGAAGGAATGACATATGAGAAATTTTTGATTATGTAATGGGTTCATACTTATAGATTTTCATAAGTTTATTTAAAAAATAAGGAACCAATAGTACACCATATAAGAGTTATATACATTGTTTGTAGGGGGTATAACCAATTTATTTTCATTGATCCAAGGATAATTGGGACAATGAAGTGTTTGTAAAAAACAAAGATATGATTTTTTCATGGTTGTGAGTGTGGTCACAGAATATGAGACATATTATTTGGGACTCTGTTGTTGTGGTGAAGGATAATTGATATTACATTAAACTTAAAGCACATATAAGGGATACACCATTATGGGGAGAAAAAAAAATGTATATGGAAATTTTTATCATTACACCAACCATTGTAATAATTTTATTGAATAAGAAAACACTGGTTGATTTGGGATGGACCGAGGTGTTTTCCATAATCTCATATGTTTATATTTTTATATAATTATGATAATAATTACATAATAATAATGTTTTATATATTAATATTATTAATTATTAATATTTATTAATAAAATATGATGGATATGTATAAATAATGGATATATTCTAATAGTTTGGAAAATTAAAATGAAGATGTTGTAAAAGTGTTTATCATGTTTTCAAAATACCATGCATATAACCCTTCTAAAATCATTTTCCATGTTTATTATATTTTTATTCAAGACTAATTATTCTAGACTAGTTTTAAGAATGATTTAAATATAATGGAGTAGATTGATGTTAAAAATTATGGATTAAACAAGTGGAAAAAGATAATGTAGGTAGTGGATGTGATAATACTATGTTTTAGGGGTCATCTGACATGATTACATGTGTGAACAGTGAAGAATACCATATCAAGGGTGTGATTAACAATGTGAATGATGATTATGATAGTATTTAGGAAATGATAAGGACAGTTTATGAAGGGATTTTTGATCTCTCAAAATTAGTTGATAAGTAATTGAGTTGTGGAAGGATTCCATTGTATGCTAGTTGTACTAAATATACTACCCTGACATCCATACTAAAGCTGTATAATATGAATTATGGAGGTGAATGGAGTGAAAATAGTTTTATAGAACTAATTTCTCAACTGAATGACCTCATATAATAAAAAATGACCTCCTGATCTAAACATACAACACCAATAGAACTCAAATATTTATGTGTATGATCTAAAATAGAATATAATTCTACCCAAATGACTATATAATAATATTCAATGTCCAAAAATCACTTATAGAATTCCTAAAGTGTAGTGTTTCTTGATACAATAATGAAAAATCCTCTAACAACCCAAGATTGACATCCATGGAAACTATATTTCTTTTCTATAATACATAATATATTACAAAAATATATTCCCAAAGACATTATTAGTTTAGTGTCTTTGGAAATAGGGACCATAATCTTTTAAAATGGTGAATGATCTCCAACATATCTCATATATATATTACTTTTTTCCTACCTATAACCATTCATTATATCCTACATAATATAAAAAATAAAAAGGATGAGTTCGAATGTTCAATAAATGTAAACATGGAGATAATAAATCACACCATAAATATAACAATTTATAAAACGTGAACATAATGTTTAAATATCAAAATCATGGGTCATGAATTTAATCTCAAAAGTATGTAAGGCATAAATTATAATAGAACATTAACCATGATAAAATCAAATTTGCATAAAATATGGATTTGTGGAATACAAAAAAGAATATAGAATTATATTCATAGTAGCCAAGGAATTTCTTTGAATACCATCATAGTGGACAATGTCTGTTATTGAATTGGTTTTACCTATCGTTATAGACATGTATTACTTAACCTGATTTACTTTCCGTTCCTGCCCTATATTACTAAACCAAATTTATATTCCATTTTATTTTTGTATTTATAATTGGATATAAATCGTTCACTAATTATTTCGTGGGAGATATAGGTCCCACAAAGCTCATAGTGAAATTATTCTTACTTGTCATACAAAAAATCAATCATCATGGCATAAACGATGAAATACAATGGTTTTCTTAATCCTTATTCAATAATCACATTTAATATATTTTCCTAATCAATATAAAATATAATTTCATAATTAAAAAAATATAATCATAGTAATAATAGGGATAAAAATATTTAAATTCCATCATATTAGATGAATATAATTTTGATAACACAATTGATTGTAATTCTTGGGGAAAAAATACTTTCTTCTTCAAAAACGTTTTCATTTATTAAATTCCATGAAATTATAAAAATACATTATTTAGTGGAAAATAATCATTAAATAATATAGAATAATATATATAGAAATATGGTTTTATGAATATATAAAATTATATTCATTTTTTATAAGTAAAACAAACATTCTTCTCATACTCTAACCGGAAAAGAAAAAAATCAACTCGTATAGTAAATGAAAGAATGTTACCTTACATATCATGTACTAAAATTAAAAATTCGGTAAAATGTCATTAAAAAAACTTATAAAAATATTAATCATTTTATGAAAAATATTTAAGAAAACGAGGACATGGATGACAAATATACCCCCAATAAATACTTAAGTATAAACAAATTCATATTTATATGAGATAGAAAAATTATCCATTACCTTAGGTCCAATTTCATCTGAATGTTACCAAAACACCTTTAAAGTTTGTTTAAAAAATTATTAACTTTTAATGGATCAATATTAATATTTATGACATCATATATTATTCACATATGACTTTATATTACCCGTTTATTTATCAATTCCATTATAAAGCAATGTTTTGGGAGATACTTTTCTCATTTGACATATGTGATTGGACTTGTTATTCTTGATATTATTACTTAAAATAGTGATTTATATAAATCCAGAATATTAAAATTATTTATATATTATATATATTTATTATAGAATTCAATATATAATAGATATATAAAGGAAATAGAATACACTATTCATGGAGATGGTAGGCCATATGTATGCATGATCGTTGTTTCCATTTCGTTATTGAAATTAACGAAAGAAAGTAAATAACATATATATTTATACACAAAAATAAAGTTTCATTATTATGTCATATATTTCATTTTTATATATTATATATACTTTATAATCACTGTAGGATGGTTAATGTGGAGAATGAGTATCATCACAACGTTGAGACGGTAGGCCAGACATACGCCTGAGAGACGATATCATTTACTAGATGGTTAAATAGTATGGAATTAAATGATATATTAATCATAAATAATAATTATAATGTTATATTCATTATTTAAATTAATTATAATTGTCATTATACCCATTCAAATTAAGTATTGTTGAATAAAAAATTACATCATGGCGTGGAGACGATAAGTCGTATGTACACATGTTTGGTGATATGGTTGTTTGTAGGATGGATAAAAGGTGGTATATGGTTTTCCCAAAATTATAATTACATATAACAATGTAGAATATACTATATTTATTAATTCAGTATTCAAAAAACATATGAAGTGGATGTTTATGAAGAGAATTTTTTTGAAAGATGTTATAAAACAATTACCTCTTTTTCAAGTATCTCTTTTATATTTGTGCAAAAGGTCTCCATAAGACGGATTTCTAACTGATGTGTGTCATCTAGGAGGATGGGAGGGATTTTGGGAGCTTTTTTGAGTAGATTTTTAATGATCCCAAGGGATTTAAAGGTGCGAGTAAGTGGATAGATGTGGCAGGCTTTTATAAGAGATAGGAGGGACATGTTAAGAATGACGTGAAATATTAATTTATTATAAATATATTTTTGATTTATAATAGTCACAAACTAATTTATTCCTATGATAAGATAAATATGGGTAGAAATAATTTCATCCAATAAAATTTATTCTGGTTTTTATTTTATTTTATACCTTATCATTTTGATTTATCCTTATACAATCTATTTAATTTTAATTATGGTAATAATATATTAAATATTACATGGTTATAAATATTTACTTATGTGTTCTAAATTGTCCATAATCCTATAAATTATTAATTTTTACATAATATAATTTTGACCTTTTTTAGGGATTTTTAAATAAATTAATAATCTCTGACTTTTATAAAATATCAATAGTGTTAATTTTGACACAATTCATTTATTTGACATTAAGTAAAATAAAAATAGAAGATAAATTAAAAAAATTATTTAATACACGCCTATAAATTCATATTCACCTAGATAATTCATTCATAAAATTAATTTTCTCATAAGATATTTATTTTAATAATTTTTAATCCATTTATTTGATATTTATATCAATAAAAAAATTTCTACATAACAATTGTGTCATCGTTATGGTAATTATTTAAACTCTTAAAATTATAAATAAATTCAATAGATGTAGATAAATTTATTTTCTCGCTCGATGATTATTATTTTTGATGTTTTATCCTTATTATCATTGTATTAAAATAATTATACTTATAAGAGAAATGAGAGTGACATGTTTTCACTTTCATTTATTTTAATTATTATTACATCACATTCATGGAAATTAGTCCATTAAATTAATACATTTAGACCCTCTTGTGATACGGTTCACATTAATTCATCTAATAGTATTTCAGTAGGTTTTAGGAAAAAATTTTGTCTTTATCATATTATTTGTTTCCCTAATTTACCAGATTTTAAAAATAACTATGGTAAAACAATTTACCATAGTTACTATTCACAATATCCAATAAAATAAAAGTATCATATTTAAAAATTTGGACCCACTTATACCAAAAATTTAATAAAATATTAAATATTAAAAACATTTATGTTTCATGAATTAATTTAAAAATAATTCTCATTGTTAAAACCAGAGAGCAGGTTTTTATGAAATAAAAACTATCAAAAGATGGACATGTGTTAATGTCCAATTTAATTGTAAAATTACATAAATTGTACAATATTGAATTGAGGGATAAAAATATAATCCAATTACAATTATAAACCATTTAAAAAATTATTAATCTATATAAATCAATTAGTTGTAAAGACAACATTTAATTAAAATGCAGTATTTTCACTATTCATTAAAATTTTAATTTTATCAGAAAAATACAAAAAATTCAACCAAATAATATTTTGATGTCATTATCCGAAAAAATAATTTTATTTTGTCAAATAAAATATATAAATGTGTTAAAAACGAGATTTAAAATTCATGCGCCATCAAATGGTAAAAAAACTGCATCGTTCGAAAAATACTAATTTTATCCAAGAATTGGATTTTATCAAATATCATGATCTCGAAAATAAATATTATGAATTTTATTATTAAATAAAAGTCCTAATGTTATTCAAAAAAGTCATAATGGATTTTTTATATTCATTAATTATATTTTTATAATATATCATTGTTTAGTGAAACTCGGTATTGCGTACAATGCAAACTATTGAGGAAGGTATCTCTACATTATATTGAAAGCCAAGGTAGTGTTGCTTTTAGTGAAATCTTCATTTGGTGTTGTGTAAAATATAATTCATAAATATTTATTTTTTACTTTGGAAAAAATCTATACTCAATGTTGTGTGAAATAAATTTTATCAAAAGGATATGAAATTGGGTGTAACACAAGCCAAGTATAGTGTTGTGCATATGCCAAGAAAATATAGTATTGTGTATAGAAGAAGATAATCTTAGTGTATCTTATAACATAGGGCATCAATAAATTTTAAAATAATCAATCTCTGAGAATAGTAGTGTGTTATATTATACTAACCTAAAAATTAGTTTCGCCCTTTGAAATTCGTTAGGGGTTATAAAAGTTTAACTATTGAATGTTTCTTTGTTAGAATCCCACATCGTAATAGGTATAATAAAACATAATTTTAAAATGGAATGTGAGAAACAAAATTATTACCCAAAATAAATAATCACTGGGTTCCCACATAGTTAAAACATGGATATGAATGAAATATCTAACCATCATGTTATGATGGACAATGATAGAGAACATTGTATGGAGAATGTTTAAAACCATAATTATATAAATTTATGATGAATTATATGAACATATAATTCAATATATAATAATTTACTACGAGAAATTTTATTTTTTTCAAGATCATTTCCATAATTTTGATGAATTATTCATGAGAATAAATAGTTACTTGATTTTTGTTCAATTTCACCAGTGATGTGCCTTGAAAAATTTCCACATCATCTCTATTCTAATGAAATGAAAATTAATTTTTCATTATTTATGTGTTAGTAGATTATGTGATATAATGATAGGTTATTCAATTTGTTTCAACAATAAATTTATCATAGGTAAAAAAATATTCATTAGTCCACCTATAGTGAGATTATAAATTAATCTAAAAACGTCATCTAGAATATTACTCTTACTATCCATAAATGGATAACATTAAAATCCATCCAACAACTAAGAATATAAATATTTAGAAAGGGGTGATATAAATATAGATAACATTTACATCCCATATATCATAAGGTTGTTATTGGTTGCCACATTCCAAATATGTGAATACCTTAATCATAATTTTTTTTTAAACCTAAAAAAACTTAAATTACCATAGAACCATAGTGAAAAGATTAATTATATAAAAATTACCTCCTTACACACACCATAAATTAAAAAAATTATTTATTATCATCCCATGATATCACATTTTCCTTATAAAATCGATGACGTAATTAATACTATCAAACATATCATAATATCATTATCCCATCATTATGCACATATCATGTGTTTCCCAAAAATATCTTAATAACCTTTAATGGTTTCCAGTATCATTCAAAACACAATTTCAGAATATTAATGAAAAACAATAGTGTAAAAAATTTTATATGTTTCATTATTACTTAACAACTCAAAATGTAACACCCCAAGATTTCATAGTGTGTTATTTCTTCAAAATAATTCAATAACTTTCATTACACGCAACACCGATTTCAATTTCACCACGACTTACCAAACAATCCATTCAAAAGAGGTCATGAATAGTATTAGATAAATTTTAAATTTTATGTAATCCTTATAATTTTAGAATCCATATTATGAGTTTCTTAGATATAATGCAAGAACAAATTCATTTTCAGTATTGCACTTTTATCAAATTTTAATAGTGAACCATTTTTAAATACTATATTTTAAACTTTTTGACTAAATGGGGACATCAAAAATTTAAAATGAAACATCCCAAGCTTATACGGTACGTTTCCCTTCGAATAATGCGATAGCGTGTGTTGTACGCAACCTCGAGTTCTAACACACACCACAACTAATTAAACTAGCCGTTGTAAATAGTAATACCTACTTTTTGAAATCATATATATTTTATATTTTAAAATGGACTTCATTTTTGGATTCGGAATATCGAATTTAGCCTAAGGTGAAATTTTGGTACTTTTCGGATAACTTTCATATTTTGATGAATAGTGAAAATTACTAAATTTTAATTAAAAACAACTTTTTTAATAAAAATAATTAATAGTGATAAATTATGAATTTTAGTGGTTTTAAAGTATATTTAGAATATATTTTTACATTTTAATATAATGTTGGTCATTGGACATAATTTTACAATTAAACCGAACATAAACAAGTGTCAATCTTTTGATAGTTATTATCTCTTAAAAACACGCTTTTTGTTTTGACAGCGGGAATTAATTTTAAATTAATTTCTGCCACTTCTGTGTTTTGAATTTAGGAAAATGGATTCCATATTTGGAATCAGGATGTTAAAATTGTGTAAATGGGTAACTTTTATTTTTAGACATTTTGAATAATTACTGCGGTAAATATTTTATTTACCATGGTTAAGGGTAAATCCGGTAAATAAGGGTTAAAAAATAATATTATAATAATACTAAATTACCTTAAAACGTGTCTTAACCCTATTGGTTGATACATGGTCGACCATGGGCATCTTTGGGTCTATTTTGGGACCCCATGGATCGACTTGTAAGTGATAATGACACTTTATTTTAATTTTGTTAAAATGAATACAAAAATGACACAAGCATATATCTTTTAGAACAACAATTTTTACATAGGGTTATATATGTTGGATTTTAGATTATAAATATTCATTAGAAAGCTAAAAAGATTTCCTACATAATGATATTTTAATTATAATTTTTAGACATTTAATAATTTATTTTATTTATGACACAATGATGATGCAGTAATTACTATAATAGTGAAAAATTAAAATAATTGATATTATAAATACCCAAATAATTATAATATGAAACTTTTAATGAATTAAACTAATTTTATATGATAATATGATATATTAGGATTGATTTAATTGACTTTGTTCGAAGTAATCAATCTGTTAGGAGTTTCAAAAAAATCAACTATTGAATACTGTCAAAATTGACATAAAAGAGTTCTTAAAACAAATATTATATTATTAATTGATATTAAATTCCTAAAAATCTAAGGTTCGGCCAAGAGACTTATATTACGATAGGTTCCTCATTAATGGACCACTTGGGGGTCGCTTGGATGTATATAGTATGTTTATTAACCATATTATATAAAAATACAAAGAGACATTGTAAAAGTGAAACTAATTAACTTAGAGTTAATACTTAAAGATAAGGTTAATGTAAGTACCCAAACCTGTCTAAATTCTATTGGATGAGTTGTTTTAGACCTATCCCCACCTCAGCCTTTGAAAAGTCAACTTTGGAGCCTTTAGAAACAGAATATGAATTTATTATAAATTAATATTTCTAGCTTTTCCAAAGGTGCCCCTCACCCCTATTATAAAAGGGCACTCCTCCTTCTCATTTCTTCACACCTTCAAAGCCTTTTGGTTCGGCCAAACTCTGCCCAAATACTCTCCCAACATCCCTCACTACAACCTAGATGCCTTAGTTTGATCAGAAAGACAACCTAAGGAGCCCTTTTGATCAAATCAAAAGGAAGAACCCGAAGAAGAGGTAATGATTTCACCACCCTTTTCTAAGTTCATTTCTTATTCCACTTCTTCTTCCTTTGTTCTTACCATTCTGAAATAATAACTCCAGTATCTCACATATACTGTGATGTTATTATAAATATGGTACAATCATATTCAGTATTCTATCCACCCTTTGAATAACATGTCACCATACGTGCGTACGTACGGCTTACCGTCTCCACGTCGTGGTGTAATTGTTATTCAATATAATATTATTTGGATGGGTATAATAATGATGTGTAACTCATGTAAATAATAAATATAACATGTTAATGATTCTGTATATATTATATACCATCCATTTATATATTATTTTAATATCAAAAGAATGATATTGTCGCTCGTGCGTACGTACGGACTACCGTCTCCACGAACGCGATGAGATTCATTCTCCATCGTATCCATTCAAGTATAATTATCATTTGATGATTTAAAAATGATGTTTAAGGACTTTATATCATTCTGGATATGAATAAGATACAACAACCATGGCTTATGTAACAAAACATATAAAAGAAAATGAGTAAGTTAACTCCCGAAACGACGATAATTCTAAGATATTATTAACAAATCAATGTTAAAAGATCATATATGATATCATATTAATATATATGATTCTTGTATAATTTAATAACAACTATTTCACCATTATACAGGAGGTTAACCTACCCCAACCAAGGAAAATTACAAGGTAAGGGTTATTTCACAATCTCTTCATTATCCGAGGTTGTTTATACGTAATAATCTACTGGGATATCTTTATCATCCACATCCATGTTTCTTAAAAATGTATTTCAAAACATTTTTTATGGGTTAAAGTCATTTATACCCTTGTTTGAATTTTTATAAGAGGTTTATAAAGGAATCTTTCCGTCGTTTTCAAAACAAGGTCCTTTTTAACCTTTTCGATAGAATTGAGGTAAGAATGTTTTTTTTAACTTATACGGTGGGTGCGGTTATTTTACGCCGTTATAAAATCTTCAAAGATTTCCTTACAAGCATATAAGAATATTTTCAAAGAAATGTTTTATTTTATATGGATCTTAAATGGTTTCAAAATGAAAGGAGATATTTCTTTAAAAAGTATTTTGATTTCATCTATGTCAACATCCTTTGATGGATTTTAAGATTATTTGAAGTTGATTTATTATGATACAAAACTTCTATATTGTATTGAAGGTTTTGTGATATGTTTGACTATGGATGTGCTATTTTTATACCATTCATAGTTTATGGTGAAATTATTGACATTTCGTATGCTAGTTTTAATACGAATGTTTATGTTATGTTTAAACCTTTTCATATGGGAATGCATTGGACTTAATAAGTGACGGGTGGAGCCCGCTATAGCTCCTCGATGAATCGGTAGGTCTCATGAGACAAACTAGTGTCTTGGCACAAGGCCTTGAAAAAATCTTATTTGTAGTCTTGGCACGAGGCCTTGGCTATGTGGTTATGATAGTCTGGCATTATGCATTCCAACATTATGAAAGTGGTTATTGATATTGCATGTGATTATTCGATTAGTAGAATATCCATGTGAATAAGTAAATGGCATTATTTCATTTTTATTTTTGCCATACTATGTTGAAGTTCAATTTTAAAAAGGCTTTTGTTTTAGTAATTCATTGCCTTAAATGTTTATGCTTATTATGAATGTTCCGCTATATTGTTATCCTTACTGGGCATTTGAGCTCACCCCTTTTCTATGTTTTATTTTTCCCAGGTAGTGAAGAAGTAAATTATGAATGACTTGCAGGGATATTATGAGGGGTTAATAGTGTGGATATGAAGACTTTATTGTTGTAGTAGTTTTTCACTTTGAAATGTAATGTAAAACTTTATGATTATATCTACTGTTTCCAAGGCTACTAAACCAACCGGTCTTTCGAGATTTGATCTTTCTTGTGATCATGCCAATGTTATGTAATTAATGCACCGACTCTGGGCAACTGGGGACGGGGCGTTACAGTTGGTATCAGAGGAAGTTTAGTACAAACCGTGGAAGCTAGATTTAGATAAACTCTGATTAGAGCACGTAGACCTAAGATGAACTTTGAGGATTAGTATAGAAAAACTTCCTAGAATTTTGGTATTGTAGAGATTTTGTGAGTTTTCCGAGCAATACATCCCTGTCTGGATACGAGCAGGTAGAGGCGGCTCTGGCACAGATGTACCTAGGGGTAAAACCCGAAAACACCGCTTTGATCTAGACTCGAACGGGAACTGGTGCACGACAACGGGCCTTGCTGCACTCTTGGTTACGACACTCCCGGGGGATATGCTTAGGATAACTCTCATTTTCTTTACAAATCATTATGAAGGGTTTATGAGTATATACTTCCTCAAAGAAAACATTCTTATGATTATGGATTATATCCATAAATAGTTCAATTTATGTTAAGTGTTTTATAAGTATGGGATTATGTATTTTGATTCATAAACTGATCTAGTGTATGCCATTGTTTAGAAATGGCGCCCAGTAGAAGGAATGAGAACTCTAGCAATGCACATGATGCAAAGAGAAAGAAGGATCATATATTTCATGGTCTTAAGCCAGAATTTATAAGAGAAATAGTCTCGCATGTATTATCATCGTATGAAGAAATAATATCATGTGTTGATAAGATAAGTAAAGAGTTTACTGAGTCTTATGGCTTTGAAGGGAAGCAAGAGAAGAAAAGGATGGAAGAGAGAAAAATGGATAAAGGGAAGAGGGAAAAGAAGAATTTTCCCATATGTGGTAACTGTGGGAAGAAACACCATGGAACTTGCCTGAAAGGAATGGGAGTTTGTTATAAGTGTGGAGGAAAAGGGCACAAAGTAAGTGACTGCAAGGGTGAGAAAATGGTTTCAAATGTACAATGCTTCATTTGCAAGGAGTTTGGACACTACGCGAACCTATGCCCCAGTCATCAGACTATGCCGCAAATGATGCTATTGGATAATAATCAAGTTATGATACTACCACAGATGAAGAGGAATGATTAGAGTTCTTATGTTGATTATGTCAATTGAGTGTTGTATCAACAATGTACTTGTTATAATAATTATGGAGTATATAAGGATTGTACTGCAGTACTATTTCATTAAGGACTTGAGATTGTGTGGAACAAAGAAAAGTGACTCAATAGCAGGATAAATTTTTGGAAAATATATGGTTGAGAGAAATATAAACCATAATATGGTTCTGATACTGAGTTAGTGATTTTAGAATAATACATGATTGATTTGGATAAATTATGTTGGATATTCTTGACTACCTTGAAACTGATTAATGATTTGTATATTCCATCATTTTTTTGGGGTTTAAAACATTTTTGGATTGATGAAGTATATACAGCATTCTATATGGAATAAGGGAGCATGAATATAATCAATAAGGAATATGGTAATTCAAGATGTTTCAGTTTATTAAAAGAATACAAGATGAAGGTATTCATATGCTATTACGGGGTAAAAAGGATCTATATTATGTTTACCTTCCTTATAAATGTTAGACTGTGAGTTTGGACAGAAGTATTTTGGATAGTTCTAGTTTGGATTATTTTGGATTGCCATAAAAGGACAACCCGGAGGTCGGGCGGCAACCCGTCGCGTCCGGCAAGGCTGCGAGACTTGAACCCGCAACCGAAGGGCGACAAGGGTGTATCACCTACCACTGGACCATGAGATGTCCTGGATTAAATAATGTAGTTTTTATTAAAAGATCATGTAGATGAATTATAAATTCGTTTATTTTGGAACCCTATACGAATAGTGTAAATAGAATTTTTTTTTACATTCTATTATCTTTTAGAGTGAAAGATGAGTTTGTGGTAGAAATTTATTAATGGATAAAACTCTAATTATAAAGTAAGTATATCTCCTTATGATCTTAGCCAATCTCATAAATAAATTCCTCAATATTAAGAAAAGCAACTTTGAACAAAAATGTTTTCCTAGATGGTACCTTAAATCATCACTAATTTATGGCTTTGGGATTGTTGGCCTTTTTATAGCCATGTTCTCTACCACTCTCCATCAAGTAATTGATGGTTAGATTTTTCTTCCATATCCATATTTTCCTACATGGAACCCTAGTATGTGTTATTTTCGGTAATCTTCATACTTTCGACTCTTTATTTTAAATAGAGGCCTCATTAATTCATTTTTCGATGTGGGATTTCAACTAGGATATTTTGAAACGTCAAAAATGTGTTATCCTAATACCCTATGTTTTTTTGAACCGATGGTATTTCAATTCATCATAGATTAATGAATTTAAGGAACTCAATTTTATACTTGTTTGTGATTGATGACCTCAATCACCACCTATAAATATTTACGTTTTTCCTCCGATTATTTGTCTCCAATTTCCACCAATGTTCTCCTAATCGAGATCATAATTTGGTGGTGACCCTTTGATTTATCTTTTCCTCATTTTAAGACTAAATTTTAGTAACCTAATTTCCGATGTGGGTTTTCCCACAAATATATTTTCTACTTTCAACCTTTTATTTTCGAAGAACAATTTCAAATTGCGAGGACGCAATTTATTGAAGGAGGGGAGAATGTAACACCCCAAGATTTCATAGTGTGTTATTTCTTCAAAATAATTCAATAACTTTCATTACACGCAACACCGATTTCAATTTCACCATGACTTACCAAACAATCCATTCAAAAGAGGTCATGAATAGTATTAGATAAATTTTAAATTTTATGTAATCCTTATAATTTTAGAATCCATATTATGAGTTTCTTAGATATAATGCAAGAACAAATTCATTTTCAGTATTGCACTTTTATCAAATTTTAATAGTGAACCATTTTTAAATACTATATTTTAAACTTTTTGACTAAATGGGGACATCAAAAATTTAAAATGAAACATCCCAAGCTTATACGGTACGTTTCCCTTCGAATAATGCGATAGCGTTTGTTGTACGCAACCTCGAGTTCTAACACACACCACAACTAATTAAACTAGCCGTTGTAAATAGTAATACCTACTTTTTGAAATCATATATATTTTATATTTTAAAATGGACTTCATTTTTGGATTCGGAATATCGAATTTAGCCTAAGGTGAAATTTTGGTACTTTTCGGATAACTTTCATATTTTGATGAATAGTGAAAATTACTAAATTTTAATTAAAAACAACTTTTTTAATAAAAATAATTAATAGTGATAAATTATGAATTTTAGTGGTTTTAAAGTATATTTAGAATATATTTTTACATTTTAATATAATTTTGGTCATTGGACATAATTTTACAATTAAACCGAACATAAACAAGTGTCAATCTTTTGATAGTTATTATATCTTAAAAACACGCTTTTTGTTTTGACAGCGGGAATTAATTTTAAATTAATTTCTGCCACTTCTGTGTTTTGAATTTAGGAAAATGGATTCCATATTTGGAATCAGAATGTTCAAATTGTGTAAATGGGTAACTTTTATTTTTAGACATTTTGAATAATTACTGCGGTAAATATTTTATTTACCATGGTTAAGGGTAAATCCGGTAAATAAGGGTTAAAAAATAATATTATAATAATACTAAATTACCTTAAAACGTGTCTTAACCCTATTGGTTGATACATGGTCGACCATGGGAATCTTTGGGTCTATTTTGGGACCCCATGGATCGACTTGTAAGTGATAATGACACTTTATTTTAATTTTGTTAAAATGAATACAAAAATGACACAAGCATATATCTTTTAGAACAGCAATTTTTACATAGGGTTATGTATGTTGGATTTTAGATTATAAATATTCATTAGAAAGCTAAAAAGATTTCCTACATAATGATATTTTATTTATAATTTGTAGACATTGAATAGTTTATTTTATTTATGACACAATGATGATGCAGTAATTACTATAATAGTGAAAAATTAAAATAATTGATATTATAAATACCCAAATAATTATAATATGAAACTTTTAATGAATTAAACTAATTTTATATGATAATATGATATATTAGGATTGATTTAATTGACTTTTTTCGAAGTAATCAATCTGTTAGGAGTTTCAAAAAAATCAACTATTGAATAGTGTCAAAATTGACATAAAAGAGTTCTTAAAACAAATATTATATTATTAATTGATATTAAATTCCTAAAAATCTAAGTTTCGGCCAAGAGACTTATATTATGATAGGTTCCTCATTAATGGACCACTTGGGGGTCGCTTGGATGTATATAGTATGTTTATTAACCATATTATATAAAAATACAAAGAGACATTGTAAAAGTGAAACTAATTAACTTAGAGTTAATACTTAAAGATAAGGTTAATGTAAGTACCCAAACCTATCTAAATTCTATTGGATGAGTTGTTTTCGACCTATCCCCACCTCATCCTTTGAATAGTCAACTTTGGAGCCTTTAGAAACCGAATATGAATTTATTATAAATTAATATTTCTAGCTTTTCCAAAGGTGCCCCTCACCCCTCTTATAAAAGGGCACTCCTCCTTCTCATTTCTTCACACCTTCAAAGACTTTTGGTTCGGCCAAACTCTGCCCAAATACTCTCCCAACATCCCTCACTACAACCTAGAGGCCTTAGTTTGATCAGAAAGACAACCTAAGGAGCCCTTTTGATCAAATCAAAAGGAAGAACCCGAAGAAGAGGTAATGATTTCTCCACCCTTTTCTAAGTTCATTTCTTCTTCCACTTCTTCTTCCTTTGTTCTTACCATTCTGAAATAATAACTCCAGTATCTCACATATACTGTGATGTTATTATAAATATGGTACAATCATATTCAGTATTATATCCACCCTTTGAATAACATGTCACCATACGTGCGTACGTACGGCTTACCGTCTCCACGTAGTGGTGTAATTGTTATTCAATATAATATTATTTGGATGGGTATAATAATGATGTGTAACTCATGTAAATAATAAATATAAAATGTTAATGATTCTGTATATATTATATACCATCCATTTATATATTATTTTAATATCAAAAGAATGATATTGTCGCTCGTGCGTACGTACGGACTACCGTCTCCACGAACGCGATGAGATTCATTCTCCATCGTATCCATTCAAGTATAATTATCATTTGATGATTTAAAAATGATGTTTAAGGACTGTATATCATTCTGGATATGAATAAGATACAACAACCATGGCTTATGTAACAAAACATATAAAAGAAAATGAGTAAGTTAACTCCCGAAACGACGATAATTCTAAGATATTATTAACAAATCAATGTTAAAAGATCATATATGATATCATATTAATATATATGATTCTTGTATAATTTAATAACAACTATTTCACCATTATACAGGAGGTTAACCTACCCCAACCAAGGAAAAGTACAAGGTAAGGGTTATTTCACAATCTCTTCATTATCCGAGGTTGTTTATACGTAATAATCTACTGGGATATCTTTATCATCCACATCCATGTTTCTTAAAAATGTATTTCAAAACATTTTTTATGGGTTAAAGTCATTTATACCCTTGTTTGAATTTTTATAAGAGGTTTATAAAGGAATCTTTCCGTCGTTTTCAAAACAAGGTCCTTTTTAACCTTTTCGATAGAATTGAGGTAAGAATGTTTTTTTTAACTTATACGGCGGGTGCGGTTATTTTACGCCGTTATAAAATCTTCAAAGATTTCCTTACAAGCTTATAAGAATATTTTCAAAGAAAATGTTTTATTTTATATGGATCTTAAATGGTTTCAAAATGAAAGGAGATATTTCTTTAAAAAGAATTTTGATTTCATCTATGTCAACATCCTTTGATGGATTTTAAGATTATTTGAAGTTGATTTATTATGATACAAAACTTCTATATTGTATTGAAGGTTTTGTGATATGTTTGACTATGGATGTGCTATTTTTATACCATTCATAGTTTATGGTGAAATTATTGACATTTCGTATGCTAGTTTTAATACGAATGTTTATGTTATGTTTAAACCTTTTCATATGGGAATGCATTGGACTTAATAAGTGACGGGTGGAGCCTGCTATAGCTCCTCGATGAATCGGTAGGTCTCATGAGACAAACTAGTGTCTTGGCACAAGGCCTTGACAAAATCTTATTTGTAGTCTTGGCACGAGGCCTTGGCTATGTGGTTATGATAGTCTGGCATTATGCATTCCAACATTATGAAAGTGGTTATTGATATTGCATGTGATTATTCGATTATTAGAATATCCATGTGAATAAGTAAATGGCATTATTTCATTTTTATTTTTGCCATACTATGTTGAAGTTCAATTTTAAAAAGGCTTTTGTTTTAGTAATTCATTGCCTTAAATGTTTATGCTTATTATGAATGTTCCGCTATATTGTTATCCTTACTGGGCATTTGAGCTCACCCCTTTTCTATGTTTTATTTTTCCCAGGTAGTGAAGAAGTAAATTATGAATGACTTGCAGGGATATTATGAGGGGTTAATAGTGTGGATATGAAGACTTTATTGTTGTAGTAGTTTTTCACTTTGAAATGTAATGTAAAACTTTATGATTATATCTACTGTTTCCAAGGCTACTAAACCAACCGGTCTTTCGAGATTTGATCTTTCTTGTGATCATGCCAATGTTATGTAATTAATGCACCGACTCTGGGAAACTGGGGACGGGGCGTTACAGTTGGTATCAGAGGATGTTTAGTACAAACCTTGGAAGATAGATTTAGATAAACTCTGATTAGAGCACGTAGACCTAAGATGAACTTTGAGGATTAGTATAGAAAAACTTCCTAGAATTTTGGTATTGTAGAGATTTTGTGAGTTTTCCGAGAAATACATCCCTGTCTGGATACGAGCAGGTAGAGGCGGCTCTGGCACAGAAGTACCTAGGGGTAAAACCCGAAAACACCGCTTTGAGCTAGACTCGAACGGGAACTGGTGCACGACAACGGGCCTTGCTGCACTCTTGGTTACGACACTCCCAGGGGATATGCTTAGGATAACTCTCATTTTCTTTACAAATCATTATGAAGGGTTTATGAGTATATACTTCCTCAAAGAAAACATTCTTATGATTATGGATTATATCCATAAATAGTTCAATTTATGTTAAGTGTTTTATAAGTATGGGATTATGTATTTTGATTCATAAACTGATCTAGTGTATGCCATTGTTTAGAAATGGCGCCCAGTAGAAGGAATGAGAACTCTAGCAATGCACATGATGCAAAGAGAAAGAAGGATCATATATTTCATGGTCTTAAGCTAGAATTTATAAGAGAAATAGTCTCGCATGTATTATCATCGTATGAAGAAATAATATCATGTGTTGATAAGATAAGTAAAGAGTTTACTGAGTCTTATGGCTTTGAAGGGAAGCAAGAGAAGAAAAGGATGGAAGAGAGAAAAATGGATAAAGGGAAGAGGGAAAAGAAGAATTTTCCCATATGTGGTAACTGTGGGAAGAAACACCCTGGAACTTGCCTGAAAGGAATGGGAGTTTGTTATAAGTGTGGAGGAAAAGGGCACAAAGTACGTGACTGCAAGGGTGAGAAAATGGTTTCAAATGTACAATGCTTCATTTGCAAGGAGTTTGGACACTACGCGAACCTATGCCCCAGTCATCAGACTATGCCGCAAATGATGCTATTGGATAATAATCAAGTTATGATACTACCACAGATGAAGAGGAGTGATTAGAGTTCTTATGTTGATTATGTCAATTGAGTGTTGTATCAACAATGTACTTGTTATAATAATTATGGAGTATATAAGGATTGTACTGCAGTACTATTTCATTAAGGACTTGAGATTGTGTGGAACAAAGAAAAGTGACTCAATAGCAGGATAAATTTTTGGAAAATATATGGTTGAGAGAAATATAAACCATATTATGGTTCTGATACCGAGTTAGTGATTTTAGAATAATACATGATTGATTTGGATAAATTATGTTGGATATTCTTGACTACCTTGAAACTGATTAATGATTTGTATATTCCATCATTTTTTTGGGGTTTAAAACATTTTTGGATTGATGAAGTATATACAGAATTCTATATGGAATAAGGGAGCATGAATATAATCAATAAGGAATATGGTAATTCAAGATGTTTCAGTTTATTAAAAGAATACAAGATGAAGGTATTCATATGCTATTACGGGGTAAAAAGGATCTATATTATGTTTACCTTCCTTATAAATGTTAGACTGTGAGTTTGGACAGAAGTATTTTGGATAGTTCTAGTTTGGATTATTTTGGATTGCCATAAAAGGACAACCCGGAGGTCGGGCGGCAACCCGTCGCGTCCGGCAAGGCTGCGAGACTTGAACCCGCAACCGAAGGGCGACAAGGGTGTATCACCTACCACTGGACCATGAGATGTCCTGGATTAAATAATGTAGTTTTTATTAAAAGATCATGTAGATGAATTATAAATTCGTTTATTTTGGAACCCTATACGAATAGTGTAAATAGAATTTTTTTTACATTCTATTATCTTTTAGAGTGAAAGATGAGTTTGTGGTAGAAATTTATTAATGGATAAAACTCTAATTATAAAGTAAGTATATCTCCTTATGATCTTATCCAATCTCATAAATAAATTCCTCAATATTAAGAAAAGCAACTTTGAACAAAAATGTTTTCCTAGATGGTACCTTAAATCATCACTAATTTATGGCTTTGGGATTGTTGGCCTTTTTATAGCCATGTTCTCTACCACTCTCCATCAAGTAATTGATGGTTAGATTTTTCTTCCATATCCATATTTTCCTACATGGAACCCTAGTATGTGTTATTTTCGGTAATCTTCATACTTTCGACTCTTTATTTTAAATAGAGGCCTCATTAATTCATTTTTCGATGTGGGATTTCAACTAGGATATTTTGAAACGTCAAAAATGTGTTATCCTAATACCCTATGTTTTTTTGAACCGATGGTATTTCAATTCATCATAGATTAATGAATTTAAGGAACTCAATTTTATACTTGTTTGTGATTGATGACCTCAATCACTACCTATAAATATTTACGTTTTTCCTCCGATTATTTGTCTCCAATTTCCACCAATGTTCTCCTAATCGAGATCATAATTTGGTGGTGACCCTTTGATTTATCTTTTCCTCATATTAAGACTAAATTTTAGTAACCTAATTTCCGATGTGGGTTTTCCCACAAATATATTTTCTACTTTCAACCTTTTATTTTCGAAGAACAATTTCAAATTGCGAGGACGCAATTTATTGAAGGAGGGGAGAATGTAACACCCCAAGATTTCATAGTGTGTTATTTCTTCAAAATAATTCAATAACTTTCATTACACGCAACACCGATTTCAATTTCACCATGACTTACCAAACAATCCATTCAAAAGAGGTCATGAATAGTACTAGATAAATTTTAAATTTTATGTAATCCTTATAATTTTAGAATCCATATTATGAGTTTCTTAGATATAATGCAAGAACAAATTCATTTTCAGTATTGCACTTTTATCAAATTTTAATAGTGAACCATTTTTAAATACTATATTTTAAACTTTTTGACTAAATGGGGACATCAAAAATTTAAAATGAAACATCCCAAGCTTATACGGTACGTTTCCCTTTGAATAATGCGATAGCGTGTGTTGTACGCAACCTCGAGTTCTAACACACACCACAACTAATTAAACTAGCCGTTGTAAATAGTAATACCTACTTTTTGAAATCATATATATTTTATATTTTAAAATGGACTTCATTTTTAGATTCGGAATATCGAATTTAGCCTAAGGTGAAATTTTGGTACTTTTCGGATAACTTTCATATTTTGATGAATAGTGAAAATTACTAAATTTTAATTAAAAACAACTTTTTTAATAAAAATAATTAATAGTGATAAATTATGAATTTTAGTGGTTTTAAAGTATATTTAGAATATATTTTTACATTTTAATATAATGTTGGTCATTGGACATAATTTTACAATTAAACCGAACATAAACAAGTGTCAATCTTTTGATAGTTATTATCTCTTAAAAACACGCTTTTTGTTTTGACAGCGGGAATTAATTTTAAATTAATTTCTGCCACTTCTGTGTTTTGAATTTAGGAAAATGGATTCCATATTTGGAATCAGGATGTTCAAATTGTGTAAATGGGTAACTTTTATTTTTAGACATTTTGAATAATTACTGCGGTAAATATTTTATTTACCATGGTTAAGGGTAAATCCGGTAAATAAGGGTTAAAAAATAATATTATAATAATACTAAATTACCTTAAAACGTGTCTTAACCCTATTGGTTGATACATGGTCGACCATGGGAATCTTTGGGTCTATTTTGGGACCCCATGGATCGACTTGTAAGTGATAATGACACTTTATTTTAATTTTGTTAAAATGAATACAAAAATGACACAAGCATATATCTTTTAGAACAACAATTTTTACATAGGGTTATATATGTTGGATTTTAGATTATAAATATTCATTAGAAAGCTAAAAAGATTTCCTACATAATGATATTTTAATTATAATTTTTAGACATTTAAAATTTATTTTATTTATGACACAATGATGATGCAGTAATTACTATAATAGTGAAAAATTAAAATAATTGATATTATAAATACCCAAATAATTATAATATGAAACTTTTAATGAATTAAACTAATTTTATATGATAATATGATATATTAGGATTGATTTAATTGACTTTGTTCGAAGTAATCAATCTGTTAGGAGTTTCAAAAAAATCAACTATTGAATACTGTCAAAATTGACATAAAAGAGTTCTTAAAACAAATATTATATTATTAATTGATATTAAATTCCTAAAAATCTAAGGTTCGGCCAAGATACTTATATTACGATAGGTTCCTCATTAATGGACCACTTGGGGGTCGCTTGGATGTATATAGTATGTTTATTAACCATATTATATAAAAATACAAAGAGACATTGTAAAAGTGAAACTAATTAACTTAGAGTTAATACTTAAAGATAAGGTTAATGTAAGTACCCAAACCTATCTAAATTCTATTGGATGAGTTGTTTTCGACCTATCCCCACCTCATCCTTTGAATAGTCAACTTTGGAGCCTTTAGAAACCGAATATGAATTTATTATAAATTAATATTTCTAGCTTTTCCAAAGGTGCCCCTCACCCCTCTTATAAAAGGGCACTCCTCCTTCTCATTTCTTCACACCTTCAAAGACTTTTGGTTCGGCCAAACTCTGCCCAAATACTCTCCCAACATCCCTCACTACAACCTAGAGGCCTTAGTTTGATCAGAAAGACAACCTAAGGAGCCCTTTTGATCAAATCAAAAGGAAGAACCCGAAGAAGAGGTAATGATTTCTCCACCCTTTTCTAAGTTCATTTCTTCTTCCACTTCTTCTTCCTTTGTTCTTACCATTCTGAAATAATAACTCCAGTATCTCACATATACTGTGATGTTATTATAAATATGGTACAATCATATTCAGTATTCTATCCACCCTTTGAATAACATGTCACCATACGTGCGTACGTACGGCTTACCGTCTCCACGTAGTGGTGTAATTGTTATTCAATATAATATTATTTGTATGGGTATAATAATGATGTGTAACTCATGTAAATAATAAATATAACATGTTAATGATTCTGTATATATTATATACCATCCATTTATATATTATTTTAATATCAAAAGAATGATATTGTCGCTCGTGCGTACGTACGGACTACCGTCTCCACGAACGCGATGAGATTCATTCTCCATCGTATCCATTCAAGTATAATTATCATTTGATGATTTAAAAATGATGTTTAAGGACTGTATATCATTCTGGATATGAATAAGATACAACAACCATGGCTTATGTAACAAAACATATAAAAGAAAATGAGTAAGTTAACTCCCGAAACGACGATAATTCTAAGATATTATTAACAAATCAATGTTAAAAGATCATATATGATATCATATTAATATATATGATTCTTGTATAATTTAATAACAACTATTTCACCATTATACAGGAGGTTAACCTACCCCAACCAAGGAAAAGTACAAGGTAAGGGTTATTTCACAATCTCTTCATTATCCGAGGTTGTTTATACGTAATAATCTACTGGGATATCTTTATCATCCACATCCATGTTTCTTAAAAATGTATTTCAAAACATTTTTTATGGGTTAAAGTCATTTATACCCTTGTTTGAATTTTTATAAGAGGTTTATAAAGGAATCTTTCCGTCGTTTTCAAAACAAGGTCCTTTTTAACCTTTTCGATAGAATTGAGGTAAGAATGTTTTTTTTAACTTATACGGCGGGTGCGGTTATTTTACGCCGTTATAAAATCTTCAAAGATTTCCTTACAAGCTTATAAGAATATTTTCAAAGAAAATGTTTTATTTTATATGGATCTTAAATGGTTTCAAAATGAAAGGAGATATTTCTTTAAAAAGAATTTTGATTTCATCTATGTCAACATCCTTTGATGGATTTTAAGATTATTTGAAGTTGATTTATTATGATACAAAACTTCTATATTGTATTGAAGGTTTTGTGATATGTTTGACTATGGATGTGCTATTTTTATACCATTCATAGTTTATGGTGAAATTATTGACATTTCGTATGCTCGTTTTAATACGAATGTTTATGTTATGTTTAAACCTTTTCATATGGGAATGCATTGGACTTAATAAGTGACGGGTGGAGCCTGCTATATCTCCTCGATGAATCGGTAGGTCTCATGAGACAAACTAGTGTCTTGGCACAAGGCCTTGACAAAATCTTATTTGTAGTCTTGGCACGAGGCCTTGGCTATGTGGTTATGATAGTCTGGCATTATGCATTCCAACATTATGAAAGTGGTTATTGATATTGCATGTGATTATTCGATTATTAGAATATCCATGTGAATAAGTAAATGGCATTATTTCATTTTTATTTTTGCCATACTATGTTGAAGTTCAATTTTAAAAAGGCTTTTGTTTTAGTAATTCATTGCCTTAAATGTTTATGCTTATTATGAATGTTCCGCTATATTGTTATCCTTACTGGGCATTTGAGCTCACCCCTTTTCTATGTTTTATTTTTCCCAGGTAGTGAAGAAGTAAATTATGAATGACTTGCAGGGATATTATGAGGGGTTAATAGTGTGTATATGAAGACTTTATTGTTGTAGTAGTTTTTCACTTTGAAATGTAATGTAAAACTTTATGATTATATCTACTGTTTCCAAGGCTACTAAACCAACCGGTCTTTCGAGATTTGATCTTTCTTGTGATCATGCCAATGTTATGTAATTAATGCACCGACTCTGGGAAACTGGGGACGGGGCGTTACAGTTGGTATCATAGGATGTTTAGTACAAACCTTGGAAGCTAGATTTAGATAAACTCTGATTAGAGCACGTAGACCTAAGATGAACTTTGAGGATTGGTATAGAAAAACTTCCTAGAATTTTGGTATTGTAGAGATTTTGTGAGTTTTCCGAGCAATACATCCCTGTCTGGATACGAGCAGGTAGAGGCGGCTCTGGCACAGAAGTACCTAGGGGTAAAACCCGAAAACACCGCTTTGAGCTAGACTCGAACGGGAACTGGTGCACGACAACGGGCCTTGCTGCACTCTTGGTTACGACACTCCCGGGGGATATGCTTAGGATAACTCTCATTTTCTTTACAAATCATTATGAAGGGTTTATGAGTATATACTTCCTCAAAGAAAACATTCTTATGATTATGGATTATATCCATAAATAGTTCAATTTATGTTAAGTGTTTTATAAGTATGGGATTATGTATTTTGATTCATAAACTGATCTAGTGTATGACATTGTTTAGAAATGGCGCCCAGTATAAGGAATGAGAACTCTAGCAATGCACATGATGCAAAGAGAAAGAAGGATCATATATTTCATGGTCTTAAGCTAGAATTTATAAGAGAAATAGTCTCGCATGTATTATCATCGTATGAAGAAATAATATCATGTGTTGATAAGATAAGTAAAGAGTTTACTGAGTCTTATGGCTTTGAAGGGAAGCAAGAGAAGAAAAGGATGGAAGAGAGAAAAATGGATAAAGGGAAGAGGGAAAAGAAGAATTTTCCCATATGTGGTAACTGTGGGAAGAAACACCCTGGAACTTGCCTGAAAGGAATGGGAGTTTGTTATAAGTGTGGAGGAAAAGGGCACAATGTACGTGACTGCAAGGGTGAGAAAATGGTTTCAAATGTACAATGCTTCATTTGCAAGGAGTTTGGACACTACGCGAACCTATGCCCCAGTCATCAGACTATGCCGCAAATGATGCTATTGGATAATAATCAAGTTATGATACTACCACAGATGAAGAGGAGTGATTAGAGTTCTTATGTTGATTATGTCAATTGAGTGTTGTATCAACAATGTACTTGTTATAATAATTATGGAGTATATAAGGATTGTACTGCAGTACTATTTCATTAAGGACTTGAGATTGTGTGGAACAAAGAAAAGTGACTCAATAGCAGGATAAATTTTTGGAAAATATATGGTTGAGAGAAATATAAACCATATTATGGTTCTGATACCGAGTTAGTGATTTTAGAATAATACATGATTGATTTGGATAAATTATGTTGGATATTCTTGACTACCTTGAAACTGATTAATGATTTGTATATTCCATCATTTTTTTGGGGTTTAAAACATTTTTGGATTGATGAAGTATATACAGCATTCTATATGGAATAAGGGAGCATGAATATAATCAATAAGGAATATGGTAATTCAAGATGTTTCAGTTTATTAAAAGAATACAAGATGAAGGTATTCATATGCTATTACGGGGTAAAAAGGATCTATATTATGTTTACCTTCCTTATAAATGTTAGACTGTGAGTTTGGACAGAAGTATTTTGGATAGTTCTAGTTTGGATTATTTTGGATTGCCATAAAAGGACAACCCGGAGGTCGGGCGGCAACCCGTCGCGTCCGGCAAGGCTGCGAGACTTGAACCCGCAACCGAAGGGCGACAAGGGTGTATCACCTACCACTGGACCATGAGATGTCCTGGATTAAATAATGTAGTTTTTATTAAAAGATCATGTAGATGAATTATAAATTCGTTTATTTTGGAACCCTATACGAATAGTGTAAATAGAATTTTTTTTACATTCTATTATCTTTTAGAGTGAAAGATGAGTTTGTGGTAGAAATTTATTAATGGATAAAACTCTAATTATAAAGTAAGTATATCTCCTTATGATCTTAGCCAATCTCATAAATAAATTCCTCAATATTAAGAAAAGCAACTTTGAACAAAAATGTTTTCCTAGATGGTACCTTAAATCATCACTAATTTATGGCTTTGGGATTGTTGGCCTTTTTATAGCCATGTTCTCTACCACTCTCCATCAAGTAATTGATGGTTAGATTTTTCTTCCATATCCATATTTTCCTACATGGAACCCTAGTATGTGTTATTTTCGGTAATCTTCATACTTTCGACTCTTTATTTTAAATAGAGGCCTCATTAATTCATTTTTCGATGTGGGATTTCAACTAGGATATTTTGAAACGTCAAAAATTTGTTATCCTAATACCCTATGTTTTTTTGAACCGATGGTATTTCAATTCATCATAGATTAATGAATTTAAGGAACTCAATTTTATACTTGTTTGTGATTGATGACCTCAATCACTACCTATAAATATTTACGTTTTTCCTCCGATTATTTGTCTCCAATTTCCACCAATGTTCTCCTAATCGAGATCATAATTTGGTGGTGACCCTTTGATTTATCTTTTCCTCATATTAAGACTAAATTTTAGTAACCTAATTTCCGATGTGGGTTTTCCCACAAATATATTTTCTACTTTCAACCTTTTATTTTCGAAGAACAATTTCAAATTGCGAGGACGCAATTTATTGAAGGAGGGGAGAATGTAACACCCCAAGATTTCATAGTGTGTTATTTCTTCAAAATAATTCAATAACTTTCATTACACGCAACACCGATTTCAATTTCACCATGACTTACCAAACAATCCATTCAAAAGAGGTCATGAATAGTACTAGATAAATTTTAAATTTTATGTAATCCTTATAATTTTAGAATCCATATTATGAGTTTCTTAGATATAATGCAAGAACAAATTCATTTTCAGTATTGCACTTTTATCAAATTTTAATAGTGAACCATTTTTAAATACTATATTTTAAACTTTTTGACTAAATGGGGACATCAAAAATTTAAAATGAAACATCCCAAGCTTATACGGTACGTTTCCCTTCGAATAATGCGATAGCGTGTGTTGTACGCAACCTCGAGTTCTAACACACACCACAACTAATTAAACTAGCCGTTGTAAATAGTAATACCTACTTTTTGAAATCATATATATTTTATATTTTAAAATGGAATTCATTTTTAGATTCGGAATATCGAATTTAGCCTAAGGTGAAATTTTGGTACTTTTCGGATAACTTTCATATTTTGATGAATAGTGAAAATTACTAAATTTTAATTAAAAACAACTTTTTTAATAAAAATAATTAATAGTGATAAATTATGAATTTTAGTGGTTTTAAAGTATATTTAGAATATATTTTTACATTTTAATATAATGTTGGTCATTGGACATAATTTTACAATTAAACCGAACATAAACAAGTGTCAATCTTTTGATAGTTATTATCTCTTAAAAACACGCTTTTTGTTTTGACAGCGGGAATTAATTTTAAATTAATTTCTGCCACTTCTGTGTTTTGAATTTAGGAAAATGGATTCCATATTTGGAATCAGGATGTTCAAATTGTGTAAATGGGTAACTTTTATTTTTAGACATTTTGAATAATTACTGCGGTAAATATTTTATTTACCATGGTTAAGGGTAAATCCGGTAAATAAGGGTTAAAAAATAATATTATAATAATACTAAATTACCTTAAAACGTGTCTTAACCCTATTGGTTGATACATGGTCGACCATGGGCATCTTTGGGTCTATTTTGGGAACCCATGGATCGACTTGTAAGTGATAATGACACTTTATTTTAATTTTGTTAAAATGAATACAAAAATGACACAAGCATATATCTTTTAGAACATCACTTTTTACATAGGGTTATATATGTTGGATTTTAGATTATAAATATTCATTAGAAAGCTAAAAAGATTTCCTACATAATGATATTTTATTTATAATTTTTAGACATTGAATAATTTATTTTATTTATGACACAATGATGATGCAGTAATTACTATAATAGTGAAAAATTAAAATAATTGATATTATAAATACCCAAATAATTATAATATGAAACTTTTAATGAATTAAACTAATTTTATATGATAATATGATATATTAGGATTGATTTAATTGACTTTTTTCGAAGTAATCAATCTGTTAGGAGTTTCAAAAAAATCAACTATTGAATAGTGTCAAAATTGACATAAAAGAGTTCTTAAAACAAATATTATATTATTAATTGATATTAAATTCCTAAAAATCTAAGGTTCGGCCAAGAGACTTATATTATGATAGGTTACTCATTAATGGACCACTTGGGGGTCGCTTGGATGTATATAGTATGTTTATTAACCATATTATATAAAAATACAAAGAGACATTGTAAAAGTGAAACTAATTAACTTAGAGTTAATACTTAAAGATAAGGTTAATGTAAGTACCCAAACCTGTCTAAATTCTATTGGATGAGTTGTTTTAGACCTATCCCCACCTCATCCTTTGAATAGTCAACTTTGGAGCCTTTAGAAATAGAATATGAATTTATTATAAATTAATATTTCTAGCTTTTCCAAAGGTGCCCCTCACCCCTCTTATAAAAGGGCACTCCTCCTTCTCATTTCTTCACACCTTCAAAGCCTTTTGCTTCGGCCAAACTCTGCCCAAATACTCTCCCAACATCCCTCACTACAACCTAGAGGCCTTAGTTTGATCAGAAAGACAACCTAAGGAGCCCTTTTGATCAAATCAAAAGGAAGAACCCGAAGAAGAGGTAATGATTTCACCACCCTTTTCTAAGTTCATTTCTTCTTCCACTTCTTCTTCCTTTGTTCTTACCATTCTGAAATAATAACTCCAGTATCTAACATATACTGTGATGTTATTATAAATATGGTACAATCATATTCAGTATTCTATCCACCCTTTGAATAACATGTCACCATACGTGCGTACGTACGGCTTACCGTCTCCACGTCGTGGTGTAATTGTTATTCAATATAATATTATTTGGATGGGTATAATAATGATGTGTAACTCATGTAAATAATAAATATAACATGTTAATGATTCTGTATATATTATATACCATCCATTTATATATTATTTTAATATCAAAAGAATGATATTGTCGCTCGTGCGTACGTACGGACTACCGTCTCCACGAACGCGATGAGATTCATTCTCCATCGTATCCATTCAAGTATAATTATCATTTGATGATTTAAAAATGATGTTTAAGGACTGTATATCATTCTGGATATGAATAAGATACAACAACCATGGCTTATGTAACAAAAAATATAAAAGAAAATGAGTAAGTTAACTCCCGAAACGACGATAATTCTAAGATATTATTAACAAATCAATGTTAAAAGATCATATATGATATCATATTAATATATATGATTCTTGTATAATTTAATAACAACTATTTCACCATTATACAGGAGGTTAACCTACCCCAACCAAGGAAAAGTACAAGGTAAGGGTTATTTCACAATCTCTTCATTATCCGAGGTTGTTTATACGTAATAATCTACTGGGATATCTTTATCATCCACATCCATGTTTCTTAAAAATGTATTTCAAAACATTTTTTATGGGTTAAAGTCATTTATACCCTTGTTTGAATTTTTATAAGAGGTTTATAAAGGAATCTTTCCGTCGTTTTCAAAACAAGGTCCTTTTTTACCTTTTCGATAGAATTGAGGTAAGAATGTTTTTTTTAAATTATACGGCGGGTGCGGTTATTTTACGCCGTTATAAAATCTTCAAAGATTTCCTTACAAGCTTATAAGAATATTTTCAAAGAAAATGTTTTATTTTATATGGATCTTAAATGGTTTCAAAATGAAAGGAGATATTTCTTTAAAAAGAATTTTGATTTCATCTATGTCAACATCCTTTGATGGATTTTAAGATTATTTGATGTTGATTTATTATGATACAAAACTTCTATATTGTATTGAAGGTTTTGTGATATATTTGACTATGGATGTGCTATTTTTATACCATTCATAGTTTATGGTGAAATTATTGACATTTCGTATGCTAGTTTTAATACGAATGTTTATGTTATGTTTAAACCTTTTCATATGGGAATGCATTGGACTTAATAAGTGACGGGTGGAGCCCGCTATAGCTCCTCGATGCATCGGTAGGTCTCATGAGACAAACTAGTGTCTTGGCACAAGGCCTTGACAAAATCTTATTTGTAGTCTTGGCACGAGGCCTTGGCTATGTGGTTATGATAGTCTGGCATTATGCATTCCAACATTATGAAAGTGGTTATTGATATTGCATGTGATTATTCGATTAGTAGAATATCCATGTGAATAAGTAAATGGCATTATTTCATTTTTATTTTTGCCATACTATGTTGAAGTTCAATTTTAAAAAGGATTTTGTTTTAGTAATTCATTGCCTTAAATGTTTATGCTTATTATGAATGTTCCGCTATATTGTTATCCTTACTGGGCATTTGAGCTCACCCCTTTTCTATGTTTTATTTTTCCCAGGTAGTGAAGAAGTAAATTATGAATGACTTGCAGGGATATTATGAGGGGTTAATAGTGTGGATATGAAGACTTTATTGTTGTTGTAGTTTTTCACTTTGAAATGTAATGTAAAACTTTATGATTATATCTAGTGTTTCCAAGGCTACTAAACCAATCGGTCTTTCGAGATTTGATCTTTCTTGTGATCATGCCAATGTTATGTAATTAATGCACCGACTCTGGGCAACTGGGGTCAAGGAGTTACACAAAATTACTTATACAAAGTCATTATTGATAATAATGTATCCATTCGTAATCAAATCATCATCATAAACATAATTTCTACCCAAAACACCATACTAATTCACATCATGATTTTTTATTTTAAAGAATAAATTTTCATAATGCCCATAAATTCCATAATTAAAACATTCAATTGTCTTTGATGTCTTAGAAATACAATTATCATTTTCTATTATGTTAATTAAAACATTCCCTTTGTGGTTATTGGCTTTGTTTCCTTCTTTTCAACATCCAAATATTTTTAATGTTCCTATAAAACATTCTCTTCAATTCCTCTTCCAACATGAATTATATGAGGAATATTGAACTTTATTTCCTCTATTATCAATAATAAACTCCATCTATACCTTATTTGATGTGTTAGAAAACTCACTAAAGTTGAGATTTTTTATTATATTATGATATTGATGATTCAGAATAAAAATTATTTTTTGAAATTAAAATTCCATTCCATTTTATTCTCATGAATAATATCGTTATATTTTCCATCATATTAACCTTTAACATGAATTATCTTATTTCCATTCATTTTCTAACACCAAATAAGAATAGTGTTACAACCAAAAATCATACTTGGAAAACAACGCAATCAATGGGGAATTAATTTCACTACATAACATATTACATTTAATCTTAAATAAATTATTATCATCACCATAATTAAATGATATTAACCTATATTTATACATACCCATGCGGTCATAACTAGACGTATCATAGAAAAATCTCTAGGAATTTCACTAATGTTTTTTGACCTAGTTTCCAAAGTTTATCTAAACATTCTCCCTGATACCCACTCTAATGACCCATTCTTGATGTACATGGGAATTAAATTTCATTATTTCAAAAAACATAATACATTAGAAAAATAAATGTCCAAATACCATATTATTTTAGTGTCTTTGGAATCAGGGAACAAAGTCTTCTAACCTGGTGAAATATCTTCAATATCTCTCATTAATATCTCCCATTTTTTTCCTACCTAAAAATTTTTTTATATCCATGGAAAAATAATTAAAAGTTTGTGCTCAAATGATCCATAATGGTAAATGTGGGTAACATAATGAAAAAAACATATGAATGTTAAAACATTAACATATATTTTAAATATCAAAATGATGATTCATGAAATAAATCTTGGCAATACCTAAGGCATATATCATAATGTAACATTAACAATGATAATATAGTGTTGGAATAAAATATAGAATGGTGTAAAATAGAAAAACACATAATATGATTGACATATTATCCAAGTAATTACATTCAAGACCATCATAGTGGACAAAGTCCATTACTGAACCTATTTTACATTCCATTCCTTCCTTGTATTACTAAACCAGATTTACTTTTTTTTCATTCTATGTATTACTGAACTATATTTAATTTCCATTATAGTAATATATATGTCATGGGATATAAATAATTACCCATTTTATTGGAGAGATATATTGATCTTACACTTATTATAGATGAATCATTCTTACATGTGATGTAAAACTTAAATTATTCATCATAGAATAACGGAGTAAATAAAATAACTATCTTATTAATTATTATATCATATCCTAAAATAAAGTAAAATAAATGATGAAAATTATCATTAGATCATTAAAACAAAAAATCATATTAATAATTATGATAAACATATATAAATTTCATCATATTGGATGGAAAATAATTTTGATTACACAAATGAACTTATTTCATGAGGGAAAAATCATTTAATAATCAGAACAATTTCTTTTCTAAAAAATTCCTGAAATTATAAAAGAAAATAATTTAGTTGAAAATAATTTAGTTGAAAATAATATTGAAATAATGCAAATTAATCTTTGTATAAATAAGGAGTTATAAGGACATAAAAATTCATTCATGCCATATTATATTAAAAACATTATTCTTATACACATGCTGAAAATATCAAAAATCCCTCGTATGAAAAATGAAAGAAATATTCCTTCTATATCATTTAGTAAAATTAATAAATAGGTAAAAGTGAATTTAAAAATATTTATAATAATAGAAAAATTTTATGATTTTTTTAGAAAAAATTCATATGGATGATTAATATACCCCTAGTAAATACTTACATACAAACAACCTCAAATAAAAATGAGATTGCAAAATTATCCCTTACCTTAGGTAAAATTTCTAATTTATGAATCTACAACATTTGTATAGTGAGTTTTACCAAATTTATTACTTCTAATAAAACTATTATAATATTTTATACATCATATATGATTCACTTATGAAATTTTATTGTCCATTTATTTATCAATTACATGTTAAAACATCATTTTGGGAGATAATATTTCTATTTATAGTATATGTTGTGACTTTTTATTATTGATATTATTTCATAAATCATGATTTAAATATATTAATATTATGAAACATGATTTATATTTCATAAATATTCATTATAGAAATATACATAATAGATAGATAAATGAAATGGGATACATCGTTCTTGGAGACGGTATGCTATACGTACGCATGAACAGATTTTTTGTTTCCTTATTGAATTGAATAGAATTAATTAAATGAAATATATATATAAATATATCTGTTAAAATTTTTATGTCATATGTTTCATTTTTATTTATTATATCAACATACTAATATTTCATGAATGGTTATCATGGAGAATTAATCTCATTGCGTCGTGGAGGTGGTAGATCGTATGTATGCACGAGTGACGATATCGTTCACTTTATAGTTAAATAGAATGTAATTGAATGATATATTAATCATTAATAATAATTATCATGTTATATTAATTATTTAAATCCATTATACTCATCATTATATATATACAAATTATGTATTGTTGTATAAAAAATACACCATGACATGGGGGCGGTAAGTCGTACGTACACATGCATAGTGATATTTTTAGTCGTAGGATGGATAAAAGGTTGTATAATGTTTTCCCATTATTATAAAAACATATAATAATTTATAATATATGTTATTTACTATGTTAGTACAAAAAATTCACAAGAAGAGTAAACAGGAGAAGAATATAATTTTGAAAGAGTTGATAAAATAACTATAACATTTTCAAGTATGTCCTTTAGATTGTCCTAAAAGGTCTACCTAGGATGGATTTCTTCCCAAAAAATTTCCACTAAAAGGAACTTAGGGATTTTGAGACCTTATTTGATTAGATTTTTGAGGATATAAATCACATTATTGGTGTGGGTAAGTGGGTAGAGTTGGAGTCCTTTTTTATGAGGGAGGAGAGACACTTTAGGATAGATTTGAAATATTTATTTATTATAAATTTATGTTAATTTTATAATGGTCTGAAACTAATTTATTTATAATATAATATGAGTATGGGTCTAAATACTCCCATCAAATAAAATTTATTCATTAATTTTTTTTCTTAGTCCTTATATTTTAGATTTATCCTTATAAAATGGTTAAATTATAATTATGGTAATAATATTCTAAATATTAAATTGCGATAAATATTTACATATGTGTTTTCAATTTTCCATAACTAGAAATATTTTGACATTTCAGACCATATAATTTTAACTTTAATATTTTCTATTTTTTTATTTCTAAATAATATAATAATATGTTAATTTTATAAAATATTAATACTATAAATTTTGACACTATTCATTTATATAAATTTAAATAAAACCCACACTGAAGATAAAATTGAAAAATAATATTTAATACACTTATAACATGACATAAGAACCTATAAAGTTCATGTATCACATTAATTTGATCATATGATATTTATTTTTATATTTTTAATAAAATTTATATATTTCTATCAATAAAATAATTTCTACATCACTATTTTTTAATTATTAATTGTAATTATATAGTATATAAAAATTATAAATAAATTCACATGATGTACATAACATCATTAGATTCAAGGAGGCATTAAAATTTTGCAGTTTTATCATGTTTATCACTATATTAAAATTATTATACTTATAGGAGATAAGAGAGGGATATGTTGTCACTTTCTTTTGTTTTTATTATTATTTCATCACATTTGTGGAAAAGGTCCATTAAATGAATCAATATTGACCCCTATATGATACTGGTCGATTTTAATTCATCCAATACAATATTGGTAAGTCTTAGGGTAATTTATTATTATTATCATATTATTGGATACCCTAATTTACCTGATTTACCTTTAATTGTGGAAAATAAAATATATCGTAGTTACTATTAATAATATCCAATAAGATAAATTAACTCATAATAATTATTTGGGAAAAAAAATTCAAATATGTAATCCGTTTATCAAAAATCAAAACAAATATTTTTCATTAATTAATTTAAAATTAATTCCCATTTTGAAAACAAAAAAAATAGTGTTTTAAGAAGGAAAAAAACCAAAATATTGACATGTCTATATGTCCAATTTAATTGTAAAATTAATTCCAACGAAAAAAATTGAAATAAATGATAAAAATATAAATCAATTACGCTTTCAAAACAATTATAAACATATTATTCGTATAAAAATTAATTACATGAAAATGATGTATTGAAATAAGATGATGTATTTTTTAATATTAATTTAAATAATAATTTTATCATTAAAAAAATTAATCAAAACTAAATTTTGATGTCCGACATACAAATAAGACATTTATTGAGTCAATTATAAAATATAAATGTGTAAATAACTAGATTTAATATTGGTGTCCCCTTAAAATGTGGAAAAACTATATTGTTTGAAAATTGTTTTTTATCTGAATAATTGACTTTGTTCTTATATCATGTTATATAAAATAAATAAGATAAATTTTATTGTTATATAAATTTAAAATTTTGATTAATATAAATTAAAACAACTAGGATATATTCCATAATTATATATTAATAATATATCTTTTATTAGTGAAACTCGGTATTCTATAATACACAAGCTATCAAGGAAGGTCGCTCCTCCGTATAATGATTTCCATTTCAATGTTGTGTTTAGTGAAAGATTCCTTTAACATTTCATATAACATAATCCAATAATAGTTCTATGATACATTGATCAAAATATATAATTAGTGTTCCGTAAAATCAATATTATCAAAAGGAATTGAAATTGTTTGTAAAACAAGTCAAGTATAGTGTTGTGTATACAAAAAGATAATATGGTTTACTGTATAGTGAAAGCTAATCAGGATGTACTATAAAACACAAGATATCAAACAAACATAAAATCGTATATCTCATAAAATCATAGGGTGTTATAAATCCAGTCCTATGAATGTTGTATGGTACTTTACAATAATTCCAAGGTTTAGGAGCCTATAAGGAAGAGAGGAGAGAGTATATAAATTGATCGAATATCAATAACATCATTTCAATAAAAATTTTAAATTAATATGGCCTAAATAATATTACATCGATGTTTTGATGAAACATTTAATTCATATATATTTATTTTTCATTTTTTCAAAAAAAAATTCCAAACATTAACCAAGGAATGTTCATTCTATAAATCTATAAGCAGAGAAGTTGTAAACACATCAGAAATGATGAATAAGGAAAGTGAAAATATCATCATATTATGTTAATTAGAAGTGTTTGTCATAACAACATTCATTGATATTATGGTTTATTTGATTTTTCACTTGTTTATAGAGACTCAACTATTTGGTCTTGTACACTATAGATGGATGTATCCCATTGATCATTATCTGAATATTTTAAAAGTCTATTTCAATAATTGAAGTCATATATAGGGTTGTATTAGGGAGTGAAATATTATTATGGAATAAATATAATTGTTAAATTAATACATATCTTCTGTTGAAAGCATTGGTCTACCAAAATCTCATCACATTGAGGGACCTGTGGGTGAATGAATTTCTGGAAGATAGGATATCACAAACAATATTACATATTGGAAGAAGGCCCACATTTACATTTTTCTTATTAGTTTGGTAGTTGTAAATAGTATTAAACCCACAAAAAAAATTTAGATAATTTTATCCATCATGGGATGAAAATGGATTTCAAATACACATAATCCACATTTTATAGTATAGTTTTGGGACCATATTTCTAAGGAGATATATGAAAATCCAGACCCAATTTCATTATGATTTTGATGGATTATTAAAGGAATGAGTGTGAATATATTATCATACAATTCTTATATAATTAATGGTTATAGATTCAATACCAATGAATAGGATGATAATAGTACCATTATGTATAGTGGATTAACACATATGGCTGAAGCAATGCATGTTTTTAGTGATAAGGAAATAAATATAATTTACTAAAATATTTCATTCTTTGGTATAATTATTATAATATAGTAGTTGGATTATACATCATTACAAGTGCAATTGTTTCAATGAATGATGGTTGGTAACAGGAAATCTATTGAATAAATGAATGTGGATTTGTTAATGTTGATTTAAGGAAGGAAGTGTATACCGACACGCCATTTATAATGGAATCATATGTAGTATAAGTATTTCATGTTCCATAACCTACAAACAAGAAAATGGTACATTATTCTATTATCAACCAAAACCGCTGAAGGGTTAGTTGAATATTTAATCGAGGATGACGCTTTCATTGTGACATCACAATAATTTTGTAGCATTCTCAATGTAGATGGCATTTTGAATGTCATATAAAACCACAATTAATGTATTTGGATAGTCGTTAGATGGTTCTAATCCCTTCAACCTTTTATAAAATATATTTCAATACTCAGGTTATATTTTTTGTAATATACATCGTGTAACCTTATGTTATTATTTTTTCGATGCTAATTTTATATAATATAAATTAAATGTAATTCCATATCTAAAGATAATGACTTCTTCACGTTCTATTTCTCTCTATCCACAGTCACAAAAGGTACCTCAACTATCCACTTCTCACAATGTTTTGTAACAATATGGTTCCCTACTTGTTGGTGCTCCCATTATAGAGGTTAAATTTGTTTCTCAACCTGTTGTTGCTTCCAGTGCATAGGTATAACAACCATCTGCACATGAAAATGCAATGACTCCAGTGGAACAATTTTATGTCCTTGAAATAGAGGAAATGGTAGGACACGAAACACCAATGACGTTGAAATAACAAGAGATACATAGTTTGATGGTGTTTTTAAAAATAATTAAGCAAAAAGTGAATGAAATCAATTATGAGGATGGATTGAATATGTGGGGCAAACATGTAAACTATAAATATGCCATTTTTTGTAGTTACATTGGAATTATCACTTGAAAACACATGAGGATTGATGTATAATTATGGTACAATATTATCCCTAGTCTTAAGACCATGATTTGGGATGTGATTGTGGTAACATTATGATAGCATTTTGTAAATTTCAAAAAAAAATTAAATAATGAAACATTGAAATAATTTTCATCATCCATTGTTGATTGAATTTATATTATATGTAACCCACAAGGGTAACATATTAAGGGTTTTTGGAAGGATTCAAAGGGAATTTAGGACAAATTTATTGAGATATTATCTTAATGATGGTGAATGGAAATAAAACATGCACCCACCTCCTATTTATGTCCACCTAATCACCCATGTAGTGTGGGTTGTATTTACTAGAAGTCATGTGGAGTGGTATTTTTATATACATTGTGTATGGTAATACATTGATTGATGATATGTGTATTCATCACATTGATTGATTTTTTTTATTTATAAAACAACAACTTAGTGATGAAAATAATGAAAGCGAAAGAAAACTAGTTTACCCCAACCATAAAGGAAGGATGAGATACACTTCACTTGAAAAAAATTGTTATAAATTTTAAATCAACCATAATAACATTATGAGACATAAAATAACACCATAAATTTTTTCCTATTTTTATATATAGATTCATTAATCCAAATCCAAAACACATCAATCCCAAGAAATGTGCTATGGAAGGAGGGGTATATAAATGTTGATTGGATACTAATGAATGAAAATACAAAATAATGTGGGAAACATTTCTATTTATTAAATATTGTTTTTTTAATTAAATATATATTATATAATAATATTTTATTATTTTCATATAGTTTCTATCAGACTTTCAAAAATAAAAAACAACCACACCTAATTCAGACAAACTTTTTGTGGCCTTAAAGCGGTATGAAGAATATAGTCCTGTCAGGGGTGCATGTTTTGGGGTGATAAACAAACCATTTTTGAGTAAAAGATATTGATCATAGTTATGGAATAAAAAATATGAGAGAAATATAATCTACACATAAAGAATAATTCCAATAGATAATATATATTTTAGAAAAATTGATGGGGGGATGATAAGGAGAAAATAAAGAATAACCAACTTGTGAAGATCCAACCACACCCCCCCCCCAACTTTGAGGTAAGACATTTCCCTTAGAAAATTATCTTATTAGAGGTAATAAATGTCCTAATAATAGTTTCATTGAAATTTGATTCATATAGAAACTGATAACATTCTTTTATTGATGTTATATTGGGTGAAAATTACTATGATTTATATTGATTTATATGCACAAATCACCTATTCACTAGGGCTATATTGTTCAATATATAGAATGCCTTGATACACAACAGACCACATCCAACTAGTCATGTTAGAGTGTTGATTTATATAGACCATTAGCCTTGTGTTGAGATACTTGTTCCAATTAATGATGAAGATATTCTTAAGGATAGACAAGATCTTCGAGCATTCATTGCATGGACGTCAAATCTAGTAAAAAACATGTCTAGAAAGATGTATTCATTTCAAATGTAATTTTCAAGCTAAAAATTTAACATTTAATGAAAAATGGTAGGTATTAAGGAATTTTATTTTATTTGTAAAATGGGAAGTGGATGAAATAAATTAATGGCTCAAACCCACATCTAGGATCTACATACCCCTTGAATAGATATAATAGAAGTACCATAACCCTGGATATAATAAATCACCATTTATTATCATTGCGTGCTCATGTGGATATGAAGTTATAAGATTGTGGTACTCACACAATTTAATTTGATGAAAATATGTATAGAGGGGGAGATCCAGACTACATTAGTGTTGACAATATAAATTAAATATTTTAGTATGATTGGATAGGATACTCAGTTGTATGTGTATACATGATGTATGTTTTCATGATTTGATTTTCCAAAATCAGAAATACTATGTTAATTATAGATCAATTCATATCATATTTTTCTTAGGAATATATATTATAAACAATTGAATAGAATTCCCCATTAAAATAAAATTTGGAATGATTTGTACTCAAATAACCTCTACATCATAAACAGACATAAATTCCACGAAAAAGGGTGAAATAGTGGTATACCAGATCAAATAATTTAATAGTAAAAATACCGATTAAAAAATTATCTTAATACCAACTATTTAGGGGTAAAACACAACAATTTAATCATATAAAATATATTATAATTTCATTCATTACATAATTTTTTTGTTTTAAGGTATCATTGGATGCTTATTGCAGTCAATTTGTTTACTATAAAGATTACTTCCCAAGATTCAATGCATGGATATCCAAGAAACATACATCACATGCTGGATTTTTTCAATTTTAAATAAATTTAATACAACATTTTAGAAGTAAACATCTAGTTATGTACAATATATTATCATTTAATTATAATTTTGTGTCGCATAAATAACTTTTACAATATGGAATGACGCTAAAGGATTATGATTTGGAACATTATATATACTATTACTAGATATGTATCATGGTATATATAACAATATTTTTCTATCAAAACCCATATAAATAAAATATATTTTTTCTCAAGTTTTCTACTTTGTCCAAAACAAAAAAATAAAAAAGACTGTGGTTATAATGTTTGTAAATTTATTGAAGAGACAGTATTTCATTATAAAAATAGAATCCATAAAGGTTTATTTTCGAATATATTTACAATTTCATTTTCAATATTTATTATTCCATTGTTTATTTATATTTTTTTAGTACTACCTTGTGTTTCGATAAGAATCATATAAACAAGACGATATAGATTTCATTTGAAATTAATGGGTAACATACCAGATGGACGATTTTACAAAAATAAACAGAATATGTGACTTCTATATAAGTAGTGGATTGTTTCATATTTAATATTAATTTAATTATTTATAGTATTCATAATATAATTAATTTTTTATTTGATAATTGGATTCCTTTATTGTAGTTGAGGTGGTTTGTTCAAAATAGATCATGCTCATGAAACATTAGACTTCAAGGCTATAATTGAGATGATGAAAACAATGAAATGGGTCGAGTATTTATAAAAGTGAATTACCTAAACTTATTTCATCCTTATATGATAATTTATATCTAACTATTTTACTCTTATTTTTTTTCTATGGTAATCATTTATTAATTTTCATATCCTTTGGGTATGATGAATTGTTTTAGAAGTTATGTTTATTTTTAGTAATTTATAACATAATGAGGAACTATTATCAATTAGATCATTATGATTCCATGTTTCTATAAATTCTAGATCTAAAATATTATTTCATGGATCATTATGTCAAGTAAGGGATATTAATCTAGTCAAACGTGATATCTATGTGTGAGATGTTTGGGTCAATATTGTTGATATCAGAGTAACTGACCTACTCAAAACTATGATAAAACATTCAGCTATTTTGATATATTATGGAAATGATCCATAAGACATTTAAAAAATGGAAGAATCAACCCCACCTAAATATGACACATGATGTGACTAATATGAATCAAAGAGTCTATTTTTATTTAAAATTTACTTTGACTTTAGTAAAAATAAAAAGTGTTATGCTGAGAACTATATAAACGCATTTGGATTGTGTTGATACTTTAGGAAAATGATCCATAAGTAATTATATGTATGCTGGAATCAAACGAACCACAAGATAGCATATGATGTGAATGTTATGACTTTATGTGTGTATTATTATATTATATAAAAATTAAATTTACCAAAAATAACAAGTGGAATACTGAAATATGAGAAAAGGATTTTAAGTTATTAGGATTCATTAAGGCAACGATCCATTAGTCATTTTTGAAATGTTGGATTCAACCGCGACACCGTCTGATTAACAGTGTGCAAGCTTGACTAAAAGTGTCTATTATGAGTTTAAAATAATCATATTAGTTCAAAACATGTCAGTCACTGAAATCCCAAAAAAAATCACGTTTATTGTTTTTTGAATTTATAGAAATTATTCATATTTTCATTGTGATGATTATGAAGTAGTCTCATTTCAAATTGATTCTCGATGAGACCGGTATGACTCAAAATTCAAGTTTCATATTAGAAATGATATTTTGGTAAGAAAAATATACTAAAAACTGAAAAACATATTTGAATTGTTCTGATAATTAATGGAAATGATCCATGAGTCATTTTTGATGTGTATGAGTCATCCCCAAAAGAAACAAATACATGGTGTGACCGATAAAACTCCAAATCTATATTTTTATTTTAAAATGACATTAAAAAAAATTAAAAAGTGAAGCACTAATAAACAATAAAAATCATTTGGATTATTTTGGTACATTAGGACAAGGATCCATGATTCATTTATGATGGGTATGAATAGACATACCTAAAAATAACACATACTATTACTAGTTTGACTAAAAGTGTCTGTTGTGAGTTTTAAAATGACATTTTTGGCTCCAAATGTGTCACTCAATGAAAACAATGAAAAAACTCTAGTTTAATTCACAATTTATAAAAATTATTCATAATATAATTATAATTTTTATGAAGTGATATCATGTAAAACCGATGCAAGACGTTACTATTATGACACAAAATGTGTTTTTCAAGATTGAAATGATATTTTAGTAAAAAACATATCTTAAATAGTGAAAACCGAACAAACACATTCAGATATTTATTGATAATATTCGAATATTATCGTTTAGTTATTTTGGATGTGTAATAGTAAACCCCAACAAAATAAAATGGATGGATTGACAAGTATAACTCCAAATATGAAATTTTATAAAAAAAATTAACATTAATTTAAGTATGAAGAAAACGTTGCATAATAAAAAACAAGAAATTTCATTCAGATTATTTTAGTACATTTAGATAATTATCCATGAGTCTCTTATGATGTGATAAAATTTAAACCACCACAATCCAATGCATGGAGTCACCGGTATGACTAAAATTGTATGTTATCAGTTTAAAATTGAAATTTTAACTCAAAAAATGTCACTAACTAAATACCAAGTAGACATGCTCCGATCATCATCCGAATATTATATAGTGATTCATATGTCCTTTTTGACGTGAAATATGTTGTATCACTTCAATCCATTAAATGATGCAATCATTATGAAACAAAATGTGTGTTTCCAGTTTAAAGTGAAATTTTACTAAAAAAACAACTCACGTACATAAACTTTTCAAAATAAAATATAGATTGTTTTGATACTTTAGGAAAATGATATATAAATCATTTGTGAGTTGTAAGAATCATAACCACCTCAATACAAATATAGTTTAAACTCTATAACTCCAAATGTGTATTTTTGTTTAAAATTGTCACTTATTTATGTAAAACAAAGAAGTAAAATATTGAAAACTGATAAAAAAGTTTTGGATTGCTTGTATACTTTGAAAAAATGTTCCATGTGTCATTTTTGATATGTTTAAATTGATCACACAACAATCCAATTCACGATGTGACCTGCATGGATAAAAGTGTCAATTATGAGTTTAAATTTTATATTTTACCAAAAAACTTGCCAATAAATGAAAACCATGAAAATGACCTCCGATTGATTAAAAATCATGACAGTTATTCGTAAGTCCGTTGAGATGCGAATGAGGAATTCTCACACCAAACCGACTCATGATGTGACCGATATGACTCAAAATGCGTGTTTTAGGTTTGAAGTGATATTTTTGTAAAAAAACAACCGACATTCAAGAAAACCAAAAAAATGAATTCTTGTTGTTTTTATACATTATAAAATTTTTCATGAGTCATTTGTGATGTGTAGGATTCTATCCCACCTCAATATGATGCATGGTGTGACTAATATAATTTGAAATGTTTTATTATTAATAATTGAAATATTATTGATGTATTCATTCATATTAATGTTTATTTATTTTTTATTAATAATATTACATACATACTAATTGTTTTCTTATATAGGTGGAATATTTTTCTAGTGTTTGGATGAATTTTTTAGAAACTGATAACATGGGAATACATTTTTTAGAGGGGATCATTGATGCCAAATGATAAAACATTAATTTTTTCAACTATTTGATGGGTAATTTTTAATTTAATTGTATAATTTTTATTGAAATGTATTTAGAATTTTATTTGTAATTACCATGGATGTATATTTTTTATTCATAATGTTAATCTATATAGAATTGTTTGAAAACCCCTTGTTTGTCATCATTTTCATCGTGTATGTTTTTCATTTGTCTAGATTTGTTCTTATCACACAATTAATATAATTTCATTATTTTGAAATGTGAATGCCTATTATATTCCTTCCCCATGTATGTATTGACTTTGAATTGACTAAACATTAACTATTGTATTGGTCATTCCTGAATCAAATCAAATTTGTGTTGAAATTTTTATTAATATTTTACTTATTTATGATCTATAATGATTTCCTTTAATCATTTTCTATTTTTGAATTTTTTGGTTATGTTATCATTGGTATCATCATTTACAGATTAATGATTCATTAGAGTGAGAATTTTAGTGGCTTAGATTTTTGTATTTTCCACTATATTTTGTGTTGTGTATACTATGATTGTTTTTGTGTATGTTTTTGGCTAGGTGTACTGATATATAAACAAAAAATCCAAGCCAGCTAGGCCTTCATCGGTGATATTATGAGAACTGATAAAGTCAGTATTTATCAGCACTAATTGTATTGTTGATACAAGATTCCTTTAATAACACTTATAATATCGCTGATAAAGGGGATACATTTTTAGCATTTAAAACACTAAAAAGGGGACCCAATATCCTTTCTGAAATTAACACTAACAATTTAGAACTATTAAAAGTGGTTTCATATTCTTTTAAATGTGAGATCTGTAGTAGATATAGACCACATATCATGTGTATGAGTGCACATGTAAATATGGTGGTGGAATTACATAACATGTACCCCACCAGAATTGAAACTCTAGATAAGAAGTAGACACAATGAAGGTGGAAGAGCTATTTCATGAGTCAATCTATGACTTTGGTATGTTACGCCTTTGTCCTTGTTAATCTATAGAGATTAAATGGATCAAAAAAAACAAGATTCTAAGGAAGAGTTGGGTAATTTAATTCATTTAAACATTTAATAACATTTTATTCCTTTTCATGACATTGGGAATCATATAAAATAATAAAAATTAAAGTGAATAAAAAAATAATGAATTTCTTTCTAATAATGATCAATAATAATGGAGAGAACATAGAATGCTCAAATTAATAAAATTGGATTACATTCGTTGAAAAATATAAAAACCCCTAAAAGAAATATTATGTCCTAAACTCCATATATCATTTAAATTTGAACTGAACTACGTATTCATGGTTATTGGTTATCCATAGTTTAGGGTTCCTCCTACTACTAGGGTGTTCAAAAGAGAGTGATGTGTTGACTTAACAAAAATTAGAAGAAAATTACTATCAATAAAAATCATGCTCAATTTCTTAGGAATGTGTTGATTAAATAATGAATATGATAATAGGAAATGTGAATTCACTAAGAAATAAATGGAGCTATGAGTTAATATGATTGTACAATAAAATTATTACCCATAAAAATCGGAGTATTGGTATAGAAATATCTTATATATAGTGAGGGGATATTCAAGAATCCCCCCCACTATAATAATCAAGATATTTAGTATTCAAAATATAGTAAAATTGGTTTATAAAGTTTTATAAGATATTTTGAGACATTTAATTATCATATTAAATTATCAATAATGTATTAATTGGTAATCCAGATAAAATGAAAAATACAATAAATTTTATTTTTTAGAAAATGGAATGTAATAGAAAAAACACACGATCATCTTCATTATAAAATGAAAATGTTTGAAATGGAAGGAATTTTCAAGGGTAGTTCAGGTGTATTTTCAATGTACTACAACAAAAGATATTCATGGTGTTGCTTTAAAAAATACTTATTAACCACCTATGAAAGTAACGGTGTTAAAATACTTACATAAAATTCATGCATGATATATATTATGGTTATATCATAGTGATACCATCAATGTTTGATGTGTGTTTTCGATACAACATCATCACATGGATGGTTTTACATGTTTTCTCGTCTATGAAAATCATTCAAAGAGAAATATAAGTGAAACTATGAATTTTTTATCATTACAATGGATATGTATACATTGTAATATCTATCAATATCATTTAATGGATCCCTTTTTTGTGTTATTTTCAACTATTTACTATATTTTAATTTAATATATTAAAATTAATAGTATGTAAAAAATGTTTCATTTCCTTAAAGAAATATTCATTCAAGTAATAAGAACATTAAATTCAAGATTCATTATTTGTTATTAAGGAGAAAAAGTTGAATGAATATGTGAAAAAGATAATTGAATGTGAAATAAAAAATAAACCATCAAAACATCGATCAATAAAATTTCTATTTAAAAGGTGGTAATTTTATTCCTATGTTAAGAAATAAATACATATGTGTTTAAAATGAAATGAAAATAAATGAAGAAGAAACTAATGAATTCTTCTATTGGTATATTCTACACTTGTATATAATATTTTTGTTTTATTTCTTTGGGAATTGAATAATATATAAAAATTTGACAAGTTTATTTGAATATATTATTCATGGTCGAAATGAAACTTTTCCATACGTAAGGCATGTTTTCCCAGAGGCTAATAATGGGTTATTGCTATATTATTAATGATATGTAAAAAACATTTATATTTCATTGTTGAATGCTTATAGTTGAATTGTTGGTAAGTATTACAAAAATATTTATCTCACATGCCCATGAGACATAATGTGGCATTATTGTTTATAATGAATTCATGTTGTATTTGGAGTTTTATAATAATTAAATAGTTTATTAATTCTTGAATCACTGAAAGATTGTAATAAATATAATATTTTATACTTATATACTTATTTATTATAATACAATTATTCATAAATTTTATTGAAAAGTAGATGTAAAGGATATATCCAGTATGTTATATTTAATAAGGGGAGCTAAACCACTAAATCATTACTAGCATATATACTTATTCAGTTTAGATAAACAATGCATTATAAATAAAATCATCACACATTAATTTTGTAATTAGATTATCTATATATCGTGAACTATTTGATGTGTATTAGAGTTGTAAATATACTTAACAAGATTCCTTTTAAGAGTTAACTAAATGTGACTGAGATGTATTGTATATGCATGGTTAGAATTTATCAGATCATTCTATTTGGTGTGCTAAAGGATATCATGGCCTTGAATTCATAAATCAATATAATTTATAGTGTAGTAATTTCAAAATGCACATTACATTATCCCCTTTACTTATTTGATGAAAATAATGAATATCGATGTCATGTACCAATTGTTAACATATATAAATAAAAGGTATCATTGAGAAATTCTTAAAAACATAGTTCTTTATACACACCAAAGACATGATATTATAAAAATTATTATCAATGTTTAGAATAATAATCTTTCTAAAAATATTCATTATGTTTGGATAGATTCTTTACAAATAAAGGTATCATGCCATAATGATATACCAGCTATAATGAAAAATGGATATCAAATAATTTTTAGTGTGATATAAATCCATTATTTAATAAAAACATTGTGGTTTTTTTAAAGCTATTTGTTTTGAATATAATCAAACATACATAAAGAAAAGAAACATGTCCACATTAAGTAATTATCATAATGTTTTTAAAGATATTAAAAAAATTACTATGATGGAATAGATATAGTCATGATATAAAATATACTTCTATAAAATGGTGTACATGTCTATTTGGGTAATTGGATAAATATTGAACTAGGTTTAGTCCATTCCATATATGTATAAATACATGACATTTAATGGAGTTTCAAAATAGGTGTGAAAGATGAACGTTTTAAGAACATATACTGTTTTGGATAGGTAAAACCATGATGATGGTTCTTTATTCAACATGCTAGGTGATACATAATTCAATTTTAATAATAATTCATACCAGTAGGGAGTATATGAAATCTATAAAAGATTGACATATTCCATTAAAATGAAATAATTTATTCCATGTATCAAAGTAATGGGGGATTAAAATTTTGAATACTATTATGGGTATTCTAGTGAGACAATACGTGGGTGGTATATGTGTGGTTCCATAAAGTCTTGAATAGTGATTCCAAGTCATTATTCTTAAATCCATTTGGATTTTACTTATAATAACTCTTATTTAGGGTAATTTTATTTATAATTTAATGTCAAGATCAATTTTGGAAGGAGAATATGTGATGAATCTATAAATAGATGATTATTTGGTAGAATACCAATTAGGGTTCTTGTTAATAAAATATTTCCCATTATTTAATGTAAGGATAAATTTCACAGATTATTCAATTGTTATGTTTCTCTTAAAAGTGACTAATCGATATTTTCAAGAGCACCATTATTTTCCATTGAAAAAATGTTTTATAACACATGTAAAAAAGTTTTTGGTATTATATTTAGTTAATAATATGATGAATTTTACTCTCCATAGATTTAATAGAAGTAAAAATCCAATGTTCTATGGAATGAAATAAAAAAAAATAAGATCAAATGGATTCTTAGAACTAGTGAACAGTAACTAAAATGATTTTTTTATCAAATACAAGATTAAATATAAAATGAAATATTTTTTTCTAAAGTCAAATTAAATAAATTTCCCCTAGAATACATCCATGGGAAAACGAGGAGATTAATTTTTCAAGTTTAGTTCTACACTATTTTTTTGATGGATCATTCACGCCTTACAATATATGTTCACGATATGATATTTCTAACGAAAACATTATACTAGAAAAATATCATTTATATCCATCCTTGCTGAAAAAAATCAGTGGGCATAAAATGATTGTAATTTAGGAGGTATAATAGATATGTTTCTTGTATGAGGAATGAAAGAGATATTAGTTATTGAGGGGATACAAACTAATGATCTTTATTTCAAAGTTATATAATAAAATTATTATGCTAGTGTAATGTGAGATAAAATCTAAATCAATCTAGTGGATGTCATATAAAAAAATAATTATTTTGATATGGCTTATAGGGAAGCTAAAGAGTTAGGTTAAAATAAAAAATGATTTATTCTAGATCACAGAACCACTCTTAGTAAATAAATTATAATCATAATTAAAAGTAAGATACTCATACTTTCCATGATTCTATGTTTTTACAGTGTAAAAGATGTATACTCTAAGGTAATTCATATCATGAGGTGTTTAACTCTAGTATACTAGATAATAAATTGTGTAATATCCATGTATCAGGGACATGGAAGAACCAAAAACTAAATATACTACTCAATGCAATCATGATCATAATCATTTGAGTGCTAACATAAAAGGTTAACAATTTGTATATAATAATAGTAGGAGTATGGTAATAGTGTGTCACCTAGACCTAAAAAATAGTACATTTCGATTATAATTTCATGTATATTGTACTATATACATGATGTACACATGTCATATTATATAAATATCTACATCCACTATGTAAATGTTAATGTCCAAAAAATATTTGTCATTAAAAAAGTTATAAACGATCTGATAAAGTAATTAGATCCTCAATGTACATGGACATTAATAATAATGATATTTCATATAGTACATGTACTTTATAAATAATAGACATAATTGGTGATGAATATAAGGTGCTAGGAAATCATTTTAATTAAGACATCATCTTATAAATATTTCACATTTTGATCTCTAGTAGGTGAGATCATGAGGATATACAATCCATTAGGAACATCACATGTTTCAGTTGTTCGTGGTAGTTCTTATCATTGGACATTTGTATTGGTCACCTATGTTTTTATCATTATAAATGTGTTCTATTTTATCACATACATTGAAGAAAGGAAAAAACCAAGACAATGTAGTCGAGTTGAGTTACCTTGTGTTCGGTGCTTCGTTGGTTGTACGGAATTGGATGAATTGTAAGGAAATAAATTTTCACATCAATGATGATGATGTAATATCACCATAATAGTAGATCATGATGGTATTACCTTCAAAATACTATTTTCATTTTAGATTATCATTAATTCATCTAGTTAGAATAAAAAATTTCAAATAAAGAAATTATGATAACTCCAATGTGCACCATTCTTAATGGAATATCGTGCAAAAAAAGAGATTATATTACACTATTTCTATCTTAAGGTTTTTTGAAAATTATATGAATATTAAAAATCTTTTATGGTCCTCTAAGTGTTTTTATAACTTACCCTATTAATATTATTCACTACATTCCTGATAGGGGAATATATTGTCACAGATAGATGTGTGTTCATGAATCTTCCATATTTTGGTGAAAAGGTATATATTACATTTTGGGAACCTCCATGGGGTCTGAGTGTATTCCATATTATATCAATAATTGATAAATATATAAATTCATTATTATTAAAGTATAGAATTATTGGGTTGAATTTAATTATTCAATGTAATAAAATGTATTTTAGTAGACATGAGAAATAATATTATATGAAGGAATATTACTTTAGTATTCATGGATAATTTAATATTATCATGAATTTTGAGTGTGGTTAATGAATAAGGTTTATCATACCATATATTCAATATATATTATAGTAATGTGATAATGTATAAAAAACATTCGATTTAGTTAGTTCATATCAATAATTTATTTAATACATATTTTGTGGATGAAAAATATACCAGTGTGAGGGATCCCTAACTAAATATTTATAAATCCAATATGTAATTCAATGAGATCCCAATTCCTTGATACTATTAAAAATTCTAGAATTGGTAGATTTTCTCTTGTTCGGAATCCTAGAGTGAGAAAATTTCAAACCGAGTTAATGATCTAAGAATTCCACCACATAACAAATGTATGGGATCATAGAGATCAATACGATGCAGAAGAAATCATAATAGCTCCATGCTATCACCCATGTTTGAAAAAATATATTTAATTGTTGATTATTGAAAAGTATGATATTTACCTAGATGGTTTGTCATAGGATATATAGAGAAACATTCAATGGCATCGAGTGACAGACGTGTGCTCTTAAATTCGAATGATTTATTCATTCTATATTATCTATTAAGATTTAAATAATCCATGAAATATTATTGGATATTACTAGAGATATGTTAATTATATATGATTCAATTTTCAAAATAAATATCCAAAACATATTATTGAATCGTTAAATCATTATGGAATCATATAATAATGAAAAATATATTCATTCCACAGAAAATTAAAAAAATGTTCATATTTTTATAAGAAAATTAAAGAATTGACTCATTTTGAAAGAAGAAAAATATATTCATTACAAAATAAATTTGAAAACATAAATCAAAGGTAAAATGTTATAAAAATTTATTAGAAGATGAGTAAATAACAATTTTAAATATTTAATTGAATAAAATCAAATGTATATGTAATGAAATGTGTGTTTTAATTTGAAAATTTATAAACATTTGTTAAAATATCCCCCATAACATGATTTTGAATTGTAATGGGTGTTGATAGTCATCTACAATAATAAACTTATGTTAATTATAAAATTTTTTATGTTCATTTTTGAACATTATTATTCCTCTTATATCACATACCATGTTATGTAATAATATGTAACTATTTATGTTCTTGTCGAATTTAATGTGATAATTCGTTTACATGTCCAAAATGACTTAGGTATGAAGAATAGGGTAAAATAAGTAATTGTTAAACCACATAAAAAATAATAATCATGATATAGTTAACAATTTTAGACATAAATTATAATTATAAATATTACCAATAATTATGGTTCTGGAATATGGAATATGTTACAATCATTGACATAATGGGCTCTACATAAGCATTAATAACATTTCAATTTTTCAATGATCATTATCTGAAAAATTTAAAAGTTTTTTTTTCATTAATTAATGATAATAATATCATTATTATGAAAATATGATTATATACATCATCCTTGAGATTTTGGGATGAAGATAAAATCACATAACCTTTTGGAGGTTGTAGCCCACAAGTACGCACATATTGTATTTTCTTTTATCAGAGAATATGTTACATAGAAAGAGATATATTTTCATTTATTAATGATAAATATGCCATTAATTTCATATTTAAAAATTTATTCCACCATTATAATCAATCTATGAATGATGGTGATGGAAAATGAATTATATCGATTCATGATTCAGTATTCCTCTATACACACAAATAATGGTTTCATTTCCCATTTGATGAATGTTGAGATAGATATTGTTCTTCCAATGACATAAAAAACAACAATATATGGAAAAATTCGGTGTTATTATTTATTCGTGGTTGAAAAATATTTTTAGGATGTGGAAGAAAAAATAAAATTAAAACATGAGCATAAAATCTTTAACACTTCTTTAGAAAAGCTCTACTGATTAACACGAGTAGCCTTCTAATGCTAATGTTTTGCCTAAAATATTAATCTAAAATGAGTATAGGGACTCTAAGAAGTTATTTATGAATATCAAGGATGGAAACATTTTTTTTAATATTTTATGGGTTCAGAAAAATTTGTTCCATTTTAAAAGAGAGGTGAGGGGAACTCTAGTAATTTATAAAAATGCTAAATTAATATAAATTTATTTTCAATTAAAAATTTCTCCAACGTATGTTATTTTTATTATAATAGGTTTACGGTTCTAAATAACCATATATAAAAAATTTGAAATTTTTTTATATATATTATAATATTGTATGGTTTCATCCTCCATTTAAATCCTTAACTATTAATATGATGAAAAGGGTAATAACTATATCCCCAACATGACATGGTAATCAATATAAATCGATTCTCTCATTAAAAATTTCAAATTGTATTTACATTATTATTTTTAAAATCATTTATTTAATTTATGAAATTATATAATAATTATTTCATTAATGTTGAGGAAGTTTTTATAGAAATTATTTATTTAATAAAGATTCAAAAGAAATTACATCCATGAAGATAAATCTATTTTGTTTCAAAATAATATTTATATTGGAAAAAATATTATTTATAAAAAAATATTAAAAATATTAGATATATTAAAAATTAAGGGGGTTATATTAATGAATTTTTCTTAAATAAAATATAAAAAAAACATAATCTCACCCAACTGGCATCAAAATGTCATTAATTATTCTGTTGGATGATTATGGTCAACATATATTCATAAAATTAGACTTATGAATGTTTTTTTGGCAATTAACGATTTTTATCAACATATTTTGAACATAAATTATCATAATTATACACTATCGTGGTAATAATATTACTATGTTTACTATTTATATTGACCAAAAGTAAAAAAGAGGTCTATTTACCAAATATTTACTCTATATTTCAAATATTTCATCAAATTTTAACAATAAAAAGAAAAAATTTATAGATGTTAATTTAAATTTTTATTTTAAAAACAAAATCAAAAGAATAATTTCAAATAATTAACTCTTGAAATATAAACTGTTTTTAAAATATTTTCAGTTTTAAAATTAATATAAAAAACAATAACTAAGATATATTAAATTTAAATTAACTAATAAAATTTTAAATCTGATCCAACTATGAATTTTACCTTTTAAATACACTAAAATATGATATGGTTCTAATAAAAACATCCTTTTCACTACTCATTAAAATTCATAAATATTATAAAATTCCAAAAAAAATTCTATGATTATATTAAATTAAGGAATTGAAAATTGATTTTTATTTTTTCAAATAAATTCTATAAATTATTTCTAAAATTTATTATAATATTCTTTCATAAATATGATAAAATATGATTTCTTATGATATTTTCTTTTGAAAAATATAATGACATAAATAAAAATTAAGTTATTTTTTATATAGAATGTTTTGGAAAATTTATATTGATATGGAATATTTTATTTTATTCATAAACTAATTATTTATATTCATACATACCAACATTGTTGAAAGATTAAATTGGTTACATTTTGGTATTATTATTTCCTTTTTCATTTATGCTCAGCATTTCATATCAAGTTCTCTATCGAATGTGGTATTGTTTTTTTAAAATAAAAGAATTTGAAATTCTCCCTCATTAATAAAATTATTCCTTTCAATTTTAATAAGGATTTGTTACCATGGTTATTATCTTTGAAAAAATATTTTTTGAAATTCCCCCATATAAAATCAACTTATAAATATTCCTCTTCAAAAGTAAGAAAAAGTATACTCAGAAGGAAATTTAATGAAAACCATACTAGTATCCCAAGAAGAAGAACATATTATTTAGATACAAATGGATATTTAAGGGAAGAAATCACAATGACTTAATGAGAGTAATAGATAACAATGTCATGAGTAGGTAAAAATCAAATAATCATAAATCTATTATTTTTTAAGGGCTATTGATTTCTCAGTATAAAAAGTTAGTAGAATTTTTTTTGTTAAAGATAATTTTCCATGAGATTATGAATTACACTTCCATATGTAATAATAAAAACAATATTTACTTATTTGACAAGTATAATTTCATCAGTTAATCAATTTCCACCACAATCACAACATTTACTTCAAACGATGTGTTTTCATGGTGAATTTTCTTTTCCGGAAGCACTAAAGTCCATATATGTGGACAAAAAAATAGAAGAACACCTATTTTTCCTCATTTATTTATGAATTATTTAGAAACAAAAAGAATCAAAATAGATATGATAATATCATTAGTAGATAAACATTAAAATGATGAAAATCCACTTTTAAATTACAATAATCTATTGTAATACACAAGAATATTCATAGATCATTATATAAATAAATATTCTTAAAAATCCTCAGAATAGTCTATAAAAATATTGAAATGAAAAAATTAGAAGGATATGACCACATATAATTTGTCTCTAAATAATATCTATCACCCTCAGTGGAACATTCAATGGAATATAATTCCTAGGATCACATAACTACTAGGATAATCTAATAATTTTCATAATAACCTAAATCAAAATAAAATCATAATTAAATAACATATTGATAAAAAATACAATTCATCAATTATTTATCAAATTAATCCCCAAAACTATATATTTACCACAATCCTATAATGTTCCCAAATATTTATTTGACATTATTATGAAATAACATTAATTACTTAATCACAAAACCCTTTTTGAATCATAATCATAGATTAAAAAAATAACCATATATTATACATTCACAATATCCCTTAACGAAAAAGAAAATTTAACACTTAAAGAGACTTCATATAGGCCAGTGGTAGGTGATTCCCCCTTTTCACTATTATATTTTCACCTCTTCTGTATGATTTTATTTTTCAATAACTATAAAATTCTTATAGAATTATATTTTAATTGATGAACATGTTTGACAAATTCATTAATAAATTAAACATTATTGATAATTTTTTTAACCACAAAGTTTATCTCATACCATTTATTTTTCATCATAAATATAAATAACACATAATTAACTCAATACCAGAACTAAAAATGTATTTTATATCTCAAATTTTGAAATTTCAACTACCAATGATTTCAAAAAACGGTGTGATGATAAAATAATTTGGAACCTTATTAATTTTATCTACCGAATTTGATTTTAATTTTAATTACATAGATTATATATTAAATAAACACAATAATATGTTAAATCTTCTATAATATCACTTTCATACATTGTCTAAATTAACCTTGTTTAATATTGGTTGTATGTATTTTGGATGGAATTGTTTTTTAAAAAAATATTTTTTAATCATAGAAAATTTGAAAAGCAACAGATTAAAAACTATTTTTATAAAACATTATGTCCGTGTTTTTTGGAAACTTTCAATCAATGATCAATTTAAAAAACCATAACTGTTACATGTATGTCAATAATTTTAATCCCAATATAAATAGATCGCACAAGGGTCTCCTTATTCAAGAAGCTATGTAAAAAACAAATAATTCGTTAAATTCTTAATATATGGAAACATAATTGACAATAACTTGATGATATATACCTTTTTTTGGAAAATATGAGAAAATGGGAAAATTAGAATTTGATTAAAAAACCAATTTACCATAGTGGTATTGAGGATTGAAGGTGGTGTTTCATATTTCGAAAAACTATTTGTAGGAATGTACTATGTTAGAAAATGTTTTAAATTTATAAATATAGAACATTAAATTAATTATTTCAAGAAATTAATCAAGAAGAGATAAATATTATCTTTGGTATCCTCTTATTAAATTGTTAACTAATTTTCCTTATAAAAAATATTTAAAGAAACTATTTGTTTACTAAAATAATATATTGAAAACATAACCTATGTTTATTAAAATGTAATAATCTTCACAGTTGTTTAAACTGTTCACTAATATCAACTATAAGGAAAAGAACATATATAGAAGATATTCTAGTGGCATTAAACTATAATTCCCTTTCTTACATTCCAAATTATTATTTAGATTTATATTTTAATAATTTTAGGTCTTAACTCTTACATATAAAATGTGGTCATTTCTACTCAGAATACATTTTTTCAACAATATAGAACATTGAAAAAAAAGTTTTATTTTCTTCATGTAAATTATACATGACTTTAAATTATAAATTTTCCTCTACATTTTCAATATATTGTTCATCTGAAAACCACTAAAAAGAAAGAAATGTGAATATGAATCTCAATAAGGAACATAAAATGAAGAACTCTATTAATTCATTGAAAAACATGAGAAGCAATGATAAAATAACCTTTATATAAATTTTATTTGGGTTAATTAAAAAAAATTATCAAAAAATTTAAAAAAGACATTTAGATCAATTAGAATCATTAAATACATTATAATGAAAATTATAACAAATTTTGATTAGACATAGTATCACATTCGTATCCCACTTATAACCAGTCGTGGAAATAAATGGTTTTTAGTTAATTCCAAAAGAGAATCTATTTTTTAACACTATTATATTTTCTTTAATGAAAAGGATCCAAATTTACTGAGTTAAAGTGGTTTCATGGAAAACCAAATTCGAAAACGGGATCACATGGAACTATCGGGGCAAAACAGTCATACAAGCTCTATCAATATCACCTGAGAGCTATAATGGGGATGATCCCTCTATATAATTTATATCAGGAATACCCATTTAACATATAATTATAATGCACCAAATCATGAATATAAAATATGACCTATACACATTTTAATGTAAATAGTTTTAAAATCATTAAAATAAAGACACATTAAGATATCAAAATTACCAATCATTTAAAAATGAATTAATAAATAGAAAAACTATAAAAATTGTAAAGATTAAAAAACAATTAAAATACATAAATTAAATATAAAACCTTTATGGAATAATAAAAATTGGAAAATATTCTCATTTTGTACAACCTAAAAACATTGATTCTATATTTTTGTTTTAAATATGAAAAAGAACTTCCATTGGAAAATGAAAAAATGAATCATTTAAATTTTATAAATAATTCATACCTATATGAATGTAAATTTAAAAATACATAGTAGAATATTAAAACCCCAATTTATAACATTTTTATAAAACTATAATATGGATAAGAAAAAAAAATGGTGTTTTAATAGAAAATTTAAATGATGATTTTTAAATGAATATCTCATACTATGAGTCTAAATCATCATGTACATAATTTTTAATCCTAAATTATAGATATATGATAATTTTAAACATTTTTTATATCCATTTATATATTTTTTATTCCTTTCATAAAACTTATTACTATATTATATACTATTATGTAATTATTTATGTTCACATCTAATGTTTGGATGGAATTTGGTTCATAAATCCAATATTAAAAATGTTTATTTATTGTTTTCAAAGCGGTCTGTATAACATCATTGGAAAAAATTTAATCGTTAAATAATTACAATTTTATACTTAAATTTTAATTTTATATCTATCCATTAAATATTCTTATGAAAAATAAACTATTCTATAATATTGGAGATTGCATAATGAATGTACGCAAGTGTAATGATTAAATTTTTCATAAATAATTATGGAAAGATGGTATGTTTTATATTAAAATTAAAGAGTGATAATAATATTATTATTATTTTAATACACTTTTATAATTCATCAATGTGATGTGGTTATTAAGAACAATTGGCAATGCTTCTTGGAGGTGGTAGTCCACCAGTAGGCCTAAACGACCTTATCATTTTCAGTTAATTTAAATTTAATATTATAAATGATATACTATCTTATAATAATGAAAAATATGTATTTAATATCATACATAATTATTTATTCCATCATTAGAATCTATCCATGGGGGAAGGCATTCAAAAAGGAATCACATCAATTCGTGAGGTGATAGTCTTCCTTGAACAAGAATAACGGTTTCATTTCCCAATTTATGGATGATGTGGAAGATGAAGGTTGTGAAATTAATGTTAAAACTCCTTATTATATGGAATATACTATTATTATTATTTTATAACGGTCAAATCATATAATATATAGGTTAATGTAGAAACAGAACTAATCTAGTGGATAATATCAATACTTCATCTTTGGATAACATCCTTTGATGATGTGTTAATATTAATAATGATGGTTTTATTCAAAAAAATATGGCCCTTATAATTATGTGACATATTTTAGTATGTAATTTTATAATTTTTTACTAATTTGAATTTGGATTCGAATTTTGAATTATTTAGAAGAAGATGTGCCCTTTTATATTGAGGGGAGCAGAACATGTATAATTTCTCAAAAAAATATAATATAAATTATTTTTCTCTTAGAAATGGCTTGAATGTGAGTTATTTCACATATTGAATAATGATTATTTAAAAAACCTCTCATTAGAGAAATATTAAATAGATCTTTATTATACTTAGACAAATTATCTTTATGATTTAACCCTTATTTAATCCCTCTAATGCTTATCGTGAAAATAATGATTTTTTACTCATTCCCAGTCAATATACATTAAATAAAATAGAAAAGACCCTCAAAGGAAGAATGGATTATATTATAAACCAAATCTCAATTACATAACACAATTTATGATATTTAAAATTTTTTACCATTTAAATAAACATTATTTACCATAATGTATTTATTATGTCAAATTGTATAACAATTAATTACATATACATTAATGATATAAAAAATGTATAAATTTTATAAAAAATTCTAATATATCAAAAAAATTATTGAATTATTCAAAATTATTTAATCATATTATTTATCTCAAATTAAATTTGTTTTAATATTTTTAATATCATTTACATAATTTTTCGATTAATTGAATTATTATTGTGAAAATGTTGAGTAACATTTTCATTAATTATTTATAAACTAAATATTAAAAATAAATATCCAAGATTAAGATAAATATTTTAAATATCAGAATAATTTTTTTATTCAAATATATCCATGGGATAACACCATATTAAAAATATCACGTTTAAAAAAAATTAATAGTTAGACAAGTGTGAATTTTTGAAATATAATATTATAAAAATCATAGTCCCACACATGTGGGACCAAAAGTTAATATATTTTAGCCTCATATGATTGTGATATATATATATATTTATATAATTATAAATTAATATTTATTCCATTTTTTTAGTAATTTAATGGTTCTTATTAATTGATTTTTCTTATAAATTACCTGATTTACCTTAAGGGTTGTAGTAAAATTACAATTTCAAAATTCATTTTGAAAAAAATAAATGGTACCAAATTACTAAATTTATACATCATAATTTTAAATATTGAAACCATTTTTAAAAAATAATAACTTTTTTGATGAAATTAATTTAAAATTAATCTATTAAAAACACAACCGAAATCAGTTTTTCAGAAAATATATTTTTTAAATATGAAATGTTATCATTCTAAATTGTATTATAAAAAAATTAGAACAACATTAATCGATTATTTTATAAAATTATGTTCATATTAGAATTTATAAATAATCCAAAATATTATTTTATTTTTTAAATACATTTAATCAATATCTAGATTCCAATAAAAATTAGTATTTTTCAATATTCATTAAAAAATAAACTTATTCAGAAAAATATAAAAAAATAATTCTAATATAATATTTATATTTTCAATTAAAACATTATATAAATTTAAAATTTTAATATAAAAATAATAATCACATTAATTATTATATTCATTCATAAAGATAAGGAAAATTAATTTTTAAGAAATATAATTTTTGAAGATTAAAATGAAATTATTTTAAAATAAGAGATTAGTTTAGAAGAATTAAAATTTGAATTTTTATTGAGTAAGAATATAATATATATTTCAAAAATTAGTTATTACTATTCAAAAATGACAACGTAATAGCTATTTTCATACCTTCCTATTTAAACAATAATATTTATTTGTTCATTTGACCTTAGTGGTACATACCTATTACACTACCACACATAGTTTTTCCTTTTTAAAACCTTTAAATGTTAATATTAAACCAATTTGACTATGTGATAAATCCAAATCAATATTCAATATTTAGATAGGGAAATAATTACTTTGAATCCACTTTATCAATATTTTATAAAAATTCCATGATATTTTCCTATTCTATGAATCATTCCTAGAATTATCCATGCACATATACATTGGTATGACACTAATGTTTTCTCATTCATGTTTCCAATGATTAAGTACAATTTATTTTGATACCAAATTAAACTAACCAAACATCCCAATCATCAAATTTACATCATAAAAAATTAATATTTCTTACATAACATAACAATCCATGCCAAAATTAGTTAGTTTTTGTTCCTTTATAAAAAAGACACATAAATAATGTCAATAAGTGAGCTATGTCATCTCCCATGATTTTATTCATAATTACCATTATTCAATGAAATATCATAAAAAATACATTTCATCAATACCTTGGTAAATTAATCATTAGGAAGAGTGAATTATAAAGCATAGTAAGGGTAAATAAAGAATATATCAACATATCCTAAGATTAAAAATTTGATAGAATGTTAATAACTTGTCAAAATCATAACCTGCATATCATAGATCATAAAAATGAGTCTTGAAATGGGTAGGCCAATATGATCCTACTGTCTTCATTCCAAAAAATAGAGTAATATGTTTTCATAATCTATTCATTCTTTATGATAGTAACCATTTACAACTATCTTGGAATTATTACCAATAATTATTCCATTGAATTCATTCTTATTTATAAAGTTCCATTTGGTCCCTATCATATGATGGTTTAAGGGTCAATCAACTAATTCCCAAGAATGATTTCTATTAAATTGGTTTAGTTCTCCCTTTATAGTTAACATTCACTATTTATAATATATGTATTATTGTAAAAATTATATTTAAAAATGATATAGGAAGGTAGAAAAATTTTATATCATTACTAAAAGAAATATAATCCTATATCCTTCCATCCAGACACATATAATAGTCTCCTAGTGGTGTTCCATTATGGACATATAAGGAATAGGTAAAACGCATTCAGGTTCTATAGATTCATGTTATTCAAAAATTGATTATTTATGATCATATTAAAATTTACATTAAACAACATACATTGAGTAGCATATTTTCATGTTATTATAATAATTATTCACATAATATTATCTTAACTCTCTTATGATCAAAAGTATAATTTTCCCAAAACATCGCATGATAGGATTCTCCAAATATCCTTGATTTTTTCTAAAATACTCTATTTAAATTAATATTAGTAAAATAAAAAAAATATTATTTCTTCATCATGTGTATTATTAATATTTATATTTTAAGTTTTATTCAAGATATTCACATTTAATTGAAAAACATAAAATAATATCAATTCACTTTTTCTATTATTCCATAACTCTTAATGTGTCTTATTAATAAATTACATGATTAAAAATCTAATAATGATATGGAAATATGTATTAATATCTTATACCTTAAAATATGTAGGAATATTTTATTCACATACATTGTTCATAACATTTTTCTAAATTTTTATATTTGATATTTCTATAGGTCCAATCTATTGACATGTTTTTGGAGCTGAAAAACATTGTTTATTACCAATGATTCAATCAAAATAATTTATAAATTCTCATTCTCTCCACCCTGATTACTTATCAATGAAAATATTTTTTAATATTTTTTATTTTGAACATACATTGAAAATTTTGAAAAATTCAATAAATAGCCAGTTTTAATCACTATGTAATAATCACATGAAAATATGGGAAATCATCAATTTAAAAAATATTAATGAATATTTCTACCAATATTTATACTCTATAGGGGCCTAAAAATTCATGTTGATATGTAATATTAGATTAGATATTTAAAACATATTAATTTATTTTAATATTGAATCATGATACATGCCTTTTTAGAATACATCTTAGTGTCTATAATTATTCGTCTTCTGAATGGGAAGATCTAAAAATAAATACTACATAGAAAACATATATATGGATAATAAATTAAAATCTAAAAGTAACATATTACATATATAGGATTCATTTATTATAAAAGAACAAAACATAAATTTTTTTTATAACATGAATCTAATGTGAAAATCATATGTTTTCTCAGTATTGGGTAATCTAAAGAGAAGAAATTTTGAATTAAATATACAAAAAAACTATTAGAAAATTAAATAGGAAATAAATCATTATAGAGTTGTGATATTTTTATCATATTATTCATCATCCCTTAGATGTAGATAATTTTTTTGTCCAGGTTTTTTTAGATCTCCATGTAATTTATTTCTAATGATATTCCATATAGTTTTATCACAAATTGTGACCAAGAAAAAATGAATATTTGACAGTGCTTAAAAATTGTAAATTTCTTCTCTTATGTACATTGTGAATCATCTATCCATACACCATATTTCATCTTTTTACATATTTATTTTATAATATAAAAATATCAAATACAATTTGTTTTTTCATACACTAATTACAATAGGTTTTGCAGTGTTAGAGAGTAATGATCTTGTAAAAAGACTTCTTTATCCATGTAATCATTTACATTTCTTGACGAGATTAAAAAATAATATGTTTAATATCATTGATCTAATTTTTTTCATGAAATTATTATTAATTACATAATGAAATATAATAAAATAACTAAAATATATATCCCTAGAAATGTTTTTTATTTTTTAACAAGGGAAAATTATGTTATATACAACATATGATTTTTACTATTACCTAAAATGGTGTATATTATTTATGAAATATAATTCCAACATTTCATGTGTAAAGATTATTTTCCCTATAACGACCCATACTTTACATACATTGTTAATACTTCAAAATTGAAGCATACTTATTACAACATATAATAAAACCACGAAAGGACTGTATATGTATAGTGTCCTTAGAAACTGGGAAACATAACCAACTGGTTCATAAAGCGTCTACACTGTCTCCCATTTATTTCATCATATCTATAGTCCCTTTTGGCATATCTTACTTAATAACCTTCTTCCTGACCTGGGGAAAGAATACATACAAAAGGGTGAGCTCAAATGCTCAATAAGGGTAAACAAAAGAAATATCAACCACATCATATTCATAAGAACATAACTTTTGGAAATCTTAACCTGTAAAAGAGAGCATAATTTCATAACATGGGATAAATCATAGTAGTGAAATGTAATCCCAATAATCATAACTTAAAACATGAAACTTTGTGGCATACACACACAATCATAGATAATCATTTATTATTAGTCAATGCTCATTGCCAAGACTATCTTAGTGGACAAAGTCCATTTCTGAATCGAGTCACCATTGTTTCAGTCATGTTTCACTGAACCGGTATAACCTACCATTCCAGCCATGTCTATCTCATGAGATATAAAATCATTACCCAATGCATTGGAGGGAGATATAGGTCCCACCCATCTCATAATGATACCATTCATATGTGTGCCACAAAATCATAAATCATACATCATTTCATAACCCATGTAATAAAAATGGGAATCATAAAAAAATTCATATAAGATAAAGGAATTCATAAAAATAATTCCATCACAACATAATCAAATCAATGTAATAATAGGGATATAAACAGAACCCTATATTATCTTAGATGGAAAATAATTTTGATAAAACACTTGAACTCCATTCTTGAGGAAAATATCCTTTCAAATTAAAAAAAAAATCCTTTTTTAACATGTCATACAATTTTAAACTAAAGAAGTTTATTAAAAATAAACTTGAAAAATTGTAAAGGATGTTTCTTGGAAATATTGTTTTAAAAATCCATTCATGCCGTATAAGTTAAAAACAACATTCTTCTCGTACTTTTGTCGGAAAAGTCAAAAAAGTACCTCGTACGAAAAACGACCAAAGATTCCTTTCATATATTTTACTAAAAACTCACCAAAGGGTAAAATTGGATTTAAACAATTGTAGGTGGATGGAAACAATAATAAATATTGAGGAAACATGGACGTGGATGATAAAATACACCCCAGTAAATTCCAAAGTATAAACAATCTCGGATAAAAATGAGATTGTGATATTTCTCTTACCTTAGGTCCGATATTCTTTGTACATGTCCGATCCTCCTGTATAATGATTAAAATAATGTTATTGACTTATTACAGAATCATTATTATTTTTATTATATCATATATAGTCATATTCTTAGCTTCTTAGTAGTAATATTTCATTGTTACTTGTTATTCGGGTGTTTATAACTTTTTGTTCTTATGCGTGTTTTGTCGAATAAATTCTTATTCTTCTCTTTAGGTTATAGATACCTCATTTACAGAATGGTATTAGTGTAATATATATCATATTCCTTCATTCAATTCATTTATATAATCATTATGAAATGAAGATCATGTAGAACGAGTCGCATCACATCGTGGAGACGGTATTCCGTATGTACGCACGAGTGATGATATCGTTCCTATGATCGTGGAATTGTATTGGAGTGTATGTATACTATTTCAAAAACAGTATCACTTTATAATATTAATATATAGTCATTATTTACACCATTATACCCATCCAAGTAAGGTGGTGGTGGAAAATAGATTACACCACGGCGTGGAGACAGTATTCTGTACGTACGCACGCGCGGTGAATTCTTTTTCCGTAGGATGGATAGATGGTGAAATATGGCTGTTTCATACTTATAATAACATATCATTATATTAGTGATACTGATGTTATTACTTCATAATGAAACAACTAAAGAAGAAGAAGTGGAAGAGGAAATAAAGATGAAAGAATCGGTAACGGACATTACCTCTTCTTTGAAGTGCTTCTTTGAGACCTTCTTTTAGGGCACTAAAATTTGTCTTTGAATAAGACCCGTACCTCTAGGATGTCTCTAGGAAAGTGGAGAGGAGGAATTGGGAGGGGTTGGCCGAGCTTGAAAGCTCAAAGTGGTGTGAGCAAGAGGGGGAGGAGGTGTCCCTTTATAAGGGAGGAGAGGGGCACCTTTGGAATAACTAAAACTATAATTTTAGTATAAAGTCAAATTCGGTTTTAAATAGCTCCAAATTGATATATTTCGAATCTAAAGTTGGGATGGGTCGAAATTATCTCATCCAATAGAATTTAGACAAGTTTAGGTTCCTATTTTAACCTTATCATTTATATTTAACATTAAGTTAAACAATTTTACTTTTACCGTGTCTTCTTGTGTTCTTATACTATACGGTTAATAAACTTACTAAAAGCAGCCAAAAGAACCCCAAGTTGTTTATTATTAATATATATAACCTTATATAAGACATTTGGCCGAACCTTAGATTTTTATGAATAAAATAACAATTACTAATATAATATTTGTTTTAAAAACTATTTTATGTCAATTTTGACACAATTTAGTAATTGATATTTGTGAAAATCATAACAGAATGATTAGTTCGAAAAAAGTTAATTAGATCAATACTAACATGTAATATTAATCTATAAAATTAGTGGAGTTCATAAAAAGTATCAAATTACATTTATTTTTGTGTTTATAACATTAATTATGTCAATATTTCATTAATAAGATAATTACTGCATCATCATTGTGTGATAAATAAATTAAATTATTTAATGTCTAAAAATTTCAAATAAAATACCATTATGTAGAAAATAGTTTTATCATTTTAATGAATATTTATAGTCGGATTTATCTTATGTATAACCCCATATTAAAAATTATTTACTTATTAAACTTTGATTTTAACTATTTTAACCCTTCTTTAAATAAATTAATAATAAATGTCCTAATCTAATCCAAGTGGGCCTAAATGGTCATATATTATTTCTAAGTTTGTTTTTGGTCGAATTAAATTTATCCAATAGTATTAGGAAATGTGTTAGGGTAATAATAATATCATTTTTACCCTTAATTACCCTATTTACTTTTAACCGTGGTAAAAAAAAGTAAAAAGTTACTATCCCCAAAAATTATTTTCATCTCATTGAACCACATTTTAGTCCTTGATATTAAAAATGTCTCTCGGATTTTTGAAATTCCACTCACAGAAGCTGTAAAATTATGTTTTATGAAAAATTCAGTTTTTTAACTACCACTTAGTGATTTCCCTATTCATCAAAAATTGAAAGTTTTCAGAAAAATACAAAAATTTCACCCTAGGATAATTTCGATATTCCGAATCCAAAAATGAAGTCCATTTTGAAAAATAAAATTTATAAAATTTCAAAAAGTGGTTATTACTATTCATAATGGCTAGTTTTATTAAAATTTTAATAGCATATCATTGTTTAGTGAAACTCGGTATTGCGTAAAACGTAAGCTATCGAGTAAGGTCGCGATTTTGTGTAAAGAAAGACAAGCAAGTGTTGTGTGTAGAAAAAGATTCCTTTTATGATATATATAACATAAAAGTTTCGGGTGTTACATTCTACCCCCCTTAAAATGAATTCCGCCCTCGAAATTCGTCACTTTGTAACAAACAGATGAGGATACCTCTCCCTCATCATATCCTCAAGCTCCCATGTAGCTTCTTCTAATTGGTGGTTCCTCCATAAAACATTCACCAATCGAGTGGTCTTGTTTTGTAGAAATTTTTCGCTACGATCCAGAATCTCTATCATCTGTTCTTCATAAGAAAGATCTTGCTCCAACGGTACAACTTCTGAGCTGAGTACATGTGAAGGATCAGGTATGTACTTTCTCAGGAGAGATACATGGAACACATCGTGAACTTGAGAGAGATTCGGTGGAAGCACCAATAGGTAAGCTACCTTCCCAACACGATCCAGTATTTCGAAAGGACCGATATATCTTGGGCTCAACTTCCCCTTCATTCCAAATCTCATAACTCTCTTCCAGGGAGATATTCGTAAGAACACTTTATCACCCACATCAAACTCTAGGTATTTTCTTCGGTTGTCGACATAACTTTTCTGTCGACTCTGAGCTGCTCTTATTTGTTGTTGAATAGATATGACCTTTTCTTCCATTTCATCAATGAGATCAGGTCCTAATAGCTTTCTTTCCCCAACTTCATCCCAGCAAGTTGGAGTCCTGCATTTCTTTCCATAGAGAGCTTCATAAGGACCCATCTAAATACTAGAGTGAAAGCTATTATTATAAGAAAATTCCACCAAAGGTAGGTGTTGATCCCAACCACCTTTGAAATCCATAGAGTAAGCTCTAAACGTATCTTCTAGAGTTTGAATTGTTCTCTCAGACTGACCGTCTGTCTGAGGATGATAAGCAGTGCTGAAACTCAACTCTGTATCCAGAGTATGCTGAAGACTTTGCCAGAACTTCGAAGTAAATATCGGATCCTGATCAGATATAATAGAAAGTGGTACTCCATGAAATCTTACCACATCCTTTACATATATCCTGGCAAGATGATCTAGAGAGAAATCCTCTCTAATAGCAATGAAGTGTGCAGAATAGGTAAGACGATCAACTATAACCCAGATAGAATTATTGCCTTTAGATGTTTTAGGAAGTCCTGTGACAAAGTCCATAGTGATGTTTTCCCATTTCCATTCGGGTATGGGTAATGGTTGTAACATGCCCTTAGACTTCTCTCTCTCAGCTTTAACTTGCTGACAAACCAAGCATCGAGAGACATATTCAGCAACATATTTTTTCATGCCATCCCACCAGAAGTACTCTTTCAGGTCCCTATACATATTCATGCTTCCAGTATGAATAGAGAATGAAAACTATGAGCCTCATCCAGCAGCTCCTTCTTTAATTCGGGGATGGGAGGAACACAAACCTGATTCCTGAACTTTATTATCCCATCACAATCAAGGTTCAATTCAGGAAAATTTCTCACCTTCTTTTGTAACTCGACATCTTCTTTCTGTGCCTCTTTAATCATCACATGTATAGATGGTTGAAAATTAATTTGAGAAAGATAAGATTTTTCCCCATTCATTATAATTCCAAGATCCATTCTTTGTAAATCCATAAATATTGGATCTTTTGTGATCCTCATCATGGATAAACTAGCATGGTCTTGTCGACGTAATGCATCTGCCACCTTGTTTGATTTCCCAGGGTGGTAATGAATTGAGCAGTCGTAATCCTTAATCAGCTCCAACCATCTTCTTTGACGCATATTCAGCTCCTTTTGTGTGAAAATATACTTTAAACTTTTATGATCAGTATAAATGTCACACCTTTCTCCATAAAGATAATGCCTCCAAATCTTTAATTCAATGATTACCGCAGCTAACTCCAAGTCATGTGATGGGTAATTTTTCTCATGGATTTTCAACTTTCGTGAGGCATAAGCAACCACCATATCATTTTTCATAAGAACACACCCCAATCCCTTCTTGGATGCATCACTATAGATCACAAACCTTTCTCCACTACAAGGCAGTGTGAGAACAGGTGCACTAGATAACGTTCTTTTCAACTCCTTGAAATTCTATTCACATTCTTCCATCCAGACAAACTTAACTCCTTTCCGAGTCAACATGGTGAGTGGATCAGATAATCGTGAAAAATCTTTCCCAAAACGCCGATAATATCCAGCCAAACCAAGAAAACTTCGGATCTCAGTTACTGTTGTTGGTCTCGACCAACTTTTAATAACCTCTGTTTTTGCTGGATCCACAGATATCCCCTGTTTTGAGATTATGTGACCAAAAAATGCAATGTTTTGAAACCAAAATTCACACTTGGTAAATTTGGCATAAAGCTTCTCCTTTCTCAGGGTCTTCAATATAATTCTTAATTGATCTCCATGTTCTTCCTTGCTTTTTGAATAGACAAGAATATCGTCTATAAAGACTACCACAAATTGATCAATATAGTCTCTAAAGACTCTATTCATCAAATCCATGAAGATAGCAGGGGCATTAGTTATACCAAATGGAATCACTATAAATTCATAGTGTCCATACCTTGTACAGAAAGTCGTCTTTGGTATATCCTCCCTTTTGACCCTTAATTGATGATACCCTGAACGAAGATCAATCTTGGAAAAGTATTGAGCTCCGCGTAGTTGGTCAAATAAGTCATCAATGCGCGGGATAGGATATTTTTTTCTTGATAGTGATCTTTTTACGTTCTTGATTATCAATGTAGAGTCTCATTGATCCATCTTTCTTCTTAACAAATAGAACAGGTGCTCCCCAAGGTGACGCACTAGGGAATATGAATCCCTTATCAAGATTCTCTTGGAGTTGCTTCTTCAATTCATTCAACTAAATTGGGGCCATTCTATAAGGTGTCTTTGAAATAGGAAAGGCACCCGGTACAAGTTCTATTGAAAACTCGACTTCAAGATTTGGTGGAAGACCCGGTAATTCCTCTAGAAAGACATCATCAAACTCCCGTACAATGGGCATATTCTTAATCGTGAGTTTTTCACCAACCATTTGAGATAAATAACCTTCATTTAGTGGAATCAATACCCATAAAATGGAAGAAATTTCCACTGGAAGGTTATGTTCATCCTTGCATCGATAAACGATCATAGATTGATCTGGAATATGAAATGTGACTTCCCTTATTTGGAAATTGATATGAGCTCCATGTAGAGAAATCCAATCCATGCCAAGAATCACATCAAATTCCACTATAGGAAGGATCACAAGATTTTAAGGAAGAACTTTCCCACAAACTTCAATCGGAGATGAATTATAAACTTTTGATGCGACTGTTGTTCCATCTCCTTGCACTTGAAACATTGAAGTGTAGTAGGTTCATTCTGTGTATCCCTTCCTTTGTTTTCATCATTAGATATCTTCTTCCCATCATCGCGGCATTCAAATTCCTGATGACCTTCCTTTCCACATTTGAAACATTTACTTGTCCATTTAAGACAACTCCCTCCATGTTTCTTTCCACACTTTGAGCATAAGGGAAAGATCATCTACTTTTCAGTGTGCACTTTAGATTTTCCTCTGAATTCCATTTTCCTCTTCTTATCAAACCCATATGACTGATGGGTTACTCCAATCTCCATCTCGACTTTGAGAGCACATCGAACGATTTCCTCATAGCTATTGAAGTCCCTTATGGCTAACACCCTTCGAAGACTTGGTTTTAATCCACTAAAGAATCGATCGATGTTACTCTCAGGTTGGATAATAATACCAGAAGCGTACCTTGCAAGTCTTGTAAAATTTGCTTCATAAGTACCAACAGAATCATCATCCTTTTTCTTCAGTTCAAGAAACTCTTTCTCCATCTTTTTTCAGAGAATACGAGGGAAGAACTTATTGAAAAACAGGTTCTTGAACTCGTCCCATTCCATGGACTCAATTTCATCCCTTTGCCTCATATTCTTAATAAGATTACACCATTGATCAGAATCTCCTTCTAAACGATACACTACTAGGATGACTTTATCATGTTCCGAACATTGAAGAACTGAAAATAACTTTTTAGTAGTACTAATCCATTGTTCAGCAACTAATGGATCAGTAGACCCGCTGAAAGAAGGTGGACGCTGCCTCATGAAGGATTCAACAGAATGTTGCTCCTTCCTTTTCTCGTTTGGAAGTCTTGCATGATTCATAGCTTGAGAAAGTTGTGTGAGCATGGCTACAAGATTTTTCATTCCAGCTCCCATAACATTTGGTTGGTCAGGGGACAATCATTGCATTGCCCGTCGCATTCCGCATTAACACGGTTCCTTCGGGTTCCAGCCATTGACTAAAACCAAGAAGAATAGTGTGAGAAACACTAATTATAATAGGAAAACCACATAATCAAGAATAAAATTTCACACTTAATGTCTTATCCTAGTTTATTCATGGCTATTTCTAAAACACTAAGATTTTGTTCTATGCTTAGACTTATCCTTAGGGTTCTTACTAAGGCTTTCACAGCCTAGTTTCCAAAGGTTGACTATACCTTTCCTCTAATACCAACTATAATGACCCATACTTTACATACATTGTTAATACTTCAAAATTGAAGCATACTTATTACAACATATAACAAAACCATGAAAGGACCATATAGGTATAGTGTCTTTAGAAACTGGGAAACATAAACAACTGGTTCATAAAGCGTCTACACTGTCTCCCATTTATTTCATCATATCTATAGTCCCTTTTGGCATATCTTACATAATAACCTTCTTCCTGACCTGGGGAAAGAATACATACAAAAGGGTGAGATCAAATGCTCAGTAAGGGTAAACAAAAGAAATATCAATCACATCATATTCATAAGAACATAACTTTTGGAAATCTTAACCTGCAAAAGAGAGCATAATTTCATAACATGAGATAAATCATAGTAGTGAAATGGAATCCCAGTAATCATAACATAAAACATGAAACTTTGTGGCATACACACACAATCATAGATAATCATTTCTTATTAGTCAAGGCTCTTTTCCAAGACTATCTTAGTGGACAAAGTCCATTTCTGAACTGAGTTACCCTCATTTCAGTCCTGTTTCACTGAACCGGTATAACCTACCGTTTTAGCCATGTCTATCTCATGAGATATAAAATCTTTACCCAATGCATTGGAGGGAGATATAGGTCCCACCCATCTCATAATGATACCATTCATATGTGTGCCATGAAATCATAAATCATACATCATTTCATAACCCATGTAATAAAAATGGGAATCATAAAACAATTCATATAAGATAAAGGAATTCATAAAAATAATTCCATCACAACATAATCAAATCAATGTAATAATAGGGATATAAACAGAACCCTATATTATCTTAGATGGAAAATAATTTTGATAAAACACTTGAACTCCATTCTTGTGGAAAATATCCTTTCAAATTCAAAAACATTTTCCTTTTTTAACATGTCATACAATTTTAAACTAAAGAAGTTGATTAAAAATAAACTTGAAAACATGAAAAGGAAGTTTCTTGGAAGTAATGTTTTAAAAATATATTCATGCCGTATAAGTTAAAAACAACATTCTTCTCGTACTTTTTTCGGATAAGTCAAGAAAGTACCTCGTATGAAAAACGACCAAAGATTCCTTTCATATCTTTTGCTAAAAACTCACCTAAGGGTAAAATTGGATTTAAACAATTGTAGGTGGATGGAAACAATATTAAATATTGAGGAAACATGGATGTGGATGATAAAATACACCCTAGTAAATTCCAAAGTATAAAAAATCTCAGATAAAAATGAGATTGTGATATTTCCCTTACCTTAGGTCTGATATGCTTTGTACGTGTCCGAACCTCCTGTATAATGATTTAAACAATTTTATTGACTACTTACAGAATCATTATTATTTTTATGATATCATATATGTTCATATTCATAGGTTCTTAGTAGCAATATTTCATAGCTACTAGTTATTCGGGTGTTTATAACTTTTTGTTCTTATGCGTGTTTTGTCGAATAAATTCTTATTCTTCTATTTAGGTTATAGTTACCTCATTTCCAGAATGGTATTAGTGTAATATATATAATATTCATTCATTAAATTCATTTATATAATCATTATGAAATGAAGATCATGTAGAACGAGTCACATCACATCTTGGAGACTGTATTCTGTACGTACGCATGAGTAATGATATCGTTCCTATGATCGTGGAATTGTATTGGAGTGTATTTATACTATTTTAGAATCATTATAACTTTATAATAGTCATATATAGTCATTATTTACACCATTATACCCATCCAAGTAAGTTGGTGGTGGAAAATAGAATACACCATGGCGTGGAGACGGTATTCCGTACGTACGCACGCGCGCTGATTTCTTTTTCCGTAGGATGGATAGATGGTGAAATAGGGTTGTTTCATACTTATAATCACATATCAGTATATTATTGATACTTATGTTATTACTTCACAATGAAACAACTAAAGAAGAAGAAGTGGAAGAGGAAATAAAGATGAAATAATCAGTAACAGACATTACCTCTTCTTTGAAGTGCTTCTTTGAGTCCTTCTTTTAGGGAACTAAAATTGGTCTTTTAAGAAGACCAGTACCTCTAGGATGTCTCTAGGGAAGTGGAGAGGAGTAATTGGCAGGGGTTGGCCTAGCTTTAAGGCTCAAAGTGGTGTGAGCAAGAGGGGGAGGAGGTGTCCCTTTATAAGGGAGGAGAGGGGCACCTTTGGAATAACTAAAACAATTATTTTATTATAAAGTCAACTTCGGTTTTAAATAGCTCCAAATTGATATATTTCGAAGATAAGGTGGGGATGGGTCGGAATACTCTCATCCAATAGAATTTAGAGAAGTTTAGGTTCCTATTTTAACCTTATAATTTAGATTTAACATTAAGTTAAATAATTTTACTTTTACCGTGTCTTCTTGTGTTCTTATACTATAAGGTTAATAAACTTACTATAAGTAGTCAAACGAACCCCAAGTTGTTTATTATTACTATATATAACCTTATCTAAGTCATTTGGCCGAACCTTATATTTTTAGGAATAAAATAACAATTACTAATATAATATTTGTTTTCAAAACTATTTTATGTCAATTTTGACACTATTTAGTAATTAATTTTTGTGAAAATCATAACAGAATGATTAGTTCTAAAAAAGTTAATTAAATCAATACTAACATGTCATATTAACCTAGACAATTAGTGGAGTTCATAAAAAGTCTCAAAATACATTTTTTTTGTTGTTTATAACATTAATTATGTCAATATTTCATTAATAAGATAATTACTGTATCATCTTTATGTCATAACTAAATTAAATTATTTAATGTCTAAAAATTAAAAATAAAATAAAAATTAGGTAGGAAATCTTTTTTTCTTTTTAATGAATATTTATAGTCGAATTTATCTTATGTATAACCCCATATTAAAAATTATTTACTTATTAAACATTGATTTTATCTATTTGAACACTTCTTTAAATAAATTAATAATAAATGTCCTAATCTAATCCAAGTTGCCTAAATGGTCATATTTTATTCATATGTTTGTTTTTGGTCGAATTACACTTATCCAATAGAATTAAGACATGTTTTAGGTAATAATAATATCATTGTTACCCTTAATTACCCTATTTACTTGTAACCGTGGTAAAAAAAGTAAAAAGTTACTATTCACCAAAAATTATTTTTATCTCATTGAACCACATTTTAGTCCTTGATATTAACCATGTCTCTCGGGTTTTCGAAATTCCACTCACAGAAGCGGTAAAATTATGTTTTATGAAAAATTCAGTTTTTTAACTACCACTTAGTGGTTTCACTATTCATCAAAAATTTAAAGTTTTCAGAAAAATACCAAAATTTCACCATAGGCTAATTTCGATATTCCGAAACCAAAAATGAAGTCCATTTTGAAAAATAAAATTTATAAAATTTCAAAAAGTGGTTATTACTATTCATAATGGCTAGTTTTAATAATATTTTAATAGCATATCCTTGTTTAGTGAAACTCGGTATTGCGTACGATGCAAGCTAACGAGGAAGGTCGTGATTTCGTGTAAAGAAAGCCAAGCAAGTGTTGTGTGTAGAAAAAGATTCCTTTTATGATTTATATAACATAAAATTTTCGGGTGTTACATTCCCTTAGTAAAATACTATAAGATTATTTAATGTATTCTAATTCATACTAATTTTTTTATTTTAGTTTAATGCATCGTGAACCTTGATTCATATTTACATTGATTTTATTTAAATTCTATGTGTTCATACAACAAGGAATATTTTTCACAAAATACAACATTAATAATATACTTTAAATGTTTTTATCATTAGTATGGATTAATATATTTCCGCAATCATGGAATAATATTTTATTAATTTAAAATTTATGTAGATATCAAAATGAAAATAAAAATTATTTTAATATTTCACCTCTTATTCATTATTCATGAAGAATATTTTTTCATTCAGGATTGACAGATCCTTTTCAGAATCATAACATGAAATGATATACGAGTCTTTAGAAAATATCTATATAACCATTATGCCCATGTTTCTATTATACACATAATATATTTTTATTTTCGACTTCTTTCATTTATTTTCAAGTATTCATTTCTCCTCCATCAGCTATTGGAAATTAGGTCTGATATACCAATTATAGTTTCACTCATATGAAAACAATCCTTTTAGACTAATTATTTTCTTCATTATAGCACCAATGTGTTACTTGATGGCAAAAAATTTAATAGGTTTCGGTTATTTGATTGTTCTTGAGATTCCATTCCAACTTGAGGGTAAAAATATTCACACTTTTAACACATGATGAAGTCCAGGAATTGAATTTCCAATTGCAAAAAAACCCTTTAATATTTTATTAATTTATCAATTCAATTGAGAAATAAATCCTACTTAATATATCTCATTATATTAAATTATTATAGTGTTTTACCTTAGTTTCTACAATTATCATCTCAGTCATAGGAAACTTCAACTGTCTACCATGTATTGTATGTAGTAGGGAATTGAGAATCATTATGGAATCCATTAGGTCAATGTCCATAATTGGTACATTTATTGATCATGAATTTAAATAATTAAATGATTATTTAGTATCATACCATTTATCCCGTTCATATTTTTGAAATTTTTAATGCCTAAACATCTTTATACAAACTTTTTAGAAATGATGTTTATAATGGAATATCATACAAGATTTCTAGAATTGTTCATATTCTCTTTTGTATTCTATTACAATGGTCAGTAACCTTTATTATTTTAGATTATACATTAACATCATTAATATTATACAACTCTACATAATTCATTCTGTACAATAATAGTATTCTTTAAAAATCACTCCATCGATACAAATTGTTTGTATGAATAAATATAAATACCCAAGTGGGGATGAATTGAGTCTAGCTTAAACTAGATGGATAATTGAAAATTAATTCCCCCTTTTGATCAATAATGAAATGAAACAATCTGTTTGTCTAATTGATAATATGTTTTAATAAAAAATTAGAAAATAAAAAATGAATTTTTATAGTAGTTCGAGGAATAGAGATCCCCAAGTCAACTCAACTTTTCTCCATCTATGTGAATTATAATTTTCCCTAAGCATGATGACTTATTGAGAACATATAAAACTATGTTCATTTAGTTGACACCTTTTAACAAACTAGGTTCTTTAATAGGAATCCTAGAAAACAAAATATTAGTTCAAAAAGTATAACCTACTATAAAAAAGTGTTGATAATTATTCAATAAAAATTCAGCACATAGTTTCCTCTAAAAATGTTTAAGAATATATATTTAGAGAAATATAATAATTTATTCATTGAACAGTCCTATTGATGAAACTATTTGATATAGTGGAAAATAAAAATAATTCAGAGTTGAAAAAATAGTAACATCACAACAGTAGGATTGATATAAAACTATATAATATTACATTTAGGTGTCTAATGTGTCTCCCTAATAATTTAACAGGATGAATATTATAATATTATCAATTGAATCATTACAATAGTAGTAGAAGAATTAATCCTTGAGAATCCTCATGAAATTATAAAAATATTCATCATTGTGGAACATCATTGAATCATAGAATTGTTATTTAAATATTTTTTTCTCTTAAATTATATCTATTTTTACAATATATAAGGAGGTATATCAAATATTCAACCCATTTATGATATATAATAAATAATTACTTTAGTTTGAACTATACGGGAAATAAATATCACACTATAAATTCTTATTTCAAATTATTTAGTGGGATTGTAATTTTAATTTAATCACCCAGTAAAACTCATAAAATTCCATAAAAATTAGAATGATTTATTTCATTATTCATATGTTTTTTAATGATATTGTAATGGATTGTATTCAGATATTTAATCTGATACAAATTATTATTAAATATTTGAAAATTTTAAATAATATATTCTTCTAGTTGCCTGCTTAAACATAGGTATTTAACGTAATATGAAAAAATTAAAATAAAAAATATATTATTGATGCTAATTTTAGTGCTAAATGTCCATATATTATATACACAATTACAGATTTCATCACAAATATTATGTTCCCAATCATAAGGTTAACTTCAAATGTGTGGTACATGAATTAGAATACTTTATCAAAATTTAGGTTAACAAACCTAATGATCACATTTACCAATTGAAACGTGTAAATTCATTATATAGGGAACACACCCCAAATGTGTCTAGATTTTCAAATTACAGTACACATTCCACTATATCCACTTATAAATGATTATACGATGTTGACTTATTCCCCAGTATCAAACCCTCCCCATCCTCTATTCATCCTACCCCCCAATCATAATTTTGGATCTATTGGTTAATCCACATCCTGCAATGGATAAATTGGATTCAGTCGATCTTTCCCTAATTAAAATACTCCTCCATTCAACCACCACCAGGATGACATGTATTCCTCTGATTCCAAAAGATTCATCTTGCAGACCCTCAATCTAGCTCTCTGGATGGGTATCCTTATCATTATCTTCCCATGGAATCCATTGAGGCATCATTGGACATATATTTGTGGACATTGGGAGCATGTATTTGGGAATAGAATCCTTCCCTTAAATTCAATCATAATTTCATCTCCTCTAGGGGGATCAATGCTCAAGCCAATTTATTGGTCCTAAATCAAAAGTCATTAAATGTGGTTATTAACTATAGGGAGGATTTTTGGATGTTTCATGAACCCTCCCTTTAAATAAACCCCTCCTAGTATGTAAATGAATAAATGAAGATAATGACCTCTAAGTCCACCTCTAGTAGGCCCCAAGGTGGCGACCCACACCAATTTTATACAATCTCAGAAAAATGTGTGGTGTTTCCCTTTTTAATGAAATACTAATGAGAGATAAAATATTTCATCCCAAAATTAATCCAAGATAAATTTATATAAAATAAATACAAAAACATCCAAAATTAATGTCTAAAATAAAACATTTACAAATAATAACATCCCTATAGATTGTAATAAACGTAATGCTACATTGTGAGACAACATCTATCAAGATCTGAGCTAGTAAGGTCTATCACAATGTATGATATAATACTAGAAATAGGAAACTAGTTTTATATATGTAGGGTGATCATATAAGTATACTTAGTTGGAAACTAGTGTCTCTTATGTACAACTTAGATAAGCATACTAATTCTCCAGTGATAAAATGGAAGAACAGACAACTCCTAACAAGGTATACTAACCATCACCACATCATCAAGGCATGCTCACCATGTAACAAAATTAAAGTAATGTAACATAATAAGCACATCCATAATAGGGAAAACCACACCACATTTCCGCTAATGAAATTTTCTCACACCCTAAGGAAAAATGTCCTTGTACTCCCACCTCTTCTGAATGTACAACCGCACAACCATCCCTTATACACAAGGGATTTATAGATAGTCCTATAACACATAAAAAGGAAGCACATCGCATCCCACCCTCACACATCTATTCCTAACACTACATCTCATCCCACATATTAACACCCGAGAAACATGCAATGTCACATTTAAAAAACACCTTCGGAAGCACAACACAACTCAACCCGAAAACACATGTGAAAAAAAAACTCAATCCCAAATACCTACGCCATAGAAACCAAAAAAATAAACAAAACATGGGATATAACTTCTTGGATGACGGGAATGGGAAGCAATAGTGGCATCCATCCACCCTCCCATTAGGATATTTGGGAAATACACACTACCTCGTAATAGTGGGAGTGTTTAGCACATGGTTCATAACATGAGAGGATTCATATATAAAACCCAAGAACATATAATATTTATATTTATAACATCAATAACTAAAGTTCAAACTATGGGTTCCCCATCAAACATCCAACTCACAAAACCACCTTTTATTCTACATTTAAATACACAACCACACAATAAACCACAAACTCAATTCATGCCTTCCATCCAGTTCATTATCCAATTCTCATTATTTATTAAACAATTCATTTAGTCATTCCATATCTACCTGTGAAAATACTAGGAAATTCTCAAAACATTCCACACAAAAATATTCACACAGAGAAAGAATAGCATTGTCAAATTTACCAATATCACATTCATCTCCCTTTAAAATCCATTCATGACCTAACATACTCATATCGAGATACAGAAAAAAATTCTATATGTTTTTAATTTTGCAAGGTAACCATTAAATCAACATACATCACCACTATTCAATGTCATCCAGCTGAATCCATCCTCTCACCAAATTAAACCCCAACTCACTACCACACCCAACAACACATCTCACCCCAACAATTCTTATCCTCCTTAATATATAACACAATGGCTCCCATTTCATCCATTAACATAATCATAGCACAACCAGATTACAACCTCGATGAACAACACATCCCATCCATTCCAAAATCAACAAATTTCTCAACATGATATTCCATTATACATTAGGAACCTCTCCTCAACACATAAACAAAATCAAAATTATACCACCACAAAAACCAAAAAATCTATATGCATATTTAACAAGTATATGTTCATTATTTCCACTAGATAATTTTCACAGTTTTCCGAGAAGGTGTGATTTTGGGGCATCCATTTATTAGGAATGTGTATTTTGATAGAAAAATTAATAAATAATTGTTCAATGAAAAAAAAAATAATCAACATTCATTCCATATACCATCCAATGAATAGAAAAATATCCCCAATGGCCATGATTTTTAGGGCGGTGTTTATCATTTATAATTTGACACAAAACCCCAAAACAAATAACAAGAAAATCATAAATCCCTTTCCCCCAACCCCAAAATATTGATCAAAAAAATATTCAATTATATAAATTTAATTTGGATTCTGTTATCTTCACATGGGATACAGTCGTACACCCACACATCATGATACTCAATTGGGATAGATGAAGCAAACCTACATTTAAAAATTACCAATCTAAACTTCTTGATTTCACCATGATAGGGGGAGTGCATGTAGTAGAAAAAATCCTAGGGATAATCATGGTCCAAAGACTACAGAAGAAGTCATTCCTCCATTAGGAAGAAATGATTGGTTGACGTCTAGTATCAAGAGAAAGGGGAGAATGCAAGGAATATATGATCTTTTATTTAAAATGGCCTGATCCTAAATCAATAAGGTAAAAAAAATTAAAATCTATTAAAGTTGGTTCATGAACAAGGCCACACTGTTCGGATTTCAAGGAAATCAAAAAAAAAATAGAAGATATATATGATTTGAAATGGCTCTAAAAAACATTAATGGTTATATTATGTTTATTTTATGTCAATGAAAACCCAAATGGGGAGAAAATATATAAAACATGAGAAAATATGAAATTAAAAAACACTGTTTGCAATGAGAAACCATTGGACTAGTGAAATGTGTGAACAAACACTACAAAGATACCAATTGGAGTCACTAGTGTGAGTCACTTGTTTGAGTTACTGGTGAGAGGCACCATTGTGAGTCACTTATGTGTGTTACTGGTGTGAGTCACCATTGAACCTCACCATTGTGACTCCCCATTGCAACTCAACGTCAAAAACTACCATTTTGAATCATCATCACGACATACCATTGCAACTAACCATTATGAATCCTTGTTGTGACTCATCATTGGCAATCACCGTTGTAGCTCACGGACCAAAAATTTAAATTTTGGATCAATCGTGAATGAGTCATTGTGTCCTACTAAAACATTTCAACCACTATATTTTCACCAAGTAAAAGACTTGAGAGGTCTGGGGAGTTACATTAGATATCTCTGAAACTATTATCTCCCTTGGGAATTCAAAACTAACAATATATGATTGTGGTGTCCGGACAACCACCTCGTGAGATACCACTCAAGGATCCCTTGGACATCCAATCACATAAACATCTAATGATAAACCACAATTCATTGTTCAAAATATTGTGTGGGAGCCTCCTCATCAAAGAATACCTCCTCTAACATAGTTGACACAAAGAAACAAATGGAACACCACACAAGAACAACAACCATACTGTCCATATAGGTGAACTAGTGAATTACATCATCCATTCCAAGATACTATCTACTCGGGGTGGCACTGAATCACAAACACGATTTTAATGACAACATAATTAGTATGACCTGATTCTGAATTGGGTCCTCCAATCATCACATTCCATGATATTTTATCAAATAATGGAAAAAAGAAACAACTCCTCTATCAAAAAATATGGTTCAAATATTAGATCACATTGAAGAATAGATTATATAAAAACTCAAGACAACCCTGGGTACTAGTTATGTGTTTATGCTTCTCTATCGAATGTACTCTCCTCCAAACGACCTTGCCTCAAAATCACAAGTACCAAAGGAATGTTTTGTCCATGAAACACCTTATATTAATGATCTTGGATCTCCACTATTCATTCCACAAATACTTCATCATCCTCGATATCTAACTCTCCCAATCAATGATGTGTGATTCATCTTGTAGATACCAATTAATATAAGACACATGAAAGACATCATTAAATCCTCTCCATCTATGGTGGAAGTTCCAACCAGTATTCCACTTCACCAAAACTTACCAACACCACATAGGGTCTGATGAATAGAGGAGACTACTTACTCACCCTTCCAAGTCTTTGATTCCCACGGTGAGGGGAAACCATCAAGAACACGTGATCCCCATCGTCAAACTCCAATGAATTATACCTATGATTGGTATTTGATTTCAACCTATTCAAAAATTCATTCATTCTCCAATGAACAAGAAGAACCTTCTCGGTCATTCTCTGCAATACCTCAGTTCCTAGAAAAACATTCTTTCTTACCTCTCTCAACCAAAAATGTGAATGACATGAACATCTATACAATTCTTCGAATAGATGTATGATAATGTAATAGTGATGGATAATATTGTAATAATTCTCTATGTAGGTTGTGTGTCATTCCTAAGATCCACTGAAGTCAAAGACGCATGATCAAAACAGGTACCCCAATGTCTGGATAGTCTGTTTTGTCTGCCCATCTGTCTGACAGTTGAGGGTAATGCTGAGGTGAAATTGAGTTCCAAATTTTTTTAATCCCCTTAAAACTCAGGAGGTAAAATATGTATCCCGGTCTAATATAGTTAATCTCATAACTCCATGAAACTGTAATAGTTTATCCACATACCTCTTCACAGAGCCATCCACTGCACCGGAATCATTGATTGCTATGAAGTGAGATGATTTTATCAGTGAATCATGTATTACCTAAATAGAAACATATCCTACATATAGAACACACAATTATATGATGTAATCAATTGATATTTCATTAAAATTACACTTGGGAAAATCCATGGGTTGAAACAAACCACTGGGAAAATGGTTCTCATCCTTCACCTGCAGAAAAACCATAAACCTTTACATAAACTCTTACACTACCCTCTTCATCCTGATCCAAAAAAAACTAAATCCCTATGTCATGGAATTTAATATAAATTTTTGGTTTTTCTACTAATGGTGAGTTATGGAATGTAACATGTACAATCTCATTAATTTTTATCAGAACAAAATACCTTCCATGGAATAAAATTATACTCTAACCATCCTCCTACCATCCCTCAGGAGAATCTCTATTGTAAATGTGATCCTTAAACACCTCTACCTCTGAGTCTCACCACTGAGACTCCACATTTTTCACTAGATCATACTATACCATCATCTGAAACAAACAACCTCTAATAATGTACATACATGTATCCCAGTGAAATGTTGAAAAATCCACTATTTTCTTCCAAGATTCCACAAACCTTCGAACAACCTCCTTTTGCGACATCCTTCTCAAAGAATCGGCCACAATATTTCCCATTCCTAATGTGTAGGCGATCTTGAAATTTTGGTCCTGAATAAACATTGTCTACCATTGTTGAAGAAATTTTAGATCTCGCAGGGGAATTATATACCTCAATCTCGTAAAATCTGTGAAGACCAATAAGAACTCCACTAGGAGTTATTTCCACAAAAATATTCGTCTAAAGATGACTGCCACTAACTCCATAATTTGGGTTAAATAGTTACATTTTTTGGGAATAACTACCTAGAAACATAATTGATCACATCCTATATCTGAATCAAGATGAATCCTAGGACCATATGAGAAGCGTCACAAAACACCTCAAACATCAACTCTTCCACATGAAACCAGAGCAATTGAGCCATCCAAATTCCCCTTCACATAGTTGAATGCTGCCTGACACTATCCACTCCACACAAAGGCCTAGTTATTCCTCATCAAATATATAAAAATATCTACCACTCTAGAGAAATCAGGTAAAAACATTCAATAATATCCCACAAGGCTAGTGAAATTAAGATCCTTGGCCACAACATTTTGTTGTTCCAACAAGAAAACTATTCAACCATCGATGGGTCTACTGCTACCACCTTATATGACACCACATGTGCGATAATATACAAATCTCGTGTCTAGAACATACAATTAGACAACTTTTCAATAAATATGGTTGTGTCTAAGTACTTCCAAGATAGTCATGATATTCTAGATTAGTTCCTCATGTGAATTTTAGAAGATCAGGATGTGGTTGATAAATACAATGATTTTTTTTTCAATGAAGTCAATGAAAATAGAGTTTATAATCCCCACGAACATTGATGATGAGTTAGTAAAACTGAACAACATAATTATGAAAATTATTTTCACATACCTGGAACTGAAATTTGTCTTTAGGATATCAGCCTCTTTTACCATCAAATGGTGGTATCCATAAAACAGATCAATCTTATAAAACCAACTCTACACTCTTCACTAGTTGAAATGATAATCTCTCCTCATAATGGGATAACAGTTGTTTTACTGGTACATGATTTAGCCTCATGTAGTCTATGTACTAACTTAGACAACCATCTCCCTTCATTTCAAAGAACCCAGTTACACCCCACAAAAAAACAATTATCGGGATATAGCCCTCCATCATGAGGACATATGTCTAGATTCTAAGGTCCCACAATTTTGAAGGTTCCATCTGATTAAGAACCATCAAAATCAAGGAAGTTTTAGTCTGAAGGTCTATTACGAACTCAACATAGTGTTTAGGGGTGAGAGTCATATCCTTTTTAGGAAAAACATCTATAGACTACCTGACAACTATAAGAACCTCCACAATCCCAACGTCTACTAATTCTACTTACATCTCAAACAAAATCGAATTAAGATGCTCTACACATGGACTGCCCACTTGAGAGCTCTTCTCACCAAAGACAGCCACATTTCATCTATCCACATCTAAAATCACAACTATTATCAAGAATTTCTCTATAATAGCATGCACAGAATACAACCAATAGATGCTGATAATGAAATCTTATGGAAAAATATTTATAAAGAAAATATCCCCATGGTGCTGATGTAGTCCCAACAACTATCTCTATCCTCATAAAACATCATACTAGATGGTGATGCATCTAACTCATGTAATCAATAATAGGGTAACATGGATCATTTCATCATTTAGTTCTAGAGAATCAGATTGAATGTTTTCATTAATAATGTGAAAATCTATTGAATCAATCAAAGCCCATGAAATGTTACAAAATGATTTGACCAGATTCTAAAAATATATAGTCCTACGGGAAATGCTACATTCAATGGATGAAACTAGTAACGCCCAAATCCTCAAACCCTTTGCTAATAACTGACTTAATGACCAAGCTTGGGTCAAGGTCCCTAAGGAAAACCCTTGGCATGCCACTACATGCTCAGTCTCCCCTTAGTGGAGCATGAGCCTTCTGTCCCAGATGATGAAATGACATACCTGAAAACTGATGTAGAGCCTGGTGCAGAACCTATCGACAATACTGATCATTAACGGATTTTGGAATCCGGTTCTAATGATGTCTAGAAACACCATGAGGGAAACTCATTGGCCTCATTCTCATAGGAAATGGATGAGAATCAGAAACTCAAAACTGGAATTGCTAAGGTCAATACCCTAAAAGTCGATACCTCAAAGGCCATGGCTCCTGAGACCTTGTGTGGTAACTCTTCCTCTCTAAGAACCATGATGGATACCCTCTCATAGTAGATCTCATCAACAGTGAATCTTCTCAATCACTTTTTCCTTCTTATGAACCTCCATGTATGTCAGCAATGTAAAAGTACTAACTTTGTACTTGATATAACGATGAATATCTTCCTCTAGGAATCTCACAGAAGACTCCTCATCAGGAAAGTGGACAAGGGAAAAGTGAAGAAGATCTTGAAACATTATCCCTATTTCATGTACCTACATTATCCCCTTCTGGATGGAGTGTAGCACCTACCTCATATCGGCCATCACGGTCTATGGGTGGAATTATGCTCGGAAACCCATCTCAAAATCGAACCACAAAACATTAGCCTCCTTCCTCTCCCCAAATTCCAATTTCTACCAAAGATGTGTAGGTCCCCAAATCTAACTAACATCCAATGGAACACAGTACTCTATTGAATCCCATATCTAATTTAAGGTTATACCATTCTCATCTAGCTATCTCTTTGTCTCCTTTCCAAAAAAACACCCATTGTACATTCCAAAGGCATTCCTCTAGAAATCATTAAACAACCTCTTCCAATGGTCATCCGTTAACACTTGGTTTACTCTACACCAATCAATTGTACAGGTTTGTTCACTATCAACTACTCCAGCTATACATGGACAACGATCAGGGTTCCATAGCTGAAATGTATAAAATGAATTCCTAAGCCTGAGTAGTATTGAATATTATTTAATATTCATTTTAAATAATTTAATTCACTTCATAATCAATTTAAATATCCGCAAAACAACCTAACTCAAACAATAAAAAAACTCATTATAATTCTTAAATATATTATAGGGTCTCTACCATGTAAATAGTGTAGCCTCACTTGGTCATTTAGTGGGCATAGAGTCATTGAATCAGATCATGAGGGGCCCAAAAATCCCATGTCCTAGACAGTCTACCCCTTGCCTATGTGATGCACAGAGGTCACCAAACATAATTTCCCAAACAAACCATGAAATCATCACTATTCATAACTCAAAACTCCATTTTATCTCTCATCCATAACCTCTAATTCCTTTTTTCCATGAACCCTACATCTAATGATTTCCCTCATGGGATAATAGTGAATAATGTGTGATAATGTCCCACTGAGTCCTACCTTCAGTAGTCCCTTGGGTGGAAACCTATCCTATGTGTATACAATCTGTAGAAAAATCAGAGTTATTGACCTATTTAATGAAACAAGATCAAAAGATAAGATGCTTCATCCTAAAAACGCAAAGATAAGTATATATAAAAGAAATCCAAAACCATAAAAAATGAGTGCATAAAATTAAACTGTTATAGATAAAAAAAGTCTCCAATGTATGTTTCAAAATTAATGTTATGAATCAGAAAAAAAAATTCATGATTTTATCATGTAACGTCCAACAAAGTCTATAAAATTTTCATGGAATATTGAAAACCATTTTGTATACATTGGGTGAGCACACTAGTATACCCAGTCACGAATACATAGTCTCTCTTGCACATGTGAGAAAATAATACTAATTGTCATGTGATGAAAAAACATAACAAACAACACTAACAATGTATATTGACCATCCCCACCTCATAAAGACAATCTCACCAAGTAACTCATGTCATGTAGTGTAATATAATAAGCACATTGATGATATGGTACCTCACACATCTTTCCCATTAAATAGATACTCTCACTCCCTAATAGAAAATTTCAGGGTGTTACCACATCCCTTGAATGCACCATGTAACAACCCTCCTACACACACCTGAGGCTTAAAGCAAGTCATGCCACATGGGAAATCCAATCACATCACATCCCTATCACACACACCTGGGCCTCACACCACATCTCATCCTACCTGAAAATCATGGGTCATATAACATGTCATATCTCAAAAATCCATTCATAATCACCACACATCTCATCATGAAGACATCCAGGAAGAAAGAAACACAACCCATCCTGAGGACACCAGGGAAAAATAAAACTCACACACACACACCTGGGCCCCACAAACAAAACTTTACCTAAAGAATATTCATATATCACTTCCTAGAAGAGGTTTCAAGGAACATTGGGTGACATCCTTTCATTATCACACCATGATTTTTTTTAGTGACACCCCCATGACATTAGGGGTGTTTGATGGATGGTTCTTAAATATGGTGGAGGGAATATAGAAAACACATTCACATGAATTGTGTGTTTGTATATTGTATCAAGAACTAAAACCCAACCTATGTGTTCTCTAAAATACATATAACTCACAAAACCTCCTATAATGTTACATATAAATGAGACATCGAAAAACAATCCACTAACTCAATTCATACCCCCATATGATTAATTATCCAAATCTAATTATTTAATAAAACATTCAATTATTTCTTATATAATTACTCTTGAAAATACTAGGAACACCACAAATGAATACTCAATAAAAAACACAAAAAGGTGAAGATGTACCATTGTAAATTAACCCACTTCACATTACTCTCTATTTAACAACCATTCATGACACAACTTACTGATCCTGGGATATGAGAAAGATTTATATAGGTTATTAATTTTGCGAACAACCCATTCCAACCATTTCCATCATCAATCTTAAATGTCATTCCACTTTATCCATCCTCCAACCAATGAAATCCCAAAAATCTTATCTGCACCCAAAAAATATTCCCACAACAATTATCAGTTTCCCCGCTATAGAACTGCACCGCACCCATCACATCCATCTACATAATCATTGAATAACCTAATAATTTCCCCACTGAACAACACATCTGATATATTCCACAATCAATCGATATATCAACATGATATTCCATTAAAACGTATGATCCATCCGACAACATATAACCATTTTCACAACTGTTTGACCAAACAAACAAAAGAACACATATTCATATCCACAATTTTGTAGGGTGTTTTGATTGAATAATTAACTGCAACGAAACAATAAGCAGTTCATATCCACAATTTTTTCTATCTCCATCATGTTGAAAATAAAACAAATAAATTATAATTATTTAATATGAATTCAATTAAATTGATGTGGGATACAATCATACACCCACCATGCATAATAAGAAATTTTACGGGATGAAGAGAACCTACTTGGAATAATAATTGATCGAAACCACTTGATTTAAAGAAGATAGGGGGCCCACATGCAATAAGAAAACTACAGTTGGAAAATACTATATGAATACCACAACACATGTCATGTATCCTCATGGAAGAAATGTTATTAAGATTTCATGTATCAGGGGAATGGAAAATAGATATGAAAGTGAAGATCTATGCTTTAGAATGTCCTGATTCAAAATCATTGGGGGAAACAAGATTTAAAATCCATTAATGAGGGATCTTTACCATGTCCATGATGTTTTGAAGTAAAAGGACGCATTAGGTTCTAGAAGATAGATATAATTTGAAATAATAAACAAATATTTTTTTAAATTTATTTTACATAAAAAAATATAAGGGGGAATGTAAGAAAAAAATAGAGAAAATATGGAATTTAAATAAATGTATTAAAGCTATATACTATTAGAAGAGTTCATAGGGTGAGTCACTATTAGTGAGATACTGATGAAAGTAACCACTGTGAATCAGCTGTTTGAGTCATCAGTGTGATTCACCATTACTTCTCAACATTTGGACTCATTGTTGCGACTCTTCATCATGTCCTTACATTACAACACCACAACACGTCCAACCCTTGTGACGTACCATTTCGACGCACAATTGTGACTCACTGTACTCACTCTCCATTGTGACTCACAATCGTAAAACAATAATTATGGTAATATAATGAAATTAGACATGCTGACCTTATGGAACTCTTTAACCACTAAAATTTCACAATTTAATAGACCAAAGAGGTCAGGTATAGTGAATTATGCATTGTTTCAAATCAATTGGTTTGTTGAAAAATGGTGGTTCAGCATCTTCAAATAGTTAATGGATTCTCATTTTAGTCCTGACTATGCTCAAGCGGTCATTTGGATTAATATTTTAGAGATTCCACCTCAATATTAATAACCATCACATCACTAATGGTATATAATAAACCATTACTTCATTCCTCTATGATAATGCAACCACTTTTCAGATTTAAGATGTATTGGTAGAGTATATATGCATTAATATTGATATATGCCACTCTCTTATTTCTAAAACAATTATCTGGTATTGTGATGTATTTTCTTTGATTTAATAATTTATTTTCCTATAAAAACAAATTTATGTATTTTATTTCTTCTTTAGGTTCACTCCCTAAAAAGTTTTTAGAAACACAATAACAATCTTAACTCCCACACTAGTGTTTATTCACTAGTTTTAGCCCAATAATTCACATGAGATATTGTGGTTATTGGTTTTGTGGATGTTGAAACATTATTTAAAATTGAATATGATCCCATTATAATCTTATATAATCCCTGCATACTAACTTCCACTCCATTGGTCCCTCTGTTATCCCTGTTAATCACTGTTTTTTGATCTGTGCACAAGGATAATTTCAATACAAGAACAAATTTTGTGTTCTTTTCAGTAGAATATTATATAAATCATTTTCAAATCTTGATGAAAATCATTCCATCATAATAAAATTATGAATTTTGATATGGTCATGTGATCTCCATCATAGGGATTCATGAATCATTCCTTATCATAGAATATTTCTAATTATCATAGTCTCTTTCTTTAATGATCTTATTACTTTATCATTATATCAATTTGTCAATAAAATGGTTACAATTTATTTTTTCATGTGTATTATCACCCAAATACGTTCTATACTTCCCATAATCCAAACATTTCATGTATTATTGATAATTCTAAACATGAAGTAATATCCCCCTCTTCATAGTCAAAAATCTCATCAATGTTGTGGGAAAAATTCAAGGCACATTCCATTTCATTGATTTCATTCCTCCTATAAAATTCATGGTGCCATGGGTATTGAGAAAATAAAATATTTCCTTTTATCTAAGATTCACTATAATAATGATAAATTAGTCGAATTTCATGAAATAAAGATACACCCGTAAAAATTAAAGAATTTTCATGGATGATTGGGCTTTATACATTAATGCAATGAGATATTGAAAACAACAATATATTGGTTTTCAGGAAATTATTCCACAATGTGAAGAATATAACTATTTTTAACCAACATATTTCCACTAATATCAAATTTAATATTATTAAATTTTTTATATACGTTGTCTACATAAAATTTAATGTAAATGAAAGGGTGGTATGTTAGCATGATTTAGAAAAAATCAATATGGGGTATGTTCCTTGGCCCATTGTAGGGACTTATAAATTAATATTTAAATAATGAGAGGAGAAGGGTGGATTGTTTCAAGTGAGGAATGAAAGGCATGAGTTCCCTAAAATCATGTCTAGGAATGGATATTTAGACATTGGATACTCTGTGGATAAATATAGGCGGTGAAATAAAAAAAATGAATTCATCGAACATGGTATCATATGAATTGATTATTTTTTTAAATCTAGTTTATCTCTTCATTAACTAATCCCAAATTGGATCACATGGGTTGACTGACTTTAGATCACTCCCATATTCTCATCCTTCTTGAAGATAGTGGTGACATTAGTGTGCATTTCTAATATTGTAGTTGGTGGTGGATATATCCAACCTATCATCTTGTTACAATATGATCATGGGATCTACTCATTGATGGTGTATCATGGATTGTATTTTATTATAAAATTTTATGCTTTAATGATTATATGAGATACTAGGGATTCAAGTAAAAAATACCATTTCAATGATTCAAATAAATATAAAGATGATATTGAACTTGCTGAGTTGGAGATGGAATCTTAGTCGGATAATGACTACATCAAAAACATATTATTCTTGATGAAAAATTTGGATAAATTACATACTAGGATTACAATATTATATAGATACATGTCTGTAGTGACATGTTTAATTGTGGGTGATAAAAATGTGTCTCTCTTATATTCATGTATCTGAGAAAAATATGCCTCCATCATTCCAATCATTATTCAATGAGATGGTTGATTCACAAACTATCCCCAAACAATTGGAGGTATGGATTATTCTCATTTTAGTTATAATCTATTATATGTTGACACTGACATGTATGATGGTTATCCATGTTATCATGTTGATCACATTCAATATTTTCTTCATGTGATTTACCCAGATATAATCTCCTACATTGAGTGTATTCAAGATGAGTAGTTATCCTAGAAGGATGTTAGTGCACTATATACTAGATATTCCCCCATTACCAATAGATTTCAAGGATAAATCAAAATGAATTTATTGTTGCACATCAGTAATGAGATGTTGGTTTTAATTTCAGAAAATTTTTGTGTGAGGGAGATGAAAAAATTGACTTATGCTACTCCATTGATTTAAATTCACTTATTTAAATACCCATCCTCTATTAGACTGTATAGGAAAATAAGTGTGTGAAACATTTCCTACCAATTAATTTCTACTGTTATCAATAAATTGCTCCTTGTACATCATCATAAATAGATTTTGGATAAACAACATGGTTTCAAATGGGGGAGATCTACCACAACAACAATTTTATTCTCCATGAAATGATTCACAATGTTAATATGTAGGATATTGATTCTAATATCTTTTTTAATATTGATATGAAAAAAACATATCATATGATGAACTGTAGATTTATTATTAGATTCATGGGATTCATGGGGCTCTCCAAGAGGGTTATTGATCACTTCTTCATGTGCTTTATTTCATCAAATTATTTTGTCAACATCCTGAAGAGATGTTATGGTTCCATTACAGATGTTGTGGTGCTAAGGAAAGGAGAACATATATCCCCCATTGTGTTCATTTTTTTCCAAGACACCATCGTTAGGTATATGATTAAATGAATCATTGAGGAATGTTCCCATCAATTTCATTATAGTTTTAACATAAATTTGGTTTCTCAACACATCTTCTCTAATTATACTATTCATTTATTCATTGAATGTTGTACATATATTGAGGGACTCTACCATATCCTTGATGAGTATAATAATATTAATTGGTAGCTAATTAAAAGATGGAAATTTAATTTTTATATATCTAGATAATGTTGTATTTGTATAGGGATAACAATGGATGAATGAAAGGGATTATCCAAAATTTATTTACCAATATACAATTTTGGTAACCTGATCTACATTGGTCAAATCATTATCCACCATATTAATGGAATTGAAAAAATACCACAATATAATTAACTGGGAAATTTTTTTCCACTAATTTGAAGGATTAGTCAGCTTATTTAATACTTTTTAGAAATCACTAAAAATCTAAAACACTGTTATCTACAAATTTGCCAAATGTACTGCACCGAAATATTAATAAAATCATAGATAGAATAATCATGGATGAACATGCAGAGGGATTATAAAACTGAGCATTATTTCATTGAATTTCTAGGGATACTGAAGATAAAGGAATAATACATATAATTGTTATGGATACCATAATAATTCATTTTGAAATAATAAAAATGGACATAATTTAATGAATTTCCCAATCTAAATGATTTATTATTAAAAAATATGGGTCATTTCTCAACATATCTGGGGGAGATCTAAACTCTAATACATGACCTGTCACAATATAGGTATTCTTCCTCAAAACATATGGTTGACTTGTGTGTATGGAATGCTCATTTTTGGTTTTCTATTGTGATGGGGAGTGGGTGGGGATTCATAGTATTTATATTACCTGGAAGTTCCTTCGTAAGATCTAGTTGTGTTGGGAATATGATTAATGGAGATGTTCTTAGAAGTAAGAAGATGTTATTTTACCGAGTGTTGTATTTTGTTGTCAAAAGGATAAATTAGTATACTTTTTAAATGCCTTATAAAATTCGATGATTCATTGATTATTTTTAATTAAAAAATATCAAAATTTGTACGGTGAACATATGATGAATGTAATGTGAATGAAATTGGGGTTAAAAGTTTTTTCAATCATATTTAGATATGATAGTAATGAAAGTTATTATAGTATGATAGGGATGTATCAATTCATTCTTCATCAAATCTGACAACACTAATTGTGATTGATCGAAAACTATATATCATGATAGACAATATTATAGATGAAAACAAATTTTTTTAATAATTTAGGTGATATTGAAACATCATGGTTGTTATTGTCACTACATATTTCAAAGGAGGTGTCTTTTTCCAATGTTTTCCATGTTTTTGGGCATCAAAAATATGGAGTATATTTTTTTACAAAAGGAAGAGTTTTTGAAAATGATTATAAGGAGTGTGCTATGTAGATTATGAAGTAATGTTCCAAGAATTCATATATGGTATGTGAAGCCTTGATATAAAATTAGTATAAGAAAGATTGTAGATAGTAGTGGTATGTGGACCGTGAAGCGCGTTATTCGGATTGTTCATATACCAAAAAAGGGAAATGGTTATTCGGTGGATCAATATTTATTGGAGGCCAGTGGTTCATGGGTGGTCAATAGTTCACACTTAATGGTTCCGTTCGTGGAACGGTGGAGGTGATTTAAGCCACCTAAATTGAAGAATTGAGGTATGTGAAACCCTTATGAAAATGGTTCATAGTCAAAAATTGTTCGTGTGAAAAATATGTTACATTGGTAAATCATAGTATTTAGTGAAGGATAATATGTATCTAAGATTTGAGATATTAGGATTATCATGTTTTCCAGATCTATTTTCCTATATAAGGAATGAAAATTCCATACTTATAGCTAAAAATTTTCATAATATTGAAACCTCACTCTAAGGAAGGTTTTGTCTGTGTTCAAAATAGTTTGTGGGGAGAATTCTATGTAATGATGTAGTTAGTAGAGGATAGATTCCATGAAATGAAAACCTATCAATGGAATAACAATAGGTTTGTAGAATAAGAATAAGTAGTCTTGGAAAATAAAATTCCACAAAATCCAAGGTGGTACATGGAAGATTATGTGAAGAAATTACTCCAAATTGTTACACAAATATGATACTGAAAGGAAATATGTGGAGTTAGTTAGACAAAATGTATGTGGTGGTGATATTTTTATGCAATAATATTAGGTTGTAAGTTGATGATGTACGTCGAGGTGGTAAGTGGACTAGTGACAGTTCATGTATTAGAGGTAGTTCATGGAAGAAGAGGATTCCTATGATGAACATGAGTTATACAGAGCAACTCTGTTCGAAAAGGTTTCATGCAGTTCATGGAGAAAGAATGAATGTTCACCAAGGACTCTAGGATGTTCCATTAAGACTCTATGTATGAAATAGAAGAGTCATATTTGAAATATAAAATTAGTGAAATTTGATTCAGATGCACCGAAATGTGTATTTTCATCATTTTGTGCAGGAAAAGGTACATACACTATAATATTGTTTTCAAAGAGATATACAAGTGTAAGGGAACATCCTACTCATTGTATTCTAAATCAAACGATTTTTATAGTGTATTTTCATTTTTTGGAATTTATTAAACCATAGCAAGGACGTAGATACACATATTGAGTAAGGAACCTTGTAAATTCTTATGACCATGTGGTTGTGAGACTGAATTGTGTTCATCATGGAATGAATTCATTAACTATAGGGGATGGTTGATTCATAAGTACCAAAACATTAAATAAAAATATATCATTAATTCAACCCTCCCCATCATAGTGACGTGTTGATCCGAATATGGTAACATTAATTTTTATCAATGGGACATGTTCCCCTTATTTTTTCTATACTCTTGTTTTGATGAGATGTGTGATGGAGAATCTAAATTATGTGAATAGTAAGGGGGTTACTATATTTGATATAATGAATTAACATAATTATAAAGATAAAGTAATGCATTTTCTTATATAAGTTGGCTATGAATTTTTTTAAGATACATTATATGGAATTCATACTATTGATGGATGGGTTCCTCTCATATTTGTTAATAAAAGGAATCATGAGAAATAATGAAGGGATAAAAAAAATTTAATCTCACAACTTTATAAAAGTGAGTCTTTAATAGTAAAACCTATTTCTATAGGTAAAGGTGTCTGGTATCTGTGAACAAACATCTGTGAAAGAAATAAAAAATGAAGAAGGAAAAAATAAATATTTGGAGGCTGAAGTATCAAGAATAGAAAATTGGAGAGTTTAAATCTGTCAGGGACGTCTTTACCAAGGTAAATGACATTATTTGTACTATCAGACATCATAGTGAAAAGTAGTAGGATTATACCGTTGTTGATAATATCTTATGAATTATGTTGGAATGGTTTGATGGCAATTTTTCTTTAATAAAAGACAGATACCCTAAAAAATTATATCTAGATCATTTTATAATCACTGTCATCACTTATGAGATATGAAGGGACTAGTTTATAAAAAGAAAAATGAAAGTTGATATATAAATGCCTTTCAATGCCAACATGAAGGTATAATATATGAATGCACATGAGGAATTTTTTGTTTCTTATTCTAACTCTAAAAATGAGAAATGAAAAAATCATGGTGATATTATTCCTCTGTTTTCTAAAAATTTTAAAATAGGAACAAAAATATATAAAGCTAAACATATGTTGAAGTGTTTTTAATGTGGATCTGTTGGGAACTTCACAACTAATTTTTCACAAATAAAGAAGAAGAACGGAAATTATGGAGAAGAGAGAAGGACTAAAAGGTCATGGAAGAATCATAATGATAATGAAAAATATTATTCCATAAAGAAGGATGAGGTGTTCATAAAATCCAAAATAATAACCTTTTTTTAAATATGATAATGATGACACTAGTGAGGTTCGATATAATTTTTTTGCAGATAATTACATAGATAATACTTTTTTTAAAATAGTGATTTATAAAGACGTATTAAGCATCACTTAAGAAGAAGTAGAAACTCTTCTTTAATCTCATTTGAAAGAATAGTTGAATGAATTTATAGGAAATTTTAGAAGATGTGAAATGGAAAGAAAGAAATATGATAAATTAAAAACCCTCATCAAACTATCAATAAGTATTTCTTAAAGAGAAAATAAAGTTGGTAAATGAGATTGACGATCTAAAAAATACACTTGTGAATTCGGAGGGTCATAATGAACATTTGAATGTAATGATAAATGAAAAATAATGAGGTTTGGAACATGTAAAAAACATTCTATATATGAACAATGTAATATGAGTTTCAAAAAATCTTACATTGATGTTGGTGAATGTTCTGGAATGAGTGAACCTAAGAAGGATCAATAAATGATACCTTCAAAGGATTAGAAGAAAAATGGAACTGATTTTGAGAAGAATAATGATGTGAATATTATTTATGTTGACAAAGATAACAATTTTGAAAAAATAGAATTATAAAAAAATATTGGGTCTGGTAAAATTTCTATTACAAATGGTCCTGATATGTGTATAATGAAACCTGATCTGAATAAAAATATTTCATCGAAATACAAAAAGTATGATGCAAATAAATTATATTAATAATTTTAATGAAAAACATACTCATAGTTCCTATAAATCATAAAATTTCAAATTAAAATATAGTTTCAAGGTATACTTCTGATATTTTGGAGGATTTGTATGCGAAGGAAATATGTGTTGGTTGAACTAATAACATTAATACTACTCCATAGGTAATAGAAGGAATGTTTTGAGGGGGAGTGAATCATATCTATAGAAGAATTCTGGTAAGGATGTCCATATGAAATATTAGAAGACTCGTGTTAAGGTAGATATTAGGATCCAACTGCTGAAAAATATTTATGAAAGATGTGAAAAACAAGGAAATATGTCTATGTTTGTTCTTGAACATTTACCAGCACAATAAATGTTTCTAAAACATTATCAGAATCCAGCGGTGAAGAAAGAAAATGAATAAAAAAATATCTTGTATTTGAATCTAATTTTAAAGCTATACAAAGTAAATGACCATGGATTCATGATAGTTGATGTCCATCTAATATGAAAGGACTGATAAATATGTTAAAGACTGTGAAAAAATCAATGATAGAATGGTGGCATTTGGAAAAGATGAATCTCTATGAATAAAATGTGATTAATCTTCCATCATTGGGGATGAAAAGATGATATCTATGAAAATAATTATATTGTGATGGGATGAAAAACATCCTTCTGATTGTTTCATATCATTATTATTAGGGTAACAATGTTATCTTCATTGATGATGGGGTTTATATGAATAGAGAAGAATATGGACTAATTGATAGAATTGGTTTACATACAAAAGATAAATTGTTACAATTTGGTGAAATACAAAACTCATTCTATATGGTTTTGGTGGCTAAAAATCAATGGTATCATAGATGGATGGAACATATTTGTTAGAGAATCATGAGAATGTTATCAAATTCATATAGTTTCTGAGAAATTTTTGATATTTTAAGATGAATAAATTATTGGTGCACTGTTTTTCAGAAAATAAAAATTATAAATGCAGTGCATAATAAAGAAGAATTTTTTCCAAAAAAGACCACTTAAACTTATTCATTCCAATATCAGTGGGCCAATGCGAAAACAGTAAACAAAGAAAGATATGTACTTCATCATAATCAATTATAACTTCACATGTATTACTTGTGTAATGTATATGAGGTATAAGTAAATTATCTAAAAATGATTAAATTTTTCAGAAGGAAAGATGAAAAGGAATGTCGATTTTCTATAAGGAATTTGATAACTGATAATGGTGGTTAACTTATGATTGAATAATTTGAAAATTATTCAATGAAACATGTAATTTTTAAGTAGATCTGTTAACCAGACAAAACTAAATAATATGGGGTTATTGAAAGAATGAACAGAAGTTTGGTGGAAATGGGGAGAACTATGTTACATGAGTATAGTATCTCACATTACTATTAAAGGAAAGCCATCATTATTGATTTGTACATAAACAATGATTTTTCTAAAGACCAATCTCAGAGATTTATTCATATGAAATGTTTTATATAAAAACTCTTTGTTTGAAACACATAAGGGTTTTTGGGAGTCCATGAATCATAACGAAGAAATGTGGAAATGTTGGAATGTTTGGTCAAATAGTTGAGGATGGAAATTTTTATGGATATCTTATAGATGGAAGAGGCTATAAATTTTTTTAAAAATAAACAAGAATAATTTTTTATTTTTTCCTTTTTAATGTTGTGGAAAATATTATAAAACAAAATAAGATAACTATTGATATGGATATTGAGCTGTATAAGGAAGGTTTTTTAATCAATTTGGATAATTCTTCTTAACGTAGTAATTCATCTCCTGAAGAATATTCATAATCATTTATTTAATGTGATTAAGATGAAACTATAATATCTCATCCTTGGATAAGGAATAAAGTACAGTGTTGGGACATTATTAGTGATCAAAATCATAATATTTAATCAATATGAATTTTAAACATTATTAGACTACGAATTTTAAACATTATTAGACAAACATATTTGTATTCAAAAACCGAACCGAATTATGTGAATGGTGATTTTGAGAATTTATAATAGGATCAAACTATGAATGAAGTGCTTTATCAGATATATAAGAATGATACATTGGAACTCATAACCAATCTCAATAAATATATTTATTTGTTAAAAATATGGTTTTTTGGGACAAGATGAAGGAAATGATGAATTGATATGAAAAAAAGTTTGATTTGGTTGCAAAGGTTATTCAAAAATTAAAAGTATTGATTTTGATGAAAACAATTATCAGGTGGAAAGGTTAAAAACAATCCTAATTGTTCTAGTTATTTTGTCACATCAATGTAACTAGATCAATTAAATTGATTTTAAATGGTCATTTTTTGAATGTCTATCTTATCGAGAATATTTACATTGAAAAAACATGTGTATTTTATATTGGTAATGATAAATGATATATATGGAGATTAAATAGGGATTTGTATGGGATTAAACAAGCACCAAGGGCATGGTATTCCAAATTGGATTCCTTGATAAGGAAAAATATTTTCCAGAAAGGATGAATTGTTCGTAATCATTATATCATAGAAATTGAGGAATCATCTCTCATAGTAATTTTGTATACTGATGAAATTATCATTGTAATTCCACAACCCTAGTTACCCAGAGTATGTGAATTATTACATAATATTGGAATGATCATAAGAGGTCAGGTTTCGAATGAATGATTAGTTTAGTAGCCTTGGTAGTACTCGATACAGTCACATGTTTTACATAACATCATGAAATTGAAAAACAACTACATTTTGTTCCCTTTGAACCGACTCATATCTCTTATCCTATTCCTGAAGGTTAATCATAATATAATTCTTCGTATCCTAGGAAAAATAAAACATATAAAGGGTGAGATAAAATGCTCAGTAAGGATAAAAATATAGATGATACTATCATAAATAATAATCAACATTTAAGAAAATGTATAAGGCTAAAACAAAAGTCTTTTAAACATAAACTTTAGAATAATATGGAAATGATGAATAAAATAATTCAATTTACATAATCACATGGATATTCTAATAGTCGGTTATGTGGAGTCAATAAGGTTTTCTTATGAATTTTCTATTACTCTATTTTTTGAAAATCCGAAAACCCTCTATATTATGGAATTTTTTTATTCCCAAGGAATTATCATATTAAGGAAATTTTTCCAACCCCAAGGAAATTTTTCCTTACCTATGTCTTCATTGTTTATTTTATATTTTTTCTATATCTAACTCATTGTATTCTTAAGGATAAAATTATTTTTCTCATCTAAAATATCAAAATCCTATATATACATGGATATAGAGTATTTTGTTTTCAGGATCTAAAATCAGACTTTGAATTCTCTGAAATTCAGACCTCTAATTCTTTGAAATTCTAACTCCAAATTTGCTAAAATTCAGTCTCCATATTCATTGAAATTCAGACTCCGAATTCCATAGAATTCAGACTATGAGTTCATCAGAATTCTGACACCAAATTCATGAGAATTTAGACTCCAAATTCCTCATAATTCTGACTCTGAATTTCTCATAATTCAGACGCCAAATTCATTGGAATACTTGTTTTCAAATTTATTGAATTTAGGTTTTGAATTCTTCAGAAAATAGAATTTGGATATCAATGATTTATAGTCTCTAAATTATTATATGGTTAGACACTAAACATTTTTCGTAGACTCAAAAATTATTCATCCTTCGACTCTGAAAAATATATTTGGTTAAGTAAAATTATTTTTCCCATATATTATAAATTTATGAAATGATGTCATTCATTCTATTTCAAACTAACCATTTTTTGAGTGACAGATTTATAGGTCCCAATAAATTTCAAGGAAAAATATTATCATTGGATTAGGCATATGACCATCGGTGTAGAGACCCGAAGCTTTACATACATAGACATTACATTACTTTTGCGGAATACTTAGTACATAACAAAAAAACACACATAAGGACCGTAACAGTTTAGTGTCTTTGGAAACTCGGAATATAATCTTCTAATCGTGGTGAAAGATCTTCAACATCTCCCATAAAGATCTTCTTCTTTTTTTTAAAACCTAAATCATTTATTTATGTCCTAGGGAAAAGAAAACATAAAAGGGTGAGCTCAAATTCTCAGTAAGGGTAAAAAAAAGAAATATTAATCACATCATATTCATAAGAACATATCTTCTAGAAATCTTAACCTGCAAAATAGATCATAATTTCATAACATGGGATATGTCATAGTAGTGAAATGTAATCCCAATAATAATAACAAAAAACATTAAACTTTGTGCCATACACACATAATCATAGAGAATCATTTCATATTAGTCAAGACTCATTGCCAAAACTATCTTAGTGGACAAAGTCCCTTTCTGAACCAAGTTCACTCCTCGTTTCAATCCTGTTTCACTGAACCGGAAAAACAAACCATTCCAGCCATGTCTATCTCATGTGATATAAAATCTTTACCCAATGCATTGGAGGGAGATATAGGTCCCACCCATCTCATAATGATACCATTCTTATGTGTGCCACAAAATCATAAATCATACATCATTGCATAACCCATGTAATACAAATGGGATTCTTAAACAACATGACATCATAAAACAATTCATATAAAATAAAGGAATTCATATAAATAATTACATCACAACATAATAAAATCAATGTAATAATAGGGATAGAAACAGAACCCAATATTATCTTATATGGAAAATAATTTTGATAAAACACATGAACTCCATTCTTGAGGAAAATATCCTTTCTACTTCAAAAACATTTTCCTTTCTTATCATGTCATACAATTTTAAACTAAAAGAAGTTGATTTAAAATAAAATTGAAAACTTGTAAAGGAAGCTTCTTGGAAATAATTTTTTAAAAATCCATTCATGCCGTATAAGTTAAGAAAACATTCTTCGTACTTTTGTCGGAAAAGTAAAAAAGTACCTCGTACGAAAAACGACAAAAGAATCCTTTCATATCCATTACTAAAAAATCACCGAAGGGTAAAATTGGATATAAACTATTTTAGAAGGATTTAAATATTACATATTGAGGAAACATGGATGTGGATGATAAAATTCACCCCAGTAAATTCCAAAGTATAAACAATCTCGGATAAAATGAGATTGTGATATTTCTCTTACCTTCGGTCCGATTTGCTTCGAAAGTGTCTGAACCTCCTGTATAATGATTTAAATAATGTTATTGACTTATTCTATAATCATACTTATTGTTATTATATCATATATGGTCATATTCTTAGCTTCTTTGTAGTAATATTTCATTGCCACTTGTTATTCGGGTGTTTATAACTTTTTGTTCTTATGCGTGTTTTGTCGAATAAATTCTTATTCTTCTCTTCGGGTTATAGATACATCATTTACAGAATGGTATTAATGTACTATATATCATATTTATTAATTCAATTCATTTATATAATCATTATACAATGAATATCATGTAGAACGAATCGCATCACATTGTGGAGACGGTATTCCGTACGTACGCACAAGCGATGATATCGTTCCCATGATCATGGAATTGTATTAGAGTGTATGTATACTGTTTCAGAATCAACATCACTTTATAATAATCATATATAGTAATTATTTACACCATTATACCCATCCAAGTAAGGTGGTGGTGAAAAATAGATTACACCACGGCGTGGAGACGATATTCCATACGTACGCACGCGCGGTGATTTTGTTTTCCATAGGATGGATAGAAGGTGAAATGGGGTTGTTTCATATTTATAATGACAAATCAGTATATTAGTGATACTTATGTTATTACTTTATAATGAAACAACTAAAGAAGAATAAGTTGAAGAAGAAATAAGCTTGAAAGAATCAGGAGAAGAAATTACCTCTTCTTCGATACACCTCTTTGAAACATCCTCTTAGGGCACTAATATTGGTCTTTAAAGAAAACCAGAACCTCTAGGATGTTTCTAGGGAAGTGGAGAAGATAATATTTCAGGGGTTGGGCGAGCTTTAATTCTCAAATTGGTGTGAGGAGGAGAGGTAGGTGGTTCCCTTTTATAAGGGATGAGAGGGGCACCTTTGGAATTCTTAAAAATATTAATTTATAATAAATCTAACCCCACTTAAAAACCTCCAAAAATGACTCATATTGGAATATTAGATGAGATAGTGTTGTAATCTCATCAACAAATCAAATTTGGACATGTTTGGATCGTATTTTAAACCTTATCATTTTGATTTATCCTTGTTTAATCTATTTAAGTTTATTTGTGGTAATAAAATTATTAATTTTAAATTATAACAAATAATTACTTATTTGTTGTGAATTTTCCATAATTGTTTACTTTATAACATTATAGACCATATAAATTTAAATTTATAATTTTTAAATATTTTTGTGATTTTTAAACAATTTTATAATATGTTATTTTTATAGAATAACAATAGTGTCAATTTTGACACTATTCATTTATTTGAATTTAAATAAACTATATACAAAAGATATGTTCGAACTAAAAGCTTTAATAGATTCATAAAGGGTTATATGTATCTATAAAATTAGTTGATAACATTAAATAGTTCATATAATATTTATTTTATTACTTTTAAAACCATTTATTTGGTTTATCTCTTAATAAAATAATTACTACAACATTTTTGTATAATTACTTAATATACTGATTTGTTGCATAAAAATTTAAAATAAAATCCTATGATGAAGATAAATCTATTAACTTTCACAATAATACATTTACTTGAATTTATCATCTTAAAATCACAATATTTAAATTGTTATATTTATTAAATTAAGAAGGTGACAACTTTGGCATCATTTAAAATAAAATAATATAAGTTTCATAATTGCTTGCATAAGACTCCAAATGGTCAAATATTTGACCATTGGATGATTATAGTTTAACTTTACATGACTAATAAGTTTTGTTCAGGGTTTTGTGCCTTTTATGGTCACTATTAGTTTAATAATAACTATATTCTTGATTTTTCACTAGATAAATAATTTCTGCATCACTATTGTGTCACAATTAATGATAATTATTTAATCCCAAAAAATTATAAATAAATTCTAATGATGTAGATAATTTTGTTAGATTTATGTAGACTAATATTGTTTGAAGCTTCATGATGTTTATCAGTAACTTAAAATTATTATACTTATAGTATTTAAGAGAGTGACATGTTGTCACTTTCTTTGGTTTTAGTAATTAAATTATATTCATGGAAAAAAATCCATTAAATGAATCTAATCCGACCCTTAGGTGATATGGGTCTACATTTAGTCATCCAATAGTATTTTTCCAAGTGTTAGGATAATTTTATAATCTTATATTTACCCTTAATTACCATATTTACCTTTAACAATAATAAATAAAATTTACCGTAGTTACTATTCACAATGCCCAAAAATAAAAAGTATCTTTTTAACATAATTTGGATCCACTGATTCCAAATATGGAATCCATTTTTCCAAATTCAATACATAAAAGTTGCAGAAATTAAATTAAAATTAATCCCGTTGTCGAATGAAAACGGGGTTTTCTTTAAAACATTGCAAAAGATTGAATTGATTTAACCTATGAATTCAAGGTAAAATCAATGCTAATGACATAAATTATATTAAATGGTAAAAATATATTCTAATTATACTTTAAAACCATTCAATATTATAATTTATCCACATAAGATATTACGATGAAAAAAGTTGTTTTTAATTAAAATATAGCGTGTTTTTACTATTCATTAAAATATGAAAGTCATCAGAATAAAATGAAAAATTTATCCAAAGTAAATTTTTATTTCTTGATTCCAAATAATAATTTTATTTTTTCAAGTGGATCTTATAAACATGCCAAAAACTAGATTTAAAATGGGTGCGCCATCAAAAGGTGGCAAAACTGCATTTTTTGAAAAATACTTATTTTACCCAAAAAATTATTTTGTTCTTATACCATGTACTAGAAAATGTGTAAGATGAATAATAATGTTATAAAATTCAAATTTTAGTTAATACTATTCATAATGGCTTGTTCATAATAATATTATAATAATATATCGTTGTTTAGTAAAACCCGGTATTGCGTACAACACACGCTATCGAGGAAGGTTGTGATTGCATGTAATGCAAGCCAAGTCAGGGATGCGTGTTGTGAAAGAATCCTTCATTGTTTCGTATAACATAATCTAACCATATTTCATTTATACATTTAATATATATATATATATATACATAATGTTGCGTAGAATAACTATTATCAAAATTGTGTGCAACACAATCCAAGAATAGTGTTGCGTATACTGCAAACTAATACAATGTTGCATATAGCACAAGGTAATCTTGCTGTAGTATACAAATAAAGACATTAATGAAATTAAAAGAATATTTTTCATAAAATCTCGGGGTGTTACATTCTACCCCCCTTAAAATGAATTTCGCCCTCAAAATTCGTCGGGGTTATAAATGGTTTACTACTCGAAATTTTGTTTAATAGAAACCCACATCATAAAAAGGAATACCAAAACATGGCTTTAAAAACTGAAGTATAAAATGTAACGGTTACCCAAATTAACTCATCACTGGGTTTCCACGTTGGAGGACATAGGTGAAAATATGGATATGGAAGAAAAATCTAACCATCAAGTTATGATGGAGAGTGGTAGAGAACATGGCTATGAAAAAGCCAACAATCACAAAGCTATTGATTTGTGATGATCTAAGGTACTATCTGATTCATCGGATATAAGGGAACTAGGACATCATTTTTGTATTTCAAGATCATTTCCCTAAAGTTGATGAATTAAAAAAAATACTTACATGATTTTGGTACAATTTCACTATTGTTTGTGCTTTGTACAATTTCCACTTCATCTCTTAAAAAATTGAAGTTGAATTTGTTATTCATGAAGTTTTAATAGGTCATGTGATAAAATGATGGGTCATTCCATCTGTTTCAAACAAAAGGTTAGCAAAAGTTATCAAATATACATAAGTCTATCTATGGTGAGGTTAATCGTATATGATTCCAAAAATGAACTTATACTTCATATATCATACCGTGTAGTAAAATAAAACTAGTTTCTAATAACCAGGGACTTCCTGTAGGCCAGTGGTAGGCGATAAAGGCCAGTCACACTTCGGTTGTGTGTTCGACTCCCACATCCTTTTCCGACGCGATGGGTTGTCGCCCGTCCGGCAGGTTGTCCTTTTTCTAATGCTATATTACTATAACATCCCATCAACAATATCAAAAAGAGGTTTTATCCTTAAACAATACTAACTTATGTCCAACATAATCCATTCCAATATTTAGGCTTATCTAAAATACTTCGGTCCAAGCTCATAGTATAAAGAAAATGATCATGTGAATGCCATCATTTATCCCCCATATATCATAAGATATATCTTTTTGGTCAAATTACAAACATGTGAATACCTTAATCATGTATTATCTTGAATAATGAATACCCATTGAACCTTATTGAAAAAATGAATGATGTTAAAAGTTAACTCTTTCCACATACCAAAATCCTTAAAATTCTATATACTCAAACCATGATATAACCTTCTCCTTATATCAGTCATGAGCTTATGAATACTATCAAACATTTAATTTACTCCTTATCCCTTCATTATGCGCATATCCTCTACATTTCAAAAATATCTGAATAACCTTTCATGGATACTGGTACCATTAATCATACACTTTCAAAAATCAAGGAAAGAAAACAATGTAACAATCCTTAGATGTCTCTTTATTCCATAGTACCATGAGATTACTTATACAACATTACACTTGATAAACACGTAATCATTCCACTACCTTCTTAAACCGTTGATCGAGCATCAACAATTCTTTCATCTCACATATCATTTGTAGTCTATTCATCATCATCAACATAAATACTACCCATACGACCGTACTGATTCTCTTCATGAGACTTTCCCTTAGGGCATTGGTTTTCATAATGCCCGTACATTCCACATTTAAAACATTTAACCATTGTTGATGTCATAGAAATACCATTATCCTCATCCCTGGTGTTAATTGAACCTTTTCCTTTGCACTTACTGGCTTTGTGTCCTTCTTTTCCACACCCAAAGCATCTTCTATTTCCTTTGAAACATTCTCCTTGATGCCTCTTCCCACATGATTTACATAGGGGAAATTGAATTTTCTTTCCTCTATGATCATCATGAAACTCCATCTTTCTCTTATTAGCCGAGTCAGCAAACTTACAAAATTTGAGTTTATTGATCATATTATGAGATTGAAGATTCGGAATAATAATGATGTTTGGACTTCCAAATCCTATTTCATTTGGTTGCTCATGAATAATATCATTCCATTGTCCATCATATCCTCCATTATCATGAATCATCTTGTTTCCAGCCATTTTCTAAAACCCAAAAAGAATAGTGTGAGAGGAAAAAATCATAATAAAGGGGGAGTAACTTCAATATCTAACATCTTAGGTTTAATCTAATATCGTTACCATAATTCTGGGACTATAACCTATACTTATACTTAACCTTAGGGACATCCCTAGACATACCTTAGAAATATCTCTAGGGATCTCACTAACGTTTTCGCATCCTAGTTTCCAAAGGTTAACTAAAATTTTCCTCTGATACCAACTGTAGAGACCCGAAGCTTGAAGTACATAGACATTACATTAATTTTTTGGAATACTTAGTACATAACAAAAAACACACACACACAAGGACCGTAATAGTTTAGTGTCTTTGGAAACTCAGAATATAATCTTTTAATTGTGGTGAAAGATCTTCAACATCTCCCATAAAGATCATCTTCTTTTTTTAACCTAAATCCTTTATTTATATCTTGGGGAAAAGGAAACATAAAAGGGTGAGCTCAAATGCTCAGTAAGGTTAAACAAAAGAAATATCAATCACATCATATTCAAAAGAACATATCTTTAGGAAATCTTAACCTACAAAAGAGATCATAATTTCATAAAATGGGATAAATCATAGTAGTGAAATGTGATCCCAATAATCATAACATAAAACATGAAACTTTGTGGCATACAAACATAATCATAGAGAATCATTTCTTATTAGTCAAGACTCATTTCCAAGACTATCTTAGTGGACAAAGTCCCTTTCTGAACCAAGCTCACTCCTCGTTTCAATCCTGTTTCACTGAACCAGTATAACCTACCGTTCCAGCCATGTCTATCTCATGAGATATAAAATCTTTACCCAATTCATTGGAGGGAGATATAGGTCCCACCCATCTCATAATTATACCATTCTTATGTGTGCCACAAAATCATAAATCATACATCATTGCATAACCCATGTAATAAAAATGGGATTCTTAAACAACATGACATCATAAAACAATTCATATAAAATAAAGGAATTCATATAAATAATTCCATCACAACATAATCAAATCAATGTAATAATAGGGACAGAAACATAACCCTATATTATCTTATATGGAAAATAATTTTGATAAAACACTTTAACTCCATTCTTGAAGAAAATATCCTTTCTACTTCAAAAACATTTTCCTTACATAACATGTCACACAATATTAAACTAAAATAAGTTGATTAAAAATAAACATGAAAACTTGTAAAGGAATATTATTGGAAATAATTTTTTAAAAATCCATTCATGCCGTATAAGTTAAAAAAACCATTCTTCATACTTTTGTCAGAAAAGTCAAAAAGTACCTCGTACGAAAAACGACAAAAGATTCCTTTCATATCCTTTACTAAAAACTCACCGAAGGGTAAAATTGGATATAAACTATTTTAGAAGGATGTAAATATTACATATTGAGGAAACATGGATGTGGATGAGAAAATGCACCCCAGTAAATTCCAAAGTATAAACAATCTCAGATAAAAATGAGATTGTGATATTTCCCTTACCTTAGGTCTGATTTGCTTCGAAAGTGTATGAACCTCCTGTATAATGATTTAAATAATGTTATTGACTTATTCCAGAATCATAATTATTGTTATTATATCATATATGGTCATATTTTTAGCTTCTTTGTAGTAATATTTCATTGCCACTTGTTATTCGGGTGTTTATAACTTTTTGTTCTTATGCGTGTTTTGTTGAATAAATTCTTATTATTATCTTTAGGTTATAGATACATCATTTCTAGAATGGTATTAATGTACTATATATCATATTTATTCATTCAATTCATTTATATAATTATTATTCAATGAAGATAATGTAGAACGAATCGCATCACATCATGGAGACGGTATTCCGTACGTATGCACGAGCGATGATATCGTTCCCATGATCGTGGAATTGTATTGGAGTGTATGTATACTATTTCAGAATCGATATAACTTTATAATAATCATATATAGTAATTATTTACACCATTATACCCATCCAAGTAAGGTGGTGGTGAAAAATAGATTAAACCACAGCGTGGAGATGGTATTCTGTACGTACGCACGCGCGGTGATTTTGTTTTTCGTAGGATGGATAGAAGGTGAAATGGGGTTGTTTCATATTTATACTAAAAAATAAGTATATTAGAGATACTGATGTTATTACATTATAATTAAACAACTAATGAAGAATATATTGAAGAAGAAAGAATCTTGAAAGAATCGGGAGAAGAAATTACCTCTTCTTCGATACGCCTCTTTGAAACCTCCTCTTAGGGCACTAAGATTGGTCTTTAAAGTAGACCAGAACCTATAGGATGTTTTTAGGGAAGTGTATAAGATAATTGGGCAGGGTTTGGCGGAGCTTGAAGTCTCAAATTGGTGTGTGGAGGAGAGGGAGGAGGTTCCCTTTTATAAGGGAGGAGAGGGGCACCTTTGGAATTATTAAAAATATTAATTTATAATAAATCTAAAACCACTTTAAAACCTCAAAAAATGACACATATTCTAATATTAGATGATATAGTGTTGTAATATCATCAAACAATCAAATTTAGACATGTTTGGTTCTTATTTTAAACCTTATCATTTTGATTTATCCTTATTTAATCTATTTAAGTTTATTTGTGGTAATAAAATTAAAAATTTAAATTATAACAAATAATAACTTTTTTGTTGTGAATATTCCATTATTGTTTACTTTATAACATTATAGACCATATAAATTTAAATTTATAATTTTTAAATATTTTTGGGATTTTTAAACAATTTTATAATATGTTATTTTTATAAAATAACAATAGTGTAAATTTTAACACTATTCATTTATTTGAATTTAAATAAAATATATACAGAAGATATGTTCGAACTAGAAGCTTTAATAGATTAATAAAAGTTCATATGTATCAATAAAATTAGTGGATAACATTAAATAGTTCATATAATATTTATTTTATTATTTTTAAAACCATTTGTTTGGTTTATCTCTTAATAATATAATTACTACCACATGTTTGTATAATTGTTTAATATACTAATTTGTTGCATAAAAATTTAAAATAAAATCCTATGATGAAGATAAATCTATTAACTTTCCCAATAATACTTTTACTCTAACTTATCATCTTAAAATCACAATATTTAATTTGTTATATTTATTAAATTATGAAGGTGACAACTTTGGCATCATTTAAAATAAAATAATATAAGTGTCATAATTGCTTTTATAAGACGCCAAATGGTCAAATATTTGACCATTGGATGATTATAGTTTAAATTTACATGACCAATAAGTTTTGGTCAGGGTTTTGTGCCTTTTATGGTCACTATTTGTTTAATAAAAACTATATTCTTTATTTTTCACTAGATAAATAATTTCTGCATCACTATTGTGTCACAATTAATGATAATTATTTAATCCCAAAAAATTCTAAATAAATTCTCATGATGTAGATAATTTTGTTTGATTTCTATAGACTAATAATTTTCGATGTTTCATGAAGTTTATCACTAACGTAAAATTATTATACTTATAGTATTTAAGAGAGTGACATGTTGTCACTTTCTTTGGTTTTAATAATTAAATTAATTTCATGGAAAAAAGTCCATTAAATGAATCTAATCAGACCCTTAGGTGATATGGGTCAACTTTTAGTCATCCAATTGGATTTTTCCAAGTGTTAGGGTAATTTTATAATCTTATATTTACCCTTAATTACTCGATTTACCTTTAACTATAGTAAATAAAATTTACCGTAGTTACTATTCACAATGCCCAAAAATAAAAAGTAGATTATTAACATAATTTGGACCCACTGATTTCAAATATGGAATCCATTTTTCAAAATTCAATACATAAAAGTTGCAGAAATTAAAATAAAATTAACCTCGTTGTTGAAAGAAAACGGCTTTTTCTTTAAAACATTGCAAAAGATTGAATTGATTTAACCTACGAATTCAAGGTAAAATCAATGCTAATGACATATATTATATTAAATGGTAAAAATATATTCAATTTATACTTTAAAACCATTCAATTTTATAATTTATCCACATAAGATATTACGATGAACAAAGTTGTTTTTAATTAAAATATAGCGTGTTTTTACTATTCATTAAAATATGAAAGTCATCAGAATAAAATGAAAAATTTATCCAAAGTAAATTTTTATTTCTTGATTCCAAATAATAATTTTATTTTGTCAAATGGATCTTATAAACATGTCAAAAACTAGATTTAATGTGGATGCACCATCAAAAGGTGTCAAAACTGCATTTTTTTTAAAATACTTATTTTGCCCAAAAAAATTATTTTGTTCTTATACCATGTTCTAGAAAATGTGTAAGATGAATAATAATGTTATAAAATTCAAAATTTAGTTAATACTATTCATAACGGATGGTTCATAATAATATTATAATAATATATCGTTGTTTTGTAAAACCCGGTATTGCGTACAACACACGCTATCGAGGAAGGTCGCGATTGCATGTAATGCAAGTCAAGTCAGCGTTGCGTGTTGTGAAAAAATGCTTCGTTGATTCATATAACAGAATCCAACCATATTTCATTTATACATTTTATATATATATATATATACTCAATGTTTTGTAGAATAACTATTATCAAAATTGTGTGTAACATGATCCAAGAATAGTGTTGCGTATACTACAAGCTAATACGGTGTTGCGTATAGCGCAAGGTAATCTTGGTGTAGTATACAACACAAGACATTAATGAAATTAAAAGAATATTTTTCATAAAATCTCGGGGTGTTACAATTGGAGATGTGAATGTAAATAGGAACTCATTTGAAAGATCTCAAAACATGTTGATCACTCTATATATTGCATGCTTCTGAAGATATTTCTAAGAAGTGAGACACTCATGGCTTGTGCATACTGATCATCTTGTTCAGCCTGTTTCGTGTGACTCCGATTGTTGTTGTGTATAATCAAGGGCTTCTGGGGATGGGAAGACAGAGGTTCCAACAACCATAAATTTCGAGGGCTTCTATAGATCGGAAGACAGAGCTTCCGACAACATTAATGTTCAAGGGATTATAGGTATAACAAGATAGATTCTGATATTATTATCAAGGGCTTACCCTAGTGTGGTTACGAAAAAAAAATTTAAAGTATAAATCAAAGGACCATTATCCATGGTTATTAGATACACATATTTTTTGCGTAAAATAATTCATACATGTTAATGGATTTGATTAAAATTTACTTTCTTTGTTTTATGAAAAAGGAAGAATGTATAACCTTCATATACTTTCTTGTTTTTTGTACACTATGATAATTAAGATTATATACACATTAAGGTAGAATGTTTTTATTTTAAACTTTTCTTATGTTTCATTTCTAGAGACATATTTCCCAAAACAATCATGTTTGTATAACTATATGTGGTCTTGTGAATATACCTTATTTATCTTCGATATACTTATTTTTCTTAAAGGTTATAAATTAATGTTTTTAAACATACAATTCAACCCCCTCTTGTATTTGACTATCTACATTCATATTTCAATCCAACAGTAGGTATCAGAGGAGGTATATAAAATAATCATATTCACATATAATATTCCTTGCACATGTTTTCATTGTTCTATATATTTACCTTTATTAGGAATTTTTACCCTTGTTTACAAACTTTTACTATTAACAATTTTTGTGGAAAAATATATTCATTTAGATGGAAAGAATGAATGTCAGTCCAATTGAAAATCTAAATCCTACTAGACAACTGATATTTGATTGAAATGATTATGAATATTGTAGAGATCATATGAAGAATTTAGTTATTAATACTATAGTGGAAAAAAATTATTATTACTAGAGATTACAAGATTCCTGATACAGAAGTCAATTTTTTTACTAATCATGAAATGTCAAAATTTCAACTAAACAACAAGCTACGAAATACTGTGTTGTATTCGAAGACTAGGAATATATATTGTCAAATTTATTCAAGTGAAGCTACTAACTATATATAGAAGAAATTGGAGGTTACTCATTTTTGGTTCATTTAACATTATAGAAACTGGATGAGTAATGCTAGGAGAATAATATCATGGATTTTTATTTTCATATAGAGAACCAGTATGCGGGGTACAAAAAAGGTTTATGACTATTGTTAACAGTTTAAAATCCATGGGTGAGAAATTTTTATATAGTGAGGCACATTTCGACAAAATTATAGATATCATTTCTAATGAGTGGGAATCAAAGAGTACAACTATTGATGAGAATAGGAAAGTAGCTCCAATTACTCTTGATGAGATTTTTTTACTCTTCTTCAACATGGGACAATAATGAAAAGAGATATTGATCTGAATATTAAGAATAATGGAAATTTAATTATTGGATTTCCTATTATTGAAAACTAGACACATGAAAGGGATATATGATCCTTGTAAAATAAAGTCATTGTTATAGGTGAATATAGTGAATATGAACATTCTGGGAATGAGCTAGTTAATATTTCCTGAGGGATGAACATGATAGTGTGTAATATATACTTTTAATTATATATTTAAAAAGAAAAAATTTAAATACTATAATGACTCGGAAGTGCCTTGTTATGAATACAAAAAAAGCAGGGTATATAAGGCCATATTGTCTTTTGATTAAGAAAAATGATTGAAAGAAAAATAATTCTAAGAGGAATTGAATGAAGTATTATAATGCTAAAGCTATGAATGTTTTGAAAGAAAATGAAACAAGGATTGTCTGTGGTGGAGACTCATCTGATGAATCCTCAGAGAATGAATGTTCTGATCAGATGAATATTGGTCTACTATCCAAACTACATACTGAAAATTATTGTCTAAATTCTAAGGTACACAATATTGAATCTATCAAAAATATATCCTTGAATTAAAATTATACTAATGATAAATATTATTTGTCTTCAAATGAAGAATCTAATTCTGATAAAGATAATTTATTACATACATATGAATATGTATCTAGGTTTTCAATACATATTATGAATGAAAATTATAAACTCAAGAAAAATCATTATAAGGAAAATTATAGAATTTCTATTTTAACTAAATAAGTATCAGATCTTTCTAATTTTCATGATAAGAACTTTTCTAATTTTGAATGTATTTCAAAATACCTTGACAGAGTCAATTTTGAGAAGGATATACATTCTATGAATTTTGAAAGTTTAATTTATAGGAAAAATATTCTAGAGGATATCTCTAGTTCTAAAACTTATGTTTTTGATGATAAAAACTTGTTTATTAGAAAAAAGTCAGAAATAGTTTCCTTGATGAAGTTTTGGTTAAACATTACCTTTTGTAATTAAATCATTGACAATATGTATTCCCAAATTTGACCTAAAAGGAATCGTTCTGGTTTTTGTTATAGAAATTCTAAACATGTTTTCATTAATAACTATTTTGTTCCTCAAAGTGTTCCATTATAAACTAAATTTCTGTGTGGTGGACATTAGGGAAAAAATTATTTAAATAAATATCAGTCTTTAGGTTTTCAAAATTCTTTTTTTTCAATGAAAATATGGATTCCTAAAATTTTTCTTTTTGATATTTCCGGATCCAAGAACGTTTGGGTTTCAAATTTATAACAATTTTTTTCAGGAAAATAATGATTGTACCAATAGTAATAAATGGTACATGGATAGTGGATGTTTCCAGAACATAACTGGAAAAAAACTTCATTGAAAATATTATCAATACGAATTTAGAAAAAAAACATTCAGAGATAATCCTCCGAGAGAAATTATTGTTAAAGGTAACTTTTTTTTCATGGAATAACATTGATTTAAAATATTTTATTTGTTAAAGGTCTGAAGCACAACCTCATTAGCATATGTCAGTTATGTGGTAAAGGTTACCATGGGGATTTTAGTAATGGTATGTGCTTATAACACTATTCTAAGGAAGAGTTAGTACTTTTTTCCCATAGGTAAGAGAATGTATCCACCCTAAACATAGACTACCTTTTGAGGAAAGACCTACCTTGTCTTAGTGAAATGGAAGATCAATCTTGGTTATGGAACAGATAGTTAGGACATTATAACCATTGGAACCGATGTAAACACTCTAATAAGAGAATTGTTAATGTTATACCGGAGCATTGATTTTAATATTCAAAAGTTTGTCATCATTTTCAAAATGGAAGGAAATATAAATCATTTTTAAAACAATAGGTTATGTATCAACTACTAATTCATTATAGTTGGTGAATATTGATCATTTTGGTCTAACACATCTTAGAAGCATTGTAGGCAAATTTTATGACTTTTTCTTAGTTTATGATTACACTTGATTAACGTGTGTCTATTTTCATGTAATGAAAAATGAATCATTTTTTATTTCAAAATAAATAAAACCCTTGTTATGAATGAGAAAAATATTCCATTGACAAATATTCATAGTGATCATGGAGTAGAATTCCCAAATTTCGATTTTGAATATTTTTGGATTAGAAAATGCATTACTCATAATTTCTCATCCCCAGGAACTCCTCAACAGAATGCTTTTGTAGAAAGAATAAATATTATTATTTAATAAATTAATAGAACCATGTTGAGTGAATACACAATAGTGAAACATTTATTGGGTGAATATGTATGTACTACTTGATATACGATTAATCGAGTTTTGATTAGAACATTTTTAATAAATCTTCTTACGAATTGGGGAATGGTGGAAAACATAGACTTTCCTACTTCATGTTATTTGGTTGCAATGTATTCATTTTAAAAAAAAAGATAATTTACAAAATTTCGCACCCCAATTTGATGAAGGAATTTTATTAGGCTACTTCAAAACTTTTAAGTCTTACAATGTTTTTAAGAAAAATACATGTACTGTTGAAGAAATAGTACATGTTAAATTTAATGAAACTGATCCTTTGGTTCTCAAACACCCTCAACCTACATCTTTAGATGTTTTTTCAAAAACTAATAATGAACCCTTGACAGAAGATCATTCTGATAAGGAAAATTTTCAAGAAAATTTTTCTGAATCATTTACCCCGGATTATATCATACCATAATTTGATGAACTTGTTTTACCAAACCCTAATCAGTTGTTTATTTAGAATCATCCCAGTGATAGTATCATTGGTGATGTAAAGGAAGCACTAAAAACAAGAATTTTCTTTTGAAATTAAGTAAAAAATCTATGATTTCTTCCTCAATTATAACAAAAAGGAACCGATGAATCGTTAGGTGATAATGATAGGATAAAACCCATAAAGGATGAGCTAAATGAATTCGAATGGAATAATGTCTGTACATTTATTGAAATACCTAAGGAAACATCTTTTTTTTGAGTAAAATGGGTCTTTAGAAATAAGTGTGATGAAAATGGATTAGTTGTAATAAATAAGGATCGATTAGTAGTTAGAGGCTATAATAAACAAGATGGAATAGACTTTGAAGAAAACTATGCTCCAGTAGCTAGAGTTGAATCTATCTTTATTCTATATTCCATTAAAGCAATTTTCAATTTTAACCTTTTTCATATCGAGGTTAAATGTGATTTCCTTAATGGATATGTTTATGAGGATGTTTTTTAGGAACAATATCATGTTTTTGAAGACACAAAATATCTTGAATTTGTTTTCAAACATACTTATGCTTTATATGGTCTTAAACAAGCCCCTAGATCCTGGTATGATAGACTTATATGATTTTTGATACCAAATAATTATTTTAAGGTAAATTTTGATCAAACCCTCTATATAATGAATGATAAGAACGATGTTTTTATCATTCAAATTTATTTTTATAACATTATATTTGGTTCAACTCTGAAATCATTAACTAATTTGTTTTCATATTTAATGAATTTTGAGTTTGAAATGAGTATGATGTGTGAGTTTAAATTTTTAATAGGTTTTGAAATTTCTCAAAAATCAGAATTAAATTATAAATCTCAACATAAGTATATTAATGATCTTCTTAAAATGTATAGATATGAAAACACTCTGAGTATAAGTACTCCCATTGGTACCATAAATTCAATTTATCTTGATAAAGTTGGGAAACCAGAAGATCAAACATCATTTATTGGTATGATAGGTAGTCTAAAATACTTGATAGGTAGTCATCCAAACATGACATTTTCTGTATGTTTATGTGAAAAATGTAAATCCAATAATTAGGACTCTCTTTTAATGGTAGTGAAAAGATATTTTTGCTACATAAATGGAACCATGGATTTATGACTCTTTTAAACATCTTGAAATGATTTTGTTTTAAAATATTTTTCTGATACTAACATTGGTGGATATAGAATGGATATGAAAATTACATCAGAAACATTTCATTTATTAGGATCTTTGTCATTTTCATGGTCATGCAAAAAGAAACACTCAATATCACATTCAATTGTTGATGCTGAATATGTTACAACTAGACGTTGTTTTGGTCAAGTGTTGTGGAAGCAACACGCACTCACATACTATGGAATAAGTTTTACTAAAAAAATATTTTGTGATAATACTAGTTCCATTTCCATAAGTAAAAACCTTGAACATTACTCACATGGAAAACAAATAATATTCCGCATCCCTTTCTTAGGGATCACACACAAACAAGAGATATCATTCTTCAATTTATCTGAATGCAAGATCTACCTGTTAATATTTTCACAAAATATTTTCACAACTATAGATTTTAATTCATTACGAAGAAGAATGAAATGATAACTGTAAAGAAAATTTCCATATTAACTTATTGTTGAAATATATCTCAATATAGAAAGAATCTCTTTTTTATAGGGGGAATAAATTTTCCAATTTGTAACCATAGTTAATACACATTTTCATAATCAATATTTTCATTATAAATTTTTTTTAATCAACATATTATTAAGAAAAATTTTGTTGAACAAAATTTTCATAATCAATTTGTTTGTAATCAGAATATTCTTAATAAAAATTTTCTTAATCAAAATTTTCATTTTGAAAATTATCGTAATAAATTTTTATTAAATTAATTTTTTATTTATTGAAGACTATAGTTCATCAAAAATAATTTCCATCATTAAGAACAATATAACCAGCAATCGGAAATGTATGTTTCTTATATGAAGTTTTCTTAATAACCTTTTTACATGTTGGTATTTTCAATTTTTCAGATTCACTTTTCCTAAAATAAGAATTTTTACCTAATAACCTCAAAAGATCAAAACATACCAAATTTATTCTTCGTCTAAAATCTCAACTGTAAGATCTGATCAAGAGTTTTTTAACCGTTTGATCAATCATGGAAGGTGAATCGTCACCTCAAACACCTATATAAGGACCCCCAGGATCTTTTCCATCATCGATCTTAAAAGTTGTTGCGTGTTGAATCCCTGCTGCTCTACTTAAGGGAGTTACGATTCATTAGGTTTTTCCTCAATTTCAAATGTATGTGTAAGATTATCCTAAAAAAAATATCATCTGTAAAGTAAATATTAGAATTAATGATATACATAGATAGGTTAGTAGATCCAAAATTATTTGCTATGTATGATTCTGTCATTTCCAAGAATATCAAGATGAATGGCTGAGAGAGCCTATGTGTGTCAAAACAGAAGGCACAGGATCCAGTTTATCCAGATTAGTTTATTGAATTATATGAGATAGTAATATTATTTAACAACAGAGTGAGAGAAATGTTTTCCTAAAATAATAATGGATATTCCTACTCCCTTTCTTACACCATGGATGAAAGTTTTATTGAAATTATATATGAGGGAGAAGCAACGTTTGGTACCCATAAGCTATCAGATATAGAAGGATCTATTGATAAAAAGAAATCTATATAATTTCTTGGCCTTTCATCAATGAAGACCTTGAATATTTTTCATCTATCTAAAAACTTCTGGATTCATGAATCATGGGTTCAAGTTTTTATCATTCTGAAAAATGGGACAAGGATTCCCTAATGAAAAGTGAGATCTATATTCTGAATTTATTATTGAACCTCAAAATTATAAACATGGTCAAGTATATATTGGTTACAATAAATAATATCACGAATGGAAGTTTGAAGTCTCAAATAATTATCTATCCAGCCATTCTCTCAAAAATTATTGATCTGTGCTAAGAATCATTTAAAATCCCTTATATTTCTAAGACAAGGAACTTCAATGTAATATTCTCATGTGATGATACTCTCAGAAGGATGATGGATGGATTCAATTTTAAATCTGGATACTTCTATGATTTGTTTGAAGATGAAATCAAATCTCATTCAATGAAACTGGAAGTGTCTGAAACATCTCAGATGGGTGAAAGGATGAGAAAGGCGAAGGAACCAGAAGATAAAGAGAGAATACTTGCGGCTAAGGAAGTGACTTCCCTACCCAATGCATTGTATGTTATAAAGAAACCACCCATCCATGGTTTATCAAGAAACCACCAGTCATTTGGATTATCATGTGACCACCATTCATTGGTTTATAAGATAACCATCCTTTAATTTTCGATGTACCATCATATAACCATAATTCCTAAAATATTGAAAATATCAACAATTCACTAATAAAAATTTATTTTCAATCACAGGAATCATTTCAAGATATTGAAATAATAAATCTATTTAAAAAACATTTTAAATAAAAGAAACTCCCAAAAAAGAATACGGGATTTATTTTCCATTTAATGACATTAAGGCTTATATAAGAATCTAGATATCAAATAATGATTACGGTGGAAGAGAGGTCATTGTCATTGCATTTGTTAAAAAAATCACTTTTATGTTTAGTAAAACAATCCTTGAAAAAATATTCCCTTTGAATTGAATTAAAATTAAAAGGGGTTTATAAGACATATAAATGATTATTGTGTATAAATCAAAATATGACTCAATGGAAGGAGATTCTGACGAAGCCTCTTACCTTGAACCTGATTCGTCACATATGATCCTTACCTTGGGTCTGATTCCTCATGTATCTTTCTTTTTCATGTTTGAATAGTTCTCATGACAACATAAAAGTATATTATGTATATTTATGTTTTTATGTAAACAATGTATAAGATGATCGTAAAGAGTGAAGTGGTAAAATAATGGAAAGAAACTTTTGAGAAGATACTACCTATAAAATTTGTAACAACCATTGATTTGAGAAAAAAGTAATTATTGAATTTACATCATCCCAAAGTATGGATTCTAGGTAGAAGGGAAGGATGGTAGAAGATTATTTGGTTTTAATGAGGATGAGCCAAGTGGCTTGAGAGGTGTGATAAAGGGTTAGAGGTGGTTACCTTTTAGAAGAGGGACGAGGGGTACATTAATAATGAATGGAAGGAATATTTTATTATAAGGAGAATTTATATTTCAAAAGGTCAAAAACACATTTAATTTCAAGTTAATATGAGTATTATTCAAAATCCTTTAATCCATTAGGTTTTAGAAATGTTTTTGTTTCATGTTTAACCATATCATTTAACATTAACCCTTACATAACTAATTTAAATCATACCATGTCTTCTTATATACATTTATATTATATGGTTAATATATTTACTATAAATTAAAATAAAACCACAAGTAGTTGATTAATGACATTATAATCATTATATTTGACATTTTGGCTGAATATTATATTCTTAGGACTATTATATCTTTTAAGAATATATTATTTGTTTTAAAAACTCATTTATGTCAATTTTTATCCTATACATATCATGATTTTTTAAAATTCAATAAAAACACGTTTCTATTGAAAAAAATCATAAATTCAAAGATAAAAAGTCATGATCTTAAATGACATTATTTTTTGGCCTAAAAAGATTCAAAATAAATTAATTTAAATATTTGTAATCTCATTTGTTTATATCATTCATTAATAATAACTACATCATCATTATGTCATAAATAAATTTATTTATATAATATCTAAAAATTATAAATAAAATACCAAGTTGTAGTAAATCTTTTTATCATTCCAATTACTATTTATAATCGAATTTTTCTTACGTATTACCAAATATTATAATTTTTTTATTTAAAATATTCATGTTTATGTAATATTTCCCTCAAAATTAAATTAAAATTAATTAAATGTCATTTTCATACAAAAGGTTCTCCCAAATGCCAAACGTTTAGCTTATAGGTTTATTAAGTCAATAATTACTCATCCAATGAGGTTATTTCATGTGTTTGTGTAAATTTTTAATATTATAATAATATTTTTACCCTTATTTACATATTTTACCCTTTACCCACGGTAAATAAAAATAGTTAATGAAGTTAAAATGCATAATGTACAAAAATAAAACGTTCTTATATAAACCATATGAATTATATCATTCCTAAAATGTTATATAATTATGAAAATAAAAAACTCAAAATTGGATGAAATTATTTTTAAATTGATTCTTGTTGTCAAAACCAAAAAGTGGGTTTTTAAAAAGTAACAACTATCAAAATATTGACATGTGTTTAGGTCCAATATAGATGTGAAATTACATCCAATGACATACATAGATTAAATGATAATAACATAATATATTTACACCACCAAAATAATTTAAAATATAATATAATCATATAAATAAATTAGATGAAAATACTTTTTTACTTAAAATGATGTATTTTTACTATTCATTAAAATATGATCTTTATCAAAGAAATACCTAAAAATTACCCAAAGTAAATTTTGATGTTCTAATTCTAAAGAAGAAGATTATTTTGTAAAATTGAAGGTAAAAATTTGTCAAAAATGTATTTAAAAAGGTTTCACCATCAAAATACCATAAAACTACCTTTTGAAAATTATAGAGTATTTATGATTATAATTGGATTCATTCTACTTTTATTACTCTAAAGATAATAGGATAAGTGTAAAAACATTTCACAAATATTTTCAATAATAGTATGGATAGTTTTATTAATTATATCAATTATATTGAGTAGTCATTAACTACCATTTAAAAATAATAATACTATTATATTATTTTTTTATAATTCAAAATTGTGTGCAACGTAAGATTTCAATGAAAACCACTATTGCGTGTTGAGTACACTATCTAAAAAATCATCCCCTTTAATGTAAAAATAATATCTTATTCACAAATATTATTTGAAATGAAACATTAATATTAAATAAATACTAGGGTTGTTATATCATTCCCCCATTTGGTAATTTCATCCTCATAATTTTATTTACATTTCAAATAAGTAGGGGTATTTATCCATCATAGAATTTTAAGATTCCCATGTTCACTCTTAACCAATTTGACTATTCCATAAAACCATAACATGTGTAATCACCTTATTTTGGAACAATTCCTCTCTATACTCAAGAATATAGACTGGTTGTTCCCCATAAGAATGATCCTCTTGCAACTGAACTACTTCTGGACTCAAAAACGAGATGTATCTGATATATACTTTCGTAACAAAAAAACATGAAATACACAGTGTACCTCAAAAAACATCAAGGTAAATCCACTCGGTACACTACTAATCTAACATTCTCAATAATTTAGTAGTGTACAACGATTCATGGACTCAACTACCTTTTTTTACCACAGCACATCTCACATTTCCCTAGTGAAGCATTGAGAAAGACATGTTCACCTACCTCGAAATAAATATACTTTGTCTGATTATCTATATAACTTGTATGCCTTCTCTGAGCTATCCTCATGTGCTTCTGAATGAACTGAACATTCTATACCAACGCTTTCACCAATTCAGGTCCAATAAATATTATATAACCTACATCTTCCCAAAAACAAAGTGTTCGACACTTCTTTCCATATAAGAAATCAAATAGAGCCATCTGTATACTGGAATGAAAACTGTATTTATAAGAAAAATCAACCTGAGAAAGTAGTTTGTCCATCATCACTAGTAATCCACTTAAAAAGAACGTATCCTATCCTTTAATGTCTAAATTTTACATTCTAACTACCCATCTAATCGAGGATGAAAATAAATACTGAAGTTTAATTTAGTACCCAATGAATTTTGAAGTCCTTTCTGAAAGATAGATGTAAACCATGGATCACGATCAGATACAATGGAGAGAAAAACACCATAAAGCCTAACGATCACATTAACAAAAAATCGGGGAAGTTTACCGAGAGAGAAATATCATGATTAAGAAATAATTGACCATATTTAGTTAATCGATCAACAATAATCCATATTGCATTTTTATTTGGAGATGTCATCGGTAATCCCACAACTAAGTCTATAGATATATTATACCATTTCCAATCTAGTACCGGTATGGGAGGAAGCATCCATTTCATGAACTATTGCTCTCATTTAACCTATTGAAAATTCAAAAACTTCATAGTAATGTATGAATGAATACTTTTCATTCCATCCCACCATTCATACTCTCGAAGATCTCTATACATCTTTTTTCAACGAATACAAATTGAAAATGGAGAATTATGAGTTTCAAATAATAACCCTTTCATCAACTATGATTCACATGGAATACTTAATATCATCCAAAATCTCAAAACTGAATCTTTATAAATGTTAATTTTAGGATACATAAGCTTTTTTAAACTTTATACGTTTTTCTACAACTCGATGTCTTCCTTCTATGCTTTCATAATTCTGTCTCATAGAGATGGTTTCAATCACACAAAAAAACCAGAGGGATCTCCTACATCAAAAAGTTATATTCTAAATTTATTAAATTCATTAATCAAAGGTTCTTGTTCCAAATGTAAAATGGTAAATGTTTTATTACTTATTCGACTCAAATAATCACCCAATTTATTTTGTTTTCCTAGATGGTAATGAATTGTGAAATTATAATCCTTGATTAATTGTATGCATCTCCCTTGTATTATATTCATTAATTTCTGAGTAAATATATACTTCCAACTTTTTTGGTCTGTATAAATTTATCATTTCACACCATATAGGTTATGACTCCATAATCTGAAAGTAAAAACTACAAGAGGTAAATTGAAATCCTAGGTAGTGTAATTTAAATCATGAGTTTTCAACTGACGGGGAGCATATGAAAAATCCTGGCCATTTTTCCGTTGGAAAAACTAAGTCCTTTCAATGAAACATCCATGTATATAAAAAAACAACATCTTTAGAAGCTAATTCCAATATTAGAGCATTCGTCAATATTTATTTCAATTCTTGAAAATAATAATCACATTCTTCTTTTGAGATAAATTTAACACCTTTTGAGTTCAATTAGTTTGTGGGATAGATAACCATCAAAAAAATTCAACAAACCTATTGTAATACCCTGCTAAATTAGGAAACCTATAGATAACGTTCATATGTGCGGTTCTTGGCCACTATTAAACAAATTTTGATTTAGAGGGGTCAATAATTAGCCAATTTTTAGAAACAATATGACCCAAGAATGAATGTTTATACAACTAGAACTCACAAATTCTGATTTTCCCATATAATTTATTTTAATTTATAGTTTTCTAGATAATTATTAAATTACATTCATGTTCCTATTTAATTTTGAATTATTACATAATTCCATCAATAAACACTATCAAAAAATTATCCATGAATGTATGAAAAATTCTTTTCATATGATCAATGAATACAGTAGGTTAATTGGTTAACCCAAATGGAATAACTATAAATTTATAATGGTCATCTCTAGTATTAAAAGTGATATTTAGAATGTATGATTTCGTTACATTCAACTAAAGGTTCAACAACCTCATGTCAATATTCTAAAAATACTTATCTCCCTAGGTATGATCAAACAAATCATCGATAGGAGCCAAGGATACATTTTGTTAATAATGATATTATTTAAGGCTCTTTAATTAACGAAACATCTCATTAAACCGTCATTATTTTTAAAAAACAATACTGGAGCACCCCACAATGATGTTCTAGGTTGAATAAAACCTTTATCTAACTACTCTTCCAATTGATTATTTAACACTAAAAGTTAAATTTGAGTTATTACATAAGGTGGTACTAAAATTGGCATATTATTATGAACTAATTCAACAGTAAATTAATCTTCTTGATCAGGTATATTACTGTAAAACTGATCAAGAAAAACTGAAAAATAATCATTTACTACTAGAACATCATTAATGTGAGCAATTCCGTTACATTTGAAAAAAAAGGTCTAGGTTACATCCATTTCTATTTTTCTATTATTTCTCAGTTTCCTAATATGTTATTAAAGTTATGTGTTCATTCATGCCCACAAATTTAAAGTCTTATTGAAATCAAACCTCTTTATCTCTACAATTAATCTTAACATGGTAAACAGAAACCCAATCCATTCCCAAAAGAACATCAAAATCTACTAAATGGAAAACAAAAGGGTTTACATGTATTTTATAATCACACATAATGATATGAAGATTATTATAATTTCCTTTTGCATCATTATTTCCCCCATGTATGTTTACAATCATTTATGGATTATATTCTTGAGATGAAATTTCATATTTATCTGAATATTACTCATAAATGACATAATTTGTAGATCCTATATAAAATAAAAAAATTTTATAATCTAAAAAACAAATATTTTACCTCCTACAAAATCATTTGATGGTCCCATAGAAACCATTATAGTAGAAATGTATTTCTATACCCCCATCTACTATTGATATGTGTGGATTCCTCTATGGCTAATTAACTTTGGAGACACATTGGCATAATGCTCAAACTCACTGTAATGAAAATATCTTACCACTGTATTTTCATTACCATCTTGATCATCTTCTTAAGTGTTACGAGAAATATGACCAATCTTACCACACCATCATAACAATATAGATTTTGAGATAAATTCTTTAAGATTATTTTTACCAAAATTCTAAATAGATGGATATTTATTTTTTTTCCTGTAGACTACTATGATGAAAAAATTCCATTTTCCTGCCAACTACACCTCATCATTTTCTTTCTCTCATAGAACACCTGATCTTGGAAGAAATTTGGAGCACACCTTTCATGTAGAGTGAACTTTTCATCATAAAAAGACACTAAGTCGGCATCCTTCCTCAATTACAATAATTGATTTGACATCCTATGTCAATCCACCTTAGGAAAATATTTCTCATAAAATAGTCCTTTGAATTCATCACAATAATGGGAATCAATATCCCCTTATACATGATATTTTTGACCATTTATCACAACTGATTAGATTACCCTTCAAAACAGTAAATATAATTTGATGACCGGTCCCATTGGGTCCTACACTACAACTCCACATGCCTGCCTTTAATAGGCTATGGACTGGTGATTAACACCATGTAGACATATCAGAAACATGGGAGGCATTTCCAATGTACATGTACACATGCAGACATCTATAAGCCCAAATATTATGAAATGTAAAAAAACACAAAGGAACAAAATGAAATCATACAACTAAACCCCACCTCTAGTGTACAATGGAATGTAATGTGTAGAATGTAAACTGAGCTAGAATTCATGCCCACCAAAAATAAGTTTCTGAAAACTAAAAAGTCCAACCAGTAATTACAAATAGGTATTTTGACTACTTCTCATTGCTGTAGGAACACCTCAGCCTGTAGGGAACTCAGATTGCTCAGTTCGGTCCTTGTCCACCCGATACTCTGAAAAAATGCCACTTGTCTGCACAAGAAACGACACTTGTAGGAAATTCATGTGAATGTGTTATTATAAAAATACTTAATAGAGTACCCAAATAAAGTAAAATGTAATGTAAAGTTACAAAAAGCTCTAAAAATTATATTTCTACTGAATATATATCAATAACAACACATATATAAATACAAGAATATCATACCCGTAGTCTAGTGACATGTCACATGACTGAATACCCCACTCTAGGGGTTCAGTTCGTTTATTCCATGAAGAAAATGTTTGGGAGAACTCACTTGATGAGTCTAATAGCACTGATGATGTTTTCCCAAGAAGTAATGTTTGTAAAGAAAATCCATGACATATAGATACAGTCACTCTGAGAGAACACACTCCTATGTGGGTAAGGATCCTGATACATACATTAGGATCACTGCAATGGAATTGTTGGATACTGTGACTCATCTGGATTGACCTATTTAGTAGAGGTTCGACATCCTATTGAATTAGTCACGTTGAGAACTGACTCTACCTAGGTTCAGGAATGGATAGTGGATCTGACTTTGGGCCACTTAGATGGATACATGACTATATATTGTAAATTACAGGTAAATGAATCATACTCTTGTTGATTTAAATGATACAAAACCTTTAAGGTAACAAGAACAAAAGGAGAATTAACTAAAATGATTCATGTCCATGGAACGGTGGAAAAGTTGATCAATACATTTTCTAGGATATTCACGGGGTGTAGAAAGGACACATGTCATGTCTCTCGACTCTGGGTACTTCCCGTGGAAAACGCATTGAGTCAGAAAAAAATGATGTGTTGATGGTGGCTATGTATACGACTTTTAGGATAGACCATACATCGTGTCGGAGTAACCGGGGTTCCTTCCTTGCAAGCGGTCGTGTGCCCATACACAGCTATAACCCGTGTGGGGCATCCTGTATGACTCGAAAATGGGGAAAATTCATAATCGTCCTGGTCTGGTCTTGTTGTGGAGTACATTATTGTGCCCTCCCCCTTGTGTCTGAGTAACCGAGGATCCCTCAGTGTACATGACCATGTTCTAGTACATGGCTACAACTTCTGTGGGTCATCCCATGTAACCAGTAAACGGGGTAACCCACATAACCATACAGTTCTGGTGGGATGGTGGAGTACACATTTGTGTACTCCACCCAATGTTTTTTTATCCCCTAGATACACACTGAATCCCACATAGCTACCTCTACCATGGATTATACGGTCTACATTCTTTGTTGCGAATTAGTGTAGTCTATCTCGTGTCCGTGTACATAACAGAATACATGTCGATCATCAGAGAAGGGACCACACTCTGTGTGATTGGGGTCACACATCAGGTGATACCTGTATGTCTCCCAAAACCCTACCAACCACAGTGTTGACCCACACATCGTGTTCTTCAGGTTACATTCCATTTTCATTGGAAATTTTTAGAATAATTGGTTCTTCACTAGTATGCCTCGGGTGATGCCCGCTCTTCGATTCAGCTCTCCGATCACCAAAAAACTCTAATGTTTTGGACTCCCCATCCTATCAAATTTGATTACACTAGTTTATGTCCTCCGATCATCCCCTAAAACACATTTTTATACACCCTCACAAAGAACGCTTGAAGAACAAGGTCTCCCAAACCATGTCAATTATTCCACCACTATCTCCATCACACCTCAGTTGGGTCGCCATGATGTCAGATCTCTGGTTATGATCATTACAGAGAAGAACATGTGTTCTATGATTCCTATTTCGTATCCCCATTAATAACACAAAGAAAGAGGGGATGTGGGAGCAATAAAATCATTACATAATAGAGGAATTATATTCTTTTGTTTTTCGTCATGAACTTAATATTCTCCCATTATAATGTTTAAATTGGTAAATAAAAAGATTAAAACATGGAATAATAAATTCCATAGGAATGAACATGATGAAGCCCTATGAAAAGAATGATGATGCGTGGATTAACCAGTTTTTGTGTTGATCCATGTTCGTTGTTGAATTAATGAACAGAGATAAAAAGAAACATAAAATTGAACCCTTATTTCAAATAGGGATCAATTGCGGATGATGTCATTTCACTACCATTGACGTCGAGATCCTTCTACTTAATTGGCACACTGATTCATTCATTTTATACATCATCTATTGTTATCTAATTTTATCTCCAAAGAACCATAAATTCTCTAGATTCTCTCTCAATCTTCATCAAATGTCCAAAATTCTGTTATCCCATTTAAAGGAGGGACCAGGTTTCAACGTTCTGTCACACTGAGTCTCTTCCATTACACTTCTTCATTAATGAGTTATAGTTTCTATTTCAGAGTTTTTATGTTCTATAATTAACTATAGAAACAGGTTCCACTTAGTTTCTCTACTTTTAATGGTTCCAAATAAAGTAAAACAAACATTTCAATTTATTTTTTTTTATTGTATTTTATTTAAAACTTCTTAAAATTAAGTTTTTTCCTCTAGTCACACCAATCAATGTAAGGCCCATTCATAGTTAAAGATTTCATCCCAGACTAAATGGTTCCCTCATATTTTTAATCTGGGATTATATTTTGAAACTCACATGACCAACTAGTCACCCAAACTCACTTAAGATAGAAAATTTCAAACCACCATTCCGGACTCACCGGGACATGGAAAAATTTGTCGGCTCAACTCTTGGTCTCTAAATAATTCCATATTATATTATAAAAAAATACAAGAATAATATGAGACTTAAAATTCTCCCAATATTGGTTCTTTGCATAAAAAAAAGAAAAATTAGGTCTACTCAAAAATATGTGGGAACTAGGTGTGGATCTGACCATCCCTCTCCCGCCTTCTCTATTGAAGGTTCCCATGCTTCCACAAGATGTGCACTAAGAAAATTTATGTCCCATTAAGGATCATATCTTGCGGATCCTCAATCTCTACCAGGTACTCAGCAAAGGACCCTCCATCATCGATGTCCACATTGCCCTAGTCAGTGGAGTGTGATGGTTCATGAATGTACCTCATCAACTATGACAGGTGGAAGACATCATGCATCTAGTGCTACTACGATGATATTGCTAAATGGGAAGACACCTCTCCAAATCCACGCAGTAATAAAAAAATATAATTTCAAAACATCATTTTCATATAATTATATTATGGGGATAATATATATTTTTAATTGGTTTTGATGTTTTATTAGATAATTATTTTATCAATTAATTTAAAGTAGGTAATTGGAATCTATTTTACTTTGAAATTGTGCATAAAAACATAGCAAACATTTTTACATTTTTAATTAAAAACCTAACATGTCATCCTAGTATATGGATTATTTTAAAATTAATTTCATCCCCATATGTGATTAGAAAAATTCAAAAAGTACAAAATATTTAGATTTAGAAAAAATTTATAATTTCAAATAATTTGAATTCATTTTTTACCCAAAATTTTAATTAAATTTGTTAAAATTATTTACAACGATTAAGAGAAAATTTGGTTAAAAAAGTAAAAAACAATTAAGACCTAAAATGAGATAGAAACCTTTCCATACTCAATTGGATGAAAATTATTCATCTAATAACTCAAAATTATTATGTTTTGTTGGTTATTTTTTGACTTTTGATTATTAAAATGTTTGGGACACCTATCTTTGTCTAAAAGATGATATGTCTGTCCCTTACCTTCCCTATAAAAGGACACCACATATCACACTTATTAGGACCTCTAAAACCACATTGTTTCATCCATGATCTATAAAATGAACATCCCAAAATCCCTCCCTTCCTTATAGAATCCACCATTTGCTAATACAGTAATTAATGGATGTATTTTGGCACAAACCCAAAGGAGTTAACCGATAAAGTGGTAAAGACTTCTCTCAAGATCAATTATTTTTATTTCTTTTTTACCATCCCTCCACATTCTATATTTAATGTATATATATATAAAAATTTATCATAAATTTATTAGGATGTTTTTATGTTATAGTTTTTGAGATAAAATTAAACAATCATCAATCTAATGGGTGACAAACATATTTTTAACATGTACCATACCACAACATGAAATGATGATTGTTCCAGATTTATTTATTAGTTTCTAAGTAATAATAAATTAAATTGATTTAAAAAATATTTCATGATTACATTTATTTTTTAAGTATTTCTCAAAAAAAATTAATTTTAAAATATATCGAATTTTTTTAATACTTTATCTAGGAATATTTTTAAAATTTTTCAGTTCTTTTTTATATTTCATCTAGGTAAATGATTTAAAATAATTATTATAAATCATTACATATTAATTTTCAAATTATTTTTAAATAATATGGATTTTTAAAAGTTCTGGGATTTAAAAATAAAATTTCCAAAATATAATTAAAGGTTATTTTCCTCAATAATTTTTAAAAAATTATTTTTTATAATTATTTTCTATATAGGATAACAGTAGTTCATGTTACACATTTCTTTATAAGGAATTTATTCATTGTATCCCTTCATATTCACTATCTAAATGTTTTATGTTCTTGTGGCATGATGTTTAATAAACATGTTTATATTCAATGTGGTATATAATTAAGAAATCCATTTTAATTTCTCAGGTTATATGAATATAAATCCTTCATACATTTACAGGTTATGCTTTGATTTAATAATTTCAAAAAATTTCTTTCTCTGAATGTTATATTAAGTTTTCATTTTTATGATACCCGTTTAATTTTGTGGTTTATGATATCATTGTTTATTATTTTTTGGAACATGTATGTATAATTACAATATGATATAGGTCAACCTATATCTCAAAAAAATGCACTGGGTATTGATTTATATCTCATAACATTATGTATGATGGTCTTGAGAATGAACCTTGACTACTAATGTGGACATGATATTGAATCCCGACTAACATGATGGTATGAATAGTTAACTCGTGCTACTAATATGGACATGGGGGAGAACCATACTATCATCATGGTCTTCTATTTTCATGATCATGTTCATATAACATAAGGATCAATATTATGCTTATATATATCCCTAATTTACCTTTACTGAGAATCTGAGATCACCTCTTTTTATTTTTTCCATCCTAATTATATGAATATATTTATTATTTTTTATGTTTCTATGAAGATTTCTATTCAATAATAACCTACTGGTAGATAATATATCTCACTTTTATACGATTATTCATATATTTTTCATTTCCAAAGGCACAAGACTAATACAGTCATTGGGTGTCTATTTGTACAATGTTTTATCAATTCTAAGAAAATTATGTAATTTCGATGTTAGTCAAGAGAGGATAGCTATAGATTTTATTAGAGAATGTTTTTAGTTAAACATTGGAATCTTGGATGATAAAACATTAGTGAGATCGCTATGTATACTTGTAAGGATAAATCATGGGATGTCTCTAAGGACAAGTATAAGGATGAATAATCATTTATGAAAATGTAATGGAATTTTGTTAAATGGTATAGTGAGTGGTTACATAGGAATACAATATTATTTTGATACTACAAGTGTATATTTCTCTAGAATAGATGTACCTATTGGTAATAACACTAACATGTTGTTCCAGGTCTCACTCGAGATAATCAAGTATATGGGAAGGGTCATTATTTTTTAATATTTTGATACTCTTGGGGGATATTCTATTGTAATTCAGGAAATCATCATGAATCCTAATGAATGATTTAAATATATATTTTCCATGAATAACCTTATATGTAACAGGATTGACATTGATTATGGAAGGTGTCACGATTTAGACATAATATATGTAATTATATTAACGAATATGTTGTTTAATTACATGAAAGTACTTCTCACATAATGATTCTGGTTTTAGAAAATTTTGGGAAGTAGAAGGATTAGGATTAATGTTGAATGTGAAGCAAGATCTGTTGGTGAGCAGTTAGGTGGTTTGATCATTGGAGTGAAAGATGTTTTCATCATGCCGATTCATTTCTCATAGAAACATATTAAAAACGACTACCTAAAACAAATCCCGAACTATAAAGACAATTATCCTAACATACATATACATTAAATATCATTTTTATAATACTTACAACATTATTAAAACAAAAATCCAAAGATAAAACTAGTATAGTTTTTTTGAAAACATGGAAGCATAAAAATTGGTTCCTAAATGAGATACATCATCTCCCAATTGGGTTTTCTTGACTATAGACATTTATAGACACCCCAAACACATTAAATATCATTTTAACATGATGTAGAAAACCTAAAATGGGGAATTCTCAGACGCTCAATAATGCTAAACAAGGGAGAAATCTAAGCACAATCAAATCATAGGGTATAATAACCTGATCATGAATATAGTAGATCATTCCCCATATATCAAATATCTTAAACAAGCATCCTGGAATAATTTTTTGCATTTTAAAAGACATGAATCATAATAAAATAAAGGAAATAATACAACAAATCAAAATATAAGAATAAAAAATGGGATTTTGAATAACTCAAATGCATATAATGATTTTTATAGTAGTCCATAAATTGTTGCTGATAGCATCTTAGTGGAAAATTTTCTTTAATGAACCAGGTTCACCCATGTTCCAGCCCTGTATTACTGAACCAAGTTTACTACCCCTTCCAACCATGTAATAATGAATTGAGTAAATATCCCATTACTGCCTTGAAATATAGAACATTGATAATTACATATTCCATCCATGTCTATCTCATGAGATATAAATAATTACCCAATGAATTTGAGGATGATATATGTCCATCCTATATCACAATGAAACAGTATATACATATGCCACAAGATCATTAAAAACATTTCATATCACATGTCATTAAATGAAATGTTTATCAAAAACATCTAATCATATAATAACCTATGGATGTGAAACATGTTTTACAATCATTTCATCATTAATAGGACCTAAAAAAAGAATTATGTTTCAAAATCATATTACCAGTGAATGAGAATGGGGTTTTATAAACATAAAAACACAATTTGTTGAGAGATATAATATGAATAGAGATATTGAATAATATCACTATACAGGAATGCGTAACACCAAAGGATGTTATCTTAGATTAGATATAATTTTGAAAGAAGTTTTAAGAACATTTCTGGATGTAAATATACAATCTGCATTGCATTAATTGGTTTTAAAACAAAAAACAATTTACAAAAATATATTTGAAAATTACATTTCAAACATGTAATAGATGCATTGAAAATAATAATCAATTTTTAAATTAAATTTTCCATGAAAATGATAATAAATTATATTTTGAAAACATATATTGAAATTATTTTTGGAAAAATGATTATTTTATATAATAGTTTTTTTACTGAAGAGGGAGGTGATCAGATTTTAATTAAATTATTATATTAAGTACTAATGAATGAAAAAATTGTAATAAATAATGGATATTTGTAAATAAATAGTGGATATGTAAACTTATAAATATCATTGAGTGATCGATTAAACTATTTCATCAACGACACATAATCATTAATTATCTCATAATGTGATGATATTATTTCAAAATCTCTTACCACTTGGTTACATAGGATCATACATTCCATGTGATAAATAAAAATTTACATAATATTATAAAATAATGATAATAATTATATTCATGATATAACATGTAAAATATAATTATAAACAGATTAAAAAATGGGTTAGTTGCAAAACAGAACATGAGTCTTAATGAATGAAAATTGACACAAATAATTTTATACAATTTTGTATCTTCTGAAACATAAACCCCATGAAAGAAAGATCATAAAGTGGATATGTAAATATGAATAAAATTATAAATAATTTACATAGAATAAAATTATAGGTTTTAAAACCCCCACATAAATTTAAAGAGTGGAAAACATAGCATGTATCTCCAAGAAATAAAAAAGTGTGCTGAAAACCCCTTATCTTATGCATTGACTATATTCGTACTCATAAAAACATCTTGTATAATAAATATAAAAATATTAAAAATATATCAAAAAACCGTATTATTATATCTAATAAAATTTACAATTTTATTATGAATTTATATTACCTTTTCATTTTCAATTATTTGTTAATGTTCCACGTCAGATAATATTCTCCTTGTTCATCACATGTGTCTTAATTAGTTTTATCGTTGGTATTTATATTCTTATCATGATTTCCAAAATGTATAATATGTTTTAAACATAAGTAATATTCAATATATTTTTATTATAAAACCCCCTATAAAATATAGATATCAAATGGAATACACTGATTATTTAGATAGGAAGTTGTACGTACACATGAACGCAATTTCCATTTAATTGTCATACTAGAAGAATGGATGAAAATTAAATATATATATATATATATATATAATTATTAAAATTACATTTTTATAAAATAAATTTCATATATATTCATTAAATTCATCATTAATACATTCCATATTGTGTATTAATGAATCACATCGTTTTGAAGGGGTGATTGTATACACTTCCTCAAGAGAAATTATCGTATTAACACAAAATGTAATGTATAAATATAAGTGTTGTAAATTAATTAAAAAGGAATAAATAAATAATAAATATAATATAGATAATAAATAAATATAGTTTCCATAATAATTTTCACCATGAGAGTAGGTAATGAAAAAATTGAATAATTATCATTTAGTGAGGAGGCAGTCCTCTAAAAACATAAACATTATGTTTGTTACCCAATAGATTGAAGTGTGTGTATGTTTAGCTATAATAAACTTCTTAATAACATACTAGTATATTTTTTATATTTTTTATATACATTGATGGAAAATATATTTTGAGAGGGTGGAGATAGGAAATAAAAGAATGGAGTGTAAGGGAGGATGTTACCTCTAAATCAGGTAACTCCTTTTGCATTCTTACAAAAGGAATCCTTGGATTTCTTTCATCCCCAGGGGAGGAATAAAGTTATATGGGTGGAATTTTGTGGATATATTTGCATATATTTTGGACGAATATAAGTGTCCTCAGAGGTATAAAGTTGTTGGCATAGAGGAGGCCACTTATTATGGAGAAGGGGAGGCATTATTGAAAATATTTAATGTAAAGAAGCCCCACCAACAATTTTTTGATAAAAACTGGTTAAATAATGTTAAAATATAGATAAAATGAGTACAGGTATGATATATTTAGATTAAATTTCATTAGTACAAGTTTATCAATCATTTTGTGATTTATGGTTTTGGTATAGTATCTTATTAAGCATTACATAACTATAATTTTCTAATTAATTATAATAACGTCATAATATTTTTTTTGGAAAAAACTAATATGACATAATTTTAAATTATGAATTATTCAAATTCCAAATATGGATTCCATTTTTTGAAATTCCAATAATAGAATTTTCAAGAATTAATTTGAAATTAATCATGTAGTCGAGGAGACAATGTTGGGTTTGAAAGTAAAAATGATTAAAAGTTTGTTATATTTTTATATCCAATATTAATGTTAAATTGGATCCCATAACCTTAATATGATTATTTTATAAAAATTATATTCCATATACAATTAAAAATTAAATTAAAATATAATGATTATTAAATAAAATTAAATTAATAAACAGCTTTGTGTTAAAAACTTATTATTTATTACAACTGATTAAAAACATGTAACATTACAGTAAAAACCAAAAAACTATCATACCATAATTTTTATGAATTATATACAAATATTATGTTTATTTTAAAATTTTAAATCTATAATAGTTAGAAAAAATTATTTAAAATGGGTTCCCCATTAAAATACTGTATAAGTACCTTAACAAAAATATAGGCTTTTGGTATTAAATTTCTTTTATTTATTTCTTATTCATACAAAATATTGGGATGATTGTATAAAAATATCGACACTGATATATAAAATTTATATTCCATTAAAATTACATTAATTTTTTTGTTACTTTAATTTATTATGAAGAAAACAACTTCGTATCATAATAAGTTTTTTCTTTTAAAAATACTCCCTTTATATTAAATTAGTTATTATATTATCTTATTAATAATATGTAACTAATTAATAAATTTTATGTTTTATTAGAACAAAATATTTACATATTATAGCTATTAATTTTCATAATATATAATTTTATGGATAAGTTATATGTATATATATATATATTATTATATTTTTGTTCGGAAACATTTAGTCATGCATGCTACACAAGAAATCGAGGAATGTCATTGTTGCATGTCACAAAAGATATCCTTGGTGATTCATTAAGATAATCCTCAAATTTCATTTTCTCAAAATATTCATTAGAAAAAAATAGTGCTTTAAAATAATGTAAACCTTTTTCAGTGTTTCATGAAATGTAAAATAACTAATGAATAAATTTAATAAAAAAAATTAATTCAGAAAATTTTTGGTGACTCATTTATCCCACAAATAAATTTATTCTTTCACTTGAAATTCATTTGTATTGTCAATGGTTTAATACTTGAATGTCTAATTTATAGAATCATGCGTCATTAAATGGATTAAAAAAACATCCATTAAAAAGATAATGTTTACATCACAACGGTTACCCAAAGTAACATATAACTATATTTCCAAAATAGATAATATAGGTTGCAAATTAGAATATGGACTTTATAGAAAACCTTAAATAATTATAGGCATTGTTTGTTGACATAAATAACATACAAGTTAATGATCAAATAAATGATGAGGGCCTCAATGTCAAATTTTTTTAATGATTTAAATTGACATCCAGTCAAGAAAAACTAAGGCCTCTAGACGATTTTTTTAATAATTTTCCAAAAATTGTGTAATTCCTTAATTAATAAAGAATACAGAGATATATACAGAGTTGATATATTTGAACAAGATTTCATTCTATCATTTTTTTTATTAGTTTCAAATTCATCCCTTACCTCAATGAATGAATGTCAATAAATTATCTTCCATGCCTAAAGAACTAAAATAAACTTTTATTAGATCTGAAGGCCCATAAAATATTGAAATTAATAACTATAGGTATCTTGAATATAAATATTCCTCAATCTCATAAAAAAGAGTTAAAATAATGAGTCATCATTATTTTTTATTCTTGAAAAATAATTATTCATCAAACCAGACATCATGTATGCCAATGGTAGGCATGAAACCCTAATAATTCTTCATTTAGGGGTTTCAGACCCTTCGCCTTACCAAACATGTTTTTTTTCAGCTGACAGAAATGATTTCATATATAAAACCACACTAATATAATTCACAATTTAAATAAGATTAACTTCATAGAAATAAGTTTAATATCTATTTATCCTTTTAACTATGGTTATCAGAACATCCTTACTATATAAATAGTTCAACCTAAGTATAACAAAAACATTTCATGAATGGTTTACCTAATTACCCTGATGAAATGCGAAAAATCCAAAAAAAAGTTAAGGAATTTCCTGAAGTCATATTAACATTATTCCATAATATATTAGAATATAGATCATATTTATCCCATTCCAAATATATTAATACCCTCTTCATATATTCTCATGAAACATGTTAAAAAAATTATTTTCTCTAAATATTTTTTTGAAGACATGCATGCTTACAAATTCCAATTATTATAAGATATATTACATTAATAAAACAAGATGTAAACATTATCCATGATAACATAGAAAACATTGTAGGTAATATGTTATATGGTAGTTTGTAAAATCCAATTTACTTATTCAAATCTATTATATATTTATCCAAACATCATTATCTCAACTTCAAGAATTAATTTTTAGATACCTTCCCCTAATAAAAATATCACCATAACATGAAATCACATTTCTATGACATAATCATAGTTCAAAATGTAATTTTAAAACATTAATGAAAACTTATACTAAAAATAATTAAAAATTTAATGATTCATATTACATAATCTTTGAATTCGACAATATAAGTACTTCATTCATACTTCTATATTCTAATACCATTACATAGGCTTCATCAAATTATTCCTTATTACCACATTAATATAATATGAAATATTAATATTTTTAAGGATCCACAACCTCTGTCTAATCACGCATCTTCTAATTGATGTGAATAATACTAGAAGAACATTAGCTATATTTGATATTTAATTTTTAGTGTCATTATCATTATATGTATAACCAATAATGATAACAACATCCTGGTTCTATTTTTGATATTTCCCTATGGGATATAAATTATCATAATTCCCAAAAATTACATTTTTTGAAATATTCATTGTTAACCATATTGCTTATATTCTTATCCATTGACTAAAATAAGACTGAATGCGGTCAGAAATAGATATTTTAGAAGAAAACTAGATAATCATGAATAATTAATCATTTAATGTATAAATAAAGAAAACTATCCTTAATCAATGACACATTAGGATTATCCTAGGTTATTCATAGCCAACATATATTTAAATCTGTTATAATGGTTCATGGAGTGTTGGTGAATTTTCAAAGCATGTCCCCTAGTAGTGTCGAACTAGGTGTGCAACAAGACCCTTTTACATGTACCAGATTACTGGGAATTAGGATTGAAACATCTTACCAGAGTTGTTACTCCAAGGTGAATTTTTTCCAGTGCGACATCAAGTTGTTGTATAAAGAAATGGATGGGGTGGATAGGAAACCACTAACTCTATCATTTAGAATAATTCCAAGACATTTTCATACACTTTTTCTAATCATATACTTATCCTTAGACATGTCCTTATGGTTCCCACTATTGTTTTCTCATCCACATCTCAAAAGTATAACTAAACTATTGTGCTGATAAACACTATAAAGACCCTAATCTTGGCATATACAAACATTATGTAACATTTCTTAAATACATAAAAAAATACACAAAAAAACCAATGACTATACTTGTCTAGTTTCTTTAGAAATAAGGAAACATTTACACTAGTACATTATGTCCCTATATAATCTCCCACTAGTTCTTCAGAACTATTTCCCTTCTTAGACACATAAAATATAATTCATATCATCATTACAAGAGTATGGTAACATAAAAATGGGTTATCATAGGTGCTCAGTAAATGTAAATATGGGAGACATGTAATCAATAACATGACCATATGGTTTAAGAACAAGAAAATGAAACATAAGATTATACAATGCATATAAAAGATCATAAATAGGAATCATAGAATGGAGATTCAAAGTGAATAACACATGAATCATAATGAAATAATTAACATAATCCATTAAAAAATATCATAGGATTAAACACATTGAATTATGGAAAACACATAATAATATATCTATTTCTATAGTAGTCAATACAATACTATGGAGACCATCATAGTGGACAATGTCTTTTACTGAACTGGTTCAACCTCGTTCGAGCACTATATTACTAAACCATATTTACACCTCCTTCCAAATATGAAATACTGATATGAGTTAATTTATCATTAAATCCCTATAATACAAAACATATTTCAATTTCCATTCCATCCATTTGAATCTCATGAGATATAAATCATTACACAATGCATTTGAGTGATATTTAGATCCCACCCATCTCATAATGAAATCACACATACATATTCCATAAAAAAGTTAAAGACATATAATATCATAACCCATGAAATAAATTCAGATTCAAAAACATGTAATCGTATCATAACATATGTAAATGATATAGGTTTCGTAATCATTTCATCAGAAACATATCTTATGAATATAAACAACTTTCAAAAGAATATAACCTGTCATATAGAAAAGGGTTTCATAAACATAGAAACATAATTCAATAAGAGAAATAATATGAATGGATAAATTGAATAATTTACCCATTACGTGATGAGTAAAAGTAATTTTTGTCATCATAAAAGGGAAATAGGTTTTAAATATCTTTTAAAAATATTTCTTGAAGGAATTAAACTTTTATTATTAAAAAACATTTTAAAAAATATATCATTTGGAAAATGTATTCTATGAAAAATGATTTTAAAACCTATAAAAGAATATTTGAATTCAATAAATCATTTTTAAAATCCATTTTTCCTATAATGAGCTTCAATTATATTTTTAAAAAATATTTTGAAATCCTTTTCAGACATAATGATTTTGAATACAATAAATTTCAAACAGAAGAGGGAGATGGTCATATTTCAAATAAAATCATTATCTTATGTACCAAATAGTGGAAAAATGGTAATAATACATGGAAATATCAATGTTAAATATAGGATAAGGAAAATAATTAATATTATTGAGATATGTATAAGAATATGTCAATAATTACACAAAATCATTAGTAATATCGAAAGGTGATGTGGTTGTTTTAATAAAATCTTACCACTTGGTTATTTGAGATCATACTCCCCATGTAAAAAAAATTAATTGAAGCATTAAATGTAATGAAAATAATTTTATTCATTATATAAATATTAAAATGGATGTAAATAATCCTCAAAAGAGTGTTTTGGTTTATAAAAAAACATGAGTCTCATAGATGGAAAATTGATACAAATTGTTTTTACTGATTTGGAAATCATTGAAACATAAACCTCGTGAATGAAGATGATAAAATTTAAAATTGAATAAAATTAAATTTAGAAATATACTAAAAATAATAAAATATTTTCCAATAAGTAAACCATAAAAAAATTAATGATATGTGATCATAGCATGTGTCTCATATTAATAAACAGTTATATGAAATCCCATTTACTTTATTCATTGACTCTATTCGTACTCGTAAAAACCTCGGGTATAAATAATATAAATTTATAATGCATATATCACAGAATCATATTCTTATATCTAATACCATATATTGTTTTAATATAACCTCATATTACTCGCTCTATATCAATTTTATTTTAAGGTATCACTTTTGGTAATATATACTTTGTTCTTTTAAGGTGTCCTGATTTGTTATATCGTTGGTCTGTATTTTTATATCACGACTTTCAGTATTTAAATAGTGATTTAAATATATAATATATTAATTATATGTGTATTATAATTACTAGTATATTATTTAATTATCAAAAGGAATACCCCATCTTGGGAGATGGCTATCCGTAAATAGGTAAGAAAACTATTTCCATTTTTTTATTGCATTTGAAGAAAGATGGTGAAAGACATATATGTATATATATATATAATTATTAATTTACCTCCATTATATCATATATATCATATATATTAACTAAATATATCCTTAAAACATTCTATATAGTGTATGAATGAATCAAATATATTTGAGGGGGCGGTAGTCCACACTTTCTCAAACAAAATTATCATATTTACATAAAAAAGAATATAAAAATAAATTTTTTTTAAATGTATTACATATAATTAAATGAATAATAAAAATAATATATTATATATATACTTAGATTTTATATAATAATTTCGGACAACATATGAAGTATGGAAAAAATAAAAACGTATCGTTTAGTGAGGTAGTAGTCTCCGAGAGACGTATACATCAAATTGGCATCCCATTAGATGTAAATTTGTGGAGGTGTAAATATATGCCTTATAAAAAAACATCCCATAATTTTGATGATACTAGTTTATTTATACAATAATGGTTAAATATTTTCTGAGAACGTGGAGAAAGAAGATAAAATAAAAGAGTGTGAGGGAGGGGGTAACCTCCACATCAAGTAACACCTTTTGGTATTATCAAAAACACATCATTGGATTGTTTTATAAAACAATAGGATGATTAGATTAAGAAGAGATGTAATTATGTGAGTTATTTTGGAAGATATTGGATGAATTTAAGGGCCTAGAAAACTGTGATCAAGTGGGAGGAGAGGAGGCGTTTTATAATGGAGGTGGGGTGGAACTCTCGAAATATTTTAAATGAATGGAACCCCACCCACGTTGTTTTATTGAATATTCTTCAATAATGGTGTGACAAATATAAATGTGATGATGGGGTCAAAATATTGAAATCTAATGGATATGGGACATATTTATAGGTCATTTTAGGTCATAACATTATGGTTTAGTCCCTTATTAATCTTCATTTAACCCAAATCGTCCTAATTAATTTTATTTACATCACTAATAATTTAGGTAGAAAACAATGTCAAACATATTAGAAATTAGAAATTATTCTTATTCCAAATATGGAATCCATTTTCTGAAATTCCAAACCCAAATTTGGGTGAAAATATATTAAAATAAATCTTTATTTGGGTCGACAATGATGGTTTATCAAGTAAACATTTTCAAAGGATTCCTATGTCTTTATCCAATTTCAATTTGGAATTGGTTACAATTACAAAAATTGGATTATTTGATATAAATATAAAATAATTAAAGATTTAAACGAAATAAAACTATGATATATCTTAAATAAATTAGATGAAAACAAAGATTTGAGTTAAAACCCAGTATTTTAGACCATTCATTAAAACATTAAAGATTACAGAAAATAAAAAATTTATATGGTAAAATAATTTTTATGTTTCACATAAAAACAATAAGTATATATAATAATATTAAAGATATCATAGACCAATATTTTTTATTCAAAAAGGGTTCACCATTCAATGGATGTAAACTGACATAACTAAAAATATTTGCGGTTACGTGTTAAATTGGATTTATTTTTTTCATATTTCTATAATATCTATTAGATGATTAGAATAAATATTGACATGGATATATAACATATATATTACTTTTAAATTATTTGATATCTTTAATTAATTTAAAATATTCAGATAAAAAAAACTTTGTGAGTATAATAATAATTTTCTATAAAAATAATCCATTTATATGAAATGGGTTCTTATATTCATTTATAAATAACATGTAACAAATTTATTAATGTTATATTATTTGAAAAAACATATTCTTACATATATAGTTATTAATATTTTTATAATATATTTTAATGTCTAGGTTATATATTATTATATATATAATAATATATTATTTTCCTATAATACTCGGTCTGGTGTGTTACCAAATCCATCATGGGATGTTATTGTTTCATGTAATTCAATATATCCATGTAGTTACACTTAAAGAAAGATAAAATTAATGATTTATGTAGTTTTTATAAGAAAAAAAAAGTTCTTTAGTATAAGAAATATATTTTTAGTGTTTTATGAAATGTAGAATATCAAAAGATTAAATAAATTTTGAAATTAATATTTAATGAAATCTCATGGTGTTACATAGAGTCATGAATGAAAATATAGATGGTTTGCATGAAAATATAAGGTAATATATAAAATTTAGGTAGAAAGATTCGGGTTCCTCAGTGTCAAGAATGTTGGAATAATCACCTATTTGACTATCTACGAGGAACAAGAATATGTTTTAACATAAAAAAGAATGAACAAAATAATGTTATTGCCAGGGAGAAATAAAAAATTTTGTTAACAAAATTGATAAAAATATTAGCTACCCTAATATATAATTGAATTATATTTGTCTTTTTTTCAATATATAGTCATTATTAAGCTCAATGTCCCAAAGAGGGAATCCCTAAAGAGAATCAACAAGGTGGTGACAGTAATGGTTATATTACTATAGATGATGAGACTATAGATGTGATATAAAATGGAAAGAGTTTTTTAAAATTATGTGGGGTATCATTCTTATGTATTATTCTTTAATTGGAATAATATATGTTTTTATGTATTTAGGATTCAGGAATTATGTTATATGAATTGTTAAATAAACATGGATTGTCTAGTTTATGTTTCCTTTGGATAATGATTGAAAATGATTACATGAATGAGAATGATGGAATTAAGTATTGATTTAATGAAATGGTGATGTCAAGGAAAAAACATGATTAAGTGATATATAACCCTTAATATGATCCTTAGTATATCATATATTTTTTTAATTATTATATGTTAGATATAAATAAATAGGACGATACTGATTACCATGGAACTAATTATTGATTTGTTAGAAAGTAGTTTATGATGTCATGGATTATGTTTATAAATTTATTTATTTGTGGAATGTTCCATAAATTCTATGTAATATAGAATAAAACATGTTTTATTAAATAATTTTTGGTAATGCATGTTATTACAGTTTTTCAAGAGAATATATGATGAGGGTATTCACTTCTTTTTAATGTGACAAACAAGAGATTATTTTTGATATATGGGGGATCACTATTAAGTTTATATCATAACGATATTTATATGGTTTTAGATTACGAACTTTTATAATTTTTACAAGGTTAACTATACATTATAATTTTATGTTAAACGTTGGAGGAATTATGTACGTACTGAGATTGTAATGATAACCTACGTAAAAAGGCAATTTAGTGGCTGACCTTATTTCAAGGATGTACATCATATTTAATTTAGAAATTATATTATTGTGATTTTGTAAAATGACATTAGGTATATCGAGTTACTATCAATCAATTTTGGAAAGGCTATGGGTCCTAAACCCATAATTGAATGACAATAAGGGTTTCATGCCTACGACTGGCCTATACGATGTCTTTGTCAATGTACAATTAAATATAATGAATAATTATGTATAATAAAATAATAGTGTTAATTTTTAATGTTAATATATTAATATATTAACCATACATAATTTTAAATAATTTTAGGGAAAAATATTTTTAATTTTATTTCTTTTATGGGTCTTAAGATATACTATAAGACTAATTTTATGCATTGAGACTGAAAGATTATTTTTGGACCTCAATTTCATTATTTAATGGATGAAATAACAACAGATAAAAGAATAATGAAAGAGAAACAAAAAAAGTAGTTATATTTTTGGAAATTTTATATATTTTAATGCTAATATTATCATCAAAATTCATTGTGACACATATAAATAATGATAGAATATATTTCTGGTATATTTTCTTTAATCGAATACTTTTTAATGAAAATAATAAAATAGTACTTTTATTTGAAAACATATTTTTCATATAATTCCAATTTGATGATATGTTATATTTTTAATTTTTTTAAATCCTTATTAGATAATTATTTTATCAATTAGTTCAATTTAGTTTATTTTAATCAGTTTTACATTGAAATTTTGTATAAAACATAGAAATTTTTTTGACATTTTTACATTAAAAAACCATAGTTTTGTCATGCTAGCAAGATTATTTTTAAATTAATTTCATCCCCATATGTGATTAGTAATTGAAAAAATGGATTGCATTTATGGAATCAAAAAAATTGATAATATATAATAATTTAATTTTTTTACCAAAATTATTAGTTAAATTTGTTGAAATTATTTGCAACAAATAAGTTAAAAACTAGGTTAAAAGTACTAAATCAAATATTTAATATGAAAAATGATATTGAAATTCTTCCAAAATCCATTGGATTGAATTTTTTCATCCAATAACCATAATTTAATTTATTATGTTGGTTCATTAAGACCTTTTTTGGTAAAAACGTTGGTACACAGATGTTGTTTTAATAATTTCCATGTGTGTCCCACCCCTTCCTTATAAAATGACACAACCTCTCACATTTATTCAGACCATTGAAACAAAATTGTTTCAGCCATGCTCTGCCTAATGCACATCCCAAAATCCATGCCTTCCTTATATAATCCTCAACTTGGACATAAATTAATCCAATGTAGTATTTTTCCACTAACCAAATTGAGTTATCTGATTTAGTGGTACTGACTTCTCTTAATATCCATAATTTTACATTTTTTCTCCATACATCTACTCTATTTATTCAACATATGTATATAAAAAAATTTCTTAAAATTTCTAGGATTTTTTTACACTAATTTTTTGACCAACAAATACCCAAACAACAATATAATGGGTAGTTAACATTTTATTAACATGTACTGTGAACAAGAGCTTCACAAATTGATGATTGTTAATTTTTACATTACCACCTATCATTGTCGAAATTATGATGAAAAATATATTTATATATTTATATATGATATTTATTATGTATTTAACATTCTATAATTATTTTATAACAAATATCTTTATACATTACATTTTTTATAAATGCAATATTTTCGTTCGATCAAGCCACTCATTTCAAGAGGGTATTACATCATCCATTGGATGATGAATTGGGAAAATTGATGTTTTCTGATATGTGATTCAAAAATCATTGTTCTCATCATTGATCTGAATTATTTACTATCTGATTGTATTAATCAATTCAAATTCTAATTGAAAATCCCATATATCTACAAATATAATACCCCCACCTTGCAGCTCAGTAGTCCATGCCCCGCCATCTAGATTTCACCCAACATGTTTTAGTAACACATAAGCTAGCACATAAGGGAATCATGCGAATGGAGAACCAAAAAAATATATAAATTAATAAGAATATTTCAGTCATAATCACTGAGCCTTCATAGTATAGTGAGATTAGGATAACCACCAATATTCAATAAATGGTATCCTATGATATAAATTTTTTCCCAATTTAGTTGATTGATATATAATTTTGGGCCCTCCAATCACATTCATATATATTCATGCATATGTTTTTGACATAGAATATTTAACATTGGATAATATATCATCACATTTAATACCATGATTATAGATAGTGGGTTACATATATGGAATTCCAATATAAATTTAGTATAATTAAATCTATGTGAATATAATTTAGTTTAAAATGGGAGATTATTTAATTAAAAAATATTCTCATATAGAAATTTCATGATAATTTCATAATACTAATAGATGTACATAAATAGAGATGGAAGTATTAAATTAGTGTTAAATGGTTATCTTATTATATACTAAACACACAGATAGTAATAGTCTTGTTTAAAATCATTTCCAAACTAGAAATGTTCAGTATGAATATATATAATATAAAGATGGTGTTTGAATAAAGAGGATATAGAGAGGATCACTTATTTTTAGGGGGTGAATCATTATAATAGGTAAGAGCTTATTGAGATCATGTTGATACATTGGGATAGAAATATAGAGGTAAGTTAACATTTAATTCATGATGAACATGTTTTAGTTATGATTAATTGGAGTACGTGTGGGGTTTTACTGAAAATGATAATATAATTATTTATTAATTTACACCATATGGTTTTTTACACTACATTATAAATTTAAAAAAATTCCAAAAACTATGTTATGATTTTCCCAAAAATACTACTAGAGAGGAGTGGGTTCAATTTGATAATATTTTTAATAAAATATCTCATTAAAATAATACCCTTGGGATATTGGAGTGATTCATATTACTAAAGAATAAATTTATATAATAGAAAATATTATATAGGATTCTATGAATTCATTCATGATTAGTAAAATTATTAAAATAACATCAATATTAATTTTAAGGGAACTTTCTTATATACTATTTATAGTATTAATAACCTCAATTTTTGACATTTATGAATTCATAAAAAACAATATATTTATACCAAATTTAATTTAAAAAAAATATACTATATCTAATTTTTTTGAAAAACTCACAATTTTATAATTTTAAAATGATTATTTGTAAAAAAATATTCAATTTATCATATACATTCTGTAAATGGTGTAGTTATAATTTTTAAATACAAATCCCATTTTTGTTTAAATATAAATGTTTTGTCAACTATAATAGTTTTTTGAACCTTATAAAAATTATATTGTAAATCATAAAATTATAATATCCATTATATTTTTATATATTTTATTTTATTTTTTTGTTTTATTAAAATATAATTAAATAAAAAATCATCAACTTTTCAATCAATGTATTTTTTGTAACAAATAAAATTTTGTGAAAAATACAATTATAGTTTCATAATATTATAATATAATTTATATCAGTGTAATAATTTAATAATTTTTACAAAAATAGTAATAAATGATATGTATTAACATTATTTAAAAATAATAAAAAAATTAAAAATTGATTCTATTAGACACTCGTTTCTAGACCCCTAATTAAACTACAGTATTCCATAAGGGTATGTGTTTTTCATTGACACTTTATTAGAGATGGTTCAATAAACATGGTTTTAGATATGATATCAATAAGCTTGATCGTCCCTCATAACAAATTTCACTCATGAATTAGTTAGTGATTCTAAACATACCCTTGGTCACATAAAAATCATAGTGATTCCATTTACCACATATGTTCTAATAAATGAGATTCATATGGTAATATCATATTGGATAAGTTCGTCACCTCATCCATAGATTTTATTTATATTTATTATAACCCTGTATATATATATATATCATGATCACTATAAAATTTATATACTATCATAATTCATGATGCTAAATGGTAATTGGTATTTGAAGGGACATAAATTATTTTGGTCCAAAATTAATAAATTATGCAGGAATTTTCTATAATTTCTCTTAATATTAAAGAATTTTCTCAATCGAAATTTTATTTTCATTTATAAATGCTTGGTTCATAATATTACTAAGCTATTTAAAATATTCATCATTAAAATTTATTTCGTATTCAGAAAAAAAAATTAGGGTTCTTCTATTTCATGACATATTTTGGATACCATATAGCTCCCACGTATTTTTTGTTTTCATTATATCACTTAGACATGGAGTGTTTAATTGATTCATAAAACCATGTCTATAAATATATTGTCTTCAAAAAATTCAACCACATTTGTATTAACATTCACCAATGGAAATATAAATACATTTAGTAAATATTAGGGGTCGAGTATGTACATTATCAAGTGGGATACATGGATTACATCAGTTATTTGAGATTGTATAGATTACAATTCTAGTTGATATGACATATCTGTGATTTGATACCAAATATCAAAGTGTATGATGTATCTTATAATTATAATTTTCTTCTTCCTAAACCTGATTAATATCTTCCATAGTGATATACGAAGGATCTCAATATCGATGACCTCAAACTCTATGTCTCATTCATGATTTTTAGCAAATATTTTTTATTAAATGTCTAAAAATTTCATTTTTCAATGACTTGTTTGAGACATATCTATAAAATCCAGGAAAAGGTCAATACACATCAACATACAATAAACAATTTCAACCTAGTATGTTTAATCTGAAAACCTCTTTCAATATGAAACCACAGAATATTCTATTTCAATGGTAAATTGAAAATATTGTTATATGAAAATTCAATAATGGGAAGTTGTTGATCCCAACATCTAGTTAAATCGATTTAATATTATTTTGTTACATCCTTAACAAATTAAATTTATCCTCTAATATGTACATATTCATAAGGGTGGTATGTTGTGATAATGAATATTTATAAATCATACTCTTTTAAATGATTCTTTAAAACAACGTGGATTCCCTCAAATAATGATAAAAAATAGATAGTTGTACTCCATTTTTTATAACCACATCCCATTTGTATATCATAGCTAGTTGGTGATGGGAGAAATCATCATTCTTAGAAATGAAATGTGATGACCTTGTAAGGTGATCTCCCATCTCCAATATTGAATTATTTCCTTTAGTTATCATGGGGAGTCAAATTTTGACATCAAGGGTATTTTATACCATTTAGATAATATTATGGTTAATGGTTTCATAAAAAACATGTTATTTTTTCGTTAAACTATCACTTATTGAAATATAATGAATTTAGATTCATGTTATTCAATATATACATACATGGTATCCTTGAAGATGTTTTAATTCATATATTCATATATATTAGTTCTTTTATAATGAATATAGATAGATATGTTATGCGCATAATCAAAATGATTGTTCATCAGTTCTAGTTTCGATGGGATATATATTAATCTTCCATAACCTATAACATCATTTTATATATATTGTCTCTGGAATAATCCTTACCTTTTTTAGTACCTCAACATCATAGAAATGCCCATTGATCATCTCAAGAATAGATGGTTAGTGGAAATTTTAGGATAGTAGGATGAATGTTGTATAGTTACACCCATTTCCATCCACTATATGTCCAATAATAATGGTCCCCTTGAAATTTCCATCCTGGATAGGGTTTTATGATCATTTTAACTCAATTTATATTCGTAAAATTTTTAATCCCAATATTTTAATTAATTGTAAAATCACAATCTGTGACCAACTCTATCCTCATTCATTGGTGAATATTGGGAAACACTTATATAAATATAAAATTTAATAATTTATAAACTGTATTAATGTAACACTTCTCCCTATTGTGATTATGTCACCAAATATGAAATGTAAATATAACTATAACAAATTATAGATCTTCTATTTGGATGTTCTACTCATGGATCGTTAATGGGACTGAGGCATTGGTTATCCCTTTTTCTTCTTTAATTAGTACACTACCAAACCTCAATTGTCTATATCACTGTAGATGGGAATTAATTCCTCCCTAGTGGGTAGTGTCCGATCAGGTTTTATGCTTATCCTCTTCATTATATCTTTTTTTATTTTTTCAAATTTATCATTTCATTCAAATTTCACTTATTTTTAGTTAACATTTTTATTAGGACTAAAAACAAATTATATGTTTCTCACAAATCAATGATTGTACCCAACCAATTCTATGGAAACTAAGGATATCCATGTTATAGTTTGTTCAGGTAAATACTTTAATTTAATATTATTTAAATGATCCACAGATATCCCTATGATGGTGATAAGATGACCCAATAATTTTTAATCTTATAGGAATGATTTTTTTGGAAAACTCAACCTCTATTTTATGAGGAAGATATTCCAATTCATTATGAAACAGTGTAGTGATTCTATATAAAATGAGAATCACATCATGGATAATCATTAAGATTTTATAAATAATTTGGTTTAGTTATAATTAATCTAAAGGTAATAATATCGATGATCGAGATGTTTAAATCCATGTATATTCAATATAATCCATATTATTAAATATAATTGTATGGTTATTCAAGCTATGGAGGGTGAATCCCATAACACATCAATTTATATTATATCTATAAATCGGAGTATAATCCATACATCAGATAACATTGAAATCCTGTGAGGGGAGAATTATAATATTTTCATGAATAAAATTCCCACAAATATGACATTAGGATACTATATTTATAGATGTCTTACCAATGATATCACATAATTTTTTTGGTCAGTCTATATTATTAGAAAATTTTAAAGATAAGCTCATCTAAAATGAATTTAAATAATAGGAGATATAAAATATTCTATATTGTTGGATTGTCAAACATTAATCAGCATGATCATTTCACATTATTATCTTCATTTTTAAAAGTTTCATAGAGACTGATATTTTTCCTCATCCTTCAAACCAAATGAAATATAGTATATTCATAGATATTTCTAAAATACCCAAAATATATTCCATTTAATTATTAATGTTTCCATTAATGAAACAATTTTTTCATCAATATTGATATATTAATTATTATTTTTTTTGAAAAATAGCTAATTTATATATATTTTTCAATCTAAAAACATCGTATAATTATTTAATGAAATTTCGCATGGTTACTAATTCAAAATTTTTGACATGTTTGAAATTGAATCATTTTTATTTTAGTAGAATTTTAAAAGAAACTTAAATGAGGCATTTTTCTAAAATTCATTTATTTATTAAGAGACTCAAATATATTATTGTTTTTTATAATTATTTTTGAATGTTTTTTTTCATAATCACAATATTTATTTATTTGGTTCCCTTCAATTTAGGTATCTCATTTTCGATACAATTACATCAAATGTAAAACAAGTTTTTGAATGGATTCATCCTATTTAAACCCATTCAGGAAAATAAAGTAAAATTATAGATGAAATTTATTAAGCTATTAAACACATAACTAAGAAACGATGAAAATTAAAGAGACCACTCATCATTGAAATACATTCTGTAGCATATATATTTCAAGGTTTGAATCTATGATATCAATTATAAATTTCATAGTATAAAATAACTTGGTCATTTTTATTTACCATAATAATTGTTTATAATGAAACTATGAATTTACAAAAGAATAACCCTCGGGATTTTCAATCCCAATGCATAGAAATGACATTTTGCTGCACTAGGAGATGATCAAATCAAACTCAATGACCCCTATTTATGTAAATACCACTAGAAATAAATATAAATGAAATATCCAATAGTATTATACACACATACATTTATTTTTTTGTAATAAACTTACTCTATATATTACCAACATTTAGGGATGTTTTCGACAATTTATTCTTATTCATAAGCCCTTTACATGAATTTTTTTATATTATTCCCCAAAAATAACAATACTTTTCTATAATACAATAAATGACATCTCTGGTTTCAATACACTTTAATTAATTATTTATTAATAAATAATACACTTAATAAGACATCAAAACATCATTAGGCCTATTATCTTTGGTAAATTAGCTTCAAAACCTAAAAACATGCAAATATAAAAAATTATTTAAAAATTATTTACCATTCTCAATAAAAAATGTTTATCATTAAAATTTCATGGTATAACATGGGGATGTATATAAGAATGTAGAGATCTATAAGGTATGTTTATTTAATAATCATAGAAGACATTAATATAAATATCTATATTCAATACAAGATTAATATCAATGAAAAGTGATATGATTTAGAATTGTATATTTGAACATAAAATCGTGATTTAAGAAGATAACATAACGAATTTTTGGGAATGTGAAAATAAAATAAAATACGGTATTGTAAGCATAAGTCCATGATAAATTATAGAACATCATAAAGTAGAGTTCATATGATAAACTCTCTTGGACCACACATATAATCTGATGAGATAAAAACATTACCCAATTCTTTAGAGATATATATATTTCTATGACCACATTCACATTCATATAATGTACATACCTAAGTGTTTCACATTGATCATTCAATAAAGGATCATATTTCATCATATTTAATACATATATTATGTTTTTTGGGTTTCATCCGAGGAACTACCAAATAAATGAAGTATAGTTACTTCTACGTGAATACTATATAATGTAAATTGTTATAGTTATTCAATATATAAATGTTTTACATGGAAAAATTGGGGATGATTTAACTAGTATAACAAGTTATTTTAAGATTAATGAAATTGATTAATAAGAGTGAAATTGGTATCTCATTTGTTTAAAATCATTTGGATAAAAAGATAAGTTTTTAAAAAACTATACTAAAATGAAAAATAAGAAATATAAATTCCTTATATAAACAAGGTAATTGAATAAAGTGGATAATGAGGGGATATATTTCCTTGAGTTGGTGCTTAATAATTCTTTATTGGATCTTTTTAAAAACATGGGGACACCATGTGGGGGTTCTATATGTGGAAGGGAAAATTAAAAAAATCTACAAGCGTTATGAATGAACTGTAATGGTGGGTTTGGTGGGGTTTCATAGTGTATGAGAGGGGGTTATTTTTTAACTTCTGAAGTAAGGTTTGGAACTATTTATTACTAGCTAATAAAATACTAAAACCATCCATTGTTTTTATCCTTGTTTCTACAAAATATGATATGTTTTAATTATTTTATTTGGATATGAACTATAGTCATTAAAATTATATCCTTGGTTACCTGGATGTGAGTCATATTCATAATGGACTAATTTGTAAAACAGAAAATATAATATATATTTTGTTTGATTTAATAATGAAATATTAAATTTATTTAATTACCAGGAAAGCTCAGCAAGAGGAAGACCTCTGACCATTTATTAAAACATCTAAAAGTAAAAAAACAAGTAAAGCACAACAAGGACACTATAAATCATATAAATAATCCCCATCACCATATTCCGGATGGAATTTTTCATTTGCAGTAGCTGATTCCCACTCTGAAATTTCATAATGCTTTAGAATCTTAGCATACTTTCTTCTCAAATCCATCTTTTCCAATGAGATAAACACCGTAGGAGATTGCATTCCCTTCTTCTCACCATTGACATCCCTTGAAAAATTCTACCTCTTGGAGGATGATCTGGTAGTAGCTGTGGTCAGAAAGTATGACTAATCTTTTCTCAATCGTCTTTTTGCTAGTGCAGTCATACCACCTTCTCCTGCAGGCAGTTTACTTTTATCACATTGAATAATATCACTATTTGATATTCTGGCGGCATCAATCACATTCTCCTTGTCATAATCAGAGACACTTCCCCATTTTACAGTGTTGCACATGGAACCCAATATTTTGAATCTATCAGTTTCTCCACTTACATACACTTTGAAACAGAAACACATATAATTTGTTAAGGATAATATCTATAATATTTATTTAATATTTTTTTTAATTTATGATGTCATAATAAAAACCACATATTAATAAATTATTGAATTTTTACAAAAACATTTACTATCTCAAAATTTAATTGAAATATTAGTATATTCTATTATCAATTTACAGATTTAAAAAAAATTATTTTAATAAAAAATTTATTTAAATAAAAATATTTATAATATAATAATAATGTCTAAATTTATTAATAATTATCAGTTTTTGAAATGATAACAGTTTTTTAACACTAAAAATGTTACATTTTACTTCATAATGTTATATTACTATTTATATTTAATTATATATTACTCCAAAATAATTTTTTTAAATATATTTTATTTAAAAAATTTATGAATTAATTGATATGTGTCTCTTGACAAAATATAAATTAATAATACAAAAAAATGAAATTAATGTAACATCATATCAAAATATATTTTTTATCATACTCGAAACATAATATTTTTAAAATAAATCTTAAAAAGTGGTTGATATTATAAATTTTTTTCAAAAAATAAATTACACAAATTCATAAAAAATTTCCTTAGATTAAAAAACTATTATTATGACAGTGTATTCAATATGTGAATGGTGTAAGATGATGACACATTTTTTGTGTGGTTAGATGATTTATTTTTGGATCATGGTCATGAAAACAATTATCATATCCCATAAAAAGTTAAACTATTATTTATTTGATCAATATTAGCATGTGAATGGAATTGTTAAAATTATATTGATTCCATCAACTATAGAAGATTCAATAAATGGGATTCATATTTTATGATCTTACTAGTTGAGGGTACCAATTATTTTGTTTGTGTCACTTTGATTTATAATAACCTAATATCTATATGTTAATCATACAATCATTGTACAAGGGTTATACTATTAGTGGTTATGAACCATTATTGAAAATTAAATTCAAGTGGATATTACTTATAATGATCCAATATATCAAATGTACTTCTGGTGTTTTCTATAACTTCCTTACATAACAAAAAATTTACTCATTTAAAAATGTAATTTCATTTTTTTAATGTTCATAAAATTATATAATAGTTATCTATATATCTATATGATTCAATTTATACTTCTCTAAAGATGCCCAAATATGTAGTATATAGATGTTTTTGGAGCACCAAATTAATGGGTTTAAATTATATTCTATGTGTTCAACATATATCTTCTAATTTTAGTGTAAACCACATTTTAAATAGATGTCTCCATGATGTGTTTATCCATAATTTTTTCATGATCTTTATTATATTTTTGATTGATTTAAAAATATATCACTTATTTGAATCATGAAGTGGGATTCAAATCATTATCCATTCTTTAATATTATTGAGGTTCATTTTCAATTAAATATCTTCTAAGGGATTGGATAAATTCCACCATAATAATTATTTTCCAGGATAGTTTTTTGAAATGTATCCTTAATGTGGATTTTCCCTCTAACATTTATTCCCTCCTAAATTTGTTTAATGGATTTAAATTCAAACTAATTCCATAACAGATTTTTCCAAACAATATCCTGGTGGAGTATATGTACATGGATTAATATATATTTGAAATTCCATTAATTTATTATATATTATGTATAATGTGTAACTTTTTCATGGTGAAAGGTTGTTACAATTGATGGGTTGTCCATGTTAACTAGTTTCATTTTTCATTAAAATGAGAACTATTTGATTATCCCAGAAATATGATAAAAATACTATAAAATAATTATACTTATTGAGGACTCTTTTTCATGAATTTAGGAATAGTGGGATTTTGTAAACTAATCACCTATCATAATAGATCTTGAACAACATTCTTTACATATGGTTATAACATCTCAACATGAAATCCCTAGAGATCATTCATAACATACTTGAAAATTTTACATATAAATCTCTATTCTTTTCACACCGTTTTATATGTGCATATGGTCAAGTATTTTTGATTATCTACAATTGATTATTCGAATTCAAATGTCATGTTCACAAGGTAATCTCATATTTTATTCTATGATATGGAATCCATGTTAATTTAGAGGGAGTAAATAACTATATAGTGTCATAATTAATAAATTTAATTTAAATTCATATTCTACATCCCATATGATAAGTATCATGTATTTAAAAGGTGTATAGTCTACAATAGGGTTGGAAGATCAAAATGTGATGGGCATGTATTGTCTCAACATTACTTAATAAATTATGGTGATTTTAATTCTCACAAATAAACATGATTTATTTTACAATCAATTTATCTGGGGTGATATTTTAGGAATTTATAAATGGGTTAAATGAATTTAATATCATTTGAATTACTCAGGAAACACTATTTTAAACCCGGTATTCAGAAATTAGCATATGGTTTTTCAACCCTATGTTCCCCTATAAAAGAGAAACAAATGCATATAGTGTCAACCCTATATTATTCATATCGTTTTTCATTTGTATCGACATCATTATATTTAGGGGATTTAAAAATGTCTGTATCGGTAACCATATATTGGAAGTTGGTTTTACTATTCATCATCACTATGTTTGTGAATTTGAATGTACGATTAATCAATGAAATGTTTGGGATCTTATATTATAAAGTTGAACATATGAAATATCATCTATAAGTTATTTTTAGGACCCCTACGCTACATAAAAGATATCAATTCTATGAAAGGTAACCCTACATTATGAGAAGGAACCATACACTACACAAATATACCCTACTCTATAAAGTTGAATAGTACGTTCTATTTACAACAATGGCATTTTTATGCTGTATTTTTAATATGAAATTTCATTATCAATAGACACAGAATTTTTGAATTATTCGTGGATTGTTATGAATAATTCATAGAACTATATTCATCAGATAAAATCACTATTATTCATAAGGGATGTATCCACCCACTTAGACAATTGGAAATTGAATATCTATAAAAAATCAGGATCTTCTTTAGGATCTTGAATACTAATGAACAATATATGTTCTATATGATCAGTCATAGTAACATTTAAAAAATAAATGTGTGATAAGAGATTCACATATGTGACTATATTAGTAAAAATTCTTTTTATAGAGATACTGTAGATAACAATCTATTCTAAAAAAACTAAACTTTGTAGATATACATGTTCAATATTTTAATACTTTATTATTATTACTACCACTCAGTTGATACTTATTTAAGAACATTTGCAACAAGGATCTCTTTATAATATTTTATTATTGAAGATATTATTTTTGATAGGATAATATCCTTCAATTTTTAGTGGCGTAATGTTTTAAATATGATTATCAACATGATGATTTGAAATCAATATTTTGATTTATTGGTTTTTCAAGTGCTCTTACTTATCTATTGTGGGGAATCATGTTCTCAATATAATATGGGGGTAAATTTTTCCCTATTACATATCTTGATGGCCTTGTTCTTATTCATATTTTAATGTTGTCAACTACTGGAACTCAATTGTAAATTCATGTTCTTGTGACAATAGGAAAATTATTGTGAAATTTAACAAACTCAGAAAGAGAATGATTTGTAGTGTACAGTATTGGATAATTTGTTCACAAATTACTATAAATATGATGTTCATTATTTTTATTTATCTTATACATATTCGTTTCACATAGTTGAAAACACTTTTTTTCTGGACAAATCACAGAGTGTGTCAAATGCTAGAATTATGGAATTTTTTTGAACATTCATAATTCACCCCCCTCTTGTGTTAATCACTATATTTAGACATAAAAATTCAGATCAGATGAGAGATTTTTTTATTAAATCTATATCAATCTAAAAGTATAATGTCTATAAAATCTTGGAATTACTCATCCGAGAGAAGGAATGTCTATTTTATGAGCTCCATATTTTAATCGGGAAAATTCTGGATGATGGACCTCTCAGATGATAATCCATCTGAAAAATCATAGATTTCATGAACACTAAAAAATCCTCAATCGTTATATGATTCCTAAGACACAAGAATCATGGTCTATTGAAACAAAAGAAGATTATGAAATATATTCTAATGAAATGACTTCTATTATTTGTGGTCATGGACCATATGAATTCAATCATGTATTATAAAAGAACAACTGCCTATAAGATGTGGCATGTTATTTTAACTGATTATAAGTGTACAGAAAAACATAGAAAGATGACATATGATATATATAAGAAAAAATTCCACACATTTAGAATTATTTATTATGAAATAATGACATAGATAAACTAAAGGATTACAGAAATTGTAAGAAATATCACATCATTAGGTGAACCATCATCTAATCTGATCATGATTTGATTGTTCGAAGAGTATTACATTTTAAATGGAATGGTATATCTGCTTCTATTTTCAAATCATCACCTGTAAAAGACCTAAAAATGAATATAAAAATTAGGACAGTAATAATTATTAATTTTGAAATTTTGGATGAAGTTGAATATCATTAAATTATAGTAAAGATGGAAAATGATATTCTGAAGGTGAAATCACATTTGCATAACAGAAGAACAAACCATGAAGTAAAAAAATATAAAAATTCAGAATCCATTTATTATGACATGAAAGTGGTTCACCTAGATAGAATTTTAATAATATTTTACCATAAGAAAACAACATTAAGAAAAACCTTCAAGAATGATCAAAAAGAACATAGAGAAGTTCAAAGATATGAATGCATGAAATTGGTTCATATTATACCTGATTTTCCTAAATTAAATATAAATGAAAATAATTGTAAAATATATTTTAGATAAATTATTATTATTACCATAAAAAAGAGTTGTGAAAGCTACATGGTGTGCATTTGAAAACTCTAGCATCCCTTTAAATTGTTATTTAGAAAAGGATACATGAAATCTAAATGCCAATATATATGTAACACCCCAGGTAAATAAAGAATATGTCATTTTTATATTTATCCATATTTGTGAATAAAATGTTAACATTAATTTAAAGGGAACACTATTCTCGATGGCATACACAATATGCAACAACGTGTTTCTTGGAAATCTTATGTGGCACTCTAATAATAAAATAATATTATTTTAAATTGTAGTTAATGCCTAGCCGTTGTATTGGAGGTAATGAACAGAACTAACTAGAAAATGATTACATATGTTTGTTAAATATTTTTACATTTATCCAATAAATGTTAGAGGATTAAAATTTTAATGAATCCAATTTTAAGAATAAATACTCTAATAATTTTTAAAAGATTGTTTTACAGCCTTTTTATAGCGAACCATTATTAAATATGAATTTTAACAATTTTATAAGCTGTATTTGTCAAAATAAACTTATTATTTATTATTGGGACATTGAAATTTAAATTGGATAATTTTTTCATATTTTTCTGACAATGTTCATTTTTTAATGAATAATGAAAAATACTGCATTTTACATCAAAACTTCTTTTTAATCTAATTTAATTATATAGTTAGATCATCTTTTTAATTTTGTTTAAAGTGTAATTATAATATATTTTTACTAGTTAATCCAATGGTGGTCATTAGAATTTATTTCACATTGGAATTGGTCATGAACAAGTGCCAATCCTTTCATAGATATTGTTTCAAAAAACCCCGCTATTTCTTTTGACAACAAGAATTATTTTTAAATTAATTATTTCAATTTCTATGTTTGGGATTTGGTAAAATGGATTTCATATTTGGAATTATAAGGTCCAAATTATGTAATTCAGACTCTTGTTTTTGGACATTATAAATAGTAACGAGAATAATTTTGTTTTATTATCTTGATTATTTAGTAATCGGGTAGTTAATGATAATAAAATAATATAATAATATTATAAAATGACCCCAAAATGTGTCCTAATGCTACTGGTTGTATCCTGTCCGACCATTCGATTCCTTGTTCCAAACTTTGGGACCCCAAGGAATCACTTATGGGTGAAAGTGACACTTTATCATTTTATTTTTAAAGGAAGGAGAATATCAATAAAGAATGTATCAACCGAGTAAAACATTTTTAATTTTGTATAAATAAATTATCTCTTGGTCTATAAATATTCATTGGAAATCTAAAAATATTTCCTACATCATAGTAGTTTTTTTATAATTTTTAGACATTAAATAAATTAAAATATTTATGACATCATGATGATGCAGCGATTACCTCATAAATGAACTATTTAAATAAAATGAGAAGATAAGGTAAAATATAAGTATTAAACTTGTCAAAAACCTATTGGATGGGTGTATTGAGAAACCTTATCACCTTATCCTCGAAATATATCTATTTTGGACCTTTAAAATCTGAAACTCATTTTAATATAAAGTAACATTTTATAACTTTCCAAGAGTGCCCCTGCTCTCCTCTTATAAAAGGCTCCCACCTCTACCTCTTTACACACACCTCCCAAGCCATTGGATCATCCAAGATCTGACCATGTTTCTCACCACATACAAATCCTCATCATAAAATCCTTACCTTAGGTAGAAATCCCTCCAACAAACACTTTTGGTTCAAACTAAGAGGAGTTACCAGATTTAGGGTAAAGATTTCTCTAATGTTATTTTGATTTATTTTTCTTCTCAAACCACCTAAAATATTTTTATTATTTTATTTTGTAATAAAATTAGTATATTAAATATACTAGGATGTTTTTATAAGAATTATTATAGCTACACTTACACACACATCCGTCTAATGGTTAAAGAACATATTGTTTTAGTGGATGGACAATTACTGCCTCACAAAACGATGATTGTTCAATATTATTTAAACACCTTTAAAGGGGGACATTATAATGTAAATGTATTTTATATATGATATATATGGTATTAGTTTTATATATATGCTTTGGTATTTTATATATAAAACATACCTTTATTCTTTGCATGTTGTGCAAATGCGTTAATTTGAAATTAGGAAGTGTGGAATACCGCCCCCTTAAGTGATGTGACTCGTTCATGCAATACATGAAATGTATAAAGAATGAAATTAATGAACTTATATTACCTATATATCTTATATATTATACAGGAATTATAATATATATCTCTCTCAATGATTTTTAATTCCATTAATATGACAAAGAAATGGAAGTAGCGTTCATGCGAACGTACATCTTACCGTCTCCATGAACGGTGATTTTGATTTCTTTTTATCGAAAAATATTATGGAATTGTATAAAATTAATATTTAATTTATATATATGATATTTAAATCATTAATACTATTCTGGAGATTATGTACTTATAAATACATGGACAATTCATTTCAAACAAGTTCATTTTTGACTCATGTACCAAACATCGACAAAAACATCTTTTATGGACTCACATAATTAACTAGTTATTATAACATTATAATATGTTATTTTAATGGAATAATAAACTTTATAGGAGTTAATTAAGAAATTATAAATTGAAAAAAGTTTATTATTCAATAATATAATGAAATGAACACGGTATGTCGGACTTGAGGCAAGGGATCCTACCTCTCTCTTTCTTTTTAAGTACTCTTTTTTATGTAACTTAATTTTAGATCCTCTTTCTTAGGTTGGGAGATGTTCTTTTATATTAAAGTAGTGGTAAATTTTATGTTAATATTATGAGAGGCCCTATTTGATCTCATCAATCCATTTTTGGACGTTTTATGTGGCGTTGTTAGACTACCAAATTTTCATATGGGGATTTTCATCTCACTTTTTATTCCCATGAGATTCATGCTACAATGGCCACAATTTCCTTTTGTGTGGTGTAGGTAATACCCATAATTTTTCTATTATTTTAATATAATCTGATTTATGGGTAGTTACATCTTCACTGTATGATTCTTCTTTCATGGGGTGTACGTTTTGAATGTTGCCCAAATCGGTAAGGGAACCTTTCGCACTCCTCTTTTAAAAAGACTTATTTTGTTATGTATTTTAATTTAAATATATTTATGTTTGGATATATTCTTATATATCCTTATTGATGTAAATATTATGTCCATGTGATGAGATACCATTTTCTCTCTCATCAACTAATTTTATTAATTTTAAAGTGACGTCGTTAGGCTGTCGAATTTTACCAAGGGAACTTCTTAACCCAATTTCGATTTCTTTGGGTTCAACATGTAGTTATTGAAAATTTAATCCTTTTAATATGTGTGAATGACCTTTGATTATTTAAAACTTAATATCCAATTATATTGGGTGTGTTTATATTTGTCACACATAATTATGAGATATATTTATCCATAAATTAAGGATACCATCTTTATAAGAGATTTCATCTCATTTTACATTAATATTGAGACTTTATTGTTGTTATTCACCAATTCACTCTTATATGGTGTATATACTGTCCTTTGGAATATTATATCATGAATCCCTTTATTCTCATGATATTATAATATTTTGATTAAATTTTATTCCTCAATTATTGTATTCATGTGTCTCTCATTTTGTTAAAAACCCTTTAACTAAAATATCAATTTAAATGTTTTAATCGTTTATTCTTATAAATATTTCTCATTAATATCCATGTTTTCAAAATGGTTTTATGGATTTACTTATATGTATATTAATGGTTTAAAATGTTAAAAGCATCAAAGTGGTATGGGACACTTTGATTCAAAAATCTCTTTATTAAATGATTTAAATGGTTTTGAAAATGGTTTTTAGAATGGATTCATTATTTCAATATCTTAAAATGTTATATTGTTAATTGCAATGTGGGAATGTTATCTTTCCTTTATGCTTATATTATGTGCTATGAATATTTTGTGGTTCCTGGGCATTGATTATGAAGATGGGTGGTCCATGATAAACTAAGGGCGGGTGAGCTAAATATAGCTCTCTAATGCATTGGGTAACACAATGGGGTAGAACGTTAAGGTTTCTCCGAAGAGATTTATGGAATATACTGTGATGGGTATTCCAAAGGTTACCATGAGGGTTACTCCCTATGTAAAAATGTTTTGAATACCTCATGTTTCCTTTATATCTGATGATTTCTATGATTTATTCATGATTTGATTATGTATGTTAAAATGCTTATGTTTTATGAGTGAAGTATGATTTCATACATGGACTAATGTTTTCATTTCATACTTTTATATCACTTACTGAGCTTTTTATCCTCATCCCAGGTTTTTGAAAATGTTTTTCACATGTCAATGGAAAGGTACATGATGTTATTATAGTTCTAAGGAAGTGTCAAAAATAATTCATGTTTTATTTTAAATATGTTTTCATTAATGGGAAAAATGAGTACTATCTTTTATGTAACCACGTTGTTTAAATATGGAATATAATGAAAGATTTATGATCTAATTCTCTAAAACTTGAAACCCGAAATGATCCTCAACTTGTATTCTTGAAATAACTCAAGATTGAGTAACGTTTAAGGATGGGGCCTTATAGTTGGTATCAAAGGTCGGTTTTGATATCATTAGAGGTTATAGTGTTATTTAAGCATAAGTGAAAGGTTGTGTACAACCAATATGGTTATTATATTAGATAGTGTCATTGTTATTTATGAATGTTGGAATGAGTTTGAGATAACTTGGATAATTATATCATAGTGTTTATCTTCATCTTTAGTAAATGATGATATTTTGATATACTCACACTGACCTTTTTGGTTTTAGTTAATGGATGGATCTAGCATGCACTAATGTGGCAATTGGTTTGAAGGAAACTGTGGTGGTTCTCTGATTAAGAGACTGGATGAAATGGGGGATTCAATGAGAAATATCTTGGTTATTCTAACCCAACTATCAGGAGTCATGATCAACCACTTGATCCTTGGTGGGTTCTCTAATGCATCACATACGAGATAACCAACTCGATGTGGAAGTTCATGTAGTAATTATAAAGGTAACCATTAGGGTTTATATGATCCTTACTTTTGAGGTAATTATGGGTTACTATATGTTATGATGGAATATGAACGACATGAGATAAACTTGAGTTTAAATTATGTTATGGTTACTTTTAGAGATTTTATCACATTCTGGGGAATGTAATAAGAATTATGTAGTTTTGGAAAAAAGACAACACATAGACCATATGACAAACTGTTGCATCAGACGAAGCTACGGGAATCGAACCCACAACCAATGTGCGACTGGTATTTATCACCTACCACTGGACTATGTGATGTCCCAGGTTCGTATGACAAATTATTTTTATTTAGATGATCTTATGAATCAAGAATAAGTTGATTTTGGGTTATCTATGGAAATTATTAACCTATCATGGAGAATATGGGATTAGGTTGATTACTTTTAAATATGAGACTTTAAGAGAAACTGATGTTATTTGGAGATAAATGTTAATTTTACCTTGGAAGACTATGTGATTAAATCCTTTAGAGATATGGGTTCCAATATTTGTTTGGATTACTTTTAAGAATTTTATTGATATATGTTTATTGAATAGTCTTTGTTGAAATTTGGGTTTTGTTTGACAAATTTTGGAGATTAGGAGTAGTTTTTCATTTTGTAAAAATACATTATCCTTTTTGGGTATTATCTGATCTCATACAAAAATTTTGGGTTTGGTTTAGGTTATGGTCTAAAGAAATGGGAAATATATAGTTCTCTTTTGTGGATTATGCGATTCTCAAGAAGTTGATTATAGTACTCTTAATGTGAACAAGTTTTCCTAAATACTCGTGTTTTGGAGAAAAAATGAGTTAGAGTAAGGAATATAGTAAAAGTTGAAAGTCTAAATGACAAGTAAGTATGATTCCTTATGATTTAGTTAAGCTCAAAAATTAATTCTTGAATGAAAAGTAACTTAAAACAAAAATTTTGTCTGTTAACTTTTCATACTGGTGAATCAAATACTGTTTAACCCATCACAAGTTTGTGATTATCATGTTGTTAACTTTCTCTTAGACATGATTACTATCACTCTCCATCATAACATGAAACTTAGTTTTTTCTTCCATATCCATGTTTCCAACATGGAATCCTAGTATGGGTTAACTCGAGTGACCTCTGTTCTTCTATTTCATTCTTTTAAAGTGATAGTTTTACTATCTCTTGTTCAGATGTGGGACTTTTAATGAAGTTTCCAAGCCCAATTTTAAAATTGCGAGGAAGTAATTTCCAAAAGGGGGGATGGATGTAACACCCCAGGTAAATAAAGAATATTAAATTTTTATATTTATCCATATTTTTCAATAAAATGTTAATATTAATTTAAAGGGAACACTATGCTCTATGGCGTACCCAATATGCGACAACAAGTTTGTTGGAAATCATACATTTCACTCAAATAATAAAATAATATTATTTTAAATGGTAGTTAACGCCTAGCCATTGTAATGGCAGGAATGAAAAGAACTAACTAAAAAATGATTAAATATTTTTGTTAAATATTTTTACATTTATCCAATAAATGTGGGAGGCTTAAAATTCCAATGAATCCAATTTTAAGAATAAATACTCTAATATTTTTTAAATGATTGTTTTACCGCCTTTTTAAGGAGAACCTTTTTTAAATATAACTTTTGACAATTTCTACAAAACTATTTTTAAAAATAAACTTATTCTTTATGATTGGTACATTTAAATTTACTTTGGATAATTTTTTGGTATTTTTCTGATAATGATCATTTTTTAATGAATAGTGAAAAATACTGCATTTTACAACAAAACTGATTTTTCATCTAATTTAATTATATAGTTATATTATATTTTTAATTTGAATTAATGTGTAATTAGAGTATATATTTACTATTTAAAATAATGGTTGTCATTATAATTAATTTCACATAGGAATTGGTCATGAACAAGTTCCAATCTTTTCATAGATATTGTTTCAAAAAACCCGCTATTTCTTTTGACAACAAGAATTATTTTAAAATTAATCATTTAAATTTCTATGTTTGGACTTTGGTAAAATGGATTCCATATTTGGAATCATAAGTTCCAAATTATTTACTTAAGACTCTTTTGTTTTTGGACATTCTGAATAGTAATTACAGTAATTATCTTTAATTATCTTGATTATTTAGTAATCGGGTAGTTAAGGATAATAAAATAATAGCATAATAATAAAAAATGACCCCAAAATGTGTCCTAATGCTACTGGTTCTGTCATGGCTGACCATGGGATGGAATGTTACAAACAATGGGACCCCATGGAATCACTTCTTGGTGAACGTGACACTTTATCATTTTATTTTTAAATGAAGGAGAATATCACTAAAGATTGTATCACCCGAGTAAGATATTTTTAATTTTGTCTACATAAATTATCTCCTGGAATATAAATATTCATTGGAAATATAAAAATATCTCCTACATCATAGTATTTTTTTATAATCTTTTGACTTTAAATAAATTAAATTATATATGACATCATGATGTTGTAGCGATTTCCTCATAAGTGAACGATTTAAATAAAATTAGAAGATTGGGTGAAAGATAACTATTAAACTTGTCACAAAAATATTGTATGGGTGGATTACGAAACCTTATCACCTTATCCCCGAAATATATCAATGTGGGACCTTTAAAATCCGAAAATCATTTTAATATAATGTAACATTTTATAACATTCCAAGAGTGCCCCTCCTCTCCTCTTATAAAAGGCCCCCACCTCTACCTCTTTACACACACCTCCCAAGACATTGGATCGGACATGCTCTGCCCATTTTTCTCTCCACATCCCACTACTAATCATATAAGTCTTACCATAGGCATAAATATTTCCATGAAACCCTTTTGGTTCAAACCAAGAGGAGTTACCCGATTTAAAGGTAAAGACTTCTCTAATGTTATTTTGTTTTATTATGCTTCTCCAACCCCCTAAACTTTTTTTATTCTTTTATTTGTAATAAAAATATTATATTAAATATACTAGGATGTTTTTATAAGAAGTAATCGAGCTACACTTATACACACATCCGTCTAATGTTTAAAGAACATACTGTTTCAGTGGATGGAGAATTACTGGCTCACGAAATGATGATTGTTCAATATTATTTCAACACATTTAAAGGGGGACATTATGATGTAACTGTATTTTATATATGATATATATGGTATTTATGTTTCCTATATTCTTCTTTATTTTATATTTAAAACATACAATTATTCTTTGCATGTTGTGCAAATGCGTTAATTTCATGTTAGGAAGTGTGGACTACTGCCCCCTCAAGTGATGTGACTCGTTCATGCAATACATGGAATGTATAAATAATGAAATTAATGAAATTATGTGACTTATATAACATATATATTATAATGGATTTATAATATATATCTCTCTCAATTATTTTTAATTCCATTACTATGACAAAGAAAGGAAAGTAGCGTTCATCCGTACGTACGGCCTACCATCCCCATGAACGGTGCATTTCATTTATTTTTATATCCAAATGTTATGGAATAGTATAAATGAATATTTACTGGATATATATGATATCTAAATCATTAATACTATTCTGGATATGATTTACTTATAACTACATGGACAATTCTTTTCAAACAAGTTCAGTTTTGACTCATGTACGAAACATCGACAAAAACATCTTATATGGACTCACATAATTAACTAGTTATTATAAAATTAAAATATGTGATTTTAATGGATTAATAAAATTTAATGGAGGTAATTAGGAAATTATAAATTGAAAAAAATTTATTATTCACGAATATAAAGAAACGAACATGACAAGTCAGACTTGAGGTAAGGGATCTTACCTCTCTCTTTCTTTTTAAGTTCACTTTTTTATGTAACTTACTTTAAGCTCATCTTTCTTAGGTTGGGGGATGTTATTTTATTTTCCCCTTCCTGTAAATTTTATGTTAATATGATCTAAGACCGTATTTTATCTCATCAAACCATTTTTGGAAGTTCCATGTGGCGTCGTTTGGCAACTGAATTTTCATAAGGGGATTTTCATCTCACTTTTTATTCCCATGAGATTTATGCTACATTGGACACTCTTACCTTTTGTGTTGTAACTCCCCGACCCCAGCTACCCAGAGTCGGTGCATTAATTACATAACATTGGCATGATCACGAGAAAGATCAAGTCTCGAAAGACCGATTAGTTTAGTAGCCTTGGAATAACTAGATACATCCATAAATTTTTACATTACATCATAAAAAAAACATCTTGTCTTCATAACCCCTCATACTATCCCTGCAGGTCATTCATAAATTACTTCTTCATAATCCTGGGAAAAAAAATTAAAACATTGAAAGGGGTGAGCTCGGATGCTCAGTAAGGATAACATTATAGCAGAAGCTTTCATAAATAAGCATAAACACTTAAGGCAATTTATAACTAAAACAAAAGCCTTTTAAACTTGAACTTCAGCATAAAATGGCAAAGGTAAAATGAAATAATGCCATTTACTTACTCACATGGATATTCTACTAGTCGAATGATCACATGCAATATCAATAACCACTTTCATAATGATGGAATGCATAATGCCAGACTATCATAACCACATAGCCAAGGCCTCGTGCCAAGACTACAAATAAGATTTTGCCAAGGCCTTGTGCCAAGACACTAGTTTGTCTCATGAGACCTACCGATGCATCGAGGAGCTATAGCGGGCTCCACCCGTCACTTATTAAGTCCAATGCATTCCCATATGAAAAGGTTTAAACATAACGTAAACATTCGTATTAAACTAGCATACGAAATGTCAATACTTTCACCACAAACCATGAATGGTATAAAAATAGCACATCCACAGTCAAACATAATTCATTCGATACAATATGGAAGATTGTATTGTATCACATTAACCTCAATCAATAATAATGAAGGATGTTGACATAGATGAAAATAATCATCAAAACTATTTGAGAGAAATATCCCCCTTTTCTTGAAAACATTTAAAAGTCACACTTTTTGTCAAGAAGCCGTTTAAAAGTATATTTTTGAATCAAATTGTCCCATACCACTTTGAAACTTTTAAAAGGAGTTTTAATTTTAAAATTTTAATGTCCATATAAATAAATCCTTAAAACCATTTTTAAAATATGGACATTAATGAGCATGATTTAGAAGAATAATTCTTTAAAACATTTTAAAATGGTATTTTGGTTAGAGTTTCTAACCAAAATAGAGACACTTGAATACAAATAATTGAGGTAATCAAAACATTGTAATATCATGAGAATAAAGGAATTCATGATATACTATGTCAAAGTACATTATATACACCACATAAAAGTGATTTGGTGTATATCATCAAAGAAGTCTCAATGGAATGTAAATTGAGATGAAATTTCTCAAAAAGGATGTATCCTTAGGTTAAGGATAAATAAATGACATAATTATGTGTGAAAAATATAAATACACTAAATATGATTGGATATTCAGTGTAAAACAATCAAAGGACATTCACACATAATCTTTTAAAAACAATACCAACGAATTGGATGTTTAACTCAACAAATGGAGAATGAGTTAAAATTACTCTTATCAAATTCATATCAATGACTTGAGAATTACAAATGGAGTGATTATGTGTACCAAACTTCTATCCACAGGAAGGGGAGTGGAAATTATGACATAATCAAATGAATAGTGATTCCACACATAATCTTGGGGTAATATAATCAATGAAATATGTGTAAAGCCAAATGAGTGGAAATTGAAATCTCAAATTCCCTTATCGATTAGGTAACTTACGAAACATACACCCATGAAAGAAGTATCATACCATGATGATGTAAATACCCATAAATTAAAGTATATTACACAATGAATACGATCATGGGCAGTACACATACACCACATGCAATAATTAAGTGGTGATCAATGGAATTCTCACGGAATTAAAAGTGAGATAAGAAAACCCTTACATTGACCTTTTTCCTTGGTCGATGGTAGGTTTACCTCCTGTATAATGGTGAAATAATTGTTATTGAATAATAAAAGAATCATTTACTTTAATATGATATCATATATGATATTTTATCATTGATTTGTTAATAATATTTTAGAATTATCGTCATTTCGAGTGTTAACGGGTTCATTTTACTTTATATTCTTTGTTATGTGAGACATATTTGTTATTAATGGGATGTATATTATTCATATCCAGAATGGTATCAAGTTCTTAAACATCATTTTTAAATCATCAAATTATACGATGGAGAATGAATCTCATCGCGTTCGTGGAGACGGTAGTCCGTACGTACGCACGAATGCTACTTCCATTTAATTTTTATTTTAAAAGAATCGAATCCAAATTATACATAGGTATATTACTATTCCAGTATAATATAATATTTTATATATGTTACTTAAGTTCATTTACACCATCCTTTATACGTTCCATGTGTGGTATGAACGAGTCATATCATTTTAAGGGGGCGGTAGTCCGCACTTCCTCAAATGAAATTATCGTATGTATATACAACATGAAACGAATAATGGTATGAAATAAAATGGAATTACAGAAGCTTATATATAAAATATATATCATTAATATCATATTTAATTACAGTTCCATCCTAATGGCCACCATGAGAGGCGGTAAGATGTATTTGAACAATCATCGTTTCGTGAGGCGTTAGTTTGCCATCCACAGAAACATTATGTTCATCATCCATTAGATGGAGTTGTGTGAATGTGTAGTTTGAATCCTTCTTATAACAACATCCTAGTATATTGAGGATACTGGTTTTGTTACAAAAGAAAGGAAATAAAAATATTTTGGGGGTTGGAGAAGCAAAATAAATGAAAATACTTTAAGAGAAAATTGTTACCTTTAATTTAGGTAACTCACTTTGGTTGGAACCAAAGGACTTCTTGAAATGCTTTCTGCCTAAGGGGAAGCTTCAAGGAGGAGGAGAGGGATGTGGGGAGCTTAGTTGGGCAGAGTTTGGACGAGCCAAGTGGCTTGAGAGGTGTGAGGAAATGAGAAGGAGGAGTGCCCTTTTATAAGAGGGGTGAGGGGCACCTTTGGAAAAGCTAGAAATATTAATTTATAATAAATTCATATTCGGTTTCCAAAGGCTCCAAAGTTGACTATTAAAGGGATGAGGTGGGGATAGGTCGAAAACAACTCATCCAATAGAATTTAGACAGGTTTGGGTACTTATATTAACCTTATCTTTAAGTATTAACTCTAAGTTAATTAGTTTCACTTTTACAATGTCTCTTTGTATTTTTATATAATATGGTTAATAAACTTACTATATACATCCAAGCGACCCCCAAGTGGTCCATTAATGATTAACCTATCATAATATAAGTCTCTTGGCCGAACCTTAGATTTTTAGGAATTTAATATCAATTAATAATATAATATTTTTTTTAAGAACTCTTTTATGTCAATTTTGACACTATTCAATAGTTGATTTTTGTGAAACTCATAACAGATTGATTACTTCTAACAAAGTCAATTAAATAAATCCTAATATATCATATTATCCTAGAAAATTAGTTTAATTCATTAAAAGTTTCATATTATATTTATTTGGGTATTTATAATATCAATTATTTTAATTTTTCACTATTATAGTAATTACTGCATCATCATTGTGTCATAAATAAAATAAATTATTTAATGTCTAAAAATTATAAATACAATATCATTATGTAGATAAGCTTTTTAGCTTTCTAATGAATATTTATAATCTAAAATCCAACATATATAACCCTATGTAACAATTGTTGTTCTAAAAGATATATGCTTGTGTCATTTTTGTATTCATTTTAACTAAATTAAAATAAAGTGTCATTATCACTTACAAGTGGATCCATGGGGTCCCAAAATAGACCCAAAGATTCCCATGGTCTACCATGTATCAACCAATAGGGTTAAGACACGTTTTAGGGTAATTTAGTATTATTATATTATTATTTTTTTAACCCTTATTTACCGGATTTACCCTTAACCATGGTAAATAAAATATTTACCGCAGTAATTATTCAAAATGTCTAAAAATAAAAGTTACCTATTTACACAATTTTAACATCCTGATTCCAAATATGGAATCCATTTTCCTAAATTCAAAACACAGAAGTGGCAGAAATTAATTTAAAATTAAATCCCGCTGTCAAAACAAAAAGCGTGTTTTTAAGAGATAATAACTATCAAAAGATTGACACTCGTTTATGTTCGGTTTAATTGTAAAATTATGTCCAATGACCAACATTATATTAAATGGTAAAAATATATTCTAAATATACTTTAAAACCACTCAAATTCATAATTTATCAATATTAATTATTTTGATTAAAAAAGTTGTTTTTAATTAAAATTTAGTAATCAAAATATAAAAGTTATCCGAAAAGTACCAAAATTTCACCCTAGGATAATTTCGATATTCCGAATCCAAAAATGAAGTCCATTTTTAAATATAAAATATATATAATTTCAAAAATTATGTATTACTATTCATAACGGCTAGTTTGATTGGTTGTGGTGTGTGTTAAAACTCAAGTTTGCGTACAACACACGCTACTGTATTATTCAAAGAAAGCGTACCGTGGAAGCTTGGGATGTTTCATTTTAAATTTTTGATGTCCCCATTTAGTCAAAAAGTTTAAAATATAGTATTTAAAAAGGGTTCACTATTAAAGTTGATAAAAGTGCAATACTGAAAATGAATTTGTTCTTGCATTATATCTAAGAAACTCATAATATGGATTCTAAAATTATAAGGATTATATAAACATTAAAATTTATCTAATACTATTCATAACCTCTTTTGAACGGCTTGTTTGGTAAGTCATGGTGTGCTTGAACATGGTGTTGCATGTAGTGAAAGTTATTGAATTATTTTGAAGAAATAACACACTATGAAATCTTGGGGTGTTACATTCTCCCCTCCTTCAATAAATTGCGTCCTCGCAATTTGAAATTGTTCTTCGAAAATAAAAGGTTGAAAATAGATAATATATTTGTGGGAAAACCCACATCGGAAATTGGGTTACTAAAATTTAGTCTCAATATGAGAAAAAGAGAAATCAAAGGGTCACCACCAAATTATGATCTCGATTAGGAGAACATTGGTGGAAACTAGAGACATATAATTGGAGGAAAAACGTAAATATTTATAGGTGGTGATTGAGGTCATCAATCACAAACAAGTGTAAAATTTAGGTCCTTATAATCATCAATCTATGATGATTTGAAATACCATTGGTTCAACAAAACATAGGGTATTAGGATAACACATTTTTGACGTTTCAAAATATCTTAGTTGAAATCCCACATCGAAAAATGAATTAATGAGGCCTCTATTTAAAATAAAGAGTCGAAAGTATGAAGATTACCGAAAATAACACATACTAGGGTTCCATGAAGGAAAATATGGATATGGAGGAGAAATCTAACCATCAATTATCTGATGGAGAGTGGTAGAGAACATGGCTATGAAAAGGCCAAAAATCCCAAAGCCATAAATTTGTGATGATTTAAGGTACCATCTAGGACAACATTTTTGTTCTATGTTTCTTTTATTAATGTTGGGGAATTTATTTATGAGATTGGCTAAGAACATTATGAGATATACTTAAATTTTAAGTAGATTTTCATTCTTTAATAAATTTCCACCACTAACTCAATTTTTTTTTAAACGATGAGTATTCAAGAAGACTTGGTCACACTGGAAGAGCTAGAATAAACTTCTATAGAATCACATGATCCATGCAGGATAAACCATATATTAATCAAAACCAAAATGGTTAGTGAATGATCTAATGATCCCCCAAAAGGATATTCATTGAGATAAATATGCACTAATCTTAATTTCTAAAATTAAACCAACAATACCCCAAAGTTAAATAGATACCATTCAATAACCAATTGTCCTTAAAATCCTTTAATATAATCCAAACTAATATTGAAACCCAAAACATAGAAGAATTTGATTATGTAGTCTCCCATGTTACATTGTATCTCCAAATTACATCAAATACTCTTAAAGTCACATACTTAAAAGTAATCATCACATATTCTCTGTTATAGGTTAATCATTTCCATAAATAACCCAAATCACTATAAATCAACAATAAAAATGTAGATAAAAATCCACCATTACTCTACAAATGAAACCTCATTGTATTCTATTTTCCTTGGGCATATAGTGTTCCTAACAAAACGAACATCTTCCAAAATAACATTTATCACTTAATCACCAAATCATTTTCCTATACCAAGGGTATTCATTTGATAAGACATAAGAACCCAAATCATATTATTATTGATCAATAAAATCATTTAACAAAAAAAAAATAGTCACACTAACCAGGGACTTCACGTAGTCCAGTGGTAGGCGATAAATCCCAATCGCACTTTGGTTGTGGGTTCGATTCCCACGGCTTTGTCCGACGCGATGGGTTCTCACACGGTCTACGTGTTGTCCTTTTTCAAAAACACTATTTTATAATATTACCAAAATGAGATAAATTCCTCAAAATAACATAATTTAACCACAAATGTTATATCATACTTTGCATTTTCATCCCAAATTATAATAACTTATCATTTTCTCAAACCCCAATGATCATATAAAACCAAATGGTTATTTATACCTATATCCACAAGAGAAGAGACAACTCTTCCTCAAATATCATTCTCACATGGAAAACTGCGGGGTTACAAATACAAGAGAAAATTATTCAAAAGCAAACCCATCAACAAGGAGTGCTAATACTTTTTAAATTTTTCTCCATCCATTTATTTCCACATAGCTTCTTCTTTGACCAAGAAAATATCCTATAAAATAGGACATTCACTCGGGTAATGGCCAGGTCCCCTACATTTACGACAAATGACTGTAAATGGACTCTTGGGACCATTTTTATCTTCTTCCATAGTACTCTTCATTTTTCTTCGGCAATTCTTCACTTTATGTCCTTCCTTCCCGCACGTAAAACATTTCGTTGTCCCATTGAGACACTTTCCTGGGTGTCTCTTTCCACAATTCCTGCATGATGAAAATTGAGGTTTCTTTTCTCCATGGTCTCCATTGCTGGAGATCTTATCATTTATCACCTTTCTCTTCCTTGTTGAGTCTGGGAGTTGGTTAATATATATGTTGTTGATCATATTTTTGGAAAACTGATTTGGCATAAAGACGATATCTTTTATGCCTATCAACATTCCATTTTGTTGCTCATTGCCACCACTGTTCCCAACTTGTACATCATTCTCAAAGTCACTATGACTTCCTTGGAATCCAGTCATTGACTAAAACCAGAAGGCATTGTGTGAGTAATAGTAGTCGTAAAATCATTTAGAGATTAAAATGTCACCATATTCTCAATTTGAAACATATTAGGATTAACCAAGGTCATTTTCTCTCATTTTATGTATATATTACTTAAATCGGTTTGTAAAGAAAATGTAAATTATCTTAAGCATATCCCCCGGGAGTGTCGTAACCAAGAGTGCAGCAAGGCCCGTTGTCGTGCACCAGTTCCCGTTCGAGTCTAGCTCAAAGCGGTGTTTTCGGGTTTTACCCCTAGGTACATCTGTGCCAGAGCCGCCTCTACCTGCTCGTATCCAGACAGGGATGTATTGCTCGGAAAACTCACAAAATCTTTACAATACCAAAATTCTAGGAAGTTTTTTTATACTAATCCTAAAAGTTCATCTTAGGTCTACGTGCTCTAATCAGAGTTTATCTAAATCTAGCTACCAAGGTTTGTACTAAACTTCCTCTGATACCAACTGTAACGCCCCGACCCCAGCTACCCAGAGTCGGTGCATTAATTACATAACATTGGCATGATCACGAGAAAGATCAAGTCTCGAAAGACCGATTAGTTTAGTAGCCTTGGAATAACTAGATACATCCATAAATTTTTACATTACATCATAAAAAAAACATCTTGTCTTCATATCCCCTCATACTATCCCTGCAGGTCATTCATAAATTACTTCTTCATAATCCTGGGAAAAAAATTAAAACATGGAAAGGGGTGAGCTCGGATGCTCAGTAAGGATAACATTATAGCAGAAGCTTTCATAAATAAGCATAAATACTTAAGGCAATTTATAACTAAAACAAAAGCCTTTTAAACTTGAACATCAGCATAAAATGGCAAAGGTAAAATGAAATAATGCCATTTACTTACTCACATGGATATTCTACTAGTCGAATGATCACATGCAATATCAATAACCACTTTCATAATGATGGAATGCATAATGCGAGACTATCATAACCACATAGCCAAGGCCTCGTGCCAAGACTACAAATAAGATTTTGCCAAGGCCTTGTGCCAAGACACTAGTTTGTCTCATGAGACCTACCGATGCATCGAGGAGCTATAGAGGGCTCCACCCGTCACTTATTAAGTCCAATGCATTCCCATATGAAAAGGTTTAAACATAACGTAAACATTCGTATTAAACTAGCATACGAAATGTCAATACTTTCACCACAAACCATGAATGGTATAAAAATAGCACATCCACAGTCAAACATAATTCATTCGATACAATATGGAAGATTGTATTGTATCACATTAACCTCAATCAATAATAATGAAGGATGTTGACATAGATGAAAATAATCATCAAAACTATTTGAGAGAAATATCCCCCTTTTCTTGAAAACATTTAAAAGTCACACTTTTTGTCAAGAAGCCGTTTAAAAGTATATTTTTGAATCAAAGTGTCCCATACCACTTTGAAACTTTTAAAAGGAGTTTTAATTTTAAAACTTTAATGTCCATATAAATAAATCCTTAAAACCATTTTTAAAATATGGACATTAATGAGCATGATTTAGAAGAATAATTCTTTAAAACATTTTAAAATGGTATTTTGGTTAGAGTTTCTAACCAAAAGAGAGACACTTGAATACAAATAATTGAGGTAATCAAAACATTGTAATATCATGAGAATAAAGGAATTCATGATATACTATGTCAAAGTACATTATATACACCACATAAAAGTGATTTGGTGTATATCATCAAAGAAGTCTCAATGGAATGTAAATTGAGATGAAATTTCTCAAAAAGGTTGTATCCTTAGGTTAAGGATAAATCAATGACATAATTATGTTTGAAAAATATAAATACACTAAATATGATTGGATATTCAGTGTAAAACAATCAAAGGACATTCACACATAATCTTGTAAAAACAATACCAACGAATTGGATGTTTAACTCAACAAATGGAGAATGACTTAAAATTACTCTTATCAAATTCATATCAATGACTTGAGAATTACAAATGGAGTGATTATGTGTACCAAACTTCTATCCACAGGAAGGGGAGTGGAAATTATGACATAATCAAATGAATTGTGATTCCACACATAATCTTGGGGTAATATAATCAATGAAATATGTGTAAAGCCAAATGAGTGGAAATTGAAATCTCAAATTCCCTTATCGATTAGGTAACTTACGAAACATACACCCATGAATGAAGTATCATACCATGATGATGTAAATACCCATAAATTAAAGTATATTACACAATGAATACGATCATGGGCAGTACACATACACCACATGCAATAATTAAGTGGTGATCAATGGAATTCTCACGGAATTAAAAGTGAGATAAGAAAACCCTTACATTGTACTTTTTCCTTGGTCGATGGTAGGTTTACATCCTGTATAATGGTGAAATAATTGTTATTGAATAATAAAAGAATCATTTACTTTAATATGATATCATATATGATATTTTATCATTGATTTGTTAATAATATTTTAGAATTATCGTCATTTCGAGTGTTAACGGGTTCATTTTACTTTATATTCTTTGTTATGTGAGACATATTTGTTATTAATGGGATGTATATTATTCATATCCAGAATGGTATCAAGTTCTTAAACATCATTTTTAAATCATCAAATTATACGATGGAGAATGAATCTCATCGCGTTCGTGGAGACGGTAGTCCATACGTACGCACGAATGCTACTTCCATTTAATTTTTATTTTAAAAGAATCGAATCCAAATTATACATAGGTATATTACTATTCCAGTATAATATAATATTTTATATATGTTACTTAAGTTCATTTACACCATCCTTTATACGTTCCATGTGTGGTATGAACGAGTCATATCATTTTATGGGGGCGGTAGTCCGCACTTCCTCAAATGAAATTATCGTATGTATATACAACATGAAACGAATAATGGTATGAAATAAAATGGAATTACAGAAGCTTATATATAAAATATATATCATTAATATCATATTTAATTACAGTTCCATCCTAATGGCCACCATGAGAGGCGGTAAGATGTATTTGAACAATCATCGTTTCGTGAGGCGTTAGTTTGCCATCCATAGAAACATTATGTTCATCATCCATTAGATGGAGTTGTGTGAATGTGTAGTTTGAATCCTTCTTATAACAACATCCTAGTATATTGAGGATACTGGTGTTGTTACAAAAGAAAGGAAATAAAAATATTTTGGGGGTTGGAGAAGCAAAATAAATGAAAATACTTTAAGAGAAAATTGTTACCTTTAATTTAGGTAACTCACTTTGGTTGGAACCAAAGGACTTCTTGAAATGCTTTATGCCTAAGGGGAAGCTTCAAGGAGGAGGAGAGGGATGTGGGGAGCTTAGTTGGGCAGAGTTTGGACGAGCCAAGTGGCTTGAGAGGTGTGAGGAAATGAGAAGGATGAGTGCCCTTTTATAAGAGGGGTGAGGGGCACCTTTGGAAAAGCTAGAAATATTAATTTATAATAAATTCATATTCGGTTTCCAAAGGCTCCAAAGTTGACTATTAAAAGGATGAGGTGGGGATAGGTCGAAAACAACTCATCCAATAGAATTTATACAGGTTTGGTTACTTATATAAACCTTATCTTTAAGTATTAACTCTAAGTTAATTAGTTTCACTTTTACAATGTCTCTTTGTATTTTTATATAATATGGTTAATAAACTTACTATATACATCCAAGCGACCCCCAAGTGGTCCATTAATGATTAACCTATCATAATATAAGTCTCTTGGCCGAACCATAGATTTTTAGGAATTTAATATCAATTAATAATATAATATTTGTTTTAATAACTCTTTTATGTCAATTTTGACACTATTCAATAGTTGATTTTTGTGAAACTCATAACAGATTGATTACCTCGAACAAAGTCAATTACATAAATCCTAATATATAATATTATCCTAGAAAATTAGTTTAATTCATTAAAAGTTTCATATTATATTTATATGGGTATTTATAATATCAATTATTTTAATTTTTCACTATTATAGTAATTACTGCAACATCATTGTGTCATAAATAAAATAAATTATTTAATGTCTAAAAATTATAAATAAAATATCATTATGTAGAAAAGCTTTTTATCTTTCTAATGAATATTTATAATCTAAAATCCAACATTTATAACCCTATGTAACAATTGTTGTTCTAAAAGATATATGCTTGTGTCATTTTTGTATTCATTTTAACTAAATTAAAATAAAGTGTCATTATCACTTACAAGTGGATCCATGGGGTCCCAAAATAGACCCAAAGATTCCCATGGTCGACCATGTATCAACCAATAGGGTTAAGACACGTTTTAGGGTAATTTAGTATTATTATAATATTATTTTTTTAACCCTTATTTACCGGATTTACCCTTAATCATGGTAAATAAAATATTTACCGCAGTAATTATTCAAAATGTCTAAAAATAAAAGTTACCTATTTACACAATTTTAACATCCTGATTCCAAATATGGAATCCATTTTCCTAAATTCAAAACACAGAAGTGGCAGAAATTAATTTAAAATTAAATCCCGCTGTCAAAACAAAAAGCGTGTTTTTAAGAGATAATAACTATCAAAAGATTGACACTCGTTTATGTTCGGTTTAATTGTAAAATTATGTCCAATGACCAACATTATATTAAATGGTAAAAATATATTCTAAATATACTTTAAAACCACTCAAATTCATAATTTATCAATATTAATTATTTTGATTAAAAAAGTTGTTTTTAATTAAAATTTAGTAATCAAAATATAAAAGTTATCCGAAAAGTACCAAAATTTCACCCTAGGATAATTTCGATATTCCGAATCCAAAAATGAAGTCCATTTTTAAATATAAAATATATATAATTTCAAAAATTAGGTATTACTATTCATAACGGCTAGTTTGATTGGTTGTGGTGTGTGTTAAAACTCAAGGTTGCGTACAACACACGCTACTGTATTATTCAAAGAAAGCGTACCGTGGAAGCTTGGGATGTTTCATTTTAAATTTTTGATGTCCCCATTTAGTCAAAAAGTTTAAAATATAGTATTTAAAAAGGGTTCACTATTAATGTTGATAAAAGTGCAATACTGAAAATGAATTTGTTCTTGCATTATATATAAGAAACTCATAATATGGATTCTAAAATTATAAGGATTATATAAACATTAAAATTTATCTAATACTATTCATAACCTCTTTTGAACGGCTTTTTTGGTAAGTCATGGTGTGCTTGAACATGGTGTTGCATGTAGTGAAAGTTATTGAATTATTTTGAAGAAATAACACACTATGAAATCTTGGGGTTTTACATGTGTGGTGTATGTACTGCCCATTTTTTTAATATTTATATAAAATACTCTCATTTATGGGTAGTTACAACTTCATTGTACGATCCTTCTTTCATGGGGTGTACGTTTTGAAAGTGTCCCATATCGGTAAGGGAACCTTTCACACTCCTCTTTCAAAAAGAATTATTTTTTTATGTCTTTTAATTTAAATATTTTTATGTTGGGATATGTCCTTATATGTCCTTATTGATGTAAATTTTATGTCCATGTGATGATATACCATTTTCTCTCTCATCAACTACTTTTATGAATTCTTAAGTGACGTCGTTAGGCTGTCGAATTTTACCAAGGGAACTTCTTAACCCAATTTCGATTTCCTTGGGTTCAACATGTGGTTATTCAATATTTCATCATTTGAATATGTGTGAATGACCATTGATTGTTTTACACTTAATATCCACCTATATTGGGAGTATTTATATTTTTCACGCATAATTATGAGATTGATTTATCCATAATTTAAGGATACCTTCTCTATAAGAGATTTCATCTCATTTTACATTACTATTGAGACTTCATTGTTGTTATGCACCAATTCACTCTTATACGGTGTATATAATGTCCTTTTGAATATTATATCATTAATCCATCTATTCTCATGATATTATGATGTTTTGATTAAATGTTATTCCTCAATTATTGTATTCAAGTGTCTCTCATTTTTTTAAAAACCCTTTAACTAAAATATCATTTTTAATGATTTAATGATTTATTCTTATAAATATTTCTCATTAATGTCCATTTTTTCAAAATGGTTTTAAGGATTTATTTATATGGATATTAATGTTTTAAAATTTTAAAAGCATCAAAGTGGTATGGGACACTTTTATTCAAAAATATATTTATTAAATGTTTTAAATGGTTTTGAAAATGGTTTTTAGAATGGATTCATTATTTCAATATCATAAAATGTTATATTGTTAATTTCAATGAGGGAATGTTATCTTTCATTTATGCTTAAGTTATGTGATATGATTATGTTATGGTTCTTGTAAATTTTTTATGAAGGCAGGTGGTCCATGATAAACTAAGGGCGGGTGAGCCTGATATAGCTCTTCAATGCATTGGGTAACACAAAGGGGTTAAACGTTAAGGTTTCTTCAAAGATATTTATGGAATATACTGTGATGGGTATTCCAAACGTAACCATGAGAGTTACTCCCTACGTAAGAATGTTATGAATGCCCCAAGATTCCTTTATGTCTTATGATTTCTATTATTTATTCATGATTTGATGAGGTATGTTAAAATGATTATGTTTTATGAGTAAAGAATGATTTCATACATGGACTAATGTTTTCATTTCGTACTTTTATATCACTTACTGAGCTTTTTATGCTCATCCCATGTTTTTGAAAATGTTTTTCACATGTCAAGGGAAAGGTACATGATGTGATGATAGTGCCAAAGAAGTGTCAAGAAAGAATTCAGGTTTTATTATAAATATGTTTCCGTTAATGGGAAAAATTAGTACTATCTTTTATGTAAAAACATTGTTTAAATATGGAATGTAATGCAAGATTTATGATCTAATTATATAAAACTCTAAACCTAAAAATATTCTCAACCTGTATTCATGAAATAACTCAAAATTAAGTAACGTTTAAGGATAGGGACTTATAGTTTTAATCAAATGTGGGTTTAGATAAATTTACAGGATATAGTGTTATTTAAGCATAAGTGACAGGTTGTGTATAACCATAATGTTTTTATATTAGATAGAGTCATTGTTATTTATGAAAGTTTGAATGAGTTTGAGATAACATGGATAATTATATCATAGTTTTTATCTTCATCTTTAATACATGATGATTTTGTTGATATACTCACACTGACCTTTTTGGTTTTAGTAAATAGCTGGATCTTGCAGGAACTAATATGAAAATGGGTTTGAATGAAACTGTGGTGGTTCTCTGATTAAGAGACTGGATGAAATGGGGGATTCAAGGGGAAATCTCATGGATATTCTAAACCAACTATCAAGAGTCATGATCAACCACTTGAACCTTGGTGAGTTCTCTAATGCATCACGTATGAGAGAACCGACTCAATGTGGAAGTTTAGGTAATAACTATAAAGGTAACCATTAGGGTTTATATGATCCATACTTTTGACGTAATTATGGGTTACTATATGTTATGATGGAATATGAACGATATGAGATAAACTTGAGGTTTAATTATGTTATGGTTATATTTGAAGATTTATCGCTTTTTGGGGAATGTAATAAGAATTATGTAGATTTGTAAAAAGGAAAACACGTAGACCGTGTGACAACCTATCACGTTGGATGAAGCTGTGGGAATCGAACCCACAACCAAAGTGCGACTGGTAATTATCGCCTACCACTGGACTACGTGAAGTCCCAAGTTAGTATGACAAATTATTTTTAGTTAGATGATCTTATGAATCAAGAATAAGTTCATTTTGGGTTATCTATGGAAATGATTAACCTATCATGGAGAATATGGGATTAGGTTGATTACTTTCCAATATGAGAATTTAAGAGAAACTGATGTTATTTGGAGGTAAATGTTAATTTTACCTTGGAAGACTATGTGATTAAATCCTTTAGAGATTTGGGATTCAATTTTAGTTTGGTTTAATTTGAAGAATTTTATGGATAGATGTTCATTGAATGGTCTTTGTTGAAATTTGGGTTTTGTTTGACAAATTTTGGAGATAAGGAGTAGTTTTTCATTTTGTAAAAAAATTATCCTTTTTGGGTATTATTTAATCTCGTACAAAACATTTTGGTTTGGTTTTGGTTAAGGTATAATGAAATGGAAATATATAGTTATTTTTTATGGATTATTCGATTCTCAATAAGTTGATTATAGTACTATTAATACGAACAAGTCTTCCTAAATACTCGTCTTTTGGAGAAAATTTGAGTTAGAGTAAAGAATCTAGTAAAATTTGAAAGTCTACATGACAAGTAAGTATGTTTCCTTATGATTTAGTTAAGCTCGAAAATGAATTCCTTAATGAAAAGTAACTTAAAACAAAAATGTTGTCTGTTAAATTTTCCTACTGGGGAATCAAATACCGTTTAACCCATCACAAGTTATTCTTTATCTTTTGGTTAACATTCTCCTAGACATGTTTACTATCACTCTCCATCATAACATGAACCTTAGTTTTTTCTTCCATATCCATGTTTTCCAACATGGAATCATAGTATGGGTTAACTCAAGTGACCTCTGTAATTCTATTTCATTCTTTTAATGTGACAGTTTTACCTACTCATGTTCCGATATGGGTCTTCCAATAAAGTTTCCGAGCCCAATTTTAAAATTACGAGGACACAATTCCCAAAAGGGGGGAAGGATGTAACACCCCAGGTAAATGAAGAATACGAAATTTTTATATTTATCCATATTTTTGAATAAAATGTTAATATTAATTTAAAGGGAACACTATGCTTGATGGCGTACCCAATATGCGACAACATGTTTCTTGGAAATCTTACGTTACACTGTAATAATAAAATAATATTATTTTAAATGGTAGTTGATTCCTAGACATTGTAATGGCATGAATGAACAGAACTAACTAAAAAATGATTACATATGTTTTTTAAATATTTTTACATTTATCCAATAAATTTTAGAGGCTTAAAATTCCAATGAATCCAATTTTAAGAATTAATACTCTAATATTTTTTTAAAGATTGTTTTACCACCTTATGAAGGCGAACCTTTTTTAAACATAACTTTTGGAAATTTTTACAAGATCTATTTGTCAAATTAAACTAATTAATTATTATTGGGACATTGAAATTTACTTTGGATAATTGTTTGGTATTTTTCCGACAAAGTTCATTTTTAATGAATAGTGATAAATTCTGCATTTTACAGCAAAACAACTTTTTCATCTCATTTAATAATGTAGTTAGATTATCTTTTTAATTTTTTTTAAATTGTAATTATATTATATTTTTACCATTTAATCCAATGGTTTTTATTAGAATTAATTTCACTTTGGAATTGGTCATGACCAAGTGTCAATCTTTTCATAGAAATTGTTTAAAAAAACCTGCTATTTATTTTGACAACATGAATTATTTTTAAAATAATTATTGAAATTTATATGTTTGGAATTTTTTAAAATTGATTCCATATTTGGAATCATAAGGTCCAAATTATTTAATTAAGTCTCTTTTTTTGGACATTAGGAATAGCAACGACAGTAATTATCTTTAATTATCTTGATTATTTAGTAATCAGGTAGTTAAGGATAATAAAATAATATCATAATAATAAAAAATGACACCAACATGTGTCCTAATGATATTGTTTGTGTCATGTCTGAACATGGGATGCCTTGTTCCATGATTTTGGGACCCCATGGATTCACTTTTTGGTGAAAGTGACACTTTATCATTTTATTTTTAAAGGAAGGAGAATATCCATAAAGAATGTATCACCCGAGTAAAACATTTTTAATTTTGTCTAAATAAATGATATGTTGGACTATAAATAGTAATTAGAATGCTAAAAATATTTCCTACCTCATAGTATATTTTTTTATAATTTTTAGACATTAAATAAATTAAATTATTTATGACATCATGATGATGCAGCGATTACCTCATAAATGAACGATTTAAATAAAATGAGAAGATAGGGTAAAATCTAAGTATTAAACTTGTCACAAACCTATTGGATGGGTGGATTTAGAAAACCTATCACCTTATCCTAGAAATATATAAATGTGGTACCTTTAAAATCAGAAACTCACTTTAATATAAAGTAACATTTTATAACTTTCTAAGAGTGTCCCTCCTCTTCTCTTATAAAAGGCCCCCACCTCTACCTCTTTACACACACCTCCCAAGCCATTGGATCATCCAAGATCTTCCCATTTATCTCACCTCATCATATATGCCTTACCATAGGCATAAAGCTCTCCAAGAAACTCTTTTGGTTCAAACCAAGAGGAGTTACCCGATTTAAAGGTAAAGACTTCTCTAATGTTATTTTGTTTTATTTTGATTCTCCAACCCCTAAACACTTTTTATTCATTTAATTTGTTATAAAACAATTATATTCAATATACTAAGATGTTGTTATAAAAGTATTCGAGCTACACTTACACACAAATCCATCTAATGGTTAAATAACATACTGTTTTAGTGGATGGTGAATTACTGCCTCACGAAACTATGATTGTTTAATATTCTTTAAACACATTTAAAGGGGGCCATTATTATGTAACTGTATTCTATATATGATATATATGGTATTTATGTTTTATATATTCTTCTGTATTTTATATTTAAAACATACCATTATTCTTTGCATGTTTTGAAAATGCGATAATTTCATATGAGGAACTGTGGACTACCGCCCCCTCAAGTGATTTGACTCGTTCATGCAATACATGGAATTTTTAAACAGTGAAATTAATTAACTTTTGCGAACTATATAAGATATATATTATACTTTAATTATAATATATATATCTCTAAATTATTTTTAATACCATTAATATGACAAAGAAATGAAAGTAGCGTTCATGCGTACATACGGCCTACCGTCTCCATCAACGGTGCATTTCATTTATTTTTATCTCCAAATGTTATGGAATAGTATAAAATGTATATTTACTGGATATATATGATATTTAAATAATTAATACTATTCTGGATATTATGTACTTATAACTACATGGACAATTCATTTCAAACAAGTTCATTTTTGACACATGTACCAAACATCGACAAAAACATCTGATATGGACTCACCTAATTAACTATTTGTTATAACATTATAATATGTGACATGAATGGAATAATAAACGTTAAAGGAGTTACTTTAGAAATTATAAATTGAAAAAAGTTTATTATTCAGTAATATAATGAAACGAACACGACAAGTCGGACTTGAGGTTAGGGATCCATCCTCTCTCTCTCTTTTTAATTACTCTTTTTTATGTAACTTACTTTAAGCTCCCCTTTCTTATGTTGGGGAATGTTATTTTATATTCCCCATGCTGTATATTTTATTTTAATATGATGATAGACTCAATTTTATCTCATCAATACATTTTTTTATGTTTTATGTGGCGCTGTTGGGCTACCGAATTTTCATAAGTGGATTTCCAACTCATTTTTTATTCCCTTGAGATTCATGCTACATTGGCCACTATTTCATTTTTTGGTGTATTTACTTCCCATTATTTTAATATTGGTATATTATACTCTAATTTATGGGTATTTACATCTTCATTTTATGCCGGTTCTTTCCTGGAGTGTACCTTTCGAAAGTTTCCCAAATCGGTAAGGTAACCTTTCGTACTCCTCTTTTAAAAAGACTTATTCTGTTATGTCTTTTAATTTACATATTTTTATGATGGGATATGTTCTTATATATCGTTATTGATTTAAATTTTATTTCCATGTGATGAGATACCATTTTCTCTCTCATCAACTAATTTTATGAATTTTAAAGTGACGTCGTTAGGCAGTCGAATTTTACCAAGGGAACTTCTTATCCAAATTTTGATTTCTTTGGGTTCAACATGTAGTTATTGAATACGTAATCCTTTGAATATGTTTGAATGACACATGAATGTATTACACTTAATATCCACTTATATTGGGTGTATTTATATTTTTCACACATAATTATGAGATTGATTTATCCATAATTTAAGGATACCTTCTTTTTAAGGGATTTCATCTCATTTTACATTACTATTGAGACTTCATTGTTATTATGCACCAATTCACCATTATATGGTGTATATACTGTCATTTGGAATATTATATCATGAATACCTTTATTCTCATGATATTATAATGTTTTGATTAAATTTTATTCCTCAATTATTTTATTCAACTGTCTCTTATTTTGTTAAAAACCCTTTAACTAAAATATAATTTTAAATGTTTTATTGATTTATTCTTATAAATATTTCTCATTAATATCCATGTTTTCAAAATGGTTTTTATGATTTATTTATTTGGATATTATTGGTTAAAAATTTTAAAAGCTTCAAAGTGGTATGGGACACTTTTATTTAAAAATACCTTTATTAAATGTTTTAAATGGTTTTAAAAATGGTTTTTAGAGTGGATTCATTATTTCAATATCTTAAAATGTTATATTGTTAATTGCAATGTGGGTATGTTATCATTCCTTTATGATTATGTTATGTATTATTATTATGTTATGGTTCTTGGTAATTGTTTATGAAGACGGTTAGTTCCGTGATAAACTAAGGGCGGGTGAGCCCGATATAGCTCTCCAATGAATTGGGTAATGAAAAGGGGTTAAACGTTATGGTTTCTCCGAAGTGATTTAGGGAATATACTATGATGGGTATTCAAAACATAACCACGAGGGTTAATCCCTATGTAATAATGTTATGAATGACCCAAGTTACCTTTATGTATTATGATTTCTATGATTTATTCATGATTTGATGAGGTATGTTAAAATGATTATGTTTTATGAGTAAAGTATGATTTCATACATGGACTAATGTTTTCATTTCGTACTTTTGTATCCCATACTGATCTTTTTATGCTCATCCCATGTTTTTGGAAATGTTTTTCACAGGTTAAGGGAAAGGTACATGATGTGATTATAGTGCCAAGGAAGTTTCAAGAAAGAATCCATGTTTTATTTTAAATATGTTTCCGTTAATGGGAAAAATGAGTACTATATTTTATATAACCAATTTGTTTAAATGTGGAATGTAATGAAAGATTTAAGATCTAATTCTCTAAAACACTAAACCTGAAAGGATACTCAATGTGTATCCTTGAAATAACTCAAAATTAAATAACGTTTAAGGACGGGGCCTTATAATATACTTTATATCTAAAGAGGAAAATAAAATATGAAAAAGAAAAATAAAATCCACACGGTATATGTACAGTTTATGTGCTAGTTATATGAGTGGAAAATCAATAATCAATCATAATATTACTTAAATATATAGATGAGGAGTCAATTTTGGTGAAAATTACAAAAGAAAACATAATGGAGATAGAATTATTAATGATCCAAAGTCTATCTCAATAAAAAATTATGGCATGTGGAAGGGATAAATGTAAATATGATATGTATATATCAACTCTATTATGATGGATTTTATGTTTCTTTTTCAGGAAATTGTTGCTACATCATTAGAGATATTTTTCGTAATTGTTGAGAAGCAATAACTAATAATATTTATTCCTTGGATTTTTCCACCGTCTCTAAATAAAAAGTCAATTGTTTATCTACTAATAAAAACTATTAATATAGTTGTATTAGAAGAAAAGTAAACTGTAATATATAATCATTACAAAAAGTATTTAACAAATATTAATTTTATGATTTACATTTCCATAATTTTTACAATTAAATATTCCATAATGCATGTCAAATTGGAAAACAATAGAAATCTTCATTCAATTCTATCAACAAATTTTTTACGTTTCCATATTCTGAACATATTCATATGGATTTATTTGGACCATCATGAGTTGCCTGTTTTTTTGGAAAATTGTATGATTATTTTTTAGTATATGATTATTATACTTTTCTTTGGTATTACTTTCATAAAACTCAATAGTGAAATATTAATACTTTCTGAATGTTTTTGTAAAATTGTTCAAAATTAAAACGTTTTTAAAATAATTTCATTGAGATGTGATCATGGTGTCCAATTTGGGAATCAAGAATTAAATTATTTTTTCTCAAATATATGTATTAAATACACCTTCTCTTCACCACGAAAAAAAATATTTATTGAAAGGAGAAATATTCCAATTCATGAAATGGTAAGGACTAAGAAACATTTATACATTCTTCCATCCTATTTTTCGGAAGAAGCTATAATATAGGTCTTCTATATCATTAATAGAGTTTTAATAAGGCATATTTTCAAAAAGACAACTTAATAACATTGGAAGAAAAGTAATCCAAAAGTTGTTTACTTTAACATTTTTGGATACAATGTTTATATATTGAATACTAAGGAAAACCTTGGTAAGATCAATCCAAAGGAAAATGAAGGAATATTTTTCCGATATTCATATATCTCAAAATCTTAATGACTTTAAAAAATGAAGTATTTTCAAAGAATCATTTCATGTGAATTCTGATGAAACTGACACATTTATTGAAAAAATGATCAAGATGACGATGTCCCAAAATCTTTTGACAAAATTAGACATAAACATAGAAAAATCATTGGAAAATAATATTAATAATAATATGTGATTTTAATAAGAACATGATACCCAAGATCCTAAATGGTACTATCCTAGAAAATCTTGAACCATAATGAACCATCCATTTGAAACTATTATAGGAGACCTAGACATAGGAATTAGAACTCAGAGAAAATTAGAAGTCCTAGATGAATATTCTTCTTTTCTACCTCAGTATAAACCTATGATTTTTGAATAAGACTTAAAAGATGATATTTGAATTCTATAAATGTAGGAAGAGATAAACATAGTCAAAAGGAAATAAGATTGGTAAGTAGTAGATAGAACAACCAATTATCCAGTTATAGGAACTAAGTGGGTCATTAGAAATAAAACATATGATCAATGGATCATAACTAGAAATAAAGCATGATTAGTTTCTAAAGGATACAATCATGAATATTTCTTACATTAGTATGAAACCAATACCCATAAAGAAAGTCTAGAATCCATAATAATTTGTTTACCTGATACATATCATATAAATTTTAAATTATATCAGATGAATGTCCATTCTACCTTTTTAAATGGTTATTTAATAGAGGATGTTTAGATTGAACTACACCATGGTTAAGAAAATCCTAAATAACAAAACTCAATTTTAAATCATTCCATAGACCTCTATGACATTGAACAGTCAACTAGATCTTGATATGAATGATAAAGTTCTTTTATTTTTGAAATTAAATTTTTTCATTGAGTGGATGATCTAATGCTTTTTAAGAAAACAATTTATTATAATATTTTATTAGTTTTAATTTATGATGATGATGATATAATTTTTGGTTTAACATATTAAATTATTTGTAATTATTTGTCGAAATAAATGAATCAATAATTTGAAATGAGTTTGGTGGTAGAAATAAATTCCTTATTAGGATTTCAAATATATCAAATAGATGATGGAAATATTTTAATAGAAAATAAATATATTATTGATTATCTGAAATAGTGTGTAATTCAAAATAGTAAATAGATACAACTCTCATGGGTACCAATATAAATCTTGATTTGGATGAATCTAGAAAAAAGTAGAAAATATTTCATATAGAGGTATTATTTGAAGATGGTTATATCGAACTTCTAGATGTCCATAAATTATGTTTTTTGTATCTTTATCTGATACAATTAAATAGAATCCGATATAATCCAATCTTAATACTATTTAATATTTTTAGGTATTTAAAAATAACTATTTTTATCACATAATTAACCTAGAACATATGATTTCAATTTAATTTCATACATACACGATTATTCATGAGGTTTTTTATTAGATAAAAAATAACCGTAGAAAACTATCACGTTTTATGAAAATCATTAGTATCGTGGCCTAGTAATAAACAACACATTTTTAACCTATTAACTGAAGAGACTGAATATGTTGTTGTTGGAAGTTTTTGTGAAAATGTATTGTTAATGAAAAACAATCTATTGGAATTTGAACTAAATTTTGTATATATAGATATTTTATTTGATAATAGTTGTGCAATAAATATTTAAAAACTACCAAATTTGTCATTGTAGAACTAAGAACATTGATATAAGGCATTAGTTTCGTATATTAATGTACCTAAAAAAGGTATATCTCTTGAATTTATTAATAGAGAATATCAATTAAAAGATATTTTCAATAAACTACATATTAATGCATGTTTTGATTTTATTAATGGGGATTTAAGATTCTTTTATTTTAATCAATTTATGTAATCAAATTATTCTTATTTTTATCTCTATATTTATATATTAAGTAATTTATATGTTTTATATAAAAATATATCAATATTTATTTTATTTAGTTACATTTTACTTATATATTATAAATAATTTTATTTTATTTATAGTTTTAAATTAAAAAACAAAATGAGTGCATTCTAAATAGGTACGAGAAAACCGTTCACCTGTACCTTATCTCTTTTTCATCTCCTACACATCTCATTAGATTATAGAGTATCTCTCTCACTCTTTCAATTCCTATTTTCTGAAACCGTAAACATTCAATCCCTTCAATCTCTAATCCATCATAGATGTCATTTTCATAAAGATATGATGATGTTGATTTGGATGCATCTACAATGCCTAAGGGAATGATTTCCAAGCATTCCAATGAAATGTAATAAATTTCAATTATTTAGATTATACAAATCAATAGCTCAAGGATGAAATAAGATTTAAAATTATGGATTTTTTTAAGATAACACGCCTATAGTATAGGAAATTGATGTAAAGGAATATTATATAAATTAATCATTCAGTGTCTGATTAGATAAATATACTATTGTCTCTATGATGAACGATACTGAATTTTTTGTTTCTAATATGGAAATGGAATAGTTTTTATGATGTCCCCATGCGGGGGAATTCTAGTTTGATTTAAGGAATATAAGAAATGGAAAAAATAGAGTACATTAGGTTTTTGTTGTTTGGAAGAAGATCTTCGAAAAAAGAAACGAAAAAATTGCATACACCTAATTGTTAGGTAATTATGAGATTCATTCGATCTAAGTTTATTCTAAGGGCATATAAGCTAGAAACTTTCTTATATCCTAACATGCATGCCATGTTTTGGTTTTTAAATCACATAATGGTCAATTTATATTGGTTTCTGATAAGTTATACAAACCATTTTTTTCACTAGGATGAAAATATTGGATATTATCTCTATGGAAGGATTATATCATTTTGAATGCGAGGAAAAGGTAAATTATTCATTAGGTTTTTTGGTAAAACAATTCACCACAAAAACATTTAAAAAGAAGGGATTGTTAATAATTTAGGTTTAGTTTTTATAAATTCCTGATATAGTTCATTACTTATTGGTGAATAACAACAACAACAACAACATGTTATAACATATTCTCATGTGGGGAAAAAATGATTCCTTCAGTTGGATCTATCAGACATATACATTATAAAGAGGCAAAATCAAGGATAGATGGAAATTATATTTAGTGGAGGAGGATTTCATTTAACATTGCAGAATCATTGGATGATGTACTGTGAGGATATTTTAATGAGGATCAAATAGAAGAGAATATTGATAAAGAGGCTCATAGTCAAGATCATTAATGTGAATATCTCCATGATCCTATAACTGGCCTTCTTATTATTCCAAATTCTAAACGTATTAGAGGATACTACTTAAGGGGAATATCATTTTATAACTATTATCCTAGTTTTACATTGATATAAATTTATAACAGTGAAGATATCCTTGTCCCTAGCACTTAATCTCGTCAATTTTTTGATTCTTATGTTAAAGACATAGTTATGAAGTTAATTTTTTTGCATGCTCTGTACATGTTTCTTAGAGATAAATTGAACTTTAGACAAAAAGTTTTGATGATTTAAAATTTACTAAATTGCATTGATCATAATATGTGGCTCAAAAGCTTCATCCTATAAAATTAAAAGACAATGTTATTTTAGTTGGTTACCTCCATTAGTTAATCAGAAAAATGACTAAATAGTGAAATTTATTGGGATATTAATCTATCAATAAGAAAAAAATAGATGAATTTAAGATGAATATAGTTATAGAATTTAAATATAATATTGAATGGAATCAAGAATCATCCACCTCTAAATAGAAAACTCCAAACCTGATTAAAAGGATTGAAGCTATAATTTCAATGCTGGATAATTTCAATGATTGATTGAAAATTGTTAATTATGAAAGTAGTCTTTTAAGGGTTTTATTATATAATCAATAGAATCAATTTGGTTTACATATGTAAATTCGATCCTATTTGAGATTAGTTATTAATCATGTAATGGATAATATGTCTTCATTTATTAAGTCAAATGACATTGTGAATATGTTTATAATTGTTAATTTGAATGAGATTTTAATAATTTGTCAAGATATGAAAAATCATCTACAACAGTGGTCAATAGTATTTAAGAACAATTTATAGAGAATTATATGGAAGATCATTGATATTAATAGTTCTTTCCAAAAAATACCTCATCTTTCATAACCTTTTACTTTTGATGATTCTAATCATAGTCCCCCATTTTGATAGAAATAATTTATTTAATGTGTGTTGTACTCTATTTTCAAAATATTTGAACTCATTTTATTGTCATTCTATTTTTTCATATTTAGAATTATTAACTTTTATTTAATTTCAACACTTAACTACCAATCCGAAATTTATTTCTCTGAGTTGTTTTCATAATTATTCATTTATAGTTCAGTACTACATTATCAGTTGTTTATTTAATTTATTTTATCAAACTCATTTTATATCCCATAACGGGGTGACTTTTTATGTATGTGGATAATATCTATAAGGGAGAATATTTTTAATCACAATATTTCATTAGAGAATATATTTAATTTAAAAGTATCTATTTTCCACTAAGGAAATTATACTGTGAAATCAAAATTACAAAATATTTTCTATATTTAATTTTGTATGTTTAAAAATAAAACATTTTCATTAAATTTAATTATGGATATGGTTAAGGTTTATGTGATCATCAAAAACTGGTGGATTGTTGGGAATGAATTGTACCAAAAATATTTAATATGTATACCAAATTTTAAGCCCACGAAACCCTTTTTTTTATAACGAATATTTGTTGACTGTGTTTTCAAGAATTTATATCCAGGTTTACTGAATTTAACATTACAATAATTACTATCGTAACAATGTTTTAAACCCTACGTTTAGAAAATGAGTATATGGTTTATCAAATGAACATTACATAGGAAAATAAAATATCATTCTTTTTGTATAAACTATACGTTATGCTATATATTTTCTTTTGGTATCGCAATCCGTACATTCATTGGATTGAAAAATGCAAGGTTCAAAAACCCTACATTGGAATTATGTTTTACTATTCATTAACCCAATGTTTAGGAATTTCATAATATTGATAATTAGTTCTACAATGGATATCATTTGATAATAATTTGGATGTATGGATTATCATCCCTATGATCTGTGATGTTACCCTATGCTACATGATGGAACACTACACTACATAGTTCAACCCTATGTTGTGTTTACAATGATGATGTTTTTATGTCATGTTTCCAATATGATATTGGTACAACGATATATTTATAATTGATGTCTGATATAAGGATCGTTATAATTTTTCCATGAACTATTTTCACCATATAAATAACACTTTTTCCTATGGGAATTTATGACTCCACTATTCAATTGGAAATTTAATTTTAGGGTTCCATCATGCTATTATTTTGGATCTTGAATACCTAAGAATACTATTTGTTCTATAAATTATTTTAGAGTATCACCTAAAAATATGTATATGATAAGTTATTCAGATTTAAAACCAAATTTACATACCATTGATATGTATTATAATTAAGGAAATATTGTAATTTCTTAAAATTATATATTCTTGGTGAAGTGGTTAAAATAAATGTTTTCATGAAAAATGTAAAGTAATCAATGTGAAAATATTTTAATGTGTATAAGTGGTTGAAAGCCTAGACGCATTTTCAAGAAAAACTGAATACGATTACATGAGGAGAAAATGGTCATTATATTCCAATTATTAAGATATGAAGTAGTTATATATAAACCACACTATAAATGATAAATATGATAAAATATTAAAATAAGACAATATGTATTTAAATATCATAAACAATTGTGATTATTCATATAGGTATTTATGTTCCAATAGTGATAAATTTTCTGAATATATATAATTAAATAAAATAATTAGTTGATAATTTTACATTAAAAATACTTAATATTTTTGTATTATAAAACTGAATGGATTTGAGGATTATTATAATATTTATGAATATATACATCAATTATTGTTGAAAATATATAAAAATAATTAGATCAATTAATGAGATAAACAATAAAATTATAAAATTGAAATATAATATATATAACACAATTATTTTCAATGTGTAGAGTACCTCATATAAATCAAAATGGAATTGTCTCATTAAATATATATATATATGTTCGGGGGATATATTGAACAGTTCTATTAGATAATTTCATAAAATATTTCATTTTTGGAATAGTTATGAGGAAAACAATATATATTCAAATCCATTTATATATCATCCATGTTGAGATTTGATACTAAATTATATTATTACTTTAATAACCCAAAATTTAATTTTTTTAAGTTGTTATGAGATTTAGTTTCGATAGATTGAATGATGACAACATCATCAAGTGTCACCAATATGGTGTAAATATGATATTCATAGAATATCCAAAAAATATTGGTAATATAACTATTATGATATGGAAAAAAGGGATGATTATTTAGTTTTCAATTTTGAAGGTGTCTTGATTGAAATGTAATGAAATTTAAAAATAAAATTATAATTTTTCTATGTGGTGGATTAGATTCAAAATTTGTCATAAAATATATGAAAAATTATTAAAATGGTGAAAAGTATCTTCGTATACAAGATAATGATTTTAATTAAACATAATTTATTTTCAAGAATGATTAATTTAGGTTCATAATCTCTTTTATAACGAATTATATGGATAAATTATCATTGGAAATCATTGAAAATCAGTTCAAAAAATGATGAATGTTTTTGATAACATATCATACCTCACTGATTTTTTTCATTATATGATGAAATAATATTGAACAGCTATACAATACTTGGTGAGTAGATATAGTGAATGATCATGTGAGTAATATTTTAAATTATATAACTGATGATTTATTTCATATTTTAAAACATTTATCTTATTTGGTAAAATTGGGTTTGTTGTAGCGTATTTGATAAGAAAAATAATTGATGGGAAAAAATAAAATCTAATTTTCATGAAATATACTTATATTAATGGGTTTAATGATAATGAAATATTTTATCTTGTTTCAAATATTGATAATATAAGGTTAATATAATTTATCACAACATTAAGAAGTTTCAGAATATTTTATATTTATATTTTGAAATTCTTATCAATGGTGAAAACGATGATAATGTATTTATTTTGAAACTTGAATTATTATTCATTATGGATAATAAAATATGTTATTATAGATTAAATATGGTTCTCTATAGAGAAAAGAATTATCACAATATCCGGAATTCAATTCACAAATAATACTATGAGGTGTTTAATGTTAGAATAATATGTGTGGAATATACCTATATATGAATGAGTTTATGAAGCTATATTTTATTTTTCAATCTATAATGATGATATTCAATTTTCATGAAATGTAAATAGTATTTTTATATTTTGTTAACAAAAATAGTAATTTTTTATATATTTCAATGTTATTTGAGATTTGGTATTTATATTATCTCCAAAAATCTATCTAGGGGGTTTATATTCATCTTTCTCATGAAATGTATGTCCACAAACATTTGACTACATCTGAAATATAGAAATAAATTATAGTTTTTAATTTAACTATATTGAGTATAAGACATTAGATATATTATGATAGTAGATATGTGATTAATTTTTGTATATAAATGCTTTTATGAGATTTTTATACTTAAATTCTCCAACACTAGATATTATTTATGTTATCACATCATGTAATCATTATGAATGACTGCCAATGGAGTTTCGTCTAATTATTTTGATTAATATTCTCTATTATTTAAATAGAACATTTTGTTTTGATTTTCATATTACTATAATGTGATGTTATATCTGAATATATTTTTTGAATCTTATCAAGATAAAACTATTCCTTATTAGATGATTACTAATGATGGATTTTAATTGTCCGGTTATCTAAGAGTGGATTAGATGAAAAATGTATATTTTAATTTGATTATAGAGTAATTGGATTATGTTAATTCACATCAAGAATAATAATAATTTATTTAGATAAGAACATAATTTGATGATGTTAATGTAGTGGTGAAAATATCATTTTTATATTACTCTAATAATTAATGAGATGTTATTACTTCTTGAAATTAATTTCAAAAATCTTGATAGAATTGCATCATTATCAAAAAAATATGTAAAAATGGAGATGGTTTTGAAACTATTATTAATGTTTGGGTTTGACTATAACATAGATAAATTGTTATATATATTTATGATTCTATTTCAGATGGTTACATTACAATATTAATATATTAGTGTGGTTGTTCAGTAATATATTTCTCAAGGATAATGTATGGTATTCCATTTATTCATTCATTTGTTTTCAGATTTTATCAATGGGAAATATAATTATATCAACTATATAAGTATATTTTTTTCATAATTATGATTTAAAAATTGTTTAGAGGGATGTATTTAGGAAGTTTTTACAGAAAAAATTATATATGATTGTATATTGCATGTGATTATTTTTTTTAATATTTCCAATTTTTTATTGAGAATGTGTATAATTTTTTTAACATTTATATTAATAGTTTCTATGATAATATGATAAGAGTTTGAATAGAAAATGGATTTTTATTTTTCTATGGATAAAATTGATAATTTATTAATTATTCAAATTTTCATCACCGTGCACACTTGCATAGAACAAAAATATTGAAAATCATAACTCTTCACTAATATCAATTGTTATTGAAATCACCGAGAAGTGAAAAATATAATTGGTGGTTAAATACAATAGGGTATATTATTAAAGATGTGATTAGGGTTTGTATTGGTGTATATTAATTAGTGTAGAGACAATTAATGTTTTTAATATTTCATTATCTAATCAAGATTTAGTTGCACCAATATTTGAAGGAAATTTTTTAGAGAACTTCAGGTTTTTATTTGCATTAAGTGCTATACAATGTTAAAAATAAACATTGATATTCTATCAAAATACATAATGATATCTGATATTATGGAATAATATTATATTTTAATTGATAATGGGTATTTTAGTTGATAAAATTTTACTACCACTTGAGATCTTTCACTCAAAAACCACTATTTTTGTTGTAATGAGAGGGATGTATCTTAGACCTATAGTCAATTGGGTACACCAACAATCACTTTATAATTATATTTGTTCATTAGAAAAATATAATATTTATTTTATATGGTTATATGATTTGATTTTTTCTATAAAAAATCATTAAAATATTTGTTCATTGTAAAAAATCATATATGATTATTTGTATTTGTATAGAAATATACATTTTCCAAATTAAATGTGATCTGATGGTGGTTTATTTCATTTAAATAAGATTTAATTTCAAATTATAAATTCATGGAAAGTGTTTTTAGTTTTATGATTGAATTTTTCTTTGTAGAAATTATATTATGTGTATAAAAGAACAAATATAATGAATACACCCATTAAAATTATTTTTTTAGAATATTAATGTATTCATTTCATAACTTTGATATATATTGATTTTAAAATTAAATACACTATTCAAAAAGATGAAATCTATAAAATTTTTATATATTAAAATTATGATATTAAATTTTTTGATTTAATTCTAATATTTTTTTCTTTATTTGGATTTACAATTGGAATACATTAAATTCGTATGATTATCATGGATTATGTTGGAAAAAATTTTATCGATTAATTTTCCCTATATGTTAATGAAGTTGAAGTGGAGCATGGAATTCTAAAATTCATGGTTATTCGGAGTTATTTATTAATCTCATTATTAGATATCAACAATATTATAATTATAATTTTATATGAGTAAATTTTAAAGGATAGATTTTTTTTATTATATGATTCATTCAATGACAAAAAATTATCATTGTATCAATGATAATTATTTTATAAATTATTATCATTCATTATATATATTATTTAAAGTAAATAGTGATTAATGATGGATTGTAATCCTTGTATGTCATTTTTCCGTAATAAATTATTTTCATAGAGTTATTCGATAATATATTATTTGAAAGAAAACCTCTAGTATATATGATCAAATAAATTAATCTTATATTATTAAATTTACCTATAACTAATAGAAAAAGATTATTTCTAGAGAAACAAATAGTATTCATATTTATATATTAAAAAATTTTATTTAATCCTTCAGCATCATTAAACAATTAGTCATCAAGTGTGTAAAGTTATTATTCACAGTTATAAATATACTGTGTAATTTAAAATCATGTTTTTTATATAATTAATGGATTAATATGGTAAATATATTACATATTGTATTATAAATATTTTTTTTATTATTAGTAAAGGAAAATACAATTATTTATGTAATTTTAAATAAATTATCTATTAAAGTATTGAAGTAAATGTTTAATGAAATAATAAAAATTTATAAAATTTATTATTTGGAATACTCAATTAAATTTGGGAAATAATCAATTCAAAACAATTTATTATAAAACCAGAATGGAAGGAGTTTGAGTATGAATAAGATGGTGAATGAGTCATAATGGATAATGTGCATTTTTTAAACTTTTTTCAATGTACTATTATGTTTACATGAATTCAAAAATAATTTAGAAAAGAAAATATATAAATAATTCATTAATATCATTAAAAAGAAAATAAATATTATTATAATTAAATTAATTTTTTATGGTTGTGTAGTCCATTTAATAATAATGAGGTTGTAATTGTGGTTAGATTCCATTTTAAATTTGTAATTTTTTTTTATATATTTTTTTAAATCAATAATAATTTTATTTGAAAAAAATTTTATAGTCCTCTAAACCAGGTGTAAATTTTTAATTTTTTGCATTAATTATTTATTTTTATTCATATCATATATGTTATTTAATTTGTTTAAATTGATTTTGTTACATCCACAGGTCTAATGGTTATCAATTTTTGAATATGTAATAAATTTTTTATTCCTAATTCATCCCACATAATTTTATAATTTATTAAATATAGTAAAAAAGTTAATAATAATAATAATAATAATTTATATTATCTATTTCATCTTCTATCATATGAACTAGTTTAATTAAATCAAGTAATTTATTTTGTGTCATCCCTTGGTGGATGGTGATTCCCCAGTCCCTTAAGATCTTATGAGTTATATGTATTTTTTAGTTGATATGAAACTTTCCATCCCAAAAAACTATAACCACACCAGATGATACATGAAATCATGTACACCTCCCCATAGAGAAGAGGTTGTAGACTAGTAGTGAGGTTCTAAATATGACAATGGGTAGAAAATACCCTATGTACCCTATCTATGACCATGAAAAGACTGAACATTAACAAAACATTGAATAAATAATATGAGTAAATCGTGGATACTAAATAATGATAGACATATAATGAATCTCTACAAGTCAAAAGCTGGTCCAGAGTGTAAGAAGCAGATAAATAAAGTATAAGTAAATAAAAGAACATATTCATGATACTCTGATGTATGTACTGGTCTCCTCTATCTATATTCTTCTCTACAAATCCACACACCGCCGGCCCCTGGGCTTCATTGGATCCCTCAATAAATATTAAAACTCATTTAAATGACTATGATTAGTGTGATAAAAATACTAAGTTGTACACCACCTATGTGTTATTTATCAGACGATTTCATGTATACAAGATTATTCCACAATATATAATTTTTTGAGAAACAAAGTTACACACTAGCCAAACTAAGTGGTTGTGCACTAACTAATCCAATCCAAACCCCTATATGTACCTACTTCATCTCCATGCTATACATGTAATGTATTTCAATACGTAACCAAAAATAGCCAAAATATAAAGACCCAACCATATTAAATATATAATCATGAATTTAGTCAAGAAAGAACTTCCTTTTACACTGAATATCGTTTCATGTTTAGAGATTTAGAGAATTATGAAAATACATTTAGGACATTACACATTATTACAGAGTGGATACCATAAAAACAGTTTCTATTTTTTTCAACATATAAAACATTAAAACATAAAACAAGACTCCTTGAAAATTCTTCAACATTTAAAATGGCTTCCGTCCTTGTATTAAACATCCATTAACCTGTGAAAAATCATTTAAAAACTTGGGATGAGCACAAAAGATCATTAATGGATGGAATATAAGGAAAGATCACATTAGTCCATGAATAAACGTAACATGTGACTGTATTTTCAAAAGACATTCATGTCACCTATATATACATACATTGTGAAACATGATATTTACCCAAGATCCAAAAAAACATGAGAATATAAATATAATCGTAAAGGTATCTTGGGGCTTTAATTACATAATCTTGTAACCATTCATGGCTACCTTATAATATGTAACCCTCATGGCTACCTTACTTTGTGTAACTATCGCAGCTACACTAGGAGTAACCATATGGCCAACCTCCAACTTACTCATACCATATGAATTGGAGGGCGATATAGGTCCCACCATTCATCATTAATAATTCTCAAGAACCAAAACATAATCGTACAACATGAATAATTTAATAAAAACATTGCTTTGGAATTTCGTAAAACCGAATTTAAAAATCGGATTTTTAATGAAAATTCCCTTATAAATATAATAAAATTGAAGAGAGAAATAATAGAGTGGATGGAGAATTTATATATACTATACATACAACTAAAAAAATAATATAAATTGAACCCACCACATAAACAATTTAAATAGAACATAAATAATGAAGTAGAACGTTAACCCAAAGAATGTAAATCGGGTTATGAATTCCCTTACCTCATGCTAATCTTACTTAAAACATGTTTAAACCTCCGGTATAATGGTTAAAAGAGTGTTATTAATATATTAAAGAAATATTTTCATGTTTATAACATCTTATATGATCATTTAATGACCTCATTCCACCCATTAATTGTGAGTAATTTGTTGTTGCACTTTTTGGGTGAGTTCCTTACATGATTTCAATGATTGGTTCATGATGGATGTTCATTTCCATTGGAAGTGAATCTCTAGAATTTGAATGAAATGGTATATACATATTTCCATTACCATAAATTATACTATTTACCATTTGTTGTTTTATATTAGGATTATTCATAACATTAAACATTAATGTTGTTCATTTAGATCATTTAGTGGTTCTTCGATACCGACAACCTCACTTTGTATTATAATTTAAAACCATGAGTAAAAAATAAATCCAAAACCATGGATGAGACATAATACATATATTATAACCTATTTCAATCAAAAAAATATTTATGACAATACATGAATGAATTTATGGAAATTGAAATCACATCGTCCACGATGTCTGTAATACGACACATCACATTCAATATTTTACTTCCTTGAATAAGTGGGGGAGGAGAAAAATAATGATGATTAATTTTACATGAACATGAGGTCATCCAGAATATTCAAGATTCTGTATCTTTTATGCCTCTTGTTTAAGAGGTGGTTAGGAAATAAGAAGAAAAAAAATTTATTTAAAATAAAAGAAAACTTGATAAATTTCTCATGAAAATTCAGTAGCCTAACATCGTCTCTTAAAATTATATAAAAAATAGTTTGATGAGATAAAGGGAATGTCTCACCACTCATAAATAATATGTATAGTAAAGGGGGATATGGAATGAAATATCCCAACTTAATCCAGAGGGAAATAAAGATAATAAAATAAAATGAAATAATAGAAAGAAAATAAAAGTGGATATTTACCTCTGGATCTCTTCTCCTTGAGATTATCCTTATGGGATTTGGATTTGGTCATTTGGTGAGACCAGAAGCTATTGGATGTGGGGAAGAATATTGGGGATGGAATTTGGTAGAAATTAGGCAATACTCAAGTCTTGAGAGGTGTGGGAGGAAGAGGGGAGTGAGGGAGGTATTTATAGTGGAGGTGAGGTGGTATTTTTCATTATTTTAATAATTAATATATTATTTTGCTAAATGATATGAATAATATTAATTCATGTCACCCAAAATCTTAATAATGGCATGTGAGTTCGAACCAAGTGGGATAACATCATCCTTTAATACCCTTTGATGTAGTAAATCAAGTATTTAGCATTTATCGTATTTTATCGTATTTTTCTATTCATAATAAATTCTTGAAATTCAGAAAAATAGAAAATATTTATCCAATGCATTTTTCGACGTGTAGAATTAAAAAATGAAGTCCATTTTCGAAAAATATGTTTCTAAATTTTATTAATATAAATTTTTAATAAAAACATATTTAATTTGAAAATTAACATCTCTAATTCTACAACTACTTCTTTATCACAATGAAACAACAACCAAGATGTTATTATCATCTTTCCTTAAGAAAATAAAATAAGAATAAAATTCACTATTAATTAATGTCATATTATAATTCATACTACTATTCATAATGTTATGTCACTATTAACCAAAAAAATTTCGTTCCAATAGACATGAAATAACATATTGAACCCAATTATAGATGAAAATTTCATGAAATTTAAAACATAGAAGTGGAAAAGTTATGTTTAAAAGGATAGATAGAAATACCTACTTAAAAAATGTTCCATTCATTTCGTTTTATTTTTAGAAAAACATGGGGTGTTAAATTATCCCCACATTTTTTAAATTGCGTCCTCACAATTTTATTTACTTATTAAACAACTGAGGGTACTTTTTCATCATATCATTTTCAGAATCCCATGTTGCTTTTTCAACCATGTGGTTTCTCCAAAAATCCATTACCTAGTGGATTACCTTATTCTACAATACATGTTCCCTTCGATCAAGAATCTAAATTGGTTTTTATTCATATGAAGGTTTCTCTTGTAGGTGAACTGCTTCTGGGATCAAGACATGTGATGAATCTGGAACATACTTTCTCAACATCAAAACATGAAAAAAATTGTGTACCTGAAATAAACTCAGAGGAAAAGCTACGTGGTATGAAACTATTCAAATTTTCACTAAGATTTCAAAAGGACAGATGAATCATGGACTTATCTTTTCTTTCTTGCCGAAACGAGTCACTCTTTTCAAAGGAGATACTTTAAGGAAAACATGGTCACCTACCTCGAATGAGAATTATTTCCTTCTATTATCTGCATAACTTTTCTGCGTACTCTTATCTATCCTAATGTGTTGTTGGATCATCCTCACTTTCTCAACCACTTATTCAACTAATTCTGGCCCCCTCAACTTTATTTCACCAACTTTATCCCACCTCACTGGATTCTGACACGACTTCCCATACAAGGCCCCACAATGTTCCATCTGAATACTAGAATGAGATCTGTTGTTATAAGAAAACTCAAATAAATAATTATGTTAATCCCAAATTTCCTGGTAGTCCATTGAATAATCTCGAAGCATATACACCAAAGTCTTAATCGTTCGTTCTAATTGCACATCAGATTGAGAATGAAAAGCTATACTGAAATTTGACTCTGCTCCCAACAACTTCTGATGTCCCATGAAAATGTTAGAAGTGAACCCAAGATCTATGTTAGAAACAATGGAATGAGGAAATCCATGTACCAAAACAATCACCTTGAGGTAAAACCAAGAAAGATGATCCAAAGTCATTGTATCTCGAATAGAATAAAAATATGCAGACTTTGTTATCCTCTCAAAAATAATCCAAATCGTATTGTTACCTCAAGAAGTCTTTGGTAGTCTAACCACTATGTCTATGGATACATTCTCTCATGTCCACTCTGGAACTGGCGAAGGATGAAGCATCCCTTTCGATAACTACAACTCTGCATTAACCTGTTGACCTGTCAAACATTTCATTGTAAAATCAGCAATATCTCTTTTCATTCCATCCCACCAATAATACTCTCGAAGGTCTTTTTACATCTTAGAACTACCAGGATGAACAGAAAATGGAGAACTATGAGCTTCACACAAAAAATATTTGTTCAAATAAGAATCACTAGGCACAGAGAACCTTTTTCCAATTCTTAAAACACAATCTTTATCAAGATTAAATTCTGGAAAATTACCCAATTTAACCAATTCTACCTTTTTCTGTAGCTCATGGTCTTCCTTCTGTGCTTGCTTAATTCTGTCTAACAATGAATAATGTACTAAAAACTAAAACAAAAAAGCGTTATTCCCTGCACCAATAACTTTTAAGCCAAAATTCATAAAATAATTAATCAACGGATCATGTTCCAAATGTAACATGGTTAATTATGCTTGATGTCTCTAACTTAAAGCATCCACTACTTTGTTTGATTTTCCAGGATGTTAATTGATCGTGCAGTCATAATCTTTTATCAGTTTTATCCATATTCTCAACCTCATGTTTAATTTCTTCTAATTTAATATATACTTTAGACTTTTATGGTCAGTTTATAATTGGCATTGGGTTCCATATAGATGATGCCTCCAAATTTTCAAATCAAAAACCACAACAACCAATTCCAAATCATGTGTGGGATAATTTAAATCATGAGGTTTTAGTTGTCTTGAAGAATAAGGAATTACCTGTTGATTCTACATCAAAACACAACCAAGTCCCTTCAAAGAAGTATCACTTTAGATAACTAAATCACCATTTCTGGAAGGCAAGGACAAAACTGAAGCATTCACCAATCTTTTCATCAGTTCCTGAAAAAAAACATCACATTCCTCTGTCGAATCAATATTAACCCCTTTTCATGTTAACATAGTTATCACGATAGATAACCATGAAAAGTTCATACCAAACCGTCTATAATAACATGTTAACCCCAGAAAACTACGAATCATTGTTAAATTTGTGGGTCTTGTCCATTCATCAAATACTTTTATTTTGGCAGGATCAAGTATTATTCCATATTTATTTAAATTTTTCCCATGAAAATAAATCCGTTGCAAACAAAAATCACACTTTCTGAATTTTCCATATAGTTTCATTTATATTAAATTATAAAAAACAACCCTTAGAGGTTTTTCATGCTCCTTTTTATTTTTAGAAAATACCAGAATGTCATCAATAAATACAACGAAAAATATATCCCAAACTCATGAAATACTATGATCATAAGATTCATGAATAGAAATGGTGGATTAGTTAATCCAAACGACATAAAAACAAATTCATAATTCCCATATTAAGTACGAAAGGCTATTTTTGGGATGTCATCCTCCTTCACCTTCAGCTTATGGTATTCGGATCTCATGTCAATCTTGGAAAAGAACTGGGCTCACTGGAGATGATCCAAAAATTCATCAATATGAGGAAAAGGTTACTTGTTTTTAAATGTTATATTATTCAAATATCTATAATCAATGAAAAGTCTCATGGATCCATCTTTCTTTTTAACAATCAAAATAGGGGCACCCCATGGTGAAGTGCAAGGATGATTGAATCCATTGTCAAGCAAATCTTGCAACTAATTTTTCAATTCAAGTAGTTTTATTAGAGCCATACGATAAGGGGTTTTTTAAATTGTCTTAGAATTATGAACTATGTCAGTTGTGAACTCGACCAACCGATCAAGTATGAAACCATGTAACTCATCAGTAAAAACATCAAGGTATTCATTTACCACTGGCACATCATTAATTTGAAAAGTTCCCTTATTTTCAAAAATATGTGAAAGATAACTTTCATTTCCATCTTTCAATAGTTTCTTAGATTCTTGATATTTTATCAATTGTGTGAGATCATTATTTTATACAAACTTAAACTATTTCTAAAAAACATCTTCTTTAGCTCTACATTCTATCTTAGTATGATAATCAAAAAGCCAGTCCATCCCCAGAATAACATCAAACAAGGTTAAGGGTAAATCAAAAAGGTTTGTAGGTAAAGTCTTTCCAAAGATCACAATAGAAAGATTCTTATAATTCATCTTTTCTATTACCTTTCCCCCTGGTGTTGTAACAACATGTTCGGGTCTCATTTGTTGAGTTGATATTTCCAATTTCCCAGACACTTTCTCAGAGATGAATGAATGTGTAGACCCCGTATCAAAAAAATCATTAGAAAAATATAAGTGAAAAAAATAAATCACCCGATAAAACTTCATTGGATGGGCCAAAATCTTTAGAGGTAGTCTTAAAAGGGTTTTATTTCACCTTTCTCCTTGTAGTCTAGCCTTTTTCATCATTCAGATCTCTATTTGGGAATTCATTTTCATGGTGACCCATCTCAACACATTTAAAAAACTTTACAGTTTTCTTATCATGATTATTCTTGCGATCATTTTCATTGAAATCTCGGGCCATATGTATAAACTTACCATATTTAAAACACTTCCCAGTTTTTCTAAGAAATTCTCCAGGGTGTTTCTTGGTACACTTTTCACAAACTGGATATTTTATTTTCATACCATCAGATTTCTTTGTTTGATTCTTACCCATTTCTTTCCAACTATACCTCTTCTTATTTTTGATTCCAAAATGCACAAGATCATCAGTAAACTCCATCTCTACCCTCTAATCACATTAGACAAGATTCTCATAACTTTTGAATTATTGAGATTCCAACACCCATCAATACCTTGGATTCAATCCTGAGTAAAAGTGGTTGATTTTTCAATCAAGATCCATAATAAGATATGGAGCATACCTCGCTAGTCGGGTGAAGTTCACTTCATACACAACCACTGATTCTTCCTCCTTTTGTTTCAATTCAAGGAATTGCTTCTCCATTCTATGTCACCCCACCATAGGAACATATTTTTCAAGGAAAATATTTCTAAATTCATCACACTCTAAGGCATCAAAATCCCCTCTACACCTGATATTCCTTACCGTTGACTACCACTGATCATCTTCCCCTTAAAAATGAAAAATGGAAAGACTTACCTTTTGATTTTATGAACATACCATAACATCTAATATCTTTTCGAGGGCTTTGACCCATGATTTAGCTGCTACTGTGTCAGAAGATCCATTAAATGCAGGAGGTTGTTGTCTCATAAAATGTTCCACTACTATCATGTTCCATTTTGGTACCTCTATTGGTTATCTTGCATGGATTCCACCACAATTTATTTCCTATGATATCTGAGCCATTACTATCACAAAATTCTTAGTTCAAATCCCTACCATTCGGTGTTGTAGTTCCGGAAGTATGTCATTCTCTCGGTGCCTCTCCTCTTCAGAATCCACGTTCCTTCTACGGTAAACCCTTCTGAACAAACAGGTATTAAATGATGAAACATGGTAGTCTTTAAATTCTATAGCATTTCAAATTAAAAATATAGTGAAAATCATTTATGGTATTCTATTAACACCACCCTAACCCCTATTGTTATCTAAACCATCCTCTGATACCAACTATAAGTACCCGACCTTATTACAAACATAATCTTGAATTTAGTCAAAAACACACATCCTTTTACAATGAATATCTTTTCATGTTTAGAGTTAGGACAATACATTCATGACATTACACATTATTACCGAGTGGATACCATAAAAAAATATAAATTTTCTTCAAAATATTAAACATTAAAACATAAAACAATACTCTTTAAAAAATCTCAAACATTTAACAAGGCTTCATTCCTTGTATTACACATCAATTAACCAGTGAAAAATCAATTAAAAACATGGGATGAGCACAAAATCCTAGTCAAGGATGGAAAAGAAGGAAAGATCAAATTAGTCCATGAATACTCGTAACATGTGGAAGCATTTTCATAAGACATTCTTTTCACCCATATATAATTACGTTGTGTAACATGAGTTTTACAAAAGATCCACACAGAACATGAGAATATAAATATAATCATAAATGTATCTTGGGGCGTTTCTTACATTATCTTGTAACCATTCTTGGCTACCTTATAATCTGTAACCCTCACGACTATCCTACTTTGTGTAATCATCGTAGAAACACATGGAGTAACAATACGGCCGACCTCCTACATACTCATACCCAATGCATTAGAGGTTGATATAGGTAGCAACATTCATCCTAAATAATTCCCAATAACAAAAATATATTCATACAATATGAATAATTTCATAAAAACATTGCTTTGTAATTTCGTAAAAGCGAATTTAAAAAAAGGATTTTTAATGAAAATCCCCTATTAAATAAAATACAATTGAATATAGACATAATAGCATGGATTGAGTATGTATATATTCTGTAAATACACATAATAGAACATAATATAAATATAACCTATCAAAAAAATATTAAAAAGCACATAAATAATGAAGTAGAAGTATAACCCATTGAATGGAAATCAGGTTAAGAATTCCCTTACCTCGGGCTTGTCTTACATCAAATTTTTTTAACCCTTCTGTATAATGTTTAAAAGAGTGTTATTAATATATTAAAGAAATATTTTCATTTTTAAAACATCCTATATTATCATTTCATAACCTCATTTCACCCATTAATTCTTAGTATTTTGTTCTTGCACTGTTTTGGTTGATTTCCTTACATGATTTCCACGATTGGTTCATGATGGATTTTCATGTCGATTGGAAGTGAAACTCCAGAATTGGAATGAAATGGTATTGAAATATTTACAGTACCATAAATTATACCATTTATCATTTTGATTCTCTATATGAGGACGATTCATAAGATTAAACATTAATGATGTTTGTTTAGATCTTTTAGTGGTTCTTCGATAACAACAACCTCATTTTGTTATATAATTTAGAACCATGAGTAAAAAATAATTACAGAACCATGGATGAGACATAATACATATATTATAACCTGGTTCAATAATAAATTTTTTTTGATGACCAGACTAGAAGGAATTAATTCAAATTGAAATCACTTCATCCAAGATGTTAGTAATTTGACACATCATGGAAAATATTTTAATTCCTGAAATAAGTGGGGGAGGAGGAAAATAATGATGATGAATTTTCCATGAACATGATATAATATAGAATTTAAAATATTCTAGAGAATTAATTTCTCTTTTTAAGAGGATTTTAGTAAAGAAAATTAAAAGAAAGGAATCTTAAAATAAAATAAAACTTGATAAATTTCTCACGAAAATTCAGCAGCCTAACAGTGTCTCATAAAATATCATAAAAAATATATTGGTGAGAGAAAAGGAATATCTCATAACTAATACATAATATGGACACTAAGGAGGAATATGGAATGATATATCCCAACATAATCCAAATGGAAAGAAAGATAATAACAAAAAATGAAAGAAAAGAAAGAAAATAAATGAGGATGTTTACCTCTTGATCTCTTATCCTTGAGATCCTCATTAAGGGATTTGGTTTTGCTCTTTTGGTGAGAACATCTTCTCGAGGATGTGGGGAAGAAGATTGGGGAGGTATTTTGTTAGAAATTAGTCAATTCTGAAGGCTTTAGAGGTTTGGTAGGAATAGGGGGGTGAGGGTGGTATTTATAGTGGAGGGGAGGGGGTATTTTTCATTATTTTAATCATTATAATAATATTTTTCTAAAGACTATGGATAATATTAATTCATGAGATCCCAAATAGTAATAATGGCTTGTGAGTTCGAAACAAGTGGGCTTACATTATCCTTTCTTCACCTATGTTGCAGTAAATCAAGTATTTAGCATTTATCGTATTTTATCGTATTTTACTATTCATAAAATTCTAAATTTCAGAAAAATCCCAAAAATTAACCATAACCATTTTTCGATGTGTAGAATTCAAAAATGAAGTCCATTTTTGGAAAAAAATTCTAAACATTATTAATTTAACTTTTAAATAAAAGCATACTTAATTCAAATATTAACAGCTCTAATTATACAACTACTTCTTAAACACAATGAAAAATAAACCAAGATGTTCTTATCATCTATCCTTAAGAAAATAAAATAATAATAAAATTTTCTATTCATTATAGTCGTCTTACTATTCATATTACTATTCATAAGTGTATGTCACTATTCACCAAAAAAACAAGTTAGTTCCAATAGACTAAAAATAGCATACTGAACGCAACTGTAGATGAAAATTTCTTGAAATTCAAAACATAGAAGTGGAAAAGTTATGTTTCTAAGGCTAGTAAAAGATACTTACCTAAAACAAAGTTCAACGCATTTATATTTATTTTTAGAAAAACATGGGGTGATACTCACAAGGATTTTGGCAAGTCACTCATAATCCACAAGGCGCTGAGTGAAAAAAAAACCTAGCTGGAATCCACAAGGCTTGAGGTTATTCTTGGATTCCACAAGGGATCTAGTATCGGTAAGCTACCCAGAATCCATAAGGCATCTGGTTACACAAAGAATCCATTAAGAATAAATTTTTAACAAATACTCAGAATCCATATAACATCATGAATATTTCAGGATATAGGGTTATCAAGTTTCACCACTATCTTTGTCTCACATCATTGACACACCCCACAAAGAGTAATTATACCATAATAGACACCCGTCAGGTATTGGGATACAAATCCTCCCAAGACAAACATGAAAATCCATGTCATGATAACAACAATATCACAATAAAGATAAAATAACTATATAATTTACATAAACCTGGGAATATAACAACATCATGGAATTAATATATCACCATAATATCATGGATTTAATACCTACTATATTATTGAATACACAAAAACCTACATTCTATCACAATCAAGAATTATTTCAAGTACGTCAGCACATATATAAATTTAGGTAACATTAGTAAACTAGATCCCAAAAGGATAGTGGATTTCTTATCATAAATATTGGGAAACATATTATTGGAACTGTTATCATTAAACACTATACATCAATGTCTCGAGTTGTCGTCACATCGATAATTAATGAATATAAAGGTTTTACTAGAATGAAAACATTTATTTTATTTTAGTAATAAAATAAAATAGTTTATGTAATGATACAGTTATCTTCCTTGAATAAATTTTAATATATCATTTAAAATTTTCACATGTGCTAAAAAATTATAATTTATCATTTTGTCAATTTAATTTTCCCGTTGATGATATTTTTTGAAAATCAAAATTTGTCACATGTACTAACTAAATATAATGTAATATTTATTATTTAAAGTATCTGTGTAGTGATAATTTATGAAATGTAAAAATAATCACAAGCATTGTTAAATTATACTTTTAACATTACTATTCAAATTATTTGTGTGATGATAATTTATGAAGATTTAAAATCATCACATGAACTGATATATTATATTTTTAACATTCCCATTTAAATTAATCATGTTATGATAATATATGAAAATTATAATATATCAAATTCTGTGAAGAAATATAATATTAACATTATCACATGAATAGTCAATGCAATGATAATTTATAATAATAAAAAATTATCACATGCACAGATAAAAATTAATTTTAACGTTATAAGTTATATTAACTTTGAAATGATAATATATGAAAATTGAAAATTATCACATGTGCTATAAAATTATAATTTCATCATTATCATTTAAATAATACTTGTAATGATAATATATGAATATTAAAATTCATCACATGGGATAATAAATTATAATTTTAACATTTTCATTTAAATTTTCTGTTTTAGGATAATTTATTAAAATTAAAAATCCTCACATGTACTGATAACTTATAATTTTAACCATATAATTTAAATTAACATTGATATAATAATTTAGGAAAATTCTAATTATCACATGTTACAATCATAAATAATTATTTTCTGGTTTATTTGTATATGTATTCTTACATTATTTTTTTATACTAGGATTAGTAATTGATATTAAGTATTGAGGAAAATAATAATAATATTTTTTATTATTAATATAATTAAAAAATATAAAAAAGGGAACTTATATAGATTTTATGATGCACTTGATGGAGGAAGAATGAAACCACTTTCACACACCGTTCAATGTCAGATTTATTCAATACTTAGGAGGGCGAGTCTATGACATTTGATATAATTCTTTGGACAATTTGGTTTATATTCCCACTAAAAGGAATTTTGGGTTTTACCATAATAGAAGAGTTAAAAATCAATTTTTAATCAATTAATCACGAAATGAATGACTGGGGAGTGTTTAATTTCCCCTTCTTAATGCGTTTTAAACTGTTAATCATCCAATATAGTTCAAATTTAAGCCTCCCAAATCACTTGAGCGATATCAATAGTATACCGAACGATTTGGGGAGATAATGAACAATAAAATTTAATTAATTTATATAAATATATAAATTTATAAATTTATATAACCTCAAATAATTTATTTTATTTTAAAAAACATGACAAAACACCTATTGCATAAAAAATATACCCTTCCCAAGGTTAACTACCAATTAGAACTTAATGGTTTTCACATATTTCCCATACGATATACCGTTTAATTTCTATTAAGTATTTAATATTAAAAAAACTGTAATAAAATTCAATTAAATAAAATAATGATATTTTTTCCAGTGATAATTTTGAACATAGGAATTTAATAAATATTATACCCCTGATAGGGTAAACAACATTCACAGACCTATCAATGACATCAAATTTCCCATACGTTGCACCATTTTGGAGTTATTAATTTATTTTGAATAAAAACTGTGTGATTAATATCATTTATTTAATATTATTAATTGTCTTCATTGAGACATTGTAGGTCTCAAAATCACAAACAATCAAAATTTTTGAATCTCAAAATATTCCATCGAATATTTCTATGTGTTAACTAGGATTTTACTATACAATAAATAATTTATCTCGTTTTATGTTATTTTCACTAATAAATTATTTCTCTCCTTAGAAGGAATCTATAATGTATCAAATGTAGGCTTCTATTATCATATTAAAATTTCATATATTATAAACCACCCCTTATATCAACTTCTCATCATTGTGATGTATCTATAGTGGTCTTGGTTGAACAACTCTGAAAACTGGTCTTAATCATTACACTCTCTCTCCCACATCTCATCCTCAATTATCCAACGCAACCACAAAATATAAACAATTAATATCTACTTCACTCATAATAACATCATTATTTGATCAATGAACCACATTAGATGCTCCTCATAATATGCATCATTCTCTAGATCAACATCCTTGCTATCAATAACATGCTTAGGGCTGGTAATGTAACTCCAATATTGTGAGACAACAAACATGTCATGTATACCTCGATAGAGATAAGGGAGGTCTATATTATATTCTACTAACCATATTCACTCGGTGGTCAAAAAAATCCAAAATCATTCTTCTAGCTTTCCCATGTTCACCATATGTCTTTTCCCTAACCATGGAGTAATTATCAATAAAACCTGACCTTACCTAAAAAAATCCAAGGTACTCCTCTTACTATAGACATATTATCTCTTTATGATATGAGCGGTGATCAATCTATTATTTATCAACTACTCCCTTATAGAGGTCTCTTGAACCATACTGGGTCAAACAAAGCTTCATCACCTACCTAATGGCCACACAACTGTGAATGACATGACCTACCATAAGAAGCCTCATAAGATTTTATCTTAATTAAATACTGATAAATGTTATTATATAAAATATAAATCTAGTAAATTTCATCATGTCATGATCCCCCAAAGGTCTATAATGAAATATAGAAGGATATCCTCCAATATGTTTTCTATCTTCTCAGACTATCCATTTGTTAAAGGATTTTGTATTGTCCTCAATATCGGTTGTGTACATATAGATTTTCACAATACCTTCCAAAAGATCAATGTAAAATAAGAATAAATATTTGGAAAAAATGAAAATATTCGACACTATGTAGGAAAATGATCTCTGTGGAATAATTTCTTCCAATCTCCTCCACCGAGTAAGTCTCTCTGATTGATAAGAAGTGAGAAGACCCTGTAAATTGATCGAAAATCAAGAAAATTATGTCCTAACTAATTGAGGTCCTATGTAACCCCATTAAAATGTCCATCATGATTTATTCCCACATCCACCTGGGGATTGGGAGTTTCTATAACAAACAACTAGGATGATAGTGCTTGGTCGTCGCCATCTAATTGTTTAGGCATCAATTGTGAACACTATTAATATCTCTCTTCATCTCCGGCCCCAAAACCATCACATGAAATCATGGTAAATCTTGGTCACATAAGGATATAAAACCAAACTAGAAAGAGGCTAGTCCCTCATCAACTCCTCATTGATGGATGTAGGGACTACTACTATCCCATATACAAATATCATGCCATCCTCATTCATCGACCATCTAGGCTTAGAGTCATCACTAGCTAGATTTTTCGTCATTAAATCAAAATATGAGTCTGAAAATTCGGTAGCTTTTACCTGGTCCACAAGTTATTATGTGAAAATAAAGGGATAAAATTTCATTGGTCTATGTCTTCCTAGGATTATATCCTCCCATCAGTCAATAAACACATCAAACACCATTTTACCTATGAGGAACTCTTACCAGTTCGTAATCATCATGAGTATTTTGGATAAGAAAATTTTCTATCATATTTCCAATTCAATGTGAAGTGTCTAATTTAAGGAGGAAATTCTCTTAATTCTCTTCCCAGTGCATAATCCTCATATTTAGGTCCCACTTTTTGAATACATGGAGAATTATCTTGCGTTACTTTTAAAAAATAAACCCCTCAACAATGATATAGTGTATCCAACACATTAGTGTGTCGACCACCACTACTAGATCCATTTAATGTGTATGGTAGTTCTTCTCATGGGGTCTTAGCTAATGTGGACAGAATGCAACAACATGCTCTCTTTTAATTATCAATACTGCTAGACCAATCCCTGATGCATCATAGCACACTACATAATCAATCCAAGGCTTCAAGAGTGTTAGTACGGGAGCTGTTTTCAACATTATATTTAGCTTACTGAATGATAATTTAGAGTGATAGGACCAATGGAAATATAGTGATTTATTTTTAAGTGTTTAAAGGGTTCTTTAGTTCAGTGATAACCTGGATAAATCCCCTTATGTATTATTCCAATCCTATGAAGGTCCTTATATGAAACAATTTTCAGTGACATTTCACAGTTAATAAAACTTTTAACATCATAGGTTCAGTTGATATACCAGTCTATGGAACCATATATCTTATGAACATTACCTCATTAATCCATAACTCTCATTTCAATATCATTTAGGAATGCTTGTTTAATAAAATCATAACCATGACTATCTATAGATGTGTATTTTGTTTCTCTACTGTCAATTAATAGATGAAGATATCATTGAAAAAAATGAAAAAAGACTCAATGTATTGATTAATGTTATTATTTATTAGCTCTATGAACTCCCCATGTCTGTTCATCACCCCGAATGACCTCACCATGTGTTCATAAAATCCATGTCTCCGACATAAATCAATCTGAGGATTTAACACCTACTTGAATATCAATTGTCGGTATTTATTTCAAAGACCAATTTGTAGAAACATCTATATCCACCTTATTGATTGTAAATAAAAAATATTCTAGATATGTGAAATAGTTATTTACTATCACCTGAATTAGCTTCTGATTATATTCACATAGTCTAATAACTGATCATCCATTTTGGTGAATAGAATAGGTGCACCCCATGGTGAAGTTCATGGTATGATAAATCCATTTCCCTCTATGTCATCCAGTTTTAACCCTAGCTCCCACATCACCTTTTGTACCATATGTATGGGGTATTGAAATGGGTTGTGAACTCGATATGATCTATAACTCAAATAAAACTCCCCAATAAGAAGGGTGTTCAATTAGGTTATCTATAAATATTACTTGATAGAAATCTATAACCATTGGGGAAGATGAGTGATTTTCCACTACTACCTATAAATGGGACAATCCATTCATCTATGATACACTTTTCATAATATGGCCCCAGTCCAGTCCATATCTTCCTTCTACTAGTTCCAACTCTCCAGTTATCAACTACATTTCTTCCTTCGTAAAAGTAAAATAACATCATCAATGATAAAAATCCTAGTGAGATAAAAAAAAGGTCATATAGACTATAATAAAATAACATCATAATATCTCCTTTCTTGATTCATGAATTCCCATAGATGTCCATAGTCTGCAACTACTAGTTGAAATTGCATGAAACAGTGGTGATTGTCCACTTTCGTACACAATGGTGCATCAAGGGAGACCATATTAGATGATGACCTAACTGGTTTGTCATGTCTAGTAAAACAGTATGATATTATGAATGAATTAGAAGAACCAATATCAAATAATGATATTGAAAAAGATGATGTGACCAGGAATATACCTCCAACATTAGATGTTACTTCTCCGCCATCTGATGATTTCTGGTCCACATCATACAGATGCCCTACCTCAGCTTCGCTTCCACAACCCATGAGAGAATGATTAGCCTGATTCCACTATTTGGAACCGTAAATGGATCTTTGTTTACAAACCCTATCTCTATGAGAGATTGACCTATGGATCATTGTGAAAAACTACTAAATATGAACCTCTCACATCCTTACCAACACATTATATGAGTTTTAGTTTAGAACCAATGAAATTTTATAGCCTTTCCAATGTTTATACATTTTCAAAGATCATTGAATGGGGCTTATGAGGATACACAATTCTCCACCAAAATATTGGTACATTATTTCAAATATTTTTTCTTCCTCTTCTTAGTGGTAGAAGGAACTCCCATAGTAGTTAGTGGAAACTCAATCACTATCCTTCTAGACAATAGAAGTAAATATACTACCAAGACCTCACATATTCTCTTTTCAATCATTAGGTCCCTACAAAACACCTTTGTATCATTTTTTATGTCAAATCCCTGAACATTGCATATGAGTTCTAGTTGAATGCATATCTGGAACATCCAATCCTTATATGTCCAGTTACCTACTAACAAAGGATAAAAATGATGAAACTCCATAAAATTGGAAGAATATAAAGTGATGTTCATGGAACCCTATCGTAATTCCATGATCTCATGGGAATATTCTAGCTACTTAGTTCCTGGAAAAAAAATTGAAGAGATATATCCTTGAAGGTTTCCTATGTAATAACATTTCACTTTCATGATTGGATCATAATGTTCAATCATAAACTGGAGGGTCCCTAAAAAACAAGGTAGTTCAAATCAACAACCATTATTTAGTAGTATTAATAATATCAATGATTCTATCAATATATTCTTGCAAATAATTTTTATCCTATGGGCCACTGGTACCCTAGAATGATGGAGGACTCTGGTGTTGGAAATCTTGATCAAGGTATGTCGTGGTCCTCTACGTGGGTGCACCCATGATAGGAACTATCCAAAAAAGTACATGTGGAATTCCCTATGTATCCTGAATTTCATATGCTGGAACATGAGAACTCTAGAATATATTCCATTATATCACAGGTGGGGGAATAGGAGCATCATGAGGTTCCACAGTAGGTCGTCCTAAAAAATGCCTCCTAGGGGGAAACATCTGCAAATGTAGGAACATCCGGGAATAAATTTCATAAATACTCTATGGGGTCACACAAGGTTTCTCTATAATTTTCTATGGGAGATAACACAGTTTTCCTACTAGTTTACCAATAACCCAAGTTATACCCCTCCTACAACAAAAACATGTTTCCTTCTGTGCATATTAGTCACAGTAAACATATATATACTATGGAAAAATGATATGTTAACCTAACTAAAGACAATAGAGATATATCAAAGAACATAGAAACACAGATATATCATTCGTAGAATCCATCTTGAATAGTTATTGAAAATCAATGAATTTAATTATTGAACTACTATAAAGAAAAAACAATTGTTATATATATGGAATGTGATCATGCGTTCCTTGTCATTATGCGTGATCATTTGGGAAATATGATAAATGAAGTAAAATATCATGTGCTTCACCCAAGGTGAATCAATAATTAAAATAGAACATAAACTCCCCATTATATAGTAATTCAGAGATTCGCTATTCAGTGCTGGCCAGACACTACTATAGTCCCCTGCCGGAGTCCTAATTTCATATTGCATATCTAACTTGTCCCTGAGCAGCATAGAAGAAGAAAAAAATTAAAGGGTCATGATCCTCTAATACCATTTTGTAACATCCCGAATGGAACTGTCATGTTCGACAATGATGTTACATGACTTCATATGTACCAAACCATAAAAAAATGGTCTCCAACCTATTATGAGGGTCTAAATACATTTTTGGGTACACTATACCCTATGTATCCTATCATCGAGCAGGACCATAATTAAATATAATAAAACTTTTAATAAATAATCACTGTAATATATCAAAACAGAATTATGACATACATTTCAAGTACCTTCCAAAGAGTTAATCCTAAACATCAAAAATATATATCAAAAGTTAAATAATAAACATCTGTAGTGTAGTCTTGTGTTTGTCCATGTCTGATTTAGCTCTATAATCCACTACTCAACTATCCACCACATGCTTATTGTCCTTCACTAGACCCCTCATCAAATTTTCAAGTGCATCGAAAATCAAATATAGGTTTTCAACACATGACTCAGTAGGGAACCAACAATTCACCCTCAACATAATATTCTCAAGTATAGATGTATATTCCATAATAAAGAAATTTTTGAAAAACATAGTTTCACAGTAACCAAAATAGAGCGGTTGTGAACTAACCGATCTACCACAAAACCCTTGCAATACCAACATCAGCTCTATAAAATAAATATACTATATGTCAATATGTATTCAAAACCCTCTAGAAGGATCTTTTTTAGTCATTCAGAATCCAAAATTCATCTGGTAAAAAACATCCTACCTTTAATCCACAATGCATCAGGTAATAATCAAAATCCACAAGTCATTTAGTATCAATAACCAACACATAATTCACAAGGAATCAGTTAACTCTCAGAATATAGAAGGAATTAAGGGTTATGCATCTACCCTGTATCCATAAGGCATCAATTAGATGCTAGGATAAAATGTTATCATGTTAGATCGTCACATTCATCAAACATCATGTGCACACCACTTATGGATTTATTATACAATGATGACTAAATATCAAGTATTCACATACCGATTCTACCAAGGAAATCATGACATTTAATAGCATGATAACAACCATTGAACACATCATGATAAACATATCATCATCATATACATCAACATATGAATCAAACATCGTCATGGAATTCTGCTATCAAATAAATCTCAAAGAAAAAAACATTCTATACTATTTTCTACACACACACCTACATGCGATCACAATCAAGCTTGATTTCAGGTACATCAACAAAAAAATCAAATATAGCCTCATATGTAAATAGGATCCCAAAATGATTTGGATATTCCTACCACAAATGTTGTAAAATCATATTTGAAGTTTTTTATCCTCATAATAAATTTTTCATAGTCACGAGTAGACATCACATTGATGATCACATTTTATCAAGGGTTTCTTATTACCAAAACAAATATTTTATTTCTATGAGAAAATAAAATAGTTTAGTGGAATATACTTTTCACTTTATTGAATAATTTATAATTTAATATCTAAAATTTCACTTGTGCTAATAAATTATAAATTATCACTCTATCATTTAAATTATCCAAGTTATGATATTCAAGAATATTATAATTTATCACATGACTTGATGAATTATAATTTTAAGATTATAATTTGAATTATTTATGCGATGATTATTATTGAAATTAAAAAATCATCAAAAGTGATGAAAAATTATAATTTTAACATTATCATAATAATTATCCATGCAATGAAAATTTAGGAAAATTAAATATCATAGCATGTGATGATAAATTATAATTATAAAATTATAATTTTTATGATTTGTAGAATGATAATGTATGGATACTAAAATTTATCAAATGTTATAATGAATTATATTTTAAACATTATAGTTTAAACTATATGTGAGATAATAATTTATTATAATGAAAAATCATCAATTGCACTAATAAATTATAATGTTATATTTCTAGTTAAATCATCCATTTAATTTTAATTTAAGAAAATTAAAAATTTCTCCTGAAATGATAAATTATAATTAAAAAAATAACATTTAAATTATCTCAAAAATGATAATTTCTGGAAATTTAAATTTATCAAATGCAGTAATAAAATATAATTTGAACATTTTAATTTAAATTATCTATTTGATGGTATTGTATGAAAATTAAAAATCTTCACATTAACTGTTAAATTATAATTTTGAAATTATCATTTAAATAATTCTTATATTGATAATTTCTGAAAATTAAAAGTCTCACATTTGATAATCATAAATAATTCATGTTTTATTATTTTTATTTGTATTCTAAAATTTTATTATTTTTAAAGAGTTTAGTAATTAATAATAAAATGGGTTGTAATAATAATAATTAGAATTATTATTATTTTTATTTTTTTTATGAATAAAAATATATAAAAGATGAACTTACATAGGTGTGGTGCTTTGCTTGTGGGAGGAAGTATGCCACCATTTTCACGCACCAATCACGGTCCAACATCTTCATCACATGGGATGATGGTTATCTAATAATTGGTCAAAATTTAAGGACCATATGGTTTATATAGCAACCAAAAATATTTTATGGTTTCCCCATAATGGATTATTTAAACCATTATTTTAAATCCATTAATTGTGAAATGTATGATTATGGAGTGTTTAATTTCCCATTCATAATACATTTCAAAATTTTAATCATCCAAAATTATTTAGATTTAGGCTTTCTAAACCACCCAGGTAATGTCATTAGTGAATAACATGATTTTGGGTGATAATGAATAGACAATTTTAATTTATTAAATTTATTAAATTGATTAAATAAATTTAATTGAGTATATATTTAATTTAACATCAATTAATTTAATTTAATTTAGCAACATGACCGAAATCCCTTTCATGTAAAAATTATACAATGACTAGGGTAAACACCCCATGTTGGACCTAATGGTTGACTCATATTTCTCATGAGATGCACCATTTGGGTGATATTAATTATTTAATATTCCAAATACTGATTAATGATTACATAAATTTAAAAGGGTTATTTTTGTGAGAATGTCATCCAAATTTCTAATGCTTTCACATGATATACCCTTCCTAGAGTAAACGTGATTTCCAAGACCTATACATGGTCTCCAGTTACAAATTTGACATCGTTTTTGAATTAATTACTTATTTTTAATAATATGTGTCCACATATTATGTTATATTTCATATTTTTATTCTGTATTCACCAAGATATTGTGGGTCTTAGAATCTTTCACTAACAGTATATCTGAATCTGAAAATATTCTAGTGAATTTTTCAAAATGTTAACCGGGATTTTACCAGTACAGAATGTATTTAAACCATTTTATGTTATTTTCAATAAGTAATAATTTTTTTACTCATATGGTTTTTTTAATTTACAACATTAGGGATTTTATAATCATTGAGAAAAATTAAGATATTACATGCTCATAACCCCTTGTGAATTTATAGTTTTCCTTTTTTTATAAATAATTTTAAATTTATAATATTTACAAATAGAAATATTTTAATTGCATTCATAAAATCTTAAAAGGATGTGGTGTTTTTCATAATTGTATTATATGACAAATATTTCTTGTTAAATTAATTTTTAACCACTATTGATTACAACTATATCTTGTTTTTATGAATTCTTTCGATATATATATAGTATTCTATTAAAATAAAAGAATTAAGTGGCTTAAAACTTAGAAATAAATAGTTATTATATATATGATTAGTCAAAATGAATCTCATTAAGAGGTAATTTAAATTAAATTAAATTTTATATTAAAATAAAATGAGGATTTTAATATTTCGATAAATTAATATTTGAAATTTTTTTATTTAATTATCATTTATTCTTGATTTGCAATATTATTTTTCATTTTGGGTTCCTCTGGTTAATATTTACAAACACGGTTCCCCTAAATTTCATGATGATATTTAAATTATATGAATCAATAGTAGTTATTATTGATAGGTGATAAAATTATATGATTTATAGTTTAAATAATAATGAATGTCATGGTAAAATTATTTATAATAATTCACTATATACGAATATGGTTTCTGTTTTTTTAGATGATAGAAGATGGGTTAAATATTTACTCACCACATATGTTGGTTGAGATCAAACTTTATAGAGTGTTAGTATTTATAATGTGTTTTTTCACATGGATTTTTTCATTAAAAACAAAAGAAATTGTGTTTTTTGTATTAAAAATACTACGGAAAGTGGATTCTATGTTATATATAGTATTTATAATGAAAACTATGCCTATAATTTGTTTTAATATATTTATAAATTCATTAAAAATTTTGTATTTAAATTAGAATTTATTATTTATGCTTTGGGTTGTCCATCGGTTGAGATGGTCGGTGGATGGGATCATCAAACTATTTAGGGGAGGATTATATCTAACTTCATGGAAATCATATAGATATATTTCTTATATATATATATATATATATATATACCAAATCACATTTGGAAATGGTTACAACCTTACTAATTATTGTTCATAGACATCAATTTATGTTAACATCTATATTTTTTAGGGGATCTCCATCAATGGGATCATATGTTTATATAAAATTTATTCCATTTATGTAAGCATTTTTATTTATCATAGTATCTATATTATTATTCTATATGCTACTGATGATATAGTAAAAAAGAGACCCTATTGTGAACTCTTGAGTTTATAGGGAACCATGGAGGTATTAAGCATTCATGGTGTTGCGATCATGCCCGTAAGAGGGGATTCATAAAAACTATAGTTAGAGAACCATAAACCATATTGTGAAGTGAAAATTTATGGTACATTACTTATATTTTAGGTTCACGTGACCAATACTATTATGTTTCCTTTTGTTTCTTGGTATCTATGACCATTTAAATTAAAATTAAAACCATGTACAGTGGACTAATAGGCATATGATTCCTTGAAATGGTAATTATGGGACATTAACATTGATATCATGTTTTTGATAACCCATAGTAATATTAAATAGAAATCATAACGTGTTGTCAGATAATAGGGGAATAAGGACCTTATGTGGATGAGTTATATGACTCATAATAAATATATCATTATAAAGATATAATTTTAGAAATTATCATGAAAACTATGAGTTCTATGATATATATATATAGTATATGGGGAATCAAATCCTAGTAGGTTTGTATTAAAATTATAATTTCCTATGATATGAACAAATCATGTTGTTTATCATCATATGGTAAGGATGTGTTGGTCCATATTCACATCAAGATATTATGAAATTCATGTAAAGGAAGGGTTTAAAAAATTTATAACATTGGAAATATAAATATAAGGTAATATTTTGGTTATTAACATAGTTTTTGATATAGGTAAAGGTTGGAAGAGTTGTGTAGTAAAACTAATAGAAGTCCCCTAGGTGATTGATTTGGTAATACACCATATAATTTTATTTAATACCATTTAAATTCATTTTAAACTAATTTTGTATAAGAAAAAATGTTTAGAAAACATTAGGAATGTGACCTAATGATAAATTGATTATTCAGTTTAAATTGGATGAATTTATATTGATGTATATAGATGATCGGTGATTCGTAGTTATTAAATCATCCATGAAGTCATGGATATGAAATATAATTAAGGATCATCCACAAACATTCATGTATAATTGAATATATTTGGTCGAAAATCTATATATTTTGACAGATTGAATTATAATATAGTGGTTATTATTGTTTCATGGGTATCCTCTTGAACAAGGTACTCATTTTGATTGTGATACATGATTTCAGTCACCATATATAGAATCACATTTGGTATGATAGCATTTGAGTTCTGTATAATCAAGGTAAAAAGTATTTGATGCATCAATGATAATGTAAATGGACCAAAATTGAATCATAAGAGTTCGTGGAGGATGTATACAATCTTTTATAGATTTGAACCTATCAAAATGAATTAATGAAGGTTTTTTTTGATGGATCTAATTTATTATTATAACATTAGTCAAAGAAAATGGGGTATAGAAGATAGGTTACCCATATCTTCTTTTACTTATAATGTATTTATGGTTAAAAAATGATTTATAACATATTACAATTTGGAATCAATAAAGGATCACTTTGTGTGGAATACATTATACATTGAAATGATGTGAAAAGATAAGTAGAGATAGATATTGTATATCCAACTGCAAAGGTTGTATGTTTTGGTATATCATAGATTATCCACATTTGAATTTTCTTGCATCAGCATCAATGAATTAAGCTAAAGGATACTCCATTACAGATGTTTCCTCATTAACGAGACCAACGTATAATCCTTCTTGATGGAACCTTATATATGTGGTTTGTGGAGGAGGATCATTTATGATTCATCATTAGGGAGTCTTATGGTTTATACTCCTATAGTCACCCTTAAAAATTAATATCATGGAGGATCCATGAGAATTGTTTTATTCAAATTAGACCTGAGGATTTTCCTTTATAAAGAACATTTTAAACTCCCCATCATATGGGGACCTCGTGAAATCTTGTTTTTCATTTTTATATATATTTCCATTATCACAAGAACACTATTGAAACTATTTAACATAATATATTATCATCTAATATATAATTCCAAATAAATTAAAATGGTAAAAATTAATTGAAATATAAAAATGTTCATATTTTTCATGCCAAAATTCAGGTGATGTCATTTATATCAGCCCCTAAAATGATCTTCCCCAAATGGAATGATTATTTATTTATATGTTTTTATGAATAATTACATTCCAAAAATGGGATGTTGAATATGGAGAAAGTGTCTTTGATATTGGATGTGGCTCAAAAGGTGTATCGTAATCAAATATCACATATGAACCCCTTTAAGGGAACCATATCTGAGTCATGGAATTATAACCTCACCATAACAATGGTAAGACATAGTCACAACTTTATATAGCCTCTAAAGTCAACACATATTCAATTGGAATTCATTTCCTCACAAAATTATTTTTATTATGTTCTATGATTACACCATAGTTTCATGTAGCATTACCACCAATGATTTTTTTTAGAAAAATGAATTTCAACATAAAAATATTTTGTAATGGTAACTTGGATATAATTTTGGATTACATAAAATATTTTATATGGCTCAAAAAATTACCCAAAATTTTATTGTATTAAAATATCATAAAATTGAATTGAATCAATGGATGTTAAATATGTTGTATTAAATTTAAATTATCCAAAATGGGGGGGGGTCACTCTATATGAGTCAACCTACCGACCTATAATTTCTAACATTTCATTTACAACCGTTGATTTTCATTTGAAAATGATATTCTACCCAATAGATTTCTCATGGAGTCATGTTAATCAATGACTTTTCATTTATATCACATCAAACATCTGTAATTATATAAAATCAATGTTGTCGATGATATGCAATATTTGATGTTTTATCATATTTCATGAACTGGGGTAAATATAAAAAATACATGAAATTCCACCTTGTTTGGATTTTCATCGAATGCAAAAATGAAATTTTATTACAAACTTTTCACACATCTCAAGTAGTATCTATGTGGTTATCTTATTATTTCAATTATACAAGGATGTGAATAAATATGCATTTTTTATATTTTGTAATTTTTGTTGAGTTTTAAAACCCCAAAATTATTTCATATTTTATAATGTAATTTCATGTACATTTTATTGTCTATCAAAAATGATAGAAAAAACATAATGAATAGTTTATACTACTCTGAATACTAGGTATTATTATTAGGGATGTGACAACCCAAAAAAAAAAATTAATATCCTTGTATTCGATAGCATGTATGAAAAACGATAATGATAACGTAATGTAATATAATATCCATGTACTTTTTATAATGTATACTATTTAAAATAAATTCTATATATTTAAAATCATTAAACACAACGTTAGAATGAAATCTATGTTACAATGGGTTAGTGTAAAACATATTAATCCACAACCTTTCTCTATATCTTTCATTACATGCAAAAGTGACCTTATTCGATGGCTTTCTCTATAAGCAATACTAATTCTTACTGAAAACCAATATATAATTAAATAATTATTATTTAAAATAAAAATATTTGAACAAGTCATTATGAATAGTATTAACTGAATTTTGAAAATTTATTGTTTAGAGAAATAAATCATTGGATACAAAAAAATAGAGATAAATATAAGGACCAAGTTAATATTAAAAATATATTTTGTAGAAAACATTTTTTTATCACAAGGTTGTTTTACCGTAATATATTAAATTAATTAGAATAATTGGGAGATATTAATTTAATAATTATTATTAATATTCAAAAAATTATTTTTTATATTCATACATTATATTTTCTTACCATAATATAAGAGAAACCACAATATTTTACATAAAACCTACATTTTTATTATGGAATTTTAACCGTCATTAAATGGGGAAGCTATTTTTAATTTTAATTTTGAAACGTTTATGAATTTAATTCGATAAAATGAACTTAATTTTTTAATTTATTATTTTAATCGTATCTTATGATTAATTTTATTGATTTTTCTACGAAAAGTCAGTTTTAAGTGAATAGTAAAAACTACTGCATTTTTAAAAAAATTCATTCTATTGAATTAATTATTTGTCATTAAATATATATTAATTTTGTTTTAAATTCATATTTACCATGTATAACTATATTAATATAATTTACTTTATTATAATAAATAAAAATTTTCAATTTATTATAAAAATATAAAATTTTATTGAACATTTATCTACTGAAACTAGTTAATCTCAGTGTCTGCAAGCTTTTCCTAAAATATAATTTTTCAACTTTTGTTGTTTGAATTTTTAAAATCTGAAATACAAAATATTAATCAAGATAATATATTCTGTCTAATAATATAAACATAATCTTTTGACAAAAAATGATAAGTGCAGGTGAATAAAATTAATTTCAAAGATTAAGTCTGAATTAGGATTAATATTGACTAAAAACCAAACTTTAAGGGCCCCAATGACCTAGAAACCTGTCCAAAACTTATTGGATGGACATTTCATGTTTATTAACCCCCCATTATTGATTTTTTTCTTCTTGGTAATACATGTTTTTGTTAAGATCATGTCTACACCTAATATCATTTTAAGAATACCAATTGAGTCCTTTTCCTTCCATATAAAAGGGAACAATCTCTAACCATTCTTAAAACCTATCAAACCTATAATGTTTAGACATTAACACCCCTTATAGTGTCAAAAAATCACAATCTTATACCTAGATTCATCTTTTTGGGATGAAAAATTCCCTATAAATCATTTTGGTTCAAACCAAAATGTGTTACCCAATTAAAAGGTAATATGTTTTCTCAATATCTATCATTTATTCTCCATTATTCAAACCCCTAAAATCTCATAATTATGATATTTAGTGAAAAACAGTATAATAGATATACTAATATGTTTTTATGAGGATATGTTTTCCCAAAAAAATACAAACCACCATTTAATGAGTAATAAACATAATATTTTCTCTATGGAAAACAACTGCCTCACCAAATGATTGATAACTTTTTCCCTACCGCATTTCATGGTTGAAATTATGTTAGAATATATATTTATATATATTATATGTATGTAAATTATAATTTCTTTATTCTTCTATAATTTTAATTTATGACATACATTTATGATTCCAACATTAGTAAATATGATAATTTCAATTAAGGAAGTGTGGAAAGTTGCCTCGTCAAAGCTATATAACTCTTTCCTGACATATATTGAACATGTAATGAATATATATATTAAACCTATGATGAAAATATAACATACATAAGATACTAGAAATTATAATATATTTATGTATCATTTATTTTTAATTATTTTAATTCAAATATGATATAAATGTAGCCTCCATGCATATGTACAACCTACTGTCTCCATGAATAGTTCAAATCATTTATAATCTCCAAATGATATAGAATATTCTAAATACATATTTAATGAATATATATGAATATTTAGTAATTTTTTAAATTATTAATATTATGAATCAATGTGGTATATGATAGGAAAAAAATATCAAGCCAAAACGTACATGAGAAAAATAAGAAATTACTACCCTAAAAAAGATAAAATAATTACAGTGTGCTAACAAAAGAATTATAAAACTTTGAAATATGTTATTATATTATATTATAAATGTAATTTTTTTCTGTTAGTTGTTAGTAACAAATATTAATAGAATATAGAGTATGGTAAAGACCACACAACCAAGAGGAAGGATAAGGTAAGGGATATTCATCTCACATTTTAAATCTGTGAGATTAATGTCATATTCACTACTTACTTCTTTTTTGATCCCAACCAACATCCAAATATGATAGATTATATCCTTAATTAGAATTTGTTTTATTATATTTAACATTTCAATTAATGATACCCTTTCATAGAACCCTTTAATTATAATATAATCATGTAGTAATGGATACATGCCTCATTTTTATTTCATTGGGAACAATTACTTTTTGTGCACCTAATTTCTTTTATGTGGTGTGATTAAAAGAAAATCAATATATTATATCCTGAATTTATCTTCATTCATGGTATATAATAATTTAATTAAATATTATCATTTCACATGGTTTAGATTAGATAATTTTTCAAAGTGGTATGGGACACTTTGGACTACATAAAGGTTATTTTCCTCAAAAACGATCCTAGTGCTCTTTCAATTTAATTTCTTTAAAATAATTTTATATAACCGTTTTCAAAAATCCATTCCACCCTTATTGTGATATTGATGTACATTTTCATGTCTTAGTACCAATATTAAACTTTTTGTACAATGATGTTTTTATAAAATGCATTTCAGAGAGACCAGCATTATATAACTACACAGTCAGAGAACCTATTTTATTCAAAAACATTATTTTATAAAAAAAATTCAAAATTATTTTAAAATTGATTTGCTCAATAATGTTTTTTCCATTTTTATTTTTCCATGGTTTTAATGTAATCTTATTGTTGCATTCCTAGTGATGCGTTTAATTTCAATTTGTCTTAAAAAAGTAATATTCATTTTATCTTGTATGACATGTAAAAACTTATATTATGTCATTTCATTGAAGATCACATTTTTAAAAGGTTTATTTTTAAATAAAAAATATTTTAAATTTTTTCCAAATAAATGGATCACTTTTCTAATATTATTTTATATATTTTAGAGTCTAATTTCATCAACAACAACTAAGCTCTATTTTACTCCACTTGAGTGTGTTGTATTGATTCCAACCTTATTATACCTCTGGATTGTTTATTTTGGATTTATATATGGATATTATTGAAATAAAATTATTTTATTTATTTTTTAGCCACCATGATGTAATCAATTTCCTATGATCATTGATAATGGAATTTTCCTGAAGTTATTAACAACATTTATTATGTATATTACTATTGCCTGAATCGTATATGATTTTACATACGGTGTTTACCTTGTAATTCAATTTATTATTGTGTAAAATATGGAAAAATCCACATAATTTATTCATAGAAGGTATTTCACAAGGCACATTATTTTTCTTATATATAATGAATACATTGGACCTACAATACATAGGTTGGGGATTAGTGAATGAAACCCCCTTGATGCATCAGTAGTCTCATGGGATGAATTAGTTGAGAAAATTGGAATGGTCAAAAAATCTTTTGATGGTAATGGTATCATGTGTTTTGGAGGCATGACGTCCAAAATATATGAATTTCTTTTTTGGGAATTAAATTATTATTTATCGATTAGAGTTATTGTCATCATATCTATGGATATATTACATTTTCATTTATCTAGATGTCTTGTGTTTCTGTTTTGTACCATGTCAAATTTATTTTTATTTATCTGGATATATACATGGAATGTTTGTATAGTTATAACATTCCATATTGATTAATTTCTTACATTTAGTTTATTGTTACATGGAATGTTTGTTAAATTATTTACCTTTCCATATTTACTTTTTTTCCACTGATTCAATATTTATTCTACTATGTATTATCCCTTACTAAGAATTTGAGCTCCTCGTTATTTTGTTTCACTCCACAGGAATCCAAGATCATTATTATTAAACTTATTCATGGATATACTATATAGATTAGAGATATCCTCAGAGTTATTTATTTATAACGAATAAAATAATAGGGTTGTAAAAATTGTATTCATTTGAACAAAATAGTCATTTATGTATCTGTTTTATGAAGACTTCTCAATTAATAAGTCCTCCATGGCATGATTCCTTTTAATCATGCCATTGTATTATGTAGAAGACCCCAGATATCAGAAATTTGGTGTTTGTTTACAAAAGTTGGTATCTAAAGATGTTTAGTAGAATCCATATAAATTTTATTTAGAAAATACTATATTAGAGCACAAACACCAATGGTGTAATTTTATGAATTATTGATGAAAACCCTTTAATTTGGGTAAAGTATAGATTATGTGGCTCTTTAGAGAAATACATCCATTCCTAGATATTACATGTGTACTTTATTTGGGAACAAATGTATATAGGAGTAGCAACACAGACAAGGTGTTCCGGGAATGACCTAAGGTGACTTCGTACATGACAATAGTCCATATTGGGAACCTGGTTTGACAGTCCTGGGATATGTGCATAAGATAATCAACCATTTCATTACGAATCATTTTGAAGGAATGGGATACATAATAATTACCCTAGGATAAACAGATAAATTTTTATATTGATGAGATGGTGTCATGAATTCTAAATTTATAGAATGATATAATAGATAAAACCTAGACAACTGAATGACCTATGTATAAATAAGTGGATGTAGTATTTATGTATTTATTTTTCATTGAAAACCATTGTTAAAATGATGTTTATAGATTAACCAAATTTCAAGTATGTCCATTATATTCATGGATGGAATTTGTATTAATATAGTTTTAGAAAAGGACTACATATAAGTTCGGTGATAGAAAATAAAATCCATCAAGGCTATGAGGAATGAACCCATGACTAGAGGATGATAAGTGTTTCCCTACAACCACTGACCAATTCATATCCTTGTAAATTTTCAAAAAATTAATTTAAACAATTTAACCAAATAATATTAATGATGAAACCATAGTATAATTTTTGATTATTTGAAATTAATCAATTAACCATTTTAGTTTTAAATTATATTTAAGGATAAATAGTTATAATATTCACTCGTTTATAGGCATTTAAATAATTTATATGTATATTTTATTGCATTGTTCTTAAAAAATGATTATAGGTAATTAATTTTTTTGGAGTAAATGAATGAATTATTATTTTACCAATGAAAATCTGGAATTTAGGATTTTTCAAATAATATTGAATCTTATCATTTAAGAATATTTTGTTATATTCTTGAACTGTAAAATAATTACCCAACATTATGAAAATGGATTAGAAGTAAAATTGTTTTCATAATACCTAAATATCTTTTTGAAAAGAAGGCTTTCTAAATCATCAATGATTTTTGGGTTTTCTTCCCTCAACTTTAAATTGACTAATCTCTAGTTTTTATTGATGACCTCATTCAGTACCTATAAATATTTATGATTTTCCCCCATGTATGTATTTTTATTTCCCACTGATATTCTTCTACATATATACATATTTTTATTGTATTCTATGTTATACTAGTACATTCCATTATCTCTTTTATAAATGATTACTTATGAATACTTCTAACGTTGTGGGATTTCAAACACAGGAAGTATCAAACAATCTATCATCGTATGATACAGTAAAAAATGAAGTATGAACCTTCTGTTCAATAGATTGTATGATGTGCGACAACCAGTACATAATGTAATATAATATATGTATATATTATAATATATATACTATTTTATATATATTTTATATATTTACTGCATGAAAAAGTGAGTTATACTAAAATGAACATGACATTGGGTTAGTGTACATCATATGAAACAACAACCTTCTTTTATATCATTCATTACACACAATATCGACCTTCTTAGTTTTTTATCCTATGCATAATACTAAATCTTACTAAGAAACAATCTATAAATAATTTGTTATCATTTAGTACAATAATATAGAAACTAGTCATTTTAAATATTATTAACTGAAATATGAAATTATATGGTTTATAAAACTAAATAATTGGATACTAATGAATTAGAAAATAATATAAAACCATATGATTATTAATAAGATATTTTTATAAAAAACTAATTTTCTTCTTGCCAACTTGTTTTAACCTAATAAAATAAATTAATTACAATTAGTGAGTGATATGATTTTAATAAATATTTTATATATTACATTAATTATTTTTGTTATTCACAATTTATATTTTTTAATATTATAATAAGATAAACCTAATATTTCACTTAAAACATATATTTTAATTTAGGCATATTTATCATCTTTTAATAGGGAACATATTTGAAATCATAATTCTGACACTTTTATATATTTAATATGTTAAATAAAGATCATTTTGTAATTGATAATTTCAATATTATCTTAGGATGATTTCGTTGAATTTTTCTCAGATACACAAATTTTTAATGTATAGTGAAAAATACTATGTTTAAGATAAAAACTACAATTTCGTTAAAAAATTATTATGATTATATGATATCATATTTTTTTGTTAAATCAAAATCGAATCGATTATATATCTATTAATATAATTTATTTCATTATAACCAATATAAAATATAAATTTAATATAAAAATATTACAATCTTTTTAACATTTTTATACTAAAACCAGTTAATCTGTATGCCTGCAAAATTATAATTAATCATAAATTTTCAACATCTATTATTTGAATTTTGAAAATATGATATTAAACATTATAATAAAGATAATATTTCTATTCTAATAATATTAATATTATTATTGAAAAAAATTTACTAGTGATAGCGATCAAAATTAATTAAACTGATCACAATGTACTTAGGAATAAAATAGTCTTAAACCCAATATTTATAGTCCCAAATAAGCTATCCAAATGTCCAAAACACATTTTATGGACATACCATATCCCTTGAACAACCATTATTGATATTGGGTGGGTTTTTATGACTTTTATTATGTAATAAGAAGGGTACACATATATTATATTCAAGAATACCATGTGTGTCATTTTCCTTCCGTACAGAAGGGAACCACTAATTCCCATTCATTACACCTATAAAACTTCTTATGATCTGTCATTACCTACCCAAATAGTCTTTTAGATTTCATATCCTCAACCTATATGCACCCCTTTGGTTAGAAACCCTTCAAAAATTTCCTTTTGTATCAAACTAAAAGGTATTACCCATTTAAAAGGTAATATATTTTCTTTATCCCTTTAGTTTCATTTCCATTCTCTGACCCCTAAAATAAACTTATTCTATTATTGTGTAAAAAAACCTCTAACATAAATATAATAGTATTTTTTTTATACTGATATTCCATCCTACTATTACCCAACCCACAATTTAATGCGTAAGGAACATTATGTCTCTGTGTACGACGATATCCTGCCTCACGAAAGGATAATTGTTCAATTTTTTCCTACCGCCTCTCCAAGTATCCATTATGATGGAGACTGTATTTATATTTTATATATATTTAATTTATAATTTCTGTTGACCTCACCTGTTTTGATAATCCCAATTATGTGTTCATATATTATGCTATTCTCAATTACTGATGATTTACATTTTAATTCTTTCAAATCAGTGATCAAGTTAATAATAATGTTTAAATAATCTCTGATTTATGTTAATCTTGATTATCCTTGTTTATACAAGCTTTGAAACAATTCTAAGTCAAGTAGATGTGGTTTGCACGATAGCCAGAGCTACCGATAGCCAGAGCTACCGATAGCCAGAGCTACCGATGCACTAAGATCTACCGATGCACTAAGAGCTACCGATGCACAAAGAGCTACCGATGCACAAAGAGCTACCGATGCACTAAGATATACCGATGCACAAAGAGCTACCGATGCACAAAGAGCTACCGATGCACAGAGAGCTACCGATAAGAGCTACCGATAAGAGCCACTGATAAGAGCTTGAAGAGCTACCGATGGAAAATCCCTACACCGAGTCAACCGTACACGTCTACAAACAAAGGGCTACCTATAATGAACTACGGAGTCAAATCCTATTTCCTCGACCCTATTTTTTTATTATACTAACGGTTATATTTGTTACTTTTGATGCATTTAATGTTATTAAATGATTTGTGTTGCCATTTCAGGAAACCGTACCAAGTACGATGATAAAGTATAATCATTCCTCCTCAGAAAAACCAAAAAGGAGTGGCATAAAAAGGACATCGTGTATGTATCAGAGAGAGAGACACTAAGACCAAAAGGAGATCAAGCACACAGAACATACTGGCGATCAAGCTCAAAACGTGCCAAGAACAACTGGAGAACTCGCACTCACGAGACTACTACTACCAGCCTCCAGAGTATAGAGCATACATCGAGCAATCTATGCTAAAGAAGAACCACACAAAACTCATCATTCATTGAGCCGATATGCAAGCTGAACCTCAAAGTCAAGGAAGCCGATGGTACTATGTTTTCCAGACAAAAACCAGAAGAAGACTAAGAATGAGTTCTAATCAACAAAAGGAGTCAAGAGCTGCACGAAGATCACTAGATCCATTTCAAATCTCTAAATATTTATCTCAGTGATTTACCTTTTTACATTACGAGCAGTGTGTGTTATCTGTTTTATTTTACACACACACTATCTCCTGAACCTTAACTGGAGGATTTGTAAATCCTCACTCACTATATTTTCATTCTTTTTCCCGCTGTGGATAGTGGTAGAGGTCGTGTGTGACCTGGACAGCTGGTTGCTGTTGTTTTGTTTCCCACGGATAACAGTGGTAGAGGTCTTGGACCTGAACAGTTGTAAACTGTTGAACCCCGATTCAGGGTGTGGATCATCCTTATATAAGATTTTGAGAGGACTAAGTCTCGGCTTGAGACTGAACCTCTTGGTTAACTCCTATGTGTTTTTAGTTAAATTTTATATCCATACAATACATATCTATTTCATATTCCGGTGTTATTACTTTGAAAATATAATTTATTTTCAAGGCTAATTTGATAGTTAAACTCTCAAGTGTTTATATTTATTGTAAACCAGTATGTTAGTTTCAAAAGTTAAATTAATCATAAGATTAAGTTAACTGAGACCTAATCAATCTTTGAGAAACTAATTGAACCTTTATAATCTGTATAAATTCACTACAGTTTAATCTGTTTTTGAAATTGGGGGATTTTAATAGAAATTGTTTTTAGCAGAAATTTTAATTAGAACTCAATTCACCCCCCTCTTGAGTGTCCACTCCGACCAACATTTGGTATCAAAGGGTTTATTAATACCTTCTAAATTACTCTGTTTTCAACAGTGATTTTAGTTGTATTTTAAATTTCTTAAAATTTCTGTTATTTCTAAATTTTTATCTCTTTAAATTTTGTTTATAATGGATAATAGACTTGAGGGTGCTGCTACTAACCGGCCACCTTTCTTTAATGGAAATAACTATGCTCAGTGGAAACTTAAAATGAAAATTCATCTAGAAAGCATGAGTTTTGATATTTGGACTGTTATTGAATCTGAATATAAAGTTCCCACTACTGATAGATCTACTTGGGATGAACCTACAAAGACAGCTTACAATAATAATTGTAAAGCTATGAATGCTCTGTACTGTGCTCTAGGAGATGAAGAATTTAATAGCATTTCTGCATGTAAAACTACTTTTGAAATTTGGGATACCTTGGCTGTTTCTCACGAAGGAACAACCAATGTTAAAGAAATGAGATTAAACACTTATACTATTAAATATGATAATTTCAAAATGAAGCCTGATGAACCTATTTCTGACATGTATCTCAGGTTCAATGAGATAGTAAACAAAATGAGCTCACTCGAAAAGATTGTTCCTACAAAAGAACAAATTATGAGAATATTGAGATGTTTGCCAGATATATGGAGAGGTACATCCGTTTCAATTAGAGAATCCTGTGACATTGGAACACTGCCTGTTAAGGAGTTAATTGGTAAGCTGATGATGTATGAAGAAGATCTTAAAGTAAATAACGAAGAAGATGATGAACCCAAAAGAAAATCTGTAGCATTTAAAACTACTTCCTTTAAGAGTGAAGACAAGGATAAACTACAAATGGAGACTGAGAGTTCAATGAGTTAAAATTCAGAATCTGACAGTGATGCCGAGATGTCTCAAATAGCCAGGAGATTCAATAAGTTTTATAGGAAAAAGAAGTTCTTTAGGAAAACGAATTACAAAGGAAAGTATGATCAACAAGGAAAATGGAAGAAGGATTGGAAGAAGGCTGACAGGACTGATGAAGTTGTCTGCTATGAATGCAAGCGAAAAGGACATATCAAAGCAGACTGTCCAAAGTTAAAATTCAAAAAGAAATATGATTACAAAGACAAGAAGTACAAGAAAGCCATGAAGGCTACCTGGAGTGCTTCAGAAGACAGCACTAGTGAAGCAGAATCTTCGGACTCTGAAAGGAATCGAGCCAACATGTGTTTCATGACAAATACTTCTGAGGTAACATCTGACACTCCTGTTTTAAATTCATATTATTCTATAGATGATTCTGATTCAGAAAACATGTCAAAATATGAACTATTTGAGTACTGGGATATGTTGGAAGAAACCTGTAATGAGCTTAAAGAAAAATACAAAGGTTTAAAGAAACAGTATGCTTTAAGTGTTAAGCATAAATATGATCTTGATATAGAAAAGGAAGAGAATGCTCAACTACTAAAGGAAAATACAGAACTGAAACGTTCAAATGAGCAACTTAGAAAGGACTTAGAAAAATTCACAAATGGAAAGGATGCTTTAACTCAAATGCTAGGAAAGAAAGTTGCACCTAGATATGCTACTGGTTTGGGATACCAACCTGGACAGAGACAGTTCACTAGAACCCGATTTATTCCTAAGTCTGAAAAAAATTCTACTAGTTCTAGTTTTGGAAATTCATATGCTTCAACAGGTTGTTCACATGGTTATAGACCAAATAAAGTTTATCTTTCAAAATCTGTTGTTTCTGTTAATTGTATGGGACCCATAAAACAAATTTGGGTACCTAAGGCCCTGATTGCTAACCTATCTGTACCCAAGAAAATCTAGGTACCAAAGTCATTTCCTGTTTAAATCTGTTTTATAGGAGACCTGCTTGAAGAGCTGTCACAAGAAGATATGGTATTTAAACAGTGGGTGCTCAAGACACATGACTGGAGATTATTCTTGCTTCAAGAGCTTAATAAAGGTTGATGGAGGTCATGTCACCTTGGTGACAACTCTAAAGGAAAAATCATCGACCTAGGCCAGATTGGTAACACTAACTCAGTATTAATTTCTAAAGTTTTATTCGTTGATGGAATTAAATATAACTTGCTTAGTATATCTCAATTATGTGACGATGGTTTCAATGTCAAGTTTGAAAATGATTCGTGTGATGTTTTTAACTCCAAAAATTCTTTATTATTTTCTGCTCTAAGGAATGAAAATGTTTATGCTATTGATTTAAACTCTTTATCCAAACAAAATATTTCTTGTTTGAATGCTTTTCATAAAGAATCTTGGCTATGGCACAGAAGATTAGGACACTGCAACATTCACTCACTTAGAAAACTGGCTAGGAAAAACTTAGTTAGAGACTTACCTAAATTAGAATTCCCAAATGACAAAGTGTGTAATCCCTGTCAAAAGGGAAAACAACACAAAGTTTCTTTTAAATCAAAGAAAGAAGTCTCAACTTCTCAACCACTTGAGTTGGTTCACATGGATTTGTCTGGACCATCAAGAGTTTCTAGTTTAAATGGGAAGCATTATGTCTATGTCCTTGTAGATGACTTTTCTAGATATACTTGGGTGTACTTTCTAGCTCAAAAAAGTGAATCTTTTCCTTACTTTGTTAAATATTCCAAGTCTGTAGAGAAACATAGTGGACTTAAGATTAAAACCCTAAGAAGTGATCATGGTCGTGAGTTTGAAAATCATGAGTTTGAATCTTATTGCTCACACAATGGCTATAGTCACAATTTTTCTGCCCCTAGGACACCCCAACAAAATGGTGTAGTAGAAAGGAGAAACCGAACCCTTCAAGAAATAGCTAGAACCATGCTCAATGAATATGAACTGCCTATTTACTTTTGGGTTGAAGCTGTTAATACAGCTTGTTATGTTATCAATAGAGTCTTAATCAGACCTGTTCTTAAGAAAACCTCTTATGAGTTGTGGAACAATAGAAAGCCTAAGGTTAATTACTTCATAGATTTTGGTTGCAAAGTCATTATACTTAATACTAAAGATAATCTAGATAAGTTTTCTCCCAAAAGCGATGAAGGAATTTTTCTGGGTTACTCTATTTCAAGTAAAGCTTATAGAGTTTTCAATAAGAGAACCAAATGTGTGGAAGAATCTGTTCACATCAAAATCGATGAAACTGATCCACATGAGCCTAAAACCTCTCTTGAGAATCTTGAATAAGATTTGTCTATTCTGGACCTTAATGATAAATCTAAAGAACCTGTTATAAAAACATCCAGTTCTGGACTTTCTCCAGAATCTGCTTCTATTGAACCCAAACCTATAGATGAACCAGAAGTTTCTAGTCCAACCTTTACCAAATCGACTAAGATTATAAAGAATCATCCTTTAGATGCTGTTGTTGGTAATCTTGATAGAGGAACACAAACTAGAGCTTCTCTAAGGAACCAGGTTGAACATCAAGATTTTCTGTCACAGCTAGAACCCAAAAATATCAATGATGCTATCAATGATGAATTCTGGGTAATAGCCATGCAAGAAGAGTTGAATCAATTTGAAAGAAACAAAGTCTGGGAATTCGTTGACAGACCCAAGGACACCTTGACAATATGCACAAAATGGGTTTTTAGAAATAAAGTTGATGAATCAGGAAACATAGTTAGAAACAAAGCTAGACTAGTTGCACAGGGATATAGTCAAGAAGAGGGTATAGACTATGGAGAAACCTTTTCACCTGTAGCTCAACTGGAAGCTATTAGGATCTTACTTGCATATGCATCACATATGAATTTCAAGTTATATCAAATGGATGTCAAAAGTGCATTTCTAAATGGTTTTATAATTGAAGATGTTTTTGTGGAACAACCACCTGGATTTACAAACCCTCATTTTCGAAATCATGTTTTTAAACTTTCTAAAGCTTTATATGGTTTAAAACAAGCTCCAAGAGCATGGTATGATAGACTCAGTAATTTTCTTATTTCAAAAGGTTTTACTAAAGGGATTGTTGATCCAACTATTTTTATTAAAAGAATTTCTAAAGATGTTTTAGTTGTACAAATCTATGTTAATGATATTATATTTGGATCTTCTAAACACTCTTTATGTACTGATTTTTCAAAAAGTATGCAAAATGAATTTGAAATGAGCTTAATGGGAGAGCTTAAGTATTTTCTTGGTTTTCAAATTTTTCAAACTAGAGATGGAATTATTTTAAATCAAAGTAAATACACAAAAGATCTTTTAAAACGTTTTGGATTGGATAGCATTAAGGAAAATGATACACCTATGAGTACTACCTGTAAGTTGGATACAGATGAAGCTGGGAAACCAGTGGATCAAACCAATTACAGAGGTATAATTGGGAGTCTACTTTATCTTACTGCTAGTCGACCAGACATTATGTTCAGTGTATGTATGTGCGCGAGATTTCAAGCTAATCCTAAAGAATCACACTTACTGGCTGTTAAAAGGATTTTTAAATGTCTTAAGCATACTGTACATTTATGTTTGTTTTATCCAAATGGACAATAATTTGACCTAACTCGTTATTCAGATGCTGACTTTGATGGATGTATGTTAGAAAGGAAGAGCACATCCAGAACATGTCATTTACTTGGGAAATCCCTAGTGTCATGGTGTAGTAAGAAACAGAACTCAGTTGCATTGTCTACTGCCGAAGTAGAGTATATAGCTACGGGTAGTTGTTGTGCACAAATTCTGTGGATGAAACACACTTTATTGGACTATGGATTTGAGTTTAAACATGTTTCAATTAACTGTGACAACACTAGTGCAATAAACATATCTAAGAACCATGTATCTCACTCTAGAACCAAACACATAGATGTAAGACATCACTTTCTGAGAGATCATTATCAAAAAGGTGATATTACTCTTGAATTTATTGGCACTGAACATCAATTGGCCGATATTTTCACTAAACCTTTAAGTTCTGATAGGTTAAGTTACATTAGGCACGATCTGGGGATGATCAATTCTCACCGATGTTGAAATTCTCTCCGATGATCAATTCTCACCGATGTTGAAATTCTCACCGATGATCAATTCTCACCGATGTTGAAATTCTCACCGATGATCAATTCTCACTGATGTTGAAATTCTCACCGATGATCAATTCTCACCGATGTTGAAATTCTCACCGATGATAAATTCTCACCGATGTTGAAATTCTCACCGATGATCAATTCTCACCGATGTTGAAATTGTCACCGATGATCAGTTCTCACCGATGCAATGTTTTAAAACTTCTGTCTGCCACCAAGAATATGAATCGTTTTATTTTTTTATTTTACTTTATTCATTTATTTATGATTCCTACATGATAAAACTAAGCCTAAACCGCTTCTCACTCCACCGGACCCAAAACCTTTCACCTTTGAATCCTAGCTCCTTAATCGACTGAGAACCCTAAATCCGCGATGGCAAAAACCAAGCTTCCTGCCAGCAGAGATGACAGTGTAGAGCCTAAAACAAAGAAGCAGAGAGTGCAGCAATAAGCTCGTGGAAGTAATGTCAGAACTAGGTCGGGAAAGCGACCAGTGAACCCTCATTTGCAGAATAGAGATATTGTGATTGAAAAGGAGCTATGCGTAGATTGGCTGCTACCAAGAAAGTCATTGGTGCTTGCAATTCTGGAAGATCAGAAATGGGTAGATTGTCATTCAAATAACAATGGTCCCTACTACCCGGAGTTAGTGAAACAGTTCTACGAATTCGTAAGCTTTGAGAAGTCTGAAAATGAGGATCGGGTAAGTTCTTTTTTAAATGGAAAAGAAATGTCGTTTTCTTCAGTAGAGTGGGAAGAATGTTTAAAAGTCCCACATGAAGGTGTATCTGAGTATGTCTTAAGAGAAATTCCACCTACCAGTAATATCTTTGACTATGCGACCGCTTTAAAAGAACTAATAGGTAATGGAAGTCAAAGGCAAGTGGTTTCTACTGAATTGGATGGAGAGAACAGACTACTTTTCAAATTTGTTCAACATGTTTTGATACCGAGGAGAGGAGATTTTTCTAATCTGAGATATCAATATATTTATCTTCTAAATCTGTTAATACATGGTGTGAAAGTTAATCTGTGCAGACTGCTGCTGAATCAAATGGAAGACATGATTAGGCCAAAATCAAAGACTAATGCTTTATTCTTTGCCAAAATGATCTCTGTGATGATAAAAGTGAAAGGGATAGCTGAGTCTCAGGATGAGACAGTTGTAGTTAAGAATAACATCTGTATCACTACTACAGTTTGTAAGTACATGAAAATCAATTGGAACCCGTGGAAAGGAGAATGGGTCAGTGATGACCAGAAGGTGTATGATAAATTTAATCCTGTGGATTATCCTTCAAGGCCAAAGGATAAAAGAGATCCAGGTTTAGGATCTGATGAAGAGGAACCCAAGTACAGTGATGAGTCAGAAGAAGAAGAAGAAGAAGAAGAGGAAGAAACTCCTTTGGATATTGGAGGAGATCCAGACTTTCCCCCAAGTCCTGTTACTGAGTGTGTATACTCAAGAAAAGGAAAAGTAGAGGAATTGTTATCTATTCATGAGGAAGACCAGCCAGTTCCTCAGCAAGAATGAGAAAAAGATAATGTATCTGAATCGTCTGATTCTGCTAGGTTGAGTCTGAGTCCTTTGATTGAAAACTCAGTTGTGCCTACTGATGGAGTAGAAAAAGAAAGAGAAGAAGTTGTACCTGTTTCAGAAAATCTCCTTACTGCTGCTGAGATGGAAGTTGTGGTGGAAGATTCTGATGAAGAAAGACCAGCAGAGAATGTAGTTGTTGTACATAAGAATTCACCCATTGAGGGGGAGCATCATTCCAATCTTGGAAATGTTACAGTGGCTGTTGAGATTGAAGACTGGGTAGAATACCCAGGTTTTATAGTCTGTGGTTTGTATTATCCTGATTCCGATAATGAAGTATCTTTGAATAGACCAAAGATCAGCTATGAAATCAATTCTGAGTTATTACCTGATGATGTGGTCTGAGTACATGATTTAGATGTGCTGAAAGAAAATCTCAAAGTCAGTTTTGTAGAAGATGTAAAGACAATGGAATCCTTTTTAGTTTCCTCGATTCAATCAGTCATGAATGATTCAGTAGTCTGCTTAGCCTCTGCAAGAGTATCTACTACAGTTGCTCCTACTGATTTTGTTACAAAGTCTGATCTTGAATCCCTGAAGCATGAGCTAAAAGAATCCTTCAGTGCCTCAGTTACTGAGATGAAGCACTGTTTTCATGAAGAAATGAAGTTGTTAGAACAATCTCTTGAGATTTCTCTTGGTTTCAATCTGTCAACTTTTATGGGTGAGCTAATGGAAGCAGTCAATGAGTGCCAGACCCAATCTTCTAGAATAGAAGCAGATCTTGAAGCCTTAAATAAGTCTTTTACTACTTTAGATTCTTACATGAGCTCAAAGCCTCAAGCTGATAATGATTTAGCCTTTGTGAAAAGTGTTATAAGCCACATGGTCTCAGTATTTGAAGATTTCAAATCTTCTATAAAGGATCATGTCAAAAATCAAGACTCTCAGCTGCAAACTCTGATTAGTGGTTTGACCAAAAGTTTCAAAGAAACTGTATCTTTCTCGGTTGGTCCTCTAGCTTCAAAACCTGCATTTGATTTGAATCAATTACATGCTATGATGAAGGAGGATCTTGGTTCTATTTCAACCAGTGGCTCTGTGGACTCATCAGATCTAATCCGGGTAGTGCTCTCTACAAGAGATTCAGTAAGGGAAATAATGAAAATCGTCCACGACACTATGAAAGAGGCCTCTGCCTCTCAGGAGGAAATCAAGAACGAGGTGGATTATTATTTCCAAAGGATTTTTACCAAGCAACAACTCACCCATCATTTCAAGCTGATGTTGGAAAACATGAAGTTACCCCCTGTAACTCAAGCCTTCGGAGAACAAGTGAGCAAGCTCAGACAGCTGACTCCTGCCTTAGAAAAATTTATGAAAAACAAAGATGATTTTATATCTGCGATGGAAAGAGGGGGAGGAATCATTATGGATTTCAGAAATCTGTTGCTGCCCTTTTTGCATGTTGATGCCAGACCAGTTATTGTCCCTCCTGCCTTGCCTGCCTCTGCCTCTACTGAGTCTCCAGTCCAGCTGACTCCTGCTCAGGCCATCCGAAGCCTAACACCTATGATCACTCAACAAACTTCCCAATATAGGCCAGGCAATGTATCAGTGGCTCAGCCTCCTGTGATCATCTCTGGGATTCCAAAGCCCTCACTCACATCCTCACCACCTACCTCCTCTTCTGATCCAAAAGGCAAATCTCATGTTGAAGATCCGGATTGCTGAAGTGGCCAGGCTGTTTGATAGGATTTTTTTTTCTCTTCTTTTCTATTCTCTTTCTGTATGTTTTGTCTCTCTAATACAGATGCTTTTCTTTCCACTATCTCTGTTTCACAGTTTTCTCTGTCTGCTTTCCCACTTTTTTGATTATCACAAAGGGGGAGAAAATTATAAAGGGGGGGGGGGAGAAAATATAAAGAGAGGGGAGGAAATATCAAAGGGGAGAAATTTTGAGCCTTTGCTACTATTCTTACATTTCCTTCCTTGGTACCAACTCTTTCAAAGATTATCTCTGATACTATTGTATTTAATACTTCCTATGATAATTTTTGATCTATTTCATTCTATTACTATTTCCTCTATTTCCTCTGATTGCTTTCTTTGAGAAATTAGAATATAAACGTTATATTCTCTTATACTATATTCTCACTATTTTTGGTCATATCATAAGTTGTGATTATCAAAAAGGGGGAGATTATTGACCTCACCTGTTTTGATAATCCCAATCATGTGTTCATATATTATGCTATTCTCAATTACTGATGATTTACATTTTAATTCTTTCAAATCAGTGATCAAGTTAATAATAATGTTTAAATAATCTATGATTTATGTTAATCTCGATTATCCTTGTTTATACAAGCTTTGAAACAATTCTAAGTCAAGTAGATGTGGTTTGCACGATAGCCAGAGCTACCGATAGCCAGAGCTACCGATAGCCAGAGCTACCGATAGCCAGAGCTACCGATAGCCAGAGCTACCGATGCACTAAGAGCTACCGATGCACTAAGAGCTACCGATGCACAAAGAGCTACCTATGCACAAAGAACTACCGATGCACAAAGAGCTACCGTTGCACTAAGAGCTACCGATGCACTAAGAGTTACCGATGCACAAAGAGCTACCGATGCACAAAGAGCTACCGATGCACAGAGAGCTACCGATAAGAGCTACCGATAAGAGCCACTGATAAGAGATTGAAGAGCTACCGATGGAAGATCCCTACACCGAGTCAACCGTACACGTCTACAAACAAACGGCTACCTATAATGAACTACGGAGTCAAATCCTATATCCTCGACCCTATTTGTTTATTATACTAACGGTTACATTTGTTACTTTTGATGCATTTAATGTTATTAAATGATTTGTTTTTCCATTTCATGAAACCGTACCAAGTATGATCAAAAAGTATAATCATTCCTCCTCAGAAAAACAAAAAAGGAGTGGAATAAAAAGGACATCGTGTATGTATCAGAGAGAGAGACACTAAGACCAAAAAGAGATCAAGGACACAGAACATACTGGCGATCAAGCTCAAATCGTGCCAAGAACAACTGGAGAACTCGCACTCACGATACTACTACTACCAGCCTCCAGAATATAGAGCATACATCGAGCAATCTATGCTAAATAAGAACCACACAAAACTCATCATTCTTTGAGCCGATAAGCAAGCTGAACCTCGAAGTCAAGGAAGACGATGGTACTCTGTTTTCCAGACAAAAACCAGAAGAAGACTCAGAACGAGTTCTAATCAACAAAAGGAGTCAAGAGCTGCACGAAGATCAGTAGAGCCATTTCTAATCTCTAAATCTTTATCTCAGTGATTTACCTTTTTACATTACGAGCAGTGTGTGTTATCTGTTGTATTTTACACACACACTGTCTCCTGAACCTTAACTGGAGGATTTGTAAATCCTCACTCACTATCTTTTCATTATTTTTCCCACTGTGGATAGTGGTAGAGGTCGTGTGTGACCTGGACAGCTGGTTGCTGTTGTTTTGTTTCCCACGGATAACAGTGGTAGAGGTCTTGGACCTGAACAGTTGTAAACTGTTGAACCCCGATTCAGGGTGTGGATCATCCTTATATAAGCTTTTGAGAGGACTAAGTCTCGGCTTGAGACTGAACCTCTTGGTTAAATCCTATGTGTTTTTAGTTAAAGTTTATATCCATACAATACATATCTATTTCATATTCTGCTGCTATTACTTTGAAAATATAATTTATTTTCAAGGCTACTTTGATAGTTAAACTCGCAAGTGTTTATATTTATTGTAAACCACTAAGTTAGTTTCAAAAGTTAAATTAATAATAAGATTAAGTTAACTGAGACCTAATCAATCTTTGAGAAACTAATTGAACCTTTATAATCTGTATAAATTCACTACAGTTTAATCTGTTTTTGAAATTGGGGGATTTTAATAGAAATTGTTTTTAGCAGAAATTTTAATTGGAACTCAATTCACCCCCCTCTTGAGTGTCCACTCCGACCAACAATTTCATTATTCTTCTATAATATTTATTTATAACAGAAATTTATATTACACCTTTATCCACCTATTTCGGGCTTAGTGCAGGAAAATGGTGTGTAATTTTTTTTATATAAAAATGAAGTAAAGAATGATAAAACACATTATAAAAATGCAGATCGTTTACCATTCATGGATCTGGAATATTAACCAATACCATAAATTTATTAGAGTTGAAACAAAATGAAATACATGTTTACTATGTTTCTGCTTGTGCTAACTCCAAAAGCGATTACTCCTGATTTGACCTTTTAAGATACATGTGAAAAATAATTTTAAATAAAATGGATAAGCATTAAATTATCTACTAAGAATATTTGAAAAACATTGATAAATCCAATTAAAAATATATCTTTGATAATACATCCAAAAACATAAATTACAAATATAATTTTAAAACTACTTTTACAAAATAATTCATTAAAAAATAAGTATACATCAAAAATGATTTCAAACTAATTCAGTGATTCAGATGAAAATATTAAGAAATATCTTAAAACAAAACCATTCATTCCTTATGAAACAATTAAGGCTATCTTGGGCCGACCCACTTGAGGGATTTATTCACTCTCTAATTCTCTATCATATTTAAAAATTTCATGTACCAAATTTTATAAAAATAATTTTTATAATTTTTTTACAAATATATACATTTTTTCCTAGAGTTAGAGATTTAATTAAATATATTCATACATGAAATAAACATGTTCACATTTATTCATATATACTTTTATATATACTAGTCTCCATTGAAAATTACAGGTTCAACTTTGTTTGACCAAACCATATGATACATAAACATTTCTTAACCACAGGAAGATTAATCATCATTAACATACTGAAACATTCAAATATATAATTTTTATATCTATTTTATGCATGAAATAATGAGATGATGGTATAAACTTGTAATAATAACGAACATATAATTTTTTCTTTCTAAAAAATAATCATTAGAAATAGACAATTATATGTCGTGAAAAATGTCATCAAAGTAGAATTTCATTAAAAAATACAATTATCGTTTCTTGGATGTATATTTATATGCACTTCTATTTTAAGGAACATTGCAATAAAAAGTTCAAATATATATGAATGTATAAATTTCATGATAATAAAACATTGATGTATGGTCCAAACCTTGATTTTTATTTGAAATGTATATGTCTTTAAATATATTATGATATTTTTAACTTATATTAGAATTTATTTAAAATATTAATTATCATAAAAATTATTCAAGTAAATAAATATGTGTCTCATAAAAATAAAATACAATCATGGTTGAATAAATCATCGATAGATAGAGTAATATTTTATAAATACTTACATGAAATAAAATTTAAACATAAAATTTGATACATATATATATATATATAAATCATGTAATTAAAATGATTCTAAAATAATAATTTTTGATCCCAAAACTAAATAATAATAAAAACTTTTGATGAAATTATTCTCCCTTGAATCATATTTTTCTTTCACATTGATAAATAAATAATATCACAGATTTAAGTATTATAGAACATATTTGGGAAACAATGTAAAGAAATGCATTCATTAAACAAAACCATATAATTAAAATCATAATTTTGAAATAAATAAACAATCTCGAACTAATAATTTTGAAATTGATAAATTTTAAAATGAAATAAAAAAAATACCTTAATTGATATTTCATAAACATAGAACATAAATTATTTAAATAAAATTATCCCTTACAATAAATTTATCAAAATTTTAAAACTGTAAAACATTTATATTTCTATTTAATGAAACCAATAAACAATCATTCAATAGAAATAATTTTAATTATAAAAAAACAAGATTTTCATTAAAACGTAAATATCATTATATCCCTTATATTTTTTTTCTACATACACCAACCTTATAATAAAACCTATTTTCCCAACACTACATTATTGAATAGGGAAACAAAAAAATGAATAAATGTAATGGCTCTTATTCTCCCTGATAGATTGGAAAGCCTCGCAAAACTATTTTTTTCAGTGTGTATAGGATGAAAATATTTATATTTACGGTTTTCATATATTTTATATTCACAATTATATGTAATTTAATTAGATATTTGTTGAGATGATAATATGTGAAAGTTGATATATATAATCGATGATGAAAATGATAGGGACATGGAGGATTCAATCAATCGATGAAGAAAGAATCCAATTGCAGTAAAGAAAAACAGTGATAACTAATGTATAATGTGCTTGTTGAGCTAGAATAGACTCTGATAGAAAATATATACATATATAGTGTAAAAATTTAAGAAGAAAAAAATTCACAAAAAAAGGCATAGTTTCAGGTGATTCCAAGAGATATAGATATATAAACATTTTGGATACACACAAATGATAAGGTGATGACATTAGCATAGTGAATCCAAATAAGATTCAGGTAAAAAAATCTTATTTTCAGATCTTTATATCTGAGGACATCGATCAAGAATAAAATCAATGAGATTGTCAACAAACGTCACTATTAACATGATTTTCTAATTATATATTAATTAATCATACTCATACATGTAGATCTGGAAAACATAAACATGAAAATATTACCTCAAGGAGATCGAAACCCTAATCAAATTTTCACACCTAGATTTCATCATCGGGTGGTCGAAGCTCCACATCGAGCTTGGCCTACGTCGAAACAGTCATCGGAAGCTAATATTTTCTACGACTATGACTTGCGCTCACCTCCAGACCACGACTTCCACTTGACATATCGTCCCATGGATCGTGACCCACATCTCTCTATCCAGGAAAAACCCTCAAATGCCGTTTGGGATCCATTATTGTGCAAACCTGAGGCCCCTTTCCCAATTTCCTCTCTTTTTATTCGTTTATTATTATTATTTTATATTTATATTCCTAAATCAATTATTGTATAATTTTTTTATTTAAAGAGTTTATTATTATTTAATTATAAAAAATTATATTCATTTCGTTATATATATATTATCAGATTATTATTTATTTTTATCAATTTTATTTTTTTAATTATTTACCAATAAAATTTAATTCACATTTAAAAAAATTTAAAACAAAAATTTGTAGGTTTCATATATATATATATATATATATTAATTCATATATTAAATAATAATTATACATTTTCATAATAACTATCATAAAAATTATTTTGTTAATATATAATTTCATATTCATAATTATAATGAAATAATTTTTGTAAATTCATTTCTTAATAAATTTAAAAAATTAATCTTTATAATTTGAAACGTTTTAACTCTATAATAGTTATAATAATATATAATACTTTTTATAACTGTTAAAATATTAGTGAAAATATAATTTCATGATATTAAAAGATATAAGAATTTATTTTCGTTTATTATATCACCACATATTTAAAAGATGCCATTTTTTGTAAAAAATTATATTTCAATGCATCAAAATTTAAAATCACATAGAAATATTTAATAATTTTATTTATTTAAATTTATTATTAATTAATTAATTACTAAAAACATATTATTTTTTACATCACCCTTAAAAAAATTATTCCCTCTCAATTCATGCGTGAGACTTATGAAAATTTAGAATTTTCAAAATCAAAATTAAATAATGTATTTGGGGATGCAACAAACTAAAGGCAATTCTAATGCACAAATTTTCTCCCTAAAAGACAACATCTAATATTAATAGTTGTCTAGATCATACCCCAAATCTAATTATAATGCCATGATCATACTCTTCTGGACTAAGTTCATGAAAATGATGGGTAATTTTATTCTTATAAAAAGGAATTGAGAAACTACACACCAAATTAGACAAATGATGACCCTTTACCAGTCTAGGTTCTTGATGATTAGACTAAACCATACATTTATTAGTGTTGAATAAAAAAGAAACACATGTCTACTAGGCTTATATACAAACTAACTCCAAAATAGATGACACCTAATTTGAACAATTATGATACCTGTGAAAAATAGTTTTTAAAATAAACAATGAGGAATCAATTTCCCAGAAATGAGTTTTGAAAGACATTGATAAATCTGATTAAAAATATCCCTTAGATAATATATCATAAATATTCAATTATAAATACATTTTTAAAACAACTATTTCAATATAATACTTTAAAAAATAATTATACATCCAATGAACTATTAAACTAATCCAGCGATTCAGTTGAAAATATTAAGCAAGCTCTTAAATAAAAAAGAAAAAAGGTAACTTGAAAAATTGAAGGTTATCTTGGGCCTACCACTACAACATAAACAGTGTTTAGTGGCGGTTTTGTGGCGGCGGTTCACAAAACCGCTGCTAAACGTTATCAGTGAAAGATTTAGCGGCGGTTTGATAAAAACCGCCGCGAAACCCAATCTATTTTGAAAAGCTGCGACGCTTTCCCCGACCCTATCGCGTACCCCTCTTCCCCAATCCCCCTCACAAACCCTCCCCTCTTCCCCGATCCCCCTACCGCTACCTCCGGCGACACCTGCGCCCTCCGGTGACACCCACACCCTCCGACGACGCCCGCGCCCTCCGGCGACCCCCGCGGCCCCCGAGCCCCCCGGCGAACCCTGCACCCCCCCTCGACCGCCGGTGACCCCCGCGCCCCCGCGCCCCTCGCGCCCCCCACTCCCTCCGGCGACCGCCACACCCCCCGCGGCCTCCGGCAACCCCCGCACCATAATTTCAGTCCTCCCACCATAATTTTCAGGTTTATTTATATATAATTTTTATTTTTTCCACATTTTAATTAGGGATATTGTGATTTTTATATTCCAAATATCATTGTAGTGTGTTTTGGTCTTCATTTTGGCAGGTTTGAGCTGTCATCATCAAAGGATTACATGTGTATTCATAATTAAGAATCTATATATAAGTTCTCCATTTATATATATTCAACCTTGAAAGTATTAATATATATCATGGGGCTATATGTGCTTATATGTGTATAAGAAAATGAATATGTGTATCATTGAAAAGGGGTATATGAAAGTATAGTCAAATATGTATAGATCCCTTATACATATTTGTACACCTTAATATGTATATATGGACTAGGCATCATTTCATATAAGTTTAGGTGAATATGTGTGCATTTGAAAATATTAAAATTTGAGATTCCATCATCTATTTTAGCATGGCTTGAGTTTTAGGTAGTTTCCATATTCATGTTACCATTATTTGAATTCCATGATAGCATGGATGTTTTTTAATCTATTATTCATTATTTTATCAATTGAATATGGTATATCTTTTTATATTTATTATTGGTTTTATTTCTCGGAATGTATCTCCCAATGTGGTTGATAGAAATTATCCTAAACATTTAAAATGTGTTTTAAGGTGTAAAGCATGATTTCAAAGTGAGTTTTCTATCGTGTGATTTTTTGTTTAGAGATAATGTTTTGAAAAAATGGTAAGATGGTGTCAAGCGTTTTGAGTAATGTGTTGTGAAGAGGATCGGGCCGATGGGGAATATATTGGATATTCCATGATGGTATGACTTTATGTGAATTATTTCTTTATGTTTCATTTTAGGTGATGTTTCCTAGACTTCTCTATAGAGTCCATGTGGCTGAATTTTTGTTGGAGGTTGAATCATCCTTTAAGAGAATCTAGTTCATTTTATGGATCACAATGGGATGGTTTTTCAAGGTAGTATTGTACCTTTTGTTCTAGTTTTATTACTACATAGTACCATTAAAGAAGAGACATGGGGGGGGAGATGAATATGTAGGCATAGTGGTCCAATCTCTTTTTTAACAAAGCTTTTATTACTATATAGTACCATTAAAGAAGAGACATGGGAGGGGAGATGAATATGTAGGCATATTGGTTCAATCTCTTTTCTGACAAAGCTTAGATATACTTTGAAATGTGGCTCAAAGCTAAGACATTTCATGTTAGGGAGGGTATGATATTCTATGATTTTTTCAGGTACTTTCTCATTTAAATTTTACTTTAAATAGATAATTTTGGGATATCAAAATGTTTACTGGATGTATGAACAGTTTTTGGGGTGTCTAGTGTTTTTAGGACACAAAAGGTTGAAAAAGTGCCTATCCATCTCAAGTAATACGATCAGAGCCCAGTTAGTAGTTATTGTGTTCCCTAACCATGATTTACAAGAGGTGGGGTAAATTCAATGAAAAAATAAGGAATGTGGGAGAATAAACCAAGTGGAAATGGATAACCCATTCCTCATGGTTATAGCATGACTTAACAAACCATATAGGCTTTATCGAAGATAATGTGACTAGCCCGAATTTCTATCCAACAGTCCAGCATTTCTAAAATATTACTTTTGAATGGCATGAACTGTCTTTAAAGTTTCCACATGATGAACTTTTTCCCAGCAATACTCATACACTGATCCTTTCTTTTCAGCTTCATTCCATCTCTCATAAACCAGATGAAGTGCCAAACGATCATTGTAATCCTTTGCAGAAAATCTAGATTTTACCGTTACAGCTAAAGCGCTTTTTATCTTGAGGAAGAACTAAAGTATCCATGACGCTACGTCCGACCACAGTGGTAAGCACAAGATCGTAGCAATGAAAAATGGCACCCATAATTAGTACTTTCCGCAGTTTAGGATCCACCAGAAGGATTGACTGGGCACACCGGCTGGCCGGTGGTGTCTCACCAGCTGGCCGTTGGTCATCCACTGGCTGGCCGGTGACACCAGGCAGTGGGAAAGCCTACTGCCTGGCTCCTCTGGTTGGCCGGTGGAAATCCACCGGTTGGCCGGTGGAAATCCACCGGTTGGCCGGTAGACTCAGTCAATCCATTTTCAGCTTTCTTGGGCGAGCTCCTAGGAAATCTTTTTCCTAACATCAAAAACACTTGAAAAAAAGTTAGAACACAAATAGAGTGATTGTGATCATTAAAATCCAAGAGAGAGGGGTACAACAATTATTGTTTGTTTTATATTCATGGACTAGATTATGAATTAGAAACCATTAGTGGTGGCCTACTTAATTTACCTCACACACCATATCGAAGTTCCACTTATCCTTCCCTAAGAACCCCCAAACATGTCCCTTATAGGTTTCTATTTGGAACCTTGATTCCTCCACATCCACTCTACAGTTTTCTCCACATTTCCATGACTAACATAATTCTCTCCACCTTAGGAGGGTCATTATCACTAATTTATTCAAGAAATTCAAACACCATGTCTCATTCTTCCATCACAAGATGAACCCCAAAACTTAAATGTGGCCATTTAGATTTCCCTAGAACAATAAAACAAACATTACCCATTGTGAAAATGGTTTTAGTGAATGTAGTTAACTTGATTTAAAATGCATTATGATCAGTTTCGATCACACATCAAAGGGGTGTTGTTTGAGGCAACATAAATGTGTGATAGATGGTGTTATGATAAGTGTGTATCCCGATATTCTTATTGCTCCTCAATGAGGTGTTGACGCTGTCTCCTATGGACCAGACTTGTTCAGTTGGTCTGAAATGGTAAATGTGGTCAATGAATCATCTTTATTATATTATGCATACTTTATGGTCAATGGTTCATCTTTATTATATTATGTTTCTGTAATCTTACAATATTGTATATTTTGTGTAGGTACATTGTGATATACATGGATAAAAGCTGGATCACATTAATTAGGAACACATCTCAATATGTTAAGGGTTTGAATGGGTTTTTAGATTTTGCAATTTCTAATCGATCTGTTGAAGGGAGAATAAGATGTCCATGTCCTAAATGTAAATTTAGAACATGGTTGAAGAGAGATGATGTTTATGAACATTTAATACTGAAGCAATTCCCTGAGCAATATTTGTGTTGGATTTGGCATGGAGAATCAAACAATACAGAAAGATTGAGGACTGATGTTAATCCACAGAATGAGGTCCCAAGTTCTTCGACAATGGAAAATGAAATGAAAAACCTCATAAATGATGCATTCGGCACTGCAAGACACCACTATGAGCATCAAAAAATATCAGAACAACCAGAAGAGGGTGCTACAAATTGCAACGTGACAAGTGATCTTTCTGAGATAGTAACACAAGAAGATCAAGATTGTAACATATCATTGGATCCTCTTGATTCTGTGGAGCCAAATGTAAGGGAATACTTCAGTGAGGAAAATGCATTTCATGATTTAGTTGATGATGTAAATCAAGAGTTTTATAGTGGGTGTTTGAAAAATTGAAAGCTTTCATTTCTACTGAAGTTGTACCATATCAAATGTCTATGTGGAATTAAAAATAAGGCAATGTCCATGTTATTGGAATTGATTCGTGATGCATTTTCTGAAGCAAAAATCCCAGAATCGTTTTATGATATGAAAAAAGTTGTTAACAAGCTTGGTCTGAATTATACAAAAATACATGCGTGTCCCAATGATTGTATGCTTTACTGGGGAGAGGATTCAAGTAGATAAAATTGTAAGAAATGTTCTTCTTCTAGATGGCAGTCAAAGGGTGATGTTGGAAGTATGACTGAACATAATTTCACGGAGAAGAAGAAAAGGAACACACCTGCAAAAGTTTTGCGTTACTTTCCTTTGAAGCCTCGATTGCAAAGATTATTCATGTCATCAAAAACCGTTGAACACATGAAGTGGCATGCTGTAGATAATAACAATTATGGGTTAATGAGACATCCATGAGATTCCCAATCGTGGAAGACATTTGATTCATTACATCCAGATTTCTCAGCTGATCCTACGAATGTTCGATTGGGATTGGCTGCCGATGGATTCAACCCATTTGAGACTTTCAGTACGAGTTATAGCATTTGGCCAGTTGTTTTGATCCCTTATAATCTGCCTCCGTAGATGTGTATGCAACAAACATCTTTTATCATTTCGATGATTATTCCTGGAAAACAAATGCCTGGAAATGATATTGATGTATACCTGCAGCCTTGGATTGAAGAATTGCAGGAGTTATGGAGCAACGGTGTTGAGACATTTGATGTTTCTTCTAAAAAAATGTTTAAAATGCATGCTGCTTTAATGTGGACGATTAGTGACTTCCCTGGGCTTGGGAATTTATCTGGTTGGAAAAATTATACGGGTCTGGATTGTCCCGTTTGTAACTTTGATTTCGAGCCCAAACGGCTACCTCACAGTAGAAAATGGTGCTTCTTGTGCCATCAAAGATTTCTTGATGCATCTCATAGAATTCGGCTGAACAAATCAATATTTGATGGTTGCATTGATCGTAGACCACCTCCAAAGTTGTTAACTGGTTCTGAAATATTGACACAGCTTGAAAATGTTAAAACAGAATTTGGGAAGGTTCATCATTTGAATGATAGCGGAAAACGAGTGTGAAGTGCATCGTCAAGTGAAATCAGAACGCAACAATGGAAGAAAAAAAGTATATTCTTCAAACTTCCGTATTGGGAATTTAATTCTTTGCGCCACAATCTTGATGTGATGCATATTGAGAAGAATGTATGTGATAATTTGATTTTCACATTACTTAATGAGCATGGAAAGTCGAAGGATCATCTCAATGCTCGCAAAGACTTACAAGTAATGAACATAAAACGTGATCTCTGGCCAGATGAGAATGAAAAGTATGCTCCGGCCATTTTTTCATTGAAAAATAGGGATAAAGATACGTTCCTTCATATTTTAAAGAATGTGCAGGTATCTGATGGGTATTCAAGTAACATCTCGAGGTGTGTTGACTTGATGAATCGTAAGTTATATGAATTGAAAAGTCACGATTCACATGTTTTGTTACAACAGTTACTACCATTGGCATTGCGTACATTATTACCTGAAAAAGTTACTGCTTTTGTACTCCATTTCTGCACATTTTTCAGACAGTTATGTGAGAAAGCTCTACATCCATTTCATCTTGAAAACCTACAGGAGAGGTTTGTGTTGACCCTTTGTGCAATAGAGATGTTCTTCCCTCCATCGTTTTTTACTGTCATGATGCATTTAACTGTGCATTTGGTTGACGATGCTAAATTAGGAGGCCCCGTTCATTATCGATGGATGTATCCAATTGAGAGGTATTTTATTTATATGTTTCCAGTTAAGTAAACATTTTTTGGCATTTAAATAAATGCATAATATTATTATTTTTTTTCACAGATATCTTGGGCATTTGAAAGCATACGTGAGAAATAAAGCTCAACCAGAAGGCTCTATTGCTGAAGGCTATTTGGCCGAGGAGTGTCTCACCTTTTGTTCCAGATATTTGGATGATATTGAGACAATATTTACTCGAGTTGGACGTGTTGACGACACATTAAATCATTCTCAAATGCATCAGAAATCAAAAATATTTCCTGCTATTGGCCGATCAGTTGGGAGGACCTCATACGCGACACTAACAGAATTTGAATTATTACAGGCACATAGATATGTGCTGCTGAATAGTGAAATTGCAGATCCATTTATTGAAGAGTTGAGGATACAAACAAAGAGACGAATGAGAAGCCGAACACGAAATGAAAAAGATATAACGAAAGCTGTGAATAAAGAGCTGGTAGAATGGTTTTCACGACGTGTAAGTTTATAAATATTGCAATAAATACGAATATTAATTTGACACATACAATTTGCAAATCTATTAAATTATATTTTTTTTCAGATCATGAATACTGATAATCGAGATGACTTTTCAGAAGATTTGAAGTTTCTTGCTAGAGGTCCTATAAAACAAGTTAGAAAGTTCAACGCTTATAATGTGAATGGTTTTAGATTTCGTACAGTCGATCGAGAAGTGGGTTTGAAAACACCGAATAGTGGTATTTTTACATTTGCTGAAGTGGAATACTATGGAAAGCTGCATGATATTATTGAATTAAACTACCACGGGCATTTTTCTGTTGTTTTATTCAAATGCAAATGGTTCGATTTTATCAGAGGTGTTAAAAGAGATTCCTTGCAATTTACTTCTATAAACTTCTCTCGCTTGATGGATGTTGGTGATCGTGAACTGCATGATCCATATATCTTAGCATCGCAGGCAAAAATGGTATATTATGTGAATGATGTTGTGGATGAAGGGTGGAGTGTAGTTACTCACGTAATACAAAGGGATTTGTATGATATGGGTGATGAAGTGGAAGATTTGACCTCTGCAATTGAATTTCATCAACAACAGGAAGCAGAATTATTTGTCCATCATGATATTGAAAATATTGGTCTAGCAAGGATGAATGAAGTGGATAAAGAAATGGAGCAGGAAACCGACATGATTGAAGGGGAAAATGATTGTATGTACAATTATTTATTCATTTAGCAACTACTTGTTTCATTTCTGTATTCATTCATTATCATTGTTATATATATTTTGTTTGTTAATACTGGGCATCAATTATCATTTTTAATTTTTTTTCTGCATAAATTTTTTGAAATATATATTCTGAACGTAATTTTATTTGATTAAATGACAGGAATGCCAAGGAAGAAGCGGTACACTATTCCTTCTTCTTCTGCAACAGATGATGATCTGTCTGTCCCCACGGCATCATCTCCCCCTGCACCATCTCTAACACCATCAGTGGATGCCTCATTAGAGGATGAGTCATCGCCTCCCCCTACAGGAGCTTTAGCAGCGGGGCAGCGACACGCCCCCTCCAGTTCATCACGGACATTCTGGAGGGTCGCAGTCATAGGTACAAATTTTTATTAAATAAATTTATTGCATTTTGTTTATAGTAATTGTTTGCTCATTGCAGATGAAGACAATGAAACCGTGGAAAGAGACATAAAATCTACTGATGTTTGGAACATGCATGGCAAGAAGATAGTGGTTCCATTTGATTCTTATGGGGTCCCGACGGATGATGCCGCAAGTTTACTTGGTCAGATTATAGGTCAGCTGGCAGCGGAGCCCGTTTCCCTGCCTATTTCGTATGATGATTGGAGGCATATGCCTCCAAACTGGAAAAATGAAGTTTATGATTCTCAGATAAAGGTAATTTTATTACTTTATGTTTTAATTGAATGTCATTTTACTAATATATTCAAAATGAATTTCTGTATACATATGTTCTTCCACTTTACCGTAGCTGATGTGATAGCACGGTAGTGGACATTGAAAAATCTTGGAAAAAAATGGAAAGATTTCAAATGGAGGTTGTGGTGTGATGTCAACGATTATTCGTTGACCGTGCAGTAGATGTATGAGAAGATACCCAGTGGGGTACCGAAAGAACAGTGGAAGGTTTTTGTCGATAGACATCGTGATGAGAAGCGGATGGTATTGAAATATATATTATTATATTATCCTCATTTTACATTTATACATGTACATGAAGAGGAGATAGACATTGAATACAATACTGTTAAATTTAATTTTATTTATTTCAGGATCTCTCAAGAAATAATGCTTCAAACCGGGCGAAGCAGGTAATCCCGCACACTGCGGGTTCAAAAAGCTTTTCAAGAAGCCGAATGTCATTGGTAATCTTTTAATTAGTTTAAATATTTATAAGATAATATTATCTATTTAACATATTTGATTGATGATTTATCTTTGTTTAATGCAGTCACAGAGTTTAGGGCATGAAGCATCCCGAACAGAACTGTGGCTGGATGTTCATAAAAAAACAGATGGAAATTTTGTTAATGAACCTGCCAGAGAAGTTGGGGTATGAAGTCAATTATTTATTATAATAACTTAATATCAGTTTTTACTGTGTTAATATATATTGATATTTGATTTATAGGTAAAAATTAAAGAAATATGGGATGCCAATCCTGGGCAATCCTACTCAGTCTCCCAGGATGACCCGGTTGGTCAAGTCCTTGGGAAGGAGCATCCTGGTAGAGTGCGCGGGATGGGTTTGGGACCCGTACCATCTGAGGTCTTTCGCATGCCATCAGGGATTTAGGCCTCATCTACTCCTGGTTATAGTCATTTCATACCTGAAGATGCTCAGAGGGAGATGTCTTCTCTACGAAACACAGTTCACCAGCAGGGGAATCAGATATCTGATTTGCAGAAAGAGTTGCTTTAAATACGTCAGCATATGAGCAGATATGCCCCTGGTGGTAGTGCATCGGGTAGTGGTGAGCAGGTAAATCACAAAAAAATCAAAATCATTTAGTTGTCAAACTTTTATTGGTTTTAATTTTTATTATAAATATGCAACAATATTTAATTTTCAATATAATGTTCTTACAGGTGGCAGCAGGTGGTGGAGATGAAGGTGGAGAGGGTGACGATGCAGCATCAGATGATGAGTAGTAGTATTGTTGATGTGTTGAACAAGTATGATAATAGTTGGTTTGTATATGTAACATTTATGACACATAGTTGTCACAAAAAATTTCCATGTCCTAACATTTTCTTGATTTCTCATGTTTCCTTATGTATACAATCATTAAATCCTTTTGGTGGAGGGTCAAATATTGTGATGGTCACAATGTATCCCCAATATTATGGAGGATATGTGATCATATATTGAATAATGATTTCATAACATTATATAGAAATCAAGGAGTCCAGTTAAATACATTATTAAGAATTATTGTACATGGATAAGGTTTTAGGACTCCCCATGATACCATAATAAATTGTTTAGAATGTAATTCCTATTTCATATCATCATTATTGGGAGGAATATGGAATCCATCCATTACCTAAACTCTATTTAAAATGACTTTCAATCCCCTAATCGATGGATATCTGGAATTGAATTTCAATAAGTTGTTGGATTTTTTGGGAACATTAATTTTGACCTAGTTGCATTATGGGTGAATAAAACACCAATTTTTTTTTGTTTTCCGATAAAAATATACATCATTCATCTGTTTTTGTGTATATATTCTATGAGTTGTGTTGGATGTTGTATACTTTTACATTGTGATGTGTCTACGTAAGGGAATAAAAAAATATTTTTCTAGTGTGGTGTAATGCATGACTTAAAATATCCTAATAGTTATAGAAAATATAAAAGAAGATCAGGATCATTTCAATACCACTGTATAATATAGATGTAGACCCATGTAGTTATATTTCAAAGATCATGTGTTCTTGAGGTTGTTTCCATGATGGTGTAGGCATATGTTGTGTGAGGGAGTGTGGATTCTCCTAGGTTGTTCTGGATTTGTTAGGTTTTGGTGAACATTGGTGAGGTGTTATATCAGTTGGAGCTCTAACCACTGATAAAAATAATTCACAATATCATCCATGTATCCCAACATTACTGAAATAATCATGATTCATGGTTTTAAATGGTCAATTACCCATCATTTAAATGAATCCAAATTTGATGATACAAAAAATTGGAATTTTGACAAACATAACAACCCAATAACGTTTGGTAAATTAAATTTTGAATCTTAAATTAGGGGACTCCTTCTATATTATGTATTAACTTGTTTTTATCTTGTTTCATCAATCCTTAGATATGGTTTTAATTTTTTAGATCCACTATATGGGACATGGACTCCCCAAACATGCAATTCTAGGTATGTTCTTTACTACCATTCTTCATTTGATTGCACCGTGATGTGAAGTTTGATGTTGTTTTTAGTCCCCCTCCATTATTCCTCCATTCTCTAAATGGGTTGTGTTACTGATCAAAGCATTACCTTGGTATATATAGGCTATTACATCTCCTTCTCATTTCCATTTTTTTGTGTAGAAATAATTATAGTATATTCTATTAGGGTGTCCTTAATCTCTATTGATTTTACCATTTATGAAATTATCGTGGTTTTCTCCATGTGGGTGGGTAATTGAGATAAATTAAAGAAAAAATAACTAATTGATTTTGAAATGGATTTTACGTGATCCGTGATTTCAAATATGGTTACTAGATATTTGGTTTTTCATTATTATTCCACAGTATCATTCTCTTCTCCCTTGTGATTCCTGAATGTATTATTTGTCTATTTATAAAATCTTCTTTTGGATGATTATTTTAACTCATCCATCGAAAAAGGAATAATAGGTATATTTTGATAAGAATCAATTACATTGAAAATTTTGATAATTATGAAAAAACAACCACATGAGATGATGAATTAATGTGAAATTGTCTTCATATATCTTGAAATATATTCTTGTGTACATTTGGTTGTCTGTTGTTCATCTTTTTTTGTGTGGAATTTAAGGGGTTTGAAGTATGATGGAACCAACAAGTTTGGTTTCACAATTTGTTTTTAATTGTGGACGTGTTATGGGTGAATTTGGTTCTCATAGTGAGATACATGTTTCTTGTTATGGTGTGGTTTTGTCTATGAGGGATGGTGTTTTTAATGTTGGTTTTTATTATGGTAAGAGATGTTATGGTCACTATTATGAGGATGTTGGTTTTTGTGTGTAGTGGTTTGTGGTAGTATTCTTTTAGTGATGGAATATGATATGGTAATGATGTAATAATGTTGTAAGCTGTTGTACATTACCAATATGTGTGGATGTGATATTATGTGGGGCTGATGGGTGAGATGTGGCTGTGGTTTTGGAAAATTTAGGGCAGTGGTGGAGCAGATCCAATAATTTTTTTTTCCAGTTCAACATTTAGCGGCGGTTTTAACCGCCGCTAATGCCATACCTGTGAGCATTTAGCGGCGGTTAAAACCACCGCTATATAACCCGGTATCATTTAGCGGCGGTTTTAACCGCCGCTAAATATATTATGTTGATATTTAGCGGCGGTATTCACCGCCGCAGAATAGGCGCATCAAACGCCTGAATTTAGCGGCGGTTAAAACCGCCGCGAATAAGATACCCATATAACCGCCGCTAAATGAAGAGAAACCTCCGCTAAATGACGGACCTACGACACATTTCTAAAACCGCCGCGGAATCGAAAAAACCGCCGCTAATAGATTGCTGACGCCAAACTTAGCGGCGGTTTTTGTAAACCGCCGCCACACAATATAGCGGCGGTTTAAACCGCCGCTAGGACCGGCATTTGTTGTAGTGTACCCACTTGAGGGATGGATTTACTCTCCAATTCCCTATCATATTTAAAAATTTAATGATTCACTTATATAAAAATATATTTTAAGTTAGATATATATATATACAGTTTCACTAGAGATTTAGTTATAATTAAATATAATCATACATTAAATAAATATGATCACTTTTATTAATATATAATAATATAAATAATAGTATTCATTGAAAATTACATGTTTCACTTGGTATGACCAAATCATATGATACCTAAATTTTATTAACCACATGGGAGATTAATCATCAATCACATAAATAAAATTCCCAAGACAGATTTGTTAAATATTTTATGTATGAAATAATATCATTAAGGTATAAACTAATAACAATAGAGAAAACATAATTTTTACTTCTTAAAATTAATCATTAGAAATGGATAATTATGTGTCGCTCAAAAAAACATCAAAGTATTATTTCATTACATACTATAATCATCCATTCATGGATGTATATTTATATGCAAAACAGTTTTAAGGAATATAAATTTAAGGAGTAAATATATATATTTATATATATTTATAAATGTAATGAAAAAAAATCATCAATGTTTTTCCATAACCATGATTTTTATATGACATGTATATGACTTGAAATAAATTTTGACATTATTAAATTATATAATATATTTTTTAAATTCTTTATTAATATAAAAATTATACAAGTAAATAAATATTTGTCTCACAATAATAGAGTAAATTCATTTTCGAATAATGCATCGATAAATAGAGTAATCACTTAGAAATACTAACATGAAATCCAATTATAACATAAACATCTATACTTATATAGATATATCCCTCTCATGTAATTAAAATTACACTAAAAATAATAATTTCAGAACAAAAATCCAAATAATAATAAAAACAATATGCAGAAATATTTTTCCCTTGCATCAAAATTTTCATGAACATAGATAAATAAATAATCTCAATAATTCTAGAATTATGGAAAATATTTTGGAAAAAATAAATTGAAATAAATTCTACATAACCAATTTCTTACTAATAATTTAGAAGTAGATAAATTTGAAATTCCTATAAAACAATCCCTTAAATCATAAATCATAGACATAGAAGATAAATTATTTAAATAATATGATCCCTTACTATAAACTTATCTAAATTTCAAAACTATAAAACATATTGATTTCTATTTAAAGAATCCAATATATAATCATTCATTAGAAATAATAATACTTACTAAAAAATGATTTTCTATTAAAATTTAATAGCATTATATCTCTCACCTTTCTTTGATGTGTACCCCATTCTAAAAAGAAAAATTCATTTCACAAGAATTGATAATCTAATGCGGAAAACCCAAAAAAGAAAGAAAAGAATGGCTCCTGCTCTCTTAGACACATAGTAATGCCTCGACAAAACACTTTTTTCCCAGTTCATAGAGGTTCAATTGATATATATATATATATATATGGCTTTCTTAAATTTTATATTCACAATTATATGGGAATTTATTATATTGAAGGTGAGCAGAAAATATGTTAAAGTTGATATATATAATCAATAATGAAAACAATAGTGATAGAGCACATTCATTGCATTAGTAAAGAATGAATTCAATTGCTGTAGAAAACTAATATAGAAATAAAAGTGTAATAGGCTTTCCGGTCAAGGATAGACTTAGATAGAAAATGTATACATATATTATATACAAATAGAAGATGAAAACAAAAAAATAGACAAAAAATGGAATATTTTTTCCAATTCCATGAGATATATATATATAATTTGCAGATAAAAAAAACGATAAGGTGACAAATTTGAATCAATGATACTAGATATGGTTTGGGTAAAATAATCCAAATTTCCGATCATAGAATCAAAGGATGTCATTATCAAGAATGAAAACAAAGCGATAGTTAACTTTTGTCGCTATTGACCCAATTTTCTGAATATTTATTAATTAATCATACACATACATGAATATTATGACATCATAGATAAGATAAACCTACCTCACCATGTTTGACACCCTTATCGCATTCACACACCTCGATTTAATCATTTGATGGTTGAAGCTCCACTTCGAGATTGGCATGCGTTAAAATCCACATCCAAAGATAATCTCAACTACAGGAATGACTCACGCTGGCCTTCCAACCTCAGATTCCTCTTAATTTGGCCTCCCCATGATCGTGATTGTCCTCTCTCTATCCAAATGAATCACTAAGACTCATCATAAAATCATTTTTTTGTGCGAACCAAAGGCCCTATAACACCATTTCCTATCATTTAATTCATTTATTATTATAATTATTAATATTGATTTATATTCATAAAACATTTATTATATATATATAAATATTATTTTAATTATTCATTATTAATTATTTATAAAACAATTAAATTAATTTTTTATATATATTATCAGATAAATATTATTTTTTATCAATTTATATTTTTTTTAATTTTTTATCACAAATTTTTTATTCATAATTAACATAAATTTAAAACATAAATTTATATGTTTAATATTTATATATTAATTTACATGATAAAATAAAAATAATACATTTTCTTAATAACTATCATAACTATAATTTTGTTGATCTATAATTTCATATTCAAAAATATAATTACAAGATTTTCATAAAATCGTTTGTTAGTAAATTTATATAAAAATTTTTATTATTCAAAAAGTTAGTACAATATAACAGTTATAATGATATATTATTCCTTATATCACCATTAAAATGTATTATAAATTTTTATTTCATGCTATTGTAATGTGTAATGAATTTATTTTCTTTCAATATATTGCCACATTGTAAAAAAGTTATATTTTTAAAATAAAATATTTTCAGTTAAATTATCAAAATTCGAAATCACAGGGAAATATTTAATTAAATTATTTATCTAAATTTATAATTCATTAATTATTTACTAAAAACATCTAATTTGTTACAATTAATGATTCTATCACGTTTAAATACTATAATTTCATTTAAGGAATTGTGGGTTACTGCCTCGTCAAAGTGATATGACTCGTTCATGAAAAACATTGAATGTATAAATATTTGTTATAAAAAACAATGAAAAATATATATAATATATATAATAATGTAACATATTATATATATATATATGTATGATTTTGTTTTAATTATTTTAATTTGACAATGAATTGAATTTAGCGTTTATACGTAATTACGGCCTACCATCTCAGTGATTGGTGAAATTCATTTCTAATCTCAAAATGATATGGAGTATTATAATGACATATGAAAAGATTATATATGATAATTTAGTTATGGATTAAATTCTGTATATTATGAAACAATGATAAATTTAATAATAATAACAAATAATAAGTTAAAACATACTTTCGAAAACAAGGAAATTAACCACCAAAATACATAAAATAACGAATGAGTGATAAGAAACGGGTTAAAAATATTTAAATAAGGTAATATATGATATTATAAAAATTATTTTGGTTCTCTAATTGGTTAGTAACATATTCTAAACCACTATAAAAAGGTCTAAATTCCCCATACCAAAATGGAAGGATATGGTAACGGATTTTCATCTCACTTTTAAATCTATGAGATTAATGTTATATTCAATACATACTACTTTATTGTACCCTACCTAATAACCTTTTTATATATTATATCATCAATTCCCTATATTTCTTGATATAAAACGTCTTAATTGATTTAAAATTTTCATTCAACCCTTCATAGAAAATCTACTCAAGTAGTAAGGTATTTTTGTATCATTTTTATTTTATGAGGAATACATAATTATTGTGCACCTAATTTCTTATATATGGAGTTATTACTGCTAAAATTATATATTATATCATTTATTAAATTTTCTTCATGGTATTTAAGGTTTTTATTTAATATTATATTTTCTAGAGGATAATGATATGAACATGCTTCAAATTGGTATGAGACACTTTGGATGATTAAAGTTTATCTTACTCAAGAATAATCCATGTGATCATTAAATAGAATTTCCATTTGAGTAAATTATATAACCATTTTTAAATAACCCCTTTCACTCTTATCTACTTATTCATGACCATTTTTAATTGTTAGAACCATTTTTCTATAATTTTATACTATGAAATTTTTATAAAATGCTTATCAGAAAACTAACATTATATCTCTCATTATTTAGAGAAACTTTTTTTTCAGAAATAAGTTTTTATATAAATGAATTTAAAAAATGTTTTTAAAATTTATTGGTAAAGACATATTTTCCCTTTTTTTCTTTTATCAATGATTCATTATATTCTTTGTGTTTCTTTCTTAATGGGTCATTTTATATCCTTTTTCTGTACAAAAGGAATACTATATTTACCTCATACGCCTTGTATAGATTCATCAACCATCATTAAATTGTAGCCATATTTTCAAGGAAAATGATTATTTTTAAAATAAATATATTTTCAAAAAAAAATTCAATCGTAATGTATTTTTTCTTCGAAAATATTTTTTAATTGTTTATATTTTATTTCATCAATGACAACAACCCCATATTTTACTCCATTTGGGTGTATTGTATTAATAAAATCCTTATTTATCATATGGATTGTTAATTATTTATTTTTCCAATGATATTATTCACATCTACTTCCTTGATTTATTTTTTTTCCACCTTGACATGTTAAATTTATTTTGTCATTAATAATTGAATTCCCCTAAATTATCTACATAATTTATCAGGGATAATACTATTTTTTAACCATATTTAATTTTACATATGGTGTTTACTATTACATTCATTTGTTTATTTGGGAAAATATTGATAATTCTGTATAATTTATCAAATAATGATATTTGATGTGGTATATTATTTATTTTATATACGAGAAATTATTTGGACATGCAATTAAAGGGTTTGAGGACTAGTGAATAAATTCCCCTAAATTTATAAATAGTCTCATGGGACATATTAGTTTCAAAAAGTGATATATTAAAACTGTATGTTGATGGTAATGACATCATGTTCCGGGGAAATATGACATCCATCAATTAAGTAATTACTTTATTGAGAATTCAATTTTTATTTATTCATGAGATTTTGGGTCAACACATCTATGAATACATTTAATTTTCATTTATTTAGATAGAATGTGTTTTATTTTATTTCCTTGCCATATTTATTTTTTATTATATAGGTATTTATATTTAATGTGTGTCCAGTTATTACCATTCTTTATTGCATACATTATTACAGTTAGTTAATTTATTATAAGGAATGTGTGTTAACATATTTACCATTCCATGTTTATTATTCCCATTGATTTATTGTTTATTATACTATATTTTTCCCTTACTAAGAATTTGAGATCAATATTATTACGTTTCTTTCCCCAGGAATCCAAGAAGATTAATATGAATGATATATAAAAATTTAAATTATAGACTTCAGTTATCCTCTCAGTTATTTATTTAGAAAAAAGAAACAATTATGTTGTGATCAATTAAATGATTTATAATATAATACTCATAATTGTATCTGATTTAACAATTCTACAAAACTAATCCTACCATTAGGGCTTGGTTCCTTGTAGTCATGCAAATGCATTTAGTGGTAAACACTTGATCTATGATATCTGGGGTTGGGCCACTACTTGTGTCATGCCATTCCTCATGATTTATCCCTTCTATATTTTTCAACAATTTGGCATTGGGACTACAATCAACCATATTGAATTCCTATATATTGTTTTTGTAATTACTGTGACATCTTGATCACTATTTCTGATACTAAAAATTCTCCCAGTAAGGTTAGATTCATCCCATGATACTATTAAATATAATATATCCACCGATGGTCACCAATTATGATAATCCATTAAAGAAGTTACTACCTCGTAGATAGGTATTTTTTAAATATAAAATATGAAGTTCAAATTTACAGAAAATTATTCAAAACTACTCATCCATCTTGAACATCTAATTAAACCATCATATTGAAGCATGCATTCCAAATATGAATATATTTAAAAATGGATTATTCTATGATGTATTGACCTAAAACATTTAGGTAAATCATTGTTTTTGAAAGACACTAGGTATTTGGAAGAAGTAAATCTAGATGGGGCACTACTGGTCTATTAATTTAGCATATATTAGTCAACTAGCCATATTCTAGAACTATTCAACGATTGGGGTTTCGGGATTCATGGATGTCAATGAATCATCATTTTTTATATTTTTTTATTTTCTATTTTTAAACCCCCATAATAATATCATTTTTAATAGATAATTTCTTATGGTTCATCTCATCTATGTAAAATGTTTTATAAAACTACATAACTGGTTTTTACTTCTATGAATATCGAGTATGATTTTAGATTCCATTTTATTATGAAATCATAATCCCTTTATTATTTATCTCATAAGAGATTCGGGACTATACTATATCATATTGGATTCCTATATAGAGTTTAATTGATTAATGTTATATCTTGTTTCCTCTTCCGGATAATTAAAATCCCTATGCAAGGTTGACTTCATCCAGTGATAATATTATTGAAAATATCTCTACTTATGGTCACCATATATGATGATCCATCGAGGAAGTTTCTACCTCTTAGTTTGGTCTTTTATTAATCTGTAAGATGAAAAACAAAAATTATTGACCATTACTCATATATACTCATCCATCATCACCATCTCATTGACTAATCATTTATGAGAATGATTTCCAATGTAGGATATATTCAATGATGGATTGTTCTCTAAGGAATTTACATAAAACATTTTGGTACATCATAGTTTTTCAAAAATCACTAGGTATTTCCAGGAAGTAAATCTACTTGAGTCACTAAAGACATCCTTATTTCGGATATATTACAGAGAAAACCATCTTCATGAACTATTAAATTATCGGGGTTGAAACATGAAAAATTTTCATCCACCCCATGGTTTTGTATAGATAGTTTGTGGGTTATACCATAGCTAGGATGAATGTGATAATAAATAGTATATGTGATCAATTACGTCTTCCACCAAATTTTTGTGATGATATAGAATAAAAAACTCACCTATTATGGAAATTGTTAATTGATGTAGACTGGAAAATAGGGAAACATCTATAAACACTATTGATTATCCAGTTTAGAGAATGCTAGTATACCATCCATTATCCAATCAAACCCATTTTTGTTATTATTTACTCAATAATAAATATAATATAGAATTATAGGAATAGAATGTATTCATATTGATCTAGATTTGATGTAAGACATCACACATCATGGAAGAAAACAATATATCCAAAAAAAGTCCCTGAAATTCAACAAGTAGTCTTCCTATAAAAGGTTATAAATGATTTTTCCTCTCTACTAGGAATGACTACTCATGACCTAGGTATATCACCCTTATAACTGAATCTCAATTCCTAATATGAAATCCAGTCATCTTGGAAATTCAATTCCTAGATTGATTCAACCACATACATTACTAAAAATGTGATGAAGCACCCCATATCAAAATAACAAGATATTCTAGTTCTAATATGGTTGGGATGAAGAACAAATTTTGTGATATAAATATCATAGTATCATTTAAATTACCCATTATTAATAATTCCTCAGATCATTCAACATATTTTTGTTTTCCATATTCTCTTAACAATGATGAGTTCACTAAAACACTCCAGGGTTATAAAAAATCAACTCTTGTACCTGAGAACATAAATTATAGAATATTTAACAATTATGCTTATGGTTTATTGGATGTTATATTAATCATCATACAATTGTGGGATTCTGTTTTATTGGTTCAATGGATCCTACAGACTTCAAAAATCATTCTTATCCCTTTAATTTTTCATGTTAGTTCTAATATTCACAAGTGAAAACTATTTTTAATTTCACTGGTGTTAGGAGTGAATGACATCATATTATCATATCCTTGTATAGATTATTTCATATTTTAGAAGATATAAATGATGAGGATGAATTGAAATCAACTAGCACTCCAATAAATCATACATGGAAATATAGTACGGGGTGGTTAAAAAATTACATAGAAAACATTCTTGGATGGATAATATGATTGGTAAATAGACTTTAATATTATTTATTCCATTACATGAGATTTACATGTAGTGATTTTCTATATTAGATGATTTTTTCCAAATTCTCCATGCATCTGTGTTGACTCATCATATTAATGACCAATTATATTGAGAATCTTCATAAATATAGTGATAACATTTAGAGTTTTTATATATATCTCTATAATATATATTTCTATATCATTAGTAAGGGGTCTACTAGTGGGGACAATTTTAATTTTATGATTTTATGATCTCATTAGTAATGAGTTAGAAATAGATCAATTGATACCCATTTCATCAGTTATATTATATTCATATATGGCTGAAATATTTCTGATTTGTATACTCTTTTACAAAGTTGACCAGTTTCCATTTCATTTAGATACTACCAAGGAATAAGTGGTGAGAAAGTTAAATTAGTTTCATGTCCATGATATTATCCTGGAGAATCTTTTATAGATGTGTTTTAAACTGGATATGATACTTTTTAAACTCATATATAGTTTTGGTGTTGGTCGATTTGACCACTGAAAGCTTTATCCCTTCATTAAACAGTTGTTAGTAATTCTAGGGTGTCTATAGTCATAATAAGGAGAGCATCAGTAACTTAACAAAATGAACCATATAGTACAGTCTATAATGTGGGACAATGATTTTCTAAATACAATGTAACACACCAAGGTTTTGGAAATAAATACAAAATTAAACTTTATAATCTATCCATTAAACACAACTTTTCCTCTACTAAGTTTTTAATTTCAAAAAATGTTCATCTAGAGTTGTGTTCAGTATGTCATTTAGAGTCCGATAGAACAAACTTGATTTTGTGGTGAACAGTAACATACCCTTATGAATAGTAATATGAATAGTAAAATGAATAGTAATATGACCTTATTAATAGTAAATAATAATATTATTTTATTTTTTTAAGGCAATTGGATAATGGGATCTTAATTAATTTTCCAATGTCACATAAAACTAAGTGCACTTCAAGATTGTTATTTTTTGAATTAACTGTGACCTTATTTAAAAATTAAATTAATAATATCTAAAAAATTATTTTTGAAAAATATATTTCACTTTTTAATTCTATGTGTCGAAAAATGGTAGATGTGAATTTTTGTAATTTTTTGAAAATACTTGAATTTTTCGTGAATAGTGAAAAATTCCGTTTTGAGTATTGAGTAGTTTAATGACATCACAATGACATAATAATTAAAATAAAAGGCTGGTTTATTTTTTTATAGTAACGTATGACATGATGTGTCACGAGTGTCTTAAACCATGGGAAAATACCATGGGCAAGTCCATGTTTTGGCAAAAACCAATAATGAGGTGTCCCTTTGAAATTATTAAAAAATTAGCTCTCTTTTTCTATAAATGCCCACTCATCCATTCGTTTTCATTAATTTCAAATCCCTCATCCTCGAAGATCTGGTGGTTTTACCTCTCAAAGAGTGATCGCAGGGTGTCCTTACGCCCCCAAGGTTCCGACCTTCAAGATCAAGGAGTTATTCTACAAGGTAAGGGAATTCATCATTCTCTTCTTTAAGTTGACACTTCTTTTATGTTATATCTTTGAATTTCCATTATAATATGTTGGCGTTTGATTTTTAGGTATTATTCTTACTATCCTTTAAATTTTAATATGGTTAGGTACCATTTTGATCTCATCATTTCATTTTATGAAATATTAAACGATGTCGTCAGACTGCCGAATTTTCATAAGGGATCTCTCACCTTTTCTCTTATTTTCAAGATCATCTCTATTCATTTTCTCTCCTCACCTACTGTATCCTAATGACCATGATAACTCTAGTAATATCTATATACTAGAATTATATCATGTGAATGGAAGAACCATCATAAATATTTTTACTCCCTCCCTTTGATTTTTATTAACAAAATCAACGTCCATAGGGTTCCAATTTATAGCCTTCGTGGACGACGAAGATTAATTCTTCAATTTCATCTTCATTACTGGTCATGAAACAATATTTATGGATTAACCAGAATATAATACATGTATTATAGCCTAATAAATATTCACAAACAAGTATATGTGCATATAAATAAGTTATTTGACAAAAATAGTTCATAACAATCCAAATACCGCCAAATAATCGAAGTGGTTGTCATCTAATGATTCATCCCCATTACATGTAACCAAATAAAATAAATAACCATTTTCAATTCGTTATGTTCATAAATATTTTGTAATTTTAATTCTGTAGATTTATAATCATTCCACATGAACTTCATTACTAAAAAAAAAGTGAAATGAATATGAAAATAAAGGAAACGAACAGTCTAGAACGACGAAATTCAATACAATAACTTTTCAATAAAGACATAAATGAACAAAACAGAATTATGGTAAACTAAATAAATGACTAATAGGTTTTTAAATATGTTATTAACAAGTCTAATTTCATATTCAAGGGGCTTAATTTTGAGAGAAGAACTCGTTTGGAGTTAAGGTAAGGGTTTTTCCACCCGAACATCCATTTTCATTCGGGACAATATCATTGTCTAATTACCACAATGAAATTCTTATATATTGTTATGTACTCATTATATACTCTATTTTAGTTTCATATATATTTTTATAAACCATAAACCTTCTTTATTTTATGGATCGTAACACATTGTAATAGGAACTTTCAAAATTGTTTCCAAAAAAGAAGCTTGATTCAAGGGAATTTCATCAATTCATATCTATTTACAAGGGTACTCTAAAATAGGTTTTTGGAAACCATTATCCTTATTAAAATACATATTTTTTTATGAAAATAATATCTTACTTAACTTCTAATTTTATACAAATATTTTCCAAAAGAAATCTTCTTTTAAAAATAAATGAGTATTTATCTCCAAATTAATTAATGATTTTATAAGAGTATTTTTATTTGATTCAATGCTCTTGTTGGATACATGGTATTATTGGGTTTAATAATTTATGAATTAATATAAAATATTTTATTGAATGGATTATGAATTATTTTATTGTGGATGAACGATCCTAAAACCATTCATCATATCATTCTGAATGGTTAGTGTTTATGTTCAATTATTGGTGAAAGTTAGTTACATTTCATATGATAGTTTAAAAATAAATATAAATGTTTTTTATGTTGATACCATATCATATGAATAATGAATTGGACTTATTATGTGATGGGTGGGGCATGCAATATCCCCTCTATGCCTCGGTAGGTCTCATTAGACAAACTATGGTCTTGGCACGAGGCCTTGACAAAATGATTATTTTATGGTCCTAGCACGAGGCATGGAAGGTATGGTTATGATGTCCGGAAAACACACATCTCTCATTATAAAGCTAGTAATTTAAAGTTCATGTGGTTATTAAACTATTATAATACTCATGATTATGTTTTATTAGGGAATTATTCACTCAGCTCATATTCCTGCCATAATGTGTTACAAGTTTATTATTAAAGGCATGTGTTTTCAATTATTCACCCTGTCAAATGTTTATATTATCTTCCACTGTATTGCTTAATCTTACTGAGCATTTGAGCTCACCCATATCTTATGTTTCATTTTCTCAGTACATGAAGAAGTAATTTATGAATGACTTTCAAGCATAATCTACGAGACATGATGTTTCTAGTGGATTAAAATAGTGTTTTGTTTCCCTTCATGTTGTAATGATAAAATTATGTATGTAATTTTTAACAATAATACTAAACTAATCGGTCTTTTGAGATTCATATTCCTTTTATGTATGCAAAAGTAATCAAATAAGGCACTGGCTCTGGGAAACTGGGGTCGGGACCTTACAGTTGGTATCAGCGAATGTTTAGTAGAATACTTGGAAACTAGAAATCCTATAATTAGGTTACTAGAATACTTGGACACTATAAAATGAATAATTACGGAAGAGTCCCTAAGTTAGTCTTTGAGGATATACATACAATAATGTCCTGGTATTTTGGTAAGGAATAGATTTTGTAGATCTTTTAAGCAATACATCAAAGTCTAGATATGAGCAGGTAGAGACACCTCTGGAAAAGATGTATCTAGGGGTAAAACCCGAAAACACCGCTTTGAGATAGACTCAAACGGTAACTGGTGCATGAAAACGGGCCTCACTGCACTCTTGGTTACGACACTCCTGGGGGATATGCTAAGGATAATTCACATTATCATTACAAGCCATTATGAAGGATTGAAATGTAAAATATTCTTGAAAGAAACCATATTTGTGAATATGGGATTAACAATTCATAGGATCTCAATTTTTTCTATGTATTTTGTTATGTTTAGATTATACATTATGATTCATAACCTAATCTAGTGTATGCCATTATTTAGATATGGCGCCTAGTGGACGGATTGGAAATCACCCGAAATCACGTGTCCCCTTTAGGGATTTTCCACCAATGAAAGATAATGATGTTAGCTCTGGTTATGTGACTAGTGCTGAGAAACTCATAACTATACTAAGACAACATAATCAGGTTATGAATAATAACCTTACTCGTATGGAGAATCCTGATCCACCACTTGGAGGGGCCATGCTTGATTGCTTTATGAGACAACAGCCTCCATCATTCAACGGGACTAAAAACCCATTTGTAGTAGAGTAGTGGATATATTCCCTTGAGAAGATATGTCTCACTATGGGATGTAATTAATGAGAGAGGTTGGCATGGCAGTATATCGTCTATCAGGAGATGTGGATCAGTGGTGGCCTTTAATCAAAAAAACAATAGAGGAGGAAGAGATATAGGATATGTAATGGAGGGATTTTAAGGAAATATTCTTAGAAAAATATTTCCCTCATGAGTAGCGAGCAGATATGGAGAGACAATTCTTGAATCTGAGGAAGAAGGAGAATGAAAATGTTTCCAAGTATGAATCCAACCTCACAAGGCTAGAAAGACATTCTGTGGACTATATACGAAATCCAGGGAGAAAAATTGATCGATTCGTTGATGGCCTAAAACCATTCCTCTGGCGGGCACCGGTCTCTCAAATCTTTTCATCATATGAGGATATAGTTTCATGTGAAATCAATATAGAAAAATAATTCTCTAAGTGTTATGACTTTAAGGGAATGTATGAAAAGAAGAGGGCTACTGAAACCCCTGGGATAAGAAATAAGGAAATGGGGAAGAATGGAAGAGTTGAATTTCCACCATGTGAAAATTGTGGAAAGAAACACCCTGCTTCATTCTTAAAAGGAAAAAGAGTATGCTACAAATGTGGTCAGAAATTCCATCTAGATGGTGATTGCAAAGGGAAGAAGGAATCCCATGATGTTCAGAGCTATATTTTTTAGAAGATGGGACACTATGCTAATGATTTTCCAAAATTTCAAGGAAATACGCAACAGAGAACCCCAAGGGATCAGGGACATGCTTATGCAATCACAACTGCAGAGGTTGATGTTCCTAATGACGTGGTGGCAGGTACATTAATTGTTTTCTCAAGTTTATCCAATACTTTATTTGATTCTGGATCATCTCATTGTTTTATATCTTCCTAGTTTTCTAAGAAAATTATATATTTCCAATTTGATTTAACAAGGGAGTTGTCAGTCAAAACTCCTAAGAGAAGTATCATTGCTATAATGTTCTGTCAATCAGTTCCCATTAAGGCATATAAATGTTCTTTATCTGCTGATCTCATCGTCATTCCCATGAGTGAGTTTGATATAATCCTCGTAATGGATTGGCTTTCGGACAATGATGCAAAATGTTATTATAAGAAGAAGGAGGATATGATTTTTTATGACGATGAAAAAGAACACCTTATCTTTAGAGCAGAATCATCTCCACCTGATTTTAATCTAGATCCACCCCCAGTAGCTCCACTATATTAAATTATTGGGGATGAAGTGAATAAAATAACTGTCGGTGAGGAAAGAAATCTTCAAATTGAGGATGTAAACATAGTGAAAGAGTACATTGATGTATTTCTATAGGATTTAACTGGACATCCTCCAGAATGAGAAATTGAGTTTTCTATTGATTTAATTCCTGGTTCAAGGCCGATATCGAAGACCCCTTATAGAATGTAAATTGTGGAATTTGTAACATCCCAAGTAAGTAATGAATTATAGATATTCTTATATATGTCTATTTAGGAATTAGATACTGTTTTAGAGGCTTAAAATGAGAAAAAATCCAATCGTAAGCATCGAATAGACTAATATTTTTAAATGAATGTTTTACTACCGTTTGATGGAAAAACATTTATAAATCAATATTTTGAAAATTTTATATGCTTTATTTTTCAAAATAATCTTATTCTTTATTATTGGTACATTGAAATTTACTTTGGATAAATTTTTGGTATTTTTTTGACAGTTTTAATTTTTTAAATGAATAGTGAATAATACTGCATTTTACATCAAAACATCAATTTCATCTAATTTAATTATATGTTTAGATTAAAAATTTAATTGTTTTTAAGGTTTAATTAGAATATATATTTACCATTTAATCCAATGGTAGTCATTAGAATTAATTTCACTTAGGAATTGGGTATAAACAAGTGCCAAACTTTTCATAGATATTGTTTTAAAAAACTACAATTTGTTTTGACAACATGAATTATTTTTAAATTAATAATTTCAATTTCTATGTTTGTAATTTGGTAAAACGGATTCCATATTTGGAATCAGAAGTTCCAAATTATGTAATTAAGACTCTTTTGTTTTTGAAAATTATGAATAGTAATGATGGAAATTATCATTAATTGTCTTGATTAATTAGTAATCGGGTAGTTAAGGACAATAAAATAATATCATGATAATAAAAAATGGCCCCAACATGTGTATTAATTATAATGGTTGTTTCATGGCTGACCATGGGATGCCTTGTTCCAAACTTTGGGACCCCATGGAATCACATTTGGGTGAAAGTGATACTTTATCTTTTTATTTTTAAAGAAAGGAGAATATCAGTAAAGAATGTATCAACCAATAAAACATTTTTAGTTTTGTTTGTGTAAATTATCTCTTGGAATATAAATAATCATTTGAAAGATAAATCGATTTCCTACATCATAATATTTTTTTTATTTGTAGAAATTAATTAAGTTAAATTATTTATGACATCTTGATGATGCAGTGTTTACGTCATTAATAAACGATTTAAATAAAATGAAAAGATAAAAAAATATAAGACGTATTCATGTCAAAAACCTATTGGATGAGTATATTTATAACCCTTATCACATTATCATAGAAATTTATCAATGTTCAACCTTTAAAATCCGAAACTTATTTTAATATAAAGTAACATTTTATAACTTTCCAAGAGTGCCACTCCTTTCCTCTTATAAATGGCCCCAAACTATATCTATTTACCCACACATCTCAAGCCATTGGTGTAACATCCCAAGTAAGTAATGAATAATAGATATTTTTATCTATGTCTATTAATGATTAAGATAGTGTTTTAGATGCTTAAAAAGAAAATAAATACAATCTTATGCATGGAATACACTAATATTCTTAAAAGATTGATTTACTGCCTTTTAATGGAAAACCATTTTTGAATCTATATTTTGACAATTTTATAAACTATGTTTGTCAAAATAAACTTATCATTTATTATTGGGACATCAAAATTTACCTTGTGTGGATTTTTGGTATTTTTCTGACAATGTTCATTTTTTAATGAATAGTGAAAAATACTGCATCAAAACTGCTATTTAATCTAATTTATTTATATGATTAGATTATGTTTCGAATTGGTTTTGAAGTGAAATTAGAATATATTTTTACCATTTTATCCAATGGTGGTCATTGGAATCAATTTCACTTTGAAATTAGACTTAAACTAGTGTCAATCTTTTGATACTTATTGTTTTGTAAAAACACGCTATTTGCTCTGGCAGCGGGAATTAATTATTGAATTAATTAATGTGACTTATATGATTTTAATTTTGTAAAATAGACTTCATTTATGAATTCGGAATATCAAATATAGCTTAGGGTGAATTTTTGGTAATTTTCTGAAAAACTTCAATTTTTGATGAATAGTGAAACCACTAAGTGGTAATCAAGCAAACTGATTTTCCAGTTAAATGAAAGTTTACCACTAATGTGTATTGAATTTTGAAAATCCGACATACATGGTTGTCATTAAGAAGTAAAATGTGGTTCAATGAGATTAAAATAATTTTTTGGTGAATAGTAACTTATTAAGTTTTTAATCGCGATTAGTGGTAATTAGTGTAGTTTGGGTATAAATAATGCTTTAATAATATGAAATGACCTAGACACATGTCCCAACCTTATTGGTTGTGTCATGGCCGACCAAAACAATCCATGTGTCAACTTGGGGACCCCATGGAGACATTTTGGTTGGGAAATGACATAAATAACTTTTTATTTAATGTAAAAGTAAAAATGACACAAACATAATATGTTTCACGAAAACAATTTTCACATGGGGTTATAAAGATCAGATATTTGATTATAAATAGTCATTGGAAATCTAAAAATATTTCCTACATCATAGTATTTTTTTATGATTTTTAGACATTAAATAAATTAAATTATTTATGACATAATAATGATGCAGCGATAACATCATTATTTGACGATTTAAATAAAATCGAAAGACAATGTAAAATCTATGAACTACACATGGCAAAAACCAATTGGATGAGTGTATTTCGAACCCTTATCACCATATCCACGAAATATATCAATGTGGGACCTTTTAAAACCGAAACACATTTTCAAATAAAGTAATATTTCTTTACTTTCCAAAAGTGCCCCTCCTCTCCTCTTATAAAAGGCCCCCACCTCTACCTCATTTCACACACTCCTCAAGCCTTTGGCTCGGCCAACCCCTGCCCATTTACTCTCTCCACATCCCTCTCCTCATCCTAGTGGATTCCCTTTGGGCAGAATCCTTTCAAAGGAAGCCTTTAGGCTCAAATCAAAAGGAGTTACACTTTTAAAGGTAATTCATTCTCTCATGTTCATTTATTTTATTTTGCTTCTCCAACCCCCTAAACTCTTTTTATTTACTTATTTTGTAACAACACCAGTATCTTAAATATACTAGGATGTTTTTATAATATTTATTTGAGCTACACTCTCACACAACTACATCAAATGGTTAAAGAACATACGGTTTCCGTGGATGGCGAAATTCTGCCTCCCAAAACGATGATTGTTCAATACTCATTTAACACCTTCAAAGGTGGCCATTATGATGTCACTATTTTTATATATGATATATAATATGTTTATGTTTTCATTAAGATTCTATTTTTTTCATTTTGGGCATACCTTTATGGTTTCCATTATTGGGTAAACACGATATCTTCATTTTAGGAAGTGCGGACTACCGCCCCCTGAAAGTGATTTGATTCATTAATAACATATGTGGGATGTGTAAAGGATAAAGTTAATGATATTATATATGTTATTATACTGTAATTATAATATACTCTTATATCATTATGATTCCATTCCAGAAAATATGAAATAGAAATGGATGTAGCGTTCATGCGTACGTACGGCTTACCGTCTCCATGAACGGTGCATTTCATTTCTTACCTCTAAATGTGATGTAATATTATAAATACATGTATATGATGAATATATATGATATATATGTTATCCAAATCATTAATATCATTCTGGATATAACGATCCTATGACCAAATTAACAACATGTAAGTGTAAGAAGTCTATTTTTGACTTAGGAACCAAATACCGACAAAATGAACATTATTAAATTAAATGATTACATGATGTTCATAACATGGTATAAAAGGAATAATGAACTTGAAAAGGATTCTTAATCAAGTAGAGATTAACTCAAGTTTATTATTCAGGAGATTAAAGAACGGTCGGGTCAAGTCGGATACGAGGTATGGGACTTCGTCTCAATCTCCTTTCGTTGAGGCATATTTTATTTTATACACAACTTTCTTTTATACAGTATATAAACCCCTTTGACTTTTACGTTTATTCAAAAGGAATCTTTTTATATGAAGTGTTTACTAAACGACAAAAGGGAATGTTTTTGTCGTACTTATGCGGCGACAACGACTTCTCCGCCGTCGTGACCGTTATTTGAGTTTCGGCTTCCTCTAAAAGCCATACCTTTTATTAAAAGAAAAATAAATACCATGTTTTACTTTTCTTTTACTTTGGTATTGAAAATGGTTTTCATAATGTTTTATATCAATGTGTTGTATTGATATCTCCTGATTGAAATGTGGAAATTTTATGTTTCCTTTATGCATGTTTTATGTGATATGATTATGTTATGGTTCTTGGGCATTATTATGAAGACGGGTGGTTCCGTGATAATCTAAGGGCGGGTGAGCCTGTTATAGATCTCCAATGCATTGGGTAACGCGAAGGAGTGAAACGTTAAGGTTTCTCCGAAGAGATTTTAGGGAATATACTGTGATGGGTATTCCAAACATAACCAACAGGGTTACTCCCTACGTAAGAATGTTATAAATGCCTCAAGTTACCTTTATGTCCTATGATTTCTATGATTTATTCATGATTTTATGAGGTATGTTAATGTGCCTATGTTTTATGGGTAAAGTATGATTTCATTCTTATGTATATATGAACTCATGTTTCCTTTCCATGTTTTTTTATAACCCATACTGAGTTTTTATGCTCATCCCAAGTTTTTGAAATGTTTTTCACAGGTCAAGGTAAAGGTACATGATAAGATGATAGAGTCAAGGATGTGTCAAGAAATAATCCATGTTTTATTTTAAATGTGTTTCCATTGATGGGAATGAAAAATACTATCTTTCTGTAACCACTTTGTTTATATGTGGAATGTAATGCAAGTTTTATGATCTAATTCTCTAAAACTCTAAACCCGAAAAGATCCTCAATGTGAAATCTTGTAATAACTCAAGATTAAGTAAGGTATAAGGCTTGGGTCTTATAGTTGGTATCAATGGTTGGTTTAGATAACTTTATGAGTTAGAATTCTATTAAATGATTATCCAAAAATATATTTTTTTGAAATGATATAGCATTTGAAGATTACCATGTTGCTTCATCTAAGACATGTTTGTTCAGAATGGTTTTCCGCAGAGGAAACAGGGAAGCAGTGCTAGGAAGGCATACAGAAGGAAATAACCATCTGAATCAGCATCCTGAGATGGTCGGAATTGGAACTGAACAGTTTGTTGCAGTAATGGTGCAGTTGACTCAAGCGATAAATGGCGGTGGTATCCATGCACGAGATCAGCCAGATCAACTGCATAGGAACATGTCAGTGGTGGAACATTTCATGAGGCAACATCCACCATCATTCAGAGGATCATCTGACCCTGTGCTAGCTGAAGGGTGGAATAAAGAACTGGAGAAGATTTTTGATGTCATGGGGTGTTCAGACAATCAAAAGGTTAGTCTTGCTATTTATCGTTTGGAGGGTGAAGCAGATCAGTGGTGGTCTATGGTTAAAAATATCAGGGATGCCGATGAGATTGATGCTCTTGACTGGGATGAATTCAAAGGTATGTTTCTTGAGAAGTATTTTCCTAAGGCTGCTCGACTTAGGATGGAAAAGCAATTCTTGGAATTGAGGCAAGAGGAAGACTCAGTGGCTGCCTATGAAGAAAAGTTCACTCGATTGGAAAGGTATGCTCCAAATTTTATCCGGGACCTTGATAGTAAAATCAATCGTTTTTACTCAGGATTAAAGCCAAAGTATCGAAGGGCATTAGCTTCTCGTGAGTTTAAAAGTTATGAAAAGCTTGTTCGATGTGCTGAGAAGGTGGAAATGGAGTTTGCCGATGACCAAGTTTTCTATAACAACCAGCAGAAGAAGAGACCGAGGTGGCAGGAGAAAGGTAAGAATTCTTCAAAAAAGTCTGATGGTAAGAGAACTAAGTTTCCAGTTTGTGATAAATGTGGCAAAATGCATGCTGGGGAATGTCTTCTGAATTCTGGGAAGTTCTATCGATGTGGTAAGATGGGACATAAGGCTCGTGATTGCGCTGAAAAGGATCAAGGTAATGGTAAGAACAAATTTGATTTACAGTTAGTGAAATGTTATAAGTGCAATGAGATGGGTCACTATGAAAACGAGTGTCCGACAAGGAGCTTGAGTGATGAGAAGCAGTTAGACTACAAGAAGAAAGGGGTGGTGAAATCCTTTGCAACTACTTCAGCAGATGTCGGGCCATCAAATGAAGTGGTATCAGGTACTTTGTTTGTTTTTTCAGATTATGCTAGTGTGTTGTTTGATTCGGGTTCTACACATTCTTTCATCTCTGAAACCTTTTCTAGTAAAATGGGAATACCATCTCAAGAAATGACTCCTGAACTTTTGGTAAAAACACCTGGGGGAAATGTTGAGGCAAAAAGAATTTATAAGAATATTTCTATCCTTATCTGTGGAAAGAACCTGCTTGCAAGCCTTATCGTTCTACCTCTAGTAGAGTTTGATGTTATCCTGGGTATGTATTGGCTCTCTATTTACCATGCTAAGATTGACTGTAGAGCTAAAGAAGTTTCTTTTCAGAAATAATTTCAGTTTGTTTACAAGAATGAACCCTTACTTTTGATAACATATCAAGAGGCCGAGAAACTTGTAAAAGATGGAAATGAATGTTACCTTGCACACGTCGTTGAAAATAAAGGAACTGTTCAGATTAATGATGTGCCAGTGGTAAATGAGTATCCTTATGTTTTTCCTGATGAGTTTCCTGGAATAATACCAGATCGAGAAGTTGAGTTTACTGTTGACTTAGTTCCTGATGCTAAGACAATTTCAAAACCCCCTTATCGAATGGCACAAATTGAACTTTTAGAGTTGAAGGATCAATTGCAATATTTATTAGAGAAAGGTTTCATTAGACCTAGCACATCACCATGGGGTGCTCCTGTTTTATTTGTTAAAAAGAAAGATGGTTCTATGAGACTTTGCATTGGTTATAGATCCTTGAATAATATCACTGTTAAGAACAAATATCTGTTGCCTCATATCGATGATTTGTTTGATCAGCTCCAGGGAGCTCAGTTTTTTTCAAAGATTGACTTGAGATCGGGGTACCATCAGCTGAAGGTAAAGGAGGCAGATATTCCGAAGACCGCGTTCTGTACGAGATATGGCCATTATGAATTTGTAGTAATGCCTTTTGGGCTAACCAATGCACCTACTGTATTCATGGACTTAATGAATAGAATTTTCCATGAGTTCTTGGATAAGATTGTGGTGGTTTTCATTGATGATATTTTGGTGGTTTCTAAAAGTAAAGAGGTGCATGAAAAACATTTATGGGTTATCTTGCAAACCTTAAAAGAAAAGAAACTATATGGTAAATTCAGCAAGTGTGAGTTTTGGTTGCAATAAATTTCTTTCCTTGGTCATATTGTTTCTAAAGATGGAGTAACTGTTGATCCTGCAAAAACAAAATTTGTGGAAGAATTTCCAAGACCCACAAATATAACCGAGATTCGTAGCTTCCTTGGTTTGGCAGGATATTAGCAAAGGTTTGTTAGAAATTTTTCATGGTTATCTACTCCAATGACTAAGCTAACTCTGAAGGGTGTTAAGTTTATCTGGACAAAATAATGTGATGATTGTTTTCAGGAATTGAAAAGAAGATTGGTGAATGATCCAGTTTTGGCACTACCTTCCAGGAATGGTGAGTTTGTTATATACAGTGATTCTTCATTGAAAGGACTTGGTTGCGTCCTAATGCAGAATGATCAGGTAATTTCTTATGCTTCACGAAAGTTGAAAACTCATGAGGTAAATTACCCTACACATGATTTGGAATTAGCTGCTGTTGTTTTTGCTTTAAAAATTTGGAGGCATCATTTGTATGGAGTAAAGTGTGAAATATATACCGATCACAAGAGTTTAAAGTATATATTAACTCAGAAAGAGTTAAACATGAGACAAAGGAGATGGCTGGAATTAATCAAGGATTATGATTGTACAATTCATTACCATCCGGGAAAAGAAAATAAAGTGGCTGATGATTTGAGTCGAAAAAGTAATGATTCATTAACAATGTTGCGGTTGGAACGTGATCCTTTGGTTAACGATTTGATGAAATTTGACATAGAAGTTGTTGGTGCAGGAAATCCTTCTGTTTTGTTTCAGTTATCAGTGAGATCATCTCTATCAGATAGAATCAAGAAAGCACAGAAGCAAGACAATGAGTTGCAGGAAAAGGTAGAGTTGGTTCAGAAAGGTAAGTTGCCTAAATTCAACATTGATAATGATTGCGTTTTGAGATTTGGGAAGAGATTGTGTGTGCCTTGTGATTCACAGTTGAAGAGGGAGTTGTTATGTAAAGCCCATAGTTCTCCGTTTTCAGTTCATCCGGGCAGTACTAAGATGTATAGAGATCTGCGGGAGTATTACTGGTGGGATGGAATGAAAAGAGATATTGCTGATTTTACTGTGAAGTGTTTGACTTTTCAGCAGGTTAAAGCAGAGCGGCAGTTACCGAAAGGGATGCTTCAGCCTTTACCAGTGCCAGAGTCGAAATGGGAGAATATATCCATGGACTTTGTTGTTTGATTACCGAAGACATCTCGAGGTAATAATGAAATCTGGGTTATTGTTGATCGCTTGACCAAATCTGCTCATTTCCTTGCTATACGAGATACTTTCTATCTTGATCAACTTTCCCGTTTGAATCTTAAAGAGATAGTCAGGTTACATGGAGTTCCTCTCTCCATTGTATCGGATCGTGATCCCAGGTTTACTTCTAACTTTTGGAAAGGCCTTCAGAAGTCGTTGGGTACTGAATTAAATTTTTTTACAGCTTTTCATCCTCAATCAGATGGGCAGTCAGAACGAACAATTCAGACATTGGAGGATATTCTACGAGCTTGTTCTATGGATTATCAGGGAAGTTGGGACCAACATCTTTCTTTGGTTGAGTTTTCATATAATAACAGTTTTCATTCCAGTATACAGATGGCACCATTTCAGGCATTATATGGGAAGCGGTGTCGAACTCCAGCTTTCTGGGATGAAGTGGGTGAAAGGAAGTTGATGGGAACAGAATTGGTAGAAGAGATGGCAGAAAAAGTTCAGCTGATTCAGAAACACATGAGAATAGCTCAGAGCAGGCAGAAGAGTTATGCGGATAACCGGAGGAAGGATCTATCTTTCGAGGTAGGTGATCATGTTTTTCTCAAGGTTTCTCCTTGGAAAAGTGTGATGAGATTTGGTAAGAAAGTAAAGTTGAGTCCAAGGTTCATTGGACCATACGAAATTCTGTAGAGAGTTGGATCAGTTGCATACCTAGTAGCTTTACCTCCAAGTTTATCTCAGGTACACAATGTTTTTCACGTTTTGATGTTGAGAAAGTATATGCCAGATCCATCTCATGTTTTGAGTCCAGAGGTAGTTCAGCTGGAAGAGAACCTATCTTATGAGGAACAACCGTTCCAGATTCTTGACCACAGGGAACATGTGTTACGGAATAAGGTGATTAAGCAGGTAAAGGTTTTGTGGAAAAACCACATGATCGAAGAGACAACATGGGAATCTGAAAATGCAATGAGGGATAAGTACCCCCATTTATTCGATAAGTAAATAAATTGCGGGGACGCAATTTTCTAAAGGGGGGAAGAATGTAACATCCCAAGTAAGTAATGAATAATAGATATTTTTATCTATGTCTATTAATTATTAAGATAGTGCTTTAGAGGCTTAAAATGAAAATAAATACAATCTTATGCATGGAATACACTAATATTCTTAAAAGATTGTTTTACTGCCTTTTGATGGCAAACCATTTTTAAATCTATATTTTGACAATTTTATAAACTATTTTTGTCAAAATAATCATATCCTTTATGATTGGGACATCAAAATTTACCTTGTGTGGATTTTTGGTATTTTTCTGACAATGTTCATTTTTTAATGAATAGTGAAAAATACTGCATCAAAACTGCTTTTTAATCTAATTTATTTATATGATTAGATTATTTTCTGAATTGGTTTTGAAGTGAAATTAGAATATATTTTTACCATTTTATCCAATGGTGGTCATTGGAATCAATTTCACTTTGAAATTAGACTTAAACTGGTGTCAATCTTTTGATACTTATTGTTTTGTAAAAACACGCTATTTGCTCTGGCAGCGGGAATTAATTATTGAATTAATTAATGTGACTTATATGATTTGAATTTTGTAAAATAGACTTCATTTTTGAATTCTCAATATCAAATATAGCTTAGGGTGAATTTTTGGTAATTTTCTGAAAAACATCAATTTTTGATGAATAATGAAACCACTAAGTGGTAATCAAGCAAACTGATTTTTCAGTTAAATGAAAGTTTACCACTAATGTGTATTGAATTTTGAAAATACGACATAAATGGTTGTCATTAATAATTAAAATGTGGTTCAATGAGATTAAAATAATTTTTTTGGTGAATAGTAACTTATTAAGTTTTTAATCGCGATTAGTGGTAATTAGTGTAGTTTAAGGTATAAATAATGCTTTAATAATATGAAATGACCAAGAAACATGTCCCAACCTTATGTTTTGTGTCATGGACGACCATGACAAGTCATGGGTCAACTTGGGGACCCCGTGGAGACATTTTGGTTGGGAAATGACATAAATAACTTTTTATTTAATGTAAAAGTAAAAATGACACAAACATAATATGTTTCACGAAAACAATTTTTACATGGGGTTATAAAGATCAGATATTTTATTATAAATAGTCATTGGAAATCTAAAACTATTTCCTACATCATAGTATTTTTTTTTATGATTTTTAGACATTAAATAAATTAAATTATTTATGACATAATAATGATCTAGCGATGACATCATTATTTGACGATTTAAATAAAATGGAAAGACAATGTAAAATCTATGAGCTACACATGGCCAAAAACAATTGGATGAGTGTATTTATAACCCTTATCACCATATCCACGAATTATATCAATGTGGGACCTTTTGAAACCGAAACACATTTTCAAATAAAGTAATATTTCTTTACTTTCCAAAAGTGCCCCTCCTCTCCTCTTATAAAAGGCTCCCACCTCTACCTCATTTCACACACTATTCAAGACTTTGGCTCGGCCAAAACCTGCCCATTTACTCTCTCCACATCCCTCTCCTCATCCTAGAGGATTCCCATTTGGGCAGAATCCTTTCAAAGGAAGCCTGTAGGCTCAAATCAATAGGAGTTACAATTTTAAAGGTAATTCATTCTCTCATGTTCATTTGTTTTATTTTGCTTCTCCAACCCCCTAAACTCTTTTTATTTACTTATTTTGTAACAACACCAGTATCTTAAATATACTAGGATGTTTTTATAATATTTATTTGAGCTACAATCTTAGACAACTACATCAAATGGTTAAAGAACATACGGTTTCCGTGGATGGAAAAATTCTGCCTCCCGAAACGATGATTGTTCAATACTCATTTAACACCTTCAAAGGTGGCCATTATGATGTCACTATTTTTATATATGATATATAATATGTTTATTTTTTCCTTAAACTTCTGTTTTTTTTTTCATTTTGGGCATACCTTTATGGTTTCCATTATTGGGTAAACACGATATCTTCATTTTAGGAAGTGCGGACTACCGCCCCCTGAAAGTGATTTGATTCGTTAATACCATATGTGGGATGTGTAAAGGATAAAGTTATTGATATTATATATTTTATTATACTGGAATTATAATATACTCTTATATCATTATGATTCCATTCCAGAAAATATGAAATAGAAATGGAAGTAGCGTTCATGCGTACGTACGGCTTACCGTCTCCATGAACGGTGCATTTCATTTCATACCTCTAAATGAGATGTAATATTATAAATACATGTATATGATGAATATATATGATATATATGTTATCTAAATCATAAATATAATTCTGGATATAACGAACCTATGACCAAATTAACAACATGTAAGTGTAAGAAGTCTATTTTTGACTTAGGAACCAAATACCAACAAAATGAACATTATTAACTTAAATGATTACATGATGTTCATAACATGGTATAAAAGGAATAATGAACTTGAAAAATATTCTTAATCAAGTATAGATTAACTCAAGTTTATTATTCAGGAGATTAAAGAATGGTCGGGTCAAGTCGGATATGAGGTATGGGACTTCGTCTCAATCTCCTTTCGTTGAGGCATATTTTATTTTATACACAACTTTCTTTTATACGGTGTATAAACCCCTTTGACTTTTACGTTTATTCAAAAGGAAAATTTTTATACAAAGTGTTTACTAAACGAAAAAAGGGAATGTTTTTGTCATACGTATGCGGCGACAACGACTTCTCTGCCGTCGTGACTGTTATTTGAGTTTCGGCTTCCTCTACAAGCCATACCTTTTTTTAAAAGAAAAATAAATACCATGTTTTACTTTTCTTTTACATTGGTATTGAAAATGGTTTTCATAATGTTTTATATCAATGTGTTGTATTGATATCTCGTGATTGAAATGTGGAAATTTTATGTTTCCTTTATGCATGTTTTATGTGATATGATTATGTTATGGTTCTTGGGCATTATTATGAAGACGGGTGGTTTCGTGATAAACTAAGGGCGGGTGAGCCCGTTATAGCTCTCTAATGCATTGGGTAACGCGAAGGAGTGAAAAGTTAAGGTTTCTCCGAAGATATTTTAGGGAATATACTGTGATGGGTATTCCAAACATAACCAAGAGGGTTACTCCCTACGTAAGAATGTTATGAATGCCTCAAGTTACCTTTATGTCTTATGATTTCTATGATTTATTCATGATTTAATGAGGTATGTTAAAGTGCCTATGTTTTATGGGTAAAGTATGATTTCATTCTTATGTATATATGAACTCATGTTTCCTTTCCATGTTTTTTTATAACCCATAATGAGTTTTTATGCTCATCCCATGTTTTTGAAATGTTTTTCACAGGTCAAGGGAAAGGTACATGATAAGATGATAGAGTCAAGGATGTGTCAAGAAATAATCCATGTTTTATTTTAAATGTGTTTCCATTGATGGGAATGAAGAATACTATCTTTCTGTAACCACTTTTTTTATATGTGGAATGTAATGCAAGTTTTATGATCTAATTCTCTAAAACTCTAAACCCGAAAAGATCCTCAATGTGAAATCTTGTAATAACTCAAGATTAAGTAAGGTTTAAGGCTGGGGCCTTATAATTGGCTCAGCCAAAATATACTAATTTCATCTCTTCACATCCCTCACCTCATCCTAGAAGCCTTACCTTAGGTATAAAGCTCTTCAAGAAACCCTTTTGGTTCAAACCAAGAGGAGTTACCCGATTTAAAGGTAAAGACTTATCTAATGTTTTTTTTATTTTTATTCTCCACCCCCCTAAACTATTTTTATTCATTTATTTTGTAAAAAAACCAGTATCTTCAATATACAAGGATTTTTTTATTTGAAGGAATCGAGTTACACTTACACACACATTCGTCAAATGGTTAAAGAACATACTGTTTCTGTGGATGGCGAATTTTCGCCTCACGAAATGATGATTGTTCAATATTCTTCTATCACTTTCAAAGGTGGCCATTAAGATGTCACTATATTTATATATGATATATTATATGATTATTTTTTTCTTAAGATTCTTTATTTTTTATTTATGGCTTACCTTTATGGTTTCCATTATGGGTAAACGTGATATCTTCATTTTAGGAAGTGCGGACTACCGCCCCCTCAAAGTGATTAGATTCGTTAATTCCATATGTGGGACGTATAAAGGATGTAGTTAGAGATATTATATATGATATTATACTGGAATTATAGTATACCTTTATATAATTATGATTCCATTCAATTAAATAGGAAATAGAAATGTAAGTATCGTTCAAGCGTACGTACAACCTATTGTCTCCACGAACGGTGTATTTAATTTCTTACCTCTAAATGTAATGTAATATTATAAATTCATGTATATACTGGATATATATGATATATATTATATCCACATCGTGAATATAATTATGGATATAATGGATATCTTACCACATAGACAAATTGTAATAACAAGAACATTATTTTTGACTCAAGTACCAATGATCGACAGAACGACCATTATTAAATTTAATAATTACATAGTGTTCATGACATGGTAATAAGTCATATAAAAGAAATAATGAAATCGAAAAATGATCTTAAGAAAGTAGAAATTAACTCATGTTTATTATTCTGGAGGTTAAATAATGATCGAGTCAAGTCGGACCCTAGGTATGGGACTTCGTCTCAATCTCCTTTCATTGAGGCATATTTTATTTTATAAAAAACATTATTTTATACGGTGTATAAACCCATTTGACTTTTATGTCTCTTGAAAATGAATCTTTTTTATATGAAGTGTTTTACTAAAGTACAAAAGGGAATGTATTGTCGTACGTATGCGGCGACAATGACTTTTCCACCGCCTTGACCATTATTTGTGTTTCGGCTTCCTATTCAAGCCATAACTTTTTTTTAAATGAAAAATAAATACAATTTTTTACTTTTCATTTATTTTGGTATTGAAAATGTTTTTGATAATTTTTTTATTATATCAATGTGTTATTGATATCTTGTGATTGAAATGTAGAAATGGTGTGTTTCCTTTATACATGTTTTATGTGATACGATTATGTTAAATTTCATGGGCATTGTTTATGAAGACGGGTGGTTCCATGATAAACTAAGGGAGGGTGAGCCCGATATAGATCTCCAAAGCATTGGGTAACCCGAAGGGGTTAAACGTTAAGGTTTCTTCGAAGAGATTTAGGGAATATACTGTGATGGGTATTCCAAACGTAACCATGAGGGTTACTCCCTACGTAAGAATGGAATGAATTTCTCAATTTACCTTTATGTATAATGATTTCTACGATTTATTCATGATTTTATGAGGAATGTTAAAATGTTTATGTTTTATGAGTAAAGTATGATTTCATACATGGAAAAATGTTTTCATTTCAAAATTTTATATACCTTACATAGCTTTTTATGTTCATATGATGTTTTTTTGAAATTTATTTCATAGGTCAAGGGAAAGGTACATGATGGGATGATAGTGTCAAGGAAGTGTCAATAAAGAATCCATGTTTTATTTTAAATATGATTCCGTTGATGGAAAAAATGAGTACTATAATTTATGTAACCACTCTGTTTAAATGTGGAATATAATGCATGATTTATGATCTAATTCTCTAAAACATTAAACCTGAAGATATCCTCAAGGTTTATTCTTGAAATATCTCAAGATTAAGTAATGTTTAAAGTTGGGGCTTCATAGTTGGTATCAGAGGTCGGTTTAGATATCTTTCGGAGTTATAATTCTATTAAATTATTATCCAAAATTTTTTATGGTCAAATTTAAATGATATATCATTTTATGATTACCATGTTTCTTCATCTAAGACATGTTTGTTCAGAATGGTTTTCCGCAGAGGAAATAGGGAAGTAGTGCTAGGAAGGCATACAGAAGGAAATGACCTTTCTAATTAGCATCCTGATATGGTCGGAATTGGAATTGAACAGTTTTTTGCAGTAATGACATAGTTGACTCAAGTGGTAAATGATGGTGGTATCCATGCATGATATTAGCCAGATCAACCGTAGAGGAACATGTCAATGGTGGAACATTTCATGAGGTAGCATCCCCCATCATTCAGAGGATTATCTGACCATGTGCTAGCTGAAGGGTGGATTAAAGCACAAGAGAAGATTTTCGATGTCATGGGGTGTTTATACAATCAAGAGGTTAGTCTTTCAATTTACCGTTTGGATGGTGAAGCAGATCAGTGGTGGTCGATGGTTAAAAATATCAGGGATGCTGATGATATTGATGCTCTCGATAGGGATGAATTCAAAGGTATGTTTCTTGAGAAGTATTTTCCTAAGACTGTTCGACGTAGGATGAAAAACAATTCTTGGAATTGAGGCAAGAGGATGACTTAGTGGCTGATTATGAAGAAAGTTTCACTCGATTGGCAATGTATTCTCCAAATTTTATCCGAGACCGTGATAGTAAAATCAATCTTTTTTACACATTATTAAATCCAAAATATCAAAGGGCATTAGCTTCTCACGAGTTAAAGAGATATGAAAATCTTGTTCGATGAGCTATGAATGTGGAAATGGAGTTTGCTGATGATCAAGTTTTCTATAACAACCAACAAAATAAGAGACCGAGGTGGCTGGAGAAAGGGAAGAATTCTTCAAAAAGGTCTGATGGTAAGAAAATTAAGTTTCCAGTTTGTGATAAATTTGGTAAAAGGCATGCTAGGGAATGTCTTCTGAATTCTAGAAAGTGCTACCGATGTGGTAAGATAGGACATAAGGGTCGGGATTGCACTGAAAAAGATCAAGGTGATGGTAAGACCAAATTTGAATTACAGTTAATGAAATTTCTCAAGTGTAATGAGATGAGTCACTATGAAAATGAGTGTTCGACAAAGAGTTCGAATAATGGGAAGCAGTTAGACTACAAGCAGAAGGGGGTGGTGAAATCTTTTAAAACTACTTCAGCAGATGTTGGGCCATCAAATGATGAGGTATCAGGTACTTTTTTTGTTTTTTCATATTATTCCAGCATGTTGTTTTATTCGGGGTCTACACATTCTTTCATCTCTGTAAACTTTTCTAGTATATTGGGAATTCTATCTCAAGAAATGACCCCTTAACTTGTGGTAAAAACACCTGTGGGAAATGTTGAGGCAAAAATAATTTATAAGAGTCTTCTTATCCTTATCCGTGGAATGAACCTACTTTCAAACCTTGTTTTTTTACATCTAGTAGAGTTAGATGTTATCCTGGTTATGGACTGGATCTCTATTTTCCTTGCTAATACATATTATAGAGCTAAAAAAGATTCTTTTCAGAAATACATTCAGTTTTTGTACAAGAATGAACCCTTACTATTGATAACATATCAAGAGGTTGAGAAAATTGTAAAAGATGGAAATGATTGTTACCTTTCAAATATTGTTGAAAACAAAGGAACCGTTCAGATTAATGATGTGCCAGTGGTAAAAGAGTATCCTGATATTTTTCCCCATGAGTTTCCTGGAATAATACTAGAATGGGAAGTTGAATTTACTATTGACTTAGTTCCTGATTCTAAGCCAATTTCAAAACCCCTTATCGAATGGCTCAAATTAAACTTTCAGAGCAGAAGGAGTAATTGCAAGATTTATTAGAGAAAGGTTTCGTTCGACCTAGAACATCACCATGGGGTTCTCTTATTTAGTTTTTCAAAAAGAAAGATGGTTCAATGAGACTTTTCATTGATTATAGAGCCTTGAATAACATCACTATTAAGAACAATTAACATTTTCCTCATATCGATGATTTGTTTGATCAGCTCCAGGGAGCTCAGTATTTTTCAATGATTGACCTAAGATCTGGGTACCATCAGTTGAAGGTAATGGAAGAATATTTTTCGAAGACTGCATTTCGTACAAGATATGGCCATTACGAATTTGTATTAATGCCTTTTGGGATAAGAAATGCACCTACTGTATTCATTGACCATGTGAATAGAATTTTCAATGAGTTCTTGGATAAGTTTGTGGTTTTTTTCATTGATGATATTTTGGTGTTTTCTAAAAGTAAAGTGGACCATGAAAGACATTTAAGGGTTATTTTTCAAACATTAAAATAAAAGAAAATGTATGTGAAATTCAGCAAGTGTGAGTTTTTGTTGCAACCAATTTCTATCCTTGGTCACATTGTTTCTAAAGATGGGATAACTGTTGATATTGAAAAAACAAAGGTTGTTGAAGAATGTCCAAGACCCACAAATGTAACAGAGATTCGTAGTTTTCTTGGTTTGGCAGGATATTACCGAAGGATTGTTAGACATTTTTTATGGTTATCTAGTCCAATGATTAAGCTAACTCGGAAAGGTGTTAATTTTAACTAGAATGTGATGATTGTTTTCAGGAATTGAAAAGGAGATTTGTGAATGCTCCAGCTTTGGCACTACCTTCCAGGAATGGAGAGTTTATTATCTACAGTGATACTTCATTGAATGGAATTGGTTGCATCTTAATACAGAATGATCAGGTAATTGATTATGCTTCATGTCAGTTGAAAACTCATGTGGTAAATTATCCTACACATGATTAGTAATTAGCTGTTGTTGTTTTCTATTTAAATATTTGGAGGCATCATTTGTATGGTGTAAAGTGTGAAATATATACTGATCACAAAATTTTAATGTATATATTTACTCAGAAATAATTGAAGATGAGATAGAGGAAATTACTAGAATTAATCAAGGATTTTGATTGTACAATTCATTAAAATCTGCGAAAAGAAAATAATGTGGTTAATGCTTTGAGTTGAAAAAGAAATGTTTCATTAACAACGTTATGTTTGGAACGTGATCCTTTTGTTAAGGATTTGACGAACATTGGAATAGAAGTATTTGGTGGAGGATTTCCTTCTGTTTTGTTTTAGGTATCAGTGAAATATTCTCTATCAGATAGAATTAAGCAAGAAAAAAAGAAAGACAGTGAGTTGCAGAAAAAGGTAGAGCTTGTTCATAAGGGTATGTTGCCTGAATTCAACATTGATAATGATTGTGTTTTGATATTTGGTAAGAGGTTGTGTGTGCCCTGTGATTCACAGTTTAAGAGAGAGTTTTTATGTGAATATCATAGTTCTCCGTTTTCAGTTCATCTAGGTAATACTAGGATGTATAAAGATCTTAAGGAGTATTACTGGTGGGATGGAATGAAAAGAGATATGGTTGATTTTACTGTGAAGTGTTTGGCTTGACAACAGGTTAAAGTAGAGAGACAGTTAGCAAAAGGGATGCTTCAGCCTTTACCAGTTCCATAGTGGAAATGGGAGAATATATCCATGGACTTCGTTTGTGGGATTTCTGAAGACACCTCGAGGTAATAATGAAATCTGGGTTATTTTCGATCGCTTGACTAAATCTGCTCACTTCCTTGCTATATGAGATACTTTTTCCCAGGATCAACATTCCCATTTGTATCTTAAAGATATAGCCAGGTTACATGGAGTTCCTCTATCCATTTTATCTGACCATGATCCCAGGTTCACTTCTAACTTATGGAAAGGCCTTTAGAAGTCGTTGGGTACTAAATTAAATTTTAGTACAACTTTTCATCCTCAATCAGATGGGCAGTTAGAACGAACAATCCAGACATTGGAGGATATGCTACGTGCTTGTTCGATGGATTTTTAGGGAAGTTGGGATAAACTTCATTCTTTGGTTGAGTTTTCTAATAATTACAGTTTTCATTCCAGAATACAGATGGCACCATTTGAGGAATTATATGAGAAGCGGTGTCGAACTCCAGCTTTTTGGGATGAAGTAGGTGAAAGGAAGTTGATGGGACCATAATTGGTATAAGAGTTAGAAGAAAAATTATAGCTGATACAGAGACACATGAGAACAGCTCATAACAGGTAGAAAAGTTATGCGGCCAACAGAAGGAAGGATCTCCCTTTTGAGATAGGCGATCATGCTTTTCACCAAGTTTCACCACGGAAAAGTGTGATGTGATTTGGTAAGAAATTAAATCTAAGTGCAAGGTTCATTGGACCATAGGAAATTCTGGAGAGAGTTGGATCAGTTGCATACCATGTGGCTTTACCTCCGAGTTTATCTCAGGTACACAATGTTTTTCATGTTTCAATGTTAAGGAAGTACATGCCAGATCCATCTCATGTATTGAGTCCAGCGGTAGTTCAGTTGGAAGAGAACCTATATAATAAGGAACAACCTGTACAGATTCTTGACCACAGGGAGCAAGTGTTATGGAATATGGTGATTCATCATTTAATGGTTTTGTGGAAAACCCACATGTTAAGAGGAAAAATGGGAATCTAAAAATGCAATTAGGGATAAATACCCCCACTTATTCGATAAGTAAATAAATTACGAGGACACAATTTCCTAAATAGGGATAGGATGTAACATCCCACGTAATTAATGAATAATATATATTCTTATCTAAGTATATTTATCAATTAGATTTCATTTTAGAGGCTTAAAATTAGAATAAATCCAATCTTAAGCATGGAATACACTAATATTTTTAAAAGATTATTTTACTACCTTTTGATGGAAAACCATTTTTAAATAAAACTTTTGTCAATTTTATAAGTTATATTTTTTAAAATAAACTTATTCTTTATGATTGGGACATTGAAATTTACTTTGTATAAATTTTTGGTATTTTTTTGAAAAATTTCATTTTTTTAATGAATAGTGAAAAATATTACATTTTACATCAAAACTGCTTTTTCATATAATTTAATTATATGGATATATTATATTTTTAATTGGTATTAATTTTTAATTAGAATATATTTTTACCATTTAATCTAACGGTAGTCTTTAGAATTAATTTTACTTTGGAATTGGGAATAAACAAGTGCCAAACTTTTCATAGATATTGTTTCTAAAAACCCGCTATTTGTTCTAACAACAGGAATTATTTTTAAGTTAATTACTGAAATTTCTATTTTTTGAATTTAGTAAAATAGATTCCATATTTGGAATCATATGGTCCTAATTATATAATTAAGACTCTTATGTTTTTGGACATTATGAATAGTAATGACGGTAATTATCTATAATTATCTTGATTAATTAGTAATCAGATAGTTAAGGATAATAAAATAATAGCATAATAATAAAAAATGACCCCAAAAAGTATCATAATGCTACTGGTTGTGTCATGGCCGACCATGGGATTCCTTGTTCCAAACATTGGGACCCCATGGATTCACTTTTGGGTGAATGTGACACATTATCTTTTTTTAAAGAAAGGAGAATATCACTAAAGAATGTATCACCCGAGTAAAAAAATTTTAATTTTGTTTGTTTAAATGGTATCTTGGACTATAAATAGTAATTGAAAAGATAAAAATATTTCCTACATCATAGTAATTTTATTATAATTTTTAGACATTAGATAAATTAAATTATTTATGACATCTTGATGATGTAGTGTTTACCTCATTAATGAACAATTTAAATAAAATGAAAAGAAAATGTAAAATAAAAGACTTAAACTTTTCAAAAACCTATTGGATGAGTATATTTCGAACCATTATCACCTTATCCTAGAAATATATCAATGTGCGACCTTTAAAATCTGAAAATATTTTTAAAATAATGTAACATTTTATAACATTCCAAGAGTGCCCCTTCTTTCCTCTTATAAAAGACCCCAACTCTACCTCTTTACCCACACCTCTCAAGCCATTAGATCATCCAAATTCTACTTATTTATTCTCTCCAAATCCTTATCTTCATCCTAGAAGCCTTACCTTAGGCAGAAATATCTTCAAGAAACCCTTTTGGTTCAAACCAAGAGGAGTTACACGATTTAAAGGTAATGATTTCTCTAATGTTATTTTGTTTTATTTTGCTTATCCAACCCCCTAAACACTTTTTATTAATTTATTTTGTAAAAACCCAGTATATCAAATATACTATAATGTTTTTATGAGAAGTATTTGAGCTACACTTACACCAAACTTCGTCTAATGATTAAAGAACATACTATTTCTGTGGATGGCGAATTCTGACTCACGAAACGATGATTGTTCAATATTCTTCTAACAACTTCAAAGGTGACCATTAAGATGTCACTATATTTATATATGATATATAATATGTTTATGTTTTTCTTAAGCTTCTGTATTTTTCATTTATGGTGTAACATTATGGTTTCCATTATGGGTAAACGTGATATCTTTATTTTAGGATGTGCGGACTACCGCCCCCTCAAAGTGATTTGATTCCTTATTTCCATATATGGGATGTATAAAGGATGGAGTTAATGATATTATATATTATATTATAATGGAATTATAGTATACCTTTATATCATTATTATTCCATTCCATTAAATATGAAATAGAAATGGAAGTAGCATTCATGTGTACGTACGGCTTACCGTCTCCATGAACGGTGCATTTCATTTCTTACCTCTAAATGGTATGTAATATTATAAATTCATGAATATACTGGATATATATGATATATACATCATGAATATAATTATGTATATAATGGATATCTTACCACATGAACAACTTGTAATTACAAGAACTATATTTTTGACACAAGTACCAATGATCGACAAAATGACCATTATTAACATAAATAATTACATAATGTTCAAGACATGGTAATAAGTGATATTATAAGAATAATGAACTTGAAAAAGTTTATTAAGAAAGTAGAAATTAACTCAAGTTTATTATTCAGGAGGTTAGAGAGCGATCGAGTCAAGTCGGACCCGAGGTATGGGACTTCGTCAAAATCTCCTTTCATTGAGGCATATTTTGTTCTATACACAACTTTTTTTATACGGTGCATAAAACCCTTTGACATTTACGTATAGTCAAAAGGAATATTTTTTATATGAAGTGTTTTGAGAAACAACAAAAGGGAATGTTTCGTCGTACGTATGCGGCGACAATGACTTCTCCGCCGCTGTGACCATTATTCGAGTTTCAGCTTCCTATACAAGCCATAACATTTTTTAAAATGAAAAATAAATACCATGTTTTACTTTTATTTTATTTTGGTATTGAAAATTATTTTGTTAATGTTTTTATTATATCAATGTGTTATTGATATCTTGTGATTGAAATGGGGAAATGTTATGTTTCTATTATGCATGTTTTATGTGATACGATTATGTTATGGTTCTTGGAAATTGTTTATGAAGACGGGTGGTTCCATGATAAACTAAGGGCGGGTGAGCCCGATATAGCTCTCCAATGCATCAGGTAACATGAAGGGATTAAACATTAAGGTTTCTCTGAAGAGATTTAGGGAATATACTGTGATGGGTATTCCAAACGTAACCATGAGGGTTACTCCCTACGTAAGAATGTTATATGTGCCTCGAGTTACTTTTATGTCTTATGATTTCTATGATTTATTCATGATTTGACGAGGTATGTTAAAATGCTTATGTTTTATGAGTATAGTATGATTTCATACATGGACTAATGTTTTCATTTCTTACTTTTATATCCCTTACTGAGATTTTTATTCTCATCCCATGTTTTTTGAAATTTTTTCACAGGTCAAGGGAAAGATACATGATGTGATGATAGTGTCAAGGAAGTGTCAAGAAAAATTCCATGTTTTATTTTAAATATGTTTCTGTTGATGGGAAAAATGAGTACTATATTTTATGTAACCTCTTTGTTTAAATGTGGAATGTAATGCATGATTTATGATCTATTTCTCTAAAACTCTAAACCTAAAAAGTTCCTCAAGGTGTATTCTTGAAATATCTCAAGATTAAGTAATGTTTAAGGCTGGGGCCTTATAGAATTATTATAACTAAAGAAACAACTAGAGGAAATGAGTAATATGGGATTTATTCGACCTAGAGTTTCTATATGGGGAGGCCATCTCCTCTTTCTCAAGAAGAAAGATGGATCTATGAGGCTTTACATTGATGACTGAGAAATCAATGTTATAACAATTAAGAACAAGTATCCCCTACTACACATTGATGATGTATTTGAAAAACTACATGGAGATCAATACTCTTAAATGATTTAACTTCGATCTGGATATCATTAGTTGAGTGTGAAGAAGGAAGAATTTCCAAAAACAGCGTTTCGAACCAGGTACAGACATTAGGAGTTTATAGTAATGCATTTTGGATTGACTAATGGACCCTAAGTCATCATGGATCTAATGAAAAGAGTTTTCAAGAATTATCTGAATGATTATGTAATGGTATTTATTGAAGATATCTTCGTATACTCCAAAAGCTACAATGATCATGAAAATCTCTTGCGCATTATCCTGAAGAGCCTTAGAAGACATGAATTATATGGGAAGTATAGAAAGTGTGAATTCAGATTCAGGATATTTCATTTCGTGGCAATATTTTCTCTAAGGATGGAATCGTAGTATATTTTTCAATGACAAAGGAAATCGAAGATTTTTCCCTACCAACAAACATAACTAATGTATGCAGTTTTATTGGCTTTATAGGTTTTTACTGGCTTTTCGTTCAGTATTTTTCCTGACTGGCTAACCAGCTAACGAATCTCACACGTAAAGCTATTAAATTTGTTTGGAAAAAAGATTATGATGAATTTTTCGAAGAACTAAAGAGAATATTAGTCAATGATCCTATATTGACTCTACCATCAGTGAATGATGGGTTTGTTATTTATAGTGATGCTTCAAAGAAAGTACATTGTTGTCTCCTTATGCAAAATGATAGGGTTATTTCCTATGCATCACAACAACTAAAAATTCATGAGAAAAACTATCCTACTCATGAGATTGAGTTAGCTAAAGTAATCCTTTCTTTGAAGATATGGAGACATTATAACTATGGTGAAAAATGTGAGATTTATTCTGTTCTCAAGAGTTTGAATTATATTTTATCACAGAAAGAACTCAACATGTGGAAAAGGAGATTTCTTGAACTAATCAAGGATTATGATTGCACAATACACTACCACTCGGGGAAGGAAAATAAGGTGGATGATGCTTTGATCAGAACAGATCATGGAGTTTTGAACAAGATGAGGGTTGAAAGGGATCCTATATTCATTGACCTTGTAAAGATTTATATGGGAATAACCATGGAAGGAGAAACATCAATAATTTTTCAATTGGTTTCCAAAAAATCTTTACAAAAAAGGATAAAAATTTCTCAGGCTGATAATGAGGAGTTTAAAAGAAGATTAATGCAGTGAATGATGGGAGATTGAGTGACTTTGTATATGAAGATGGAATTTTGAAATTTGGGAAGAGACTTTGTGTTCCCGATATACCAGAGCTAAAAAGGGAATTGTGGGATGATGCACATAGTTCCAATTTTTCTATACACCATGGTAGCACTAATATGTATAGAGATTTGAAGGAAAATTTTTGGTGGGACAACATGAAGATGGATATTGTCAATTTTGTGTCATGATGTATGGTTTTTCAACAAGTGAAAGCTGGAAGGAAAAAGCTTGGTGGAATATTGAATCCTATTAACATACCTGAGTGGAAATAGGATAATATCACGATGGAATTTGTCATGGGACTACCAAAGACTCCTAGAAGGAAAGATGCAATATGGGTCATTATTGATCGTCTAACCAAGTGAGCACATTTTCTTACAATAAGAGAAGATCTACCACTTAAATGTCTAGAAAGAAAATATACTAATGAAGTGGTGAGACATCATGGAGTACCCTTATCAATTTTTTATAATCGTGATCCATGTTTTACATCATGATTATAGAAAAGTCTTCAGAGGGCGCTAGATACTGATCTTTGTTTGAGCACTGCCTACCACCCCAAAAATGATGGACAATCACAATGGACTAATAGAACATTGGAAGACATGTTGAGGTCTTGTTGACTTGAATTTCAAGGAATTTGGGATCATTATTTTCCTCTTGTAAAATTTTCCTACAACAATATATTCCATTCAAGTATTCATATGGAACCCTATGAAGAAATATATGGGAGAAGATGTCGTACACCGACTTGCTGGGATGATGTTTGTGAAAGAAAGCTTGTGGGCCCAGAACATGTTGAAAAAACAATGGAGAAGGTGAAGATTATCTAGAACCATATCAAAATAGCTCAAAGTAGGAAAAAGAGATATGCCGATAACCGAAGGAAGGATTTGGAATTTCATGAAGGTGATCACATGTTCTTAAAGGTATGTCCATGAAAGAGTTTTATATGATTCGTTAAGAAGGGAATATTAAGTCTCAGGTACATCAATCCGTTTGAAATTATGGACCAAATAGGAGTTGTAGCTTAATTTTTGTCAATGCCGCCAAGGCTCTCCAAGGTTCACAATGTGTTCCATGTGTCAATGTTAAGAAATTATATGCCAGAACCAACACATGTACTCACATATGAAGAAGTGGAACTTGAGCCTGATCTATCTTACTGTGAAGAGCCTATCAAGATTCTTGATACTAGAGAAAAATTATTGAGAAATCAGACTACTTGTTTGGTGAATGTTCTATAGAGGAACCATATAATGGAGGAAGCGACATGGGAGCCTAAGGAGCTTATGGTAAAGACATACCAGAATCAATTTAGGTAATATTCTGTGAATTTCAAGGACAAATTTTTGTAAGTAGGGGAGAATGCAAGACCCCATGGTTTTCCAAATAAATATAGAATGCAATTTTATAATCTATCCATTAAACAAAACATTGCCTCTTCTATGTTTTGAATTTCAAAAAATGGTCATCTAGAGTTGTTTTCAGTAAGTCATTTAGAGTCTAATAGAACAAACATGAATTTTGGTGAATAGTAACATACCCTTATGAATAGTAATATGAATATTAATATGAATATTAATATGAATTTTAATATGACCTCATTAATAGTGAATAATATTAATATTTTATTTTAATAAGGAAATAGGATAATGGGATCTTAATTAATTTTCTAATATCACATAAAACTAATTGCACTTCAAGATTTTTATTTTTCGAATTAAATATGACATTATTTAAAAATTAAATTATTAATACCTAGAAACTTATTTTTGAAAAATGCATTTCACTTTTGAATTCTACATTTCGATAAATGGTAGGGGTGAATTTTTGGGATTTTTCAAAAATACTTGATTTTTTTTGTGAATAGTGGACAATACAGTTTTGAGTATTAAGTAGTTTAATGACATCATAATGACATAATAATTAAAATAAAAGGCTGGTCGACTTGTGTATAAATACTTATGACATGAGGTGTCCCAAGTGGCTTAAACCATGGGCAAATACCATGGGCAAGCCCATGGTTTGTCAAAACCTACTAATGAGTTGTCCCTTTGAAATTATTAAAAAATTACCTCTCTTATTCTATAAATACTAACTCATCCATTCGTTTTCTTTCATTAATAATCCCTCATCCTCGATTATCGGGTGGTTTTACCTCTCTATGAGTCCTCCCAAGGTGTCCTTAATCCCCCATGGTTCCAACCTTCAAGATCTAGTTTTTTTTATACAATGTAAGGGAATTCGTCATTCTCTTCTTTAAGTTGACACTTATTTTATGTTATCTCTTTGAATTTCCATTCTAATATGTTGGGGTTTGATTTTATATATTCTTCATAATGTACATTTTATTTCATTATGATGAGGTACCCTTTTGATCTCATAATTTCATTTTATTAAATATTAAGCGACTTTGTTAGGCTGTCGAATTTTCATAAGGGATCTCTCACCCTTTTCTCTTATTTTCAAGATCATATCTATTCTTTTTCTCTACTCACATACTCAATCCAAATGTCCATGATAACTCTACTAAAATCTATATACTGGAATTATATCATGTTAATGGAAGAACCATCATAAATATTTTTACAACCTCCCTTTGATTTTTATAAACGAAATCGACGTCCATGAGGTTCCAATTTGTAGCCTTCGTAGACGACGAAGTTTCATTCTTCAATTTATTCTTTATTACTAGTCATGAAACCATATTTATGGATTAACCAGACTATAATAAATGTATTATATCCTAATAAATATTCATGAACTGGAATATGTACATATAAATATGATATATGACAAACCTAGTTCATAAAATTCCAAATAACACCAAATAATTGAAGTGGTTGTCATTTAACGATTAATCATCATTCCATGTAACAAATTGAAATAAATAACCATTATCAATTATTTGTGTTAATTAATAATTTTTAATTTAAATTCTGAATATTTATAACCATTCCACATGAACATCATTTCTTAAATACAAGTGAAATGAATATGAAAATAAAGGAAACGAACACTCCAGAACAACGAAATTCAATACAATAACTTATCAATAAAGACGTAAATGAACTAACAAGAATTATGGTAAAATAAATAAATTCCTAATTTTTTATGAAATAATTTATTAAAACGTATTATATCATATTACTGGAACGTAATTTTGAGAGAAGAACACGTTTGGAGTTAAGGTATGGTTTTTTCCACCCGAACTTCCATTTTCATTCGAGACACATTCATTGTATAATTAACAAAATGAAATTATTATATATTGTTATGTACTAATTATATATTCTGTGTGAGTATAATATATTTGTTTACAAACCATAAACCTTCTTTATTTTATGGATAGTTACACGTTGTAAAAGGAACATTCAAAATTATTTCCAAAATAGAAGTCTGATTCAAGGGAATTTCTCCAATTCATATCTATTTACAAGGGAAATATAATATCTCTTCTTGGAATCCATTATCTTTCTAAAAATACTAATTTTATTATGAAAATACTATCTTAATTCAATTCTTGTTTTATAAAATGATTTTCCAAAAGAACATTTCTTTACAAAATAAATGAGTATTTATCTCAAAATTACTTAATGATTTTATAAGAGTATTTTCTTTTGATTCAATTCTGTTGTTGGATCCATGGTATTATTGGGTTTAATCAATTATGAAGTCATATACCATATTTTATTTAATGGTTTGTGAATTAATTTATTGTGGATGATCTATCCTAAAACCTTTCATCCTATCATTCTGAATGGTTAGTGTTTATGTTCAATAATTGGTGAAAGTTAGTTACATTTCATATGATAGTTTCAATATGAATGTATATGTTGTTTATGTTGATCCTCACCCATATGAGGAATGCATTGGACTTATTATGTGATGTTTGGGGCCTACTATATCCCATTGATGCATCGGTAGGTCTCATGAAACAAACAATGGTCTTTGCACGAGGCCTTGACAAATTGATTATTTTATGGTCCTTGCACGAGGCTTGGACGGTATGGTTATGATGTCCAGAATATGAACATTCCTCATTATGAAGCTAGTAATTTAAAGTTAATGTAGTTATTCGACTAGTAGAATACAAATGATTATGTTTTATTATGGAATTATTCACTCAGCTCATATTAATGCCATAATGTGTCTCATGTTTATTATTAAAGGCATGTGTTTTCAATTATTCACCATGTATAATTTTATATTATCTTCCGCTGCATTGCTTACTCTTACTGAGCATTGGAGATCAACCATTTCTTATGATTCATTTCCTCGTGACATGAAGAAGTAATTTATGAATGACTTTCAGGAATAATCTAGGAGACGTTATGTTTCTAGTGGATTAAAATAGTGTTTTATTTCCCTTCTTGTTGTAATGCTAAACTTATGTATGTAATTTGTTTCCAATTATACTAAACTACTCAGTCTTTCGAGATTCTTATTCCTTATATGTATGCCAATGTAATCAAATAAGGCATCACCTATTCGAAACTGGGACCGGGTCCTTACATTCAATAGCCACTAATGATTAAGTTCTTTATGATTGGGTTCATACTCAAGTCATTGATATTTTGGAATCAGAGGCTCTTGTTTGAATGATAATGGAATAATATTATAGTGGACCCCAATATTTGATACATTCATGTAAAAGAATACATTTTAAATAATAATAATTAAACATATACACCCATTTGATTAAGTTATATATGTAATAGGAACAGTTCTATAATGGTCAATTAGTGAATATCATAAGACATTAATTGAATTTCCATCACCACCAAACTTATCCTATTTTTTCTATCTCTATTTTAATTATTTTAAATTTATTTATGGACAAAAGACCAAATTGTTGTTGCACCACACCATTTTTATACAATAAAAGAAATTTTCTTTTACATAAAATCAATATTAATTTTGTAATTCATGTTTTATGTGAATCATCAAATAATTTTGATATAGGAATATTTTAATGTTAACAACAAAATAAATTTACCAATATGAAAATTTAATGATATTTTATTAGTTCAATTTTTATAACTATATACTTGACTAAAAAATAAATCTGGATATATAAATTATCTCTTAATTATGTTCCTTTATATATTTATAGATTTTACAAATATTTAGGAGATTATTTAATTATCTTAAATTAATGTGAGTCTTATGTGGTAAAGGATCTCAATTTTGATTCCACATTATAATAAGAACTATGCTATATTTTTGTGTCCCATATATATGGACATTAGTTCAATCAACATATACCAAGGTTAACTCGCTCTAAATTGAGATATGGTTTCCTCTTTGATGTGTTCCCATGGATATATATATTTCTATAGGATCTATATTGAAGCTGATGTACCATTTTAAAATATTATATTGGCCAACAAAATATGGTGTGTGTAATGAATCATCTTACTGAATAAAGGGTAAAATTTGTATGATTATTACAACTTTTTAGAGTGAATGAGTACCATGGGATGTCAACATACATAATTTTAGAGAGATATTCAGATATCAAATATATGGGTGATCAATTTCACACATAGAACCAGATTTATAGAAATAATGTCGTGTATTTTTCTACATTCATATATTGGGGCCCCAAATAATTAATTTTTTTTCTTTAACAATATCCAAACTCTCAAATGGGTGTGACATAATAAATAGGATCATGTATTCTTTTATAAAAAACTTTCTTTTTGTTTTCATCATCATATGACTTATGAATTTTTATTTTTAAACAAAATGATATATTTCAAGTCATATGAGGTTCATTAATAGGTAATATAGACTGGAGTTTTCTTGAGGAAAGCATTTAAGGATTCTATACTAGGAGTTTTTTTGTATTATTTCTTATGAAATATATTTTATTAAGGGTTCAATGATTTTCCCTATTATTTAAGGTATGAATATATAGAAAAATGGTGGGAAAGTCATTGTATCTATAGGGGTGATGGAAGTAGAAATTAATTATAGGATAATGATAGAAGTATATATTTTCATTAGATATATGTCAAGATAGTTTTAGGTCATGATGAATTGACATACAAGACAATTATTTGACCATAAAATTTAATTCCACTGGTCTTTTACCATTGTTTCATGCATTTAATGGCCTTAAAAAGAGGCAATTAATGATCTATAATCATTTTTTTAAATATTATTAGTTATTATTAATGAAAATAATATTTTTATCACCAATACAGTTAAAATTGATCATTATAATCAGGTTGATAATCTTTTTAATGCATAAATCATAATATTGGAATATGGAAATAATGGAATATAATAATTTTGATAATATATACCATTAACCACATTAAAATATTATTTTACACTACATTAAATTTTAGATATTTTCTAATAATAGGCCCCTTCTATGAAAACGTTCCACTGGTTACTTAGAAAAAAAGATCCATAGATTTCAATACAAATAAAATATTTATTTTGGATTCAGATACTATTTTTATTGATATAAATGAATGATTATTGTGCATTTAAAATTATTTGGGAAAAAAGTAATCACATAGAGGAATGGAAAAATAGTACTGGGTATGGGACCATTATTGTTATTGAAATAAGTTTATATCAAATTAACAAGGTGATCTAATGAAGTATGTATTTTCAAGAACACAAATTAATGGGAAAGGGTAAAAAACAATCATCTATTATACTAGACTAATTGGACTATAGAAAATATTTATAATTTCTATAGTCTCATTTGATGAAACCCACAATAATTATTCTAGGGATTCTTACTTTTTTATTTTCAGCATCATTTAATCTAGATCGAAGCGGGTAATAGTTTACGGTCATATATATTGGTTTCTAAATAGATATATTACATGTTGCAAGAGAATGGAAAAAACCAATGTGTAATACAACCCAACTCTATGACTGAAAATTTTAATGTTGTGATTTCATTTTTCTGGTGTGGGGATTAAATTATCAATAGATATGTATTGTCAAATTATATAAGGCATTTATTGAATAAAAGAATCTAACAACATTTTATTGGGTGATTGAGATGATATAAAACCAGGATATTATTATTTCAATAAATAAAAAACATTAGGTCGGTAATGTATTTAGGGGTTTACCTATAAATTATTAAAATGATAAATTTAAAATTAATGTTCTCTATGAATAATGATATTATGAAACAACTGCATTTGGGTGAAAAAATGGATCTATTTGTATGGAAAATTATGTAATTTTTTATATCATTAATAAGCAGAGGTGTAATTGTTAGTAATGTAATATCATTACTTATAACCAAGAATTATTTATAATATTTAATAAAACAGAAACATGAGGTGAGGATTGTGGATAGGTGATATTCATATTGTAATGGGGATATAACATCCATAAACCAAGCGTTGTTGGGTCATAAGGGAAGATTGATATTTATTGAATATATATAATTATATACAACGTATATGAAATATATTGTTTCTAAATCAATATTTTCACGATTTTAAAAAAAGTGAGACATGTAGATCATTTATATGTTCTTTTAATAAATCAATATCTCATGTTTTGAAATACTCATTTGATTTTTGTGGTTCAATGCTATTATAAAAAAACCTAAATAGAATAGGGAATTATATGACAACCATTACTAGAGTAAATATGATTTATTTTTGTGTCTAAAATTAAACCTTTTTGTATCCCTATGAATCATTCAATAACTAGAATTTATCAAAATGTTATTCCTATAAAATATATTTCTTCCCAACATAGGGTCCGAAATACATATTCCAGAAATGAATATTTGGAACATACTCTATGATGGGATATGTATTTAAATAATTTTTATATAGACCTAGGGTAAATAATCTTGGTATCACTATATATATATATATATTAGGTTGTGAGAATGAAACAACACATATTTCTCAAAATAGTGAATCTTTGTATCAATCCAGCTCATATGTAGTAGTGGTCCATTTTAGCCTATGATGGGAATAAAATATAGAGATTCATGATTTTTTAATATAGGATAATGTCTTTTTGAATAGTTAATGTATAAACCCTAATATAAAATAGGACTGGGAAAACAATAAATAGATTCATGATAGAGAATATCATTTTATCTTACAGTACTATTATAGATAATAATTTATTTCATAGCTATCTATACACAAGTTGTACTCCAATGCAGGAATTGTGAGCCATTTCGTATTTGAAAATTTTATATCATTTTAGGAAATGAAATTGATGTTTATATTCTTGACTCATTACCATCCTGTGATTGAGAAAATAGTGTGCCTCTGAATATGATTATATGACATAGATCATTATAGAAGTTATTTTTCAATGATTTGGATCATATGAAAGTAGGCATATCGACAGCTATGTGTTTATCCTATTAAGGGAATCATGATATAAAAAATAGTAATAAATAATAATAATATAGTGATGGGAATCAAGTCCCAGGTATTTATAATTATGAATATATATATTTGTCCTTGGTTAAAACTAACATGCTTAGAGAGACCCATATTAAAATGAATGGGATGTAATAATTTTTATGGATTGGACTGATGAATAAAAATATGGGTGACACTACTTCTCATTTTGTGATGGGAATAAGGAAATAATTAGGTATAAGAAATCACTACTATAAATATTAAAATCATACATGATTGGGGAATTTTATTTCCATATAATTCGATTATAGAGGGAGTCATAATCTTTAAATTCTAACATTAATATTTGTTGTACATAAATTAAATATAGGACCACTATAATGATATTCTCTATGCTGTTGGCAATGTTTATTGATGGATTTTATATCATGTAGTTAAAAATAATAAAACAAGGATTGATATTCTATACAATTTAGTGTCATGCGATAATAACCAATACATATATGGATTAAAATAGATTTTTTTGTGTAGAAAATAAAAAATTTCCATATCATTTTTTATAGGGGATATAAATATTTATATAAATATGAGAATGTATAGACCATCAGAAAAATTATAAAACGATTGAATTATATTAGTTTCTGATGATATGCTATTTGATCATAAAATAAAATTATTTTACTAATGGGATCAATACATTTTAAAATATTATTAATGATAGGATCCACATAGTTATGGTTTAAATGTAGAGATACATATATTCTGGTTCATGATATGGTGGAAAAATCATATGAACGAGTTAGGGTCTCACCTCCAGAACATACCAAATTATATAAAGGAAGGTTGTGGTTGATCCTTCGATAGGTGAATAATCTACCACTACATATATAATGTATTGAATGATAATCCATACATAATTTATATAAAATGTGTAATTTGATTCCAATTACAGATTAGTGACTAGGGCAATAATTTAAATATGAACTCTAAAATTTATATAGATATTTTGTATGGTTAATACCAAACATCATTAGAATATCCCAATATTTTTATTATGTAATATATAGTAGAGTGTGATTCATATAGTTTTATGTAATGTGAAAATAACATAGTGCAAGATATAATGAATTCTTATAGTGTAGGATTTTACTATATATATTTTATTTTCATACAACATGATATTTTAGGATATTTACTTTGTTTTAATATATCTTGTAAATTTATAAATTATAGCATATTGTTATAAAATTATTATTTTTTAACTCTTCATGAATCTATAATATCAATTATACATGGTATAAGGGGAAAAAAATTTAAACTATTCAAAAAATATAGTATCTGAGTATCACTATATATCATCAAATAATAGGTATTATGGCATACATTGTTATGATTTATGATTTCACCATTCTGATTGTTGATGACTATAGATATAGAATGTGTAAATAAAGAGATCTCATAGGTGAATCATGTTCTAATAAACGTGGTAATTAATTTTCAATATATGTTTATTAGATTAGAAAAATATTGTGATGGAACCCATGAATACATTGATCATACAATGGAGTACTAAACTGATTAAGTCATAGTACCTAGTTACAAAATGAGGAACCTATCATTACCGATGATATAAAGAAACAATGGAATATTTTCAATGGATTATTGATAAAATCAATGTTTCTATATGAATGTTTAAAATAATTATCTTATATTGGAATTAAATTTAGCTAAAAATATATATGACTCTCTATGATGTTTATGGAGTTATATGATATATTTTCAATCATGTATTTTAATGAAATAATATAATGATTTTCTTCAATAAAATATAAAATTATACTATTATGATGTTATTGGGTTGTTTTAGGAAATGTCATCTGGACATTGATAATCAATTTTTTATAATGTGAGTATGATATAATTGATCCACAAATAAAATTATTCAATGTATTTCTTGATAAATCATTCATCGGAGGATGGAATGATATGTTCATTGAACCATGTTATTATGAAGTAAGATCCATTATATTAAGGAATTTTTCTGTCGTGTTATATATCATATTTTGGCTATAGTAATGGGGGGTTTCCCCTCCTATCATTACATTTTATAGAGGTTATTATAAGTTATATATTGTAGAATTAGTGAAGATTTTCTGTTCTATAGAACAATGAAAACTCAATTTTCATGGGTCTCCATGTTTTAAAATGTGTGAATCCATTTCACATCATGAATTTTGTTTTTATAAAACAATATTTGAGATTGAAAATCTATTGATATGTGATTTAATAGGGTAATGTGGACAGTGTTAATATGGTAATAAATAGGATAATATTCAACTTTTATATATACAAATTAGTATAGAGTAACCTATGAGGTTGTAGGTATTAGGTATTTGTAAACCTATATAATAAAATATGATATTTCATGAAATGAATTCTTACCCTAATGAAATATTTTATATTGTATACCTGATATAGTTATATTGATTTAATATATATTTCCATTCAATGGTGCATGGTAGTGGGATGAGTGGCTGGATTGAATATTGTATTCCAATATATATATCTTAATTTATTATGAGCATTAATTTATGTTTTTAATTGTGAATATTTTATAAAGACAAAAAACCTGTTGATGATAAATGACTTCATGAAATTTTTTATTAATTTTTTTCGGCATCTATGAGGGACATATCCTCATTCCAAATGATGATGAATTCTATTGTAGTAAATATTTTCATGAACTTTCTAACTATAGCATCAGTAAATATATCAATACAATTGATTCCATATATATATAAAATGAATAATATTACCTGTATTTGTGTTTATGATCTTGGGATTGTGGTTGAAATTTCAATTTTTTTCGAAAGAATTGTAAATCCATGGATAACCAATCAAATCTTTCATTCTCAATAGATAAAAATATTTTTGCCTGTATGTTTTTAGGGGTGATTGGATGTGGATTTATATCTAATGTATTCTCTAACATGAATATCCAATAAAATAGTGAGGGTATCTCTTTCTATAGAGAACATGTGGAGGAATCCAAAATATACTAAATTTTAGATAACATTCTTGGAAGATATGGTATCATAGGGATGAAATTAGCTACAATGTAGGGGACATATCCCTTATTGGATCGATCTGGGTGAAGAATTACACTATTGTTGTAATATATAGTAAGGTATATCTATAAAACCATGAAATCTCCATGTATGTATATTATATATACTCATTATGAGTGGTTTTGATATCATTGATTTCGTTTTATTTATTATTAATGAATATAATGAACACCCTATGATGCACTATTCACATGCCCATCTCATCCAGACTGGAACTTCTTTGGGTATCAATTCGATATTCCTGTAATTTTCACTAGAATTATTTGAATTTAATATGTGAGATAGTGTTAGGAATATGGATGAAACCAACATCAACCATATCACATAATCATTAATAGAGATCAATTACACTACTTTTATGTCTTATTTGGTATTAATATTACAATTATCCTACACTAAGTCACCCATAACATTCATGCAGGACGTTGGGAGATTTAAAGCTTTATAAAAGCATATAATAATATCATAACATACTATATTATTACTAGAATAATCTATAGATGGTATGATGGAGTTAGGAAAAAAACACTAATGGAAAGAGAAGTGTAATTCCAAAGCCAAGATTTTACATTCTTCTAATTACCTGAATCTATAATTCATATTCATAGCACATATCTAATATACATAGAGCACTTGAAATGTATAAAAACTATTCAATGAGATTTATTTTCACCTATTGATGTAGATTCATTTTCATGGTGTTCTATAAGTAAATCATCAAATTTCTTCCCATTGATTTCCCTTTGATATGTGATTTGACTTCAATATTGACATTAGATGACATCCCCCCACGATTATAATGGCATGATATTTTAATATAATAATATTACATATATTTAGATGAATATTTGATTCAAAAATAATAATATCCTTATTGGAAACATAATTGACTATATTCATTAGTGAATAGATATAAAATCTTCCAATTTTATGAATTATTGTCATCATCTATCGAACAGTTCCCCTCATATTGTACTCATCTATGGAATACCCTACCAAAAACATTGTTAAATACTTAGGGAAGGAAAAAATGAATGTATGAGACCTGATAATCAATAAGGATAATCATTGGATATATCAATCAACCACCACATGACCATGATAATAACATACATTGTGCATTCCCAACCTATCAAATATCACAACCATGATTCATAGTAAAAGCATTATGATTTCAAAAAAATCAAAATTGACCATAAGAGTGAGAAGTCATATTAAATCAATAATGATCTATATGATCTTTTCCAAAAAAAAATTACCATCATAAATATAGATAACCATTTCCTTTTTCAAGGTTAACTAAAATGACCATCAAAAAATATTGTCATGGAACACATATTTCATATAGTGGATCAAGACCCAAGTGTTCCCCGTATAGGATCAAGACCATTAACATGTTTCCCATTATTATATCATTATATATAAATTATTTCTCAAATAATTAGAGTTATATATAGGTATAAAACATCACAAAATTAAACCCATACATATGTGTTTGAGAGTAACATAAATCATATTAGAATACATGAATTGAAGTTGATTTTAATAATCATTTCATCATAGCATAACCTATAGAAATAAATAATAATGTCTTAAATATCATGTAATAATAAACATAAATGAACCATTAAAATAAAAAGGATTTAATATTTAATTATTATGCTTAAAAAATCATATGAGACAATAAATAATTATATTTGGTAGAAAATAGTTTTGAAATAACACTTGAAATAATTACCAATAAAATAACATTTCCTATTTTCAAAATCATATAATTTTATTGATTCATTAAATTATAAGAGATATGATTTGGGACAAATGTTTCCTTAAATGATTTATATAAAATCCTCAAAACATTAACAAATATTCGTTGTCAAACAATATACTCATTCCTTATATGTTATAAAAAACATTAATTCTATATCGTTGTCAGAAAAGATAGATAGAACCACATTTAGAAAATGTAAAAAAATATTAAACCATTAGTTAATAAGGAAACAATTAGTAAAATTATTTTAAAAAATTATAATATTATTTGAAAATAATTTTTTTTATTAATTACAAAAAAAGGATAGGGATGTAAATAATTTTTTTAGTTAAATACTCATAAATTAATTTTTAAAATAATGTCTTTATTAATAAAAATTTCATTGAGTAGATAAAAAATTAATATATTATGTGTATCCACTTGAAATTAACATAAATTACTAGAAAAAAAAACTAAGATAATCAAAAATCATCTCACACATATTCATTACATGGTATAATCAATGATGTTTAGTTGAACCCAGGGAAAGGAAATTGAGTTTAGAAATCCCTTACTACTTTGTCATCAGTGAGTAGTAAGCATCATAGAATATATAATTATCAAATAAAAATTTTAATACCATGAAGATAATGAGATTCATAATATGATATTTCATAGACCAGTATATGTAAAACACGCTACAAATAAGTGGTGAATAAGGCATATCACTCACAGAAGTAAAAGTGAGATGAGAAACCCTCTCATCACAACTCCCTTTATATTTTAGTACATTAAACCCATGTTTAATGGTTTATAAAATGATATTGAATATCTCAAGATCAATATTCATATTTATAATACCATATATAAAACATTCATAATATCATACCACCCGTTCGTTAATAATATTTCATAAATATCATATTTCGGGTGAGTTCATGTCATGTTACCATGGTTGGTTCATTTTTTATAATTGATGATTTCATTTTCAAATGGAATGAAAAAACCATAACTGAAAATACATTGTATTGGTGAACTTCTGTAATTATAAATTTTCATACACATCAATTTTTTCTAGAATGAGGATGATTCATTTGATGAAATGATAATGATATATGATTAGTTTATTTTTACAGTTTCCTGACAATCGTGATCTAAATTCAATTTTTTTATGATTATCCTTATGAATAAATGGAGACATAAAAATGGGTGGATAGAATAATTTTTATTATAAATATAAAATTCATCAATATACATGATACTAGAGTTCTTATTTGTTGATTATTGAAGCACATGAATAGATGGTCAATGATGAAAAGGAATTAAAAGAGGTTGTTTGAGAGTGTTACCTCCAGAAAATCACTTCCATGAAATACCCATTAAGGAACATCAAATTTCTTATTGGGGGAGACCAAAAACAAAAAGGAATGGGGATAGTGGGGAGGATTGATTTGGAAGATATATTATTATCGTTATTTCTTTTTAGTGAAATGGGATTACTAAGGAACTGTATTTACACATGAGGAGGGATTGTTTTAAGTTATAAAATAACTAGTATTTTGTATTTAAATCCTTCCAAATTTGGGTGGAATTAATTAAAAAGAATTAGGAATATAATTAATGTTTTAATGGGTTTTTATATTCTATAAATACATCATCCACACATTTAATGTTTTGTATTTTAGTTATTTTAAGATTTTATATATTTAAATTAACCAGCTACATTATTTAAACTAAATTATGGTAATAATTTAAAAAAAAATAATATTTTTATGAAAAAAACTGATTTTTAAATTATTATTTAATTAAACTCTCACTGTTGAAACTATGGAATAAAATTTTAAAAACATTAAAACACAGATTAATGAATATTACATTTTTAGTTATATCATTAAAACACTATGACTAATGTTTTTTAGAAAATCCATTTTTACTCCCAAAAGATTAATTATTCCAAAATAAGTTATTGTTTTTTTAATTTAAATAATTATATTATATATAACTAAAAAATACATTTTTTACATTGATATAAATAAAAATATAAAATGATAACAAAATATAATGAAATTGGGATTTTTTATAAAAATATTTATTTTTTACTATTTAGAAAAAATTACACATTTCTGAAAATTCGTAGAAATTCATCCTAACGTAATGTTGAAAATCAGAATCCCAAAATTATATTGTATTATCAATTAAATTTTATAAAATTGAAAAAAAATATATTTTTAATTATTTTATCATAAAAAAAATGAATTTTTTTAATAAAATCTTATAGTTGAAAAGTAAATTCACATTAAAAAATAATATGTGTTTATTTTATATAAATAGTTTAATTTCTTTTAAATGATAAATTCTTATACATAATTAATACAATTTTTTTTCCTATTCAAACACACTTATATAATGTTTACTTTATTTTTGTTCTGTTAAAATAACAACAATTTGGATTTGTATTACGCTCTTTGTTTTCTAAAACATACACTACTGAAAATATTAAATTTAAAAAGTGAACTACAATAATATCGTGGAGGGTTTTTTAAATTTTACGTTCATAAAATGTTTCTATCCCTCAAAAATAATTAATTAGATTATAATGGATGATGTCACCTCTTTCTCATTTAATACACAGGATCCCATATTTAATCATAAAATTGGTGGATTTTTCACAAAATAATAACATGTGAGTGTTAATATTTCATAGAACATTGACTATAAAATCCCAAATCTCTACCAATTTCCTTTCATAATAATTATAATAATCCAGATGCATAACTTATCAGTTTGTTATATTTTTAGTGTCATGTATGTACAACCACAATATAGATACATTGAACACATCATGAACATGAGATGGATTTAGTTTAAGATCCCAATAATATGATATTATCCTGATATGATCAATTATTTCTAAGAGATTGATATATCTATGGTTAGGTTTTCTCTTTATTATTCTGAATATAATTTTATATAAATTACATCTCAAAATTGAAAAATTATGGATCACATCAATGATTGTCAATGAATCATTTTTTTTCAACATTATTTAGTAGTTACATCTAGTTTATTTGACCAAGACTTAACTCCAATCCAATCACCCATCTCAGGTGAAAACCGATTTCAAACTACAACTACATTCTAGTACATTTTAGTTTTAATCATATTTCTAGAATTTGTGTATTAATGATTCATATAAATTTTTGTGTAAATTCCATTACATCAATACAATGTAAAAATTGGGAGGTTTGACCCTAATAACCATTGAAATCCATAAATTTTATTCTATATATCTTAAAGAGCTAACTATTACCTCAGATTAGAAATTTACAATAGGATGATTCATAGTGATGAATATCAAAAAATAATCAATATATTTTTGAGGGATTCACCAAAACATTTGGGAAAACCATATATCTCAATTTGATACAATTTAATATGGTTAACCATGTAACATTAACATTCATTAATATATGATATAGAATGAATATCCATAGAAAAATCTTCTTTGAGTGAATTGTTTTGAATTGATAATATGATTAAATATAAACCACAATTATCTCTAAATAATTAATATGAAAAAGCCTTATGGTTAATTTTTTTTTATGAAATGTCTATAGTGATTAATAGCATTCCACCATGACTGTAAATGTCACACATTCCAAACCAAATGTTTTATTTACAGAAATTTCTCTTAGTCTAGATAATATAATATCATGTAAAATACTTAAAGTGGTGAAACACATTAGACCATAATGGTATCCATAACAATTATTTTAATATAATTTGGAGTTATATGAAATTCCAAAAGACAAATCAAAATTTATTCCATACACATGCTCTTATATTATATGAAAACAATTTCATTCGAATTTTATGATCATTATTTTAATAATACAATATCATATTTGATTTCATTATTTTAGATTCGAATAAATTGGAGATAATCAAATGAAATTATTATAATGGATGAATAAAAAGATATTTATGTAGAATAAATGCTAGAACACCCTAACTAATGAAGGTATAATAAGGTTTACTAAATTATGAGAATTTATTTTATCCATTTTGATTGCATAAGATCTCCATTTATAGTTTTTCATCATTGGGGTTTTGGATTATCATCCAAATTAGTACATGTATTGGGAAATTTATTTATATAATTCTTAAACAACTTGAACTTGAAGCACTAGAGTGTGTGTGTAGTGCATTATTTTTAATATTATACAACTCAACTGTAAAAATTGTCCCATTAATATTATTTCCAATTTCATGAGATTTTTGACCCTCCTTTCCTAATTGATGAACCTCATATTTCTATTAAAACAATAAAATTTTTGTTTAATCCATAATTTCTAACTTTTATATTATGGGGACATATTTTCCCCCTATGATTTATACGTATTTTCAATAAACTATATCATTAATTTTTTATCTATTCATTATGAATCTTGGGAAAATACCATTTTAATTTCTACATTATATACACAATGAAATATTTATTTATAATGACCAATGTATCTTATATATATTTCATTTTGGATAAATAGATTTTTTCCACAAATTAATCGATCAAATATTACATTTAGATAAGAGAATCAGTCTACTGTCAATCCTTTCAAGCCTTGTAAAATTTATGACATAGGTAACATTGGATTCATCATTATTTTTATTTATCTTTTATTATTAATTTTCTATCTATATGTGCATAATATTAAGATTGTTCCTAATAAATAATAACCCCATAAACAAATAATATTCCTTGGAATATGTCTCTTCCAATATTAAGTTATTTTTTAAAAGATTCTACCATTGAATTTATTCTCCTTCCAGTTGATAATATACTAGAGAAAAATTTTCATGACCCAAGAATAAATTAAGAAAATATTTTCAAAATGTCATTGATGAATCAATAAGATACTAGTCGATCAGAATAACAACTAATGAATATTGGATGTTGCTTCATTATTTACTAAATAATAAATTTTATCTCTATTGATAATTTGGAAAATAAACATGATTCCTAAGTAGATAATTTTGTATAGAATATCTTGATGATTTAGTATTTCAGCTCCCATAATAATTGGTTACACTGAAGAAAAATCATTCTATTATTTTTACCACTAAATATTAACATTGTTTCTTCATTATCCAACCACTAAATAAAACTAGAAATCATAAAATGATAAGAAATAATCATAATTAATGACCAAATATTTATAAAAAATCAATTATTGAATTTATATATCATAAAACCTTCTTCTTTGAAACCATAGGTTTGACCTATTTTATTCATCATAGATATGACATCATTTAGAATATATCTGATACTTAGTCTTATACCGATGGTTTTCCAAAATTATTTATATCCTTAATCTTTGAAGATTATTTAAACCCTACTCAAATTCATACTATAATGGAAGGATATTTCCATAAAAAATATTACCTCTATTTAGATGAATATCAAGTAAAAAATAATTTACACACTACTTATATAAAGGATTAGAGATTAGAGATTTTTGTAATTCAATTTTCTTATTTTATAAAATATGTTCCACATCTCCCATGAATTATTCTCACATAGTACCCATCATATTAGTACCATATTTAAACATTTCTTCATTATCATTGGAAGAAAACAATAGAAAGGATGACCTCAGATGATCATCAAGGGTAAACATAGGAGATATCAATGTATTAATATATGGAATAATATTATATAAATAATTTCATGTAATAATGAAAATAAATTATGATTTTCATACCTAATCTATCTTGGATTGTATTTTTCATTCCCAATATAGTCATTATAATATATGAAAACATAGACCATAAGTTAGAGAAATCATCCTATTTCATTCATTATCTAAAAGATCATATAATAATATTTTGGAACCATCATAAATATTTTATACTATTTCATAGGTAATGTTTATCTACCCTGCCCATGAACCTAGGTGATTAGGACACACTATTTTCCCATTAGGGTTTGGATGCATTACTTTCCTATAGTGTATGTAGCCTTTTGACTAGTTTATCCTTCTTATAATATTTTATATAAATCATTATCCATTGAATTTAAGAGAAATATTGGTACTAACTATCACATTATGAATACCATAAATATGTGTGAAATATAAATATAAATCATATTAAATCTTATAAAAACAAATTGGGTTTCATGAACATTTCATTATAGAATAGCCTATGAAAAATAATCTGGTTTCAAAAATATGATGACATCTAAAAACCAAACCTAACATAAAAAAATTAATATTATATCAATAAATTGTATCCTTATTAAATAGTATGTAACATAAAATAATGTAATCATATATGTAAAATATTTTTTGAAGGACAGCTGAAATAATTATTAAAAAAATAATATTTCTATTTTCAAATAATTTCATTTTATAAAGTATTTTTTAAAATTCTATTTTTATTCTGGAATAAACATGTCATATTGTAATCTAGTCATAAATTACTTATTTCTGCATGAATGTGATGAAATAAAATCATAACGTAAAAGATGAAAAACATTTCTTCATTATTGTTTTTGGAAAAGTATCAAATAACATCACTTAGAAAATGAAACAAATAATCTGATCACACCATTTTATAAAAAGATAGAATTGAGAAGAAATTATAACTAAAAATCATATGAGATTATCAAAATAATTTTTGGATCCAATTTTAGAAAAAATTGATATGGATGAAATTTTTTTTTGAGGGGAAACATTGACAAATATAAATATAAATTCCCTTATAACTATAAAATCATAGAAATGGGAAAAAATGAATAGATTGTTTCTATCTACATAAAATACACATATGAAATTTTAAATACAAAATATTATAATAAATATTCATTTAGCCTTTATTATTAGCATGGTATAATCATTGAATTATAATTTTATCAAAATTATTCAGAATTTAGTCAACAAATCACTTTTCTGTTTATATTAGTCGAATAATATGCCCGATAAAATTAATAATTACCTATTGAAGCAGTTAACAAAATTAAGATAATGAGATTAAAGATATTTTATATCACTTTGTATTGTATACATAATCAAAAAATAAATATTTGGTGAATAGGGAATATATATCAAAGATATAAAAGTGAGATAAGAAACCCTTACACCACACATCCCTTTTTATTTTTTCATAATTTAATAACCTTTATAAATGTTTAATGAATTTTATTAATTCATTTTAGAACAATATTAATCTTTTTAATACCATTTATGATTATTTTATAATATCTTACTACTTATTCATCAATACATTTACACTATTTTCATTATTTCAAGTGTTTTAGTTTCATGGTTTCATGGTTAGTTTATTTCATTATAATTATAGATTTTCTTGTAAAATTGGAATAAAAGCCTAGAATTTTAATGAAATGGTATTTATAAACTATCACAAGTTCAAATGTCCATAGATATAATTTTTTCTAACATAATTTTTATTCATTTGTTAAAATGTTAATGATTAAGGTTCATTTATTTTGGTTGTTTTCTGACCATCACAAACTAGTTTCATTTTATTAAATATATTGTCTATATATTTTACCTAGAATGTGAAATATGTTATCAAATATATATTAATATAATATTTATCCATTATAATACTTTTATTACCATCCTTCAAGGTTATAATGGAAAATAAAAAATCATTATCTTCAGCGATAATAAACCCCCAGAAATTGGACAATGGTTTAATTACATTGAATAAGAGAAGACAAAAATGGTATGGATAATGTATTATAAATAAAAAATATAATATTGTTATATTTATAATACATGAAATTAATATTTCATTTATGGGTGAATGTGGTGAAGTGAATATTGAATAATAAACAAAACTATGAGAGGTTGTATGAGAATGATTCCCCTTAAGTATCACCTCTATAAAGGACCCCTTACGCATTATATAATTAGACATGTGGTGAGACCAGTTGAACATGAAAATGGAGATATTGGAAAGAAGTTATTTTTTCAACAAATGTTCTTTCTATTTGTTTGATTTGAAATAGTGGGTGAGGAGGAGGGGAATTTATACATGAGTAGGTGTGGTTTTAAGTGGTCAAATAGTGACTCTTTTTTATTTAAGACCAACCACATTTGATTGGAATTTTTTCCAATGAATTTTGGACAATAAATAATTTCACAATTTTTTTTTTAGTCTATAAACACAACTTTTCCCTAATTAATGATGTATTTTTTTTATTTTTTTATTTTAAATTAAAAATTAACCTGGTACATTATTTTACAAATATTTTTTAACTATTTTTTATACCATAATATTATTTATATGCTTAAAATAAAAATGAACAAATATCAATACGCTGCCCTCTTGATTCAAAATATTTAATCTATTTTTAAATTGTAAAATCACACACAATTCAAAATTACATTCAAAATTAATTCATCCAAATGCAATGAAAAATACTATATTGGAAAATTGTTTTCTGAACTAAAAATGTACATATACTATAATTATGTATAAATAATTTTAAAAAATATAATTATAGAGATTATATAAAAGTAATATATACTTATTTTCATTTCATATTAACATAAAATCATAACATTACTTATAAATATAATAAAAATGATTGATTTATGAAAATCACTTTTTTTAACAAATATCTGTATAATGAAACATTTTATAAAATTCCAAAAAATTTAACATATGGATATTATAAATTGATGAAACCAAAAGTTAGATATTATAAAGGTTTTAAAAAATAATTTTATTTATTTTTTTATAAAAATAAATAAATTTTAGTGTTTTTTGATGAAACTCAATATTTGACAGATAAAATGAATTTAATAAAAATTATGGGATTATTAAAAAAGATTAAATAATTTTTTTGAACAATAAATTAATATATGATTCATAATGGATCCAATAATATTCAAACCACCAATTTTATTCATATTTTTAATTTTCATGTTAATATAATAATATCTAATCATTCATTTAAGATTATTGTTTGGTGAAACATAAGATATCAATGGGAATAAATTTAAAATGAAAAATACCTTAAAATAATGTTGTGATGAAATTTTACATATAAATTTATCAATTTAAAATAATTATATATTTATATGGATTAATGTGAGATACCAAATGGACCTCATGAGGTTAGAAATTGTTTTTCAGATTTTATATTTGTAAAATTCACATAATATAATTCATAATGATATTTTAGTATTGAGTATTGGAATAAATAATGGTTTTAATATGACATTTGTTCATATTATCATTTTCTATATGATTCTCTTCAGTTGTGAGTATTCCATGGGACCTCTCTATAATCACCAAATTTAGGATGAGTTTCTTTTATTATATTGATGGAATCAATATTTGTGGTTGATGGAGGTGATACAAAATTTGATCAAAGGATATGATACAAAAAAAATCCCACAAAAATAAATCAATACTGGTTATTAATATTTTAGAGGATTTTAATTTTATTGTGATATTGAAAATGAATAATAATTTCTAGGAGAGACACTCCATATTCCCTCAGAAATCACTATGGATTATTGGAGAGATAATATCAAGGAATGAATTATTCCTTGTAGAATCAAATTTGATTCCATGATAGTGTAATCGGAATATAAGGACTCTCCATGAATTTAATATGAATGTTCATTTAATGAGATTCATTTTATTATTGTGTTTTCAATATATGATTAAAATATAAAAGGATTTAAAAGATAATAATAGTGTTCATTAGTTGTAACTGAAATATTATCTCTATAGCATTCAACTATATAAATTATGAGGATGTTAAATATATAATTCCTAAATCAATGAAATTTATTTTCATTATTCATAAATATATATCGAATTATATTATAAAATTATACCCATATGGTATGATTATGTAACATTTTTCTTCATATTTTAGGGACTTGGAATCCTATTGTATCATTAGTGCTCATCAATAATATAGAGGTCCACAATTAAAATGAATGTATTCAAAATTATGTTACTGATATAGATTCAAAAATCATTTTTTTATGATTTAGTTGATTTCCCTAATTTTAATTCAATCATTTATCTTCCAATTAGTTTACATTATATGAAAATAGTATAGTATCATCTTGGTGTTGGACCTCCTGAATAATGTATGTATTGGTGATATTTTTGAACTTCGACTTTTGTTATGGTAGATTTAGTTAGATACATTATATCAAAATATGATTTATATTGAAAATTGTCATTCACGAAATTAAAATGAGTCATTTCCTCATCCTGATGATATAATGAATTTTATTATACTTTTGGGAATTTAAATCCTAGTGTTACTTGTGGAGTGAAATACATTTCACTATTTATTTTTGATGTCCATTGACACTAATCAATGTAGGACATTTTTCCTCTTCTGTATCAATTTTCACTTATCATATCTCATTAATGGAGGTTTATACACCTTTCATAAATTTTAGATGAGAATATATTATATCTCTTTTTTCTCATGCTTCAATAATATCATTTATAAAAGTGGAAGATAATTAGACATTTTGTGATTTTATAAACTTAATAGAATTATAATAATATCATAATGGGGTAATTGTTGAGGAATAATAAGTATTGGAATTAAATATATATTCCATAGTATAATAAATTTAATCAATGGGATGATATTTATATTTATAATTAGATATTGGTTATTATATGGGGACACCATTATCTGGGGTTTTATTATATTCACTAACATTACATCCCTCTTTAATATAAACTCGATGTGTTGATGATAGTAATATCATGAGAATGGTGCTGAATGTTCATAGGATACATGTTTTACCTTTTTAATGGATTAATGCTTATTTTATTGAATATTTTATGTTTTGTAGTCAAAATAATAGATAAATTATCCACAATGATATAGAATTCAATAGAGAGATTAATCCTTCTAGATAGTGTGGTTTTCCTGTCAATTGTCTATGGTTTCCATATATATTTTAAATTATACAAACCATTATATGATTAAAAATTTCAAATAATATTTGACTCATTATATGTGGTTTTCATTGTAACACTGAAGAATTCTAATGAATAACATTGTATTCAATGTCATGTATACTACACTAAACCATGATTATAAGAGAATATTAATAAATAAGACATAATGATATAATTCATTAATATAAGTCTTTTATATATCATTCAATATAAAAATAAATGATTTTTACGAGAATTACCTTATACACTATGATCATATTGTGTTAAACACATCACTGAGGTTAGCTTTTGTTACAGTCATCCCAAATATTAATAAGACTCTAAAATATTAATAATACATTATTTTTTAATAGAGTTTCACAATACCATACATTAAATTTGGGGGAATTATTATTAATACATAAATTACTAAAAATATTGATATATATTTTTTATTAATGAAATGAAAATTGTTTAGAAGGAATATATTTTTTTCTCTAAAAACTAATATTTTCCCCTAAATAATGTTCGGTTGACCATTGAAAAAAATATTATTATTTATTTTTATCACATTTATATAATTTATATGATAAAATTAATAATATTTTTAAATTCATAATAAAATATTTATATTAGTGTACATTTTTTATAATTTTCTGAAATGTTTCATTTTTCAATAAATAGTTAAATATACTGAATCATAATTGGAAACTGCATTTTCATATAAAATATTAGTAAATGAAAATAAAAAAATCAATTTATTTTAAAGTAGAAATTTATGAAATATAAAAATATTAATACCACTTATTTGTTGTTTATCATTTTCATTTTAAATTTGATATAAAAATTTTGTAAACTTCTGAAAAGTTTCTATTTGAAAACATACTCTATCACCATGCCTGTGGGATAAATTTTAATTTATGATTTTCAAATTTTTTAAATTAAATTGTATAAAGAAAATTATGTTTTTTTCAGTAATTTTATTTATAATATAATATATTGGACTTTATTTTTTACAATAATAATTAATTTAAATATATTAAAATTATTTTCAATGATTAAGATTAAAACTGGGGTTTTCACATCACATGATCATTTTTAAAAAATTAATTTCCAAAAAAATATGATTGTTATTTAATAAATATGAACTCATAATTATAATAATTATTTTTATGTTTACTAATAAATCTAATTTTAATTTTTTCTTAAATTATAAATTTAGTAGGTAAAATAAAAGATACATGATACCGTGGTAAAAAATTATTCTTGTAAAATTATAAAAACAAAACTACCTTGAAATATCTTGATATAAAATGTATTTTATTTTCAGGTGGAGGTGGTTTTAGGAAAAATATTATCTACACAACATTCTTAATCTATTTTTTGGGTCACATTAGGTGTGAGTGACATCCAATTACTAAATACGTTTTGGTGTTTTCAAAAATGCCACACCTAAATTATAAATGGGAGAAACTACCTTAACATATTCACACATAACCAGCCGTTTGAATCATCCCAAACATAGAAACATCAATTCCCAAATTCTAAAATACCATCCTAGAAATCTTATATTAGTCATAAATACATCCTAGGAAAACCTTTGGATAAAAATAATATGCGGGATTCTTAAAGAAGAGTTATTGTTCCTCAATGAGAATGCAAATTTTATTTGTTTATCATCCTCATTATAGTCTTATTAATCCATTATTATATAACTAACTAAGTATATTCCATAAACAATGATGTTATTATAACAAATTCATGACCATAAACCACATCCACTTAAATCAAATGGGTGATGAAATCACATATCATTTGTATGAAAGACTACCATCTCATGAACCGATGTAATTCATTCCACTTTACTACCTCTCAATGTTGGGAATGATGATGGATACCAAAAAAATATATGATAGGGAAAATATTTGTCGTTATATATTTTTACATCATATAAATTTATTTTAAATTCTATAATCTGGTTTATGATATAATAATATTTGTGTGTACAATAGACAATCTCCCCTAGATGAAATATGATTCATCCTTAACTAACACCTTACATAGATGGTGATCATGATAATGCTAATTATTATATGTTATCCAATTGTAAAAATTTATTATATTCATGAAATATTTTTCATTATTCAACGATAATAGATCGTTTTCTCTTTTCACTCACATATTGACAACAACATTGTTCATGTATGTGTGAACTACAACCTTCTCAAAGCCATGTGATTCTATTTTCACCACCACACAACATGGATGAAATATATAAGCATATTTAATGAAATATTATGTATTATTTTATATTATGATATAGTTTTAATGTTAAAATATTACATAACATGTTTCAATCATTATCTTTTATAAAAGGATATTTTACTCATGTGTACGTACGACCTACCCTTTCCATGATTGTTACATAGTCCATTTTTCATTAACATATTTCCTAATTGGGTATAAAAGTAAATTTTTTTATAAGTACAATAATTATTACATTATTTGTATTTTATTGTAGATTAATTGTAATAATATGTTTAGGAAATGGATCCTTTATGATGAAACACACATGAGCATTCAAAACCCAAGGAACTGAAAATAACATAATATTCTTATAGGAATGGTCATATGATAAAATAAAAGTATAATAAATTATATTATAAATATAAATTTGGTTATTTTTAAATTTAATAAAATTTCATAAACAAATTTATATGATGTTTAATAACTTTTAATAATACGAAAGGGGGAGGTAATGGATTTCATCTGAATTTTATTTCCTGGAGGAATATTGTAATTTTATGCACCAATTTACTTCTATATGGGGTATATAATACCCACTGGATTGTAATATCATGAAATTATAATAAATAGTTTTATTTTATATTTCAATATTAATTATTTCATCTATGATAATTTGAATCAGTTGTTAGTAACAGGTAAATAATTTCACAACTCAACTTCATTTTAGTTGGTTATATTAATTCATCTTTTTATTGATATTCTAAGAATATGTTTATAATTAATAATTAATATATTATGTTTAATTTACACATGTAATATATGGAATTATTTTTTATATGAAAAATTTAGTTTTTATGTAATTATCACTTTAATATTTTGATCTTTATAATGTTTTATATCAAAATCTCTTTCTAATAGTGATTTTCAATTCATCAATTTCAATTAAATGATATTCATAAAATATTTTATTATACAAACTTTTATTTTTCTTCTACTATAGTTATGGATGATATTCACTTATAATGGTATAATTTTTGAATTATTTTATAATTCAAATGTTTTAGAATAATTTTTTTATGAATATTTTTCTTTATATATCTCTTTGGTTATAAATATGTTTTCTTCAATAACCATGTATTCTAAAATAATTAATATTCTTTTAAGAGTTTTGAAATTATTTATAAAATATATTTTTACCAGTTGTATCTTTTTATGAAATGATTTCAAACAGAAAATAATATTAATTTACCAATTATTCTACTTTATTACAATTATTACAATTTAAACGGAATGATATTTTTAACATGATTCTAATGTATAAAATTACCCACCAACATGACTTTAATTTCATTGTAGAATAATTTTCATGTTTCCAAGGTAAATTTATAGAACGTGTTTTACCTATTATTCTAGAAATAATTTTTTTATTAAAATATGGTTTCAAAGAATATGATTCTAATTTGTTTTATGTTTTATGAAAGGATTATGAAATAGAAAAGGATATTTTCATCAAGAATGTATTGAGATATATTTTTTGGTATTTATTTTCATTAGATAAAAAACATTTTTTAACATATACTCCAATGAGGAAATATTGTGTTGATACCATCAGTATTCTTCATATGAATGTTTTGTGACAATATTTACCATGGATAGGGTTAAAATTTAATTCCCTGGTTCAATTATGTAGTCATTTACATTCCCTTTGATTATTCAATTCCCCATGATAATTTAACTTCATATTTTCCAAATATATCCATATTATTTATAATAGATATTATTATTTCAAAAACATTATATCATTTCCACATATAATATTCTATATATAATGGACATTTGTTTAATTTAGAAAACTTATAAATATTTATTCTTCACTCAATATGGATATTGGATGGTGAATAAAAATGTTCATGAATTAAATACATAATTATATATATATGAAATCATTAATAATTTTATTGAATTGTTGGACTCAATATTATATATCCCCTTGATACAGTTATATGTCACATGAGAAAAATCAGAATGAAATCATTTAATATAATTTTACCTATATATTAATCTATCTTGTGAATTTTAATGATGATATAGGTATCATGTTTCTGAGAAATGAATTCCAATAAATAATAAATTCAATTATGTAGAATTCAAATAATATTATAAAAATTACTTTCCATTTGACATTGTATTTGGATTTATTTCACTCTCAGTGTATCAATAAAAAGATAAGTGTGTTGAGATATTTCATATTTCATATTGATTGTTCCATATCTTTTCAGTATATTGAATTTATTTAAATGGAATGTATGTTTAGTTATATATCATACCATATTTATTATTAAATATTTATTGAATATATATTCAGTATTACCTAACACATAATGATAATTTTAGTACACCCTTATTTATCTTATAATCACAGGAATCAAGGAAATTTATTATTATTCATATGTTGGGATATTCTATATGGAAGAAATTTATTCTCCTAAAAAATAATAATGTAATTTATTTTTTAAATCTATTATGGGAATCAAGTAAGTATTTATTTTACCAATAATTCTAAGCTATTCTTCCATTTGATATGTGATTTCTTATATCTTATGAAAATTTAATTAAGAAAGAACTACCTTAGGCATAATATGGTCAGGATCATGATAGTTTGTGTTAGTGGAGGTTTCTAATAAACCATTGTAACTATATATAGGTAAACATAAATTTGGAATATAACCAAATGATAACCATTTTTTAATATTTTAGGAGAATAATTTTTTTTTTACAAGAATGAAATTATATTTGTTTTCCAAAAAAACATTCTATTATAGATAATAAATGATTACATTGTTCATGAGAAGTTGTGCATAGGCACAATTACTCCAAAAAGGGCCATTTAAGCCTAACATATTCAGCAAATGTAGTTCCATGAATCAGACTATGTACCCTACTAACACATTAAATTATTCGACACTAACATAAAGTAATTTTTTCTCCAAATCCACTCTAATTAGATATTATCTCCTGGAATCAAAAAAAAATGAATGTCAGAATTAATTTTCAACCAACATTTTTGAAAAAAAAAAAGAAATAATAAAAAAGCAAAAAATCTATTGGGATTAGTGTATCATAAGTCAAAAAGGTATAACCAACCCAATTTTCTCCATCAATTCACCAAAAATATGAAGTTAAAAAAACCACTTCCTAATATATGAAACAGTACATGTTCATGGATTAATAGCTAGAACCACATCCAATAGTTTTTTACCTCAACTATGACACAAAAAGATAAAATATACAGATACTCAAAGCATCATGTATAGTGTGTGATGAAATCCTAGTGGGTGATCACAAAGGATTCCATAATTTATACCATTATTTAATTAAAGAAATAAAAATCAATCAATAATTAATAAAAATGATAGTAATTTCAATATCAACAATAACAGTTTTTTCATTAGACATAAAAATATTGAAATAATTTATAAAATAATTAATATAAATTTTATACAAAATAGATTAAATATATTAGAAGGTATGTATAATAGTTTTCAATAATGTCAAATATTAATTTAAAATAAAAACAATTGAGAGACATGTTCATATAGTAAAAGAGTATACGTAGTTCCAGGACATAGGGCACCACACAGTAAAGGTCATATAGAAATATCTGTATACACACTCCCACATCGGTACCAGGCCTATGGATCTTTGCATAGGATAACTAGAAAACTAGCCCTATGAAGGTGTACTGCTGAAATCATGACATATGATGGGGAGGAGCAGTTTCATGTTGTCTTGTCTGGGTGATTTCTTCTAAGACCTATGGGTCATGTAATTTTTATTGAGCCTTTGGGCCTAGTAGGGGTTCCACCTCACCCCATGAAAGGTGGGTAATCAAAAAATAATAAAAAATGAAGGCCTTCGAGCCATTCTAACACTTGTCAAGAGGAATTAGACACCATCCATAAGGGGGTGAGACGTGCTTAATTTATGTTTTGGAACATTGTAATGCAAAGAGTGTTTTCCAAATAATGAACTAATTACATAAAGATATCATGATCTATAATAATAAAAAACTATAGTATTCTTATTTTAAGACTAATTGTATTATTATTCTTCCAATTCACCATTTCAAATATTTGAATTTTTCATTTAAAATATATAAATATTTTTTATTCAAAATCATACATTTTCTAATATAAAATCTAATGGGTTGTATCTAAAAAATTTTAATCGACATTTCATAATTATGATTTCAAAAGCAATTCACAGATCAATTTAACAACTAACTATCAAAATTTAAACTCATCTATATATATTTTAAAACATTTCAAACAATATCAAAATTTTAATTAAAAAATTTGTGTTCCCCCATATTCCATCAGTTTCACAATTACACAAATATTAAAAGGAATTGGGAATATCCAAAATTTCATTTCCTAATATAATTTCGAAAGATAAATCCATCAATTAAATGAAATTGTTTTTAGAAAATTCAATTTCATTAGAATAAAATCATACAAATTCAATTGAATATAATTTAATCAATTCAATCATTTTATGGTTAATTAAATTTTCCAATAAAAATGGAACCACCATCCATGGAATCACGTGATCTCGAATCACAACACACTAAACATGATTCACTAATAGAGATTATAAAAAATTAGAAACAATTAATAAAAACAACTATTATGATTCAAATCAATAGGTATTAGAACCTACAACTAATAATGACATCAAAAAAACCGTAGGGAGAAAAATTGATTGTACAGGATTAAGATAACGGGAAGAGGAAACTAACCTAGAGGGGACCAAACACCACTCACTAAGATTAAATCCAAATCCAAGAGGGTGTGGAGGGACAAAAAATTATATTACAAGAACATTTGGAAGAATAAATCAATTTGTAATTGTGTAAGTCATTCATGGATAAATAACGCGAGTTCAGATAATTTTAAAAAAAATAACGAATAATAATACATGTATCCAAAGATGGCTACAATGGGAAACCCAATTAATCCTAATCCATTCCCTTATTACTAAATCTATTTTAATTTTGTTAATTTATTTCTCATAATTGGGAACATAGTTCTACAAACTATGTGATAATTGTGAAAAATGTCACTTCATGGGTTTTTATGGTTTTTTTGAGTGGGCACACCATTTGGGAAAAATAGTGCACCATATATACAAAGCCCAAATCCATTAAATATTTCCAATGTATTTAATAAAAACAAAAACAAATGAATCATAACAAATTAATGGTATTCAAAATATGGTTTTATGAATATATTAAAATATTAATTTGATGGTACACCTCCCTATCGTAAAAATATTACTTCTATAGAAAGGCTAGTCAGAAGAATCCATGACGACACGATGAGGCCACAATTCTCTAATCAGTGGCTCCCTTTACCATATAACATGAGGATAAAACCCTTATTTTCAATCACATGAACCAAAGGTAACATCCTCCCAGTAGGTAACATGGATTCATAGTCAACTATTTTTTCCAACAGTTTAATCATTGAAAATTCAAATTCAACTATAAGATCACTACTTCTCAGGACATGAGATGGATCAAATAGATACCTTCTCATCATTGATTCATGGAACATGTGATGTATCATAGTAAAATAAGGTGTATTTGATAAATGATAAGAATATATTCCCACATTATCAGAAACCTCAAGAGTCCCTCAAAATGTAGAGAAATGTTCCCTTGCCTCCCATGCTTCTGATGACCCTACTAGGGTGAAACATTCAAGACGACCTGGTCACCCTTTGAAAATTCCAACGGTCTACAATGTCGATTAGTATATGATATATACCGGCTATATTTCATTAACATTCTCTGAATAATTATGTGAATATTTATTTTAATCGTTTGAACAAAACATGGTCCAACCAATGAACTTTCACTAATCTCCGACCAATAAAGTAAATATTTGCATGGTCGACCAAAAAAGCAATAAAAATCCAATATGAACAAGAACAAAAATATATTGATTTATATAAACACAACCCCCAACCACCAATTGTGATCCCAAACCCAACCAAATTCAAGAACAAAATCACAGAATGTATACCCAATAATATGTAACGATCTTTCTGTCATGATATCTGACTACAGATGATATGATATACTAAAATAGACTTGGGATCCCATTTCTTCTTGAAGTCATCTAAAAAAACTATATATAAGATCCCTATCGAATACTATATTTATTCTAATTCTATGAAAACAATGAATATATATCATATAGTTACTTCCATACAATTAAATGTATATTTTACCATGAATTGTTAATAAGTGATATGATTTTTCTACTAACTGATCCCTAACCATATCACATTCTTCTTTTTTTGGGTAGATGGATTCCCTACATAAAATTCCATACAGATCTCATCCCACATACATGTAGGGACTAGAAGTGGCTTATGAAAACCATTACATTTTTTTCACGATTAGCAAATATATTCATGCATAATTATTTGAGACAAAATCATCAATTCCATATCACAAACATGGAGACCAGAATCGATGTGGCATGTAATGTGGCATTTTTGTGGTTATAGGAACCACTTCCCACTATGAATTATAGAAATACCCCATTACAACATTCCTAAATGAAAATTTCATGATAAATCGATTCATATAGCATTTAATTCAATCGGTTCATAATGACCATTCATGTATTGTATCCCATTTATAAGTGGTATCTATAATTCTATAGAAATCATCATCAAAAAGTTGTTCTTGATGATTCAATTTGGGAAGATTGTATGTCAAACAAACACTAACCAAATTAAACCCAGAACCTGATTCCTAGACAATATTTTTCAACTATTTATATAGATCCATCATGTTCCACTCTTTTGAAGTTTAATTTTGTCATGAGATGTTAGTTTCCTTCTCAATGAATCTACAATGTCATTTACATTCCTCTTGGTATAGGTAATATCAAATTCAATATATTGAAATTATTCCACCTAAATCCTCTAGCGGAGATTCCACTCTTTTTGAGAGTATACATGACTCAATCTATTATGGTATAAATATATTAAAAACCAATCTCTATAAAGGTAATGCTGTAAAATTTTAAACACGTGAACATAGATAAAAGGTCAAGGAAATGGGTTAGATAATTTATATTATGTAGCCAATGTTATATAGATCGAAAATAAATGATATGTTCAACCTATAAAATAAGGTAAACCAAACCTCATCTCGATGCATCAAAGAAGACCCCATTGCCCTACCTAGCCAATAAAAATATCAACAACAACATTGTAGTAAAATGATGTTTCAACTCAAAAAAATAATTTTTAAATTTATCATCCTATAAATAAATTAATATCTTCCAAGTTATAGTAGTAATTAGAGTTGTAGAATTTTATATTTCGTTAATGAACTCATGATAATACCAAACTTGAACCAAGAATATTAAAATATCAAAAACCTTTCGTGGTTTCACCAATGTCAGAACAACCTTCACCTTATCTGGATCAATTTAAATTCCATTTTTTGAGACCACGTGATGAAATAAATTCACTTATTGAATATAAAAATCACATTTCAATTTCATGGAACAATGTTAGTGAATTCTCTACAATTTTAGAACTTCTCTTAGATGACGCACATGATCCTCACAGAACATTGAATAAATAAAAATTTATTCCATAAAGACTACCTGGAATATATCAAGATACATGAGAAAAATCCAATTCATCAAATCCATAATGACTACAATATAATTGGTTATACCAAATTACATTAAAATGTACTTATAGTCCTCATACATACTCTAAAATATAGTATTCTAATTTTCATATTCTTTTATCCTCAAACAATGGTAACCAGAATGAGGATTTATCAATGAGGAAAAATTATATCTATTCATATATTCAAATAGTTCGTCAATTTGTGGAATTATACACTTGTTCTTTACCATTACTCCGTAACATTTCCTCTAAATAACACATTGGAATACAATACCATCAACCTTCACTGAAAAGACAATACTTTCATATCAAGTTGATATACTTGGGTGTATAAATACTTTCTCTGAAAGTTCATCCAACTAATTATTTAAATATTAAAATTTCATCTATTTCCATGATGTTTTATGGAATACGCATTGGTTGAGTACCAATAAATATGATAGTAGAAAAATCCACCTATCTTAATAATGTAAAACTAGAGAAGATATAATGGAACATTTTGGGAAACTCGACAAATTTATGAGTGAGATCAACTCAAAAAGATTCCATGTCTAGATCAAATGAAAATATAGATATAATATTACATAACTCAAAATACTATGTTCTAGATCTACATGAATATTTGGCTCATTCACATTGGAATACATGGAACACACCATTAGGTGTATTTAAGTACACCTATAAAATATAATAATCAATCTATACATTATTAGAAATGAGAATATCCTTTCATAATATGACATAATGATGATTCATGTCAATAATTAGAAAACTCCACCCAAGATAAACATTTGATAGAGAGAAAACACATGTGGGAGTATAGAAACCCTATTTTTACATCATTATAATGGGTGTAACAATATCCATTACATAAGATAAAATAATTGTAGTATGATGTATCATATTAAAAACATGGGTTGAAATAAATGAATGAAAAAAACTAGTATCCAACAAAATAGTCCCCAATACTGAAGCTATATAGAGTATACATCTAAAATTTAATGGACATTTATCCCCTTCGTATGGAGATGCTTCCAGTGTCTGAAGATGATTGAATCTTATTTCATATTGATAGGACCATATTTTCTTTGAAAAATATGATTTCCACATTGTTTTATTAGGATGTGATGATCACATGAAACTATGAGGATGGGAATAAATATGGAATTACTATTTTAGGTGATTTAATCATCTGTAAGATCCACATATCATGGTTGTTTTAGTGAATTTTTATTAATCCACTTTATTATCACACTTGTAACAAATAAAAGGAACTATGACAGACATAACATGATCTTTAGAAAAACCCTAGTTTCAGGAACCACCATGAGAAATATAATTCTTTCTATTTATTTTGAATATCATGAACCACCATTGGGAGAGAAATAAATTCCCAACAACCCTAATATTTCATCCTGGTCCACTTCGAACATCAACACTCTATGAAACTCATAAATATTATAAGTCATGTACAGTAAGGGAACATGAAAAAATATCATCATGAATTCTCCTCTCAATCCTAATATCATTTATCATATCATTCAATATAATTTCATGTGAGAACTTCATGAGATATGAAAAATGTGTTTCATACTCCCTCATGGTCCTCTAATCCACCCCATGATTGAAAACAATATAAAATTCCCTGATAAAATGGAATAAAAATATAACATGTTGGTGAAAAAAATTGATGTCATTCCACTATATGCTCGAATGATTATTCACCATCCCTATCATGTCCCTCTATCTCTATCTAGTTACATCATGAAATAATTTAGGATACTTCACCTTGATTACATCATGTGTCTCCAAGAAGAGAGAAAAATATTCCACCCTGATCAACTATTCCACAACCTATAAAAGATCATTTGTGCCCCTGAAAACTATTAGATTTGGGTGATCTATTTTTTTGAATGATTTCAGAGATCATCCATTTGAGGGATAAAAATATGAGACTGAACGAGAGATAGTGATAGAGTATGTACCAAAGCACGAATAATACCCACAATGATCACTACCAGATTCAGTTCCATCATAGTATTCCTTCAAAGAGTTTTATCATATGATTCATCCCAGGTCATAATTTCACTTCTAATTTGAGGAATTATGCAACACAACATCCTTAGAAAAAATAGAATTCATTATATTAAAACTCAAATAAAGAATGATTAAAAAATTAATCCCAATATAGAGAAAACAATGATTTAAATTTGAATCTATCCGATGAAAATTTATGTAAAGAGTATATATATTCATTAATAAGTTTTTCCCAACCCTTCCATGGTGACATAAGGCTCATTACGGTGAGACATTGAATAAATCTCAAGCCCAACTACCTCCTTTGTCATGAAAATAATACATAAACCACATAGTGAAAATTAAATAATCTCTACCTTCATATAATATATATTTTTCAGCAACCGGACTGGGTACCCAAGTAACTCAATAACCAAGTTATCATTATCCTACCTTGATGGGTGTTCTTGATCCCCAGCAATTGGCTACTAGACCATATAATTATACAAATTCAAATTGGTAATGAATTTTCCACCAATATTTCAGAAGCAAGATGAAGAATACAATTTGTATATAAGAAAAATACATAGGGATTAGTGTACCAGAATTGAAAAAGATATAGAAAACCGAAATTATTATAGAAAAGAAAATTATATACAAGAAGATGAATAGATCGTGTCCTGATAGATGGAACACACCATGTCTATAGATCAATTTCAAGAACAACCTCCACGTGATTCTTTACCCCTACTCTAACCTGTAAGGAAGAAATCTACAAAAACATAAAAGTGAAACAATGGTGAGACCAAATAGCCATGTAGATTCTCACCATGGATTCCATAGTAGATGAAAACATTTAATGAACCAAATAAAGAAAAATTAAATTTAAATAAAAAATTTTTAATTTCAAAATAATAATTAAAAAAACATGCCATCGATTTCAAATGATAAATATACATTAAACAAATAGATTAATAAATATTTTATATAAATAATTTTACATAAATCAAAAGGAATCTATAATTTTTTTAATAAAAATTATATATTCATTTAAAAAAAATTCAGAAATGTGGTTATATGCCAATTTTTATTATTTTTCTATGTTATAGGAAACCACACACTAAAGGTGACACAACAATATATGTATACACACACCACCTTGGGAAATGTTCTAGAGGACCTTAATACCATCCCTTTTGGGATGTGATGTTCAGAAATCATATTTTTTTAAAATTGTAAATCATAGAGTTCTATCAATATAACTCCCTAACAACATAAATTATTCATGTGGTAAAAAAAACAATGGTCAATTTATTTTATGTTTGTTGAAAATAAAATTCAACACATTTAGATTTTCCTATATCAAAATCATCCATATAAAAACAAAAATTGGTTTGTAATAAAATCATAATTTTTTCTAAGACCAAACACAAAGGATTCTACCATAACCATTTTAATCTATTTTTCTCATTTAAGAATTTAAATAAATTCACAAATCAATATCAAAATTCAATTTCATAATAATAAAATACCACACATTAAATAAAAATAAATTTAATAAAATAAAGAAAATTCTTTTTAATGAAATTAAACAATCAAAATGAAACCAACTACATTAGGATCAGGGTATCGTGAATCAAATATCCCAAAATAGTATTACCTAACAAAGAGTGTCAAAAATGTGAATCCACGAATCAAAACAAAAATTTATATGCAAATATATATGGATTAGATCATCTAACTAACATTGATATCTATAAAACCCAATTGAGGAAAATAGGGAGAGCAAGAGAAAGTGAATTTGAAGAGGAAACTATCTACAAGAAGATCAAACATTGTGATCCATAATTAGATCCCTTTATCAGAGGGTGAATTAGGGCCAAAACATCTCTGGGGATCTATATTTTATGTATTAATGGATTTCTGGTCATAAAACTTCTTTGGAGACCTAAAATTTTGGATCTAGGAATTATAAATTGAATTTTTTATTATGATTTTTTTTTCGAAATATTTATCTAGGAAGGGTATCATGGTTGTGCCAAATCAGGCTCCATAGTGATTCATCCCTTTTAATGGGTTTTATATTTTTTCTTACGTGGGAGTATAATTTTTATAATCAAGCACCATCCATGCGAAACCCCACTACCAGGGTTGGCATAGTTTCCCGTTTGAGGTTTCAGGGTTTTGGAAAACTTTGTGGCAACCATAAAAATACTAGAATATTTTAATATATCCAATGTTTTCTCCAGAAAAACCTAAATGAAACACAATTTAAGAATTAATAAAATGTGTTTAGAAATACAAAAAATGATTTACCTAATCAAACATGGAGCACTAAAACATGCCATACTAGGATCATGATATTATACTCTGGGGGGTATGCTTTGGGTTATTTAATTTTTCATTACCTAAAAATATGATTGATCATAAATGACTATGAGAATGAATGATCTAGGTTAATCCAAAGGTGTATTATATTTGAAGATAATGTTCTTAAAAGTAAAGGAATAATGTTTTAACTATGAGAAATCTTGGCATAAATAATATAATATCAATAGAAAAATGAAGAGTACAATAAAGGGAAATAAATGAAAACCTATGTATCCATTTTTTGTTAGTTTATATAAATGTTGGAAAACTGTGAATTATCAATGTTATTCCCCACCTCCCAATGTAAACCACTTGAACAAAAGGACATATATTTATTGAAAATAGGTGTTGGAAGTTTTTACTATGATTTCAAAAATATTATTTTTAGAATTATATTTACAAATGTTATTTTGATATTAGATTTATGAAATGTCTATGTATTGGTTAAAATAATAGAAAAATTTATGTATTCATTATGATATGAGTTATAGATACAATGAAAGGAAATTAGTTGACGATTATTAATAATTTCAAAGTCAAAAAAACTACTTTCTAAATTTTATGAGATGTGATACTACAAAGATTAATGAAATTTTAGTGAAATGATATTGGAATTATTTGTTTTAATGGAAAATCTATTTGATTAATGATTCATTTACATTTTATATACATATGTTTAATGTTATATTTAACCGGTATAATTAATAGGTCTACTAATGAAATTATAATAATAACCAAATAATATTATTAGATTTTGTAGTGAAAAAGTTGTATTGAAAAACATAATGAAAATATTATTTAATGATAAATTTTATTATAATGATATACATTATATTTTTATGAATTTTATTGGAATTATATTAATATAGATTTCGAAAAATAATAACCCAAACTATGGGTGAAAACAAATTACATCCATAAATTTTGTAAATGTTGAAACCATGACCAAAATATGATATGGGTATAACACATTCCACTTTCCCCTGTGATGTCTGAGTTGATATGATACATGTTTTATGTAAAAAATGTTAAAATTAAATAATAATGATGAACTAATGGTGTGAAATATTAGGTTGAGTGATTAATTAATTATATTATATAATTTATATATATATATATATATATGTATTTAAAAATAATTATTTGAAAAATGAAAAACATTTAAATCTTTTATGTTTCATAAAATTCTTCGAAATTAAATTTTAATGTTAATGGGATAATAATCATTTTTTTATAATCTTTCATGTATTATGGGATGAATTAGAAATTTTATTATAAAAAAGGATGAATTTTTTCTTATGAAATATAATTTTATTATAATTTTTTAATTAATAATATTGATTGACAGTATAATAATTATTCATCATTACAAAATTGGATCTTGAAATAAATTTTTATCCTATAACCATCCATTCAAATAATATCAAGGAAATTTTACAAAACAAATTGTATTTTGGTTTTAAGGTGCTTAAATTTAATCTGATCATTTTAATTCTCATTATTAATGACCTAAATGAGTCTCTATAATTGTTTATAATTTTTATACAAGTATATATATAATCTATTAATCGATTTTATATCTTTTGGAAACATATTTATATGTTATTCGATATTATAATTGTTCATTCCTATATATCTCATTAAGATGATATTTTATTACCCGTCTTTTCAATGTGGTTTTTTAAACAATTTTATTTCAAATTATCAATACTTTTATTATAGTTATGAAGTGTAAATTATGAAGAAATAAATTATTCATGTTGGGGAAAATATAGCACCCTGAAACATGAAAAGGTGATCATTGTATTCAAAAATGTATGATTAAAAATATAATGCTCAAAAGTGAATATAACTCCCTGAGATGTAAATATACATTAATTTAAATTCAAATGGTTATATTTATTTAATTAAATTAAACAATTAGTTTAACCCATTTTATACTCAAATATATTATTATATTATGTTACAAGGAACAAAGAGCTTATATTTCTTTACATGCATCACTGAATTTAAGAAGTGTGTGAAATATAATTAAAATAGAACTATTTAATATAATTAGTTTTAACATGGATTAAATTAATTGGTACAAATTATACTAAATAAATAATTAAAATGGTTATCTATAAAATCACTAACATATCTGGGTTAACTCAGACCCGATTACCTGAGTCTGTCTTTGATTAGATAAAATAGCATTCTCGATCCCCACGTCCTAAAAAACTATCAGACATAAAAATAAAACAATTGGAATAATTTTTACAAAAATTAAAGTAAAATAAATAAAAATTGAATAATTACACTAAAATCATAATTTTGAGAGAAAAAAAATGTGTGCATACCTCAAGGTGACCCTATGGTCCCCACCAAACTCAAACCAATTTCTCACTACTATAACCGAATCCAGCTAATAATCAACACCCATAGATAAAAACATATAAATCTTATAGGCTTGAGTAATAAAACATAGTATCCTTCCTAATATATTATTCCCAATTCGCTTCCATTTAAATGAATGAAACATAAATTTTCGTGTTTGTACTATAATATACCAAATTATTTTTTTCTACTAATATTACACAAAATAAAATAAAACTTATAACCCTTATTATTTTTAAAAACAATGTTCATTTTATATGTCTTATGTTATCATTTGTAAAATGGGATGTGATGCTTTCATTTTTTATGTCATGAAGGATTATAATATATGTTTACTTGATAACATTTTTCACAAGAATTTAAAAAACAAAAAATCACTTCCATAAAAACACTATAGAAGGAAACCCCACAATATTAATATAATAAGGGAAATGAAAATATACTTAAAATTATAACATTCATTACTGTAGGAAACTAAGATCTAATAGACACAGGCGAACCCCGAATATCAAGAATATTCTAGAATATAATAATACAAGAGAGCACATCCTAGATAGCATGCCACACACGATGATATAAAACTCACAAATGTATAGACATCCAACTTAGGAAAGACCAAGGTGCCCAGTACCATAGTTATAAAACCCAATATATCCTCCTATAATGAGCCACTAGTTAGTACGTTAATTCCTAGTGTAGCAATTAATCACAGAATATTCCCTCAATAAGACAGGTTCCCATGTGCCATTAATATAATAGGGTTAATCCAACAATTTTTTGTTGAGAATCCAATAAATAAATATATATATATATATATATATATATATATATATATATATATTTCATAGTAGGTCTCTCCCCAAGTCTATCCATGGTCAAATCACATTCAATATACTAAATAGAACTCAAAGGGTTTTAATTACGGATCCTTGATTATGGATCTCAATGATTTTACATATAGGATATCCAATCAATTTTTTACGTACAATACATGTGATCATCTATTGAAGGATTACATAATAATATTTTTTTCATCACATTCATAATGTGTCCATATAGGCCCTTAAAAATTTCACTAAACAAACATTTCACTAAACAAAAAATTAAAAAAATGAAGTCGTCTTTTAAGAAGAGATGTCAAACACAATGTTTCCATATAAAGAAAATTATATAATTCATTTAGAATATTTCTACCTCACATCAATATTAAAACAGTTTTCTATGATAATGAAAACATGGTGAATATTTTATTATCATATGTATATGCGATTTCAGAATCTAAATACACAATTATTTTATTATAAAACCATTTGAAATAATCTATTAAGAAACCCAAAATCAACATTTCAGATGATACATAGTTATTAAAAAATCCAAACCGGACTTTACATATGTTAATCTACTGAAAAAATCCAGTAGGCCTTTTTTTCAAACATTGGGGGTGAAATAATTTAGAAAAACAAGCCTAGATATTACAAAATGAGCTTAAGACATCCACTTTCTTACATATATTATAGAACAAGAATCATATATCAATATTCATTATTCATGGAAGGTTCTGAAATCCTGAAAATAATGATTCTTAAATTAAAATGGAAATTGCATGGGAAATACTACATCAATGGATGGCCAATCCACTGCTTTCAAACTCAAGAAGCACCCTGCTCGCACACATACACTCCAATATATTTAAATATATATACATAAATTGATTCATGTTTTCCCCCACTCAATTTGGGAACATGCACACCAAATATATATACAAACACACACACATATATATATATATAATTGGACATATGTGTGTGCACCTTCGAAACAGATCGCAAACCCCTGTGTTAAGTCCCCAACACTAAAAAACACCATCAATCTCTAAAATAATATTAATCCAAACCAAGGGATCATGATATGATTCAAAAACCAATGATATATTTATGAGAATCAATGTTAATGGAAGAATCTATTTTAAAAGTACCATCTGCAATTGAATTCTCTTCCTTGTGTGCACTCCGTTCAACCATGGACGTTCCATCATCCAATTGTACAAACCAGAAGTCCTGGAAAACACCAAAAACCAATGTTTAATGGGATGAACATTTTATCCAACTTGAAACAACAATATAAAAAATAACCATGATTCACATAAAATCCCCAAACACAACCCAACAATTTTAACACAACTATGCGAAGGGAAAATAGCACACTAGTAATCTAATTTTACTATTAAAACCTGAATAACATATTACCATATACATATGATAAATGAATACATTGGCATAACTGAAGATTCATTTATAAATATATTTTTATCAAATTATTTAAAAAAACTCCACAATAGGATATACTGAATCATCTTCAATGTGAGAATCATATAAAAAAATTTATTGAGACAGAACTAGGAATTAAATAAAACACACGTAGCATAGTAAAAATATCACATTAAAGTCCAATTATAACAAATTATAAAAACAAAAAAAATAACATAATGTGACAACTATGGTTATAAAAAATTTGAAAACAATAATTAAAAATTATTTGAAGACATCCAAGACCCAATAGTTTTCACTGGAAAGAAAATGAATTGAAATGTTTACCTCAAATACAAGAGAATATGATTAAACTCCCAAAGAAGGAAGAAAAATCCTCTAAAAACAAACTGAAAACCATATACAAAAGGAAAACCAGACAAAAATTAACCATAATTTCTAGGGTTCAACTAATATGAAGAAAACCTCATATATTTTGAGAAAAACACATTGTAGATAGGAGTATCCATTGTCATAGGATGGTGGTGTGGTAGAGGAGGTGGGGTGGTATAGAAGAGGTTGGTCGAATGAGGGAAGCACATCAGAGGGAGATCCATAACTAGATGGAGGGGTGCAGTTGGAATGAAACGTTCGAGAGGTTTTCTATATGGAGAATAATAGGGTTCCCTAGGTAGGGGAAATATAGACAGGTCATTCTTGAGAAGAATGAGTGGGCTCCGGCTATTCATGTTGCACAAGGGATGGGTAGGGAGGCATGATGCAGAGGGAAAATGAGGGAAATGAGGGTTGCACCATGGTGGGAATGGGTACTAACAATTAGTGTTAAAATACAACAATAATCATAATAATAATAAAAATTGTAATATCATTAATAATATTAATTTCATTTTTAAATAATAATATCATTGATATTTATTTAATAATATTAATATTAATAACACTTTTATTAATAATACTATTACAATCTACCTCAATAATAATAATATTATTATAGTTTAAATATTTAATTTATGTTATTTTCATAAAATTATAGTTATTTAAAATAGTGTTAAACCACACTGTCACCTAAGTTGACCACATGATTACTGATAATAGTGTGGTGCTCATGCACTGTCCTGAAACCCACAAAAAATTATTAAATGTCAAAAAATTTAAAAGAACACTCATCTCAATACTCAACAGAAATATCCCAAGCTAATAAATAATAATGTAAAATTATATTAATGTTTCAGATGATACAATTATCCTCACCATAGACACTTTCTAAACCCAGAAAGTCACGAAAATTAATGTTAATCAAAAATTGATTCCAGTTCTGAACACAACTAGAAGAAACATGGAATTATAGAGTGATTATATATTCCCCATTTCACACCTAATTGATCAAGAAGAAACCAAAACCCAAAATGGGGAAAATTGAAGTGGTTTATCCGCCATGATATATATTTTATAGGCTTGAAATTAAAAACCAATCATTCCACCCTAGGTAGGGGTATAATTCAAGAACTCCCTAAAAATTCAATACAACATTTTTAGCATGATAGAGACAATAACTCCTCTAAAAAATGGAACACTTTACCCAAATAAAACCCCAACAATATAGAAAAACCCATGGGAAGAACTAAACTGAAACAGTGAAACCGAGCCCAACTATAATCATCAATTATTATAAATGAACTTACATTGCCAAAGGAGCATAGATAAAATGATAGAAACCCATACAAGGGCCAAACATACAATAAAAACACACAATTTTGAAAACCACATTCAGAAAAATAGTAATTTTTTTTATTAAAACAGTTATAGATCATAGTAATATCTGAATGAAAAGAAGGACATACAGTTGTAGAAAAAAAATAAACAGGTGAAAATAAGAATGAAAAATCATTATATGTTCTAACACCAACTTGGAACATAGAATCCGAACTAAGGCATAAAACTCTCAGAAACTCTTTAATAAACACGAGATTCACTCTAATAACTGAGGTTGTATATCTGATAGCAAAAGCATCTCCATATTTACAGTTAGGTGAAATAATCCTCTTGTGATAATTACTTCTTTTTGTGAAAAATCCTATAAAAAATCTTCAGGAGACCCATTTAGACACAAATATGGACGGTATTTGGATGTATTCGACCAGATGTATTTGAATACATGAACTAGCCACACTAGTGCACAGAATTTAATGATATGAAAAACTAGAAACCAAACCAACAAATGAGATACCATGGAGATAGGTTCATCCAAAATGCACTTATTTTTAGATGTGGAACCTTTATGAATGATAGGAACCATGTGATTTTCAACCACATTCACTCTAGAAACAATATCATGTAAGTGTTCAGTATAGACCTTAAATGACTACGGGATTTTTAAATACCAACATGCTCTTCAACTTTATTCATCTTTAACTACACATGTATAAACCATTAGAAAAGAAGTATTAAATCACATCACACGTCATCCCAATAGGAAATTATGTTAGGATAAACAATTCCCAATGATTCAATGCCGGGACCTCAACCATAACAAAAACATTATGAACTATAGAATATTGGGTGTTCCTAAAAACCCAAAGATAGGATTTACCACTTCAAAACACTCTAATACCTATAATAGACTTCAATCACCATGATAGACTTGAAACACTCAAGATAAATCATAACTTTACATGACTCATCAGAAACATTATGGAACTTTCTTGGTATCATTTCTCTAAAGAGAGCTTAAAACACAAAACCCAAACATTTATCAACTCAATTAACAATCCAAAAATAACTTCAAGCTAGATGAAACTGGATTATAAACCAAACAAATAAAAATATAGTCAAAGACATCCCTTTTAATAACCACCCTTTATATTTAAGCTTCAAAAGTAATATCTTCCATGGAAAGGTCTTCAAATCTAGAAGGCCTATTTTCAAAAAAAATTCAATTTACAAAATCATTTCCCCTTTCAAAATAGCATTTTTAAATACATGACGATGTTGTTGATTCAAAATAAACACACATGGAATCACATTAACCATATCAGGTGTGTCCCGCCATTTCCATAAATATGTTCCAACACACAATTCTCCCACATACACATACTCATGTAAATGATTATAAGTACAAAAAAATGAATTATCATTGAATGTCCATACAATTACCAAAATATAAAGCCCAAATTATCTAAAATTTAAAACCCACTATACAAATTTAAATCTAGTAAAAACGTATAATTTTCATTTAAAAAATTTTAATCTATAAAATTTCTCTAACACTAACCAAAACCATAACAAAGAATAAAAAACAACAAGCTACATGGAGGATGGACTAATTTATATGCCTAAATAATAGACATGGTTGGGGGTCATGCATCATATAAGTATCGAAAACTAGGTGGATCTTAATCCTTGTACTCAAACTCCTCATGGGTCACTACTCTATGTGAAATCAAAATTCAACACTGGATTTCCCCCATTGTAATCTCCGACATAAAAAAAAGATACGATAATAAATTCACATACTATCCTGGGAAATTCAAGGTTCGGGATGAGAAAGGGTTCAAAAATCCCTTTATGTACTTACTTATTATGTTCTAACAGTCTATAACTCTAACATATGGACACCTCAAATAATATGAGTCTCCTATCATACAATTTTTTCATGAACAAGCCCGGGTCCCCCAAAAAATGGTCACCCATGCCTGTCCACAACAAGGCATAAAGGGTGTTCTCGATTACCAAAGGTTGGAAAATAGTAACAGGTATCAAGATAATATTATTTTGAATTATTCAGACCTTAAATTAATAACAAATAAATTAATTAGAATTGAAAAATGAAAATAAAAACATAAAATGGAGAAAAAATAAAATAGTGCATACCTCCATGTGACCCAATGTTTCACCACCAACCTCAAACCGACATCGTACTATGACTACAAAATCAGAGAATAAAGAATAAATCAATAATAAAAACAAAGATAAACAATATGTGTGATTATTAAATCTCGGCTGGAAAGACCACTAAAATATTCCCAATTCACTTCCATTAAAGTAAAATAAATATCAATTTTTATGTTTGAACTACAATATATCAATGTATAATTTTCTACTCATTTTACTCATTACAAAAAAAATCATTTCCCTTATTAATTTTCAGTACATAGTTCATTAAATTAGTGTCTCATAATCATATTTAAAAATGGATGTGATGATTTGATTTTGGATTTCAATAATGATTATAAAATACCTTTACTTGAAATCCTTTTTAAAAATCCCTTAGAATCGAAGTCATCACATATAAGAAAACAATACAAAATAAATCACCACAATATTCATATAACAATGGAAATTAAAATATGTATACAAGTATCACATTCATTACAATAAGAAACTAAGAGGAATAATCCCAATTTAACCCTTGAGTTCAAGAATAATCTAAAATATACTAATACATCATTCCACATCCCCAGTTTTATTCCACACATAATAAAATCTAAACACCCAAAAGCCTGGACTCTCTACTCAGGTTCGACTGAGGGAACCAATCCCATTGCGATAAACCCAAATATATCCACCAACTATGGGCCAGTATTAATTACCTCATATAATAGGGAATAAATCGTTCACAAAAAATTATCTCTATATTTCATATTCCCATCTATCATGTATATAAAATGGTTGAATAAGAAATATATATCCAATAATAAAATCGAAACTTATATATATATAATAATAATAATTCATTATATGTATCCCCCTAAGTCTCCCCTTGGACAAATATCATACCATATAATAAATAGAACTCAAATGTTTCTGATCAAGGACCCCTGATAATGTATCATGAGGATTTCACAGTGATGAAATCACATTCATTATGCATAGAAAAGTATTGAAATAAATCAAACTGTGTTTTTCATAACAATTATTTTTCATCACTTTCACTATGTGGCAAAAAAATCCCTTAATAATTTCAAAAAAACTAACCATTAAAAAATGTAATAATCTTTTAATAAGTTGAATCAAACACACCATTTCCATTTTAAAAAATTTATATAACCCCTTCAAAAATAATCTATCACACATTCAAACCAAAAACATTTTATTTGGAAATTTCAACTATTCCATAATTCATTACCATATGTCAAACTGATATCAAAATCTAAATACATAATTCATTGAACATAAAATAATTTGAAAAACTCTATCATGAAACCCAAAATCATAATTTAACATTTTACACATTTATTAAAATAGCCAAACCACACATTATATATCATAATTTACTTACAAAGCCAAAAATTATTTTTGTCAAACATTTGGTGTCCTCTAATTTAGAAAAACATGTCTACCTATCAGATCACAAGCATAATACCACTATTCTATTAAAAAATATTTAGACCAAGAATCACAAAGGAATATTTATAAGTCATAGAAGGTGTGAAAATCATGAATCTAATTATTCTTAAATTAATAGGGAAAGAGAATGATATATTGTTTCTCAAGGGATGAAAATGAAAAAGATTTCAAACTCAAGAACCCACTTGCTCTGACACAAACACATCCATATATATATATATATATATATATATTTCAATAAACTTGTTCATCTGTTCTCCATTCCAGGAGGGAACAATCACACCGAATATATATATATATATATATATACAAATCTATACATGATAATATGTATATGATCCATTGAAACCAATCACATCTCCTTGTGATAAATCTTATTGGATTAAAACACCATAAATCCATAAAATAAAATGATTTCAAACAATGAGATCAATATAAAATTAAAAGTCTAATGAAACATTTCAAAAACAATTAATTGAAAACACTATTTATTATCTAGCTTCTTTATATGAATGACTATCTATGTGATCAGTTTATGCACCCGTGGATGTACCGACATCCGATGGTACATTCCAAATGTGTATGAAAACACCTATAAACCATTTTTAAGAAACACCACATATTTTCCAACTCTATACAGTATACTAAAAAATCACCATTTTCTAAATAAAATCCCTAAACACAAAAAAACCATTTTAACACAACCACTCTAATAAAAAACACCCCAAAAAACATCTACTATCACTATTAATAACAAAATGTATTTTTTCAAAATACATTTATTACAGGAATACATAATAATAATTAAAGATTTTCATATAATGTTATTTATAATAAATTTTTTTATCATAAAAACAAAACAATTCGGAATTAATAATAATCCACAAGGATTGAATCATATACAAAAATTAATTTAGCCAAAACTGGTAATTAAATAAAACACACTTTACAAAAACAATGAATCAAATTAAAATTAATTTTTAAGAAACTTTACTAACATGAATATAACATAATGAGATAACTATGAGAATTAAAAAGGTATGAGACACATTTAAAAATTAATTGATGTAATCCAAACACCAAATTCTACCCCCAGAAAGAAAAGGGATGTATATAATTAGCTCAAAGGATTTTGATTGTGATGAAACTCCAATTGGATGATAAATAAGCCTATACAAACTAACAAAAAACACTAAACCAGTTTAACAATAGAAAAAACATTAGCCCTATCATCCAGGGGTTGGTTAGAAAGAAGATAACCTCAAAATAATGAAGAAAAACACATCAGATAGAGTATTCACCCCCACCATAGGAGGGTGGAGCACTGAATAAGAGGCCAACTGGAGGGGGGAAGCATGTTGGAGGGATATGTGGCATGGGATTGAGGGGTGTCATTGAAACATTCCCCAGTAGAGGATGTCCAGTCAGAGAAGATGAGGAAACCGAAGGTAGGGGTGGTACTAACAGGACACTCCATATATAAAGGAGAGAGCGCTGGTGGTTCATGCAATATAGTGGATGGGTAGTGGGATTCGCGATGCGCACAGTCGAAGGGGGGAAGGTGTGTGGCCCCGTGTGGGGAAAGGGTAGGGTGAAATTTTGGTAAAATCAAAATGTTGAATAATAATAATCATATCATTTATAATATTCATTTAATTTATAAATAATAATTACATTAATAATAACTTAGTAACAAAAATGATAACCATAGTTTTAATAAAAATTATTTTACTATATACCATTATAATATTATTGTTATTATAGTTTAATCATTTATCTTAATTTATTTTAATAAAATTTTATTTATTTTAATTATTAGGACACAATAATCTCACTTGGCCCGATATCACGGATTCCTCTAATCATGCAGTACTCATGCATAGACTCGAAACACACCAAAAATTATTAATGTTATAAAAATTAAAATAGGAACTCATCCATAACATCGATGAGAAAAACAAATCAAAGAAATAATAAAATAAATTATTTATAAATGTAGTGGAGTGACATATTCATTAGTTATATAACAATAATAATTTATATGAAACATATATTTTTACTATGAAACAACAATTTCATATAAAAGATTGTATATTTTACATTTTCAAACAAAATATAAAACTAATTGTATCAATTTTTTTAAAATATTTTAAAAAAATTAAATTTTTATATTTTAATTAATAATATTAAAATTATCTTTAGGTGAAATTTTCTGTTATTTTTTTGGAAATGAATTAATATTTTATGAATAATTAAATATACTAAATTTTAATTAAAAACAATATTTTTCTTTTTAATTATTTAAAAATATAAATTATATTTATAAATTAATATTAATGTAAACAAATTTATATTATAAATATATAAATGAAATAAAAGTTATTGGATTCCTTTTTACATTCATTATTTACATTGAAAAAATTATCTTTTGATCATTTTCTCATTTAAATCCATCATTGATTCCACATCTATGGTATAAATTTTGAAGACAATTCTACAAATATTGTGAATATAATAAGATAAAATGGTTTTCATATTTGTAATGATAATAATGTAATTTTTACATATAGTCATACTTTTTTTGCCATATTTATTATTGAACAGAGTGAAAATTTAATTACCCCGATTAAGGTCAGATGATGTTTAGTGCATTACATGCAACTCTGTTAAAATTATGTTTCCCACACATTGGTTTTTATTTAATTTTTTTTATATTCATAATAAACGGTTAGAGATCATAAAATAAATACCAATTTAATTTTATTCCAAAAAGGGTAAATTACCTAGGTCAATAAAATTAGATACGTTATAGTTATAAAAAAAATAAATTTTATTAACCGTGAAGAATATGTAATGAAATGATGATTTTTTTCATTTTTTGGATGAGGTGATTCAAGACAAAATAATAAATCCAATAAATTATTGATATTTTTCTAGAAAAATTTGTTTTATTTACCAAAAATAGTGATTAATTTTTTGTATTTAAGAAAATAACACCATCCCCAATTTTAAAAGGGAAGGAACTATGATAACTTATTCACACCTATAATGGAATTTAAATTGATAAAAACTACCCGAAATGAAATTTACAATTCCCTAATTCCATTAGATAAGCTTTAATTTGGGATGAAATATAACCTATAATGACATTGGTGAAAACATTTAAAGGATACTCAAAGATGAGGTAATGTTCTTGAATGATCATTTTATATTTATTTAATTATCTGCAACCTTCAATAGTTAATAAAACATGATGATACAATGAAACAAGTGTCATAAATATACTAGTATGTTATTACCGTTAGATAATGAGCTACATCTATATCCACTTCCATTAAATGGGTTACATAATCATCTTTTATGTATTCGGCGGAATATCACCTCACGAACCTGTGCCATTTATTATTCCATTACCATATCTCATAGTTTTTTATTATGATGATTATAATATATATATATATATATGTTATATTTATAAAATATTTATACCTATTTAGTATTTATATCATATATAAATTTTTTTATTACATTCCATTGTGTATATGATAATGTCTCTAAGGTGTTTGATTTACAACTACCCCATGAAGAAATGTGATTCATCTTTCAGTAATGCTTTATAGGGAAGATGATAAGGATTAAGATAATGATTATATATGATATTAATGAAATAATTATTATATTAACTAAATATTTCAAATTATTTTATCAAAATATATATTTTTAACCTTTACAGGTCCATAAATAAGATAGTTTGTTTCATATAGGTGTGGACTACAACATTGACAATGTGATGCGACTATTTGTTCATCACCACACCAAGTTGATGATTTATAATTATAATTAATGAAAAAATATGGATTATATGATATTAAATTCATTATTTATATATAAAATATTAGATTCTTAATTTTCATGATTATTATTGAACGTTACTCAATCCTACGCACAACCTGCTATCTCTATGATTGTAACATAGATCAATTTTTGTAATCATCATTAATTATTGTATTTAAAATTAAATTTATTTATAAATAAGAAACATATTTAATTATTATTATTATTTTATATTATGAGAATATATATTATGTACAATATATTGATAATTCATGATGAAACACGAATGATAAAATAATTAAATATACCAAATAAACAATGAAAATCATGAATAATTATTAATGAGAGTGTAATAAGATGTTATAAAAAGATAATATATGATATTATAAGAAATTTTATGATTCAATAATATGTTAATAAATTTTTAAAACCATAATACATGATTTTAAATAATTTTCCCCAAAAAGAAAGCTTAAGGATGGGTATTTCATATCAATTCAATTTTATTGAGGTGTATTGTAATTTTATATAACAAATTACATTTTATATGCTATATACTCTATCCCTTTGAAATTTAATATCATGAAAACATAATTATTCATGGTACTTTATTTTGTATATTAAACTACTTCTTTTATGGGCTTTTGAATTTAAATATACCTTGTGTTAATGTGTTTCCAATCAAAATTTCTTTTCATTACGTTATATTACATTTTCTTTATGCTGCCACTAAATGAGTATGTTTATAGTGATTAATGATTTCGTTATGTATAATATCAACTTGATTTAGGGTTATTTATATTTAATTCAATTAAGTTATTAATTGATTCATTTTCACTTATATTTTATGCTCATTGTAAAGGTCTATTTCTCAATATCATTCTAATAATGTTTTTTTATTAATAAATTTCAGTTAAAGGAAATTCCGTGACCATTTTCTCATAAATCCTTTTAATATTCTAATACTATTTTTGTTGATAATATTTTTAGATAATGATATGATTTTTCCACTCATTGGGACATAAATGTATTTTTAATTTTGTTAAGAATATATTACTTTATTTTTCACTTTGGTCATAAATCTATTTTCTCTTAATATCATGTTTTATGAAATTTGTTTTCAAAAAATCTTATAACCCTATAAAAATTAAGTATAAATGAATTGTTTACACTTTATTCATTGTAAAAAATTATTTCAACATAATATTATTTTTATTTTCCTATCAATTACTTATATATCCTTGATATAGTGAAAAATTAATATTCTTTTTAACTTGTATGAAATGTACAAAATTACCTAATGACATGATCATCATATCATAAAAAATCAATTTCATGTTTATAATGATATTTTTTATAAAATTATTTAACTTAAATTATAGAAATTCTTATTTTTTTAATATTTATATATAATGAAATTTATTTCCAAATTTTTTTGATTTTAAAATTTATTTTCATAATTAATAATATATTTTACAAAAGCATCATTTTAAATATATTTTTTTGTATTTATATTTATAAATAGAAAAATTGATTTACATTAACTCCACTTGGGATATTCTGAATTGATCCCATCGTTATTATTCTTATGTGATGTTCATTATTGTTTTTACCAAGGATGATATAGATATTAACTTCTGTATTTCATTTTTATTGTCATTTACATACCCATTATTTATTCCCATCTATGAAATTATTGGATATTAAATATCTCATAAAAATATATTATATTTATCCTAGATATTATTATTTCTCTAATTGTATATCATTTCTACATATGGTGATATATATTTAATGTTAAATTATTATCATGGAAAATATTTTAAAATTTTTATTCTTTAATCAATATGGATATTAGATGATGACCCACATTTTTATTGGATTAAATTTATTATTTGATATATGAGGAATAATTTGTACATTCATTGATTGATGGGACCCAAAGTTATATATCCCCACGATGGATCGGTGCGTCTCATGAGAGATATCTATAGAATATTCGTAAAGCAGTTTGGAATTATAGTTTAAAAAGTCTTTTTAATGATCATGTAGGCAGATGAATAATGATACCGATGTATGAAATTTAAAATATAATAATTTCCATAATTAAAAAAATTATTATTATCAACGGTATTATCTCAATAATATTAGACATATATTCATTTCATTATCAATTTATTATTTCAAAGGAATGTTTTTACGTTATTTACCATTCAGTACGGATTATTAATTATGTTTTACTTATATTAACGATATTTAAATAGATTTTTTTTTTATTTCATACCATTAAATATTGGTACATCATTATTGATACATGATATATTAAATGATACTTAAACCTTACCTAGAATTTGATATCGACCTTATTTTTCCCCATTTCTAGGAATCCATTATGCTTACTATGATTGATAGGTGGGTTTGTTTTATATGGAATAAATATTATCTTAAAAATATATGTTGAAATTTTTGTTTTCAAATGATTTATGGTAATCAGGAATGTTTCTCATTTACCATGACTAATAAATTATTCAGTCTATTGATTTTTTGTTATTGGTATCCCCAATCTAACGAAATAAAGTATGCCCAAGCTTTAGGATACTGGGCCACAGTCCCTAAATGTATGACCTGGGGAATCCCTAGATCATGAGTGTTATCTTCAATTATGTATATGAGAAAGATATAGTAATCCATAATTTCAATAAATTGAATTAGACGTACTATGTCAAAAACAACCATTATAGTTGAATAGTCAGCTTCATCTAAAATATAATACATTCCTCCACTTTTATAGTATCATTTATATATATATAAAGATAGAGAAGATTAGAATGGGTATTATTATCCTATAAAATTCATATATTTAAATTAATATATGATCTTAGGTAGTATTTTTTTGTTGAAGTAACTTACATATACATTTTAATAGATTAAATTCCTAGAAGACCATAGAATGTTGTTCCATGGAATATAAAAATAAGCTTTACATTCTAGATAAGGTCACTAATTTTGGATATAATATTGAGTCATCAATGTGGATTCTGATTACTCATTTCATACCATAGGATTGTATATTTGGAATAGAAAAATCTGATCATTCATTATTCAAATTGACAGATGGTTTAGAATTGAATGATAACTAATTTATATCCAATCTAAATCATGACCTAATGGAGGAACATGCCCTCTTCGTTACCAAATATATAAAAATATTGATGTATCCATGTACTAAATTGACCCAATTATACCCATGAAGGAGATAATTATTTGATGATATGTGGGGATAGTTTCTATGTGTAACATCTATATTTTATTGGAATTGTTTTAAAACTAATGAGGGATTAATGATGAATCAATACATGCCTCACAGGTTTTATTAGAATGGAAAAATAAATATAGAATTTAGAATCTATCTTTGAAAACTATCTATAGTATCATAATTTCATAAATCGGGATTAGGTGAATGTACATAATATTATTGTTTATCTAAATGAAACACCTTTTTGAGAAAGAAATTCCTTTATCAACTGACACTATGATAATATTGTGATATTTTCATGACATGAAGGTGTTGCTGAGCTAGCCATCATTCCATTTCACCACCACCAGAAATTTTTAATATCATTTTTAAAAAATATAGTATGATTTAATAATTATAGGATTTTGACGATTCAGTATTAGAATGATTCTTTTATTGAGCTAACAGAAGTTGTTATATTTGAGTTCATCTAGCATATACAACTTTAGAGAAGACATTTCATGAACAAATGATTCATTGACATTGTTGTTTTGCTTGAATAAAATTCCCTCAAAGAACTCAATACCAATTATGGGGTTGGAATCCGATTTCACACACACACACACACACATACATATATTATATATAAGCGGGTTTCTTGTTAATCATAATGAAAAAAATATTGATACACTTAATCTTTTAATAAATATGTTTTGTGGGTGGTGTCTATTTAAAAAAATAGTAGGATAATCCCCATCAATTATGTGACGTAGGTAAGAAGTTTTAGATATTATGAATTATATTTTATTAAATTTTGTTTCATTAATATTCTTCTTATTTTAGTGGAGTTTGTGATGAATATTGGAATATAATGATAATGATGATATCATGTTTTATGATGTATGGGAATACATTAGTATAAGAATCATGGTTTGATAAGCCATGAGTATGGAAATAATCCAGTTGAATAATTTCCAAGTTATCGAATCATTAAACATTTCCACACATCTATATATAAATTCCATTCATTATTCTTCCACATCTACTGGGTTTGAAATGTCATGTTACATATATTTTTGGTTTTCTAAATTTTACCAGTGCATGGTAAACAATATTCAATAGGATTTTTTTTTGTAAGAAAAATCTTGAATGTTATATATCATCATATTGTAGAGGGTTAATAATCTAGTTATTCATTTTTAAAAACATTATTACTCTTTCTGAAATTCTATTGTTTAATTAATATATTCATGATGAAAATTATAAAATCCAACATAAACTATTCTAATTACTCAATATACAGTAAGTTGTTATGATAGGGTATTTATAATATCTAAATTACAATGGATAATTTATTTTTAGTGATTGATTATCTATTCCTTTGGGGGTTTCATATTCATTCAATTTGTCAAACAAAGCAACATGGAAATGAAATTAAAAACCCTCATATCCTAGAACTGCATGAGATATTGAGGAACATTTCCTCTATATGGGTGGAATTTAAATAGTATAAGAATATATGGTTAATCACTATCTGACCCAAAAAAAATCAATGATAGTAGTTATCAATAATGAAGAAAAACTAGACACTTTAGATTCAAAATGGGAAATTAGAGATTTAACACTTCCTATTGTTTGAGTGTTACCATCATGGATCTAAATCAAGAAATTCAATGTTTGAGATAATAACATGGGTTAAAATTCATATGTTGATGGGAAAGTGGGATTATTGAATTAATCTGATGTAGGATTGTTATCCACCTACTCAATATATGGGTTTTTTATGGCTGTACATGTGTTTGTGATCCATTTTTTTAAAAATTTAATAACAAAATATTTAAATAGATTATAAGAGATATGAATAAACAATAATATTTGTAGGAATCTTAATAGTGTCCATGTTAAGTAATTTATTTCATCGAAATAAATATTTTCAAGTTGATATTTATTAAAATATTTAGTGAGATAGGATGTTTATATGGATATGAAATCATACCTAGTGTGTGGAACACATTATAATATTCATCCATAGTGTTTATATACATTGGTAACATGGTAAACGATCTAGTTGGATTTATATAATCATCTCTTATCGGTTGAGTAGTACAATCATACTGTTTTCAATAAATAATGGAAATTATTTATTGTATCTACTAATAATAATTAGAGGGAATATTTATAATGAGTAATTAGACATTATCACTCATAAATTTATCTAACATATATTCAAATTATGATATATTTAATTTGGTTTATATAGAATAATTAAAAAATTTTGGTGACTAGGATGTAACAAATCATTTTCAATTACAATAACATTATGTTTTCTTGGATGGTAGTAATTGAAAGTTTGGAGGAGAATCAAGATTTTGATTCTGATTCTTATGTATAGGGCATACACCTTCTTCATATGTGATTGTGTGGACCATATATAATATATATTTTTCTTTCTTATTTCATCAAGGTAAGAATCCTAATATGATATATATAGGATCATAACATAGATGAAAAACCACAAATGAATAATATATATCATTTTTCAAATATTAATTTGAAATCTAAGGAGAAAATTATTTTTTATTTATATATAATTGGATAAAATAAAAAAATATATACTATTTTTCTTTATTATTAGATCATTTTAATGAATTACCCATGCGAGGATATTATTTTTTCCTCTATGATGATTGCCTAGAAGTGACCTATAGACGGTAACTATAATGAAATACTTATTTTTTCATTTAACTCAATCTAAATTAGAGAGATGATTCATGATGTGGATTGAACCGTTATTTAATTTACAATTAAGAAAGAGAAAATATGGAATTTATTTCTTTACGGGGATGATGATGAAGGGTATTTATTCCATAATTATAATAGAATATGATTTATTTCTCTTTTTGACAACACCGTGAGAGACTTTTGGGGAATTTGATGATCCTGTGGGTGGTGGTGGTAGAAAAATGTCCCCTTCCTTATGGGTTGGTGCTGGTACAATAATGATTCTCAGCTAGTTATTATCATAGAAATCATGAAGCGAAATGCATTAAAATGAAAATTATTTTAATGTATAGTAAATTTCTATAAGAGGATTCATTTCACTGGTTGTATCTTGATTCTTGTGGTTAAAAATTTCCTTAATTGGGTTTTTTATTTTACCTTATTATGGGGATGATTTTAGAGTTTTCCAACTACACACTATTGTTAGGAACACTACTTATGAGATCAAAAGACTATATATTTTTTGGGATTGTCATACAAACATGTACATTACATAGGTTTTATGTTTTCCAAATGTGATGAATTTTTTTTTGTTTTTTCTTTTTGTTGTAGGATGTACTAACATGGATGAATGATAAAGTTAATGATTGAAAAGAACCACAACCTCTGACATTCACATAATGAATATGTTCAATGATTACCTTAGGTTTTTTTAAAACTATTTATGAGCTCGAGTTAGAGGACAATAAATTATTTAAATTGTTATCTAAATATTATATACCAAAATAATACAACTTATTACAACAATATTTATCATGTATCATTATGATCAATATCAGAACCATAATGGCTTAGTGTCTTTGGGAACATGGATATATAAAATAATTACCCCAAACATCTACATAAACTCAATCTAAATTTTTCATAAAGAACAAACTTTAGAGACATATCCTACATCAAACCTCTCATCATATCATGGGGGATATTATTAATAATAACCAGTGACTTTAGAGACTCTATAACGTTAAAACATGTAGATATCAAAAGTAATTTAAGTGTAACAAGATCATAAGGGTATGTGAACAGGATATAAAAACATGAAAAGAATACTAATCAATTTTCAATTCATAATCAAGACAGAAGGTATACATCATGGTTATTCATATTTCAATTATATGAAATGAAAAATAAAACATGATACTTTAGGTAATAATATCATCAAAATATCATGTCATAAAATATATTCATGGAGTGGAATAATAATATCTGTATATATGATATGTCAATTATACTTATTAAGATAATAATAAAATGATTGAGTAGGGTAACACACCCATGTTCCCAGATCCACCTAATGATTACCACTATTGTACCCTAATTTTTGCATATAATAACCATGAATAACCCCTCTTTCAGTTCATTCAATTACCACTTGGGTATACAATTTTTTTCATGCGATAACCATTCAAATTCAACCATTTCTCTCCTAAAACATTATACATTACTAATTGAATTAGATAGATATAATAGATCCACCCATCACAATATCCTAATCCATTCATATATATACCTAGTGATCATGAAAAAACTAATCATTTAATCATTGATTAATCATTGGTATTGGAAAAAGTGTTTTATCAATATTCTATCATCACCATCTTAAATCTTCTAGTGAAAAATATGTATTATATAATAGAATCATATCCCTCATGAATCATAAGTAACATAAATATATGTAATAATAGTTTAAAATTAAATTTAAAATATCACAAGACTATTTATTCTAGAAAATATCATCGCCATTTTCAAAAATACATATTTTAATTCTAAATTATTAAAAAATATTGAGGATAAATTTTTCATTGAAATTTATAATTGAAATATTTAAAGGATTCATCAAAAAAAATTTATTCATGTTGTAGGAAAAATACATTCATTCAGTTAATATTGAAATCATGATTTCGTTAATATTATCTTTAAAAAGAAGAAAAAATAACTCATTTGGAATGAAAAGATTATCCCTCCAATGGTCCAGAACATTCCGGGACATTACTATATGAAAATTTGGTGTTTGAGGTGTTCTGAGAGGTCAAGGTGACTTATCCCCAAATCTTTTCCAGTTTCCCAGTTCGGTAAATAGTTCCAATGGTATACAGTGGTGAACGGTGCAATGGTAACCTCTATTAGTAACCTCTAATGGTAACCTCTCTTTTTTTTTCTAAATTTACACTTCTTTGAACAGTAACATGGGTGAATGGTTTTATCGGTAAGGACAAACGGTAACATGTATCGGTACCCTCTAATGGTAATCTCTCTTTCCTTTACCAAATTTCCACTTATTTGAACAGTTCCATCGGTGAACAGTTCTATCAGTGAGGTCTGATGGTAAAATCTATCTGTAACCTCTAACGGTGACCTCTCTTTCCATTGCCTAATTTCCACTTCTTTGAACAGTTCCTTTGGTGAAAAGTTCTATCTGTGAGGTCTAATGGTAACCTCTATCAGTAACCTCTACCAGTAGCTTCTATCAGTAACCTCTATTTGTACCCTCTATCGGTAGCCTCTATCGGTAACCACTCTTTGTAACCTCTAATAGTGACCTCTATTTACTTTTCCATATTTTATGTTCTGTTAATAGTGTTTCCATAATGGTGAGTTCTTACAGTGACCTTTTCTTTTTCCAAATTTGGAGTTCATGAATAGCGTTTCTATAACGACCCATACTTTACATACATTGTTAATACTTCAAAATTGAAGCACACTTATTACAACATATGACAAAACCACAAAGGACCGTATAGGTATAGTGTCTTTAGAAACTGGGAAACATAAACAACTGGTTCATAAATCTTCTACAGTGTCTCCCATTTATTTCATCATATCTAGGGTCCCTTTTAGCATATTCTACTTAATATCCATCTTCCTGACCTGGGGAAAAGAAAACATAAAAGGGTGAGCTCAAATGCTCAGCAAGGGCAAATAAAGGAAATAAAAATCATATCATATCTTTTTGAAAATAAAAACCTGCAAAAGAGATCATAATATGTTATCATGGAATAATTCATAGAAGTGAAAATGAGATCCCCATAATCATAACATAAAACTTGAAACTTTGTGGCATGCACACATAATCATGGAAATCATTTCTTGTTAGTCATGACTCATTGTCAAGACTATCTTAGTGGACAAAGTCCCTTTCTGAACCGAGTTCACTCCTCGTTTCAGTCCTGTATCACTGAACCGAAATAACCTTCCGTTCCAGCCATGTCTATCTCATGAGATATAAAATCTTTACCCAATGCATTGGAGGGAGATATAGGTCCCACCCATCTTATAATGAATCCTTTCTTATGTGTGCCACATAATCATAAATCATACATCATCGCATAACACATGTAACAAAAATGTGATTCTTGAAACATCATGACATCATAAATCAATTCATATAAGATAAAGGAATTCATAAACATAATTCCATCACAACATAGTCAAATCAATGTAAACATATGGATAGAAATAGAACCCTTTATTATCTTAGATGGAAAATAATTTTGATAAAACACTTGAATTGAATTCTTGAGGAAAATATCCTTTCTTCTTCAAAAACATTTTTCCTTTCATAACATGTCATACAACTTTAAAATAAAAGAAGTTGATTAAAAATAAACTTGAAAACTTGTAAATGAAGCTTCTTTGAAGTAATGTTTTAAAAATCCATTCATGCCGTATAAGTTAAAAAAACATTCTTCGTACTTTTGTCGGAAAAGTCAAAAAGTACCTCGTACGGAAAAACGACAAAAGATTCCTTTCATATTCTTTACTAAAAACTCACCTAAGGGTAAAATTGGATTTAAACTATTTCAAGTGGATGGAAACAATATTACATATTGAGGGAACATGGATGTGGATGATAAAATACACCCCAGTAAATACTTACGAATAAACAATCTCGGATAAAAATGAGATTGTGATATTTCCCTTACCTTAGGTCCGATTTGCTTTGTTCGTGTCCGAAGCTCCTGTATAATGGTTTAAATAATGTTATTGACTTATTCCAGAATCATACATATTGATATGAGATCATATATGGTCATATTATTAGCTTCTTGTTAGTAATATTTCATTGTTACTTGTTACTCGGGTCTTTATAACTTTTTGTTCTTATGCGTGTTTTGTCGAATAAATTCTTATTCTTATCTTTAGGTTATAGATAATTCATTTCCAGAATGGTATTAGTGTAGCATATACCATATTCATTCATTAAATTCATTTATATAATCATTATTAAATGAAGATCATGTAGAACGAGTCGCATCACATCGTGGAGACGGTATTCCGTACGTACGCACGAGTGATGATATCGTTCCTATGATCGTGGAATTGTATTGGAGTATATATATATTATTTCAGTATCAATATTACTTCATAATAATCATATATAGTTACTCATTACACCATTATACCCATCCTTTTAAGGTGATGGTGGAAAATAGATTACACCACGGCGTGGAGACGGTATTCCGTACGTACGCACGAGCGGTGATTTCATTTTTCCGTAGGATGGATAGAAGGTGAATTAGGGTTGTTTCATATTTATAATAACATATCAGTATGTAAGTAATACTTATGTTATTACTTTATCATGAAACAACTAAAGAAGAAGAAGTTGAAGAAGAAAGAAATTGAAAAGATCGGTAATGGATATTACCGCTTCTTTGGAACGCCTCTTTGAATCCTCCACTTAAGGAACTAAGATTGGTCTTTGCAGAAGACCAGGACCTCTAGGATTATTCTAGGGAAGTGGAGAGGAGAAAATGGCAGGGGTTGGCCGAGCTTGAGTGCTCAATTTGGTGTGAGGAGGAGGGGGAGGAGGTGCCCTTTTATAAGGGAGGAGAGGGGCACCTTAGGAATATCTCAAAATATTATTTTATATTAAAGTCAAAATCGGTTTATAATGGTTCCAAAGGGTCTTATTTCGAAGATAAGGTGGGGAGGGATCGAAATCCTATCAACCAATAGTATTTAGACAAGTTTAGGGTATTATTTTAACCTTATCAATTAGATTTAACTCTAAGTTAAATAATTTAACTTTTACCATGTCTTTTTGTTTTCTTTCACTATATGGTTAATACACTTACTATAACATGCCAAACGAACCCCAAATTGTTTATTATTAATATATATATCCTTATCTAAGTCATTTGGCCGAACCTTAGATTTTTAGGAATAAAATAACAATTAATAATATAATATTTGATTTAAAAACTATTTTGTGTCAATTTTGACACTATTTGATATATGATTTTTGTGAAAGTCATAACAGAATTATATGTTCGAACCAAGTTGATTAAATCAACACTAATATATCATAGTAACCTAGAAAATTAGTGTAATTCATAAAAAGTATTAAATTACATTTATTTTGGTATTTATATTATCAATTATGTCAATATTTCATTAATAAGATAATTACTGCATCATCTTTGTGTCATAAATAAATTAAATTATTTAATGTCTAAAAATTACAAATAAAATACCATTATGTAAGAAATCTTTTTAGCTTTCTAATGAATATTTATAGTCGAATTTAGCTTATGTATAACCCCATATTAAAAATGATTTACTTATTAAACATTGATTTTAACTATTTTAACCCTTCTTTAAATAAATTAATAATAAATGTCCTAATCTAATCCAAGTGGGCCTAAATGATAATATTTTACACTTAAGGTTGTTTTTGGTCGAGATAAACTTGTCCAATAGAATTAGGACATGTGTTAGGGTAATATTAATATCATATTTACCCTTAGTTACCCTATTTACTATTAACCGCGGTAAAAAAAGTAAAAAGTTACTATTCACCAAAAAATTATTCTCATCTCATTGAACCACATTTTAGTCCTTGATATTAACCGTGTCTCTCGGATTTTCGAAATTCCATTCACAGAAACGGTAAAATTATGTTTTATGCAAAATTCAGTTTTTTAACCTACCACTTAGTGGTTTCACTATTCATCAAAAATTGAAAGTTTTCAGAAAAATACCAAAATTTCACCCTAGGCTAATTTCGATATTCTGAGTCCAAAAATGAAGTCCATTTTGAAAAATAAAATTTATAAAATTTTAAAAAGTGGTTATTACTATTCATAACGGCTAGTTTTAATAGCATATTGTTGTTTAGTGAAACTCGGTATTGCGTACGACGCAAGCTATCGAGGAAGGTCGCGATTGCGTTCAAAGCAAGCCAAGAAAGTGTTGTGTAGAAAAAGATTCCTTTGATGATTTATATAACATAAAAGTCTCGGGTGTTACATTCTACCCCCCTTAAAAAGAATTTCGCCATCGAAATTCGTCACTTTGTAACAAACAAATGAGGATACTTCTCCCTCATCATATCCTCAAGCTCCCATGTAGCTTCTTCAAGTTGGTGGTTCCTCCATAAAACTTTCACCAAGCGAGTGGTCTTGTTTCGTAGGACTTTTTCGCTACGATCCAGCATCTCTATCGGCTGTTCTTCATAAGAAAGATCTTGCTCCAGCGGTACAACTTCTGAGCTAAGTACATGTGAAGGATCTGGTATGTACTTTCTCAGGAGAGATACGTGGAACACATCGTGAACTTGAGAGAGATTCGGTGGAAGCGCCAATCGGTAAGCTACCTTCCCAACACGATCCAGTATTTCAAAAGGACCGATATATCTAGGGCTCAACTTCCCCTTCTTTCCAAATCTCATAACCCTCTTCCAGGGAGATATTCGTAAGAACACTTTATCGCCCACTTCAAACTCTAGGTCTTTTCTTCGGTTGTCGGCATAACTTTTTTGTCGACTCTGAGCTGCTCTTATGTGTTGTTGAATAGATCTGACCTTTTCTGCCATTTCATCAACGAGATCAGGTCCTAATAGCTTTCTTTCCCCAACTTCATCCCAGCAAGTTGGAGTCATGCATTTCTTTCCATAGAGAGCTTTATAAGGAGCCATTTGAATACTGGAGTGAATGTTATTATTATAAGAAAATTCCACCAAATGTAGGTGTTGATCCCAACCTCCTTTGAAATCCATAGAGCAAGCTCTCAACATATCTTCTAGGGTTTGAATTGTTCTCTCAGACTGACCGTCTGTCTGGGGATGATAAGCAGTGCTGAAACTCAACTCTGTATCCAGAGTATGCTGAAGACTTCGCCAGAACTTCGAGGTAAATCTCGGATCTCGATCAGATATAATAGAAAGTGGTACTCCATGAAATCTTACCACTTCCTTTACATATATCCTGGCAAGCTGATCTAGAGAGAAATCCTCTCTAATAGGAATGAAGTGTGCAGACTTTGTGAGACGATCAACTATGACCCAGATAGCATTATTGCCTTTGGATGTTTTAGGAAGTCCTGTGACAAAGTCCATAGTGATGTTTTCCCATTTCCATTCGGGTATGGGTAATGGTTGTAACATCCCCTTAGGCTTCTGTCTCTCAGCTTTAATTTGTTGACAAACCAAGCATCGAGAGACATATTCAGCAACATCTCTTTTCATGCCATCCCACCAGAAGTACTCTTTCAGGTCCCTATACATCTTCGTGCTTCCAGGATGAATAGAGAATGAAGAACTATGAGCCTCATCCAGCAGCTCTTTCTTTAATTCGGGGATGGGAGGAACACAAACCCGATTCCTGAACTTTATTATCCCATCACAATCAAGGTTGAATTCAGGAACATTTCTCACCTTCTTTTGTAACTCGACATCTTCTTTCTGTGCCTCTTTAATCTTCACATGTATAGATGGTTGAACATTCATTTGAGAAAGATTTGATTTTTCCCCTTCCATTATAATTCCAAGATCCATCCTTTGTAAATCCATAAATATTGGATCTTTTGTGATCCTCATCATGGATAAACTAGCATGGTCTTGTCGACTTAATGCATCTGCCACCTTGTTTGCTTTCCCAGGGTGGTAATGGATTGAGCAGTCATAATCCTTAATCATCTCCAACCATCTTCTTTGACGCATATTCAACTCCTTTTGTGTGAAAATATACTTTCAACTTTTATGATCAGTATAAATATCACACCTTTCACCATAAAGGTAATGCCTCCAAATCTTTAATGCAAAGATTACCGCAGCCAACTCCAAATCATGTGTTGGGTAATTTTGCTCATGGATTTTCAACTGTCGTGAGTCATAAGCTATCACCATATCATTTTGCATAAGAACACACCCCAATCCCTTCTTGGATGCATCACTGTAGATCACAAACCTTTCTCCACTACAAGGCAGTGTGAGCACAGGTGCACTGGATAACCTTCTTTTCAACTCCTTGAAATTCTCTTCACATTCCTCTGTCCAGACAAACTTAACTCCTTTCCGAGTCAACTTGGTGAGTGGATTAGATAATCGTGAAAAATATTTTACAAAACGTCGATAATAACCAGCCAAACCAAGAAAACTTCGGATCTCAGTTACTGTTGTTGGTCTTGACCATCTTTCGATAACCTCTGTTTTTGCTGGATCCACAGATATCCCCTCTTTTGAGATTATATGACCCAAAAATGAAACTTTTTGAAGCCAAAATTCACACTTGGTAAATTTGGCATAAAGCTTCTCCTTTCTCAGGGTCTTCAATATAATTCTCAAGTGATCTTCATGCTCTTCCTTGCTCTTTGAATAGACAAGAATATCGTCTATAAAGACTACCACAAATTGATCAAGATGGTCTCTAAAGACTCTATTCATTAGATCCATGACGATAGCAGGGGCATTAGTAAGACCAAATGGCATTACTATAAATTCATAGTGTCCATATCTTGTACGGAAAGCCGTCTTTGGTATATCCTCCCTTTTGACCCTTAATTGATGATACCCTGAACGAAGATCAATCTTGGAAAAGTATTGAGCTCCGCGTAGTTGGTCAAATAAGTCATCAATGCGTGGGAGAGGATATTTGTTCTTGATAGTGATCTTGTTAAGTTCTCGATAATCAATGCAGAGTCGCATTGATCCATCTTTCTTCTTAACAAATAGAACAGGTGCTCCCCAAGGTGACGCACTAGGGCGTATGAATCCCTTATCAAGATTATCTTGGAGTTGCTTCTTCAATTCCTGCAACTCAATTGGGGCCATTCTATAAGGTGTCTTTGAAATAGGCAAAGCACCCGGTACGAGTTCTATTGAAAACTCAACTTCACGATTTGGTGGAAGACCCGGCAATTCCTCCGGAAAGACATCATCAAACTCCCGTACAATGGGCATATTCTTAATTGTGAGTTTCTCACCAACCATTTGAGATAAATAACCTTCATTTAGTGGAATCAATACCCATAAGATGGAAGAAATTTCCACTGGAAGGTTATGTTCATCCTTGCATTGATAGACGATCGTAGATTGATCTGGAATATGAAATGTGACTTCCCTTCTTTGGCAATCGATATGAGCTCCATGTAGAGAAAGCCAATCCATGCCAAGAATCACATCAAATTCCACTAAAGGAAGGATCACAAGATTTGCAGGAAGCACTTTCCCACAAACTTCGATCGGAGAAGAATTATAAACTTTTGATGCGATTGATGTGCCATTAGGTGTTGTCACAGCTAACTCAACATCTAATTGTTGAGGTAATACGGTGATACCCTTAGAAAATTTTTCAGATATAAAAGAGTGGGTGGATCGAGAATCAAATAAAACATTTGCTACTTTAGAGTGGATGGTAAGTGTACCTTTCACCACATCGTTATCGTACTCCACATCGCTGATAGAAATTGCATGTGACTTTCCTTTGTCTTTAGCCTTAAGAGTTTGTTGACGTCGACCATCATCATCAACCCTTGGATTTGGGCATTGATTGGCATAATGCCCCATCTCCTTGCACTTGAAACATTGAAGTGTAGTAGGTTCATTCTGTGTATCCCTTCCTTTGTTTGCGTCATTAGACATCTTCTTCCCATTATCACGGCATTCAAATACCCGATGACCTTCTTTTCCACATTTAAAACATTTACTTGTCCCTTTAAGAAAACTCCCTCCATGTTTCTTTCCACACTTTGAGCATAAGGGAAAGTTCATCTTCTTTTCAGTGTGCTCTTTAGAGTTTCCTTTGAATTCCATCTTCCTCTTCTTATCAAACCCATGCGACTGATGGGTTACTCCAATCTCCATCTCGACTTTGAGAGCACATCGAACGATTTCCTCGTAGCTATTGAAGTCCCTTATGGCTAACGCCCTTCGAAGACTTGGTTTTAAGCCACTAAAGAATCGATCGATCTTACTCTCAGGTTGGATAATAATACCAGAAGCGTACCTTGCAAGTCTTGTAAAATTTGCTTCATAGGTACCAACAGATTCATCATCCCTTTGCTTCAGTTCAAGAAACTCTTTCTCCATCTTTGTTCGGAGAATACGAGGGAAGTACTTATTGAAAAATAAGTTCTTGAACTCGTCCCATTCCATAGACTCAATTTCATCCCTTTGCCTTGTATTCTTAACAAGATTCCACCATTGATCAGCATCTCCTTCCAAACGGTACACTGCTAGGATGACCTTATCATGCTCAGAACATTGAAGAACTGAAAATATCTTTTCAGTAGTACTAATCCTTTGTTCAGCAACTAATGGATCAGTAGATCCGCTGAAAGAAGGTGGACGCTGCCTCATGAAGGATTCAACAGAATGTTGCTCCCTCCTTTGCTCGTTTGGAAATCCTGCATGATTCATAGCTTGAGAAAGTTGTGTGAGCATGGCTACAAGATTTTGCATTCCAGCTCCCATATCGTTTGTTTGCTCAGGGGGACAATCATTGCATTGCCCATCGCATTCTGCATTAACACGGTTCCTTCGGGTTCCAGCCATTGACTAAAACCAAGAAGAATAGTGTGAGCAACACTAATTATAATAGGAAAACCACATAATTCAAGAATAAAATTTTCATGCTTAAGGTCTTATCCTAGGTTATTCAAGGACATTTCTAAAACACTATGATTGTGTTCTATGCTTAGACTTATCCTTAGGGTTCTTACTAAGGCTTTCACATCCTAGTTTCCAAAGGTTGACTATACCTTTCCTCTGATACCAACTATAGAGACCCGTCTCTTGACATACATGGACATTACATTACTTTTGCGGAATAATTAGTACATAACAAAAACACACACTAAAGGATCGTAAAAGTTTAGTGTCTTTGGAAACTTGGAACGTAATCTTCTAATCTTGGTGAAAGATCTTTAATATCTCCCATAAAGATCTTCCCTTTTTTACCTAAAACCTTTATTTATATCCTGGGGAAAAGAAAACATAAAAGGGTGAGCTCAAATGCTCAGCAAGGGCAAATAAAGGAAATAAAAATCATATCATATCTTTTTGAAAATCAAAACCTGCAAAAGAGATCATAATATCTTATCATGGAATAATTCATAGAAGTGAAAATGAGATCCCCATAATCATAACATAAAACTTGAAACTTTGTGGCATGCACACATAATCATGGAAATCATTTCTTGTTAGTCATGACTCATTGCCAAGACTATCTTAGTGGACAAAGTCCCTTTCTGAACCGAGTTCACTCCTCGTTTCAGTCCTGTATCACTGAACCGAAATAACCTTCCGTTCCAGCCATGTCTATCTCATGAGATATAAAATCTTTACCCAATGCATTGGAGGGAGATATAGGTCCCACCCATCTTATAATGAATCCTTTCTTATGTGTGCCACATAATCATAAATCATACATCATCTCATAACACATGTAACAAAAATGTGATTCTTGAAACATCATGACATCATAAATCAATTCATATAAGATAAAGGAATTCATAAACATAATTCCATCACAACATAGTCAAATCAATGTAAACATATGGATAGAAACAGAACCCTTTATTATCTTAGATGGAAAATAATTTTGATAAAACACTTGAATTGAATTCTTGAGGAAAATATCCTTTCTTCTTCAAAAACATTTTTCCTTTCATAACATGTCATACAACTTTAAAATAAAAGAAGTTGATTAAAAATAAACTTGAAAACTTGTAAAGGAAGCTTCTTTGAAGTAATGTTTTAAAAATCCATTCATGCCGTATAAGTTAAAAAAACATTCTTCGTACTTTTGTCGGAAAAGTCAAAAAGTACCTCGTACGGAAAAACGACAAAAGATTCCTTTAATATTCTTTACTAAAAACTCACCTAAGGGTAAAATTGGATTTAAACTATTTCAAGTGGATGGAAACAATATTACATATTGAGGGAACATGGATGTGGATGATAAAATACACCCCAGTAAATACTTACGAATAAACAATCTCGGATAAAAATGAGATTGTGATATTTCCCTTACCTTAGGTCCGATTTGCTTTGTTCGTGTCCGAAGCTCCTGTATAATGGTTTAAATAATGTTATTGAATTATTCCAGAATCATACATATTGATATGAGATCATATATGGTCATATTATTAGCTTCTTGTTAGTAATATTTCATTGTTACTTGTTACTCGGGTCTTTATAACTTTTTGTTCTTATGCGTGTTTTGTCGAATAAATTCTTATTCTTATCTTTAGGTTATAGATAATTCATTTCCAGAATGGTATTAGTGTAGTATATACCATATTCATTCATTCAATTCATTTATATAATCATTATGAAATGAAGATCATGTAGAACGAGTCGCATCACATCGTGGAGACGGTATTCCGTACGTACGCACGAGTGATGATATCGTTCCTATGATCGTGGAATTGTATTGGAGTATATATATATTATTTCAGTATCAATATTACTTCATAATAATCATATATAGTTACTCATTACACCATTATACCTATCCTTTTAAGGTGATGGTGGAAAATAGATTACACCACGGCGTGGAGACGGTATTCCGTACGTACGCACGCGCGGTGATTTCATTTTTCCGTAGGATGGATAGAAGGTGAATTAGGGTTGTTTTATATTTATAATAACATATCAGTATGTAAGTAATACTGATGTTATTACTTTATCATGAAACAACTAAAGAAGAAGAAGTTGAAGAAGAAAGAAATTGAAAAGATCGGTAATGGATATTACCTCTTCTTTGGAACGCCTCTTTGAATCCTCCACTTAAGGAACTAAGATTGGTCTTTGCAGAAGACCAGGACCTATAGGATTATTCTAGGGAAGTGGAGAGGAGAAAATGGCAGGGGTTGGCCGAGCTTGAGTGCTCAATTTGGTGTGATGAGGAGGGGGAGGAGGTGCCCTTTTATAAGGGAGGAGAGGGGCACCTTAGGAATATCTCAAAATATTATTTTATATTAAAGTCAAAATCGGTTTATAATGGTTCCAAAGGGTCTTATTTCGAAGATAAGGTGGGGAGGGATCGAAATCCTATCAACCAATAGTATTTAGACAAGTTTAGGGTATTATTTTAACCTTATCAATTAGATTTAACTCTAAGTTAAATAATTTAACTTTTACCATGTCTTTTTGTTTTCATTCACTATATGGTTAATACACTTACTATAACATGCCAAACGAACCCCAAATTGTTTATTATTAATATATATATCCTTATCTAAGTCATTTGGCCGAACCTTAGATTTTTAGGAATAAAATAACAATTAATAATATAATATTTGATTTAAAAACTATTTTGTGTCAATTTTGACACTATTTGATATATGATTTTTGTGAAAGTCATAACAGAATTATATGTTCGAACCCAGTTGATTAAATCAACACTAATATATCATAGTAACCTAGAAAATTAGTGGAATTCATAAAAAGTATTAAATTACATTTATTTTGGTATTTATATTATCAATTATGTAAATATTTCATTAATAAGATAATTACTGCATCATCATTGTGTCATAAATAAATTAAATTATTTAATGTCTAAAAATTACAAATAAAATACAATTATGTAGGAAATCTTTTTATCTTTCTAATGAATATTTATAGTCGAATTTAACTTATGTATAACCCCATATTAAAAATGATTTACTTATTAAACTTTGATTTTAACTATTTTAACCCTTCTTTAAATAAATTAATAATAAATGTCCTAATCTAATCCAAGTGGGCCTAAATGATAATATTTTACACTTAAGGTTGTTTTTGGTCGAGATAAACTTGTCCAATAGAATTAGGACATGTGTTAGGGTAATATTAATATCATATTTACCCTTAGTTATCCTATTTACTATTAACCGCGGTAAAAAAAGTAAAAAGTTACTATTCTCAAAAAAATTATTTTCATCTCATTGAACCACATTTTAGTCCTTGATATTAACCGTGTCTCTCGGATTTTCGAAATTCCATTCACAAAAGCGGTAAAATTAAGTTTTATGCAAAATTCAGTTTTTTAACCTACCACTTAGTGGTTTCACTATTCATCAAAAATTGAAAGTTTTCAGAAAAATACCAAAATTTCACCCTAGGCTAATTTCGATATTCTGAGTCCAAAAATGAAGTCCATTTTGAAAAATAAAATTTATAAAATTTTAAAAAGTGGTTATTACTATTCATAACGGCTAGTTTTAATAGCATATTGTTGTTTAGTGAAACTCGGTATTGCGTACGACGCAAGCTATCGAGGAAGGTCGCGATTGCGTGCAAAGCAAGCCAAGCAAGTGTTGTGTAGAAAAAGATTCCTTTGATGATTTATATAACATAAAAGTCTCGGGTGTTACAGTTTCTAGAATGGGGACGATCTAACGGTGAAATTTTCCATCCCAAAATTTTGAGTTCATGAACAATGTTTCTAGAATGGTGAGGTTCTAACGGTGAATTTTTCTTTTCCTTTTCAATATTTTTAGTTCATGAATAGTTTTTCATGAATGGTGAGGTTCTAACAGTGACCTTTTCTTTCCATTTCCAAATTTTGAGTTTGTGAACAGTGAGGTTTAATGGTGACCTTTTCTTTGACAAATTTTGAGTTTGTGAATAGTGTTTCCAGAACTGTGAGTTCTAACAGTGATCTTTTCTTTCCTTTTCCAAATTTAGAGTGTGTGAATAGTGTTTCTAGAATAGTGAGGTCTAACAGTGACCTTTTCATTCAATTTCCAAATTTTGAGTTTGTGAATAGTGTTTCTAGCTTCCTACATTTTTTTCGCCCCTTTGAAGTTTCCTTTGATATAAATTTCATTCAAAGCATTTTTTAAGGACTCTATGGCCGATTAAAAGACCATAACACCTATATTAATTATTTCTAAGGCTTGGGATGTTTTCACTTGGTCAAACCACATGGTTTAATGTGATCCACTTTTAATTAGAAGTCAAGTGTATCTTAAACCGCCGCTCCATTATATCATCTAAAGGGATGAGATATCTTCCTCCTTATTTCTTTCTCCTTGTTCTTGGATGTAAGATGCTCGAACATCTCAAACCATCCCAAAGAAGTTGAAAAATCTAACATTCCTTCTAGGACTGATTCCGCACTGTTTTGATGCAACCGAGCTATATCGGTCAATCTCCAATATAAGGAAATTTTTATCGTCATTCATTTGGGGTTCATATATTCATGTTTCTCTTTTCCATATTATAGAATTTATTATCCTTACATCTAATGCGTTTTTTGGGTTTCGGTAGGTGCGGTCATACCATGGAATCCTCGGGTTGATGCAGTTGACGTGAGAGGAGAATCGTGACCCGTTGGGTAGATAAAGAATGTCATGAACTGTTTGAGGTAGTGGACTCATTACTTCTCTTTTCTTTTAAGTGAAACTGTATTGTTAGCATGCATTATTCCACTAGAACACAATGTAATTTCCATAATAAATATTTGAACTGGATAAATAAATTGATATCGGTTATATGTTATTTTATCTTGTTTTCTAGATAGTGTGAAATCAATGCTTTCTTCGTTCAGTAGTTTGTTTTTTAGGAATATTGGTAAATGGCATAAACCATAATTAATTGATAACAATTGGATATGGATAAAGAGGCATGTAAATGAATATGGGTCTTCATTTTTTAATTTCATGTTAATCAAATTGGTGTAGTAACTTTTTTTAATTATTTGTGATAGATTACTGATTCGGTTTCCAAAATTTTGGAACCATTGAAAAAAAATTAGTTAATTCAAGATGGATTACAGAACTGATTGTTCGATTATTCCTTGAAGGGTTTTGAGTTTACCTCTTGATTGTTAAAGGGTCAAGAGCCCAATTCATGTGATATTTGTTTTTCTGTGGCTTGTGCTGTGATGTGAGCCTGGTTGGATGTTGTGATATGTGGCAGCATGAAGACTTTTTCATGTGTATAAAATTACACCTAGGGTTGCGAGATGCATACGTTTATGCATGTGGGTGTCAGGGAGGACACTTGGGATTATGGAATGGGATGGATGTGATTTTTGGGTGCTTTCTATTTCTTATTGGTTGATTATCTACTTTACTTTTCCCCACTACTCAAGGAAACTGATCTTACTTACCCTTCTTCCAAATGAGGTGAAGACATGCGAGTTATGCCACATGCTTTCCATGTTTAGCTTCTCAATGGAGGATTGGCCTATGCTCTTTCAATTAGTGGCAACGACTGGATGGTTAGTACATCTAGTCACCATGTTTAGCCACCTTGTCTTTAGTTTCATTTATTGTTTTTCTAGAATTCCTGGGAATATAAGAGCATAATTCTGTATTGAATTATTGAATAAATGATGTTTACCCATGGGGTTGGATTTTGCTGGAACATAATGATGTGGTTGTAATTTTAATGGGGATGTGGACTTTGGGTGTGATGCTAATGAAATTTAATGTTGAATTGTTCATGGTTAATTACTGTTTAGAGATTTAATTAATGTAAAGTGAAACTGGTAAAAAGGGAATGAAATAATGTATTTAATCTCTTAAAATGGTTCTGTTCTTATAGGATACCTAGTCTTGGACTTCGCAACTCGAAGTCTGAGAGACGTTAGTTGTAGCTGAGTCTAAGACTAGGTTATACCAATAGTGTGGTTGTGAGATATAGTGTATTTTTTACATTTTGTGTTTCTATATGCTACTCCACCATGCCAGTAAGGTAAAATGACACCCCAGAGATTATGATCCCTAGGGGGTGTTCTCCCCAAAATTCATGTTGGATGATTAATGGATGACTGCCCCCTTAGGACCTGCTCTCCTATCTTGGTAGATACGTTTTTTGGTAGGCACAATGGTTAGTTTTCCCCATAATGTGTGTTGAGGGATATAATGTATTGTGGTTATTCATACACATATATTCTAGATATAGAATCCTATTTACTACTACAGGTGTAATGTGTATAGGCTGTGGTAGATTGAGGATCATTACTTTGTGTATGGGATTTAATGGATTGAGGTATAATCTGAAATGTATGATACATGTTATACGAGATGTTCTGTATCCTAGAAACTACATAGTTACATTTCTTATGTGGACATGGTGGTTTGTTGCATGCGGTTCATGTTGTGGTGCATCTCCCAGGTGTCTGGAGGCAAGCCTTTTTGGAGGGATCTGATCAGGACATGAAATTTTGGGGAAAAATGGAAAATCAGTGGGGATGTAGAAGTGGGGTACACTTTATATTATTTATTATATGATATATTCTTGTATGAGTTACTTAGTGAAGGTATCCGTGGTGAGGTTGGGAACTTAGTATGCATATTTAGGTGATGAGTTAGTCTCACATGATTTTCACTATGCATTAACATGATTTATTTACTTTTGCATGCGGGGATTAAGGGAGGATCCTTTTGAGTATACTATTATACTCACCCTATTTATATATAAACTATTTTTAGGTCACTTAGAGCAGGTTGGAGATCAATCTGTTTTCTACTATCTTGGGGTTGCAGGATCTGTTCAGGCTTGTGGTTGCTGATGTTTTTACTTTCATTTGTGTACTGGATGTTTTCCCCTTCTAGTTGTAGTACTTTTTCCTGAAATTATATATGTGCACTTGGGTTTTCATTTATAAATCAATTCTGAGTTGGAGTTGGTTGGTGTCTATCTTATATCTCTCTTCCTCGTGTGTTCTCTTAAAGGGTAATTGTTCCATTTGTATGTTTTCTATTCCCTCAGTTCTAGTCGTCAACCCAGGGCCTACTAGAGGCAGGACACATTGGTCATTATCTTACTTCTCACATTACCTTCGCAAGTGGGGTACACATTGTTGGGATGGTGTCATGACAGAGTGGTATAAGTGGTCAGGTAGAGGGATTGGATAGAGTTTTTAAGTTAGGAACAGGTGATGTTTCATGGGTTGGTAGGGAAACGATGCCATTCATGTTTAGAAAGTTAGGTAAACATTAGTGACCTTCTAAGATATAGGCATTTGGTCACCCTATGATCTGATGTATAGACGATTAAATTTACAATGGCTACTAAACATGGTTATACTAGTTGTAGGGTAGAGACCTTGGATAGGATCATGAATCAGTCATCGTTGTTCCTATGTTTGAATGGGTAGACCTTGGGATAGGTTAAGATAAAATTAATAAAATAAAAAATTAATTTATTAATTTTGAGTCTTCTATATTCTAGGTTTTGGAGCCCTAACAGTTTGTTATTTTACATATGTGGCTCCAGGTGGACGTCCTCATCAGTTATGCGCAGAAGATGTCAAGAAGGATGATCCAGTAGATCACCGCAGGGTAGAGGTTGATGGAAAAAACATTTTGAAGAAGAATATCTGAGAGCTTCAACCATAGAGTCTGCATAAGTATGAGGGATCCATTGCAGATCCAGACATATAAGACGTGTTAGAGGATTTTGAGACAGGCTTTTGTTCGATCTGTGCTCGGAAGGAGCACTCGGTTTCCTTGGATGGGATGATGTTGTGTGGAGCAGCGAGGTAGTGTTGGTTCTTGTTCCTCTGTATCATGAGGAGTCAACAATCTCATGGGAGGAGTTCTGAGACTAGATTAGAGTTAAGTTTCATTCTTCAGCTGTGAAAGAGTCCAGTCTCTTGGAGATTCTAACCCTTTTATAGGGGATCTATAGTGTTCAAGAGTTTGGAATCTAATTTAGGAACCTTTTTTAATATTCTTTAGACATTCTGCCAGATGAGGAGGCCATGGTGTGTCATTTTGAGGAGGCTTTGCATCCATAGATCTAGGTCTAGGACACCCCATTTATGCTAAAAAATATCTTTAAGTGCTAGCAAGGGTAGAGGTTGTCCAGAGGAATTTGTGTAGGATAGGATGATCACAAGAGGGGAATAGTCATGATTCCTCACAAAGAAGAGTTGGGGAATGGGGTTCCTGGTTTCTAGGGCAGAAGAGTTTCCATTCAGTCATGGGTAGGTCCAAGCCCTTCACATCTCATTTCTCCCGAGGTAGAAAATCTCAGGCCTATTCCAGGTGATCAAGAGCTTGTTTTTCTTCTAGTGGTCATGGTCATTATCAGTGGGAGTGTCTGACCTTTTAGGGTCGTCATCGTGCACTATGTGCTAAGGTCCAGGTTACTCCTTTGGGGAAGTTTCATCTATGCTAGTCAAAACAAGTTTCACCATTTTATATCAGCAGATGGTAGATGGGGAAGGTAGAGGACAACCCTATGACGCTCCCCTTCCTCAGATAGTAGAGTGTGTCCATGGGTGGTTGTCATTAAGGTCACAAAGGCTATTGAGGAGTTATTTGTCAGCTTCATGCTATAGTGTTGCCAGCTCTAATCGAGCCACATGTCATTCGAGGTACCCTTTTCTTGTTTTCTACCTTGGTGTATGCCTTGTTTGATTCAGGAGTGGAACACAACTTTATATCACCTACCCTTGTCCATGCTTTGGGACATGATGTAGAGAGGCTTCCATTGGCCTTGGTGTTGACTACACCAGTTGGATGTCGAGCTAACTTGTTTAATGTATGTAGTGATTGTGAGCTAGTGTTTGGGTGACAACACTCTTAGGGATATTTCCTATATTTTCTAATACAACCATATGATGTCATCCTCAACATGGATTTGTTGTTTTTTTCTGCAGGCTATCGTGGATTGATTCAGGAATATGATAGTTTTCATTGGTGCGGATAGTGAGCCAGTGGGGTTTATTGCTGTGTAAGATCCTCAGATGGGTCATAATATTGTTTCGTACTTATCATCAATGATGGATGAGATGATTATTAGTTCATCAATGGTTCATAAGATGGAATTTCCTAGGGTCTTATAAGAGTACCCTGATGTCTTCCTAGAAGTGTTTGTACCATTAACCCCTCAATGAGAGATCGAGTATGGGATCGAGCTACAACTAGGAGCATCTCTTATCTATATGTCTCCATATAGGATGACCCCTTCTGAGTTACGAGTGATACATTTACAACATGATGGTCTGTTATAGTGTGGTTTTGTTCGTTCAAGTGTACCGCAATGGGGTGCACCGATTTTGTTCATGAAGAAGGCTGACAACAGTTTGTAGTTGCATGTCGATTATCGTCGCATAAACAAACTGACAATAATGAATCGCTTTCATATTCTACAGATTGTTTATTTATTCGATCAACTAAATGTTGAATGTTTTTTCTCAAAGATCGACTTACAGTCAGGATATCATCCGATGTGTGTGAAGGATGAGGATACCTGAAGACTGCTTTTAGTTTTCATCATGGGCATTATGAGTACATTGTAATGATGTTTGGCATGGCAATGCTCTAGCTATATTCATGGGATTTATAAATGTTGTGTTCTGTGAGTTCCTGAAAAATTTCATGGTAGTTTTCATCGATGACATCCTTGTGTTCTTCACATCTGAGGAGGATCATGAAGAGCATCTACAAGACCATTTTGGTGTTATTCTTCAACATCTGCTATTTTGGAAGTTGACGAAGTGTCAGTTTTGGGCTCGATAAGTCTGTTTCTTGATGCATGTTGTGTCCCAAAAGAGATTTTTGGTGGATCCATCGAAGGTAGAAGCAATTTTGTCTTGTGAAACCCCCAAGACAGTGTCAGAGGTACGAAGTTTTCTAGGTCTTGCAAGCTACTACAAGATGTTCATAGACAATTTCTCATGAGTTGCGACTCCTTAGAAATATTTGACCTAGAAGAATCGGGCATTCATATGGAATGTCAGGTACCATTCGAGTATCTAAAAGAGAATTTAGTATATCCTCCAGAAAAGATTAGTTGTTTCTTATGGGTCATGGAATTTATTTTCTCATGAATGTAACTACGCCACTCACAATCTTGAGATAGAATCCATGGTGTTTTCTCTGATGTTTTGAAGACATTACCTCATTGGTGAGCGCTTTATGGTTTTCACCGATCATAAGAGTATGAGGTATGTTTTCTCCCAGCGTGACTTGAACTGATGACATCATAAGTGTATGGATTTCAGATAGGAATATGACTTTGAGATATCATATACACCTAGAAAGGGGAATGTTATAGCTGATCTTCTGAGCCAATAGTCATGTAGTGATGATGTGCATGAATTCGGTGATTCTAGGAGTGTAATGGAAGAGATATCAACATTACATATTTTTATGGGAGAAGTTGGGGGTAGAGGATGTCTTTTTTAGATGACAATTCAATCTTATCTTGTGCAGTAGGTGAAAGACTCCCAGTTGGGAGATCATGAGGTGGAGGTCTGGAGAGATGGAGATGTTTGTGGTGAGGCCCCTAATGGTTGGTCAGAGGATGAACAACCATGAGTGTTGTATCACGAAAGGATTTTTGTTCCTTTAATGATGAGTGAGACAGTTCTTAGCTGGTTCTATAGTTCTTCTTTATGAGTGCATCATAGTTTGAAAAAGATGTTCCAATCCTTGAGGAGTCAGTTTTGGCGGCATGGGCTGAAGTGTCCAGTTGTAGAGTTTGTCTCTCAATGATTGGTCTTCCAGAAGGTGAAGGCCAAACATAGTGTTCCTGGTGGTCTTATCCACCCATTAGATATTCCTCAGGGGATGTGGGAGGACCTCTCAATGGACTTTGTTACTGGTTTACCAAGAGCTCTGGGAAGACATGATGTTTTTTGGTTGGTATTGGATCGTTTAACAAAATCACACCACTTTATAGCGATCAATGAGTTGAGCATAATGGAAGTTTTGTCGAGGATGTATCTTGAGGAGGTGGTCAGGCTTCATGGAGTCTCGTGGATGATATTTTATGATCTAGATCCTAGATTTACCTCGAGGGTGGTGAGAGATCTCCAACATGCATTTGGTTATCAACTATGCCTTAGCACTGCTTTTCATCCTCAAATGGACTTTCAAACAGACTGAACCATCCAGACTCTTTAAGTCATGTTATGCTCTTGTGTTCATGATTTTGGAGTTTTGAGGATGATGCACATAACCTTTGTGGAGTTTGCTTACAATAATTTTTTACACTCCACCATCGGTATGTCCCTGTTTGAAGCCTTGTATGGCTGACATTTTCATTCTCTGTTGTGGTGGACTGGGATCAGATAGTCAATAGTTCTCAGACTGAAACTAGTGCAGAATAAAACATAGATGGTTCAGGAGATTTGTGAGAGGATGAAGATAGTGAAAGATTTTAATAATTCATATGCTTATCAAAGGAGAAAACCCTTATAATTTAATGTTGGGGATCATGTGTTTCTGAAGGTGACTGCCCGTCGAGGGCAGCGAAGGTTTGGTCATAGGAGTAAGCTTTCTCCCTGGTTTGTTGGGCCTTTCAAGGTGTTAGCTCATTTGGGAGCTGTGTTGTATCGAGTAGAACTTCCCCCGCTGATGATTCAGATACATGATGTTTTCCATGAATCATAGATTTTTCATTATCTTCATGATGACTCTCACATCATCGATTGTGGAGAGATATATGTTTAAGATGATGCAAGCTTTGAAGAGAAAACCATGGAGATCCAAGAATGCAAGGATAAGGTGTTTCGTGGGCATTCTATCCCCTTGGTTCATGTCATGTGGTGACACTGTGGTATGGAGGTGAGTACCTGGGAACTTGAGTCACAGATAAGTGCTCAGTACCCAGATTAGTTTGATGTTTAACTCATTTCATGTATTGATATAGCTTATGTGGTTATGAAACATTCATGTTTCTAATATGGATACCATTGTTTCTTTAGTTTCTTTCTCTCTTTTGAGAGGTATCTGGATGGGTGGTTTTTCAGACCCAGTTTTGTTTTCACTTTAGTTGGGTTTGAATTCTCGAGGATGAGAATGTTTTGAGAGGTATCTGATGTAATGGCTCGTACCTCTCCTGTCCATTCTTATGTGAATATATGGTGTTTGAGGGGTTCTTAGAGGTCTTGTTGACTAATCCCCAACTCTTTTCCAGTTTTCCAGTTTGGTGGACACTTCCAATGGTAGACATTTGTGAACAGTGCAACGGTAACTTCTATTAGTAACCTCTAACGGTAACCTATCTTTTCTTTTCCAAATTTACACTCCATTGAATAGTCTTATCGGGGAAAAGCTCTAACGGTGAGGTGTAACAGTAACCTATATCGATAACATCTAATGGTAACCTCTCTTTCCTTTTCCAAATTTCCACTTCTTTGAATAGTTCTCTCGGTGAATAGTTCTATCGGTTATGTATAACGGTAACATCAATCAGTAAACTCTAACAGCAATCTCTCATTCCTTTGCCAAATTTCCACTTTGTTGAACAGTTCCATCCATGAACAGTTCAATCGGTGAGGTCTAAACGTAACCAATATTGGTAACCTCGATTTGAAGCCTCTCTCAGTCACCTCTATTGGTACCTTTATCGGTACCCTCTATCGGTACCCTCTATCGTTAACCTCTAATGGTAAAATCTATTTCCTTTACTCAATTTTCAGTTCTATGAATAGAGTTTCCTAAATGGTGAGGTCAAATTGCGACCTTTTCTTTCATTATCCAAATTTTGAGTTCATGAATAGTGTTTCCAGAATGATGAGGTTCTAAAGGTGACCATTTCATTCCTTTTCCAAATTTTGATTTCGTGAATAGTGTCTCTAGAATGGTGAGGTTTTAACAGTGACATTTTCTTTCCTTTTCCAAATTTTGAGTTCATGAATAGTGTTTCTAGAATGGTTAGGTTCTAATGGGGACCTTTTATATCCTTTTTCAAATTTTGAGTTCGTGAACAATGTTTCCAGAATGGTGAGGTCTAACGATGACCTTTTAATTATTTTGACATATTTTGAGTTGGTGAACAATGTTTCTACAATGGTGAGGTCCTAATTGTAAGAACCTAGTTCTTATTCTTGAGGTATGTGTTTATTCTTTTCCTTTTTACATTGGGGTTTTTCAGAAAATAAGGAAAATGGGGAAAGTCCCCTATTTTATAGATACGCAATGTGTACTTTTACACATGCCATGTACTTTGGCCATGTGGGATGAGTATACAGGGCGGGTAGCCCTGCTGGTGTTGATAGGTGTAAAATCGAGTACAGGTCATGTAGTGGGTATTTGAACATCGTGTAGTCAGTAGGCATGTGAATAGTAAGGTAGTGTAGGCAGCCACCGGCGGAGTGACAGTACGAACCATGTAATCACGAAGACAGGTCGTGTACTCATGTCGACGGATGAGCATTGCAATGTTGGAGATAATCCTCTAGAGGAAGAATTTCAAAAATAGAAATTACACACCATATAGTTGAGACTACACGCCTTGTATTTTGTTTTTTCCCATAAAACATGCCGTATCCTCCTCTGTTCACAGAGGAAGCTTAAAACGCCGGAGGAGAGCGGGAGAGATTACTGGAACTTGGAGGATCTCCCAACCACCCACCGGGAATCCGTTTCCACTTCCGCTGATCACATTGGAACCGCACGGGTATGCTCTTTCTTCTCCTTGTGTTGTTATTACCAATTATTCCTTTAAGGAATGTTATTTGAGTTTGAAAGATATTAGTTTTACCTCAGTTCTATGTCGTCCTCATTTGTTTTGGGAGGCGACGTTCACATATACGGATCAGGGGTGATCGTGGTAGGTGGTATGGTGTTTAAATTACAAATGCTACACATTTTTGTGTACTGTTATGCTACGAACCCATGTTTTGGGTGTTGTATGGCTGAGGAAATTGATGTTTTAAATACCTAGAATTGTATAAGTAATTTAATGTAATTATTAACTGTTGTTTGGGATCTTTTCTTGGATCCAAGACCACCCCTTGTGTGTGTTCTTCTGTTTAGCTGTTTGGCCAGATTACCTGACAGTAAACCGTAAAATTTCGCATGATTTATTTGTATTGAGAGGAATTGTATATAATTGATTGCTCATATGTTGGGATCGGTCGGGTTACATGTGCCTGAGGGCGGTGTTCTAGTTATCCTAAGCGTAGTGTTCTATTTTTCCTGAGGGTAGTGTTCTGTTTAGCCGAAGGGAAAATACTTCCTTGCATGTGGGAAGTAGATTCTGTGCCTGAGGGCAACACATTGTATGCCTGAGGGAAATATCTGTTATGCCTGTGGGAAATTACCTGCGGGTTGTGACTCTGATTACCTGAGGTTAAGGTTGTATGACTGAGGAAATGGGTATCATACATATTCACCGAGGTGATTGTCATATGTTATACCTGTCAAGATAAATAACATGCTTTGATTGATTAAATAAATATTAATATGGAAAGACGACTGGTAGAGTTATTATCTTTTGAGTAATGCTTACTTTATTTCTTTTTACTACTGCACACTGTTGTTGCACATTTTTCACTAACAGTTGGGCACGGGCCTTTGGTGGCTGCCTACTGGAATTTATCTATCACACCCTTTTAGGGTCATGTTTTCGGCCTAAACAAACAATATTTCATCAGGTGTCGATAGGGGAAAGAGTCCCCATACAAGTACATGATTATTGTAGAGGAGTAAGATAGCATGGGACAGATCTTAGGCTTGCGATACTGCTGAGCTCCTGTTGCACTATTTTTTTTTGTAATTATATTACATTGTACTTGAGCTGTATTGTATTGTATTACAGTGTAACATGTTATAGCTTTTTCATAGAATAGTGACATGATTCTTTTTGATATATATATGATTTCTATTTCTCTTTATATAAGTTTTCCATTTCCGTTTTATACTTTTCACTAGTTCCCCTATTGTATGTTATTTATCCTTTATGTTGCGCTACACTTTGAAAAATGAGGGCATTGTTTCCCCACTATCATAAATGGGCCCTCACTGCTTGTCGGTAGCCTATGGCATTTGGGGAAATGCACTTGAGGTCATGTGACCAACCGGGTTTGGGGCACCTGTTAAGTGGAACCTGGATCTAGTAGGTTACAAAGTGGTATCAGAGGAGTTCTTTTCTTTGACATACTATTTGGAGCCTGAGTCTTTGATAAGACGAACATCGTTGTTGGTAATAAGTTGTTCCCTTGAGTAGCTAAACTATGTACATGGAAATGCTAGTCTACCTCGATTATTGCAATTTTTCTAATTTTACACTTTTACAGTTTATTTGATTTTCACCGTTGGGTGATGCACTTGTGATTGTGCAATTTATATGTTATATGTGGGTTCTATTTAGTTGTAACCCAATGAGATGAGGGTATTCCATCTCATGAATCATTTAGGAACATGCTAGAAATTACATGTCATGCATCCCTTCCAGGCCATGTGGGTGCATTTGAGATTGCACGTTGTTGTGATAGTTGTGGTGCTAGAAAAGCATGATGTTTTGAAATATGGTTTGCTAAATACATGTTATATGATAGGGTATTGTTGTGTAAGGTTTCTATGAGAATGAATGCAAAAGATTGTTTTTGTGGGGTATGGGCCCCCAATAACTGGATTTTGGTGGGTCATTAACATGTTTTTCCTTGTTATAACATGTATAAGATGCCAAGATTTGATTCTCGTGGAGTATGGGCCCTCACGAATCGGAATTTGGCACTTAGGTGTTTGTTTCTTGTTTTTCTGGGCTCCGGAGTAGTTTTAAGGAATAATGTACGGAAAAGCCAGCATATACGCTATGTAGATCATTATACATACATCGTGAGTTCTTCTGTTCGGGGAGAAATGAAAACATTGTAAGTACACGTCGTGTACCATTAGTACATGCCGTGTAGTCTTTTCCCATTTCATAGACATTGTTGGTAGGGACATGGGGTTGAGAATGGATTGGGGGAACACGGATTGTACTGGTTGTACAGGACGTGTAGTGTTGACATGGAGTCCACTCGTGTAACTAAAATCACAGATGGAGGAAACATTAATACATAAATGATGTGTCTACATTGCACAAACCGTGTAGTTTCAGCCGTGTAGCCGGCCGTGTAGCGAACAACACGGGTCAGTCAAGGGATTCTTTGAACACGCCGTATCTTGTAGAACATACCGTGTAGTGTGACCTGGGTATAAAATCCATGTCACGAACAACACGGTCTGGTGAAAACATATAGAACACACATCGTGTACCTCTGGGACATGCTGTGTAGGTTTCTTTTTGGAGAGTCGTGAGTCTTAATCCATGTTTAAGGACCCGGGCAGGGAAATAGGATTCAAGTACACATCGTGTTGTCCAAGACAACATTGTGTGTTTGGGGTGTTACACGACTAGTTTTAACTGGAGTACACGCCCATGTGAATGTCTTGAGAAAACACACCATGTAGTTTTTATACCCGCCTTGTAGTATTGTTTTTTAAATCTTGAATGCTTTCTTTCTCCGGTTCCCTTCTTGGTCTCCTTGTTTTCAGTCCTTGTTAATTTTGATCAATGGAATGCATTTGATCTTATAGAGTCATGCCATCGAGATGACCTCGAGTTATTCACCAGGAGAGTGGCATCGATTATACTCCAGAAATGGTGGACCATGGGATACCAATAGATCCTCCAGCTGAGCCAGATGCGGTGGCAACCGTTATACCGGACGGAGGTGCAGAGGCGCAGTTCCCTGAAGTCTTCATGCGGTTTATGCAGACCTTTCAGGGAGCATAACAGGCCACCAATCTATGGAAGAGATGAAGCATATATTCTAGGAATAATATCCGCCTACGATTTCAGGGGATGGTGAACCACATGCTGCGGAGTCTTGATTGGGTTCAATGTAGACTATTCTTGAGCATCTTGAGACGCCTCCAGGGTGGAGGGTCATGCTCGCTACATACATGTTGCATGATTCTGCCAAGAGGTGATGGGATGTTACCACCCAGACTAAGAATCACTGAGACATGCCGTGGGAATATTTTCAAGTAGTCTTATATGAATTCTTCTTATTGGAGGCTCTGAGGGTAGATCGAGCTCGACAGTTCATGAATCTGCAGCAGGGTGCCATGCCAGTGATGGATTATTCTGCTCGCTTCTCCGTGCTACAACTCTTTCCCCCTGTTATAGTGGGTGATGAGACTTTAAGGGCTAGACTCATTGAGGATGATCATTGATATCACATCCTAGAACTGATGAATGTTTTCAGGTTGCCTACAGTGCGTGCTATTGTGAACCAGGAACTGATTACTAAGCGGAACCTGTGGGAAGCTAGTGGTGTGGGACAAGGCGGTTCAACACCAGTTTCTGGCACTATTTATGCTGGTAAGAGGATGAGACAGATGGATTTCTCTAATAGTGGTAGTAATAGCCATAGAAATACTTCAAGTGGCCAGGTCTTTTGCTACTTGTGTAGTAAAGAGGGGGAAAAGATACTGAAGTGTCCACATGACCTAGTGAAGTGATGAGTTTGTGGCAAGATGGGTCATCTGCAACACTTTTCCAGGGCATTTGTGCGAGTGGATAGTGCGAGGGGTTTTGTGCACACATCGCATGCGGGAGTAGGGCCAACATCTTATTATTAGTCAGGAAACTGGAATACGTCAGGGCATCAAGGTAGAGATTGTGGTCGTGGTCATGGTAGCCAGACACCAGGATCTCAGAGGTAGTAGTGTGGGACAGCTCAGGGTATCCAGGCTGTTTCTCAGGGCCGTGGCACTAGTCAGGCATATGAATTGCAACAGACCCAACAAGAGCAGGATCCTGGACCTTCAACTGTCAGAGATTCTATTTTAGTAGCATCTGTTTTATCTTTAGTACTTTTTGAAACGGATCTACACATAGCTTCATATCTATAACCATTGTAGAGAGCCTTGGGCTCTATGTTTATTCTTCCTCGGATTTAAAGACGCTAGAATGTAACACCCCAATCTTCCACAATATGCTTCTCTTTGAATAATACAGTAGTGTGTGTTGTACACAACTTCGAGATCTAACACACGCCACAACCAATCAAAATAGCCGTTATGAATATTAATACCCACTTTTTGAAATTTTATAAATTTTCTATTTTAAAATGGACTTCATTTTTAGATTTGGAATATTGAAATTATCTTAGGGTGAATTTTTTTTATTTTTCTGAAAACATTCAATTTTTTATGGATAGTGAAAAAACAATGAGTTATAGTTTTAAATCGAATTTTTATTTAAATAATTATTTATTTTATTTAAATTTATTTTAGGTCAAAATAGATAAATAATACCTAAATAATTTTAATTTAATTCATTCGAGTCAGTTTATAATAATTTTAGATATATAAAAATTTTCTTGAACTTTCACTATCTTTTACCCATAACCTAGGAGAATTTGGAAATTCTCATAAAACATAATTTTACCACTTACGTGAGTTGAATTTAAAAAATACTCCAGACATGGTTAATTTTAAGGAGTAAAATATGGTTTAATAAGATAAAAATAATTTTTTGTGAATAATAACATTTTACTTTTATTTACCACTATTAAAAGTAAATATGGTAACTAAGGGTAAAAATGATATTAATATTACCCTAAAAATGTGATAATTCTATTGGAGAAGTTTATCTCGACCAAAATCAACCTTCAAAATAAAATATTATCATTTAGGTACACTTGGATTAGATTAGGACATTTATTATTATTTAATTCAATGAATTGATAAAAGAGTAAGAATCAATGTTTAATAACTAAATAATTTTTAATATAGTGTTATACATAAGATAAATTCGATTATAAATATTAATTATTGAGATAAAAATATTTCCTATATAATGGTATATTATTTAAAAATTTTATACAATAAATAATTTAATGTATTTATGACAGAATGGTTATGCAGTAATTATCGTATTAATGAAATATTAAGGTAATTGAAATTATAAATACCCAAATAAATGTAATTTGAGACTCTTTATGAATTAAAATAATTTTATAGGTTAATATGACATATTAGAATTGGTTATATGAATTGTTTCCAAAGTAATAATCTTTTTATGAATTTATAAATAACAAAATACCTAAGAGTGTCAAAATTGACATAAAAGAGTTTTTAAAACAAATATTATATTATTAAATGATATTATATTCCTAAAAATATATGGTTCGGAAAAAGGACATATATAATTATAGTTTTATCATTAATGGACCACCTGGGTATCTATGAGAAGTTTATAATAAGTTTATTAACCATATAATATAAAAATACAAAGAGGCATGCTAAATGTCAAACTAATTAACTAATTGTTAAAACTAAAAGATAAGGTTTATAAAGTGACCCAAACCTGTATAAAACCTATTGGTTGTTTGGATTATGACCCATCCCCACCTTATCCTCTAAATAAATCAATTTTGAGCCATTATATGCCGAATATGAATTTATTATAAAATAATATTTTATGTTTTTTCTAAGGTTCCCCTCACCCCTCTTATAAAAGGGCACTCCCCCATCACACTAATTCAAACCTTCTAATCCATTTTTCACGGCATACCACTTCCCAAATATTCTCTCAACTTCCCTCACTTCAACTTAGAGGCATTATTTTGATCACAATGCCATCCTATGGAGCCCTTTTGATCAAACCAAAAGAAAGAACCCGAATAAGAGGTAATGTTTTCACCAACCTCTTTCAAGTTCCTTTCTTCTTCAACTTCTTCTTTCTTTGTTATTTCCATTATAAAATAATAAATCATATATATTATATATACTGTGATGTTATTATAAATATGGTAAAACCATATTCAGTATTCTATCCATCCTTTGAATGACATGTCACCATACATGCGTATATATGGCTTACCATCTCCACGTCATGGTGTAATTGTTATTCAAAACATTATTGCCTGGATGGGTATGATAATGATGTGTAATTGATATAAATAATAAATACAACAAGATAACGAATCTTTATATATTATATACTATCCAATTATATAATATTTTATTTTAAAAATAATGATATTGTCGCTCATGCGAACGTACGGACTACCGTCTCCACGAACGCGATGAGATTCATTCCCCATCATATCCATGAAAGTCTAATTCTAATTTGATGATTAAAAATTATATTTAAGGACTTGATGTCATCCTATATATGAATAATATACAACCTATCCAAAACAAACATTACTTATGAAACAAAACATATAAAATAAAATGAGTAAGTTAACACCCAAAACGATGATAATACTAAGATATTATTAATAAAGAAATGTTAAAAGATCATATATGATATCTTATTAATGAATATGATTCTTTTATAATTTAATAACAATTATTTCACCATTATACAGTAGTTTAACCTACCTTCAACCAAGGAAATGTAAAAAGTAAGGGTTTATTTTACAATCTCTTCATTATTCGAGGTTATTTATACATAACTATCTACTGGGACCTCTTTATCATTCACATCCATTTTTCTTAAAAATGTATTTCAAATCATTCTTACTATTTTATAAACTATGGGTTAAAGTTATTTATATCCTTTTTGACTTTTTATAAGGAGTTTATAAAGGAATAATTCTGTCTTTTTCCAAACAAGGTCTTTTTTAACCTTTTCAACAGAATTAAGGTAAGAATGTCATTTTTAACATATATAGCAGGTGCATCTATTTTCTGCCATTATAAAATCATTGATGCTTCCCTTACAAGATTATATGAATATTTTAAAATTAAAATTTTTCTTTTATAATTATGTGACTTTTAAATGATTTCAAAAAAAGAGACAATTATCTCGAATAGTTTTGATTTTATCTATGTCAACATCCTTTGATGGATTTTAAGATTATTTGAACTTTATTTATTATGATAAAAAACTTCCATATTTAATTGATGGTTTTGGTATATTTTTTTACTATGGATGGGTCATTTTTATACGATTCATGGTTTATAGAGAAAGTATTGACATTTCGTATGCTAGTTTTAATACGAATGTTTATGTTATGTTTAAACATGTTCATATGAGAAATGCATTGGACATAATAAGTGATGGGTGGAGATCGCTATAGCTCCTCGATTCATCGGTAGGTCTCATGAGACAAACTAGTGTCTTGGAACAAGGCCTTGACAAAATCTTAATTTTAGTCTTGGTATAATGCCTTGACTATGTGGTTATGATAGTCTGGAATTATGAATTCCATCATTATGAAAGTGGTTATTGATATTGCATGTGATTATTTGACTAGTAGAATATCCATGTGAATATGAAAATGGAATTATTTAATTTTATTTCTTCCACATTATGATGATGTTCAAGTTTAAAAGGCTTTTGTTTTAGTTATACATTTCCTTAAATGTTTATACTTATTTATCAATGTTTTCTCTATATTGTTATCCTTACTGGGAATCTGAGCTCACCACTTTGTATGTTTTATTTTTCACAATATGTGAAGATGTATTTTATGAATGACATGTAGGGATAGTATGAGGGGATATGAGTGTGGACTATGGAGACTATGTTGTTGTTGTTTTCATTTTATGATGTAATGTAAACATTATTAATGTATCTAGTGATTCCAAGGCTACTAAACTAATCGGTCTTTCGAGATTTGATCTTTTGGGATCATGCCACTGTTATGTAATAATTCACCGACTCTGGGTAACTGGGGTCGGGGCATTACAGTTGGTATCGTTGGAAGTTTAGTACAAACCATTGAATCTAGGTTTAGATAAACACTAAATTGAGCACATATCCATGAGATAGACTATGAGGATTAGTATAGAAGAACTTCCTAAAATTTTGGTATTTTAGAGATTTTGTGAGTTTTCCAAGCAATAGATCCATGTCTGGATATGAGCAGGTAGAGGCAGCTTTTGCACAGATGTACCTAGGTGTAAAACCCAAAAACAATGCTTTGAGCTAGACTCGAACAAGAACTAGTGCCCGACAATGGGCCTTACATCACTCTTGGCTCTGAGACTACCGAGGGATATTATTAAGATAATTCTCATTTTATTTAAAAACCATTATGAATGGTTTATGAGTATATACTTCATCAAAGAAAACATTTTTTTTATGATTATGGATAATATTCATAAATAGTTCAATTTATGTTAATTGTTTTACATGTATGGAATTATGTATTTTGAGTCATAAACTAATCTAGTTTATGTCATTTCATAGAAATGGTGCCTAGTAGAAGAAATGGAAACTATATCAATCAACACACTCCATGTAGTGATTGCCCTCATGCTCTAGATAATTATAGTGGAGCTGGTGATGCAACTAGTGCTGATCAGCTAATCACAATACTGGGACAACTCACTCGGGTTATAAATAATAACCTTACCCATATGGAGCACCCATATATATAGTGTGGAGGATCAATGTTAGATCACCTCATGAGGAAAAAACCACCAACATTCAACATGAGTACAATTCCCTTAGTAGCTGAGCAATGGAAAAATTCCATAGATAAAATATTACATGCCTTGGGAAGTAGTGAAAGGGAAAAAGTTATCGTGACAGTTTACCGCCTCACTAGAGATGTTGAACAATGGGTTCATTTATTCAAAACACAAAGAAATATGATGAAGTATCAAATATGTAATAGAGGCAGTTCAAAGATCTTTTCTTAGAGAAATACTTTCCTCATGACCATTGACCAGATATGGAAAGGCAATTTCTAAGTCTGAGAGAAAAGGAGGGTGAGAATGTCGCAAAGTATGAGGCTAACTTTACAAGGTTATAAAGGTATGCTGCAAATTATATACATAACCCAAGAAGTATGATTGAATGTTTCTTTGATGTGTTAAAACCATTTCTCCGTTGAGCATTGGTCTCGCAATCCTTCTCAATGTATGAAGACATTGTCTCATGTTCTATCAAGATAGAAAAGGAATTCTCTAAGTCATATGACATTAAATAAAGGCAAGAGAAGAAGAGATCTACTGATCACTCTGGAAATGAATATAAGGGGATGAAAGGAAAAGGTGAATATCAATCTTGTAGAAAATATGGGAAGAAACACCCCGGTACTTGCTTAAAGAGAATGGGTGTCTGTTACAACTGTGGTGAAAAAGGCCACCAAGATTATGATTGCGAAAGGAAGAAAGAAGCTACCGAGGTTCAGTGCTTCAATTGCAAGGATATGAGACATTATTCAAATGAATGTCCTATGCGTCAAGAAAACGCACCTCAGAGAATGCCAATAGATCAAGGCCAACCTTATGTTATCTCTACTGCTGAGGTAGAAGCTCTTAAAGATATGGTGGCAAGAAATTTAATGGTTTCCTCAAGTTTAGTAAATGCATTAATTGATTCTGTATCATCGTATGTTTTGATATCTTCCCAATTTTCTAAGAAAATTATATATTTATAATTTGATTTAACAAGGGATTTGTCAGTTAAAATCCCTAAGGGAAGTATCGTTTCTACATAGTTCTATGGATCTATTCCCATTAGGGAATATAAATGTTCTTTATTTGCTGATCTCATCATCATACCTATGATTGAGTTTGATATAATCCTCGGTATGGATTTTCATTCGGACCATGATGTGAAGATTTATTTTAAGAAGAAGAAGGTTAAATTTTTTTATGATGATGGTAAAGAACACCTTATCTTTAGAGCAGAATCATCACCACCTGATTCTTACTTAGATCCACCCCCAGTAGTTCAACTAAATTCAATTATTGGGGGGGAAGGGAATGAAATAACTATGGTTAAGGAACAGAATGTTCAAATAGAGGATGTACCTAGTTTGGTAGATTATGTTGATGTGTTTCCAGAATATTTACCTGGTCATCCTCCAGAACAAGAAATTGAGTTTTCCATTGATTTAATTCCTGGTTCTAGGCCTATATTGGAGACCCCTTATAGAATGGCCACTGTGAAATTAGTTGAACTAAAGAAATAACAAGACGAATTTATTAATAAGGTATTTATTCACTGTAGTGTTTCTCCATGGGGAGCCCCTGTCTTTTTTGTTAAGAAGAAAGATGAATCTATGAGGATATGTATTGATAATAGGGAAATCAATGCTATAACAATAAGGAACAAGTATCCTCTACCTCGCATTGATGATTTATTTGACCAACTGCATGGATCTTAATAGTTTTCTAATATTGACCTTTGATCTGGATAACATCTTTTGTGTGTGAAGAAGGAAGACATTCCGAAGAAATCATTTTGAACCAGTTACAGGCATTACGAGTTTATAGTAATGCCATTTGGGCTGACTAATGCACCCTCTGTTTTCATGGATCTAATGAACATAGTTTCCAAGGAATTTCTCGATGATTTTGTAGTGGTATTTATTGAGGATATCTTGGTATTTTCCAAATGCTACGAATACCATGAAAATAACTTGCTCATTATCCTGAAGGATCCAAAAAGTCATGAATTATATGGGATGTTTACCAAGTGTGAATTTTGGCTTCAGGAGATTTCATTCCTTGTCCATTTTGTCTATAAGGAGGTAATTTCCTTTGATCATTTTATGACCAAGGTAATCCAAGAATATCCATCACAAATGAGTATAACTGAGGTACATAGTTTTATTGTTTTAGAAGGATATTATCCGCGTTTCGTCCGGAATATTTCCCGATTGGATAACCCATTAACAAAGATCACATGTAAAGGTGTTAAATTTGATTGGACAAAAGAGTGTGAAAACTGTTTTGAACAACTGAATAGAATATTATTCAATGAATGTATATTGACATTACCATTGGGAAGTTATGGGTTTGCTATTTATAGTGATGCATCAAATAAAGGACTTTGTTGTGTCCTACTGCACAATGATAGAGTTATTTCCTATGCATCACGAAAGCTAAAAATTAATGATAAAAACTATCCTACTCAAGATCTTGAGTTAGATACTGAAATATTTTCTTTGAAGATATGGTGGCATTATCTCTATGGTGAAAAATGTGAGATTTATACTGATCACAAGAGTTTAAAGTACATTTTCTCACAGAAATAACACAACATGAGGAAAAAGAGATGTCTTGAACTACTCAAGGATTATGATTGCACGATACACCACCACCCAGGGAAGGAAAATATTATAACAGATGATTTGAGTAGAAAGGATCATGGAGTTTTGAACAAGATGTGAGTTGAAAAAGATCCTATATACATGGATCTAGTAAATATGGATATGGGAATCACCATGGTAGGTGAAACATCAATTATTTTTCAAATGGTGTGCAAACCATCTTTACTAGAAAGGATAAAGAGTTCTCAGACCAATGATGAAGATTTTTAAAAGAAGATTAAAGCTGTGAATGATGGGAGAATGAGTTACTTTGAGTATGAAGATGAAATTTTGAAATTTGGGAAGAGGCTTTGTGTTCCCAATATACATGATCTAAAAAGGGAATTGTTGGATGATGCTCATAGTCCCAATTTATCTATACACCCTGGGAGCACCAAAATGTATAGATATTTGATGGAAAAATATTGGTGGGACAACATGAAGAGGGAGATTGCTGATTTTGTGTCATGATGTATGGTTTTTCAACAAGTGAAAGCTGGATGGCAACATTCCTAGAGGAGTCATGAAACCTCTTCCCATACCTGAGTGGAAATGGTATAATATCACGATGGACTTTGTCATGGGACTACCAAAGACTCCTAGAAGGAATGATGCAATATGGGTCATTGTTGATCATTTTACCAATTCAACACATTTTCTTGCTATAAGGTATGATTTACCACTTGAACGTCTAGAAAGACTATATATTATTTATGTTTTGAGAGTTCATGGACTACTCATATCAATTATTTATCATCGTGATCCACATTTTACATCATGATTCTGGAAAATTATTCAGAAATCCATGGATACTGAACTTCATTTGAGCACTGCCTACCACCCCCAAACTGGTGGACAATTAGAACAGACTATTCAAACCTTAGAAGTCGTGTTGAGATCTTGCTCACATGATTTTCAGGGTATGTGGGATCAATAATTTTCTCTCGTGGAATTTTCCTATAACAATATATTCCAGTCAAGTATTCAGATCTCACCATATAAAGCGTTATACGGAAAGAGATGTCACACACCAACCTGTTGGGATGACGTTGGGGAAAGAAAACTTGTAGGCCCATAACTGGTGGAGGAAATGATGGAAAAGGTTATGTTAATACAAAACTACATCAAAGCAACTCAATGTAGGCAGAAGAGCAATACTGATATCCAAAGGAAGGATTTGGAATTTTAGTTAAGAGATCATGTTTTCTTGAAGGTGTCTCCATAGAAGGGAGTTATATGGTTCAGTAAGAAGGGTAAATTGAGTCCCATTTACATTGGACCTTTCAAAATTCTAGAACTAATTGGGGTTGTTACTTACCGTTTGGAAATTCCACAAAGTCTCTCCAATGTTCACGATGTGTTCCACGTATCACTATTGAGAAAATACATGCCTGACCCAACACATGTACACAATTATGAGGAATTAGATCTAGAACCCGATCTGTCTTATTGCGAAGAGCCTGTCAGGATTTTTGATACAAAAGAACAAGTGCTGAGAATCTGGACGACTCATCTGTTAAAAGTCCTATGGAGAAACCAAAAAATGGAAGAGGCAACGTGGGAAACCAACAAAATTATAATGAAGAATCACCCGAGTGTTTTCATGCGTTAGTATTCTACAAATTTCGAGGATGAAATTATTTGAAGGAGGGGAGAATGTAACACCCCAAGCCTCCACAGTATGATTCAATTTGAATGATATAGTAGTGTGTGTTGTACGCAACTTCGAGTTCTAACACACTTCACAACCAATCAAACTAGAAATTATAAGTATTAATACCAACTTTTAAAATTTTTATAAATTTTACCTTTCAAAATGGATATCATTTTTGGATTTGGAATATCAAAATTATCTTAGGGTGAGTTTTGGTATTTTTCTGAAAACATTCAATTTTTTATGAATAGTGAAAAAACACTGAGTTATAATTTAAAAACGAATTTTTATTTAAAAAAATATTTATTTTATTTAAATTTTTTATGCCAAAATAGATACATAATACCTATATAAGTTCAATGTAATTTATTGGAGTCATTTGATAATAATTTTTTATATATAAAAATTTTATTGAACTTTCACAGTCTTTTACCCATCTCCTAGGAGAATTTGGAAATTCACTTAAAACATAATTTTACCACTTCTGTTAGTAGAATTTTGAAAATCTGAGAGAAAAGGTTAATATCAATGAGTAAAATGTGGTACAATATTATAAAAATTATTTTTGGTGAAAATGAAAATTTTACTTTTATTTACCACGGTTAAAAGTAAATAGGGCAATTAAGGGTAAAAATGATATTAATATAACCGTTAAAAATATCCTAATTCTATTGGACAAGTTTATCTCGACCAAAAACAACCTTAGGAATAAAATATTATCATTTAGGTCCACTTGGATTAGATTGGGAAATTTATTATTATTTAATTCAATGAAGAGATAAAATAGTTAAAATAAAAGTTTAATAAATAAATCATTTTTAATATAGGGCTATATATAGAATACATCCGATTATAAATATTCATTAGAAATCTAAAAATATTTCCTACATAATTTTATATTATTTATAATTTTTAGACATTAAATAATTTAATGTATTTATTACACAATGATGATGTAGAAATTACAGTATTAATGAATGATTAAGGTATTTGATATTATAAATACACAAATAAATGTAATTTTTGACTTTTTATGAATTCCAAGAATTCTATTGGTTAATATGACCTATTATGATTTCTTATAGGAATTTTTTTCGAAGTAATAATGCTTTTATGAATTTCTCAAAAACAAAATACCCAATAGTGTAAAAATTGACATAAAAGAGTTTTTAAAACAAATATTAAATTATCAATTTATATTATATTCCTCAAAATATAAGGTTCAGATAAAGGACATATATCATGATAGGTGTATCATTAATGGACCACTTGGGGATCTATTGGATGTTTATAGTAAGTCTATTAACCATTAAATATAAAAATATAAAAAGGCATGGTAAATATCAAACTAATTAACTATGAGTTAAAACTAAAAGATAAGGTTAATAAAGTGACCCAAACCTGTCTAAAACCTTTTGGTTTAGTGGATTTCGACCCATCCTCACCTTAGCCACGAAATAAATCAATTTGGAGCCTTTATAGACCGAATATGAATTTATTATAAAATAAAATTTTATGTTTTTCCTAAGGTACCCCTCACCCATCTGATAAAAGGGCACTCCAACTTCACTCTAATTCACAACTTCTATGCCATTTGGCTCGGCCAACCCCTTCCCAAATATTCTCTCAACTTCCATCACTTCATCCTAGAGGCTTATTTTGATAATAAAGCCAACCTAAAGAGCCCATTTGATCAAATCAAAAAGAAGAACCTGAATAAGAGGTAATGTTTTCACCACCCTCTTTCATGTTCCTTTATTCTTCAACTTCATTTATCATTGTTATTTCAAATATAACATATTAAATCCAGAATCTTCTATATACTATGATGTTATTATATATATGTTACAACCATATTCAGTATTTTATCCATCCTTTGAATGAAATGTCACCATATGTGCATACATATAGCTTACCGTTTCAACGTCGTGGTGTAATTGTTATTCAAAACATTATTATTTGGATGGGTATGAAAATGATGTTTAATTTATGTAAATAATAAATAAAACATTATAATGATTCTGTATATATTATATACCATTCAATTATATATTATTTTAATATCAAAATAATGATATTGTCGCTCGTGCATACGTACGGATTACCATCTCCACGAACGCGATGTGATTCATTCCCCATCGTATCCATTCAAGTATAATTATCATTAGGTGATTAATAATAATGTTCAAGGACTTGAGATCATCCTGTATATGAATAAGATACAACATATTCATAACAGAAACGACTTATGTAACAAAACATATAAAAGAAAATGAGTAAGTTAACACCCCAAATGACGATAATACTATGATATTATTAACAATGAAATGTTAAAAGATCATATATGATATCTACTAGGAACTCATTATCATCCACATCCATGTTTCCTAAAAAATTATTTCAAAGCATTCTTACTATTTTACAGACTTTGGTTTAATTTCATTTATACCATTGTTGACTTTTTATAAGATTTTTATAAAGGAAACTTTCTGTTATTTTCCAAACAAGGTCCTTTTTAACCTTTTCGACAGAATTAAGGTAACAATGTCTTTTTTAACTTATACAGAGGGTGCGGCTTTTTTTGCCATTATAAAATTGTCAAATCTTCACCTACAATATTATAAGAATATTTTCAAAGTAAATTTTTTCTTTTATAATTATGTGACTTTTAAATAATTTCAAAAAAAGAGTTATTTCTCTCAAATAGTTTTGATTTCATCTTTGTCAACATCCTTTGATGGATTTTAATCTTATTCGAAGTTTATTTATTATTATACAAAACTTCCAAATTGTATTGAAGATTTTGTGATATGTTTTACTGTGTATGTGTTAATTTTATACCATTAATGGTTTATGGAGAATGTATTGAAATTTCATATGCTAGTTTTAAAACGAATGTTTTTGTTAGGTTTAAACATGTTCATTTGAGGAATGCGTTAGTTGTAATAAGTGATTGGTGGAGCCCTCTATAGCCTCTCGATGCATTGGTAGGTCTCATGAGACAAAATAGTGACTTTTCCTAGGGCCTTGACAAAATATTATTTGTAGTCTTGGTACAAGGCCTTGACTATGTGGGTATGATAGTCTGGCATTATGAATTCCATCATTATGAAAGTGGTTATTGATATTTCATGTGATTATTAGACTAGTAGAATATCCATGTGAATATGTAAATGGAATTATTTCATTTTATTTATGCTATATTATCATGAAGTTAATGATTAAAAGGCTTTTGTTTTAGTTATAAATTGCCTTAAATGTTTATTCTTATTTATGAAAGTTTCTGCTGTATTGTTATCCTTACTGGGCATCTGAGCTCAACCCTTTCTATGTTTTATTTTTCCCAAGATGTGAAGAAGTATTTTATGAATGAACTTCAGGGATAGTATGAGGGGATATGAGTGTGGACTATGGATACTATGCTGTTGTAGTTTTTATTTTATGATTTAATGTAAACTTTGTGAATGTGTCTATTGATTCCAAGGATACTAAACTAATCGGTATTTCGAGATTTGATCTTTTTTTATCATGCCAATGTTATGTAATAATGCACCAACTCTGGGTAACTGGGGTCGGGTCTTTACATAGACACTTTGTTTGGAACTAGAACTGCTAGTGTATGTCAGTGTAGAGAGTTCCCAATAGAGGTTGGTGGGTGTCACTTCCAATGAGACCTCTATGTCTTAGAGATGATGAGCTATGAATTCATTTTAGGGATGGATTAGTTAGTACCCTTCTGAGCCTTTGTAGATTCCTATCATCATAGGGTGAGTTGTACGTCACCAGAGGGTGGAGAGTTTCTATACAGGGGAGAATGGGATGTCCAGGTGAGCTGAGCTAGACCCGAGAATCATGGGTGAGGTGGAGTGACATCCCAGATTGTGATTTTATACGTAGATGATCAGGGGACATGTCAGAATAATTTCCCTCCAGTAGTTGACAGTTTCAAGGAAGTCTTCCTAGATGACTTTTCACATCTACGTCTGGAGAAAGAGGTGGATTTCTCTATCGAGCTTGTGCAAGGAGCAGAACCACTATCCATCCCTCCTTATAGAATGGATACACCTGAGTTGAAGGAGCTCAAGTGAAAGTTATAGGAGTTGCAGTCAAAGGGTTTCATCCAACCCAGCACATCTCAATGGGGTTCTCCGGTCCTTTTAGCAAAGAAGGCGGACAATACCCTCAGACTCTATGTGTATTTTTGGAAGATGAACCAACTAATGGTTAAGGACCAATATAAATTACCAAGGATTGATGATCTTTTTGATCAAAATCAGGGAGAACGAGTGTTCTCAAAAATTGACTTGGGATCTAGATATCCTCAGTTACGCGTTAGACCATCTGTTATACCTCTCACAACTTTTCATAACAAATATGGTCTATACAAGTACTTGGTCATGTTGTTCGGACTCACGAATGCACCGATGGTTTTCATGGCTCCGATGAATCGTGTGTTACACTCCTATCTGTAATCTTTTGTGGTAGTTTTCACGGACTATAACTTGGTGTAATCCCACACTTGACACAACCATGTTACCAATATTATGATCTTATTGAGTTAACTGAGAGAGCATCATCTATATGCTAAGCTCTCAAGGGGACACTTTGGGATGGACCAATTACACTTCCTGGGTCATATTATCTCAGAGGAAGGATTTGTAGTAGACCTAGAGAAGGTGAGAATAGTAGTTTCTTGGGAGAAACCTAAGAATGTGTTTGATATATGGAGTTTCTTAGGGCCATCTGGTTACTATAGGAATTTTATTGAGGACTTCTCCCGTACAGATATGTTGTTGATGGGTTTGAATTAGAAGGGTGTGAAGTTTGTTTGGTCAGAAGCTTGTGAGATAACATTCTGGCGCTAAAGAGAAGGTTGACCTCCGCACCATTCCTGATACTTCCAGAGAAAGAGAAGAGCTATAAAGATTACCGTGATGCATCAGGAATTGGTCTGGTATCAGTGTCGATGAAGGGAGATCGAGTTGTTGTGTACGGGTCTCAGCAGTTGAGGCCACATTAGAGGAAATAACTGACGCATGATCTCGAGTTGGTTGCAGTTGTTCAAGCGTTGCACTATTGGAGACATTATCTCTTAGGAGAGCATTTTGTGGTTTTCACCAACCACAAATATCTCAAGTACATATTTACTTAGCGTGACTTGAATCTGTAATTTAAAAGGAGGGTTGAATACCTTTAGTCCTTCAACTTTGAGCTTCCCTATACACCTGGTTGGGGTAATGCAGTTGCATATCCACGGAGCAGGAAGACTCAGACACAAGCAGTTCATGAAGCCAGTGGTGAGTGGAAACATATGGATTTGTTCTCTAAGATGAATTTGGAGGTGCACGATATTTAGGGTTAAAGCTATCATTCATCTTTATCTGTGACTTCAACCCTCCTATATAGAGTAAGGATGAGAAAACTATCGAATTCAGAAGGCCTAGTTTTATGGGGGTCGGTGGAAAGAGAGAACCCTCCTCCTGGTAGGGCGATAGGTGATTATGAGATAATGCTTGTTTATGGAAGAGTATGGGTTCTAGGTGATATACGCGAGGAGATAATGTGGGAGTTTCAAGCTTCATCATGGGAAGTGCATCCCGGAGTTACCAAGATGTACCATGACTTCAAACGTCAGTACTGGTGGCCAGGTATGAAGAACGAAGTAGCGGGTTTTGTTACAAGATGATCCACCTGTCGGTAGGTGAAGGCGGAGAATCAGAGGCCAGCTAAACTGTTACAGCAATTACCCATTTCATAATTGAAATTGGATGATGTCGAGATGGATTTTGTGATGGGGTTGCCGAGGTCACCTCGAGGCAAAGATGCCGTGTGGGTCGCTGTGGATAGAATTACGAAGGTAGCTCACATTTTTTACAATCGAGGAGACATTTGGTTTTGATGAGCTCAGGAAATGGTATATCTGAGTTCTCATACGTCTTCATGGGGTCCCTCATTATATTGTTTCAGATAGGGATTTCCTTTTTATGTATCGTTTCTGGTAGAGTTTTCAAATGGAAATGGGTACATAGGTGCTTCCGAGCATAGCTTACCACCCTCAGACTGATGGCCAGTTAGATAGTACGATGTAGGTGCTTGAGGAAATGTTGCGTGCATGCATCCTAGACATTGGGTGCTCTTGGTAGAAGCATATACCCCTGGTCGAGTTTTCCTATAAGAATAGTTTTCAGGAAACTATTGAGATGAAACAATATGAGGATTTATATGGTAGGTCATTCTGATCACCTTTTTGCTGGATGGAGGCAGGTAATAAAGATTTACTGGGATGACGTCTTGTGCAGGAGACTTCTGAGCAGGTACAGTTGAAACAGAAGCTTATGGCTTCTGTGCATTCTCATCAGAAATCTTATGCTGATCGCTAAAGACGACCCATGGAGTTTGTGGTTGGGGATCGGGTTTTCTTGCTTTTTTCACTGAGGTTGGGACACAGGCGAGTCAGGAGACAAGGTAAACTTTCACCGAGGTATATGGGGTCATTTGATATTTTGGAGAGAGTCAGTTCAGTTTCCTATCAGTTGCAGTTACCACAGAGGTATCGGGCCATGCATGACGTCTTCCATGAATCTCAACTGCACAGTTATCACTCATATCTGCCTCACGATTTTCTTCCTATGGAGGTTGAGCTTCAGTTTGATGCATCCTTTGAGGAGCATCCAGTTTTTATTGTGGATAGGATCACGGAGGTTCCCCGAGGCTGTTCAGTTCCTCTCGTATGGGTGTCGAGTGCAGGATGAAACCTGGGAATGGGAGACCGACATATGTGCTCAGTGGCCAGTGATTTTCTCAACTTTATCTTCACCACCCTTGGAGGGGAAATTTGGGGATGAATTTCTTTAATGGGGGATGTTTTTAAGAACCTGGTTCTTATTCATGAGTTATGGGTTTATTATTTTCTTTTTTCCTTTGATATTTTTGAGAAAAAAAGGAAAATGGGGAAAATCGAAAATTTTGTGGTTACACGCCGTGTACTTTTACAGACATTGTATACTTTGGCCGTGTGGGGTGATTACATAGGGCGTGTAGCCCTACCAGCGATGGAAGGTATAAAAACAAACTACACGCCGGGTAGTGGGTATTTACAAGTAGTGTAGTCAGTCGGTAGGAGAATAGTAAGGCAGTTGACGTAGCCTCTAGTGGAGCAACATTACCCGCTGTGTAATCACTAAACATGCCATGTACACATGTCGACAGATAAACAATGCCATTCTGAAAAAATGCATCTAGAGGAACAGTTTAAAAAATGGAAATTACATGCCATGTACTTCAGGGTACACGCCGTGTATTTTTTTCTGCTTAAAACAGGAAGTAGACTCCTCTGTTCATAGAGAGTTATTAGAACACCGGTATAGAGCAGAAGAGATGGCTGGAGATCGGAGGATCTCTAGACCGCACACCAGGAATCCTTTTCCACTTTCTCCGATCACGTTGCTAATGCATGGGCAAGCTCTTCCTTCTCTTTGAGCTGTTCTTACCAATTCATCCTTTAAGGGAAGTTATTTGAGTTTGAACGAGATTATCTTCACCTCAAAGCTATGTCGTTCTTGTTTGTTTTGGGAGGTGATGTTGTTCTGGTGTTTAAATTCCATCTACTATGCGTTTTTTTTGTACTGTTGTGCCACAAACCCATGTTTGGGGTGTCGTATGGCTGAGGACCTGGCAATTTTAAAAACCTAAAATTGTATAGGTAATCGAATGTAATTATTAACATTTTTTGGGATCGCTACTTGGATCCAGGACCACCCATGGGGTTTGTTCCTCTATTTAGTTGTTTGGCGAGGTTATCTAAGGGTATACCGTAAAATTTCACATGCTATAATTTACTAGAGAGGAATTGTATATAATTTCTTGCTCATATGTTGGGCTCGTCCCGGTTACTTGTTCCTGAGGACAGTGTTCTAGTTAGCCTGAGGGCAGTGTTCTATTTAGCCTGAGGGGAGTGTTCTGTTTAGCCTGAGGGAAACTCCTTCAATGCCTGTGGGAAGTAGATTCTGTACTTGAGGGTAGAACTTCCTACTATTGAGGGAAATATCTGTTCTACCTGTGGCAAATTACCTACGGGTTGCGTCACTTATTGCCTGAGGGTAAGGATGTATGTATATGGACAGTGGTATCATGTATATTCAACGAGGTGATTGTCATATGATATTCCTACCATGTTAAAGCATAGGCTTTTCATGATTAAATGAATATTAAAATGGAAATATGACTGGTAGAGTCAGTTACTTTTGAGTACTGCTTAGTTTATTGCTTTTTACTACTACACACTACAATTGCACATTTTTCACTGATAGTTGGGCATGGGCCTTTGGTGGGTGCCAACTGTGATTTATTTCTCACACCCTATTTGAGTCATGTCTTCAGCCCAAACAGACTATATTTTTATAGGTATTGTTAGGGGAAAGAGTCCCTATATAGTTACAAGATTATTGTAGAGGAGTAGGAGAGCATGGGACCGAGTGTAGGCTTGTGATACTGCTGAGCTCCTATTGCGCTGTTTCGTTTTGTTTTTTTGTACCATGTACTTGAGTTGTATTGTATTGTAATGAAGTGTACCCTGTTCTTTATATTTTCATAGAATAGTGACATGCTGCATCTTTATGTATATATGACTGCAGGTTCTCTTTAATTCAGTTATCCATTTTAGTTGCATACTATTTACTGCTTCCTCTTTGGTATGTTATTCATCATTTCCGCTACACTACACTTTGAAAAATGAGTTCATTTTTTCCCCACTATCGGACATGGGACCTCAGTGCTAGTTGGAAACCTCTGGCGTTTGGGGAAATTTACATGAGGTCATGTGAACAACCGGGTTCGGGGAACCTGTTGAGTGGCACCTGGATCCTAGATGTTACACTAATGGTGACATTTTCATTACCTCTCCATATTTTGAGTTCGTGAAAAGTGTTTCCAGAATGGTGAGGTCTAATGGTGACCTTTTATTTCCTTTTCCAAGTTTTGATTTTGTGAATAGTATTTCCTGCTTCCTACATTTTTTTCACCCTTTGTCGTTTCCTTTGATGTAAAATGCATATAAAGCCATGGTTTAAGGACTCTAAGGCCAATTCAAAGGACATAGCCTCTATATTAATTATTCCTATGGTTGGGATGTTTTTACGGGGTCAAACTACGTGGTTTAATGTGGTCCAATTTTAATGGTAAGTCAACCATATCTTAAACTTCTGCTCTGTTAAATCTTCTAATGGGATATGATATCTTCCTCCCTAATTCTTTCTCCTTGTTCTCAGTTGTAAGATGATCAAACATCTCATACCATCCCATAGGAGTTGCACAATCAAAAATTCCTCCTAGGACTGGTTCCACTCTATTTGGATGAAACCAAGTTGTATTGGTCATTCCTTGATATAAGGTATGTTTTATCGTCGTTCTTTTGGTGTTCCTTTTCTCTTGTTTCTCCTTTCCATATTATAGAATGTAATCTCCGTATATCTAATGGGGTTTTTTTGGAATCGAGTTGGTGCAGTCATACTAGGGAATCCTAGTGTGGATGCAGTTGACGCAAGAACAGAATATAGACCCATTGTGTGGATAAAGAATGTCATGAACATTTTGAGGTAGGGGATTCGTTTCTCCTCTTTTCATTTCTGTGCAACTGTATTGTTAGCATGTTTCATCTCACTGGATAATAATGGAATTGAAATAATAAATATTTGAACCAGATAAATAAATTGTTATTGGTCGTATGTTAATGCCACTTATTTTCTAGAGAGTGTGATTCCATGCTTTCTTAGTTTAGCTGTTTGTTCATGATGAAAATTTATAAAGAACGTCAACTAGAATTAATTGATAACCATTGGATATGGATAAAGAGTAATTTAAATGAATCTGGTTCTTCTTGTTTTAATTTGATGTTAATTTAATTGGGGTAGGAATCATGTCTAATTATTTGTGATAGCTTACTGATTAGGTTTCATGAATTTTGGACCTACGAATAATAAATATGTTAATTATATATGGATTAAAGAACAGATTGATTGATAATTCCATGAAGGGTTTTGAGTTAGCCTATTGATTGTTAAAGGGCCAAGAGAGCAATTGGCATGATGTTTGTTTTCCTGCTTCTTGTTCTGTGATGTGATCATGGATGGCTGTTGTGTATGAGGGGGCATGGAGACTTTTTGTTATGGTGGAAAATGACGCCAAGGGTGGCAAGATTCATCAGTTTATGCATGTGGGTATCGAGGTGGACACTAGGGATGATGGAATGGGATGGATGTGAGTGTAGGGTTCTTGCTATTTCTTATTTGTTGATTACCTGCTTTACATTATCCCACTGCTCAAGGCAGCTTGTCTTATTTACCCTTCTTTCGAAAGAGGTGAAGATGTGTGGGGTATGCCACATCATTTCTGTGTTTAGCTTCTCAAGGAAGGATGTGTCAATGCTCTTGCTATATGTGGCCAAGGCTGAATGGGTAGTACATCTACTCACCGTGTTGAGACACGTTGTTTTTAGTAACATAGATTGTTCTTGTAGAATGCCTGGGAATATGGGAAAGTAATTCTGTATTGAATTATTGAATAAATGATATAAACCCATGGGGTTAGAGTTAGCTGGAACATAATGATGAGGTTTTAATTTTAAAGTGATAATGAACATTGGGTGTGATGCTAATGAAATTTAATGTGTAATTGTTCATGCTTAATTAATGTTTAAAAAATTAATTATCATAAAGTGAAACTGTTAAAAAGGGAGTGAAATAATCTATTAATTCTCTTTAAATTATTGTGTGCTTATAAGATACCTAGTCTTAGAATTGGCAGCCTAGAGTCCGATTGATGTTAGTTGCAGTTATGTCTTAGACTAGGATATTCCCATAGTGTGGTTGTGAGATATAGTATATTATATAATGATTGTGTTTTTATACACAAATCCACTCTATTAGTAAGGGAAACCAACACCCCGGGGATTCTGATCCCTATGGTGTTTTTTCCCCAACATTATGAAGCAAAGATGAATGGATGACTACCCCCTTTGGCCCCGCTCTCTTCTCTTGGTAGATACTTGTGATGGTAGTCAAAGTGGTTAGTTTTCAACATATATTTGTGTAGAGGACTGTAATTTTTTGTGGTTATTCATACTCATATATTCTGGATATAGTATCTTATGGACTACTATAGGTCTAACGTGTATTAGCTGTGATGGCTTGGGGATCCATCCTCGATGTATGGGATGTATTGGAATGAGGTATAATACCGGATGTATGATACAAATTATGCGAGTTGTGGTGGCTCCCAAAAACTAACTAGTTACTTTTCATACATAGATGTGGTGGTTTTATGCACGAGGTGCATGTTTTGGTGCTTCGCCCAGGAATTTGCAGGCAAGCCTTATTAGAGAGAGATGATCCAGACGTGTGACGTTGGGGAAAAGTCTCAAAAAATGGGAAATTAGTAGGGGGTACCCTTGATATTCTTTATTATATGATATATTCTTGTATGCATTACCTGGTGAGAGTAGCCATGGTGAGGTTGGGAACATAGTATACATGTTTACGTGATGTGTTAGTTTCACTTGTTGTTCACTGTGCTTTAGAATTCCTTCATTAAATTTGCATGAGAGGCTTCAGGTAGGATCCAAATGTGTATGCTTTTATACTCAATGTAACACCCCAAGCTTCCACAGTGTGTTTCCTTTTGAATAATGAAATAGCTTGCGTTTTACGGGACTTCGAGATTCTAACATATCATGACCAATCAAACTAGCTGTTATGAATAGTAACACCCACTTTCTAATTTTTTTTCAATTTTATCATCCAAAATGGACTTCATTTTTGGGTTCAGAATATCAAAATTATCTTAGGGTGATTTCTTGGTATTTTTCTGAAAACATTCAATTTCTGATGAACAGTGAAAAACACTGCTTTATTGTTTAAAAATGATTTTTTTTTAATAATTTTTTATTTTATTTAAATTTATTTTAGGTCAAAATGGATAAAAAAATACCTATATATGTTCAATGTTATTCATTGGATTCAGTTTATAATAATTTGAGATATATAAAAATTTTGTTGAACTTTTAACCATCTTTTACCCGACCACCTAGGAATATTTGAAAATTTACATAAAACATAATTCTACAGATTCTGTGAGTTGAATTTTGAAAATCTGAGAGATGCAGTTGATATCAGTATGTAAAATGTGGTTCAATGAGATGAAAATAATTTTTGAAGAAAAGAAACTTTTTAATTTTATTTACACCAGTTAAATGTAAATAGTGTAATTAAAGATAAAAATGATATTATTATTAGCCTAACACATTTCCTAATTCTATTGGATAAGTGTTATTCGACCAAAAAAATTCTTAGGAAAAAAAAGTTATTTTAGGCCCTCCTGGATTAGATTAGGAAATTTATAATTATTTAATTCAAAGAAGTGTTAAAAGTGTTAAATTCAATGTTTAATAACTAAAATATACTTAATATAGGGTTAGACATAAGATAAATTCGAAAATAAATATTCATTAGTAATATCAAAATATTTCCTACATAATTTTATTTTATTTATATTTTTTATACATTAAATAATTTAATTTATTTAGGACACAATGATGTTGCAGTAATTACCTTATTAATGAAATAATAAATAATTGTTAATATAAATTTCCAAATAAATGTAATTTGAGACTTATTAAGAAATCCACTAATTTTCTAGGTTAATATTTCATGTTATGGTTGATTAAACTAATTCATGTTGATGTTAAAAATGCTGTTATAAATTTAAAAAAACTTAAAGGAAAATAGTGTCAAAATTGACATAAAAGAGTTTTTAAAACAAATATTCTATTATTAATTGACAATCTATTCATAAAAATCTAAAGATAGGCCCAAGGTCTAAAATAATATTATTTATTTCATTAATGAACCACTAGTGTTTCTCTTGGATGTTTATATTATGTTTCTTAACCATATAATATAAAAATACAAAGAGACATTTTAAATGTCAAACTAATTAACTAATAGTTAAATCTAAAAGACAAGGTGATTATATTGACCCAAACCTGTCTAAAACATATTGGTTGAGATGTTTTCGACCCATCCCTACCATAGAATTGAAATAAATCATTTTTTAGCCATTATAATCCGAAAATGAGTTTATTATAAATTAATATTTCAATCTTTTCCAAAGGTTCCCCTCACCCCTCTTATATAAGGGAACATCCCCATCTCTCAAATTCACACCTTCAATGACATTTGTCTCATCCAAAACCTACCCAAATATTGTCTCAACTATCCTCCCATCACCCTAGAGGCCTTAATTAGTTCATAAATCCATCATATGTATCCCTTTAGATCAAATCAAAATGAAGAACCTGAAGAAGAGGTAAATATTTCATCACCTCTTTCTAGTTCCTTACTTCTTCCACTTACCCTTTCTTTTTTTATTCCATTTTAAAATAATAACTCTGTTATCTTATATATACTGTGATGTTATTATGAATATGGTAAAACCATATTCATTATTTTATACATCTGTTGAATAACATGTCACCATACGTGCATACGTACGGCCTACCGTCACCACGTCATGGTATAGTTGTTATTAAATACATTATTATTTGGATTTCTGTAATAATGATATATAATTGATGTAAATAATAAATATAACATAATACATATTCTGTATATATGATAAAATAATCAATTATATATTAATTTAATATCAAAAGAATGATATTGTCGCTTGTGTGTACGTATGGATTACTATCTCCACCAACGTGAAGAGATTCATTCCCCATCGTATCCATTTAGGATTAATTTTCAATTGATGATTAAAAATACTGTTTAAATACATAATATAATTCTTTATATGAATAAGATATATCATATCCATAATAATCATCACTTTCATAATAAAGCATATTATGGGAAACTAATCAGTTAACAGCCGAAACGATTATACTACTGAAATATAATTAACAAATAAATATTAGAAGATCATAAATGATATCATATTAATTTATATAGTTCATGTATAATTTAATAACAATGACTTCACCATTATAAAAGAGGTTAACCTACCCTCGATCAAGTAAATGAGCACGGTAAGGGTTAATTTTAAAATCTCAATATTATCTGAGGTTGTTTTATACGTGATTATCTACTGGGACCTCTTTATCATCCACATCCGTGTTTCTTAAAAATGTATTTCAAAAAAAATTTACTATTTAATATACAATGGTTTTATGTAATTTATACATTTATTTGACCTTATATGTTTTTGAAAGGAATCTTTTCATCTATCTCCAAATAAGGTACATTATGACCTTTTCAACACAATTAATATAAGATTGATTTTTAACTTATACAATAGGTGTGGTTTTTATCCTCAGTTATAACATCATCGACGCTTCCATTACAAGATTATAAGAACATTTTCAATATAAATATTTTATTTATAATTATGTGACTCTTAAATGATTTCAAAATATAAAGAGATATTTCTCAAAAAGAGGTTATTATTTCATCTATGTTATCATTATTTCAGCGATATTAAGCTTATTTGAAGTTGATTTATTATGATACAAACCATCTATATTGTATTTAAGTTTTTTTTATATGAATTATTTTGGATGTTTTATTTTTTTACTAGTCATGGTTTATGGAAAATGTATTGGCTCTTCGTATGAAAGTTTTAATACGAATGTTTATGTTGTGATTTAAAATTTTCATATGAGGAATGAATTGGAATTACTATGTGACAGGTGGATCCCACTATAGCTCTTCAATGAATCAGTAGGTGTAATGAGACAAACTAGTGTCTTGGAAGAAGGCCTTGACAAAATCTTTTTTGTAGTCTTGTCACAAATCCTTGACTACGTGATTTTGCAGTCTGGCATTAGGAATTCTATCTTTATAAATGTTGTTATTGATATTGCATGTGATTATTCAACTAGTAGAATATCCAAATTCATTTGTAAATAGAATTATTTGTTTTTATATTATCAATGTTATTTTGAAGATCATGTCTAAAAGGCTTTTGTTTTAGTCTTATATGTTTCCTTAAATGTTTATGCTTATTTATGAATGTTTCTACTTCATTATTATAATTTATGAGCATCTGAGCTCAGCACTTTCTATGTTTTATCTTTCCCAGGATGAGAAAAAGTATATTTTGACTGACCTTAATGGATAGTCAATGGAATATGAATGTGATTAATGAATGCAATGTTGTTGTGTTTTTAATTTCAGGGTGTAAGGTAAAACTTATGAATTTATCTAGTATTTCTAAGGCTACTAAACTAATCGGTCACTAGAGTCTTGATCTTTTGTGATCATGCCAATGTTATGTAATAATGAACCAAATCTACTTAACTAGGGTAGGGACATTACAATTGGTATCAGAGGATGTTTAGTAAAAACCTTGGAATCTATATTAAATAAACTCTGATTAGTGCATATTACCCTAAGATAGATTTTGAGGTTTAGTATAATAAAACTTCCTATAATTTTGGTATTGTAGATATTTTTTGAATTTTCCAAGAAATGCATCCCTCTCTAGATACGAGCAGGTAGAGGCGTCTTTGGCATAGATGCACCTTAGGGTAAAACCTGAAATACTGGTTTGAGCTAGACTCGAATGCGAACTTGTGCCCGACAACCGGCCTTACTGTAATCTTGGTTACGACACATCCGAGGAATATTCTTAGGATAATTCTCATTTTCGTTAAAAATTATTATGGAGGGTTTATGTGTATGTAATTACTTAAAGAAAACATTTTATGATTATGAATTATATCCATAAACTCTTCAGTTTAGGTTTAGTGTTTTACATGTTTGGAATTATGTATTTCAATTCATAAACTAATCTTTTTTATGCCATTGTTTAGAAAAGGTTCCTAGTGGAAGGATTGGAAACCGTATCAATGCAACTAATACATGTAGGGATTTCTCTCCTACCCAAGATAATTATAGTGGAGCTGGTGAAGCAACTAGTATTTATTAGCTTATCACCATACTGGGAAAACTCACTCATGTTATGAATAATATCCTTACCTATATGGAGCACCCTGATCTACAATGTGGAGGATAAATGTTAGATCGCTTCATGAGGAAAAAACCCAACATTAAATTGGAGTACAAAACCATTAGTAGCTGATATTTGGATAAATTCCTTGTAGAAAATATTCCATACCTTGGGGAGTGGTGAAAGGGAAAAAGTTTTCATTGTAGTTTACGCTCTCACTGGAGATGCTGATCAATGGTGGTCATTTATTCAAAACACAATGAAATATGAAGAAGTATCAAATATATAATAGAGGGAGTTTAAAGAGGTTATCATATAAAAAAATTTCATCCTGACCCTCAAGCAGATATGGAAAGACACTTTATGAGTCTGAGGAAAAAGGAGGAAAGAGAAGTCTCACACCAACCTGTTGGGATCATGTAGGTGAATGAAAAATCGTAGGCCCATGACATGTTGAGGAAATGATGGAAAAGGTTAATGTAATCCAAAACCACATCAACACTGCTCAAAGTAGGTAGAAGATCTATAACAATGACTAAAGGAAATATTTTGACTTTCAGGTAGGAGACCATGTTTTCTTTAAGTTATTATCATGGAAGTGTGTTATACGTTTTGGTAAGATGTGTAAATTGAGTACTATGTACATCAGACCTTCCAAAATTTTAGAACGAATTGGGGTTGTAGCTTACCATTTGGCAATGAATCTATGTCTCTCCAAAGTTCATGATGTGTTTCAGTTATCACTATTGAGAAAATACATGCCTTAACCAACACATGTATTAAACTATGAGTAATTAGAACTGAAACCCAATCTGTCTTATTGTGAAGATCATGTGATGTATCTTGATACAAGAGAATAAGTGTTGAGAAACTAGACGACTCGTATGGTAACAGTTCTATGGGGAAACCATAATATGGAAGAGGAAACATGGGAACCCAAGTAACTTATTATGAAGAACCACCCGAATCATTGTAAGAATAAATATTATAGAAATTTTGAGGTGATTATTATTTTAAAGAGTGGAGAATATAACACCCCAAGCTTCCACAATATTTTTCCCTTTGAATAATCCATAGTTTGCAGTGTACGCAACTTCGAGATTCTAACACATCGCAACCAATCAAACTAGCTGTTATGAATAATAATAACCACATCTTGATATTTTATCAATTTTATCATTCAAAATGAAATTCATTTTTTGGATTTGGAATATCAAAATTAACTTAGGGTTATTTCTTGGTATTTTTCTGAAAACATTCAATTTTTAATGAATAGTGAAAAACTCTGAGAAAATGTTTAAAACTGACTTTTTTTTAAATAATTTTTTATTTTATTTAAATTTATTTTACATCTAAAAATATAAAAAATACCTATAAGAGTTCAATTTAATTCATTGGAGGCAGTTTATAATAATTTTAGATGTATAGAAAGTTTATTGAACTTTTTACCGTCTTTTACTCACCTCCAAGGAGTATTTGAAAATTTACATTAATCATAATTTTAGCACTTCTGTGAGTGGAATTTCAAAAACCTGAGAGACACGGTTGATATTATAATGTAAAATGTGGTTCAATGAGATAAAAATAATTTTTGGTGAATCATAAATTCTGACTTTTATTTACAATGGTTAAAAGTAAATAGGGTAATTAAAGGTAAAAATGATATTATTATTATCTTAACACATGTCCTAATTATATTGTATAAGTGTAATTCAACCAAAACAACCTTAGGAATAATATATGATCTTTTAGGTCCACATTGATTAGATTAGGACATTTATTATTATTTAATTCAAAGAAGAGTTAAAAGTGTTAAACTCACGGTTTGATAACTAAACCATTTTTAATATAGGGTTACCCATAAAATAAATTTGAATATAAATATTCATTATAAGTTAAAACTATTTCTTAAATCATGGTATTTTATTAATATTTTTTAGACATTAAATAAGTTAATTTTTTATGACATAATAATGATGCAGTAACTACCTTATTAATGAATCATTACATTATTGATATTATAAATATAAAATTAATGTAATATGAGACTTTTTATGAATTACTAAAAATTTTAAGGTGAATATTAAATTATTGGGTAGATTAAATGAATTGTTTTCAATTTAATAATGCTGTTATGAATTTTACAAAAACAAAATAGCAAATAGTTTCATAATTGAAATAAAGGAGTATTTAAAATAAATATTATATTATTAATTGATATTCTATTCCTAAAAATCTACGATTCAGAGAAAAGTTTTAAATAATATTATATATGTCATTAATGAACCACTTTAGGTTCGGTTGGATGTTTATTTTATGTTTATTAACCATATAATTTAAAAATTTAAAGAGATGTGGAAATTGTCAAACTAATTAACTAAGAGTTAAATCTAAAAAATAAGGATAATATAGAAACCCAAACCTGTCTAAAACATATTATTAGAGTATTTTTAGACCCCTACCCACCTTATAATTGAAATAAATCATTTTTTAGCCATTATAATCCAAAAATGATTTTATTAAAAAATAATATTTCAACCATTTCCTAAGGTGCCCCTCACCACTCTTATAAAAGGGAACTTCCCCTTATCTCAAATTCACAACTTCAAATCCATCTGGCTCGGCCAACCCCTGACCAAATATCCTATCAACTATCCTACCTTCATCCTAGATTCCATCATTTAGTTAGAAATCCAACCTATGGAGCCCTTTTGATCAAATCAAAAGAAAGAAACTGGAGAAGAGGTAAATATTTCATCACCTCTATCATTTTCCATCCTACTTCCACTTCCTCTTTCATTCTTGTTTTCATTATAAAATAATAACTCCTTTATCTTCTATATACTATTATTTTATTATAAATATGGTACAACTATATTCATTATTATATCCATCATTTGAATGACATGCCATCATACATGTGTACGTACGGATTACCGTCTCCATATCGCGGTGTATTTGTTATTCAATACATGATTATTTTGATGGGTATAATAATGATGTATAATTGATGTAAATAATAAATATAACTTGATAATGATTCTGTATATATGATATATCATCCAATTATATATTATTTTTATATCAAAATAATGATATTGTCGTTCGTGCGTATGTACGGATTACCGTCTCCACAAACGCGATGAGATTCATTACCCATCGTATCTATTTAAGGAAAATTTTAATTTGATGAATAAAAATTTTGTTTAAAGATTTAATATGATTCTGAAAATAAATAAGATATATCATATCCCCAACAAACATTAATTTTGTAACAAATCATATAACGGAAAACTAATCAGTTTACAGCTGAAACGATGATACTACTATAATATCATTAACAAAGCAATATTAGAAGATCATATATGATATCATAATAGTGTATATGGTTATTTTATAGTGTAATAACAATGATTTCACCATTATACAGGAGGTTAAACTACCCTTGACCAAGGAGAAGAACAAGCTAAGGGTTAATTTCGCAATCTCATTATTATCTGAGGTTGTTTTATACATGAGTATCTACTGGGACCTCTTTATCATCCACATATTTCGTTCATAAAAATGTATTTTAACACATTTTTACTATATAATAGACAGTGGGTTAATGTCATTTATACCCTTTTTGACATTATATGTTTTTGAACATAATATTTCTATCATTTTCCAAATAGCGTACTTTATGACATTTTCGACAAAATTATGGTATGAATATTTTGTTAACATATATGGTAGGTGAAACATTTGTCCACTATTATAACATCTTCAAATACCCATAAAATATTATATGAACATTTTCAAAATAAATTTTTTCTTTATAATTATATGACTCATAAATGATTTCAAAATATAAGGAGATATTTCTCTAAAAACGTTTTGACTTCATCTTTGTCAACATCCTTTGATGGATTTTAAGATTATTTGAAGTTGATTTATTATGAAACAAAACTTCCATATTGTATTGAAGGTTTTGGAATATGTTTTACTTGTGGATGTGTTATTTTTTTACCAGTCATGGTTTATGGATAAAGTATTGAAATTTCATATGCTCGTTTTAATAAGAATATTTATGTCATGTTTAAACCTTTTCATATGAGGAATGCATTGGAATTAATAATTGACGGGTGGAGCCCACTATAGCTCCTCGATGAATCAGTAGGTCTCATGAGGCAAAATATTGTCATGGAATAAGTCCGTGACAAAATCTTATTTTTATTCTTGGCATAAGGCCTTGACTATGTGATTATGTTGTCCATCATTATGCATTCTATCATTATGAACGTTGCTATTAATATTTCATGTGGTTATTCAACTTATTTAATGTCCATGTAAATAAGTGGTATTATTTGTTTTTATCTTTTCCATATTATGCAGATGTTCATGTCTAAAAGTATTTTATATTAGTTTTATACATTTCCTTTAATTATTATGCTTATTTATGAATGTTTATGCTATATTTTTATCCTAACTAAGGATGTGAGATAATCCCTTTCTATGTTTTATTTTTCCCAGGATGTAAAGAGGTATATTATGAATGACCTCCAGGGATAGTCTATGGTATATGAATGTGGTTAATGAAGATTTTTTTTCATTTTTCATTTTATGGGATAATGTCAATCTTGTAAATGGATCTAGCATTTATAGGAATACTAAACTAATCGGTCTTTAAGACTTGTGCTTTTTTGATCATGCCAATGTTATGTAATAATTCCCCGACTCTAGGTAACTAGGGTTAGGGCATTATACACATCATATGTATATATTAACTACTTTATGGCAATATGGAGTAGGATGGAGATCAAGCTGGTTTCTACTAGCTTGGGTTATAGGAGCTGTTTGGGATTGTGGTTGATTCTATTTTAACATTCTTTTGTGTACTTGCAGTTTTCCCCTTCTAGTTATAGTACTTTTTCATGACATTACATATGTGCACATGGGTTCTTTATATATATCAGTTCTGAGTTGGAGTTGGTTGGTGTCTATCCTATCTCTCTCTTCCGTGTGTGTTCACTTAGAGGGTAATGACTCCCATTTGCGTGTTTACTATACCCTCAGTGCTAGTCACCAACCACTGGCCTACTAGTGGCAGGACTCGGAGGGTCATTATCTCACTTCTCACATTACTGGTCCAGGAGGGGTACACTTTGGGGAGAGGAGGTCGTGACAATTACATTAAAACATTTTATAGAAATTACAATTTTGAATTTTTTTTTATAATTAATCAATATGGTAATAATAAAGAAATATTGAAAATTATTTAATTAAAATGTGATGATGGATGAAAAAAATAAATGAAGAAAAGTTAAATAATGTATTTTCTTTAGAAATTTTTTTCAATGTAATGATATGTTATAGACAATGAAAAAGAAGGAAACTGTTTTTATAGAAATAACAATTATTTAAAAATATAAATGACATTTTTGAGAGAGTGATCATATTATTTCATCATTATAAATTTTAGAATAAACATTTTATATAAAAAAAGATATTATAACATCCAAACACACCTCACGTAAAAATTTCATAATTATAGTCGTATCTTAAAATATAATAGATTTAATTTTATTATAATTTTTTCATGGAACCATATAAATAATTGTAATTCAAAAAATGGTTTAATAAAAATATCGTATCATATTGTCATTGTTAATATTTTATTATGATCATTAATTCTGGTATAGACCACTACATTTTTCTTATATGGTTTGGTAAAAATATTATATTCCTTGTACATTGATCAGGATTCCATCATCTCCATTATGATCTTTATGAAAAATTGTCATATATATTTGTTTTATACATCTTTATAAACATTCGATAAAGTGTTTATTAGAAATAAATTAGACCACTCTATGGAGAAGGTTGGCTGGACATACGCATGAACGATGTGTTCATTTAGTGATGAATAGAATTAAATAACGGTATATAATAATAATATTTTTGAAAAAATTAATAATAACATTTATTTAATTTTTATTCGTTTAATCGATCCTTATAAATAGATTTCTAAGGAAGTAAGGTAAATTGAATCATATGGATAAATGGAGGAGGTATTCAAAATGTTTTTACAAGTGATAAATTTGTTTCTAATTTATATAAAAATAGGAAAAAATGTTCTTCCATCACTATAATATCATCTTTGTGTAATTTTGACACCATGTTCATCATGATAAGAGGGATACAATGTTTTTTATAATTTATAATTTGAAATTAAATTGAACTATCTCAGTTATGATTTATACTCCTTATTTGAGAGACCTCTATTGGATAACATATTTAAACCTTTACTATTGGTCATATGAGAAGAAAATGGGGTATAGAATAAACAAACTAAATACATGAATGTTTTGTATTGGTACATGGTGGTCTATATGGCTTAAAATACAATGACAATGGGGAATAAGTGGTTCCCATTTATAATATTGGAATATGACTCACATGGAATTACATGAATGAATTAAATAAAATTAATATTATTCACATGTATAATTATTTTTAATGGATTATGATAAGAATTTATGGTAATATATGATCTAGATATCTTCAAAGATTAAAATTTATACATGTTCTTTCTCTTATATATAAGTTTAATCTCCATGAGAGCGTATATAAACAATATTCAAGGTAATAAATTTTTTATATTTTAACTACTCACTATAACCATCAATTAATGTGGATTCATTAACTAATTTATACAAGATAATTTTAAATAGAATCCAATTTATTATATTAAATTTCTATATGTGTAAAATTTCGATTTTAAAATAATCCTAAAAACTCTAATGAAACCATATGTGTTTAAAAAATGATTTTTATTCCTAAAACTGAATTTTATTTCCCTCGTTGCCTTGAGGTTATAATTATATAAATTTAACAATTATTGATATAATTTATATTATTGATTTTACATTAAATCTATTAATAAATTGGAATAAATTGGTTGTATTATTAGAAAATGCATTTTATATGTAAAAGCGCCTTTTCTAAAGATAACACATATTCAAATGAATAATTTAACCTTAATTCTAAAATTATAGATAACTAATGAATGAATTATTATTCATTAATTAATATAAATTATTAGAATATTTTATTGAAATAAAATTTCCAAAGTTTCCAACATACCTTGTGTATCAAAAAATAAATTTCATGTTGAATTATAAATTTCAATATAAAATGACTCTTTTAATAATAATATATCATAATTGAGATGATACCTACATATTTTAGTTATCTTAAACAATTATACATATACTTAACATTGTTTTTAAATCATTTCATACAATTAATTACAATGGATATGATATAGAGGTAAATTATATGACTGTTCGTTTAGACTTGATGTTTCTTATAAAGAATGCATTTAAACATTTCTAGTTTATTTAAAAGGAAATAATTTTAAAATTATTGGGTGATACATTATCCCCCCTTAAATATTAATTCCACCCTCAAAATTACATCAATAGAAAACAAAAATGAAGGATATTTTTTTCATGCCCTTAAGACCCTTAATTGGTTCCATTATTTTTTAATCCTAGTGAACATTAACAAGGAATATAGTCCAGTTCAATATAAATTTATTTCTACTATTTGAGGTTTCAATTAGATTTTATTTATTAGAAATATGACGCTCTAAAAATACAGTATCAATGACTAGAACATCTGAAGGATTATGTTTGGACATTATCATGAGAGATATATGGAATATATATTGAACATGATGTAAGATTAATGGAGTTTTAGGAGGTAATATGATGTATCTACATTATCAAAGATCATAAAGGGAACAATATTCAAACATCTCATATTTCTATTCATTTGGGACATCATAATATTCTTCTATGGATAATTTTATAGGAATACCTTCTCATTAAAATCGAATTCAATATCTCGATAATGATTTTATTCATATCTCTTCTATCGATAATGATCTTTCTTGATGAGCTTCTAAATGGATCAAATAATATATTACCTTTCCTTGATGAGATTCTTTCACAATAGTTTTATTTCTACAAGTCAATCCTATGACATTTGTGATTTCCCATCATTCCATAAAGTGCCCAATGTTCTTAATCATGATTAAATCATGGAACACATCATGAAATAGAGAGAGGATGAATGGTAGTGACATTTGATAGGATATAGTTCACAATAAATAAATAATATTGAAAGGAAATTATAACTAAGGGTAAATTTAACTTCTTTTAGAATCATATAAGATTTTTTGAGGATAAATTCATTTTAATACCATCTCACCATCATTAATTATAAATATCTCAATATATTTTCAACAAAACACATTTATAGTTAATGATCTCCCACAATGTCAAATTTAATAGATATAAGTAAAAAGGAAATTTCTTCTACTAGCATGTGTTTCAATGGAATTATTTCTACAACATAGTCCCAAAATATTAGAGATCAATACGTTATTCAATAAAGGCCCCCATAAGAGACCATCTGAATTCTTGTGTGTGATCTACTGTTATAAGGAAAATCTATAAGAGAAAGTTTATAATACAAAACTCCATCGAAATATTAAAAATTTTATCCTAAACTATCATCCTTTGAATGAATAGTCTTCTCAAATAGACGGTCTATCTAAAATTGATTTGTTTTATTAAGACAAAACTCTTTATCTTGAGATTTCTAAAGGAATATCTAGATCATTAAAGTAATCCTGGGATATTAGTTAGATAAAAAATCATATGGTACCCAATGTAACATTAAAAGTTTTTTAATATATATTCTTATATACTAATAAATAGATAAATATTATTCCATAGTAATAAAATGTTTGACAATGTAAGGTAATATTCTACACACCGATTTCCATTATGTCCTTCTGATGATTTGAGGATTCTAGTGAAAAAATTCATTGTTATGTTTCCTAATTTTATTCATGTATAGAAAATGGTTCTAACATACCCTTATACTTTTTATCATACTTAACATGATAACATACTATGCACTGAGATACAAAGATGGTAATATCTATATTCATTTTTTCAAATGAAAAAATACTCTTTAAGATATCAATACATATATGAACCTTCCCACTAAATAGAAAATTATGAGTTGTGATATTATTCATATATATCACTTTTCATATATAGTATTTATGATACACAAAAAAATTCTTAAACTATCTTATTCCATTAATGTAAAACATTATCTTTGGAAAATTCCTCACCTAATATTTATCCCTACATATTACTTTTAATCCTATTTAATTTTCAAAATGATATATAGTTCAAAAATAATCTTAAAAATATAAAAATTGTGGATTTTTATATATATTTCTTGTTCTATCCCTTCAAAACATATAAATATTAGATCCCTTATGACCATAATCATTTATAGTCTTACATGATTGATTCCACTCAATTATTCAACCACTAAATTTTTATTTCCCATTATTTTATTCTATGTGTTTTCATAATAATTAATCAACTATAATCTTATTATTGGATTCATAATCTTTTATTTATTGAATAATATTTTCATTAATCATTTATGATCTGTACAAATTTCCCACATTCCATTATTAATATAATGACTCCATATCTTTAATGAAAAGAGTGTCTATTATAAATATAGGTCATTGGTCAGGTAGTTATACACATAAAACATTAATAGATGAGAGGTATTTGATATCACAATATAATTATTCACAATTAAACATCCCATACATTTTTATTATTAATCCTTGAATGTCAAACACCCTTCTTCACAACATTGTAGTGTGAGTATAACTGCACTAACTAACCTTTTATTTTTTCCTTGAAATTTTCTTCACATACTTTAGTTCAAATAATCATGAATTCCTTATAATTTAAAATTAGGATTTTATAATATTTATCTGAGGAATAATTATTAAAACATAAATAATAACTAAAAATTTATTGAATTATTTATATCTTAGCCACCATTATACGTCTCTATTTATTTTTAGTAATGGATATCATAGATGGATCTAATAATATACCGCTATTTTTTGATTATTTGGGAAAAAATATAAAATTATTTAAATAAAATTACCACATTATAAATTTTTCAAATATTTTATGCTTCATTATTTCCATCAGTACAATACTCATGTGATTTTCATGGACATTATTTACCTTGGAATATAATTTAATATCATATGTAAGTATTACCATATGCCGATCCGAGATTTGATTATGAAATTATTCAGTAAATACATTTGGATAACATATTCATTAGTATTACGAAATAGAGTCCCTATAAATTCCTAGTGTCCATAACTCATAGGGATAGACATAAAGGGTATGTCTTCACTGTTGTCCCTTAATTTATAGTATCATGAATATTAGAAAATATGAAAAAATAGTTATCATATTTTAATTAATAAAAAAATAATCAATTTATCATATAAGATAAATATTTTTTATTTGGACCTTGTTAAATTATGGATAATCGATATAGTGTCAAATTCATCCATCTATCATTTTTAAAAAAATTATTATTATTAAAAAATGGGTGAATAGTGTTATTTCAATAATGTGAACAGATTCAAAAACATTTCCCACAATATTATTTTTTGTAGAATTTCATTTTTATATTTTTTTTTTAATTTTCACTGGATGAGAAATAAAAAGTAATAAAATATCAATTTTCATTGTGGTTTGGGTAATAATAATCCACAAGTCCACTCCTCCAAATCTGTTTTAGCATGCATAATTATTTTTACAAAATATGTCATCTTGTCACAAGACTATAACAACTATGAAAATGACGTTGAAGCTATTATAATAATATTTTTATAGAGGATCATTTTTTAATAAGGAGTTAAAATTAAGTATATTATTAATAGTAGTTAACATTCCACAAAGACCAAATCTAACTAATAGATACTCTATAAAATTAATTGTAATTACTTGGATTTTGAAAATAGATTCTTGTTCACAATTAGATAAGTAATTGAAAAGAAATCAGTCATCTAATTCAAACATAAATTTATCAAGGTGGATTTATTTCGAAAGTATCTATATGGAAAATAATCATTAATAGGACCATAAATATTCTATTATATCTAGTAATTGTTAATATATAGTTTTATAAAGCATTATATTGAATCATATATTTCTCCATAGTGTATCTCCATTAATAATAATATTGAAGTTCATTCATTTTCATTGATAATATTTTTAATCCAAAATGATACAACCATTATTTAAAATAGAATCCAACATGGAATTTACTAGTGTAAACATGGATTTATTTTTTATTTAATAGATCCAAAAATATTTCCTTATGGATCAAGATTATTTGAATTTTAAAAATATAAAAGAAAACTATATGGTCCCATAGAAGTAGGAACAATTTAAACTACTGAATAAGATCCTTTAGATCAGTCCTAAAATATATTTAAAGAGATATTTAATTCTTTTGATACTATTACAGAAAACATGTATAATATATTTTACTTATAAATACACTATTGAACAGGTCAAACATTGTTTTTTATGTGAATAGATAAACTCCATATGTATGATTGAATATTGATAGTAGTTTGGAAAACAATAAATAATGAAGCACATGATTTGACATAAAATTTCTAGCTTCATGCAAATATAGGTTTATAGATTATTACTTTTCAAATAGATTATGTTTCATGATCTATAAATATTATTTCAAATATAGGGTACCCATAAAATATGTCCCAAATACAAATGTAGTGTATGAACTGAGTTTCTAGATTACATACAAAAACATCCAAAATACATAATCAATTTTTTTTACCCTTTAATAAGAAAAATATCTCATGAAATAATATCCTGAAAATATATAATATAAATTTATTAGTAAAAAATAATTTAATTTTTGATCATTAAAATCATCAGGATTCCTATAGTATTATTGAGAAAATATAGGTACAAAAAATACCTCCCTTTTTTATGATAAAAAATACATATAACACAAATTGTAGAAAATATATTAAATTTAAACTCAATTGAAATAATTCATTTAATGAGATATTAAAAAAAGTATTTCCTTTTTTTTACAGTAAATATTTAAATATCTCTTATAATCGGTAAGTATACTATTATCAATATTGGGTTTAAAAAAATTTATACCAGTATGGTGATATAAATATAAATGAATAGAATATGGATTATAACACATTAAATATACCATATAACTGTAAATAAATCTTATGAATTTTTATGAACAAAATGTTTTATGATTATAATGTAAAGATATAATTAAATAATAATAAATTTGTTGTCCAATGAATATAAAATAATTTCCAAAAAAATATTTTTTATACTGATGAATATTGGACAAAGGTATTTTAATAAAAACATTGAATAAGGGTTATGATTCTAAATAACATGAGTTTTCTGTTGGAGGATAAGATTTCATATCATGGTAAAATTATGTTAGCTCCACCATCATTACTCTACAATTATATTTCATAAATAATCGATCTAGTTTTAGAAATTCCTCAAAATTTCATTTTGCGAAACCATGAATTTTTTCCTTAGTTTGAACAATCACTGATAGCATGAAACATAACTAAGTAAGATAATTTTTAATAATATGTTTGTATGATGTTAGTTTCTAAAAAATACCTATTTGATTGTCTAATAAATTTGAAGAGTAGAACTATGATAATAAGTATGGTGAAGATGATAATTCAATGCATAATAAACTGTAAAAATAGATCCAGATATTCTAATGAAATATAGTGAAGTGGGAGGAGAATAAGTTCAACATCTAGTTTGATTATAGATACTCTTTAATTTTTAATTTTGGCATCCCATGTATTTCATTGAATCTATGAAAACATTTTTTAAATTGATTATTATTTTATATTCTTAATCAGATCATCCATTTCCCATTTAAAGGCATCAATATCACATATGAAAATAATATTTTATCTAAGAGTTTATTATTTTACTAAAACAGAATATAATTTTCAACCTGGAATAGTTATGTATTTCATGTACTCAATATATTTATTCAAAATTTCCTTCTCACCTATAAATTACGACTTATCATCTATCATTATATTAAACTTGTTATCTAAATCATCAATATGATCACTAATATAATCACACGATTATTCATCATGACCTTTTTATTGATGAAATATTTCAACTAAAGTTAAGAGATAACATTATCATTATAATGATATGATAATAATATAGTTAAAATATAGTATATCTTTTCATTATATTTTGAAGTATAATTTTCTAATTATTCCATAGTAAGATATACAATTTTATTATAAGTTATTCTTTAGTGTCATCCATTGATGGTTACAATTACTTACCATGTTGAGAATTTCAATACAATGTCCTTTTTCAAGAGCTTATTTATCATCATTATTCTATAATTTGTTTTTCTGCAAGAAAGGTTGATTTTCGTAAAAAAACCTATTATTCATCACCATCATTTATAATACAATCATTTTCTATTTACATTAATTTATGTTAATCTATTTTTTTCGGTTGTGTGATATGGTCCTCAATGTTAGCATCATCTGAATATTCATCATATAAGAATTATGAAAATATAATGTAATAGGAGGTTAATAGATATCAACACAATGAAATAATATTATTTTCCGGAAAAAAATTTATATTAAATATTATCCAAAATCATCACAACAGAAAAAAAATTTATAAAACCAATTTAGGATTTTCATACACTCCCAAATCAATAGAAGTAGATATTTTTTGATCATCATCAGTAATAGTCAACTGTATTGATTTTATATTTCTCCAAAAGAATCATAATTTTATTATTTTTCCAAAATTAAAAATTTTTATATGATGACACCAAATGTTTATCTGGATATATGATATCGTAATATTAGTGAGAAAAATATTAAAAACAATCCTTCCATATAGATTAAAATAAATCCTTCGAAATTTATGATATAAATGATATATATATCGTCTCACATTTTTACTAAAATTAAATAAAATGTTTATAATTATTCAAAATAATATATAAATAGTTTCATTGTGAATATTCTCAAACATAACAATTCCATGAAGAAAAATATACTAAATGAATTCGACCATCACCTTCTGTTTAGTTTCAAGATCATTTGAAAACAAATATCTATCCTGAGTGGATCCAAAATGAAATGAAATAATTTAATATCATATATGTTATTTATCTATAATGGATAAAATATAAATGTGAAAAAAATTCATAGGTAATTCAAAAAATATTTACCATATCAATTGGCGACGTTGAAAATTCCATGTTATTTACTTTTGAAACAAATATTTCTAATGTGTCTCTAAAACTAAAATAGTAATTTTCATAGGACTATTTTTATTCAGTATAAAACAATCATTTTCTTTATTTAAATTTAAATATAAACCTTAAAATTATATATATCTATTTTATAGAAGATTAATCTGAAATAGTGATCCAAATTAAACAAATTTCCCATGTAAAAATCAGAAATCAATTCATGTATTTCATTGACACAATGATACACTCATTCATCCTTAAACAATCCTCGGGTAATTTCCATTAATAAAAATATAAAGGATTTAGGTTTGTATTATAGGGTTTCAATGGGATAAATTAGATATATGGATAATGAAAGGGAAAGAAAAAAATTGATAGGGTGAGATTGAGAGAGTGAGAGATTATGTAATTTTTTTATGTCAGTTTGGTTTCATAATAAAAATACCAATGGTAATTATATTTTTTTGAATGTATTAATTTTTTAAATTTCATTTAAATAACTAATTATCATTAAATAAGAAAATATATGTAATAAAATAATTAATATGAAATTATAGAAAAACATTCATCAATATTAAAAATAAAAATAAATTTACATAACCCCCTCACTAAAAAATTCAAAACTAGTAGTGTGAACTAGTTTAGTGACAAGATCATCCTGTTGATATTTAATACTAATAAATTATAAAAATATATACATTTTTAGAACATGAGCTATTATAATATGATTCCTTATATCAATATTCTTATTTCAAGATTTACAGAAATTAATTTTAAAAATAATAGTTACTATTTTATTTTGATGTAAAATTAAAATACATGTTAAATTATATATAAATTTATGTTGTGTGTGTTTTACTAGAAAAGGGTATGAAAATTAACGCTTATAAGTTATATATTCTCCCATAACTATTGACTGATATACTGAATATTTTGTCTCACTTATCCTCGACTATTATATTAACTATGTTGTTATAGGTTCTAAATGATCTTCTTATATCAAATGTATAACCTTTAAAATCAATATCTAGATATGGCGTTAAATTAAAATCTGATTTTTTGGAAAATAAAATGAATGTATTTTTTAATAACTGAAAATTCATTTAATAGATGAAATATGGGATTATTATGGATTTTATTGACACAAAGTTCATTTTCCCAAAAATAACATAATGACCTATATCATAGAAGTATGATATATTATACTACCAATCATACCTCTGTATAACTTATCATCATTTTATTTCCATCATCATCCAAATCATGTTTTATATTGGAACAAAAGTTTGTTTCATTAAACATACTATTATTTTGTGAATTTTTTTATGAATTATATATATACATTGATCGAAAAAAAATTTCAAAATGTTTTTGATTGATTTGAAAAATATGAATGAAATTTAAATCTACCATCCTAATCATTAAAAATTACTCTTTCATTTGACATGAAAAAACAATATATTTTTTATTATTTGGTGAACACAAAATTGGATTATCAATATAAATATGTACTGATTATATATTATAAAAATTTGATTTATTTAAGAGAGATAATCTTCAAAACCTAAATAAAATAAATTTGTCAATATAAATGATAATAATAGTTCATTCTAAGATCTAGGATCTTGGTTAAGGCCAAAAAGATATTTAGTATATTATATATTTTGGTATGGTAGTTGCTCTGTTTCAAAATATAGTTATTTATTTAATAAAAATGTCTTCAATTAAATATATTTTTTAATATAATACTTTAAAACTATCTATTATATTTTTATATTCATATGATATTACTATCCAAGATATAATCAAATTACTTATAATTTAAAAATGAATACAAATGTTTACTAATAATATTTTATTTACTAATTAATATATCATTTTGTTACTGATCTAGATTTATTTCTTGTAATTATTCCTTAGATAACAAGTTTAATTTTAATACAATTTTGGTCACAACCACTGGATGTTTATATGGTGTGAAAACTAAGATTGAAACATGGTTCATACAATATTGCTTATCTTATTCTTCTGTATCTATTACCAATCTTGTATCAGCAAATGTTTCATCTATAGTGACAGGATTTAGTAGAGGTAGTAAGGAAGAAAAGTCATTTAGGAATCCTGTCTTCATTTTAGTGCATACTATCGTATATATATGTCCTAATATTTTTTTAAAGATGTCCCTTTGAGTTTATTGATTCTATAGGAAATACACTTTCGTGTTCAACTAATTCATTTTCATAAAAAATATTTTTTTGTATCTTATAGATTAAATTCAAAATAATTTTAATTTGATTGATGTTCCATGTTGTATAAGTAATCAACCACTTCATCTATTTTATTTTTCATGTGATCAAAAGGGTCAAATTCATCAAACATCACATGATAAGGTTCTTCAATAAACCATGAATTTCAATTAAAGACTCTATGGTATTTATAGTAATAATAATCTCCTATATGGAATCCTTCATCAACATTTGGATCAACATTACTAAGGACTTCATTATTAATCACGATAATCACCTTACATCTAAAATTTTTAATGTATTTGACCTTATGTTTTATGTTATTTCATATCTCAAAGGGTATTAAATAATAATGTGACTTATTAATACTATATTCATGATACGAAAAAATGTTTTTACATCTTCTTCCTAATGGTTGGTGGGAGAACTATATTCATTTAACATAGTTTATACCAATTATTTAATTTTCACATTCCTTATTTATATAATTCCATTTTTTGGATGTGTTCTTAGTGAATTAGTGTTTTATTAAATACATATGTGTGTGAAAAAATATTTAATATATTTATTATAACAATTTCCTCCCTGATCACTTCATAATAAAATTACTTTTAAATCATTTAAATTTTGTAATGTTTTATAGAATCCTTCAATAATAGAGAAAAACTCAATTTTAAAAATTAGAAAATAAACCCATATAAATCACGAAATGTCAAAAACATTAAAAAATACACAATCCTCCCTCTAAAATTTCTACACTATATAGTACATCAAATCCTAATGGATATGTTCTTGTGGGTTTTATTTAATATCATTATTAATAGATTCGAAGGATATCTTGTGTTTCATGTAAATTTAGCATGTGTAATATTATATATCATAGTAAAAGTTATTACCTAGAAAATCAGAAACTGGGAGAGTCATAAAAATTTATATAAATTAAATAAATAATTGTGTCCAAGTATCATATTCAAAATTCATGATTCATTTTTCGTAGTAGTTAAAAAATTCACTTTTTTACACATGGAATTATTACCCAAGTTACAATCATTTTCTTTTTTTGGTGCACTAAAATAAAAAAAATTATATTTTAAAAAATAGAATAAATTGGTAGAGATTACTAAACTTTTACGTCATAACATATTTGAGAGATAATTATCATATTTTGCATTAAAATTTGAAAATATATAAATTTGATTATAGATATTGTTTTGGGATCTCCAGGTGATCCAACTCCAACAATTTCCCCATTAAAATAATATATGTAGGTAACCAACCCATGATTTATTTTTTATAATGTGTGAAAGTTGTAAGATTCTATATTCATGTGACTATACTATCCACCTTTCAAATACCATAAATTATTTTTATTATACTTACTGTTTTCCTACAAAACATTGAAATAAAAAAATTGGTGAAAATATTTTCAAGGGTCCATCTATGTCATAAAAAAATATATATTGGAAACAATATTTGTTTCTTTTGAAAATTCTATTAGTACATACATTTTTTATATTTTTACAAATAATCGCGATGTTATATCTATTAATTTTGTATTTATTAAACAACATACATTTAAATAATGTCCCCTAATCCCACAATCAAAATAGGTGAGTCTTGATATATTGTTATTTTTTGAAATAGATAAAAAAATAGAGTCTACATATATTTTATTTTTCCCTAGTAAAATCAATTCTGAAATTTTATTTTGAATTATATGTTTACCAAAGATATAATATAAATATTAATCTTCAGTTAATGGGATAATATCACTTTTTAATGGCTCTATATAATTTCATAATTATTTTATTATACATTAATGAAAAGAACCATATGTTCGATATTTGTTAAATTTTTACTTTAAATTTTTTATTGTTTTAAAATAATTTTCATCTTTTAAAACAACATTATGATTATTATTTTTGTGATTTACAGTTTTTATTAAATATAACTAAATTAAATCACTAATGGAGTAGTGAGAGGAGAAATTTATATTATGAAACTTTTTCAAAATTAGAATAAGAACAATAATAGGATTTTAACCAATTTCATTCCTTATCCATAAAGAACATATTTTCCATTATTATTTTTTGAATATTTTAGGCAGATTTATATAAACTTAGAATTTCTTTAGATACACTCCATGTGTCATTCCTTACAATAGTTAGTTTTTTCTCATAATCAGTTCTCATCTGATTTTCCATTTATATATTCACTATAAGTAACCATTATTCATTTTATATTGGGAAATCATTTTTAATAAAAACTATTATATTTAATTCAAATAATCATAGTTTAATAGATTATTTTTTTAAGGTGTTATTGGAGGCCCTATTATTCTTATAAAATTTACCACATATTTTGACATGTAGAGGTACTACAATTTCTAAATCTGAACTCATGGAATCAATTAAGATTATAGAATATTATTTCAATTTATTTTCATTCTTCTATGTAGCAACATTAATAATTGTATTTTCCTATTTATTATATAATGATAATCAGAGATATATTATAGTTCACCTTAATATATCATTAATGATACAATAAATTAATTCAATGTCGAATTTTTAACTAATTTGGTTTTCATATTGCAAAATATATTCCATCAATTTTATAGGGTAAATCTCTAAGAACATTCAAAACCTAATCCGATTATGAAATTGACGTTCATACGGAATGAAAGATATTTAATCTTTCCATAAGTATTCCATTTAAAATGATTGATTCATTCACCATCATAATTTTTTTTAAAGGTTGGGGTCGAAGCCTCTTTTTTATTGTTAATGTAATGAAATGACCACTTTTAACTGGGTAGAGGGAGACCCATTACATTGCATGAAGGCCTAGTTGGCATGTATCCCATTACATTTCCCATATGCCCAAATTTTTAGCCCAAGGCACATTATGTGAATAGTAACTTGGCTCCTACAATACCCACCACTGCTACAGTGCACTACTGCCGCTATAGTACCTGTCGTTCAATAGTGCCACTGCTGCTCCAGTACCGCTAAAGTAATGCTACAGTACCTTTGCACAATGGGTTTTGAGCCCCCATTTTTCATGTAATATTATGGGGTTCTTACCACTAAGCCAAACCCTAACAACATTCAACACCATACCTTCTGAATGTATATGATTTAGAACATTTTGTCTCATGTATAATACACTCATTCACGGATATGGTTTATCACATGACCTAAAGCATTCCTCCCACTATACTAGAGGCTATCGATACATAGTGAGGTTGTACTATATCATCATAGGGGGACTATACCATCATTAAAAACATATCAGAAAAACTAAAATAACTAAGAAATCAAAATTAAAAAAAACCAACAACTAGAATAATATGATCAGAAGAACAAACCAATATCACAAGATGACCAAAAACTAAAAACAATTTCCCTATCTAAACTATATATATGTTATGCTAAATAAGTGTTATATTTCAAATTGAAATCCCAGAATAAAGAAACTGACAATTACCTCAATTGGGTCATAACACAATGTCTTAATACCTCATACATGCTCTATAACAACTCATAAATATATCATTGGTCACTTTCCCTTATATTGACCTACCAACATTTTTTCTATCCTGGTTCTGATCAAGAAGACTATGTAGGGTGTGAATGCAAGTAAGTAGGAAAACACCAATAAAATCTAATACAATATCCAATCAATGGAAATTTATTATGTTTTATAAATAATAAATTAAAATTCATAATGTAAACATTGGTTACATTTTATTATTATTTAAATAACTGCATAAATCCCTATGTTCACAGTGACACACATAATATAATTAATTACTTCAGCCCATTCTGGAGTCTGAACTATCCCCAAAGATTAACGACCCATACTTTACATACATTGTAAATACATCAAAATTGAAGCATACTTATTACAACATATAACAAAACCATGGAAGGACCGTATAGGTATAGAGTCTTTAGAAACTGGGAAACAAAAACAACTGGTTCATAAAGCTTCTACTTTTCCTCCCATTTATTTCATCATATCTAGAGTCCCTTTTTGGAATATCCTACTTAATAACCTTTTTCCTGACCGGGGGAAATAAAACATAAAAAAGGGTGAGCTCAAATGCTCAGTAAGGGTAAACAAAAGAAATATCAATCACATTATAAGAACATGACTTTTGGAAATCTTAACCTGTAAAATAAATCATAATTTCATAACATGGTATAAATAATAGTAGTGAAATGTATTCCCAATAATCATAACTTAAAACGTGAAACTTTGTGGCATACACACATAACCATAGAGAATAATTTCTTATTAGTGAGGACTCATTTCCAAGACTATCTAAGTGGACAGAGTCCATTTCTGAACCGAGTTCACTCCTTGTTTCAGTCCTGTTTCACTGAACTGGTTTAACCTGCAATTCCATCCATGTCTATCTCATGAGATATAAATTCTTTACCCAGTGAATTGGAGGGAGATATAGGTCCCACCCATCTCATAATGATACCATTCTTATGTGTGCCACAAAATCATAAACCATACATCATAGCATAACCCATGTAATGAAAATGGGAATCTTAAACATCGTGACATCATAAAACAATTCATATAAGATAAAGGAATTCATAAAAATATTTTCATCACAACATAATCAAATCCATGTAATAATAGGGATAGAAACAGAACCCTATATTATCTTAGATGGAAAATAATTTTTATAAAACTCTTGAACTCCATTCTTGAGGAAAATATCCTTTCTACTTCAAAAACATTTTTCCTTTCTTAACATGTCATACAATTTTAAACTAAAAGAATTTGATTAAAAATAAACATGAAATATTGTAAAGGATTATTCTTGGAAATAATGTTTTAAAAATCCATTCATGGCGTATAAGTTAAAAAACATTCTTCTCGTACTTTTGTCGGAAAAGTCAAAAAGTACCTCGTATGAAAAACGAAAAAAGATTCCTTGCATATCTTTTACTAAAAACTCACCGAAGGGTAAAATTGGATTTAAAAAATTTTAGGTGGATGGACATAATATTACATTTTGAGGAAACATGGATGTGGATGATAAAATACACCCCAGTAAATTCCAATGTATAAACAATCTCGGATAAAAATGAGATTGTGATATTTCCCTTACCTTAGATCTTATTTTCTTTGTAAGTGTCCTAACCTCCTGTATAATGATTTAAATAATGTTATAGACTTATTCCAGAATCATAATTATTGTTATGATATCATATATGGTCATATTCTTAGCTTCTTAGTAGTAATATTTCATTGCTACTTGTTATTCGAGTGTTTATAACTTTTTGTTCTTATGCGTGTTTTGTCGAATAAATTATTATTCTTCTCTTTAGGTTATAGATACATCATTTCCAGAATGGTATTAATGTACTATATATCATATTTATTCTTTAAATTCATTTATATAATCATTATGCAATGATGGTCATGTAGAACGAATCGCATCACATCGTGGGGACGGTATTCCGTACGTACGCACGAGCGATGATATCGTCCCCATGATCATGGAATTGTATTGGAGTGTATGTATACTATTTCAGAATCAATATAACTTTATAATAATCATATATAGTAATTATTTACACCATTATACCCATCCAAGTAAGGTGTTGGGGGAAAATAGATTACACCACGGCGTGAAGAAGGTATTCTGTACGTACGCACGCGCGGTGATTTCGTTCTCCGTAGGATGGATAGATGGTGAAATATGGTTGTCTCATACTTATAATAACATATCACTATGTGAGTGATACTGATGTTATTACTTCATAATGAAACAACTAAAGAAGAAGAATTTGAAGAAGAAAGAATTTGGAAAGGATCGGTAATGGATATTACCTCTTTTTTTTACGCTCCTCTTCTTAACCTCGTCTTAGGACACTAGGGTTGGTCTTTGAAGAAGACCAGAACCTATAGGATGATTCTAGGGAAGTGGGGAAGTTAAATGTTCAGTGTTTGGCCGAGCATGAAGGCTCAAATTGGTGTGAGGAGGAGAGGGAGGAGGTTCCCTTTTATAAGGGAGGAGAGGGGAACCTTTGGAAATATAAGAAATATTAGTTTATATTAAATCTCAAACCAACTTAAAAACTTCCAAAATAATTCATAACCGAATATTAGATGAGATAGGGTAGTAATCGCATCATCCAATAAAATTTGGACATGTTATGAATTTATTTTAAACATTATCAACTTGATTTATCCTTATCTATCAATTTAATTTTATTTGTGGTAATAACATTGTAAATTTTAAATTATTATAAATAATTACATATGTGTTGTGAATTTTCCATAATTTTACACTTTATGACATTATAGACCATATAAAATTTAATTTATAATTTTTAAATATTTTTGTGATTTTTAAACAATTTTAATATATGTTATTTTTATAAAATAACAATAGTGTCAATTTTGACACTATTCATTTATTTGAATTTAAATAAAATATATACAGAGGATATGTTCGAAGTAAAAGATTTAATATATTAATAAAATGTCATATGTATCTAGAAAATTGGTGGATCACATTACATAGTTCATATAATATTTTATTTAATATTTTTAAAACCATTTATTTGATATTTTAATTAATAAAATAATTTCAACATCATTATTGTGTCATAATTAACGATAATTATTTAATCCCAAAAAATTCTAAATAAATTCCTATGTTGTAGATAATTGTATTAGAGTTCTGTATATTATTCATGTTTGAAGTTTCATTAAGTTTATCACTAAATTAAAATTATTATACTTATAAGATTAAAAAAAGTGACAAGTTGTCACATTCTTTGGTTTTAATAATAATTAAATTATTTTCATGGAAAAAAGTCCATTAAATGAATCTAATCTGACCCTTAGGTGATATGGATCGACTTTTAGTCATTCAATAGGATTTTGGAATGTATTAAGGTAATTGTATAATCTTTTATTTACCCTTAATTACCCGATTCACCTTTAACTATGGTAAATAAAATTTACCGTAGTTACTATTCATAATGCCCAAAAATAAATAGTAGCCTATTAACATAATTTGGACCCACTGATTCTGAATATGGAATCAAAATTTCCAAATTCAAAACATATAAGTTGCAGTAATTAATTTAAAATAAATCCCGTTGTTATGAAAATGGGTTTTAGAAGTTAAAACATTCCCAAAGATTGAAATGTTTTTACCTATGAATTCAATGTGAAATTAATGATAATGACATTTATTATATTAAATGGTAAAAATATATTCTATTTATACTTTAAAACCATTCAATATTATATTTTATCCATGTAAATTATCTCAATGAAAAAAGATGTTTTTAATTAAAAATTATCGTATTTTTACTTTTCATCAAAATATGAAAGTTATTAGACAAATATCAAAAATTTATCCAAAGTAAATTTTTATATCCTGATTCTAAAGAAGAATTTTATTTTGTCAAATTGAACTTATAAACTTGTCAAAAACTATATTTAATGTGGGTGCACCATCAAAAGGTGGTAAAACTGATTTTTTTTGAAAAATACTTCTTTTATCCAAAAAACTAATTTTGTTTTCATAACTCATTCTAGAAAATGTATAAGTTGGATTAAAATGTTATAAAAATCAAAATTCAGTTAATACTATTCATAATAGCTAGTTTTAATAATATTTTAATAGCATATCGTTGTTTAGTGAAACTCGGTATTGCGTACGACGCAAGCTATCGAGGAAGGCCGCGATTACGTGTAAAGCAAGCCAAGCTAGTGTTGTGTGTAGTGAAATATTGATTTGATGATTTATATAAAATAAAAACAAAATATTTCTCATAAAAGTCTCAGGTGTTACATTCTACCCCCCTTAAAATGAATTTCGCCCTCGAAATTCATCACTTTGTAACAAACAGATGAGGATACCTCTCCCTCACAATATCCTCAAGCTCCCATGTAGCTTATTCTAATTGGTGGTTTCTCCATAAAACTTTCACCAAGAGAGTGGTCTTGTTCCATATGACTTTTTCGCTACGATCCAGAATCACTATCGGTTGTTCTTGATAAGAAAGATCTTGCTCCAGCTGTACAACTTCTGAGCAGAGTACATGTGAAGGATCAGGTATGTACTTTCTCAGGAGAGATACATGGGACACATCGTGAACTTGAGAGAGATTCGGTGGAAGCGCCAATCGGTAAGATACCTTCCCAACACGATCCAGTATTTCGAAAGGACCGATATATCTAGGGCTCAACTTCCTTTTTTTTCAAATCTGATGACCCTCTTCCAGCGAGATATTCGTAAGAACACTATATCACCCACTTCAAACTCTAGGCATTTTTTCGGTTGTCGGAATAACTTTTCTGTCGACTCTGAGCTGCTCTTATGTGTTGTTGAATAGATCGGACCTTTTCTGCCATCTCATCAACAAGATCAGGTCCTAATAGCTTTCTTTCTCCAACTTCATCCCAGCAAGTTGGAGTCTTGCATTTCTTTCCATAGAGAGCTTCATAAGGAGAAATCTGAATACTGGAGTGAAGGCTATTATTATAAGAAAATTCCACCAAAGGAAGGTGTTGATCCCAACCACCTTTGAAATCCATAGAGCAAGCTCTCAACATGTCTTCTAGAGTTTGAATTGTTCTCTCAGACTGACCGTCTGTCTGAGGATGATAAGTGGTGCTGAAACTCAACTCTGTATCCAGAGTATACTGAAGACTTCTCCAGAACTTTGAGGTAAACCTCAGATCCCGATCAGATATAATAAAAAGTGGTACTCCATGCAACTTTACCACTTCCTTTACATATATCCTGGCAAGCTGATCGAGAGATAAATCCTCTCTAATAGCGATGAAGTGTGGAGACTTTCTAAGACAATCAAATATGACCCAGATAGCATTATTTCCTTTGGATGTTTTAGGAATTCCGGTGACAAAGTCCATAGTGATGTTTTCCCATTTCCATTTTGGTATAGGTAATGGTTGTAACATCCCCTTAGACTTCTGTCTCTCAGCTTTAACTTGCTGACAAACCAAGCATCGAGAGACATATTAAGAAACATCTCTTTTCATTCCATACCACCAGAAGTACTCTTTTAGGTCCCTATACATCTTCGTGCTTCCAGGATAAATAGAGAATGAAGAACTATGAGCCTCATCCAGAAGCTCCTTCTTTAATCCAGGGAGGGGAGGAACACAAACCCGATTCCTGAACTTTATTATCCCATCACAATCAAGGTTGAATTCAGGAACATTTCTCACCTTCTTTTGTAACTCGACATCTTATTTCTGTGCCTCTTTAATCATCACATGTATAGATGGTTGAACATTCATTTTATAAAGATACGATTTTCCCCTTCCATTATAAATCCAAGATCCATCCTTTGTAAATTCATAAATATTGGATCTTTTGTGATCCTCATCATGGATAAGCTAGCATGGTCTTGTCGTCTTAATGCATCTGCCACCTTGTTTGCTTTCCCAGCATGGTAATGGATTGAGCAGTCGTAATCCTTAATCTGCTCCAACCATCTTCTTTGGCGCATATTCAGCTCCTTTTGTGTGAAAATATACTTTAAACTTTTATGATCAGTATAAATATCACACCTTTCACCATAAAGGTAATGCCTACATATCTTTAATGCAAAAATTACCGTAGCTAACTCCAAATCATGAGTTGGGTAATTTTGCTCATGGATTTTAAACTGTTGTGAGGAATATGCTATCACCATATCATTTTGCATAAGAACACACCCCAATCCCTTCTTGGATGCATCACTATAGATCACAAACCTTTACCCACTACAAGGCAGTGTGAGCACAGGTGCACTTGATAACCTTCTTTTCAACTCCTTGAAATTCTCTTCACATTCCTCCATCCAAACAAACTTAACTCTTTTCCGAGTCAACCTGGTGAGTGGATTAGATAATCATGAAAAATATTTCACAAAACGTCGATAATATCCATCCAAACCAAGAAAACTTTGGATCTCAGTTACTATTGTTGGTCTCGACCATTTTTTGATAACCTCTGGTTTTGCTGGATCCACAGATATCCCCTCTTTTGAGATTATGTGACCCAAAAATGAAACTCTTTGAAGCCAAAATTCACACTTGGTAAATTTGGCATAAAGCTTCTCCTTTCTCAGGGTCTTCAATATAATTCTCAAGTGATCTTCATGTTCTTCCTTTCTCTTTGAATATAAAAGAATATCGTCCATAAAGACTACCACAAACTGATCAAGATAGTCTCTAAAGACTCTATTAATCAGATCCATGAAGATAGAAGGGGAATTAATAAGACCAAATGGCATCACTATAAATTCATAGTGTCCATACCTTGTACGGAAAGCCGTCTTTGGTATAACCTCCCTTTTGAACCTTAATTGATAATACCCTGAATGAAGATCAATCTTGTAAAAGTATTGAGCTCGTCGTAGTTGGTCAAATAAGTCATCAATGTGTGGGAGAGGATATTTTTTCTTGATAATGATCTTGTTATGTTCTCGATAATCAATGCAGAGTCTCATTGATCCATCTTTCTTCTTAACAAATAGAACAGGTGCTCCCCATGGTGACGCACTAGGGCGTATGAATCCTTTATCAATATTTTCATGGAGTTGATTCTTCAATTCCTGCAACTCAATTGGGGCCATTCTATAAGGTTTCTTTGAAATAGGAAAGGCACCCGGTACGAGTTCTATTGAAAACTCAACTTCACGATTTGGTGGAAGACCCAAAAATTCCACCAGAAAGACATTGTCAAACTCTCGTACAATGGAAATATTATTAATCGTGAGTTTCTCGCCCATCATTTGAGATAAATAACCTTCATTTAGTGGACTCAATACCCATAAGATTGAAGAAATTTCCACTGGAAGGTTATGTTCATCCTTGCATCGATAGACGATCATAGATTGATCTGGAATATGAAATGTGACTTCCCTTCTTTGGAAATTTATATGACCTCCATTCAAAGAAATCCAATCACTACTGGAAGAGTAGGCTATACCAACGGTTTATAACCGTTCGTATAGGCTAGAAAACCGTTGGTATAGGGTATACCAACGGTTTTCCAAACCGTTGGCCAGTTAGCCGTGAGGAAAGCCCTATACCAACGGTTTCTTTTAAACCATTGGTATAGGTGTTTGAGAATTCTGGAAACTCTTTACCAATGGTTCAGAACCGTTGGTATAAGTTTTTCCATAATTTAGGAAAAGGATTTACCAACGGTTCTGAACCATTGGTAAAGTGTTTCCCAGAGCTGCAGCACTGCAGCCCCCAGAAGACCTCCAGAAGCCCTCTAGAAGCCCTACTATACACCTGCATAAAAAAACAGTGCACAACAACCCTCCAGTATACCCTCCACTATACACCTACATAAAAAATATCACAAAATCCACATACAGACTTCAAAGAGTATAAAAAACAACTAAAATAGCCCAAAAAACACATATGACAACAATCATCCGGTGGAAATTCACCTCACCCATCAAATTCTAATAGGTACTATAGTTTGATAAATATCTATTAGAGTTGAATAAGACATTCGAATTGACTCAAATCCCATTTTTTTGTGATACTAGGTTTGGGTCTGTAATGATTTGTGATGAATTTTGCATTGAACTTGTATTGTTTATAATATATAGTGAAAAGATATTTTCTTAGGAATCTCGTCACTTATGACCCCATGAGTGAAACTACCCAACTCATGAAAAAGATTTTGTGACTATCGTTGATGAGTGTAAATTTCAGTTGTATTCACTTAAAATGATTTCCTTTTGAAATAAAAGAGAGATTTTGAGTGGTGTCATCCACACTGCACCTCAGATTGAGGCGGAGTTGACTCTTACACGTCACAAATGACCCATGGATACATGTACTAAAGTATCAACAGTATCCGAATGCCTTTGGTCTATTTTTCGTATGTCAGTTGTTGTTTTAACTTAAACTGTTGTCCATTTCGAAGAAAAGTGACAAACTTTGAGTGGTGCTGGCCACACCGCGCCTCGGATTGAGGCGGGGTTGACTCGTACACCTCACAAATGACCCATGGATCATTTTCCTAAAGTTTCAATAGAATCCGAAAGTGTTTGGTCGGTTTTCTGTATGTCATTTTTTTACATAAAAGCACATCCATTTTAAACAAAAGAAAGACACTTTGAGTGGTCCCGGCCACACCGGCCCTCGGATTGAGGCAAGGTTGACTCGTACACGTCACATATGACCCATGGATCATTTTCCTAAAGTTTCAACAGAATCTGAATGCGTTGGGTCAGTTTTCCGTATGCTAGATGTTGTTTTCACTTAAAATCATGTTCATTTCAAATAAAAGATAGACACTTTGAGTGGTGTCAGCCACACCGCGTCTTGGATTGAGGCGGGGCTGACTCGTAAATGTCACAAATGACCAATGGATAATGTCCTAAAGTATCAACAGTTTCCGACTGCATTTGGTCAGTTTTCCGTATGTGGTTTTTTTACTTAAAAGCGCATCCATTTTAAACAAAAGAAAGAAACTTTGAGTGGTCCCGGCCACACCGGCCCTCGGATTGAGGCAGGGTTGACTCGTACACGTCACATATGACCCATGGATACATGTCCTAAAGTATAAATAGTATCAGAATAACTTTGGTCCATTTTCCGTATGCCAGTTGTTTTAACTTAAACCGTTGTCCATTTCAAAGAAAAGTGACAAACATTGAGTGGTCCCGGCCACACCGGCCCTCAGATTGAGGCGGGGTTGACTTGTACATGTCACATATGACCCATGGATCTTTTTCCTAAAGTTTTAACAGAATCCGAATGCGTTTGGTCGGTTTTTCGTATGCCAGTTGTTGTTTTCAATTAAAATCTTGTCCATTTCAATTAAAAGTTAGAAACATTGAGTGGTGTCGGCCACACCGCGCCTCGGATTGAGGTGGGGTTGACTCGTACACTTCAAAAATGACCCATAAATCATTTTCCTAAAGTTTCAACAGAATCCGAATGTGTTTGGTCTATTTTCTGTATGTCGTTTTTTACTTAAAAGCGCATCCATTTTAAACAAAAGAAAGACACTTTGAGTGGTACCGGCCACACTGGCCCTCAGATTGAGGCAGGGTTGACTCCTACACGTCACATATGACCCATGGATCGTTTTCCCACAGTTTCAACAGAATCCTAATGTGTTTGGTTGGTTTTCCTTATGTCAGTTGTTGTTTTTACTTAAACTGTTGTCCATTTCAAAGAAAAGTTAGACACTTTGAGTGGTACCTGCCACACCGCGCCTCGGATTGAGGTGGAGTTGACTCGTACACGTCACAAATGACCCATGGATACATGTCCTAAAGTATCAACAGTATCCGAATGCCTTTGGTCTATTTTTCGTATGTCAGTTGTTTTAACTTAAACTGTTGTCCATTTCAAAGAAAAGTGACACACATTGAGTGGTTCCGGCCACACCGCGCCTCAGATTGAGGCGGGGTTGACTCGTACACGTCACAAATGACCCATGGATCATTTTACTACAGTTTCAATAAAATCTGAAAGCGTTTGTTCGATTTTCCGTATGTCGTTTTTTTACTTAAAGCACATCCATTTTAAACAAAAGAAAGACACTTTGAGTGGTCCCGGCCACACCGGCCCTCGGATTGAGGCAAGGTTGACTCGTACACGTCACACATGACCCATGGATCATTGTCCTAAAGTTTCAACAAAATCCGAATGCGTTGGGTCAGTTTTCTGTATGCCAGTTGTTGTTTTCACTTAATGTCTTGTTCATTTCAAATAAAAGTTAGTCACTTTGATTGGTGTCGGCCACACCGCACCTCGGATTGAGGCGGGGTTGACTCGTACACGTCACAAATTACCAATGGATACATTTCCTAAAGTATTAATAGTATCCGACTGCGTTTGGTCAGTTTTCCGTATGTGGGTTTTTTTACTTAAAAGCGCATCCATTTTAAACAAAACAAAGACACTTTGAGTGGTGCCGGCCACACCGCGCCTCGGATTGAGGCGGGGTTGACTCCTACACGCCACAAATGACCCATCGATACATGTATTAAAGTATCAACAGTATCTGAATGTGTTTGTTCTATTTTCCGTATGTGGTTTTTTTACTTAAAAGTGCATCCATTTTAAACAAAAGAGAGTCACTTTGAGTGGTACCGGCCACACCGGCCCTCAGATTGAGGCGGGGTTGACTCGTACATGTCACATATGACTCATGGATCGTTTTCCTAATGTTTCAACAGAATCCGAATGCGTTTGGTCTGTTTTCCGTATGCCAGTTGTTGTTTTCACTTAAAATCATGTCCATTTCAAATAAAAGCTAGACACTTTGAGTGGTGCCGGCCACACCGCCCCTCGGATTGAGGCGGGGGTGACTCCTACAAGCCAAAAATGACCCATGGATACATGTACTAAAGTATAAGCAGTATCTGAATGCGTTTGGTCTGTTTTCCGTATGTGGTTTTCTTTAATTAAAAGCGCATCCATTTTAAACAAAAGAATGACACTTTGAGTGGTACCGGCAACACTGGCCCTCGGATTGAGGTGGGGATGACTCGTAAACGTCACATATAAACCATGGATCATTGTCCTATTGTTTAAATAGAATCCGAATGTGTTTGGTCTATTTTCTGTATGCCAGTTGTTGTTTTCACTTAAAATCATGTCCATTTCAAATAAAAGTTAGACACATTGAGTGGTTCCGGCCACACCGCGCCTCGGATTGAGGTGGGGTTAACTCGTAGACGTCACATATGTCCCATGGATACATGTCCTAAAGTATCAACAGCATCCGAATGCATTTGATCCATTTTCCGTATGTGGTTTTTTTTACTTAAAAGCACATCCATTTCAAAGAAAAGTGACACACTTTGAGTGGTACCGGCCACACCGGCCCTCGGATTGAGGCGGGGTTGACTCGTACACGTCACATATGACCCATGGATCGTTCTCCTATAGTTTAAATAGAATCCGAATGTGTTTGGTCTATTTTCCATATGCTAGTTGTTTTTTTCACTTCAAATCCTGTCAATTTCAAATAAAAGTTAGACACTTTGAGTGGTGCCGGCCACACCGCACCTCGGATTGAGGAGAGGTTGACTCATACACGTCACATATGACCCATGGATACATGTCATAAAGTATCAACAATATCTGAATGCTTTTGGTCCTTTTTCGTATGTGGGTTTTTTACTTCAATGCGCATCCATTTTAAACAAAAGAAAGACACTCTGAGTGGTACCGGCCACACTGACCCTCGGATTGAGGCGGGGTTCACTCGTACACGTCACATATGACCCATGGATCATTGTCCTATAGTTTAAACAGAATTCTGAATGTGTTTGGTCTGTTTTCCGTATGCCAGTTGTTGTTTTCACTTAAAATCCTGTCCATTTAAAATAAAAGTTAGACACTTTGCGTGGTGTCGACCACTACTTCAAATCACATTTTCCATATCATTTTCCACATGCATAAACATGAAATACATGGCTAATTAAGAAAGATATATAAAAAAATAGAAAAATGAGTATCACAGTACCAAGGAATACTAAAGGTCTAGGTAGTAGACTAATCATACAATAAGAATCAAGTGCAAAAAACAGAATCCGAATGCAACGTCCCTATGAAGCAGAGGAAAACCCCAAAGTGGAAAACCATGTTCAAAAATAAAGAGTTATACAGAATTCAAAAATGTAATGGATCAATCTTCCTCTGATCACCATCACCATCACCACTATCAACATTGGCCTCATCCTCGCCGCCATCTCTATCCTCGTCGTCTTCCTCGTCATCGTCCCCATGCTCATTGTCAGCCTCATCCTCATCCTTGGAATCATCCTCGCCCTCAGCCCCATCCTCGCCCTCGGCCCCATCCTCGCCCTCTTCCACATCCTCATCCTCGCCCTCTTCCTCTTCAGCATCCTCGTCATCACCAGGAACGTCATCATCTCGATCGCCACTAGAGCTGTCGCCTGGTGAATTGGATGATGCACCCATCGACGACATAAATGTCTGACAAGCCGCACTAGCCTCTGGTGGAAGTGATGAAGATAATGCTTTCATCAGTTTCATAAATTCTCTGTCTCTTGTTTGAACATGTACTTCCAACTCTATGACCCTTTTATCAGACTGTCATGCATGCTCCTTGACCTGTCCCAATTCGTTGGTACTAGAATGGATACCTGGAGACGACAAATACCTCGTCAGGACTATATTTATACCAGGTCGGCAGCGTACTCGACCAGAGTTCTCATCTCCCTAAACCTAATATAAATGATCATGTGACCCAAAATTGTTAGGCTCCTGGGCATCAAGAGCCTCTAAAGCAGCCTGTAAAAAATATTAATAGATTATTAAATTTCAAATTAGATATTAAACATTGAAATAAACAAATTAAATCTTACAATCTTCTCTTGGGTCGGTCCATTTACCACAGTTCCATCTTTTTTTCTTCTACTCGAGCAAAACAATTTTGCTCGAGGGATATGTCCTTCATTATTCATTTTTTTCTTCTGTAATGACATTGAAACAATATAAAGTGAAAGTATAATCATATATTAATTATTCAATAAATTGCATAATTTAAGTAGGATCCACTAAAAAGGGAAAGTCTTAATGAAAAATTATAAACAACTATATCGTACCTGCTGCCTCTCCTGATCTGCCATAGTTGTGCGCCCCAATGTGTGGAGGTATTGCTTTGAATCAATGTTTTTTTTTGTTTTTTTCAGAATATTCCTAAATAATGATTAATAATTAATAAGATTGTATTAATGCAAAATATGAAAACTCTCATTTATATAACTCAAATGAGATTAATACCTTAAATTTGGCAGTCGCCCAATGGGCAATCATTTGGCGATATTGCTCTATCGGGCAGTCATCCACGATAGGTAATGTCTCTAACTCTGTGCCCACTCTATCACACCAGCCAACATACAGCTCATGCTTATAAGCTCTCCAAAGCTCTCCTAGCTCTTTTAAACGTGCTGGTCGTGCACCTTCGCCATCAGGGAAGTTAAACCGAAGCTGAAACCAAATTGATTAGTTCATTTAAATAAAATAATATACTACATTAAATCTAATATATTTTTTACCCATATTTGTGCCCACGCGTTATCCTTGACTTTGGGTGGCAGATGTCTCCAAGAGAGAGGGCTGACCGGAATGATATCAGAGTATTTGGCTAGCGTCGCCAAAAAACCTTGACATTGCTGCCTAGATTTCTCAATCATTTTTCCATCAACATTGTATTCAACCATAAACTGTGTCTGGTGGTTCCATACCACACGCAAGCGAGTAAGCCCCCTCCCCCTCCTCATATCTGTAGATGAATATGTTATTAATGAAAAATAATATCAATACAAGTTATAATAAAAATAAATTTTGGAATAAAAATTTGATAGAGTTATATAAATATACCTGTGGTAGTCGGATCAGTGGGTGCAGAAGCTGAAGGAGTATCCTGCACAGGTGGAGTATCCCTCAGTGTATGCTCCTCAGCCACATACTGTGTCGCAGCATGAGTCGAAGAAGGTGGAATATAATAGCCCGGAGATAATGAACCAGAAGCAAAAGATGATGGAATAGACGTCTGGCCAGCTGGTAGTGTAAACATCGGAGGTCTAAATATCTCATATGTCCCTGAAGACACGCCAGGATCAAAATAGAGCGTAGAAGATGTGTCTGTGGTAGTGGGTCGTCTAACTCTCGCCCCAAGAGCCCTCGTACGACCGGCCTCATTACCGGGACCACTAGATGATCATCCATCACTGACACCACCCTCCCTCCTACCACCAACCTCTCTACTGGGAGCAATATCGGGCTCCTCGTCAGATATCTGTCATCTAGGGGGTGGATCCTGAAAAAAAATTTGACAAAAAAGTAAACACATGATATTATATGTTATTGAAATATTTATATTTGAAATAAAATAGTCACAACAGGGATGAGTGGAGGAACACCCATCTGTACCAGGCGACGATTATTATCTGTCATCTTTTTTCACCGCCTCTCTTCAATGGGTGTCATTTCATGCAATGAAAACAAATATGGATGTAATTAGAAACCGATAAATAATGTGTAACCCAAAAAAAAATATAGAAAAACTGTTATGATAAAAAGAACATAATGAAATAGAAGATTTATGGTGTTATGAAGGTAAGTACTAGGATACAAACTCTGAATGATGTAGGTGAAACATGTAGGTGAGAACACGACTGTGTGATTCTATATATTTCCCACCACAACTTCGGGTTCACAATCAACTCTGACAATTGAGCTGTTGGGGTCATTATAAGTAATAAACGGATTGCTTCCAATTTCAGTAGGGATAGTGTCAACTTCATCATCACCATCATCAAAAACATGTTTGTGATTTACTTCAATAATTACACCGAATTTAGGATGACGATGATCTTTGACATAAAAAACATGTTTCACCATTGATGCCAATACATATGGTTCATCGGTGGCAAGAGTGCGAGTCATGTCAATAACTCGAAATCCACAATCATCAATAAAGGTTCCTTGCCTCGTCATTGAATCAAACCATCGGCATTTCATCATCGTGACTCGACCATGCGAGTAATAATCCAAAATTATTATTTTCTCCACGACACCATAATAAGCAACATTTTCAGAACGAGGTCTAGTGTCCGATGAACTGGCATAACAGTCTGTTGTGGCAGTTAGCATAACACCATTAGGTTTTGTTCTCATGTTTCTTTCTCGTTCAGTGATAATAAATTTCTATCCATTGATCACAAGTGATTTACAAGCACGAACCATGGTATTAGGACCAAAAGCCAAAGCTCTTATTTCCTCAGAAACAGAGTCTGTAGGAAAACTCGATACCTGAAATATAAACAAATATTAAAATTAATTAAATATTATTTTTATTTAGTTATTACAGAAATGTTTTTACCTTCAATTTCAACCAAGCAGAAAACCCTTTGCTATGAAAAGTCTCCTTCTTTCTCAAAGATAAATAACGATGCTTTCTATATATCAATTCTTTATGTTCCCTGTAGATAAAAATAATAATAGTTTAACAAATATTTAAAATTACAAGAGATAAGATAACAAATACATGTACAATTAACTTACTTGATATACTCTTCGAACACATCACAATTGAACAACACTGTGCGATGCACCATCTCTCGCTCTTCAAGGCTTAATGTTGTCAATGTATATGATCCCGGAATTCCTCCTGTGTGAGGAAGTGATGGAAAAATGGGTTCAATTTTCCCATACTTTTCTTCTTCATTTCTCATTGGTCTGTTTATTCTCGTAGTATGATCAGACAAATACATTGAGCAGAAATCCATACATTCTTGATCCAAGTAACCGTTCACAATAGATCCTTTGGGATAATTCCTATTCTGAACATAGGATTTCAATGTGCACATGTTTCTTTCTGTAGGATACATCCAACGGAAAGCAACGGGTCCTCCAAGAAGTATTTCGTTTGGAATATGGACATTCAGATGCAACATTCATGTAAAAAATGATGGAGGGAATATTTTCTCTAACTCACACAAAATTAATGGTGTCTCTGCCAACAGTTTTTGCACGAGGGATTTGGACAACCTCTTAGCAAAAAGATATCTAAACAAATAGCACAACTGAATAACTGAGACTCTAACATTATTGGACAAGAGATGATGGATTGCTATTGGAATCAACTCATGCAAAAGGACGTGATAATCATTAGTCTTCAAAGATTTCAACTTCAACACTTTTCTGTTGACCCGTTTTGATATATTGGATGAATAGCCATCAGGAACTTTAATAGTCTCTAGCACTTCCAGAAATTGATTTTTTTCAGCAGGAGTCATCACATAAGAATCACATGGAACTTGCCATTTATTTTCACTGATACAGACAGGATGCAATTCTGGTTTGATCCCCCAATCTACCAAGTCGCGCCGAGATCGTAAATCATTTTTTGTCTTCCCCTTGACATTTAGAAGAATAGAAAGCAACATTTCACTTATATTCTTTTCAATGTGAATTACGTCTAAGAAATGAAATAACAAGTTGGTTGACCAATATGACAACTCAAAGAATATACTCTTCTTCATCCAATTGTAACAGGTATCATTGGAATCATTTTTCCTCTTTCTAGATTTCATTACACTCTTCCCAAATGAATAACTGAAATCTTTCAATTCATTAAGCACATCAGTTCCAGACATACGCTGAGGTGGATCATCATTGTCCATGGTATTGTCAAATCTTCGACGATTGTTTCTATATGGATGGTTCATTGGCAAGAATCATCGATGTCCATTAAAACTAAAACTACGACGATATTTCAGTCTTTTTGATCGAGTATTCTTCATACAAACATGACATGACAATTTTCCTTTTATGCTCCATCTAGACATCATTGCATAAGCAGGAAAATCATTGATAGTCCACATAAGTGCAACACGCATCTGAAATATGTCTTTCGAACTTGAATCGTATGTGGGCACACCCATATTCCAAAGAAGTTTCAACTCTTTTATTAAAGGTTGCATGTATACATCTATATCATTGCCGAGATCAGAAGGGCCAGATATCAGTATACTCAAGAAAGTGTAAGGATTTTTCATACACAACCAAGGGGGAAGGTTATAAATGTGTATGAAAACTGGCCATGTGCTGTGCGAAGTAAGCATCTGCCCAAATGGATTAAAACCATCACATGAAAGACCCAGTCTCACATTACGCACGTCGGCTGCAAATTCAGGATATCGAGCATCAAATCTCTGCCATGCAAATCCATCTGCAGGGTGAACCAACTCTTCATTATTCTTTTTTTTCTCTCAGTGTCATGCCATCGCATTTTTACGGATATTTCATCAGACATGAAAACGTTTTGTAATCTGGGGATCAATGGAAAGTGCCACATTACATTTTGTGGCACACGAGATGGTGTTCCATCATCTTTTGGCTTCCATCGGGAGGTTCCAAATTTTATACAATCATTTCTTTCAACATTTTCCTCCCAAAATAAGCTGCAATCATTCGGGCAAGCATGATTTTTTTTCAGAATCCAAGTTCATCAACCAACTTCCATGCCATATAGTGGTTTGAGGGAATATCTGCATCATCTGGAAGTAAGTCCTTCACGAAGGTAAGAATGTAATCAATTGCAGTATTTGAAATCCCATACATAGTTTTCCCATGAAACAATCGGATTAAAAATTCCAACTTTTTCATTTTATCACATTGCCGATATACTGGAGTCGTCGCAGCATCATTCAATTTTTTCACCCTATCAACATCATCATTTTCATTGGACGCATCATGTGTGCTTGTATCGAAATCTTGTTGGCTGGACATCCTTTCCATCTCATGATGTCGAATAAATGGAAACCGATCATATATCAAACTCTCCAATTCCGTCCGATCATTTGGATCATCAACATTTTGAGATTCCATTTTCTCTCCATTGTGATACCACACATAATAGTTTGTTTGGAAACCATATTTGGTTATATGATAGCTAACTGCTTCACGGCCCAACCATGGTCTTCCAACACAATTAAAACTTGGGCAGTGTATGCGACCACTATCTGAAGCCTTGTCAAATGAAAAATCTAGAAATCTTTTCAAATTATTTTGAAAATCGGTTGAAATCCGATCAGTTTCGTACATTCAACTTCTATCCATTCTGTAAAAAAATCACAATAAGTCTTTTCAAAGAAATTAAATAATATTAAAGTTTAATCAAAAAAATATTTACGTAAATGACAATTTTTTACTCTATATAAAAGCATAACTGACACATTACTCTATATGAGAATCATATTAAGAAATACAACAAAATACAGTGTATATAAGAAAATAAGATACAAAATTTCTAATGCCTATATTCATGTATTGACCAGTAAGATATTGGAAGTGGATCAAGGAATAAATAATCCTTAAGGGTCTTGTTGGGAGTATATGAGTTTTATACTTTAAATTCTTCAAGTAGATCACGATAAGGAGTAGGTTGAGGATCAAGGGAGTGGCGAGACTGTCCAAGGGGGTGTGGCGTGTCTAGGGGGGTGCGGGGTTTCTAGGGGGTGGTGGGGCCGTCCGGGGGGTCGGAGGTGTCCAGGGGGTGGGGGGCTGTCTAGGGGGACGGGGTGTCCAGGTGGGCGGGCTATCCGTGGGGGTGGTCAGGTTGTCCAAGGGGGTCGGGGTGTATATGTATATCAATAGGAAAAGAATACCCCCACAATAATCATGCAGCCCTGTCATTAGTCTAAACCCCTAGAACACATAAAAGAAGCTAGTATGGACATTTACTAAAATATTTAACACCATACGAATGAAAATACACTCTAAATATAGTTTGAGAGGATATAATGGTGTGTGTGAAAAAAATGATATTAAATCAATTTAAATGAATATGGAACAAATGAGGGTTTATAATACACTAAGAGTACCTCAAACAATCCAAAACCACTATAGCACCACATATTCTACTTCATGAAACAGGACTTGGAAATCTCACCTACGTCTTTACTGATGACCACCTAATTAGAACACTCCATTTATGGTTCTTGAACACAAGGAACAAACAATGTTTGGTCTCTACCAACTCAATCACCCCCTTGTAGATCATAATCTCGTTTCCCCTTATACTAAAATGGTCTCCCTGGAAGCTACTATTAATACTGGACCTAAACCATTCATTCTCCATAAAACAATTATCAAAGAACCATTGGAGGTATCTCTCATATTACCACAAAAAATTTTATCTATGATGTAATGAAATTCACAAGAATAAATTTTATTCAATAAACTTTTGGTATATAATGTGCATCAACAATGGTTCAATTATATGGTTCATCACATTCCAATTTATTAATCACCCATACATGATAACAATTGAACATTGACTTTCATTTAATTACAACAATCATATTTCATTTAATTCTTAACAAGCATAGAAGCATGGAAATTATAATCTAATAACTTTAATTAGTCCCCAAAACTTTTTATTAAATTTAACATGAAAAATAAAACACTTTGAAATCTAAATAATCACTGTGATGTAAAATGAGCTTGGATTTCTATTGCACAAGTAAAAACACTCAACGATGGAATATATGAAAATAATATTAATATAAATTATTAAAACAAGATAATAATGTAACAATGAATGTTAAAACTAAACATGTGATTGAATTTTATGACATATAATAAAAATTTCTTGTTAATGAAACATGAAAGGCACATTAAAAAATTAGACAACTATCTAATACAATCTATATGGGCTGGAATATGCATGGAATGTAAATAAAGAACGGAAACATAAATTGGGCTGGAACAGAAATTCGGTAGGAATATGAGAATAGAAATTGTTCTCATCCCACATCAAAATCGAAACTGAAAACTATGAAAATTATCACTCATGACTAACCATTCCACTATAAACAACCTAGAGTGTATGAGTTTTCTCTCTAATCTCAACAACATCATCACACATTCTTAACATGATGTGAATCATGTGTAATGTGAATGATATTAACACAAAATTCCCAGAAATACCAAGCCTTCTAAAATCTGAAAATTTATGGATGATATTAACACACAATTCATTTTGAATCAAATTTGATTCACTTTACTACTTATCACAATAGACAAAACTCATACTATAATCACTATATGTGTGCCACTATCAAAGCTCAACACACGCACCCAAATCAAACATAAAACAAAATTCATAAACACCCAAATATAAAGAAAAAACCAAAATAGTAGAAGTAGATAATTAAAATAAAAGTATCACTTACAGGAAATGTAGAACTAAGAAATTTTGAAGATGGGTTGGAATGAAGGATTTTTGCAGTAGGGTAAATAGAATCCCAATTCACCTCTTCACCCAATTGAAAACCAAAAATCAAAATAGAAGACATAAAATCAAATTAGAAGATACAAAACATTAAAATGAAAGTATAAATTACAGATTACAAATGAGAATCTAAGATATTTTGAAGATGGAAAGATTTGGACAATAGGGTAAAGAGAATCCCACTTCTCTGCTTCGGTTTTGGGCTCCAGTCACGCGGAATGGGGGAGCCCGAGGTTCTGTCTATTTCTGGGAAATCATTCCTAACGGTGTGCAAAAACCGTTGGGAATGAAAACTTTTACCAACAGTTTTAAAAAACCGTTGGTAAAGCCCTTAAAAAACTCACTTTTACCAATGGTTTTACAAAACTGTTGGTATATCTTCATCAGAAACAATCTTTACCAACGGTTTTGCAGAAACTGTTGGTATATCTTCACCACCACATACCTTTACCAATGGTTTTTGATAAAACGTCGGTATATGCATGGTATAATAATATACACCAACTGTTTAAGCAAACCGTTTGTATATATTTGTTGGGAAAACCTATATTTCCAGTAGTGAATCCATGCCAAGAATCCCATCAAATTCCACTATAGGAAGGATCTCAAGATTTTCAGGAAGCACTTTCCCACAAACTTTAATGGGAGAAGAATTATAATCTTTTGATGCGACTGTTGTTCCATTAGGGGTTGTCACAGGTAACTCAACATCTAATTGTTGAGGTAATACGGTGATATCCTTAGAAAAATCTTCAGAAATAAAAGGGTGGGTGGATCTAGAATCAAATAAAACAATTTCTACTTTAGAGTGGATGGTAATTGTACCTTTCACCACATCATTATCGCACTCCACATCGCTGATAGAAATTTCATGTGACATTCGTTTGTCTTTAGCCTTAAGAGTTTGTTGATGTCGACCATCATCATCAACCCTTGGATTTGGGAATTGATTGGCATAATGCCCCATCTTCTTGCACTTGAAACATTGAAGTGTAGTAGGTTCATTCTGTGTATCCCTTCCTTTTTTTGCATCATTAGACATCTTCTTCCCATAATTGTGGAATTCAAATGCCCGATGACCTTCCTTTCCACATTTGAAACATTTACATTTCCCTTTAAGACAACTCCCTCCATGTTTCTTTCTACACTTTGAGCATAAGGGAAAGCTCATCTTCTTTTCAGTGTGCTCTTTAGATTTTCATTTGAATTCCATTTTCCTCTTCTTATCAAACCCATATGACTAATGGGTTACTCCAATCTCTATCTCATCATTGAGAGCACATCGAACGATTTCCTCGTATCTATTGAAGTCCCTTATGGATAACGCCCTTCGAAGAATTTGTTTTAAGCCACTAAAGAATCGATCGATCTTACTCTCAGGTTGGATAATAATACCAGAAGCGTACCTTGTAAGTCTTGTAAAATTTGCTTCGTAGGTACCAACAGATTAATCATCCCTTTTCTTCCATTCAAGAAAATCCTTCTCCATTTTGTTCGAAGAATATGAGGGAAATACTTATTGAAAAATAAGTTCTTGAACTCATCCCATTCCATTGACTCAATTTCATCTCATTGCCTCATATTCTTGATTAGATTCCACCATTGATCAGCATCACCTTCCAAACGATACACTACAAAGATGACTTTATCGTGTTTAGAACATTGAAGAACTGAAAATATCTTTTCAGTAGTACTAATCCATTGTTCAGCAACTAATGCATCAGTAGACCCGTTGAATGAAGGTGGACGCTGCCTCATGAAGGATTCAACAGAATGATGCTCCTACCTTTTCTCGTTTGGAAGTCATGCATGATTCATAGCTTGAGAAAGTTGTGTGAGCATGGCTACAAGATTTTTCATTCCAGCTCCCATAATGTTTGGTTGCTCAGGGGGACAATCATTGCATTTCCCATCACATTCCGCATTAACACGGTTCCTTCGGGTTCCAGCCATTGACTAAAACTAAGAAGAATAGTGTGAGAAACACTAATTATAATAGTAAAACCACATAATCAAGCATAAAATTTCACACTTATGGTCTTATCATAGGTTGTCCATGGCTATTTCTAAAACACTATGACTGTGTTCTATGATTAGACTTATCCTTAGGATTCTTACTAAGACATTCACATCCTAGTTTTCAAAGGTTGACTATACCTTTCCTCTGATACCAACTATAACGACACATACTTTACATACATTGTAAATACTTAAAAATTTAAGCACACTTATTACAACATATAAAAAAACCATGGAAGGACCGTATAGGTATAGAGTCTTTAGAAACTGGGAAACATAAACAACTGGTTCATAAAGCATATACTTTGCCTCCCATTTATTTCATCATATGTAGAGTCCCTTTCTAGAATATCCTACTTAATAACCTTCTTCCTGACCTGGGGAAATAAAACATACAAAAGGGTGAGCTCAAATTCTCAGTAAGGGTAAACAAAAGATATATCAATCACATCATAAGAACATAACTTTTGGAAATCTTAACCTGTAAAAGAAATCATAATTTCATAACATGGGATAAATCATAATAGTGAAATGTAATCCCAATAATCATAACATAAAATGTGAAACTTTTTGGAATACACACATAATCATAGAGAATCATTTCTTATTAGTAAAGTCTCATTTCCAATACTATCTTAGTGGACAAAGTCCATTTCTGAACCGAGTTCACTCCTCATTTTAGTCCAGTTTCACTGAACCGGTTTAAACTGTCGTTCCAGCCATGTCTATCTCATGAGTTATAAAATCTTTACCCAATGCATTGTAGGGAGATATAGGTCCCACCCATCTCATAATGATACCATTCTTATGTGTGCCACAAAATCATTAACCATACATCATAGCATAACCCATGTAATAAAAATGGGAATCATAAACATCGTGACATCATAAAGAAATTCATATAAGATAAAGGAATTCATTAAAACATTTTCATCACAAAATAATCAAATCCATGTAATAATAGGGATAGAAATAGAACCCTATATTATCTTAGATGGAAAATAATTTTTATAAAACTCTTGAACTCCATTCTTGGGGAAAATATCCTTTCTACTTCAAAAACATTTTTCCTTTCTTAACATGACATAAAATTTTAAACTAAAATAAGTTGATTAAAAATAACCATGAAATCATGTAAAGGATTCTTCTTGGAAATAATGTTTCAAAAATCCATTCATGCCGTATAAGTTAAAAAAACATTCTTCTCGTACTTTTTTCGGAAAAGTAAAAAAGTACCTCGTACGAAAAACGACAAAAGATTCCTTTCATATCTTTTACTAAAAACTCACCGAAGGGTAAAATTTGATTTAAAAAATTGTAAGTGGATGGAAATAATATTACATATTGAGGAAACATGGATGTGGATGATAAAATACACCCCAGTAAATTCCAAAGTATAAACAATCTCAGATAAAAATGAGATTGTGATATTTCCCTTACCTTAGGTCCGATTTGCTTCGTAAGTGTTCGAACCTCCTGTATAATGATTTAAATAATGTTATTGACTTATTCCAGAATCATAATTACTGTTATGATATCATATATGGTCATATTCTTAGCTTCTTAGTTGTAATATTTAATTTCTATGTGTTATTCTGGAGTTTATAGCTTTTTGTTCTTATGCATGTTTTGTCGAATAAATTCTTATTCTTGTCTTTAGGTTATAGATACATCATTTCATGAATGGTATTAATGTACTATATATCATATTTATTCATTCAATTAATTTATATAATCATTATGCAATGAAGATCATGTAAAACGAATCACATCACATCGTGGAGACGGTATTCCGTACGTACGCACGAGTGATGATATCGTTCCCATGATCGTGGAATTGTATTGGAGTGTATGTATACTATTTTAGAATCAATATCACTTTATAATAATCATATATAGTAATAATTTACACCATTATACTCATCCATGTAATGTGGTGTGGGAAAATAGATTACACCACGGCGTGGAGACGGTATTCGGTACGTACGCACGCGCGGTGATTTCGTTTTCCGTAGGATGGATAGATGGTGAAATAGGTTTGTTTCATACTTATAATAACATATCAGTATATGAGGGATACTGATGTTATTACTTCATAATGAAACAACTAAAGAAGAAGAAGTTGAAGATGAATGAATTTGGAGCGGATCGGTAATGGATATTACCTCTCTTTTTTTGACGTGCCTCTTCTGAACCTCCTCTTAGGGCACTAGGTTTGGTCTTTGAAGAATACCAGAACCTCTAGGATGATTCTAGGGAAGTGGGGAAGTAAAATGGGCAGGGTTTTTCCGAGCTTTAAGGCTCAAATTGGTGTGAGGAGGAGAGGGAGGTGGTGCCCTTTTATAAAGGAGGAGAGGGGCACCTTTGGAAATATAAGAAATATTAGTTTATATTAAATCCCAACCCCACTTAAAAACATCCAAAATGACTCATAAACGAAGCTTAGATGAGATAGGGCTGTAATAACATTAGCCAATAAAATTTAGACATGTTAGGAATTTATTTTAAACATTATCAACTTGATTTATCTTTATTTATCAATTTAATTTTATTTGTGGTAATAATATTCTAAATTTTAAATTATTATAAATAATTACAAATGTGTTGTGAATTTTCCATAATTTGACACTTTATATAATTTTCGACCATATAAAATTTAATTTATAATTTTTAAATATTTTTGTGATTTTTAGTCAATTTTATAATATGTTATTTTTATAAAATAACAATAGTGTAAATTTTGACACTATTCATTTATTTGAATTTAAATAAAATATATACAGAGGATATGTTCGAACTAAAAGCTTTAATAGATTAATAAAATGTCATATGTATCTATAAAATTAGTGGATTACATTACATAGTTCATATAATATTTATTTTAATATTTTTTAAACCGTTTATTTGATATTTTAATTAATAAAATAATTTCAACATCACTATTTTGTCATAATTAATGATAAATATTTAATCCCTAAAAATTATAAATAAATTCTTATGTTGTCGATAATTGTAATAGATTTCTGGAGATTATTCATATTCTAAGTTTCATTAAGTTTATCACTAATGTAAAGTTATTATACATATAAGATTTCAGAAAGTGACATGTTGTCACATTCTTTGGTTTTAATAATAATTAAATTATTTTCATGGAAAAAAGTCCATTAAATGAATATAATCCGACCCTTAGGTGATAGGGGACTACATTTAGTCATCCAATAGGATTTTTTCAGGTGTTAGGGTAATTTTATAATCTTATATTTACCCTTAATTACCCGATTTACCTTTAACTATGGTAAATAAAATTTACCGTAGTTACTACTCATAATGCCCAAAAATAAGAAGTAGCCTATTAACATAATTTGGACCCACTGATTCTGAATATTGAATCCATTTTTCAAAATTCAAAACATATTAGTTTCAGTAATTAATTTAAAATAAATCCCATTGTTAAGAAAATGGGTTTTAGAAGTTATAACATTGCCAAAGATTGAAATGTTTTTACCTATGAATTCAATGTGAAATTAATGATAATGACATAAATTATATTAAATGGTAATAATATATTCTATTTATACTTTAAAACCATTCAATATTATAATTTATCCATGTAAATTATCTCAATGGAAAAAGTTGTTTTTAATTAAAAATTAGCGTATTTTTACTATTCATCAAAATATGAAAGTTATTAGAAAAATAAAAAAATTTTATCCAAAGTAAATTTTTATATCCGGATTCTAAAGAAGAATTTTATTTTGTCAAATTGAACTTATAAACAAGTCATAAACTATATTTAATGTGGGTGCACCATCAAAATGCGGTAAAACTGCATTTTTTGAAAAATACTTCTTTTATCCAAAAAACTAATTTTGTTTTCATACCTCATTAGAGAAAATGTATAAGTAGGATTAAAATGTTATAAAATTAAAAATTCAGTTAATACTATTTATAAAGGCTAGTTTTAATAATTTTTTAAAAGAATATCATTGTTTAGTGAAACTTGGTATTGCGTACATGGCAAGCTATCGAGGAAGGCCGCAGTTGCGTGTAAAGCCAGCCAAGCTAGTGTTTTGTGTAGTGAAAGATTGCTTTGATAATTTATATAAAATAAAAACAAAATATTTCTCATAAAAGTCTCAGGTGTTACACAATGGATATAATATTTCCTAATACAATTATTTTCATTAATCATTTCATTTCGATTAATATCTCAACCAATTCATTCCATATTCTAATTCTGATATAATGGTCATAGTACATCACGGCTGACACTATATGGATTTTTGGAGCCTCTATCCCAAAGGATAACCACATTTTCATATAGTTATTTTCTCCCACGGCCTCTATAACTCACATTCTATTGTTTACGTGTATTTGGATACTCAATATATGTCCCACACTCAATATGAAATATGGGTACATGGATCATCAATTTGTGTCTCGTAGTTATTATCACTCTTGGGTCTAGAACATGATGTCTACCATGCTGTGGCTATTTGAAGCATTTGAATATGTCCCACAACCTATTTATCAATCCATAACATATATAATATATACCACATTAAAAATAGATTAATAATCTTTCACTAACACATCAAAATTTGACATCATTTTATACCATTTCAATTCACAAATAAATCGTGGTTAAACAAATTAATCAATTCAAAATAAAACAAAAAATTAATCATTTAAGGAACATATCAATATTTCATCAAATAAATCATTATCAATTCAAGGGTTTTCCATAAATCCATTTATTAATATTATTAATCAATTATATAAAAATAAATTATCGAATTTGAAAATCATATTTAATAGGGAAAAAATGCAGTTCCAATATACATTCATTTCCATAATTAAAAAATTACAAAATTTAATTTTCTTAATAACTAATATTATTCAACCAAATATAAATTTCCCTAAAGTATAATAATTTAATACTCATATAGAAATAAAATATAATATTATTAAATAATATGTGGAATTCCCCAATAATCGAAATCAGAATTTAACAATTAAATTCAAGTAAATAAATAATGTTTATGCAATTTTATATTTAGATCACCTACCTCTTGTTCATTGATTGATGCTTGCTAACAGAAATCCCTAAATTGGAATGGTATATTCAAGAGCATATTTAATAACGAGATCTAAAACAAAAGAATATTTCCAAAACTATGAGGATTAGATCCATCAAATCCATGATCTAGATCTATTACAAAAAATATATTTTCAAAAAGGGAGAGAAATTTGAGTGAGAAGGAGGAAATCGATTGGTTTCTGATCTCATTACATGATTGGTGAGGATATAAAAAATGATATTTTATTCACCAATAATGGAGTATGGAAGCTATTGGAATCCATATATGAGAATAAGAAATGACAAGAAATATTAATAGACTAGTTGGGTGGAATTTGGGTGAAGGATTATTGGTTTATAAATTATAAAACTAATTTATTGATTACTAAATCTCACATTCACTATTTCCCCACTGAGGGAACATTGTTTGTTAAACCAGTCCCCCAAATTTTTTGCCACTCATATAGGGTTCACAGTTACTTCAAAGAGGGTGAAAATTTTCGATAACCATGAGCCAATAGTGCAATCACTTTCTTTTAGGGGTTTCATGATTTGGTGCGGTAGGAGCATGGAATGAGAATACTAAGTGCAAACCGTTTACTAAAAAACACTAAAAAATCCACTTTTAACAAAATGTCACCGTGTATAAATCCAAGTCAATAAATAATCAGTGAGAAGAAAAATATTACCTAAAATAATATTTATAAATATCCAGTAAAAGCGTTGGATCTTACAATTTCGCTACCTTATAACAAATCACCCACATGTTAAACTCCCAAGAAAATATAAGATTATAATTTAAAATGAATTTTCCACTGATCCCAAAAATCCTATGTCCTCTCATTGGATTCCTTAATAACTCACTCTAGATTCCCAAATACACGAACAATCAACATAATATTCCCCCACAACAATTTCTCATTGGGACCCAGATCACATATCAGATACTCGTCAAAAACACAATAGTATCAAGATCAAAATCTTCTACATATACATCATGAGAATGTTTTGGGTGATACGGCTGAGGTTGTGACATTGGAAAAATGTAATTCAGAGAACTATATATCTATGGAAGAGACAATTGGTATTCCATCAGCTTGACTCTCTGCAAAACCTCCAATGGTCCAAATAACCTAGGTTCGACATGCCCTATCACCCAATCCAGCGTTTACCCAATCTAGGAGACACTAAATTTAAATAATGAACAGGAAATGTACGATCTACTAGCAATCGATGTTTATCAACATATGACTTATGTTTACTCTAAGCTATATCAATGTGTTTCCAAATACACAAATATTTAACTTCTCCAAATAGAGACTCAGTCATGAAATCTATGACTCACCCACCTCTTTCCAACATAGAGTTAATCTGCATGACCTATGATAAAATTACACATAGGGTTATATTTTAATAGATCCCCAGTTATAAGTAATATTTTAAATCTCAATGATTTATGGGATAGTTTCTAAAGACACATCGAATTCTATAACATATTTTCACAACATATCATCATGAATGTGAGGATAATTCTATAAAAACCCATATTTCTATGGATGTAATGTTTTACTCTATAAATCCTATTCACCAAGAACATTTTACATTCCCTTATAAAAGAATGAAATGTCATGTGAGTCATAGTATGAAGTTATACTATGTGGAATCTATTGTTGATAGGATATTTAAAAAATGTAAAAAACAATCAACTATACCACTTTGAATGTGCCTTTTATTGGAAATAAATGCACTACAATCATTAGTTAGTCAAAAAATAACCAAAATCATCATTTTTCTTTGGCGACCATGGGAAACCCCCCCCCCCATGTCTATTGTAACAACTTAAACCATACATTTCGTAATGGGAAATGGTTGTATAAATCCACCAGGTTACTAATGCCCAACATTTGTTAGTTTTTAGGGGTTGCATCGTGTCACGAATACTGTAATATATTTTTTCATGCATATCCTCATATAATTTCGATCTATGTCATAGTAAATTCTGGTAAAACAATGATTTATGAACCACAATAATGAATTAAATTCACACATTATCTCATCTCTCATAATATTAGTCACAAATACACATACCCAGAAATAGATGATCTTATCAATCTTCTATAATCAAATAGGAAGGGGACTCTCCACCATCCATTATTTAGCTACAGGAAATACATTCAATATCTTCTTACAACATCTCCAAGAATAGGAACAAAAGTATTGAATCCATTTGAACTGATCCGATATTCAACTAATGATGGAGTTTATAAGCTACAATATGTTCCTTCCTAGAAAATTAATAATCTCCCACTTAAAAATAGAATCCTGAATTGTATAATTAAGAATATTAGATATTGAGAATCAAAAAACTTTTTATCTTCTATGGAATATATTCTATCCAAAAATAAAATGAATCCATATAATCAACCTAGATTCCCTTCTGGTGATTAAAATATCATTGGGAAAAAAATATCATTTATGATCTTTTTTTGAGAATTCATAGTAAATTTCTCCCCCAAGATATAATTTCAGTAGAACATCAAAGGATAAACCACTTCAGCTAAATTGAGTGAGTGTATAAGGTAGTTTCGTTCTTTTACCATAAACTGACCTGAAAAATAGAACACCATAAATACCCCTATAATATCACTACTTCATAGATGATCCCAGATTCTTTATAACCCATTGTGTACTCCTCCAATTTCTCAGGATGGATCATGATCGTTGTAGAAGTCAAATGCTTCCCTAACACCAATAATGTGTTCTCACATACTATAGATCCTTATAATATGACACCCCTCTTGGTAAATCGTTAATTTTTTGATTCCATGTGTGAAATTTCTTAGATGATCATAAGATTAGATCCATCTATCCTTATAAAACAATGAATATCTAAAACATTCATTGTTTTTTCCCATGAAACAACATATTTCACCATCACTACATCCACCAACACACATTCCATTGATATGATGTGTCCCATTAAATACAACATATCAGTCCACGATAGTAAATTAGATACTTTCGAATATAGTTGATTATATCTCAATTTAATTTAGATAATTTAATGTTATTGGGAATGATCTCCATGAGGCATTAGGAACACCAAGATTTCATCCACACACATGAACAAAAAACTAATCCAAGTATTAATGGATAATTCAATTAATCTAGTCCATAAACAATACATTAGAATGATTAATCCCAAATGGAATCATGATGTACTTATAATTTCAATTCCTAATTTGAAATTAGTATGAGTAATATTAGATAGTAGTACTATGAGATGATGATACCCTGATCCAAACACATTCATGTAATAAACACAAGCTCCACACAACTAGCCAAATAGAATTTCAATGCACAGAAGAGGATAATAGTTTCTCATAGCTATCCAGTTGTTGTTCCAGTAATCGACATATATGTTCCATTTTCAATTAGCCTTCATAAAAAACAAGAATAGAGACCCCTAAGGTGAAATAATCAAACTGATAATTCACTTATGAATAAACTCATCTAGATATGTGGTCTTATCATGAATATTTATTGGCTCCAATTTGTGTTATGTGAAAGAAATAGGGTCAGACCTTATAATGGGATCAATTTGAAGCTCCACTTATCTATTTGTGTGTACCATATGAAGTCATCCAAAAACACATCATGGAACCTATCCATTTTGAGTAGAAACACATCTTGTTTCACATCTATCGCATAATGCAATAGACTGAAAATACAGGAAGTCAGATCGCTATGTTGTTGATGAATATCACCTGCAAGGATATCCTAGAAATCCACTCACCCAGAAAATATAATTTTCACCCTAATCAGTTAGAAAAGTAAAATTCATATGGAAAAATATTTAATGGACGTGGTATTCCACTAACATGTGAATAGAAATAATTATATCAAATACTAACATATCTAGAATTTAAAGATCCCAAATAAAATTATACTCCACAACCTCGAGAGAAAACCATTTGCATAATCATTTTTATCTCATATATACACCCAAATGCGTATCAATAACCATTACCCCACTAAAAAAATCAATTATAGTCTTAAATCATTCACAAAATATTAAAATAAAAAATAATGAGAGCCAGCAGTATCAAATGAGGTACTATATTTTATGGAAGATAAAATAATAGTACCAATTACAATCAGTGGTACAACATATCTATCCACATGTTTATGTTGAACATCATTTTACATTCCATCCCCTCTTCTTATGATGTATTTTTTGTCCCCATATCTTCGCCACCATACATATATGATAACTGTTGAATAAAAGATTAATGTCCAATTCCTTGACATCCACACCTAGTTGAAATGGTTCTGGAATTTTATTGTGATGTATAATACCCATGTCTGATTATTTGACTCTATTTATCCCCTCTATAAAAACCAATCTACAATTTTTTACCATATAAACTCTATAAATATCCCATCTTATCATCTTCTAGGCACTCTACTACAAGTTGAGGATAATGTCTATGAATGTTACATGACCTACCAAAATGTTGATAGGTCACTCACGTATGATCTGGAGAAACTTATCTTCACCATTGTCAACTCTTCCATCCAATTTACATGGTGACATTCTCATAAATATTCATCATATAAAAAAAATATTATCCTCCTAATCATATATAGATGTTCTCTATTGGAAATCCTCAAATTCTTGTGTATTTTTCATGATCATTATAAAGACAAATATCTAAATTCAAAAACAATATAAAAAATCATATTATGTCCATGAAAACCTAAATCTAAATACATTTAAAATAGTTTTAAAAAAATAATATATGGAATAGATTAATTATTGAGAGAAGTTAAAATCGATCAGGATGAGATCCCTTTTGGGATAGGTGCAGATTCATACAACATATCGACAATTTCCCAATAATGGTGTTTAGAAGGCATTGGGATCTATAAGAGAGCCTCGAAAATCAATTAAAATTATTAGGCTATAGTTGGGTCAAATTATTGATATAGAAAATGGGGTTTATTATATTATATCTACTTTTAGAGAATTAAGTATTACACACCCTGTTTCATGGGTTGGGGCATATAATTTTCTATATCGTGCTCCCTTTCCCTATGACTATCCGATGGGGGTTTATAAATACTCATAATTAGAAACATAGATTGAAAAACCATGTGATAACCATGAAATATCTATATTTTAGCTATTATATGATTTTGTTGCCAAAGGTCACATGGTTTGGGTAAACCATGCCCCAACCATGAATAACCCAAAAACACTCATATAACATCCAATTATTTTAAAATGGAAACCAATAAAGACCCAAACTAAATATTATCAATGAAATGGAAATGAGTACATGAACAAAAGATCTAGAAATATCAAGTAATTGATAAGGAACAAATTAAATTTCATCTTTGTAGTACATTAACATAATTTTATGACATTGAAAATTGATGCAAATGATAAAATAATAGTTTTTCATATATCATATGATTGTATAGTATTTTTATATTCGATTTAACTCATCTAAAACAAGACCACAAATAATTTCATTTATTTATCTTGATTTTATAACATTCTGAGATTATTTGGTCTTATCCGAGGAATCTAGGATTTTAGGGATTTCATATAGATTTCCAATATTTAGGTATAAATTGAATCAAATTCTTTTCAAATAGATAATCTAGTGATAGTAATAGGATCCATAATTATCACCTTCAATGTAAGGACTTTGTATCAATTACATGCATTATTGAAATTATTTCAATGATATATATATATCCAAATAGACATTTTAGTTTTATCTTGATAAATCTAATCTATTTTCATTAAATACAGTCATATAATACAAAATATTAAGTCAAAATAATTAAACTTTTAAACAATTTGTGTGAAAGTGATTATGTATTGTAAATAATATAGAACGATTCAAACATTTAAATGTCGTTTTGTTTTATGTAGATATGTAGTGGTCACTTATTTAATCAGGATGAGTATCTGAATTATAGTAATTTAGAAAATATATATTTTTATAGTTGATAAGGGTACAATGTTCCCCAAGGAGACACCACTAAAACTCTCGTAATGAGATTGGTGATTTTATATAAAATTTCTACACATCATAAGACCATAAAAACAGAGAAAAATAATTTGAAACCATTATAATAATTATTTTATAAGGAATTTGTATTCCTATAAAAATAACCATAATTCCAAACATTAGTATGGGAATTATACACACCAACATGGATGATATTGAGTATAAAATATTACAAAAAAAATAAATAATAATTTATTTTGTTGAGAAAAAAAGATTCTTATTCATTGTTGTTCTAGAAAATTATACTAAATGGATAGTATCCATCATAAATAAAAATATTCAATTTAGAATAACCTCGAAGGGATCCTAATTTCAAATAATATTCAGTTAAATAATGCAACAAAAAATAGCTTCTGAAACTATTAATTGGGAGTTTACATAGTGCATGATTGAAATATGTTAGTCCCCAATGTGTGTCTCATTCATAAATATAGTTACCATTGACAATTTTCTTCTTTTTTTTATTTATTCAAAACACACCACTATAAAATAAAATATAAGCACACATTATGTTTATGAAAAATGTAATTTTATTATTTTAATGTATCTAATAATATTTCATGTTAAATCAAATTAATTTGAATTCTAATTGTTGAAAATAAGTTACTAACACCAATTTGAATAGTAATGATTTACTACACTGAATAATAGATATTGAACTTTTCATAAAATATTATTAAATATATAATTACCTTTTTCATTCCATTGCCTAAAATATATATAATATCATGAATTTAAAACATCATCTTTCACCAAGTTAATTTCAAGATTACATTTCTTGGAGATAAGATAAAAATTATAATTAACAATATACAACAGTTTACAATAGTAGGGCGAATGTAGAATATATTTTATTGAGAACCAAGGTTGTTATATGTTTATATTAAATCTTTTTAAATGAATATTCACTATAATACAATAATACATTAACACTGACCAAAATAGATTAGTTCCTTTGGAATGGTGGGACAAAATAATATAATTTGGTTAAATATATTAGTCATCTCCCTCTGGGATATTCTCATTTAGTTCTCCACATTGTAAAATCCTACCTAAAACATTCCTCATAACATGTGGAATGAAATATATTTCAATGGTGAGAATATATTTTAAGTAAGTCTAAACATAATAGATATTAATCTATGATAATATGAATGCAGAAGTTAACATAACCATTTATTGATCATAATCATGTGTCAGGGAATGAATATTAACAATTTGTAAGAAATTAATACCTAGGGAATCATTTAACATTCTCTATTAAACAATAAAAATGGAATAAAACATAGATTTTTGGAATAAAAATGTATAATTAAAGTGTGTAAAATTATAAATATTAATACGGATAATCAGTAATTAAAGGACATGAGTTCAGGACCTCAAATAAACTAATGCTAATGAAAAAATGAAAATGCATTAAAAATGCATGTGAAAGAATGGTCCATGCAAAAAAGTGGGATCATTCAATCAGTTTTGTGCATAAAATTTCAAAAATGTAATAAGGATCATTAAAAATATCATAGACATGAATGAAATATCCACACAAAACATTATGATCATATAATATGGATAACACAAAAAATTTTGGACATGAATTAAATATCCACACATTACATTATGAACATGTAATCAGGTACACACATATAATTTTTAAAATTTGATGACATTCACACATAACACTATGAACAAATAATTATGTTGAAAAATAATATTTTTTACATGTATTCAGATTCACACATAACATTATGAATATGTAATCATGTTCACACGTATCATTGTGAACATGTAATCAGGTTCACAGATTATATATTTTCATATTAGTTATATATATATTCCCAATTAATTAGAGTGATATCTTGAATAATCCATCATGTAAGCTATAAAATTCCCACCTATTACTATATAGGATACCCCTTCATATATGATTTTACATGCATACCTGATGAAATATGGGACTCCCAATTGATGTAGTAGTAATGTCCGTACATTTTTCTATATGGGCCACCCAAAAATATATAAAATAACATAAAACCAAAACATGAATAATGAAAAAAATAGTTTCCATATCATCATAACAACTATAATTACAATCATTATTCATTCATCACCTGATTAATTGATATAAAATATTGTATTTCATGTCAATACCTGGAAACATGAATAACTAGTAGAAAATAAATGGGATTTATAATAATATCATTGAAATCATCATTGTTCATCAAATATATGAAGGGGGATAGTATGAGTGCAAAATAAACCCTTTTGAAAATAATTTAATAAAAGGTTTTTGACACTGTTTTTGGAAATTCCATGAAAATAACAATAAAATCATTATGCGGAAAATATCCTTTTAATTTTTACAAAAATTCTTTTTACAAAAAATATATTTTAAATATTTTTATTTGATAATGTCCTTGAATAATTATAATGGAACATTCTAAAATTAATTTACCATATTTCATGTTAAAAATAATCTTATTTATTTGAAAACCCACTTATAAAAAAATATATAATCTTTAAATAAGACGGATTCGGATGAAAATATTTTTTCGATAAAAAAGATGATTATTTATAAAATAAATTATTTTAATCTGATGATTACTTACATAGAGTAAAATAACTGGTAAATAATTATTTCCTATAATAAATATATTAGACTAAAAATAATATTTTTATAAATTGAGTGTTCATAATATTTTACCAGAAGAACAGTTGTTACAAATAATCCCAATAAAAAATTAGATTGTAACATGAAATCATTACCACTTTGTTAAATTTGAAACATAATCCCCATAAAGTGATAACAGGAAATGAATTATAAAATATATTTAGTATAAATAAATTAATTATTTTAAATATAAAAGTTCATTAATATATACTTCATTAAATAATATAGGTGCATTATATAATGTATGCCTCATAGAAGGCATATTGAGACAAAAATCCCTTACAGATTTGTAAACATCTAGACCATTTTAATAATAAATTATTGATCCTAAAATTTATAGGAAGAACCCAATAATTTTAATAATAATAATCATAAAATAAATTAATTGGTAGTATATATAACAAATAAAATAAACTAGTTACTATCATGACATGTGTCTCACATAAAAATAAAGAAGATATGAAAATTCATTACCATAAGTCTTAACTTCCATTATAAAGGTAAATACATCATGTATAATTAATATATGTTTATTATTAAAATATTATTATATATATTTTATATATTATATATTATACCATATATTATATTATTATGACCCTTATATTACATGATAATTAATAATTCCAAGTAATCATAACGTTTCTTGTAAACAGTAGTTTGTATTTCATATATTTTTGGACTTATTATTTTGCGGCACCATACATTGATCATATATTAACAATATAATTAATTATAACCATTATATTAATATAATATATATTATGTATACATTTTTAAATGTTAATCAATAATATTTAAGATAGTAAATTAAATTCATGGTTCATGGATATGGAAGGGCATACATTCATTAGAACTCATTCCCATTTTAAAATAAATAAAAGTACATGATATATATATAATAATTAATCTGTAATGTATATGTAAAATATATCAGATATTCTTATTAAACCCATATTTAATACATTACATGTGTTGTGTTAATCAATTGCACCACTTCATGAGGTTTTAGTCCACCGTACAGACGAATGTTGTAATGATATTCCCACAAAAAAGAAAGAATGAGTTTATGTGTGATATAAAATTTAAATAATACTAATATGTCTATAATAATCATGTATACCATATAAAAACAATAAGTTTATCATTATGAAAATACTTGAAAGGTTTTATTAGAAAAAAATAATGATATCATTTAGCTAGGAGGAAGTCCATCCTAAATATGATCGATGATTTCAAACCCCATTTGAATGACGTGTGCATATCTAGGTCATTGAATAAACACTAAAAATATTTTTATATTTTTTATATTTATTCTATTAGATTTTATTTTTATAATAATAATTGAATGGGGTGGAGTTTAAAATAAAATTAAGATACTCATTGATGACCACTACCTCTTCCTCAAGTATCATGATTAGATTTTTAGTAAATCCATTTGATGATGGATTTAGGAACAAATTATGTATTTTAGTATGTTATTAAGTATGTTTTTATGTTAATTTTTATGTTTCTTGTTGATCTAAAATTCAAAATAGGTTTGAAAGCGGTGGTAGGATAGTGACTGCCGTTTTATAAAATACGGGGAGTGGCATTCTTATAAATAAAAAATAATTAACAATTAGGTTGTCTCCATTAAATAATATAAGACAAAAATATATTAATAATTGATATTAGTTTTTAATTCATCAATAAAAACAGAAAAAATTAATAAACATTATTTTATATAAATTTATTCATTGGTCTTTACGATTACTCAATCTTTTACTAATAGTATCTACCAAGGTAATTTGTATATTTTAATTTCACTAGGTAACTTATAATTAAATAATATTTTTAAAATTATAAATATAAGATAATATTGAACTAATTTTTCTATATAATATATCTAATATGTTATATAAAATTATTATGTGTGTGGAAATTTTATTTTTTACTATTTTGACCTTAATCATAGAAATGAATTATAACTGGTTTCCCTTATCATTATGGTAAACATTTAATTTGAAATTGAAATATAATATAATTATAATGGTTCAAAATATTAAATACATTTATCAATATTTCATTAAAATAATTATAAATATTAAAAATAGAAAATATGATTGACATGATGAGTAAGTGGGGTTTAAAGTGATAATATTCTAAAATTACAATGATTTCATATCAAATTTCTATATGAAAATTTTTACAATTACCTATTAAGAGATAATAAATGTATATTTAACAAAATATACTTTAAAAAAATTTATAACATATTTTATATTTGTAAATAATTTGGGAGAAAGACAGTTTTAAGTAAAATTCATTATTTTTAAATATTTATAAAAAAATTTAACATTATAAAAAACATAAATGATCACCATAATATAATTTGGAATTATGGATTAAAAAAAATAATTAATTTATATAATAAATATTATATGAATGAAAAAATAAAATAAATTTATAAAAAGGATAACATTGTTTTTTAAAAAATGCATGTTTTATGTGGAAAATTAGATTTATTCTTAGCCCTTTTCTGGAATGAATTTAAGATTAATATAATAATTTTTTTTATTATATAGTATATATAAAAATAATTTATTAAAATCAGTTAACAAAATTTGTTCTGTTAATATATTTATATAAAACACTTTTATGAATATACAATGTGTTTTTAAAAGAGTTCCTTCCTTTTATTTTCAAATGGGATTAATTTTACATTATAAATTTTTGGAAACAAAATAATAAATTTTATATATATTTTAAATCAGTTTTTTATAAATCATAAACTATTATTCAAAAACTATATTAAAACATCAATTTGGAAACTATTATATTTACATATAAAATGTTATAAACATGTCATGATTCATTTGATGTCAGGGTCATGTGCAACACCTGACAGACTCAATATTTCATATAAATGAAGATAATTTTTTTTCTGTAAAAAATATATGAATAATTATTAATTTTTTTAAAAACAATTTCACAAAATTTTCAGTTGTTATATTCTATCCCATTTAAAAATAATTTTTCCCATGAAATTAAACAAGATTATCAATGGTTAAACATTTAAGAATTTCTTAATAGAAAGACCCATTCTAAGATGTTTTAATAATGTATTCTTTTGAAAAATAAAATTATTTATGAAAATTTCATCAGGAATAATAAATACTATGTTTGGAAAAAATAAAAAATAGGTTGGATGAAAAAACATATACATAGATGAAATAACTAAAACCCAAATACTGATGCAGTGTGATATAGAATTAGTTCTGTATAATTTAGGACAAAAAATACAGAAACTTAAAAGTACTGATTAATGCAATTGATATCAAAAAAAATAATGATAATATGACACCATTTTATTTCATTAACCTTTTACTAATGATTAATAATATTCATTAGATGATTTAATTACATGAATCAATTCCATTTTATAAGAACAATCTTAAACTATCTTTATTCCCAGATCAATTTCCAATTCATATATTACTCAATAAAATTAAGGTGAATTTTTTATTCTTAAGAACTAATGGATCATAATATCCATATATATAATAAAATGTCATTATGCCTATCATTAGTAATCATAATAATAAAATTATTATTACATGATATTTAACATACATAAATCTTAATATTTTAAAATAATACATATATCTAAATCCAAATCCAATGTTCAAATTAATCCATTTCATAAATAGTTAACCACATAACCCTTCCAAAATTTTATATTTTTAATGAAATTAACTAAATTTCTAAATAACAACATAAAATTATTCAACTATATATTGTAATGTGGCTCTTGATCCTCAACTACAAATCATGTGAATACCGTCATTATGTATTTTCATGAATCATAGTAATATCATGAATTACCATAAAACCGTATTTAAGTTCTACATGATTCCCCATTCCGTACACAAAATATTTATTATTTGATATATTACTTAATTAAAAAAATGATGTCAACTCCATCAATGGAAACATAAACCACTTTTTCTACAAATCCATTATCTATCATGACTACATAAATACTATCCAATTTACGTTATTCATATAAATAATTCCATTATCCAGAATAGACACCATTTTCTAAAAATCATAAACTTATTAATATTTACCATTCCATAATCGTAATATAATTATTCTACGCAATTCTTTATATTTAATTTATTATTTCAAATTTATAACTGAAATTGAATATTAAAATATAATTTTATATTTCATAATTGTTTAATTACGATAGATAAACACGTAATTTATTATTCATTTTAATAATTATGACTTATCATATTAATCCTTATTACCTCTTTATTATTAGTTTAAAATAAAATTAATATATTCAAATTCGTAATCCATTATTTAATTACTGGTATCTTGTTTCACATTTCAAATATTTATTGAACATTCCATAAATTTCATGTGTAAAATGTAGTCTCTCATGTATCAAAAAAATTTCATAACTCATAAAAAATTGTTAATTATCTTTCTATGATTTCCCCATAATACATTATTTCATTTAATAACCACCGATTCCACATTAAAAAAAATTAATTCATAGATAATAACATTTGGAGATCTAAATTGCCTTCCATTATATTAACATATCATTTTTTTTTTCACCAAACCCCAAAATTTGTGTTCTTATCAACAAATAAATCATTGTCTCACTTCTTTGAGTTATTACAATCAATATTGGTTTCCAAATTCTTAACATATAAGTAATTTAATTTTCTAACCTATTTGGACTCCACTACTCAAACATTTCACAAAATGTATCCTTCTATTCATTGGTGGGATTGGGTATATATTAGGGATCGCATTTTCAATCATCTTTTGAGATAACTGATTAGTTTTAGTAGAAATATAATTCACTCGAGTCATCATCTCCACTGTGTTATCATCATTAAATTGTCTATCACATTCAACGTAAACCCAATTCCTTATGTTTACGATCATGGACTTAAATAAAAAAGAATTTTTTGATAAACACTAATCATAATGGGAAACTAAATAATAATTAAAACACCTTATATTCAATATAAATCAAGAAAAATTATTTTTAATAAATAGAAATTTTAGTATATACTAGCCCATTCGTATTAACTATTTATTTAATTCATGTATGATGGTTTGTAATGATTGTATAAATTTTGAATTCATATATCTGGGGAGTGTCAAACCATGTTTGTTTCATGACCCATTTTCATAAACTAGTTCATGGTCAATTATACCAAAATATGGTGTTTAATGGATGTTATCCAATGGTATATATGTGATAGATCTGCATACACAAGTAGTTTCAATACATGGCTTTATTTGGTAGAAACCACTCCCTCTATCCTTCAGTAAAATTCATGAACAATTTCATATACATTAAATAATACTTAAACTAATCATTAGAGATATACCTAGACATATCCATATAAATTTTTTTGGGGATCTCATTATGGTTTTCTCATCCTAGTTTACAATGTTTATCTAAACTCATACTTCGATACTAACTGTAGTGAACCAGGCTTCTTATAGTTGGATATTACAAATTTTTATAATAATAATCATTATGTTACATAAAAAGTTGGATAATAACCTGGAAATTATTGTAACTTTTAAATATATGAACATAAATATAAACTTTATTGTGATTAATTAAACATCATAACCATGTATATTCTCTTTTTTAGTCCAATTAGGCGTACCCATCATAAACCATTTTTCATCACTTGCTGATGGAAACATAATAAAGGGCCAGCATAGATGCTCAGTAAGGGTAAACATAAGAGATATAAATCTATTATCAAATGAAATAGTATGATAATAATAAGTATATATGGTCATGTACATCATTTATAATTATCATACCTATCCAGTCATAGAAAATATAAATTAGTTGTGGAATAAATATTAGTATTTCAGTAAACATTAAACAAAAGTTAATCATATAAAATCATCCTTCATGGGATCAACACGTTATAATAAGTATAATTATTTCATAAAAACCTTATTATAACATTTGGAATATATATAAATAGAAATAGAATCAATAATTAATATTAGAACATAGAAAATGGTCCTTGGATAAACTTATGGACAAGAATCCCAGTCCATGCATAACATTATAAACATGAATGATATGTCCATGCCTAATATTGTGGACATGTAATTAGGTTCACAGATAATATTTTGAACATGTAATCAGGGTCAAAAATGAAATTTAAATATGAAAAATATTTCCACACATAACATTGTATATTGGTAATCAGGTTGAAGAATAACATTTTTTAACCATAATGAGGTTAATGAATAACATAAAAAATTAATCAAGTTAACTCATCAGATATATATAATGTAATAATGTTCATGACCAACATTTTTAACTTGTAATAATGTTAAAACTTGACATTGATAATGTGTAATTATTTTCACACATTGTGTCATGAATGTGTAAATATTTTTATTCATAACATTATGGACATGTAATCAGGTTTATGGAAAACTAATTTACCCATGAATTATCTATCTCTTCCAAATAAGCTATAGCTATATCTAGACATAATAATAAAATATATTATTATTGGTTCCCCTAGAGAAATATTTCCCACCATATCATATAATCTATTTTGTTATTACCTTATGCTACCTACTATGCCCCATTATATATGTTGTGATAGGATTTTTTGGCACCATTTTGGAAGCTCCATTGTATATGTAATGTCCAAGTACCAGAACATGCTCAACGTTCAATGTACCTGAAATTTTTCATAAATACTCATTAAATAATAATAACTATTTCATAATCAGTTTATCTGATTGAAATGTAAGGGGTTTAATGTCAGTCACTTTGAAACAATATTAACCCTAGGAAAATAAACGGCCTTCATAGAAATATGTTTGAAACAACATTATTATATGAAATGATAAAATAAGGACTATTTAATTAAAAAATATCCCCAATGTAGAATATGAATCAGAATTTTCTGATAAATTTTATGAATGATAACACCATTAAAATAATATTGAATACATTTCTAGGAGAATAATTTTTTAATTTTGAAATTCAATTTTTAAAACATTAAACACAATAAAAATTATAAATATTAAAAATTGACATGAATTCTTATAAAATAAGATTTTATTAGAAATTTAAGTTATTTCTTAATGAAAATATATTTCTATTTTTTAAAACCCACATTTTAAAACATTTCAATAATATGTTTTAAAAATTGATTTTTGGATGCAAAATAAATATCTACATAATAGATTATTTTTAAAAAACATTTTTTTTTATGTATAGTTTAAAGAAACAGAGTAAAATGAATGGAAAAAACAAATTCTTGTGTAAAATAAAAACGATAATTAAATTCAATAGATTAATAATTTTTGGATAATAATAATTTACCATTAGAAGAATAATTATAATCAACCCTGATAAACGATGAGATTGTATCATAGTATCTTTAACCGTTTGATATCTTTTAATCATAATACCCATGAAGGTATAACCAAAAATGAAATTAAATATATCTTGATAATGTGTAAATTAATTATATAAATTATCAAATACTATTTATATGAAACTCGTGAAAGAACATAGTTGTGTAAGATAACATACACCTCATGGAATGAATATTGAGAGAAAAAACACATAACGATTTCATAAGTATTAAACCATAAGCCTCATGAAAGAGTGACCAAGAAAATTAATTGTACAGAATAATAATTTTGAATTAAATAATCATAAAACAAATTAATTTTAATTATATAAACTAGATAAATTATTCATGTGGTGAACATGTCATGTTTCTCCAAAAAACACCATACAAAAATATCATATTGTATGTCTTGACATAAAGAATACTTGTTTGAACATCATGAAAATTATATATAAAATCAATTTAAAACTATTAAAGATCAATACATATATATCATTCTATTTATAATTTTACAGTTAATCTTCTATTACCTATTTATTTTCAATTTAGGGATAATTTTATGTTTCAGGCAATGGTTGGATTTTTTATATATTTTAAAAAATCTTTTTTTTAGGTTATTAATTTGATAATTGTAATAAATTATTGAATGTAAAACATTAAATTAGTATAAAATTAATTAATTATATATTTATTAAAACTAATCCCTAATATTTACTCATAGGAAATTAAAGAAAATGTTCCTGGAGATGGAAGGCTATAAATACTATAGAACAATGTTTCTATTTTCTTTTCTTAATTAATGATGGAACGATAAATGATATATATATATATATTATCATACTAGTAACATTTTTATATAATATACATTACTCATTTTTATTAAAATCATCCTAAATATATTCCATGTGTAGAGTGAATGGATTACATCACTTCATGAGATAATAGACTAATGTACACATAAATGACATTATCGTATTCCCACAAAATGTGTAGCTTGATGGTATGTGTGATATAATGATTACATAATTATAATTATAATAAAATCATAAATATAATTTAAATCCTTTATAAAAAATAAATATCTAATTATTACCATCCTTGAGAGGAGGTAATGAAAATATAGATGACATCAGTTCATGTGGTGGTAGTCCTTGTTCTCATGAACAATGATATATAACCCATCTAATTGAAGTGTGTATTATTTTATGTCATAAAAATTACAAAATAAATTATATTTATATTTAAAATAATTATTTTATAATACAATATTTCTATAATTATTATTTTTATGACGCTTAGAATGTAATAAAATAATGACACTCCTAGGTTAACATTATCTCTTCTTCTAGTGTCATCCATGGGATTGGTATAATTCCAACATAGTTTGATATAATGAAAAAATAGGGATTTTAAGATAAGGGTATGGAAGTTGGGAGGTTATTTATGAAGGATTTGGTTAAACCTAAGGTCTTGATAGGTGTGAATAATGGGAGAGATTGAGTTCCATTTTATAATTGATGGGGAGTTGTATTCTTGAAAATACACAATATATTCACTATTTGTAGGTCTCTCTAACCTCATGTTGTTAATAATTTGATTAATAATGTACTGGATTAATGATTGTATCAATATATAACTCTTCCAAATAAAATTGACATAATTTATTATAAATTTAATCCTCAATCATTATATTTACATTATGATAACCTTATTGATTTTATGAAGGTAAAATATATTTTTTTACATATATAGGTGATTTATCATTTAATAGAAATAATTAAAGTAGATTTATTTGATAAATCAGATGAAATTAATATACATATTAAACCCAATTTTTGGAATAAAATTGTATTCTATGTGGAAAAATAGTTTTTTCATTAATACATTTATTTCACAAAACATGATTTTACCATTAATAATGGTAATAAATTTTAACACTTTATAGTAATAATTATGCTAAAATTTAAATTTCACTTATTAGAAAATATATATTAATTTAAAAAAATATATGCAATATATTTTTCCAAATTCGATTCATTGAATTGGAGGACTTCAATTTAAAAATAATCATGTCGATTCCATGAGAAATTGGTTTTTTGATAAGAAAATATTTTATTTTTACAAAATATTCTATATGAAATAGGAACAACAAATTGATTAAAAAGAGATAAATTGTTTTAATATATTTATTATTGAACAAATTACAACTTATATCATGTTTCAAATATAATTTATCATTAAAAATAATTCAATAGAATGAATGTTGTAAATTAAAATTCAGTATTGTTGATTATTAAAGAAAAAATAAATTCATTCAGAAATAAACCCTAAAATTCAAAATAATATAATTTTGATATAATTATTTAAAAAATTAATTTATATTTCAAAAATTTAATTTCATAAAGTTGTAAATTTTTGTTTTAAAAAAATATTCTTCAACAAAATTATATAAAAATACCTTTTAGAAAAACATAGTTTAAAGTGTAATATTCATTTTATTCATATAAATTTTATAAAATTATTATACGATGATTAATAAAATTTTTGTTGAATATATTATATATAAAGTCAATTAAATTAATTATTAAAAATATATATTGTTAATTTATCTATATAAAATTTACTTGTGTATATGATGATATTAATTCATATAATGTTGTCCGTTTATTTTAAAAAGGGTTTTATTTTAATTTCCCTTTAAATTTTCACCCCAAAATTCATTTTATATGCATGTGTAAAACATATTTACAAATTTTTTTATTTTATTCACAACCTATGTTACAAATCATGGTGATAAATATCATATTAAATTATAATATGTTGTTAAAATGTCACATGTTATTTAAAATTGGAGTTACAAATAGTGTAAGACAAATTAAAATTTTAATGTTACTCAAGAAATTCATAGTGTTGGCTATAACAAAAAATATTGAAAATGTTAAATGACTTTTTAAATAAATATTTCACAATTTCAGGGTGTAATACAGATTGTTTCTTAAAATAATTGTTTTCTTCAAAACATATTTTCATTGATCTATACCTTTACGAAAAACCTGGATTTTTTGGTCGATATGTTTTATTCCAAATATAGGCATTCCAAACCATATGACCCAATTAAACACATATAGTACGATAAGTTTTCAAGAGTACTCAAAATTATGTCCAAATTACATAATCAAATATTTTAAAACACAACTAATATAAATATATCGTGAAATAGATTCCTAGAAATACGTAATTTTGTTTCATAAGTAAAAATATGTGTATTTGTGAGAATCAAAATGAACAAAATTGATTAAGTAAAGTGATGAAAATAAATGACCAACACTATATTCTAAAAAATAATAAGTTTATCCCAATGTGAAAAACCTAGATAAATGAGTACTTATTCATGGTTCTCCTTCTGTTTCGTCATCAATTCCAAAAAATCAATATGGGTGATTATATATGGATTCGTATATATAAGTGTATTAGAAATTATGATTTATGTTTAAAACTCCTCATTTGTATTTGGATGAAGGATATGTATATATTCAGAATAATCATCAATAGACTCAATTAATATACATATCATCCATTTTTAGATTCTCCCCATCCATCTAAGATAAGTACCCTTTATTATTTTGAATCAAGGCTCATGGAATGAAATTAAATTCTATTAGAATCTTGTATACATCCTTTAACTAATATACTATAAAAACCCATGTACTTATTAAGTATTATATATTCATTCTAGAATTAAATTGTCAATTTCATTGTAAATATATGTTGAAATAAGTTGAATTTATAGAAATTAAGGAATATATATTAATTAAATAGAAAATTGACCATAGGAGAAAAAACATTTTCATTATGAATAGTAATCTGAGCATTGAATATTAACCACACCTATGAGAGTAAAAATAATATTTATGTATCTTAAAATTTTAATTAGTATATATTTGTATCATAGAATAATTATTTATATGTTTTGAACAATAAAAAATAAGTGTGGGTATTTTTCGAAGACATAAATAAATATTTCCAAATATATAATAAATAAAATTATTTAAAAAATATTCTTTTTCATATAATTGATTCAGGAATTATTATTTTGTTGTTGTATGATAATATGATAAATTTCATAGAATTTAATTAAGTTTTAAATGTGTTATAAAATTAGTTATATATTAAATATTAATCTTTTCGAATAAATTATGATATAAATTAAAAATTATATTTCTTATTTTTATAAAAACTATATTTCACATTTGATAGTATATATGAACACATTTTAATTATGGTGAACCCATGGTATGGGGATTAATAACACAATTTATACTATTTATATTAGCGTTATAATTTATTGAATATGTTATACAACGTTCACTTGTGAATGAATCTTTGATTATATTATGTTTTATTATTTGTATTTATGTTGTATAATGATATTAGATTATTTTAATCAATTATCACATTAAATATATATCATTTGTATGTGATTTTTCTTTAAAATTACTCTATTATTTTTTATTATGTCTTAAAGGGAATTATTTTTATGATATAAGTAATCTTGTTTTTTGATTTTGTTTTGGATCTTAGTTATTGTTTATGATTGATTTGGGGATATATATATCTTTCCAATGCATATGGTATGATTATGTTGTAGTTCACACATATAGTTACTCCAAAGGATACCATAATTGTTACATTTTATTGTAGTTTTGACGGTTACAATATATGTAGTCCTTGTGGATACATTATGATGTAGCTATGTGCGATACAATTGATATGGTAACCACGATGGTTGTAATCTTAAATAATCATTTCCCTATTTTATCTTAATGGTATTAGTTATTTTTTGAATGTTTAATGGATATCTCATACTTTTCAATAGTTATTGTATGATACTTATTGGGTGATAAGTATATCTTTGTGAAATTGCTTTCATTTGATTATAAAAATTCATGTACTAATGGTTTCAATCCTTTTTAATATCCCTTACTACACAATTTGTGCTCATCCAATGTATTAAATTTTTCATAGGGCTTACAGATGGGTAATATAAGAGGAGAAGTAGAGATGAATGTTTTGATGAATTTTCATGATTTGTTTTCATGTTTTTAATTAAAAACAATATTATTAATTGAATAATGGATATTTTTTTATTAGTATCCAGTTTTTATGTTTCTGGGTTTATAAATAGTAATTATATACTAAAATTCAAAAAATATGACCTAAAAAGTTATTTTGGTTTGTAAGGAATTGAATGCTAAAACAACTTAATAAATTATTTAATGTTTATGATATGGTCCTTATAGTATGAATGAAATCATGATTTAAAAAAATGTAAAAGTTAAGGATGATGATAATAGAATAGAATTAAATTATTTTAAATTATTTTGTGCATAAATTATATATCAATTTAATATTACCATGTTTATTTATTAATGGTATGTCTTATTAGAATGTTTTTCCATAAAAGAAATGGGGATGATAAATTATGAAGGAATTGAGAGGATGATATCATTCCAAATCTATAACATAAAATAGAAAAAATTTGAACATGATATTTTGGGATAGTGAATAGAGGGGTATGCAGGAGACAGCTTGTGAGACAATTTTTTGCCGATTTGTGGTTTGATGATGGCCAAGATTTTGGATTGCTACTTCGATCTGAGGGATGTCTTCATCCCTCCTTCAATGATGGTGGATGCGCATGGTGGCATTGGGTTTCCTGTGGATGTGTTGAATAATGATGGAACAAAGACGATGACGAACCCTAAGAGGAAATCAGATGAATTGGCCTCTCAGAATAAGTTTTTCTATGATTCATGCCATGAATCAACCTCCCTCAGCAATCGAATCACAAAAAATGGTTCGATTTCATTCATTGAATCAAGCCCGATGATTTTGGAAGAGCGGATTTAGGAATTTCGATTCTCTCTTCTAGCCAGATTATCAGGAACCCGTAGTTATGTTCCTGTCAGGGTTGATGAAGTGCGAGCTCGCTATCCTAGAGCTGGGGATTTACAGATTGGAAGTTGATATCAATTGGAAGATGTACGTTTCACATTGTCTTTCCCTCTAAGGAATTGCAAAATGTGGCATGGAGTTTTGGACCTATAGCGATGAAGCCAGGTTACATCACGGTCCAGTAGTGGGAACCTTTGATGAGCCCTCTTGTAATTAAGCGCTCATATACCCAGAATTGGATTCGAATCAGGGGCTAAAATGGTTTTTCTAGCTTCCATCTATTCTATGGGAAATTTAATCTGTCATTGGTTGTCCCATTAAGGTTGACAAGGAGACCGAGCATCCTAGGTATGGCCATTTTTCATGAGTTCTTGTTGAGTTTTATTTGGATAATGTTCTCATTGATATTGTTTTTCTTATTGCAGGTGAAATTAAGCTAGAGCTCTCCATTCAATATGAATGGCTGCCTAACTTTTGATAATCCTGTTTATGAATTGGTCATATCCATTCACGATGCCTTAGGAGTTTAAAATTATCCCTCTGTAAATCATTGGGTCAAACCTCTGATTAGTGCAAGAAGAAGATTAATAAAGATGTCTCCAAGATAAAGGACCCTCCAAAGGCAGCCCCATCTTTGGTGAGTCTGTTCAACAAGGATTTCCCAATTCTGATGATGTCCATCATGCCACAGCTGATGCCTCTATGGAGACTGATAATTCTTTAAGTCTGGCCTCATTTGGAATTAAGGATGGAACTGAGAAAAAGGCATGAGATGATATTGCAGAGGAGGGAGGGAATATATCAGAGCATGAGGTGGCTATTCAAGATCATGTTAATCATGAACTTGACTGCGCTGCAATGGCCCCTATCTCTAGTAACAGAATGGTGAAGATTGTTGATAATGAGGGATTTCAGTTGGTGATTCATAAAAAGGTAAGAGCTCAAAAACTTTCTAAGTAAAAAGTGCATGTGGATGATGAGGTAGAAAATCTGCCTTTGGCTCATAAATCTGGAAATTTTCAAGGTGCTCTTGGGGTGGCCTCTCTACCTGGATCTACTGCTCACAAGGCAGACAATCATGAAGCAGAAACGGCCCTAGTGAAGAAGGTCACTGAAAAGTCCCATGTCTACTCTCCCATGTATCAAATGGAGAGTAGAGATGCTGATGAGGCAAGGGTGGCAGAGAATAAAGAGGAGTTACCAATAAAACTAGCTGCCAATTTTTTATATGTTAGAAACTATTAATACCCATGAGTTTGATTTGTTGAACCTTAAAGGTCTAAAAAATGAAGGTTGTAACAACAAAAGATTCATTCCTGTTGCTGAAGAGGATATGGAGGGCTCTAAGGATAAGGAGTATACTGCTTAGTTTGATGTTCAAACAGAGAAGGTCACAGAGGTTCTTCATGTGGATGTATTTCATGGGCAGTCTCCCATTGGAGTGCAGGTTATTAATTTAGTGAAAGGGGATGAAATGGTTGACCACCCCACTGTACATCAGAATGATCATGTACAGTATAGGGATCCCTCTCATTAGGATTCTGATTCGAATATGATGGAGATTGAAGGAATGCAATGCGGAAGAGGGAGTCATAACAGGGGAGGATCTAGGGGCCATGGCCGGCCTAGGAAGAGGTAACTCACTGGTGGGATTTTGTGTTGGTTTAGGGTGTAGTTCTATGCATTTAAGCACCCCCTTAATCTGTTGTATCTTCACTATCTTTTTTTCAAATAAATTTTGGGCATGGGTTTAGAACCCATGGCTGAACCTTCTTGGTATTTTGTGATAGTAATGACTTAGTCAATGCATGCTATAAATTGTGTTGGAATCCATGAAAAAGAAATAAAAATACTAACACAATGGAACATGATTATAGTGGAATATTTTTTTTAAGCAAACCCCATCATTCATTTAGTGGACCTTCCATCGTCGTAGGAACTAAAGGAAGCCTTAATGCACTTGAAAATAAATTCAATGTTACATGGTCATAAAATAATATAAAGGATAGTCATTCATTTTTAAAATTTTTAATGTGAATATTACCAGTGGTGGTCAATGTTATTGAATTTTATGGAGAGGGAGATAGGAAATTTATACCTTGGAATGAGATAAATAAGTGAATATATTCCTTGAAAAATATTTTTCTATGGTTTTTTTACATTGGATTGATAATAAATCCATTAAATTGAAGAGAGTAGAGGAATATTCCATAGTTGTTTATGAGAAAAAATAACCTATTACAAAGGTACTTTCACAAATTGTTTTGGGATTCTCGTAGAAAAATCAATAATTTTTACTTAGGATTATTGTCTTGATATCAAAGGGAATTTGAATCATGGGAAGTAAAAATTTATGAGGAACTCTTATAATGTTATAAGAGGGTATAAATTGAGTTTATCAATGATAATGATTACATTTATAACAAATAAAATAATATATTCAGAAGAAATGTGATGGGTAAAAATCAATCAATTAAGTATGAAGGTATGAATTTAAGGATTCGAGTTTGTGAAAATTGTGGGAAAAATGACCCTTGGTAATGCCTTAAAAGTCAATTAAGTGTAATGTATATGTTATGTTTGGACACATTTCCCATGATTAAAATGAAAATTATTTTAACATAAATTCTGATAAGAAAAAAAATTATGTGTGGTTAGATGCTTCTTTTTTAAAATACGTTCCTAATTTATTATCTGAATGATAAATGGAAACCATGTTAAAAGAAGAAAGGATTTTTGAGATCCATTGCAATAATGTAAACATATATTGTGCCATCTAATAAAGTTATATCTAGTACATTTTTTGTTTAATTATATTTTTGTAATGATTTTTTTCATATGGGGTCAACATATTCTATTATTTTAGTGAAATGTTCTGGTAAACAAGAAATTTCACCTCATGAAATGATTCTTGAAATTATTGTTAAAACAATAGAAGGGAAAATTAAATCAAAAAATCATTATATGAATCTCCCTATTGTTTAATATGGAAATAAATAACTTGGAAACCTTGATCATTTCCTATTGTAGCATTTTATGGAACTTATGGTATAGAATGGAATTATTTTTATCTTGATATGATTTATTATAGAGATAAAAAGATGTTATTCATGAAAAATCTTAGTTTATATACAATAATGAACCAATAAAATTGATATCAAATAACTAATCAAATAAACTGTTATAAGATTGAAATTAATGATATATTCCTCATATTATTGAAAATTAGGGAACCATTCAGACTAATGAAGTTCTAGTGGTAAATGAATACCTAGATGTATTTCTAGATGACTTTCCTTGTTTTATAGCAGACCGAGGTGTTGAATTTATTATTGACATCGATCCAGAAAAAAATACAATTTGAAAACCCCCTTATCAAATGGATTAAGTTCATATTCATGAATTTTAAAACTAGTTGCATGAGATTATTGATGAAGGATTCATTCATACTATCACATCACCATAGTGATCTATAGTAATGTTCGTTAATAAAAAATATTCCTCTTGGAGAGGTTTCATTGATCATAGACCTTTTAATAACATTAATGTTATAAATAAGTAACCATTGACTAATATCAATGATTATTTTAATATTATATTGGGATCTGAGTATTTTTACTATATTTATATGATATTTGGGTACCAATATAAATAGTTGGAGGAGGATGACATCCTAAAAATAACTTGTCATACTAGATAAAGTCATTATGATTTTATTATTATACCCTTGTGTTTGAAAAATTCCAATTCATTATTCATGGATCTTATGAATAGAATATTCACAGAATAGTTGGTTAAGATTGTTGTTGTTTTATAAATGATATATTTTTTTAAAGTGGTTAGGACTATGATATATATTTAATTTTTGGTATTCAAAATTCTCAAGGAAAAAAAGTTATACAGAAATTTATGAAAAATGATTTTTGCTTGTAAAAAAGTATAACTCTGGGGAACATTGTAAATTAAGATGTAATAATAGTTTATCCTACCAAAAAAAAGTTTTTTATTAATTGAATATACCATAAAATGTTATAATGAATTCTTTCATTCTTGGATTACCATATTATTTCTGATAATTTTTTTTAAAAATTCACATTTATTTAACCCACTAACAATGTTACCAAGAAAAGAGGTTAAATTTATTTGTATAGAAGAATTAAATGTTTTTTAGGAATGGAAGAATATATTATTCAATAAACTAGTATTGTCCATTCCATCATGAAGTGATTAATTTTTTCATCTAAATTTTTTCTACATTGATGTGTCAATGTTTTTTTGGATGTAAATCATCTAGTAATTTATTATGCTTCATGAAAACAAAATAATCATTTTTTAAAATATCGAACACCTTATTTTGAATTAGTTATTGTGTTTTATTCATTCAAATATTCATATAATCAATTATAAAAAGAAAAATGATAAATATATAATGAAAAAAATTTCTATACTATATAATCACTCAGGAGTAATTAATCATGAGGCATTGAATATGGATTGAACTAATAAAGGATTATGATTTCATGTTCAATTACCTTTATTAGAATGGAAAAAATATGGATGATTTAATGATTCAAAAACATCATATATCAATATCCATGTAACATTTTGAAAAATACACCTTGATTAATGATTAAATTAATTTTGGATTGGAAGCTGTTGGATAATGAAATTTATTTATTTTGTGTTATGTGTCATTGTATTCATCTCTCTCAGATAGAATTAAGAAAGCGTCAAATGAATCCTGTGAGTTATATAAAATCATATACTTTTTGAAAATGTCACATTTATATAATTTAATGTTCATAAAGATTGTTTTTTAAGACGTGGTATGATATTATGTGTGTATTATGATTCCCATTTGAATAATTAATTGTTCTATGAAGTTCACAGTTCTCAAATCACATTTCTTCCTATAAGCACAAAACATTACAGAGAATATTGGGTGTATTACTAGTGTGATGAATTGATAAATGTTATTGCATATTTTACCATGAAATGTTTGACTTGTCAATGTGTCAAAGAAGTAGCGAGAATTTCTAATGGGGATACTTCAGCCATGTATAGTTATAGAGTGGAAATTGGAAAATATATCCATGGACTTGATGGAGGAAATAATAAAGTCTTATCGACGTAACAATATGATTTTATTTATTTATTAATGACTATGTAAATATTATCATTTATTATCTATTAGTGATACTATGTATTTGGGTCATAATTCTCCAATGCATCTCAAATATATTGTTATGTTACATGTAGTTAAACTAAATATTGTATTTAATGGAGATCTTAGGTTCACATATTCTTTTTGAAAAGGTCTTACGATGAAATTGGGAACTATATTAAATTTCATCACAACTTATCAGCCCCAATGTAATGGAAAGGCAAAGTGAATAATTAATACATTGGAGGATATGCTTCATGATTATTCCATGGAATACTACGTATGTTGGGATTAACATCATTATTTAGTTTAACTTTCATATGATAAATTGTTTCGGTGCGGATGTGCGTCGGGTTTCTGTTCCGACGTTGTTCCGCCCGGACGCGTTCGCGCGTGCTCCCGTCGACCCGAGGGGATGGGAGCGCGGCTTGTGGCCCCGCAGTCCCGCTTTCCAAGGGCGGGCGGCATTCGTCCCTTATTCAGGGGCGTCTACTCCTTGATCGAAACCGGGATGATGGGATGTCGGCTCCTCCTTCCGTGGACGTCTCCTCGGAACTCGTCGCCTAATCCGGGTCTCCCTCATAGATTTAAGACATGCTCATGAATCTCGTTCCCGGCGCCATATCTTCATGGACACCGGTTAATTACGCTGCTTCCTCCCGGACGCTCCAAGGAGTCTGGTCGGGGCAGCAACCTGCGGTGAGGAGACCGGGTGGCTCCGGGTGTTGGGGGCGTGTCTTAACACTGCGGCTCTCCATGTCTGTCTTCCGTCCCTAATAGGGCTTCTCGAAGGGGTGGTGGCCTGAGGCATCCTGCGCTGGGTGCGGGGAACTGCGTTACCTGAGGTTTTCCTCAGCTTCCCATGTTTAACATGGGGTATCCCGCGAGTTTAACGTCCATCGGGGACGTCATCGGACTGATCAACACGAGGAGTGGATCAGATGACAGAACCCCTTGCGGGGAACCTCCAACGCTGGGGCCAGCACATGGGCGGCTTCCCGAGTGAGGTGGAGTGGAATGAAATGGCATGACCCCACCAGGATGTGTCGGCCCGGGTAAGGATCAGGATGGATGATGGAGTGAAGAGATTAGACCACGTAGGGGCTTCCTACGTACCGCGCGTTAGCACGGATCAAAGTCAGCGTAGTTCGAATATACAGTTTAACGTCATGCTGGACATTGGCAAGCTGAATCACGAAGAGGTCGAGGCTGCCGGGCGGAGGATTGAACCGAACCAACTCTCACAGAGGGGGATGGAATGGCCGGGTGGATCACAGTTTCAGGTCATGCTGGACGTTGGCAAGTCGACTCACAGGGAGGTCGAGGCTGCCGGGCGGAGGATTGAACCGAACCACCTCGCACAGAGGGGGATGGAACGGCCGGGTGGATCATAGTTTCACGTCATGCTGGACGATGAAAGGAGAAATAGAAAAAGGCAGTGGGGAAGCACAATGGAGATACACACGTGCAGTCTCCCACAGGGGCGGATTCATAGGTGAATCGACGCAAGTGTGAACCCGGGAGGGGTCCACTGATGGACGAACCGATGTGAATACGACCGGGACGACCAGGTGGTGGGCTTGAACCTCGGAGAGGCTTCCTACGTACCCTGTTTAGGAGACAGGGATCAAAGTCCACGTAGTTCGTTCTGCCAGGACTTACGCACTGAGGCAGCCCGGATGCGGCAAAACTCAGTTGGAGAGGGACTTGGGCCGGAGGTGGGAGACCTCGATCCTTGTCATGCCCTCTACTGGCTTCGGCAGTGGGGAAGCACAATGGAGATACACATGTGCAGCCCCCCACAAGAAACTAGGGGTTTGTAATACCCTACCCCCGTGGGCGAAGGCCACTCCAATTAAATTGTCCATAAAGAGGGGCAATCCCGACATCCCTGCAGAGACGAGCGGGTGGGGGCCACATCCAAACCGGGGGGGACCCTGCGTGTGAGGCACGAGATCGGGTGATGCAGACGGTTTAACGTCTTGCCGGACGAAGTACAGTTTAACATCATGTGTTGAGGACGAAGCGGACGGTTTAACGTCTTGCCGGACGAAGTACAGTTTAACATCGTGTGTTGAGGACGAAGCAGACGGTTTAACGTCTTGCCGGACGAAGTACACTTTAACGTCGTGTGTTGAGGACGATGTACAGTTTAACGTCATGTTGGACTAAGCACTCGGTAGTTTAACGTCTTGCAGCGCGGACGTAGGTGCTTGGCAGTTTAACGACTTGTCGCGCGGACGATGGAGGCTAGGCAGTTTAGCGTCGTACAGCTTGGACGTTGGAGCACCGCCAAAGGGTCCGTGTCACTTCGCGCGATCCTGGAGGGCCGCACGGGAAGACAACGCACGGTGCGGGCACCCAGGATGAAGATCATCGGGCGCCACGCAGGCGGGTACCCTCAGGGGGTCAAAGGGGGCGACCCCGGTAGTTTGCGCGCAAAAGAGGAATTGGCGCGCAATACCGCGGGTCGGCGCGCAAATGGGCAGGCTGGCGCGCAATTGGGCCAGCGCTTTGCGCACAGATGATTGAGATTTCTCGCACCTGGCTTCGGATAGCGCACGGGGGCAACGGCTCATTCTTTAACGAATGGCCACTTTGAAAATGGGGGGTGCGCGCAATCGGGCCGGATTGCGCGCACCCGGGGGGGCAATTGCGTGCAAGAGGCTTCTTTTGCGTGCGAATGCCTTTGAGTGAAGGGTTATTCAAAGGAAAGGAGCCAAAGGGATTGCGCGCGAAGGCGAACCCCGAGGCTTTCTTGCGCGAAAGAAAAGAGGTTACCTGAAGATCGGCATTGCGCGCGGAGGGGGTTGGATTGCGCGAACGAGCGACTCTTCGAATTCCGGGAACCTTCAAAACGTCCGGGGTCGCCTTATATTTATAGGCAAACCCGGGCGCGGAATCTCGTTCGCGGGCGCGCAATTTCCTTCGCGGGCGTGGAATTGGGCCTGGCGCGCAAGGGAGTCGCGCGGGCCACGGGTGCGCAAAATTGCGCGCCGGGCCAGCGCATTGCGCGCATCCCGAGAGGTTTGCGCGCCTCACTTCAACTTTGCGCGCGGGTCTCCAAAATTCCGCGCAAGGCCTCCGGGCCCTCCGAAACATGCTTCTGACTCCAAATATGACCTCGCTTTCTGCATCCGGTGCTTCGTTTGGGAACAACGGACTTTTCCGGCGTCTACAAAAGCCCCCCCTCGGAATCTGATCGGCGAGAGGTCGCAACGATCGGGTTCCGAGGGAGATGCCGGAATGCCGAATTCCTGGGTGGTGCGGGGCTGTGGCGCGCAAAAAGGGCGTCGGGCGCGAAATTCGCTGTCTCGGTCGCGCAAAGCGCTTTCCGCACAGCGCGGACACCCGGCCTCACCGATAAATAGGGTCCATGGGTCCCCCGCACCGTACACCGGCCTTCCGCGCGACAAGCTTCCAAGCTCTCGTGTGCGAAATTGCCCTTTGCGGCGCGGAATTCACCCGTTCGTCGCGTAAACCTTTCCAGATTTCGGCCTGTTTTTGCGTGAACACCCGGGGTTTTACGCGACAGACTTCCCAATTGCGGGCCGTCCACGAGGATTGTGCGTCAACTCTCAAACATCTCTACCAGCCTCGTCCGATTCCGCACGCTTCATCCCTTAACCCACACGACTCCCGGAGCTTCTGAGATGGCCGCGAATCAAGGGAATGAGGGGAATGCCGCCATTCGCAGAGACGAGATGGCGGCGAACGGGGAGGTCTACGGAGCCAAGGAGATTGTTTCCAACAATCAATCCTTGTTCGACTTGTTGACGCCGGCCCAGAAGACATATCCGCTGTCGGACAACCTGCCGATCTGGAACATTGGCATCCTAGATGAGGTTCCAGTGCCAGGGTTCGAGGTTGATGCGCCACGAACCTGGGTGACTCGGGAGGACGAGCTTCCCCGCTATAACATCACCAACAATGGGCATCCTGCCAGGGAGACCAGGCACTTAGATGTTTATGTCCTGAACCCGAGGACGCGAACCATTGCCGGGAGTGAGCCTACTACGGAGAACTCTCCAGCCCTCTACTCGAGCACATACCGCCAGAGTGTCACTGACGACACCAAGGGCTGGCTGAAGGACTGGGACTTGCGGTCTGGGGGCAATTTCACCAGTGAGTGGGCCTGGGCGTTCTGGGTACGCCACACCTGCGATCACTTCGCGGAAGAGCTGCGGTACATCGGCCTGTTTGAGGCGGTGTGGACGTCGCAGTTCCACTTCTACCAGCAGTCCGAGCTCGGGCCGGAGCTGTTCCCCCGCTGGTCCCCGGATACCAACACCTTCCATCTTCACCATGGGGAGGTTAGCATCGGTCTCTGGGACATCCACTGCATCGGAGGTATCCCGCTGGAGGGTTACCAATACGATGAGTTCCTGCCCCCAAAGAACATCTGGGAAGACAGGTCACAGACTCCCATTCTGACATGGCATCTACTTGACCTGGCTACGCAGCGGCTTGGGATCAAGGACTTCCACAAGGACATAGCCTAAAAGGAGTGGTTCGACCAGTTCTTGGAGCATGACCTAGCGGTCAAGATGCCAGGTAGGGGGAAGCGGTGCCCGACTGCGGCTCAGAGGAGCCGGAACGAGTCGTACTGGCGGGTCCTGGAGACGGGCGACTACCGCTCATGGGGGTACCGCGTCATCGAGGACCGGGACCCAAATTTCCGGTACGCGGCATTCCTGGCCGCCTTTCTGAGTGGGTGGCTCCTGCCAGTGCGGGACGCGAGAATGGGCGTCCGCCCGGCGACACTGGCGATGGCGGGCGCCATGGCCGCCAACAAAAGATACAACCTCGGGGTCCCAGTGCTGGCGAAGCTGTATGCCATCCTGGGATGCATCTCACGAGGGGGGTCGCCATGAAGGATCTGTGGGACCTTTCAATTCTTCCACGGCTGGGTGGCTGCTCACCTTGGTGGGTACACGTTTCCAAACGCCGTCATTCCTCCGGGCAACGGCCTGCGACCCTCCCTGCTGAACATCGCAGGGGTCGCTCCGATGACCCTAAATGAGGAGGGCGTGAGGATTCGGATTGGCAATCACGCCAATTTCAACTTCAGCCCGTTACCCACTCCCGTCGGCCAGATGATCGACAATGGGAAGGGTCCGCTAGAGCAGCACGAATACTTCCTGAACATGCGGGGCGGGGTGCTCGTGGCTCGGATCGACGGGAAGGTGATCTGCGAGCCTTACGTGCCAACCCGGTTCGCCAGGCAGTTCGGGTGCCTTCAACGGATGCCGAAGAGGGTATTCACTGCTGTTCGGGAGGAGACGAACCCTTGCGTCCTTCGCCAGATGTGGCTAATGTTTTCCGCTTTTGGATCTGGCGACGTCATCACTCTCCCTCCTACCGGGGTCGACGCAGGCTTGGAAACCGAGTACGCCGAACACTGGGCCATCGCCTACCCCGAGGGGCTTCTACGGAAGCCAGTTCGGCGGCTCGAGGTCACCCGTGCGGAGACCGGGGGTCACGGAAGGAGGCGAGGTGCCGTTACGCGGGGGAGAACGGAGGCGCGCCAAGCAGTGGAGCCGGCGCGAGCAGGGACTTCAGCGGCGAGCACATCGCAGGCTGCCGCTACGACCTCGGCGCCTAGAGAGGGGGAACGTGCGGTGGTCGAAGAGCGGCCCGGGAAGCAGGTAAGGCGTCTGCTCGAACCCTCCCATGATGCAGTCTCCCCGGCGCTGTGGTCGGCCTGGATGACCCTGCGGCAGTCGCTGGGGACCGAAATCATCTGGCAGAAGATAACAAGTGAAGGAATCCATCTGCCAGAGGTCGGGCGCCTTCAGGTCGCCGACAGGGTGAACTTCCACCGGCGGTATGAATATCTGACGTCCATGGACGAGTACGCGTGCCAGCGTGGTCAGCGTGCGGATCCGTCCCTTCTGGTGAAGGTGATGCTCGGTCTAGAGCCTGCTCTAGAACAGATGCCGCCGGAGGAAGATGATAGTAGCGATGACTCCGAGGAAGAGGAGGAGACGGGGGAGGGTGAAGGCTCCGAGGGAAGGTCCCATCAGGGGAGCCCACGGGAGAGCGGCGAGGTGGCCGGCTCTGGAAACATTGATATCACTGAGCTCCTCGAGGTCCGCTTCTATCCCTACTCAACCTGCTTCATCCATTCTCTTATGAAGCTTCTAACCCATTTCTCCACCTTTCTCAGGAGTGCACGGATGTTGGTCAGGCGTCCTCAGTAGGAGTAGGAGAGGCGCCAGTAGGAAAAGGCGGGGGCCAGACACCCATTATTGAATTGACAAGCGCTGAAGGGTCCCCTGCTGCAATTGCTCCTGCGGCGGCCGGGACAGCGGAAGATGACGCCTTGGATTCCCGTAAGTCTCCTTACCTTACTGTCGGTGCTTGCCGTTGATGATCCGTGACTAACCACGGCATGCCCTGCGCAGTGATCTCAACACTGGAGGCTCGTCGGGCTGCCGAACCCGGGACATCCACGAGTGGACCAGAGGTAGACATGCCGCCTGCTCCGGAACAGACTTCCCACACCGAGCCGGCCCCACCAACAGCTGATCAAGGGGCTGCGGACGCCGGCGGTGCTGCCATCGGAGAGGGGTCGGGGGCTGACAAGGGTGTCAACGCTGCGGGGGAGAGAGAAGAAGGTCGCCCAGATGTTGGGGAACCTATCCCTCGTGAGGACATCCCAGGGGCGGACCCTGCAACAGACCTGCTGGCTGCCTTCCCTGCCTACCAGCCTGCCGACCCCGAGGAGACGGACGACTCGGACGCGGAGGCAGTCGAGGAGAGCCGGATAACGCGACGCAGGGGGTGGAAGTGCATCCAGCGCTTCCTCAAGCGAGACCCATCGGAGTGGCTGGGGCGCATGGGATCACTTCAAACCTGGCTGCGCTTCCTGTGTGCCGGGGGAGCTGATGCTCAACGCCTCCATCTGACGGTCCGTGATTTCTTGGCCGAAAAGATGCGCGAGAGCCGCCAGCGTGCCGACGTCGCACAATGTCGGGACATGTCGGAGAGCACGCGGGCGCTCCTCGTGGCGGAGCAGGAAGTCTGGCGTCTCGAAGGGAAAGCGGCAGAGAAGGAGGCCTTCGTCGCAGCGTGTACTGAGCTTGTGGAGCAACTGACAGCCCAGCTGGATGACGCCCAGGTACAGCTGACGGAGGCGGGCCAACAGATGGTCACATTTCAAGTCGAGCAGGAGCGTGCACAAGCCAGGATCGGCAAACTGCGTTCTGCGACCGCCGACGAAGAGAGGGCATGCAGAGAGAAAGAAGCAGCTTTGGAGGCCGCCAACCAAAGGGTAGCGGCGTTAGAAAGACTTATTCAGCACACTAATCCCTAGGGGCTTTGTTTTTGCCACTCCCAGAACATTTTCTTCCGCTACTCAATACTTCGATCCATTTGTATGAACCAATATATTTTTTTGCATCTTTTGGCTTAACATTCTCATCCACAATTCATTGTCTCACGGGAGCGTTAACCAAGCTTTAGGCACCCACAATTGGGCCTGGATTTCTAAAGAAGAGAGGGAGGCCATTCCTAGTACAGGAGACCTCAGACCTAATCAATGTATCATCCCCCCAACTTGTTCCGACACACGAGCGGGACAACGCTAGGGCGTTAAGATTTTATCCGAACATAGGGAAATGAGAAAGGGTGAATCGCATGTCCCGAATTCAGAAATCCACGACGATCGGCCTTCCAGGAAATGCCCAAGACGGCAAGCAGACAATGGATCAATCGATCATGCTACTGTAATAGACGGACCAAAGGTCATCATTCATATTGCAGGAGGCGGATCACATGTCATCATCAATGCCGCTTTGGGGGTTCCTTCAGGCACAAGGGTGGAAATCCAGATCAACAGGGCATGCGAAGCGTGGGGCGAAGGGATGATTTGTTCGGACAGAATCTAACACTCCTAAAATTGCGCCACCGTGGGGAAAGCGTATTAGGCGGATGTACTAATCTGGACATGAATCACCCCAATTCTCAGACAGAATCTCTTTGACGAGGAAACTGTCGCTTCCCATCATTGCAATGGGGCATCCCGAGCTGAATCGGGGAGAATATCACAATCGCACCACTCTACCGGAAGCCAGGCCAGATGGCCGTCGATGAGGAGGGGCAAGACATAGTGATCCATGAGGCTGGACCCGAGTCGAAATGCCCGGGCATTCCTACGTACTCCATCAGGCTGGAGATCAAGCCACACGTAGTTCTGAGAGTGCAGTTTAACGTCATGCAGGACGTAGAACCCCATTTAGGGAGATCTTAGTTTAAGGTCGTAGAGCTTGGACCATAGGGGTAGATCTTAGTTTAAGGTCTTAGAGCTCTGACCATAAGAACCTCAAAGTATGCCACATCGTGGTCCTATCCCCTGGATATGCGAAGATGCACTGAGAGATAGTGTCAAGAGTGTCGAGATTTTGCCTGGTCAGAATGAGGGGTGGAAGGCGTAATGTGAATCATGCGGCCATTCACTCAAGGACTGGGGGCACCGACGTAACGATATGGGAGTACTTCCGACCGTGGCGGAAAAGCAGCATCAATATCGCACTGACCATTGATGGAATGAGGCAGCAAACGAGCATCAACCGCTCAAGCGCCGGATTCATATCGATTTGCTGCCCGAGGCTCTTGGGGGCACCAGCCCGAGTCGGTGGGAGAGCACTGAGGAATTGTGTCCAGACCGCTCATGGGGGCTCCACCCAGGGTGTAGGCGATGGGTCCGAATGAAAGGGAGCATGAAGCCTGAAAAGTGGAAGAAACCTGACCAAGATGAACCTGACCCTCCTGGCAATAAACCAGAGTACTCTTGACACCGGTGGACCACTGCAAGGGGTCGAGAGACATGCCTTGAGGGTGACCCGAAGGCGGCGGATTCCCCAGAGAAGGGGGAATCTCTAAGAGGTGGGGGGCTGGACCCGAAGTTTCAAACATCCGGGCGTTCCTACGTATCCCATAAGGATGGGAATCAAGCCACATGTAGTTCTTGAAGCGCGACGCAACACAATCAGGCACCAGCACGGGGAGGGGTGCGGGTCTGACCCTCGCACACAGAAGAAGCGGTATTTGATATTTCTTGTTTGTCCTTAAAGGTGGATGGTTTTTCTTTGTGTAGCGACATGCCTGTGATTAAGAAATCCCTGGCGTCGCCATAATAATCAAGCCATGAAAGGCATTGATAAATGGCGTGGTTATTAACCAGCGCCCAACGTGAGTGTCCCCTGAGGAGAACGTCACGATGCAGTGCCGTTTCTCATCGGGCGGCCAAGACGATCACAGTTTACGGTCATGTGGTAGGACCAGACAACACAGTTTAAGGTCGTGTGGTTCGGACCGTGGAGGAATCCGCTTATTGCGATATGGCGGACCCAGCGGAGGTGGGAACATACCCAGCCCTGCGGTCACGCACGATTCCAGGAGAAGGATCCTGGGATAGGGGCCTGCGTATGTCCATCACCCGAGGGGCAGAGATGCTAGCCTCCAGCTATACTGGGCCCAGAATGCGATTGTTCGGGCGACTACTTCCTCCTTATGGGGACGAGGGTCCACCCACACATGGCCCTTAGGGAGGACATCAAGATATTTCCTCGGTGCTCAGATCGTGGGAGCCTCGAAAGACACCATCACCCTGGTTGGCCTGCCTAACATGTAGAGGTGTACTGAAGGTCAGTATGAAGAGAGTGTCGAGATTCCACTACAACGCACAAAGGCGGAGTGTGATGAGGACTGCGCAACCAATGTTCAGAGCCTGACAGAGCCGAAATGGCGATCAAGGATGTCGCTGACCATATTCGCAACACAACCTCCGATCGCGTCAGCCTAGGATGGGGCAAGCAAACGAGCATCAACCGCTCAAGCGCAGGATTCATATCGATTTGCGGCCCAGGACCCGCCGGTAAATCGACCTGGAGCGGTAGGAGAGCACTGAGGCATCGTACCCAAACCGCTAACGAGGATCCCTTTGAGTGAAGGCTCGAACAAGAGGAAGCGCGAGGCCCGACAAGAAACACAGGACTTGTCGGGATTGAATCCGACACTACGGGTCATAGACCGAAGTACCCAAAACATGTTAACAGATCACCGGAAAGGGTCGGAGGACTCACCCTGAGAGCAACCAAAAGACGGCAGATCCCGTGATCAACCAAGAGACGGGGCTGGACCTGAAACACAAGCGTCCAGGTGGTCCTACGTATCCCATTAGGATGTGAATCAAGCCGTACATAGTTCTTGAGAGGCAGTTTAACGTCATGCAGGACGAAAAAGGAAAAGAAAGGGGGGGAGCAGAAGGCATCCCCAAACGTGGGGGGCGTACAGCGTGACGAGAAAACCGACGTGAATGAGGGCATGGCCCCACGCTCACACCATACACCGCATACCTAGAGGCACTTGGGCCAAGGGCCCGAGATGGGATGGAAATTCCCGAAGGGTGGGGCTGGGCCTGAAACATGAATGTTCAGGTGGTCCGACGTATGCCATAAGGATGGGAATCAAGCCGCACGTAGTTCTTGAGGTGCAGTTTAGCGTCATGCAGGACGAATGCTGAACAGTTTAACGTCTTGTAGCTCGGACGTGGTGCATTTTAACGTCATGCGGGACGATGTACAGTTTAACGTCATGTTGGACGATGTACAGTTTAACGTCGTGTTGGACAAATGCTAAACAGTTTAACGTCTTGTAGCTCGGACGTGGTGCAGTTTAGCGTCATGCGGGACGAATTCTGAACAGTTTAACGTCTTGTAGCTTGGACGAAGTACAGTTTAACGTCATGTTGGATGATGTACAGTTTAACGTCATGTTGGACGTAACACTTGGCAGTTTAACGTCTTTCAGCGCGGACGAAGGTGCACTCAGGCAATGTACTGCTTGAGGAACCTAGCGTTGGTGGGAGGAGTGACATGCTCACCATCCATAGTCTCTAGGGAGTACGCGCCATTGGGATAGACCTTGTGGATGACAAAAGGTCCCTCCCACTTGGGCTCTAACTTGGGCGGCTTCCTGCCGGGGATCATCGGTGCTCTTAGGGCCAGTACTAGATCACCCTGTAGGAAGGAGCGGAGGCGAACCTTCTTATTGAAAGCTCGATCCATTCTGCTTTGATGCCTCTCCAAGTTGTGCAAAGCGCGAAGCCTATTCTCATCAAGTGCTTCCAACTCGACTAGACGGGCTTCAGCAACTCTGTCCGGCGCTTGCTGGTCGTAGACCGCAGTGCGCAAGGACGGTAACTGGATCTCGATGGGCAAGACGGCCTCAGCTCCATACACCAGGGAATAAGGAGTCATCTGGGTGGAATTGCGAGTCGTCGTCCGATAAGCCCAGAGGGCGTTGGGGAGCTTGTCCGGCCAACTCTTCTTGTTCTGACCAACCATCTTTTGCATAATGTTAGATAGGGTTTTGTTAAACGCCTCAATCTGTCCATTCGCTTGCGCATGATAGCGAGATGTATGGTTCGAGCGAATGTTGTACTGGGCGTACAACTTCTTCACCTCGGCTGCTCGGAAATTGGCTACGTTATCCGTGAGGATAGCGTGAGGCACTCCAAATCGATAAATGATGTTGGAGGTCACGAAGTCAGTGATAGAATAGGATTTGACCTCTATGAGCGGAATCGCCTCTGCCCATTTGGAGAAAAAGTCTTTGGCGGTCAGAATGAACCGGCACTGGCGAGCCGTCGCCGGCGGGTAAGGTCCCACAACGTCCAGTCCCCAGACTTCAAAGGGCAAGGAATACCTAGTGGTATGGAGAGGCTCCGGCGGCCGATGCACAAAGTTCGCATGAACCTGGCACGCATGGCACTTCCTGGCATACTCGATGCAGTCATGGATCATAGAGGGCCAGAAGTATCCCAACCTCCGAATCTGGTGGGACAGCTTCGGCCCAGTCTGGTGGGCACCACATGAACCAGCATGAACCTCTTGCATGACTCGTGGGTTCTCAACTCCCTGAAGGAAATGGAGGAGAACACCATCAAATCCGCGTTTATAGAGGATCTGCTCCAGGCCGGGGCTGCTCTGGAGGACAAACTGCGATGCGCGGCGTCGAACTCGCTCGCGCTCAGCCCGATCCGACGGAAGAATGCCATGTTGGAGGTACTCAACCAAATGCGTCCTCCAATCATGGGCTGATTCGACTGCAATATATGGGGTACTCGGGGCTCCAGGCACAGGGGAAACCACGGTGAGATTACTTACCGATGGGCCGCGTTCTCCCTCCGGGATAACGAGAGCGATGAGCCTGCGGTGCGTCACGCGGATGACCAGGTTGTCCTGTTCAGGCTCTGCGAGTGACGCAGCAAGGCTGGCCAAAGCATCTGCTCGACCGTTCTGCGACCGGGGAATATGGACAATTTCTGGCCGAGAAGGGAACTGGGCCATCAGAAGGAGGGTGCACTCCAGCAATAGCACATGTTCCGGCTTCCTGACAACATAGTCGCCATTGATCTGCTTAATGACCAGCTCGGAGTCCCCTTTCACACACAGATGGGGCACGTCGATCTCGAGAGCCAACTCGAGGCCAGTGATGAGGGCATGGTATTCCGCCTCATTGTTGGTACAGCCCTCTGACAACAGGAAAGAGTATGGCAGCACGCCTCGCTCCGGGGTAATGAAGACGATACCCAAGCCCACTCTGTTGAGCTTAGGATTATCGAGTCTTCTACTGGTGGGGCTCCGGGAGGCACCGTCAAAGTGCATTTGCCAGCATGAATCGGCATGATCGACCGAGAGAATGGTCTCATCAGGAAAGCCTAGATCCAGCGGCTGATTCGCGGAGGTCAGGTGAGCTGCCAGAAAGTCTGCCAATGCTTGCCCTTTGATGGCATTCTGGGACACATACCTGATGTCGAACTGCTGGAGAATCACATCCCACCGCACTAGACGGCCAGTCAACATAGGCCGGCTCAGGATATATTTCAACGGGTCTACCCGAGAAACCAACTGTACCTCATGGTGCTACAAGTAGTGCCGTAATTTCTCTACGACAAAATACGAGCGCCAGGTAGCTCTTCTCGATGGGGGAATACCTAATTTCCGCATCGAGGAGCATGCGACTGAGGTAATAGAGGCTATTCTTTGTTCCCTCGTTGTTCTTCTGGGCGAGAAGGGCACCCAGGGACCGTTCCAGTGCGGTCACATAAAGGACCAGCGGCTTCCCGGATACAGGCGGCATCAGACCGGAGGTTGAAGCAGGTACTGCTTGATTCCCTTGAAAGTGGTCTGACACTCTTTATCCCATACATAGGTGGCACCTTTCTTCATGAGCCGAGAAAAGGGCTTACACTTGCCGGCCAGATTCGCGATGAATCGGCGTATATAGGCTAAGTGGCCTTGGAACCCTTGCAGTTCCCGGATGTTACCTGGGGGAGGCATCTGGCTAATCGCCCTGATCTTCTCTGGGTCGATCTCAATACCCCGGTATCTTACCACAAATCCAAGGAACTTTCCGGAGGTGACCCCGAAGGCACACTTCAACGGGTTCATCTTCAGGCAGCGAGACCGGAGGAAGTCGAACACTTTCTCATGATCTTTGAGATGGTCCTGACGCTGGCGCGATTTGACCACCAAGTCGTCGACGTAGCATTCCACCAGTGTGCCGAGGATTGGCTTGAATATGCGGTGCATCGCACGTTGATAGGTAGCACCTTCATTCTTCAGGCCGAAGGGCATGACCTGGTAACAAAAGATACCTTGGGGGGCCCTGAAGGCAGTGAATTCCTCATCCTCAGGGGCCATCCGGATTTGGTTGTATCCGGAGTATCCATCCATAAAGGAGAGGGCTTGGAACCCTGCCGTGGCGTCAATCAACAGCTCTGTCACTGGAAGGGGAAAATCATCCTTCGGACAGTGGCGGTTGAGATCGTGGAAGTCGATGCAGACTCCGATCTGCGCGTTCTTCTTCCTGGCCGGCATAATGTTGGCCAGCCATTTGGGGTACGGAACTTCCCTCACGAAGTTGGCTTTGATAATCTTGTCAACTTCGGCCTCAACCATGGCACCGTGGAATGGGTGCATCTTCCTGGGAGGCTGCTTGAACCCGCGATGGTTCGCCGGGAGACCGAGGCGGTGGACGGCTACCTGAGGATCTAGCCCCGACATCTCGTTATAGCCCCAAGCGAACACATCACGGTGCTGCCTGAGAAAGTCCACATACTGCTGCCGCTCCTCATAGGGAATGGCAGCACTGACCAATGTGGGTCTTGGATCTGCTTCGGTTCCAAGGTTCACCTGTACTAACTCATCGACCGTGGCAGGGACGCCCTCCTCAAAGGCTGGGGGTGCATCTTCCACGTCCTCTCCACTCGGGGAGGGATCTTCCACAGGAGAGACTGCGTTGGAAACTGCATTGGGGCTACCAGATCCTGCTGGGCCGCTGGTGCTGGCACGGGCGGTCGCGGTCATCTCATCAGGAGACTCGCAGGCCGTCGAGACCATGGCTACGTCCAACCGATTGATCAGGAGGACGTAAGCGTCATCCAAACTGGCCCAGGGATCACTTGCAACAGCGACAGGCTCAACCTCACCTGCCAGGATCCGCTTATCCTTGCTCTTGTAATAGTCCGCGTCTAGATAGCGGGCTTCACATGAGGCAAAAGGAGAGGCATCTCCCTGAAGCACGCCTACTCGACCGTTAAGGGAGTATTTGAGGCATTGGTGGTATGATGAGGGAACCGCCGCATGAAGGTGGAGCCATGGCCTGCCCATCAATGCGTTGTACGCAGTGTCCTGAGAGACCACCATGAATTCGGTGTTGGCAACCAAGTCACCGAACTGGGTCTTCAAGCGTATCTTGCCGACCGGAGTTTGCTCGGTGCGGTCGTACCCCTGGATCCTGAGGTCGGAGGGAATCAAGTCATCCTCAGACAACCCCAATCTCCGGAGCGTCCGAGTTGGAATCAGGTTAATCCCGGACCCCGTGTCGACAAGACAGCGCCGGACTTCAAGGCCATTGAACTGGCCAGTAACATACAGCGGAAAAATGTGTCCCTATATAGGAGGGTCTTCATCCTTACCAGAGAACGAGATAACTTCCTGACATTCGGCGTGCTCGATCGTTTCGGCGTGAAAGGCCTCTGCAGCCGCAACCTCTGTCTCAAACTAGAGGGGGCTCTTCAGGGCTTCAGCGGGCGCCTCGCGCATCTCAGGCGACATGCGCAGAGCCTCATGGATGGAGAGCCTTGCTGGGATGTCGGCCAAGTGCTTCAGGACATCATACTTTTTGGCCAAGCGCGAGCCCCTGGTTGCATGAGATTGCTCTGCGGTTGGAGGCATGACGGGCCTTGCCGGTTGGACCGGCAACCGACTGGTACTTGGCGCATCTCGCTGTTCATTGGTTGAAGCCCGTGAAGTAGTCACCGTACTGGGGTCAGGAGGCCGGGATGGACTCGTGCCAGGGCGGAGCTGATCGCGACGCGGTTGAGGCGGTTCTGCCTGGTCCCACACCACAAACAGTGGCGGAGGCGAATCCGTCATCCCCGGATGGGGGGGCTGCGTACGTTGAGCTCGGTTTTGAGCCTGCTACCTAGTCTCAGTGGTGTGCACAGCCTGGTTGGAGGTACCAACTGCTGTTCCCCAGCGACTCTTGTTGTTGCGGTTCTTCCGACGGTGGCGACGACCGGGGACACTAGGGAGGTCCACCTGGTGTTCTTCAACGTCGGTAACCGAAAAGGGATTTACCAGCTTGACGGTATTAACCAAAGCATACCCAACACTGTCATCGGACGAATCATCCATCACCGGGCGGATCCGAGGAGGGATCCCCATCTCCAGGGGCATGAAATCACCAAGAGTGCGGGATAGTGGCAGAACTGGCGGGGCGCGCTCTTCCTTCTTGCACCGCCGCCGTTTGCTCTTCTCGGAAGAGGCAGGCTGGAACGACGATGCCGAAGCAGCACCAGCAGATTCTGGGGGCTCAGGCTGATTCAAGCGCGCACGGATGATTCCATGTGCACGAATGGTCGTCTTGCGGGCCATCCAGTTATTATACTTCTGGGATCCGCGATCGGAGACCAGCTGCCATTCGTCCTCGTTGCCACTATCGTCATCTGATCCCACGAACACGCTCGCCACTTGTGCTAGAGCTGGGCCCAACCTGATTACATTGTTGTTAATCTGGTCTTGGAGCCAATCCTTAAACACATACCACCGCTGGATGGTGTGCCCCAGGGCCCGATGGTAAGGGCAGTAGCGGGGGTTATCCGTGAGATGTGCCTCCTATGGCCTCCAACACTCAGGCATTCGCACAATCCACTACTCCAAGGTGCTCCGGAAATAACCGAGGACCTGATCCGCGTGGAATGAGTAAGTCAGGTATCGCGGGCCCCTGGGAGCGTGGTCTTGACGAGGGGCTGGAGGGTCCTGCCGAGGAGGTGGACCCTGATTATCTCGCCTAGGTTGTGGCGGTACATTACGCGGAGGGGCCGGCTGGTTCTGGGGCTGCCGCTGCTAGGCCGGGAACTGAGCCCGTGGAGGCGGATTCCTGTGAGGCTGTGGAGCTGGCCTCGCCGGCAGCAGCTCCAACGGCCTGGGGGCCTCTATCTGGGCAACAGCAGCGGGCTCAGCCCTGCTGACTCTCCGTGCAGGAATCATAGGAGGCAGCGGGTGTGCCTGACTGGCCTGTTGCAGGGCTTCCTCAAGACGTTGAGCTTTGACTGAGAAGTCCCTGAACCCTCCGGGGTAATTCTGAGTGATCAAGGAAGGGACCAGCTCGGTCTTGACATTCCCGACGCACATTGTCAGCAACTGCTCCTGAGTCAATGGAATGTCAAGAGAATACGTGAGACCCTTCCATCGGGCGACGAAATCTGAGACTCGCTCATCAGTCCTCTGCTTGCACTTGAAGAGGTCTGCGATGCTCGTCTTCTGGGTCGTGGAACTGAACTGGTATAGGAATGGTCTATGAAGGTCCTCCCAGCTAGTTATCGACCCGATGGGGAGCTGGCTGTACCAGACAAATGTTGGCCCTTCCAGTGTCTGGACAAAGCAGCGAAGCTTAGCGGCCTCTTGCTGCGCCGGAGTCCCCAACATAGGCCCTCACCTCGAGTTGAAATGGGCCAAATGTTGTGGCAGATCTCCAGTCCCGTTGAAGGGGGCGAAAGTGGGGTTCCCGAATCCCTGAGGTGCCGGCATGTCATCCACCCATGCTGGGTATGGCTTGCCGTCCGGTGGGATCGCCACCTGCCGAGTCTCCAAGGCATCCAAGCGGGCGATGAGTGCCACCATCGGATCATCCGGACATGGGTTCCAGTCCTTGCGAGGATCTCTAACCACGAGCGCATTGCACGGCCCTTCAATCGGGTCGTCTACCGGGTCATCGAACTCGGCAGCTCGTGGGATGGCGGGCAGAGCGGCCCTTGGGGCAGCGGGAGGAATCCGAGCGGGGTCTCTCAGGTAGTCGCGCCGCTCGGGAGGGTGTGGTGAAACATACCGTGCCCTCTTGCCATAGGCAATGGCCTCTCCCCTGTCGGCGAACCCGGAATAATCACGGTTGCCCGGGAGAGTCTCGTCGAGGAGTGGTTGTTCCTGTCCCTACTGTCCTGGACTAGGATCACCGTAGTCAGGCCGCTGCTCTGCAGTGCGCTCGGCGAGGAGCTGGTCAACTAGCTTCTTCTGCTCGGCGAGCTGTTGACGTAGCATAGCCTTCTCGGGATCCTCCTCTGCCCTCTTCATGGAGGCAGATGGGTCGGCGGGCTTTATAGCCCCGCCGTGTTCTTTACCTTTGCTGACGTTTCGGCTCAACGTCAGTGCTTCAGTGGGTGGGGGGAGACCGAGGAGGTTCCTATGGTGACGAGTAATTCTCACTGATGGATCCAACAATGGCTTGTCTTCGGGGGAAGAGCCCCCGTCGAGAAGTCCCAAGCCGTTCCCCTCTCCCGACAGGTCGGCCATATTGACCGTTTCCGTCCCTGGGGATGTACCCTCAGGGCCACCCAGTGAATCGGGCTGTCGGTGAATCGCACTTAAGCGTAGGGAAGAATACTTCCCCCATCCACGGATATACACGTGGGGGGTGGCTTCCCCGATAACCCTGCGGAGTACTTGAAAACACTCGACGCATCGTTGTTGGAGGGCCTCGTGGTGCCCAAATAACCCGGGGTGCCGAACCGCGGGGAGCGTGGCCAGGCCAATATGACGGCACTGCTCACCAATATCATCCAGGTGTGCTTGACTCCCAGGATATGGCATTTGTAGGCGGTGAAGACGGGAGTGAGTCTCCCGGAGAGTTCGGAGGAAGCATTCGAACTCATCCGGGGTGAGTGATTCGGGTGCATCAAAGTCCGGTCCTGCGACTGGCCAAAACCTCTCAGGGAAGTGGCCCTCTGCAAGGACGTTCCAGAAGCTCCACGACTCAAACTCGGGACCCAGGTCTCCTTGGTCCTCTTCAACGACTGGGAATGGATGGGGAACCGGCAGTGGTGCCGAGGCGGGCCGTCGGGCCGACGGGCTGGCCGGCGGTGAATACGGCGAGCAGGCCGATTGGCCTCCATATCCCGGGCCGCCCTCTGAGGGTGGCGGTGCCCCAGCTACCACATCACGATAGGATGGGCCAGTGAGCGAACATCCAGCCGTAGCGTCGGTGCTCGCCGAGGGTGCACTAGATCGTGGTTCGACCGTCGGTCCCCAGAAGAAGTCTCCGGCTTCTCCGATCGAGGCAGATGGTGCTTCCGGAGGGGCCGGTACCGACCGCAAGCTTGATCCATGGGGGTCTACCAGGCCCTCACTACTCCGGATATACCTTCGGAGAGAAGCGGGGATCGTATCGATCTCGCTCTCGGGAAGTACGAGGCTGACGTGCCGCATTCCTACCCCTGCCCTTGACTGGAGGGATTGGGGGGAGGGCTCTGTCGCCGAATCGTACTCCGCCTCTGTATCAGAGAAACGAACTGGTCGGATCTTTGTCCGGAATTCCCTAACATTCCTCCCTCTACGTCGACGCCTTGCCTTCCTGCCCCTGGGTGGTTCTTCGGGGTAGGGCTGATCTCTGTCCTGGCGTCCTCCGGCCGCACCAGTGCTGGGGCAAAGAGGACTGAAAACCAAGGTGCGAGGGGCACCGGGACAGATATCAAAGGGGACGCAGGGAGAGATGATTCTGGGCAGGCCTCTGGACCGGGATCGGAAGGTGGGATGACCCATGACTCCTGGATCGGCCACACGGAGTAGACCCCGCTGGTGAATAGCGCTACCGCGAAGTGGTCCGCGGTGGCTATTTCCTGTACCAGCAACCGGGAGAGTCAACCCAACCTTCCTTTGGGGCGGTCGGGGCCTCGATCCAGGTCGGGAATAGACGTGCCCCGGCTCAGGATGCGCAGGGGCCTGGTGATTGGAGCCAGCAGTGGCTTGGGCCAACGCGACTGCTGTTGCTAGGGCCCCAAGGTGGGCATCCTCTTCCGCTCGTGCCCGACGTTGGCGTCGGGACAGACGGGTCGGGATGAGCGGCGTAGGCATGTGGAGAGCCCGCTCTTCGACTTGAGAAGCCTGGAGGCGGCGCCGACATGGCCTGGCGGGAGCCCTTATCGCGGATCCCTGGAGCGAATCTCGGATAGGGTGGTCCCATACATCTTCCACCTCATCCGCATAGGGGAGGGAGCTGTTGGAGCGTTCCGGGGATAAACTCTCGAAGCGGTTGGACATCGAGGTAGGCAGCGATGCCTCCCTGCGTGGCCCTCGGGGGCGGCGGTGGTGGCGAGGTACAGCTTCCTCGAGGCCTAGGAGAGCCATGTCCCTGGTGGGGATGAATCCCTCTTCCTCATATCTCCGCACCAAGTTGTTGATCACCCTTCTCTGGATGACCACCGAGGGGGAGGGAGGGCTTGGTTGCCCCGCAGCTGCGGCTGCTGGGATGACTGTGGAACGGGCGGGACCACGCGGAGTAGCCGCGTCGGTGTTTCCCCTACCCCTGCGCCAGTGGGCGGGCGGCGATCGGGCACTGGATCGGGCGACCTGATTCCTGAAAGCAGGGAGACGAACCTGTTAACACTGACAGGAAAAGGAATCGACAACCGACCGTTAGTGCCACGACGCCTTCCGTGGGGGGAACTCAGGCCATCGATGTCGTGAGACGGAGTGCCCGATTTCCCTTCCCCAGCCCCTGGCGGGTAAAAACTGAATGCTCCGCCGGGCAACACGCTGGTCTTCCAACACCTCTGAAAGCCATCGGTCTTCGTATTGAGGAGAAGAGATTCACGTCGGGTTCACCATTTTTCTGTTTCGGTGCGGATGTGCGTCGGGTTTCTGTTCCGACGTTGTTCCGCCCGGACGCGTTCATGCGTGCTCCCGTCGACCCGAGGGGATGGGAGCGCGACTTGTGGCCCCGCAGTCCCGTTTTCCAAGGGCGGGCAGCATCCGTCCCTTATTCAGGGGCGTCTACTCCTTGATCGAAACCGGGATGATGGGATGTCGGCTCCTCCTTCCGTGGACGTCTCCTCGGAACTCGTCGCCTAATCCGGCTCTCACTTATAGATTTAAGACATGCTCGTGAATCTTGTTCTCGGCGCCATATCTTAATGGACACCGGTTAATTACGCTGCTTCCGCCCGGACGCTCCAAGGAGTCTGGTCGGGGCAGCAACCTGCGGTGAGGAGACCGGGTGGCTCCGGGTGTTGGGGGTGTGTCTTAACACTCCGGCTCTGCATGTCTGTCTTCCGTCCCTAATAGGGCTTCTCGAAGGCGTGGTGGCCTGAGGCATCCTGCGCTGGGTGCGGGGAACTACATTACCTGAGGTTTTCCTCAGCTTCCCATGTTTAACACGGGGTATGCCACGAGTTTAACGTCCAGCGGGGATGGCATCAGACTGATCAACACGAGGAGTGGATCAGATGACAGAACCCCTTGCGGGAAACCTCCAACGCTGGGGCCAGCACAAGGGCAGCTTCCCGAGTGAAGTGGAGTGGAATGAATTGGCATGACCCCACCGGGATGTGGCGGCCTGGGTAAGGATCAGGATGAATGATGGAGTGAAGAGCTTGGACCCCGTAGGGGCTTCCTACGTTCCGCGCGTTAGCACAGATCAAAGTCAGCGTAGTTCGAATATACAGTTTAACGTCATGCTGGACATTGGCAAGCCGACTCACGAAGAGGTCGAGGCTGCCGGGCGGAGGATTGAACCGAACCACCTCGCACAGAGGGGGATGGAACGGCCGGGTGGATCACAGTTTCACGTCATGCTGGACGTTGGCAAGCCGACTCACAGGGAGGTTGAGGCAGCCGGGCACAGGATTGAACCGAACCACCTCACACAGAGGGGGATGGAACGGCCGGGTGGATCACAGTTTCACGTCATGCTGGACGATGAAATGAGAAATAGAAAAAGGCAGTGGGGAAACACAATGGAGATACACACGTGCAGTCTCCCACAGGGGCGGATTCATAGGTGAATCGACGCAAGTGTGAACCCGGGAGGGGTCCACTGATGGATGAACCAACGTGAATATGACCGGGACGACCAGGTGGTGGGCTTGAACCTCGGAGAGGCTTCCTACGTACCCTGTTTAGGAGACAGGGATCAAAGTCCACGTAGTTCGTTCTGCCAGGACTTAAGCACTGAGGCAGCCCGGATGCGGCAAAACTCAGTTGGAGAGGGACTTGGGCCGGAGGTGGGAGACCTCGATCCTTGTCACGCCCTCTACTGGCTTCGGCAGTGGGGAAGCGCAATGGAGATACACATGTGCAGCCCCCCACAAGAAAATAGGGGTTTGTAATACCCTACCCCCATGGGCGAAGGCCACTCCAATTAAATCATCCCTAAAGAGGGGCAATCCCGACATCCCTGTAGAGACGAGCGGGTGGGGGACACATCCAAACCGGGGGGGACCCTGCGTGCGAGGCACGAGATCGGGTGATGCGGACGGTTTAACGTCTTGGCGGACGAAGTACAGTTTAACGTCGTGTGTTGAGGACGAAGCGGACGGTTTAATGTCTTGCCGGACGAAGTACAGTTTAACGTCGTGTGTTGAGGATGAAGCAGACGGTTTAACGTCTTGCCGGACGAAGTACAGTTTAACGTCGTGTGTTGAGGACGATGTACAGTTTAACGTCATGTTGGACGAAGCACTCGACAGTTTAACGTCTTGCAGCGTGGACATAGGTGCTTGGCAGTTTAACGTCTTGTCGCACGGAAGATGGAGGCTAGGCAGTTTAGCGTCGTACAACTTGGACGTTGGAGCGCCGCCAAAGGGTCTGTGTCACTTCGCGCGAGCCTGGAGGGCCGCACGGGAAGACAACGCACGGTGTGGGCACCCAGGATAAAGATCATCGGGCGCCACGCAGGCGGGTACCCTCAGGGGGTCAAAGGGGGCGCCCCCGGCGGTTTGCACGCAAAAGAGGAATTGGCGCGCAATATCGCGGGTCGGCGCGCAAATGGGCAGGCTGGCGCGCAATTGGGCCAGCGCTTTGCGCGCAGATGATTGAGATTGCGCGCACCGGGCTTCGGATAGCGCGCAGGGGCAACGGCTCATTCTTTAACGAATGGCCACTTTGAAAATGGGGGGTGCGCGCAATCGGGCCGGATTGCGCGCACCAGGGGGGGAAATTGCGCGCAAGAGGATTCTTTTGCGCGCGAATGCCTTTAAGTGAAGGGTTATTCAAAGGAAAGGAGCCAAAGGGATTGCGCGCGAAGGCGAACCCCGAGGCTTTCTTGCGCGAAAGAAAAGAGGTTACCTGAAGATCGGCATTGCGCGCGGAGGGGGTTGGATTGCGCGAACGAGCGACTCTTCGAATTCCGGGAACCTTCAAAACGTCGGGGGTCGCCTTATATTTATAGGCAAACCCGGTCGCGGAATCTCGTTCGCGGGCGCGCAATTTCCTTCGCAGGCACGGAATTGGGCCCGGCGCGCAAGGGAGTCGCGCGAGCCACAGGCGCGCAAAATTGCGCGCCGGGCCAGCGCATTGCGCGCATCCCGGGAGGTTTGCGCGCCTTACTTCAACTTTGCGCGCGGATCTCCAAAAATCCGCGCAAGGCCTCCGGGCCCTCCGAAACATGCTTCTGACTCCAAATATGACCTCGCTTTCCGCATCCGGAGCTTCGTTTGGGAACAACGGACTTTTCCGGCGTCTACAAACATTATTCATTCCGGTATATTGATTGATCATTTTTAGTTATTAAATTGAAAGCTGTGTCGAACTCATGCTTTAGGGGATGAATTCATGTTAATGAAGTTAATTGAAAAATTCTACAGAGAAACTGGTTGAGAATGTGAATCTGATTGAGAAACAAATGTGGAAAACTCAGAACTAGTATACACATTATGCATATTCCAAGATTATAGACATTTCTTTTGAGGTAGGACATATTGTAATTCTAATAATCTCACCACGGATAGTGTTATGTGTTATGGTATGAAAGGTAAGATATGCCCACAGTTCATTAGACTATATAAAATACATGATATTGCTTGATCGGTTTCCTACAGAGTATATTTTCCTCCGACATTATCTCTAGTACACAATGTGTTTCATGTTTCAATGTTGAGAATATATGTTCCATATTCATTTTTTGTTTGGAACCAAGAAGTTTTTTAGTTAGAAGAGAACCTTTATTCACAAAAAAACATATCTAGATTTTTATTAATAGAGAGAATGTATTGTGGAATAAGGTGATTGAACATATTAAGCTTTTCATGGGGAAAACATTGAATATGAACCATTTTCAAAATATAAAAATTCTATGAGGGAATGATACGATAAATTATTTAATAATTACATAAATAATTGAATGGATGCAATTTCACAAATTCGGGGAGAATATAACAAACCAAGTTACAATAAAAAATATTTCTTTATAACACGCCATGGATTTATAGATAAATTTAACATTTAAATCATGATACAATATGTCACCAAAAAAGATCACTTTTCTTTTACCAAGCCCATAAACATTATTTTCCCCATATGTGGTATGTATTTTGAAAAACTTACTTACATAGTTGCATTCAGTAAGATGTTTAGAGGCTAATAAGAAAAACATAATTTCTATTTAATAGTATTATATAATTATGAATAGTAATATGAATATTAATATGACCCTTGTCAATAGTATATCAAAATATTATTTTATTACGTTATGGTTTTATGATATTGTTATCATAATTAATTTTTCATTGTGATATTACGCGAAATATAGTTTTAAATTTTTTATTTTCTGAATAAATTTTTATTTGCATTAAAATTTTAAATATTCATATTTAGAATTTTTTTTCAATTTTTTTTTTCAATTTTGAATTCATAATGCCGATAATAAGTTATGGTTAATTTTTTTATAATTATATAAAATAATTTAGTTTTTCGGGAATAGTTAAACTATTGTTTTGTGATTTTAGTATGATTAATAACAACAAAATGATGTTATAATTAATATAAAATGATGGAAAACATGTGTACATTAAAATATGATATGAGGTTTCCCATGTGTCCAATACAGTGGGAAAATACCATGGGAAAGCCAATGGATTTTCAAATACCAGTATTGAGGAGTCCGATGAAATTATTAAAATCATTATATATCTTTTACTATAAATACCAACTCATTATGTCATTTCATTCACTATAAATTCATGATCCCCAAATATATGGTATTTTAACCTCTATAGGAGTCATCATAAAGTGTCCCCATTCCCCCAAGGGAACATCCTTCATGTCTTAGGTGTTACTCTACACAGTAAGGTAATCTACCACCCTACTCTTTGTGGAGCATCCAATTTATATTTCTATCTTTTAATTTCAATTGGATTTTGTTGTTATATTTCATTAAATACTCCCCTCACAATCCTTAATAATAATAATGACGAGATACCCCATTTTAGTTTATCACTATATTTTATAAATTTTATGTGACATCATTTGAATGCCGAATTTTCGTATTGGATTTACCATCTTCTCTTTTTATTTTGAGTTCCTTAATTTATTTTTTCATTCATTGCCTCCATTCATCCATATGTAATGATCACAGAAATAAATTACATGTACCATAATGTTTTTATTATAATAAAAGGGTTCCTAATCATCTCTCCATTCCCCTTCTTTTATACTAGAAATGAAAACACTGCCCGAGATGTGTTAATGTATCATGTTCAAGGGCGAATGGTTTTCAATTGCTAATACCATCTCTAATTATGGTCATAAAACAATTGTTTATATTTATCTAGACTATAATATAGGTATTACAACTTATTCATGGTTCTAGAATATGTTTGTACACATGATAAATCAAAATGAGTTCGTTGTGATAAAAACATTCAATTAACCCAAACAATCATCTTTATGTTTTATATAATGATTCATATTCACAATAAATAACCAAATGAATTTTATTATAATGTAATAATAGATATTTTAACAAATAAACTACAATTTCAATTATAGAAAACTATTATTAGCTCATGTTTTTATACTTACATTAATTTAATTAGTCCGGACATGAAAAAAAAGGAATAAAATACTCCCAAAAAATAAAATTGAGCCTCTTAAACACATCAAGAAGGACACAAATGATCTTATTATAGATATAATAAATCCTCTATATAAAGAATAGGTTGTTGATAAATTAATTAAGGAATTTAATATGGTTATCGAGGACATAATGATATGTTTTAGAACACCATCAAACATAAGGTAAGTGTGTTCTTAAAAAAACATCCATTTTCATTGGCATTACTCTTATTATATACATACCCCAATAATCATTCTTTTTAATCACATTTACTCAAAATAATATCGGTGATAAAGTTCACTATATGTGTTCCAACCATAATCCTACTTTTATTTATGAGTAGATATAATTTTTAAAATGATCATTCAAAATGTTTTCACAAAATACATCCTGATTCAAGGGATTTTCTCAAATTCATACCTATTTTCGTTAGAAATCAATAATAATTTTTTTCAACCATTATCATTATAAAATTAATAATTTTTTTTGAAAAATACTATCATTATTATACTCTTGTTTTATATATATACTTCTCCCAAAGAACACTTCTTTTAAAAGAAAAATAGTATTTATCTCAAGAATTAATCGATACTATTATAAGAGTATCTTCATCTATTTCAATAAATTTTATGATTATTATGTACTATAACCTCTAAAATATTTAATTTAATGGTTTATGATTGTTTTTACTGTCTATGAAATATCATAAAACCCTTAAACAATTTACTGTAATTCGTCCGTTTTTAGGATTAATGTTCGGGGAATGTTATGATCATTTCATATGTTAGTTTCAATGTGAATGTATATTTTTATTATTTTTATGCCCGTTTTTATGAGGAATTCATTTGAAATATTAAGTGACATTTGGGGACTTATATATCCCATCGATGCCTTAGTTGGTCTCATATCACAAGCTATTGCCTTGGCACAATGCATTGATAAAATGATTATTTATTGTCTTGACATGAAGCATTGACAGTATGTTTATGATTTCAACAATTGTGCATTCCATCATTATTAAACCAGAAATAGAATGTTCATGAGGTTATTCAACTATTATGAAACCATTGATTATTCTTTATTATGGAATTATTTTTTCACCTCTTATTCATGTCATAATGTGTTCAAGTTCATTTTTACTGGCATGTGATTTTAAATATTTATCATGCCTAATATTTATGCTTATGATTTATTCCACTGTATTGCTTACCCCTACTAAGAATTTTATCTCACCCCTATGTTATGTTTATTTATCCTAGGATAGGAAGAGGGTAATTGGGAATGACATGTAGAAATATCATAGGATTTATGGATGTGGTCAAAGGAGTTTCAAAATTGTTTTTTCTTATCAATTTGCATTATTGAACTAATTTATGTATATAGTTTTCTAAAAATAACAAACTATTCATTCCATTTTTAAATGATATTATTGTAATTATTACAATGTAATCAAATAAGTCACTAAATCTAGGAAATTGGGTTCGGGTATTTATATTTGTATTAGAGGATGTTTTCTAGAAAACATGGAAACTAAATTTACAAATCATAAATTTGGTAACAAAAAACTAAGATTGTCTTTGAGGATAAAAATTCAAGAACATCCTATACATTATTAATTAATATATTATATGTATATTTCTATAATATAAATTCCTATATTGAAATAAGAATTGGATGTGTTTCTAGAATGGATGTACATAGGAGTAATAACTCCAAAAAAGAGTTTCAGGATTCACCCGGTTATCCTAGTACACAAAAATGGGCATTACTGCACACCTATTTTTTCACTCCATTGTGATATTCTTATGATAAATCAAATTTTATTTACAATACCTTATAAAGGATTTAAATGTAAATTTTTATTCAATGAATCCTTGTATATGATTATGATATTAGTTTTGTATTATATTTAAATTTAACAAATGTATTATTTTATATTAATATTATACATTATGATTGATAACATAATGTATTAAATTCCATTATTTAGAAATGGAAACAATTAGAAGGAATGGAAACCGATAAAACTCGTGCGTCCTATGTAGGAATTTCCCCTCGATACAAGATAATTATATTGGCTTTAGTATTGGGATTATTGCGGAGAAACATATTAATTTTCTAGGGAAAAAATGTTTTTGAATAATAACCTCACCCATATGGAGAATCCATATCTATAATGTGGGGTTCTATGTTATACTACATTATGAAAAAGAAACATCCATCATTTTATTGTAATACAAATCCATCTGTCACAGAAAAATGAATAAGTTCAGTAGAGATGATTTTTCTCACATTTGGATGTAAAAAAAGATATAAGGTTTTCATGAATTTTTATCGACTACTGGGATATATGGATCGGTGGTGGCCATTAATCCCAGACCTAAAGAACTAGGATGAACTTGAAGAATTATAATGGAGGGATTCTGTGGAATTATTCTTAGAAAAATAACTACCTCATGAATAGTCAGTAGATATTGAATAAAAATTTCTATATTTGAGGAAAAAATAGGATGATAATTTTTCTGTGAATGAAGATAAATTCACATGTTTAGAATTACATTCCCCCATATATGTATGTTATTCATGGAGAATGATCGATAGATTAATTTATGGTTTAAAAGAATTCCTCTCTTGGGATCTAGTTTCATAATGTTTCTCATCATATAAAGATATAGTCTCAGGTGTAATGAAGATGGAAAAAGTATTCTCTAAGGCATATGATTTTAAGGGATATAAAGAGAGGAATAGGGCTTCCAAAAACACTGGAACAGAAATACAGAAATTGGGAATAAGGTATGAGGTGACCATCCACCCTATGAAAATTTTGAGCAGAGACACCATGGTACTTTCCTAAACGGTATGAGTGTTTTTTAAAAGTGTATAAAAAACCAAAACTATGAAAGGGTTGTAATATGAAGAAATATTATACCAATGATCAATTCTACAATTCACGGTAGTTGGAATTTTATTCAATTGATTGTAATAGTAGTCATGGAATCGTTCTCAAAAAAATGCTATGGGAGTAAGGACAATCTTCTACGATCCCAACTACTGACACTGAAGTCCCTAATGATATGGTGGAAGGTACTTTAATTGTTTTCTAAAACTAATAAAACTAAATATTTGATCATGGATCATCACATTCATTCATATATTCCTAGTTTCCCATGACGATAAAATTTTTCTAATTTGATTTAATTAGGGAGTTGTCAATAAAAACTAATAAGGAATGTATCATTACAACTAATATGTTTGATGAATTCCAAATTATGACATATAAATATTATTTATCTTCTAATTTTATAATCATACCATTAATTTTCATCTGTATAATCTTCTATATAGATTGGACATGGAATCATGATATAAAAATCTATTGTTAGAGGATGGGGTTAAATTTTTTTACAATAATGTAGAATCCATTATGTTTAGATAAGAAACATCATCATCAAGATATTATATAGATCAACCCCCTATATATAAGGCTCCACCCTTAAACATTACTTAATCTTCAGTTAATTCCAGAATACATGTTGAAGATATTTTCAGGTTTTGAGTTTTAGAAAATTAGATCATAAATCATGCATTACATTCCTTATTTAAACAAAGTGGTTACATAAAAGATAGTACTCATTTTTCCAATCAACGGAAACATATTTAAAAAAAATCATGGATTATTTCTTGAAACTTCCTTGACACTGTCATCACATTATGTACCTTTCCTTGACCTGTGAAAAACATTTCAAAAACTTGGGATGAGCATAAAAATCTCAGTAAGGGATATAAAAGTACGAAATGAAAACATTAGTCCATGTATGAAATCATAATTTACTCTTAAAACATAATAATTTTTACATACCTCATCAAATCATGAATAAATCATAGAAATAATAAGACATAAAGGTAACATGAGGCATTCATAACATTCTTACGTAGGGAGTAACCCTCATGGTTACGTTTGGAATACCCATCATGTTATATTCCTTAAATCTCTTTGGATAAACTTTAACGTTTAACCTATTTGTGTTACCCAATGCATTGGAGAGCAATATCGGGATCACCCGCCCTTAGTTTATCACGAAACCACCTGACATCATAACAATGCCCAAGAACCATAACATAATCGTATCACATAAAACATGCATAAAGGAAACATAACATTTCCACATTTAATTCAAAATATATCAATAAAACACGTTGATATAATATAAAAATTATGAAAACCATTTTTAATACCAAAATAAAAGAAAATTAAAACATGGTATTTATTTTTCATTTTAAAAAATTGTTATGACTTGTAGAGGAAGCCGAAACTCAAATAATGGTCACGACGGCGAAGAAGTCATAGTCGCCGCATATGTACGACAAAAAAATTCCCTTTTGTCATTTAGTAAAATGCTTCGTATAAAAAGATTTCATTTGAATAAAAGTAAAAGACAAAGGGGTTTATACATTGTATAAGATAAAGTTGTCTATAAAACAAAATATGCCTCAATGAAAAGAGATTGAGACGATGTCTCGTACCTCGGGTCTGACTTGACTCGATTTTTCTTTAACGTCATGAATAATAAAAATGAGTTAGTTTCTACTTTCTTAAGAACCGTTTTCAAGTTCATTATTCCTTTTATATAACTTATTACTATTTTATGAACACTATGTAATTATTTAAGTTAATAATGGCTGTTTTTTCAATCATTGGTACTTGAGTAAAATATAAACACTTTATAATTACAATTTGTTCATGTGGTAAAATATCCATTATATACAGAATTATATTCATTATGTAGATATAATATATATCATATATATCCATTATACACATGCATTTATAATATTACATAACATTTAGAGGTAAGAAATGAAATGCACCGTTCATGGAGACTGTAAGTCGTACGTACGCATGAATGCTACTTTCATTTCTATTTCCTATTTAATTGAATTGATTCATAATAATATAAAGGTATATTATAATTACAGTATATTATCATATATAATATCATTAACTTCATCATTTATATGTCCCATATATGGAATTAACGAATCAAATCACTTTGAGGGGGCGGTAGTACGCACTTTCTAAAATGAAGATATCACGTTTAACCATAATGGAAGCCATAAAGGTATGCCATAAATTAAAAATACAGAAGCATAAGGAAAACATATTCATATTATATATCATATATAAATATAGTGACATCTTAATGGCCACATTTTAATGTGTTATAAGAATATTGAACAATCATCGTTTCGTGAGGCAGAAATTCACCATCCACTGAAACAGTATGTTCTTTAACCATTAGATGTAGGTGTGTGTAAGTGTATCTTGAATAATTATTATAACAAAATCATAGTATATTTAACATACTGGTTTTTTTACAAAAGAAATGAATAAAAATAGTTTAGGGGGTTGGAGAAGCAAAATAAAACAAAAAAACATTAGAGAAGACTTTACCTTTAATTCGGGCAACTCTTCATGTTTTGTACCAAAAGGGTTTATTGAAGATATTTATGCCTAAGGTAAGGATTGTAGAATGAATATAGGGATGTTGAGAGACGAAATGAGTAGAGTTTGGCCATGAAAAAGGCTTTAGATGTGTGTGTAAAGATGTAGAGGTGGGGGCCTTTTATAAGAGGAGAGGAGGGGCACTCTTGGAATGTTATAAAATGATACTTTATATTGAAATGTGTTTCAGATTTAAAAGGTACCACATTGAAATATTTCTAGGATAACGTGATAAGGGTTTTAAATATACTCATCCAATAGGACTTTCACAAGTGTATGTCTTAGATTTTGCATTATCGTTTCATTTTATTTAAATCGTTCATAAATGATATAATTGTTGCATCATCATGATGTCATAAATAAATTAATTTATTTAATGTCTAAAAATTATAAAAAAATACTATGACTAATAAATCTGTGTACCTTTCCAATGACTATTTATAGTATAATAGATAATTTTTGTAGGAAGAAATAAATTTTTTTTACTCAGGTGATACAATTTTTGTTATATTTAACTTTCTTTAAAAATAAAAAGATAAAAAGTCATTATCATACCAAAGTGATTCCATGGGGTACCCAAGTATGGAACAAGGAATCCCATGGTCTTCCATGACCCAACAAGTAAAATTAAGACACATTTTGGGGTCATTTTTGTTTGTTATGGTATTATTTTATTATCCTTAACTACCCGATTACTAATTAATCAAGTTCATTAAAGATAATTAATGTTGTTACTATTCATAATGTCCAAAAACAAAAGAATATTGATTAAATAATTTGGAACATTTGATTCCAAATATGTAATCCATTTTACCAAATTACAAACACCGAAATTGCAATAATTTATGTACAAATAATTCACGTTGTCAAAACAAATAGCGGGTTTTTTAGAAACAATATCTATGAAATGATTGGCACTTGTTTATGCCCCATTCCGATGTTAAATTAATTCCAATAATAACCATTCGATTAAATGGAAAAAATATATTCTATTTACACATTAAAACCAATTAAAAAGATAATCTATCCATATAATTAAATTAGATGAAAATGCAGTTTTGATGTAAAATGCAGTATTTTTAACTATTCATTAAAAAATAAACATTGATAGAAAAATACCTAAAATTTGTCCAAAGTAAATTTCAATTTCCCAATAATAAATAATATGTTTATTTTGAAAAAGAGAGATTATGAAATTGTAAAAAAATTTATTTAAAAATGGTATGCCATCAAAAGGCAGTAAAACAATCTTTTAAAAATAGTAGTGTATTCCATTATTAAGATTTGATTTATTCTCGTTTTAAGAATCTAAAACACTATATAATTCGTAAATAGACATAGATAATAATATATATTATTAATTACTCACTTGGGATGTTACATCCTTCCCCCATTTAGAAAATTTTATCCCCGCAATTTATTTACTTATCGAAAAAGTGGGGGTATTTAGCCCTCATTGCATTTTCAGATTCCCATGTTGCCTCTTCACTCATGTGGTTTTTTCACAAAACCTTTACTTGATGAATCAACTTATTCCACAACAGTTTTACCCTGTGGTCAAGAATATGGAATGGTTGTTCCTCATAAGATATATTCTCTTCCAGCTGAATTACCTCTGGACTCAAAACATGAGATGGATATGGCATGTAATTCCTTAACATAGAAACATGAAAATCATTGTGTACCTAAGATATACTCACAGGTAAATCCATTCGGTATGAAACTGATCCAATACTCTCCATAATTTCATATGATCCAATTAACCTTGCACTCATCTTTCCTTTCTTACCAAATCGCATCACACTTTTCCATGGTGAAACTTTGAGAAAAACATGATCACCTACCTCAAAAGAGAGATCCTTCATCCTGTTGTCCGCATAACTCTTCTACCTGCTCGGAGCTGTTCTCATGTGTCTATGTATCAGCTGAACTTTCCCTGCCAACTCATCTACAAATTCTGGTCCCATCAACTTCCTTTCACCTACTTTATCCCAAAAATCTGGAGTTCGACACCATTTCCCATATAATGCCTCAAATGGTGCCATATGTATACTAGAATGAAAACTGTTATTATAAGAAAACTCAACCAAAGAAAGATTGTGGTCCTAACTTCCCTGATAATCCATCTAATAAGCATATAGAATAACCTATAATGTTTTAATTGATCGTTCTGACTTCCCATCTGATTGAGGATGAAAAACTGTACTAAAATTTAATTCAGTACCCAATGAATTCTGAAGGCCATTCCAAATGTTAGAAGTGAACTTGGGATCATGGTCAGATACAATTGAGAGAGTAACTCCATGTAACCTAAATATCTCGTTAAGATAAAAATGGGAAAGTTGATATAAGGAAAAAGTATCTACTATAGCAAGGAAATGTGGATATTTAGTCAAGCGATCAACTATAACCCATATTGCATTATTACCTCGAGGTGTCTTCGGTAATCCCACAATGAAGTCCATGGTTATATTCTCCCATTTCCACTCTGGCACTAGTAAAGGTTAGAGAATCCCTTTCAGTAATTTCCACTCTTCTTTCACCTGTTTACAAGTCAAACACTTCACAGTAAAATCAGCAATATCCCTTTTCATTCCATCCCACCAGTAAAACTCATGAAGATCTCTATACATCTTAGTACTGTCTGGATGAACAGAAAACGTAGAACTATGAGCTTCATATAAAAACTCTCTCTTCAACTGTGAATCATAAGGAACACACAATATCTTCCCAAATCTCAAAACACAATCACTATCAATGTTGAATTCAGACAACTTACCCTTCTGAACCAGCTCTACCTTTTTCTGCAACACGTTGTCTTGCTTCTGTGCTTTCTTAAATCTATTTGATAGAGAAAATTTCACTGATACCTGAAACAAAATAGAAGGACTCCCTGCACCAACAAATTCAATTCCAAAGTTCAGCAAATCCTTAACCAAAGGATCACATTCCCAACGTAAAGTGGTTAATGAACCATTAATTTTTCGACTCAAAGCATCAGCCACTTTATTTGCTTTTCCCGGATGGTAATGAATTTTACATTAATAATCCTTGATTAATTATAGCCATATCCTCTGCCTCATGTTCAATTCTTTCTGAGTGAATATATACTTTAAACTTTTGTGATCAGTATATATTTCACACTTTACACCATACAAATGAATCCTCCAAATTTTAAAAGTGAAAACAAAAGCAGCTAATTCCAAATCATGTGTAGGGTAATTTACCTCATGAGTTTTCAACTGGCGTGAAGCATAATCAATTACCTGATCACTCTGCATTAAGACGCAACAAAGTCCTTTCAATGAAGCATCAATGTAGATAACAAACTCCTCATTCCTGGAAGGTAGTGCCAAAACGATACCATTCACCAATATTCTTTTCAATTCCTAAAAACAATCATCACATTATTTTGTCCAGATAATCATAACACCCTTCCGAGATAGCATAATAATTGGACTAGATAACCGTGAAAAATTTCTAACAAAACATTAGTAATATCCTGCAATACCAAGAAAACTGCTAATCTCGGTTACATTTTTGGGTCTTGGAAATTCTTCCACAACCTTTGTTTTTGCAGGATCAACTGTCATCCCATATTTAGAAACAATGTGACCAAGGAAAGAAATTTGTTGCAACCAAAACTCACAGTTTCTGAATTTCCCATAAAATGTATTTTCTTTTAAGGTTTGAAAAATAACCCTTAAATCTCTTTCGTGCTCCTCTTTACTTTTATAAAACACCAAAATATCATTAATGAAAACAACCGCAAAATTATCAAAGAACTCATGGAAAATTCTATTCATAAGGTCCATGAATACATCAGGTTCATTGGTTAGCCCAAAAGGAATAACTACAAATTCATAATGGCCATATCTTGTATGGAACTCAGTCTTTGGAATATCTTATTCCTTTACCTTCAACTGATGGTACCCCGATCTCAGGTCAATCTTTGGAAAATATTAAGCTCCTTGGAGCTGATAAAAAAACATCGATATGAGGAAAATGATATTTTTTCTTAACAATAATGTTATTCAAGTCTCTATACTCAATTAAAAGTCTCATTGAACCATCTTTCTTTTTAATAAATAACTCAGGATCACCCCATGGCGATGTGCTTGGTCGAATGAAACCTTTATATAATAAATCTTGAAATTGCTCTTTCAACACTAAAAGGTCTGTTTAAGCCATTCGATAAGGGGGTTTTGAAATTGGCTTAGCACCAGGAACTCAGTCAACAGTAAACTCAACTTCCCGATCAGGTATTATTCTAGGAAACTCATCATGAAAAACATCATGATACACATTTACCACTGGAACATCATTAATCTGAACAGTTCCCTTATTTTCAACAATATGTTCAAGGAAACATTCATTTCCATCTTTTACAAGTTTCTAGACCTCTTGATATGTTATCAGCAGTAAGGGTTCATTCTTGTACACAAACTGAAAGTCCTTATAAAAAGAAACTTCTATAGCTCTACAATCAATCTTAGCATGGTAAATAGAGATCCAATCCATACCCAGTATAACATCAAACTCTACTAGACGTAAAACAATAAGGTTTGCATGTAGGTTCTTTCCACAGATAAGGATAGGAAGATTCTAATAAATTCTTTTTGCCTCAACATTTCCCCCAAGTGTTTTTTCCACAAGTATGGGAGTCATTTCATGAGATCGTATTCCCATTTTACTAGAAAATTTTTCAGAGATGAAAGAATGTGTAGACCCTGAATCAAACAACACACTGATATAATCTGAAACAAAACAAAGTACCTGATACCACTTCATTTGATGGCCCAACATCTGCTAAATTAGTTCCAAAGGATTTCACCACCCATTTCTTCTTGTAGTCTAACTGTTTCCCATCACTCGAGCTCTTTGTTGGATACTCGTTTACATAGTGACCCATCTCATGGCACTTAAATCATTTCACTAACTGCAATTCAAAATTGGTCTTACCATCACCCTGATCTTTTTCAGTGAAATCACAACCCTTATGTCCCATCTTACCACATCAGTATCACTTTCTAGAATTCAGAGAACATTCCACAACATACCTTTTACCACATTTATCACAAACTAGAAACTTAGTTTTCTTACCATCAGACCATTTTGAATAATTCTTTCCTTTCTCCTTCCACCTTGGTCTCTTCTTCTGTTGGTTATTATAGAAAACATGATCATCAAAAAACTCAATTCCCACCTTCTCAACACATCAAAGAAGCTTCTAATAAATTTTGAACTCATGAGAACCCAATTCACTTCGATATTTTGGCATTAATCGTGAGTAAAAATGATTGATTTTACTATCAAGGTCTCGGATAAAATTTGGAGCATACCTTGCCAATCGAGTGAACCTCTATTCATAAGAAGTCACCGATTCATCCTATTACCTCAATTCCTAGAATTGTTTTTCAATCCTAAGTCAAACAACCTTATGAAAATACTTCTCAAGAAACATACCTTTGAATTCATCCCAGTCGAGAGCATCAATCTCATCAGCGTCCCTGATATTTTTAACCATCGACCACCACTGATCTGCTTCACCCTCCAAATGGTAAATTGAAAGACTAACCTTTTGATTGTCTAAACAAACCATGACATTGAAAATCTTCTCTAGTTCTTTAATACATCCTTCAGCTAGCATGGGGTCAGATGATCCTCTGAATGATGGGGAATGTTGCCTCATGAAATGTTCCACCACTAACATGTTCCTCTGCAGTTGATCTCACTGATCTCATGCATGGATAACACCACCATTTATCGCTTGAGTCAACTGTGCCATTAATGCAACAAACTGTTTAGTTCGAATTCCGACCATCTCAGGATGCTGATTCGGAAGGTCATTTCCTTCTGTATGCCTTCCTAGCACTACTTCCCTGTTTCCTCTGCGAAAGACTATTCTGAACAAACATGTCTTAGATGAAGCAACATTGTAATCCTAAAATACTATATCAATTCAATTTAACCATAACAAAAAAATTATTTTTGGATTATAATTTAATATAATTCTAACTCCTAAAGTTATCTAAAATGACCTCTGATACCAACTATAAAGCCCCATCCTTAAACATTACTTTATCATGACTTACTTCAAGAATACACGTTTAGGATCTTTTAAGGATTAGAGTTTTTGAGAATTAGATCATAAATCATGCATTACATTCCACATTTAAACAATTTTGTTACATAAAAGATAGTAGTCATTTTTTCCATCAACGGAAACATATTTAAAATAAAACATGGATTCTTTCTTGACACTTCCTTGACACTATCATCACATCATGTACCTTTCCCTTGACCGGTGAAAAACATTTCCAAAACTTGGGATGAGCATAAAAAGCTCAGTAAGGGATATAAAAGTATGAAATGAAAATATTATTCCCTGTATGAAATAATACTTTACTCACAAAATATATGTATTTTAACACACCCAATCAAATAAAGAATAAGGCATAGAAATCATAAGACATATAGGTAACTTGAGGCATTCATAACATTCTTACGTAGGGATTAACACTCATGGTTACGTTTGGAATACCCATCACAGTATATTCCCTAAATCTTTTTGAAGAAACCTTAACATTTAACCCCTTCACGTTACCCAATGCATTAGAGATCTATATCGGGATCACCCACCCTTAGTTTATCATGGAACCACTCGTCTTCATAATAATGCCCAAGAACCATAACATAATCGTATCACATAAAACATGCATAAAGAAAATATAAAATTTCCACATTTCAATCCAAAGATATCAATACAACACAATGATATAATATAAAAATTATGAAAACCATTTTCAATACCAAAATAAAAGAAAAGTAAAACTTGGTATTTATTTTTCATTTAAAAAAATGTTATGTCTTGTAGAGGAAGCCGAAACTCAAATAATTATGACAACGACGGAGAAGTCATTGTCGATGCATATGTACGAAAAAAAAATTCCATTTTATTGTTTAGTAAAATGGTTCATATAAAAATATTCCATTTGAATAAAAGTAAATGTAAAAGGGTTTTATGCACCGTATAAGAGAAAGATGTGTATAGAACAAAATATGCCTCAATGAAAGGATATTGAGACGAAGTCCCATTCCTAGGGTCTGACTTGACTTGATCATTCTTTAACGTCCTGAATAATAAACATGAGTTAATTTCTACATGATTAAGAACATTTTTCAAGTTCATTATTCCTTTTATATCACTTATTACCATGTTATGAACACTATGTAATTATTTAAGTTAATAATGGTTGTTTTTTTGATCATTGGTACTTGAGTCAAAAATAAACTCTTTATAATTACATGTTGTTCATGTGGTAAAATATCCATTATATCCATAATTATATTCCTGATTTAGATATCATATATATCATATATATCCATTATATAAATGCATTTATAATATTACAAAACATTTAGAGGCAAGAAATGAAATGCACCATTCCTGGAGATGATAAGCCGTATGTACGCATGAACGATACTTTCATTTCTATTTCCTGTTTAATGGAATTGAATCATATTTATATAAAGGTATATTATAATTCCAATATAATATCATATATAATATCATTATCTCCATCCTTTATATTTCCTACATATGGCATTAACGTATCAAATCACTTTGAGTGGGCGGTAGTCCTCACTTCCTAAAATGAAGATATCACGTTTACCCAAAATGGAAGCCATATAGGTATGCCGTAAAGGAAAAATACAAAAGATTAAGGAAAACATAAACATATTATATATCATATATAAATATAGTTACATATTAATGGCCACCTTTGATGGTGTTATAAGAATATTGAACAATCATCGTTTTGTGAGGCACAAATTCGCCATCCACAGAAACAGTATGTTCTTTAACAATTAGATATAGGTGTGTGTAATAATAGATCGAATATTTTTATATAAAAATCATAGTATATTGAAAATACTGGTTTTTTTACAAAATAAATTAATAAAAATAGTTTAGGGGGTTGGAGAAGCAAAATAAAACAAAAGAACATTAGAGAAGACTTTACCTTTAAATCGGGTAACTCCTCTTGATTTGTACCAAAAGGGTTTCTTGAAGAGATTCCTGCCTAAGGTAAGGCTTATAGTATTAATAGAGGGATGTGGAGAGATGAAATGAGAAGATTTTTGCCGAGTCAAAGGCCTGCGAAGTGTGTGTAGAGATGTAGAGGTGGGGGCCTTTTATAAGAGGATAGGAGGGGCACTCTTGGAATGTTATAAAATGTTACTTTATATTGAAATGTGTTTCGGATTTAAAAGGTCCCACATTAATATATTTAGAGGATAAGATGATAAGGGTTCAAAATATACTTATCCAATAGGTCTTTGACATGTTTATTTCATATATTTTACATTATATTTTCATTTTATTTAAATCGTTCATTAATGCGATAATTGATGCATCATCATGATGTCATAAATAAATTAATTTATTTAATGTCTAAGAATTATAAAAAAATACTACGATGTGTTAAATATTTTTAGCTTTCCAATGAATATTTATATTCCAGTAGATCATTTAGGGACACCAAATTAAAAATGTTTTACTCTGGTGATACATTCATTGTTATATTTAACATTCTTTAAAAATAAAAAGATAAAAAGTCAGTATCACACAAAAGTGATTCCATGGGGTCACCAAGATTGGAACAAGGAATCCCATGGTCGTCCATGACCCATCCAGTAGTATTAAGACACATTTTGGGGTCATTAGTTTTTATTATGATATTATTTTATTATCCTTAACTACCCGATTACTAATTAATCATGATAATTAAAGATAATTACAGTCATTACTATTCATAATGTCCAAAAACAAAAAAGTATTGATTAAATAATTAGGACCTTATAATTCCAAATATGTAATCCATTTTTCCAAATTCCAATCATATAAATTGCAATAATTAATTTAAAAATAATTCCCATTGTCAAGAAAAATAGCAGGTTTTTTAGAATCAATATCTATGAAAAGTTTGGCACTTGTTTATGCCCAATTACAAAGTGAAATTAATCCCAATGACCACCATTGGATTACATGGTAAAAATTTGTTCTATTTACACTTTAAAAACCATTAAAAATATAATATAACCATAAAATTAAATTAGATGAAAATGCAGTTTTGATGTAAAAGGCAGTATTTTTCACAATTCATAAAAAATGAACATTGTCAGAAAAATACCAAAAATTTATCCAAAGTAAATTTTAATGTCCCAATAATAAAGAATAATTTTATTTTGAAAAATATATCTTATAAAATTTTCAAAAGTTTGATTTAAAAATGGGTTTCCATCAAAAGGCAGTAAAATAATCTTCTAAAAATATTTGTGTATTCCATTCCTAAGATTGGATTTATTCTTGTTTTAAGACTATAACACACTATCTAATTCATAAATAGACATAGATAAGTATATATATTATTCATTACATAATTTGTATTTTAAAATATAGATCTACTTATTTCAATTCATTGTGAGGATTATAATTTAATATCAATCAGAGAGGAAGGAAATATTAAAATTTATGATGTACCTATTATGTAAGAATATATTTATTTTTTATACAAGATTTACATATACATACTCCATAGAGGGTAGTTGACTTCCCTATGGATTTAATTCTTGGTTCATGAAAAATATAAATTACTACTTATATAATGGTCACTGTGGAGTTAATATAACTAAATATACAATTAGATGAATTGTGTTATAAATGATATATTCTCCAAAGTCATTCTCCATGAGGGGCACTTGTCCTTTTAGATAATAATAAATAAGGATCTATGAGGTTTTGCATTGAATTTAGGTATATCAATTATATATAAATAAAGAACACATATTCCCTACATCGCATTGATGATTTATTTTATAAACATCGGGGAGAACAATATTTTTCAAATATTTAACTTCTATGTTGATAACATCAGTTTCCAATGAGTGAGGAAGTTATTCCGAAGATAGAAGTTCAAAACAGGTATGAGAATTATGAGTTTACAGTAATACCCTTTGGAATGACTAATGTACCTTCTATTTTCATGGATCTAATTAATAGAGTTTTCAAGGAATACCATGATGAATTTGTGGTGGTATTTATAGATGATACATTGTTATACTCCAAAAGATATTATGATCATGAAAATAAATTGTGCACTATTAGGAACACTCATATAAGAAATGAATTAATTGGTATGTTTAGCATGTCTGAATTTTGGCTTCAATCTGTTTCCATTCTAGGCCACAATTATTTTATGGATGGAATATCTATTTATCCTTAGAAGAAAAATGTTGTGAAAGAATATCCTTATCCATCGAACATAACTGAGGTGCATGTTCTTATTAGTTTACAGGTTATTATTGGAATTTGATTTATATCTTCTTCTTTTTATCCAACACAATGGCCAGGATAAGACGCGAAGGTGATAATTTTGAATAGACAAAAGAATTTGATGAATGTATCGAATAATTAAAGAGGATATTGGTGAATACTCTGATCCTAACTCTACTATAATTTATTAATCTGTTATTGATCTATAGTGATGCATATAACGACCCATAATTTACATAGATTTTTATTACTTCAAAATTGAAGCACACTTATTAAAACATATAACAAAAACAGGAAAAGACCGTATAGGTATAGTGTCTTTAGAAACTGGGAAACATAAACAACTGGTTCATAAAGTGACTACACTGTCTCCCATTTATTTCATCATATCTATAGTCCGTTTTGGCATAAATTACTTAATATTATTCTTCCCGACCTGGGGAAAGAAAACATACAAAAGGGTGAGCTCAAATGCTCAGTAAGGGTAAAAAAAAGAAATATCAATCACATCATATTCATAAGAACATAACTTTTGAAAATCGTAACCTGCAAAAGAGATCATAATTTCATAACATGGGATAAATCATAGTAGTGAAATGTAATCCCAATAATCATAACATAAAACATGAAACTTTGTTTCATACACATATAATCATAGAGAATCATTTCTTATTAGTCAAGACTCATGGCCAGGACTATCTTAGTGGAAAAAGTCCATTTCTGAACTGAGTTCACTCCTCGTTTCAGTCCTGTTTCACTGAACCGGTTTAACCTTCTGTTCCAGCCATATATATATCATGAGATATAAAATCGTTACCCAATGTATTTGAGGGGGATATAGGTCCCACCCATCTCATAATGATACCATTCTTATGTGTTCCACAAAATCATAAATCATACATCATTGCATAACCCATGTAATAAAAATGATATTCTTAAACAACATGACATCATAAAACAATTCATATAAGTTAAAGGAATTCATAAAAATAATTCCATCACAACATAATTAAATCAATGTAATAATATGGATAGAAACAGAACCCTATATTATCTTAGATGGAAAATAATTTTGATAAAACACTTGAACTCCATTCTTGAGGAAAATATCCTTTCTACTTCAAAAACATTTTCCTTTCTTAACATGTCATACAATTTTAAACTAATATAAGTGGATTAAAAATAAACTTGAAAACTTGTAAAGGAATCTTCTTGTAAATAATGCTTTAAAAATCCATTCATTTCGTATAAGTTAAAAAAACATTCTTCTCGTACTTTTTTCGGAAAAGTCAAAAAGTACCTCGTACAAAAAATGACAAAAGATTCCTTTCATATCGTTCACTAAAAACTCACCGAAGGGTAAAATTGGATTTAAACAATTGTAGGTGGATGGAAAAAATAGTACATATTGAGGAAACATGGATGTGGATGATCAAATACACCCCATTAAATACCAAAGTATAAACAATATCGGATAAAAATGAGATTGTGATATTATCCCTTACCATAGGTCCGATTTGCATTGTAAGTGTCTGAACCTCCTGTATAATGATTTAAATAATGTTATTTACTTATTACAGAATCGTACTTATTTTTATGATATCATATATGGTCATATTCTTAACTTCTTATTAGTAATATTTCATTACAACTTGTTATTCGGGTGTTTATTACTTTTTGTTCTTATGCGTGTTTTGTCGAATAAATTCTTATTTTTCTTTTTAGGATATAGATACCACATTTACAGAATGTTATTAGTGTAATATATATCATATTCATTCATTAAATTCATTTATATAATCATTATGCAATGAAGATCATGTAGAACGAGTCGCATCACATCGTGGAGATGGTATTCCGTACGTACGCACGAGCGATGATATCGTTCCCATGATCGTGGAATAATATTGGAGTGTATGTATACTATTTCATAATCAATATCACTTTAAAATAATCATATATATTCATTATTTTGACCATTATACCCATCAATGTAAGGTGGTGGTGGAAAATATATTACACCACGCCGTGGAGACGGTATTCTGTACGTACGCACGCGCGGTGATTTCATTTTCCGTAGGATGGATAGATGGTGAAATAGGGTTGTTTCATACTTATAATAACATATCAGTATATGGGTGATACTTATGTTATTACTTCATAATGAAAAAACTAAATAATAAGAAGTGGAAGAAGAAATAAAGATGAAAGAATCGGTAACGGACATTACCTCTTCTTTGAATCGCTTCTTTGAGACATCCTTTTAGGGCACTGAAATTGGTCTTTGAAGACGACCAGGACCTCTATGATGTCTATAGGGAAGTGGAGAGAAGAAATTTTCATGGTTGGGCTGAGGTTGAAGGCTGAAAGTGGTGTGAGGAAGAGGGGGAGTAGGTGCCCTTTTATAAGGGAGGAGAGGGGCTCCTTTGGAAAAACTAAAAATATTATTTTATTATAAAGCCAAATTCGGATTTAAATAGCCCCAAATTGATTTATCTCGAAGCTAAGGTGGGGATGGGTTGAAACCCTCTCATCCAATATAATTTAGACAAGTTTAGGTTCCTATTTTATCCTTATCATTTAGATTTAACATTAAGTTAAATAATATTACTTTTACCGTGTCTTCTTGTGTTCTTAGACTATAAGGTTAATAAACATACTATAACAAGCCAAAAGAACCCCAAGTTTTTTATTATTAATATATATAACGTTATCTAAGTCATTTGGATGAACCTTAGATTTTTATGAATAAAATAACAATTAATAATATAGTATTTGTTTTAAAAAATATTTTATGTCAATTTTAACACTATTTAGTAATTGATTTTTGTGAAAATCATAATAGAATGATTAGTTCGAACAAAGTTAATTAAATCAATACTAACAAGTCATTTTAACATATAAAATTAGTGGAATTTATAAAAAGTCTCAAATTACATTTATTTGGGTACTTATAACATCAATTATGTCAATATTTCATTAATAAGATAATTAATTCATCATCGTTGTATCATAAATAAATTAAATTATTTTAAATCTAAAAATTACAAATAAAACATCATTATGTTGGAAATATTTTTAGCTTTATACTGAATATTTATAGTCTAATTTATCTTCTCTATAAACCTATATTAAAAATGATTTATTTATTAAACATTGATTTTAACTATTTTACCCCTTCTATAAGTAAATTGATAATAAATGTCCAAATCAAATACAAGTGGGACTAAATGGTCATATTTTATTCTTAAGGTTGTTTTTGGTCGAATTACACTTATCCAATAGAATTAGTACGTGTTTTAGGGTAATAATAATAACACTTTTACCCTTAATTACCCTATTTATTTTTAACCGTGGTGAAAAAAAGTAAAAAGTTACTATTCACCAAATAATATTTTCATCTCATTGAACCACATTTTTGTCCTTGATATTAACCGTGTCTCCCAGATTTTTGAAATTTCACTCACAGAAGCGGTAAAATAAAGTTTTATGAAAAATTCAGTTTTTTTAACTACCACTTAGTGGTTTCACTATACATCAAAAATTGAAAGTTTACAGAAAAATACCAAAATTTCACCCTAGGCTAATTTCGATATTCCGAATCCAAAAATGAATTTAATTTTGAAAAATAAAATTTAAAAAAATTCAAAAAGTGGTTATTACTATTCTTAACGGATAGTTTTAATAATATTTTAATAGCATATCGTTGTTTAGTGAAACATGGTATTGTGTACGATGCTAGCTATCGAGGAAGGCCGTGATTGCGTGAAAAGAAAGCCAAACTAGTGTTGTGTGTAGTAAAAGATTCCTTTTATTATTAAAAACAAAATATTTCTCATCAAAGTCTCGGGTGTTACATTCTACCCCTCTTAAAATGAATTTCACCCTCGAAATTCGTCACTCTGTAACAGAAAGATGAGGATATATCTCCCTCATCATATCCTAAAGCTCCCATGTAGCTTCTTCTAATTGGTGGTTCCTCTATAAAACTTTCACCAAGAGAGTGGTCTTGTTTAATAAGACTTTTTCGCTACGATCCAGAATCTCTATCCGTTATTCTTCATAAGAAAGATCTTGTACCAGCGGTACAACTTCTGAGCTGAGTACATTTGAAAGATCAGGTATGTTCTTTCTCAGGAGAGATACATGGAACACATCGTGAACTTGAGAAAGATTCGGTGGAAGCACCAATCGGTAAGCTACCGTTCCAACACGATCCAATATTTCGAAAGGACCGATATATCTAGGGCTCAACTTCCCCTTCTTTCCAAATCTCATGACCCTCTTCCAGAGAGATATTCATAAGAACACTTTATCACCCACGTCAAACTCTTGATATTTTATTCGGTTGTCGGCATAACTTTTATGTCGACTCTGAGCTACTCTTATGTTTCATTGAATAGATCGGACCTTTTCTGCCATTTCATCAATGAGATCAAGTCCTAATAGCTTTCTTTCCCCAACTTCATCCCAGCAAGTTGGAGTCCTTCATTTCTTTCCATAGGGAACTTCATAAGGAGGCATCTGAATATTGGAGTGAAAGCTATTATTTTAATAAAATTCCACCAAAGGTAGGTGTTGATCCCAACAACCTTTTAAATCCATAGAGCAAGCTCTCAACATATCTTCTAGAGTTTGAATTGTTCTCTGAGACTGACCGTCTGTCTGAGGATGATAAGCAGTGCTGAAACTCAACTCTGTATCCAGAGTACACTGAAGACTTCGCCAGAACATTGAGGTAAATCTCGGATCCCGGTCAGATATAATAGAAATTGGTACTCCATGCAATCTTACCACTTCATTTACATATATCCTGGAAAACTAATCCAGAGAGAAATATTCTCTCATAGCAATGAAGTGTGAAGACTTTGTAAGACGATCAACTATGACCCAGATATCATTATTTATTTTGGATGTTTTAGGAAGTCCTGCGACAAAGTCTATAGTGATGTTTTCCCATTTCCATTCGGGTATGGGTAATGGTTGTAACATCCCCTTGGACTTCTGTCTCTCAGATTTAACTTGCTGACAAACCAAGCATCGAGAGGCATATTCAGCAACATCTCTTTTCATGCCATCCCACCAGAAGTACTCTTCCAGGTCCCTATACATCTTCGTGCTTCCAGGATGAATATAGAATGAAGAACTATGAGCCTCATCCAGCAGCTCCTTCTTTAATTCGGGGATGGGATGAACACAAACCCGATTCCTGAACATTATTATCCCATCACAATCAAGGTTGAATTCAGGAACATTTCTCACCTTCTTTTGTAACTCAACATCTTCTTTTTGTGCCTCTTTAATCTTCACATGTATAGATGGTTGAACATTCATTTGAGAAAGATACGATTTTTCCCTTTCCATTATAATTCCAAGATCCATCCTTTGTAAATCCATAAATATTGGATCTTTTGTGATCCACATCATGGATAAACTGGCATGGTCTTGTCGACGTAATGCATCTTCCACCTTGTTTTCTTTCCCATGGTGGTAATGTATTGAGCAGTCGTAATCCTTAATCAGCTCCAACCACCTTCTTTGGCTCATATTCAGCTCCATTTGTGTGAAAATATACTTTAAACTTTTATGATCAGTATAAATATCACACCTTTCACCATAAAGGTAATGCCTCCAAACATTTAATACAAAAATTACCACAGCTAACTCCAAATCATGAGTTGGGTAATTTTGCTAATGGATTTTCAACTGTTGTGAGGCATAAGCTATCACTATATCATTTTGCATAAGAACACACCACAATCCCTTCTTGGATGCATCACTGTAGATCACAAACCTTTCTCAACTACAAGGCAGTGTGATCACAGGTGCAATGGATAAACTTCTTTTCAACTCCTTGAAATTCCCTTCACATTCCTCCATCCAAACAAACTTAACTCCTTTCCGAGTCAACCTTGTGAGTGGATTAGATAATCATGAAACATATTTCACAAAATGTCGATAATATCCAGCCAAACCAAGAAAACGTCGGATCTCACTTACTGTTGTTGGTCTCGACCATCTTTCGATAACCTCTATTTTTAATGGATCCACATATATCCACGCTTTTGAGATTATGTGACCCATAAATGAAACTTTTTGAAGCCAAAATTCAAACTTGGTAAATTTGGCATAAAGCTTCTCCTTTATCAGTGTCTTCAATATAATTCTCAAGTGATCTTCATGTTCTTCCTTTCCCTTTGAATAGACTAGAATATCGTCTATAAAGACTACCACAAACTGATCAAGATAGTCTCTAAATACTCTATTCATCAGATCCATGAAGATAGCAGGGGCATTAGTAATACCAAATGGCATCACTATAAATTCATAGTGTCCATACCTTGTACGGAAAGTCTCCTTGGGTATATCTTCCCTTTTTACACTTAATTGATGATACCCTGAACGAAGATCAATCTTGGAAAAGTATTGAGCTCTGCGTAGTTGGTCAAATAAGTCATCAATGCATGGGAGAGGATATTTTTTCTTGATAGTGATATTGTTAAGTTCTCGATAATCAATGGAGAGTCTCATTGATCCATCTGTCTTCTTAACAAACAGACCAAGTGCTCCCCAAGGTGACGCACTAAGGAGTATGAACCCCTTATCAAGATTCTCTTGGAGTTGCTTCTTCAATTCCTGCAACTCAATTGGGACTATTCTATAAGGTGTCTTTGAAATAGGTAAATCACCTAGTATGAGTTCTATTGAAAACTCAACTTCATGATTTCGTGGAAGACCGGGAAATTCCTCCGGAAATACATCGTCAAACTCCTATACAATGGGAATATTCATAATTGTGAGTTTCTCACCAACCATTTGAGATAAATAACCTTCATTTAGTGGAATCAAGACCAATAAGATGGAAGAAATTTCCACTGGAAGGTTATGTTCATCCTTGCATCGATAGACGATCAAAGATTGTTCTGGAATATGAAATGTGACTTCCCTTCTTTGGCAATTGAAATGAGATCCATATAGAGAAATCCAACCCATGCCAAGAATCACATCAAATTCCACAATAGGAAGGATCACAAGATTTGCAGGAAGCACTTTCCCACAAACTTAAATCGGAGAAGAATTATAATCTTTTGATGCGACTGTTGTTCCATTAGGGGTTGTCATAGCCAACTCAACATCTAATTGATGAGGTAATACGGTGATATCCTTAGAAAAAATATTCAGAAATAAAAGAGTGGGTGGATCCAGAATCAAATAAAACATTTTCTACTTTAGAGTGGATGGTAAGTGTACCTTTCACTACATCGTTATCGTACTCCACATCACTGATAGAAATTGCATGTGACTTTACTTTGCCTTTAGCATTAAGAGTTTGTTAACGTCGACCATCATCATTAACCCTTGGATTTGGGCATTGATTGGCATAATGCCCCATCTCCTTGGACTTGAAACATTGAAGTGTAGTAGGTTCATTCTGTGTATCCCTTCATTTGTTTTAATCATTATACATCTTCTTCCCATCATTGCTGCATTCAAATGCTCGATGACCTTCCTTTCCACATTTGAAACATTTACTTGTCCCTTTAAGAAAACTCCCTCCATGTTTCTTTCCACACTTTGAGGATAAGGGAAAACCCATCTTCTTTTCAGTGTGCTCTTTAGATTTTCCTTTGAATTCCATTTTCCTCTTCTTATCAAACCCATATGACTGATGGGTTACTCCAATCTCCATCTCGACTTTGAGAGCACATCGAATGATTTCCTCATAGCTATTGAAGTCCCTTACGGCTAACGCCCTTCGAAGACTTGGTTTTAAGCCACTAATGAATCGATCGATCTTACTCTCAGGTTGGATGATAATACCAGATGCGTACCTTGCAATTCTTGTAAAATTTGCTTCATAGGTACCAACAGATTCAATATCCTTTTGCTTCAGTTCAAGAAACTCTTTCTCCATCATTGTTCAGAGAATACGAGGGAAGTACTTCTTGAAAAATAAGTTCTTGAACTCGTCCCATTCCATGGACTCAATTTCCTCCTTTTTCCTCATATTCTTAATAAGATTCCACCATTGATCAGCATCTCCTTCCAAAGGATATACTGCTAGGATGACTTTATCATGTTCAGAACATTGAAGAAATAAAAATATCTTTTCATTAGTACTAATCCATTGTTCAGGAACTAATTGATCAGTAGACCCGCTGACAGAAGGTGGATGCTGCCTCATGAAGGATTCAATAGAATGTTGCTCCTTCCTTTGCTCGTTTGTAAGTCCTACATGATTCATATCTTGAAAAGTTGTGTGGGCATGGCTACGAGATTTTGCATTCCAGCGCCCATAACATTTGGTTGCTCAGGGGGACAATCATTGCATTGCCCGTCGCATTCCGTATTAACACGGTTCCTTCAGGTTCCATCCATTGACTAAAATCAAGAAGAATAGTGTGAGCAACACTAATTATAATAGGAAAACCACATAATAAAGAATAAAATTTCACACTTAAGGTCTTATCCTAGGTTATTCATGGTCATTTCTAAAACACTAAGATTGTGTTCTATGCTTAGACTTATCCTTAGGGTTCTTACTAAGGCTTTCACATCCTAGTTTCCAAAGGATGACTATACCTTCCCTCTGATACCATCTATAACAACCCATAATTTACATACATTGTTACTACTTCAAGAATGAATCACACTTATTACAACATATAAAAAAACTAGGAAAGGATCGTATAGGTATAGTGTCTTCAGAAACTGTGAAACATAAAGAACTAGTTCATAAAGAGTCTACACTGTCTCCAATTTATTTCATCATATCTATAGTCACTTTTGGTATATCTTACTTAATAACCATCTTCCTGACCTGGGGAAATAAAACATACAAAAGGGTGAGCTCAAATGCTCAGTAAGGGTAAACAAAAGAAATATCAATCACATCATATTCAAAAGAACATAACTTTTGGAAATCTTAACCTGCAAAAGAGATCATAATTTCATAACATGGGATAAATCATAGTAGTGAAATGTAATCCAAATAATCATAACTTAAAACATGAAATTTTGTTTCATACACACATAATCATAGATAATCATTTGTTATTAGTCAAGAATCATGGCCAAGACTATCTTTGTGGACAATGTCCATTTCTGAACCGAGTTCACTCCTCATTTTAGTCCTGTTTCACTAAACCAGTTTAACCTGCCGTTCCAGCCATGTCTATCTCATGAGATATAAAATCTTTACCCAATGAATTGGAGGGATATATAGGTCCCACCCATCTCATAATTATACCATTCTTATGTGTGCCACAAAATCATAAATCATACATCATTGAATAACCCATGTAATAAAAACGGGTTTCTTAAACAACATGACATCATAAAACAATTCATATAAGATAAAGGAATTCATAAAAATAATTCCGTCACAACATAATCAAATCAATGTAATAATAGGGATAGAAACAAAACCCTATATTATCTTACATGGAAAATAATTTTGATAAAACACTTGAACTGCATTCTTGAGTAAAATATCCTTTCTACTTCAAAAACATTTTCCTTTCGTAACATGTTATACAATTTTAAACTAAAAGAAGTTGATTAAAAATAAAAAAGAAAACTTGTAAAGGAAGCTTCTTGGAAATAATATTTTAAAAATCCATTCATTCCGTATAAGTTAAAAAAACATTCTTCTCGTACTTTTTTCGGAAAAGTCAAAAAGTAACTCGTATGAAAAACGACAAAAGATTACTTTCATATCAGTCACTAAAAACTCACCGAAGGGTAAAATTGGATTTAAAAAATTTTAGGTGGATGGAAAAAATATTACATATTGAGGAAACATGGATGTGGATGATAAAATACACCCCAGTAAATACCAAAGTATAAACAATCTCGGATAAAAATGAGATTTTGATATTTTCCCTTACCTTAGGTCCGATTTGCTTCGTAAGTGCCCAAACCTGCTATATAATGATTTAAATATTGTTATTGACTTATTCTAGAATCATAATTATTTTTATGATATCATATATGGTCATATTCTTAGCTTCTTATTAGTAATATTTCATTACTAATTGTTATTCGGGTGTTTATTACTTTTTGTTCTTATGCGTGTTTTGTTCAATAAATTCTTATTTTTCTTTTTAGGTTATAGATAACTCATTTCCAGAGATTTATTAGTGTAATATATATCATATTAATTCATTCAATTCATTTATATAATCATTATTCAATTATGATCATGTAGAACGAGTCGCATCACATCGTGGAGACGGTATTCCGTACGTACGCACGAGCGATGATATCGTTCCCATGATCGTGGAATTGTATTGGAGTGTATGTCTACTATTTCAGAATCAATATCACTTTACAATAATCATATATATTCATTCATTAAACCATTATACCCATCCAAGTAATGTAGTGGTGGAAAATAGATTACACCATGGCGTGGAGACGGTATTCCGTACGTACGCACGCGCGGTGATTTCATTTTCCATAGGATGGATAGATGGTGAAATAGGGTTGTTTCATAATTATAATAACATATCAGTATATGGGTGATAAAGATTTTATTACTTAATAATGAATCAAATAATGAAGAATAAGTGGAAGAAGAAATAAAGATGAACGAATCGGTAATAGACATTACCTCTTCTTTGAAGCGCTTCATTGAGACCTCCTTTTAGGGCACTAAAATTGGTCTTTGAAGAATACCAGGACCTCTAGGATGTCTCTAGGGAAGTGGAGAGAAAAAATTGGCAGGGGTTGGCCAAGCTTGAAGTCTCAAACTATTGTGAGTAAGAGGGGGAGTAGGTGCCCTTTTATAAGTGAGGAGAGGGGTTCCTTGGAAAAAACTAAAAATATTATTTTATTATAAAGCCAAATTCTTTTTTAAATAGCTCCAAATTGATTTATTTTGAAGATAAGGTGGGGATGGGTCGCAATACTCTATTCCAATATAATTTATACAAGTTTAGTTTCCTATTTTAACCTTATCATATAGATTTAACGTTAAGTTAAATAATTTTACTTTTACCGTTTTTTCTTGTGTTCTTACACTATAAGGTTAATAAACATACGATAACAAGCCAAACGAACCCCAAGTTGGTTATTATTAATATATATAACCGTATCTAAGTCATTTGGGCGAACCTTATATTTTTAGGAATAAAATAACAATTAATAATATAATATTTTCTTTCAAAACATTTTTATGTCAATTTTGACACAATTGAGTAATTGATTTTTGTGAAAATCATAACAGAATGATTAGTTCGAACAAAGTTAATTAAATCAATAATAACAATTCATGTTAACCTAGAAAATTATTGGAATTCATAAAAAGTCTCAAATTACATTTATTTGGGTATTTATAACATCAATTATGTCAATATTTCATTAATAAGATAATTACTGCATCATCGTTGTATCATAAATAAATTAAATTATTTTAAGTCTAAAATTTACAAATAAAATACCATTATGTTGTTATTATATTTAAATTTATAATGAATATTTATAGTTGAATTTATCGTATGTATAACCCTATATTAAAAATGATTTAGTTATTAAACATTGATTTTATCTATTTTATCCCATCTTTAAGTAAATTGATAAGAAATGTCCTAATCTAATCGAAGGGGGCCTAAATGGTAATATTATATTCCTAAGGTTGTTTTTGGTCGAATTAAACTTATCCAATAGAATTAGGACATGTGTTAGGGTAATAATAATAACAATTTTACCCTTAATTACCCTATTTACTTTTAACCGTGGTAAAAAAAAGTAAAAAGTTATTATTCACCAAAAAATGTTTTCATCTCATTGAACCACATTTTAGTCCTTCATATTGACCGTGTCTCTCGGATTTTCGAAATTCCACTCACAGAAGTGGTAAAATTAAGTTTTATGAAAAATTCAGTTTTTTTAACTACCACTTAGTGGTTTCACTATTCATCAAAAATTGAATGTTTTCAGAAAAATACCAAAATTTCACCCTATGCTAATTTCGATATTCCAAATCCAAAAATGAAGTCCATATTGAAAAAAATAAAATTTCAAAAATTTCAAAAAGTGGTTATTACTATTCATAACGGCTATTTTTAATAATATTTTAATAGCATATCGTTGTTTAGTGAAACTCGGTATTGCGTACGACACAAGCTATCGAGGAAGGCCGCGATTGCGTGTAATACTAGAAAATCTAGTGTTGTGTGTAGTGAAAGATTCCTTTTATGATTTAAAAACAATATATTTCTCATAAAAGTCTCGGGTGTTACAATGCATCAATGATTAAAATTGTTTTTGTCCTTATGTAGAATTATAGTGTAATTTCATTTGCATCAAGGGAGTTAAAAATTAATGAAAAAAACTGTCCTACTCATGATCTTGAGTTATCTATTGAGAATTTTTCTCTAAAATTAGAAAAAAACTATCTCTATGGTGAAAGATATTTGATATATATGGATTACAAGAGTTTTATGTGTATCTTCTTATAGAATGAACTAAACATTAGGAAAAGAAGATGGCTCAAACTACTATAGTATTATAATTTTCCATACAAAAATACCTTGGAAAGTAAAACAAGGTAGATAATGTATTAGAAAGGAATGATCATGGAGTTCTAAACATATGAGGATTGAAAGAGATCTTCTATTCATGGATATACGTTGGATGGACATGGGAATTATCAATGATGGTGAAACATAATTAATTTTAAACATTGTTTCCCAACCATCATTATTAGAATGGATTAAAAGCACTTAGAAAAATGTTAAAAACCATCAAAATAAAAATTAATTCTGTGGAAGATGGGATGTTTTCTTACATCGTATGTGAAGATGGAATTATAAAATTTGGGAAGATTTTATGTGTTCCCAAAAATAACCAAGATAAGAAGGGAGTTATTAGATGATTCCCTTTGCTTGAATTTCTCTATACACACTGGTAGTACAAAAAATTATTGAAATTTTATGGATCATTTATGATTAGACAACATGAAGCATGGAATTTCTTTATTATGAATCAAGATGTTTAGTTTGTCTGTATGTGAAGGGAAAAAGGCAAGATCCTATAAGAGTTATGAATCCTATACCTATTACTATATGGAAGTTTGATAAAAACACCATGGATTTTGAAACTAGATTACCCCAGTCTCTATGAAATAATGATTAAACATTTGTAATTGTTGACAGACTTATGAAATTTGCACATTTCGTCGCTATAAGGTAGGATTTTCAACTAGTTATCCGTGTATAAATCTATATAATTGATGTTGTAAGATATCATGGAGAACCTCACTCAATTATTTTTAACTATGATCCATGATTAACATAAAAATTACAGAAATGTACTCAGAAAGAACTGGTTATTAATCATTCATTATGTACATCTTGTCACCCTCAAACTAAGGGGCAATCAGAAAGGAGGATCCACTCTCCAAAAGACATGTCTATATCATGCACACCTGATTTTCAAGGTTATTGGTATTATTATTTAACATTGGTGGAGTTTTCCAACAATAAATTCTTCCATTCTACATTTCAAATAGAACCATATGTATCATTGTTTAGAAAGAGATATCATACACCAACATGTTGGGATGACCTCGGTAAAAGGAAGCTTTTGGGTCTAGAGCTTATAGGGGAAACGACATCAAAGGTAAATACTATTCAAACCCATATCAAAGCATGCACAAGTGTAATACTTATAATCAATGTAAGGATTTGTAATTTTAAGTACAATATCATGTTTTATTTAATGTATACTCATGGAATGGTTTCATAAGATTTGGGAAGCAGTGGAAACTAAGACCTTGGTACTTAGGACTTTAGAAATTATGTAGATAATTGGATTTTTGGAATTTCATTTGTAATTATCACCTATCCCTTCTATGTTACCCAATGTTTTCAACATCTCATTGATGAGAAAGTACATGTTGGACCCAACACATGTCTGCACTTCTGATGGTATAAAAGTTGAACCTGACTTATAGTATTGTGAAGATCCTATCCAGATTTTAGACATTAAAGAACACGTGTTACAGAATCGAATGACTCGAGTAGTAATGATACTTTGGGAAAATCATAAAAACGAAGAGGCAACATGGATAGCAATGGAGATTACGATGAAGAACTTCCAAAATCATTTTCTGTGGTAACATTATGGTATTTTCAAGGATGGTTTTTTTGTAAGTAGGGGAGAATGTAAGACCATAAGGACTAATTAATGAATTTAATATTGAATTCATGAACAAACCAGTCTCCAAAAAACAATTCTTTATTATAACCTATATAGTAAACATAATTTTTACACCTCTCTGATTTAAATTATAAAGAATTGACATACACGGTTGCATTCAGTAAGATGTTTATAGTCTGATATGAAAATTTTCAATATTGGTGAATAGTATCATACCTTTATAAATAGTAATATTAATATTAATATTACCATTTATAATAGTAAATCAAAATATTATTTTACATTCTTATGGTTATAAGATAATGAATTACTGATTAATTTTTCAATGTAACATAAAATGAATTATAGTTTAAAAGTTATTATTTTTCAAAAAAAATTTAATTTTATTTCAAGATTTAATTAATGATATTTTTAAAATTATTAATAAAAATGGAGTTCCTTTTTTATTTATAATAACTATGTGATATTATTCTATTTTTATGATAATTTTTTAAAATACCTCGGTCTATCATTAATAGTAAACATACAGTTTTGAGTTTTTGATATGATTAATGACATCATAATGAAGTAACAATTAATATAAATTTTTTGTATACTTATGTTCATTATAATATTATATTAGGGGTCCCATTTTTCCAATACCATTGTAAAATAACATGGACAATCTAAAATTGTTTCAAATACCACTAATGAGTTGACCCTTGAAAATAATAAAAACGATCTCTCTTTTAATATAAGAACCCACTAATTCATCCATTTTCCTTAATTACAAATTCATCATTCATGAGGATCTGGTAGTTTTAGCTCCACAAGAGTCCTCAAATGGATTCTTCAATCCCCCAAGGCCCCAACCCTTAATTTTTGAAGTTACTATACATGGTTAGGGAATATACCACCATTATCTTTATCAAGCACTCTTATTATGTTACTCACTTTTAGTTTCAATTAGATTTATTTGTGATATGTCATTACATGTTAAAATTAATTTCAATATTATTTAATAATTATGAGAGGCCCATTTTTCTCTCGTTAAAATATTTTATGAATTTTGAGTGACATCGTTAGGCTATAAAATTTTTGTAAGTGATTTCTCATCTTCTCTTTTTATTTTAATATATTCTCTTCCAATTTTATTTCCTCTCCTACATTTATCCAAATGTTATGATAACTCTATTATCATTAATGTAATATAATTTTGTTATGATAATATAATTATTCGTTATCATATCTCATTTTAACTTATTTTATAGTCGAAATTAAAACACTTCCTGAGATTTGTTAATTTAACACATTCAAGGAAGAATGGTCTTCAATTTTTATAATCACATTGTATTAAAGTAATGAAACCATTTTGATGATTAATATAGAATTTATTAGATTTTTTATAACATATTTAAGGTTCTAGAATCTATTTGAACACATGATAAATAAAAATAAGTTCATTTGGATAAAAACCCTAATTTACCCAAAATAATTATCCTTATTTTCTTATATAATGATTAATATTCACTACCAACAACCAATTGAAATTTATAACCATTTAATAATATAGATTAAAAATAATAATTAGAAAATCTATTCTAGAAAATCGACCTCCTCTCACTTGTTTATCCTTATGTGTATATGAGTAAACCATTCTTGAATACCAAGGGAAAAAATGCTCACAAATATTTAAATCGAACCTATTAATCCCATCAAGAATGAAATCAATGAACATAATAAGGATATAATTAACCAATTAATTAAATTATATGTTCACTACATATTAATTATATAATTTATTTTTTATCCATGACCCAAGTATTAATTGAAGAACACCATCGATCTTATGGTAAGGGTGTTATAACAGAATGTCCATTATCATTCATGTAACTATTTTTATCTAATTACCTCAATTAAATTATATTTCATCCATTTTTAAAACTCATATATTCTATGAGAAAGATATATTTTTGTGTACCATCCATAATTATACTTTCGTTTATGGGTAGTTATTAGTTTTAAATGTATCATTCAAAAATTCTTTACGAAATACAAGCCCGATTCCATAGAATTTCTCTATTCAAAACTATTTTAATGGGAACACTATAATATATTTTTAAAAGTAATTATATTTATAAAATAAATAAATATATTATGTAAATATTATATTACTTCAATTTTACTTTTATACAATGACTTTTATAAATAAACTCTTCTTTTCAATGCAAAAGAGTATTTATCACATGATTTACTCAATTATTTTATAAGAGTATCATCATCATTCCTGACAATATTATTGATTATTATTTACGATATCATCTGAAATATTTAATTTTATTTTCTTTGATAATTTTAATATTATATGTTATATCTTAATACCATTCAACAATTTACTCTGAATGGTTAGTGATTATGCATAATTTTCAGGGAAGGTTATTAACATTGCATATGTCAGTTTGAATAAGAATGTATATGTTTTTTATGTTTATCCCAATTCATATGTGGAATGAATTTAACTTAGTAATTAATAGTTCAGGCTTGTTGTAGCACATCGGTTCATTAGTAGGTATCATGAGAAAACAATGGTCTTGGGACAAGGCTTTGAAAAAATGATTATTAATGGTTTTTTCACAAGGATTTGATGGTACAATTATGATGTCTGAGATTATGTATTCCCTTCACAATGAAACCTATAATTGAAATATCATGAGGTTATTTGACTAGTATAATAGCCAAGATTATTCTTTATTAAGGAATTATTTATTAACCTCTTATTTCTTCCATGATTTGTTCATGTTTATGTTTAAAGGCAAGTGTTTTTATTTATTCACTATACCTAATGTTTATGTTTATTATATCTTCTACATTATTTCATACCCTTATTGAGACTTTTATATCCTCCCATTATTATGTTATGTTATCCAAGGACATTAAGAGGTGTATTATGAATGATATGTAGAAATAACCAAGTAGTTATGGATGATTTCAAAGGAGTTTTTAATTTGTTTCATTTTCAGTAGTAATATTGACCTTATGAATTTATCTGGTTTTCTAAAAATACCAAATAATTCATTTCATCTGGATACGAATTTTGTGTAATCATTCGAAAATAGTAAGATACGGCACTGACTCTGGGAAACTGGGGTTGAGTCATTACACTTTAAATTCTGGAAATAAATATATTTTTTTAAACCTGTATACTGAAATCAGTGTTACTTATAGAAATTATGGAATTTATACTCATTGAATAGTAACATTATCTTAGGAATATTATAATTGTCATTTAAAATAGTAATAAGGAAAATAGACTAGAACCCCACCAATTAGAGTAAAAATAAATTTTTTGTATCTTATAACTATAATCATGATATATTTATAGCATAGATTAAAAAAATATATTTTTTTAGAAATGTAAAATAAAATGTTGGTATTTTTGTAAGTCAAAAATATTTAGTTACAATTTTATAATTAATATAATGTTTCATGAAAAAATATATTTTTTAAAAAAGATTCCTAAATTATTAATTTGTTTTCATTTGATTAAGAGATTCTTTTATAAGACATTTAGTAAATTTTCAATGGGTTATAAAATAAATTATAGTTTAAAAACATATATATTTCAATTAAATTATTATTTTAATTTATAATTAAATTTTTCATATTTATAAAATTATTATAAAATGGTTGGATAGTTTTTATTTCTACACGTTGAAAAATGGTTATGGTGAATTTTTTGGATTTTTTTAAATTTCTTAAATTATGGGTGAAAAATGATAAATTGTAATATACAATATAAGATAAATAATTGATTATTGAGTCATATATTATGAAATTATGATGTAATCATTATATCTCAAAATCTCCATATTTATTTTAAAATATTTGTGATAATTCTAAATCAATTCATTATATTAAGCCAAAATTAATAACTAATGAATATAATAATGAGAAAACACCCATTTTCTCAACTATAAATACATCCAAAAAAAATCTTTCCCTCACACCTAAAAACCTTGTACCTTGATTACACCCTTCCAAAATCCCTTCCCAAGAACCTTCCCCATGATCATGACCTTCATTTCTTATAAAAAGTCCAAAACCAATGTATAAGGACCCTGACCATAAACAATACATAATATTGATTTAAATCAAGAATTAACATAAATGATATTTTCAGATTTATATTCTTAGAGAATTAGGTGATAAATATTACAAATAAACTTAAATATTACATTTATACACAACTCCTCAGTATCAGTTTTTTTATAAATTAAAAAACTCCAAAAAAGAAACCTGTCTAGTTATATGTTTTAGATAGAATGACTTTTCCATGATCCCATCCTTGACCCTATTAATCACTAATTCCTATTAAAATCATTTCAAAACAAGGGGTGGGAATAAAAAATCTTAGGAAGGGTTATAAAATAAAGAAGTGAAACATTAACCCATAAATAAAAACCAATCCATGATACCATAATTATCAATAATAACATACCTTAGGAAATCATAAATTTTTTAAATAACATATAGAACTCATAATTCATAAAGGTAAATTGTATAATACCTTATATACTTACATTCTAGATATCACAGATAAATAGGGAGTTACGTATTAATACCTATCAAAATATATTCCCTAAATCTCTTAGAAGAAACATTAACTTTTACCTCAATCATGTTACTTAATGAATTAGATAGCTATCTCGGCCTCACCCACCCTTGGTTTATCAAGAAAAACCCGTTATACATAAACAATTACCAATAAAAATAACATATTAATAATGTATAAAATAATAATAAAGGAATGATTAAGTTTCCACGTTTCAATCAAAATATATCATTTCAATATATTTATGTAATCAATGGTTTACAAAAAAAATTATCAAAACCATTTGAACCATAAAATAAAGCGATTTTTGAATCAAATTTTCTCATTCCACATTGATAATTTTATAGGAATTAACATTTTAAAACATAAATGTCCATATAAATAAATACATAAAATTATTTTTAAAACATGGTCATTAATGAGATTGAATTACACAAAATAAATAATTAAATCATTTAAAATGAAATTATAGTTAAAGAGTTCCCAACCAAAAGAGAGATGATTGAATAAAAATAAATGAGGAATAACATTAATAAAAGATTATAATATAAATATAATAACTATATTCATGATATTATATGTCAAATGGAAGTATATACACTATATAATATAATTGGTTTATAACAACAATAAGTTTCAATGGCATGTAAATTGAGTCAAAGTCCATTGCAATGATCATATCCTTATATTAACGACAAATAAATAAAATAATTTTGTGTAACTAATAATAATAAATCCAATATATGTGTATATTAAGTGTAAAACATTAATATTTCATTCATAAATATTCATAGCATTACATAACCAAGAAGTATATGTTTAACCCAAAGAATTGAAATTGGGTAAAGATGTTCCCTTACAAAAATTCAATTTCCTAATGCTCACACTTTAAAATTTAAAAATAATAGTTGATGAGAGAAAAAAGGAAATATCATCACATAAACATACAATTTATAGAAATAAAGATATATAAGAACATATCCATTCATAATAATAAGTAAATTAAAATACATAAAAATAAGAAGTTTTTTTTAAAATAAGATGGTGAAAGGTTCCCTTACGGATTTGGTTATATACAAAACATACGCCCCATGAAATAAAGATAATTCAATGAAGATTTAAATACCCATTAATTAAAGTATATTACATAAATAATACAATCATTGGCCGTAAATATTCTACACTGAAGGAAATAGTGGAAAATATAGCATGAATATCATGGGAATAATAAGTGATATGAAATCCTATTTTCATGTTGTAAACAATCGAGTCATATGAACAAAAGCTAATGACAACAAAATGATTCAAAAAATACTGAGAATTTAATGAGGATCAATATAATATATATCAAATGGAAGTATTCAATACACCATTTGAATGAAATAATTGGAGAACAATAGAAATCTCATAGAATTAAAAGTGAGATTAGAAACCCTTTACCCTGTGTCTGACATGAATTGATCACAATTTAATATAATGAATAATGAACTAAAGATAATTTATAATTGATTAAGAAACTTTTTAAATTTTATTAATCCTTATATATAAATTATTACCTTTCTATAATAATTAGTTAATTATTTGAGTTCTTATCGGACATTTGGTCGATATTAAAAACATGAGTTAAAAATGAACTTCTTATAATTATAAATTGACCATGTTGTCAAAATTCCATTTTCTCCAGATGATATTCATGATTTAGATTTCATATGAATCATATTAAAGGCATTGTCCATAGAAATGGTAAGTCATACGTATGCATGGACAGTACTTTAATTTATATTTCATATTTAATGGAATAAAAATGTAATGATAAATAGGTATATTAAAATTCCTGTATAATATAAAATATAATTTAATTATCTCCATCCTTTATACGTTACACATATGTAATGAATGAGTTATATCACAATGAGTGGTAGTAGACCACATTTACTCAAATGAAATTAGCGCATTCACTAATTATGAAAACGATAATGTATTGATATAAATGGAAAATAAAAAAGCATATAAACAATATAAATATAATATATATCACATATAAATATAGTTCTGTCATCATGGCCACCATGAGAGATGATAGAAGATAATTGAACAATCATCATTTCACGATGCAGTAGATCGCCATCCACATAAATAGTATGATCTTTTAAACATTAGGTGGAGGTGTGTGTAAATATAGTTTGAATAGTTCTCATAAAAGAAACCTAGTATATGTAGGATACTGGTGTCATTATAAAATAATTTATTAAAAATTGTTATGGGTTTGTAGATATAAAATAATAAATAATAATTTAAGAGAAGACATTACCATTAAATCATGTATCTCCCTTGGTTTAGACCAAAAGGATTAATTGATTTGAATTATTCATAGGGGAAGTATTTTAAGAGTAGGATAAATATTTAGGGATATTAATTTGGATGGGTTTTGGAAAATCCAAGGGGCTTGAGATGTGTGAGGAATGGGTTATAAGTGAGGGCTTTATTATAATGGGAGGAGGGACTCTCTAGGAATGTTTAAAGATATTATTTTATTATAAAGTTATTTTCTAGTTCTAATAGTCCAAAACATATTAAAATAAAAGATAATAATACCCATGTTAAAAATAAAATTATCCAACTAGAATTATACTGGTTTTGGATATTTTTTTAAAAAGTATAATCTTATATATTTAAATAATTCGTTAATGAGATAAATAGTGAATCCTTATTGTCTCATAAATTGTTTTATTAATTTTATGTATAAATTTTATAAAAAAATATCATGATGTAGGAAATATTTTTATATTTCAAATTAAAATTTATAGTTGAAGAGATAACTTATATAACCCCATTTAATAATTGATTTACTAAAAGATATATGTTTGTGCCATTTTTTATTTACTTTAAATTAATTAATATAATGTGTCATTGTCACTCCCATGTGGCTCATTGGGGCCCCAAAATCGACCCATGGATGCCCATGGTCAGACATGTATCAACCAATGGGATTAGGACAAATGTTAGGGTACTTTATTATTATTATTATTATATTTTTTTACCCTTATTACTAGATTTACCCTTTAACCATTGAAAATAAAATTTTTACTGATGTAAATATTCATAATGTATAAAAATAAAAGTTACCTAGTTTCACAGTTTGGAACTCGTGATTCCAAATATGGAATCATTTATTCTATATTAAAAACACATTAGTGGCAGAAATTAATTTAAAATTAATACCCGATGTTAATACAAAAATCCTATTTTTAAGAAATAATAACAATCAAATTATTGACACTTATTTTTGTCCTATATCAAAGTGAAATTACATAAAATAACCAATATTGTATTAAATTGTAAAATCATAATATAATTAAAGTTTGAATCCAATTAAAAATCTAATATATCCTTATAAATAAATTAGATTAAAAGGCAGTTTTGAAATAAGATATAGCATTTTTCACTATTTATTAAAAAATAATTTTTTTCAAAAAAATACCAAACATTTAGCCAATGTAAATATTGATGTCCTGATTCTAATTACTAATTTTATTTTTTTCATATATAAAATTTGAATGTGTCCAAAAATATATTTAAGGAGTGTTCGCTATCAAAAGGTTGTAAATCGATCTTTTAATGAATATTAGAGTATTTTTGGGTACAACCAGAATCTATATTATTTTAAGCCTCTAAAATTTAATAGGAAAATATGAAACCATTTATAGAACATGTATATTAATATTATAGTGAGTTCAGTTCATTCCCACTAATACAATAAATTGGCGTTAACTACCATTTAAAATAATATTATTTTATTATTTTTCAGTATGACTCAGCATTGTGTGCAACGGAAGATTTTCAATGAATATTTTTGTTGCGTATCAGGTATTCCATCGACATATAATCCCATATAAAGTAAAATTAATATTTAATTCACAAATTTTAATAAATATAAAAATGTAATATTCTTTATTTACCTAGGATGCTACATCCTTCTCCACATTTGGGAATTTTTCCTTTCAATTTAAAAATTACGCGTGGAAACTTCATTGGAATTACGACATTGGAAAAATAGTCATTGAAAATATCACTTTATGAGAAAGAAATTTAAATAAAAATGTAACCCAAGATATCCCATACTTGTATTCGATGTATGAAAGCATGGATATGGAAGAGAAACAAACCATGAAGGATTGATGGTGGGTGGTTGAAAACATGATTTGGAAAAGTTAACCACAAGAAAATCACAAACATGTCATGGGATAAATGGTCATTGATTTCCATTTGTAAATTTTAATGGAAAATATTTTTGTTTTATGTAACATTTCATAATTTTTTTGAGTTTATTTAAGATATTTAAAAATAACATAATAAAACATTATTACTTTTCATGTAGACTATAATTCTTTACTATATTTCTACCACAAACTCATCTTTTATCCAAACGATGAGTATTCATAATGACTTGGTCGCATAAAAACCACTTAAACCGACTTCTCAATTATTACATGATCCAAAAAAGACGAAATATATATTTCCCCTATCTTTATACATCAACAAAAACCAAAAAGGTTAGAAAAAGATTAAATAATCCACAAAAAGTATAATCCCATATAAAAAGAAAAACTAATCATACTCTATAAAATTCAAAAAATAATACCCAAGGATCAATAAATACCATTCAATACACAATTTTCCTTAAAATTCATTAAAATAATCTAAAATAAGATTGAAACCCAAAACTCATAAGAATTTGATCACAAAGTCTTCCAAAATATATATTAACATTTATATCAAAATAACATCTACTAGTATTAAAGTCACATAATAATGTGTAATTAACCGAATCACATTTTCTCTATGATATATTAATCATTTCCATTAATAATAAAATCATCATATATCTACAATAATAAAATAGATTCTTCCATAATATCATTTAAATCATTTCTCTACAAATATGATCACATCGGGTTCTATATCACTAAATCATATAATGTTCCCCTAAAGAGGGAAAATCTTCAAAAATAACCATTATCACTTAATCACCAAATCATTTTCCTATAGTAAGGATATACATTTGATAAAACATAAGTTCTTAAAATAAACATATTCTCGTTCAATAAAATTATTTAATTTAAAATAATAATTCATACTAACTAGATACTTCAGGTAGGAAGGGTGTAGGTGATGTGCCCTTGTCGCGCTTCGGTTATGGAATTGATTCAAATGACCTTTCCAGACACGACGGGTTGTCACCAATCATATGTGTTTTCCTTTTTATAAAACATTAAAATAACCACAAAATGTATTAACCACAAAGGATTTATTATATCATTTATTTACATCCCAATACATCAAGATCTCACCATTTTATATATTTTCATTTTGTTTCACCTCCTTATGATAAAATAAAAGTATTACCAATTGAAGGATCATCATACCATGATCATGGTGTCTATATGGTTTCCTCATTATCCTTTTCATGTCTCTATAAGGTCTATGAATTGAAAAAATTATTTAGAGTTCCTTAAAAATAATTTTCTTCCTTCATCCAAATTCACCTTGTACAACTTGAGTCAAATGGGTGTTCGTAGAAAAATAGTTTCGAAAAATAATCTTGTATCAAATATAATTTAAAAACATCAGATAAACCATGATTTTTATAAAACAGTCATACCAAATTTGAGTTGAAACATTCATGGTCCTTTTAAAATACCATAATTATGTACTGAGAGACAATATTGTAAAATAAAATATAAATAGGTTGCGTAGGGGCCTCCTTGTTCAGCACCTTTTTCAAAATAAAAATATACTTTAAAACATTTTGATAAGATATAATATATGATAAATCCTTGATAATATTTACCTTTCCTGAAAATATAAGAATATTGAGAAAATGTGATTCGATTAAATACAAAGCATGAACCAATATGATATCTGGGTATAGTGGAGGTGTTTAATTTCTCAAAAAACAACATTCACGTGATTTATATGCTAGAAAAAGTTTCAAAATCCTCTAAACATTACATTGAAATAATTATTGTGAGCATGTCATTAAGATGAGATAGGAATGTCGTTTGAGATCCTACACCTTCAATTTGTAAGCATCATTCCAAGATCAGAATTTTTTTTAAAAGAACAATTTAAATAAAATAATAGACATAGGGACTAACCATGTGTTAAAAAAACTCATAATCCCTAATGATGTGTAAACAGACATATGATTCCAACTATAAGGACATGGACTTAATTAGTATATAATCTTGAGTTCTAAAATGATTTCACATAGAAGATATTTTTTGGTTTAGAGATTTAGAGAATTAGGACATAACTATTACATATCAACATGAATATTAAATGTAGACACTACTACTCAGTGGGCATTTTTTTCTTAAAATAAAAAACTCTTAAAAAGAAACATGTCTAGTTCTAGGTTTTAGATAGATTGACTTTTCCTTGATCCCATCCTTGACCCTATTCATCTTTAAGTCTTGTTAAATAAAATTAAATACATGGGGTGAGAATAAATTGATCAGTAAGTGATATAAAATAAGAAAGTGAATCATTAACCCATCAATAAATAAAAATCAATTAAACCCTACTTTTCAATCATAACGTACCTCATGATATCATAATATTTATGAATAACACATAGAAATCATAAATCATAAAGATAAATTGTATAATACATAAATTACATACATTTTAGCTATCATAGCTACATAGGGAGTTACATTGGAATAACCATCATAGTATATTCCCTAAATATCAATGGAGGAACATTAATTTTTACCTCTATCACATTACCCAATAAATTGGAGAGATATCTCGGGATCACCTGCCCTTGGTTTATCATGGAACCACTCATATACGTAAATAATTCCCAATAACCATAACATATTCATAATGCATAAATGAAACATAATGGAAATATAACATTTCCACATTTCAATAACAATATATCATTTCAAGATATTGACATAATCAATTCTTTACAAAAAAAAATTTCAAAACAATTTAAAACATTTAAAAAAGTGATTTTGGAATCGATGTGTCCCATACCACATTGATGATTTTTTAAAAATATTCATTTTATAACATTAATGTCGATATAAATAAAGCCTGAATACCATTTTTAAATCATTAAAATTAATTATAATTATTTTTATGAATATATCATCAAAACATTTAAAATTATATTTTAGTTAAAGTGTTCCCAACCAAAGAGAGACGCATGAATACAAATAATTTTGGAATAATATTAATCAATGATTATAATATCATGTGAATATATAGATTCATTATATAATATGTCAAAGAGAATTATATACAACATATAAAAGAAATTTTTGTATATCAACAATATACTTCAATGGAATATAAATTGAGACAATGTCTCTTGAAAAGATCATATCCTTAGATTATGGAAAAATTAATGACATAATTATGTGTGAAAAACATGATTACAACCAATATATGTTTATATTAAGTGTAAAACAATAATAGGACATTAAAAAATAATCATATCATGAAATAATCAAGAATTATAAGTTTACCCCATAGAATTGAAATTGGGTAAAGAAGATCCCTTACAAAAATTCGACAACGTTAGAGTGTCACATTAAAATTCAAAAAATGAGTTGATGGGAGAACAAATGTTATCTCATCACTTGGACCTAAAAATTAAAGTAATAAATATATATAAGAACATATCTCAATATAATGATATGTATATTAAAATACATAATGAAATGATGTCTTTTTAAAAGGAGGATGGAGAAATTTTCCCTTACCGATTTGGTAACAAACAAAACATACTCCTCATGAAATAAGGGTAATTTAATGATGATTTAAATACCCATAAATTATTTTATATTACACAAGTAACATAATAAGGGTCAGTAAATCCACCACACAAAAAGAAATAGTGGAAAATATAGCATTATCTCAGAGGAATAAGAAGTGAGATGAAAACCCCTTACCATGTTGTAATCAATTGAGTCGTATGACCAAAAGTTTAGAATAACAAAATTAATCCAAGAATACCATGAATTTATATTTAATGATGATAATATATATCAAATGTAAGTAAAAAATAGAACATATTTTAGAAATATTTGTGGAACAATTGAAATCTCACAGAATTAAAGGTGGGATAAGAAACCCCTTACCTCGTCTCCGACAAGACACAGTTGTTCTTTAATATCCTAAATAGTAAACTAAAGATAATTTGTACATTATTAATAACCATTTCCATGTTTATAATTCCTTATAAATCAATTATTAACTTTTTATAACAATTATTTATCATTTTAGTTCATATTGGATATTTTGTCGATGTTCAGAACTTGAGTTAAAAATGAACATGTTATACTTATAAATTGTCCATGTGGTAAAAATTAAATTATCTCTATAACAATAATCATGATATAGATATCAAATATATAATATATTTCATGTATATATATATATATAAGTATTTATAATAGTAGATAACATTTGGAGATAAGAAATGAAATGCACCTTTCATGGAGATGATAAGTCGTACGTACGCATGAATGCTAATTTAATTTCTATTTCATATTTAATAGAATGAAATTTTATTGAAAAATACGTATATTATAATTCCATTATAATATCATATATAATTTAATTATCTCCATCCTTTATACGTTCCTCGTATGGCATAAATGATTCATATCATATTGAGGGGGTGGTAGTCCGCACTTCCTGAAATGAAATTATCACATTTACCGATTATGGAAAGCATAAAGGATTGATATAATTGGAAAATACCGAATCATTGAAACAATATAAATATAATATATATCACATATAAATATAGTTCCATCATAATGGACAAAATGAGTGATGGTAGGAGATAATTGAACAATCATCCTTTCATGATGAAGTAGATTGTTTTCCATAGAAACAGTATGTTCTTTTAACCATTTGATCGAGGTATGTGTATTTGTATTTTTAATACATCTCATAAAAATAACCGAGTATATTTGGGATACTATTTTTTATATAAATTAAATGAATAAATTTTTAGTGGGATGGGATGTAAAATAAAACAATAGAACTTAAGAGAAGTTGTTACATTTAAATCAGTTATCTCCCATTGGTTTGAACCAATCAATTTTATTGAATTACCTTTTGCCTTGGTTAAAGGTTCTATGAGGATGAGAGGGATGTCGGGAGCTTAATTGGGCAGAGTTTGGAAGATCCAATGGTCTTGAGATGTGTGAGTAATAGCATAGAAATGAGGTAATTTTATAAGGGGGGAGGGGCTATTAAGAATTTTTAAAAGTATTATTTTATTATATAATGATTTCGTTTTCTAAAGATCAAAAACTCATAAAAGTTTAATATAAGATATATAAATTTCTAAATAAAGTCATCCGATATGAATTGGATAGGTTTTGGATATTTTTTTATTATTCATAATCTTATTTATTTAAATCATTCCTTAATGAGGTAACACTGCCTCATTATTGTGTCACAAATACATTAATTTATTTGATGTCTATAAATTATAAAAAAATATCATGATGTAGAAAATATTAAATGATTTCAAATTAATATTTTTAGTCGAAGAGATATATTATATAAACCCAAATAATAATTTATTTACTAAAAGATATTTCTTTGTGCCATTTTTGTCTTTACTTTAAATTAATTAATATAAAGTGTCATTATCACTCCCATGTGGCTCCATGGGGTCCTAAAATGGACCCAAGGATGACCACAATCAGAAATGTATAAAAAAATAGAATTAGGACACATTTCAGGGTAATTTAATATTATTATAATAATACATTGTTACCCTTATTTAACATATTTACACTTTTACCACGGTAAATAAAATTTTTACTGAAGTAAATATTAATAATGTATAAAACAATATTCTTAATTACAAAAAATAGAACTCCTGATTCAAAATATGGAATAATTTTTTCCAAATTGAAAACCCAGATGTGGAAAAAATTAATTTAGAATTAATTCCCGCTTTCAAATCCGGAATCTTGTTTTTATTAATTTAGAACTATCAAATGATTGACACTTATTTATGTCCAATATCATTGTGAAATTACTTACAATGACCAATATTGGATAAAATGGTAGAAACATAATATTATTAAAATTTAAAACCAATTAATAAGATAATATATCCTTATAAATATATTAGATTAAAAGGATGTTTTGAATTAAAATATTATATTTTTCTATATTTATTAAAAAGTTATTTTTATCAAATAAAATATTAAATTTTTACCCAAAGTAAATATTGATGCCCGGATTCTAAATAAAATTTTTTTTGGTCAAATACAAATTTTAAAAGTGACAAAAACTAGATTTAAAGAGGGTTCATCAATAAAATGATATTAATGGACCTTTTAATAAATATTAGATTATTTATGCTTCAAATGAGTTTATTTCTTAATTCAAGGCTGTAAAATTCATTGGGTAAATGTAAAAACATTAAATGAACAAGTATATTCATATTGTAGTTAGTTATATCCATTCCCTCTAATTCAACTTCTAGCTATTAACTACCATTTAAAATATTATTAAAATATTATTTTTCTGTATGACACAACATTATGTGCAACATAAGATTTTCAAATAAACTCATTGTTGCATATTAGGTGCTCCATCGATCATATCATACCCTTTAAAGTAAAAGTAATATTTAATTTACAAATTTTAAAAATATGAAAATTTTATAATATTTTTTTACATGGGATGTTACACAATGTTTTTAAGAAGGTTATCAATGAATAGAGATCAAGAGGTAAAAATTTTCTTTCATTTTATTTTATTTTTGTTTCAATTATTTATCTTTTATTATACTCTCTTCAAAACACCTTATCCAAGAGATGAAAAATAGTCTTATATTATATAAACAATAATCTTATCATTTTTATGGAAATATTCTGCATCATAATTATTCTTCTCTCCCTTTTATTCTAAAAATAAAAAATTGACTATGATGCGTTGATTTACCAACATCATAGACGATGTATTTTCAATTTATAATAATGCCATCATGGCAAGTCATAAAATAATTAATATTGTTAATTTTTTTTATTTCCCATATTTTATGTTTAATAATGTTCTCTAATAAGTATTAATATATAATATTAATTAACAAAACAAAATTGGTTTTTAATGAAACAAATTCACCATAATAAACTAATGATCATCCCTAATGTTTATTCCAATGATTTATGATCATAACATATAACTAAAATGATATATAATGGAATTTAATATTATTTAAGATCATTGAATACATTCAATTTCAATTTTGGAGATTTTATCTCTTCCTTAAAAATACATAATAAACCATAAATGTAAACTATGACATAAACGTACATGAAACAGTAAAAATGAAATAATATTATTAATAAATGACTATAACGATTTTATGATAATATAATATAAATTTTTATAAATATTAACATTTTTATATAGTATAATAATAACTCTCATTAAGCAATTATACATGAGTATTGTACATGTTTGATGTAATATGAACCTGTAGTAAGGGAATTATTAACCCAATTTCAATTCATTCGGTTGACCTTTGACTTTTTTTATTATGGGGGAATAATTGTATTTTTTAAAATAATTTTCATGAAATTATATTTTATTACATGTTTTCATATTTATACACATATTTCATTATTTGTTTTCTATCCTCAATATAAATATTTGATATTGGGGAGGGTCTTTTCTTTAAAAATACACTTTAAATTTCTTTTTAATGGGAAAAATTTATATTATTAAGTAAATTTATTTTATGATTAAATTTTTGGTCATTGGAATTTTATATGAGGATAGGTTGAACCCATTTATCTATACATTACATTGGGTATTTTTATGTTGGATTTCGACTTTATGGTTACTCTATGTGTAACTAGGATGGTTACACCATAAGGTAGCATACACTGTAATGATGTTGTGGGGGTTACAAATAATATTATAGATGTTATGGTTACAATATTATAAAATTAATTCCCCATGTTAACATTATTTATTTATTTATGTTTTCTGTGATTTATGTAAATCTCATTTTTCAGAAAGTAACATTATGATACTTATTGGGTGATAAGTATGTCTTTGGGAAAATGATTTCTTATGTTTTTCAGTATTCATGTATTAACAGTTTATATAATTATTTATATATAAATTACCTAGATTTTTATTCTCATAATATATTTTAAATTGTTTTTAATATGTTTTAAGGATTTTTAATAGAAAAATAGAATCCAAGATGACCATTATGAAGATTTTTCCTGAATAATTGTCTTGTTTTTAATAAAAACACTTTTTATTATGAACAAATGGAAATTTTAGTAGTATTATCTAATTTCTATCCTATGTGTTGATATATAAGAATTATATCATATATTTATAATACCCTAAACTAAAAATAACTTTTTTGAATGTAAATATGTTTATTCTAAAATACAATACAAGATTTTGAAATGTTTAATGTTGGATGCATATATAAAAAATCATTGCTTAGTTTATAATATTAATTATAAATTTCTAATATTTGAAATTCATATCATATTTATATAATAAATGATATCATCACCAAAAATATAATCAAAATCATCAATGGGGATAATAATGACATCTGAAATAATCAGATTCACAGAAACATAAATCAAAGAGGAATCATTGACATGAGATACGATAATCACACCATTATGAGTTTTATGTAATAAAAAACAATAATATTTTTGAGTTGATAATGTTATTATTTAGAAAATTAATTTGATATAAATGAGTGAGGATACCATGAATCAAATAATATATATGTAGTTCTATATCTGATCTTAAATACACTTTTCTCCACATTATTATCAAAACCCACATCGAATATATTGATCACATGAGATTTAACTTTTTCATTAATTATAATATATAACATAAATTGATCAATAACACAAACCCTCATATTCAGTAACAAGTTATCATAATTCTAATACATATTAAATTTTAGAGATTGGAGTTTTTCGGGTTGATATTACATTGATTTATCTCTATTCATATTATTGGTTGATTGATTCATGTTGATATGTTATTTGATTACCAAATAAAATTCTAGTACCAAAATAGAGCTTATAATTTTCCCCATACAAAAAATTTCCTCCATTTTACAATCAATATCATCTTTTATAATAAAAAAATCAACATCAGCTGATAATTTTTATTATTAATTTATTTTAATTTAAATAAAATATTTATTTTCATAAAAAAATGATATTTATTTTAATTTTATATATATTTCCACATTGAAAAATTTAATTATTTCTTCATAGTTGTAGATGTATCATATAGAAATCTATTTTCAGATAATTTATATTAATCCACTAATTATTTAATACATCTTTCTTCTAGGATTGATGATAATAACAGAATCATACATCACAAATCATTTAAATTATTTTCATATATACTAATGTATTCATCGTCTTCATCCATATATCTATAAATTCCATTTCCATTTTCATATCTGTACTATAATGAAATTTCATATTTTGAAATATCCTTATAAACTCAACCCACATCATAGTTTAGAATAATTATTATTTGTACATATTCATGAAAAGTTTCCCCCACTGATTGTATTCTAATTCAAAATTATAATAATCCAAAATATTTTTTTCAAGAACCAAAAACTAGAGAATGAATATATATTTTTAGTGGAACTGATCAATTTCTCAGTAATTAGAAGAAACATTGACCCACTAGAATAATATATATTTTTTCTCAATGATGACTAAATAGAAAATCATTCCATATTTTGTTTCTTTTAAAATTGATAATATTAATTGCATGGTAATTTATATTAGTCATAACAAATAGATTTATAAATCTAGTTCTTATAATATTCAATACCTCAATATGATTTTTTTCTCATTTTCTATCAAAATTAGTTTTATGAAAATTCATTCTGCTTCCGACCTTTGAATAGAAAAAAAATAATAGATTGAGAATGTATAATCTCATTAAAAATCAACATATCAAATAAAATATTTTATATAATATATATATCATATACCTTATCAATATGTGTCCCCTCCGGTTTAACATAAGTCATCCATGATCATATCTTTTCAAATCCATTAAAATTGTTCCCAAAGATAATGTTTATTAAAGCATTAATATACTATGGGATTCTCTACATGGATGTTTAGTTTTATGATCACTCATTATGAACCATTCAATATAATGATAATATATAATCATTTTATTTCAACTGTGTTTCCACTCGGTACATCGGCTACACAGCCGCATGCACATTCTTTTATCTATTTTTTTATTTTTCTCGTAATACCACTATTGTTTCATTACCTTAACTTATGATATTCTCATATAATTAAGTATATCCTAAGGGTTATAACTAATGTTTCCTTATAATATTTCCCAAAAACGACTCAACCATTATATTGCTCCAACTAATGAACTCAACTATTAAATATTTTTTTTACTTATCGTTATATGAATAAGAATTATAAATCATTATGATTCATGATATAACAACAATTGTGTAATTTCATTGAAAACATTGAAACATAAGTTTTTTTCATAAATTATTTATATCATATCCAAATAATTTCATTACAACTATAACCCATATTTGACATCATACATAAAAACTCTATTCAAATCCTGGTGAAAAATAAACATAATAAATGGTGATTTCAGAATATTCATAAGCATAACCAAGGGAAATAACAATTAAAATATAAAGATAATAAGTGGATTTGGGTATGGGAAAATAATCCAAACTATTTATAATTATACCCTTTGATTCATATATCATTATCATGAGTGATGAAATAAATTATTGAAATTAACAAAAATTGAAATATAAAGGAATCAAATATAATGATCCATATGAGGATAATAATTCAATAATATAATTTTTTTAAAAGTTTGTAATAATTTATTTAATACTAATACTAATAGATATCTTATATGAGGTATATACACTACGATATTAATTAAATATTAGTATAGGGATAACCAACCATGTAACTTGTTTATGTGTGGGATACAGTCCCATGTACCCTCATTTTGGATAGGCTTAACCCCCTTTGTTCCATATTTAATTTATGGGATGAACTTGTATATATCTCTACTATCTCATAAAACATTAAAAAAACTCTATGTTTTGAAGGGATATAACAGACCCACCATCAAATAAATATTGTCCATTCATATATTTTCTATAGTATGAAGAAAATATTTTTTGATTCCATTATATATTATACAATGGAAAATAATTCATGTGTCATTAATATTTCATAATCACACTATCAAACCATACTGGGATTGGATATGGATTTTATACTTTAATTTTAACCCCAATTAAGCATAAGTAACATCAACATATTTATTATATATGTAAACAATTGATGAAATATCCCATGAATATTTCATAATGAAAATTCAATATAGCTTTTTAATCTATTATTAAAATCTTAATTAATAAAAAAAATATTCAGTAAAAAAATTTCATTTAAAATAACCATATGAAATTTTAAATTAATCTATAAATCGAAATACATCTATGACGAAAGAAATTATTTTAAATTTTTATGCATTGAAATTATTCTTTTAAAAATGATTGTAATTAAATATCAATGGTTCCCCATTTGTAAAATAACAGGAATATTCAATTTAATTTTTTTCAAAGAAATTAAAATATTAGGGAAAATTAATATAAAAAAATTAAATAAATAAAATTCTTGAATTTTTTATAAAAATATTGACATTGGAGGAAATATTCCAGACCATATAAAAAATGAATTAGTTTAAAAAAACATATTTCATTCTTATGAGTATATAATGAGGGGAAATGAAAGGAAATCATAAAATCATTAAATTTAACTATATTTTAAAAAAATTAATGATATTTTGGGGAGCTAGATAATAAAATTTGCCTATCATAGTAATCTTCATAATGGGACTGTATAAAAATTATATTCTAATGTAAAACTATTAAATTAGAAATTAATTTCATAAAAAGAAATCAAACATCCTATGTATTAAATTAAATTAAATTTTAAATCCATTCTATGTAAAATATATTCATAAAATAATAATCACTATTTACTCAACGAATCTCTTCACCTACTAGTTACCTTTCTTTTTTTATCATCAGCATTTCTAATTTTAACCACTTTTTTTAATATATGTTCAAGGGTGTTTGTATTGTTTCATATTCATTGGTCATGGTTCCCTCATATCATAAATTTTATTCATGAAACAAATATCACATATATCTATGAAATATATATATTTATTAATAAACATTACTTTAAAGCAATGATCCCAAATTAATTACAACACTATGTCATGATGGTAGGTCGTATGTATCCATGAGTTATTTTATCATTTTTCAATGGATGGATCAAAAGAAATGTATTTTATTGTAAAATTTTATAAATGAATTATAATATAATTAATATCATATATTTTTTTAAATAAATCATTTAAATATTCATTTTCTATGATGTGGGAAAATAAATCCTACCAATATATGGATGTGGTAGTCCACAAAAAAACATGAGTGATCCACTACATTCCCTTTTGATGTAAATGTGGAATAATGTGGATATTACAATTATAATTACATCTCTATTTTTTTGGAAACTACAATAATCATGAAAATATAATTAAATCCTTTTTAATGGAAGGTATATGAAAAATAAAATTGAATGATTTTGGTATATGATTACAACTATTTCGTGATAAGCATCTATTGGTTTAGAACATATCCGTTGAAACGTTGTTATTAAGAGAAGAACATTGTAACAATGATTATGGGATGAAATAGATAATTATTTTTTGTAGATTAATAAAAAAATAGAATTCTCATAATTCATGAATAATTCATGATTGTGGGTTGTCATATATAAGTGAGGCAGAAGATATAATTTTAATTATATAAAATATTTAAATATATGCAATGTTGTTATAATGTTTAATTCTTGAATATTGACACAGATTTGATTTTACCATATTATTTAGTAATGATACATTCCATTGATAATAATTGAACATGCTTATGTGGATATATTACCTATATCAATTATATTAACCCCTATAAGAAACTATTATTAACATTAACTATGTTCACAAAATGTTAATGTTTTATGTTTTTATTTTGAAAATAAAATATTGATTCACTAGTAAATTTTGTAATTATTATTTTATATATGGAAACAATTTTTTAAAAAAATATATAAGTTATAAATTTATTTTTATAAGAATCTCTCAAAACGCAAGAAAAAAATTCTTTCAGATAGATGGATTTAAAATCCCAAAATTGAATTTTAATTCACTATATTCGTAGAAATTAAAAAAAGAACAAATTTCAAAAAATTAATATACAATATTATAAAAAATTATCAATACTATTCTTAATCAATAATGATAACTTAAAAATATTACTATAAAATAACATTGGACATATAAAATAGTATAATTAAAATTAACACTTTTCTAATGTTAAATTATATTATATTACTAATATTCAGATAACTAATGTATATAATATTATTCATTTAAATATATAATTAATATATTTTATTTAAGTTATTTTTTAATCATGGTCAATATACATTTTTTTTAAAAAGTAAAAAAACATTGTTCTAATAACTTCCATTGAAAAACATTTTATTTATTCATTAAATGAAAATACAAAAAATGATGATCATGCAAATTCATTTTTAACATCCTAAATCATTTTTCACATATTTCATAATTTTTATAATAACTATCATACCATAAAACATAATATATTGTTATATATATATATATATTTCTAAACTTTTCATTTAGAATTAGGTTTTTATGTAAAGGAAACAATAAAATACATTAATTTTATTTTAAAGGAAATAAATTTAATATCATGGTGTTTTATAGTTTCACTAGAATTTTATGTAATTTAATTTAATGGGTGGAAAATTATATGTTGTGAAAGGACTCTATTATGCCATTAAATTATTGTTATACTCCCCTAAAAATTTATTCACTATGAGATTCTAGTGTGTCAACCACAGACACATACAATGATAATTTAAATAATCATATTTTATTTTATCCATGACTTCATATAAGGTAGTTAAGATGGGCCCAAATATATCCACAATATTTCATCTTACTATCTTTTACCACATAACCATAGTATTATCCTCATCCTCTAAGTGGGAGACATTCATCTGATCTAACAAGTGCAAACATTTCTCAACTTCATTTTTAATAATAATAGTATTGTTTTGGAATATTTTATCTATGTAGGATAACATGATGTTTTATAAAAGTGTAAATGATGAAAATATCCCCAAATCACTCAATAATGGTATTGAATCCACATCAAATAATGAAGAGTCATTGTGCGTGATTTTCTATAACTTTTCATGTTCCTTCTAATATGAGTGTCTCTATGAAGTAATTTTGAATCATTGAGGAATAGTATGATTGAGTGAAGAATCATTATATGTTAGACGTATATAATGATTAACATGGGGAAGATATGTATATTTTTTACTTTTTTCGCATTTATTGAGAAGATTGTTTTCCTGATTCCCACCAATAGGGATAATATATGAAATATATTCCTTGGGGAGGACCTCTAATGTGGCTTGTAATGTTTCCATGGGGTTTCCAATTATGTATAATAATATTTAATGATTTTTTATTTGGGGAATCTTCTCTTCTAGATATCTTTATGTTGCAATATGGGACACCACAATAATCATCACATGGTGAACCAATGTAATTGAACATTGTATAGTCGTAGGGTGGACTGCTGTAATGAATACAATATTTAGTACAACCATATAATTATTAAATAATCTTATTTTGAGAAATATCATGTTAATACTCTCTTATTGAAGTGGAGAATTGTCGATGTACTCTTTAAATTTCATTTATTGTTGCTATATTGATTCCAGGATATCAGATCTTGCTGGGTTATGGGTATGGGAGTGCTCATTATTTTTATATTTACATTTTCTATAACAAATATATCATAGTTACTATGTTAATAGTCCTAAAACCTATGTCATGATTAGATACATATAGTGTGGATAATAACACTTCTATATAAGATCCCTCATTGAAAAAATATTATCTGTCATTATTATATGATAATGAATTTTAGGGATAGGTGTTGGAATATCATCATTCTTCATAAGAGTTAAGAATTATAAGGATTTTATCCCATTGTTGATATGAAATAGAAAAAATCATATTTTGATAGACATCATTGTTTGGGAATTAATTTCTAGAATAACATAGAATTTTGACCCCGATATATATTATTGAGCATATTATAAGTTATATTGAATATCTATATATGTAAATTTGGTTTTTATAATATGTTGTAGATCTCCACTAGTTGGTGTAAGAATATTGTTCTTTCAGTGAGTGATTATGTATAATATGGTTATGAATCCATATAATGTATTTTGGGATATGTTCCTTCTCGATAGTTACTATTATGGAATTTTAGTGAAATCTTGTCAAATAATGATATTCGAAACAATCCTAATATTAATTTGTTATTGTAATATTCTTGTGATATTCATTAATTGGAGTAACAATATGATCCCACTATTGAGTTTCTACTGATGTATATAAATAAGCTACTATAACAACAAGATAAGGAATATAGTATTACCCTTTTATGTTATATAAGAAATGTTGATTGAGATAATTTTTTATACAATATATAAATGTGGGAATATATATTGATTAAGAGTAGAGATATATGATTTCCCATTAATTACCATCAGGACATGCTAACGAGATTCTTTACTAGGAATGGTGACATAAGAATTTTATTCATTTGGAATAATATTATGAACTATCTCAAAACTTTAAATTACCATTAGAATATATTGATGAGAATCCTAAATTTAGAAGGAATGTCAGTTTTTTCTTGTACCCAACCATGTTTTGTTGTAAAGCATTAGGAATGGGAATATGGAAATCGGCATGTTCCAAGGATGTTACTGAAATACACTAGAACGCTTCATCATTATCATTATAATAATAAGTACCACATTGATGAAAATGATACTACCCTTGAATATTCCATGAGTATCTATACGTTAATAAAATTAATGTTATATATCATAAAAGGATAATTTAATTTCCTCAACAAAAATTGTAGTATAACGAATTTCATTTAAAACATGATTCTAACATATATCCCTTACCTCAAGACATATATTAAATTATACATGTTTCAACCAATTACTAAATAAAAATAGATTTATTATAGATGTATTCCAAAAAATTATTCCCATATATTTATATATATCACCATATATTATTGATATATAATATATTATAATCCATTAATTAATTATTTTTTATTATAATCAGAGTTCATGGTGATGACTAGTTTGTTTCTCATGTATATTTAGGTTCAACATCCTTATTAGTTGTACTTTTATCATGGTTATATCATATCAAAAAATTAATTATAATATAAATAAAATCTTATTTCATTATATATATTTTTATATTCATCCTTAAAATGTAGGTTAAAAAAATTAATTACACCGAAAACAGAGAAGGTTGGTTGTATGTATGAATGAATGTTATTGATATTATGAAATACGGATATAATGAAAGGTGTATAATAATTAAACAAAATATATTATAATTACATTATATATATAATATATTCAAAAAATATATCAATATTATAGTCTATGTAAAGAAGAAACGAAAAATATATCTCATCACATTATGGATGTGGTACACCGCACATATCCATGAGTTAGATTAAAATTTCCCAACATATTAGAAGATTCATTATTATTCATATTACCTAATAATAATTTTAATTAAATAAATACTATTTAATGAATTAAACATTTTAAATTGTCTACCAAATATTTTGAGAAGGTATAATATGAAATAAATTGAAAGATATTGGGTTGGATGACTACCTGTTGTTTAGATGGAAACATTTTGATTTTTATTAAGATCCATTGAAATTGTATTTTAAGAATAAAATAACCAGTAAATCATCAAAAAAGTAGATTATATGGTAAATTTTTATAGATTATTCAAAACATAATAATCCAATTGTATGAGTATGTGTGGATTAGAGGTGACCTTTAATAAGTGATAGGTGAGGCACACATAGAATTACGTAATGTATTTAATTAATATAAATGAATTTTCTATTTAATTTTGATCATAGTTGAAATATTAATAATATATGGTATTATTTATATTAAAATATCCAAACATATAAATGTTGTACAATTTATCTGGTGTTTTGACTGTTATCTCTATGTTTTCACACCTCTTAAACCCTTTTAATAAGTAATATGATAAAACTGTTATACAGATTTTTGTGTTCAAGAAATTTAATATAAATATAATATTTACCCCTTAATGGAATTTGGTTTTTATTTTGAACCATATTACAATAAACATTTTTATGATATAATTTTTATTCATTTGAAATAATTTTTATTTCTTTTTGTTATAGAATATCATTAATATCATTTTTGTAATATGTGAAATTTAATATGTGTCTAACTAGTCAAAAATCATTAAAAATAATATGTATTATAATATACGTTTTACATATCCTTAATATTTTCAGCCATTAAAATTTATATAGGTATAGATATAATTTTATACAATATAATGTTTTTAAAAACCTAGGTTAATCTGTTTTATCATTTACCATGATAATTCCTCCTTGAATATTAAATGGTAGTAATTTTACATATAATTTGAAAATTGGATAATAAAAGGTTGAGGGATTAATTTTAAAAACATATAAAATCATAATTTTCCACATTGTTAAATTTTATAATTGTCAAATAATTTAATGAAATTTTATTTAATATATTATATTATTAATGTAATTTAAAGAACTATTTTCATAATTAACTATAAAATCAACATGAAATAAATGAACAAAAAAAAAATTCAGATATAAATAATATAATAATATAAATTTCATGTTGATGTTTCACATTAACTCTTAAAAAATTTACATTTCATATTTTTAAATTCAATTAACAGATTTTTTACTTCATACACAATCATTGTGTCAGAATTGAATAATTATTTTAGATAGTAATTTCATCACATAAATTTTAGAAATAATTACAAACATAAAGATAATTTAATAAAGTTATAAATAAACATTTATATTCATTAAATATATGCATTTACTCAAATATATTTTTTGATATATAATTTTATATGTTATTTTTATTTTTCATTCCTTGGGAAAGTATTATGAAACCATACTAACTTCTCAACATTTATATAATGAAACAATTCGTCTATATAGATTTAAACTATCAAATATATTTTATATTTAATAAAATTCTTATGAAAAAGATTATTTCTTATCATATATTAGCTTTATAAAATAAAAAATTACTTCTCTAATCTTGTGTAATCACTATGTTAACACATAAAAGGATTTCTATATTTCTGATGAATGAAATTAAAATTTATGTCTTATGTTATTTTTTTATTTTATTTATATTATCATATCTTACATGAGTCATTTAAAATGATTAAAAAATCATTATATCATATTTATGTTTTGGGAATATTAAAAATAAAACAAATTTCATATAAACTATATTTTATTATTCCCCAAAAAAATTAATTTCAATTGAAAATTAAAAAAATCACTCTAAGATTATTTTTATATTCTAATTTTCAAAATAAAATTTTATTTAAAATAAAATTTATATTTTTCATGAATTTAGTTACAACAATTATAAAAATAAATAAATAGTTTTTAGGATAATATTATATTTTTCAAAATTAAATTAAATTTCCAAAACCTTTATTAGTTATTTACTAACAATTTGTCAATAAATATTAATTTATTATTGAATTAATGTATATATAATTATTCATTTCATTGTTTTGATACCCAGGAATTTAATTTTTATGTTATATTTATCCTAAATAATAATAATTTGTTGTTTGTTTATTCTAAGCGATTCTTTTATTAAATACCTTCAAACATAATGTTCTTTTATAATTATGTGGAGTAACATTCTACCAAAAATTAAAAAACGGTATCCTGAAAATATTAACATTTTCTCAATAATCTTGGGATTGATATTCAAAATAAACTTCTGTTCAAAACACACATCATAATATGGTTTTAAGATTCATCATCTTGATAAGTATGAATAATAAATAATTAGGTTATATGAAATAACACATAAGTATTTTTCCAAATAGGAAATCATTATTGGGATATCAAATATATAGATATTAATGAAAAGTCTATTTTCTAAATAATTATGGTTGTTGATATAGATCATTTATAACTAGAATGTGAATGATTATGATAATGTTAATAACCAAAAAATCACAAATATATAATGTGTGAATAATAAAATATTTTCATTACAACATAATATAATAGAATAACATTTAATTCTAATATCTTTTTTAGAGATAAATAATTAATTTAACATCTAGAATTGATCATAAGTAAATATACCTGCATGAAATGTACAATTTCATCAATTAATCAATTTCCTCCACAATTTAAAATTTTGCTCACAATATTGACAATTGAAGATGAATTTATTTTTTCATGATGTAATATAATAAAAAATATAATACAGAAAATTAAATTAATATATTATACCTATCATTAATTTTTTACGAAAACTAAATGGTTACAACAAGTAAATATAATAATCAAAATGAAAAATCCTACCAATTGACCTCTAAAAATACAACAATTGTAAATAATTTTCCACATAGAAAATTTAATAATTAATTATATATCCTAAATAACATTGATAATATCAGATATAAAAAATTATCTTAACCATATATGGTGAAGACATCCCCTTCAGTTTGCATCACCAAATATTTAGTTGCATTCTACCAAAATAATATTTCACAACAAATCTCAAGTCAACCATTAATGTTACATATAACACAATGCAATGAATCATCTATCAAAATATAATTAATCCATTTGATAAATCACATTAATATATGATAATGTTGTGAACAATAACTAAATATATGGTTTTTTTTAAACTTACCATAATGGTAATCATAATATTTTCTATAAATATCACTGAAAATATTTCCTTTTCTATGAATACAAATTATAGAATCATAGTTACACATATAATGTAATACAATATACCATAACTGACCAAACATCTAATTATACATTTATCATAATTATTTATTAATCATAAATATAGTATACGTCTAAAAAACTAGTAATAGTATCAAATCAACTCAAAATCCCACCATTTAAAAAAATAAAAATATTATATCTATCCATTAAACATATGATCAAATTTAAAAATATAAAACCATGATGTTATATATAAATCATATGTTAACCCATCATGAAAATATAGATGCATAAGAAAATTAATACAATATAAATAACTGATAATGGTATAAGTTTTCTAAACCCACTAATGCAATAAACTTCCTCAAATCATATGTAAATCAATTTTTCATCAAATCAATGAAAATTTTCAAGGTCACCGATGATATCCCAGTTACATCCAAAATGTAAATTATCTATTTATCCCAACTAATAATTATATCATTTCTAAGAAATCATTATTCATTGTAATAAGTAACTTTCCACATTTTTTTAGAAATCCGTAGAGAAAAACAACCATGGAAGAATCCATAGTTTTCTCATGATTTTAATATCTATAATATAATTAAAAAACACTTACAAATCATAATTCTAGCATCCCAATAAATAAATAATTAAATCCTTACATATAAATTATTATCATTGAAAATTTAATTACATGGTCTAGTAGTTATCCCTTGGGTTGTAGCATTAGATTAGGTAATTCTATCATTCTACATAAATAATAAATTGATCCTAAAGTTGTTCATTTGTTTTCACTTCATTTCCAACATTGATTTTTCTCTTTTTTCCATTATAATTACATACTATATTATCATTTATTCCACTCAATAATAATCTTATTAATCCTCACAAAAAGTTCCAATAGTGTTTCTTCCCACTTAAATGGAATGTTGGAAACTAAATAAGCATCCCTCCATATTCTTCATAAATAACAATATTTCAATAACTAGAAAAAACCAGAATCTTACCAATAATGAGATTTTTTTTAATATAACACCATAACAATATATGAATATTCATAATGTTTCAAAATCTATCAACCATTTCACAAGGATTCTCATGAGGACAATCAATCCATTGCCTTCAAATTTTGTGTCAATTCAATTAAACTGAGTTAATTCAATGAAATAATAATAAAAATAATACTATGTGAAAAATAAATCAAAATGGTACATACATAATCATGAAAATTCATTTATATTAGGTCTAAATTAATAATCATTTATTTCCAATGGATCTCATTTTATTATTGAACTACGTCATGCATGATCAAAATATATTCAAATCATTCATATTGTTTCAAATAGAATAATTTCATTAACCAAAGAATATTATATAGGGGTTTCAAACTAGTTGTGTTATGTTAGGACCAATCATCATGCTCCAATATAGAGAAATTAATTTCTAATATTCCCTATTTAGAGTTGTTACCTCTATGTTTATCTATTTATTATCTACTTCTTGACATTGGTGTATAAATATGGATGAATTTTAATGTAATATGACACACATTATAGTATATAAAAAATAGGACATTTTCCTATACATATAATTATCCCCATGGATTTCACTAAATTTATTTATTCCAAAACATATATGGATTGAAAAAATCATTATTGGAAACCAATTATAAAAAACCAATCCTAAAAGGAACATATATTACATTATTTTTTATGAATATAATTATAATCCCTACCTGAACCTTAAAGGTAGTGCCATTGGGAACTAGATACAAAATATTATTATTTCAGAAAAATTATTTAATTCCCCAACATATATCATCCTAATTATTACTCTTCTTATCCATACCTGACAAGAATGATTTATTCATAACATTTGGAATGGAATTCGTATAACATGGGTGATTTCTTATACTCAATAACAGTTAATAAGAGATATATCGATCAATGATTATGTGACTGAATCATATATGTATAAATGTACGAAATTATGATAATAAATAAAATTATTCTTACATAAAGTATCATTCATTAGAGTTCCGAGTACATAAATAATGATCTATAAATTGAGAAAATTTATCATATTATTTATAAATCATCAACGATCTGCTAAGAACCACGTTTAAATCATAAGTATAAAAAGAAAATATCTCAAATTTGTGGAACCAACATAATTTTAGAAACTATTTAAAATTTCGAGGTTAAAAATTCATACCATAAAGACATAGTGGACTAGGTTTCTACACATGTATCATATATCTTAATTGATTAGTAATAATCCAATATTTCAAATTTTTTATTAGTAATGAAAGAATTATTCATTATTTTTAATAGATATCCCTTCCCCTTTCCCATAGTATATAAGACATCCAGACATATTTACTATAGTAGATCAATTACATCAACATTAATCACAAATTTATCGCCAAAGATTAAAAAATCACCCCATGCATTGGGGGGTTATATATGTTTGGTCCCACTGATCTTATAATTATAACTATAAATATCCTATCAACCATATCATTATTATTTTAAATTTATCATAGAATTAATTACAAAAAGGAATCATGTTTCATATACAATTAATTATTTCATCAATCAATATACTATAGATAAATAATTTTTTTCATATAAATATAAATATTGTAGTCATAAAACCTCTAGAGAAATAACATGGATGATATATTACGATCATATCCCACATAAAACGTAATTACATAAATGGATTATTGGTGAGAAGATAATTAAAAGTTCACAATATCATTTCCTATGGAAAATAAACTTTTTATCTAATATATATTCTTGAAAATTAATAAATTTCCAAAAAAACAATTAAATGAATTTATATATTAAAGAACCATGAAATAATATAAAGGAATATTCAATTCATTGTTTAGTAATTATAATATAAAATATTGTTTTTAAGGTTGGGGTCAGTGCCTCAATCTATTATTTAAATGATACACCTCTTTAAGACTTGGTAGAGGTAAACCCATTACATTGCCCAATTCCCCAAGGTCATGCAGACGGAATACAAGGCCTGAAAGAAACTTTTTTGGCCCAAAGGACCCCTTAGTGAACAGTGCTACTAAAGTATCCATGTTACAACAGTCCCTGCTACAGAACCACTGCCACTACAGTACCATCTATAGTACCTCTACCGCTATAGTGCCATCACTGGTGAAGTTCCACTACTGCTTCATAACTACTACATTTCCCTGTTAAAGTACTACTACAGTACCCGAAAAGTTGTCCCTACCTGCAATTGATCTTAGGTCATTTGGATGCCAACAATGAGCCTCTACCACTTGGTTACAGGCTCATTGGCATGTTGTAAAATAGTGTTCATTTCATGTATATTAAAAAAATAACACCCTTCAGATGTTTCCTAAAAATTAAAAAATACGTCATTTAGAAGACAAAGAGATTATTATTTTTAATATTTTTCTTTAATAATAAAAAATAATATAAGAAAATTGAATTAAAAAATTTCATGATAACTGTAAATCATTCCTGGAAACATTTTATATAAAATATTGACACTGAAGAAAAATATTCTAGAACAATTCATAAATCAAGAATGTTCGAGTCATTAAAATTTCCAAATCATTTTACTTACCATGTGATTGAAAATAATACTATTAATTGAAATTTTCATGAAATTATAGATGATAATAAAGTGATATGGATTTATTCTATACGGATTATATAACTCCTAATATGAAATTAAAGAAAAATCAATCCCAATTAAAATGGTATTGAAACATAAATTACATACCTCAACTCAAGTCTTTGATTTTATGAATTTGTTTATCCTATATAATAAATCTAGGATTTTTATACATGTATTACAAAACCATAATGATATTTATATGTATATAATACTATATATTTTTTTATTTTATCATATTACCCTATTATTATTTATTTTTTATTAGAATCGTTATTTTATGTGATACATCCTACATTCCTCATGAATATTTTATTTTAGAATTCCCGGTACATTAAAATTTATCATGGTCCCATCCTATCAATAAATTTAATTAAAATATAAACATAATATCTATTATATATATATTATGATTAAAAAATAAATATATTATATATTTATGCATATATAAAATTAATTATAACGTAAATGGTGATAGTTGGTTGTACATGGAGAAGATCAATTTTCCACATAATGATAGATGGAATAAATAATAATTAATACTAATTATTGCAAAAAATAATAATAATTATATCATATATATCATATATAATAATTATTATTATATTTATTACCGTCCATGAAATTCATAAATGAAGAACAAATTACATCATTACGTAGATGTGTTCGTCCATAAATACAAACAAATAGTGTTATATTTTTCAAAAACATAGAAGAATGGTGGATTATAGATGTTCTATCATCATAAAAATAATTTTTAATTTTTAATTTAATAATTTTTTATTATAGGATTACTTAAATTGATTTTGATGATGTTCAATAATAAATAAATTGAATGAGGTTAGACAATATGATAACTTATTCTTTGGTAGGCCTCTAATATTATCCTTCTTTAGGATCATAGAAATAGTGTGTTTAGAATAATATACCTTCTAATTTTATTTATTGGTGTATATAATAGAATTATTTATATATTATTAATCCTATAAAATGTATATTGTGTGAGGAATAAGGTATAATAGCTTCCCTTTATGAATAAAGGGGTGGTTATGGAATTTGTATAAATATTTTATTATGTAAGATATACCTAGATTATAACATTTCTATAAATTAATTTTTTTGGTTCAAGTGTATCTAATTTTATATAATTACAATATATTAATATTATGAGTGAGAGTGAACTCATATAATTAATATAAATGAGTTTAGGTTATGTTTTAATGAATCACTTAATGGTTTAACCCCCCCCCCCCCCCCGCACCCACATTACCCTTTAGGGTAGTTATTGTTGTGTCAAGTTATTTTCTATTTAGGACTCAGGAAAATTAAAATACAAGGGGATGTTAATAAAAAATAGACTATTTATTATATTCTCACTCATATCGCATTCACTTGGTTAGATATATAATTTTGATGAATTATAAATCAATACGTAAAATATTGTTTATTATTATATATAATTATTTAATTTTTTTAAATACATGTTACATTATATGTTTCTATACCATGATAAATGTATCCAAAACTAAATTAATTTTAATATAATTATGATATTATAATAATAAAACCATGAGTATAAATTTTTTCATGTATATATTTCATTCTAATCATTATCTTTTAGTGTAACCCATATTTCAACCAATTTTATAATTATTAATACTAATGATATTATCAATATTAATTGTTTAGAATTTATAATATGTGTTTAAAATTGGATTAAATATAGAAAATAAATGATATTTTAGATTATTTCAGCTTCTAATTTTCAAATTTTAATAATCTTAATATTTTTAAATTATTAAATAATATATTATATTACTTACAATACTATTAATGTCATTTGAAAAACTATACATACAATATAAAATTCTAGAAATCATGCATGTTTTGAAATTCAAATATAAACCTTTCATGCATATAAAAAATATTATATTTATTTTAAAAATTTATATTAAACATTTATTCACCCAAAAATATTTCATTTATAGTTTTTAATACCATTTACATGATTCTTCTACTTCTTGGACATGTACAATATCAGTCTTTCATAAACAATTAATGTAATTATTTTATCTATAAATATTTTTTAAAATAATAACTCAATATAAATAAATAAATTATTTTAATTATAAGCCTTTATATTTTTCAAATATCTATATTTACTGAAGTTTTTGTTAGGAAAAATTATCTAAAATGATTGTTTGAATTTCACAACCTTGTGTAAGAGTTTATTAAGAATTTGGATATGTGAATTTCAATATAACTCATAATAGTTGATTATATATAAATAAAACCACATTAATTTTGTCATATTTAAATACAATGTCCTGAACATCCATCCTAAATATAAAATATTAATTTTAGGATTCAAAATTTTACGTTTCCAAATATCCACATCCAATATGTGTAAGATGTCGGTCATTTATAAAGTCACCTAGGGCCTCTATTTTGGTAATTTATTTTATGTTTTTATGTACCTCTATTTTAGAGTTGTGTGTTGGGGTGAGTTTGGGAGAGTTTTTAAGAAAAATTAATGAACATATGGTTGTGCATAATTCCCACATTGATTAATAAACAGTTCGGCTAAACCTAGGTAACCATGTGACTCTAGGAAGTAAGGGTCCTCATGGTTAAAGCACCATTTTATAAAATGTCAGGCTCTTTTAGAGTAACAATGCAAACGTTGACAGATATATCTTCATTGTTGCTACATGGCTTACCCTAATCGTGTGCCCATGCCCAATAAACCTTACTTTTGAGTCATTATTATCTAAAAACTAGTTTTTCCAATCACACAAACACCTGAAACCCATCAATTTAGATCTCGTCATGGGATTGAGAAATTCTAGGTGATCCTAGAGCCTTATGGATGGATTACAAGGCAATTCTAACACCATTATTTGATATCTAATTCCATGATTGATGATCTTCTCTATTCCAATATTGTGGATTCCATCCTGTTTCTTCTTTTATTCCTTCCCGTAAATGTATATGATCTTTTCATGGAATAACTCCATGGTTTCCATGGATGTAATCCTATTAGTAATGATTTAGATCATGGATTACAGACATATATCTATATTTTTATGATCTTTAGGCTTTTGATCTTAATTTTGAGTTTAAGAATATAGATCTGGATCATGATTGACATATTTTTCTTGATCAAATTTTGGTGATTTATGATTGACTAGAATAAATCTACAAACTGAGGGAGTTTGTCCAAATCAAACTCACATATTCGTAGATTTGAAATCTGTATGTGATATTGATGAATTTATAACCCATAGTAATTGATTTTCATAAAATGGGATACATATGATTGTGTGATGACTTGTTGATTCGTTGGAGGTATAGTTGATTTAGTTATGATTTCATTATGGAACAATGAGGCCTCCCAATCCTATAATTGATATGAGGAATTATTTTTAGGATTTTATATATTGTAATTGAGATACTGAATTGGTTCTGTTTGAGATAATTAATTAGGGAATTAATTATGAGAAAATGATTTGATTATCTTGAGATAATTAATTATGAAATTAGTTATGAAAAGATGATATTTGGACAGGATAATCAATTGGGAAGAATTAATAAATTAATATTATTTTTTTGGTTGATTAACAAATTGATGAATTAATTAGTGGGATGTGTACTTAGTTAAATTTTGTGTTCGCTAATGGAATTTGATATGTTTATCTTTTTTTTTATTTTTATGGGAATAATGTGGATAATTATTTTGTATTAATGAATGATTTATATTATTGAGATCATAGGTGATAGACATGGAATTCTAGTTTGATTGTGAAGTTGCAACTTGGACAAGGCATCCCTCCCCTAATGTTAATGAAGAGCTTGTGATGTGGGGTTCTAGTCAAATTGATCTGCACTGAATGTCATGTGGGGTGTTATACATTTTGATTTACACTGAATGATATTAGGGATGATGGATATGGTATTCAACAAAAAATGAATGAAAACAATGAATTATGATTTAAATGGGATATATGAATTGAAATTAGGTCTAATGTAAAGATTAAATATTAAATGAAAATTTCGTAATTATTTAATTATTCTTTGTATTTATTGCTTCACTGAACTTTATACAATTTTAGTTGACAAGACCTGTTTCAGACACTGTTGGTGGTGGCCTACTGAGTCATACCAACACTATACTCAGGCCTCATGATCAACACCCGAGAAGACTTTGTTATTGTAGTACAAGATAAGGGAAATTCCCTAGGATAGATTACTCTTTGGTAATGGAAAATTGGTGAAGGAACCATACGTGGTTCCAGAACTACATTGGTGTCTTTCTATCGTTACTTTTAGTTTAATTATAGACACTTGACACATGTATTGTCATAGCATGTTTCCCTTTCAATTCATTGTGGAATTTACTATTTACACTCTCTTGTGACATTGGTATTGTTATTTTTTATTTATTTACTTATGAACATGATTATTATGGTTTTATACAGATTAGTGATTGAATCTCATAAAATGGTTATAGTCTTCCAACTAATTACTGACCAGTACCTTACTACTAGACGACACCCTCTTGTGTACGGGGATGCGTGCTATAGGGCATGTGACCATCCAGCTTGGGGAAATGTTTAATGGACGCAGGTCAAGATTATATAAACTGGAATCAGCGGGGTTTTCTTTTGTTTTTAATATTTTGTTTTACTATTTTGGAAATGGTAGACAGAATACTAGGAATATTTGGGGCATGGTAGTGATCTCGTGCATGGGTGTTTCATATGCATGATCGGGGGAAAATATAGTTTCTCATGAATTAATAGTTTTCATTGATTCTTGTAGTTATTATGGTTTATTATATCACCTTGGGTGATACACCTGTGGTGTGATTTAATATTTATTATAGTTTTTGAAATTTTATTTATGGCCAAATGAGGTACAAAATTTGAGTCTACATAGATAATTCTAGACACTCATTTTTATTCCAACATGCATCATTTTAGGAACTAATAATAAAAGGGGGTATGGTATAGTTTTTGAACTTGAATAGTTTTTCAATTTTGTGATATTTAAGTAATTATGAACAATAATAATAAATGGGTGTATATTGAGAATTATATTTAATCATATGGGTTTGATTAATTAATTGACAAAATAATTTATTTTAAATGATATAACTAATTATTTTTGGGAATTAATTAATGACAATGCATGTACCCTTGTTAACCAATACATAGGACTAGGATGGTCTAGTGTATTGTTAAGGCCTCTATGATAACCAGATGTCAAAGTAGAAAGGACATGTTGAATATTTTTTGTTTGTTTATCCTCTTACATAAATGATAAAAGGATGTTTAATGGTACATAACTCTATGTTTGTCTTTGCAGAGATATGCCTAAAAAGTGATTACAGAGAGGGAGTCTGAGGGGTATGGCTTAGAATGATAATACAAACATGAAAATTGAGGCAACATTGGTGAAGAAGTGGAGGTAGTAGATCAGTTCCAAGAGAATGTAGGTTGTTTCATGTAATTCCTGGAGAGAGACATATTATGGGATCTAAAATGAATGTCTATGTTGACAAGAGAGTTTCAGCAGTAGCACCATCGAACTTTTACTGGAGAGAGTGGACCTAGGGGAGCTAAACACTCTGTTAAATAACTAGAAATAATACTTGACCATTTTGATACAACATCTTGGATGATGTTCATGTTCATAGGTTATATGCTATGGGGGATAATGAAGCGCAGGTGGGACATTCATGTATTATTTGGAAAGGCTGATGATGTGTTATGGAAGGACATTTTGGATATGTTCTTGGAAATCTTATATCCAGAGACACAGATACAATAGAATTATTCATTGTTTATTCATCTAACCCTTAGAAGCTGGACTATAATGCTTTATACTGAACGTTTCATACACATACATTGTTTTCGTCCATCATTGGAAGTAGATGATGCTTATTCTACAATTCGTTTTAGGATGGAAATAGATGTGAAATTAATTCCTATGTTTATATAATTAGGTGGAAGAATCTATCAGAGGTAGTTAATTAGGCTCTCAACCAATAGGGGAACCTGGGTGAGGATTCAAGTACTGGACATATAGATGTAACTAGACGATTAGGGTGTTTGCCTTCAGAGATAATCATGAATCGTTATGGGATCTATAGTTAGGATATTTTAAATCATGGTGTAAAATCCAGGGGAATTGTTTCAGATAATCATATTCATGTTCATTTCCGTGATTATAGTAGTATGAGACACTATCACACACATTTTGTTTCACCACCAGTGGAGTGCTGATTTTGACCTAATATTGGGAACTTGAATATGTTCTACAAGAAGTACTGATAAACTGGTACTAATGGTGTTTCTATATAGAGTTATATTGTAGGAAGGGTGTCATCAACACCTTATAGGTCTGCATGATGGGGTTCTTCTATCATATGTGGTAAAGTTAGTGGGCATGGTGCATTAGTGTATGAGCACCTGTATCAGTAGAGTTGTACTACACGGAGGACTAAGTTGATTCCATAAGGAAGAGGTGTGGGACAGTTATATGTAGTATGGTCAACACTTGTGGAAAGAGTGGTTGGGCCATTGATAGTGATATGATCTATTTTAGTAGCTTCTAATTTTTATTTTTCTTTGTTTGATATTTCTCTCGCTAATTCCTTTGCATCTTCAAATCTTGTTAATGGTTTGATTGTAGATTTGGACTATGTAAGAGGAGTGATGAATATCAATACACCATTGGGAACACTATTTAGAGATATCTGTTTATGTAAGGCATGTTCACTAGTGTTCAGGGGGTATCGTTTTCTTTGGGATCTCTATGTACTTAATATGACCGTCTTCGATGTAATTATTGGTATGGAATGGTTTGTTGTATACTAATCCAAAATCGATTGTTACCATTGGAGAGTGATATTTTTTCCCTTAAGGGTGACATGTATGTTCATTATAGAAATTGCGATATCTAGGATATCTAGACTGGGCTAATTACATAGCAACTGGGGGGAGATCATAGCCTTTGTTTCTAATTTTTGGGTGCATTATACAAGTTGTAGGCACGATATCCTTCAAAAAACTATGGGGAACTTCAAATATGTCTTTCACAAATATATATTATGTTTTCCACATGATAGAAATGTAGAATTCACTATTGACCTCTTGTCGTGGGTAGAGGCATTGTCTATTCCACCTTACAAAATGGCATCGACTGGGCTTCAAGAGCTCAACACGTAGTTGTAGGATTTGTAAGATAAAGGGTTTATATATCCAAGAATGTATCATGGAAATAAAATATGTTGTTTGTAATGAAGGGAGAAATTGGTTTAATCTATTGTGTCAATTACCAGATGTTGGATAAAATAATCGTGAAGAACTAATATCCACTTCCACGTATCGATGATCGGTTTGACCTGCTAAAGGTGGTTGCGTGTTATCAAAGTTCTATTTGAGATCAGGTTATCATCATCTAAGATTAGGGACATTTGATACAATTATATATTCTTTTAAAATTAGGTATGGCCTTTATGAGTATTTTTTAATGTAGTTTTGGTTGAAAATACTTCAGTATAGTTTATAGCCTTGATGAACAAGATATTTCATCTATACGTGGAACAGTTTGTGGTGGTGATACTAGACGTCATCAAGGAGTAATTCAAGTCAAATGAGTATTAGAACAAACACTATGAAATCATCCTATGTACACTAATAGAGCACATGTTGTATTCCTCGATATATAGGTGAATTTTTTGTATTGAAAGGGAACTATTTTTTAAGGCACATCAACTCTTAAGAAGGTGTGGTAGTGGACCCAGAAAACGTGTAATCATTGGTTTATGGGGAGTATCCGAATATTTTTATCGATTTTATAATCATTTTACTATTATAAAGATATTATAGGAGGCTAATACATGACTTTTACAAATTATTAGTGATGCTTTCAGGCTTTAAAAAGAAATGGGAAACATTTGAATGGATATATTAATGTGAGAATTATTTTTCAGGATATAAAGAAGTGAGTGACATCAGATCCAACCATGATCTTTCCGAATGTCGATGAGGAGTACATGATGTATTGTGACACTTTTGGGATCAGACACGGGGCTGTGTTGATGCATTTGGATCAAGTCGTAGATTATGGTACTCGATAGTAGAGGCAACGTGAATCGAAATTCCCTTCACATTATCTCTAGTTGGAAAATTTGGTTTATGTTATTAAGTGTTGGAAACATAATATTTTGGGTCAAAATATTATATTTTTATATTTCACAAAATCATGAATTATATCTTTTCACAATGTGACTTGAATATTTGGTGGCAAAAATGGGTACAGTATATGGGTCCTTTGGTTTTGAACTGGCATATACACCAAGATTTGGGAATAGTATGGCTGATGCCTTGAGTAGGAAATCATAGACAATGTTGGTACATTAGTTGAGTGCAAAGTGTAAGAATATGACCTTTCTGGAAGTAATTTATGTTGTATATCGAGAGAGTCCGTAATATATGATAGTAGCTTCGGTAGTAGTGGTTCAACATATTTGATATGGATCAGGGATAGGAAGTATTGGGATCTGAAGTTATTTTCCAAAAGGTAATTCGTTCAATGTGAGGAGGCACCTTGATACAAGTTGATAGAAGTGGATGAGGTACACTATATGAAAATTTAGTAATTGGTTCCTATGAGTATGAAATTGGATCTCATGTGATAATTTCATTCCTCGATGTGGTAAGTACACCCAAGTGTGTCAACAATAACCATAACCTATAAAAGAAAATTATTATGGCCAGGCATCAAAAAAGATATAGAAGGTTTCATAACAAGGTCGTTCACTAATCAGAAGGTGAAATCATATCATCAATGACCTAAAATACCACTATAGTCATTTCGTTTTTTGAAATGGAAGTTTTATGATGTTACCTTTGATTTTTTTGTATGTCTAAAAAATATTCATAGGAAAAATTATTCTATTTGGGTAATTGTGGATCGAGCGATGAAGGTAGAACGTTACATGAATATCTCAGAATCATTTATAGTAGAACAGTTGGGTTAATATCATGTTCAGGAGATTGTTTATTTTCATGGGGTGCCATAGATTATAGTTCTATATCACAATTATCACTTTACATCACGCTTCTAGAAGGTCTTGCAAAAGGTGCTTGGAACATCGGTTTTTTATTAATACTTTCCATCTGTAGATATATGTGTAGTCGTAGTGTAACATAAATGTTCTAGAGTATATGATGAGGGAATGTGTTCTTGACTTCAGTGGTTCTTTGGGGAATCATTTGGTTTTAGTGGAGATTTCAAATAAAAAATTATAACAACAAAAAATACAGATGGAACCTTTTGGGTCACTTTATCTTAGTCCAAGAATATCACAACTATTCTTTTTTGAGTTGGGTGAGTCAGGGTAGTTGGGTCCGAGTATCATTTAGGAGACAACAGAGGAGGTGTAGGTTATTTGAGAACATATGGTTTTGGCTCAAATTAGGTCAAAATCTTATGTGGATAGGTGGAGATGACCCCTATAGTTTGCAGAGGGTGACCATGTATTCTTTTAGGTGTATCCAAAATTGGGTCACCGCATGATATGAAATCATGGAATGTTGACTGCCATACTGGTAGGACCGTTTGAGTTATTGGAGAGAATAAGTTCAATGGCATAGCCATTGACCCTTCAAATAATATTCAGCACTATACATGATGATTTACATTTTCACCACTCTTGATGTATCACACATTCCCTTATATTGGGATAGATGTGGATGAGGTTGGCCTCAGGATGGATGCCACCGTTTAGGAGCTTCTAATAAGTGTGATGGATCACAGTGATAATATGTTTGGGGAATGATTGTGGCGATAGTTCAGGTGTTATAGAATCATATACATTAGCAAGAGGGAGTATGGGAATAGGAATAAGGTATGAGGGATCAATTTCCCAATATATTTTGATCGGAACCTTAGAGAAGTTCTGGAGAGTAGCACATGGATGAACTATTATATGGTGGGGAGATAGTAAGATCCTTTACTTTTCTGGATTCAACTAAGGTGTCTATTCAAGTAAAATGGTTGTTTTTGGGTACCTTTGTTTTGGATTTTTGGATTTGGGGAACTACTGTGATTTTCTACGAAAAATTCATAGATAAAGGGTTGTGCATGGATTACACACAGTTTTAAAAACGATGTTTCAAAGTCGAGGTAACCTTGCGACGCTAGGCAATGAGGTTCTGCACGGTTAGAGCATGGTTTGATAAAATATGCAGATCATTTGGAGTAACCATGAAATCCCAGATATATATGCCTGCTTGGTTGGTGCATGGTTTCCCCAAACCATGCGACCCTGCCCATGAAGCCATGCACTTGGGTTATTATTAGCTGAAATATAGTTTTTATATCACAAGAACTGCTAAACCCCATATTTCAACCTAGGCTTATTATTGATGAATTCTAGGTGATCCCAGAGCCTTCTGAAAATATTCCCATGATATTGGAACATTGATCATTGTTTCCCTAAGCCCATATTTATTATCTGATATCTTCCTAGTACGTGGCTATCATCTCATTTCTTCTTCAGTTTTCCTCTATCATTCTATGATCATTTCATGGATGTTCTCCACTATTTCCACGGATCTAAACCTGTGATTTGAGATCTACATCTAGCATTGTGGATATAAATGTAAATTTACTTTATCAAAATAATTTTGATCTGATATTATTATTAGTAATTTAGATTTATATCTTGATCGATGTCACGATGCTGATCTAATTTTGTATATATTCATTTGAAAATCATATATCAAAAAACCATAGTAGGTGGTCAACATGAAACTCCCATAGTTAAGAATTTGAAATTATTATCTGAGACTTATGAATTTCTAGCATCACATCTTATTATATTTTCAAGAATTTGGCTAAATAGGAATGCGATTTCTCTTATTGATTCATTGGAGATACAAATGATTAATTGATAAATTAATCATGGAACTAAGGGGATCCAAAAATATATAAGATATTTGGGGAATTATTTTATGATTTATGATATTTTAATTGAGATTTTTAATTGGTTGTGTTTGAGATAATTAATTGGGTAAAAAATATTAGAAAATTATTAGGAAATGTTGAGATAATTAATTGTGTAATTAATTACAACAAGTTGAGATTTGGACTGGATTATCAATTGTGATGAATTATATATGGAATACGATTCATGTTTATTGATTCATTAATTATGAAATTTATTAATGGGTTGTGTACATAGTTAATTTTTTGGATAACTAATTGATTTTGATATGTTTGACCAATCATTCTATTAGTTAGGTATGTGTGTTATTAATTCTTGTGAATTAATGAATGTATTAAATGATTGAGAATGCGGGTTTTAGATGTCGCATTCTATTCCTATTGAGAATTTACTAATAGTTAACCAATCAATTATGATGTAGGGTACTGGTCGTAGTGATCAGCACCGAAGGTGGTAATGGGTGATTGATATAACAATCTATACTAAATGAGATTTTGACTTCATGAAATTGTGTTCAACACCAAATCAATTAAAGTAATAAATTATGATTTAAATGAGATACATTAAGTGAATCCAAGTCCAATGTGATGAATAATTTTTAAATGATAATGGGGTAACCCTTTAATTATAGATTGTATTTTTTGTTTCATAGAATGGGATACAGTTTCTTTTGACAGACTTGTTTTAGAGACCATTGGTGGTTTCCTACTAAGTTTTACAAACAAAATACCTAGGACACATAATTATCACGTGATAAGTCGTTGTTAATGTAGGATAGTATAAGGGAAAGGTCTTGGAATAGATTGTTGTTTGGTAATGGTGCATGTGTGAGGGAACATGAAGTGGTTCAAGACCCACTTTCACATCTTTATGTCTTTACTTTTAGATGCATTATAAAAATGTGACGCTTATATTGTTACATAATGTTTCCCTTTTAGTTAAGTTTGGTATTATCTTGTATTGACTATCTTGTGACATTGGTATTATTCTGGACATTTATAATCTTCCGTACTTGATTATTGTTGTTTACATCTAATTGGTTCATCAAGTTGATAAAAGAGGGTATTGTCTCCCTACAAATGAATTATCATACCATCACTACTAGTTGTTAACTTCTAGCATATGGGGTCTCTTTAAGTAATGTGAGAAACCAGCTTGGGGCACTATTTCATGTCACCCGACTTGGGACGTTACACTATGTCTGCCAAAAAAATATTTTCAAATATATCATGAAATAAATTCTAATTTTTATTATTTTAATAATTTTAAAATGAACATTTAATTAATTTTCTTTACATAATTTGATTTATATGTTTTAAAATTATTTATATCATATTTATGTCGTGGTGGTATCATAAAAAATACATTATTTTATAAAAACTGTATTTCATTTACCATTCAGAAAAAAATATTTCCATAAAAAATATATATCAAAAAGCCATTATAATATTATTTTTATATTATTATTTAAAATATTATAACTCATCACATAAAATATATAAAATATAAATATATTGATAACAATATTCATAAAAATTATAAAAAATTTGGAACGAAACATATTTTGAAAAATAAATTTTCTTAACTAAAATATGTATATATATTTTATAAGAATTTATCAATATTTTTGATGTGATTATAAAATTCATATATATATATATATATTATTTTTGTTAATTCTAGTCAATTCTTTCTTTTAAATGAATTTTTTGTAGTTTTGTTCAATTAATCATGGTGATTCATGTGGTAAACACTATCAAACATTGTATTTTTCAAAACAAAAAAGAGTTTCAAGTAGATTAAATTGTACCATACTAATAATCATTGATTTATTACATCAAAAATATCCATCAAAATGTAAATAAATAATTTTATTTTTCTAGTACCCATTTATTTTTCGGAGTTGGGATAACCACTCATCTACCCTTTTTTAGGCTAGGGATAACAATGAGTTCACCATATTATGTGATTTATATAATCAATAATATACAAAATTTTGTGAAAGGGATAACCTCCATTGTTATCTTTTAATCTCATAAAAAATTAATCCTTACCTGGTGCATGGGATTTATATAATTAATCCACCCAAAAAAATCATAATACATTCATTTGAATACCACAAGATCATGAAAAAATTTATCATTAAATCATAGCATAACTCATTAAAAAGGACATGGTTTTAATTAATATTTCATAATATTAATTATAAACCTTATTTATAATATGTAATTATTTTATCACATAATTATACCCCTAGTGAATCATATGTAAAATAAAATTATTTCATTATAGATGAAAATTTCAATTCAATGATCTCAATAATATTTCGTTACAAAATTAGACTTTTAATTTTTAGATCACATATTCTGAATCAAAATGATTCCAAATTAGTAAAGAAAAAAATTAAATTTTAATGTAAACATAGAAAAAATTAAATTAATATTAAATATAATATAGTAATCTTTATAATTGAAAATTAATTTTGTGTGGTAAACTTGTAAAGGAATATATTTTCAATTTTACAATTAAAAATTCCAAAGTACATTATTTTTAATTTCCAAAATATTCCCAATAAATATTTTTTAAAAAAATTAAAAATTATTAAATATAATAAAATACTATAAAATATTAATTAATATATTCTTTTAAGAATTTTAGAAAAATATATGTACATGGAATTAAATATTCCTCATTAAAAAGAAAAATAATGCATGATTTCCTAAAAACAATTTGTCAGAATTTTAAGTACCTAGAAAGAGGTAATTTAATAGAAACAAAATCCACAAAAAATATAAAGTATAGTAAAATGAATTATATTTTTCAAATATATATATATATATATCATATTATTTTGTCATACAAAATTTATTCATAAACTATCATGATTAAAATGAGATTATATTATAAAACTCTTACCTCCACTCTAACATGTATTCTATGGGTAATACCCTTTACAAAATAACATTAGATTTTATTACATATAAACTATTACCATTAATATATTTATAATGATAATTATGATATAAATAAAATATATTATATATATATATTTATATTTGAAAAATATATTTCAGGTGTCAACTTCTTCATTTTTCGGGTATGTTTTAGGTAAATAATTATGGTCTTTCCACATTGATCATGATTACCATATATATATAATGATAATTATGATATAAATAAAATATATGTTTATTGTATAAATATTAATAAACATTCAAATTAATATTTGATGAAAATAAAATTACATCACAATATAGAGATGGTAGTCCATACATAATTATGGGTGATGTTTCCATTTTCAATGGATGTAATGAATAAAAGGTAAAAAATAATTTACCATGAAAATTATATGATAATATATTTTATATTTTATATAAAATAATTGAATAATTAATTATAAATAACCAGGTTTTGAAGCTAGGAAATATGAATCATATCTTTATGTCGAGGTAGTGGTCCACATATACATATTAGTGGTAATTTCATTTTCAATTTGAATGAAATGAGGTGGAACATGGTTATAAAATCATTGAGGAATTGTATAATTATATTTATGATAATAGATTAATTGTTTTATGTTTGATAAAATATGTCTATAGAAGGGGGAATATTAAAAAAATTTATAGTGACTGGTTAAGATTGATACATATTTTTTGAGAGACTATGAATGGTATACACTATAAACCTTGAAATATATATATAAGGAGAAGCCCAGTGGATTTATAATGATGGTATGAAATGTAGATTTATTTTGGGATCATTATTTTCATTGATAATAGGCTAAAAAAGAATGAAAAATAGAATAGAATAGGATCTCATTTAAAATTGATAGAGAGGAAAAAATTTAATTACGTAGAATATTTAGATATAAATAATTTTATTTAAATGTATAATAAATTAATATGTAAAATTATTTTAAGGTAAGATAAGATACATTAAAAACAACATGAAAATATAATAATTATACAAAGTTAAGTGGAATTAATCCCCTTATATCTTAGTTTAACCCCACCCCCTCCAACCAAATAAACCCATTATTTCATTATCCATGGTAACAAATTATAATTGTTTTCACTATTGATTTTAATTATAAATTAATGTTAATGAAATATCAAATGTTGAAATGAATATTAAAAATAAATTATTTATTTTATATTATTTAATATTTTCGAGATTAGTTTTTTCATTTTAAAATATGTATATAAAATACAAAAAAACCCTTTTAAAAAAAGGAAGTTTATATAGAAAACTGAATATACATTATCCCCATTCAAAGAAAATACGATCAAATCAATGTAAAAATATTTAATGTGTTATAAAATATAATAATATTGATAATTATTAATCAATAGAGTTTAATTTAACATATTATAATAAATATATATTGTTCATTTAAAAATAGTTTTATGAAAAATTACACTTTTACCATTAAATGATTTTGTCTCCATTTCAATCCATGAGTAAAAAATGTATGAATGGTTAAAAATTTATTCATATAAATTATAAATATTTTTAATAGAAATATTTTTATACAATATATCATTATATAATATTTATATAATAATACGTATCATGTTGAAAAAATACTTCGACCAAAAAATAACACTTTTGATCATTATATGTATTTGTTACAATTTGACTACAAACCAATTAAATTGTATCATCATAAATATTTATTCATATATATCATAATATGATTATTATTTTTGATACATTTTAGTTTTACAACTTTTTTGTAAAAATATATGGTATCATAGTTCATTTAGAATCAACATTTTGTGTAATGAAAAATATTAACTGAATCATGTTTATTTATAAGGAAATGATTATAAAATCATGGATTGATATATATATACACATGATAGTATGAAATAATGTGCCTTTGTTCTTGAGACGTTGAATATCAACTTTGATATCAAAATAATTAATTATTTCATTTTAAATTCACAAAAAATAAAATTTATTTATCACTATCTTCATCCTAGTCACACAATGAAGATTATTTCCTTGGGTAAGATTAATCATAATTTATTAACCCATGTAGTGATGTATTCATATATCACACTTTTTGTTCTATCTAGATCAATTAGAATAATTTTTTATTATCACCAACAAGATCCAAATTTCCTTATGTTCTATTTCCTATTATAAAAAAAATTATATATTCCCAACTATTTATTTAAATTTATTCTTAAAAATTTCCACATCATTTATGTATCACATAGTTACGATAAAATTAGAAAATTAATTTCCAGTCAATCAAAAAATATAATGTCTTTGCATTCATATTATCTTCTATGATTACTAATAAACCAAAACCATTTATTTAAATTGAAAATTATTTTTAAATAGCTACAAAATATTATTTTTAATTATTGAAATATTTCTAGGGATTTTAAAATACATTTATATGTGACCAACATTAATTTTCAATGATTTAAGGAAATTACTTCTATTATTCTTAATAAGTGAATTGATAACAGATTCAATCTACGTTCCAATGACCTTATTTTAATATGATTTGGTGTTGTGATTCAAAATCATTATTAATGTCATAATATTGAGATAATAATTTATAAAGTAAATTAAATGGTATAATCATCCACAATACACTTTTAATGCATAGAAAATATATGAATCCTATAGTATATATTTTTTTTTCATTTTTAATTTTACATCATTGTGTTGGTCAAGGCCTCATAAAAATTTATCCCTACTAACCTACATAACTATTGATATATCTGAAATTAAAAGAAATATGTTATTTCAATGTTGTTAATGATTTTAAAATACATTCTTTTTCATCAAAATAATATATTAATTTTAAGAATATTTCGTTCTAGATGTAGATCCTTATTTTTATTTTAATCATTTATTAATAATCATATAACGTTTTTGTAAAGAAATTACTCTTTATTCCCAAAAAAATAAGTCCTTATTATAAACCCCATAAATAAAAAATTATGAAATTAATTTTTTAATTACTCTACTTTAAAAAGTTTTCATATATTTTAAATATTTATGAGAATTAATGTCCATCATTATAAATTTTATATTCTAAACATTACCCATTATATAAAATATTTTATCCAATTTCATATTTAATATTTCACTTTTCTATTGAATATAATTATAATGGATTAATATAAATATTAATAACATTACCCTTGAATCTATTTTTAAATTCAATATCAACTATTTCATTTTTCCTTGACCCATATTCGAATCAATATATTCAAAAAAATCACAATTAGAAATCTTTTCAACATTTCAATTTTGTTTTTCAATATTAAATTAGTTTTATATTAAGAAATTTCTTATCATTTATGAATAATTTATAATTCCACAGTGATTGTAGTTTTAATATTATAACTAAGAGATCATAATGAGGGACCTTTTCAGATCATGTTTTTTTATGATCACTATTTGTGTCTCTTTATTAAATATATACTTTTGAATTTGTATATTATTCATAATTCAACATCGAAATTGATAAAATTACATAAACATTATTAACAATCCCATTTCTATAAGAATCCTCAATGTTTTAAACATCATGTAGCCATGATTGAGAATTTTTAATCATGAATATATATAACATCTAACTTTTATAGTTTATATAATACTTGGTTCTTTCATCTTTGAGTTACTTCCCATATATTCATCCTCATAATAAAAATAGTCAACACACATAAATTGTGTTTTACTTCATATAAAATTTCCAATATCACCCAACATATTATATTTACTTTATTATTCCCCAAAAAAATAATTTTCCTCTTATCACACTCCTTTAAATAAATAAAATTTTAATTTATGATTATATTTCATTAATTTCCTCTGTAAAAAACTATTGATCATCTTCCTAAATTTATTTTTGACTCTTCTCTTTCTTAAATTCATCAATGAAAATTTCCATATTATCCCTTCTATTCCACCTTAAATACCATCTATTAATAAATTTATAATCTATGAATAATATATATTGATTATCAATTAAAAGTGTTTTATAAAAATAATTTACTAGAACAAGTAGTTTTTAAAAATACATAATCTAGAAAAAGGCATAGTATTTTCTTAGAAACCATTGAATCTTCAATCTTGCCCATTAAAATTCTAATGGTTCTTAATAATTTATTAAATTTTTTGAAAAAGTATTGAAATTTTATTTCTTGATTCTTCTTGATATCTAAATAATGTGATTATAATATTTTAAATCCTCACTTTTTTATTACCCTCATTTATATTTTTCAATTTTTTCAACATTATAATTACAAATTAAACTCATTTAAAATTGATAATTTCTCTTTTATAATGATGGGATAAGATTATATTTGGATAAGTTAATTTTTATTAAATTCCATATGTTTATTACTATTGGTGTAGTACTATCCACGTGAGGAATAAAACCATTAGTGGTTCCCTATTATACATTTAGACTATTTTGGAGAAAAATATAGAAATATATAATCATTCAAAATATAACTATCATTTGGATAGAAGTTGGGAATCACTATATTAATATTATAATCAATAATGTCAGTGAATATAATGGAAATAAGTATAAATAAATATCATAATTATATAAAAATCATTAATTAAAATATAAAATAGAAGATTGTTTTGATGGGAACTTAGATACGTTAAAACCAATAGCATATTACCAAATAAATAGTATGAATTCATTTAGAATTTGGTTGAATTAGTGAATTCATTACTTTTCACATATATCATTATAAAAAACTAATTTTCAAAAAAATCATCTTATAAAATTCCCACACACTCTGAGGAAGAGAATCACCCATAATTGATGATTTTTTCAATGTAGACTTCAAAAATTGTGTAGCTAAACACTTTTAATTTTATTTTTGAACATATCATCCCACATTCTATTAAAAACAAGTGGTTTATTAAAAATAATAAAAAATTATCCTTGAACACATGACTAGTAATAAATATTCAATAATCAGTAAAATAATTTTAAATAGAAATTAATATATATGATGTATTTAAATAATACATATCTATTCATTTGAGTTGTACTTCTCTAATATTATTATTGTTATTCTTTTTCTTCTGCTTTGTTTTCATCAGATTCTCTTTATCCCAACAAAATTGAATATACCTTCCATCAATATGCTTCTTATTTTTTAATTATTATTCCCCATATAATTCTCAATCTGTTTTAATTACATATTTTAACACTTGATAAATAAATTCTCACCCTTTAAATGTCATTTTCAAAATCAAATTCCATTTTGAAACGTTATCAAAAAATATTATTTGCCTTCAACATATTTTTTAATCATTGGATCTTAAAATGAGTCTTAGAGACGACTTATGTGATTACAGATTTTGGATATAATGTATGAGTATCCAACTTATCATCAAATGATATAAATCATTATGTTCACTAAAAATATTGAACACTTAATGGAAATTGACATTTTTTTCCTTTATCATGTTGTGTTATACACTATTTTAGTTTAACCAATATGAACTAGATAAAAATGAATTCAAAATTCCTTTTGATATATTATATTTTACACTCCCTATTATAAGTAGTTTTTTATTCAAATTTCATTCTGTGTTCGATGAAATTAGTTTTCCCATTTTTATCATCATATAATATAAAAGAAATTTCACTTCCTTTTGTAAAAGTCTTATAGATTATTAAATAAATTTGTTATATGTTGATAATAGTATAACCATAATGTGTAATATAACATTATATCAAAAATAATATCCCAAATCATGTTAAAATATTTTTAAAAATATTTTTTATATTGGTCATACATAAGATTATTCTCATATAAGAAACCCTTTATATAGTTAAACTGACATAATATATAACATACCATAAGGAAGAAATTTTAACTTGGACTATAGTATGTACATGCCGATGTAGTTCAAATAGGGAAATTTATAATCTACCATAAGAATAATATGGGATGATTTCATTGTCTAGATTTGATCAAAACACCTATTTTCTATGAATACATTACATTTATTACTTCTAAAAATAGTGCTACACCTATTTAATGTATCACTATAGTGTATTAAGTTAACCATTACCTCAATTACATTATGAACCGACTCTTAAACATTAGAATCACCAAATATTTTGTATTAATCACTACAAATCCTTAGATTAGTATTATCCTCCACTGAAACATCTTTTAAAATTTGTGTTTGAACATGAATTATGTGATGAAAAAATTATAAAATAAAATAACCATATTCCCCAAATCTAATCATATTTATCAAATCCATTTAACACCATCATCCTCATATTTTGAAATAAAAAAATGTAGTTTATATTATAGGTTATTATCCATAATTAAATCCAAAAATTGAAAAAAAGCATATAATTCATATATAATACATTGTGCTCTCCCCAAAATATTTACATTATTTATTATTCATGAGATATTAATGATCATGTCTATTTCATTAAATCACTATATACATTTAACCTCCACACTTTTCACCATGGATTACATTAAATCACATACTAAAATAAAAAAAATTCTTATAAAACCAAATACATTACTCTATAACTAAACACTAAACAGTACTCAAAATATTATAATCATTTTAATAACACATTTTATAACCCTTTTAATTTAAGATCACTACTTTGATTTTTGTAATGTTGATTGTGATCTATAACCCCCATGTAAAAAATCCGCTAATTTACACATGGTTGATGTGAAATAAAACACATAAAATGATTTGAATTACAATCATTAGTCATAATAATATAATTACATACACTAATCATTAAAACAATATTAATTGAGACAACACTAATGTATAATTAATAACATAAAATATACATGAAATTTCATATAAAAATTATATGTCTCAATAATGTATATAATCAATATGTTGATGACTATGTGTCAAAAGTTCATATAATATCAAAGTCACACTAATGTAAAAACTAATGCAAACCATTCCACCATTACAGTCTATTATAAACAATGAGGGATGAATAATAGATACATGGGATACGTTTAGAAATATATATGTAATAAAAACCATGTGAAATCAAAAAAACTAAATTCCTTTATTGGTCAAATGTTCATCTAAAATAAGGTTTAATAATTAACACCATGAAATGGTGCGAGGGATGTAAATTTAACAAATTGAAGAAGAATACATAAATATGTTAATAAACACATAATGTTTACAAAAATCATCCATACAATGTTAAAACTGAGTTATATTAGACCGGAACAATAGTTTTAATTCTCTTATTTCTACAAAACCTATAATATTTGAGTCACTAGCATTAACCATAAAAATAACTTATTTCCAACACATTTTCCAATGAATAAAAAATTTTAAGGCCTCATATATATGTGATAAAAAAACACAAATAATATACCATTTTGGTCTACAATAGGATATCAAGAAAAAAATGACACGCTCAAATCACCCCAACTATATTTGAATCTATCAGTCGTTATTCTGTGCCGTAAAATTCTTGGTTTGTGGATATAATCATAAGTACATGTCCCATAGGGGATTTTTTGGGGTTTCATTAAATCATTCCATATAGGTATTCACCACTAAATTGAAATATCAAACTATATATAATATTTTATGGTACACAATTTTTTTTGTGAATTAGAATCTTTATAGGAAATATGTTTGAGAATATATTGTATCGTTTATTTCAAGGATATATATCGTCTATTTTTACAAATTGGTTCTACAGTTGACACACCTGATTTGAATTTGAGATCAAAATATCAGATATGATTTTGACAACATCCTTAAAATGTGATAGAATGGGAACCTTAAAATATCATACCCATGTACATATATATAACAAAATATTAATTTAAGTGTTAGAATACTATTTCTGGGAAATTAAGTATCACCATGAGAAAAACTACAATTTTCGAGATGGAATGTCACATGAACTCACAAATACCTCCTGATAATAATGTGGTTTTAAACATTTCGTATAATGACATCATATTTGTATACTTTGGAAATAAGTAATATTATATTCAACATTCAATACAATTAAAAAATACATGGCTGATGATGGTACAATTTTCTTTTTATTTACAATGGATAAAAAATCAACTTATTTCAGGATAGATCTTAAAAATAACTGTTAATGATTTTTTTGTTCTATTCCGAGATATACACAACCTAAAACCTTTCTTCAAGACTCGGGGAATGGAATCTATATAATGATTGAGCCCAAAAACATAAAAAGGTAAGAAAATAGATATATCAATAATTACATAAACATAATAAGGGAATCATTATATAAAAACCTGAGTGTATAATTTAAAACCCATACCCTCTATAACACAGAACATAATCATGATTCAACACATAAATCATGGAAGTTCATATGACGTGAATCATAATGTAAATCAAAAAACATAGGTTCATATAGGAATGTTGGGAATATTAATATAGAAAAAACACAATCTTATACTGTGGTAAACATGTATAAATTGAACAAATAACAAACATTATGTTATAAAAATTAAATTAGGTCATCTCATATACATTTGGAAATGTAAATCAGGTATACCTATAATTTTATGAACATAAACCTAGGTACCATATAACATTATAGACATATATAATGTCCACACATAACCTTATAGACATGAATCCATGTACACACAACATCTTATTGGAAATAGACCATTTCTACAAATAACATTGTGAACATTAAATCAGGTTCCCACATGATGTAATGAAATCATGGTTTATCCATATCTATCCATTTCATTGGAGATTAATTGAGATCTGGCCTATCCTTAGTTTATAATGTAATGAAACATAATTCTTATATAATGAAACAACCCATCTTTATTTTATAATGTACCCACCAATACATGGTAATAAAAAAAATAACCTTCCTTGTTTTATAATTGAATAACCCATCATATAATGAAAAACATACATATATGGGAAATATTTTAATAAAAAATTCATCATCTCATTACATTATAATGCATTTAATTGATTTTTTTTCATAATATATTAATAAATTCATCATTTTATACCTCATTTCAATAATTGGGATTCATAATATATTTTTATAATAATATTAATCCTTCTGGAAGATGAATTTGAGTGGTACCATTGGATTATATCACTAAAAACTTAAGAAACACTATAGCTTCTATTTTTTGATAGAAAGAAATTGTATAAAGAAATAATTACATAAATCATGAGGAAAATATACATTCCATTTTAAAATATATTCATTATAATATAAAAAATTCCAAAAATTTTTAATGAAAACATGTTATTTGAAAATATCAATGAAAATATGTATGAAAATATTCAAATAATTTATCATGAATGTCATTTGAAAACAAAGAGAAGGTCATACATAATAAAATAAGGATTAATATCACATTTTTAGTATTACATTAAATATACAATGTAAAAAAATATTCAATTTTAATAATTTATAAAAATTAAAATCAAATTGAATATGTCATTAAATTGATATTAGATAAATGTAAAATCATTTACTAATTTTTTTGGAAAACATGGACATTGAATAAAATTTATTTTTAACTGATGAGATAAATGAAATATTTTTCTAATTAAAATATTCTTCTGGTATCATTATTTACAATGAAGATTAAAATTTATGTTACAAATTTACCCTCTAAAATATATTCTAATATGAATCATAGGGTTTAGTTGGAGATATATGGTAATATTTAATTGTTATAATCATACTCATAAATGATCATGATAAATAGAAATATTGTATCCTAAAACCTTTAACACTTTCTAAACATTGAATTATATCCCCATATATTTAAGAAAATTTTATGGATATATAAATCCCCATAAATTTCATATGAATAAAAAAATACATTCTCAGATTATATATACAACCAATAAAAGAAATAATTGTGGAATTTGTTATGTGTCTTATAGAAAAACATATAGACGAATAATCCCTTAATGAGGGTCTCAAATTCTTTTATAAATATTCAATACTGGGATTTAATAAATCATTTTACCTTATAAATTAACTAAAAAACCCCTATCCATATATATCATACCATATATTAATTTCAAATAATGTTTTACCTGATGTTTACTAACAATTATTTGTTAAAATCCATATTCTAGGTGATAACTAGTTCATTTGTTATATATAATTTTTTGTTAATTGTTAAATGATATGGGTTAAATAAAATACAAAATTTTAATCATGATATAATTATCATATAAATTCATTATAGACTTATTTATGTTCAATCCTAAATTTTTGAGGATTAATAATGAATTCCACTATTAATTGAGACTGTAAGTCATATTTACGCGTGGATGAGGGTTCGATTTTCACAATAGTTTAAAAACATTAAAGTAGACATTATATAACCTTTTTTAAATTATTTTTTCCATAAATATAATATATATTAATTATATCAATCTTATTTATTATCTATTTAAAAATAAAATGTAAAATTATTCAAATCTCTTCATGAAGAAGAGATTCCACACATATGTATGAGCGAAGTTATTATTTTACAATAAAATTGAAGGTATATTGATATATGTGATATTATATCTCAATTAATATAATTATTTTGTGAGAATTATATAAATACATTAAATACATTATTACGTCTTTTCTTTTATAGGTGGTGATGGAAAAAAAATTACATCATTTCGTGAAGTGGTAGTCAATTGTCGACATGATTGACGAGTTTGAATATAATTTAATGGAAAATATATGATTATATGATATAATATAAACATAGAAACATCCCAATATATTATAGATACAAGTTCTTTTATATTTTAACAATTAATAAATGAATGTTTGTATTAATACATTATTTAAACTAAAAGAGATTTGTGAAAATAGTTACCTCATATTTGAAAACCTTCATTTGTATACCTTATTAATGACTATAGGGTTGTTATTTTGGGTATAAAAATGATATATAATTTGGAAAATTATTCTTTGGATATATTTTTATAGTTTTTGGTATATATTAATTTATAACGATGTGTAAGGAATTTATTAAAGTTTGTTTCATTTTATACATGAGGAGGAGTGGAATTTTTCTAATTACCAAAAATTGTTCAATAATGGTAACTTACACTGAACACATCATCCTAAAAAATTGATAAATAATCTTTTTTATAAAATATATGGTTTATTAACACCTACACTGTAGAAAATAGTTATTAAAAGTTTTTTCAATAGACAAAATGTTAACATTCCTTTACCATTGTAACTTTCACAATAAAAACTACATTTTTATTTAATTACATTGTAATTTATTGAATATTAATAAAAAAGAGATCCTAATTATATAATACCATTTTCATTATTTTAAATATTAATTCAAATATATCAAATTAAATTTCTATGTATTTATAAAATTAATTTTAACATGGATACATGTAACATGTTGAACCCTGTTTTAAACAAAATGAAGAAAAAAATTTATAAATTTTTTTATATAAATTATGACTAAAAATTATTTTGAACTTGATAAATATTTATCCATAACCAATTAATTAATGTTTTTTTAAAATAAATTGGAAACATAATTATAGTAATAGAAAACATTTATTTTACATTCCAATAAAATTTTTATTATCATTTAAAATAAATAACTTCTTTGAAAATGATTTTATACATTTTAAATGTCAAAAGTATTAATCATTTACTAATTGAAATTCATACCAACCATTTTATTGAGAGGGTATTAAATACTTAGTAAAAAAAATTTAATTGTAATTATTGGTTCATTAAACCTTATTGTTGAGTGTAATCCAATATATACACAAAATTAAATTTTTTTAAAAGAAATTTTTCTATAAATATATGGGTGTCACATTCTCCACCGAATTAATTAATGTCACTCTAAAAAACTAAACTTGTGATATGGAATATAGGTTTTAACATCTAAAAATACATTTATGGAAATCTTACAATGTAAAAGGGATAAATAAAATCATCTATTAAATAAGGGAAAGAAAAATATGCATGATATTTGTAATAACACGTAACTAAGTTTCCAAATATGTTAATATAATTGGTATGTGAGTATACATATATAGAAGAAAAATAATTAACTAGATCATCAATCAGAGTAAATTTATTGATCATGTGAAATTTTATAAGCACAAAAATAAAGATAAATGGTTTGATAACAACACCATTAATTTTTCAGAAATGATTATAATAGGACAAAATAATTTCACAATATATATCCATATTTTATTGAATTTTAATGATATAAAATAATGACATGATCTCTCTTAATTTAATAAGAAAAATGACATACTTTAGTTGATATATAATTATCATTTACATCATATCTTAATGAATGAAATTAATATTATTAATAAATTATTCATTCCAAAAACATTATAATTAATTTTTAATGGAACTTAAGACCCACAAATGTATATAATGTTATCCCTCTAGTATCTATGGTTTTAACAAAACAATAATGATTATTATTTTTTTAGAAAAGGAATTCCCATGTGTGGCCTTTTCGAACCCTCTACACAAGAAACCCCCCCTCCCCACAAAGAGGTCACTCCATAGAGAGCCCCAGCCGGGAAGGAGCCGTTTCCAGCTGAGATGGCAGAGCATCCCAGAGGGTGACAACTCGGGCAGCAATGGTTCGTCGAACAATCCGTCAGCACGGGTGGGTTGCACCTTATTTTTCCCACCCAGTTAGAAACCGGGTGACCCGGCAAGGCGAGTGGATCACGGGGGAGAGGTTCACCCTGAAAGCGAACACCCAGGATTCGAACCTTGAACCTCCCAAAGAACGACGTTGTTGTACCCCTCTCCATCACCACTACGCCACTGCCGAAGCGGCCAAAACAATAATGATTATAAAATCATATCTAATCAGTAAAAATATTTATAGGATTAAAAAATACATTAATCTATAACCCCACATCTAATATTCTAAAAAAATCATTATATAGCTGGTTTACATTAAGAACCTTTTTAAAATTAAAAAATTTATAAATTTGTTATCTAAATTTAAATAATTAATGAACAATTAATCCCCAAAAAATAAAAAATTATATCATAATTTTTACATAACAAATATATGAATCTCTAGGTTAGTTATTCTCTTAAAAAAAATTACTGCCAACAATTACGCTAAAACATCAAAGAAAAATACAGGTTTTGGAATTCCAAAAATAAAACCTCAAATCTATGAATATATTACATAAAAAATATGTTTTATGATACATTAGTGATAACATAACCCAATTTTTCATCAAATTGGTAATCCATTCCAATTTCATCAATACTGTCAAATTTAATTTATCCAAACAAATCTTATGTTTATCTCAACTAAACACCATTATCTAAACATCAAGAACATATTAATGGTTAGATTACCATTAAATATTTCTCTTATAAAATTTCACAATTCTATTAGGTCACAATAAATTCTGGGATACCATATGACCAAACTCCCGACCTAGTCTGCGACATTACCCAATGGGAGTTTCTGATCCCCACAAGAAAAAAACTAGGGCCTAGAATAAAATATAAATTGAGTGGGAATGATTTCAACCCAATAAAAAGGATAAAACAAATAAAATAATCAAAATGAGCATGCAGTAATAACCCACAACTGAACATAAATAAATAAATTGTTGGTCTTGAAACAATATGAAACTAAATAGAGTGAAGACTAAAACAAGCTAAATGGAACTATGAAAAAACTAAAACTATACCAAGATACTGCTATATCCATGTGAAATCTTTGTCACCTTCAACCACATGACCAACTCCAATCCCACCTCAGGCACCTGAACTATGATACCTGAACAAATATTTATCATGAAATATCTATTGACACCGATTGGTATAGGTAAGGTGTGGGCTAACAACTATGTAGGAAATCACCACATATTACAAGTGTTTCCTTCCAAAAAAACATTCCATTGAAAATAGTTTGAAATATATTTTTAAAAATATATTTTTTCAAATTTTATTAAACAACCACGAGTTTACCGTTTCAAAGGAAAACAGAGACCACAATCTGTTTTTCAAGAAAACTATCATTTTATAATAATAACCAAATCGAAGCAATACTAGTAAAAGTTTTAAATGTTAAAAATTTAAATGGGATACAATTTCAAATAATTCATCTTTAAATAAAAACTAGTACTGACCTACCATATTCTGATGACAGGTACAATAAAATCATCGAAAACTAGTAATGGGAAATCCCCTAGTTACTATCTAGTTTTGGTCCCCAGATACCTCATATATCGGAGTAAGGGTAACCATAACAATATCTTTTCTCATGTATCAGCCACTTGTATAGAACACATGCATAACATAGTGGTCCCTAATAACAAAAACATCATCATAGTTTATGTAGTTTTTTCATCATCAATATTTCTATGTGAAATAGGGTCCAAACCCCACTAGATCACTAGTATACTACTACAACTTCACCCACCTAGATACCCATGATTTCCTTTTTTTCAATCACATTATACACATCACAAGTTACCACACACCCTATTTATCAACCAAACCAAGCATATCATTTCATAATTCACCACTATCACATAACAAACCCATTCATGAGAACATATGTACACCAAAACATTTAAAAATTACTTCCAAATCCATTATAAACAATACCTACTATAGAATTTTCTAAAAACTACCTTCTAAATTTTTTAAAAATTTGAAACTTAGAAAACATGTAAAATGGGACTTTATGTTTATACAACCAAATGAATTTTCCTAAATATTTCCAAATCATTTGAAAAACCATCATCAACTGTAATATGATAAATAACCCTAGAATCCAAACCTTTTCAAATCACACACACCAAATGACAAATGGGAATAACCCCATGAGATTCCATTTTAAACGGATTTTAGAAACCACATGAAGGATACACTATTATTATGAAAACATTTACCATTTAGGAATCCAATATTTTAATGAACAGTGGTTTAAAGCACTATATTTTCTTGATTTGACACCCATCTTTGCACCTAGTATAGACATAGATGTTCAAAAATCATATGGTTCTCCAAAAATCTAAGAGAAAACCCTAAATCCTTATCCACAAAACCCACCATTTTTATTAAAATCACATCCAACCATCCACAATAGTTAGTGAACATAAGACAATCATCATGTAACCATGAATCCCTTTTAAAACATTTTATCACATTAAACAAGTTATAAAATTAACAAAACATACACACAAAATGAAGTTCCCAAAAACTAAATAACCATTATAACATAATCAAGGAAAAATATTTCATTAAAACCCCTAATCTAACATTAAAATAACAATGGCACTGTTAACAATAACCCTATATTCTATAAACCTATGAATTTCACAAAAATGACAATGAAAACATATATTTTTTTGTAAACTATACCATCAAAAAATCATTATTCTATTCATGGAAAAAATATATTAGATGTGATAATTGAATTTAAAAATTAATTGAAAATACATAGTGAGCATAAAGCATTATGAAATGGAAAAAGTTGGAAATACCTACTTCAACTATGTGCGGATGTGATGAAACATCAAGAGAGGATATATCTAATCCCCACAGACCATTCGAACACCCTAGATGTAATAAAAAAAAGAACCAAACATAAACCCTAGACATTAGGGTTCATCCATTAAAGAAAACTCCCAATGAAAACCATATAAAAAAAGTAAAATAGAAGGATATAACATTTGGTGAAGTAATCATGAAGAATCACCAACCTATATTATGGAATCTCCCCCCAAAATCATCGAAAATAAAATTAGGAAGTAGGGGGCGGCTCATCTTGATGATGAATAATAGATATGGCATCGTTTTGGAGGTCAAATCCCCCAAATCAGAGATCTATGTAAAAAAGTTATAAATCTAGCAAGTGGATGCACTATTTTTCATCACGGTTCTTCAAAACATGCACAAACCTTGTGATGGAAACTGGAAAACCTCTACATCATCTCATCATTAGGTTGCACAGTTTTGTGAAGCCATTCTCATATTTTGTGACCCTAAAATTTCCCAAAAATTCAAAAAATATACCCCCAAAACATGGGAAGTTCACCTAATTATCCTGAAATGTTTTAAATATAAATTAGTGACATTGTGGGTGTAACAAACTCCCTAACATGAAACACTATCTTAATCCCCAAAATAATAACCAATAATAGGTGTAATAAGAAACCCAAATCCACAAAAACAAAAGGCCTTTTGTTGGGCGCTCAACCTAAACCTCAACTAAAAGATCTAAAATCTATAAAAGAATAATATAATGTTGTATAAATGGTTAGGGTGTGACAATTCTCCTGACCACAAACACTTTATTCCTCCAGAATTTCACCCATGCAAAAGTCAATGTCTTTGTGGTACTAGTAACCCTTTTTGATTGTCTATTAATCATGTGGTCAATGGTTCAGGTTGCGGGGGAGACGATTTAAATCCTTGTCTAGAAGGGGACAATTATGGCCATGAGTTATCTATACCATCAGGATGTGGGGTCTGTTATCTTCCTTTGGGTGGGGAACTACAACCTTCTAGAGTGATGGTCTCAGGTGTGGCTGAGTTTTGTTGGGATAGAGGCCCACCAGTTTCATTACATATTAAATCAAAATTATATGTCATTAGTAAAAATATATATATTTATGAATATACACAATCAAAAAATTCTACATAAAATTACTTATATATTTCCAAATTCATATAACATAATTCATTAATTAAAATAAATAATCTATTCAATCTTTCCTCATTATTAAAAATCTATTAACAGTATTTTATCATATTAACCTTAGTACCTACTTCCTTTCATTTTTTATTTTTTCTCAAATCAAAAATAGAAAAACCATAACTCATATAACCCTATTGATCCTCTTTTGAGCTTCCTGCCCAGTAAATGGATTTCTATAATGTTAACAATTTAAATATAAAAATCATTAAGCCATTTAAGATTAATTATATACACAAATTTTTTCATGTATTATATTAAGAGGAAATTTGTTTCCATTACATTTTCTTATATATTCCAATTATTCTTCAGACATAAAAAATTTTCTCATTTCAAGGAGATGTAACCTTGATTGTTTCCTCTTGCTTCATGGATATGTTGGAAAATAAATATGCATCCCTATATAGTCCATACTAATCAAGATCTCATTAAAAAGTCTCTTTCTCTTTTTTGGTGGCTCCGAAAATTGGTTAATAAAAATGTTATTAATAATATATAATGATAAATTATTAAGTATAATAGAAATATCATTTAATCTAGAAATAATTATAGTTGGTTTCTAACTAACACATTGTCTATCACATTCAATGTTTACCTTGTTACATTTGGTTCCCTCCATTGATTAATATATAAAACATATTCTTGAAAATATAATCATAGTAGGTTACCTAATTATCATGACAAATAATTTATAATTTGTTCAAATATTCAAAAAATATATCAATCAAATATACATTTTGTTTATCCTATTACTTCTTTGATCAAAATCTTTTCAGATGATTCATAATTTGTTGTTCCAAAATTGTGTATTCACAAAATCATATCACTAATAATTATAAAAATTAGTGTGAATCCGGGTTTTTTATCTTTCACTGATTGATGATTGATTTAATTATCAATGTTATCTTTTTTGATTTTTTAAACCTATGTAAGAAGTTTCCTGAGACACACCCTATTTTTGAATCTTAAAAGGGATGTAACTGCTTTGGAAATCACAAAATATATCTTTTATTGATCTTTTTTGACGTTATCATATAAAAAACATATACCTTTGGTTTTTTCTATGGTTTACTAATAGTATGATAAAAATACTTAATCAATATATATTATTTAAATATAACATTTTTCCACCTATTTATTATTAATTTGTTTTTATAAACTCAGTTCTAAGTGAATATTTCTTCGTTTATATGTATGTTCGGGTTTTTTTATTTTGGACTTTGTTCATTGATCATGGTTCCATCATATCAAAATTTTTTATAATACTATATGTATCATATTTTTTATTTAAATATATTTTTATGTAATTCATAAATTTTGGAAATAGAAAATCGGATTACCCCATTAATAGAGAAAGTAAGCCATATGTATGAATAAACATTGTGTCTATTATCAAGAAGGTCGAAGAAAAAGAATTATAAATAATATATATATATAATAGAACCATTTTTACATGGCTATAATAATTATTCATTAAATATATCCTTATTACCATCTATTTAAAAATTAAATTAAAAATCATTCACATCACTTCTTGGAGGTGGTAGTCCACACCTCTGCATGAGCAATGTTATCATTTTGAAAAAAATGGAGGTAAAGTAGGTAGATGTGAATGTATAGTTCTAGAATTATATTTATTTCATGATTATCAGAAAAACTATATTATATATGTCATTGTATTTATCTAAAAGAGGTTGTTCTCAAAATGGAATTACATCTGTTTGTGGGGCTATATTCCGCCAAAACACAGGACCAATAATTTCAATTCATATTTGATAGAAGGGGATTTAAATATAATTTATTAAATAATCATAATAACATATAAGAATATAATTTATATACTAGTGTAATTATATTTTTATTATTTACAAATGATGGATGGTTTACTAATAATAATTAAAAAATGTTTCTTGTGAAGATATTTACCTTCATATATAAAAATCTCACATATATATATTATTGAGGACCCTATGGTTGAACTTTTTAGAAGAAATACAATCATGATAGTGGAAAAGTATTTTGGGGAGATATTATTGTGTTTGACATTGATTATTGTATTTTGACTTGTTATGTTGTTAGGGGAGGAGGTTCCATATTATATTTTAGGAAGAGTGGACTTTATAAATACCAAAAAAATAGTCAATATTGGGAATTAAATATAACTATTTGTTCCAAAAAAAATTATAAAATAATGTAGTTAATTTATTATAAGGTCATTTCAATTTTCCTTCCTCAAAAGGAAATGTTTTAAAAAAAATCACAATCCTCCAAGTATACTTATACATACTTAGATTTCACAAAATTTAAATAATGTTTATTTATTAACATATGAATTTTATCCTTTCAGATGAAAATATGAGTCTAAATAGACAATTTTTAAATTATGATTCTATATATGAGATAGAATTAAATAAATAAATATCTTATATGTGGGTAAAATTAATTTCTAACATTGGATTATCTAATGTGCAATGCCTTGTTTTGACCTCAACCACTGTAATTAATCCCTATTATTTTACTACTAATAATGAAAACAATAATGTGTAAATTTTCAAATATTTATAAATTGTTTATTCCAAAGATGAAAACCATTTTAAATAATTTAATTCAGTTAATCGGTAGAGTTAAAATTTTACTTAATCCCACAAGCACACTGAAAATGCAGTTTTCCAATGTAAATAAATTCAAATGTACACAATGTTTTTATATAAATGTCCATCATAAAATTGCTTAAATTATTTAATTTTATTAATAAAAATAATATTCAACAAATTATACCTTTAATAAATTTTTAAAATAATATTTATTTTTAAAATTTATTATAAACAAGGGAAGATTCCAATAAATATAATAATTTTAACTGATAATCAAAAAAATAATCATTATAGTAAATTTTGAAAACCAATACTAGATGGTAATTTTGAAATGTAGATTTAAGAAATGAATTTTTGTGTTTTAAAATTCAATTTATATAAATTTAAATGATTAATATTAATACATGTTCAATGAATCCATCAAAACATTTTTTAATGAAATATACTTATAAAGAATAAAAAGAGATTTATTCTTATCCCACTCCCTGGAATATATTTTTATGAATGGTAAAAAGGTTGTATGAATATTTAATATATTAATTTAATTAATATAATTATTAATTTTGAATAATATATAAAATTAAGATAAAAACAACATGGATTCATGAAAAAAAATTTCAGAAAAATGTTTCATTTACATTCAATAAATTTTTTTATTTATAAAAATTTAATAATCAATGATAATATTGATTAATTCATAAACGATATAGTTTTCATTATTTATCTTATCATAAAACCCACTTTAATAGTTATTTTCTAACATATATATATATAAGAATATTTTTATTGTATATCATAGATCATTTAAACATAGTGTTACATATAATAAATGTTATCAGTGAAATTAAACATATTTTAATAAAATACATCATAAAATATCAGGGAGTTATAAGTTTGGTTAAATAAGAGTAACGTCATGTGGAGACTCATTCCTTATAACCTGGTGAATATTTGAGTGCATAGTTGATGAAGAAACAACAAAATTACATATCTAAATCATGATTAAATAAACCATCAATTCAATTATATTAAAATATATTATCATGCCATGTAGTAATAATATGGAATTGTAGACTCAAAATACAATCTAAAGAATTGATATCCATAGGTTTTGGAATAATTTATTAATTAAATAATAAAAATATAAGTATTAGTAGATATCAATCAGAAAAATATTATAAAACAACCTCATCCCACAATACATCATTATCATCTATCAACCATATATCCCATTAAAATTACTGTATCGTTGGTAATGAAGTCTAAAATTTTTATTCAAATTCAAAAGCACTGTGTTAGTACATTACCCATTCAATTAACATATAAGTTCCTAAAAATGATCACATCATACAATAGTATATACCATGATATTAAAAAATAATAGTTAAAGAATATATATATATCAAATATTTATGACATATTTGGTGGCTCTATAGTGGTAGGCCCAACAATCATTAAAAATAATAATAATAAATCCATTAACGAGGTCTCACAAATTCACCTCGATGAGAGAGTCCACAAAATATGTTTGGAAAATCATAATTGATAGGGAATGCTAGGTATATTCCAATAAATATCATACACATCTCCATCAATTGTATATTCCAAATGGTCCAACCCCCTTGAAAGAATAGAATATATTGGAAACAAAAAATACAAAACATGTATCAAGGATTTCATATAAATCAGCATATCATGATAAAAATGATTAATAGACATTGTGAACTCGTATCAGTATAGAAATCAAACAATGGTTTTTAAAGGATTTACATGCTCACTACATGAGATCAAATATAAAACATAGGTATCATGGGAATCCCACACATTAAAACAAACAATACCATGAACCCGTCTAAGGATGTGACAATGATGATGACCACCTACTTTTGATGAAGCAATGTTTTTATGAAAAAGGTTTGTTGTATATGTCTAAAATTCGAATTGAAACATAGAAAAATACCATATCCTATAAAATTTGATATTTAGGATCATAATTTATTATAATTCATACACTCATGGGAGGACATGGTCACACATACCTAAGGAGATCTGTATCCAAAATCATTCTATGTCCATCCTATAAAACTAATTAAATTCAAAGACTCTCCATTTGGAATCTGTCAATGATTAAAAATTTCCATACTAATACTTCTATAACCCATTATATTTGATGAAAACATATCGATATAACTGTTCTTTATAATGAAAAAAATTAGATTATTAATTATATCAACGTAGAACTCCACTTTTTTGAATCATGATACATAACAATTATCCTTGTGTCAAACAAACGTTGTAATGGATATGAGAAATACTAAATTATCCTATAGGGAGACTACAGTTTAGAAAATAACAAATGAGTGTATTAAGAATCTAAAATTTCACAATTTTTTTCCAATATAAATGAATATACAATATCCCAGGCTTGAATTATTTATTTATGTCATAAACTCATGGAGTGGATGATATATAAAAAATTCACTATTACTGAAATCTAGAATAACTATATTCATGTCCTGAATAAGATCGTACATCGTGTACTTTATTTAATGTAAATAAATAAAAATTCATGTATAAAATCATGAATCTCTAAATATTGTGAGTTTTATTTCAATTCAAGTGTAGGATGTTCGAACTAGTTCTCACCATTTTTTTCATTATCTTCTTCAAACACCGCCAACATGCCAAAAATCATTTAATTAATCCATTTATGATTTGAAAAAAAATTAATAAATCATTGAAATTTATGGTTTTATAATTTTCAACCTCAAAATAATTCTCATCATTGAGAAGTGTCACCAAAGGTTCTCTCACACTACTTAGACCAATACACCTAAATATCTCTTTCCCACTCAAATGAATCTTCCTATAAAATACCACATATACATTTAACTGGAACTTATGGAATAGTAATTCCTCATTAGGCCAATATTTTTCAATTAGAAATCCAAATGTACCACTCTAAAAAATATTCATCAAATTCTAGATCATCCACCTCAAAATAGATAACTTAGAAAGGATCAGTCTTATACCACCAATGTTGACACTTGTAGAATATGTTATGTATACCTTGGTACCATGGAGGAAGATCCTATCAATTGTATGCAATAATAATGAATATATTGACCATTAACATCCAAATATAATATTATTCCAATATTCCATTTCTATTTAAATTTTTATTCTCAATAAATTGTAATAAATGCTAGAAATACATGTTGCCCACATTGAAGACCAAGTTTCTTGTTATTTGGTTATAATAATATTTCATCTTCTTCTAATTTCTAATAATCTCTTTCAAAATCAATTTTACCTACACATTGTTCATATTTACAATAATTGGTAACAAAAACATAATATTCATATACATCATACCATTATAGTGTGGATATAAATGGTAATCCATAGAGAGACTCAAACATAGTCTTTTCAATTTAAGATTAATTTTTTTTGTTTTAGGATAACTCAATGATAACAATTTAATCATCTGTAAAACCACTAAAATCTAAAATAGAAGCCAAAATTAGTAGGATCTAAATTAGGTATTTTTTCCTTTCACATCCCATAAGTTTTTTGTTGAATGGATATAATAGGCTTCACCTATGTCTCCCCACCTTCTATAGTCCATTCATAAAATGGGATTTTATTTTGGTATCTATATCAATTTCAATGTTTGGATACACTCCTAAAATCATATGATATCCCCAAAAAAATGTTTTCAAAGCTCACACACCATGCCAATCATCCATATTATTATGAAATGATATATCTTTCTAAATAAATATATATTAACCTAATCGAATCTTAACCTCCCAGGATACTAGGTAACCCAATCATGATTTATGTGGTCACCTAATCCCACATACATATTTTATCTATATGTTTATTGAGTTATCATATTGGTCTATGATTCTGTCAATTGATTATCTCAGAGGTCATAAAATTATAGGAAAATCCTACAATTCTTATTTTTATGATAGGCCACTCAAATGATCATATTTTACCATGATATATGTTGGTGAATACAGGGTGCACGACACATAATGATACATGATTTGTTTCATAATCAATTATATCATGTAATAATGAACCATTAGAAATTTATTATCTATAATAAAATTAAAATAATCTATGGCCACCCATTAATTATAACCATTTCTTTAAAACTCTCACACATCATGAAACAATACAAATCAAGATCATGAATGAACTTAAATGATTCAACCATTTAGTACATGATCATTGAGGTTGAATAAGAAATCCCCCAGAAATATTTAGTTATTTCATACATATTTGAGTATTATTAAATCTGTAGGCTTCCAGCCCTCTTCTTTTGTATATTCTGAACCATTTTTTCCTTCATATTAATGGACTCTAAAACAACATTTCCTTTTATAAGAGGAAACACTTACTCAATGTTAATTTTCTGCAATTATTCAACCCATCTCCTCGGATAATTATAGTGTTCATTTAATGAAAAAAATCAATAGAATATTTTGGATAATGTAATTTAAAAATATCTCATTAAAGTGATATTGCCACAAATATTTTAATTAATATAACAATAATTCCAAATGTATGTCATGATTATAGTAGTTCCTCTCATAGGGTCATAGTTAAGAATTAAATATAAAAAAACCAATTCACCTCACATGAGAATAGATACTAGGACAACAGAAAACATATATAAAAAACAAAAAAAAAACACTAGGCTCATGAAGAATCAAGATCAGATTCGATGTAAACCTATTAATAATTTTTATTAAGGCCTTTTCACATGATTTTTTCTATTAAAAAAGTTCTTATTTCTTGGTTACTATGGTCTTGGGTTATTCATGGTGGTAAAATTACACAAGACCCCTCTTGTATACATATCGAACTAGAGGAAATACATAATCTCTAATTCATTGCATGATGATGAAAAAATACCAATACATATATTTTTTTCAATTGAAAAAAATTTCTAATTGAGAAACCACATAATCTATATATAACTCCTCTTACAGCCCCATATTTCACATATAATACATTTTATAAACATCATTTTCTTGATGTATAAAAAATAAATTTTTTATGTTTACAAATTGTGATTCAATCATCATCAATTAAATTAGGATTTCATCAATGAGTGAAATGAATTAATAGTCCATATATAGGTGATGTATCTTGTTCATAAGATCCATGAACATTGTTATAGGATTCATCAGAATAATTGGTATAAATAGTTGCTCATAAATATTATTCCTACTTCTAAACACTATCTACAGTTAGTTTTCCACTGTTTCCCAGTGATGATGGTAACCATAACATAGATAAATCATGGAAAACCATTGAGATCCCCATTTATTGATCAAATGTGTAATAAATTATTTTAATCGAATAGCTTGTTTTATTAGTTATTGGATTCAAATTATGGTAGTCTACACAAATATAAGGTCTATCATCTAAATTCACTGAAAACATTGTATATCCCAATGCAATAGATCTTAGTTTCAGAAATCTATCAAACTCATTTTCAGAAATATTTTCCTTTCTCTCATTAATCAGTGAATTTTTTATAAGATATGTAGTAATTAATATTTTCAGAACTTGGAGAGATTTTTTCCTCAAATAGAACACCAATGTGTGGTGATAAACTAGAGAAATACTCTAAAAATACATCTATGTACAAGCCTTATATAAGAGGAAAAGAAGAGGGAGTCACCATATAATCATCTGGGAGGATCATCCCGGTAACCTACACAGAAGGAAATAATATCTTATGCGGATTAGTTCCAACTCTACCTACCTCAAAATATAATTCAACGGTTGAAATAAATTTCAATCCATTATAAGGAATACATTTCAATATGGTCTTATTTTAAGGAACTTTCAATTATATCATGGGGCGAATTTTCAAATAACAAAATATTTCTCTTCATTAGATGCCATATCACATTGAGGATTAATAATCTAACCCTCATTAAAATGAAGGTTATTTTGATAATTAATCTACTAAAAGGAGGAATTTATAGGCTTGATAAAATGTTGAAAACAATAATATGGGATGCAATTAATGGTATAATATTTTAATAAGAATCTTCTAAGTGGATGGAGAAGCCGATCAATGATAATAGAATTAACATATGATGTTTTTTGACGACTTGAAATCCATGTATTCTAAGATAGAATGTGGTACTATTGATGGAAAAATTCCATGGGTGTGTTTTATGTGAAACAAGAATGGAGAATACTAGAGAAAATGTCTCATTATTATTGAGATATTTTCAATCATTACTTGTTAATGCGTCATTAATTTAGAGATTCGAGAATAGAATGTATAATGTGTTATGGATTGTGGAGAGATCAACTAAAGGAAGGACAATAGGGTGTGATAATCATTATTCATTTAATTATTCCAAGCCCTGGATATTTTTTATTTAAGATAGTTTATTTTGTACTTTTATTATTAACACTATTGAATAACAAAATAAAAATAACTAATAGTAATGTTAATTTAATTAATGATGTTAAAATATTTAGTTTTTCTGATTCAGCATTTGATAAACTTATTAGTCGTTAGTTTGGTTTGATGGTAAATGAATTTTTTCAAAATGATGAGTGGGAATCTATGATTTGGGGAATTCAGATTACGGAAGAGTTGAACTTCATTATATAGAATTTGAGTAATTGATCAATATTGTTTGATGATAATGTGATGTATAATGTTATTTTCCTTTAATTGTGTTTATGGTGTTCTGTTTCACTATGTGTAGAATCATACATGCCTTTTTATAGGGTACAGTGAAATGGGTATTTGGAGTAATTTTTCACATTACATGGGATAATTTTGGAATAGATAGTATTTTATGATATTCATGGCATCCTAAATTTAATGGGATAGTAGTAATGGTGTTGATTCTCATCCACATTTCGTTGAATTTTATGAGGGTTGATGGGTTATTTTGGATTCTTGAATCATGGTGAGATAAGGAAGAAACTACTCACATCTCATTATTCAATTCTAGCTGGAATATTTTATAGAGAATCTTGGAGTTATAATTTCTGGTATTGGCCATCGGTCTCACAACAATGAATAGTACCAATGATTTACTTTAATATAGGGGAAATTATATGAAAAACTAGGTGATATGGGTTAGTAGGAAACTTAGAATTATGAGGAAAAATACCAATTTTGAAAGATATTGTATTCATAGAGAAATGAGAGGGGTTAGACTCATGTGTGATCGAAGAGGATTAGTTAGATGTTTTTACAAAAAAAATTATGTTTTATGCAATTCAATTTGAATATTGTAATGTGATATGGTATGTGGCCCCATGATGCATATACTTTTGAACATTATCATATCAAAAGTTTAAACTGATTTAAATGTTTTCGTTGGTTTTATTTCATGAGTGGATATACCACCCCAAGAATTTTCTTACATCATCAAAAAAATTAGGTTGATAATTTATTATGTCCTTGAGGTTGTTTACACATGGAGTGTAGTGTATTTTATAGATTATTCATTAGAAATAAAAGGGAATCCATGTGATATTATTATTTTTTATTTCTACATAAGATCCATATGGATGATTGCAAACTCATTATATGGGAATATTACCTTAGTCTCCACCACATTCAAACCCCATGATCATGGAAATTTCATCATTTATTATATTAAAATTATATTTTCAAATCAATCATTATCCTTCCCAGGCATGTTTCTATTGATAGTTTATCAGAACAAAACATAAAAAATAATTCAAACCTAGAAACCACTTTAGGTAATAAGATTGAATTTCATTCACTATATCAAACAATTCAACAAAATTAATATACGAAAATTGTGTTGTACCTCAAAATTTTAATTGTATATCTCTATATTCATTTGAATACTAATCAACCCTAAAATCCCTACCCTCAACCACATAATGATTCCATAGAGACTCATGTTTTACTTGATTCAATGACCCATATTGGTTTTAAAAATTATTCTATAGTCATGTGATCAAACTGTAACCTAAAAATACTATTAACATAAAAAATTATTTATGATAGAATAACCACGTATTACATGTCTTACCATAACAGTTAATTTTTTTTGGATAAACTGGATAGTCCATGAGAATATTTTCTTTCTTCCAATTGTTATTACACATAACAGAGTCGTTTACAATAGGGGGAGTCATGGAAAACATTATCCTATCAAACTATTGTCCAGTGACGAGGCATTCATCCTCTAAAATTACTATTCTTATTCAACTAATAGAAAAAAATAAATATTATATTGATTTCACTTTTTTTATACTAGTAGGTGAAATTTTACTAGTAGAATTATCTTCCCCAATTACCTTCTCTATGATTATATATTTATTAACATATAAATCCTTGGTTATCATAAAAATTCTGCACAGAAATATTTTCATCTCCTCATAAGGACTGATAATGTATATTTTATCCATATATTCTTCAAACCCTAGTAGAGGTGAATGAAAATTATTCATCATCATAATTAGTTCTAAATAGAAATATAAATTAATCATATCCTAAGATATCTAAATGACCTCTAAAGGATGACCCATAATTATTGAAACAAAAATGAAATACATAACTAAGTGATTCGTGAATATTTCACCATTCATACCATTATGTCTACCATCCTAATTCATAACAACCCACCTTTTCCCAGCAATTACGAAGATCATGAATGTTGTAATATTTACTTTATTTTCCTCTTGGAAATCAATCATTTCCAAAATCCTCTTGATGACATGTATATTGACTTACACATCATAGATTACACTAGATCTATGGATGTATGGGGGAATCTATAGATGGAAGTAATGTTAAATATTGTCAATCCTTGGTCTATCCCTATTTACTGAACCACTATAAAGAATTACTATTTTATTATTCGATGAATGAATCAGTTATATAGCCTAACATGTTGGAGGACCAATGGAATCATGGTAAATTTCAACATCCAAAATAATATTTGGGGTAACTTACTGTGAAAATAATCAATGATGTGGTATTTCCAAAAACTCATTGTAAAAAATTAGTAAAATATAATATTTAATATATGAATACTAGTAATGGTATTTATTCATAAATAAGTGTTTATAGTATGTCTCACCCTAAGAGACAACCCTCCAGAAAAAGGCATAACATCTTTATCACTACCCATGACCATGCCAACCCTCTAGTACCTACACGTTAGTCCCAACCATATATATATAATCAATATTAGATTACTCAAGGGAAAAAGTGTAAGAAAAAATTAATATAATTTAGATGTATAATTTTGGACAAGAATTTAATTACTTTCTCTCCATTAAATACATCAAACCAGAATATGCAATGTGATCCTATATTCCTATGAGTGATGCATGAAATAACACCATATTCCAAAAATCCTTATACTAACATAATTTGAATCATCTTCTATGAATTAAAACCAATTTTAACTTAAAAATGGGAATATTTTCTAACATTATTTCAACATAGAGGACTAATATAAATTATTAGAAATAAATAACCTACTTTCCCAGTCTGAGGCCCAACTATCCTATCTCCTATATAAAATTTTCAAAATAAAGGTAATGATAATAAATAAATTTGTGGACCTAGTTATATGGTTCCATATTTTGACTCCTCATCTTGAATTATCGAGTCTAATATAAAATTCCGCACAACCTCAATAACACTTTCTAGTTTGAAAGTGGTTTCCACCTGGAGGAAATATCAAAGAAGAACACCTCAATGTGACTCCACCATTGTTAGCTGGTGAAAATCGTTTTTCTTAATAGAAATGAAAAATATATAATTAATTAATAAATAACTAAAATATTAAAAAAACATTAGAGTATCAGTATGAAATCATTTACTGGTTCACCTACTAACATATAGGAATATGTGTCACTCTATCCATATAAAATAAATTATCATAATAGATGGTGGAAAAATTATTGATAAATAATGTAAAAAATAGGTAGACACTTCTGACCTAAAATATATCCTAAAATTTTGGTATCCTACTACTCTAATAGATAAATAATCTACTAGAGAGACTATTACCGTCACAAGATCCTAGGGTATAAAGTCTAAAATCTCCCCAAAATGGTCGATTAGGGTGTCACTATTCAAAATATTTGGATACCACTAACAGTCAATAACATAGGTGCATAAAATATAAAACTTATTCACATGACATTGAAAAATCAACAATACATAACAAATATATTATAGAAGAATAACACAAATGTCATGTCCAAAAAGGATAGTTATATAATATTTGAAAAAATTATGAAACAATATTAACCAAACATATCAATAACAACCCCAACAATGAGACATTCCCCCAAAAAAATTACACATTTTAGAGGATGGGTAATCCCATTTACATGTCAATTAAAATATTACACATTCATTTTTTGTGAATATTCCATATGGGCCAAATTATAATAAAAATTACATATGAGAGAGTAAATTTCACGTGAAATTATTATATACGGTATGAATGATCGAACAACACCTCAAATAAAATAATAATTATATCCCAATGAAACAGATATTTGATAAAGAATCAAACATAGGTTTCATAGGGTCATAAATGAAAACCTATTGAGATATAATAACAATCATTCTAGCTGAAAAAAATCCAAATAATCCTACTGAGAACCTATATAATCATACACAAAAGATAAGTAACTTCTACATTGGAACCAATTTCATTTAAATGATAAGGAGGATGTTGGAGTCTAATTTTTCAGCTACATCCTATAACTATTCATGGTATTCCATTATTAGTATTCTAGGATAATAATTTATTGTAAACCACATCTAAATGGTCAGATAAGATCACATCTACATTTGAATATCTATTAATGAAGAATGTCTATTTCCAAATAATATACATATGCCAATTCAAAGACATTGTGTTCTATGACTATCAGTGATAAAAAAATAATCTTGTTAAACCATATAAAAAACCTTATATCCAATCAAATAATTATGGATATTGTCCTTTTATCAAGAACCACATTATTATATTGATCTAGATCATGAAACAACTTACCGTTTTGAAATCACTTGAATGATAACTTATTTGGGCATCAAATAGGGGGGAAAATGAGATGAGAGATACAAAATATTTCTAGATAGATGCTATGGTTCGGAGAGGATACAATTATTCGACTAAGAAAATAAAATGGAACCTCATCATTTAATACCATTGGATGGTATCTATGGATAGAATGATGTATGATTTATTATAGAAAACTCTCGAGATGGCTGATACACTAAAAAACATGTTTCCATGATTCAAAACCTTAATACCAACATTCTCATTTTCAATTACATATCATAATTTTAATGTACATTCATTTTCTAGATTAAATTTCATGGATTCGTCCCATAATTCGTTCACATCCTGAATTTTTATTCATGGTGCGAAATGAATCATATTTCAAATTTTCATCTTTTGAGTGACTTCCTTATCTGCACACCACTAACAAGACATAAAAATTTAATTACACCCATTATGAGATAAAATAAATAAAACATGGAATACAATGAAATTTAGGATATTTCACAATTAACCATCCCTAGTAAAGGGATCTTGGATTACATTGTCAAGAGACTCACAATTCTAATCTATCCATTTGTAATGGATATAGTAAAAAAAATTAGTATAAAAATTTCATCCTATAACATCCACATATCCATCAATATATGGATACCCTATAATGATCATACACAGTAACAAATACATATTGAAATATTCAAAATAGTTCTATAATATTATATATAATGTTTTTGAATAAGTTCATCCTTTAATAAAAATTAAAAAGAATTCCAAATATTGAATAAAAAGTTAAAAATACTTTATAATACTTTCATTACTATATAGCACATTGAAATAAAAATGAATGAAAATGAAACAAAAATAATTATAAAAACTAGACCAATAATTATAAAGGAATATGTCATTGTAAAACTAGTGCATGGAAAAAATTAGAAAAACAACAAAAACATCATTAAAATCACTTTTTTCTTTTCATGAAACCATTTAAAAATCATTTATTATCTATCATAATTTTTTCAATAGTTTCACCGATACCTGGTCCATTAAAAGGATAGAATTATATGATTATGTGAGGTAAAATGGGTTCTCCTAACAAAAAAATGAATAATGACTCATTGAAGTATTTTTTGATATGATTTTCGAGGAACATTATATCATATACTAATATACCATTATGAAGCACTATGATATCAATGACAATAATATAAGGGAAAAAAGGAACAAAACCATAAACATATAGTCGTACTATTTAAGTTCAAGCCACCTATGAAATAGAATAAATTGAATGTATTTAATTAACATAATTTTATATTCCCATATTTTATAGATCATGAATAAAAAATGAACATTAGTGAAGAAATAACTTGAATAAGTGGGAAAATTTTCATTTCGATTAAAATTCCATGATCCCATTTCCATATAGTGGAAAATAAAAACTGGTGTTTAAGTATTCTAGAGATATCATAAGGGGAGATGATTTATATTATTGTAATATCAAATTATTAAGAATGAGGGGTCATGCCTAATTTTTAAGGGGTATATGTTTACATTAATTCATTCAACTGAGAAAATAACATTTCTACAAAGGGTACATCCCCAGTTCATATTAGTTAACTAATAAAATACCAAAGGGTATGTAGTGGCCCCAATAAAATTTCCCACATCTATTTTTTCCCCACCATGTACATATTACATTACCATATAGTAATCTATGAAATATTTCACATCCCCATACATTTTTCATCCAACTACATTATGATGCACTCTTACTACCACTATACTGAAAGGAAATCCCAAAAAATTCTAAAATAGAAAAATTAAAGGGGATCAAATACAAAAAAAAATGTTATGATTTTTCAGAACAGTTTGAACATTATACAATTCAAAGTTAATAATATTCAGTAAGAATCATGAAGGAAAAACATCAGGATTTGTATTGAAACAACAACTTCCAACTCCCAAGTTTTATTTGGATTATCTCATTATACCCATTAATGCATAAAATCTGAATCATTTTACTCATAATACATTCTATATTCGGTCAAAAATACAATCAATAGACACAAAATAAAATGTAGCTTCCTCAACAAAAATAGTGTCATACTAAATCTCAAAATAAGGGCCATGAACCTATTTTATGATCTGGGAAAGATGAATAACATCATTCAGGGTGATAAGTTCCAAGTGTAGACTAATATGATAAAATATTTATCAAATAAATACCATAACTATGAATGACCTAACAATAATAGAACCATATTTCCATGTTTACACATATATAATATATTTATCTCTGTGAAACCTAAAAAAACAGTTTCAATGATATCAAATTATATGGGAGCCCATTAATGATTTTCATAACACTTTTCTATAATTTAAATGTATTGACCAATTTTGAAATTAATTTCACATTTTTTGTGATCTCCTTTAGATATTGGGTAATAAAATTGAGGTTATGATAATTCCAATCATAAAATGGGATGAAAAAGAAAGTCATATATAAAAACATTCATAATGAAAAACTAAAATAGATGACAGGTAAATATTATTCTATAAAATTACATCTGTGAAAGGTGATCCTCCCACAAGACACTATTATAATGTATATATTATGGAAGAATTTAATCCCAAACATGAGTGGTTTGGTTGTATAAAGTAAAATTTTTTATGTTAAAATCACCACATAATAGATACTTGATAACAATAATATAATTTCAGACCATTCCATAACATAAACATGATCCAGGGATACCATTTAAATATGATGTATATCTAGAAATAATAAATTTTAATTTTATCAATGATGTAAAAAATATTAATATCATCAAATCAATGACACTAGTTTATATGTATGAAGGAGTTTATCTATATTAGAGGACCCACTATCACTCACATTTCATTCCAAATTCATAATTATATTGAATTTATAAGCCAAAAATACAATGTTATATTATATAAAATATTAACTTCACTAATAATTGGATGAAAAGGACTAGTAGGTATTCATTGATATTCCTTTAATTTTTTTAAAGGTGAGGGATCAAGTGAATAACCATACAATATAATTCATTAGACATGGCCACCAAAACTAGATATGAACATCGAGCTTCATGTTTTTTATTATATGAAGTATTACCCAGTGAGTATAATAATATATATTAATAACCTACTCCATCATACTATTTGGGAATAGTGAGAATCCATGAATTCAATGGGATGATATTGAATTATTGATTCAATCATCATGGATGTCCCCATTGTCACCATTGTAACGACCCAAACATTCATTAAGGAGAATTTCACATGATCTAATTAAATTTTATATTATGGTTATATAAAATGTGAAAATAATTGGATTGATGTTTAGGGATTTTAAAATATAGTTATGAATTCTGATCATTGACAATATAGTCGTTGAACAGTAAACACATGATTAGTATAAATATAGTGCTTTAACAAATCCAATATACTCAGACAATGGAAGCGATGGCCTAATCTAGTAGACTTGCCCCATACGAATCCCATTTTTCGGATCTTGGATAGGAGGTGGCATCATTGGGATTCACTCTTGGCCAAACCCAAGACATGCTTGAACACGTTTAGCTTGAGCAGAACCGACTATGGGAGAAGTGGAAGTTAATAGAGATTACCACCCGAGAGTTGTTATCTGAGCCACCCCAAGAGAATGTCATCATCGCACACCTAACCCTTTAGTCTTAAGTGGATGTTATAAGGGGTTAAGTAACAAGACCCCTGCACTATGACTATGTACATTATTTTTCTATAAATAATGTGCATTGATTTTTTTATTATTACTTTGTAAATAGTTTTTAAGGAAAAAATAGTATTTTTAGTTAATATTCAAGTAAGAAATCTATTATGATGAATAAATGGATTTTAGAATTAAACAATATTTTGGTAAATTATTATTATTAAATTACGTTTTGTTAAATATAAATGATCATATAAATTTATGAATTCAATTGTAATTTTTATTAAGGTTTAAAGTTGTTTTTGTTTAAACCAAAGAATTTTGATAAATTTCGGTTTTTATTTTAAAAGTAAAATTTAAAATATTTAGAAAATTATTTAGATAAAATGAATATTATATTTAGGAATCAGGACGTCAAAATTATCCAACAGTGAATTTTCTATAATTTTATGAGAGTCGAATTTTTTGGTTAAAATTAAATACCATTTAAATATAAAATGTTTTTTATGACATCATAATAAACCAATAGTGAAGTAATGAAATACTATAAACATTATGTTCGGACAATATATGGCTTACCAATAAAATAATGTGAATTTATATTTCATAGATTTATTTTACAATGCATTAGTGGACCCTTCAAGGCTTATAAAACATTTGGACTTTATAAATTGTTTTCATTTAGAGTGTGACATAGATCCACATAAGAAACCCTATTATTTTATGAATTTCGGCCATTGTCCTTATAAAATATAGTTTTCCACTCCCCTTTTGAGAAAAACATGATCAAAAACCATGTGCTGGTTTGGGGTTTTGTATAGTTTAATGTGAGGTGTCCCAAACCATAATTATAATGAATTCCATATCCTTTCCTAAATAATCACACCCATGCTCCCACATCCTCTTCACTCAAAGACTTTGTAGTTTTACCAAACCATGACCTACTACACATGGAATATTCTCATGGTTCCCCAAGCTCCATAGATTCCTCTCTAAAGCCCCTCCCAAGCCATTGGGATCACACTTCCATGTAAGGGATTTTTCCTTTCTCATTTTTGTCCAATTGTTTTGTTGTTATACCCTTTTTTAATTTAATTAAAATGATGGGGTATGATTTCTCAACACCCCCATACTGTCATCATTATTTTTGGATGATAGTAGACCTATTTATATCTCATTAATGCCTCCCATGTACACCTGTCACCTTGATAAAATTCCTTGAGAGATTTCTCTCTCATCTTTTACATCCAAGTAATTATTTTGTATTATGAATCTAACTTCCATTAAATTTTTTGGTAAATGTGTCTATATGACCCCTTACTTTCTATTTCATATAAATATGATGATACACCCTTTTATCTCTCATCATATATTTTCATGAATCTTTATTTCACGCCGTTATGCTGCTGAAATTGCACTATATTTTCCATGCCATGATCATTGTAAAGTGAATACCATACCCATGTATCTATCAAGGGTATTCACCTTTATGCATATATACATATTGAATGGTACATTCATGTATATATTCTTAATTACATAATCATAGAATAACTTATGATTTTTATTGATTCTATTTTATATGATCCATGTGGCACACATTTTTATGAAATTAGATGTTTAAGAAAGTTACGCTCTAATAGCGCTCCAATGCGTTGGGTAAAGTATAGTATCAGGATATGTCATCTGAAATTAGTGTTGACTCATGCTAATTAAATTTCAATGAGGTTTTACTAATCCTCCATGTGAAATGTGGTTTTACTCATGCTCCATGTGCAATGAGCCTTGGCTCTTGCTAATTCCATGTTACGTGTTGTTGTCTCATTTTCATGTTATGATTATCATGATTTACCATTCCATTAGATTCATGTTTTTATTTTTATCCATTGATATTCCTATTCTATAACATGTATTTCATTACTCATTTTAATCCATGTTTATTCCCTTATTGGGCTTTATAGATCACCCTTTTCTTATGCATGTCGTCAGGTTAACCCATGGAATGCTATGTACGAGGGAATGTAATGGTCATATAATTGAAATTTTAAATAAGATGTTGCCTTTTGTGTTTTCAATTGTTATGTAATGTTCCTAATTCCCAAAGACACTATACCTCTTGATCATCCATTTTGTATCATGTAAAGGTTTTATGTAATAAATCATGTTTAAGTGTGTAATAAAAATAGCATTGTTGTTATAGTTGCTAACAATGGATATGTTTAGTTATATTTGGGATTAGGATTAGCAAACCCTAGTGAAGAAAAAAGATACAATAATAAGTATAATAAAAACATCATTTAGTAATGTTGATTATTGAGTATTTGGTTTATCGTGAAAATATATCCCTATCTAGATACGAGCAGGTAGAGGCAGCTCTGGCACAGATGTATCCTAGGGGTAAAAAAAGAAAACACTGCGTTGAGCTAGACTCAAACGGAAATTATTGCACTACAATATGTCTTGATAAAATCTTGTTTATCACACACCCAGGGGATATTCTTTTTTAAATTCACAAGCTTAGTATGAACCCTTGTTAGGATAATTAAAAAAATTCCCCTAATAATATATGATAGAATGTAGATCATTAATAGCATATATTGAAGCCAATGGATTCATATGTTAAATAAATAAAAACATATTATTAAGTTATCAGTTTTTTCCATGGATTACCCTTTATTTGTTACCCTTAACATTCCTTTTATTCCTAACAATGGCTGGTAATAAGAGGACTCGAGCTAAAAACTGATTTGATGATCAATGTGATGATTGTGCTAATGAGATGGCCAATCTGATGTTAGAGGGAATTGTGAACTTTGTCATGCTTCTCTCTCAGTTAACTAAAGAATTGAATAGAAACATGGGTCAAGAGGAACGTTCAATCACATTATGAAAGAACAAGTCGCTATCAAGAGCTTCATGAGACAAAGGCCTCCTACTTTTAATGGATCATTTGATCCCTCAATCGTTGAACAAATGGATCAACTCCATTGAAATGATTTTCACAATCCTTAATTGTTGTTAACAGGAGGTAGTTCTCCTGGATACGCATCATATGGATGGTGAAGCTAGTCAATTGTGGACATTGATAAAAACTACGAACCTGGAGTAGGTGATCGAGGTGTTGGAATGAAATTATTTCTAGAAGATGTATTTTGATAAATATTTTCCGTGCACCTTCCGACTAAATATGGAAAGGGACATACATGCACTCATGAAAAAGTTGATATATATGTCAGAACGTACAAGGAAGACATGAAAAGTCTTTCATGATATGCCTCTGGATTTGTCATTACCCCTAAATGCAGGGTTGACCGCTTTATTGGTGGGATAAAACCAAGCCTATAGAAAGCGCTGGCCATCCGTGACTTCGAAACCTATGAGGAATTTTTCTGATGTGCCTTCAAGGTCAAAATAGAGAACGAAGAATCTTAGGTGTATCCTGGGGTGAAGAATCATAAGGTGGACTTTAATGCATGCGGTTTGATGGATAAATCCAATGATGCAATGATGACCCAATACCCCACTTGCCAAAGGTGTGTAATGAAGTTCCCCAGAAATTGACAAAAGGGGACGAGTAAATTATTTATGTGTGGAAGAGAAGGGCACCTAGCTATTAACATCCGACATGAAAAACCTGTGGATGCAATATGGGAGATGAACACCCCATTTTAACCATAATGTGTTGTTCATTACTGCAACCGCAATGACCCAGGGCATCTTGAAAATTAGTTCCCTAAGCCAAGGGTTTTCGAATGCAACCCAATACATCCAAGGAAACAAGGGATAGTTTTTTCCATCACTACTACTGAAGTGAAACCAAACAATGAACTGGTGATAAAAATGCTAGTTATTCATTTAATAATAGAAATCATAATTTTTGATTTAGGATCTACGCATTCTTTTATATAAAAATTTTTAGTATAACAATCACAACACCATAACAAATCATGCAATTAATGATGTCAGTGAGTAAGAAAACTGGGAAATCATTGCATCCCATGAATATAACTCCTCCGTTATCATAATCAGTGGATTTAATTTCCCAGAGAACTTCATAACACTCCATCTGGTGGAATTTGATGCAATTATTGGCATGGAATTTTTTTACTTATATAGAGCCAACATAAATTTCCATGAGAGGGAAATCACTCTCCATGTGGAGAATTGACCCCCGATTCTGTTCAACTACAAGGAGGAGGATGAATCTTCCTTAGCTCCATCATCTCAAAAATTGATATTATTTCCCTAGGAGCATGCGTATCTAGCTCAGATGATTGAGTCTAAGGAGGAAACCATCTTTGATGAAATACCTATTCTATGGAATTTGCTGAAGTGTTTCTTGAGGATTTTCCTGGTCTTCCTCCTAGAAGGGATGTATAATTATCAATTGATCATATACTTGGGGAATTTCCAATATCAATGAATCCATATAGAATTGATTTTTTGGAGGTTGAGGATATGAATAAAACACTACATGACAATCTAGGATAAAATGTTTACACACTTAAGTGTTTCATCATGTGGATCACCATTCATCTTCTTCAAGAAGGATGGTTCAATGCTCCTTTGCAACGATTATAGTGAGCATAAAAAAATCACGATAAAGAACAAGTATCTTATCCCATGAATTGATGACTGGTTCGATCAGCTCTGTGGAGCACAATACCTCTCCAAGGTGGATTTGCGGTCAGGATTTTATCAAGTAATGGTCAATAAGGAAGATATCTCCAAGACTACTTTTTTTACATAATACATGCACTATGAATTCATAATAATGTCTTTCGGACTCAAAAATGATCCAACAATCTTCATGGGCTTGATGAATAGATTCTTTAGGGATTACCTTGAAAAATTTGTAGTAGTCTTTATAGATGATATTCTGATACACTATAAAACTATGGAGGATCATGATGAGTAACTAAGAATTGTATTAGAGACCTTGAGAAAGGAGAATCTCTATAAAATGTACAACAAGTGGGAGTTATGGTTAAGGGAGGTCTCATTCTTAGGCCATGTAATGACAATAAATTGGATATCTGTGGATCCATAAAAAAATGAAACTGTGCTACGGTCGAGGCCAAAATTGGAAACTAATATCCATAGATTATTGGGGTTTGCTGGATATTATCGACAATTTGTGAGAAATTTCTCACGATTTTCCAACCTTCTTACCATGCTTACTCAGAAGGGAGTAATTTTTGCTTAGAGTGATGAATGAGAAGGAAGCTTATATGAGTTAACAAGGAGGCTTATCATTGTGCAAGTGCTCAAATAACCAAAAGTTGATAAATTTTTGTTGTATTCAGTGATGAATCGAAGAAGGGTCTGCAATGTGTGTTGATGAGAAATGACAAATTCATTGCCTATGATTCAAGGAAAATGAATGTTCATGAGCAGATTTATCAAACACATGATCTAGAGTTTGCTGCAGTGATCATTGATTTAAAAATATCGAGGAATAATTTCATTGTGGTGAGGAGTGAAATATATATGGACCACAAAAGCCTCAATTATATATTCACAAAGAACGATTTGAACATGCATCAATGAAGATGGTTGGAGCTGATCAAAGACTACAACTGATCAATCCATTTCCTCCCTAGGAAAGCAAAAAAGGTGGAGGACGCTATAAGTATGAAAGACATAGAATTCTATCATTGATGCGAATTAAGAATGATCTATTCTTCTTATATTTGATAAAGATGGACATGGGAATCGAAAAGAAGGGTAAATCATCATCCTTTTCACAAACAATTGCTCAACCATTTCTCTTGGAAAGGATAATGGGCACTCAAAAGGATGATGTGGGATTTCATAAAAGAGTGGAAGATATCATAAATGTTAAATCCTCAGAGTTAAATGTTAATTAAGGAGGAATTGTGAGATTTGTGAGAAGGCTATGTGTTCCATCATGTTTAGTGCTGAAGAATGAACTTTTGGATGATTCACATATTTTAAATTTCTCTATTCACCCAGGAAACACAAATTGTATCCAAATATGCGAGAGCATTACTGGTGGGATACTATGATGAAAGAGATCCCTGACTATACATCAATGTGCCTGCTGTGTCAGCAAGTTAAGGCAGAGAGGCTGAAGTTTAAGGGGATGATGAAACCATTGCCCATACCATCATGGAAATGGGAGAACATCACCGGGGACTTTCTCATCAGACATCTGAAAACATCCAAAGGAAACCATGCAATGTAGGTTATTGTGGACCATATTACAATGTCTTCACACTTCATTGCAATTCAGGAGGATTACTCATTGGATCAACATGAATTGTTATATATCATGTTTGTTGCAAGGCTGCATGAAGTTCCACTATCTATTATATCTTATCAATATCCAAGATTCACCTATATATTTTGGAAGAGACTTCAACATCCTTTGGATACTGAACTAAACATTTGTACGACCTATAATCCTAAACATGATGACCATTCTGAACGAACTATTCATACACTGTAAGATATGTTAGGATCATGTTGATTATAAATTATAGGAGGTTGGGGGAAACATATTCCTATGGTTGAATTATCCTGCAACAACAGTTTCCACACAAGCATACAAATGACACATTATGAAACCCTATATGATAAGAGGTGCAGACCACTGGAATGTTGGGATGAAGTCGGTGAGCATAAGCTGCTAGGAACAAAAATGGTCGATGAAATGATGGATAAGGTAAAAAACATTCAATTTCATATCAAGACATTCTAGAGTAGACATAAGAGTTATGCTGATAACTATTGACAATAACCTCTATTTAAAGTTGGTGACATGGTATTTTTACACATATCTCCATGGAATGTGGTCATGAGGTTTTGAATGAAATGGATGTTATGTCCTAGGTAAATTGCCCCATTTTGAGATTCATGATCGTATTCGGGTTATGGCTTATCGACTAGCACACCCACCTACCATAGCCAATGTACATGATGTATTTTATGTATCATTAATAAGGAAGTACAAACTAGACCCTTCACATGTACTCTTTTCAGAGGTAGTACTAATAGAGGATGATCATTCTTACGAGGAGAATCCAGTAAAGATATTAGATCACATAGAAATAGATCTATGAAATAAGACAATTCCCATCATCAAGGTGTTAGGGAAAAACCAAAAGATTGAAAAAGAAACATGGGAATTAGAGGAAGTGATGAACTGATGATATCCACATTTTTTTTGAGTGGGAAAAAGAAAATTTGGAGGGATAAATTTCTTAAGGGGGGGGGGTGATTGTAACGACCCAAACATTCATTAATGAAAATTCTTATTGATCTAAATAAATTTCTTCTTGCTGTTATATAAAATGTAAACATCATTGGTTTTATATTTTTAGATTTTATAATACCAATAAAAATTGTGACCCTTGAAAATATATCTGTTGGATAGTGATCTTATGATTAGTATAAATATATGGTTCTAACAATTCCAATTTTCTTAGACAATGGAAGTGATGGCCTCAACCAGAAGACTTAACCCATATGAATCCCATTTTTCAGAGCTCGTAAAGTAGGTGGCATCATTGGTCTTCACTCTTGGCCAAGCCCATGCTGATTATGAACATGTTAATCTTGAGTAGATCCAACAATTGGAGAAGTGGAAGTTAATAGAGATTATAACCCGAGCAATGTTATCTGAGCCACCCTAAAAGTCTATCACCATCACACACATTACCCTTAAGTCTTATATAGGTGTTATAAGGGGTTATGTAACAATACCATACCACTTTGACTATGTTCATCATTTTTGTATAAATAATATGAATTCATTTTATTATTGTTACATTGTAAATAGTTTTTAATGCCCAAATGGTTTTTTTAGTTAATATTTAACATTGAAATCAAATTTGATTAATTAGCAGATTTTTTAATTAAATAATTTTTTAATAAAATATTATTAATAAATTAATATTTATTAAATATAATTGAGCCTATAATTTTATGAATGCAATTACAATATTTATTATGGTTTGAAAGCAGTTTTTGTCAAAACCCATGAATTTTCTATAACTATCAGTTTTTATTTAAAAAGTAAAAATTACTTTATTTAGAAAGTAATTTACATAAAATGAATTTTATTTTGGGAATTAGGACATCAAAATTTTCCAAAAGTGATTTTTCATAATTTTCTGAGACAGTCTATTTTTTTGGTAAAAATTAAACACTGTTTAAATATATAATGTGTTTTAAGACATTCTAATTACCCAATAGTGATGTCATAAAATACAATAATCATTATTTTCAGACTATTTATGTCATAACATTAAAATAATGTGATTTTATATTTGTTTTATTTATTTTAAAATGCATTAGTGTACCCATCAAGGTTTATAATACATTTTGTCTTTTTAAATTGTTTTCATTGAGAGTGTGTCTCACCTCCACATAAGAAGCCCAATTATTTTAAGAAGTTCCTCCATTGGCCTTATAAAATATTGGTTTCCACTCCCCAATAGAAAAAAACATGGGTTGGATTGTGTTTCTGATTAGTTTAATGTGATGAGTCCCAAACCTAAATAATAATGAATTCCCTCTCATTTCCTATATAAACCCATCCAAGATCCCACTTCCTCTTCTCTCATAGCCTTTGGAATTCAACTAGACCCTTCCCTCCTCTCTCTAGAATCCTACCATGGTGCCCCAAGTTTCCTTGTATCCCCTCTAAATCCCCTTGCAAACCACTGGGATCACACTTCCAAGTAAGGGATTTATTCCTTTCTTATTTTTGTACAATTTTCACTGAGTTATAATTCCCTTTTTTTGATTAAAAAGGTTGGGGTATGATTTCAAACCTCCCCCCATACTTCCCTCTTTATGTCTGGATGATGGGAGACCCCTTTCTCTCTCATTAATTACTCCCATGTACACCTGTCACCATGCCAAAATTCCATGAGAGATTTCAGTCGTCTCTTTTACATTCAAGAAATTATTTAGTATTATGCATCTAAATTACATTACGTTTTTTGGTACATGTATCTATATGACCCCATTACTGTCCATTTCATGTACATATGATGAGACACCCTTTTATCTCTCATCAAACATTTTCATGAATCCTTATGTCATGCCATTATGTTGCCTATACTGTGCCACAGTTTTCCATGACAAGATCATTGTGTAGTGAATACCATACCATGTCTCTATCAATGATATTCACCTTTATTCAAATTCTAATATTGAATGGTACATTCATGTATATATCCCATATTTCATAATTGGGGAATAACATATGATGTTGATTTATTCCATGTTATATGATCAATGTGGCACACTTATGCAAGAAATGAAATGATTAAGAATGATGCACCCTGATAGCGTTCCAATGCATTGGGTAAAGTATAGTATCAAGATACGTCATGTGCAATAGTTGTTGACTTATGATAATTAAATTACAATGAGGGTTTACTCGTTCTCCATGTGCAATGAGTGTATACTCATGCTCCAGGTGCAATGAGCCTTGGATCATTCAAATCCCTTGTTAAGTGTTGTTTCCACATTTTTATGTTATGATTATCATGATTTTTCATGCCTTTAGGTTCATGTTTTTCTTGTGATCCATTGATATGACTGTTGTCTAACATGTATTGTATCCCCCATGTTATTCCATGTCTATTACCTTATTGGGCGTTATTACTAACCCTTTTCTTATGCATGTACTCTAGTTATCCCATGAAATGCGATGTACGAGGAAATGTAGTGGTCATGTAAAAGTTGTTTTCAATAAGATGTTGTCTTCTATGTTTTAATTTTTTATGTAATTTTCATAAGACCCAAAGACACTATAACTCTACATATTCCATGTTGTATAATTTGAATTTTTTATGTAATAAATCAGTTGTACGTGTGAAATAAAAATAGCAGGGTTGTTATAATGATTCTATTTAAAAATTATACTTTCAGATTTATATATATAGGTGTCCATAATATGAATCATAATAAATAAAGTAAAATTGTGATGTAAATTCTAACCCCTATGTTCCCCAATTATGTCTATATGATTTTATATATCTAAACACCTCAATAATTCATCATCCATTTCTTCATGAAACCACTTCTGCATAATCATCATAATAAGATAAAAGAAAACTGTATTACAACTACATAGAGAACGATGAATGTACAAATAAAATGATTTATTTATTATCCATATTGATTCTATTATTGATTAAAATCACATTGAAAATGATATATTTAGAACCATATTATTTTTTAATACCATAACACATTATCTAAAATGATTTGTCCATCAATATTGAAATTATTGAAAGACTTCATAAAGTTCAATATAATAAAAATAATAATTTCATGCATGTAGTTGTATCAGTATGTAACTATAATATCCTAGAAGATGTTCTATTATTAAAATGAATCCATGTAGAAATAAAAATACAATGTAATATAACTCAAAACTGTAACCAAGGATATATAGGATGTGGACTACAATCATACTCAACATTTTCTTCTACTCTAAGAATGTCGTCTCATCATTGTCTGAACATACGAATTGGAAACCTTTATTTTTCTGAGATAACATTTGACTAGTGAAAAATGATAAATCCTCCATATAATTGGGATAATATCCTTTGAATCTTATGTTACACGTAATTTTATGGAAATTAGAATGAAATTTTATAGATATAATTTATTTCATCCTATTATAGAAAATAAATATTATATCATTAGACATGTCATGAATAAGGGACTTGAGATCCCATATATTCGAAAATCATTTAAATTAATTGTTATCAATTGATTTGTTCTAAAATTATTTAAGACAATGTTGAATTATCTCAATTTCAAGTCCTATGATCAACTAAAAACCACTATAAAGTTCATGATGATTGAATAATGTGTTTTCAAATGGATGATTGATCATATTCATCAATACCATGATCATTAATTGGGAACTAGAGATCCCAAATAGAAATTTAAAATAAAATAAATGACCACATTGTCATTAGAGAACCATAGTTGATACATTCCTGGATCTGACACTAAGAAAAAGTTATCTCGAGTTTAAGTCACGTATAGAAAACGACACATTCAGATTCAACTATCAAAATAGAAAATAAATTATCTAATGTAAGAAACTATTATTTATAACCACCAGATTAAGATGTTGATAGACTGATCAAAATAAAACACTTATATATTTATTATTGAACCATAGAACAAGATCACCCCAATGTGATGTTATAGGTCCAAAATTTTATTTGGATAGTTCACATCAGATAGAATAGTTAATTACCCTAGACTAGATGGATATATTATATATAGTGGAATCAATATTGGTTATGTTCACTGAATAAGATTAAAATAAAATTCCATGTTTCTCTATAGTAGTAACATGTATATATTTATTTTCATCATATCATCGAATCTATCTACTATATTAGGGACGAATTATTTCACCCTTGAATAAAAAACTATTATTATTATAGAAGTATTATACAAAATTATATCACCCATTTAATACTATTGAAGACCAATACCGTTATCTTTTTTCCACCACATTTCATAAAGTTTAAATAGGTCAAAATTAAAATAAATTAATTATATTAATATATTATAGAAATAAATTTAACCTCAGTGTTTTGTTACACAATCTGTCTCAATAATGAATTTGAAGAATTTCATATCTCGGTCCATAATACCTCATAGATATCAAATGTAATCCACTACAATATAAATAGATATAAATTTTGATATTTCCTATACTCATTCCCATAATTAGGTGTCATATCTATTAAACCCATTCATCTGTTCTACGTCATGGACATGGATGAAGGATAGATTCTCAAAAATAATTAAATTAAAAATACAAATAAGATGTATTGAATGTGAAAAATAAGAGGAAAATAAAATAGTTCATCATATTTTATATGACCCCTCTATAGTATCATCAATAGGGTACTCATGGTGTATACCATCCTTGACCTTTCCTGTAAACAATGAGGTAAGAAACTCTACTTATTTCATTTCACTGTAGTCAATAAAAATAAAACACATTTTACAAATTGACTAGATATTCCAAAAAAAAATTCTACACCCTAGGAAAATCAATATTATGATTGTTCTAATGGGAATTGATTTTCATAGAACCACTGTCCCTTAACATTTGTAAATGTTTTAGTTTAATTTTTGATGATAGTTAAATTCCCTATAATAATAGCACCACTAAGGTTAAAACATGTACATTTTTTAATACGAACATATCATCTTTAGAAATGAATTCTCAAAAGACATCTATTCTTATAAGGTAGATTCACTATATCCTCACTATGGATAACCTAAAAATTTTGAGCTCAGCCTATTACCAAAAGTCTAATATTTAATCACTTGATATTTTCTATTCAAATCGAATTATATTTTATAATTATATCATTATATCCCACCAGTGAAGAGAACTCATTTAACAATATAACTGATCCCTGACTGTGAGAATCAATTAGGATGTTCAAAATGACCTTATTGGGAATTGATCCCAAGAGTCCATTTATTGATTTCATGTAGAGTAAAACAACAACATAATTTAATGTAGCCACAACATCAATAGGTTACAATTAATAAATATATTCCCAATACTATAAAAATATGATAAAGAATCCTTAGCCATTTAATGTTAACATGATTCCTTTTATGAAATCACACTTATATATTCCTTCCATTATAATATTATGTAGTCATATCTGTTCTATAATATACATTAAATTAATGAATATATTAAAAAAATTCTAACATGATAAATTAAAATTAAAATTTTGACAATATTACATGGTCAGGCTAAAAACCATCCATCCCTCTCACACTCACATCTATTTCTAGCTATAAAAACAATTCATCCAATTTTAAAAACTAGTTTTCTATACTTTTAGAATATTTCCTGAGGCTCTAAATAATAATAAAAAATATTGGGGCATGCAAAAAAATTATGAATTAAACTACTAATAAATAGTATAATAAAGATCTATTAACCAGAGGAATAAATTTTCTATCATATTTATAATTCTCATTAGAAGTAAATAAATAAATAAATAATATTTATTTATTATTTATTTTTAGATTATTTTTATCTTAACTTTATTACATTAATATTATTAAAATTATTAGAATGAATATTTTCCTATAAATTCTTATATACAGACAACTGAAATACCAATTTAGAATCATAAAATTAGGATCAACCCAATGAAATATAAGGGGATAAATTTTTGACTACACATATATACCCATGTTTCAACCAAATTTATATTAGATATGAATATCTATGAATTACAACATGTGTCCCAATAGTCCTATCTTTAGGATTCTCTTATGTACCATTCCTAAGATACATTAATTCATGATATCATATCATTATCAAATGAATAGGTCTTTAATAACAATAAAACACTTGATTCCTTCAAACATACCACCCTAGGATTGATAAAAAAACCACCCCATGTAATCATTTATATATATATATATATATGAATGATATATGAATCAAAGATGGTTTTCCACCTATTAATATCAAAAAAACGTTATATTAAAACAATAATAAATTATAAGGACATAAAAAAGGGTACATTTCTTTATAGGAAAACCTAATAACACCCCAATAGTATGAAATACATCCACATGAACAAAAAATACCCGATTTAGAAATTCATCCCTATACATAATAAAAAATATTCCAACTGAAGAAATATATGAGGTATATTAGACCCAAATAATTTATTAAATAAAAATGCTTCTTTATAATCATCATATAATACGAAAAAATGAATGGAGATAACATATAATAAAATTTTTAGATGAAAACCCATATAAATAAAAAAATGATTGGCCCCATGAATAAGAGTTTGGCTAAATCATCAAACCAATGCCCCCTAAAATAGAATTAAAGAACATATAAATAACTCAAATATAAATATATATATATATATATAAACCCATTGAAAAACAAAATACATTACTCAGGTAGCTTTCTACATATATTTTTACATAAAAAATCTTCATGAAATATCTCATAGTGGCATGTGTAATGATTTTTATAATAATACCATGTAGTCAATAACTATCTACCCTTATCATGCTTTGAAAAAATAGTGTTCAAATACATAAGAAAAGGTAAATAGAATAAGAAACACCATGGTAAACATGTTTGAATATGTATTTTAATGTGTATATAATTGATAGAAATATCTTCCATTTTCTAAGAGGTATCATTACTGAGACCATGCCTTTGAACTTTGAATCAGACACTTCGATGTAGTTTTGGTACAATATGGAACAATATCTCCCATAAACACCTACAAATGAATCAATCATGTATATATATTATCAAAAAATTTATATAGGCATGTGAATACTAATTTTGAAGCTAAATACACATTATTAGGAAATGTATTCATATATACCAAGTCCATATGATCACGTAGACCATCCCTATATGAATTTCATAAATTATATATAAATTTATTTCATTGAATATTATATTATAGTTTCCCCATGTTCACTGATATATTGATAACATCAATAGACCAAATGCTAATATATATATATATATATATATATATATATTTTATGATGAAATACATTTTGAGATTATTTAATATCCATAATTATTATATGTTTTATATTCAAGTAATAAAGATCAAGATAATGATATAATGAATTCATAATGGAAATTACTACATTAGATGTCAAAACATGTCTTATAAATCATTAATCAGGAATAAAAATAAATGAATATTAACAAAAATTTATCCTAACAAATAGGAAGTATTAAATCATTCTAAAATTAAATCATATAATAATAACATATTGATGAAAAAATTAATAAATATAGTAACTTTTTTCCATTGATGAAATCATTTTCATTAACCATTTATGATGGGAATTTTATATTAAATGTTTTTTCTCATGAACTCAAACAATTTTTAGTGTATCTCATAGAGAGTATGAATTCAATAAGGGTTATTTTATCAAAATAAACATCAATAAACACATTTTCGTCTCTTGAAGTCAAAATATTAAATTACCTGATTTCATATGGTATCCTATCATATAAAAACATTTAGGGTTAACACTCTTTATTAAAAGGGAAATTAGTCCAAAAAATAGAGATTAATATTACAATTTTATCCATAGGATAATCCTCCATAACCCAATTAGAAAAATGAAGATTGTATATTATAGGAAATCTAAATTCCATCGATTTATAGAACATTTATAAACACTATTTTATTTTACGTAATAAATATAATAATAAATTAGTTAATGGATATGACATTACATTTTCATAGGCGTCCTCCAATGACCACAAAGGGAAAATTCAATAAATTTTTTTGGAAGGATTCAAGAAGAATTAGAGGGAGAGGATTGAGATGTTTAGAGTGAATGAATAAAATAAATTATGTTGGAATAATCATATTATTTAATGTATTTAGTTTTTTTTTTAAAATAACCAAAATTCTCTTTTCATTAAAGGGGTTTCAATTTTCCAAATGTGTACCCAATGAGAAACTATTATCTATCCATTAGGATCAACAATATCCCCCACATAAACCAAAAAACCATCATATTATAGATATTATATCTTTGGGTACCAAGTTATAGGATCCAAGTCTCAAATTTACATGTTCATGAAAACTCCCTTCTTAAAAATTTTAACTCCACATTAACTCAAAATATATACAGAAATATTTTTTATAAATAGTTTAAAATGTAATTGTTAACAAAAAATTATTATGGTCTTTGAAAAGGAAGTCCTAAAGGAAAAAAATTATCCATTATTAGGTAAACACATTTTCATAAGATTATCTGTTGTACCTAGTTATTTTACTATATCATGAAACTCAATAAAAATATTATATACAAAAATGAGTGGGAAAATATTTTCATCAATATGATACACCTATGAAGATAAAATTCTAATGTGGAAGAGTCTTACAAATTTTCCTACATATTAATATTAAAAATTGATGATATGTTTTTCTAGTTAAATATTATCATATCTTACTATTTAGTCACCATACTATCTATATAAAATTTTAATTTATAGTAAATTGAAATGTATAGTGGAAAAGGTTCCACAAATATAACTCTATGTGGATTGTATCAATATTGTGTCATTATCAAGGAGCACAAAACCCTTCTCAAATAAAAATGCCACAACATAATTCCATATTCATGTACTGTAGCCACATTCCACTAGTCATTAAGTTATCACATTGAAAAAACAAATAACTTAATGGATTTTAATACATTAAAAAACTACTACCAGTAACACATAAACAAGAAAATAGTGTAAATGAAGATCATGAGAGTTGGATTTATAATCTAGAAATATCTCCCAGATCATTTATGTGTGGTGTTTACCCAACATCAAAAATAATATATAGTTGTTAGATAGACTAAAATATTATAATAGTGGTGGATAAGAAATAACGTAATATATAATGATATATAATATAACAAAATCCCATCATAGGGTATACAAACTATTTCCTAATTCTATAAACATATCATTGTCAATTTTTTTCCAACAAATTCATATAACCATCAACACATATAACTATACAATAAACTAATACTCAATTAAATAAAAAACACACACTAATCATCCAATTTTGATAGATCAATTCATATTAATATTTGTTCATTTCTATATAAATTAATCAATCTTCATTTAAACATATTGAAATTTAATAAATATATTTCCCATAATATACTATCCATATAAGCATAATTTATTATCCAAATTAAATTACCATTTCTTATTAATTAACTACTTATTTATAATGTTGAAAACCTCAATTTATTACATCAATATCACATTTAGTTATAAACTTATGAACATAACCACATCCATAGTCTACTTATTCAATTCAATATCTCATTCACCAGGTCTGATTTATCGTAAAATTATAACACACTACAATAATAATCCATATAATATATCCACAAAAATGATCCACTCCTATAAAAATTCCACTATTAAATTTATTTATTTAATTATTAAGTTAGCATACATATTTTAACCACATACATTACCATAATGATAACAAACAAAACATACATTTTATTGGCCTATTATTTATTTTGTTATTACTTATTCAAATCAATATTAATCTTTTCAATAAAACATTACATTAAAATCCTAAGTAATGTAATAATGGGAAACAATAACACAACCCACATTTTTCATACCGCCAAACAATTAATACTAAAAAAAATTGCATTATTTTTCTTTACAATTGAAACACATTAAACATATAAATAATGAATAATCCAAATAATTGATAAAGTAATATTGGATGTTAATCCAAATAATCAACAAAAAATGAAGCTAGAGACTTTACCACAAAAAAAAAATTCTCAAACTATAAAAATAAATACTCCTTCATGTATTACTAAAAAAATGTAACCAATGAAGCTCACTATAATCCTTCATTATATCCATGAACTATCCAAATAAACTTTTTTGTATGTGTAATGAATAATATAAATAATAATAATAATAATATAATGGAGGGAACCATATAAAAAATGAGCATTATGACAATATATTATGAACTCTGGGATCCCACATAGGAATTAGAAACCCCAATTGAAGAGAATATTTACATCGTATAATATTTAAAAAATAGACTACATGGGAGAAATGAAAAAAATATATATTTATTTATCAATAATATCAAAATAATATCGTGGTATCCTAATCCATGTGATGGTTTGGGATTGTGAATGGGGATGTGAAAATCATGTGTCATAATCTTTCAAATAGGTAAAATACATCTAGAAAAACCATGAAATGGTCATTTTGAATACCCTTTTATTCAAGGAGACAATTATTGCGAAGTTAACTTAAATTGATGATATTTTTAAAAATCATTATAAACTAAAACATAATTTCACCCAAATTTTTTTAAAATAATATAATCCCAAACACATAAATAAATGATGCTAAAATATATTTTTTAAATAGACATTGTGGATTACAATCCGTGATATTTTTCATTCCGGTAATGTGTTAGTAATAATATTATAACTTTTCCCCACACAAATATAATAATATAATTTCTTCTATTATGATGACAAATACCATAACCCAAGAAAAATTAAAGCATTTTACAGACACTTCAATAACATAGATTCCATTCAAATTCAATTTGTGACATTAACTACCATATAAACTAAATAATAATAATTTCTCCTCCAAAAATATTAAATAATAATATATAGCACAATAAACATCACATATTAAATATAAGTTATTGAAATAAAATATTTTTATTGTTTTGAATGAAAAAAAATTATTAAATTTTAGATTATAAAAAATAAGAGGACAATTAATTAGATCTCTAAAGTGATTCTCCGAAATTACAAGGATAAAATTTAGTAATGAAAAATATTGAAAAAAATAAATATTTTATCTAATAATAAAAAAGATACATAATAATAATCAATGTTAAAAATATATTCATGTACTAAGCATGAATATATATCTATTTCACCCACATATATTTCATTATACCATCATTCTTAAATACGATTCACATAAAATTAAGGACACATCTATATAATTTTGTATCCTAATGGAATTGAATCATTTTTATTCACTCCAAGAACATAGTATCCTCTTTAATATCTATATCACCCCAATACATGTAATGGTAGTTTTCCTGAATATATTTGGGATGATTTGAAATGGTGAATATGTTTTAATTCTATGAGTTAATCGACACGCTAACTCGCTAACTCACTACAATGGCTATAAAGCCCCACCAAAAAAATTATTATTCATAAAATGATTGATAATCCTCCACAATTCATAATTATAATAAATTTTATGAACAAAAATCACAATCAATAAAAAACCAATGCTTTTATTCGTTGATTAAGATAACATTATTAACTTTTGTAGACAACCATTATCCACTATTCAATCATGTTGAATTATCTTCCTTACAGAATTCCATATATAGACTAATGATCATTTCTACCCTATCATTTTCAATAATTATAATGATATAACTAATAACACATACAATACCAAAAGTGATTCCATGAAAATATACGATTGATTGTTATATTTATAAGAAGACACATAGGAAAATATTATTCACACAATCATTCAAATCATGAACAAATTCATAAAACATGTCAACATGTGTCTAGAATGTCTTTTATACTATATTTTCATTATAATTATAAATCATATATATATTACATATCATTGATATAGAATAATATTACAAACTAATTTAAACATGTAATGTAAAATTAGGGTTTTGGTCAGAGATTATTTTCCTATAACACATAGAAGTATCAAAAATATATGCCCATATGGAATCATCAACACATCTTAAATGTTAATCATAAAAATTTATTGGAATTGATCAAAACTAATCAATCTAATAAAAATTATAAAAATTAAATACAATATTCTACATGTTTAATTAAAAACATTCATATAGTAAACATTTATATCAAGCCACTTCCAATAACGAATATCCAAGTTATTTGATATAAATTCAAGAAATAAAATCCAAATTTTAATTTATAGACATGTAATTATTAATAATAAATACCGATATGGAGAAAATATTCATACATTATAAAAAAATATATCCCTAAAACAATATTAAAAATTTTATATTCATAAATTATTTAATATGGGTACATTATAATACTAAAAAATACTTTTCCAATCACCTTTAGAATAGACATCTGATCTGAGTGTCGAATACTGTAAATTTTATTATCACTTTCAGACTATAATTATTCAAGTATTATTATTACAAAATTTCATCTACAAAATAAGACTTCTATCATAAAAAAATTAGATATAATAATCTTAAAATATCTATTTCATATTAATGTATATTTGATATCAAAAAAATAATGGAATAATTTTTTTAAAATTAAAAACGTTGTATATAGAAATTAAAGCATCATTAGGTTTGTGTTCCTCTATGATAAATTGTATTTATTTTCAAACGTTATTGGTTTTATCATAAACTAACAAATTTTTTGACATCTAAAACCAGTGGGGTACTTCTATTCCTTAAATTATAGCTCAATGTATTTGATCTAAAACATGCCTTTGTTAACAGAAAATATTTAGGAATCAATGTATTTTCATCTAATGTTGTGATCGATAGTGATTTATGAATCACATGATGAAATAATGTTCCATATATATATGTTCTATTATTTATTAGGGGAACGTATTAAAAGTAAAATATCATGATTGGAAACTACAATTTTGATAATGCTATAAAACCCATGAGAAGAGTCACTATAAATAATGTTTGAGAGAAAAAATAATCTTGATAAAAACAAAAAAAATTCATCTATTAATGAAATAGTGTTGAGTTATATTCCATTTATTCTTATTTTGGGATTCTATAAATAAATAATATAAAAATATAAATAAATAAATAAAATATGAAATATCTATTAATCTCCCAAGGAGTTTAATCAGTGATTTTGGGATTACATAAAGTGATAGTTCATATATCCATCGTAAGAGGAGCACAGAGTTAAATAATGTTAATATAGAACTAAATAATACATTGAAATATCAAAAACAGAAAATTATATTCATCTAATCAAAATTAAAAACCTCATATTTTAGCCAAAGCATCTACCTATTTGAATCAAAGTGGGGGAATCTATTTATATTCAACAGGTGTGGAAGAATTTACCCCCAACATTCCTTTTATTATGAATACATATTTTTATTATTACCTAGAAAATTAATAAAATTTTATCACCTTTTATATATATCATCCTTTTCATTCGAAAAAAACGCTCTTGGAAAATTGATATATTTATAAAATATTACATTGGAATAAATAAATTAATCATATAGTGTCATGAAAGGTTATTTAGTTCCACCTAGTTACATATGAAAACTAATGATATTAACAGTCAGATATTTATTTTGTATTTTATTGAAATATTATTTATTGGGTAATATTTCTTTTATAACTAGAATCATTACATTTATATACATATATCATATTTCATTACAAGTTTATTGAATGTTGTTCAATATTTTATTCTTAAATACTTTAAAAATTAAATTCATCATTTTTTCAATCATATAATTATATAACAACAATAAATAAGGAAAAATATAATAGATGTAATATTAAAATTATTTTCAAAATTGTATAAATTTTATTGAATTTTATGACAACAACACTATATTGATTCATTTAAATGGATATATAAAAAAATAAATTTTCTTTTTGAATGTATTCATAAATAATGAACAAAAATTATGAGTTAACTACATATGGGAAAAATAATTGATTTTATGTGTTAAAAAAATTATATCCTTGTTTATGAGTAAAAGGTTGGATAATTATACAATAACTAACCCAAACAAAATCATATGTATTTATATGTTTAACCAATATAACCCAATCCAATTAAATTTTTATATCAAAAACAAAAACAATTCATAATTTCTTTCAAAATTCAATATTTCATTTTTTATTTCTGAATTAAACTCCCCCAAAAACATTTCTTCTCTATCATTTATTTCTATTCAATATCATTATTTATCCCATGATATATATCACAAAATACATCAAAATGAATTTTAAGTAACATATCTCTTAAATTTGAAATTTATTTTAATTTATTCTAAACTTTATATATTGAAATTAAAATTATAACTTCTGTTAAATCCAAATACTCCACATGAGTGAAAAATAATATAAAAATATTTCAAGGGATTTGTTGGTAATTTTATTTAGTATTCTGGTTGGTAGTTTTTAATGAAATACCAATTATCTCAATGTGGAGGATTTTTTCATATTATACAATTTATGATTCCTTGTTCATAAATATGGGAAATTAATCTCTAAATGAATAAAAAAATGGATCTCTCAACTCATTTTCCCTAAAAAAATTCTATTCCATATGTTATAACTAATAATGTACAATGAAAGACTTCTACAAATATTTTAGAAGTTTATTATGTAAATGTTTTATGATTATGGGATGAAAAGAAAATATATTACAAAAACATTGACACATACCATCTCTTTTTTATAATGGTTATGAATTATAGAAATAATAGTAATGAAAAAATAAATCCCACAATCTACTGATTCTTTTATTTCATTTATTATAAGTTTATAATGGGGATAACTGAATTAAAATTAAATATATAAATTTTATACCTTCAATAAAATGGTAACAAACCTGAACATTCTCAAACAATGATTCTTATACCCATTATATTTTATAAATTACATTGATTACCATATTAATTGATTCCGTTTCATTTTTGGGGGCACTAATGTTTTTCTGTGTGCGGCTTCAATTTTCTAGCATTCCCACTTTTAAAAGGGGGTCGTGTTTCATCAAATTAAATAGTGATGTATACACCATGATGAAAATGGGATGATGGGATGTCACTTTCTCCTTATATGGACTCCTCCGTGGAAATTATAATATTGTTTGATCTACCTCATAGATTATGTCATGTATATTGAACTCATTACAGATGTGAATTGTATATAGATTCCATTTAATAATAATGTTTCTGTATTGACATGACAACAACCTTCAGTTAGGAGCACAATCAAATTTGGAATATCAAATCATATATAGGTGTTGGTTATATTGAAAAATATTAAATCAACCTCATTTGGGTGAAATATCAGAGTGAAATCTTAGGAGTGCATCATAAGGAATATCATGTTGATCATGAGGCAACTAAATTTAGTTGCATGTATAGGATTTTTACATCCATAATATAATATCGTTCAAAGGGTATGTATTTTGGATCAAGGAAAAACATTTATTCCTTAAGGTGATGGTAAAGGGGTTAATGTATTAAAGGGAAATGTTTGGTATATGTTTAATATATTTTAGGGATGGTATGAGCACACATTTAACATTTTACAAGGATAGTCTAGGAACATTTTGTTGATATAGATTAATGGAAATGTGTGTCCAGATGTTGTAGAATGTCACATTTGGGTGAAGAGGTCTGTCACACATGCATAATGTCTTCTAGAGATAGAATAGAACACCATTTTTAGATTTATTGATGAGGTGTGTCCATATGTGGGAAGATCTCACTACGATATTGTTGATCAGAACACCAAATTGAAGTGTATCAAGGAGGAGTGTCCTTAGAGGGAGAGATGTCACATATGGGTTGCTGATCAGAACACCCCAAAGAGGCGGATCAAGGATGTGGGACCCTATGAGGGAAGTTGTCACACCTGGATTATTGATAAAAAATCTATTTTGAGTTACATAATGGAAGTTTGTCCCTGGGAGGGAATATTTAACACATGCATGGTTGATCAGAACTTCCTACTAATGTGGATCATGGAGGGGTTTCCCCTTGAGGGAATATTTCATAGGTGGATTATCAATCAGAATTCCTTATTGAGTATGATCATTGATGTGTGTCCATGGGAGGGATGTATTCACACATAATTTGTTGATCAGAAAGCATTTTTGAGGGGGTTGTAAAGGTTTTTCTATATGAGGTAAGTTGTCAAAACTGGGTTGTTGATCAAAACACCCTTTTACGGTGGATCATGGTAGTGTGTCTCTATGATGGAATATATAACACCTATATTGTTTATCAAAACACCCATTTGTGGTGGATCATGAAGCTAAGTTGCATGGATGAATTATATCACACCGTAGTTATTGACCAGAATTCCCAATTGAGTTGGATAGTATTGGTCTATCTCTAAGAGGGGAATATTTAGCACCTACATGGAAGTTCAGAATGCCATATTGAGGGAGATAAATAAGGTGTGTACCAATGAGGTAATATTCCATATTTTTGTTGTCTATCATAGCTACCTATTAAGATAAATTAGTAATGTGATTCCCTAGTAATGAAGATATGACACCCATATCTAATGTTTTTGATATTTTACATTGTGGAAGAATTCAATTCACACAATTTAAGTGAGAGTGATCATAACCAACATTGTTATATGTCCTAGTTTATTTTCTTGTGACCATGATAGTTAACATCATGTTGGTATGGATTCTACTATATTGAAATGATAATATATGTGGGATGGTTTCAAGATTAGGCATAGAGGTTTCCCTCTATCAGTGACTCATATACAATTGTGTGGGAATGGTGGAATCACATGATGACCAAACTAGGGGAATACCATGTTCATCATATAGTGTACAAATTGTGGGTTCATACCATGTTATTCATACACCGGGAAGCCTTTTTTCATCACACATGGTAAATTTTTAGTTTTAAAACATGTGTTATTGACATTGTAATGTACTTTAACTTCATATGGAATGGATGTGACTCTATGTAGTTTTATGTCTTGATTCTCAAATGAAAATTGGTAAAACCTCAATGGGTCGTTATCAAGGAGTAATATTATTCATATGTAATCATCACTCGTATCAGTGCCGAGTTTCCCATGAATATGTCTAACTTATTTCTTATGTTATTAAATCTCATGTACCTATGGTTGGGACATGGAATTTACCTTTTAATGGAGTAGTGTACATCAGGAGGCCTACTAATATGATGTGAATTAAATGTATCAATATTCCATCTGGTACCATTACTAAGAATAAATACGTAGTCTGGGGACCCATTCCATACTTTATGGGATGTTTGAGGATATAGGAGGGGGTGGTAGTATCCATACAATGATTAATGGTTGGAATAATTGACCCTCAATTATTGTGGGGGCTATGAAAAATTTTACATCATAGAAGGGTGTTATCTAGAATTAGGTACCATGTAGTGGAAAATGAAGAAGTTTTGGGAAAATCATCAATCCTTGCGGAGGGGTATCTCCCATGATCAAGTCCTCAAAGATGTCTGGGGTGTCATGAAGGGGTATGCTTTTAGAAACAATGTGACTCTACATTGGGTAAATGTCCTAGTCCCTTTGTGGTAGGATACATATAGTTTGGGTGCCTCATGAGTCATTATGTTCCATGGAGGGAATTATACTTCATTGAGGGGAATTGGTGTTCATGAATGTAATCTCCAATTTATGTGGAGGTTTTCAAAGAAGTACCAGAGCTGTTTTAATGATATATAGATACTTTTTCAAATCCATTTTCCCTTTCACTCTCATATAATAGGATTATCCTGAACTAAATAGTCTCTCACAAGACAAAATGTTAGGCATGACAAAAAAATTAACAATTAAAGTGGTATTTATAGGTATTTTTATCTACGAACGATGGTGACATTTCTATTGTATTGTGATCATTGAGAGTTGATGAGATTCCATATGTCTGATTTACCCTACACAATGGTTAACAACAACCCTCCACACAAAAAGGGGAACCAAAAATCGTTCTTTATGATGAGTGGAGGTTTCTAATAGTACTTTGTATGACCGATTCCATTTTGAACTATTTTTTTCATAATGGTGGTGAGATTCTTGAAACAGATCTTTAGATGGAGTTTTGGGACATTTTGGCCTGGAATCCCCCCGAATGGTTTGATTAATCCTCAATATCTCATGTTAGATAAGAATTTCAGCATCAAAAAATTACCCCACACACAAATTGTTAGATCCAATGGAGAAAATGAGGTCATATTATAAGAAATGTACAATAAAAATTTTAAAATTACCCCTATTTTGTGAATCACATTCATAGAGTTTGTTCATGATACTTGTTTATGAATCCTTTCAATGAACTACAGGCTTCAGTAAATCAATAAATAGAGTAGGGTCCCCATAGAGGAGCTACTATCATTTAACAAATAAAAAATACCATGATATTTATACTTAATGGTCAAAATACTTATTATACCTTATTAATTCCATTCCCAATCGCTCATGAATCAGAACACCTATACAAACATAATTTCCAGAATTTTTCTATATTCACCCATGCATTGTGAGAAACTGTCACTGACCTAAACATCATGTATTGAACTTCAAACACAAAAAATATATAATCTTGAATGTCTTGAATATAATGGTCAATGATGGTTCTCAAACTTCTGCAACTAATTGGGGTGATAGGAAAGGGAACTGAAGTATTGAAGAGTGAATCTAAACTGCATTAGATCAGGACTCAATCACCACACTATAGATAGTGTATCAATTAAAATAGATACATATAAAGTGTATTCTAATTTAAGGATTTTTAATGATGGATGATATAATAATCCCTAAGGTGTGTTGAGATGATATCTATTACTATTTAATAAGAAGTTATAGATTGTACTAGTGGTGTATGGATGCTAGGGGACACATCCTAAATAATCATGTACCAATCATTACAACACTCTACTGAACCATGTAAAAACATCAATTGGAAAAAGTTATCAAATGAAACCCCCGCTTAGCATGAGATGTTTATCAAAGACTGTATGGAGCAACATCTAATGGGATGCATATAGAATAAGGTCATAAATCAAGGAATATATTTTATAGACAAATGGGGATATGATTATTAGGAAATAGAATTTCTAGGTGAATATTAAATAGAGATGAATCTAGTATATATTTATGAGGTGGAATGGGCCTCAAACAATCACATATACCCCAACCGGGATATCATGTTGGAGTTGCTAAAAAGTTGATGGCCAGGGAACAAAACATTCTATTTTCTCAATGGAGAGTATGGAATAATCTAATGAAATCCAAAACATATATGTAGGATCATAATTCAATGAGACCCGCATGATGTTCACTTCATCGTAGAGAACATGTGGGAGGACCAATACAATATTCAATATTTTTAATGGATGTTTCTGAGTTTAGTGAAAGGGACTAGAGAATAGAATTCGTGGATGAAGGATATCCTATTTGAGAATTCGTTCATCTACTTCGGAATGATCTAGTGAATAAGATACTTGTAAGGATATGTAAATTCCATGGATAGTTATTGGGTGGAAAATATAACTCTATCTTGTAGATTTTGGAGGCGATAAAGGTGAATGTGTCGGGGTACAACATAATTCTTGAAGATCCTATGGTCAAACTGGAAGTTTTTATCATCATGTTGATTAGTGGAAGTATTCTCCTCATGAGGGATTCACACATGATTGTGTGGTCGAGAACCTTCATTTAAGAGGTGATTTTAGGGAAGGGGTAGCACATCGATATAGTTTTACCTATACTTGTTGATATCTATATGGTGTTCCACCACATCAACCAAGGGATGCCTCTACTTTGAATGTGTAATCCCATCCACTTCATGTACATATGAGATTCTATATAAATGGTGGGATAAAAATATAAAAAACCATCACCCTTCCTAGTATAAACTTTTAACCATTAATCATTAATATCATCATGAGTGTCCAACTCAAATTGGGAACTATGGACATACTAGAAAATATTGGTTTCATAGATCACTACATATTTCACATATCCTCCCTTCCAATAGGAATGATGAATAAATATAGAACTATTCCCAATGAGAAATGTTCAAACATATCAGTCCTTTTATGATGGATATAGACACATGTGTATACATCCAAGTGATTTGTTGGTAACAAACACTACACTGATTTTCAATCTAAATTAGGTACCTACACTAGTTAACCCCAATGGTGTACATGAATGATATTCGTGGGAATAATCCATTGGTTCTGAGGAAATTACCATTTACTTCTAAAATCAATTTTTTTAAAGTGATGTACGTTTTTCGACCCACTACTGTTGCCATGATTCTCACACACGAGTATCAACTACATTGGGATAGCATATATCCTGAGGGTAAAAGAGTTTTTTTAATATAGCATGAGTAAGATTATATGTTGGAGTATTTCATGGAGTTAGGGTTTGAAAAGTGTGAAATTTATTAATGATTGATATATGGAAATCACAGGCCTGACACAGGTGGGGGCCAAATGGAGTGGGGAAACATCTGGATCAATTCTCTATGGAAATGGTATTGTGATGAAGGTTACCCTTTTGGGATGTACCAATGTCTTTTATTAGGATATGGGGATGTTGTTTCCCCTTCTGGATGTCCAAAGTGGTGTAGTCATTCTCGATTACTTTGAAAGATGGGGGCTATTTAGAAAAATCATCACTCTCTATATGATGTGGAGATATCTCGACAAAACTAGTATCCATATACAATGTGATGATGTATTTTAATAGACAATAGAAAATGAGGATTTTTCAACCCTCGAATAACTTCATTCTTTATGAGGAATCAAATGAAGGAATTTATTGGGATGAACTACTACTTGTACTTCTCAGCTAGTGATCTAGATACTTGTAAGCCTCTAAAATAATATTTTTTTGAGTAATATAGGGTTGATACCTACTGGGACTCTCTTATAGACAGATTCCATATTATATATTTTTAAATACAATGATCCAATGTGATATGGAATCTAGAACAAAAATATGATCATTGTTTAACTCTTATTGTAATTCTGTAGGGATCAATGAGCATGAAAGAGGTAGATCTCAATGAAGAATCTAGGAAATATGGAAATGGATCCCCTACCCTTGATGGAGAAACTGTGGGGTCTGATTATGGAATTTTTGTTATCAGAATCCAAACAACATGTGATGTGGCACAATGGACAGATGCAGCAGTCACTGGGAGAATTCCCATTCTTGGTGAATTACATGTGAATCATTCAAAAATATTAACTATGATATACTATTTATGTAACCCTCTTCCACATTTATATCTTTATTTTCATTCATCACCTTTATGTTTTACCTTTAATAGTTTATAAATTGATGTTGGAACTATGTTTAGGGATCATGTCCCAATGTAAATGTCCTTGTATGTATTACTAGAGGCCAATGTGTTCACAATAGGTTCCCTTATCATAGTGCGAATTTCCAAGGACACAATGGAATCTAGAAAAATATTTCATTTTTTAATAGAATAGATTACTGAATTCCTTCCATATATGGAGAGGGTTGAGATATTTCTCAATAAGGGGATAGCTGAATGGGTTCATGTGTAATATCATGTTATAGATGCTCCACCAGATGTGACTGTTGGAGATGAGACCTAAAAAGAGAAGGAGACAATTTTTACAAAGTCTAATGTGACTATAGAGGCTGTGTTAGATGAGTATACCATGGAATATCCATAAAAAGTGGTTTCAGGAGATGAGTCCTCAATATAGGTGATTAAGATGGTTGTAATGAATACACCTATAATGTAAGTCTCATCAGCAACATCCACCTTGGTTGAACCTATGATTGTGTTCTTAGAAGGAGCATATGAGGAGTCTATGATAGTTTATTCAACATCAAATGTTTCCATAGAAGAATGTAGAGGATTTATTAAATAGATAGTGTGTGTAGCTGATATGTTACCTATGGAGATGGTTTTCACCTGACCTACTCCCAAGGATGATCTGGAATATATTGTGTCAGCCGACTTCTCTCCCTATAATCCTATTCCACTCAAATAATTTATGGATTATATCATGGAAACTATTGATGAGAATTGGTTTTTTATCTCAAGCTATGATGGTAAGTGGTGAAAAACATAACACATAACCTAATACCAAACCTGTCACACTATTTGATATCTCTATACAACTAGATACTAATTATAGGGTTCAGTGGGGTGGACTATAGTAGTCTTCACACACTAGATCTAGACTTACTCGTCACGTGGGTGTGTTTAGAATTGTAGGAAATAAATATTTTATAGTTTAAGTACATGTTTGAGGGATCTATGTTACATTAGATAGAAAAATGGATGATCTCCTTGAATAAAAAGCTGGTTCATGAGGATATGTATATGGTCCATTATCATGATGATATTTTCAATGATCTAAAGGCACAGTTTCTGGTAGATGTGGATAATTTGGAGGAGGTTGAGTCTCTGGTGGCTTAATGTCTAGCGGAATAAAACCATATGCTTATTAAGGTCGTGAATTCCATACTAATGATTAGGAAGAGGAAGTTATCCTATCAGAGTGGTAGTAGACAATATAATATACTCAATAAAGGCTTGGTGGGAAACATTATTTGATTTCAAGGGTTTATCCATAGGGACTCTAATAAAAAAGATTATCCAATATGTTTATGACCCATGATAACACCAAATGATTTGTTTTAAACTCTCTCACTCGAACATGATTTCTTCTCATTTTATTATCTCATTGTAACCAAACTCACAATACATACCAATAAAAATAAATAATATCTTTTGAGACTAAATATATGTAAAAAAGCGAAGGCCTTGTGACCTATAATTTAAATTTTAGTGTCATAAAATCATCAAACAAACAATTTCTGTATTTTTTTATTAACCATTGAGAGTGTTCAGGCCAACATGATCTATGTATTGAGAAAATGGTTCTCTAAATATTAAAATTTTGTTTCCAATATATTAAAGTGTATGAATGTGTTAATGAATTAAGAATTTAATTCTTCAGTAATATTGAGGAATAGAGAGAATGAATCATGATTTTAAATATTTAGAAAAAATATGGGGTTGAATGTTGATGAATGAAAAATATTGAATAGGATCAAGACACAATCCATTTTAAATTTACCAGATATTGGAAAAAATGAGGGTTATCCATTGAACTTGTATGAAATTAAGAAACTATCATAAATTCCCTTCCAAATTCCTCTTGGGTATCTATCACAGATGATATGTGATCAATTGTTTCATGATTTTATTCCATTAGGTGGGGAGATTCGAATGTGGATGTGAATGGGGATATAAATAAAGGGACACCTGAAATGAGGATATAGAGTGGTGGAATGATTGAAAGGAGTTTTACCCTCATGGAATTAATCCTCCATTTATATGATAATTATGGTTATGTATATATAAATGAATAATTTCATAGTTGTCACTGATAGGGAGCACCATGTTGAATTTAGAGTGATAGTCTATGAAAATGAACGATGCAGTAAGTGACCAACATAGATGAAATGGTGTTATCGGGTTAGGTCCTGAGATACTATGTAGTTTTAAATCAATCAATGGGGATTATATAGCTTAATTTTAACATCCTATAGTGAGGATAATTGAAACATTGTTTAATGTATTTCGGTGAGTATGATGACACAATTTTTAACATCATAAGATGATAATGACGAACACAAGGTTCAATTTCATATAGTAATGATGATGGAAACACTATTAAATGTAATACAGTTAGTGTAACACCTCAACCCTAGTTACCTAGAGCCGATTCATTATTTTAATTCATTGGCATGCTTACAAGGAATCAAGTCCCGAAGGGCCAAACAGTTTAGTAGTCTTGGAAAATAGATTACATATATGGACATTACATTACACTTTCTAACATACAACATAACAAAATTCTTTTAGAATGCCATTTCTCCATTAAATTAACCTATAATCTCAAACATAAAACACCTCTTGGGATCCTGGGAAAATAAATCATAATAAAGGGGTGAGTTCAGATGCTCAGTAATGATAAATAATTTACAGGAATATATAAACATTTAAGGTTAGATGTGTAATAAAAACAATATCATTTTTATAAATAGTATTGATAATGATATGGAAAAAATAAATCAATCATCACCATGTAAACATGCACTTAGATACTCTACTAGTCTAATAATCACATGTAATAACAAATTTCATTTTGAAGGAATGCCTAACGTCGGACATCATTACCACTTAGTCAAGGCCTTGTGCCAATAATACAAAAACAAATTTCACGGGCTTGTGCATAGACATTAGTTTGTCTCATGAGGCCTACGGATGCATCGAGGAGCTATAGCGGGTTCCACCTATAACTTACTAAGTCCACTGTATTCCTCATTTGAAAAGATGAAACATAACAAAAACATTTTTCATAAAACTAGAATTCAAAATGACAATACATTATCCATAAACCATGAATGGTATAAAAATAACATATCCAAAGTCAAACATATTAAAAAACCTTCAATACAATATGGAATATTTGTACCATAATAAATCAACATCAAACAACTTTAAAATCCATCATGTGTTGTTGATATAGATGAAAATTATTTGTAAAAATATTTGAGAGAAATATCCCTTTTTCATAAAAACATTGAAAATTTACACAATTTAGAAAGGAAGAAATTTAATGAAATTTTTTAATCATAGTGTACCATACCACTTTGAAAATTTAGAAATGAATTAACATTATAAAAACATTCATGTCCATATAAATAAATCCATAAAAACAATTTTGAAAACACGGAAATTAATTAGAATGATTTAAAATAATAAATATTTAAATCATTTAAAATGATGTTTTTGGAAAACATGTCCCTTAAAAAGAATCAATTCTAAAACTATTTTATGAAACATGGACATGGATAATAAATATGTCCCAGTACATACTTACACAGAAACAATCTCGAATAATAATGAGATTGAAGAATTAACCCTTACCTCATTGTAATCAATTGAGTCGTTTGAAAAAAACTCAATAACCACCAAATTAATGACATAGTATCATACATATAACGTGAATAATTATAATATATATCAAATTTCAGTACATTATACACCAAATGCAATAAATAAATGGTGAACATTGGAAATCTCATAGAATTAAAGTGAGATAAGGAACCCATTTCCTTGCACTTTCCTTTAGTCGAGTGTGCGTTTAACCTCATGTATAATGACCATTGTATGTTATTAGGTTATACCAGGACCATATTCATATTTATTATATCATAAATGATTCATTTAGTACTTTATACTACCAATTTAACAATGATTTTCTTGTTAAATTAACATTTCGGGTAATAATCGCTTTCATTATCAAACATATTTTAACTTGTTATTATTGACCATATCATTTAGGTAATGATTTAAATATATCCTGAATATAAACCTTGATTCATATATCATATATAATTTGAATATAATTATTTATAATAGATATATATATGAAATGGAAAACACCGTTTATGGAGACCGTAGGTCGTACGTATGCATAAACGATGTTTCTGTTATCATATCGTATTGAATGGAATTAAGTGAATACGATATATCTAAGTACATAAATACACACACACACACACACAGATATATATATATATATATATCTATATTAGAATTATTATGTCATATATTACATACATATTAGTAATATATATTTTCATAATCATCGATGAATGGTTAACGTGTAAATGAATCTCATCGCGTCGTGGAGACGGTAATCTATACATACGAACGAGGGATAATATCAGTTCTTTAAAGTTATGGAATTTGATGGTATATTAATTTTACAGAGACATTATAATGTTATTTTCATTATTTATATAAATATTACACATCATTATATCCTTCCAAATAATATAGCGTTGAATAACAACTTACACCATGACGTGGAGACGATAATCCATATGTACGCACGCATGGTGACATTATCATTCATAAGATGGATAGAATAATGAATATATTTGTTCCATAATTATAATAAATCACAATATATATATATAATACTGGATTTATTATTTTAGAATGGAAACAAAAAAAGAAAGAGTAAGTGGAAGAATGAGAGAACTTGAAAGAGGGTTGTGAAATAATTACCTATTTTTCAGGTTCTTCCTTTTGATTTCATCAAAAGAGCTCCATAGGATTAATTTCTGACAAATATAAGGCCTCAAGGATGAATCTAGGATAGTTGGGATTATATTTGGGTAGGGTTGGCTGATCCAAAAGTCTTTGGAGTTGTGGATTTGAGATAACGGGAAGTTCCCTTTTATAATAGGGGTGAGGGGCACCATAGGAAAAACTTAAAATATTATTTTATAATAAATTAATTTTCGATTTCTAATTGCCCCAAAATGAATTATTTAATGAATAATTAAGGTATGGGTCGATAACCACTCAACCAATATGTTTTAGATAGGTTTAGGTCACCATATTAACCTTAACGTTTAGATTTAACTCTTAGTTATATAGTTTGACATTTACCATGTCTCTTTGTATTTTTATATTATATTGTTAATAAACATATGATAAAATGCCAATCAAACCCAAATTGGTTCATTAATGTCACATATATTATTATATAAGCCTTTTTCCCGAACCATTGACTTTTAGGACTATAATATAAATTTATAATATAATATTTGTTTTATAAACTATTTCATGTCAATTTTGACACTATTTGGTATTTTTTTTGTTAAAATCGTAATTGCATGATTAATTTGAAATAAATTGATTGAATCAACCATAAAAAGTAATATTAACCTATAAAAGTATTTTAATTAATAAGAAGTATCAAATTACATTTATTTGGGTATTTATAATATCAATTATTTTAATATTTTATTAATAAGGTAATTACTGCATCATCATTGTGTCATAAATAAATTTAACTATTTATTGTATAAAATTTATAAATAAAATAAAATTATATAGGAAAGATTTTTATTTTTCTAATGAATAGTTATATTATAATTTATATTATGTATAATCCTATATTAAAAAATTTTTAGTTATTAAATGTTGATTTTAAGTCTTTTAACTCTTTTTTTAATAAAATAATAACAAATGTACTAATCTAATCCAAGTGGACCTAAATGATCATATTTTATTCCTAAGGTTGTTTTTGGTCGAATTAAACTTATCCAATAGAATTAGTATATGTTTTAGGCTAAGAATAATATCATTTTTACCTTTAATTAAACTATTTACTTTTAACCGTGGTAAATAAAAGTAAAAAAGTTACTATTCACCAGAAATTATTTTTATCTTATTGAACCACATTTTTCTTACTGATATCAACTATGTCTCTTGGATTTTTAAAATTTCACTCACAGAATAGGTAAAATTATGTTTTATGCGAATTTGCAAATTCTCCTAGGAGGTAGGTAAAAGACGGTGAAAAGTTTAATAAAATTAAATTTATCTAATATTATTAAAAAATGAACCCAATGAATTAAATTGAACATATATAGGTATTATGTATCTATTTTGATATAAAATAAATTTAAATAAAATAAATATTTTTTTAAATGAAAAGTTGGTTTTAAATAATAATTCAGTGTTTTTCACTATTCATCAAAAATTAAATTTTTTCATAAAAATACAAAAAAATACCCTATGATAATTTTGATATTCCAAATTAAAAAAAAATAGGAATAATTTAAATTTTTTTTCTTCTTATAAATGATTATTTAGGAATCATTTAAAAAAATTCATGAGTAAAATAGTGTTTCCTCATTGAAAGCATAACATTAAAACATAAAGCATTTTTTAAAATATGTTTCCAGATAAAATGAAATAAAAACATATAAAGGACACATTAAAACATTTAAAATAAATATTACATTGAAAATTAATTTTAATCCATTAAAATAACTTTAAAACATTTTTAAAACCATTTAATTTGAAAATACATGGAAGTCTTCTAATTAATTATTTAAAACATTTCTCAATAATATATCATTGAAAACAAATAATTTATTATTTAAATAAAATTTTTAATAATTTAAACATAAAATAATTTCATATATATATTTTACATGAAAATAATCTTAATATATATTTTAAAAATATTTTATAAAAATATTTTAGAGAACTTGGTCGGTGAATAAAAAATATTTCTGACCGAATAGATAAAAAAATTTAAACATTCATAAAAACGATTTCCTAATCATATAATGTTAAAATTATTTAGAAAAATTGAAATATTTTATGAATATATTATAAATAAAAAAATTATAATGAATTTAATTGTAGTTTTTCATAGATGGATCATAAGATTTAATCAATGGAATCAGAATGGTAAACAACTCTGAAAAATGATTAAATTGTTATAATAAACTGTTACAACATTAGTACAATAAATCATGATCACATTTAAGGAATAACTTTTAATGATTATTATAATATCATTAAAATATGAAAATTAATGATATAAAATTTAAAAAATAAGTATCAACACCTTGAAAAAGAATGTTTGTGCATTACATGACATTAGTCTCAAAGAATGAAATATGACAAAAAATAATCTTTTTATTTAATAACATTAAAAACGTGAACCCCATGAAATAGATTTCAGAAAATGTATATGTAAATAACCATAAATTTATAGATAACGGTCAGATAATACATTTTTGGTATTTTAATACCCCACACAATATAATTGATTGGTTATTACGACATAATTCACTGAAAAATAAAAGTGACACTTAAAATCCTTTTACTAAATGAGTTACATATAAATCATGATTCCCATGAGAGAATAAAAATATTTGAAACTATTAATTTGATTATATAATTAAATTTGTTGATATAACATATCATAGATCTGTATATACCTCACACAACACGAATAAGTTACGAAAAGAAAATATAGCTCACAGAAGTGAATATGAGATGGGAAAATTGTTACCATAAGTCTTGAATATACTTATACTCATTCAATCATCATTTATAATAAATATGTATTTTTTTTAATATAAAAATATCATATTTATATATATAACACCATATATGATTTTATTATTACTTTATAATACACATTAATTAATAATTCCTTGTGAATGATACATTTTGGGTAATAACCCCATTATTTTTTGGCATGTTTTTATTTTTTATATTTATTTTTCCTTCATATATCCTGATTTAATCACATATTTGATGATAAAAATAATTTAATTATCATATATATAAATTTTATATTTATTTATAAAAATTTATAAAATATGTCAATATGAAATTGAATACGTTGTTCCTCGAGATAGTCAGTTGTACGTACGCATAGACACTGTTTTCATTTTATAATCGCACTGGAAGAAAGATAGTAAATGAAATATATATGTATGTATGTATCTATGTATCTATGTCTATTGTCAATAAGTTTCAATTTTTTATTTCATATATAAATAGATACTTTTACTAATCCCATCCTCATTACATTCTATATAGTGACTGAATAAATCATATTGACGTGAAGAGGTGGTAGTCCAAGAGTTTACAAATAAGGTTATTGTATTAACAAAATATAGAAAGAAAGAAGGATTTTTTAAAATAAAATTTAATAAGAATAAAAACTTCATAAATATCATATATATTTATATTATTAAAATATAATATAAAAAATTATTCCCAATAATGTGAGGTTCTAAGGGATAAAATGAGCGACATAATTTTTTGAGGTGATAATCCTACGTACACAAGAAAGGATGTTCAATATAAATTCAATTGAAGTAAATATAGGTTTTTATTAAACAATTATAATAAAATCATTTTAGTATATATAAAATAATGCGGTTATTATATATTCATCTAATAAAAATAATTTTTTTGTGGTGAATGAAAATAAAAACAAATGATCATGTGGAAGGACATTACCTCTTCTTCGGGTAACTCTATATAGTTTTGAATAGAGGGATTACATGGTTGTATTAATTCCAATGGATAGGTCTCTATGAGGAAAACAGAGAAGCTGTGAACTTATTTTCTTATATTTAGGATGAGATAAAGTCAATTAAGATGTGTGAGGAAAGGGAAGAGTGAATTCCTTTTTATATTGGAGGAGGGATGGAATTCATGCAATACTATTAGGTAAACAATATTGGGAATTCTAAATTACCTTATCCACTTCAAAAATTGGAAAATGGTTTAAATGGGAATTATGTGCATGAAAATTCCACACCACACATAATTATATTCATTTTGATAATTTTGTTCCTTAACATCAATGTTTACAAACATTTATAATATTGTTTTTATTAAGGTAACTAATTTTCTATGATATGTAATTTTAAAAGTGAGAGAAAATTAAAGTCAGAGTTATTATAAAATATAGATCTATGAAATTATAAATATTATATCAATTATTGAAAAATAAATACTACTTTTTGGGAAAATAATTTTAAAATAAACGCATGCAACACACAATAACACTACTCTAACCCAAAAAACACTAACAAATATATATTAAAAGGTAAATATCTTATTTATAAAAGAAAATTATTCTATGAATATAGTATAAATTATATTAATTAACTTATGATTTTTTCTGAATCTAGATTTTATAGTAAATATTAAAACATTTAATAAAATATAATTTATTATAAAATAACCTTAATGTCAATTTTGAAACTATTTACATAATATAAATTTTAATAAATAAAGCTGATGTCGGTATTTGAATATATCAATTTAACACATATTTAACATTATTTATTCATATAAAAAATTAATTCAATTATTCAATTAATTTATTTTATTTTTGGTATTTTTTCAATTATTTATTTTAGTTTATTATTAAATAAATAATTACCTCATTTGGAATTCCATAAGAATTTTAAATAAATTATTCATCTATAAAAATTACCTATAAAATTATATGACTGAAAAACTACATTACCTTTAAAAACAATGTGTACAACTAAAATAATGTTATTTTTTGTCACTATATCATGAAATTATAAATGATAAAGATATGAGTGGTTCACTATTTTTCCTTTTCCTTAAATAACATATTATGTAGGTATATTTTAGGACATAGTGTACGAATAACTCCAAAATACAAACCACTTGAGGATAGGATCTAAATATTGGCACAAAATTGAATTTGGACAACTATATAGGTCATTCTTCATAGTAATATTTATGTTTATCCACTATGTAAACTATTTTTTTACTAAGTCACTATAAATTATATTAATAAATTTTAATAATATTTCTTAATAAAACAATATTTATATTACTTTAAAATAGAAATTATGCCGATTTGAAATATGGAATCTAGTTATCCAAATTCTAAAAATAGGATGGGATGAAATTTACATACAAATAATCCTCCATACATGATCCAAAATTTTTAATTTAAATTGTAAATAATTATACCATTTAAATGGTTTTATATTAAATTTAATGGTGAAAATGGTTTAAATTGTAACGACTAGAGTTTTTATGGCCATTTTTTCAAGAATTATTTATATCTTCGTTGATATCATATGTTGCACTAATTCAAAAATTCCTTTCACATTGATCTGATTTAGCATACAAATTGGCGTATGAAACATAAAACACTGACTTGGTGTTTGTTACATGAAACATTGACTTGTCATATGTTACATGCAACACAGACATGGAATATGTTAAATGAAACATTGAGTTTATAATAAAATCTTTTTTGTTATAATTATTTTAGTTATATAATTTTTACATTTCCATTAAATTTATTAATATTAATAAATAAAATATCAAATATTTATTATAATGATATTATAAAAATAAAATATATTTATTATGAAATATATAAGTTTCTCTCAAGTCCTTATTTGTTCAAAAATACTATTTTCAAAAATGAAATTCATTACATGTTCTTCTATGAAAATTAAATAAAATTAACATTAGTCAGAATCTGATATTTAACCTAAAAAAATATTCATCCTTTTTGGATTTATATTTTCAAAATATTAACTGGTTGGCAGTTTTGGAATTTTTCCTAAAGCATCATTTTGGACTTATAGTGTGAAAAACAAGATTTTTAAATTTAACTTATCCTTTAATATAATTTATTTATTAAGTTAAATTATATTTTACATTGTATTAAAATTATAAATTGGTCATATTATTGCCCATTTATCCATTTCAATCAACTGGAATCAATTTTAAATTTTAATTGTGTATAAAATTATAGAAAACAATTAGATATTTTTATTTTAAAACCCTGAATTGTCATCCAGTCAAGGAGATAAAATTTAAATACTTTATTTCCACTTGTGTGACTAGAATATGGAAACGTGTATTAAATATTTTTAATAATAAAAATTTATAATATTTATTAATGTAAACATTGTTTTTAAACTTAAATATTGTGGAATGTGATTAAAATTAATTACCATAATTAAGAGAAAAATTAAGTTAACAACATACAGACCATAAATTTAAGACAAATAACCTAGAAACATGTAAAATATCCATTTTATGTCCATATTTAAATCATATACTCCCATTAATATAATGTTTTCTATTTTTTAGATCTACATTACCTGGGAAAACTTGGATAAATTTTTTTTCATAAAATTTATAAGACTGTCACTCCTACTCCATAATAAAATGTCCCCATCTCCTCCTATTTCTTCATACATATCATGAATGATAGGATAGAGCACAACCAACTCATATATATCACTAATATTAAACCCCTAAACCTATAATAATCACTATTATTGGAAAAAATTGAAGGAATTGCTTTGGTGAAAACCAAAAAGAGTTACCCAAAGGAGTGGTAACTTCCTTTGTCAAGTTAAATTCTATTACATTCAATCTTCACAACATAAAATAACCTTATTTGATACATAAAAAAACACAGGTATACTAAAATACAAATATTTTATTTTATAAATGTCTTACCAATACTTACATACACATTAATCTAATGGTTAACGAAATTACTCTCTACGTGTACTACAAACTACCACCTTACAAAATGATTACTATTCTTTTTTTCCTTTACCCCATTTCATGTTTAGAAATTATGATAGAATATCTATTTATATGAAATATATTATTATTATTATTTATTTTTCTATATTTATTTCATATCACATATAAATTTCATTTCCTTTTTTTGTAAATTTGATTATTTCCTTTTGGAAGTGAGGATATCACCCTCACAAAGCAATGGGATTTATTCACACACTATATGGAATGTATTAAGTTATTTTTTATTTAACATATATATCATAACAATGATTATATAATTATATTATATACACACATTCATACATTTCATTTTCAATCTTTCAATATTTTATTATGATTACAAAAAAGGAAACTATGTTCATGCGTACGTAATGCCTACAGTATCAATAAACTGTATATTCCATTTTATAATTATATAAAATATAGATTATTTTAATAAAAATATAATGTATATAATTGATATTTGTATCAATTTTGACATTATTGAAATCAATATATAAGTATACGGACCAATTATATATGAAATTAAGAAACATGTAATGAATAAAGTGGATATTACCTAAAATGAAACCATACCATATAATTGTTAACAAGAGAATAATATAAAGTAATAATAAGATCTTTTATGGTATTATATTTAATAATAAGGTTATGAGATATTAATAAAATAAACTAATATTCATTATATATGGAGTTTTAGGAGTACAATGATAGTATAGACCCAGGGTCAGGGAATTTCATCTCACTTTTTATATCTATGACATACAAGAAATATTCATCAGTATTTTTTGCAGGATATCATTCCCCGTAGATGTATTCTTCTATTATTATTTTTAAATTTATTATTTTTTACATATTCATTCTCTGACCTGAATTTCATGAGGATTAGGTTTCAATAGTTACCAAATATGTAAGAAACATTTGTCTCAATTTTCCTTCTTAGAAAAACATTTATTTTTATGAGTATAAATTATTTTTATAGGTGCACACACATCCATTTGAAATTTTATATCATGCTATTTTAGGCTTCATGTATTTTAATTTACATACATGGATTGTATGATTCTATGATACTGTATGGAATGAGTTTATTGATTCAATCTCATCATTTATCAGGTTTTTTTATGATTATGATCCCATAAATGAAATATTATTTTCCAAATAGTATATAAATCTTTAATTTTATTATCCCATTTTATTATATATATAGCGATGTATTAGTTTCATTTTCCACTCATTGTTACGTAATATTATAAAGAAATATTTTTAAGAAAAATATGAATGTATATCTTTCATTGGTCAGAAATCTGTCTGATTTCAAAAACCATTTTTCATTAAAAAATAAAAATAAAATCATGGAAAAAAAGGAAAATCATTTTTTTAGGTTATTCAATACGTACATTAAATGTGTTCAATGATTTTTTCTTGGAATGAAATATTCAAATTTTTTTTTCAAAATACCTTTTCATAGTAGAAATGATATTTTAATTAAGAAATGATTTAAAATGAGAATTCCAAATTATTTTTCATATAAGGTGACATATGTTGCTATTGCATTGGAATTTATGGTGATATAATTCAATTTTAACATTCATATTCTTTACCTTAATGGAATATGTTTTTATTGAATGATGTTTATAAAACCTTTTCTCATTCACATGTTATAGTTTTTTTTAAACCGATTGTTTTAACATGTTATAATTTTGAAAATATTATAAAAACTGTAACTTTTTTTATAGGTTATCACATGATTACATTGTTATGATATCCATTTCATTTCATTAGATATTATATTATTATTTATAATTTTTGGGAAAATATATGTATGATTTCTATATATTATGGGTGTGACCAATATATACATCGATTTATTTGGATAATGATTTATATTACCTTAGATGGACTAATATTGTATTAGTATTGAACCTTCAATAACGATATTCTAATGAGAGTAAACCATTACTACCATGAAGGCATGGGGACTGAACCCACTCTACTATGATGTAAAAGGACGAGATGCCATGACTACTTTGGAAATCATTTTTACATGATTATGGTTTGTTACAATTACATGTATTATATCTATATCATTATTTCAAATATTATCTTCTTTATTTCCTCATGAATTATGTTTATAATTTTATGATATGCAGGGAATAATATACTAATGTTATTTTCACATCCTTATACATATATGGTAATTTTTATAAATACATATGTAAATTATTTAACCTTACTGAGGATCTGTTATCACCCCTTATTATGTTTTCAATACTTGGATATGAATATATGAATTAATTATGATGTGTCTAAGAAGGGTTATAGTAATGAATATCCCAGTGGAAGATAATTTATCTCACTTATGTACCAATGTTTATGTTTCTATGTTTCCAAAGGCACTAGACTATATAGTCTTTGGGTGTATGTTTGAATAATATATAAAGTATTAAACAAATATTATTTCATTCTAATGTATGAAAAAGTGGGAAAATATTTTTGGTATCAAGGAAATTTTTTAGTTAACTATTAGAATATATAATGAGAAAATATATGTCATAATCATATGGATTTGAAAAAGATTATGTATATGGATAAGGAAAAGAATAAAAAAATGTCTGTAATATTCGTAAAGGATTGAGATTGTTATTTCCTAGGAATACATCACTTTATGGGCAGTAAAAGTGGATTTTTTCTCTTCCATAAATGTATATAGGAGTAACAACATTAACATGGTGTGATGGTATTGGTTAGGATTAACCCAGTATAAGACACCAGGCCATGCACCGCACCTGGTTTAAAACTCACTTGATATATGCTTTTGGAATTCAAAAACTATGAATAACCCATCATGAAGTATTTAAATATATTTTTTCTATTATTAACCAAGTATAAACATAAATTTTCATATATTAAATAATGTTTCATGATTTTGAATACCTATAAGAGACTTTTCATGAATACATGGTTCCACAATATTCCTATTGTTTTATACTATATTATTATTGATTTAGTCATTGTTTAGAACCTAAAGTAACCATGTTAGAATTAGATTGCAACAAACAATGGACTAATTTTACTCTTATGATAAAAAATTATATTGAAGAAAGAATAAAAAATCCCACTACTATGCTCACCCAAATCACTCAATCATTGAATCGCGGTAGACATCCAAATTATCAATAGAGGGAACAATATTCTATTAAGTCTTTCAGGAGGAAACATCAATATTATTTTAGTGAGTATTCTAAACCACTATTTTATGATCAATGAATCAATTAAAATTAAATGATATTCTCCGTTTTCCGGTGTTAAGAGAATGATAAAGTAATTCTTATTGTTTATCAGTTAGAAGGTGAAACAAACCAGTTGTGGGAAAAATCATGATTATGAGGAAGAAATATTATATTGAATCCATGGATTGGGATGAGTTTAATAAATTATGTTTCAATAATTTCATTCTCATATTGTTTGCAAAAATATAGAGAAAGAGTTAATTGAGTTGAAGAAAAGGGATGATGAAACTTTTGGTACCTATATGGCTAATTTCATAAGACATGCAATGCATGAATCATGATATATCCTCCAACATAAGTTCTAAGAAGATTTTAGTATCTTAAATCAATGTATAATATGGTAAATATCCTTAACCGATGATAGTATATATAAAGAGATTAGTTATTTTTAAATAATGTTCAAAATATAGGATTAATTCATGTATCAATCTCATGGTATTTAGTAGAACAAGAATATGGGGTTTAAAGGAAAATCAATAATCTATGGAGAGATGTAGTTGAACATTTCATTATGCAATTTGAGTGGTAATAAGTATAGAGGAAATTTCCATATGGGGAGTAATAAAGGTTTTAAGTTGGAATGGGAAGGCCGTCGAGAATTTCATTGTTAATGTAATTTGATAAAGATAACATAATATGTAAAATAGATAAATATCATCAAAAAATGAACCTCTCATGATCCAGTGCTACATGTAGAAGGAAAATGGTATTTCATCTAACCATTTCCCAAAACCTAGAGATGGTGAAGATTATTGACATGAAAAACCTCTTACGCCTAGGGATAAGGGTAGGTCTCAAGAAATTTCTCTTTCAGATTAGTGGTACGATAACCACAAGTGGAAATACACACATACCCTCCCCTCTAGAACTGATAATATCTTATTGGATTTGGGTTCGACCCACTATTTCTTTTGTAAATAATTTTATATGGGAGTTAGGATTCTACTAAAATTAGTAGACTTGTATATATCAGTGAAATCCCTAATGGCATAATCATTGCATCCCTAGTCTTTGGTTCCTATAAGGTTGACTCTTTATGAAATTTTCTTCCTATAAATCATGTCATTATTCATTTGGTTGATTTTGATGTCATTATATGAAGGTATTGGATTTATATTCATAAATCTAAAATCAATTTTAGACAATGGGGAGATAAATTTGTTATTTAAATCCCTAATATGATCTTCCATTAATGTGACGATAAACATAAACATCATATATAGAACAAATCCTGTATATGGCCCTTAATTCTCATTTCCATGGGTAGATTATCTCAAATGGTTGGGGAGAAAAGATATATCAATGATATGACTCTTGTATGAGAATTTATTGATGTCCTTAAAGAATTTTTTTCATATCTATCCACTAAAATGATATGTTTCATTATCAATATAACCCATACCTAGTTCCACAAAAATTTCAATTACTCTCTATAGAATCACCCAGATTGAGTTTCTTGAATTGAAGATGAAAGTACTTAAAAACCATGATAAGGTATTAATTTGACCTTGTGTGTCACAATGGGGCGAGCCTCTTCTCTTTTTAAATAAAGAATTGATAAATATGACTCTTAATTGATTATCAAGAGTTGATCAAAATCATGATCAAGAATATATATCTTCTCCCATATATTGATGACTAGTGTTAACAACTGCACGGAGCTCAATACATTTCCTATTTTGAGCTTAATTATATATATCATCTACCGATGGTAATGAAGTTGGATACACCAAATATGTCATTTCATACAAGGTATGAACACTATGAATATAGAGTGATGACTTTTTGTCTTAATAATACCCCTACAATATTCAGGGATTTGATGAATGTTGTCATTTGAGAACACCTTGACCAATTTTGGGTAGTCTTTTTATATTATATTTCTAATTATTCATTGAGTAAGTAGGATCATGATGACCCATTGATAATTGTACTAATTACCCAAATGATGGATAAAATATATAAAAATTCAAAAATTCTGAATTTTTGATGAAAATGGTTTCATTTTTGGGTTACATAGTCTCAAGAGATGGAATATCAATAGATTCATAAAAGAAAAAGAATATAGAATGTTGGGATAGAGTAAACATGGTGATTTATATTGGTAGATTTCATATATTATCTTTATATTATCAATTCATTTTGGGTAATTTTTCAATACAAACATATCTCCTGATCAAGAAAACATAGTAGGGTGAAAAGTCAATCTAGAAAGATTAATGCGAGGAAAATATAATGTAACTAAAAAGAAGGTTAGCCAACATAATTATTATTACATTACCTAGATATAGTGAATAGTTTTAAATCAATACCAATGAATCCATGAAAGGATTGTGATATTTTATTCTGAAGAATAACATGGTTAAAACTTATTAAATGATATAGTTAATGATTCCTGGTTAATATTATCCAACTCATGATTTGGATTTAGAAATAGGAATTATATCATTAATTATATTGAAGAATTTTCATTATGTAGAAAATTGTGATATATATACTATTCATAAAATTATGACATCTATATTCACATAGAAAGAGATGATCTTATGTCAAAAAAGCTGGTTAGATTTCATAAATGATTATGACTGATTAATACATTACCACCATGGGATGGAGAACAATGTGGTTGATGATTTGAGTCAAAATGATCATTCTTGCTTATACATGATTGGGATAAAAAAGATGAAATATTTTTTGATAGGCAAATGATGGAGATAGCAATCAAGAAGCAAGAATAATATTATTATATTTCTCAAATGGATTTTCAGCACTCAATCCATGTGACTATCGATGAGGCACAAAAGGGAATTATATAGCAGCAAAAGAAAATTTGAAATATTATTCAGTTTAACCTTGATTAGGATGGAATGTTATCGATTAACAACAATGTAATTATTCATTTCATAAAAAATTTGAAGAAGTATTTGTTAGAGAGATCTCATAGTTCTTAATTCTCTATTTATCATCGAAGTACAAATATGAATATGGATCTGAAATAAGACTTCCATTGGGATGGAATGAGGAGAGATATCATAGATTTTGTACCTTGTTTCTTTATATTCCATCATTTTAAAGATAAAATCCAGATATTAAAGAAGATATTTCATCGACTACCGTTACTAGAATAGAAATTATAGAAAATAATTATATATTTATTCATTAGAATACCAAAAAACTATAAACGATTTAATGCTATAAGGGTGGCAGTTTATCTTCCAACAACATATTCACACATCATCACTATTGGATAAGTCTTCACTTATGATCATATTTCTAGTATAAACATTGGGTAGGTGGTAGTATGCAATGGAGTTCTAGAATTTATTTATTGGAGTATGTATCTAAGGATTACCTCTAATTTGTGGGAACTTCATCAATAGTAAATTGAATTTTAATTGAGTTTCACCACATCTTATCAACCATAGATAGAAATTCAGTTGGAAATAACAAATAAAACCTTTGAGGATATGTTTACAGTATTTTATCAAGACTTTATTTGTGGATGGGATCAACATCATCCTTTAGTTGTGTTTTTATAAAGCTATAGCTTTCAATAAATAATGAAGATGTAAACTTATGAATACCTTTATGTAAATCAATGCATATTTTCATTGTTTAGGGATGAGGTTAGAGAATGTAAGCTATTGGGTCATGTGATCACTGATGAAATAAAATTTAATGTTATAACCATACAATAGTATATCATGTCATCTCGAATTTTGATGAAACCCTCTGCTTGGGGTCGGCGGTGCGTCTGAGCACCGCTTCCGTTTCTTCCTTTCTTCTCCACTTTCGACTCATGTAGTCTCCTTCATCCTCTATGGTCCTTTCATTTGGTCGATTTTGGACTTTTTCTCTTCCTTGATGGTGCTGCTTTCTTGTTGTTCTTCTTTTGGGGTGTTTTCTTTGGCTAATTTTTTTATCTGGGTTTTTAAAAAATTAAAATTTGATAACAGGGGATAGGGTTCGAATATTTTCAAAAATGGGTCCGGGATGCGTGAACGACGTTCACGCATCTTCCCGAGAGAAGAGATGTGTGAACAGCGTTCACACATCTCACAGAATACCTAAATGATTCATTTTTTCTAACCTAGATCATATGGAAAGCTATTTCACTTAGAGGAAAACATGCAAGGGTAAATAATCTATGTGGAGAAACTCTACTCATATGACTTACAAGGAATTTTTGTATCCTGAAAGAAGTCATATTAAGATAGAAAATAAGTTCAATGTTTTTAAAGATAAAAACGAGTATCAAAAAATGGTGTTTAAAGAACCCAAATCAAATCCCTCGTAATAAGAATCTTGGAAGAGAAGATGAAAAATTTGGAAGAAAAATAATGAGGTTGTACCAGTTGTGGAGGAGGGGGGAAATGTATTCCAAATAAAGAGGAAATTCATGGGAAGGAAATATGTGCATAATCCATGAAGCATGTAATAAGAAATAAATCACATCCCATGCTTGGCTTAGAAATAAGAAGAAATAAAGGATGAGAGAAAACTCTCACATTGAATGTTTCCTCTATAGAATACAAGAGGTTCCTCCTTATTACTTATTATTTTATGTGTTATGAGTTTACTTGAATGGAATTGAAGGAGAAGTATTGTTCATCATGGAGTACATAAATTCCCATGATGAAGAATGAGTTCATCTCTTTAGGAGGATCTTATAAGAGATTTGAGGTATTCCAATCACATTATCTTACATTTTTTCTTAATTATATTCATTAAGGTTGAGTACTTATTTAATGAAAAAATGAGAAAAGGGGGATTTGTTCTTGCACTTGAACTTTCTAATGTGTTTTTTGAAGTGTGTGAAGGATCATGTATTTCTTATCTTAAAATTACTCATCTTGATAATTGAGAATATCTAATTTTAGTATCACATATGAGTATGTGTTATAGGTAGATTATATTATATTGGTTATTTAATTATTTCTTTCTACACTAGGATGGATCATATAGATATAGTGTTTATTAACTAAAGGTTTTGTTCCAAGTATCATGTCATATCATCCCTTTATTTAAAATATATGTGAAGATTTTTTTGAGAAGAAATATGAGTTTAAAATTGTCCAATTATCCTTTTCATTTTATTTTAAATAAGGTGGAGAATAATTGATGTTACCACATATTAACTTTTATGATATGAATGGATATTAACAACAGAAGATAAAGGGGGAGATTGTTGGAAAAAATGGTTGTATGTTTTATCAATATGTCAATATGTGAAGTGGTGGTTCTTGGATAATTTTTATGGATTCATGTTATGTAATTTAATTTCATATTTGGAAAATTATCCATGTTTTAAAAGTGAGAATTATTTAAGATTATCTTAAATAGAAAAAATGTGCAAAGGAGTTTTCAAAAATGTTCACTAAAGTATGAATGAAGAGATATATGAAAAAAGTATAAATATATTATTTATATTTTTCATGAAGAATAAGGATTGGTATTTGGAGTGAATATGGAATTTGGTGGAATATTTTATCTAACACATTTTTTTAACTTTATTTAAAAAGGAATCCATCCAACTAGCTAGATAAGGGAATTAGGTGCAGCCACTTTTGAGGTGGGAACTGGAGTTGACTATTGTATGGGAAGAAATGGTAGGCGAGCATGAATTCACTTGAGGCACATGGTATTAGAGTGGTGGTTCAATCATGTGCAGTGGAATGGTGTGAGAGAAGACAACATGGGTCGATGCCAGTGAGGATTTGAGAGCGTACCCCATTAATCACTTCTACCAAGCTGAAGGAATGATAAAATAAATAAGGAAGCACTCAACCGAGTGATATTATTATATGGGAAAATGGTGACACAATCATTGTCTCTCCACTAAAAACATGCAGAAATTTACACAACAGTTTGATCTAACTTTTTCAAGTTGTCTAATCAGTGAGAACCTTCTTCCCTTTCTCAAGGGTTTTATAGAGCATTGGTTATCTACCATTGATGAGTCACAAAAATCATGGTTGGGAATCCTTGGATAAAACCAAGGACCCTTCCATATTAGGAAGTCCATGATGAACTTATAATATCCAAGCATGATCCAAGAACAAGTCATGTTCAATATTCATGCATTGTCGTGCATGAACTGAAGGATCCCAAGACTTTTGATGAAATAGAGTCTTCAAATGAAGTAAGATCTAGATTTAATGCCAAGGTACAATCATGATAATATATTCATGAAGTTACAATTTCATTAATATAATTTAAATAATAAAATGAATAGTTCATGTGATGAGAGTAAAAATTTATTCTAAAATGAATATCCTATGTGATGAAATGTGAAACATAAGTATTCGGGTGATTAGAAGATCATATTTTGATGAATCCACGTGAATCAGATTCTTACATGAGTTGTAACATTTATGTGAAGAATGGAGAAGACCCGAGCATTGGGTATTTTTTATGAGTTTTTGTATTTTATTATGTAATTAAATATGAGTTACATGTATGAATATAGATAATGATTCATAGAGATAGACACCACATTAAGAAGAAAGAGGGGAACCTTAATCCTTCTAGTATTCTTTATGAGTTGCATGAAACAAAATACCCACAGAAATTAATGGGGCATTCAATATGAGGAAAATATGATACCACTACTGATGAGTATTCATATATAAATGTGTAATTAAATGTGTTATTACTAAACAAATATAAATAAGGATTTAAATGATTGATTTTAAATAATGTAATAACGATATATTACCCATGAACAATTATTGTTTGTTTTGTGAATAAAGTGTGTATGAAGGTGATGAAGACTATGTGTTGAATTGAAAGATTATTTCTGATAACTAGATACAATAATGTATCAGGTAAATATAGAAAGATGAATTGATGAGTTCTTGAGTATTTGAATATTGAGGAGAATCTAAATTGCACAAAATCTGAAAAGAGTCTTAATATAATAATTTCTAAAATTATTGATAAAGTACACAAGGTAGTAGTGACTAGATTTCTTATAGAGTAAGTCTATTTGAAGAAGAACTTCTTCCTAAATTTGGAAGTAGATGTATCTTTTGGATTATAGAGTAGAATGAATCTCCAATGTATTATGGAGAAAGAGAGTGTATAGTGGATTATTTTTTGTTATAGAGAGGAAAAATGGATTATATTTCATTGTATTAACCAAGGGTAGATAATCAAAATTATCAATGAAATGCTAAATCCAGCACATACTTCACCAAATATATTAAAAAGTTCAAGTGAAAAGATAAATCTCCCCTTTTCATCCCATCTTTCCATCAATCAAGCTCTACCCCTTAATTGAAATGAGAAATATAATTAAGAACAATGGATAAAGTGTGATTGGAATACCTCAAGTTTCAAATTCTTGAGATGATATGAATTTCAAGATTTGTCATGAAATAATCCTTGGATTATAGCTCAAACTTATTCTTGGAAATAGTTTCTTTCACAGTTTTCTTGACTTCATTGTTTTGCATATTCCGAATGGAAGATTTTCCAACTATTGTTCCATTCTTCTACACTTGTTGTGGCCTTTTATACATATCATCATATGCATTTTGCATGGTTGGACTGAACCATCACTCATCATAACTGTAACCACTTCTATTGCAATTCAAAATAATTAATATAATTAATATTTATCATTTAATTTAATCATATTATTTATTATACACACACACACACACATATATATATATACATTGGTAGATAATTTTATAACAGTAAGACACTTATTAAAGGTATAATAGAAGTCTAGATAACAGTAATACACATACAAAACGTATCATAAATCAAATGGAAACCTAATCTACGCCTCCGGTGTGGATGCTCCTCTGTCCCACAGTCAGGAATATACTGGATGCGTCCACACTGTGTCTGTCTACGTCTGTGCTTTGGCGTACGCTACGCATCCTCATCGACAGCCACCTCCACATCCTCCTGTGTGACAGATGGTGGATGTACAGTCTCACCGCCTGTACCCTGGCCTGCATCTAAGGATAGTGGAAGCTGGCTGGAACTCTCACCAATATAGGAAGTAGAAGGCTGCTCTGCTGCAGATGACTGCAATAAAACATCGAACTCAATCCAGTCAGCGTCTGTAAGTACCTGTGGTTGTGCCTGAGAAGCTGGAGGAGCATATGACTGGTCATGCTGAACACCCTCCTCCAGTGGAATAATATCATGTGGCTGAGCAAGCTAATCAGCCTCATCCTGTGGAACAACATCATCCATAACAGGGTCGTCACCCCCAGGTACATCTATGTGAGGCTCAGCAGGCTCCACGGCCTCCGCAGCAGGCTCCGCGGCCTCCGCAGTAGGTGGTGGATCAAAGAAAATGCCATGATAAATCTCGTCCATCGACGGTAGCATCTGTCGTACAAGGCTGTGAAAATATGCTGGGTCAAAGGCAGCTCTCTCCACTGGATCCGACATATGCAGTAGATGACAAATATGAGCATCCTGCGAAAACAAATATTGTTGTTAACTAATTTGAATAAAAAATATGTTGAACTGTGAAAGAAAAAATGCATACCAAGTCATGGAAGCCCCGTCAGTGCCGTGTCAGAAATCTGACGGGAGACCTGATGTACCAGCCTGCATAATCCATCTGATCCATCAAATGAAAGCGTACTGTCCCTGCCCCTCGCAACTGGGACTCCCTTCGACTGTCCCATAACGCAACATATCTCGCATGGTAGCTCCTCCAATCAAAATCTCTCTTCCCTTACATCTTCAGGGAATGCAATGAATCCAACTGATTGGGCGGGTCAGGAACTGGCTGAAGGAATCCAAACTGTCTCATAACCCTATCTGTCTGATGCCACTCGACTATATGAAAATGAATCAGTGGAACCATGCAAGAGCCGATATCAAGCATCACTGTACAGTATGGGGGAAGACTCTGAAGGATATCATCTGTATATGGCATCCATGTAATCTGAAAGAAAAAATGAATAATCAATTAATAAATGAATAGATTTAATGTAAAGAGTAAAGTTTTAACAATATAAATAATAATCACTTACATCGTCTGGTCGAATGCTGTCTAGCATAGGTCTGTAGGCGTGAACATCATGTCTGGGAGAATCTGAATGTCGATGCGCCTGACTCCACCTGTAGATAATTTTTTTTTTACATTTCATAAAAGAATTTTATACAAGTAAGTTAGATATTAGAAAGAATTAATAACATACCAACGTCCACGTGGAGCCTCTGCTATAATATCTACAGGTAATGGCGCACGGGCATGTGGAGCTAAACGAGGTATGTGCTCCCATACCCACATCTGTAGAAGAACCATGCATCCTGTGATCTGCATCTTGTCGATGCGACATTCGCTGCATAGGGCTCTGTATGTATATGCTAGGCAGGCAGACCCCCAACTATATCGACCTGCCTGGTCCAAATCCTCTAAAAAAGCTAGATACATCAGGTGCACAAAAGTAGTAGAGTGGTCAACAAAAAGTGTGCCACCGATCAGCCTCAAAATATATGCGCGTGCAAAGCGCAGCACAGTGACGTCATCAGCATCATCTGGTAAATGTGTGATGTGCTGGTCTAACCAAGGCATCCGCAATCTACCACCGACGATGGTCCTGCCATCATCCTGGACCTCTATGCCCAGAAGTCTATGAACAAGCTCAGGCAAATCTGATGGAACTCGCCCTGTCAAAGCATGTCCGTCGATAGGGAGTCCCAACATAATAGCCACATCCTGCAATGTAATAGTCATCTCTCCCTCACTGAAATGGAAAGTATGCGACTCTGGTCTCCATCTCTCGACAAGTGAGGCAATGAGCTGATGATCAAGAAACGTGAAGTCGCACATCGCTACTCAATAAAATCCAGCTCAACGAAGATGTGGGACGATAGCGGGGGGTGGTGAAGTATGATGGAAATGGTGAGATCTACGTACACTCAAGGGAGCCACAGGACGTCCCTCTAAAAGCAGTCATGATACATGAGTAGCCTGAGATGTAAGCAATGGAAAACCTGCCATCTGCACACATGATATCATCGTTACTTATTAATAGTGGAATCATGATATATTAATTTTTATTTGGTGTCACAATCAACATTAGCCTAGTCTCACAATCAACATTAGTTAAGGATGCTCAGAAACTCAGATGCCATTACTAAAACTAGACATCTTATAAGAAAACCATAATTTAAAAGTGAAAAATTAATTATTTCTTCTTATTTGTGAAATTACGTTTGTTAATTTATCCATTATCCATTAAATAACCATCAACATTATTCCACATTAAAAATTAACAAGAAAAAGTGAAAAATTAATTATTACTTCTTATTTGTGAAATTGCGTTTGTTAATTCATCCATTATCCATTAAATAACCATCAACATTATTCCACATTAAAAATTAACAGGAAAAACTGAAAAATTAATTATTTCTTCTTATTTGTGAAATTATGTTTTTTAATATATCCATTATCCATTAAATAACCATTAACATTATTCGACATTAAAAATTAAGAGGAAAAAGTGAAAAATTAATTATTTCTTCTTATTTGTGAAATTACGTTTGTTAATTTATCCATTATCCATTAGATAACCATTTACATTATTCCAAATAGATCAAGTTCCTAAGTAACTATAGAAACTTCCACAATAGGTTATTCAACCACAACCTCTTCCTCTTAGTCTTCTACTTCTTCTCATCCTCATCCTCTATTTCTTATTCTTCTTCTTCATCATCGACACCAACCACAACCTCTTCCTCTTAGAGCAGGTACACAGACTCGATCATGGATGATGAGATTTGGAACTCTGTCCTACCACTTGGGGACATCTCTTACGAGTATGTCCTTCTGCGTGGCAGATACTGCATCGTATTCTTCCTCCTCGTTGTCGAGGCCAATCCATCTCATTTCTGATGCGAGTTGACTTCGGTCTTCCTCGAGGCCGCAACCTAGTAGCATGAAGCCAATAATTGTAAAAATGACACACATTGAAAAAATTATAAATGATACCAAAACCGACTTATGAAAACCTGGAAATATCAGGGACAATGGTCGGTTGATCAGCAGGCAATGTGATAGAATGGAAGTCACCAACAGGTATCCAAGTAGCACTATAACAGTTAACCAAAGTTCTCATGTGATACACCGGTTCAACATATGGCTCCCACGATATATTTACCGAAGCGCAAGCTGTAATAACATGTACACATGGATATCTCAATGCCTGAAAGCTGCCACAATCACAGTACCTGTTATCCAACATCACGACAAACACTCCACCATTAGTGCATGCACCTTGGTCGTAGCACTTTCTTACCCGAAAACTCTTCTTTTCCCTGTCAAAGGCTATAACATTCCATCGTGAAGCCTCATTCCGTATCCGGTCAATATCAGTTTGAAAATGCTGAGTAAAAAGCATTCCATTTTCCATCCTCTGGTAGGCCATTTAGGACCGGTCAACAAAGTAGTGAACACATCTAAAAAATGTCTCTTGCACTAACCCTGTGATTGGGAGTTTGCACACACCCTTGAGGACCCCATTTACGCACTCCACTATATTAGTGGTCATATGCCCATATCTCATGCCACCATCGTATGCTAATGACCATTTTTCCTTTGAAATTTGTACCATATATTCATATACCTCCTCATTAACTGTTCGGATCTCTTCATGATGTCGATCAAACCTTTCTTGTTGGGGTTCATATGCTGAAAGCATAACATAATAATGTATTAAAATGGATAGTAAATTTTGTTCAAAAAAGAAAGTTTAGAAAACCATAACCAATTTGAGGATCGCCTTCTTTATGGCCTCATCTCTAAACTGCTTATGCACATTACTTACAATATGTCTAATGCAATAACGGTGATAAGCATTCGGCTCAGTCCAAGAAACCCCATCACTACTCACGGCCTCTATAATCACTCGATGACGATCAGATATCCGAAACACGCCCTGTTTCTGCGTGACATGAACACGTACACATGCCAAGAACCAGCTCCAGCATTCAAAATTTTCTTTTTCAACAACAGCAAAAGCAAGTGGCAGAGGAGCGCGATTACCATCCTGTGTGGCAGCAATGAGTAGAACACCTGTATACTTTCCATAAAGGAATGTGCCATCTACCTGAATAAATTGTTTACAAAAGGGAAATGCAGCAATGCACTGTCTGAATGCCCAAAAAATCCTCTTGAACTTCACCTTTGACCGATCAAATAGATGATTTTGGGATACATACTCAACACTGTCCAACTGATAAACAATCTTATTATTGAGAGACAACAATTCCATAAGCTGTGGCAACAACGCATAAGACTCATCCCAATCACCATACACTTTTACAATGGCTTTCTGTTTTGCATTCCAAGCTTTGTTGTATGATACCTTATAGTTATACAACTGTTGAATTCTTTCCTGAATAAGGGCAACAGGAACATCCTGACTTGTTCGTATCATCTCACAAATAACAGTAGATATAAACTATGCATCAAGAGAAGAGTGATCTTGTGCCATGCTGGGATGCAGACAAGTGTGTGGGCCTTCTAATTTGGTTATCTTCCAACATCCATAACATTTATCAAATAGTGCTCTTAATATAAATTTACATTATGACCCATATTTTTTACAACGAATGAGATATTTGGTCTTCTTTGACTCATAAACCACAAATGTGAAATTCCGCTCAATGTGGTATTGCTTTATCACATTTTTCATGACCTGTTTACTTTCGAACTCCTGCCCAACATATATGGCATTATCATTTGATGCAGGCATATTCCCTATAATGTCAGGGAATTCAGAAGCTGGTGTAATGACATCCCAATCAAAAGGTTGTTCACGAGACATTCCTCCAACTAAGGAACTCAAAACTGAAGGATGATTACCACTAACTGGTGGATGTAGTGGATGTCTGTCTCTCAAAGGAACCTCAGAAGGTTCATTTCCAACCACATCATCTCCTGCTGACTCCCCGGATTCTTCTTCCTCAGATAAACTTTCTTGCACTATATCAGCACAGAAAGGGATGTCATCTACATTTCCTTCCAAATTTTGATGATCTTCCTGAATACATTCTTCCACAGGAGTCGTATGAGAAGGAGGCAATGAAGAAGACTGTTGTGAAGGACCGACTTCTATAGAGGTCACAAAGCATGGTTCTGTAGTAATCGATTGCACCACATCAATATCAGAAATGACAATAAATAATTCCATCAAACCATTAATACATTGTTGCCTGAATAACTGAGAATCCTCCATCCAATCCTCATCATCGACTACAGGGTAGTCGCTGTGCCACATACGCTCAGGATATTGAAGATGTCGGTATCTAATTGAAGTGATAGCTTGTCCTGCACTAAATTTTAACCGACTATGAATCTTATTACGAACTTCATCCAATGTCATACAACCATGGAGATTTACCACTTTGACAGGTGGCACACTGTAGCTAAAACCCTGCTCGGTACAAATTACCTCACCGTTGCAATATATTTGAGCAGATATAATTACCTATTAAAAAAAATTTAAAAATTTTATACACTACATTAAAATTTTAAATTATTTAATTTGGTTTTGAATAATTGATTATCTTGAGAATTTTTTATGTATTGATTTATCACTGTTAAGGTATAGTGATTGTGATTTTATCACAAAAGCAAATTTAATATAATGTTTCATAAAGTTTGATTACTTATGAATATATAATCATGACTTGATCTTGAGACTTGCGATTAGTTTATCATTATCTGATAAACTAACCACAATTTATATGGGTAAACTCCTGTCTCTATTATCAAATATTGCAGCAACCGCCAATCTCCTGTCAAACAGCAATGCCTCCTCTCGAACGAGTTCTCAAATGCCTCTTCGTCGACACCTCTTCAGGGATGCCTCTTCGTCGACACCTCTTTGGGGCGTCAGTCTTTTAATTACAAATTTACTCACATGCATGTGAGAGGGTCTAGGGGTATGAAATACATAAATTAATTTAAACGGGCACGCAGGTCCTTACACTTACTGAGAGATGACTCGCAGGTCATCAATACCGAAAAAATGCAATTATTAAAAATTGAATAACAACATACACAAAATAAAACATGCAATTTCAATTATGCATGGTCGGTCATCTCAAGATCAGTCATCACTCATACCGTGTTTTTTGGTATATTTATTATATTATCCGTATTATATAAAATCTATATTAAATACTACACCTCTTTTACAAAAATTTAACTTCATGTGTATATATATATATATATATATTTATTAAAAACATTAAATAAATTTTATTATAACTGATCTAATTGAGATTTACATAATAAACACTTTTTTTATTTTAAATTTTATGAAATTGTAATGTTTTTAGGGCATTCTTCTACTTTTCAAAATATAAGTAAATATATTTTATACTTTATTGATTAAAAATATTATTACTAGTAAATAAAAGTAATTTCATTTACACTTACATCAAAACCATCCATTAAAATAAATTTCTCTAACATAAATTACTTTTTCTAAACATTAAAAATTTTAGACATAACATAAAACATTCAATATTTAGACAACAGACATTCAAAAAATTAAATCATACGAACATTCAACATCAAGAAAATTAAATCATACATAACATTTCATGCATAACATATGAAATAAATAAATCATACACACAATTAAACATACAAATGAAATAAATAAACACAAATAAACAATTAAATTATTAAATAGAAATTTTACCTCAATAAAAGCAGCAAATATTTGTTGAGAAAGAATTTCTGCAGAGCTTCGCAACAAAAATCAGAGGAGAACAATGGGTATTGGGGGGGGGACCCCTCCTTTTATAATTTTTCTCAGCCGGATGCCTGAACGCCGTTCACGCATCCTTCAGCTCGTCCGCGAAGGATGCGTGAACGGCGTTCACGCATCCTTCGCCGCGGAAGGAAGAGTGAACGCCGTTCGCGCATCTTTTCCCGCGCAAGGATGCGTGAATGACGTTCACGCTTCCTTTAGCTGGTCAGCAAAGGACGCGTGAACGCCGTTCACGCATTACCGTCGGGGTCTGCGATGCGTGAACGGCGTTCACGCATCCTTCGTCGCGGAAGGATGCGCGAACGGCGTTCACGCATCCGAGACCCATTTTTAAAAATATCCGAACCCTAACCCCTTTTATCATATTTTAATTTTTTTAAAACCCAGAAAAAAAAAATTAGTCGTTTTCTTTATTTCTAACGAAGTCAGTCGACGTCGAAGCCTCCAGCTGCTACAACCCTACCCTAATCTCGCATTCCAGCGCTACTCTACTGGTTGGATTTGGAGTAGTGGTAACACATGGGTTTTGGGTTAAGGGGTTTGGAAATCTTTGTGTCTTCAAGCGCTTTTGTTTCGGCTCGACCTTGGTGTTGGCTTCTTGTTTCAGTCTTGCCTTGATGCCAGCGTTCGGAGACCTCGGCCGCTCTTATCCCCACCCTGACCTCAAGATCTTCTGATTCTCTCTGACTCTGATCTGATGCAGTGGTTCCTCAATGGTTTTGGGAGGTGGGGTTCGGCGGAAGACGGTTCCCCTCACGTGGTATGTTTCTGTTTTCGGTGGTGCTTTATTTGTTTCCTTTTCTTTGGCGGTAGATCAACTCGAGACCAGTTCAGCGAAGGTTTTAATGGTGTTTTTTGGTATGGATTTTCTCTGTTTTGTTTATTGTGGAAGCCGTCGGTGGTTATTGACAGTGTTGTTTCTAGTTAAGGTTTCTTTCATTTCACGTTTTGTTGAAGTGAGTTTGAAATTTACTGGGTTCTTGGATTTTTTTGGTTTGCATCGGCATGGTTTTGTTGTTTAATCGTGGTTACAAAAGACTCCGTTTGATTTTGGGCAACTGGTGCAATTTTGGAATGGTGAAGACGACGGTGGTCTGGACGATGCTATTGGTGATGAGTGTCTTCTCCAGCGGCGAGAATGAAGTTTTCGATGTCACTGGAAAATGGCAGCGACGTGAATTTTTTGGTGCTCTTGGTTCGAGGTCGTGATGGATGATAGTTCGTGGGTCGAGGTGGGTTTACCCGTGGATCGAGGTGGATATGGCGGGTGAATTTGGCCTTCTGATATTTGAATGTGGAATGCAGTGTGTAGTAGTTTGGATGTGGAATATGCATGGATAGGTGGCTCTATATATGGTTCCCACTTCCCCATAAAGTGGATTTTAAAAAAATACAAAAAAAAAAGGATTTAGTGTGTGTCTCCTTAGAAAAAATTTATTAGGTTCATATATATATATGGAAACTAATCCCTATGTTTATTGATCCATTTGTGATTCTTGATCATATCCGGATGGTAGTATATCTCACACAAATTCCTCTAAATCACTCTCAATTCAATGAAATGTTCCTTACATATCTCATAATCAAGTAAATACCAAAACCATCACATGTACTTAATGAAGAGGTTATACAAATAGATCATGATCTATCTTTTGAGGAAGAACTTGTAGAAATACTAGATCATACATAGAAAGTTCGTTGAAACAAGACTACTAACATGGTAATTATTTTCTAGAGAAATCACCAGTTGGAAGAAGATATGTGGGAACATTATGATTTTATGAAGAATTTGTTTCCTAATTTTACTTACACAAATTATTAATTTCAATCTTGAAATTTATTTTTTTATGGATAGAGTGTAACAACATATGTTTTTTATTGACTGTTTTTATGGAATTTATTTAATTTTCTTGTATACATTGCATTGCATTAAGTAAATCATTATTTTCAAAAGTTACAAAATTGGAATATGAATTCAAATATCTTATATTCAACACATAATTAGAATATTATACATGAAACACTATATTTTTATTTGTAACACATAACAACAACATGGCATATTATACAAGCAATAACTGAGTTTCTAGGAGGAATAATTTTTTGGATATAATTATTCATATGAGACAATTATAACATAACCATTAAACAAATTAATATTATTTCATATAAAAAATTTAAAAATATTAAAATGGTTTTATATAAATATTACATATTGGTAATGAATGATATAATTTTTTATAAAACCATATTTGTTATATTTTTTTGAAATTTAACTACTTCTCATGCAATTCTGTGAAAAAAATAAAATTAATTTTATAAAAGATTAGATATTTAATGTCATAAAATAAAATTCATATTTTAATTTATAATTTTGGAATAATAATATGGTTAATTTTTTAAGTATCCTTCCGAGAAAAATCTTTTTTGGATGAATTGTGAAAAATAATGATTTTTAATTTAAAACTATATTTTCATCTAATTTATCTATAAGGATTAATTTTGTAAATAATTATAAATATTTAATAATATCTTAAATTATCAAATAATCCAAATTATGTTATTGAAATTAATTTAACATTCAAATGGGTTATAAAAGCACAAGAATTTTTTGGATTCTTTTACATTAAAAACATGCAATGATGTCACAACTTTAGAATTAAATTAATATTGATTTTATATGACACTTATGTGATTTTTATTTGAAAAAATTGATTTAATATTTTAATTAAAACATTTTATAATAATATATAGTTTTAACATGGTATTGGACTGAAAATATCAGTAAATGTGATTAAAAATAATTATAATGTTTAAGAGAACAAATAGGTTAACAATGTACTATACCTAAAATTTAAGTCCCAAAATGACATAGAAACATTTCCATGTTCAAAAATATTTTAATATTTCTACCCTAAATACCATTTTCTTTATTTTTTTTATTATTGGATATATGACATGCCAAAAATGTGGGTGTAACTCCATCCCCCAAAATTTACAAGACTCACACTCCTCTTCCACTATAAAAAGGCATCCTCCCCTCACATGTCATCACACCTATCAAGACACATTACATTAAAAAGTTTCCAATAAGAAGATCATATTAATACCACTCCAATAAATATATTCCCTACCTTATAATAAGCCAATAAATGGAATCCCGTTGGTGAAAACCAAAAGGAGTTACCCAAAAAAGATGTAACGTCCTTTATCAAGCTTGATTCTTATTTTTTCATTATAATCCTCATGATCTTTAAATATTATATGATTATATAATATTAGAAATATAATAAATATACATATATGTTATTATATTATGGTTTTATTATACACATTTAAACACTTCCATAAATTGGGAAATGATCATACTATTTACGTGTTCGGTAAACTACCACTTCACAAATTGATGATTATTCATTTTTCCATTACCTCCATTCATGGATGGGAATTATGATGTAAATAATATTAAAATATGATATATATTATATTTTTAATGACATTATTCTTAAATAATTCTATTATAAAACAAACCGTTACAATTTCTTTTTTTAGATGTTAATTTTGTTTGAGGATGTGTGGACTACCTCCCCCTCAATGTGAGGTGATTCGTTCACACACTATAAGGATTTTATTAGGGGTGTGTATAGTGAAAAAAATATTATATATATTACATAATTAGTCTAATTTACTGATATTAGATACATATATTCATATATGTCATTTTCACTCTCTCTTTTAATGCAACAATAAAACAGAAACAACGTTCATGAGTATGTACAGCCTACTGTCTCCATGAATGGTGTAATCCATTTTATACTTCTACATATTATATATTATTATAATACATACATGATTAATAATATTGAAATATATATCTTGTTTTACATTCTGGAAATTCATAAATAAATATAAGGACCATAGGCATAACAAATTAAGACACATGTGATAAACAAAGATGATGTTACCTGGAATGAAACATTAACATAAAATTGTTTACATGTTGGAAATTTAAATTAATAATTGAAAAATATATTTTATAATTTATATTAATATTATTATATGGTAATTCTATATTAAATAAATATTTATTATATAATTCATCTATATGTGTATGATGAGAGTAAAGATACAAGGTAAAGGAATCTAGTTATAGTTTTTATATCATTTAGATACATTTAATGTTCACCACACTTTTCAATTGTGTTTTGTATATAATTCAAATAAATGATTACATTAATTAATATTTTTAAATTTTTTATTTTTTACATATTCATTCTTTTGTCATTATTTCATTTTTTTATTCTTCAAGGGTTACCAAATATGTAAAATATTTTTGTCTAAATTTTCCTTCATTGGGACACATGTTTTGTTATGAAACTATATTGTTTTACAAGGATTGTAATTCAGTTTAAAATTTTCTATCATGAATAATCGTATTCACATGATATAGTATTCTTTATTTAATTGTTTTTCTTACGTTGATTGTAATAATTTTTGTTACCATCTAATAAGTGTTTTTGAAACAATCTCATCAATTAATAAGGAAGATTATGATTATGCACCCATTGATGAAATGTTATAATCAATATCTAAATGAAACTAATGAGTTTTATTATCGTATGTTTTTTAATGATATATCAATGTACTCATAAAATTTTTCAATAATTTGGTACATATGATTATTAAGAAAATATTTTGAATAAAAATTATAACATTGTCCCTTTGCTCGGTGAAAAATATATTTTATTTTAAAAACCGTGTTTAATAAAATAAAAAAAAACCCTTTGAAAATGTATTGTAATTTATTTATTGTTTTCAAATAGTCCTTCAATATTTTATAAATATTTTTCAATCTAAATGATGTTAAGAAATTTAACATGTTTTTAATAGTGTTTTTAATAAATAATTGATATTTTCTTCATGATATGTTTACAAAATACCATATGCAATTATTCCAATTCAAATATTTCATTCTTTGGTTTAACGCATTCCTTTTATGGGGAATGACTCACAGTTACCATTCAGATTCAATATCATAATGGATTATGAATTGATGGAATGATGTGTATGAAACATGTTTCCAATTAACAAGTTATTTTCTTTTGAAACCCTCGTATTTTCATAGGTTATTGTTTTGAGTTGTTAATCAAACCTATATCTGTAACATCATGTTATGATATGATTAAATGATTGTGAGACATATTTCATTTCAGGTATTATTATTGGACTGTTTATGATTTTTGGAACATGTATATATGATATCATTATAATTTGTGTGGGACCTATATCTCCCTCAAAGGCAATAGGTAATTATTTATATCCCATGAGATCGAATAAGATGGTTTTGGGAGTGAACCTTGACTATTATGATTACCATTGGAGTGAACCATTACTACAAAGATATTATGTGAAGTGAACTCATACTACTAATTCGGTAATGGATGTGAAACATGACTACAAAGATTGTATGGGGACTGAACCCATACTACTAATATGGCCTTGGATGAAATTACATGACAACTATGGAAATGATTTGTTAAATACTTATGTGTCTTCTACCATTTAATGTCTTATTCCTATGTTATTCTTTTCTGTTTTATGTTCTATATGTACTAATGATTCATATCATATGAGCTACCATGAATTATTCTATAATTTATTTTATAATCATAATATATAAAGTGTTCGATATTCGAATGTTATGATCTCATCCACAATCACCAATGGTCAAGTTTTGTCATTATTGTCTCCCTTGTTTACACATAGCGAGTATTGTAGCTCACCCCTTTTGTGATTCCATTACCAGGTTATGAAGACTTGTATTATGTATTATGTACCTAAGTAGTTTGATAGTAATAGAGAACCTAGAGGGAGATAATATAGTCCACAAATGTACCAATGTTTCTGTTTTCATGTTTCCAAAGGCACCAATCTAATATTGTCTTGGGGCATTTAATTTTTCCAGTTTTGTGTTTTATGTAAAATTAATTTAGTGGTGATGTATGAAAAGAGAGGGTCCAAATACCAATGACTATTAAAATTTTATATGATTTAAAATTGATAAATTCAAACTACTAAAAAAATTTAATACAATTATACAATAAAATTAAATTATTTGAAAATCAGTTTTGAATTAAAATTCAGAATTTTCACTATTTGTCCAAAAATGTTGTTTTTTATAAAAATCCCTTTAAATAACCCTTATATAATTTTTTCCTTATTAGTTAAAAAATTACATTATATTTATCAAATTATATTTCTCATGTTATCTAAAGTAATTTTATTGTTGTTCACATAAGGGCATAAAAATTTAATCATTTATGAAAATATTTTTTGAAAACATATAATTACCAGAATAGAAATTAAAATTTTCTTATCAATCTGTTCATTAAACATGAAAACATTATAAATAAAATTAAAAAATTAGTTATTAATATAAATATTAATATATTTAATAGCTATGTCATAACTACCCTATTTAAACTGTTATATTAAAATATTATTTATATAAACATTGTGTTGCGAGTAACACAATCTAAGTTAGAGTTGGAAGTTGATAAAAATTATCTAGATGTAGTGTAATAAAAAATGCGTAATTTTTAATTTAATATAACCCCTGATATATTAATTTTTATTGTGAAATTAATTTTATTGATAATATTAAATTAAATGAACCAAATCACATTATCTCATGTTTTTATTGTGTATGAATTATTGATTATCCCATGCTTAATGTATGATTCTTCCCCATATATAATGTGTATAAAAATATCTCATTAGTAGGCATCATGATTTTGGGTGGTCTAAAATTAATAATTTAGCATCATCTACTGAGGATATCTGGAATTTTAGTTTAAAGGAATAAAAAACATACTATATGGGAAGATAATTGTTAAAAGTCATAATGCATTGACCAATTGAATATATTTTGAGGTCAAATTTCCAAGAAACATAAAAAAAATAACGTTCAGGTTGAAAACACCAATATATCCTCATGTAAATAACTAATTGAGTAACATGGAATTTGTGGGATGAGTTATATTATCTATTTCAATGGCGATCTAACATTACGCTTCACATTAATATACATTATGAATAATGAATGATCCTTCCTACATGGGATCAAACATTGGTGGCTTGATTCCATGTTTCATCAGAATTATAAGAGAAAAAAATACGTCACCATAGTGAAGGATATTAGGTAAGAAGTTTTTTGAATGGTCATTTTATCCTATTGCAGTTCCCCTCTTAATTGAGCGAGGTGTGGTTATAGTACTATTCAATGGATTCAAACATAGTTATTTGGACATCTTCTTTATTTTATTTCATCATTAAATCATAGAAAACTATTTTGGAGTGATGTAAATAGAATATTTAAGGGAAATAATAAATATATTCGTCACAATAGTGAGTATGGGGTCACCTAGGCTTAATTATAATCCATTGTATGATTTGATCAATGGGTGTTGGGGATCATGTCCATAAACATTTTTTATCTTGCAAACTATTTTCTGCCATTTTTTAGATAAGGTATTGTTTAACACCGTAATCTATCAATTCACTAGGTAATTGTATTGAGAAACTTGGTTGGACTAGATTTTTTACTTGGAAAAAAATTTCATCATATTGGAATCCTATAATTTGGTTTCATTTTCTATGAGATTTGAGTTAATAACACAAAAACTGGTTGATGATATCGGACATCTTGAACTCAATCATGGGAGAATATTTTACAACATTGAGGGGAATTGAATATACTCACTTTGAGAGGAATTGTGTTGTGGTTACAATGAACATTCCCAAGTGGGATGTGGCTGGTGTGTAAATTCACATGACATCGATTCCCCATACTAGAAAGGTCCTAGAATACATTATGGTGAGGATAATCACCATCATTAGATGTCAAAAATTTTAATTGATCTAACATAGTTCATAACTCCAATTGTGCTCATTTAAATCATGGAATATGGTGGGATATAAGTAACATGTCGTCTAAATCTTGTGGATTATTTCCAATCCAATATAATGGGAACCAAGAAATATGGATTAGAATTACATCATATCCTAAGGGTTATCATATACTTTGATGAATTAGATTATAATTCCATCCAACTCATTTATATATATTGTCCTAACAAGGTTATACCCACTCTAGTGTGTGAATTGTGCTCTAGGGTGATGCATTAACTAACACTCAGCTTGACCTAGTAGTAGTTTTTATTCTGGAGAAACTCACCAAAGGGAGTTATCCAATTATGGATTCCAAAATTAGTGGGGAAACCTTGTGTTCCTAGAAACGATGCACTAGTATCCAATTGGTTTATCATTTTCCAATCACCATCATTAAAAATATTAGGGGGGACGACCCTCTGGTTTTCTGTATGAATGATTAGGCAATTATGGTTAGGATATATAAGAAAAAAGGATAAACTTCCATACAAATAATCATGAATGTTCAATAGCCAGGTAACTTGAGTTACCTCTACACTGAAAGTAAAAGGTCATTGGATAACAAGAATGCTCTATTAGGGGAATTATCTCTTTATTTATGATGATGTAGTCACCCATGACCTATATGTTTACTAACTCACTATATCCCTTCACGTTCTTGTAGAGGAAATTAATTTGCAGTTCTAGATCGAGAATAGTGATAAAATCCTAACAATCTACCTCTTTGTCAGTTTATACTTATTATAGAAGGAAAGTGTATGAACATATGGATTTTTCTACGGTAATGAAGTTGATCCCCATCTTAAACTATTAATCATGGGGTTACTGATCCTTCCACTGATCGGGCTTCGGGATACACCATAAAAATGTATCTTTGAACACAACATGTACTCATCCATTAAGAGGATACCCTCATATGTGTCACAATCATCAATGGTTAGTTATTTTGGAACAAAATGGGTGGCCACAAAATCTACTAGTTCTTGGACATTGATGGGCTTCATAAGAACAAAATTTATATCAATCTTCTTGAGGGTCACTAACCATCTTGTCAAATTTGTTGTCAGAATGGTGTGATTCATAATATAATTTGGTGGGTCTATGCTAGACACAATGTGTATCTTATTATGTTTTAGATCTCAAATATTGTTCTGATAAATCCAAACCAAACTATCTATTACTGATATGGGTTTATTTATTCTCTATGTCTAGGATCATGTGAATAAGATTTTATAAAATGTTTTCCCGTCCCACAAATTTTTTAAGAAATAACAGAACAAATGAACTATCAACATGATTTCAAATAGATGACCAAAGGATTTTCGTAAATTCATGGCATCAAAACTAGAGGATTTTTTAGGTACTAAATAATTATCTCAAATGAATTATCGAACTCCTTACACTTTTTTAAAAAGTTCCATTTTATAAATACCCTATAATGTATTAAAATTGAATCACATAATGAATATAAATTTTTTAATGTACTATTATTGGATTTTAAGGACATGCAACTCACGATGGTTCCTTGGGTAGGCAATTGATTTACTTCCATGATCTTCTATATGTCAATATAAATGTCTATGTACCTTAGGACACGACTATGAAATTTACCAAAGATAACCCTAATTGGGAACCTAATGGTTTTAATCTAAATTTGTTAGGAGAAGAATAATATGAACACTATTACATGATCCTTTATATGGTTATAACACATGAGAGATTTGAACACCCGGGAAACCATGTTTCATTCATCCCATGTTTTCAATATTTTTAATGATGAGTTTAATTCACCCATAAAAAGTTTATCATGACCTCATTAATCCTAAGGTAATAGCATTAAACAATATGGTCCCTCCAGGTTCCCTAATGGTGGTGGATTACTCAGCCTTAATTTATATCCGGATTAGGTTATACTCGTAGTATCCATCCATGAAAAAGATTAAATGAAACCATAATGGTTCATTGATAAAAATATTTATCATTGAATGTGATAAACATCCTTTATAAAGTAGTGGATGAGTTCCAATAATTCAATATAGAATAAAATTTTCACAATCATATTCCTAATTGGCATTATTTTTCCTATGAATTTGGTGAACTTGACTTCCTTGATGATGTTTTCTATGGAAATCATTTCAACATCTGCCAAAACCCCAACACCATGAGTAGGTTTCATTTTTATGGGTTGATGATTGAACTCAAATTGAATATCTAGGAGGACGATATATTGGAAGATGATCTGAGGTACTAGCCCAAGATTCTTTTCATAGCTCAATGAAAATATATCCCAATTCTAGTTTAGAAAGGCCACATACTGCTTCTTCTCTTGTCGGGGCCTGGCTCCATTGATCAATGCCATCCTTTGTTATTAGTTGGTAACAAGGGTCACCTATGTTAGATCACAAATGGTGTTGTAAACACACTCTTAAAATTCCTGAGGGGTATCCGATGAATACTCGTTTTTGTCTAAGGTAGGGGAAATAGTAGGTGGAGGTAGCTCTTCTAGGATACACATCATTGGGGAATCATCCGTTCCTACAATGGAACACATGAAATACATGATTGAGGGGTTTCTTCTACATTGAATCTATGATGAAATAAGAAATTTACATGATTCCATCTGACCATCGTCTATGAAGAGAAAATGTGATGTCAAAGAAATGGTGATGAGTTGGCTTTTGATGAGTCAACCAAGATATTTTTGAATTGTAGGGATTTTCACAATTTGTTACACATAGGAAAAAAAATTTATAACTACATTGTTATAGTGGATTCTAGTTTCCTATAATGGCATCCATTGTAGGAATATGAAGTAATATGTGAGTGTTTCTTCTTCTTAAGAATTCCTAAACCATTTTTCCTTTAGACAATGATGAAACCCCCCATGTCTGCAATTGTGGCCTTTAAAAGATTAATAAAAAGGGAAAATATTTCATCCAATGTTTCTTATGGACTGGCTACAATGGTAATCATTTCATTGAGATAATTATTTTTTTCAAACCTATTAATTTGAACATTATTTCCCACCATCTTATTGTATATGAAATCTATATAGTGGGCTTCAAAGTAGTCGTAGGGTGATATATCACCCTAAAGTACATATATGCCACTTGTTAGCTGAGATGTGGACTATAGTGTGAATATAAATACAATAAAATCCAAGTAACATGTTTTAGTTTGTATCCTGGGACAGTTAGATGAATTTTTTTCTAGACATCGAGCCACCAAACTCTGTCTTCATCTGAACAATTCCATGCATTTTCTTCTCTCTATTTTCATAACCTTCAATTGATATGTTTGGGGGAGTTATATTTTTTTCTATCATGATCATATTTTGGATCATTGGAATCGAGATGAGTCTCATCCCGGAATCAGTATCCACCAGGATGCATGGGATTTTCAAAATACTGAGATAATATGTGATGTATAGTGTTTATATGATCCCATTCATGATAACTCCCTCTCCTTCACTATAAAACAAGATGATGGCCTTTAATTAATCTTTAACATATTCATATTTATAGTAGTTATATATGGAATGTACCTCAGCATCAAAAAACTAGAGATATTTTCAAGGGATCTACAAGAACCACTTAAACCTCCATTTATATTTAATAAATGATGGTTTTGGTGAAATTCATAAATGCCCATTTGGCAACGTTGCGAAATAGTTGAATTTTTTTAATTATAAAACCCATAATTGGATGTTTCTAATTACTTGTATACATGTAATGGATGGGATTTTATCTCTAGGTAATCCTCAGGATCCATTATCATGTTTCCTTAGCTGGAATGCTTTGAGATCTATTTATTTTAAGCCATGAGATTGATCATTAGGAAGACTCGAGGTTAGTAATGTTACAGATTATTATATATATTGGGATTTTATGATCACATGGAATCTGTTGTCTCACCCCATTATATACATGATACATAGGATCATTTCATAGTGAGTGACTTTTATGAGAGAAATTTTTGGAATGGTAGGTCACATACTATAAGGCCCCAGCCTTAAACCTTACTTAATCTTGATTTATTACAAGATTAAACATTGAGGATCTATTCAAGTTTAGAGTTTTAGAGAATTAGATCATAAAACATGCATTAAATTCCACATTTAAACAAAGTGGCTACATTAAAGATAGTATTCAGTTTATCCCATCAATGGAAACATATTTCAAAATAAAGCATGGATTATTTCTTGACACTATCATCATAACATGTACCTTTCCCTTGACCTGTGAAAAACATTTCAAAAAAACTTGGGATGAGCATAAAAAGCTCAGTAAGGGTTATAAAAATATGGAAAGGAAACATGAGTTCATATATACACAAGAATGAAATCATACTTTACCCATAAAACATAGGCACTTTAACATACCTCATAAAATCATGAATAAATCATAGAAATCATAGGACATAAAAGGTAACTTGAGGCATTCATAACATTCTTACGTAGGGAGTAACCCTCTTGGTTATGTTTGGAATACCCACCACAATATATTCCCTAAATCTCTTCGGAGAAACCTTAATGTTTCACTCCTTCACGTTACCCAATACATTGGAGAGCTATATCGGGCTCACCCACCCCTAGTTTATCATAGAACCACCCGTCTTCATAATAATGCCCAAGAACCTCAACATAATCGTATGACATAAAACATGCATAAAGGAAACATAACATTTCCACATTTCAATAAAAATATATCAATAAAACACATTGATATAAAAAAACATATGAAAACCATGTTCAATACCAAAATAAAAGAAAAGTAAAAAATGGTATTTATTTTTCTTTTAAAAAGAAGGTATGTCTTGTAGAGGAAGTCGAAACTCAAATAATGGTCACGGCGGCGGAGAAGTCGTTGTCGCCGCATAAGTATGACAACAACATTAACTTTTGTCGTTTAGTAAATGCTTCGTCTAAAAATATTCCTTTTGAATAAACGTAAAAGTCAAAGGGGTTTATACACAGTATAAAAGAAAGTTGTGTATAAAAAAAATATACCTCAATGAATAGAGATTGAGATGAAGTCCCATACAAAGACGGTATCCTTGGATTAAGGATAAATCAATTACATAATTATGTGTGACAAAATAATACACGAAATATAAGTGTATATTAAGTGTAAAACAATCAGAGATTATTCACACATATTCATAGAATGACATATTAAAGGAGTATAAGTTTATCCAAAAGAATCAAATTTGGGTTAAGAAGTTCCCTTGCAAAAATTTGACAGCCTAACGGCGTCACTACAAAATTCAGAAAATGAGTTGATGAGAGATAAAAAGGGTATCTCATCACATGTTCATAATATTTAAATCAATAAGGATATAGAAGAACATATCCCAACATAATAGTATGTGAATTAAAAGACATAACAAAATAAGTCTTTGAATAAGAGGAGGGTGAATGGTTCCTTTACCGACATGGGTATCTTTCAAAACATACACCCCGTGAAAGAGGGACAATACAACATTGATGTAAATACTCATAAATGAAATTATATTACACAATGAGTAAAATAATGGGAATTACAGACACCACTCAAAGGAAATTGTGGCAAATGTAGCATAAATCTCACGGGAATAAAAGTGAGATGAAAAATCCCTTACCAAAACTCGGCAGCCTAACGACGCCACTTAAAACATCCAAAATGGATTGATGAGATCAAATAGGGTCTTTCATCATATTAACATAAATTTTACAGAAATAGGAATATAAAATAACATCCCCCAACATAACAAAGAGGAGCTTAAAAGAAGTGACATAAATGAGAGTACTTAAAAAAAGAGAGAGGTTAGATCTCTTATGAAAATTTTGCAGCCTAATGGCGCCACTCAAAACTTCCAAAATGGATTGATGAGAGAGAGTAGGGTCTCTCATCATATGAACATAAAAATTATAGTAAGATTAATATAAAATAATATCCCAATAACAAGAAAGATGAGCTTTAAAAGGAATGACATAAAAGAGTGTACTTAAAAAGAAAGAGAGGAGTAGGATCCCTTACCTCAAGTCCGACTTGTCTTGTTCATTTATTTATATTCCTGAATAATAAAAATTGGTAAATTTATAATTTTCTAATTACATCATTTATAGATTATTATTCAGTTCATCTCACATATTACAATGTTATAATAACTGTTTAGAAATGTTAGCTCATATCAGATGGTTTTGCCGATGTTTGGTACATGAGTCAAAAATGAACTTGTTTGAAAAATGATTTCCCATGTAGTTATATGTAAATAATTTACAGAATAGTATTAATGATTCAAATATCATATAAATCCAGTACATATTCATTTTATACTATTCCATATCATTTGGATATAAAAAACAAAAAGCACCGTTCATGGAGACGATAGGCCGTACGTACGCATGAACGCTACTTTCATTTTTGTTTGTCATATTAATGGAATTAAAAATAAATGATATATATATATATATATTATATAATTCCAGTATAATATATATGTTTTATAGGTCACATTTTCATTAATTTCATTCTTTATACATTCCATTTATTTCATGTATGAGTCACATCACTTGAGGGGGCGGTAGTCCACACTTTCTCATATGAAATTATCGCAATTACACAACATGAAAAAAATAAAGGTATGTTTTAAATATAAAATACAGAAGAATATTGTAAACATAAATACCATATATATCATATATAAAATACAGTTACATCATAATGGTCACCTTTAAAGGTGTTAAAATATTATTGAACAATCATCGTTTCGTGAGACAGAAAATCACCAACCACAGAAACAGTATGTTATTTAACCATTAGATGAAGGTGTGTGTAAGTGTAGCTCGAATCCTTCTTATAAAAACATCCTAGTATATTTAAGATACTGTAGTTGTTACAAAATAAATTAATAAAAAGAGTTTAGAGGGTTGGAGAAGCAAAATAAAACAAAAGGACTCAAGTGAAGACATTACCTTAAAATCGGGTAACTCCCTTTGGTTTGAGCTCAAAGGCTTCCTTGGGAAGACTTCTGCCCAAAGTTAGGCTTCAAGGAGTTATAGAGGGATGTGGAGAGACAAAATGGGAAGGTTTTGGCCGAGCCAAAGGCTTTGGAAGTGTGGGTAAGGAGGTAGAGGTGGGGGCCTTTTATAAGAGGAGAGGAGGGGCACTCTTGGAATGTAAGGAAATGTTACTTTATTTTAGAATGAGTTTCGGATTTTAATGGCCCCAAATAGATTTTTTTAGAGGATAAGGTGATAAGGGTTCTAAAGATTCCCATACAATAGGTTTTGGACATGTGTAGGTCTTATAATTTACATTATCTGTCCATTTTATTTAAATCATTGAATAATGAGGTCATCGCTGCATCATCATGATGTCATAAATAATTTAATTTATTTAACGTCTAAAAATTATAAAAAAAATACTATGATGTAGGAAAACTTTTTATCTTTCCAATGACTATTTATAGTCAAAAATATTACTTGTATAACCCCATGTAAAAATTGTTTTAGTAAAACAACTCATGTTTGTGTCATTTTTACTTTAACATTAAATAAAAAGGTATTTATGTCATTTTCCAACCAAAGTGGATCCATGGGATCCCAAAGGTGACCCATGGATTGTCTTGGTCTTCCATGACTCATCCAATGAGGTTAGTACATGTGTCTAGGTCATTTTATTTTATTAAAACATTATTCTTACCTTAAACTAAACTAATTACCTCTAATCACGATTAAAAACTTAATAAGTTACTATTCACCAAAAAATTATTTTAATCCCATTGAACCACATTTTACTTCTTAATGACAACAATTTAAGTAGGATTTTTGAAAAAATCAAAACAAAAATATGAAAAAATTTCATTTAAACGGAAAATCAGTTTTTATAAGTACCACTTTGTGGTTTCACTATTCATCAAAAAATGATGTTTTATCAGAAAATTTCCAAAAATTCACCCTAAGCTATATTTGATATTCCGAATTCAAAAATGATTTCTATTTTACAAAATTCAAAACATATAAGTTTCATTAATTAATTTAATAATTAATTCCTGCTGTCAAAACAAATAGCGTGTTTTTGTGAAACAAAATGTATCAAAAGATTGACACTAGTTTTAGTCCGATTTCAAAATGAAATTAAATCCAACGACCACTATTGGATTAAATGGTAAATATATATTCAAATTTCACTTTAAAACCATTTCAAAAGATAGTAAAATCATATAAATAAATTATATTAAAAAGTGGTTTTGAATTAAAATACAACATTTTTCACTATTCATTAAAAATTGAACTTTTTCGAAAAAATACAAAAAATTTACAAAAAGTAAATTTTGATGTCCCGATTCTAAAGAAGAATTTTATTTTGTCAAATATAACACATAAAATTGTAAAAAAGTGGATTTAGAAGAGGTTCTCCATCAAAAGGTGGTTAATCGACCTTTGAAAGAATATTAGAATGTGTACGCTTGAAATTGGATTCATTCGCATTTTTAATCCTCTAACATTTATTGTAAAAATTAAAAATATTTTACAAACATATATAATCATTTTTTAGTTAGTTCTATTCATTCCTTCCATCACAACAGTTAGGCGTTAACTACCGTTTAAAATAATACTATTTTATTATTAGAGTGCAACGTAAGATTCCCAAGAAACTCATTGTTTCATATTGGGTACGCCATCGAGCATATCATCCCATTTAAAGTAATATTAATATTTTATTCAAAAATATGGATAAATATAAAAATTTCATATTCTTTATCTACCTGGGGTGTTACACATACAAACTAGTTCCCCCAAATAGGTAGAGAAAAATGGTTAATAGCTATAGGATTTTCCCTCTGTTAGTCTTGAGAAAGGGTGGTAGGGCATATTGAGTTCATTAATTTCATAATGTGTATAATGCTACCATATATGGGGTCTCGGGTTTTTGTGTCAGCTGGATTATTTATGATCTCCTCGGTTCACCAATTTCTGTTAGATTTCAATTTAACTCAATGATTATTTGGATAATTATATGATTATTTCCAATTCCTTTTTTGGTTGATTACAAAAGACCATTATTTGGTAGTTTTTTCCAGGTAATGTGATGTGGTGGATTCAAAATGGTTAATTAATATTGTTTTACCTGAAAATAGTGTTTTTTTTTCTTTTTTAAAACATTAAAATATAAGCATTTGTTTTCACATTGAAATGTTTTTGGTATCACTAATGTATTCAACCTGGTTTGGAAAATCAATATAGTAAATGATTTTTAAATGATTTTTAAGTTAAAAATATATAAAATCATAATTTAATATATATTATTTTAAAAATTATAATTAATTTTTCTTTTATTTCAAATGAATTGCATTGGGAAAATAGATTTTTGGGCTAAACAAGTGAGTTTTATTACTAATTCCTAACATTTTTTAGTCCTATCCCATGTTCAGTTTCAACATGAGTTCGATTGGCCTAGGATATAGTTGATTATTGTGTTTGAATGTGACCCATGGGGTTACATAGTGTTAGTGTGGTCATCTGGTTTGGTTGGTTTATTTTTATAGTTATTGTGAAGTTCATTTTCTTGTATTAAAGGAAGATAAATTTGGATATTTCTTTAACATTAGGGATACTTTCATTATTTCAAATATTATGATTATCTATTTATTTTTTGGTGTAATATTTCACATTATACACTATGTTGATGTCCTTTAATAGTTTCCATCCTATGGCCATTAGGAATACTTGTCGGGCCATGCCATAGATTGTCTAATTTAATGGGTACAGGGTTGGCCCAGGATAGTTTATGACACAATCCATAAAATTTATCTGACATATCAAGTTTATATAGAGCTTAGGGAAACTATATGTGATTTTTATGGTCGCGCAATGATCCCGTAAAAGGGGTATCGAACATCCTAAACATGAATGTATATTTCGATAGATCTTGGGATCAAATGGACCTTGTATTTTAATATTGAGAATCTAAATTTTCGGGTTCCTACCCTAGAATCTAATAACTATGGTGAAGTCTCCATCACCAAGTAATCCATTACTAGGGAATATAAGAGGTTAATTAGATAATTTATTATGTTCCACATTCAAGGGGTTTTCATCAATTGACATGTGTTATCCCTCTTTCATATATATGAATATTCATGGAAAGGAATATCTTTGGAACATGTTCTAAATCCATAGTGTTTGTTTTTAAGAAGATGTGGGTGTATCACTGATTAGTTTGATTGTTTCACGTGTAGGAATTACTTTCTAGATTCTTGGAAGGAAGAGAGGACATACATATTTGTTGATGTAAATTTAGTGATGATACCCATGGTAGTTTGTGAGATCATGTGGAAGTCATTTTTTTATTGATGGGAAACATGGAGGACCAATATTCTAGTTAATGGGAGCACAAGGGGGGGGGAGAAACTCAATGACCAATATATATAGGTAGGGGAGGACATCTAATTTAATTGTTAAGATGATATTAACTCCATGATGGAAATATAATGATAAGAGAGAACCTCAACACTGATTCACCCTGACATGGGTTGGCCTATATCAAATTTCAATGATGCCATGAATTTATAAAATTATCCAGGATATCCCATGAGACTGTTGGGATCTCGATAAAAATTTGGATAAGGCATATCATTATTGACATTTAACTGTATCTGGTGGGATTCTCTAGTGGTATAATGGAAAAAAATATCCATTGAAGGGTCCCCTTATTGGGAGGTGTCATAGGACATCCCTTGACATCGACGTCGGGTGATATTGACTATGGATAGTAGAGTTGAGGTGAAGTTCAAAATCTCTTTGGAATATGGGGTGGTTGGTGCTAATTTTTGTGTGTCCTAGTGGGAGAACATCATGGGATATCACATGATATAGTCAATTATGGTATAACTTCAACATCATCTAATTCCTAGTCATAGGTGATTGAGTTGATAGACTTATTTGGTTGATGCTTCTAAAGAGGTTCTATAACAATACTAGGGGTGTCTTTCCTTGGTGTAGCCCTTAGGGGAGACGATGTCAATAATAATTAGATTCCTCCATGTTCTTTTGGGACATATACCATGTCTTGATGACACTATTGTACTCAAATAATTGCACCATGGTTTTTAAAACCCTCCTCGAGAGGATATTAGCACGTAAGATGGGGCATGGGTGCTCGGTAGCTATAGGACTGACCAATGTTGTAGATGTATTACAGTAATGGAATGTATATTAACCAATATTCCACATCCCCCAATATCATAAAAAAATTTATTTTAGTAAAGGATATATGATGATGATGTCAATACTAAGAGTGCCCAATTGTAATAGGTCAGATTCATATGTTAGTTTCAAGGTAGACCAGACATTTTTAATGGGACCAATCATATAATGTTGGAGTCAGATAAAATAGAAATACATATGTTCCATATATGATACAATTCAACAAGATTAAGGAGAAAATTTTCTTGTTGGGTTCACCATTTCTATTTTTGATTCATATTATGGTCCTTGACATGTCACATTGTGGGGAATCTATTTCAATTTATTCCCACATTCAAATGAGTGGAATATTTCATCACATTCATCGGTGATGACTAATCCATGATAAAAATGTGATATTGGGAAGATAGTTTATTATTCCATAGAATCTTAAATATAAATTTTTACTTATTCCATGTATCCCTATAAGATTAGGAAATTTTCCAGGAACTCATTTTTAGTGAAATATCTATATGGACGCTAGTTAATTATAATGCCTATATCTCATAAATGAATAATGATTTAGGATGGTGTTTAGTCCTACTAGGTATCTATAGGAATTTTCTATATTGGGTATATGGGGTGCCTTTAAACCTTCCAATTTATGAGGTAATATCATATGAGATATCACATGATTAGAACCCATGTCATCACATGTCTATCATGATGTAATTGTAATCATGGTAATATGTAATCAATGTTTTTTTACCTTTGGGATCTGATGATCATTTCATGGGGTATGTATTTTTGTATGTGAAATGATTTTAAAGTCATTTTGAGAATAAAATAGGGTTAAAGTATTCTATGGATATGATGGGTAAATGATTAATGTATTATAGGGGATATATGGTTATATTTTTTACATATTGTGCAGATGGAATGGGAATATACTATTTATATGGATTGATGGATATATTTTCCCATAGAATAAAAGATGTGACACATGGATGAGGATTTATGTCCCACATATTTAATATCTCATGGAGATAGATCATAATTACATATGGAGGTAGGTTGGGGAGGTGTGTCCCTAGGATTAACGATTTCACACATGGATGGTTGATCAGATGGAATTATTGAGGAGGATCTTGGAGTTTTATCCCAAGAATGGAAAACATCTATACTTGGTGGTTGATCAGAATACCCTATAAACACAAGTCGAAGTATTTATTTCTTATTAGAGAAGATTTAACACAAGGATGATTTATCATAATTCCCTTTTGAGGTGTACCATGAGGGTGTGACCTTTTCAGAGATTAATTTACACCTGGATGGTTGATCAGAATGCCAAATTAATGTGTTTGAAAATTGTGTTTCCCATTGAGATAACATTTCACAGAACGGTTTTCTATAATAATACACAATAGAGGTGTATCATTAAGGTTTTTACCTAGGAGGAAATATTTCACAACAATTTTATTTATTACGATTACAAATTGAGTAAAATAATGGATTTTTTCCCTATAAAAGAATGTGTCACACATAGGTTGATTATAAATCCCTATTAGGGCTGATCAATGATGTGTCCCTATAGGATTGAATATTCCACACATGGGGTTTTTATTATAAATAACCATTTAGGAGGATCATGTAGTTATGTACATAGGATGGATGATTTCACACATGGGAAGTTTGTCAAAATACCCTATTGAGGTTGATAACGAATGTTTTTCCGACGATATGAATATTTCAAGTTGATTTGGTCGATGGAAATTCCATATTGAGGTAGATTATGGAGGTGTGACCATAGGAGGGACGTTGTTAATCCTGGGATGTTTATCATAATTTTTTATTAAGGTAGGTAAAGTAGTTGTGTCCCTTGGATGGATGTTATCACTGTTGTGTTTTCGGTTGTCATGTTTGATCCATAGGGACATTATGTACATACATTATTTAAGATACCAGGATCCAATCCTATTTTCTTTGATTCAAATGATTAAGGTCCTTTGACATGATATATCAATTTATATCAATGTCATGTTGTATGGATACTAATTTTGTGAATGGAGCTTCAATTAAGGATGGTGTGTGTTTAATCTATAGTTAAAGGCCTCTATGGGTGACTCATATCCCATGTAGGGGGAGAGTATGGAATACAATTGTGATTAAACTTTTGTAATCCCATGTTTATGATAGATGGTAAGAGGTGTGAGGTTATCCAATTTTAATCACACTCAAGGCATATTGTGTCCATCGCATCAGGTAAGGTTCTTTCTTTTTCTTCATGTATTGACATCATTTTTATGTCATTTATCATCGTATGACTAGGATGTGGATATGGGATGTTATATGTTGTACATCATTGACATTAATAAGGCCACTCCTCTGGGTGGCCACATCATGAAGGGAGTGATATTATTCACAATGAATCCTATCAATGAATGGTTCATAGTTTCCTATGAACATTCCACCCATAGGGATAATGTGACCACCAATCATGTACCATTATTTAAGACATGGGGTAGGAAATGTCTTCGATGAGTGGAAATATAAATGACCTAGGTTAGGGTTAATACACTCTCAAGAAACATACCATAGGGTTTCTATGCTTAAATTAAATAGATATGGTGGGGACCTTAAGCGTACATGATGTAATGTGTCTAGAAATAGGACTCTGTGGTACAAGAAACAATAGTATTTTCTTTGTTTCTGAATTTCTCATTTATTGATATAGTGTCTTATGGAACATGATCTTCATGGAAGGGTGTTATATGAGATGAGGAACCCAAGAAATTCACATAAGTAGTGATTTTCAATTATTAATTCCATATAATAGGATGTCTCAGTAAATATAGAGAACACAAGGAGGTTAGGGGTTTAAATAAGGTGAATAGTTTATGAAATATAGCGACACTATCTCCAGGTAAATTCTAATTTCCAGAGGTAAGATTCATGGATTATGTGTTTCTTATAATTCCTCTAGTTCCCCTGATGTAATTAATCTTCCTCATAGGGCATGAAACTTCATGAAATTCATCTACAATTTGGATGGTGGTTCCTATGAAACGATTGGATGATGTTTCATGAAAAATAGATACATTGTTGGATCAATTTAGTATTCACTCATAGTTCTTAATAGTATCATGAACTCATTGTATCTCTTAGATATCTAAAGATCCCTTATATCAAACAAAGCTAGATTTATTGGGTATTTATAGGGATTTAGGTTTTTTCAAAGGATGCACCCATTAAAAAGTAATTATGAGATTCAACAATTTATGGGGATCCACAAGTATGAAAATCTATTAATGGAAGTTACCATAAACCCTATCCACATAAATGTGATCTGTTACAAGGGTACCACACTATAGAGATTATATCATTATGCCTACTCTTCGAATATACCGTCATTTCCTTCAACCACTATCGATCGTTTAAGTCTTCACGAAAAGGATCATTACATAGATTTTTGGGAATTTTATCCTAGATTCACTCAAAAGGGGTTAGGGAAACATCATCCTCTCCAGTGAAATTTGTATCTGTGTATCAACTATAATCATAATGATCTATAATAAATGTGATTTCATGGAAACTAGGTGCCACATTAGGGATAAAGTAAGGGATTGAAACAAAAGTGGGTTGTAAAATAATGAGTCTGAAAAAAAAATTATTTTAGATCAAAAATTAGTTCAGTTAATATTATCATTGGATAGTTGAAATTAAACAATTGTTTCAAAATTCCATTATTCTCCAACGAAAAATTCATAAAAACCTTTTTTTATAGGAAATATCATCATTCATTGAATCATTTTATCAACATCTAAATAATATCAATATAAATTTCATCATGTATGTTAAATGATTTAGCATATTCTGTTTAATACCAAGGATTATATAAAAAAAGAAAAATAAATAATTACATATGAATAAAAGGATTATTTTTTTCTATTTTTTTTGGAATTTTTTTTTAACAACATGATTTCACCAAAACCTAGTAATTACATTACAAATAATATTAAAATAAAAAATAAGGAAAGAAATTTATATTTTTGAAATTGATGAAATCAAATTTCAAATTTATTTTCAACAATAAGATGGTGGGCTGATATTCTTTTTAAATAACCATAATAATCATTTTCTATCAAATTTTGGATTTGGGAACCCTATGGAATCCAATGCAACAATTCATCCAAAAATGAATTCATTGACAATATTCTAGAATAATAATGTCAACAATGAAACATGACATGATTGAATAAATATGATAACTGCTACCATATGTGATGGTTTCTACTATTCCTTATATGAATTTATATCATGAAAAATATTATATTTTGATATAAAAATAAAATTATTCATGTGATATAATCCATTATCTAATGTTAAAATATTTAAAAGAAATATCAATCCCTAATTGAATTTAATTAAAAAATAAAATATGATATGGAAGTTTTTCTCAATTTTTTTTAAACAAGAACACATTTTTTGGCTCTAGGGTAATGTTAAATGTTATGGTTTTTTGAATTAGACACCACAGAAATAAACTTTTCATTATATTTTATTTTTAATTTTCCCAATGTGATATTTTTGGTTCTTTAATAAAATTTTCATCATGTTTATCCATTAAATATTCCAAAATATATACTAATCTAACATAAATATATTAAACTATAGATATTTCTTTTATTACATTGAAACATGATTTCATCATTTTGTCATGTGATTGTATTATATAATAAAATTTTTTATTACTAAATATAATTTTATATATCATTATCTAATGATTATGATTTTAATATTTTATGATAATTATCAAGAAATTGAAAATAATAGTGAAAATATTATATCATGTTGTCGTGTATCACTAAATATAATTCTATTTTTAGAATAGAAATTCATGTGTATAGTAGGGAGACAAGGTCATCTACATGTGAATCCTTAGGTCATGATAATATAATAATAATCATCAGAAAAATATACAATTTTAATTTTGAAATTTAGGGGACATTATTTGAAAATAACTAATGGATACTAAGTTATTAATAAGAAAAATAATATGTAGATGAAGCATGACACACATAGGTATATATCCATTAATTCTCATCCTTAATTTATCTTAGTGATATTGGATATATCATAGAATACTTTACATATTACATGTTTCCACAAATATGATATGTAAGCTAATAATAAGTTACCTCCATTGATTTGATTTGAAATAGAACATTATTCACCAATAACCCATGAAAGTCAACAGATATTCCATCTATGTCATAGTCTGAACTCAATAAAAAAACACATTATATAATCAATGTTTTTTTATATATTTGTGATATTTAATAAAAAATCCATAATAATACATTCAAAATCATGTTTAGTAACCATTTGATTTAATCAACTATTTAAACTCATAATAAAAAAAATATAAAATAAAAATTGAAAGAATAGACCTTCAAATTGGAATCATCACATGATATCATTTATGAATAAATGTGTGGGTATTTAATTCAACTTATTCATTCATGATTATACTGGTAAAATTTAATATTAAATAATAAAATGAAGAAAAAAATCTATTACATGAATCTTATATTAATCTACCATTTTTAGAAACATGTACCTTCTGATAACTAAAATACGAATCCACATAATATATCATAATCAGATATAAGATCACATGATTATAATGGAGAAGAAAAATTTCAATGAAAATTCCATGATTTATACCCACTCTTACCTTATACATTCCTAGAAATGAAATTTTATTATTGATTTTTTTGATCCCTTGGAATATAAATTCATTGAACTATTTGCACATAGTATTTCTGTTAGATTTTACAACATATCAAGTCCCTGAATTTTGAATTTACATTTATCTCCATAAACAACAAAATCATGACATTTCATCAAGAATGTTTTTTCTCATCGATGTATTATATGTTCCCAAAAAATATAGTTCCATTATCCATGGGTATACAATATTACATTCATATTATATATGTAATATTGTTTACATGTTGATAATATTTTTTCTTCTTTATAAGATGATTTTACATATGAAATAATTAATAATAAAAAATTTCATTGATATATTATGGACATATGAAAATATGAGTAATAATTGTTATTCAAATAGAATGACAAATTTTGAGTATTTTAGATTGTGTTATGAACCATTTATTTTATGATGATCAAGGATTTTGATATAATGATTTTCCCTCTAGTTTCAAACCATTGGTTATTTCCTCAAAACAATTGGTATGTTCAATCCAAATGGTTTTATGAACTGTTGGTGTGTAAGGCATGGGGATATCCTTATACCAACAGTTAAACCGAAACCGTTGGTATAGGTTGGATGGATTCTCAAATTACCAATGGTTTGGAATTAAGCATTAGAAATTGTCTCTGACAATAGTTTGAACCATTGGAATAGAACTGGATTTCAAATTTCCTTGTAGTCATTTTACCGTTGGTATACACCTACAGAAGTCGATCGATTTGTACTATTGGGATACACTCCTTTTTATAAAAAATTTCTGACAGTTCACAACCCATTGGAATAATCCTATTGAAACGGTTCAGTTTGAACCACTAGTACAAGGTCTGGAATTCGCTATATTTCCCAGCAGGTATCAAACAATTTGTAAATACCCCCTCCCTAGTACAACATAAACTAGCATCCTGTCCACTATAGATAAAACATAGAACCTATACGAAAAAAGAATATGCATTTCCAATGTAGGAAAAAACTCCAAAAAACAATATAAATGATTCACACACAGAAGTATATTCATGGAATTGAATATATTATTTTCATAAATATATGCATAGAAATTATTTTCACATAGTGAATCTAATGTTATATTAATGAAAACCAAAACAATGAAAACATGGATAATTGGACTCATGTTTTCCTCTTCCTATTTCTACCATATCATAGTAGTTTAATGGTAACCACAAAAATGATAACATGTAAATACTGATATCCCACACTATAATGTTGCAGGTATTGCAATAATAGAGGTTTCTATTGGTATATATGTCTTTTTGATGGGGACACCACTGATAATGCATTGATGTTCCATTGTGAGATAAGACCATGATTTTTTGTTTGCAGAAGATATGGTTACGTATTGTTCTTTGTGTGATAGTAAAAGAATTGTATCATTGTGTGTTCATAACATTTTCTTACTATACTCAGAAACATTATAAACAACAATAATGGGTCATTGGATATAGTTAATTTCATTCTGGTTATTATCGGTTTGTATAGTGCCTAGTTTAGTGCTTGAAAATTGGTTGTGAAGAGAAGGTCAAACATAGTCATTTCATTCCGATATAGACTAGTGGGGGTCAATAAGTCATATATAATCACTGAAAGGTGAAAATAAATATAATTATGTTGTCGGATCCATTGATATGGTTGGAATTTAATGACCCTATTTTGGGAAGGCTCATGGTGCTTTGTAAGACTAACCATTGAACAGTCATGGTGAATCTAGAAGAAAAATTTGTAAAATGCCAGTGATTATCTAGATTAATGAAGAATTAATACTATTTGATTTAGATGTAGAAATATATAGATAATAGTTATGTTTTTAGACACAGGGTGAAATTAGTTCATACTAAGAGGGATTCATATCATTGGTGAATTAGTGCAAGGTTCAATGCCTTGTGGATGGTGTAACTGTTTTGTGTACCAACCACAGAAATTTCTTTATCGTATGTTAATAATTAGGTAATAATTCTTGGTCAATTTAATGATACCTATGAGGCTTAAGGAATCATTATTGATAGATTCATAGAGTGCTAGTTTGCGGGGCTAGTAAACCTTTTAGAAAAATTGATAATGAATTACTAACTGTTGTTTTCCACATGAAACTGAATGTTATGGGACAGAACCATATTGATAACATCGTATCAATTATGGAAGATGAAATTAATAATTTATTGTATAATTTCAATAAATATTGAAATTTTCAAGTAGTACTAGTCTAGGAATACTTTTTGGTTCGACTCAAAAACAAATAATTATGTTTTGATATTGACTTATAATTCCCGCTTTTTGTGATCAAGCCTGAAAAAGATGAACTACACCAAGAATGTATATTGACAATCACAATCCTATTATTTATGTAAATTCAATGAAGGGTATAAACGTGATGCTTTGGGATATTTTGGTTGATGAAACTATGGTGTTTTGAGGTAAAATAATGTGGTGATAATGGTCTTGATGTTACAGAATGGTGATTTTTTGGCTCATCTTCTCATGTTTTGTGATTAATGTAATTTAGCTAGAGTGTGATGGTTATTTGAGAGTGAGAATAGCCAGTAGGTGAGGTATTTGTTATCATGGAAGGAATACATGAAAAAATAAGTGTATAAATACTGAGGTTGATCAAAATTATTGAAGAAGATGATACCACAACTTCTCAAGGATTAGATGTAATATGGTGAAGATATTTTAATGACCTGAATTGTTATAGGTTTTGAATTTCAAAGAGAACATAACAATTTCATAAATTAGAAAGATAATATAGATAACAGAGTATGGAAATAATTTTTTTTATGTTTGAACATATTAAATACGATTTTATAGACTATAATGCTTATATAGGGCTCAAAGATCGAGTTTTTAGTAGAGAAGGATTGGAGAAACCATAGATACTTATGAATCAATCAACTATCAAATGGGGTGATAAGAAGACTTTCTACCCATCAAATATCACTGTCTAAAAATGGTATAGATATAACTCCATCTACGTAGAAGGACTCACCATAGAATCAATTAACCCAAACTAGATATAGTGTAAGGTGAGCTGGGTAGTAGTTTATTAAGGGTATTTTTCGTATTTAGGCCAATGATTCCTCCTACATACCCTTACCACTACATAAACCCCTCCCACTACATAGATCCCCCCTCTATACCTCTCACTTCTCTACCCCCTCCTCCAAATCTACCCCACCCTCTCCCTGAACACCCCCTCACATTACAAATACCACTCCCAGAAAACCCTGCTCTACATCCCCACCCCCTACAGCCACACCCCACCCATTTCCTAGTCCCACCATCCCACTACACACAACCCACACCCTAGATTGACCCCCCCTAGAGCACCACCCCTGGACACCCCCACCCCCTCGATAGCCCCCCACATCCCCTTAGACTGTCCCATGTAGTCCCCCGCCTCCTTCACACACACACCACCTAGACCCCCCCACCCCACACTGGACATACCCCCACCCCAATCCATAACCCAACCAACTGGACACCCCCACCCCCTAGATAGGACCCCACACCCTACACACCCACACACCACCTGGATAGCCTACACCCCCACCCCTATCCCTAGATAGCCCACCCCCTCCAGTTTTTCACACCCCTCCCCACCAACACAACCAACACCACCTCCCCACCTGAAAAATCCCCACCCAACATCCACACCCCCTAGAAAGCCCCCCAAACCCTTCCAGTCCCCCACCTCATAGACTTCTCCCCACCTCCCCTTGGATATCCCCCTTGCACACCCCCTTACCCCTGCACAACCCCACAACCTAGAAAACCCCTACCTTATGGGATAGACCCCCCTCCTCCACACCAAAAACCCCATCGACAGGCCTCCCACACCCTATCACCCCACCCCACCTGGACAACCCCCTCCTTACCTATATAGCCCCTCCCCTCACGCACAACCCACACCCCCATCCCCACATGTACCACACCCCAAACAAACCCCACTACAGTCCCACACCCCCTAAACACCCCACCCCGGGAGACCCCCACCCCTAGTCATCCCCACCACCCCCGGGACAGCCCCCTATAGACCCCCCACACCATGAACACCCCCACCTCCAGGACATCCCCCCACTAGACAGCCCCACCCCATTGGACATACCCCATCCCCCATCCATGACACACCCCACTTGACATGCCCCCACCCATAGAACACCGCACTCACCTGGACATCCCACACCCCACTCTCCTAGGACATCCCACCACCTCCCAACCTGCCCCCCCGAAACTTCAATACCCAAACCCCACCCCCTCTAAAATTAAATGAAATCAGTTTATAGGTTTAAATCTATATAAAATGATACCAAGTCAAAATTTATCACACACCATTAAATCCATTTCAAATGGTATCAATTGTATTAAATAAATTCTAACATACATATATATTGAATTTTCATCATGAAAACATGAATTTTAAAGGAGAAACCCTTTGATATAATCTCAAAACACATTTAAATACTTCGCAATCTCCATGATTAAACCGTCTACATGTAAGCTTTTGGTTACACCTAACTATGTGGTTAATCCACGAAACACTAAAAAAACATCCAAAACTAAAATATTCTGATCCAATTATCACTAGTACATGAAATAACACATCGTATGAAAAAATAAAACATGATAATCAGTAAAATTATGTTAAAAAAAGGAGTTACAAGTATCAAACAAAAGACATTAATGATGAATGTAGAAAAAATGAATGAAAATAAAAATTAATAAATGGAGAAAAAATATGTAATAAATATTCAGTCACAAAAAAAATCATCAAATATCATGTCCAAATAATATCAATCGTAGTAAATCATCAATCATCAAATCTATGTAATATTAGTCAAAATGTAACAGAACAATCATTCCCTCATGACAATCACTGTCATCACCATCATTGTCAGGCTCATCCATGTCCTAATATATTTTTCCATCATTGTTGCATCCCTCACGTCCATCCTCATCTTCACCCTCATCCCATTTCTCCTCCTCAACCACCACCAATACCTCCTCTTTATACTTGTCCTCAACATCATCATCGCTCGTGGCCTTCTCCTTACCATCGCCAAACCCATCACCAAAAACCACATCATCTCAACCACCACAAGAAATGTCACATGGATCACTATATAATGAAAGAATTGATGAAATTTATTCATCACAAGACGCATTGGAATCTTGTGGAAGTGGTGGACATAAAACATGCATCAATTTCATGTATTCAACATTTCCCCTTCAAATTCTTATTCAACATGTGTGGCCCTTATTCAGTCTGGTCTACCTATTCCTTAGTAATTTCATCCAGCTGTAATTAAAAATGGTACTTAAAGAGGGCCAATACAATGTTATGAATATAAAATTCCCATGTTAGTAGCATACACTTATAGAGTGCTCACCTCCCAGCACATGATGTAAATGATTAATTTGGCCAATATTGTTCAGGCTCTTGGGCATCAAGTGCCTCCAAAGCAGTTTATTACCCAATTAAATAGATTATTATGTAAAAAAATATATCTTAAAATTTTGAAATCATCAATGTAAAACATACATTCTAATGTTTTTTTCACTTCGTTAACATCACTTCCATCTATTTTATTTCTACTCGAGCAAAAAAATTCTTTATCGAGGCACCCGCCCTTCAATATTTATTTCCCTCCACTGTATTTATGTTAAATGTGGGAAACCATAATTGAAAATATGTTACAAATAATGAATTTCATTACTAAATTTATATCTAAACATTAAAAATCAAATAAATTATACTATAATTAATAGATGGTCCAAGTACTGAAAATAATTATAAACTATCATACACACTTCCCCTAATTATCTGACATCATAGTACATGATAATGTTTCATGGTATTTTCTAGAATCAATGTTTTCATTGTTTTTTTATTTTTATTCCTAAATGAAATTCGATTACAGAAAATATATTATTAATGAAAATCATTAAAATTATTATTTAAAAATCTCAAATGGGACTAATACCATAAACATAGTAGTCCTCCGATGAGTAATCTTATTTTGATATTGTTCTATCTGGAATCCATCTATGACATGTACTATCCCCAAATATATGTCAACTCTATAAATCTATCCATTATATAAATCATGTTTTTAGCCTCTCCAAATCATACCTAATTCTTGTAGAAATGCTGACCGTGTAATCTCACCATTAGGGAAATTAAAACAAATTTACCAGAAAATATTAATTTATATAAATAAAAAAAGTATATACATTAAATTCAATAATTTTTTAACCAATATCTATCCCTGAGAATTATCCTTTACTTCGTTTTGATGCTATCTCTAGGAGAGCGGGATGACGGGAATGATGTTGGACTATTTGGCAATCATCACTAAAAATCTCTAACAATGCTACCCTGTTCATTCTACCATTTGATTATATTCATTGTAGTCCACTATAAACTATGTAGGATGGTTCCAAACCTCACACATGTGTGTATGTTACCACCCATAAGTCATATCAGTTTATGTATCTTTTATAAAAGAAAAAAAAATATCAGTACATGTTATAAGGAAAATAAATTATGATATAAAAAGGTCTTATGGTTCAATAAATATACCTACAAGAAGTATGACCAGTGGGCACCACTGGATCCGCAAAAACTAATGGAACACCCAATAAAGGTGGAGTGGGTCCTACTTTATTCTTCGAAGGCACATACTATGAAAGAGCAGGAGTAAAAAGAGGTTGAATATTGAAGCTAAAAGAGATATAAGTGGAGTTAAAAGAAGAATCCATGGATTGATGGCCAAATTCCTGATATGGATGGGGAGTGGGAATCATCATCAGACATGGTAAGGATGAGAGAAGTGGCTCAAATTATATGGGTTGGTAAAACATAGGAGGCCTAAATATCTCATGTGTCCCAAAATTACACATCGAGATCATTATGTGGGATAGATGGTACATCAGTGGTATTGGTAGTGTCTAATCTAGTATTCCGACTATACCTCCTTTCCCTCATACCACCCTATCTCATCCCATCGACATGAGAAGTGCGGAAACCTCTTGGATCCATGTTAAATAATTGTATCATTATTGGTGGATCATAAAGAAATGTTCATGAAAATTAATCACTGGACATTATATGTTATTAAAATATATATATCTGAACAAAAATAATCACATCAGTCGCTAGTGAAGGAACACGCATCTTAGCCATGAGATGTTTGTTGTATGTCATCTTTTTCCATTGTATCTCTTCCTTCATATTTTTTTCCTTATTTTGAAAACAAATATGGGAGTATTTAGAAAATAATAACAAATTTGTAACCCAAAAAAGTAAAAGAGTTTGTATAGGGGGATTTATAGGATCAGGTGTTAAGAAGCCTTGGTAAATAAAACATTTAATAGATCAACAAGTTTGAAATTTTTTCTTTGTAGGTTTGAATATAGTTCAATTACAAATTATAAAATTTAAATCAAATAAAACAGCAACCTATATTGAAAATTTACATTTATATCAAGTCATTTGCAATATATTTATAATCAGTATTATATCTAATTGAATAGTACAATAATTAATAACCCATTTAGATATAAAACTAAATAAAATAGAATATTGATTGATGCTTCTATATATTTTCCACCACAACTTCAGGTTCATAGTCAAATCTAATAATTGAGCTTTTAGAGTTATCAAAATTAGTAAATCAATCGGTTCCAATGGGAGTAGGGATTTTGTCAATTCCATTATCACCATTATCAAAATTATGAATTGGAATTATTTTAAAAATGAAATCATTTTTAGGGTGAATATGATCTTTGACATGAAAAAAATCTGTTTCCATTGATGCAAATTCATATGGTTCAACAGTAGCAAGAGTGTGAGTGATATCAATTACTCAATATCCACAATTGAAAATAAATTTTCCATGCGTCGTCATCAAATCAATCCACTATAATTTCACCATGGTGACTCATCCACAATATTAATAATCAGATATAATTATTTTTTCAACAAATATATAATAACCATCATTTTCAAATTGTGATCTCGTATCAAATGCACTAAAATAACAGTCTATTCTGGAATTAACTATAACACCATCATGTTGTGCTCTCTTATTCATAACTCATTCAATGATAATAAATATATACCCATTGATAATAATTGATTTATAGTTATGAACCACCATATTGCGAACAAAATCCAACGAACTTATTTCCTCAGATACATAGTTAGCAGGAAAACTAATTACATGAAATATAAATGAATATTATAATTCATTAAATATTTATTTAATTATTTTAAGTAGTAATATGTTCACCTTCAATTTTAACCAAGGAGAAAACCATATTGCTTTGCAAAGTCTCTCGCCATCTCAAGGATAAATAAAGATGCTTTCTATTTATCATTGCTTTATGTTCCCTATAGATAAATATAGAAATAGATTAATAGATATTTAAGATAAATATATTTAATATACTAACCTGATGTAGTCATCAAACGAATCATAATTGAACAAAACTATCTGATGTTCCATCTCTCGCACTTCAAGGATAATGTTCATCAATTTATATTATCCAATAATTCATCCAATTTGAAGAAGTGATGGAAATGTGGGTTCAATTTACTCATATTGTTCTTCTTTATTTCACATTGGTCTATTCATTATGTTAGTAAGATCAATAAAATACATATAGTTGAAATGAATACATTCTTGATCCTAGTAACCGTTCATGATATAACATTCATGATGATTCATGTTTCGAACATAGGAACATAATGTGGACATATTTAATTCATTTGAATACATCCAATGAAAATAAATCGGTCCTCTGAGAATTATTTCAGTTAGAATAAGTACAGTCAGAAGCAACATTCATGTGAAAAATGATAGAGGCAATTTTTTATCTAACTCACACAAAATTTATGGGGAATAAACCAACATTTTTTGAAAAAAAATACATAGACATTGTCTTTGATAAAATATATCTAAACAAATGAAACAACTGAAAAATAACAAATATTTGATTATTTGAAAAAAATGACCAATTGATTTTGGAATCAAATCATACAGAAGGACATGATAATCATGAGTCTTCAATGGTTTTAGATACAACTCAAATATTTTGACCCATTTAGATTTGTTTCTTGAATAGCCAACATATTATTTAAAAGTCTCTAGTACTTCCAAATATTGATTTTTTTAGTAGGTTTTATCACATAAGAAGCCCATGGAACTCCTGATTTATTTTCACGGATTCGTACAAGATAAACATCTTGTTTGATACCCCAATCCACCAAGTCATTCCAAAATCATAAATCAATATTTCCATAACATTTTTAATCTTCCAAAGAAACATTTCATATATATGATTTTCAATTTTCATTATGTCTAATCAATGACATAAAAAATTGGTTTACCAATAAGGAAAATTAATGAAGATACACCTATTCATCCAATAGTTACAAGTTTTATTAGTAACATCAGATCTAGACATATGAAGATGCGGATCATTAGTATCCATGGTATTTTCAAATCATTGATGATTATTTATTTATTGATGATCCATTGGCATGAACTGTTAATGGAAAATAAAATAGAAAATATTCTAATGTATCAGTATTCTAGATCATGGATACTTCATAGAAACATGAAATGATAGTTTTTCCTTCATGATCCATCAATATATCATTATATAAGTGAAAAATTCTTTTATCTTCCACATAAGCACAACACACATTTGAAATATGTCTTTCGAAAATGTATTGTATGTGTGCACACCAAAATCCCAAAAAAGAATCAAATATTTTATTAAAGGTTGCATGTATATTTTTATATCATTTTTAGGATTAGAAGGGCTTGATATGATTATACTCAAGAAAGTGAAAGGGTTATTCATAAAAAACCATGGGGGATGGCTATAAATGTGCATAAATACAAGCCATGTGGTGTGTGAAGTAAGAATCTTTCCAAACAAATTAAATCCATCAAATGAAAAACCCAACATCACATTAAAAACATATGGTGATAAATTAGGATATCGATAATCATGTCTCTCCCATGAAAATATATATGTTGGGTGAACTAAAAAATTATTAGTCTTTTTTCTCTCAGAATCATGTCATATAATTTTTGGATATTTCATCAGACCTAAAAATATTTCGGTGTTTATGGATTAATGGAATGTTACTTGTTACTTTTTATGGAACACATGGTGGTGTTCCATCAGATTTTGTCTTCCATATAGACGTAAAAAATTTATACAATCATTTTAGTCAGTTGTTTCCTCTCATAATAAACTGCAATCTTTTTGGAAAGAATGGTTTTTTTAACCATAGTTCTTCAACTAACATCCATTCTTTATACTGGTTTGAGGGAATATTTGCATCATTAGGATGTAATTACTTAAAGAAAGTATGAATACAAAATATGGAAGTATTAGGGATCCCATACATATATTTCCAATGAATAAATCTGATAAAAAATTGAAATTTTTCCATTTTACTGTATTTTCAATATGCTTTAGTCCATCCCACATCATTCAATATTTCACCTAGAAAACATCATCATTTTACTTAGACTTGTCATGTGGGATCATATCAAAGTATTCCTCGTTTGTAATCCATTATTTTTTAGGTTGAAAAATAAATGGAAACTATTCATATAAAAAATTCTCCATTTTAGCCCTCTCATTTGGATCATCAACATTTCGAGATTTTATTTTCTCCCCATTGTGTTACAAATAATAGTAGTTTTCATGAATAAAATTATTTTTTATGTGGTGGATGACTTATTCGTAGCTCAGCTAAGGTCTTCGAACATAATTATATCTTGGGAAGTGTATGCGACCTCTATCTGAATTATTGAAAATGAAAAATCAAAAATTATCTCCAAATTGTTTTGATAAACAATTGAGATATGATCGGTTTCATACATCCATATTCTATAAATTATATAAAAAACATTTTACATGATTTAATCAAATTAAATTCAATTATATTTATCATTAAACGAAAATATATTTAATTAAATGAGAATATTTCACTTTATATGAAACCATAACTCACACACTACTCTTAATGAGAATCTTAACATAAAAGAAAAAAATTACTATTTATATAAAAAATACTATAAATTAATATACCTCCTAGATATTGAACACAATTATAAATATAATATCATGATAATTGTTCATATTGAGAGAAAATATGCAATCTATGGGTGAATATGAAGAGTCTTATACATTTTCTGTCAAAAAGAAGGAGATATTTCAAATACACGATCCTTTGATAGAGAAGAATCCCATTATTCTCTAGTATTTAATTAAATTACTAATAACATGATCACCTGAGATCTGGATAGTGTAATATGACAAAACAATGTTTAATTATGGTTTTGAATATATTTGAAGAGCTATATATGTGTATAAAAGATCATATACACTTATCGAGGACAATTATTCAGGAGTTGAGTAAATTTTATATCAATGAAATTTAATATTTTAGTAGATCATTTGAAAGATAGTCATAAAATATATTCAAATTAATTGTGAAAATATAATCTAAAAATTATGGAAAATTTTACTGAAGGGATGAAACATCATTTTCAGGAATTTGGATCATGATCAAATATTGATTAAATAGAACTAAGAGGAGTGTGATATCATAAGATGAAGGTTCAATGGGGAAAAGAAGCCTGATTCCATGTACATGGTGATTTCGAATGAGTATAAAGAATTATGTTTTTGCGGATTAAAATAAGGAAACAACTAATTCTTTGGGTGGATTTAATTAGAAAACAAAACAATAATTCAAGGAATTGAAAATCAAGAATATTTATTGAAAATTTAGAATAGAAAATATTACCTTCAACCGAAGATAATTAAGAATACATATTTTAAATATGTATGACTTTACTCAAATGATATTTTTTCATTGTATTATTCAAGTTGAAAAAGATATAGTTAGTGGATTTTGAAAGAACATGGATAAATTCGGTACAAATTCAGAGAGATCAATTTTCCATATATTAATAAAATTGATAAATTATAATATCAGGAGACATTGAAGCTTAATGATGCTTTTTGTTCTTGAGTATTCATAGATTTGAGGAATAATTATACCACTTGAGATATTTAATATATATATTATTGAATTAAAAATTCAATACATACATAATTGAATTCAGTATATCACATACAAAATTAAATTCATAATTTATAATGAAATTATATTTGAATATTTAAAAATACTATCCCTATTATTATGTGCACTATCTCCCCAATTCATATACTCTAATGATGCCTAGTCATGGGAAGTGAACTAACTACTATTTTTTACTAACCTATATAATGTGGGTTGTAACTCCATCGAGCACATCCTACAATGTTTGACTAAGTTGTGTAGTATTATTCTATTTCAATTAATGTAAGTTCATCTTTTTCATGTTTCATTTGTGGGTAGTTAGTCATTGGTTCAGCTCAAAACTAGGAACGAGTTTTGGGAATTGCAAATTCACCTGTTTCCTTCTGTGATAATGTGTGATGTAACTGAATCTCATAGAGAATTCCATTGGAGTTGTAGAATCTTGTCCCATATATTCATTCTTATGGTGGGGAGCTCTATGATTATTTAGGAGTAATTAATTTTAGAAACTATAGTGGGTTTAGTTGGAAAATTGCAGTGAATTTGGAATTGAATTTTGGTGATAGTGAACTTTTGTCTCATCTTATGGTGTTTAGGCTTTGAATCGTCTTGTGGTGTTCCCTGGGTGCACCTCCATAGACCTCAAATACTACCAACTAACACTAACATACTAAATCAGACATTTTTTATACTATTCTATCATTATTATATCCATTAATAAAAATATATTAAATAACACATAATAAAATATCACTAATAATGTGTAGAACAATAATAGAAAACAAATAAATTTTTACCTATTGGGTATACCATTCCACAGACCGCGAAAACCTCTAGATTAGGCCAAATTAAAATAGAAAAAAACAATAGATACAGAACATTAAAACTAAGGTTTCTCCAACATATTTAAAGTGTAGTACAAAAAATTTCATGATTGAATATTGATCTTTCGGGTGGATGTCCTTTCAGTGCCAATGGTAGAGAGATAGTTTCTGAAGAGCTTCGGTTAAGCGCTATATTCCCGCAGACAGGGGACTGGACCTATTCTGTATTTGGGGGAAAGCATTCCCAACAGTTTTAAAAACCATTTGGGAAATATAGTCTTTACCAATAGCTTTTTTAACCATTTATATATATTACGAAAAGAACACCTTTCCCAATAGTTCTGTCAAACCATTCGGATAGGTTGTTTCTAAAAATAGAATACCAACAGCTTGAACAAACTTTTTTTGTATTCCTCCTATACTAGTAGTTTTATAAAAATGAAGGTATAAATGTTTTGTTATATCTCCTCCTTCCACTGGTTTCCAAATTGAATACATAATTTGGAACATATTTAGTTAAATTCAACACATGTTCTAGTTAAATGAAATAAATCACAATACATTTGGAATTAATGATTAAATAAATTATCCATTTTATATTAGCATAACGAATTTTATGAAAAGAATAATTTATTTAATATCATATATTGACATATCAATATTAATAAAATTTTCCATATATTAATATATATTTAAATTATGTAAATGGTGGTTAGATGATAGGGATTAAAATTATAAAAAATGTGACCATAAATACAGTTTAATTAAAAAGTATATTAGTTAATATAAAAGATAAGTAATTGTTTTATGCACATAATCCTAAAAACGAAACACTATTAGTATTATCACATTAACATTCATTGAGAAAATCTCCATGAATAGAATTTTCTATCCAAACCTCCAATATTGTACTATCCATCAATGAGTCATCTATCTGGTAAATGAAAAGAGAAAATAAAGAGTCTTGATAATGAAAAAATTAACCATTGACATTATTAACATATTGATTAAATTTTAAAATATTCTATATTATTATTGAGGTCTCCCCATCCTCGTGAAAAATTACACCATGAATCATTCTATTCAGTAGATATACTAAAACATAACCATTCCCAAAAGTAATAGATATAATGAATTTATAGTTTTATAAGTATTCTAATTATCTTCTCTTTTGAAAATTGAAATCATATTATTGATATATATATATATTCCAATATATATTATAACATATAATGATCACAATGTTTTATTGAATGAGGTAATACCATCATTAATTAAATGAATACACAATTGTCACATGCTCAATATTGTGTGTTAGAAAATATATATAAATGGATATCATTTCAATGACATATATGTGTTCACTATAAAATATTTCAGAAATATTTAGACAAATATTATATATGAATATTAACAATAATCCATGAAGAATGCACCTTATGAAAATATAGAATAACAACATTCATTTTTGTATAGTATAGGTTATCAAACACTACCTTACACTAATACATCTATATGAAAGTATAGTCAATCTGGGTTGAAGATATCAAGAGTGGAAAAATCCATGATAATTCAATGTAAAAAAAACTATATTTACCTTTATTAATATGTTATTTAGGGGACTATAGATCATAATTGGATTCTTTTAAAGGTAACACTACCTTGATGATTGAAATATTTATAAGAAAACCCAATTATGATATAAGATATCAATATAAATTGGCCAAACTGATCAATAAAATATTTATTAATATTTTTTCACAAAATTTATTCTTTAAATTGATCATCAGGGGAGACCTTAAATGATCAACATTTTAGATATTGATTATTTACTACGATATTGAATTATTAAAAAAGACCACTATAAACTAAAATGATAATTATTGGATCATCGAGTTAATCAATCATTTGATATTTTTGGCACATGAATACACATCCATTAAATTAACTGAGTGCTTCCATATATGATCTCAGAGCGTGTCTTGTTCTAGAAGATTCTATTTGACTGGTCGTGGGGCCCAAATGGAGTAACGGATCAACTGTTATGGTTGTTTGAAGTTGGGCAGCAGGAAATAGCCATCCAGGATGGTTTTGGGGCAAAGTATGGATTTGTGGGTAAAAAGGAATCTTGAGCATAAAAAGGTAATCCTGTGCATAAAAATAGATTTACACGTAAAAAGGGAATCTCGCATGGAAAACCACATGCGCGTGCAGAATTATCTATGTCGCGCTTTGCGCCCGTGGAATTTTACGCACCCCGCCTGGAGCGCATAGAATTTTCCACCACCGCCTAGTGCGTGCAGAATTTTCCATGAATCACCATGCTTGCACATAATTTTACGCCCAATTCCTTGTGCGTGTGGAATTTTATGCATGCCGACTTGCGCGTAAAAACCATTGAGTGCACGAAATTTTATGCGCACCGCCCAGCGTGGAAAATCGCTTGCGCGCATGGAATTTTACGCGCACCACCTCCCATGTTTCTGCCTATAAATATAAGTGCACCCCCTTCTTCCCAGAGGACCTCAGACATCGATCGCCGCTCTAATGCACTTAAGTCCACAGTTTCCATGCCTGGGCGTAAAACCCCCCATCATGGGCACAAAACCTCACTTTTGCATGCAAGTGCACTAAGGTTTCCAATTTTTTGTGCAAAACATCATTCTTTTATGAAATAGTGCCTTTATGCCCAATTTCCTGTGCAACACTTCCCTATTGTGCACAGTACTTCCCTATTTCATGCAACACTTCCGTATTGGGCGTGACACTTCCCTTTTGCATGCGACACTTCCCTATTGCATGCAACCCTTCGCTATTTCACGCTATACTTCTTTATTTCATAAAACACTTCCCTATTGTGTGAAACCCTTCCCTATTGTGTGCAAACCTTCCCTATTTCGTGACACCCTTCACTATTGTGCACACAACTACCCTATTGTGTGCATGTACCTCATATTTCATGCGCTCCTTCCATATTTATCATAGGTCTTCCTTATTGCATGTAACCCCTCCTTCTTGAACGCAACACCTCCCTATTGCTCGCAAGACTTCCTTTTCGTGTCAGGACGTCAGGATTTTCCATTGTTCCCTTATGCGCACCCACCTTCAAACTATGGAATACCATGATTTGATATACTCCTCTACACACTAGGAAACTAATTGAGTTGAAGTTTTCCTCTTGGTTTGTTTTTCTATGTCGTGAGTTGAGATTCCCATTATCAATTCCCCATGTACCTTGAGTCGAACCATTCCTCATGAAATTAATCCAAACCCCAACCACATGACTCTTATGCCAGGTAGAACTAGAAAGGGCTACCCTTGGGTAAGTCCCAACTCCATCCTTCGTTAGGTGCCTTATGCCAACAGTCATTTCTACAAGACTCTAAACTGTAGTACGCACTATTTTCCAATCATAGGATGCCTCTTTTGTAACGACACAAGGTTTCATTAATGGAAATCCCCCTTGATATAATTAAATGTCTCTTTATGTTTATATAAAATGTAAACTTCATTGGTTATATGTTACGATTTTTTATCATTGCTAATATTTCCATTGAACAGTGACCACACGATTAGTATAAATATAGGGCTTTAACAAATCCAAATTTACTCAGACGGAAGAAGCGATGGCCTCATCCAGTAGAATTGATCCATATGAATCCCATTTGTCGAAGCATAGAAAAGAGGTGGTATCTTTGGGCTTCGCTTATGACCCAGCCCAAGCTGAGCTTCATCATGTCAACCTCAAATAGGTCCGTCTACGAGAAAAGTGGATGTTGATAGAGATTACCACTCGATCAATGTTATCCAAGCCATCCCAGGAGTCTGTCACCATCGCACACCTTACCATTAGGTCTTATGCGGCTGTTTTAAGGGGTTATGTAAATAATCAATAGTACTATTTTCATGTACATTATTTTTGTGTATATAATAATGAATATAATTTCTTGTCGTTATTGATACATTGTAAATGGTTTTTAAAGTACAAATAATGTTTTTTGTTATATTAAATTAAGAAATAATTTTAATTAAATTAAGGGATTTTTTAATTAAATAATATTTTTATAAAATAATAATATTATTATTATTAGATTAATATTATTATATATAAATGGTCATATAATTGTATGAATGCAATTATAATTTTTATGAAGGTTTGAAAGCCTCTTTTGTCAAAACCCGTGAATTTTAGATAAATGTCAGTTTTTATATTAAAAGTGAAAATTAACATATATAGAATATTATTTAGATAAAATAAATATTATTTTTGGAATCAGGACCTCAAAATTATCCAACGGTGAATTTTTCATAATTTTCTGAGACGGTCAAATTTTTGAGTAAAAATTAAATAACGTTTAAATATATAATGTGTTTTATGACATCATAATGACCCAAGAGTGATGTAATAAAATACTATAATCATTTTTTTCGGCCAATATATGTTTTACCATTAAAAAATGTGATTTTGGGTTTGTTTGTATTACTTTTCAAAGAATTAATAGACCCCTCAATACTTATTAAACAGCTAGTCTTTTTAAATTAATTTCCATGGGAGTATGACTCACCTCCACATAAGCAACCCTATTATTTTAAGAAGTTCGGACTTTTTCCTAATAAAATATTTCTTTTCCTCTTCCCTTTTCCTAAAAACATGCGCAAAAATCCTACGATGGTTTGTGGTTTAGAATAATTTAATGTAAGGGGACCCAAACCTAAATAATAAATAATTCCCTCACCTTTCCTATATAAACCAACACAAGCTCCCACTTTCTCCTCACTCAAAGCCTTTGGAGTTCGTCCAACCTCTTCCCTACTATCTCTAGATTCCTCCCAAGGTTCCCCATGCTCCCAAGAAGCCTCTCAGAAGCCTATCTCTAGCCTTTGGAAGCACACTTCCAAGTAAGGCTTTTTCTTCCTTTCTCATTTTTGTCCAATTTTCTTTAAGTTGTTTTGCACTTTTAATTTCAATTATGAATTTTGGGGTATGGTTTTTCACCTCCATAATACCACCATATTTATGTTTTAATGATGGGATACCCTTTCTGTCTCATTAAATTCCTCCCATGTACACCCATTAATATGTTGAAATTCCGAAAGGAACTTTTGTATCCTCTTTTACATTCAAGCAATACTTTTGTATCAAGAATCTAAATTCAATTACAATTGTTGGGAAATGTATCTATATGACCTCCTTACTATACATTACATTTAAATATGATGAGGAACTCCTTTCTTTCTCATCAACCATTTTTATGAATTCTTATGTCACGCCGTTACGCTGCCGAAATCACACCGATTTTCTAATCCAATGTCATTGTGTAGTGAATACCATGCCCATTTCTCCATCAAGGTTATTTATCATTATGAACGATTACATATTGATTATAAAGTTTCATTTTTTAATTCCACATTCCTTTGTCATGTAATAAATGGTTATGTTTTATGAATCCATGTTTTATGATCCATGTGGCACACTTATGCATGAAATGAAATGTTTAAGAAGGGTGCACCCTTATAGCGCTCCAATGCATTGGGTAAAGTATAGTATCATGATATGTCATGTGGAATTCGTGGTGAATAATTCTAATTCATGTGAAATGAGGGTTTAATCGTGCTTTATGTGAAAAAAGGATTTACTCATGCTCTATGTGCAATGAGCCTTGGCTCATGCTCATTCCATGTTAAGTGTTGTTTCCACATTTCCATGTTATGATTATCATGCTTTATCATGCCTTTATATTCATGTTTCTATTATTCTCTATTGATATTAATATTTCCAAACTTGTATTTTACTCCTCATTATCTTCCATTGTACTCCCTTACTGGGCTTTATAGCTCACCCTTTTCTTATGTGTGTCCTCAGGTTATCCAATGCAATGCTAAGTACGAGGGAATGTAGCGGTCATGTAAAGGATGCTTTCAATAAAGATGTTGTATTTCATGTTTTAAGTTTTTATGTAATGATCCTAAGCCCCAAATACAATAAACCTTGGGATATTCTTTGTTTTATCAAGTGATGTTGTATGAAATAAATCATGTTTAAGATTGTAATAAAATTAGGGTTGTCATAGTTGGTATCAGAGGATAGGTTTAGTTATTTTTTGGAATAGGATTATAAAACCATAGTAAAGCCTTAGATACAAGACTAAGTATGATAAAAACATCCCTAAGTTTTGGTATGTACTGAACAAGTGGTTTATCAAACAAATACATCTCTGTCTGGATACGAGTAAGTAGAGGCGGATCTGGAACAGATTTATCCTAGGGGTAAAACCCAAAAACACTGCTTTGAGCTAGACTCGAACAAGAAATAGTGAACAACAACGGGCCTTGCTTCACTCTTGGTTATGACACTCATGGGGGATATGTGTTGATAAATTCACAATCTTATTATGAACCCTTATTATGGAAATTCAAAAAAATTCCCCTAAGAATATATGTCAGAAAGTAGATCATGAAAAGCCTAGATTGAAGCCTATAGACTCATGAGTTAAAAAAGTTAAATTTTTATTTATATGTCATCAACTTTTTTCTTTGGATTACCCTTTATGTGTTACCCCTAACTATCCTTTTATTCCATCCAATGGATGGTAATATGATTACTTGGGATAAAAACCGTTGTGAAGATCAGTGTGATGACTGTACTAATGATATGCCCAATCCAATGGGAGCAAGAATCGTGAAATTTGTCACGCTTCTCTCTCAGATAAATCAAGTTTTGAATTGAAACACATGTCAAGAGGAGCATTCACCCCCCCCCCCCCCCCATGAAAGAACAAGTCTCTATCGAGAGCTTCATGAGACAAAGGCCTCCTACTTTTAGTGGATCATCTGATCCCACAATCGATGAACAATGGATCAACTCCATTGAAAAGATCTTCTCCATCCTTCAATGTAATGAACAAGATAAGGTTCTCATGGTGTCTTATTGAATGGAGGGTGAAGTTGATCAATGTTGTACGTCGATCAAATATACGAAGCCGGAGGAGGAGATCGAGTAAGTGGAATGGAATGATTTCCAGAAGATGTTTTTCGATAAATATTTTCCGTGCACCCTCCAGCTTTAGATATAAAGGGACTTCCTTTACCTCATTCAAAAAGATGAATAATCTATTGGAGTGTATGAGGAAAACATCACAAGTCTTTCACGATATGCTTCCATCTTTTTTGTTACCCCAGAATGCAAAGTTGACAACTTCTTTGTTGTGTTGAAGCCTAGACTACGGAAAGCATTAGCAATTCGTGACTTCGACAAATATGAGAAAATTGTCTGATGTGCCCTCAAGATTGAAATGGATATCGGAGAATCATAGGGGTATCATGGGGATAAGAAGAGTAAGGTGTACTTCAATTATGGTGGTCTGATAGATAAATCCAACGGTGCTAAGAAGATCCAGCACCCCACCTTCCAAAAGTGCGGAAAAAATCACCCTAGAAATTGCATTAAGGGGATGAGGAAATACTTCAGGTATAGAAGAGTAGGGAACCTACCTATTAACCATAGGAAAGAATGACCTGCGGCTATGACAGAGGAGAGGAATGCTCCATTCAAACCTCAACACGTTGTTCAATACTACAAAAGAAATAAACCAGGTCATTTTGCAAATCAGTTCCCTAATCCAAGGGTTTCTGGAGGCAACCAACAACCTACAAGGAAGCAAGGAAGAGATTTTGCCATCCCTTCTGCTGATATGAACCTCGAAAATGAAGTGTTGATAGGTACGCTAGTTATTCATTCAATAATTGTGAATGTACTTTTTGATTCAGGTTCTACGCATTTTTTTATATCTCAATAGTTTAGTAGAACAATCCTAGGACCACCACAAATCATGGAAGTGATGATGTCGGTGAGTTTGGAAAATGGGGCAATCATTGTATCTCATGAATATAAGTCCCCCCTATTATTATATGTGGATTGAATTTCCCGGTGAACCTCATTATACTCCATCTAGTGGAATTTGATGCAATTCTTGGCATGGATTGGCTTTCCTTATATAGAGCCAACATAAATTGTTGGGAGAGGGAAATCACACTCCATATAGAGAATCGACCCTTGATTATTTACAAGTGTGAGGAGAAAGATTAATCTCCTTTAGATCCATCATCCAAAGTATGGATATTACTGCCTTATGAGCATGCGTATCTGGCTTAGATGATTGAGTCCAAGGAAGAAACCATCCTTGAAGAAATTCTTATTGTGAGGGAATTCGTTGATGTGTTTCTCGAGGAACTGCCTGGTCTTCTCCTAGAAGAGATGTTTAATTCTCAATTTAACTTATACACGGGGATTTACCATTATCCAAGACTCCATATAAAATAGCTGTTGTAGAGCTTGATGAGATGAAAAAAAACTACAGGAGAATCTGGATAAGGGGTTTATACACCCAACTGTTTCACCATGGGGTGCACTAGTCCTCTTCGTCAAGAAGAAGGAAGGGTCAATGCGTCTTTGCATAGATTATATTGAGCTTAACAAAATCATGATAAAGAACAAGTATCCTCTCCTAAGAATTGATGACGTGTTCGATCAGTTGCGTGGAGAACAATACTTCTCCAAGGTAGACTTGCAATCGAGATATTATAAAGTAATGGTGAAGAAGGAAGATATCCCCAAGACTGCTTTTCGCACAAGATATGGGCACAATGAATTCATAGTAATGCCTTTTGGACTCACTAATCCTCCATAAATCTTCATGGACATAATGTATAGAGTCTTTAGAGATTACCTAGACAAATTTGTGGTAGTCTTTATAGATGATATTCTAATATACTCCAAAACCAAGGAGGTCCATGAGGAGCATTTAGGAACTGTACTAAAGACTTTATTCAAGGAGAAGCTCTATGAAATGTACAGAAAGTGTGAGTTCAGGTTGAAGGAAGTATCATTCTTGAGCCATATCATCACATGCAATGGGATATCTGTGGATCCCTCCAAAACAGATGCAATTGAGGGATGCCTGAGGCCAACATCGGTAACGGATATCCATAGCTTCTTGGGGTTAGCTGGATATTATCGACGATTTGTGTGAAATTTCTCATGATTTTCCAACCCTCTTACCATGCTAACTCAAAATGGAGTAAAGTTTTCTTGGAGTGATGAATGTGAATAAAGCTTCAAGGAGTTGAATAAAAGGCTTATCACTACGCCCGTGCTCACTTTACCCACAAGTGGGGAAATTTTTGTGGTATTCATTGATGATTAGAAGAAGGGCATAAGCTGTGTGCTGATGAAAAATGATATAGTGATATCCTATAAGTCAAGGAAATTGAAAATACATGAGCGAAACTATCCAACACATGATATGGAGTTGGCAGCGGTGATATTTGCCTTGAAAATCTGGCGGCATTATCTCTATGGATAGAAATGTGAGATATATACTGACCACAAGAGACTTAAATATATATTAACACAGAAAGAGCTTAATATGCGCTAGAGAAGATGGATAGAGCTCATCAAGGATTATGACTGTTCAATCCATTACCACCCTGGGAAAGCGAAAAAGGTGGCAGATGCCTTAAGTATAAAGGATCCAGCGATTCTATCAATGATGATAATTGAGAAGGATACAATATTCTTAGACATGATAAATATGGACATGGGAAGCATAGAGAAGGGAACATCATCAACCCTTTCACAAATGATTACTCAACCATCTCTTTTGGAATGGTTAAAGGATGCTCAAAAGGATTATGTGGGAATTCAAGAAAAAGTGGAAGCTATCGAAAAAGGGAAATCCTCGGAGTTTAATGTTAATGAAGATGGAATTGTGCATTTTGGGAAAAGACTATGTGTTCCATCATGTCTGGAGATGAAGAAGGAACTTTTTGATGATGCACATAGTTGAAATATCTCTATTCACCCAGGGAGCTTAATGATGTATCAAGATCTCTGATAAAACTTTTGGTGGGATAATATGAAAAAGAAGATCGCTGAATATACATCAAAGTGCCTGGTGTGCCAGAAAGTGAAGGTAGAGAGGCATATGTCTAAGGGGATGATGCAACCATTGCCCATACCAGAATGAAAATGGAAGAACATCACCATTGACTTCATCATCGGACTTCTGAGGACATCCAAAGGAATCAATGCAATCTAGGTTGTTGTGGATTTTCTTACAAAGACTGCACAATTCATTTCTATTCGGGAGGATTTCTCATTGGATCAACTGACGTAGATATATATTAGGGAAGTGGTAAGGTTTCATGGAGTACCACTACGTATTGTTTCAGAATGAGATCCAAGATTCACCTATATGATTTGGACGAGACTTCAACATGATCGGAATACTGAACTGAACATCAGTATGGACTATCATCCTCAAACTGATGTCCAATCCCAGCGGACTATCCAAACACTTGAAGACATGTTGAGAGAATGCTCAATGGACATTAAAGGAGGATGGAATCAACATCTTCCTCTAGTTGATTTCTCTTATAATAATAGTTTCCACTCGAGCATCCAAATGGCACCATATGAAGCCCTGTATGGGAAAAGGTGCAGAATACAGGCCTGTTGGGATGAGGTCGGTGAACGTAAGGTGCGTGGACAAGAAATGGTGGAGAAAATGGTGGAGAAGGTGAAAACCATTCAGCATCATATCAAGGCATTCCACAGTAGATAGAAGAGTTATGTAGATAATCGTCGACGAGACCTTGAATTTAAAGTCAGAGACATGGTTTTTCTACGCATATCTCTGTGGAAGAAGGTCACGAGGTTTCGAAAAAAACGGAAGTTAAGTCCACGGTACATCATCCCCTTCGAGATTCTTGATCATGTCGGGGATGTGGCATATCGAATTGAACTTCCACCTACTATGTCCAAAGTACATGATGTATTTCATGTATCCCTCTTAAGGAAGTACATAACAGACCCTTCACATGTACTCTCTTCTGATGTGGTACAATTGGAAGATGATCTTTCTTATGAGCAAAAATCAGTGAAGATCTTAGATCATAGAGAAAAAGTCCTACGAAATAAGACAATGCCCCTCATCAAGGTGTTGTGGAGAAACCAAAAGTTTGAATAAGTGACTTGGGAATCAGAGGAAATGATGAAGCTGAGTTACCCACATTTGTTTTAGTGTGGGAAAAGTAAAAATTTCGTGGGTGAAATTTCTTAAGGGGGTAATATTGTAATGACCCAAAGTTTCATTAATGGATATCCCTGTTGATCTAATTAAATGTCTCTTTATGGTTAAATAAAATGTCAACTTCATTGTTTTTATGTTATGAATTTTGAATGTTGCTAATATATGCGTTGAATAGTGATCACATGATTATTATAAATATAGGGCTTTAAGAAATCCAAATTTACTCAGACAAAAGAAGTGATGGCATCATATAGTAGAATTTCTCCATACGAAACCCATTTGTCAGAGTTCAAAAAAGAGGTGGCATCCTTGGGCTTCTCTCTTGACCAAGCCCTGGCTAAGATTTATCATGTCAAGCTTGAACGGGACCGTCTACAGGAAAAGTGGAAGTTGATAGAGATTACCAGTCGAGCAATGTTATCCGAGCCACCCCAAGAGTCTATCACCATCACACACCTTACACTTAGGTCTTATGCGGCTGTTTTAATGGGTTATGTAACTAATCTATAATACTCTATTCATGTACATTATTTTTGTGTATATAATAATTAATATAATTTCTGGTCATTATTGATACATTGTAAATAGTTTTTAATGTACAAATGGTGTTTTTAGTTATTATTTAATTAAGAAATCTATTTTATTAAATTAAGCGATTTTTGAATTAAATAAGATTTTAATAAAATATTATTATTATTATTAGATTAATTTTCTTATATAAAATATCATATAATTGTATGAATGCAATTATAATTTTTATTATGGTTTGAAAGCCAATTTTTTCAAAACCCGTGAATTTTCGATAAATGTCAATTTTTATTTTAAATGTGAAAATTAACATATTTAGAAAATTATTTAGATAAAATAAATGTTATTTTTGGAATCAGGACATCGAAATTATCCAATGGGGAATTTTTCATAATTTTCTGAGATAATCAAATTTTTTAGTAAAAATTGAATACCGTTTAAATATATAATGTTTTTTATGACATCATAATGACCCAATAGTGATTTAATAAAATACTATAATCATTGTGTTCGGCCAATATATTTTTTACCATTAAAATATTGTGATTTTTGGTTTGTTTGTCTTACTTTTCAACGCATTAATGGACCCCTCAAGACTTATTAAACACTTAGTATTTTTAAATTAATTTCCATGGGAGTATGACACACCTCCACATAAGAAACCCTATTATTTTAAGAAAATAGGACTTTGGCCTTATAAGATATTTTTTTCCTCTTCCCTTTTCCAAAAACCATGGGAAGAAACCCTGGGATGGTTTGTTTTTTGGATTAATTTAATGTAAGGGGACCCAAACCTAAATAATAAATAATTCCCTCACCTTTCCTATATAAACCCACTCATGCTCCCACTTACTCCACACTAAAAGCCTTTGGAGATCGTCCAACCTCTTCCCTACTATCTCTAGAATCCTCCCAAGGTGCCCCAAGCTCCCAATAGGCCTCTCACAAGCCTCTCTCTAGCCTTTGTAAGCACACTTCCAAGTAAGGGTTTTTTCTTCCTTTCTCAGTTTTTTCCAATTTTTGTTAAGCTGTTTTTCCCTTTTAATTTCAATTATGAATTTTGGGGTATGGTTTTTTGACTCCCTCATACTGCCATATTTATTTTTTAATGATGGGAGACCCTTTATATCTCATTAAATGCCTCCCATGTACAACCGTTACTATGCCAAAATTCCGAAAGGAACTTCTCTCTCCTCTTTTAAATTCAAGCAATACCATTGTATCATGAATCTAAATTACATTAAAATTGTTGGTACATGTATCTATATGACCTCCTTAATGTCTGTTACATGTAAATATGATGAGTAACCACTTTCTCTCTCATCAACCATTTTTATTAATTCTTATGTCACACCGTTACACTGCCGAAATCGCACCGATTTTCTAATCCAATGTCATTTTGTAGTGAATACCATGCCGATTTCTCCATCAAGGGTATTCACCTTTATGCACATTTACTTATTGATTATAAAGTTTCTTGTATGAATTAAAAATTCCTTTATCATGTAAAAAATGGTTATGTTTTATGATCCATGTGGCACACTTATGCATGAAATGAAATGTTTAAGAAGGGTGCGCCCTTATAGGGCTCCAATGCATTGGGTAAAGTATAGTATCATGATACGTCATGTTCAATGAGTTTTGACTCATGCTAATTCAAGTACAGTGAGGTTTTACTCATACTTTATGTGCAATTAGTATTTATTCATGCCCCATGTGCAATGAGCCTTGGCTCATACTAATTCCATGTTAATTGTTGTCACCACATTTCCATGTTATGATTACCATGATTTATCTTGCCTTTATGTTCATGTTTCTCTTAGGCACTATTGATATGCCTATTTACTAACATGTATTGTACTCCTCATGATATTCCATGTGTACTCCCTTAATGGGATTTATAGCTCACCCTTTTCTTATGCATGTCATCAGGTTATCCCATACAATGCTAAGTACGGGGGAATGTAGTGGTCATGTAAAGGATGTTTTTAATAAAGATGTTGTATTTCATGTTTTATGTTTTTATGTAATGATCCTAATCCCCAAAGACACTAAACATCTCAATCATCTTTGTTGTATCAAGTGATGTTTTATGAAATAAATCATGTTTATGTTTGTAAAAAAAGCAGGGTTGTCATATCTTTCGCCAGAAAATATATGACTTATGATCCAAGTATATGATGACAACAGTCTTATCTATATAACTATAAAATGTAATATGACATATTCACCAATCATAGGAATCCTCTTGCACTAAATAATAGATTCCTTATGATCCAGTCATAAGATGCCTAATTCCATGACTACAATGTTGTAATTTCATGAGCATTGGAATCTGTTCAATCATTCCATCACTCCACCTCACGCTTTGTGTGTCATTCATTTGGGGATTTATCCACTTCCAAGTCCAAAGGGAACCCCTAACGATCTGGACCCATGCCTCATCAGCTCACCTACCATCCTGGGAGAATGCCCTGGAAGAATTTGGAAGTCACTTTGAGTCCGTTCTTTTGTTTCGAATTCAGTCAACAGTCAAACATAATTTGTTTCTCCAAATTTCAGTATAACGTGACATGGATTCTATGTTTTGAACATGGTCAAAAATTATCCTTTAGTGCCCCGCCACCCTCATTATGCTGTAAATGTTGGGGATGTGATTCACAATTTTCATCCCCCTTTGTTCAGACTGATTCCAACGCCCCTTGGCATTATCCCCCTTGTGCTCTAGAAAAAAGGTGAAGGCCTCAACCGACCAGTGGGTTGGGATGCCCTCATGGCTATACATGAGAAAGAAATCATAGGAATCACCCTTGCATAAGCCCCATTCACCATTTCCGCTCCATAGCGGCACCCGGGAAGCTTCCTTTCGCAAGCCCAATCCGTCATTGTCACTGCATAGCGGCACCCATGAATCTTCTTTATGTAAGCCCCATCCCCCATTGCTGCTTCATAGCGGAACTCATGCAACATCCTCATGTAAGCCTCTCCCACCATTGTCGCTCCATAGCGGCACCCATGAATCATCCTTGCATAAGCCCCATTCCCCATTGTCCCTCCATAGCGGCATCCGGGAAGCTTCTTTGTGTAAACCCCATCCACCACTGCTGATCCATAGTGGCACCCAGGAAGAATCCTCGCGTAATCTCCATCCACCTTTACTACTCCATAGTAGCACCCGAGCCGCATCCTTTCATAAGACCCATGCACTATTGCCACTCCATAGCAGCACCCATGAATCTTCCATGAGTAAGCAACATCCACCATTGTCGCTCCATAGCGGCACCCGGGTAGTTTCTATGCATAATACCCATCCACCATTGCCTCTCCATAGCTGCACGAGGCTAGCTTCCTTGTGTAAGCCCCATAAACCAATGTCTCATTGTAGCAGCACCTACGCTGCATCCTGGCGTAACCCCCATTTACCATTGCCTCTCCATAGTGGCACCCGGGAAGCTTCCAGTTGTAAGCCCCACCCATCCTCGCCACTCCTTAGTGGCACCTAGGCATGATAATGGCTATTACTTCTTCACATAGGCACACTAAAGTGGACCACCCAATGGTTCACTCCATGACACCCCAGCCATGGCGTTGCCTATCCCTTCTCTTCACCAAATTGTAAAGGGTACCGATTATGTATGTACTAGGGGTGCCGAGTGAACCCACCTCATCTGAGATGCATGAAGTTAAACTGCCAAGCACTGTCGTCCTCAGAACAAGACATTAAACATTGACTTCCCCCCATTAATACTACACAGGGAAAGGGAAGCCACCTTGGTGTAATCCCCTAACTTTTCATGTAGGAGGCAGCATCCATGCCCCTCAATTTTTCAGTGCCAAATCCCTCTCCCGCTGGGCTTTGTTGCCATCAGGACTCCATCACGGAGTAATTACCAACCTCTTCAGGAAGAAAACCACGAATAATCCCATGTTTCCTCTTTGGGTTGCGATCATGTGCAATCCCCACTTCACCTCCCATAGATGCACCTTTCGTGACGTGATCGTTAAGTCTCTACAACCTCTTGTTTCTCACACAGATATTGACACAAGTGGTCTTAGAGAAAGAACCGACCATGTATTCTACCCTGGGAAGCCTAGAGTGTAATCCCCACACCACCATAACTATGATGTCTTTGATCCTTACTGAAGAAATGAAAATAGGATTCCATCATGAGGTTCCATCCCACCACCCATTGGTCACTCCAACCCCAATCACGTCATTTCACCAACACCTTGGGATGCCTAGAGTGTAAGCCCCACACCACCTAGACTACATGTAATTATATCCTTGCTAATACAAGGTAAGTTGGAAGCCTCCACAAGGTTAAAGCCCATCACACATTAGTCACTATGACCCCATTCACGATGATTCACCAACACCTTGGGCTGCCTCAGAGCATACCCCCAAATGCCCCTATATCCCGAACGATGAGGTCTTTTATCCTTGCCAAGGCAAGGTACATAAGAAGCTCCCTTGAGGATCAACCCCAGCATCTGGTCGTTCTGCCCCCCCCCCCTCACGTCGGTTTTCCCCCATAACGCATCATGTTAAACCGACGGACCCAATCAGTGGTAGGCCTTTATTTCCCCAGTTAGCAGTAAGATATTGCACACGAAACCCATCCTGAACTATGGAGTCTTTGATCCTTTCCATGGCATGGTACATAGGTAGCCTCCCTGAGGTTCATGCCCAACAACCATTTTTCCCGACCATCCTTCACATCGGTTCCCACCACATGAACTACGTGGTCTTTGACCCTTGCCAAGACAGGGTACGTAGGGAACTTCCTCGAGGTTCAATGCTACGATCCACCGATCACCCCGACCATATTAATGTTGGTTCTCCCCCCATCTAGTGGTAAGCAGTTGGGACCTTAATCAGCTATAAGCCTTTGTGATCCTATTCAGTGGTAAGTCATTAATATAATCATCCAGCGACAAGCTATTATGACTCCATCAAGCAGTAATCCATTGAAAACCCCAATTCAGAGGTAATCTATTGTTAGATGAACAATGTGGACTTTGATTCCCTACCACAGGGATACATAGGAAGCCTCTTTGAGTCTCAATCCCAACACTATCATCATCGTCATGATTGTTCCATCCCATTCACCATCCACATCATTCAATTGCTCTATCATCCACCGTGATTCTTATCTGGGACACCACATCCAGGTGGGATCATGCCACCTTATACCATATTCCCCTTAACAATAGTTGGGGGGCTAGCCACATGTTGGCCCCTACATCCGTGTTCCCTCCAGAGGTTACACCCATCCGATCCACTCAAATTATTTTTATGATCACTTTGATAAGTCTCCACATGACGCTAATCATGCGGCCTACCCTATGTTAAACATGGGAAGCCGATGAAAACCTCAGAATCATGCCTATGGCATATAATTCCTTGCATTAGACGTAGGATTCCTCGGGCTTCAACTCCCTCGAGAAGCCCTATAATAAGGGGAATAAACACAAACCCGCCAATGTCCCAGTGTCCAGACATGCGAATGATTTCCAACATGACTACTCACTTGACTGAAGGTTGTTTCCCTTACCGAAAACCTTGGAATGTCCCAACAAAAGCAGTGTAATTAATTTGTGTCCATGAAGATATGGAACTAGGATGATTTTCATGAACAAAGTCTTGAATCTATAAGGGAGACCAAAACTAGGTGACATGTTTTGAGGAGGAATCCATGGAAGGAAAAACAGACATCCCATCATCCTATTTCGATCTTGGAGAAAAATCCTTAAATAATGAACGAATGTTTCCTGCCTATGGAAAGAGGGAGTGTGGGGAATCATACAGCGCCACCATCCCGCCAAACGGGATGGACGCGCGTGCCCTGATGAAAGCGTCGGAAACAGATTCATTCTAAGGAATCAGTGATGCTATGTGGAATCATGAAGGTCATATACTGACACATAACTGAGGAATTCGTAGAATAATATATAATTTCTATCATATGATTGTATCTAGAACATATGATAGCCATTAAAAACACACTACATTATTTCACATGTTATTGTAGGTCATCATTAATTGGGTGATGGTAATGGTTATTCACCATAACCGAAGTCAACTATTTTTAGAATAGTCTTATATAAAAGTACCAGTTTCATTATTTTAAATTTTTATTGGGGAAACCAATGAATAAACATTGACACAATAGAACCCTTTAATGGTTTATTATCAATCCAATTCCAATAATATCATAACATTGAATGTTCCATACAATATGGTTTTACTTGTATTTGATAGATAATAGGATCTAACTCTATCAGATACTCAATTTAGAATTGATTGGTAAATGTATCAAAATACTCCAAAAATTCACTGGAATTTCATCCCAAACTACATGATCCTCCTTCCCACACATTTTTTGATCTAAAAATAAATCACAAGAAATTTGATGTTATCATCATGATACATTTATTAACCATATTATTATCAAACTCACAAAATAATAACATATATAAATTTAAATTATTATGTAAAACAAATATGATATAATAATAAGAAAAAATTTTAATAATCAAATAATAAACTCAATTAATCAATAGGATGAAATTATATAGACACATGTGTTGTTTAGAAATACCATACACTGACCAAAAATCAATAAATCCTTTATAGTTCATCACGTTCCCCATCTAATGTTGATTATCATACAAAAAACATACATAACACAGAATATACATGAATGATATCCTCTTTAGTTCATATTTCTAAAACATTTTTATGTGTATTGTTCGACTGTGAATTATCCTTGTCAAATAATTAAATAATAAATGTAGAGTGGATATAAAAAATATAACTTCAAATATTATGACCTCTTGGTGCAGGAAAATCTTCCAAATAAGATTAGATATGTCCTTTATATTCACCTAAAAATATTTTCTATCATCATCCACATCATTTAAAGATATTTAGTATGTACCAATATATGGGTATCGTCCTAGGATTACAATTTAGATTTTCTAGCCATACATTTTGTACAAATATATTAATGAAATATAATACAGATAACATCTGGGAGAAATCATTTAGTAAAACTACTTGTGTCAATCTAATACCACCCCACTATGATTACATGATTAATAGAGAATGAATATAAACATAGATGTATATTTAAATTTTCCAACATGATAATAAAATCCCATAAACAATTTTATAATAGAAGAATAATAACATCCAACTATATAGATATAAGATACATATGGTTGAGGGAAACTATTAACCAACCCAAACCTCATCCAATATAAATAAATAACCTCTCTCAATATATATACTCCCATAATGATTTATGAATAATAACACTATGCTAAATTATGTATTTACTGGTAGTTTAAACCGCAACTAAATCATTCTATGGCAGTTTTGCAAAACTACAGCACAATCTATTGTATGGAAATATTTAGCGGTAGTTTTTTAGAACCATCAGAGAACGATTTAGTGGTGGTTTTTAGAGGTGGTTTAAAACACTTCTAAATCATTTATATATATAATAATTTATTTTTTTTAATTCTTTATATTAGTGTTTTAGTTATTTATTTATATTTTTTTACATTTTCTTAATATATTTATTTATTAATATATTTATATATTTATTTCCATAATTTATTTATATATTTAGCTAGCTATATATTTATTTAGTAATTATTTATTTATTATTTATTTTTTGTTACCACAGAAATTCTCATCTCCATGCATTAGTCTATGTCTATGCATAAGATCATGTCCATGAACATGACCATGCCATATATAGAAATTTTGCGTTGGGTGAGAATTGAACACCATACCTCTTGCTTATTCTCCAATGATTTTACCACTCTAGTGGTCTCTTCATATGTTCAATAAATTGAATTTAATATACATGTACGTATATATATTAATTGAAATAAGGGGAAATACATAACAAAGAGATTCACAATAAATAATTATCAAAAAATATTTATTTATCAAAGATGATTAATCAATAATCAATAATTAATAATTAATGACCAATAATATATAATATATAATATATAACTTATATTATATAACATATAATATATAATACAAAATATATAATACAAAATAAAAAATATATTATATATTATATATTATATAATACATAATAAATAATAAATAATATATAATACATAATAAATAATAGATAATAGATAATATCTAATATATGATATATAACATATAACATATAATATAATAGTATTGTATGAATAATAAATTTATTAAAAAATAAATTAATATATGATAAATAAATAACAAATTAATAATAAAGTAAAAAATAATAGATAAATAATAAATAATAAATGATAAATAATGAATGATAAATAATAAATAATAAATAATAATTAATAATTAATAATTAATAATTAATAATTAATAATTAATAATTAATAATTAATAATTAATTAAGAATAATTAAATAATAATAATTAATAATAATAACTAATTAATAATAAATAAATAATAAATAATGAACAGTATAGAATAAATAATTAATAAAAAATAATAATTAATTAATCATTAATAATAATTAAAAATTAATTATTGATCATTGAGAATTAATATTTAATATTTAATATTTAATATTTAGAAATTTAGAAAAAAATTAATAAATTATTATTAAATTATTCATAACTAATAAATATTGAATAAATAAATAAATTAATAGTAAATGAATAATAAACTAATAATAAATTAATATTTCGAAAATTATAAATAAATAAATAATAAATAAATAATAAATAACAACTAACAAATAATATAGAATAAAGAATAAAGAATAAATAAATAAATACATACATACATACATACATAACAAATATTTATTTACTACATTAAAAATAAACTAAAAATTTATAAATAATAAATAATAAAAAATGAAGAATAATGAATAAATAATAAATAATGAATAATAAATAAATAAATAGATAAATAAATAAAAAAATAAAAAAATTTTAATTAATAATTAATAATTAATAATAAATTATAATTAATAAATAATAATTATAAAGAATAATTCATAAATAATAATGAATAATCAATTAAAAAATAATGAAAAATATATAAATAAAAAACAATATATATATAAATAAATAATAAATAATAAACTATTAATAAATAATTAAAAATTAATTAATTAAATAAATAAAAATAAATAAATAGTTAATGTGTACATAATAACTCTACAATAAATAAATAAATAAATATTATTAAATATATAATAAGTATTTCATAAATAAATAACAATTTATTATTTAATTAATAGTAGATAAATAAATAAATAATGATTAAATAAATAAATAAGTAAATAATTGATTAATTTGATAAATATTTCAATAAATCATAAAATGTTAAGAACCTCTAAAATCACTAAAAATAGAAATAGACATAAAATATGATCTGATACGCCTTTTTTAGTGCCACAACTAGTCAAATCAAAGATCATAAAACAAGATTCGATATGATATGTGGTACAGGATAAACAGACTACATTATCAAATGTTATAATCATTTGAATTTTAAGAAATCAGTGTTTGTAACTAAAACCTATGTTTCAGAGGCAATATGTATTGTTGGGTTGGGCGTTCGTGCCACCCTAACACATTTTTTTAAAGAAGAATTGGTTCTGTTGATGTAGTAGTGGTTACCTAAGTTTTTTCTAGGTTTGTGGATGTTGAGCCTCATGTGAGGTGTCTTTCTTGTTTGTTGGGATGCCTGGAAGTGCTCTCCTAGGATTTGGCATCTGAGCCATGGTATTTCTGCTATTTACTATACCCAGATGTATTACTTGGGAATTAATTGTTGATCCATACATGATGCATTTGGTTATGTATGTTTTTTCTCATGTGAGTTTATTATTACAAACCATGTGATAGTTTAATTCACATGTGTTGTTTTTGAAATAGAATGTGAAACTATTTAAAAGAGGTAATCAACAATGGGCGCACCATAGTATTAGTTAATAGACAAGGTTATGCTCATGTGACTAATTACATATTTTTTACCATGGGTGAACCATTTTCTCGGTTAAAAGGCAGTGGATAGATTCATGAGGTTAATTTTGTAATGACCCTGAGCGAGCCACGATAGGGTGGTCATGCTAATTGTGGCTTGTTTTTAAAACACCGAGAAAACCTAGGGTCTATGGAGGGATTCCCAGGACATGCCTTATTGGAAAATGTTATAAATGATTAAAAGTGGTAATTATCCATGGGTGAGCCATTGACTTGGTTAAAATACAATTTTGGGATCATGTAACTAATTACATGTTGTATACCATAGGTGAACCATTGTCATGGTTAAAAGGAAATGTATATAATCAAGAGGTTAATTATTTAAATTATGTTTGTGAGCCACAGTTTTGGTAGTCAGGCTCACTAAGTATTCCTTACAAATACTGTGCGAACCCTGGTTCCATTGAGGGATTCCCAGGATGGCGTATATAGGAAAATATTATAAATGTTACATGCTGAAATTATTATGTATCGGTCATGACCATGCATTAATGATATTACCATGGATAAGGTTTTCTATGTTTTTGTTGGATTCATTTGATTATGCTCCGTGTTTGTCGACTTGTGAACTTTTACAAGTTTTAATGTCGGTAGATGGTATCAAGGTATGTGATTTGAGACGAGTACGGGTGAACCCAGGTGTAGGATGAATATTCCCCTATTGAGACTTAGCTTTCTCCGAGATATCATTTCAGCATTGGCCACAGTAGGTACATCTCGATGGGATTACGGACCCAGGGATCGACTTAATGATACATGGCTTCACTGGCACGACGTCCAACTCAATTCCCCTGCACATGATGTCAAGGAGATTGGGCTTATAGACACATGCATCGATTGTTGATGTGGATTCTTGTTGTCTGATTCATATACTCAGGAATATTCATATTAATGTATATATGAATAGGTATGGGACTATACATGTATAAATGTATAGATATGGACATCCATGGTAGCACATTCCCAGTTGAAAAGGATTGAAGACCCTAGTATTGACTATGGTTGCAGTTCTGGTTTACTTTTTTTGTTGTGTTCTAGCTTGGCTTAGCACATTGTTGTTTCATACACTTTTAGTATCACATTTATATGTTACAAATATAAATTCCATGCTGAGATTTTTTTTCACCCATGCACGTGCACCTCAGTGTACGTGTAGAACTTATGTAATCTATTCTGGTTGAGCATGGGTTTTATGGTGGATGGGGCTGAGGCCTAGTGATTCATGATCGATTGGAGCTGCTCGAGTGGTTCTACTTATCAGGTTGGATCACTTTGATAGTGTTTGGAGATCGACTATGAGGGTTGGCTCCGAGTTAGTAGTTGATCCATTTACTTTTATTTTCTACTTATTTTTTACTAGTATCTGAATGGTCGACATAGTGGGTGACAAGTGTTGTATTGTATTAGATAGCTGTTTTGGATTTTACCGCATTTTACTATTACTTATTGTTCTATTTCAAGTTTTTATTGATTCTATACTCTTTTTATTATCTGCTCTATATGATACTTCATTATTTCCACTATTTTCTTACTCTGGTATGAGTTCATAGTCGCCCCACTATCATACCCCTGTCCCTCACTGCTAGTCAGTAACCTCTAGAGTACGGGGAGGCATGTTTGAGGCCTTGATGTGAACCATCTTAGAACATAGGTTTATTGACTTCCATGTCGGGACATTACAATTTATATCATAGGTTTTTCTTTTCTAGGGATTTACTATTTTTGATATAGTACACAAGAGTATTATGAATGTGTCATAACCAATGATGGATATTAGACTGGTGCATCGAGAACACTTGTTCTGGTAAGATGTCTTTGTTTCCAGGGTATGGGATTGCTATTCTTATATTGCGATGTCAGAGTTGTATATGATTTTCTCCTTGAGTGATTCACTTGTTTTGTTGATGGTTTGATTTATTGTGGATTTATGGCTCTTTCCCATTGTTAAGATGCTACAGATGGTTTTGGAATCATGTCCAGCTAAGACAAGAGGTGTCTCATGCATCATACTATGCATGCATGATTCAAAACATATATGACTGCTAGTGTGTGTTTATACTGAAGACTGATACATATGGGTATATATAAACATACAATTACATAGATTTCAGGTTTTGTGGATCTATACTGAGGTTTTTTTTGTTGAAGACGAGGATTCAGTTCTTAGGAGACTCGTGTATAGTGACCCTAATCAGTCAATAATGAACGTAATGAATTTTGGTATAACCCCATATTGGGTGTCATTTCATTGGTCTCTTGATATCTAGTCGGATTGCTGAGTACGATTTCGATAGATACAAATTTTTTTCTTATGAACTGGACATCCGTGGGTTATTTCCAAATATGGATACCTGATGAGTGTCAGTTCAATTTCGTTTCTAAGTTAGATGAGACATCCAAGGTTCAGTTCCTTCTGAGTATACTTGGAGTGGATCAGGACCCTCATAGGCCATGTTTTTCATCTTTTAATCACATTGGCCATTGTGATCATTATATTCTTTTGAGAGGTTATGGATCTTTTGGGATTGGTGGTTAGACCATGTGACCCAGTTGTGAGGTGTTTTCTGTAGGGATAAGTGGGATAAATAGAGACCCTTGGTTTTGAATCATACCCTTGTAGGTCATTTTTCTTCCTATTCTAGGGAAACCTGTATGTAAGAGGGTTGACATGTGGCTGAATCTCGGTCAATTATTGAAATTTGGGTGAGAAACGCTTGGAGGGAGCTAGATTCACCTTTTGTATAATCTCATTGTACTCTTGTTAGTGATGATCATGCGCTATCTTAATTTTCCTTGAGTATGTTGAGAGATCTTCAACTATACATCGAGCTCGTTTTTTCACAATGCTCTTCCTTTTTGAGGATGAAACCTGTTGTGGTTACTCTCTTGGAGCGGTGGAAGGATAGCCACATGTTGGGGTGTCCACCATTGGCCGTTTGATGGTGGGTTTCCTCATTTGGTTAAACATCAACATTATTATGAGCTTCTGAGGCTGAAGAATTCTTTTTAGATGATAAATGGATTATTTCTATGGTGGGGAGTTCCAGATGGGTCGTAGTTAAATATATTCTGCGTAGAAGTCGGTTATTAATGCTATATTACCAGTCGTTGGATAGTCAAGATAAATTTGTAGTGCATATGATCAGTTTCCAAGCATAGATTCTGGTTCTTTCATTGGGCTTATCAGGGATGAGAATGTTTATATTGTGGAATTTGTAATAACCTATGTTTTTTGAACTGTCGTTTTGAGAACAAATTTGAATTTTTGTTGTTGGATGCTTGTAGGGGTAAATTAGTCTTTTTTCCCTACCAGATAAGCTCGGATAAATTTTCTAATAACTATTTTGTCCCATAATTTGGTGTTTACCCTAGAAATAAAGATTGGTGGAAATATGAGTTGTTATAATTTTAGTGGAATATTCAATATTTAATATTATTAAATTAAATAATAAATTATTCGAACATATTAATTTGGAAATAAAATTTAAACAGAGTTTCGGATTGAGATTTTTTATTCTTCATTGAGTCAGGAATGTGTTTTTTATCCTAGGTGAGGAATAAACTCGAGTAGGGAATTGTGGTCAGCCTATGCCCCTTTTTCTTCTATTCCCTTTCTCTTCATTTCTTACTTCTCTTATTTAATCCACCTCCGTGAACACATCACCTACACCTCCTCCTTGGCGATTTCCTTTGGGGTGAATTGGATTTTGAGAAAGACAGATTGATGTTAGGCAATATGGGCATAGATTCAAAGCATTCGACACATTGAGTCAGCATGTGGCATCCAAGGACCGTAAAATCAAGTAATGCTTTGATGGTTTTTTTTATGGTAGAACTGTTAATGTTTTTTCATAGATCCCTTTAAAAAATGTTCTTATATGTTTTTTTATCTGTATATTGCTTAATCGTAAGACTATGGGGCTCGATCTGTTGTTTCAGGAACAAAAATGGTGGTTTTTAGGGTTTTGAGAGATTTCTTGTTAGGAAACCCAGGTTAAATGATGTGTTTTCCCTTGGGGGAGGCAAGAGGGGCACTGATTTGAAGAATTTGACATGCTGAGTTGGTGTGCGGCATCAGAGGACCGAAAAATCAAGCATTTCTTCGGTGGTTTCTTCTCGAAGGTATAAACCTTTATGTTTTTTCATAGATCCCTTTTAACCTTTTTTTTAAAGATTTTAACGCCTTATATTGATTACTTTTAATCACATGGGGCTTGATCTATTGTTTCGTGGGAAAAAATGTGTGTATTCAGTGTTTTGAGGGTTTTCCCGTTGGGAAACCTCGGATACACAGCTTGTTTTCTTGGGGAACACACAAGTTATTCTTACTCTTAAGTGAATATGAAGTTTTATTAACTACACATTATGTAATTTCAGAACACGTCATACAGTGGTTGGTCCTGTGACTGGCCATGTGAGAAGAAACACATGATTGTGGGTTTTAAGGATTACATGTCCTGTACTGGGAGTAAATGCTATGTAGTGGCACATGGGTGTGTGTTTGGGTGAAAACACACACGGATGACATTTTATGAATAGTACATTCTGTGTATATTAATTTACCCACCACGAACTACTACACAATAATACCCCATGAATTATGGCCATATACTTCTCCATCTTAGTATTTTTGGAATATCTTGAGCCCTAGAAGTCAGAATTGGTCATGTGGGTAGTCTATTATTTGTGTTTTTACATGTATATAACAATGGTGGTATCCTTTTGACATTTAGAGGTCATCTAAATGGTGTTTCGGTGTTTCAATATAAATGTAGAGGTTCTTCCTCTAGTTATCAAGGCTAGTTGTCACTTAAGGGTGAGGGTATGCGTTGATGATAGGTTGGGTGTTCGGACCAACCATGTTTGTAAATTTGAGCTGGTATGAGCTATGATCTATCAACTATGCCCTACACTATTGAGTGTGTTCCTCATTTGAGATGTTCTCTTCTGGAATATCAGACCATGAGACTGCGTGTTTCCAAGGATCCCCTGAGGGGTTCCTTCTCTTAAGTGTTGACCTTGGGAGTCCCTCGTATGGTCTCTATCCTATTTTCTTATGATAGGATCCCCTTTATGGGATTCCTCTTTTGTCGTTTGTCCAAGGATCCCAGGTAGACTACCTCCATTACCCTTCTCTATGGTTCCCATGTAGGATAACTTTGACCCAGTTTACACATATGATACATAGAAGGATTCCACCTCAGTGTTTGACTTGTGTAACCCAACGAGTGACCATTTATTGACATACCATGAGTTATTATGTTGATTTTGAGTAGAGATTGTATTCGGTTCTCACCTTTAACATCTTCCAAACATATAATCCTGTGGGGCTATGGATGTAGTGTTGGATTGGGTATTCGGGAAACCCTCACATGTTTTTTCATATCTGACCTGTTTTAGCTAATGCAGTGGCGGTTACTAGAGGTGCTACTTGGTTGGTGGCTGCTGAGCCTGACGTGAGGTGTCTTTCTTGTGAATTGGGATTCCCAAACATGCGATCATGGTATCAGGAATCTTATCCATGTTATTTATAATATTTAAAATACCCAAATTTATTACCTAGGAATTCTCTATTGATCCAATCATGATTCATTTGGTTAGATAAATTTTTTTCCCATGTGAGTTGATTATGATAAACTATGTGATATTTTTATTCACATGTATTTTTTTGAAATGGAGTGTGAAATGATTTAAAAGTAGTAATCAGCAATGGGAGAGCCTCAGTCCTGGTTAAAAGACATGGTCGAGCTCCTGTGACTAATTACATCTTGTTTACCTTGGTCGAACCATTGTCTTAGTTAAAAGAACATGGATAGACTCATGTGGATAATTATGTAAAGGCCTTGAGAAATCCATGATAGAGTGGTCATGAACATTGATTATTATTTTGAAAATTCTAAGAAAACCATGGAAATTTGAGGGATTCATAGGATGGGCTCTATTGGAAAACGATATAAATGATTAAAAAAGGTAATTGCATAGGGGTGATCCATTGTCTCAGTTCAATCACATGGTCGGGCTCATGTGACTAATTTCATATTGTTTTTCTGGGTTAACCATTGTCCTGGTTAAAAACGTAATTGACAGACTCAAGACGTTTATTACTTAATGGTCATGAGTGAGAAACCATTCTAGTGGTTTGGCTCACTGAGTCATCCTTATAATGGCCGAGAGATCCTAGGATCTATTTATGGATTACCAGGACATGATCTTTTGTAAAATGTTATAAATGATACATGTTAAAATGCTTATATATCGATCATGACCATGTTTTACTGGTATGAATGATGGTGAGGTTTTCGGATTCTCGGTTGGATTTATGAGATTATTCTCTGTGTTTTCCAACTAATGACCTTTTACCAGATTGAACATGGTTATATGGTATCATAGTTTTTGATTGGAGGTTAGTACGGTTGAACCCAGTGTAGGATGAGTATCCCCTGTGGTGATGTAGCATTCTAATTGATATAATTATGGTGTTGGCTGAATAAGGTACATATCAATGGGATTACGGACCCATAAACATACTTAATGATACATGGATTATGTGGTAAAACATCCAACTCAATGGCCATTCATAGTATGTCCAGACAATCAGGCTTATGGACCCAAGGAATGACTGCTGACGTGGTTTCATGTAGTTAGATTCACTTAATAAGGAATAGTTATATTTATGTATTTGTTTATAGGTATAGGAATATAAATGTATACGTATATAGATATGTATATCCATGGTAGAACATTCTTAGTTGACAGGGATTTAAGACCCTAGTTTTGATTGTGGTTGCACATTTTGTTTACTAATTTTTGTTTTCATCCAACTTGGCTGAGTACGTTGTTGTTGCATACAATTTTTGCAGCATAGTTATACGTTTCATGTTGGGGTTCTGTACTATGATTATTTATCACCTCATCACATGCACCTCAATGTATGTGTAGACCTTATGTCTACTTTTTATGTTGATCATGAGCTACATGGTGGATAGGGACGAGGACCGTTGTTACTTGATTGAGTGGAGATTCTTGATTTGTTCTTCTAATATGGTTGGTGCAGTTAGACAATGTGTGGAGATCAAGTACGTGGGTTGGATTGAAGATAGTAGTTGATCCCTTTAATTTTATTTTCAGATTATTTTTTACTTTTATCAATATGGTTCGCCCAGCAGGTGACCATGGTTGTACTGTATTCCAATGTTGTTTGGTATTTTAGCGCATTTTACTATTACAACGTGTTTTATTCAAGATGTTCATTGCTTTGGCAGTCTTTTCACTTTTCATTGTGTATAATTCATAGTTACTTACACTTTTTTATTACTCTGTTATGAAGTCATAGTCTCCCCACTATCACACCCTAGGCCCTCACTACTAGTCGAGAGCCTCTAGCGTACGAGGAGGCATGCTTGAGGCCTTGTGTAAAACCAGCTCGAAGAATCAATTTAGTGGATTCGTGGTCGGTACATTACATTGATACACACAAAGATAAACAAAATTATATTTTATATTATATTAAAAATATAACTCACTTATATCATCATAATAATAAGGACCCAACATACTATTGTTTTTATTAATTATCTTCATTATCATCTTATTTACAAAAAATACACATTTAAAAAAATCACCAAAACAATCCTTTTATAAATGATTTATTATATATTGTCTTGAGGAATTGGAAGAAAAATAAAGCATGAGAACAAATTCCTGGAAATGAAAAAACACATCAATGATCTATTAATGAAACTAATTCATAAGAATGTTATAAATCATGAAAACTAAATAAGTAACAGATAACAAATTCAATATTATATTATTGAATTATATCATTATAAAAGAGTCATGTATGTATAAAAAATATAACACTATCTGAAAATATGTGAAAATAATAATAGAACCACATAATTAAAATATGTATTAATATTAAAATTTTGAAAAAAACATATTCATAAAAACCATATAATATTTCTTGTTTAACTACAAATACAATAATAAAAAAGTGGTTCTAGAATCAGAAGCTATTTCACATCACGGTTAATTAGTCACTACCTCCTTCCGTTAGTGGATAGAGAATAACAACCCATATATATTAATATTATAAAGGGATTAAATGATTTATCTAATGAATTTAAGGTATATATGGGTACCATCCATCACATAATGACGTACCAAACATATGTGGTCCACAAGAAATAAATTATTTATCATGTCATGGAATAACCGATGGAAATAAAAATATGATTCATTTCATTTCCATGTGGTATCACACATCATTACATAAAGATTAGATCATTGGACACCAAAATAATATTATTTTGAATAAATGGTAAAGGTATGAAAAGGATAATTAAGAGAATTATTGTATGATAAGTATTTTTTTTCAAAACATATAGGATAATAACAAAGATTACATAAAAAGTATTTTCTTATGGATTCATCATTACAGTTTGAAATGTTAATATCTATGTCATTTCATTATGTTACTTGGTGTGAGGTTAAAACATGAAACGTAATAATAAAACCATAAAAAATAAAATTATGATAAAAACAATTGAAATTAAATTTATTGTTAAAGCATTTGATCGAATAAATGTAAAATTCTGCTATGACATACCCTTTTAATAATTTTTTTTATTTTTTTGATTAAAAATTGACATCAAAAATAATACTTAACGATTTAGAATTTTATAAAAAGATAATAAATGATGTGTAAATTATATATTATTGATTATATATATATATATCAGTCTATGAATATAATATATTTATTGTTATAATAAAAGGAATTTTGAGGGTAAAGCGATATTATCATTTGTGAGACTTATTCTAAATTATCCAAACTTTTTAAGAATAACACCTATATCCTAGAGGTATTTTTTGATGTGAATATGTAAATTCCAATGATCCATGGATAAAAAACTTATTAAATAGGGAGATTATACAATAAAATATTTATTTAATGGGATTTAAATAGAAAAACAATTTGACCCAATGAAGTAAAATTTTGTAAATAAAACCCTTTACTCTTTTTTCAAAATGCTTGTTCTGTGAGTCTTGGGTTACAAGTAACCATGTCAAGTTTTTTATATACTATATTAAAACCATTTTTCATCTATATTTTATGTATTAAAATTCAATTATTTTTTTATAATAATTTTTGCTGAAATCATTATTATTTTTACCATCCCATGGTTGTCTATTTCATAGCCACATGACCAGTTTCGTATAGGGATAACATTGTAATTTACATTAAAATGATAACATAACTCTATAAGTGAAAAAATGTTACAAATATATCATTATATAAGATAAAACTAACTTAAAAATTAACATTCCTTCTATCATAGGGATCATTCATTTACATTAAAATTTAATGTTAAATGGTCTGTTTATTACGGTGGTATTTCCATTCATGAGGAACATATATGGTTTTTAATAATTATATGATAATTTAACCATTAATGAATAATAAAAATATCTAATATATATATTTTTTCATTTTAAAGAATAATATGTGAATTCCATTCATCTATATAGTTGGTGGTAAAAATGATCTATAATGTTCATGGATGTGGTAGACCCGCCATAATATAAACTATTTTTTATTTTTATTTAGACTGTTAAGGGGTTATATTGTAGTTATTATATTAGTTAAATATAAATTTAAATTATTAAAATTAATGATGTCATTATGAAAAAATTTATATAATATATAAGATGTTGTAAAAATGAAAATAATTTAGTGGATTCATATTGGAAACATTAAAACATCAATTTTTTACACACTCTTAAGATTCTGGTTATTACAATATAAATTTGGTTTTTATGGTGAGGATAAGGCTAATAAAACATCAAATGTGTTTTAAGGGAAATTATTGTAGTTTGTAGATAATTTAATTTTAATTATTAATTAATAATCATGGGTTCGAATGGTTGTATTTTTATGGATAAAGAGGGGGTGTTTTATAGTAATAATTATTAAAATAATTTTTGTTATATTAAAATGGATACTCATCATGAGAGACAATATAATGGGAGTTTGATAATATAATAAACCAGAAACAAAAATATTATTAAAAAATATTTAATTCACAAAAATTCATTCAAATATTATTTTAATTAATGTTGTATTCAAGTGGTAATTATACTATATTATTATCTTTACAGAAAACATTTTTATATTAATAAAATTCAATAAATAACTCTAGTGTAATTTTAAAGTGATAATTATAGAAAATAATTCTATTTTATCAATAAAATTTTAAATATGATAAATTAATTTGTTATATGATAAAAATTTATACTGTGAAGTGATGATTTTATGAAAATATCATATTTATGACCATTAGAAAGAAATTTGAGTGAATAAAATAATTAAAATATTTAAATAAAAATAAATTTTTTACTGAAATTTTTTTAGGAATATACAATTTAATCATATTTTTTAAATGTATAAAAACAAATTATAAAAATAAATAAACAAATTTGTTCTATCAAGAAACAAAATTATCATTTCGTTGTTTCAAACATTTGGTTTTTCATATTTACAACCCTTATTTACTGAATTCCTTATAGTTTTAGATCTTAATTGTAACACCCGAGATTTTTATGAGAAATATTTTGTTATCATCAAAGAAATATTTCACTACACATAACACTAGCTTGGCATGCTTTACACGCAATCACGACCTTCCTCGATAGCTTGTGTTGTACACAAATACCGAGTTTCACTAAAAAACGATATGCTATTAAAACATTATTAAAACTAGCCATTATGAATAGTAATATCGACTTTTTAAAATTTTAAAAATTTTATCATTCAAATTGGACTTCATTTTTGGATTCAGAATATTGAAATTATCCTAGGGTGAATTTTTGGTATTTTTCTGAAAACATTCAATTTTTGATGAATAGTGAAAACACTAGGTTACAATTTAAAAACTGAATGTTTATTTAAATAATTATTTATTTTATTTAAAGTTATTTTATGTCAAAATTTATATATAATACCTATATAAGTTCAATGTAATTTATTGGAGTCATTTTATAATAATTTTAGAAATATAAAATTTTCTTTGAACTTTTCATCGTCTTTTACCCACCTCTTTGGAGAATTTGAAAATTTACATAAAACATAATTTTACCACTTCTGTGAGTGGAATTTCAAAAATGCGAGAAACATGGTTAATATCAAGGCATAAAATGTGGTTCAATAAGATTAATTTTTTTGGGTGAATAGTAACTTTTTACTTTTTTTAACATGGTTAAAAGTAAATAGGGTAATTAAGTGTAAAAATGGTATTATTATTACCCTACATCATGTCCTAATTCTATTGGATAAGTTTATTTCAACCAAAAAAAACCTTAGAAATAAAATATGACCATTTAGGTCAACTCTGATTAGATTAGAGCATTTATTATTATTTTATGTAAAAAATAGTTAAAATAACTAAAATCTATGTTTAATAAATAAAACATTTTTAATATAGGGTTATACATAAGATAAATTAGACTATAAATATTCATTAGAAATATAAAAAGGTTTTATACATAATTGTATTTTTTTTATAATTTTTATACTTTAACTAATCTAATTTATTTATGACACAATAATAATGCAGTAATTACCGTATTAATGAAATATTAACATAATTGATATTATAAATACCCAAATAAATGTAATTTGAGACTTTTAATGAATTACAGTAATTTTCTAGGTTAATATGACATGATAGTATTGATTTAAGTAACATTTTTCAAACTAATCATGCTGTTATGATTTTCACAAAAATCAATTACCAAATAGATTCAAAATTGACATAAAATAGTTTTTAAAACAAATATTATATTATTAATTGTTATATTATTCCTAAGAATCTAAGGTTCGGCTAAATTTCATAGATAAGGTTATATATATTAATAGTGAACATATTGGGGTTCTTTTGAATTTTTATAGTATGTTTATTAACCATATTGTGTAAGAAAACCGGAAGACGCGGTAAAAGTAAAATTATTTAACTTAATGGTAAATATAAATGATATGGTTAAAATAGTAACCTAAACTTGTCTAAAATCTATTGGATGAGAGGATTTAGACCCATAACCAACTTAGATTATAAATAAATCAATATTGATCTATTAAAAACCGAATATGACTTTATAATAAAATATTATTTTATGATTTTTCTAAAGTGCCCCTCTCCTCCATTATAAAAGGGAACCTCCTCCCTCTCATACTCACACCACATTAACCTTAAATACTGGCCAAACCCTACCAATTTATCTTCTCCACTTCCCTAGAAACATCCTATAGGTACTGGCCTTCTTCAAAGACCATCTTTAGTGCCCTAAGTGGAGGTTAAGAAGAGGAGCTTCAAAGGAGAGGTAATGTCCATTACCAATTATTTCAACTTTATTTCTTCTTATACTTACACTTATTTAGTTGTTTCATTACTAAGTAATAACATAAGTATCACTCAAATATTTATATTTTATTATAAATATGAAACAACCCTATTTCACCTTCTGTCCATCCTACAGAAAACGAAATCACTCCGCGTGCCTACGTACGGAATACCGTCTCCACACCGTGGTGTAATCTGTTTTACACCACCATCATACTTGGATGGGAATAATTGTGTAAAGAATACCTATATATGATTATTGTAAATTTATATTTATTCTTAAATAGTATACATACACATCAATACAATTTCACGGTCATAGGAACAATATCATCGCTCGTGCGTACGTACGGCCTACGGTCTCCACGATGTGATGCGACTCATTCTACATGATATTCAAGGAATAATAATTATATAAATGAATTTAATGAATAAATATGATATATATAACACTAATAACATTCTGTAAATGATTTATCTTTATCCTAAAAATAATAATAATAATTTATTCAACAAAACACGCAAAAGAACGAAAAGAAATAAACACCCGAATAACAAGTAGCAATGAAATATTACTAATACGAAGCCAAGAATATGACCATATGTGATATCATAATAATGAGTATGATTATTTAATAAGTCAATAACATTATTTAATTCATTATACAAGAGTTTCAGACACATACGAAGCAAATCAGACCTATGTTAACAGAAAATCTCACAATCTCAATTTTTATCGGAGATTGTTTATACATTGGTAATTACTGGGGAATATTTATGATCTACATCCATGTTTCATCAATATGTAATATTATTTCTATCCTCCTACAATTTTTTAAATACAATATTACACAATGGTGAGTTTTTAGTAAAAGATATAAAAGGAATATTTTGTCGTTTTTAGTATGATGTACTTTTGGACTTTTCTGACCAAAGTACGAGAATAATGTTTTTTTAAATTATACGACATGAATGGATTTTTTATGATTTATTAGAAGATTATTTCCATGAAGCATACTTTACAAGTTTTCAAGTATATTTTTTATCATCTTCTTTTAGATTAAATTTTTATGACATGTTAAGAAAGGAAAAATGTTTTTGAAGTACAAAGGATATTTTCCTCAAGAATGTAGTTCAAGTGTTTTATCAAAATTATTTTCCAACTAAGATAATATAGGGTTCTGTTTCTATCCCTATTTTTACATTGATTTGATTATTTTATGATGGAATCATTTTTATGAAGTCCTTCTATCTTACATGCATTATGTTATGATGGCATGATGTTTAAGACTCCCATTTTTATTACATGGGTTATGCTATGATATAAGATTTATGATTTTGTGGTACACATAATAATGGTGTCATTATGAGATTGGTGGTCCCTATATCTCCCTCCAATGCATTGGGTAATGATTTATATCTCAGGAGATAGACATGGCCAGAACGAAAAGTTAAACTGGTTCAGTGATAGAGGACTGGAATGAGGAGTGAACTCGGTTTAGAAATGGACTTTGTCTACTAATCTAGTCTTGGAAATGAGTCTTAACTAATAAGAAATGATTTTATATGATTATGTTTGTATTCCAAAAAGTTTAATATTCTATGTTATGATTATAGGGATTACATTTCACTACTATGATTTATCCCATGTTATGATATTATGATATCTTTTTCATGTTATGATTTCCAAAATGTTATGTTCTTATGATTGATATGTCTTTTGTTTACCCTTACTAAGCATTTGAGCTCACCCTTTTGTATGTTTTCTTTTCCCCAGGTCAGGAGGAAGGATATTAAGTAATATATGCCAAAAGGTACTCTATATATGATAAAAAAAGAGAGACGATGTAGACGATTTATGAAGCTGTTGATTATGTTTCCCAGTTTCTAAAGACACTATACCTATACGTTCCTTTCATGGTTTTGTTATAGGTTGTAATAAGTTTGTTTCAATTATGAATTAATAACAACGTATGTAATGTATGGGTCGTTATAGTTGGTATCAGAGGAAAGGTGTAGTCAGCCTTGGGAAACTAGGATGTGAAAGCCTTAGTAAGTACCCTAAGGATAAGTCTATGAATAGAACACAGTCATAGTGTTTTAGAAATGTCCATGAATAACCTATGATAAGACATTAAGTGTAAAATTTTATTATTGATTATGTAGTTTTCAAATTATAATTAGTGTTGCTCACACTATTATTATTTGTTTTAGTCAATGGCTGGAACCCGAAGGAACCGTGTTTATGCGGAATGCGATGGGAAATGCAATGATTATCTCCCTGAGCAACCAATCATTATGGGAGATGGAATGCAAATTCTTTTAGCCATGTTCACACAAATTTCTCAAGCTATGAACATTAAGGTCTTCCAAATGAGCAAAGTAATGAGCAATCTTCCATTGAATCTTTCATGAGGCAGCGTCCACCCTCATTCAGCGGGTCTACTGATCCATTAGTGGATGAATAATAGATCAGTACCACTGAAAAGATATTTTTAGTTCTTCAATTTTATGAACATGATAAATTCATCTTAGTAGTATATCGTTTGGAAGGTGAAGCTGATCAATGGTGGGATCTTATCAAGAATAAGTGGCCATGATAAGAAATTGAGTCCATGGAAAGGGAAGAGTTCAAAAACTTATATTTCAATAAGTACTTCCCTTGTATTATTCTAACAAAGATGGAGAATGAGTTTCTTGAACTGAAGAAAAAGGATGACGAATCTATTGGTACCTATGAAGAAAGTTTTTCAAGACTTTCATGGTACGCTTCTGGGATTATTATCCTACCTGAGAGTAAGATCGATTAATTCTTTAGTGGCTTAAAGCCAAGTCTTCGATGGGATTTAGCCATAAGGGACTTCAATAGCTCTGAGGAAATCGTCTCATGTGCTGTCAAGGTTGAGATAGAGATTAGAGGAACCCATTAGTCTAATGGGTTTGATAAGAAGAGGAAAATGGAATTCAAAGGGAAATTTAAAGGGAACACTAAAATGAAGATGAGTTTTCCCTTATGCTCAAAGTGTGGAAAGAAACATGAAGGTAGTTTTCATAAAGGGACAAGTAAATGTTTCAAATTTGAAAAGGAATGTCATCGAGCATTTGAATACCTCAATGATTGGAAGAACATTTCTAATGATGCGAACAAAGAAAAGGCTACATAGAGTTCACCTCCTACAATTTAATGTTACAAGTGAAAGAAAATGGAGAATTATGCCAATCAGTGCCCTAATCCAAGGTTTGTTGATGATAATCGACGTCAACAACACTTAAGGATAAAGTCAAAGGAAAGTCACATGCAATTTCTATCAGCGATGTGGAGTATTATAAGGAAGTAGTGAAATGTACACTTACTATCCACTCTAAAGTATCAAATGTTTTATTTGATTCTTGATCCACCGACTCTTTTATTTGTAATGAATTTTCTAAGAGTATCGTTGTATTACCTCAGTAGTTAGATGTTGAGTTAGCTATGACAACCCATAATGGCGCTATAGTCGCATCAAAAGTTTATAATTCCTCTCCAATTGATGTTTGTGGGAAAGTTCTGCCTGCAAATATTTTGATCCTTCCTATATTGGAATTTGATGTGATTCTTGGCATGGATTGGATTTCTTTATATGGAGCTCATATCAATTTCCAAATAAGGGAAGTCACATTTCATATTTTAGATCAATCTATGATCATCTATCAATACGAGGATGAACATAACCTTCCAGTGGAAATTTCTTCCATCATATGGGTCTTGATTCCACTAGATGAATGTTATTTATCTCAAATGTCTTGTGAGAGACTCACGATTAAGAATATTCCTATTGTATGGGAGTTTGATGATGTCCTTCCGGAGGAATTTCCTGGTCTTCCACCAAATCGTGAAGTTGAGTTTTCAATAGAACTCATACCGTGTTCTTTACCTATTTCAAAGACACCTTATAGAATGGCCCTAATTGAGTAGTAGGAATTTAAGAAGCCGCTCCAAGAGAATCATGATAAGGGATTCATACGTCCTAGTGTGTCACCTTGTGGAGCACCTGTTCTTTTTGTTTAGAAGAAAGATGGATCAATGAGACTCTTCATTGATTATCGAGAACATAAAAAGATCACTATCAAGAACAAATATCCTCTTCCATGCATTGATGACTTATTTGAACAACTACGCAGAGCTCAATAATTTTCCAAAATTGATCTTCTTTCAAGGTATCATCAATTAAGGGTCAAAAGGGAGGATATACGAAAGATGGCTTTCCGTACAAGGTATGGAGACTATGAATTTATAGTGATGCCATTTGGTCTTACTTATTCCCCTACTGTCTTTATAGATCTTATGAATAGAGTCTTTAGAGACTATCTTGATCAGTTTGTGGTAGTCTTTATAGACGATATTCTTGTCTATTCAAAGAGCAACGAAGTACATGAAGATCACTTGATACTTGTATTGATGACCATGAGAAAGGAGAAGCTTTATGCTAAATTTACTAAGTGTCAATTTTGGCTTCAAAAAGTTTCATTTATGGGTCACATAATCTCAAAAGAGGGGATATCTGTAGATCAAGAAAAAAACATAGGTTATCAAAAGATGGTCGAGACCAACAACAGTAACTGAGATATGATTTTTTCTTGGTTTGGATGGATATTATCGACGTCTTGTGAATGATTTTTCACGATTATCTAATCCACTCACCAGGTTGACTCGAAAAAGAGTTATGTTCTTGTGGACGGAGGAATGTGAAGAGAATTTCAAGGAGTTGAAAAGAAGTTTATCTAGTGCACCTGTGCTCACACTGCCTTGTAGTGGAGAATGGTTAGTGATCTACAATGATGAATCCAAGAAAGGATTGGGGTGTGTTCTCATGAAAAATGATATGGTGATAGCTTATTCTTCACAAAAATTGAAAATCCATGAGCAAAATTACCCCACTCATGATTTGGAGTTAGCTGCGGTAATCTTTGCATTAAAGATTTGGAGGCATTATCTTTATGGTGAAAGGTGTTATATTTACACTGATCATAAAAGTTTAAAGTATATTTTCACACAAAAGGAGATTAATATGAGTCAATGAAGATGGTTGGAGCTAATTAAGGATTACGACTACTCAATTCGTTTCCACCCTAGAAAAGAAAACAAGGTGGCAGACCCATTAAGTCGACAAGACCATGCTAGTTTATACATGAAGAGGATCATAAAAGATCCAATATTTATGGATTTAAAAAGAGTGGATCTTGGAATTATAATGGTAGGAAAAAATTGTATCTTTCTCAAATGAATGTTCATCCATCTATAAATGCGATGATTAAAGATGCACAGAATGAAGATGTAGAGTTACTAAAGAAGGTGAGAAATGTTCCTGAATTCAACCTTGATTGTGATGGGATACTAAGGTTTAGGAATCGGGATTGTGTTCCTCCCATCCCATAATTAAAGAAGGATATGCTGGATGAGTCCCATAGTTCTTCATTCTCTATTCATCCTGGAATCACGATGATGTATAGGGACCTGAAATAGTACTTATGGTGGGATGACATGAAAACAGATATTGCTGAATACGTCTCTCGATGCTTCGTTTGTCCACAAGTTAATGCTGAGAGACAGAAGTGTAAGGGGATGTTACAACCATTACCCATACCCGAAATGAAATGGAAAAACATCACTATGGACAGTGTCACCGAATATCATAAAACACCAATGGAAAAAATGCTATCTGGGTCATAGTTGATCGACTTACAAAGTCGGCACACTTCATTGCTATTAGAGAGGATTTCTCTCTTGGTCAGCTTGCATAGATATATGTGAAGGAAGAGGTAGGATTTCGTGGAGTACCACTTTCCATTATATCTGATCGGGATATGAGGTTTACCTAGATGTTCTGGCAAATTATTCAATATACCCTGGATATAGAGTTGACTTTCAGCACTGTTTATCATCCTCAGACAGACGGTCAGTCTGAGAGAACAATTCAAACTCTAGAAGATATGTTAAGAGCTTGATTTATGGATTTCAAAGGTGGTTGGGATCAACACCCACATTTGGTGGAATTTTCTTATAATAATAGCTTTCACTCCAGTATTTAGATGGCTCCTTATTAAGCTCTCTATGGAAAGAAATTCTGAATTCCAACTTGCTGGGATGAAGTTGGGGAATGAAAGCTATTAGGACCTGATCTTATCGATGAGATGGTAGAAAAGGCCCGATCTATTCAACAACACATAAGAGCAGCTTAGAGTCGACAAAAAATATATGCCGATAACCTAAGAAAATACCTAGACTTTGATGTGGGTGATAAATTATTCTTACACATATCTCCTTGGAAGAGAGTAATGAGATTTGGAAAGAAGGGAAAGCTGATCCCTAGGTATATCGGTCCATTCGAAATACTAGATCCTGTTGGGAAGGTAGCTTAGCGATAGGTGCTTCCACCGAATCACTCTCAAGTTCACGATGTGTTCCGTGTATCTCTCCTGAGAAAGTACATACCCGCTCCTTCACATGTACTAAGCTCAGAAGTTGTACCGTTGGAGAAATATCTTTCTTATGATGAATAGCCTATAGAGATTCTGGATCGTAGAGAAAGAGTTCTACAGAACAAGACCACTCACTTGGTGAACGTTTTATGGAGGAACCCCCAATTAGAAGAAGCTACATTGGAGCTTGAGGATATGATGAGGGATAGGTATCCTCATCTGTTTGTTACAAAGTGACGAATTTCGAGGGTGAAATTCATTTTAAGGGGGGTAGAATGTAACACCCGAGATTTTTTTGAGAAATATTTTTTTATCATCAAAGGAGTCTTTCACTACACACAACAATAGCCTGGCTTTCTTTACATGCAATCATGACCTTCCTCGATAGGTTGTGTTGTACGCAATACCGAGTTTCACTAAACAACGATATTCTATTAAAATATTATTAAAACTAGCCTTTATGAATAGTAATACTCACTTTTTGAAATTTTATAAATTTTATCATTCAAAATAGACTTCATTTATGGATTCAGAATATCAAAATTAGCCTAGGGTCAATATTTGGTATTTTTCTGAAACTTTCAATTTTTGATGAATAGTGAAAACACTGGGTAACTATTTAAAAACAGACTTTTTATTTACATAATTATTTGTTTAAATTAAATTTATTTTAGGTCAAAATTGATATATAATACCTATATAAGGTCAATGTAATTCATTGGAGTCATTTTATAATAATTTTAGACATATAAAAATTTTATTGAACTTTTCACCGTCTTTTACCCACCTCCTAGGAGATTTTGAAAATTTATATAAAACATAATTTTACCACTTCTGTGATTGGAATTTCAAAAATCCGAGAGACACTTTTAATATCAAGGGGAAAAATGTGGTTCAATAAACTAAATATAATTTTTGTTGAATAGTAACTTTTTACTTTTTTAATAGGGTTAAAAGTAAATAGGGTAATTAAGGGTAAAATGGTATTATTATTACCCTAAAACGTGTAGTAATTCTATTGGATAAGTTTAATTCGACCAAAACAACCTTAGGAATAAAATATGACCATTTAGGTCCACTCGGATTTGATTAGGGAATTTATTATTATTATATTTAAAGAACAGTTGAAATAGTTAAAATAAATGTTTAATAAATAAAAAAATTAATATAGGTTTTTACATAAGATAAATTCGAATATAAATATTCATTACAAAGATAAACATAGTTCCTACATAATGTTATTTTATTTATAATTTTTAGACTTTATATAATTTAATTTATTTATGACACAATGTTGATGTATTAATTACCTTATTAAGGAAATATTAACATAATTGATATCATAAATACCCAAATAATTGTAATTTGAGACGTTTTATGAATTCCACTATTTTCCTAGGTTAATATGACATGTTATTATTGATTTAAGTAACTTTTTTCGAACTAATCATGCTGTTATGGTTTTCACAAAAATCAATTACCAAATAGTGTCAAAATTGACATAAAATAGTTTTTAAAACAAATATTATATTATTAATTGTTATTTTATTCCGAAAAATATAAGGTTTGGAAAAATAACATAGATAAGGTTATATATATTAATAATGAATAACTTGGGGTTTGTTTTTCTTATTATAGTAATTTTATTAACCATATGGTGTAAGAAAACAAAAAGACACTGTAAAAGTAAAATTATTTAAATTAAAGTTAAATCTAAATGATAAGGTTAGAATAGTAACCTAAACTTGTATAAAATCTATTGGATGAGAGGATTTAGCCCATCCCCACCTTATCTTTTAAATAAATCAATTTTGAGCTATTAAAAACTAAATATTAATTTATAATAAAATAATATTTTATGTTTTTCCTAAAGTACCCCTCTCCTCCCTTATAAAAGGGAACCTCCCTCCTCTCCTCCTGAGACCACTTTGAGCCTTAAAGCTCAGACAAACCCTGAAAATTTATCTTCTCCACTGACCTAGAAACATCCTTGAGGTACTTGTCTTTTTAAATGACCATCTTTAGTTCCCTAAGAGGAGGTTAAGAAAAGGCGCTTCAAAGAAGAGGTAATGTTCGTTACCAATTCTTTCAACATTCTTTATTCTTCTACTTACTCTTCATTAGTTGTTTCATTATGAAGTAATAACATCAGTATAACTCATATACTGATATGTTATTATAAATATGAAACAACCCTATTTTACCTTCTATCCATCCTATGGAAAATGAAATCACCGCGCGTGCGTACGTACGGAATACCGTCTCCACGACGTGGTGTAATCTGTTTTCCACCACCATCTTACTTGGATAGGTATAATGGTGTAAAGAATAACTATATATTATTATTGTAAATTGATATTGATTCTGAAATAGTATACATACACTTCAATACAATTCCACGATCATGGGAACGATGTCATCGCTCATGCGTACGTACGGCCTACCATCTCCACGATGTGATGCGACTCATTCTACATGATCGTCAATCCATAATGATTATATAAATGAATTGAATGAATAAATATGATATACATTCCACTAATGCCATTCTGTAAATGAGTTGTGTTTAACCAAAATGTAATATATAAGAATTTATTCAACAAAACTCGCATATGAACAAAAAGCAATATACACCCGAATAACAAGTAGCAATGAAATATGACTAATACGAAGCCAAGAATATGACCATATATGATATCATAAAAATTATTATGATTCTGGAATAATTCAATAACATTATTTTAATCATTATACTGGAGGTTCGGACATGTACGAATCAAATCGGACCTAAGGTAATGGAAAATCTCAAAATCTCAACTTTTATCTGAGATTGTTTATACTTTGGTAATTAATGGGGAATATTTATCATCCAAATCCATGTTTCATCAATATGTAATATTATTTCAATCCTCCTACAAATTTTTAAATCCAATATTACTCAATGGTGAGTTTTTATTAAAATATATGAAAGGAATCGTTTTTCATTATTAGTACGAGGTACTTTTTGACTTTTCCATCCAAAGTATGAGAAAAATGTTTTTTAACTTATACGGAATGAATATATATTTATGATTTCATAGAATATTATTTGCATGAATCTTCTTTTACAAGTTTTCATGTTTATTTTTAATCAACTTCTTTTAGTTTAATATTTTTTGACATGTTAAGAAAGGAAAAAAAAAATTGATGTAGAAAGGATATATTCCTCAAGAATGAAGTTCAAAGTGTTTTATCAAAATTATTTTACATCTATGATAATATAGGGTTCCATTTCTATCCCCATTTTTACATTAATTTTATTATGTTATGATGGAATTAATTTTATTATTTCCTTCTATCTTACATGGATTATGTTATGATGGCATGATGTTTAAGAATCCCATTTTTATTACATGGGTATTGCTATGATATATGATTTACGATTTTGTGGCACACATAAAAACGGTATCATTATGAGATGGGTGGGAACTATATCTCACTCCAATGCATTTTTTAATGATTTATATCTCATGAGATAGAAAATTTTGGAACAGAATGTTAAACTGGTTCAGTGATACAAGACTGGAACGAGGAGTGAACTCGGTTGAGAAATGGACTTTGTCCTCTAAGATAGTCTTGGAAATGAGCCTTGACTAACAAGAAATTATTTTCAATGATTTTTTGTGTATGACACAAATGTTCATGTTTTATTTTATGATTATTGGGATTAAATTTCACTAAAAAGATATTTCCCATGTTATGATATTATGATATCTTTTAGAAGATAAGATTTCCAAAATTTTATGTTCTTATGATTAATATTTATTTTGTTTACCCTTACAGAGCATTTGAGCTCACACTTTTGTATGTTTTTTCTCATAAGGTCGGGAATATGGGTATTAAATAAGATATGACAAAAGGGACTCTAGATATGATAAAAAAAGGGAGACAGTGTAGTTGATTTATGAACCAGTTGTTTATGTTTCCCAGTTTCTAAAGACACTATACATATACGGTCCTTTCATGGTTTTGTTATATGTTGTAATAAGTGTGCTTCAATTATTAAGTAATATCAATGTATGTAAAGTATGGGTCGTTTTATTAATTTTCTTAAATATTTTTTTTCATGTTTACCCAATAATTCAAAATTTCATATTTATTAATCAATAGCTTTCAGGTTTCAAATACGAAAACAAATTCATGTGCATATAATGTGGTACTAGAGTAAATAATATATCATTTATAAATAAAGTTACAATATTTTAATAATTATCCTTTACATAGATCACCCATTAATACTTTTTCATATGATCTAAGTATATGATAATAATTATTGGTTTTCAGGGATGGTGGTTCATCTATCATAGATTTCATTATGTTTTCCTAGATCTTATACTTCTCCCACAAAGGATTTCACTCAAGGCATACCTGTTGATTTTCATATTGGTCTTGGTCTAGGGAAAACTCTAATGACACAACATCCTTTCCTAGATCATAAGAATTAACATCCTAAGGAATAATTTTACTTCACTATTCCATTATTAATCCATTGAATAAAAATATCATAATTAGATTACAACTACTTATATACATAGATATATTATAATGGTAAATTTTAATAATTATTTCATAGTATAATATTGTTTTTTTATTTAGTGTTGTGTTGAGTGTGATACATGTTATTAAATATATTTATATTTGAATTGAATTATATTATAAAAATAAAGTGATATTATTTTATACACCTTATAATAAAATTTAATCCCAAAATATTTTCTTTATATAGTTGAAAAAATTTGATGGTACTTTAATCATCAGGTATTATGGTTAACATGCATCTTCCAAAATATTATTATTTCCCCACTAAATAATTAACATGTGTTCGTTCCTGTTATATATCACATTATCTCTTAGATCTAGGGTATCCATTGGTTTTTCTACATAAATGAGATAATAATGCACATATATAGATTTTGAGTTTAGTAAATGTGTTGGATCTATTATGTACTTCCTCAGAATTGATACATGGAACACATCCTGAAATTGTGAGAGTTGTGAATAAAATATTAATTGCTATGATATATCCTTAGAATAATCATTAAAATCGAAGGGGCTAATTTACATAGTTATCAACATCCAATTCTTAATAAATGAAATATCCCACATTTATAGAGATATCTATTGTAATAAATTATCCCCATCATAAAAATCTATATCACTTTGATGACTATAGTTATAAGTATTCTAAAAAATTATTTATAATTAAAGATATTTTTGATTTGACTAAAATGTATTTCTTATTTCATATACATTTCAATGTCACATGAGCTTCCTCATTCCTTATTTATCCCAACATGTATGATTTTTACACCACATCCTATACAGAGACTCGTGTGGTTTCATTTCAAATATCGAATTGAAAATATTTTTATATTTTAACTATAAAAATGGATGGTGTGGATGATAACATAATTTAAAATTGATTACACATGATCCTAACATATAATCACCATTTCAGATGAACTTTAGTCTAGATATTAAATACAATGGTTAAAAGAATTGAAAGACCTCTTAATTATATATAAATATCATTGAATAAATCTTAAATACCATGTGTAGAACTACTCATATCATTATTTTATAGTAGTGAATTATATTATACATATCCATGCTAATTTTTATATTTATAACATAGTTATTTTTCCATGTTTGTAATATTATATTATATTAATGAAATATAAGGTCATTATAAGGTTACTAACAACAACCTAAAATTATTTGTGGACGTTATATGTCCTATAGATTCATATTAAAAAATATCCATTGTGGAGTTATAACATATTCATAATGGTATGGATAATAGTTGAATAATCCTCTTATACATCTATAATTCATTATTAACTAACAGACATACCATTCATCAAGATTCATATCCAATAATCAACACTTTATATTATCTCAATGTATGTTCTCTTGGAGATCATTACACATATTTATTCTTCTAGGATGGATAAACAATGTTGACCTCTATGATTCATCCCAAATCACATTATTTGATTAAGATATTATAGGGACTCATAAATATTTCAGAAACCATATTTTGTCACTGCCTAGGTCGAACTCTGGGTGAATACATGCCATTAAATATAGATTTGAATCATCATTATGAACCACTATAATATCCACAATGATTAATATTTTAGTATTATTTTATATAAAATAATACTTCACTCCATATCATATGACTTCAAGATCTATAATATGTAGATAATTTTCTTTTTTTTCAATATTCATATTAAATAAGGATATATTATGTTTTTTTTCTCAGTGAATCGTCAATCATAATTACCTTCACATGGTGGTAATGTATTGAGAGATTGAACCGTTCGATCAATTATAACCACCACTTTATTGTATGTTAAACCATTAATATATTATTATATATTTTAAGAACATTTTAGTTTTATTTATACAACACTTTTTCCCAGTTTCAAAATACATCCTAATAATTTATGTAAAGATAACTATTTCAAACTATATATCAGGTTTACAATAATTTTTATAATGGGTTATTAATTTGTCTGAGGCGTACTCTATAAAATTTTAATTATTTATAAGGAATCATACCTTACATTTATTTAATACTAATTTTATGTTTAATTCCATTCCACATTGGAGGGATTTGTATGTGAATTCACAAACCCCTTTTGATGTCCCCTAAAGAATTCATCAAATTCATTTATAAAGATATACATCACAACCTTCTGAGATATACTATTAATTATATTTATTTCCTTGATAAATAACACAAAACATTTTAATAGTCTCTGACCAACAAAATATAATGACTGATCCCAAATTATATGATTATTTTGGTCCATTTATTGATATCCTTCGGCTGTGAGGGATTTATAAATATTCCCATGCCTTTGATTATAAAACCTAACGTGGTTACATTTTTACCACAATTAAATAATATAAACGTGACATATTATTTACTTCTCAATTTCTTCAACAAGAAATAAATAAATGATCATTGTGCTCATATTAAAACTTATAACAGATGAAATTATCATATATAATTTATACCAAAAAAGGAAAAATGTAATGTCAAAATAGTATATTAATTATTTCCATGAAGATAAATATGGAATTCAAAATTCCTAAAAGAATTAATTTAAATTCTTAGTAACAATACATCATATTAATGAAGGATTGGTTTATTTTTTATTTGTAAGCCGTGATTGAAGATATCTTGATGAAAGATCAATATTCAAGTAATAATGATCATATCTGTGTAACTAAAACAGTCCATCAATATGACTAAATTATAATTGTTCATCATAATGATTATGTTAATTTTATAATAATCAATGAAAATATCCATTGATATATCATTCTACAAGGTAAAAAATGTTCAATTAGTATTGGTAACATAAATCATAAAACAATATATATTAGTTTTTTTCTATATTCATGTATTCTAAAATGAATAAATTTATTTTTATTTATTTATTGGATTTATATGAATCATTAAAGTGATACATTCATAAAATATATATCATATTGTAAAATATCATATGATTTTATGTGCTCTGTTGATAACTAAGATATTAATTAACAATATTCTACAAATTAGTTATATGATCATATAACATTATATTATAAGACATATATGATATTTATTTTCATGATGTAGTTGTCTTAAGAGGATGATAATTTAACTCAATAATTTCCCACAAAATAGTAATTATTAATGGAAATTATGTCATCAGACCAACATATAGATATTCCAAATTTTAACATTTAATTGGATATTACTATATTTGAGTGTGTGTATTTATTGAAATATTTGAAAATTATAATTAATCCATGGATTGACTCATATAATTTGATATAATAAAAATCCACAACACCATGTGTTCTTAGAAAATAGGGTACATTGGGTACATCACAAATAATATATTATTAATGAATATGTTGATGAATTATTTTTCTCATTTATTATATTATATTTTTATATTATAATCCATTTGATTGAATTAGAACACTCACATTAAATTTCATGTAAATGATGAATGTAAGGGATTATTTTAGTAAGTCAAATAAATATTTATCAAGAATAATATTTTTTTATATGGGTGTGGTACATTCTTGATGAGATATCATTAAAAAATGGGTATATTAAAAAATTAACAAGCATATATGGGTTTAATTGTGAGGACATATGTTTTTCCACTAGTTTATTTGACCCATTTCAAGATTATAATCATTGAATTTTTGGAAGCCTTTATAATTCCACTAAAGAAGAAGTGTAAATAGATGGAGAAAAATTATATCCATTGATTTAGATAAATCATATTTATATATAATTGTAGGAATAAATATTATTCATTAAATGAATAAGTAATATTTATTCCCGATTAATTGATACCATATAAAATTTACCTTTTCATATATTATTGAATTAATTTATTACATGGGTAATATATAATTTAATCATCACATGATGTATACATAGTAGTGAATTGTTATTTTTTGACTAATAAATTTCTCAATTATTCATAATATTAAGATAAAATAATTAATAATTTCTAGAATATAAATATAATTTTTATATATCTATCGAATATGTAAAATAATGTTATTATAAGAAAATAATTTTTATGTTCAATAAAATTTATTCAGGATTATGGTACGTAGTTATATATCTTTTGATAAATACTCATTTACCAGATTATAAATAATATTTCAGATTGTGATGGTTAGGGTGTGCCATATAATATCATAATAATCCTATTATTATTTTGTGTGGAATGCAATTTATTATGGGTTTCTCAAATTATTAACTGCATTTTCTAAATAAATTTACATAAAACCCCAAATCATGTACTGTTAATATATATAATTTTGAAATTTGTGGTTGGTTGATGTTGTGATGCCTAATATTTTTCAACTAGAATAATTCTCCCTCAATGAAGAATATCTTTTGATTTTATTTTCTCAAGAATTTGAAATTATATCATCCTCCATTCTCTCATGTTATAGAGGTTAATAGATTATAATTTCTTACAATACAGATAATGGTATTCATCAATAGAAGGTTGAAAGGTGATTGGTAGCACAACATTATCACCGAAACTAATGTCAGTAAAATTGAAATATAAACATATCATGTAGAGATTTGATGTACAGGGGGTTAAATATTGGTTTTCGTTATAAAAATGAAAAAACAGGGCAATGTATTGATTATCATCCACTACATCAATGATATAACTCAAGACTGCGGTATTTATTTTTGCTATTAAATTAATTATAAATTAATTGGAAAATAACATCTCAATTTTTTCCAAGGAATGTTAATGTCAATTTTTTTAGAAAAACATGTCTTCTGTATAGCGATCATCGCCATGCCAATTGTGGATGACCTATTATACTCAACCAATTTTGAGCCACATATAGGCGTAATAGATTCTTTCACTATGTCAAAAAATAAAAATTCATAACATATTGTGACATTTAATTTATATTCATATATTTTTTTGACTTTTTATGGGTATAAATTTTATCATTTACTTTATTAAATTATATTTATTATTCAAATTAATGAGATCATTTCATCCCATATTCATATAACACTAAAAACCCAAATATTGTAAGTAATGTATGATGACCATTTAATGAATACCTTAGGAATAGACAATGGTGATACACAAATAACCCAATAGAACATGGTTTTTCACTTGAATGTATATACCATGAACCATTATTACATTCCATATAATGGATCTTAAATTAATTTCGATATTCATTATATAATTACAAGTGTAATATATTAAATGTATAATGTGTGATTACTAGGACATGATATAACTTTTTCAGAAAAACTATTTGTCATGTAATCCCTTTAATTCCATGTAATCTATATGTTTCAGTGTGGGAAATAAGGGTTCCAAACCATAATCTGCATTTGTTATACAACATAGTGACATAAAACCCATATATTATAAAGGATTCAAAAATTATTTCTAGATTACATACCTTGTATCCCAAACATGTATGTAGTGAAATATAATTTTAGTCAATGGGAATGTATCATAGAAATATGATATGTGTGATAAACCGCATATATATTGATGTAAACTCCATGTATCCTAAAAATTTACAAGAAAAACTAAAACTAATTAATTTCTATGTAAAACTAATCATTATGTGTTTCATGTGTAATTTATTTACTCATACATTCCATATGATACATTTAATATATTATTAAATTTATACAACATTCATTGTAAAATTATGAATTAAATTCCATGTACATTTTTTATAGGATTACTAATTATCATGAATTAAAATCATTACATTCTGTGTACCTTATCTTTTGAAATGTGTGTTATTTATTAACACATACACAAAATTTAAGTATATGAATTTTTTTAATATATATGTTAAATGATTAGAATGTATAATATCCATATACATGTGGAGTTGTTTAAAAAACAACATACTGAGTTTGATTAATGTAAAAATTATAATCTTTTTTTTTAATTTTAAACAATATTAAATTATTTTATATATTTTAAATCCCAGTTAATACATATCAGTACGATAGAATGAGTGTTGATTATATTAAATTGATTTAATTGATTAAATAGTTGATTAAAAATATAATTCATGAATTGAAATTTATTTTAAAATGTGTATTCATTTAAAATTTTGAATATAGTAATGTTATTTTTTCATGAATATGTGTGGAGTCTCATTTAATTTATTTATTTCTTTTATTTTACAAATTTTTTATATTAAATTATATTTATAACCTATGAGTCATACATTGCTTTTTATAATGTATGATTATATGTGACAAATGTTTTATATAAGACCCCATTATTTTTCACGGCACTTATATCTTCAATAAATCAATCGTAAACATGGATCTATCATGTGAATATATCTAGTATAAGCTATAGATATTTTGAAACCAATAATCATATATATGATGGTCAGAGGATAAAGGCTGAAAACCAATCCAAAAAATTATCATTGACTTTTTTCATCTAGGTTCAATTTATTTTTATTATCCATCCAATAAATATAATTCTAGTTAAAGCTCATAAAATTTAATCATTTTTTTGATGTATCAAGATTTATTATATATATTCACGATCATGATTACATAAATATTTGGATTTAAATTAAAAATATGGAATTAAATTTAAATAATTCTTCATAAATATATAATCAACATATGGTTAGTAACATAATTATTATTGAAAAAACTTGAAAATTCATTTAAATTGATAAAATATGAAATTTTACACATAATATTAAAAAATACATCTATGAAATATTAAATCTGACAACACCTTCCGTTACATGATTTATAGTGAAACCATAGAATAATGTGACTGACTCTCCATTTTACGGACAACGAAATTTATATAGGATTTAAAATGACTATTTTGGGTTGTCTTAAACTTGTTGATATCAATATAAGTATACAATTCTAGACATTATGTATCCTAGATGAAGGTGTGGAAAAATCTATGACATTGTTTCATGATTGGGGAATCCAGTCAAATGATCTTAATCCTATATGCCCACAGTTGGAAATACCACCAACTTAGTACCTTTCCTAATTGATTTGTCCCTTTATTATGTAATGATAATGGATATATTGGTCATGACAACTAAAATATTCACACTACAGGATATTCTCAGTTAAACGGTGAGGTTCATTGGTACATGATGTAATATAGAGATCCATTATAAAATAATTACAATATTTTCATCATATATTTTTTAACAAAGTAAATTTAATATTATATATTTTATTTATTGCATAAAATGTAATGTAGAAAATTAAAAACAACATTACCATTTCATAACTCTAGGAATTACCTTGTTGGTACGAATTTCCTACAGTGGCATAGTTATTTTACTCTATATTACTATTAAAATGTTTATACTAGATAGTGTAATTAAAATTCCTAATTTTATACATTATTAATCATGTGGTGTTTAGAAGGATATCAATATGATATTTTTTAGGATACCTGTAATGTTACATAGATAATACTACAAGTTATGTATAGAAAAATGATAATGAAATATATTAATATTTTTAATATACTATTATTTCTCATCAAATTGTTCTGAAAAAATGGGGATATTTTGGTTAAATTATTGTGTAACTTCACATCAGTATATTGGACTAGAAAGAGTATAAATGACTACTAATCATTCTTTCAAAATCATGGTGTACCTTTTGAAGTCATAAATATTGGTTTTTCATTTGAATAAATAATTATCCATTAATATTATATTATCATCATCACTCCAAACATAATTGTTATTTCTTAAATAATAGATGAAATTTTATTTTATATTTATCTGGATAGATAATGTTATTACTTGATCATGTTTCCTTATTTCATATTAAAAAAATGATAATATTTAAAATAAAATATCACATTTATATTCAATGGTTCCTTTAAAAAATCCATATAAGTGAAAAATGATTAAATATGAGAGAAATAACCATGAGTTTATTTTCTTCGCAAGTTGTAGAAAATGTAATTTTAATAATTTTGGTATTAAATTAATGATGAAGAAGTTATATGATAGTTGATATAAATTCCCCATAATTATTTTTTATTTTTACGAGATACCACTTTTTTATATGAACATATATATATATTTCAATACAAGAGCCAAGCGAGTCTAGAAATATTATAAGAAGGTGAATACATAGAGGATCATGATAAGGGAAATTCCTAGAATAGTCTACAAAAATGAATAATGACTTAATTGTATGGTGTAATAATTTAAGTTATAATATTTTCTTAGCTTGAGTGTAATTAAAATTCAATTTTTCAATTTTTCAAATAATGAGAAATTATTAAATATTTGAAATGCATGATGTGATTATAGTTCATTAACTATAGAATAAAAAATAACTAGTTAGTAAAAATTCTTTCATATATTTATATAATAGTAATTACATGATGACCACAACATAAATCTATTTCAGGAGAAATTGTTATTATTTGACTGTTTTACGTCAGGTAAAAGTAATTTTAGTCTTTATTTATCTATGATTCTTATTAAAATAAAAAATTCCCTATCATGTTTTAGAAACATAATCATTTATAAATAATGGTATACAATAAATATTGTATAGTTAGTTCCACATGGCCTAATGAACCATTCTAAATATAGAGGTAAATTCCAATATTTGATGACATTCCATATAAAATTTTTATAAATTTCTAGTGATATAAATGAGTGAACATGGTAAGGTTATTGGACCATAAGGGATTATTTTCAGATAAAATATTACAAATTTAAAAGGAATATTAATTTTTAATATATTAGGCTTTACTAGTCTTCCATACATTCATCAATGAAAAATTTTACAAAAACTATTGAAAAAATATAACCGTAGGCTAACTATATAGTACAATGCATATCAAATTATCATATTTTACTAAACAATTTATTCCAAAACTCAATTATATATTTAATACCATAAGGGAAAATGTGGTTTTGAGATAAAATTTCATCATACACTATAGTCAACGTTTTTCATAATCCAATTTCCCATTATATATGGATCCAATGTATCAATATCCAAGGAATAAATATTTTATTTTTTTCTAAAACATGATACAATTGGTGACTATTTAATATTAAATAGAAATGGATAATATAAGATAATACCATTAAATAATGATTGATTATTGAAATATTCGGTCAATGAATGTATCTATAAAATAATCATAATTGAAATATTCATTTGAATTAATATTTTCAATGAAACAAATCTATAAAAATCTAATTTAGATTTATGTTTTTTAGGCCACAAAATTTAGAGGAAACCATACAACTGATGTCTATATGACGTGATCAAAATGAGATCCAATGGTATATGTATATATGTAAAAACTATATAGGGATAACAAAAATAAAAAATTGATATGATAAATAAATATATCATAAATTATTTTATTGGTAAATCATTATATAGAGATCATTGTTTTTTTTGGAACTAAAGGAGTTACTTTTGTCTCTAATAAGTCAATGTGAGTGATATATTTGTTTCTTGGTAGATATGTTTATAAAATATTAAAATAAAAAGTTACATGTTACTAGATTTTCAATGAAAATGAATGAATTTATCCATGGATGAATTAATATTTAATAAATTTTCTAAATAAATATATATATATTTAATTCCATATTATTATTAAATGTAATTATTTGATCAATTATTCTAAATTTTTTAAATTAAAAAATTGAAAATATTAGGATTTAATTGGAGGTGGTTAATAATATTTTTTATAGAAATTACATACGGAATATGATAATAATATTGAAATAAAATTTTTATATAGGGTTACTTGTTATGAATTAATCTATATTCCATTAAATGTAAAAATAATTCATATTACTGATCCATGATTCAAAGTGCATAAATTTCAAAAAAATCCAACATTACTGCACTATCATTTATTTAGAACTATCCTATGGTACTTGAAATAGTAGAACCATGTTAGTTAATATTTTTTATAGAAGTGGTAAAAATAGTGGTAATGGTATTTGAATTCTTTTCATTATTTAGTTCAATTTTACCATGTTCAGTTGTTAGGCCAATGTAACATAAAATTGAAACATAATTTTTCAAATTCCGGATAAATATACACAATATGAGTACATTGAGACTTACGATGTATCATAAAATGATATTTATAAATATTAGGTTAATATTTTAGGTATTGTAAAATGTAATAGTGTTACAATAATAATGATAATGATTTTATATAGTCAAAATAAAAAATTTCTGGTTTTAGAGAAGGGATTATGTAGTGTATAATTGATAATAAAACATATTTGGTGGTCTTTTCAGGATATTTATTATTAATAGTTTATAATGACAACACAATCATGTATTTACACCAAAATGTTCCATGTAATAATGGAAGATACAATCTCTGTATCCACAAATTGAAAAATCATGTTAATACATGTAATAAAAAAAATTATTAGAATATTGATATTTTAAATGTGGAAGTTTATTAGAGATTGTTACAAAGAAACCACTATGTTATAAATTTTATTCATAAATTTTACTGTATTTCAATGATAATAAATAACATTTTAAATGTTTATTGTTATAATCTATAAAATGATTGTGATAATGTATATGAATATCAATGACATTAAAAAGGTTTATGTGGAGTTTCTTATAATGATGGGAACCTTGAGTTATAGTGAAAAAATTCATAAAAATTTATATACAATGGGATGAAAATATATAATGGGAATTATTGTAAAATGATTTTCTTGTGGGTGTATTAATAATTAAATGAAACATAATCTCATGATGTTTAAACTACAATACTTGTTAGATAGGAGACTTTGAAATTAGAGCCACCTAAAGGAATTCAACATGATTTCATATCATTATACATCACTCTATATAATCATGTGTAATAATACATAAAAAATATTATAGTCTATAATATATATCATGGATTATATATTATGATATACCAACTGAAATTGCAAGACCATATGTTTATGATAAGTAAGGTGCATTAGTGGTGTCAGGAATGAATTTTTATTAATGAATTCATCAAAGATATATTATACCTTTATAATTTAATGGAATTTTTTACCTCTTCCAACTATTAAAAATGGATGTGTCACGTAAAATCTAAGGACATTGTGTAACAATGAGTTTATTTGAGATAATAAAATAAAGAGGTCACAATTACAATGGTATTTGACCACAGTGTGTAACCAACATAAAAAGATATCAAGGAAATGAAACAATAATACAATGTTAGAGTACAAATGTGGTTGTTACCATTCAAAATCATGATCATACTCAATGATTTTCATAACACATTACTAGAAATTAATTTTTTACATTATTAATGTTTAAAAAATTTCAATGTGTAAGTATCTTATATGGTGACACAAAAATAGTTAATGTTCATCTAAATTAATTTTTTTTATATTTTATGATTTTATTAAGTAAGATTCTTTAAAATAAGAAATAATATTTAATTGAAATAAATATAGAAGAAATTTTTAATTAATACTGATTCAGAAGGTAATTTTTTTAATATATGGATAAATATAATATTTATTCATCTCTTATTCATAGAATGATAATATTTATTTATTTATTTATTAATAAATAAATTATTTTCTTATATTATAATAAATATTGAGTTTTTATTCCAATGAATGTGAAGAAAATTTATATTAATATAAAAAAATTATGATATAAAAATATTTATTCAAGTATTTAATAAATGTCTATGAGGATGATAGGACATAGTTATTGACCTATTTATAAATATTTATTTACAATGATATAAAGAATAATAAATTCCGTTCTAGTTAGTGAATGACATGGAATAAAATAATAATATTATTATTTTAAATTGAATGAGATTCATATTCATTTTAACACATTATTATGAAATTCTTTCTATTAAATATTATAAAACTCTAATTTTAGGCTTATAAATAGAATTATATATGAATTTTGAGATATTGGGTTTGTGGTACTCAACATTACCCACACTATAGAAATCAATTTCATCAATGAATGTCAATATATTTTTCTATCAAACTCAAGATATTATCTCTTCCTTGTTCAATACCTTAAACCTAAATGGATTAAAATATAATCCATCTACACCAAATAGCTCATTATAGTAATCAAAGGTTTAAAAAATATGACTTGTACAGTAATGATGCAAAAAATAGTTTTATTAGTGGAATTTTGAGACCAATAGATATGGTATTAATTACTACTAAAGGGGATCTATATTTTTTCCAAAACTACATACTGAAAATATAGTTGAACATTTTTAATACAATAAATACCTATAAAAAAGAAAGATGTATGGACTATGGTATTTATTCTTCTTATTTAATTAATTATAAGTTATGGTGAATTCCTCCACTCTATTGGATATACAGGTATTATTTTTCAATGTTATTATTAAAAATTTAGGTTCCCATTTCATTAAGAATCGTGTACATTGGGGAAGATAAAATGAGTATATAAAAAATTTGAGTTTACTATTGGCACAATAAGCTCTCCCAGTATGTCCAAAACAATCAGTTTTCCACCATATAGAAGCAATTGGTAATATAACAGCACTACATCAATTTCTATGATTTTTTTCCACATTTATTCAAATTTAATGGGATAAATTATATATTGAATCATCGGTATAAGAATCTATCCATGCATGAGTTCATCTAAAAATTCAACACCATGATTCATTGGAAAAAGGAATTTATTCTGAAAATACATTGATATACTAATGAAAAATAATCATATTCATAATTTTGTGTTTATACCTAACCATTAGAGCTATGTGACTCCCATTATTGGGTATTAAGTCCCATATTACAATCCTTTCTACAAAATGGGGTATCATATTCATCCACTATTTGATATTTGATCATATGATGATATTGATAATCAAAAAAGATGTCATTATCCAAATAATTTATGTGACCTCCATGTAGAGTGGGAAAATCTTGTAATCATATAAAATAAAATTCTACTCTAATATGTAGAAATATATTGGCAATAAATATTTTCCCCCAATCCTTAATTAAATAATACTTTTATATATTGGTTAAAATTATCCAACCATAGGTAATTTTAACCAATAATTTAATATCTAATTATTTTTATTTTGAATCCTCAAAATTATAAATCATATATGATATAATTTAATGTAGGGAATTAGAATCAAATAATAAATTGAAAAATAAATAGTGAACCTTTGGTGTTATATTAACCACTTAATCATTATCATGCACTTTAACTATAAGGATTTTAGAGTATAGTTATTGATATATACATCTTAGTGTTTGATAAGAACTAATATTCATAGTTTCCCTTGGATTGGTGAAATATATTTTTGATATTTCAAATTATCTCATTTAAACAATTAATTTTTTTTGTGGAATCCTAGAAATAAAATTATTTCCCAATGTCATGTCAATGAATATTTTTAATTTTCCTCATTGGTTTATTGCATGATTCAGTCACTTTCCTCCAATTATTTATTTTTTTAATATTTCTATATATTACCCTTGGTTTTACATAAATCATTTAAGAAATGGATGAAATTACATCTACAATATTACTTATTTTATAAATTAATCATCCATGAATCTACATTTATCCCTAATTTTGTGTATTTTTAAATTGAGTTAGGTTCAGGTTTTAAAAAATTGAGATAGCTTTTAAAAAATAATAAAAAGGTTTTCACTCATTATTCTATCCTATTTTGTAGGATAATGTTTAATTTACCCCATTTTTTATTAAATCAATTCTTAATTCGGTTCTTCTGATTTTCAATTGTTACTAAAAACTTTTTTCTTTTTAGCTATGGGAATAAATCATTCAGATGTGAATAAAAAACTAAAATTCTTATTAATGAATTTATAAATCATAATCTACATATATACACAAATTATTTAATATTCTAGGTCAATGCCTTAGTTATCCATGGTCGTTTTCCTAATTTTTTTCTAAACCAATTAAAGGTTAGAAATCAGAATAATATATTTTAATACTTTAAAATGGATAATAATAAGAATGTAAATATATAAAATAACATCCTTTGGGAGTAACTAAATGGGTTTATAGTTAGGAATACAACTTGTACATGATGTTAATATTGAAATGATATCCAACAAAACATTTTATTGTTATCAACCTAAGGACTATTAAATTCGAAACCAGCAATAAATTTTTTTAATTGAAGATAGATAATTTATTTCTCAGAAGAAACATCATTTACACATTATGAAAACAATTATGCTATTTTTCAATTATTTTTACTTATAAATAGATTTATCAGAAATGTTTTTCAGTTAAAAACAAAAAATAAATAAACATTTCTCAACTACAAACAAAGAAAACCAAATCAATGAAATCAAAGATTTTATATTATTTTTATATTTAATTCCTCTAACATCCTCATTATTTTAAAGATCAAATTGATTGTGTCTTTTGGGGGTTATCTATATAAAACTATTTTCATATAGTACATGAAAATTTCAAAAAATCATCTCCTCATGAAACATCCTTATATATATAGTCAAAAAACTAATCTCCTAGGGAAGTTCAAAAATAATATCATGGGGCCATAAATTTATAATTATTTTTAAAACTTGTTAATGATTCAAAAACTATGTTTGATTGTAAGAATTTTGGAAATCAGAAAATGGGAGTAATATCTGATAAAAATACCATCATAAATAATTGTTTGGAATCATAAAGGATCATTCCTGGATGTAGAAAACATATTCTATGATTTTAAATATATGAAAATTATTATTAACCATAACATAAGTATATGGATTGGAACTAAATTGTGTTAGAAACATAAAAATATAAACTCTATCAAATATCAATGTAAACTATGAAGGAAATAATAAGATAGTGTATTTGGTTCCACCACCTATTCCCCCTAGTGTACCATAAAACACTTCTTCCAGTTATTATGTCATTATATTTTATGATTTAAAAAATTCATTCTAAGACTATATAGGTCCCACTTAATAAATAATGGAATAATTTAAATAATTATACAAATGAAATCAATCAATCATAATATCAGGTATTCCATATGTAATACAATGAATTCATTTTTTTCTTTGAGAATATATACATATATGTATATATATTTTAACAGTATGATGTGATTAGATGAAAAATAAAATAAATAATTAAAAATTATTATGAAGGATTTTATTATTTAATGATTACAATAACTCTATTATAGGTAGATTATTTTAAGGGAGAGATGAAAATGGATGTAAAAACATATTATTTATTTTTTAAAACCTTTTGAGAAAAACTAATAAAAAGATATAATTAATTCCATAAATCAATTTATGTATTGGTTAAATTTATACATTTAATACCATAATCATAATATAAATAAAATTATTTAATACCTTTATAGAAAATTAAATTATAAAAATAAACTATAAAAATTAATGGTCATGAGATGAAGTCACTATTTTAATATTTGTAATACGTTTTAATAAAAATTCACAATGAAGAAAGATAATGAAATTTATCATATTATCAAAATATAAACCTATAAATTAAATTTAATAAATGTTTTATATATCTTATTAATAGGAAGAAAGAAAATAAATTATTATGAGTTGACTATAGGAATATAGTATAAAGATACGTAATCATGGTTTAGATTTATTCTTCATGCTTTTAATTTATAATAAAGAAGTGATTTTTTCAAAGGGGTTCTATTTAATTGAATATGTAAATTACCTAAATACAAAATATAAATTATAACATACAAAAAAAGAAATATTATAATTATATATTCATGTAATATAGTAGATGTTGAATATATATTTTGACCCAATTAAAGAAATATTAAATGTACAAATGATTACCTGAAGTCCAATGTTTCTTGTTTTTTGGATATAGTATCTTGAATATAAGGTTTATTTATTGTAAAATAAATTATTTAGAACCATTACTATCTATATTTAATTTGATACTATTATTTTTTGTTTATTGAAAAGTGTTTTTTGAAGATATTGTGTTTATTATCACTACCCCTAGTGTGTTAGTTTCATGGTTCCTAGGTTGATTCAGTTCTTTAATTATAATGTATGTAGTTATAAAATTAGAACAAATATATATAAGGAAAATTTGATTATTTTAGAATCATTAATAAAAAATCATTCAAGTTAAATATCTATTTGTTTTCTAATATATAGATTCATTAATTTAGTATACATGATCTTCTTATACATCTAGTTAATTTTAGTTTTTTACCACGATGAACTTATAATGTTTTTAGCCATATGGTTATTTAACAACTGATGAAAAAAATTGATAATAAATTTACTTATCAATTTTTTTAAAAAAATAGGTGAATTTCAACCAAACAGTATTGAAGTTATTTAAAATGATATATGATGTTCCTGAAGGTTGATAACTAACCAAAATATATACAATGTATTAATTTTTAAATTTTAAAAAATTAGAGAGATAATTAATATTAAAATAATTAAATAATATATATAGATATAAATAATATTAATTTTATTATTATCTCATATATTTAATATATTTTATAAGATATAAGAAGAAAATTATTTATGATATATCAATTTTGAAGACCTTCTTTTTGGTTGAATGTCCTCTATAAGAATATAGATTAAGAAACCTAGGTTTTTTTAGTTTTTCAATATATTAAAATGCATTCATAATGAGATAAAGATATATTTCATATGTTTTGGATGATGTATGTATTATAATGAGTGGAGAAATGCAGTTGGGAATGGGTTTATTGAAAAAGGGGGAGATGTAACAACCCAGGTATTTATAGAATAATAATTTTGATTTCAATTATCAATTTTGAATAATATATTAATTTTAATTTATATGGGATTCTATGTTCGTGGGTATACCTGATACACAATAATTGGTTTCTATGAAATCTCATGTTGAACACATGGCTAAGTCAAGAAAAACAATAATAACATAATATTATTATTTTAAATGTTAGTTAATGTATATCCATTGTACCGGGGGGAATAAACATAACTAAAAATATTATGATTAAAATTTTTTATTAAATGATTTTACATTAATTCACTAAGATGTAACAGCTTCAAATGAGAATGAATAAAATTTTAAGCATAAATTCTTTAATATTTTAATAAGGTAGTTATACCACCTTTTGATTGTGACCCCTGTTAAATATAGTTTTTTTCACATCTATAGGTTTCATATGTCAAAATAAACATCTTATTTTTATGATGGACATAAACTATTTAATTTGATGAAATTTAGCTATTTTTCTGATAAAGTTCATTTTTTAAATGATGGTGAAAAATACTGCATTTTTAATCTAATCTAACTTTTAAAATAATTTTTAATATTGATTGATTGTTATTTTTATTGATTTTAAAATGTAATTAGATTATATTATTACCAATTAATCCAATTTTGGTCATTATAAGTAATTTCACATTGAAATTGGACATAAACACATTTTATCCTTTTGGTAGTTTTTAAATCCTAAAAATACACTTTTTGGGTTTGACAATGGGATTCGATTTCAAATTATATTCTTTAACTTTTATGTTTTGAATTTTGAGAAATGGATTCAATATTTGGAATCAGGAGGTCCAAATTCTGTAAATTGGTATCTTTTATGTTTAGTCATAATGAATAGTGAATTCACTAAGTATTTTATTTACCATGGTTAAAAGGTAAATCTGGTAAATAATGGTAAATAAATATTATTATAATAATATTAAAATACCATTACACATTTCATAATCCCATTCGATGATACATGTCCATACTTGGTCATCCTTGGGTCGATTTTTGATCCCAATGGAGCCACTACTTTGTGAAAATTCTATTTCATAAAAATTAATTTAATTATAGGGAAAATGTAACACTAACATATCACTCTTAGTAAAACAAATTTTATTTGGGGTTATATAAGTGATCATTTAAATAGTAAATATTAATTATAAATATAACAAGCTATCCTATATCATGAAATTTTATTTATAATTTTTATAGATTATATAAATAAATTAAATTATGAAACAATGATTATACAGTGGTGGTTTCGTTAATAATTGATCCAAATAAATGATATTATAAATGTTAAAATAATTACAGATTTCTTATTTTGATGTATTCCACACATTTTATGTGTTATAATTACATGTTATATTTTTATTAATGATGTTTTTTCGAATCAATAAAGTTGTTATGGATTTTTAAAATGTCATGATGTGAACAGTGTCAAAATTGATCAAATTCATATTTTAAAATATGAAATATTTTGTTAAATAATATAAAATTCCATAAAATATAACATTAGGAAAATAGTTATCATAAATATAATGTTTTTATTAATTAATATTAAACAGGTTAATTTTCATGTTTTGGTAACAATTTTGATTCTCACATTTTTAAATGCTTTATAAAATGGTAAGAGTAAAAAATGGATAAATAAAAATCATAAGGATAAAAAAATATCCAAAACCTGTATAATTAATTTTGGATTATTTTATTTCGAACAATTTTCATCATATCTTATAACTTAATGTGTTTTGGACCTTTTTAAAACGAAAAAATTTTTATAATAAAAGAATACACTCAAACATTTACAAAAAGAACCTCCTTCCCCTTATAAAAGGCCATTGCCTCTAACCGATTACTGACACCTCTCAACCCCCTTGGCTCATACAACCTCTTACAAAATAATATCCCATTATCCCAATATTACTCCTTGATGACTTTTCATATGAATATGCCAACTAATGATATCCCTTATCCTCAAATCAAATGAAGTCACCCAATTTGAGGTAACGTCTTCTCTAAAGTTTCATTCTGTTATTTCTCCTTCTCAACATCCATAGAATATATTTTTATTTTATTACATAAAAAACTATAAAAATAAATATAAATGTTTTTTTATTATAATTATTCAAACTAAACTTAAACACATCTCTGTCTAATGGGTATAAAACATACTGTTTCTGTGGAATGTGAACTATAACCTCACGAAATGATGATTGTTCAATCATCTCCTACCCCCTCTTATAGTGTCCAATATAATTGAACTATTATAATATATGTTATTTATGAAATTTAATATATCTTATTCTTCTTTAAATATAATTTGTAACCTACCATTATTCTTTTCATGTTGAATAAATAAAATAATTTCATTTGAGGAAGTGCGGACTATCTCCCCTCAAAGGGATATAACTCGTTCATTCAGTACATGAAATGTATAATGTATAGATTTAATGAAATTATGTAAAATAGATAACATATATATTATAATAGAATTATAATATACATATGTATCATTTAGTTTTCATTCCTTTTAATATGAAAAAACAGAAATTAGCATTCAAGCATACATACTGCTTACTATCTAAATGAACTGTGAATTTTTGATTTCATATATCCAAATGTTGTAGATTATTATAAATAAATATATACTGGAAATATATGATATATATGATATCTGAATCATTTATATCGATCTGTATATAATGTAAATTCGACCCCATGGACAATTTATAATTATAAAAGGTTCTTTTTTTACTCAAGTTCCCAACATCAACAAAATATTGATATGATCTCAAATAATTTACTAATTTTGATAGAAAGTTAATAAGTGATATAAAAGGAATAATAAAATTGAAAAAGGTTGTAAAAAATTAAAAATTAACTTATTTTTATTATTTAGAAAATCAATGAACATACGATTCATATCGGTTATGAGGTAAGGGACATTATCTCCATCTCCTTTAATTGAAGAATAATTTTTTAATATTCATATCTTTCATATAAAAATTTTATAATTAAACCCATGTAATTTTAATTTAATTTAAAGGGAATATTTAATCTATGAATAATTTCAATAAATGAAAAATGTAATATTTTTATGTTTTTCGGTGAAAATGACCTCTCAATCGGCATAATAGATATTTTTCTTCCTCTAAAAGCCTTAATGTTTTTAAGAGGAAAAGAAATATCTTATTCTTTTTTCGGTGTTTTTTATTGGAAATGGTTTTTGAAATGGTTTGATTATTTTAATATCTTAAAATTATTCATTACGATTGAAAATTAAATATTATTAGTGAAATTTTGATATTTTTAATTATTTTATGTGTTATGATTATATAATGGTAATTAGTCCTTTGACAGTTGGATGTGAAATAAACAAAATGACGGGTGGTTCCATGATAATCCATGGATGGGTGGTTAAGTTATATCCTCCAATACAATGGGTATGGAAGTCGGTCATATGTCTAATCCATTTAGTAATATGCGAGGAAGTCGATGGTATGGTTTTTCTATTTCAGTATGTTTTTGTCCCAAGTTATCTTTATATGATATATGTTGTTTTCTATGAGCTTTAGGGAAATATAATCATTACAAAAAGGGAATGAAATGTTCTTATATCAAGTGAAGTATTTTTTCTACTTCATTAAGATAAAAATAATTAATTTATGATTATGTATGCATGGATTAAATGTTGTTTGGAAATAAAAAATCTTTCCTTCATTGTGCATCCCTTAATGAGATTTTTATTCCCATCACATGTATTTGAAATGATTTTAATAGTAATTATTGTGTAATATGGTAAAGGATGGGATCATGGTAATGTCATGTTTTTTAAAACATGAATCTAAACACGTTTCTTTTCTTTTTTGTGTGTTTTTTAGGTAAAAATGGATACTGAGTAGAAGTATCAACATGTAATATTCCAGATGTTTTGTAAATTTTATGACCTAATTATCTAAAAATCTTAACCTAAAAAGATCCAAAATGTGAATTATTAACATAGGTCATGATTAGGTAATGCTTAAGTATGTGGCCTTATAGTTGGTATCTGAGGTTATTTTAGATCACTTTAGGAGTTATAATTTTTTGAATAGAATATCCATAAATAATTTTTACATTATGGTCAAATTTAAATAATATTGCATTTGATGGTAACCTTGTAGCTTCGCCTAAGATATTTCTATGTTCAAAATGGTTTTCCACAGATGAATAATGGAAGCACTGATGGAACAACATCAAGAGGAAAACAACCTTCCAAAATTGCAACCTGATATGGTCGGAATCCGAATTGAATAGTTTTTTGTAGTTATGGATCATTTGACTTAGGTTACAAATGGTGGTGGTATATGTGCTCAAGATCAAACAGATATACCCCAGGGGAACATGTCAATGGTGGATAATTCCATGAGGCAACATCCACCTTCATTCATAGGATCATCTGACCCTCTTCAAGATTTACAGTGGATCAATTTCCTAGAAAAGTTTTTTAATTTCATGTGTTTTTCAAAAACTAAAAAGGTTAGTCTAGCTATAAATCATTTTGAAGAAGAAGAAGATTAGTTGTTGGTTATAGTAAAAAATACTAGGGATATTGAGGATATTTATGCTCATTTTTGGAATAATTCAATGGTTTTTTTCATGAGAAATATATTCCTAAAGCTGCTCGACATAGGATATAAACACTATTCATGGAATTGAGGCATGAGAATGAATCAGTGGATACTTATGAAGAAATGTTTCCTAGATTAGAAAGGTATTATAAAAATTTTATCTCATTTTATTATAGTATGATAAATAGATTTTAGTCAGGAACGATGCCTCAATATCAAAGTGAATTAGCCTCTTATGAATTGAAAATAAATGAGAATCATTTCATATTTTCCAAGATGCTGGAAATGGAGTTTTCTAATGATTAGGTTCTCTAAGAGAAAAATTTAAAAGAAGAGGTCTAGGTGGTAGGAAAAGTGAAATAAATCATCAATTAAGCATGGAGGTATGATAATAAAATTTCATTCTTTTGAGATGTGTGGTAAAAATCATCCTGGAGAATGTCTTTATTAATTTGAAAAGTGCTTCAGGTCTGGTAAGACTAGTCATATTGCTTGTAATGGTATGGAATATGATCATGTTGTCAATGGAAATATAATGGTAAGATGTTTTAGTATCAATTAGTTTTTACATTATTCCAATGTGTTCCCAACTTCGATTACCCAAGGTAGAAACCAGAAAGATCAAAAGCATATGGGGGGGACAAAACATTTGTTACTACGATGGTTTATGTGGGACCATCAACTGATAGGGTATCATGTACATTGTTTGTCTTTTTAGATTATTCAAATGTGTTGTTTGATTCAAGATCTCTATATTCTATTTTTTTGAAAAAATTTCTATTAAATTTGAAATTTCATCATAAGATATGAATCCTAAACATGTGGTAAAAACACATGGGGGAAATGTTTAGGGGAAAATAAATTATATGAATATTTATATCATTATTTTTGGAATGAATTAACCTACACTTCTTGTTGGATTTCCTCTAGTATAGTTTAATGTTATTTTGGGAATGGATATGATTTTTCATTACTATGCTATAATTGATTATAGATCTAAAGTGGTTGCTTTTCTGAAAAACATTATGTTTCTGTACAACGATGAACCCTTTAAAATGATAAATTTTCATGATGGTGAGAAACTAGTGAAATATGGAAATGAATGTAACCTTGAATATATTGCTAAAAATAAAGGAACTTTCCAGATTAATTATGTGCTAGTAGAAAATGAGTATCTTGATATTTTTCTGGATGAGATTACTGGTATTATAGTTGATTACGAAGATGAATTTACCATTGAATTTGTTCCTGAATCTATGATAATTTCAAAACTCACTTATCAAATTTCTCAAATTAAATATATTGAGATAATAAAAAAATTGAAATTGTTTTTAGAGAAATTGTTCATTCGACCTAGCACATCATCACTAGGTGTTTTATACATTTTTTTAATAGAATGATTGTTTAAAGAGACATTTAATTGATTATAGAGCATTGAATAAAATCACTATTACAAAAAAGTGACCATTTAATCATATTAAGGATTTGTTTGATCATCTCAAGGGAGATTAAAAATTTTCAAAGATTGACATGACATCAGAGTACCATAAGTTGAATGTAATGGAATCAGACATTCTAAAGACCTTGTTCTGTACTAGATATGGCCATTATGAATTTCTATTAACACCTTTTCGGTTAAACAATGCACCTAATGTTTTCATGGATCTTATGAATAGAATTTTTTGAGTTCTTGGATAAGTTTGTGGTTTGATTTATTGATTATATTTTGGTTTATTCTAATGTAACGAAGAGAATGAATTTCATTTGATGTTTTTATTGAAAACATTAAATTAAAATAAACTATATGGGAAATTTTGTGGGTGTGAGTTTTGGTGGTTGCAAATTTCATTCCCTGTTCACATTATTTAAAAATATATAATAAAATTTTATCCTCCAAAAACAAAATTTATTGAATAAATGCCAATACCGACAAATATAACAGTGATTTGTTGTTTTCTTGGATTAAATGGTTATTTCTTGTGGTTTTTTGAGAAATTTTCGGGGTTATATTTCCAACTAAATAGGTTTAATGGAAAATGTGTTATGCTTATTTGGATAAAAGAATGTGATGGTGGTTTTCCTGAAATGAAAATAATATTTCCAAATGCTGCAATATTGGCATTACATTACCGAAATCGTGAGTTTTTTAATCAAAATTTTGATTTGTACAGAAGAAAATGTTTGTGTCCTAATGAAGAATAATAAGGTAATTTCTTATGCTTTTTGTCAGTTAATACCTCACGAGTTAAATTACCCCACACGTGATTTTGAATTAGCTTTTGTTGTTTTTTCATTATAAAATTAGAGGCATCATTTTTATAGTGTAATGTGTGAAATATATACTAATAAAATATTTGAAGTATATATACTCTAATAAGTAACTGAACATGAGACAGAGGAGATGATTAAACTTATTCAATGATTATAACTGCACAATCCATTACCATTCAGAAATGGAAAATAATGTGGCTGACATTTTGAGATGAAAGTGTAATACAAGATTAACCATGTTACGTTTGGAAAAAGATCATTTGATTAAAGATTTGATGAAAATTTGAATCAAAGTTGTTATTTTATGGACTTCCTCTATTTCGTTTCAACGTGTAGTGAAATCATATCTAGCAGATAGAATAATGGAATCACAAATTGAAGACAGTGAGTTGAATAGAAATGTAGATTTGGTTCATAAGGGTGTATAACCTGAATTTTGCATTGATAAATATTATGTTTTCTGGTTTGGGAAGAGATTATTTGTGCCCTGTCATTCACCGTTGAAAAAATATATGTAATTTAAAGGTTATAGTTCTGTGTTTTTAGTTCATCATGTTTTTACTAAGATGTACCGAGATCATCGAGAGTAATACTAGTGTGATCGATTTAAAAGAGATATTGTTGACTTTACTGTGAAGTGTTTGACTTGAAAATAGGTTATTGGAGAGTGATAGTTACTTAAAGGGATGATTTTGCCTTTACAGATGCCATAGTTGAAAAGGGAAAATATATCAAGGGACTTCATTGTGGGATTACTGATGACATCTCGAGGAAATTATGAAATCAGGTTTATAATTGATCGATTGACTAAATCTACAAATTTCCATCCAATTAATGATTATGGGTCAATAGATCAACTTTCTCAGTTGTATGTTAAAGAGATATTTAGGTTACATGGTGTTCCCCTATCCATTGAATCTAATTTGGATACCATGTTCATATCTATCATTTGGAAAGTCCTTCAGAAATCATTGGGTCCAAAAATAAATTTCATTACATATTATTAGACTCAATTAGATAGGAAGTCAGAATGAGAATTTCATACTTTATAAGATATTATATGAGCTTCATAAATTAAATACCGGGGATGTTTTGACAAATATTATTTTTTGATTGAGTTTTCATATAATAATAGTTTTTATTCTAGTATACAAATGGATCTATTTGAGGCATCATTCAGAAATCTATATCGAACTCTTTCTTTTTAGGATGATGTATGTGAAAGGAAGCTGATAAAACCATAATTGTTAGAAGTGATGGTAGTGAAAGTTTAGTTTATTCAAAAACTCCATAGGAAATAATAGAGTAGGCAAAAACATTATGCAGATAATTGGAGGAATGATCATTCATTCGATGTAGGTGATCTTGTCTTTATCAATGATACCCCTTGGAAAAGTGTGATGCATTTTGGTTAGAAGGGAATGCTCAGTATCAAGATCATTGGACCCAATGAAATATTGGACAATGTTGGATCAATTGGATATAAAGTAGATTTTACACAATGATTAACCCAGGAACACGATGTTTTTCATATTTCAATGTTGAGAAAGTATATTTTAGATCCATTTCAAGTTTTTAGTCTGGAGGTAGTTATATTGGAAGACAATCTCTCTCATGAGGAAAAACCAGACCACATTCTTTATAGAAGAGATCAATTATTGAGAATTATGGTATTTCATTAGGTATAGTTTTTATGGAAAATCAATATGGTTGAATAGTAAACATAGGAATCTAAAATTCCTAAAAGGGATATATACCCCCACTTATTTAATAAGTGAATAGAATTGCATGGATGCAATTCCCAAAAGGGTCAAGGACGTAATAACCTATGTATTTATAGAATAATAATTCTTAGTTCTATTAATACTTATGATGAAGATATTTATTTTAAATTAAATCGGATATTATGTTTGATGTAATACCCAAAACACAATAATGGGTTTTCCAAAATCTCACGTTGCACAGAAGGCCGAGTCATACTGAAAAATAATAACATAATATTATTATTTTAAATGGTAGTTAAAATCTCACCATTTTATTCATGGGAATTAAAAAAATAACAATATTATGATAAATATGTTTGTTAAATGTTTTTTACATTTTTTCAATAATATTTAGAGTCTTAAAATTTGAATAAATCCAATTTAACGTCTAAATAAACTAATGTATTTAAAATGTAGTTTTTACCACCTTTTGATGGATAACCCTTTTTAAATCTATTTTTTACTTTTATATGTTCCATTTGATAAAATAAAATTCTACTTTAAAATTGGGACATCAAAATTTACTTTGGATGAAATTTTGGAATTTTTCTGATAAAGTTCATTTTTTAATTAATACTTAAAAATAAAACATTATATTTCGAAAATGCCTTTTATATTAATTTATTTATATAGATAGATTTTTCATTTTATTGATTATAATGTCTAATTGGATTATATTTTAACTATTTAATCAAATTGTTTCATTGGATGTAATTTAACTTTGAAATTTGACATAAACACTTGTCAACCATTTGATAAATTATACTTCTTAAAAACACACTTTGTGGATTTGACATACGAGAAATAAATTTTATATTAATTTATGGAACATCCGTGTTTTCAATTTGAATAAGTAGATTCAATATTTGGAATCGTGATGTACAAATTGTGTAAATATATAACTTTTATTTTCAGACATTATAAATAGTAATTTTAGTAAATGTTATATCTCCTATGGTAAAATAGTAAATCATGTCAATAATTGTAAAAAATAATATTATAAAAATATTAAATTACTCTAACATGGGTCTTAATCATTTTTCCTGATACATTTCTGACCATTGGAATCCATTGGTAAATTTTGGGACCCCATGGAGGCATATGTAAGTGAAAATGACACTTTATAAAAATTAATTTATTGTTAAAAAATGTAAAGTAAATATATAAATTTAAGTAAAAAAATTAAATGGGTTTAAATAAGTGATCATTTAGAATATAAATTGTACATAAAAATATATAATTATTTACTTCATAATGGAAATTTATTTATCATTTTTTGAGATGACATAAATAAATTTAATTATAACACAATGATGATGCAGTGATTGGTTCATTAATAATGGTTTAAAATAAATGATATTATAAATGTTAAAATAAATATATTTTTGTTATTATAAATTCATCCAGGGATTTTATTTTTTATAGTTACATATTACTTTTTTATTAAAGAATTGATTTTGAATGAATCAATATGTTATTTATTTTTTAAAAGTCATGAAATACATAGTGTCAAAATTGACATAATTTCTATTTTAAAATATATAATTTTTTATTAAATATTAAAAAATTCCAAAAATTATAAATTTATCCAAATATTTATAAAAAGTCTGAAATTTTATTATTGACTCTTTAATTGGATATTTTTCATTTTTTGGTTACTATTTTGGTTCTCAAATTGTTATATGCTTGTTAATATTGTAAGAGTAATAAAGGGTTAAATAAAAATGATTAGGAATAAAAAATATCATAATCCTATCAAATTATTATTGGATTATATTATTTAGAACAATTGTAATCATATCTTCAAATGTAATTGTTTTTTGTCTTTTAGAAACTGAAAATCATTTTATAATAAAATAATACTTTCAAACATTCCTATAGAGCCCCTCTCCCCCTTATAAAACTCCATCACCTATAAATCATTACCCACACCTCTAAAGACCCTTGTATCAACCATAAAAATCGAAATATGCTCCCAACAACCCTCAATTACTCTTATAGGCCTTCCCAGGGATGAAGGAAATTCAAGAAATTCTTTTCGATCGAATAAATATAAGTTACCTGATTTGAGGTAACATCTTCTCTCATATTTATTTCCATTACTTTTCCTTATCTACTCCCTATGCTCTTATTATTATTTGTATTCATAAAAACAATAGTATCCTAAATATAAATTTTTTTGGTTATCATAATTATTTAAAAAACCCTTACACACACCTCCGTCTAATGGATATAGAATTTACTATTTCTCGGGAGGAAAAACTACTCCCTTACGAAACAATGATTATTCAATCATCTCCTACCACCTCTTATGGTATTCATTATGATGGAACTGTATGTTTATTTTATCTATATTATTATTTAATTATAATTTATAACTTACCTTTATGGTTTTTATGTTGTATAAATTCGATAATTTCATTTGATAAACTTCAGACTACTACCCCCTCAAAATGATGTGACTCATTCATGATATACATGGAACATATAAAGGATATAATTAATGGAATTATGTAACATATATAACATATATATTAGACTATAATTATAACAAAACAATGTATCATTTATTTTTCTTTCAATTAAATATGAAAAGGAAATGAATGTAGCATTAATAGGTATGTACGGTTTACCATCTCCATGAATGGTGCATTCAATTTCTTATATCCAACAGATATGGACTATTCTAAATACATATATACATGAAAAATATGATATAAATTATATTTAAAACATTAATATAATTATTTATATTATGTGATTTTGACCACATGGACAATTTATTATTATCACATGTTCATTTTTGACTCAAGATCTGAACATCAACAAAAGGTCTGATTTGAACTCAAATATTTGACTAATTGTTATAGAAATGTAATATGTGATGTAAACAGAATAATAAACTTAAAGATGGTTCTTAATTGGGTCTAAATTATTTTTTGTTTATTATTCATAAATTTATAGAACGAACGAGTCATTTTAGACATGAGGTATGGGAATTTCCTTAATTTCCAATCATTGAGGAATATTTTGATAATATACACCTCGTTCATTTACAAGATGTATAATAAACCACATTGAATTTTACATTCATTCAATGGGAATCATTTATCAACTAATAATTTTACTAAACTAAAAAAAGTTTTGGTTTTATCGTTTGCAGCAACAATGACCTATCTATCACCATAATCGTTATTTTTCTTCCTCTATAAGACTTAATGTTATTAAAAAGAAAACAAATCCCGTATATGATTTTGGGGTGTTTTCGTACTGAAAATGGTTTTTGAAATGGATTTATTATTTCTGTATCTTGAAATTATTCCTCATAATTGAAAATGAAATGTTATTAGTGAAAAGATTATATTTATAATTAATTCATTTGTTATGATTATATAATGGTACATGGACATTTGACAGGTGGTTACATTATAAAAAAATGATGGGTGGTTTTGTGATAATACAAGGGTGGGTGAATAATTTATATCCTCCATTGAAATCAGTATAGAATTTATCCATATTGATATTCCATTCATTGATATGTGTGGAAGTTGACCGTTTAGTTTTTCCATTTCTGTATGTTTATGTCCCAAGTTACCTTTATATTCTATATATTGTTTTCTATAGGAATTACGGAAATCCTTTGGGAAACAAATGGTGAGCAGTGATCTTATATTCAATGAAGTGTTTTTTCTTCTTCTTTATGGTCAAAATTATTAATTTTTAACTATGTTTTCGAGGTTTATATGTTATTTTGAAAACTAACAGATTTTCTTCATTATGAATCCCTTACTAAGATTTTTATGCTCATAAAATATTTTTGAAATGTTTTTCACAAGAGTTTAGGTAGAATAGTGTCAAGTATTAGATCAAGGGAAATTCATTCTATTTTAAACACAGATCATTTTTTTTTCTTTTCTAAGAGTTTTAATTTTATGAAAAAATGGATATAGAATTGAAGATTCAACATGTAATATTCAATATGTTTTGTATATGTTGTGACCTAATTATATAAAGCTCAAAACCTTAAAATATCCTCAATGTGTATTATTGACATCATTTAAGATTATGTAATGTTTAAGGCTAGGGCCTTAAAGGAAAGGCTCTATTTTATAATAAAATATCAAAATAATGCATTATATTATATAATGGTGCCCCATTCATTGAATAAATAGTCATGGAAATGTAATTATATAGAAAAGGGAATTTTAAAAAATTAATATGTTTACAAGAACCTCAAAAGAATCATTCATAGAAAATATTATTATATATGGTATTTATTTGGTACTTATATGTTATTTTAATTCTAAAAAATAAAAAGTTTCAAAAAAATTGACAAAAATTTTATCCAATGTTAATTTAGATGTGATTATTTTGAAAATGGAATAATTTTTTTGAAATATTTTATGTATATGGTTAATAATATTTTATAAATAAAAAAATATTCTATTGAAAAGTTTCTTTTTTCTGACAGAATCAAATTTACAACCCTTAAAAAAATAATTACTATTACAAAAAAATTATTATCATTTAAATATCTATAAATACTATTTTATAAAAAAAATCATTGAAAAAATATTCAATTTTTATTTATCATAGTTATAATATAATTATATTTAATTGAAATAATAACTATTTTTTAATTAAATACTCAATAATGTGTTCTTTCTGGCGAATGTTTACCGTATCATATTTCCAATTTTATTTTATAATTTATAGAATATTATTTCGATAAATTTTTAAGAAAATATTATTTTATTATTTTAGGGTTTATTAATATATTATTATATAAACAAAATAAAATTTCCAACCATAACTAATTTTGACCTCTATATTCCAATCATGCAAGAAAATTCATTTACATGAAATTGTGTACAAGAGTATGAAAAATTTAGTTTATTTGATACTTCATGTTATATTAATTCATATCCAATAGATTCATAAACCTTAAAGACCTAATCATAAAATTTAATGGTTATTTAAGTAGTGGTGGAATTTATGAATAGTGATTCCACTTATATAGATGTCCTAATTATTTCCACTAGATTACACTTCTCAAAAATATTAATTTTCCGAAGCCATTTTTTTCAATTTTATCAAGCTTAGAGTGTTTGTAAAACCACTATGAAACTACATGATTTTAATGATATAAAATTTATCTTTATAAGGAAGAAACGTACTATAATATTTTCTTTCATCTATTTTCTACACAAATATAACAACCTAGATATTTATAGTTATATCGTTAAACTCAACATAAATGTCCTAATTCCCATATTTAATTCTTATATCATATTTATATACCCAAAATTAATTTTATTTTAGTGTCACATTTGATGAAATATATACAATTATTATCTCTTTATAATAATATATATATATATATATAAACATGAGGTTTTATAGAATGATACTGAGAATTGTGTCATAGAGTTGATTAGAGAAATAAGCGAATTGACTCATGTATTTATTTTATTCCAATAAGAAATTATAAACATTATTTATAATTTCTATTAATTATCATTATAATAACGGGTTTTTCTGGGAATACCAATGGAATAAATAGTTTATTTTTGAAATATCAATGAATTACAGACGGTGATCATCGGATGATTATGGATTAACATTCATCTTGTAATCTTGGGTGGAGAATGGAAAATATTCTCTTTTATCATTTCTTCTTATGACTCTTCTATGATTAAATTTTTTTATTATTGTATAATACTTGAATATAATTTTTAACAATTATTTTTTACAAAACAAACATCGTAATTGATTTGTGAATTTGAAATTGGTGAAATAACTATTAATTATAAATATAATAATTGTATATTAAATTTTTATGTTTCATATATTATAATAGAATTTTTAAATAACTGTAATGAAATAAAAAAATATATGCTAAATATAATTATATTTAAATTTAATTGTAGTTAATAATAGTTAATTTATGTTAATTGTCGAAAATAATGATCAATAGATATAATTAACAAATAAATAAGGCAGTGTGCATTATTTTTAGTGAATCAGATTTTAATTAATTATTATTCCCATTATGATAGAAATAAATTGGGATATTTTATTATAAAAAAATTATAAAATATTTTTATTTCCAATATTATAATTTAGCACATAATTAATTACATAGTGTTAAATTTATGAAATGAATGTTTTGTTTATTTATAACATTTTAACGGGCTATACAAATACTACGTGATGGAGATTATAGTACGATGGAAATATGAATGTATATGATCAATTATATTAGGGGGTGAATTGTTTGTTTTCAAACATTTATTTATATCTTTAAGAATAAATATGTTATAACATGGTTAAACAAGGTAAATTCACAAGACCTATTTGTTTCTATAAAATTACATGGTTCCGAAAATATGATTCCAGAAATGAAACATAAGAAATATTTACATGGAAAATTTTTAACCTTAAATCATATAAAATCATACTTATCAGAGTATTCAAATGAATAAGAAAGTATAATAATGTTACACTTTCTTCCTATATCATAATATAATGGAAATAAAATTGAAACAAATACACATTACAAATATGAAATATTTTAACACAAAGAGAAGGGTATACAAAAAACATGGATAAAGGTCCATTGATTTTTAATTTCATGAATGTCTCTCTTACCCACACTAGGGTAAGCCCTCAATAGGAATATTTGAATCTGTCTTGCTATCCCAACAATACGTCAAACATTATGGTGGTTGGAACCACTGTTTTCCTATATTTGGAATTCCCAGATCATGAAGGTTGTCCGAACCATTGTCTATCTATACCCAGAAGTCCTGTATTGTACACAACAACAATCAGATTCACAGAAAGAAAGATAAACAAGATGTTCAGTATGCCCAATGCATGAGGGTATCTCTCTCTAGAAATCACTTAGGTAGCATTAAATCTATAGAGTGATGGATCATTTCTCAATTAGTATTATTCTCATTCAAATTATCTCCTATTTATAGGAACTTCTCAATCGGTCGACTCCCTCCTCCAACAATAATATTTTTCCTTCAATTTCAGAAGGACCTATACATGTTTCACTCAAACAACTGTTAATTAGAAATATAATTTACCACATAGTTTCATAATTCTAACAAGTATATGAAAATAAAAATGATTAACCCAAACTATTTTTCAGAGATTAGGAAAAAATAAATTTTCAATGTCTAAGAATATAATAATTTGGAGACTATAAATCATATAAATTCAGATTCTGTTTTCTAAAGAATTTATAACCTAAATTTCTATATATTTTGGTATCTATGATCTAATAATTTCAGAATCTTAGTTATTATGAATTGGGAGTCACAATTCTGAGGAATTCAGATTCAGAATTATATGGTATTCGGAGTCTGAATTATGAGGAATTCGATGTCTGTATTTCAGAGAATTTGGAATCTGAATTTTAGAGAATTCAGAGTCTAAATATCAGAGAATTTGGATTCAGAATTTAATAGAATTCAGATTCAGAATTCTGGAGAAATTAGAGTATGAATTTCAAAAAAGACATTGTCAGAATTTCAGCGAATTTGGAATCTGAATTTTAGAGAATTCAGAGTCTGAATTTCATAGAATTCAGAGTCTGAATTTCAGAAAATTTGGAGTCTTAAATCCAATCCTGAAAACAAAATACTCTAAGACTAATGATTTATAGTATTCCAAGGCTTTAGATATGATACCTAATTTTACCCTTTAGAAATAAAAATAGTTATATTTAGAAACTATAAAATGAACAATGAAAACATAATTAAGGATAAAATTTCAAGAGGAAGGAAAATCATCCTCATTTTGATAATGCTTCGGGAAAATATGATTTTCCTTTAGATTGAGTGCTTATGACTTTCAAGATATAGAGGAATATAAAATTTTATAAAGAAACATCATCGACTCAACAATCTCCCCTATTGAAAGAAAAAACATCCTTATGAAAATGAAAATAAGGACATAGAGTTTTTCATTATGAACATAAAATAACTTATCTCCCTTTACATATGAATCATAGTGAATACGACTAACTCCGCCTTAGGTTTTATAATATCTATGGATTATATTCCTGATTACATGAATCATATTTTACATTATATTGCATATGAAAATATTCATTGATAAGAAAATCCCCTTAGATGAACTCACCAATACATAGGGAAATTTTATCTTTACATAGAATTATTTTTATCAATCCCTTCTCCCGCTTTGTGATTTCCAAAAAGGAATAATGAAAATGGGAAAATGGAAATTTAAAAAATAGAACTAAATAACCAAATATATGAAGAACAAATAAAATTCCATTATGTTTGAATGAACTTGAACAAATAAGAAAATACAAAAAAAGATCAGATTTGGGATAATTATCCTTCTTTATCCGTCTGCATAAACTTCTTCACAATGGTTTTCAGCATCTTATTCTCCATGTGATCTTTTTCCAAATGAATTATTTGTTGATCCTGATCTTCACTTTTCTTCTCCAAGGCATTAATTTTTTCTTCCTCAGCATTAATAAATTCCCCCTAATCCTTCAGCACTTATACATTCATAACAATTATTTCTTCAATATCAATTCTCAGATCCATTTCTCTCTTCCAATTCATAGCCAAAGAATTAATATTTCCATTAAATTCCTAGACTTCGTGCTTCCAGTTTTTCTATTCGAGAGTCATCTTTTCCTAAAAACTCTTAGTAAGGTCATTATGATTTCCATCTTCAGGGTCAAAAACCTGTTTCATATTATCATGAAATTCTACAAAGACTCGGAGGTCATGAAACCAATGATAAATGATTTTAAATCTACCTCATGTTCGAAATATTTATCTATAAGAATTGAAAGTGAATCTAATTTCCAATTGAATGAATTTTGAAGCAACTGGTATCTTGAATCTATACTTGGGATTAAGGGATTGGTATTAACCAAATTTTTCAATTACTATACAATAAATCCATTTGTTAGAGATTATGATTCTTAATCAAAGTGTTAGTATGGTGATGATTTTTTTTTCAATCTCTTCAACATTCCACTTTAATGAAGAACCAACTTCTTTCTTTTTCACCACAGATTTACTAGGTGTTTCCACCAACATCTGCTTTCCCTTATCATCACTCAAAATGATTTCTAGTAATTTGGGAGATTCATGCTCACTATATGATTTCTAAATAATATTATCTTCCTCAGGCATTTATTTCCCAGCATCTTCCACAATATCCTCTAGCTGAATAAAATCATGATTTTTGCTTTATTATTCAGATAGATTATTCACCTCTTCCTGACCCTTATCTTCTTTTCCAAGTGTAGAAGGTTATTAATACTTTCCTTCTGTAGTTAGGATTTAATGTTCCTCAGAAGGACTCTCACTCTCTTGATAATACTCTACATGAATTATCATGTCTTCTGTATCAATGTTTCCTTCTTCTTCTTCTTCTTCCTCTTCTCCTTCTTGAACTATTCCTTATTTTTGTTCAGGTTCTGGAATCACTTAATTCTTCCCCAGAGTCACAATGAGTGATTCTTTCAGAAATGATTCTGGTACCTAGTATTTTTCATAGTCTATCCCAGCCCTTTTGAGAATGGATTGAACTATCTCAGCATTAGACAACTTATTTCATTAAGTCATTTCATTTTCTTGTTTCTCAGGATTCTCAATAGCCTTCAACACCAAGGCATTTTCCTCCACAGGAACCAAGACAAAAATAGGCTCCCCTTATTTCATGTTCTTCATGACTTATCATCACATATCCACTACTTCATTAGGTTTAAACGTTTTCTTTTCTGGATTTAGAGGTGCAAATTTGGATTCATTAGCCGTAAGAGTTTCTCTTTTCTCTTCCAGTACCTTTTCCTTCCTCTTCCTTCCTCCCTTTTTTGAAGATTCAACATAATCTGGTTTCTTATAAAGATCTTAGATTTCAGCTTCAAAAAAGTCATAGAAATCTCTGGATTGTCTATTAATTTCAACCTTCATCCTCCTTAGAGTATCATCACTCAATAACATTACTTTGAAATTCCATGGCATAGAACTAAAAGGAATTTTTAATGACTGAGACAAAGAACTATAATTTTTGAGAGTATATCCTGAAACATGATAATTTGAGGCTTCAAATATCTATTCTTAATGTTCTCAATCATAACGAAAATATACTTTACTAGGTTTATCTTCCTGAGGTTTAGTAAGAAATCTAAAATATAGATGTCACTTTTCTTCAGGGAATCCTTATCCCTTTTTCTCGGAATGATAAAACCTTGAACCCACAATTCATGAATTTGGAAGTTTGAAGATAGATGAAAAATATTCGAAGTAATCACACCTTTCCAAATAATACTAGATATATCCTTCACTTTATCAAAAGATCCTGATAAATCAAGTAATTATTTAGTACAGAATTCTGCTTCAACCTCAAAAGGAATTCCAATCAAACATGATCCATTGTTGTATTAATGGGAATATTGTTTCCCATAGCTCTTAAATGAAAAAAAATCTCCTCCTCCATCGTTGAATAAACTTTTGGACTTATAAAATTCAATCGACAACTTCAGATTTACTGGATCATGCGGCTTTAGTTTCAATATACATTATATCATCCCGCCTTTTAATATATAACTTTTCATTTCATTTTAAATAGATTTTGACCATTAATGTCTAGTGTCTTTGAAATTAGTAACAATAAAACTTTAATACAACAAAAACAATTCTTCTAAAAAACTTCTATTACTTTATCATAATTTCATCCTATGTAGAATTACTGCATCTCATAACCTGGAGACATATATTTAAAGGAAATGGTGAGAAGAAATCCCAGTAAGGGTAAGCAAGGGAATCAATGTACTTGTGTTATAAATAAGAACATGAATAAAAACATAAAGACATGAGCAATGAAGGAATACTCATATCATAATGAAAAGAATGCGGAACATTACTTGAATTTTTGGCTAAACCATTTCATTTAAAAATTCATAAACAAATAACCAAGGTCCATACCTAAGGTGACATAAAAATTACCAAGGTTATTCACCAAGGTATCGTAAAACATGTCATCTATAGAGATTAATTATTTACCCAATGCATTGGAGAACTATCAGGGGGAACCCTTAATATTTATTTACTTATATGTGATCCACATAGATCATGATCAAACATTTCATAAATAACCTATAGAGAATAAAAGGAATGGGTTTCATTTCAAAATCATGACGTTTTAAAAGCTCATAAAAATAAGATCATTATATCATTTATAACCCATGGAAAGGGAGTAAGTGTTATTTGTATGTCAATTACAGAATCAAATATATCATCCTTATATATTCAAGAACACCCATAGAAATTAAATAGGTCTGGGTATTCACATAAATAAAAAAGTGGATTTCTTGAGAGAAATAGATTTAAATTTTGAGATAGAATTTCTGTAGCATAACGACTATATAAATGGATTTAGAAAACATTGAAAAGAGAGGGGAAAGGGTCACCCACTCATAAATAATTTATAATAATGTATGGGTACTGAATAAGATCATGGTATGCATATTTTAATGACATACCTCATGAAAAGAAAACATGAAAGGAAAGAGAAGATGAAATTTCTTTTACAACAAATTCCGCTGCCTATCGGCGTCATAGAAAAATTTAGAATACAATTTGATGAGAGAAGAATGGGTCTATCATCATTTGGACATGAAATGGGTAGTAATAAGAACATATAGAAAACATTCCCTCAACATAATGAGATGGAAAATATAAGACACATCATAAAGGAAGTCATGACTTAAAAGAGGAGGATAAAAGAATCCCTTACCTTGAAGAGTAACAATGAAAGCATGATGTTCGAGACCTTCGGTGTGTTGAGGGCTCCTTGGGAGGACTCCTTGGCAAGTAAAGAGACCAGTTTTTCATTTATATGAGAAGTGAGGGGACAAAGCATTAATTGTCAAGGGACACCTCATCGGTGGTATTGGGAAAACCATGGGCTTGCCCATGGTATTTTCCCATGGTATTGACCAATTTTCACACCTCATACATTATTATTATTCATAAGTCGGCCAGAATTATTTCATAATTATTATATCCTATATGATATCATTAAACACCCGAAACTCAAAAACTATATTTTCACAATTCGCCAAAAATTCAACTTTCTCAGAAAAATCCTAAAAATTAACATTAACCAAATATCAAAGCTCTGATTTTAAAAATGAACTCCAATTTATGAAAAAAAATTCTTAAATATTTTTAATTTAATTATTAAATAAAAACACTAAACACTGAAAATTCAACTATTTCAAAAAAAATCCCAAAAATTCACCTTAACCAAATACTAATGCTCTAATTTCAGAAATGTACTCCATTTTATGAAAATAATTTTCTAAATAATTTTAATTTAATTTTTAAATAAAAACACTATTTACTATAAGTTCAACTTTTTCAGAAAAATTCCAAAAATTCACCTACACTAAATATCGATGCTCTGATTTCAAAAATAAACTCCATTTTATGAAAATAATTTTCTAAATATTTTTAATTTAATTTTTAAATAAAATACAATATTCACCCAAAAAAACTAATACTTAACAAATAATTTCTTAAATAGTCATTTACCTATTTTATTGAATCACATTATGTAATCACAGTGCCTAAATTATATTAATACTTTCTTAAGTGAAGTTACTTAATCCATTTGGTCACATTACTAATCATAAGCATAAAATCACTATTCATAATTTATTATTTACCAAAAATTATGTTGATCTTATTAGTCTATAAATTATATTCTACACACAGCTATAGAAGAATTTTTTTTCAAAATCAATATACATTATTAATTATTTAATGATTACATAAATATTTAAAAATTTCCTTTTTCTAGAATTCAACAGTAATATGCATACTATATTTATCCGGAAATTTGAACATCCATAAACTTCACCATAAGAATACATCACAATTTTTATTAAAATCAAAGGATTACATAAGGCTGTTACGGTCTCGTTACATAGCCAATTATAACACCAGCATAGGACCTAAGGGTAATGTGTTCTAGGGTGATACTATCTTGGGGCGTCTAGGCCATCATTTCCCGAGTAGTGATTTCTATCAGCTTGAACTTCTGACGAAAGAGATTCCTTTCCAACTTCACATGATGAAGATCAGCTTGGGTTTGGTCCAGAGCAAAGCCCAAAGGTTCTACCTCGGTCCCAAGATTCGTCAGATGGGCTTCAATCAGCCCAAGACTACTGGATGGGGCCATATAATCTATTTTCTATATTAATTAATCAAGATCACTTGTATTTATATACAATAATCGTAGCATTTTGTTTTCAATGGCCATATTGTCCAACGATCATATAACAGTCGACACCCAATGGTCTTATTTTAATTATACTGATTTTATTAAATGAAATAGTTTTGTTGAGTATAAAATAAAATAACACACAATGTTAGGAAACAAAATTTATTCAAAATTTCAGGTCGTAACAATCTTCCCCCCTTATGAAATTGCTTCCTCACAATTTTAAAACTGGGCTTGGTATTTGGTTCAATGTCCCACATTGGAAAAAGAGTCAGTAAAACAATTACTTTAAATGAAATAATTGGATATACAAAGGTTACCCAAGTAACCCATACTGGGATTCTAAGTAGGAAAACATTGATATAGAAGATAAAACAAAGGGTCATGTTCTGATGGAGAGTGATAGAAAACATGATTAGGAGAAAATTAACCACAAGAAGATCACAAACTTAAGATGTGTTAAACGGTCTTTGATTACCTAGTAGTAAATGTAAACCAACAACTTTTTTGTTTTATGTTCCTTTTCATAATTTTGAATAATTCATTTACTAAATAGAAAAAAAACATATGGAAATATATTTACCTTCAAGTACAGTTTCATCCCTTAATAAGATTCCACCAAGACTAATCCATTCTCCAATCAATGAGAATTCAAAAAGGCTTGGTATCATCAAAAGCCCAAGAATCATCTTCTATAGAATCACATTATCCACAAATGAATAACTATATTTTTCCCTTGTCTTTAGTCATAAACTAATACTAAAATAGTTAGTATGAGATCATGTAATCCCTATAAAGGATAATCCTATATAAAAATAAATATGACTATTAATCTCCAAAATTAAACAAAAGTACCCAATGTTCTAGAAAGACAATTCAATATACAACCATCCTTAAAATTCTTCAGAATAATACAAACTAAGATAGGAACCCAAAACTCAGAATGATTTAATCACATAGTCATCCTCAATAATTCATAACATTTTTATCCAAATAACACCGACTACTATTAATGTCTCATATTAATGTGTAATTAACCTATTCACATATTCTCTATGCTAGGTTCATCATTTTCCATAAATAACCCAAATCACAATATGTCTACAAATAAACACATAAATTCATAAAAAATCAATCATTCCTCCTCATTTTAAATCCTGTAGTGTTTTATTTTCCTTAGGCATATAGTACTCCAAAAGAGAAAACATCATCCAAAAGAATGTTTATCATTTAATCACCAAATCATTTTCTTATACAAAGGATATCCATTTGATAAAACATAATTTTCCAAAATTAACTTATTCTTGATCCATAAAAATAGAAGGTGCATTAGTCAGTCCGAAGGGCATAACAACAAACTCATAATGCCCATGTCTTGATTGGAAGGAAGTTTTTTGAAATATCATCATTATTTACCCTCAATTGATGATAACTAGAATGAAGATCAATATTATAGAACGATTGAGTAACATGAAGTTGGTCAAATAATTCATCAGTTCTTGGAAGAGGTTATTTGTTCTTCACTGTGATCTCATTCAATTCTCTATAATCAATGCATAGCTGCATCAACTCATCCTTCTTCCTCAAAAAGAGAACAGGTGCTCCCCAAGGAGACATACTTGTTCAGATAAACCCCTTCTCACAAAGATCTTGGAGTTTTTTCTTTAATTCCACAGCTCCACATTTTCCATCTTATACGGGGTCTTTGATATTAGATGGGATCCAGGTATGAGTTCGATGGAGAACTATACTTCTATTTCTGGGGGAGGTCCGGGTAACTCATCTATAAATACGACAACGTATTCCTTGACGATGATGAAATTTTCTAAATGAATAAATCCTTCATGAGAAACTTCTTTCATTTACAAATATTTTAAATAAAAATGAATTTTTGTCATAAAACTTCATGCTTGGATAATTACATTTTTCTATAATTCCTTCATAATGATTCATTAAAAGCTTTTGATTAACCTGAAATATCCCCAAGGAGTGACATGACCAAGAGTGAAGTAAGGCCCATTTTTTTGTGCCAGTTCCCTTTTGTGTCTAGCTCAATGCGGTGTTTTCGGTTTTTTCCCCTATGTACATCTGTGCCAGAGCCACCTCTACCTGCTCGTGTCCAGATAGGGATGTATTTTCTTGATAAACCACTTACTCAATAATCACCAAATTACAAGGAATATTTCATATATTTAAACATTTATTTAGGGTTCTTCCTAATGTTTTCATATCCTAACTTTCATAAATAACTAAACTATCCATTGATACCAACAATAGCATCCTGCCTTTTTAATACAAGACTTTTCATTTCATTTTACATACAGAGGATCTTTAAAGTCTACTGTCTTGGAAATCAGGAACAATAAAAATTTAATACAAAAAAAAATTCTTCAAAACTAATTGAAAATATTGATCATAAGTTTATCTTATGTAGAATTTCTGCATCTCAAAACCCAGAGACATAAATTTAAAGGAAAGGGTGAGCAGAAAGCCCCGTAAGGGAAATCAAGGGAATCAATGTACTTGTGATATCAATTAGAACCTGAATAAAAACATAAAGACATGAGAAATTGAATAATTGGCATATCATAATGAAAAATAAATGGAACATAACTTGAATATGTGGAAACAAAATTTCATTTATACATTCATGAACATATCACCAAATTCTATCCCAATGGTGTCATAAAAATTACCAATGTTATTCACCAAGGTATCATAAAACTTGTCATTTAAACAGATTAATTTTTTACCAAATGCATTAGAGTGATATCATGATGCACCCTTAATATGTCTTTACATACATGTGATCCACATATATTATGATCAAACATTTCATAAATAACCCACATAAAAAAAAGGAATGGGTTTCATTTCAAAATCTTGACATTTTAAAAGATCTTAAAATTAAGATCAGTATATCATTTATACCCCATGAAATGGGAGTTGGGTTTATTTTTATGTCTATTCAGAATCAAATATATAATCTTATTAAATTTATGAACACCCATAGAAATAAAATAGGTCAGGGTATTCACATAAATAAACAAGTGGATTTCTTGAGAGAAAGAGATAGAAATTTTGGGAGAAAATTTCTCGAACATAACAGCTATATAAAATGGTTTTACAAAACTTTGAAAAGAGAGGGTACAAGGGTAAAACACTCATAAATACTTCCTAATACAGTATGGGTACTGAATAATATATTGGTATGGATATTTTAATGACATACCACATAAAAAGGAAACATGAAAGAAAAGAGAAGATGATATTTCTTTTACGAGAAATTCAGCAGCCTAACAACTTCACATAAAAATTCTGAAAAAAAAATTGATGAGAGAAGAAAGGGTCTCTCATCATTTGGACATGAAATGGGAAGAAATAAGAACATATAATAACATACAGTCAACATAATGAAATGGAAAATATATGAAACAACATAAAATAATTCATCACTTAAAGGAGGAGGGTGAAAGAATCCCTACCCTTGAAGAGTAACTTCGAAAACTTGAAGGTCGACACCTTGGGAAGATTGAGGGCTCCTTGGGAGGAATCCTTGAGATGTAAAGAGACCAGAACCTCATTGGGGAGGATTTGGAAATGAAATTAATGAGGTAAAGTCTTGTAATTTATAGGAGATGTGAGGGGACAAAGCATTAATTGCCAAGGGACACCTCATCAGTGGTATTGGAAAAACCAAGGGCTTTCCCAAGGTATTTTCCCATGGTATTACCCACATGGGACACCTCATACCTTATCTTAATATTAATAAGTCAACCAGAATTATTCAATAATTATTACATCCTTAATGATGTCATTAAACACCCAAAACTCAAAAACTATATTTTCACTATTCACCAAAAATTCAACTTTCTCAGAAAAAACCCAAAAATTCACCGTAACCAAATATCAATGCTCTTGTTTCAAAAATCTACTCATTTTTATAAAAATAACTATCTAAATTTTTTTAATTTATTTGTTAATTAAAAACAATATTCATTGTAAATTCAAATGTTTTAGAAAAATCCCAAAAATTCACCTTAACCAAATATCAATGCTCTAATTTCAAAAATGAACTCTATTTTAATAAAATAATTTTCCAAATAATTTAAATTTAATTTTTAAATAAAAACAATATTCATTGAAAATTCAACTCCTTCAGAAAAATCCCAAAAAATCACCTTAACCATATATCGATGCTCGGATTTATAAAATGAACACCATTTTATGAAAATAATTTTCTAAATATTTTAAATTTATTTTATAAATAAAAAACATTATTCACACAAAAAAACTAACACTTAACAAATAATTTATGAAACAATTATTTACCTATTTTTCTGAATCACATTACTTAATTAAGGTTCATAAATTATATTAATACTTTCCTAAGTGAAGTTACTTTATCCATTTGGTCACATTAATAATCATAAACATAAAATCTCTATTTATAATATACTATTTACCAAAATGTAAATTTATCTTATTAGACTCTAAATTTCATACTGAACATAGCTATAGAAGAAAATTTTTTTCATAATCAATACACATTAACAATTATTTAAGGTTTACATAATTATTTTAAAATATCTATTTTCTAGAATTAATCAATAATATGCATACAATATTTATCCCGAAATTTGAAAATTCACAAACTTCACTATAACAAGACATCACAATTTTTATTTAAATAAAATGATTACACAATGCAGTTACGGTCTCGTTACATATCCCCTTATAACACCAGAATAGGACCTAAGAGTAAGGTGATCTAGGGTGATAGAATCATTGGTAGGCTCAGCCAACATTTCCCAAGTAGTGATTTATATCATCTTGAACTTCTCGCGAATGACATTTTGTTCCAGCTTCACACAATGATGTTCGGCTTGGGTTTGGTCCACAGCAAAGCCCAAAGGTGCTCTATCGGTCCTGAGTTCCATCTATTGGGATTCGATTGGCCCGAGACTACTGGATGAATAACGACCCATAATTTACATACATTGTTATTACTTCAGAATTGAAGAAAACTTATTACAACATATAACAAAACCAGGAATGGACCGTATAGGTATAGTTTCTTTAGAAACTGGGAAACATAATCAACTGGTTCATAAATCATCTACGTTGTCTCCCATTTATTTCATCATATCTAGAGTCACTTTTTGGAATATACTACTTAATAACCTTCTTGCTGACATGGGGATAGAAAAAATACAAAAGAGTGAGCTCAAATGCTCAGTAAGGGTAAACAAAAGAAATATCAATCACATCATGTTCATAAGAACATAACATTTTGGAAATCGTAAGCTGAAAAAGAGATCATAATTTCATAACATGGGATAAATCATAGTAGTGGAATGTAATCCCAATAATCATAACATAAAACATGAAACATTGTGGAATACAAATATAAGCATAGATAATCATTTCTTATTAGTCAAGACTAATTTCCAAGACTATCTTAGCGAACAAATTCCATTCCATCCATGTCTATCTCATTAGATAAAAATCTTTAACCAATGCATTGGAGGGAGATATAGGTCCCACCCATCTCATAATGACACCATTCTTATGTGTGCCATAAAATCAAAAATCATACATCATTGCATAACCCATGTAATAAAATGGGATTCTTAAACATCGTGACGTCATAAAACAATTCATATAAGATAAAGTAATTCATAAAAAAAATTCCATCACAACATAATCAAATCAATGTAATAATAGGGATAGAAAGAGAACCCAATATTATCTTAGATGGAAAATAATTTTGACAAAACCCTTGAGCTCCATTCTTGAGTAAAATATCCTTTCTACTTCAAAAACATTTTTCCTTTCTTAACATGTCATAAAATTTTAAACTAAAAGTAGTTGATTAAAAATAAACTTGAAAACATGTAAAAGAAGCTTCTTGGAAATAATGTTTTCAAAATCCATTCATGCTGTATAAGTTAAAAAACCTTCTTCTCGTACTTTGGTTGGAAAAGTCAGAAAGTACCTCGTACGAAAAACGAAAAAAGATTCCTTTGATATCTTTTACTAAAAACTCTCAAAAGGGAAAAAATTGGATTTAAACAATTTCAGGAGTATAGAAATAATATTACATATTGAGGAAACATGGATATGGATGATAAAATACAACCTAGTAAATTCTGAGGTATAAACAATCTCAGATCAAAATGAGATTGTGAGATTTTCCCTTCCCTTAGATCCAATTTGATTCGTATGTGTCCGAACCTCCTGTATAATGATTAAAATAATGTTATTTACTTATTACAGAATCATAATTATTTTTATGATATCATATATGGTCATATTTTTATATTCTTATTATTAATATTTCATTGTTACTTTTTATTCGCGTGTTTATTTCTTTTTGTTCTTATGCGTGTTTTGTAGAATAAATTCTTATTCTTATTTTTAGGTTATAGATACCTCATTTACAGAATTTTATTAGTGTAATACATATCATATTTATTTACTTAATTCATTTATGTAATCATTATGCAATGAAAATCATGTAGAACAAGTCGCATGACATCGTGGAAACGGTATTCCGTACGTACGCACGAGCGATGATATAATTCTCATTATCGTGGAATTGTATTGAAGTGTATGTATACTATTTCAGAATCAAAATTAATTTAAAATAATCATATATATATATTATTTACACCATTATACCAATCCAAGTATGGTTGTTGTGGAAAATAGATTACACCATGGCGTGGAGACGGTGTTCCGTACACACGCACGCGCATTGATTTCGTTTTCTGTATGATGGATAGATGGTGAAATAGGATGTTCCATACTTATAATAACATATCAGTATATGAGTGATACTGATGTTATTACAGCATAATGTAACAACTAAAGAATATGAAGTGGAAGAAAAAATAAAGTGGAAAGAATCGGTAATAGATATTACCTCTTCTTTGAAGTGCCTCTTTGAGACCTCCTCTTAGGTCACTAAAATTGGTCTTTGAAGAAGACAATGACCGCTAGGATGTTTTTATTGAAGTGGAGAAGATAATTTGGCAGGTTTTGGCCAAGCTTGAAGGCTCAATGTGGTGTGAGGAAGAGAGGAAGGAGGTTCCCTTTTATAAGGGAGGAGAGGGGCACCTTTGGAAAAACAAAAAATATTATTTTATTATAAAGTCATATTCGTTATTTAATAGCTCCAATTTGATTTATTTTAAAGATAATGTGGGGAATGGGTCGAAATAATCTCATCCAATAGAATTTAGACAAGTTTAGGGTTCTATTTTAACCTTATCATTGATATTTAACTTTAAGTTAAATAATTTTACTTTTACCTTGTCTTTTTGTTTTCTTACACTATAAGTTTAATAAACATACTATAACAAGCCAAAAAAACCCCAAGATGTTTATAATTAATATATATAACCTTATTTAATTCATTTTGCCTAACCTTATATTTTTAGGAATAAAATAACAATTAATAATATAATATTTGTTTTAAAAACTATTTTATGTCAATTTTGACACTATTTGGTAAATGATTTTTTTTGAAAATCATTACAGAAAGATTAGTTCGAAAAATGTTTATTAAATCAATACTAAAATGTCATATTGACACAGAAAATTATTGTAATTCATAAAAAGTCTCAAATTACTTTTATTTGGGTATTTATAACAACAATTATGTCAATATTTCATTAATAATATAATTACTGCATCATCATTGTGTCATATATAAATTAAAATATTTAAAGTATAAAAATTACAAATAAAATACCATTATGTAGGAAATCGGTTTATAATTCTAATGAATATTTATAGTAGAATTTATCTTATGTATAACACTATATTAAAAATGATTTACTTATTAAACTTTGATTTTAACTATTTTATCCATTCTTTAAATAAATTAATATTAAATGTCCTAATCTAATCCAAGTGGGCCTAAATGATCATATTTTATTCTTAAGGTTGTTTTTGGTAGAATTAAACTTATCCAATATAATTAGGACATGTGTTAGGGTAATAATAATATCATTTTTACCCTTAATTACCCTATTTACTTTTAACTGTGGTAAAAAAGTAAAAAGTTACAATTCACCAAAAATTATTTTCATCTCATTGAACCACATTTTACTTACTGACATCAATCATGTCTCTCTGATTTTTGAAATTCCCTTCACAAAAGTGGTAAAATTAGGTTTCATGTAAATTGGAAAATTCTCTTATGAGGTGGGTAAAAGACCGTCAAAAGTTCAATAAAATTTTTATATATCGAAAATTATTATAAAATGACTCCAATAAATTTCATTGAACTTATACAGGTATTATGTATCAATTTTGACATAAAATAAATTTAAATAAAATAAATAATTATTTAAATAAAAATCTGGTTTTTAAATAGTAACCTAGTGTTTTAACTATTCATCAAAAATTGAAAGTTTTCAGAAAAATACCAAAATTTCACCCTAGGCTAATTTCGATATTTTGAATCCAAAAATGAAGTCCATTTTGAAAAATAAAATATATAAAATTTCAAAAATTTGTTATTACTATTCATAACAGCTATTTTTAATAATATTTTAATAGCATATCGTTATTTAGTGAAACTCGGTATTGGGTACGACACAAGCTATCGAGGAAGGTCGCGATTGCGTGTAATGCAATCCAATCTAGTGTTGTGTGAAGTGAAATATTCCTTTGATGAATTATATAACATAAAAACAAAATATTTCTCATAAATGTCTCGGGTGTTACATTCTACCCCCCTTCAAATGAATTTCGCCCTCAAAATTCATCACTTTGTAAAAAATAGATGAGGATACGTCTCCATCATCATATCCTCAAGCTCCCATGTAGCTTATTCTAATTGGTGGTTCCTCCATAAAACATTCCCCAAGCAAGTGGTCTTGTTCCGTAGGACTTTTTCGCAACGATCCAGAATCTCTATCGGCTGTTCTTCATAAGAAAGATCTTTCTCCAGCGGTACAACTTCTGAGCTGAGTACATGTGAAGGATCAGGTATGTAATTTCACAGGAGAGATACATGTAACACATCGTGAACTTGAGAGAGATTCGGAGGATGATCCAATCGATAAGCTACCTTCCCAACACGATATAGTATTTCGAAAGGACCGATATATCTTGGGATCAGCTTTCACTTCTTCCCAAATCACATTACTCTCTTCCAAGAGGATATTCATAAGAACACTTTATCACCAACTTCAAACTCTAGGTCTTTTTTCGGTTGTCAGCACAAAGTTTCTGTCGACTCTGAGCTACTCTTATGTGTTGTTGAATAGATCTGACCTTTTCGTCAATATCATCAACAAGATCAGGTCCTAATATATTTCTTTCCCCAACTTCATCCCAACAAGTTGGAGTTCAGCATTTCTTCCCAAAGACAGTTTCATAAGGATCCATATAAATACTGGAGTGAAAGCTATTATTATAAAAAAATTCCACCAAAGGTAGGTGTTGATCCCAACCACCTTTGAAATCCATAGAGCAAGCTCTCAACATATCTTCTAGTGTTTGAATTGTCCTCTCAGACTGACCATCTGTCTAAGGATGATAAGTAGTGCGAAAACTCAACTCTACATCCAGAGTATGCTGAAGACTTCGCCAGAACTTCGAGGTAAATCTCATATCCCGATCAGATATAATGAAAAGTGGTACTCCATGCAATCTTACCAGTTCCTTTACATATATACTGGCAAGCTGATCTAGAGATAAATCCTCTCTAATAGAAATGAAGTGTGCAGACTTTGTAAGATGTACAACTATGACCCAAATAGCATTATTGCCTTTGGATGTTTTATGAAGTCTAGTGACAAAGTCCATAGTGATGTTTTCCCATTTCCATTCAGGTATGGGTAATGGTTGTAACATCCCCTTAGACTTTTGTCTCTCAGCTCTAACTTACTGAAAAACCAAGCATCGAGAGACATATTCAAGAACATCTCTTTTCATGCCATACCACCAGAAGTACTCTTTCAGGTCCATATACATCTTCGTACTTCTAGGATGAATAGAAATGAAGATCTATGAGCCTCATCCACCAACTCCTTCTTTAATTCTGGGATGGGAGGAACACAAACCCGATTCCTGAATATAATGACCCAGAAATTTCAAGGGAAATTTTTGTTTTCTAAATTTTCTTTGGTATTTTACAAGAACGCAGTTTCTGACAGCGCCTGATTCTGAGGCCCGGTGTGCCCAGAATCATTTTCCGAAGTTTAGCTCGGGTACGTTCAGTGAACGAACGAGCGGGTTTTTATAACTTCTGAACTGCTGCTCGGAATTGAATTCTGAGGGCACCGATGGAATCGTAGTGCCGGTATTTGCTTAGAAATTCCTTTTCTGGAGTTGCGTTTGGTCGGGTGTGGTTTTTAATTTTTGGGGGTTAAATGAAGAAAATAAAATAATGTGGTACAACAACCTTATTTTATTTCACTTAAAGCCACTTAAAGCCACTTAAAACTACTTAAGCTGAGTTTAAGCGGATAGGCTGCAATCCAAAATATCCTACCCTCTCGGTAGTATATTTGTGAGGTGGGGCCCGCACGAGCCCCACCGTTTCCTTTCCTCTAAGTAACGCACCCGCACCCCCCTCTTAATGTCTAGTCAACTCTTGCGTTTAATAAGTTATTAAATGCCCCTATTAAATTTTGGGGTTTAAAGTGTTGCATTTATTTCAATTGAATTAACTGTTTTAATCTTATTAAATGCAAACTTATGACTTGGTTAATAAAATAAGAGATACACTTATTTTGTTTAGGGGGTTAACTTGTCGAGAGGATTTTGGGAGAAAGATACAATGCCTGAAGTTCTTCATTCTTAGACGAAGAACGTGAAGAACTCAACACCGCCAACAAAGAATTCCGCCCTCCGATGAAGGTCGAAAAAAACGCCAGATCCTCGGAGATCGACGATGGGACGTCGGCGATCCCCTACCCGCGACGTTTTCTTCCACGACGAGAAAATCCCCGACGAACCCTCGCTCGACGACAGTTGAGGTAGGGAATTGTTTTGTGAATATTAATGAACCCCATGTTACTTCCTTCTAAATCAAAGAACGCGGATCAACTAAACATCAAGTTGATCCACGAGGAATATATTGCGGGTTGGGAATTCTTGTTTGCGGGAAAACTATAGTGGGTTTACGTGATTTTCCTTACGTGATTATCTTCTGTCTTTTATCCGGGATATTTGGACTGCATGATATCAGTTGACGGGAGGAGGCCGGACCGCACAAACACGGCCGCCCCCTCCCTTTTTGTTTTTCTTGTTGTTTCGGATCGAATGAATTGATGCGGTGTTGTCGCGCCGCGCGGGATCGAGCAGCAAGAATGCGCGCCGTCACCACGCGCGCATTCAATTTTTAAACTCTCGTGCCTGGGTGTTTTGATTGCAAGGTGTTCGTATAATTTATTTTGGATAAATTATACCCTCGTCAATGATTAAAATCATGTGTTTATTATTTTACAATTCATAACACCTAACGCGGAGGGCGCGGACCGAACAAACACGGCCTGGCAACCCTCCGCAGCTTGTTTATCGATGTGTGGATTGACGGACGACGACAAAGCAGGCCGCCATGGCGTTTGAGGTCCTTGAGGTGAAAATCAGGTCCCGGGAGGACCACTGGCAAAGACCGCACGCAAAACGGACCACCGGAGCGCGTCCGGTGGTCCGCGGAAGCTCCCGCCGGTGGCCGGAGACAGTGGCCGGCAGCGGCCGACCGCAAGGCGGCGGTAGCACCCGGCGCGCCGGCGGAAAAACCCACCACGGCTTCAGCCGTGGCGGAGAGGTCGGTTCCGTGGCCGCGCGGAACCGACGTGCAGGACGCGGCCGGCATGCCGCGTCCAGGTGCCGTGGAGCGGCCCCCACGCGGGGGGGGGGGGGGATCCCTCGCTCGGCCGATCGACCGATCCAAGCCGACCCATCGGGCCGGGTCGTGCCCAGGCCGGGCAGGGCCGTGCATCCGGGTCGGACTCGGACCCGGGTCGGTCCGGGCCCAGACCCCCCATTTTCGGACCTTTTCTGTATTTTGCTCATAACATGAGATACGGGAATCCGATCGATGCGCCGTCAGCGGCGATGTGATCCTTGGATCGAGACGGTCATTTCGGTATATCACACTCATGTTTTCGGAATACTTTGGGTTCGGCTGGGTTGGTTCGGATACGAAACCAATCGGGCCCTCAGAGCGGAAACACTTATATCTTGAGCTACGGACGTCCGATTGACATGTCGTCGGCTTTGATGGATTCCTCTAAGTGAGACGGATCTTTTGGCCTACTGTGCTTGAGGTTTTGATGCCATTGGAGTGCAGTCGGGTTGGTTCGATCACGAAATCAACCGGGCCCCTCGAACGAAAAAGCCAATAACTCATAGACCGAGCGTCTGATTGACGCACCGTATGTCTCGTTGATTTCCTCTTGTTGAGATGGAACTTTTGGCATAATTCACCTGAGTCTTGGTTGCAGTTGGATAGTGGCCGTGTTGGATTGCTCCTGAAATGCAACCGGGCCCCTGGAACGGAAAAACTGATATCTTACAGACCAGACATCCGTTTGACGAACCGTCAGCGACGATGGTGATCATGTTGAGAAATGGTCCCTTTGAGTATACCCTATGAGAGTTCGGAGTACATTTGAGTTACGGCCGGGTTGGTTCGCACACGAAACCAACCAGACCCCGGGGACGAAAAGGCTAACAACTCACAGACCGGGCGTCCGATTGATGCGTCGTCTGTTGCGTTGAGACCCCTATGACGAGGCGGACCTTTGAGATACTTCTTCGTGGGAATTTGAGATACTTGGTGTATCGACCTGTAGCCCGTGGAGCGTACCCTCCTAAAGATGAGTGTGCGGAGTACAGAGACCGTGTAGCCAGTTGAGACCTGACGACGGCTTGACCGATCTACTCGATGTGTTTCGGATAGCCCAGTGGGGAGTGCTTGGTTGTAGCGGCAGACCCATGGAGGATGAGCGCTTGGTTGTAGCGGCAGACCCGCGGTACTCAACGGAAGGAGTACCTCTGGAGGCTATAAGGGGGAGCGCTTGGTTGTAGCGGTAGACCCACAGTGGATGAGTGCTTGGTTGTAGCGGCAGACCCATGGTGGGAAGTGCATGGTTGTAGTAGCAGGCCCACAGTACTCGATATGAGGAATACCTCAGCAGTCTTAGGTTAGTGAGCAGTACCTCAGAGTCGTGACAGGACCACTGTACACTCTAGAGACAGGGCTCTTCAGCAGTTACGGTTTCGATAATGAAAATCCTGGTTTAGGATGAGTCTTTTGACCTTTGTGTTTACCTCATGATTGAGATGGGTCACTTGATAACTTAGGTATATGTATGGGCATATACCTGGGTAGGGGTTATCCGTTGATTTCATGATCTTGGTTTTTTACTCATGATTGAGATGGGTTATTTGATAACTTAGGTATATGCATGAGCATATACCTAAGTAGAGGTTATCTATTGAAATATTCTTTGTGGTTATTCTTGTTGGTTTTAGTGAGACCTTGAGGGTCTCGGGGTCCCTACTAAGTATCGTTATACTCACCCATGCACGGGCTATGCCCCCACCTCGTTGTGTTGGTTGTAGACAATGGGCAGTGCTGAAGGAGGCCGAGTGTTCGAGGACTAGACGGTACCCAGAGGTAGACTACACGACGAGTCAGTACCCGGAGGTGTACTACATGACAAGTCAGTATCCGGAGGTGGACTTCACAGCGAGACGACCCTCGAAGGAGGTTGACGGGCGAGAGCGTTGTGGAGGCTATATGTACCTACCCTTCAGGTAGGATCCATGGTGGACGATCCAGAAGCTGAGCCATCTGTACCTACCCTTCAGGTAGGATCCGAGGAGGACGACAAAGGATCTTCTTCCTTCCTTCCAACTGTTTGTCTTTTTTTGTTGTACTTTCTTTTAGTTGTAGCTGTACTTTCAGTTGAGTTTGTATTCTGCTCATTTACCTTTCATCACTTCTCTTGTACTTAGTGTTTTACTTCTGCTTGTACTCTATGGTTTTTTTTACTTTTATAAAGGAAATGCCTTCCTAGTAATCGGGATTTACGCCTTTGGTGCTAGTCACCAGCACCTGGCCTACGGAAGGCGGGATTGGGGTAGTCACAGCACGGGCCCCGAGGATGGGTCGTGACAACTTGGTATCAAAGGAGTCAGTTCTAACACAGAACCTATAACTCTGATATTTTCTTTCTGTGAAGCAATAGTGTTAAGAGTAACGAGTGTGGTTTTCAGTTCAGGGAGTCCAGTGTTGGTGCGGGCGGCCGACGTATCCATACACCAGGACCCTAACAACCGATTTCCGACTTTGAGCACGAAAACACTGATTGTGTGTGTGCTTCCAAAAGTTTTTTTAAATGTCATCTCAAACCAGGTCAGCTCACCAGGTATAAACGTTTTACCGTGTCACGTTGTTTCTTTCAGGATTCCTTTTCTCGGACAACCAGCTAGAGCCCAGAGGGATGTGCGTGCTGACAGCCTGTCGAGCGACGAGGCTTCGGTACATGGCCCTCTTGCAGTTGAGGCACCAACAGAGGCACCAGCGGTACTACCATACGTTGGGCCACCGATGACACCATCCCCAGTAGTAGGCGATGCACGCCACTTGAGTGCGCTGCATGAGTTCCAGTGCCACAGACCACCTAGGTTCCGGGGAGAGACGGACCCACAGGCGGCTGAGGATTGGCTGGAGGCTGTGGTGAGAGTCTTCAGTCTAGTGGGGAGGCCGGCAAACTTCATGGTGATATTTGCTTCCAGCATTCTTCAAGAAGTAGCAGGCAGGTGGTGGAGCCACTTTTTCCAGTTTTGCGACGGGATGACCTTCACATGGGAAGACTTCGAGACCTTCTTCAGGGTGGACTTTGTGCCAGTAGCTCTACACCTTGAGCGTGTACAGGAGCTTCTGCCTTTTCCGCAGGGTTTTTGATCAGTAGAAGAGTCATCTGTGTGCAGTAGACAGATGATGCAGAGGTCCAAGAGGGACAGAGCCAGCCATACGAGGAGCAGGAAGTGTTATGAATGCGGCGGAAAGGGTCACCTAACACGTGATTGTCTGACTCCTCGTACAGTTGATCCGCAGGCTTTGGAGTAGCCACCGAGGCAGAAGCAGCGGTGGGTTCTTGAGCAACAGCCGAGTAGTGGACAAGGCAGTAGCGCTCTGGGAGCTGGTGGATAGGAGTGGAACTAGTAGATACGTCCCATGTACTTCTAGTTCCATGTTGCTGTTGTATTTGTGTCTTTGTACTATGAGATGCAATAATAAAAAGACACTTTTGATTGTGATGTTTACTTTCCTGTCCTTTTGTTTGGTTGATACTGAGTGGTCCCAGTTAAAACTGTTGACTTGACCCTCACATTCGAGATTTCTACTGGAGGAAACCCAGTGACCTCGCACTGATGCCGACAGTGTGACTCAACCCTTGGAGGCGAGAGTGACAGTTGTATCTCTTGGTAGTTACGTCGAGGCCTTAAGACGTCATCCATGGCATGAATACATCATTCATGTCAGGATTGACTTTATTAGGAAATGGGTGTGGTTAATCTAGGGGATGAGACCGAGTTTCTCTTTTCGGAAAAGGAGAAATTATAGCAGCTCTATCAGATCATAGGCAAAGAAGGTGCAGATCATCCAGGGGCGGATGAAGACTGCACAGTGCAGTAGAAACAGGAAACTGGCGCCAGTCTTAGAGACTCGAGCGTGTTAAATGTTTCCATAAGAGTAAGCTTTAAGGAGAGATGATTCTGCGAGGCAGCAGACGTGGAGGCAGATCTAGGAGAGCAGCATGAGTTGGTGTACATCTTAACATGCTACAACCACCCACCTTAGTTAACCCCGCCAGGCTCAGGGAGCTGGAGGGCGGAGGAAGTGTGTGGCTGCATGCGGTCAAGGAGTGTGACCCAATGGCCCTAAAAATGATTCAAGGGACTGTCCGTGTCCACTACTAGCTGCTGTAGTAACGGACGTTGATATGAATCATTCCTTGCTTTCACAAATCTTGTTCCAGACCTAGAGTTTCCAGTAATCCTTGGACTTGACCCTCACGTATGGAGATACCTTGGGAGGAGACTCGATAATTAAACATACGCCGACGGTGTGGTCAGACCCTCAAGGAGAGAGTTTCGGTTGGAATCTCTTAGTGGCAGCGTCGAGGCCTTACGACGTTGGTTTGACTATGGACTGGGCAATCACAATTCATACACGAATTGACGGTATTAGGCAAAAAGGTTGTGGTTTAACTACGACGTCGGAATGGGATTCCCTTGGTCGGTGAAAAGGAAACCCCAAGCAGCACAAGATAAACTCATGCTCCGGAGGGTGCTACTGATCACTCTTGAGTCGGTCTACCTTACCCTCGTGGCATCAATCGTTTTGAGTTCCAGTTCTAATAGGAATTGGAGACCTCTAGAGTTAGAGGATGACGATCACGTCCTTATATGGGTCTCACCTCGACGAGGTTTACGGAGATGTGGCCAGGGTGGCAAGTTATCTCCGAGGTTCAACGGACCATTCTAGGCCCTCAGCTGGGTAGGCGAGGTGGTTTACCGCTTGACCCATCCATCTTAGTTGCACAAGGTGCACGACGACTTCCACCTATCTCAGCTGAGGAGGTACGTGCTCGACCCTTCGCATATCATCGACCATGGGGAGCTGGACGATGGCGATGGGGTGTCTTTCACGGAGGTTCCATGGGGGATTGAGGATCGACAGGAGCAGATCCTATGAGGACGATCGATTCCTTGGGTGCACTATCTTTGGAAGTACAGGAACCTCCAGGTGAGCACATGGGAGCGTAAGGCTCAGGTGCGTGCTCAATACCGCTTTTGTGACCCTAGTTTGTGTTGAAGCTTTACAGGGACGTAAAACCCTGAGGTGGGAGTAATTTAAAGACCTGGAAATTTCAAGGGAATTTTTTTTTCTAAATTTCCTTTGGGATTTTACAAGAACGCAGTTTCTGATGACGCCCGATTCTAAGGCCCGGTGTGCCCGAAATCGTTTTCCGAAGTTTAGCTCGGGTACGTTCAGTGAACGAACGAGCGGGTTTTTCTAACTTCTGAACCGGTGCTCGGAATCGAATTCTGAGGGAACCGAGGGAATCGCAGCACCGGTATTTTCTTAGAAACGCCTTTTCTGGAGTTGCGTTATCTTGGGTGTGGTTTTTAATTTTTGGGGGTTAAGTGAAGAAAATAAAATAAATTGGTGCGACAACTTTATTTTATTACACTTAATGCCACTTAAAGCCACTTAAAACTACTTAAGCTGAGTTGAAGCGGATAGGGTGAAATCCAAAATATCATACCCTCTCGGTAGGAGATTTGTGAGGTGGGGCCCACACGAGCCCCACCGTTTCCTTTCCTCTATGTAACACACCCGCACCCCCCTCTTAATGTCAAGTCAACTCTTGTGTTTAATAAGTTATTAAACTCCCCTATTAAATTTGGGGGATTAAAGCGTTGGATTTAATTCAATTGAATTACCTGTTTTAATCTTATTAAATGAAAACATATGACTTGGTTAATAAAATAAGAGATACAATTATTTTGTTTGGGGGGTTAACTTGTCGAGAGGATTTTGGGAGAAAGATCCAAGGATTGAAGTTCTTCATTCTTCGACGAAGAATGCGAAGAACGCCACGCCGCCAACAAATAATGCTGACCTCCGACGAAGGTCGAAAAAAACGCCGGATCCTCGGAGATCGATGACGAGATGTCGACGATCCCGTACCCACGACGTTTTCTTCCGCGACGAGAAAATCCGCGACGAACCCTCGCTCGACGACACATGAGGTAGGGAATTGTTTTGTGAATATTAATGAACCCCATTTTACTTCCTTCTAAATCATAGAACGCAGATAAACTAAACATCAATTTGATCCGCGAAGAATATATTGCGGGTTGGGAATTCTTGTTTGCGGGAAAACTGTAGGGGGTTTACGTGATTTTCCTTACATGATTCTCTTACATCTTTTATTCGTGATATTTGGACCGCATGATATCAGTTGATGGGAGGAGGCCGAACCGCACAAACACGGCCTCCCCCTCCTTTTTTGTTTTTATTGTTGTTTCGGATCGAATGAATTGATGCGGTGTCGTCGCGCCGTGTGGGATCGAGCGGCAAGAATGCGCGACGTCGTCACGCCGCACAATCAACTTTTAAACTCTCGTGGATGGGTATTTTGATTGCAAGGTGTTCGTAGAATTTATTTTGGTTAAATTATACCCTCGTAAATGATTAAAATCATGTGTTTATTATTATCCAATTGATAACACTTAACGCGGAGGGCGCGGATCGAACAAACAAGGCCCGACAACCCTCCGCAGCATGTTTATCAATGTACGGATCGAAGGAAGACGACAAAGAAGGCCACCATGGCGTTTGAGGGCCTTGTAGTGAAGATCGGGTCCCGGGAGGACCACTGTCGAAGACCGCACGCAAAACAGACCACCGGAGCGCGTCCAGTGGTCCGCGGAAGCTCCTGCCGGCGCGCCCCGCCTGCGCAGCGGCGCCGGCGGCCGGAGACGGCGGCCGGCAGCGGCAGACCAGCAGGTGGCGGCGGCGCCCGGCGCGCCGCCGGCAACACCCACCGTGGATGAAGCCGTGATGGCGAGGCTGTTTCCGCGGCCACGCGGAACCGAGGGGTGGGACGTGGCCGGCATGTTGCGTCCGGGTGCCGTGGAGCGGCCCCCGTGCGGGGGGGGGGGGGGGGGTGGGGGCGGATCCCTCGCCTGGCCGGTCGACCGAGCCGAGAAGACCTGCCGGGCCAGGTCGAGCCCAGGCCGGGCCGGGCCGCATAGCCGGGCGGACCCGGGTCGGGTCGACCCGGGTCTGGCCGACCCAGGGGGGGTTGGGCCGGGTCGGTCCAGGCCCAGACCCCCCGTTTTCGGACCTTTTCGGTCTTTTTCTCATCACATGAACTACGTGCCTCTGATGGACACTCCGTCAGTGGAGATGCGATCCGTGGATCGCGACGGTCGTTTTGGTATATCACACTCAATGTTTTGGAATACTTTGGGATCGACCGGGTTGGTTCGGATACAAAACCAACCGGGCCCTCGGAGCGGAAACACTTATATCTTGAGCTCTGGACGTCCGATTGACGTGTCGTCGACTTTTATGGGTTCCTCTAAGTGAGACGGATATTTTGTCTTAATCCACTCGAGGTTTGAATGTCGTCGTAGTGCGGTCGGGTTGGTTCGCTCACGAAACCAACTTGGCCCCTGGAACGAAAAGGCCAATAACTCACAGACCGGGCGTCCAATTGACGCGCCGTCTATCTCGTTGATTTCCTCTTGTTGAGACGGAACATTTGGAATACTTCGCCCGATTTTTGGTTGCAGTTGGATAGTGGCCAGGTTGGATTGCACCCGAAATATAACCGGGCCCCTAGAATGGAAAAGCTGATTTCTTTCAGACCAGACGTCCGTTTGACGAACCATCAGCGGCGTTGGTGATCACGTTGAGAAATGGTCCCTTTGTGTATACCCTATGAGAGTTCGGGGTAAAGTTCAGTTACGGCCGGGTTGGTTCGCACACGAAACCAACCAGGCCCCAGGGACAAAAAGGCTAATAACTCACAGACCGGGCGTCTGATTGACGCGTCATCTGTTGCGTTGAGACCCCTATGTCGAGGCGGTCCTTTAAGATACTTCTTCGTGGGACGTTGAGATACTTGGAGTATCGACCTGTAGCCTGTGGAATGGATCCTACTAGAGATGAGCGTGCGGAGTACGGAGACCGTGTAGCCAGCTGAGACCTGAAGACTGCTTGACCGATCGACTTAATGTTTTTCGGATATCCCAGTGGAGAGCGCTTGGTTGTAGCGGCAGACCCACGGCGGATGAGCGCATGGTTGTAGGGTAGACCCGCGGTACTCAACTGAAAGAGTAACTCTGGAGGCTATGAGGGGGAGCGCTTGGTTGTAGTGGCAGACCCACGGCGGATGAGCGCTTGGTTGTAGCGGCAGACCCGCGGTACTCAACAGAAGGAGTACCTCTGGAGGCTATGAGGGGGAGCACCTGGTTGTAGCGGCAGACCCATGGTGGGAAGTGCTTGGTTGTAGTAGTAGGCCCACAGTACTCGATAGGAGGAGTACCTCAGCAGTCTTAGGTTAGTGAGCAGTACCTCAGAGTCGTGACGGGACCACTGTACACTCCAGAGACGGGGCTCTTCAGCAGTTACGGTTTCGATAATGAAAATCCTGGTTTGTTCTGAGTCTTTTGACCTTTGTGTTTACCTCATGATTGAGATGGGTCACTTGATTACTTAGGTATATGTATGGTCATATACCTGGGTAGGGGTTATCCATTGATTTCATGATCTTGGTGTTTTCCTCATGATTGAGATGGGTTACTTGATAACTTAGGTATATGCATGAGCATATACCTAAGTAGAGGTTATCTGTTGAGATCTTCTTTGTGGTTATCCTTGTTGGTTTTAGTGAGACCTTGAGGGTCTCGGGGTCCCTACTCTGTATCGTTATACTCACCCTTGCACAGGCTATGCCCGCACCTCGTTGTGTTGGTTGGAGATGACGAGCAGTGCTGACGGAGGCCGAGTGTTCGAGGACTGGACGGTACCTGGAGGTAGACTACACGACGAGTCAGTACCCGGAGGTGGACTACATGAAGATTCAGTATCCGGAGGTGGACTTCACGGCGAGACGACACTCGAAGGAGGTTGACGGGCGAGAGCGTTGTGGAGGCTATCTGTACCTACCCTTCAGGTAGGATCCGTGGTGGACGATCCAGGAGCTGCGCCATCTATACCTACCCTTCAGGTAGGATCAAAGGAGGATGACCTAGGAGCTGCTTCCTTCCATCCAGCTTTTTTTCTTTTTCTGTTGTACTTTCTTTCAGTTGTAGGTGTACTTTCAGTTGGGTTTGAATTCTGTCCCATTTACCTTTCAGCACGTCTCTTGTACTTAGTGTTTTACTTCCGCTTATACTATGTGGTTTTTTTTACTTTTATAAAGGAAATGCCTTCCCGGTTATCGGGATTTACGTCTTTGGTGCTAGTCGCCAGCCCCTGGCCTATGGAAGGCGGTCATGGGGTAGTCAAGGCATGGGCCCCGAGGACAGGTCGTGACACAGATCTTTATTATCCCATCACAATGAAGGTTGAATTCAGGATCATTTCTCACCTTCTTTTGTAACTCAACATCTTCTTTTTGTGCCTCTTTAATCTTCACATGTATAGATGGTTGAACATTAATTTGAGAAAGATACCATTTTTCCCTTTCTTTATAATTCCAAGATCCATCCTTTGTAAATCCATAAATATTGGATCTTTATGATCCTCATCATGGATAAGCTAGCATAGTCTTGTCGACTTAATGCATCTCCCACCTTGTTTGCTTTCCCAGGGTGGTAATGAATTGAGCATTCATAATCCTTAATCAGCTCCAACCATCTTCTTTGGCGCATATTCAGCTCCTTTTGTGTGAAAATGTACTTTAAACTTTTATGATCAGTATAAATATCACACCTTTCTCCATAATGATAATGCATCCAAATCATTAATGCAAAGATTACCGCAGCTAACTCCAAATCATGAGTTGGGTAACTTTGCTTATGGATTTTCAACTATCGCAAGGCATAAGCTATCACCATATCATTTTGCATGAGAACACACCCCAGACCCTTCTTGGATGCATCACTGTAGATCACAAACATTTATCCACTACAAGGACATGTGAGCACAGGTTCACTGGATAACCTTCTTCTCAACTCCTTGAAATTCTCTTCACATTCCTCCATCCAAACAAACTTAACTCCTTTCCGAGTCAACTTGGTGAGTGGATAAGATAATCATGAAAAATCATTCACAAAACGTCGATAATATCCAGACAAACCAAGAAAACATCAGATCTTGGTTACTATTTTTGGTCTCAACCATCTTTCTATAACCACTGTTTTTGCTGGATCCACAGATATCCCCTCTTTTGAGATTATGTGACCAAAAAATGCAACTTTTTGAATCCAAAATTCACACTTGGTAAATTTGTCATAACGCTTCTCCTTTCTCAGGGTCTTCAATACAATTCTCAAGTGATCTTCATCTTCTTCCTTGATCTTTGAATTTACAAGAATATCATCTATAAAGAGTACCACAAACTGATCAAGATAGTCTCTAAAGACTCTATTCATCAGATCCATGTAGATAGTAGGGGAATTAGTAAGACCAAATGACATCACTATAAATTCATAGTGTCCATAGCTTGTACATAAAGCCGTCTTTGGTATATCCTCCCTTTTGACCCTTAATTGATGATACCCAAAATGAAGATCAATCATGGAAAAGTATTGATCTCTACGTAGTTGGTCAAATAAGTCAGCAATGCACATGAGAGGATATTTGTTCTTGATAGTGATTTTGTGAAGTTCTCGATAATCAATGCAAAGCCTCATTGATCCATCTTTCTTCTTAACAAACAGAACAGGTGCTCCCCATGGTGACACACTAGGGAGTATGAATCGTTTTTCGTGATTCTCTTGGAGTTTATTCTTCAATTCCTGCAACTCAATTGGGGCCATTTTATAAGGTGTCTGTGAAATAGGAAAAGCACCCGGTATGAGTTCAATTGAAAACTCAACTTCACGATTTGGTGAAGACCCGAAAATTCCTCTGGAAAGACATCATAAAACTCTCGTACAATGGGCATATTCCTAATCATGAGTTTCTAACCAACCATTTGAGATAAATAACATCCATTTAGTGGAATCATGACCCATAAGATGGTAGAAATTTCCACTAGAAAGTTATGTTCATCCTTGCATTGATAGACGGTCATAGATTGATCTGGAATATGAAATGTGACTTCCCTTATTTGGTAATTGATATGAGATCCATATAGAGAAATCCAATCCATGCCAAGAATCACATCAAATTCCACTATTGTAAGGATCACAAGATTTTCAGGAACCATTTTCCCACAACCTTCAATCGGAAAATAATTATAAACTTTTGATGTGACTGTTGTTCCATTAGGGGTTGTCACAGTTAAGTCAACATCTAATTGTTGAGGTAATATGGTGATACCCTTAGAAAATTCTTCAGAAATGAAAGAGTGGGTGGATCGAGAATCAAATAACACATTTTCTACTTTAGAGTGGATGGAAAGTGTACCTTTCACCACTTAGTTATCGTACTCCACATCGCTGATAGAAATTGCATGTGACTTTCTTTTGTCTTTAGCCTTAAGAGTTTGTTGGCATCGTTCATCATAAAAACCCCTTGGATTAGGGCATTGATTAGAATAATTCACCATTTCCTTACACTTGTAACATTGAAGTGTAGGAGGTTCACTCTATGTATCCTTTTCTTTGTTCGCATCACTAGAAATCTTCTTCCCATCATTGCGGCATTCAAATGCCCGATGACCTTCCTTTCCACATTTGAAACATTTAATTTACCTTTAAGAAAACCCCCTCCATGTTTCTTTCCACACATTGAGAATAAGGGAATACTCATATTATTTTCAGTGCTCTCTTAAGATTTCCCTTTGAATTCCATTTCCCTCTTCTTATCAAACCCATATGACTGATGGGTTACTCCAATATCTATCTCAACTTTGAGAGCACATTGAATGATTTCCTCATAGCTATTAAATTCCCTTATGGCTAACACCCTTTAAAGGCTTGGTTTTAAGCCACTAAAGAATCGATCGATCTTAATCTCAGGTTGGATAATAATACCAGAAGTGTAACTTTCATGTCTTGTAAAATTTGATTTGTAGGTACCAACAGATTCATCATCATTTTGCTTTAGTTCAATAAACTCCTTCTCTATATTTGTTCGAATAATACGAGGGAAGTACTTATTGAAATATAAGTTCTTGAACTCGTCCCATTCAATGGAGTCAATGTCATCTCTTTGCCACGTATTCTTGATAAGATTCCACCATTGAACAACATCTCCTTCCAAACGATACACTGCTAAGATGACTTTATCATGTTCTGAACATTGATGAACTGAAAATATATTTTCAGTAGTACTAATCCATTGTTCAGAAACTAATGGATTAGAATACCCACTAAATGAAGGTGGACGCTGCCTCATGAAGGATTCGACAAAATGTTGCTCCTTATTTTGCTCTTATGGTAGTCCTGCATGATTCGTATCTTGAGAAAGTTGTGTGAGCACGGCTACAAGATATTTCATTCCAGCTCCCATAACTTTTGCTTACTCCGAGGGACAATCATTGTATTTCTTGTCGCATTCCACATTAACACGGTTCCTTCGGGTTCCATCCATTGACTAAAACAAAGAAGAATAGTGGGAGAAACACTAATTATAATAGGAAAAACACATAATCAAGAATAAAATTTCACACTTAAGGTCCTATCATAGGTTGTTCATGGCCATTTTTAAAACACTAAGATCGTGTTCTATGCTTAGACTTATCCTTAGGGTTCTTACTAAGGCTTTCACTTCCTAGTTTCCAATGGTTGACTATACCTTTCCTCTGATACCCACAATAACGACCCATACTTTACATACATTGTTATTACTTCAAAATTTAAGCACACTTATTAGAACATATAACAAAACCAGGAAATGACCGTATAGGTATAGTGTCTTTAGAAACTGGGAAACATAAACAACTGGTTCATAGATCATCTACATTGTCTCCCATTTATTTCATCATATCTAGAGTCCCTTTTTGGCATATCCTACTTAATAACCTTCTTCCTGACCTGGGGAAAGAAAAAATACAAAAGGGTGAGCTCAAATTCTCATTTAGGGTAAACATAATAAATATCAATCACATCATATTCATAAGAACATAACATTTTGGAAATCTTAACCTACAAAAGAGATCATAATTTCTTAACATGGGATAAATCATAGTAGTGAAATGTAATCCCAATAATCATAACTTAAAACATGAAACATTGTGGCATACACATATATTCATAGATAATCATTTCATATTAGTCAAGACTCATTGCCAAGACTATCTTAGCGGACAAAGTCCCTTTCTGAACCGAGTTCACTCCTCGTTTCAGTCCTGTTTCACTGAACTAGTTTAACCTTCCATTTTAGCCATGTCTATCTCATGAGATATAAATCTTTACCCAATGCATTGGAGGGAGATATAGGTCCCACCCATCTCATAATGATACCATTATTATGTGTGCCACAAAATCAAAAATCATACATCATTGCATAATCCATGTAATAAAAATGGGATTCTTAAACATTGTGACATCATAAAACAATTCATATAAGATAAAGGAATTCATAAAAATAATTCCATCACAACATAATCAAATCAATGTAATAATAGAGATCAAAACATAACCCTATATTATCTTATATGGAAATTAATTTTGATAAAACACTTGAACTCCATTCTTGAAGAAAATATCCTTTCTACTTCAAAAACATTTTTCATTTCTTAACATGTAATACAATTTTAAACTAAAATAAGTTGATTAAAAATAAACTTGAAAACTTGTAAAGTATTCTTCTTGTAAATAATTTTTTAAAAATCCATTCACACAGTATAAGTTAAAAAAACATTCTTCTCGTACTTTGGCCGGAAAAGTCAAAAAGTACCTCGTATGAAAAACGACAAAAGATTACTTTCATATATTTTACTAAAAACTCACCAAAGGGTAAAAATTGTATTTAAAAAATTGTATGAGGATAGAAATAATATTACATATTGAGGAAACATGGATTTGGATGATAAATTACACCCTAGTAAATTCTGATGTATAACCAATCTCGGATACAAATGACATTGTGAGATTTTCCATTACCTTAGGTCTGATTTGCTTCGTAAGTGTCCGAACCTCATGTATAATGATTTAAATAATGTTATTGACTTATTCCATAATCATAATTATTTTTATTATATCATATATATTCATATTCTAAGCTTCTTATTAGTAATATTTCATTGTTACTTTTTATTCCCAAGTTTATTGCTTTTTGTTCTTATGCGTTTTTGTCGAATAAATTCGTATTCTTCTTTTTAGGTTATAGATACCTAATTTAAAGAATGGTATTAGTGTAATACATATCAAATTTATTTACTTTATGTAATCATTATACAATTAAAATCATGTAGAACGAGTCGCATCACATCGTGGAGACGGTATTCCGTATGTACGCACGAGCGATGATATCGTTCCCATGATCATGGAATTGTATTGGAGTGTATGTATAGTATTTGATAATCAAAATAAATTTACAATAATCATATAGATATATATATTATTTACACCATTATACCCATCCAAGTAGGGTGGTGGTTGAAAATAGATTACACCACGGCGTGGAGACGGTATTCCGTACGCACACACGTGTGGTGATTTCGTTTTCCGTAGGATGGATAGATGGTGAAATAGGGTTGTTTAATACATATAATAACATATCAGTATATGATTGATACCTATGTTATTACTTAATAATGAAACAACAAAATAAGAATAAGTTGAAGAGGAAATAAAGATGAAAGAATCAGTAACGGACATTACATCTTCTTTGAAGCCTTTCTTTGAGAACTCCTCTTAGGGCACTAAAATTGTTCTTTGAAGAAGAACGAAACCTCTAGGATGTTTATATGGAAGAGGAGAAGATAATTTGGAAGGGTTTTGTTGAGCTTTAATGCTCTAAGTGGTGCGAGGAAGAGAGGGATGAGGTGCCCTTTTATAAGGGAGGAGAGGAAAACCTTTAGAAAAACAAAAAATATTATTTTTTTATAAAGTCATATTCGGTTTTTAATAGCTAAAAATTGATTTATTTTGAATCTAAGGTGGGGATGGGTCGCAATCCTCTCATCCAATATAATTTAGAATTTAGGGTTCTATTTTAACCTTATCATTTAGATTTAACGTTAAGTTAAATAATTTTACTTTTACCGTGTCTTTTAGTTTTCTTACACTATAAGGTTAATAAACTTACTACAACAAGCCAAACGAACCCAAAGTTGTTTATTATTAATATATAAAACCTTATCTAAGTCATTTGGAAGAACCTTAGATTTTGATGAATAAAAAAAAAATTAATAATATAATATTTTTTTTAAAAACTATTTTCTGTCAATTTTGACACTATTTGGTAATTGATTTTTGAGAAAATCATAACAGAAAGATTAGTTCGAAAAATGTTAATTAAATCAATACTAACATGTCATATTAACATTTAAATTTATTGGAATTCATAAAAAGTCTCAAATTACATTTATTTGTGTATTTATAACATCAATTATGTTAATATTTTATTAATAATATAATTACTCTATCATCACTGTGTCATAAATAAATTAAATTATATAAAGTCTAAAAATTACAAATAAAATACCATTATGTAGGAAATCTTTTTATATTTCTAATTAATATTTATAGTCGAATTTATCTTATTCATAACCATATATTAAAAATGATTTACTTATTAAACTTTGATTTTAACTATTTTAATCCTTCTTTAAATAAATTAATATTAAATGTCCTAATCTAATCCCTGTGGGCCTAAATGGTCATATGTTATTCCTAAGGTTGTTTATGGTCGAATTACACTTATCCAATAGAGTTATGACAAGTGTTAGGGTAATAATAATATCATTTGTACCCTTAATTACCCAATTTACTTTTAACCATGGGAAAAAAGTTAAAATTTAATATTCACCAAAAATTATTTTCATCTCATTGAACCACATTTTACTTACTCACATCAACCATGTGTCTCGGATTTTTGAAATTCCATTCACAAAAGCAGTAAAATTATTTTTAATGTAAATTTGCAAATTCTCCTATGAGGTGGGTAAAAGACGGTCAAAAGTTCAATAAAATTTTTATATATCTAAAATTGTTATAAAATGACTCCAATAAATTACATTGAACATATATAGGTATTATTTATCAATTTTTATCTAAAATGAATTTAAAAAATAATAATTATTTAAACAAAAAGTCGGTTTTTAAATAGTAACCCAGTGTTTTCACTATTCATCAAAAATTGAAAGTTTTCAGAAAAATACCAAAAGTTCACCCTAGGCTAATTTCGATATTCCGAATCCAAAAATGAAGTCCATTTTGAAAAATAAAATTTACAAAATTTCAAAAAGTGGTTATTACTATTCATAACGGCTATTTTTAATAATATTTTAATAGCATATCGGTGTTTAATGAAACTCGGTATTGCGTACGACGCAAGCTATCGAGGAAGGTCGTGATTACTTATTAAGCAAGACAAGATAGTGTTGTGTGTAGTGAACGATTCCTTTGATGATTTATATAACATAAAAACAAAATATTTCTCATAAAAGTCTCGTGTGTTATAGGATGGGTCCATCAAATTTTCTTTTTATATTAATTAATCATGATCCCTTGTATTTATTGACAATAATCTCAACATTTAGTTTCCTATGGTCATATTGACCATTGGTCATATAACGGTTGAAACCCAATGGTCTTATTTTAATTATACTCATTTTATTAAATTAAATAGTTTTGTTGTGTATAAAATAAAATAACACACAAAGTTAGGAAACAAAATTTATTCTAAATTTCTGGTCGTTACATACATAGACTCTCACATCCATTCATCTTGATATTCATTAAAATAATTGAGTCATAATTAGCATATAATTTTGAATTGACAAACCCTTCTCTACAAATCTACCACTTTGATATTTCATTTACTAGAGACATATCATTAAGATGAGGGGCTTCAATAGACATTCTGAACCGAGGAAAGCCAGATGATTCAAAAAATGATTAAGTGTAGGGGAAGAGCTTCAACATGCCAAGGCATGAAAATCGATGTGGGACAAACAACAGGGGGTCGTTATATTGGTGTTTGAAATGACTGTTTAACTTCCATGATTGATCCAACAGTTCTATAAATTCTTTATCACATCGGATGGTTATGATGAATTCCATACAAGAGACTTGGTAGATTCTGATCTTTTGATGTCTTTAAGATAAACATTCAGATTTAAGAAGAAGTGAATCCGAAAGATTTTCATAAACAAGATAAAAATAAATACATTAAAAAATGATTTTGAAAATTTAAGAGAAAAATCACTCCTTCCAAATTTCTAGGATAATTATTCGTAATGAGGAAGATTCCTCTTGAAGAATGTTTGATTCCAGAAAAACCTTTTTTAATAAATCAAAAAAAAATAATTTGATTACATAAAAATAAATTGACTATGAAAATATTGATTAAAAAAATTTGATTATGAAAATATTGAATATGAAAATGTAACTAACATGAAAATGTACTCCCCCAATGAAAATGATTTTCATACTTTAAGGGTATATGTTTCTACAAAAAACTGAAATATTACCTAATGTTTATCATTCTTAAATATTGTTTAATTTATTTAAATATATCAGATGGTAATGATTTTTTGAAAATATCAGCTAGTTGATCTTACATTCCGATAAATTGAAGATTGTTATATTCCTTTAGTGTGTGATCCCTAAGAATGTGATTCCTGATATCTATGTGTTTTGAATGAGAGTGATATGAAGGGTTTTTTTAATAACCTGATATTTTATGAGATATATATTTTTTTAATTTCTTTGATGCCTTATTTGGTATGCTACACTTAGATTATCTTGTTCTATACACAACACCAAATTAGCTTGAAATATATCAAAAATATACCTTTATTATGTTGCACAAAATTTTATATATTTTTTGATAGAATTCATCTCACACAAAAAAAGAGTATATATTTTTTTCAATTTATAAATGAAATAATTTTGGATTATGTTATATGCAGAACCAAAGGAATCTTTCACTACATGCAATACTTATATGGCTTGTATTACTTGCATGAATGATCATCCTCGAAAGCATGCATGTTTTGCAATACTAGGTTTCACTAAAAAATGATATATTTATATAATATTATTATGAACTAGATGTTATGAATTTTATTAACTACATTTTTATTTTTATATAATTATTATTCATCTTACACATTTTCTAGAAAACATTATGACAACAAAATCAATTTTTCAAAGAAAGGAAGTATTTTTCAAAAAAGGTTGTGTTGCCACCTTTTGATAGAGCACCAATTTTAAATCTAATTTTTTACAAATTTATAAGTCAAATTGGAAAATATAAACATCTACTTTTGAATTAGGATATAAAAATTCATGGTGGATAAATTTTTGAAATTTTTCTGATAACCTTCATAATTTGACGAATAGTAAAAATACGCTAAATTTTATTTAAAAACAACTTTTCATCGATATTATTTATATTGTTAAATTATAATATTGAATGTTTTTAATGTATAAATAGAAGATATTGTTACCATTTAATAAAATTTATTTCATTTTCATTAATTTTACATCGAATTCATAGGTAAAAACATTTCAATATTTTGCAATAGTTTAAACAAACCCCCAATTTTTAAACAACAGGATTAATTTTAAATTAATTAATGCAACTTCCGTGTCTGGAATTTGAAAAAATGGATTCAATATTTGGAAATATTATGTCCAAATTAGGTTAATAGGCTACATTTATTTATGGGAATTATGAATATTAACTACGGTAAATTTTATTTACCATAGTTAATGGTAAATTTGGTAATTAAGGGTAAAAATAATATTATTAAATTACCCTAAAACATGTATTAATATATTTAGATGATTATATTTAGTCCTGAAATAAAATTTTTTCGAAATGGTGTCTATTGGAACCCAATTGGATGAGATTGAGACATTTAATTTTTTTAAAGGAATGTTAAATATGACTCAATCAAACATTAATAATTGAAGTATTTTTAATATAATGTTATAAAGAATATAAATTCAATTATAAATACTCATTTTAATGTTAAAATGTTTTCCATTATCAGGGTAATTTATTTCTAATTTTTATGAAATATAGAATTACCTTAATAGCTAATACATTATTGATGCAGAAATTATTTTTTTAGTGAAATTTCCATAATATAGATTGTATTAAAATAATAATACGCATAAAAGTCCCAAACACATGACCAAACATTATTTGTAGACTATATAAATACCATAATCATCCATGGATTGAATTTTTGACCATTTAAATCCATATAAAATATATTATGACATTTATATAATTTTATTTTAAATGATGTCAAAGTGGTCACCTTCATAATTTAATAATGATTACATTTTTAAACATTGTTATTTTGGAAGATAAATTTGACTAAAAGTGTTCTTACTAAATCTATTATATTTATTGTCATCCTAGTATTTTATTATTAATTTTTATGCAAAAAAATAATTATATTAAAAAATTATACAAAAATGTTGTAGTTATTATTTTATTAAGAGAAATATTAAATAAATGGTTTTAAAAATATTAAAATAAATATTATATGAACTAATTAATGTTCTCAAATAATTTTTTTAGGAATAGACATGTTAGGAGTCTATTAAATATTTTTTTCAAATCTATCAACTATTTGGATTTTATTTAAATTCAAATAATTGAATAGTGTCAAAATTGACACAATTGATATTTTATAAAAATAACATATTAATAAATTGTTTAAAAATCACAAAAATATTTAAAAATTGCAAATTTAAAATTATATGGCTAAAATTTCATAACGTATCCAATTATGGACAATTCATAACATATAATTAAGTATTTAAAATCATTTAATATTTTGAATATTATTACCACAAATATAATTAAATAAATTAAATAAGGATAAATAAAAATGATAACGTTTAAAATAAAATCAATACATGTCTAAATTTTATTGGTGGATGAGATTACAAACATATATCATCTTTAATGTTGACTCATTTTGGATTTTTTTAAGTGCTATTTTATTTTATTATAAATTAATATTTTTGAAGTTCCCAAAAGTACCCCTCTACTTTCTTATAAAAGGGTACCTCCTCCCTCTCCCATTCACTCCATTTTGGGCTTTCAGACTCTGCCAAAACCTACCCATTTCCCTTTTCAACTTCCCAAAAAACATTTTACAGGTCTAGTTATTCTTTAATGACAAACTATATTGCCCTAATGGGAGTTTTTGAAGAGGCACGTCGAAGAAGATGTAATATCAATTACAGGTTCTTTCATGCTTCTTTCTTCTTCTACATCCTCTATATGTGTTGTTTAATTGTTATGTAATAACTTAAATATAACTTTTATACTGATATTTTATTATGAATGTTGAAAAACCATATTCCATCTTCTATCAATCCTAATAAATATAAAATCAACATGTGTGCGTACGTACGACCTACCGTCTCCACGATGTGATGTGATTTGTTCTATATGTTCTTCATGGGAGAACGATTATATAAATGAATATAATCCATAAATATGATATATATTATACTAATACAATTATTTAAATTATATAACTATAACCTAAAAATTTGAATATGATTTTATTCGACAAAACATGCATAACAAATTAAAGCTGTTAACACCTGAATAACGAGTAATAATGAAATGTTAATAATAAAAAGATAATAATATGACCATATAAGATATCATAATAATTAATATTACTCTTGAATAAGTCAATGGAATTATTTATGTCATTATACTGGATGTTCAAATACATACAAAACTTATCATACCTATGGTAGGGGATAATTTTGCAATATCATTTTTATCTGAGATGGTTTATACATAAGTATTTTCTGGGATATATTTATCATCCATAACCATGTTTTATAAATTTTTTTTATAACATGTTTAATTTTATTACATGTAATTTTTAAAGTCATTTTTACCCTTTTTTAACATTTACCACATGGTATTGAAGGAATCTCAATTTTGTTTACCATACGAGGCACATTTTGACTTTTCTAGAAAAAGTACGAGGATAATTTTTTTTTCATATATTTCATGAATGGAATATTTATAGTTTTATAACTCCTTATTTCCATGAAGCTCCCTCAACAAGATTTCATTATTATTTTCAACAAAATTATTTTCTTTTAAAATTTCATGACGTTTTGATAAAAGAAAATGATTTTGGAAGAAGAAAGGATATTTTTCTCTTTAATTAATTTCATGTGTTTTATCAAGACTATTTTTCATCAAAGATGACATTAATTAATATGGATATGTTTTCGGTATAATTTCCCTATTATTAACATGGATTCAATTTTTTATGATGAAATAATATCCATTGTTTTATATTGATTATGTTCTGATGTGATGATGTTTGTGAAACCCATTTTATTCATTCGGTTACGATGAATGATTAATGTTTACATTGTGGATCATGTAAGCATGATTTTCTTATGAAATTGGTGGGACCTATATCTCCCTCTAATGAATTGGGTAAAAATTTATATCTCATGAGATAGACATGGATGGAATGGAAAGTAAATCCAATTCAGTAATACAGTAATTAAATGACATGTAATCCCGATTCTGTAATGGGATTCTTCAACTATGATGGTCTTGGAAAAAATTCCTTGGCTACAATGGAAATCATAATATGTTATTATTTGTCTTCCACAATTACTTGTTTTATTCCAATTCTATTATTTAATTTTTAATGATCATGTGGGATCCATGCCTTACGTACGACAATGTTTTATGTCATTGCTCAAGATTTTGATATTTAAATTTTATGATCATGTTTTTACATTCAAATGTTTATGGATTTTTTTATGTTCTCCATGTTTACCCTTCATAAGATTTTGAGCTCACCCTTTCTATGACTTGTGATTTCATTTCCCATGATATAAATAATGGTTATAGGTAAGAAAACAAATGGGGAAGATCTTTATGAGAGATTTTGAAGATCTTTCACCATAATTAGATGATTATGATCCCAGTTTCCAAAGAAACTAAACTAATACGATATTTATGCGTTTTATTTTGTTATGTGTTATGTATTCCAAAAAATTAATGTAATGACTATGTATGTCATGCTTTGGTATCTATTGTTTGTATCAGATTGAAGTTTTAGTTAACCTTTGGACACATGGATGCAAAAAACATTAATGAGATCCCAAGAGATATTTCTGAGGTATGTCCTGGGATATCCATATGTTAAACTATAAGTATACGTAATAGTCCTAGAAATATGGTAATGATAATAAATAAACTAGTATTATGCCTATGATGTAAGAGATTTAATGTAATACCCTTGATTATGTTGTTTTCCTAGTGTGATTTTTTCCTCTCACACTATTCTTTTTTGGTTTTAGAAATTGGCTGGAAATAGGATGATTCATATTAATGGATAATAGGATGGAAAATGGAATTATATTCTTCATGAACAAACAAATGAAATAGTATTTGGAAGGCTATAAATATTTATTATGCCTAATCAGTAATCTCATAACATTATCAATAATCTCAACTTTGTTAATTTTCATCACTCAGCTAATAAGTGGAAGAAGGAGTTTCATGATGATAATGGAGGAATGAAAGTTCAATTTCCCTCATGTAAATTGTTTGAGAAGAGGAATCAAGGATAATTTTTCAATGGAACAGGAAGATTCATTGGGCGTGGAAAATATGGACACAAATATGGTTATTTCAATGGAAAATGAGCAGTTAAAACAATGGACATGGATAATGGTATTTCTAAGACATTAACAACAGATAAATGTTTTAAATGTGAAAGGTATGGTAATTATGAAAACTAATTACCTAAGGGAAAATCTTGTAAAGAGAATAAGAATGGTTGTATGGGTAGTATTTACATTGATGATAATGACGAGACTACAAATGATATATGAGATGAAGGAAGTGCTGAGGAATAAAATGATGAATCTCATTCAATGGTTTAAGAAGGTATTAGAATCATTCCACATTTATCATTAGTAAGGATGTATAAGTAATTTCATGGTACTATGGAACAAAGAAGCATCTAAGGATTGTTACACTATTGTTTTTCTTAAGTATTTAAAAGTATATGTTGAATGGTACCGGTAACCACGAAAAGTGGTTGAATTTTTTTTGGAATGAAAATTATATGTTCATAATGATGGGATAAGGTGAAAATAATTTGTTTGATAGTATTATTGATCTCATGATTGATAGAAGGACACAATGAAATAATAGTTTGAGTATATAGAATTTTTTAGTATATTTGGCGTATGAAGAAATTTAATTTTGATGGAATACATGATGTCACTATGTTTTTAGGGTAATTTACGTTATTATCATATTTCAAGAGGATTCATTATGATGTACTTAAAATGTTTGTAATGTTACCAAAAAGATTTATCTTATGATATATCGGGTATAAATAATGATATATGACCTTTTTGGAAATAGTTTTCTTGATACTGTGAGATTGGACATAAGTATTTTGGTTAAGCCTAAAGGTTTGAATGTATTATGTTGGACAAAAGATAGTATTTTTTAAGGCTCGGACACTATTATTATAATTATTATTATTATTTCTGGAATGTTATAATAGTATAGTTTTAGAAAAAGGAGAACCTGCAGGACGGGCGACAACCCATCGTGTGGGACAAGGATGTTGGAATAGAACCCACAACCGAAGTGTGACATGCCTTTATCGACTACCACATGCCTATAATAAGTCCTCGGTTTTTAGAAATTAATTTTATTTTATTAAGAAGTATGATAGATGAAGTATAAGTACATTTTTGGAACCATATACGATTAATCTCACCATAGATGGACTTATGTATATTTAATAACATGTGCTAAATTTTTTTAATAGATATAGATTGAATGACCTATAAATATATCACATGATCTTTTGACACATTACAAATGAAAAATTAAACTACGTTTCATTAAATAATATATGATGTGGAAATTGTTCATTGAATGACAAACCATGTTATTAAACTGAAATCAAGTAAGTATTTATTCTCATGATAAGTTATTCAGCTATTGGGAACAGATATTGAAAACCAATATTTTATCCTAGTAACTTATTATCTAATGAATCAGATGGTCCCTCAAATCATCGCAGATTTATGGCTTTCTAGTTGTTAACTTCCTTCAAACCTTATTCTCTATCACTATCCATCATAACATGATGGTTAGATTTCTCATCCATATCCATGTTTTCACCAATTTTTTCCTTTGTAGAAACCCAGTGATATGTTAATTTTGGTAACTATTAATTTTCATACATTAAATTTTAAAATTATGTATTGGTATTCCATTTTACGAGGTTGGTTTCTATGGAATAAACTTTCAATAATTAAACCATTTATAACCATGAAAAATTTCAATAGTGAAATTTATTTTAAGGGGGTAGAATGTAATAACCTGATACTTTATGAGATATAATGTTTTTAATTTCGTTGATACCTTCTATTTTACACTAGACCATGATTATGTTGCGCTATACACAACATTGTATCAGCTTGCATTATACGGAAAAATATACTTATTTTTGGTTGCACACAATTTTAAGTTTGTTTATTAGATTTCATCTCACAAAACAATGAATATATATAATGTTCCACATATAAATTAATTAAGTTTAGATTATGTTATACGCAACACCAAAGGAATATTTCACTATACACAACATGGACATGGATTGCGGTACAAGCGTGGACGCCATTCCATGGTAGATTGTGTGGTACACTGTACCATGTTTCACTAAACAACAATATATTATTATAATATTATTATGAACAAGAAATAATGAATAGTATTAACCAGATTTTGAATTTTATAACATTATCATTCATCTTACAATTTTTTTTGGAACATGGCATGATAAAAAAATCAATTTTTCGGATAAATGATGTAATTTAAAAAAATGCAGTTTTCCCACCTTTTGATGGTGCATCCATTTAAAATATATTTTTTTGACAAATTTATAAGTCCAATTTGAGAAAATTAAATTCTTTATCTAAATCAGGATATAAAAAATTCCATTGGATGAATTATTGAAATTTTTCTGATAACATTCATATTTTTATGAATAGTAAAAATATGCAATATTTTTTTTAAAAACAACATTTATCTTCGATATAATTTATATGTTTAAATTATAATATTTAATGGTGTTAATGTACAAATAGAATATATTTTTACCATTTAATATAATTTATTTCATTATAATTAATTTTACACTGAATTCGTAGGTATAAACATTTCAATATTTTGCAATTGATTAAACAAAAACATGTGTTTTTGACAATTGCATTAATTTTAAATTAAATACTGCAACTTCTATGTCTTGAATTTGAAAAAATGGATTCCATATTTAGAATCATTAGGTCAAAATTATTTTTATATTCTAATTTCATTTGTGTGAAATATTAATAGCAAAAATGGTAAATTTAATTTACCATAGTTAAAAGTAAATTAGGTAATTAATGGTAAAATTAATATTATAAAATTACACTAACATATGAATTAATGTAATTAGGTGAATATATATCATCCTAAAATATTATTGGTACTAAATGGAATCTTCTAAAACCCACATGGATGATATTGAGACATTTAATTAATTTTATTTAATGGAATGTGAAATATGTCTCACTCAAACATTAATAATTAATGTTTTTTTCATATAAAGTTATACTGAATATAAATTAGATTATAAATACTCATTTAAAGATATAATGTTTTCTTTTGTTATGGTAATTTATTTGTATTACATAGGAAATATATAATTACGTTAATATCTTATACATTATTTATGCTGAAATTATTTATTTACTGAAAAACCAATAATATAGTTTTTATTGAAATACTAATACTGATAAGAGGGAAAAAAACAAGACCAATGATTATTGGTACAGTATATCTAAATTATAAAAATCCAAGGGTCAAATTTCGGACTATTTAGATCTTTATAATAGAGATTTTGAAATTTATATTATTTTATTTTAAATTATGTCAATGTTTTCACATTAATAATTTAAAAAAGATAACATTTTAAATGCTCGGTATTTTAATGATAAATTCAACTAAAAGTGTTCTCATAAAATATATTATATTTATATTCATCATATTATTTTATTTGTAATTTTTATGCAACTAATAAGTATATTAATTAATTATTAAAAAATGTTGTAGTAATTATTTTAATATGAAAAATATCAAATAAATGGTTTTAAAAATATTAAAATAAATATTATATGAGGTAATTAATGTTATCCACTAATTTTATATATGAATATGAAATGTTAAAAATCTATTAAATAATTCGGTTAGAATATATATTTGGTGTGTATTTTATTTAAATTAAAATAAATGAATAGTGTCAAAATTGACATTATTGATATTTTATAAAAATAAAATATTATTAAATTTTTTAAAATTCACAAAAATATTTAAATATTAAAAATTGAATATTATACGGTCTAAAATTTAATAAAATATCCAATTATTGAAAATTCACAACACATCAGTAAGTATTTATAACAATTTGAAATATAGAATATTATTACAACAAATAAAATTAAATAGATTTAATAAGGATAAATCAAAACGGTATGGTTTAAAATAAAATAAAAACATGTAAAATTTTTATTGGATTATGAAATTAAAACCCCATAAAATCTCAGCTACGATTATGACTCATTTGAGAGGTTTTGATGTGGGGTTTTCCATTATTATAAATTAATATATTTTAGGTTTCAAAAAGTGCTTCTCTCCTCTCTTATAAAAGGGAACTTACTCCCTCTCCACTTCACTACATTTTGAGCTTTCAAACTCGAAAACCCCCACCCATTTCCCTTCTAAACATTACAATCAACATTCTAGGGGTCTTTTTTTTCTTCAATGTCCAATGTTAGTACCCTAATAAGAGTTTTAAAAGTGGCATGTTGAAGAAGAGGTAATATCATTTACCGATTCTTTTAAACTTATTTCTTATTCTACATTATATATATGAGTTTTTTAATTATTAAGTAATAATTCTAGTATTAAATGTATAATTATATGTTATTTTGAATATTAAACAACCACATTACATCCTCTATCCATCAGATGAAAAAAAAATCACCACTCGTGCGTATGTATGGCCTATCATCCCCACGATGTGATGCTATTTTTCTACATGATCTTCATTGAAGAATGATTATACACATGAATTGAATGCATAAATATGATATATATTATCCTAATAAATTTATTTAAGTGATATAACTATAACCTAAAAAGATTAAAAAGAATTTGTTTGACAAAACATGCATACGAACATAAATCCTTGAAAACATGAATAACGACTAACAATGAAATGTTAGTAATAAACATATAATAATATAAAAATATATGATATCATAATAATTAATATGACTATGTAATAAGTAAATGAAATTATTTAAATAATTATACAGGATGTTTAGAAACGTATAAAGCATATCAGACCTAAGGTAATGGATAATTTTTCAATCTCATTTTTATCTTAGATTGTTTATATGTAAGTATTTTATGGGGACATATTTATCAACCATGACCATGTTTAATTAAAAAAAATTCATAAAATGTTTACAATTATTCCATGTATTTTATAATTTCATTTTTACCCTTTTTTTAATTTTACCACATTATTTAGACGGAATCCAGCTTTTGATTACCCTAAGAGGAACATTTTGAATTTTCCAGCAAAAGTACGATGATAATGTTTTATTGACATTTATGGACTGAATTGATTTTTTACGGTTTCATAATGCATTATTTCCATGAATCATCCTATAAAATATTTCATTATTATTTTAAAAAAAATACTTTCCTATTAAAAGTTCATGATGTTTTGATAAAAGAAAATGATTTTGGAAGAAGAAAGGATATTCTCCTCATGACTTCATTTCAAATGTTTTAACAAAAATATTTTCCATCATAGATGATATTATTTAATAGGGTTATGTTTAATGTATAATTTCCCTATTATTTAAATGGTTTGTTTTTTATTTTGAAATAATATCCATTGTTTTATATGGATTATGTTGTGATGAGATGATGTTTATGAAACCCATTTTATTCATTCATTTATGATGAATGGTTTATGTTTATTTTGTGGAACATGATAGAATGATTTAATTATGAGATGGGTGGGACCTATATCTCCCTAAAATTAATTTCGTAACGATTTATATCTCATGAGATAGACATAGATGGAATAAAAAGTAAATCTGGTTCAGTAATATTGGGTTGGAATGAAAAGTAAATACTATTAAGTAATTTACATAGTCCACTATGAAGGTCTTGGAAGAAACTCATTGGCTACTATTGAAATCATAATAAGTGCTTATTAGTTTTCCACAATTACATGTTTTATTCCAATGCTATAATTTCATATTTAATGTTTCTGTATGATCCATGCCTTACGTATTTCCATGTTTTATGTTATTGATCATGATTTTGATGTTTAAAATTTATGTTCACATTTTTTACATTCAAATGTTTATGGATTAGTTTATTTTCTCCTTGATTACCCTTTCTATGAATTCGAGCTCACCCTTTCTATGTTTTGTGTTTTATTTTCCCCATGATATAATGAAAGGTTTTCAGTAAGAAAACAAAAAAGGAAGATCTTCATTGGAGATGTTGAAGATATTTCACCATGATTGGAGGATTATGTTATGAGTTTCCTAATACACTAAACTAATACCATCTTTTGGCATTTTTTTGTTATGTATTAATTATTCTGAAAAAGTAATGTAATTTCCATGTATATGATGCCTGGTTCTCTACAGATTTTACAAAATGAAATGGAACTAGTGTTATTAAACAATATTTGTGTTTTGGTAGAAATCATAATATAGTCTGTGAGTGTGTGTAGAATCCACAATACATGAGAACAACAACATCGAACGACTAAATATTAAGCTTCAGTAGTGGAAAGTGCTACTATGTGTTTCTTTTTTGCATTACCAAGAAACTAATTAATCTTTTAGGAAATCAAATTTTCTGGATTTACTTTTTCTATACATTCTATATCCAACAACGTTAGCTTCTGAAATAAATTTTAAATCAAAATAATTTCTAAAATAATAAAGGAGTCATAAATACATGGCTCCCTTTAAGTAGAGAATCTTTTTTTCACTACCTTTAAATGAAATTCATTGTGATTGGATTGATATCTTTCACATAAGAATAATGAAAACATTAATTCTGGATGAATAAATATCAACTATAGTAAGCTTACTATCATACCTCTAAATGATGATTAATCCATCGGTTTCCCAACTTCATCAAGATCATGTGAATTTGATGTTCCAATGGGAATGCTTATAATCTTATTTTTTTCATATCCATACTTTTTATGAATATATTTAATATACTTATATTGATTTATATAAATTCATTCTGGTTTTTGGGAAATTTGAAAACCATGGAATATTGTTATCTAACCCATCATACTCATTTCAAACTCAGATGTCATTAGATTCACTAATGAATCTGTTAAATATTGTTGAGTTGAACCAAATATAATGTCATCAAAATAAATGTGAACAATGATAACTTTTTTCATATATTTATTTTTAAAGTGGGTTGGATTCGCATATAAATTAATGTAATTGTTTTGTAACAAAAAAAATTAATCTATCATTACATGTTCTATGGGATTGTTTATGGCCATATACAGCTTTGTTATGTTTGGAACAATGTTCAGGATGTCTTGTATCTTTAAAACCATGAGGTCGATCAATAAACAACCTCATGAAAATATCAATTAAGGAAATAAAATTTAGCATCCATTTGAAAAAGTTTAAAGTTAAATAATGTGGAAAAGGTGAGTAAAATAAGTATAGATCCAGGTGTTTCTACGAGAGCATAGTATTCTTCATAGTCTATTATTTTTTTTAGGATTATAGCCTTTAGAAACTAATATATCTTTATTTCTTACTATGATAACATTTTCATCACACTTATTTTTGAATACGCGTTTTACTCAAATTAAAGAAGTTTCGTCAGGTCTTTCCACCAAGATCCAAAACATTATTCCTTTCGAATTCATTTACCTCATCTTGCATGGATTTTATCCAATTACCCTCACCTAAATCTTTGTCAGTGCTTTTTTTTCTAATTTTTTATGGAATGCAAGATGTTCTACTTCATTTCATAAGGAACATCTAGCCCTTACTGGTTGATCGACATCACCAATGATACTATCACTGGGATGATTTTTAAGAAACAACAAATTTAGTTATTGAAAAACCTATTCATCAACATATGGTAGGAAATCGTCTGGGGTAAATGTTTTAGAAACATTTTCTTGAACATTTTCCATATCCGAAGGATCTTCTATCAAGGGTTGATAATTATTTTTAGAAAACATAACCCTATATGTAGGTATAGTGTGATTAGAAACAAAAGTATTAATTTCATAAAATTTAACATGTATTATTTCTCCAACAGTACAAGTATTTTTATTAAAAACTCTATAAGCCTTAGATATCATGGAGTAACCTAAGAAAATTCATTCATTAGATTTTGGGAAAAACTTATGTAAATTATCATTAGTATTCATAGTTAATACATTTAATCCACATACCTTGAATTAGGAATGTCTCGGTTTTCTATCATTGCATAACTCATAGGGGGTTTTATTTGGAAAAGGTCTAATCAAAACTCAATTTATAGTATAACAAGCATTACTTACTACTTCTGCCCAAAAATATTTTTCTAAAGTATACTCAATGAAAATGGTTCCTATTATCTATTGAATAATTCAATTTCGTCTTTCAACAACACCATTTTTTTATTGGTTCTTGGGGATGAGAAGTTATGAGTAATTCTTTTTCTGCTACAAAATGTTTGAAAATTGGAATTTTGTAATTCTCCTCCATGATCAATATGAATAGTTATCAATGGAAGGTTTTTCTCATTTTTATCTTCGGCTCTAAATATTTTAAATTATTAAAAAGATTCATATTTATTTTCTACAAAATACACCCACATAAATCTGGTGGAATCATCAACTAGGACAAAAACATAATATTTTCCTCCAATGCTTCAAGTTTTGGTTGAAAAAAAAAGATCCATACGCACCAACTGTAATTCATTAGATGTTAAGAATTCAACGATTGAATTAAAGATTGATTTATGTTTCTTTCCTTATTTACAATGATAATAAACTTTTTAAGAATCATATCTAGGTTCCGGTATATCCTTAACTAGTTTTTTCTTAGAGAGTTTACATAATATCCTAAGGTAATAGTGTTCTAACCTTCTATTCCACAGCCATTATTGGTCTTCCATTGCACTAAGTAAAAGTAGGTTTTGGTTCTTAAGGTATTCTATGTTTTGTTTGTATACACTCACTTTCCTATGGGAGAAATAATAAACTCTTACTTGGAATTTAGTACTAAGCACTTGTCATTCCTAAAATTCACAATGTAACCTTCATCACATAATTCACTTATTCTAATAAGGTTGTTCTTAAGACCATTAACAAATAAAACATTTTAAATAAATGTTTATTCATGGAGAATAATTTTACATATACCAATAATTTATCCCTAATCATTATCTCTGAATATTAGTTTTCCTCCATTCATCTTATAATTTTTTTCAAAGAAGTTTTTGTATCCATTCATGTGCTGGGAACATCCATTTTCCATGTAACATGTATTATGGTTGGTAATTTCCTTATTTTACTAAAAATAATATTTTTAGAAGTTCGGAACCCAAACATTCATTTATCCAGAAACTTCAAAAAGAAAAAAATTAGGTATCCACATTTTCATAGATAATTAATCATTATGAAAACTTAATGACTATGTTTTATTTAAATAATTTTTTTGGCCAATTCCCACAACAATGACATTTAGTGCAGAATAGAGCACATTGATAAACTAAATATTTATTACTAATAACTAATGTAGAATGAGTATAACCAAATAAATAATTAATCCTTAGATGTCGAATTTTGGAATACAACTTATGAATGTTTTCCTTTCCTAGGGTAAAGTTATACAAACATTTCCTTAAGGAAGACATTTCTGATTTTATTCTGATAACAATGTTTTTATCCTCAAGAACATTATTAGTAGCACTAGAGTTTGTATCTAAAATATTTTTCATTTAAACTATATTTTCTAGATCCTTAGAAAGTTTGTCCTTGTCAGAATTAACTTCCTCAGGGTTTTTGGAAAAATAATCAAAATAATAAATTTTTTATCAAGATATTTAGAACGATATGATACTTATTTAGTAAGAACATAAATTCAATAATTTTCATTTTCATGTTTTTTATTGATTTTATAATTTTTATTCACATAAAGCATACAAAACCTAGATAATTATCTATATGTAGGTAATATATTTTCTTCTTATGAAGAATATTCATCAAATGATGATTCATAATATTTATTATCATTATAATTTTAATTTTAGGATACATTAATTATGGATTCCCCATTGTGTACCTTATCCATTACAATATGATTTTCAATAGGTTTCATGAAAATTAGAATAAGAATATATTGACCACAGAGATTCATACACTGAAGATTCCTAAGATGAATCTCCACCACTAGAACTCCATGTGTCATTAGCTTTCAAAACATTAATAGTATTAGCTTTTTAGTATTTCTCTATATTCCTCTTTGAATGATTTTTCTTTCTATCATTTTTCTTAAGAATAGGACAATCTAACCTTATATGGCCAACACGTTTTCATTCATATTAATTGTCTTATGAGGCTTTCTTGTGATTCCTTTATTTCTTCTTAAACCTATACTGAATATCTCTCATTCCAAATAGCTTCTTCAACCTTAGAGAAAGATTAGATTGCTCAATCTCAGAATTTTCCCATTCACTTTATTCATAAAAAATAGTGAATTTCTTTGAATTGAATCTTATAATCCTTCAAGAGTGTTGGATCTTATAGTATTAAAGTCTACACATCCATTTTCATTCTACTTCTTATTCATATTAGTATCTTTATTCATTATTTTCTCATGTTGAAGAAGACTTCCAAAATTCTAATCATATGTAATTTGAGATACTTTCCTATTCCATAACCCTGGATGTACCAACATGAGTAACATAAAATTTCTTCAAAATATAATTTTCAACTTCACAAGAAGAAATAATACTATATATATTCCTGTTCATGGAAAAAAACAATGTATTGTGTACCTTGTAGTTTAGTTGATATTAGAGATATCTTGATTAGTAGAAGTTCTGACATCCTTATTTGGAATCTTGTAATCTCCAGTAAGCGTAATGAAGTTCTCCACTACAGTATTAATAAAAAAGTCCTCATACAATCTCTAAAATATTCATAATCATTCCAATAAAATATAGGTTCTTGAGTAGTGTTTATATTATCAAACTAATTGACATTCATTCCGGATATCTAAATGAAAATATCATTCCACAAAAACATGTTAATTGAAAATGTTTGTAGACAAGGATAAAAATCCTACGGAAGGAAAATATTTAAAACAATGAATAAATGTGAAAGAAAATATATATTTGAATATAAGTATTTCAGAGACCTCCCCTAATACCAATTATAGGATCTAAATATGAATTTTGATGCACAATTACAAGAGGGGGATAATTGTAAATTTAAGAACATTATTTTTGAAACTTATGGAAAACTATGTTTAACCCTATTAAAAAACATAAATTCAAAAGAACTCTTTTAGTTCTATAATAATGATAGGTTCTAGAAATATTATTCCAGAAATGAATCTTAAGAAATATTTACAAGAAAAAGATACAACTTTTATGCCTATAGAATCTTATTTTTCAGAGTATAAAAATGAACAAGAAATAATAAGAATGTTATACATTTTTCCATTATCAAAATAAAACAGAAAAAACTTGAATCCAAAACAAGATACAAGTATGAAATCTTCTAACCCAGAGATAATGGTATAATACAATCATGGATAATGTTTCCTTGAATTAATCTTTTATGAAAGTTTGTCTTACCCACAGCAGGGAAAGAACTATATAGGAATACCCGAATCTTTATTTCTGTCCCTGCATGCCCTCAAAATTTAAGTCAGTATGAACCTCTTTCTTCTAATCCTAGAAATTCCTAGAACATTATGGCAGTTGTAAATCTATCATCCATACCCTAGATGTTCTATATTTTACACAACAACAATAAATGTCCCACAATGCATGTTCAACAAGATGTTCAGTATGAACTAGGAATGTGAGTCTCATTCTCTAGAAATCACATCAGTAGCATGCAATCTATAGATTGTTAGATCAGAACACAGTTTGTATTGAGTTCATTAAAATGAGATCCTATTTATAGAAACTTTTCCAATGGTCATCTCCCTCCATCCATATTCATATTATTCGATTAATTTTGTAGGGTCCTGGACATCTGTCACTCAAACAACGGTTAATTAGAAACCGAATGTAGGACATTTTTTCCAATAAATTCAGAACCCAAATTCTATAGATTTTTAATTATTAATTATAATTAATTCTGAATTTGTATTCATATGAATTCTAAGTCTTAATTTTAGAGAATTTTTAATCTGAATTTTAGAAAATTTGGAGTCTGAATTTCTAAAAATTCATTGTCCTAATTTTAGAGAATTCAGAGTCTAAATTTAAGAGAATTCCGAGTCTGAATTCCAAATAATTTAGAGTCTGAAATTTAGTGAATACAGAGTCTAAATTTTATATAATTCTTAGTCTAAATTTTTAAGAATTTGGATTCTGAATTTCAATGAATTCAGAGTAAGAATTTCAGGGAATTCAGAGTCTTAAATAAAAACATGAGAACAGGAATATCTAAAAATAAGGATTTTTTGGTATTCTATAGTTTTAGATATGAAACCAAATATTAACCATTATAAATAAAGAGTTGGATTTAGAAACTATTAAATGATCATTGAAAAAAAATTTAAGGATAAAATTTAATTGAGAAGAAAAAGTTTCCTCATTCAGATAAAGGTTATGGAATATATGATTTTCCTTAAGATAGAGTGTTTGTAATATTCAAAATAAATTGGAATGGAAAATTCATAAGCAAAACATATTGACTCACCAAATATAATTATTTTTTTATGTGTTTGTGTTAGAAATGAATAAATTGGGAGTGAATTATATGGGGTTCTTTTTATATAGTCATCAGGACATGTCACATTTTGGAATAACATGAGATTAAGAAACCAAATTAATTAAGATGTGTGTTTTTTACATGGGAACCTTCTCATGGGTATAAGATAAATTTAACATTATTAATATTTAGAAAATATTATAGGACTATTTTATAATATTATTTTATGGTTTTTATGGTGACATATTAATCTATTATAAAACTATCGATTATTATTAATTATCAATTTGTATATGTGTATTTGATAACTGGTGTGGTTAATGATATAGATTTCTTAAAATGGATCATTGGGTATATGCCTGTTGTATATTAATGATATATTGTATTCCCTAAAAATACATTATGTTATTAATATGGGATACTTACTCCTAAATGCAAAAATTATTATAGGTGTGCAGTGAATCATTGTGTATATTTGTACGATGTTAATTTTCCATTGGACCATTTCAAGTGTGTTAATAGAGGAGGTATAATTAATGGAATATGTGGGTTTACATACATTTTAATAGGAAATACTGATGAGTATGTTATAATATGATATATGTTAGCATATTTTGATAAGAGGTACAGAATGGGAGAAGGGGATGAGGAGGATAAGGAATATTGTGATTATATTGAGGAAAATATGGCTATACAAAATTTATATATGATCGGTAGTTGATATTATCTATGGTTAGGATGGAATAATCTAATATGGTGGACACTTAAAAATTAAATTGTGTTTTCGAGGGTGTAAATATGGAAAATTGGGGGGTAATTCTAATGGGGGTTGTAAATAATTTTGGTTTCTGAGAGATTCTATTGAGAGTCTGGGAGAGTTTATAGTGGCATATTAAATAGATTTATTTGATAATTTATTTATGATAGTACAATAACATGGGGAATAGTATATTATTGTAATTTCCATATTATAGTAAAGATACATCATGATGGAGGAATTATATTGTTTATCTTATCAGTGGATAGATACATTGATATAGATATAATGTTTTGAGTTCCAATTTGGTGGATAACAACATTGGGGTAGCAATAAATTAGTGAGGTTCCTAATGATGCATAATTAATTGATTATTTAATTGTGTTTTCCACATGAATTGAAAACCACATGGTATGTAGATAGGAAATTATTGTTGTTATTATATACTGGTGGTTATATTTTGTAATGTGATTGTGATGGTATTTTGGTTTGGAAAGTCAATTTTTTTATTTTATTGGAATAAGAAGAATAGTTGATTTTGAGAGATGTTTTTTTACATTATTTTAATTTTATATTTATTTTATAAATAGATTATTTAGTATAATCCATTAACGTGGATAAATTTATCTTATGTGGAAGAAAATTTTTAGTATTTTATAATATCATGATTATAAACAGTATTGTGTATCTGAATATTATTTAGAAGTAGTTGGGGATGGTATCTGGTCACCATATATGTTTCCATGTGAGACATTTTACTGAAGAATAATTCAATATAAATTACTCAGTATATAGAAGAAATGTTATTTTTTATTGGTTTTCAATTTTTTTCTTGTATTTGTTTGAAAATACATGAATTATTATAGAATATTCATATATTTTTGGGGGAATAATTTTTTTATTCTTCGTGACGTTTAATTTTACATTTAATAGGGTAGTTTAATGATATTATTGAGCACATACACCCATATTTATAATCTCAAGATCCTATAACATTGAATTGATTCATTTGTAGAATATTGTAAAACATTATTAGGTCCAGAATAATTAAAATTATTATGTTTCAAGGCATAATATTATTTGAGTGAATATTTTGAGATATATAGTGGAGTAGGAACTGGTGGAGAATGCTTTGGTGGTATGGAATGTGTATTATATGAACATATCCGGGGATGTAATATAGAAAAAAATAGTTTACACTAAATTGATCCTATTATATAAGCAAGAAATCATTATTAAAATGAATCATACATAGAGACTAAAATTATAATTTTAATGTACTTTTTATTCGTGATGAGGCTTGATTCATACTACCTCATAACATGAGGACTTTTCAGGAAATTAAGGTGATATTTTAAATTTCATGGGGCATAATATAGTTTTTTTGTTATATATTTCACATATATATCCATATTATAGTGTACTTTATCTTTATAAAGTTATTTTTTGGCAACAACATCATTGTATTGATCATGTTATAGTGTACTATGATCTTGAGGACATGTCATTGAATGCCAAACATGAGGATGGATAGGCTTGGAAGGCAACCTTATAAACAGTATAAAAAAATTGGAAGATAAAATTTATAAGTCATAAATTTGTATACAATAATATAATTCTGGGTTATATGATGTTTAGATGGCCATCATGCAGATCTGAGCATTATTTGAGAGTTAGGTAAATTTAACTTTGGGATTTAATGAGGTTTGGAATGTCATTGGTGGAACAGTGCATAATGTAATTTGTTAATGTAATTAATGAACAAACAATGTTTTCAGAGTTTATTATCCAAGATTTCATACTAAAAAATCATAAACAAAATTATTAAAATGATATGTTTGAGATATCACATTGATATTTTTCTGTCATGGAGTTTTATAGTTCATTTTATCAATTTCATACATTATTCTATTGATTCTATAATTTTATTGAAGTTGAAATATTTTCATATCAATTGAGAATGGAGTGCCGATGTATTTATTATATTATAATAATATTTTCAAGGTAAATTTATATTTATATTAGAATATACTAATACAGGGGTGGTGAATATTTTATTATGGATTAGTCTCTCTTGGAAATTACCTTTCTAGAAATTTCTCAGTGGTGAACTATATATTAAAATTAATGATTTCCAATGCAATCATGTTTTAGTTAAGGTCCATGGGATTAGGCTGACTATTTGATCTCTTTTCAATATTAGGGTTATTATATAGTCTATATTGTGGTCCATAGTTTTGTGTTTATATCCAATGGTGTGTTGTCTATTAGTAGGTGTGATGTTCATCTTTTTATGATTTTTAGTGGATGTGGGATTATAATGTGACTATTAACAGACCACACCATCTTTTTATCAATATTTTTATGTATGTCTATTCATTTTAGATGAAGTAAAATAACCAATTTTACCAATAAAATATGTGGGATATTGAAGAGAAAATAAATTAGAATCATAGTATAATCCTATCAAAATAAGATGTAGTTGATTGTGGAAGTCATGGTGAAGATGAGATACTAGATGGGTATAGATTAGTATATATGCTCTAAATGTGGGGTACCGATGTTTGAACAAGGTGTGGTTTTTATTAAATCTATTAATTATTCTATCTTGATTAATTATAGTTTCTCGACTTCATTTACAATACATTTCATAATTTTTGGGTCATATATTCTTTTTGCGAGGTGATGGAAAAAAAATAAGTTGATCACTCCAGTGGGAGGTCAATAATTGAAAAATTTTGTTCTTATGTGTAGTTAATATGTTGATATTGATTCTCATAGAATACAATCTTATTACTAATATAACAATATTACATTACCCATGGTACTTAGTAGTTATAGTTTATAAAATAATAGGTTTATTAATAAGGAAAATGGGTGGTTTCATCTTATAAAAATAGCAATCATAGGGTTTTTTGGGAAAAGTAATTTTATTTAAGAAAGTGGACTAATGATTATAAAAATATTAAATCTAATTTCTTAGATTGAATCATTATATATCTAATACTAAGATATATAATTTCATTTACTTGCGTTGTTCTCTGTTTTAATGTTCCATAACGAGTTTAGGAAAAAAAATATATGGCTGTATATGGGGTTTGTGATTAGAATGATTAAAGAATTTATCAAATTTATATAATTATATATTATATGATTACAGTATTGTATCAATAAAAATGTATTAATATTGATGATTTATTAAATTGATGTTTTATTCCACATAGTATATCATTGTGGGATCTAATGAATTTATTTTAAATCAAAAGTGATCAGAGAAATATATTATGTATAGATTAATAATAATTAAATGAATTAATAGGGACAAATAACTATCCTTATCATAGTATTGACTATTTTTGGTTAGGTGATTAGAGAGAGTTGAAATTATATGATTAGTGAATGGTATTGATATCACAAAATTATGGTTTAGTATGATATGTGATTATGGATATTTTTGGCTTATGAATAGTAATTACATGTTTTTATAAATATAATTCCATGTTATATATACACTAGATATATCTAAAATAAGTATTTAAAAGTTATTTTATACCAATCATTATTATGATTTTTGTTTTATTCATTAATTATATATCTATTTTCTCAATTCTGGTTTAAGAACATGTTTATTTTCAATGTATGTTGTCATAATTTCTATTAGTAAAAATTTTATATTTAATATTGTAGAGATTTTATTGTGGAATATATTAAAAAAAAATTATTAGGTTAAAAAGATTAACTACATTTTTTTATTATATTATGTTCCTACCTAGAATTTGGAAAATCACACCTAATTTTTCAATATTTACTATACTTGAGAATTATTATTTTTCATGGAGAGTTTTTATAATTTTTTTGAATTTAAATAGTGAAACATGAAATTCGTTTATTTCATGGATTTCATATAGAAGATATTAAATATGTAGTATATGTTAATAAATCTCATAATTGATTTATAATTTTATTGATTCGGGAAATTTTACTTATTATTAATTGTTCTAGATTAATAAATTCACTACTACATAATTAAAAAACTAAAAATATTGAGATTCTTATTGTGGTGTCTAAGAATATTTATTGTAAGAATAATATCCTTAATTAGAAATTTATATTTACAAAATAATATTAGAAAAAGGGGTACATCAATTATAAAGATGATTTATAATTTTATTAGGATAGGTATGGATTTATTTCTCTAGGATTATTGATAATATTTTATATAAAATCCTTGAATTTATAATGTGCCGGATTATTCTATATAGAGGTAAATAAGGGAGAATATCAATATGTGGTGATGGTTACATCATTATTAGTGATATAAATTATGTTTAATCAACTAGAGGATTATAATTTACAAGGGTATGGAAGTCATATAATGAATAATGATGCATTATATTTCATTGATGAGGGTGAGGAATGTTAGGGTATTCCATTAGGAGCTATTTTTCCTCTATATATTATGAGATGTTATTTTCCATGATTTCGGTCATTTGTAATTATAATTTCCAGTATATGTTCAAAAGATACATCACATTTTAAAAATTAATTCATTTTTCCCATGGATGAATTTGGTGAAAATTGAGTTTGTTTCATGATGTCGTGTGTTCCAATAGGTCAAATCCATACATCATATTCTAGAGTAGATATTTTACCATATATAAAATCCCTATTAAAATTTAGAATTCAATTATATAGATTTTATCATATTTTCACCTAATGACTAAAAGGGTTACATGATGTTATGCATTTAATACATTGAAAACATAGGTCAGATCATTTCATATTGATTATGAAATTTTCCTCAGTGCCGTGATTGGTGAATATTTTATTATGGTTTTGGTGATTCATTATGTAGTGATAATAATAGTATTATATACTTAGATTATTATTTTTCACCATGATTTTATAAGGGTCCTTAACATTATATTAGTATAATTTTATAATATACAACAACATTAAATTTAATGAATATTGGAGAAAATATAAAAAGTAATCAATAATTACAAGTTATGTTGTGGAAATTTATATTTAATTTTTATAGAATTTGTGTTCATAATTTATCCTTGGTCATATTTACTTCAAATAATAGTTTTGATTCATTTTTTATAAAATATAGTAGTAATTAAATGGGATACCACCTAATTTTGTATGACATTGGGTTGATGTTTTAGTAGATAATATAGATGGGTAATATGTAGTACAAGACACAATTGTTCATGTGAATGTTATTCAACATTGTGTTGAAAAGGATATTAGTGGGAAAAATCTTATATATATCATGGGTTAAGATCATTAAATTTTTTAAATTAAAACAATTTTTATTAAGAATTATCTCCGGAACAACAATAATGAATGTTTGGAATGATAATTATTTTTTCTATAATTTATTATATTTTAAAAGTGATGCAAAGTGATTGATTAGTCCCATTTGAGATGGAAACCCCTTATTAATTGAAATTAAACACTTTTTTAATGTTTCTCTAGTTATATCGCATTATCATAACTCATAAAATTTGATTAATCTAAGTATCATTTATTTTGTAACACCTCGATCTAGGTACCACAAACCGGTTCCTTGATTCAATTTGTCACATGACCTCAAGAAGGCCTCCACATACATTTATGGTTTCTGACAACAAGGGAGTATCTAATTTCAATTATGGGGATACGGTGAACTCATTATACATTTATGAAAATAAGGGAAATTAATAATAAATACAGTATTATATAACCAATAACCAAAAAAACATCATCACATGATGACTAAAACTTGAAATAAAATATCCAAAACTCAACAGTGGGTGACATGGTAGATATGAGTCAGGTAATAGTAAGAAAAATGAAAAATACACAGTGAAACTAAAACATACCAAGTGATTCCAAAAACTATGTCTGAATTCTTCACACATTCTCTATACCATCTTAGTCATGTGACATAGGTCTCTCACCATTTTCCAATCATGAATACATGAAGCCTATCATTTTATCAATCAGGTTTCCATAAAAATGTGTGAGTATAACTCATTAAGACATCGCCAAGAGTTTCTAAAAAACATATATTCAATAAATGTATATGAAATTGTATAAATAAAAAAATTCAATTCATAAGTATAGATTTTTACATGTTTAATTATTCATTAATTGGCCACATATACACCCTCAAGTTCCCATGGACACCTATACCATCAATACCTACATCATCCCATGGTGGAGTTTGAATCATATCACGATACCATAGTCAACATTTATAATTTATTTCTTTTCATATAAAATACACATTTATCTATTTTCCAATTCCCTCACATTGGCATAGTACGTCTTTTGTAGGACACCTTGGTTATTTGGATCATTTGTCTCTATCACACACCATATATCACATGTGAATTTGGATCCTACATCCCTGTCATATACTCTCTATCGTATACAAGTATTTTTTCCCTCATCTATATTCCACAGCTTAATATATCATATGAATTTTTGGTTTCACAAACAATGTTACCAAAAAAGTATATTATATGTGTATTTGGAGCCTCAGTTCCTATCACAATCAAATATATCACATATGAGTATTTGGAACCTCCATTGGTTTCCCATTCTCATATATGAATCAATGACAAATATATCACACATATCACATCAATCATGGTTAGTAAACATTATCCATCTTATCATATTACATGTCATGATATTCCATTACAATCTATCACAACATAATTTCTTCCTAAATTTAATCATATAGAATAATTTGAAAAAATCACTATAAAATCATTTAAACAATTTAAACTATAAACCCTTTTACCATGTAAGGTTATATCCTGTGTCTCATAATTATCATTGTTAATTAATTCATACTCTCATTAACTTTATAATTAAACAATTCTCATTTCTCATTAATTCCATAATCACAACATTCAATTTAATATTTTTACAATTAATTAATCTTATACCATAATCACAAAATCAAATTAATTAATTCCCTATTTAATTAATAAGAGACATAAATCCCAATATCTAATTAATTATTTCACCAATTAATTAATCAAATTCCATAGTCCCAATATACCATTTATTATGTCAGCAAATAAATAAAAAAATAATTTATTCAATTTACTTTTCAATTCTTAAATGTTATAATGGAAATATCACAACACATACATAAAATTGTAATTTTAGACAATGGGAATTGAATTAAGACCTCCCAAATCAACATCATTGAAGAACCCTCTCTAATGGAAATCCTAAATTGATGTAAAATGTTCAATTTTTTAATGAAGAACATGATCTATATCCAAAATCAAAATCCATGAAAAAATAGTGTACTTTATAAAAATCATATCTATATCCACATTAATAATATATAAATGACACTTCAAAGTATGGGAGAAATATGGTATAACAATGGGAACACATTCTTGATGAGAATCTGTAAGAGGTATATGTGAATACATTGAATATGGGAATCAAATCATCAAGAACAAATGTCAGATGGAATTGGAATCCAAATATGAAAAACCAAAAATTTAAAACTAAAAATTTTTATGGATGAGTTGTGTGTTTAATGTTATAAGATATGGTTTTTGGAATCATAAAAATTTTACTTGGTTTAAAATATCATGCTTGGGGTTTACTATATAGGGTGAACGATTTACCCTAACTATGGACCTCACCAAGGGCTTCATCATGATTAATAATGAGGGTGAGGACGGTTTTTTGGGATGGGTTAACTATTGGGAGAATCAAGCTGGAACTGTACACATCCCCACTTCCTTAAAATATTCTCAAATTTTACACAAAACTCCCCGTGGTAAATCCTAAAAGGTTTAATCTATTCAAAGAAAAATTTTACCTATAAATGAGCTCACGAAATCCCCATAAAGGGCCAGTATCTTCTAATATCTCGACATTATAATAGCTCATCCTCAAGATATACCCAAATAATTGATATGATTGCAATGAAAAATTTAGGGCCACTAATCCCACAAATCTTTCTCCATTTTCCATGTTTCCTCTAAATCGTTCCCTTGTTTCCAAAATACATCATTAATTTATACTATATTTCATAGAAATAATTTATAATTATGATCCAAAATATGTATTCGATTCACCACAAAGTATTTAATGGTCTCAAATAAAAATTCATCCATATTGATCCAATGAGAAGGATTAGGGTGATATCAACCATGTTGTGATGCATAAATGGTGACATTAATAGCATTGTACTTCTATAGAAGATCCAATTGTTAGGACATTATCTAAATCCTCTCTCCATACTCAAATTTTCCAATGGACCTATGATGTATCTTTTAATCTCTCTGAATCATATGGAGACTCAATCTATGTGACACCCATCAGAAATCATGATCAACAACTGTAAAATCATTAGTTTGTTGACATCAAATAATATATGGCTTCTATATACTCTGAGACATATCAATAAAAATATGAATCAATAGAACCAACGTTTATGTATCCAACATGAGACTCAATCCCAACAGCTCTATTTCACTTACAACATAGAGGTGGTATACATGGCCTACTATAAAAGAGTATTTTTTTGGTGCCATATATTTAGTTTCCTAATAATTATTATCATAGGAAAACTGAACACCCTCTATGTGATTCTCCCATGACCTGAAGAGTTCATGAACACACAGTCATAGTATATCCCCAAGCACCTATATTTTATACTCTGACTACCCATCTATATTTCGGTGAATGTTCATATTGTGTAATGCATATGTATTAAGTGCATTCTAAATACATTTCTATATGAATAATATAAGGAGAGTGTCATGGAATGAAACAACTCTATAGGGTACATTTTTTAGATAGACAGTCTCCCAAACATATATATACCCCAACTGTTCAATAGAGAATGTCTATCGTATCAGCAAGAAAGACAGTAATTTCATCTATCATTCCACACTCAACCAAATGGAGTCATTCTTGAGAGTTTTCATAGTATACCCACCAAAAATTCCATTTTTACATTTTCTCAGATCATTTATGAGTGGTCTACATAGTAGAAAACCACTAGTCAATTGATGATCATCCTCCACATTTTGATAGGTGAATTATTCTTTCACCAAGAAATTTGTATCCTTGTTCATTCTCAACCACCAAAATAGTCATCATATGTCATGGTACATCATGGGAACACCATAATTTGTAGAAGACCTTGAGTAATATAATTAACACATTATATCCTCTTTCATACTATAATCTAAAATATCCTAATTCTTGACGTAGATGGTCTCGTCCACATCTCATCTCTAATTGGGAGGAGAATCCCAACATTCAGGTCTTTCTATCAAGTATAAACAATATGAATCCTCATAATTCACGTCAGTAATTTCTTTCAACATTATTTAATCATCTAAAACTGATAATGAAGTTATATATTCCTAACCCTAATAAACCACAACATGAATTTTAGGAAAAAAAAAACTTTATTTCTACTCAACACAAGACTCCTAGACAATTTATTTATGGTTTTTTATTCATAAATAGTCAAAAACACTATTTACAATTCAAAAAAATATATTATAGTTCAAAATAAAATGACTATATACACTCAACCCACATCCACTTCTATATATTCAACTCATTTTGGGGGAGGATATACATTATGTTTTTATTATTATTATACTCATTAATCATTTCTACTAATAAATAATGATTCCAATACTTCTTGGTATAAACAACGCTTTCCACCACTATGTCATATGTATGACAGTTTCGTTCATGTGGCCTCAACAACCAATACCAACACACCACATCTCGATATCCCAGGATTGATAATTCCATGCAAATGATCCCATAAGCATCACAAAACACCATATACATAAGCATTAGCTAATGTAAGATCAAAAAATTTTCCCTTTTCAAGCACTTCCTTTAACACCTAAAATTTTTATGAGAAATATTTTGTTATCATCAAAGAAATCTTTCACTACACACTACACTATCTTGGCTTTCTTTACACGCAATCGCAACCTTCCTCGATAGCTTCTGTTGTACACAATACCGAGTTTCACTAAACAATGATATGTTATTAAAATATTATTAAAACTAGACATTATGAATAGTAATACCCAATTTTTGAAATTTTATAAATTTTTTCTTTAAAAATGGACTTGATTTTTGGATTTAAAATATCGAAGTTAGACTAGGTTGAATTTTTTGTATTTTTCAGAAAACATTCAATGAATAGTGAAAACACTAGGTTACTATTTAAAAACTGACTTTTTATATAAATAATTATTGATTTTATTTAAATTTATTTTAGGTGAAAATTGATATATAATACCAATATATGTTCAATGTAATTCATTGTAGTCATTTTATGGTAATTTTAGACATATAAAAATTTTATTGGACTTTTCACCGTCTTTTACCCACCTCCTAGGAAAATATGAAAATTTACATAAACCTTAATTTTACTGCTTCTGTGAGTGGAATTTAAGAAATCTCAGAGACACGGTTAATATCAAGGTGTAAAATTATGTTAAAAAAGATAAAAATAATTTTTGGTGAAGAGTAAATTTTTACTTTTTTTACCACGGTTAAAAGTTAATAGGGTAGTTAAGGGTAAAAATGGTATTATTATTATGCTAAAAAATGTCCTAATTCTATTGGATAAGTTTAATATGACCAAAAACAACCTTACGAATGAAATATGACCATTTAGGTCCTCTAAGATTAGATTAGGGCATTAATTATTATTTTATTTAAAGAATAGTTAAAATTGTTAAAATCAAAGTTTAATAACTAAATTTTTTTTAATATAGGGTTATACATAAGATAAATTAGACTATAAATATTCATTATAAAGAAAAAAATATTTCCCACATAATTGTATTTTATTTATAATTTTTAGTCTTTAAATAAGTTTATTTATTTATGACACAATGATGATGTAGTAATTACATTATTAAATAAATCTTAACATAATTGATATTATAAATACCAAAATTAATGTAATTTGAGACTTTTTATGAATTCCAATAATTTTATAGGTTCATATGTCATGTTAGTATTGATGTAAGTAACGTTTTTCGAACTAATCATGCTTTTATGAGTTTCACAAAAATTAATTACCAAATAGTATCAAAATTGACAAAAATTAGTTTTTTGAAAAATATTATATTATTAATTGTTATTTTATTCCAAAACATCTATGTTTCGGCCCCATCTCTTAGATAAAGTTATATATATTATTAAGGAAGTACTTTAGGTTCTTTTGGCTTGTTATTGTATGTTTATTAACCATATAGTGTAAGAAAACAAGAAGACGTGGTAAAAGTAAAATTATTTAACTTAAAGTTAAATCTGAATGATAAGGTTAAAATATTAACCTAAACTTATCTAAAATCTATTGGTTGAGAGGATTTCTACCCAGCCCCACCTTATCTTATAAATAAATCAATTTTGAGCTATTAAAAACTGAATATGACTTTATAATAAAATAATAGTTTATGTTTTTCTTAAAGTGCCCCTCTCCTCTCTTATAAAAGGGCACCTCATCCCTCTCCTCCTCACACCACTTTGAGCCTTCAATCAAGGAAAAAACCTGCCAATGTTTCTTATCAACATCCTTAGAAACTTTCTAGAGGTACTGGTCTTCTTCTGAGACCATCTTTAGTGCCCTAAGAGGAGGTTAAGAAGAGGCGTTTCAAAGAAGAGGTAATGTATGTTACCGATTCTTTCAACTTTATTTCTCCTTCTAATTCCGCTTCATTAGTTTTATCATTATGACGTAATAAACTCAGTATCAATCATATAATGATATGTTATTAATAATATGAAACAACCCTATTTCACCTTTTATCCGTCCTATAGAAAACGAAATCACCCCGCGTGCGTACGTACGGAATACCATCTCCACGTCGTGGTGTAATCTGTTTTCCACCAACATCGTACATGGATGGGTATAATGGTGTAAAGAGTAACTATATATGATTATTTTAAATTGATAATGATTCTGAAATAGTATACATGGACTTCAATACAATTCCATGATCATGGGAATGATATCATCGCTAATGCGTACGTACGGCCTACCGTCTCCACGATGTGATGTGACTCGTTTTACATGATCTTCAATGGATAATGATTATATAAATGAATTGAATGAATAAATATGATATATATTACACTAATAACATTCTTGAAATGAGGTATATTTATCCTAAAAATAATTATAAGAATTTATTCAACAAAACACGCATAAGAACAAAAAGAAATAAACACCCGAATAACAAGTAGCATTGAAATATTTAAAATATGAATCTAAGAATATAACCATATATGATATCATAACAATGATTATGATTCTGGAATAAGTCAATACAATTATTTAAATCATTATACAGGAGGTTCGTACACGTACGAAGAAAATCGGATCTAAGGTAAGGGAAAATCTCACGATCTCAATTTTTATCCGAGAATGTTTATACTTCGGTAATTACCGGGGAATATTTATCATCCATATCCATGTTTAGTAAATATGTAATATTATTTCTATCCTCCTACAATTTTTTAAATCCAATATTACTCAATGGTGAGTTTTTAGTAAAATATATGAAAGGAATATTTTTTCATTTTTAGTATGAGGTACTTTTTGACTTTTCCGAGCAAAGTACGAGAAGAATGTTTTTCTTAACTTATACGGCCTGAATGGATTTTTATGAATTAATAGAATATTATTTCAATGAAGATTCTTTGAAAAGTATTCATGTTTATTTTTAATCAACTTCATTTAGTTTAAAATGTTATAACATGTTAAGAAAGGAAAAATGTTTTTGAAGTAGAAAGGATATTTTCCTCAAGAATGAAGTTCAAGTGTTTTATCAAATTTATTATCCATATAAGATAATATAGGGTTCTGTTTCTATCCCTATTTTTACATACAATTGATTATGTTATGATGGAATTAATTTTATGATGTCCTTTTATCTTACATGGATTATGTTATGATGGCATGAAGTTTAAGAATCCCTTTTTTATTACATGGGTTATGATATGATTTATAATTTTTGATTTTCTGGAACACATAATAACGGTATCATTATTAGATGTGTGGAACCTATATCTCCCTCTAATGCATTGGGTAAAGATTTATATCTCCAGAGATAGACATGGATGAAACGACATGTTAATCTAGTTCAGTGATACATGACTGGAAGGAGGAGTGAACTAGGTTCAGAAATGGGCATAGTCTGCTAAGATAGTCTTGGCAATGAGTCTTGACTAATAAGAAATGATTTTCTATTATTATGTGTGTATGCCACAAAGTATCATGTTTTAGGTTATGATTATTGGGATTACATTTCACTCATATGATTAATCCCATGTTATGATATTGTGATATCTTTTGCAGGTTAAGATTTCCAAAATGTTATGTTCGTATGATTGATATTTCCTTTGTTTACGCTTACTGGGAATTTGAGCTCATGTTTTCTTATTTTTTTCTTTTACCCAGGTTAGGATGAAGAATATTAAGTAAGATATGCCAAAAGAAACTCTTGATATGATAAAAAAGGGAGATAGGGTAGATGATTTATGAACTAGTTGTTTATGCTCCCCAGTTTCTAAAGACACTATACCTATACGGTCCATTCATTATTTTGTTATATGTTGTAATACATGTGCTTTAATTCTTAAGTAATAACAATGTATTTAAAGTATGGGTCGTTATAGTTGGTATAAAAGGAAAGGTGTGGTCAACCTTTTTAAACTAGTATGTGAAACCCTTAGAAAGAACCCTAAGGATAAGTCTAAGAATAGAACACAATCTAAGTCTTTCAGAAATGGCCATAAAAAACCTATGAAAAGACCTTAAATGTAAAATTTTATTCTTGATTATGTGGTTTTCATATTATAATTAGTGTTGCTCACACTATTCTACTTGGTTTTAGTCAATGGCCAGAACATGAAGGAACTGTGTTAATGTGGAATGCGATGGGAAATGCAATGATTGTCCCCCTGATCAACCAAACGTTATGGGAGACAGAATGAAAAATCTTGTAGCCATGATCAAACAACTTTGTCAAGCTATGAATCATGAAGGACTTCCAAATGAGAAAAGAAAGGAACAACATTCTATTTAATCCTTCATGAGGCAGCATCCACCCTCATTTAGTGGGTCTACTGATCCATTAGTGGCTGAACAATGGATCAGTACCACTGAAAAGATATTTTCAGTTCTTCAATGTTCTGAACTTGATAAAGTCATCATAAAAGTATATCATTTGGATGGTGAAGCTGATTAATGGTGTAATCTTATCAAGAATATGAGGCCAAAAGATGAAATTGAGTCCATAGAATGGGATGAGTTCAAGAACTTATTTTTCAATAAGTACTTCTCTCATATTCTTCGATCAAAGATGGAGAGGGAGTTTCTTGAACTGAAGCAAAATGATGATTAATCTGTTGGTACCAATGATGCAAATTTTTCAAGACTTGCATAGTATGCTTCTGGGATTATTATCCAACCTGAGAGTAAGATCGATCAATTCATTAGTGGCATAAAATCAAGTCTTCGAAGGGAATTATCCAGGAGGGACTTCAATAGCTACAAGTAAATTGTTCGATGTGCTCTCAAGGTTGAGATGAAGATTGGAGTAACCCATCAGTCATATGGGTTTGATAAGAAGAGGAAAATGGAATTCAAAGGGAAATATAATGAGAACACTAAAAAGAAGATGAGTTTTCCCTTATGCTCAAAGTGTGGAAAGAAACATGGAGGGAGTTGTCTTAAAGGGACAAGTAAATGTTTCAAATGTTGAAAGTACGGTCATCGGGCATTGGAATGATGCAATGATGGGAAGAAGATGTCTAATGATACGAATAAATAAAAGGATACACAGAGTCCACCTCTTACACTTCAATGTTACAAGTGCAAGGAAATGGGGATTTATGCCAATCAATGCCCTAGTATTAGGGTTGTTGATGATGAACAACATCAACAAACTCCTAAGGATAAAGACAAATGAAAGTCACATGAAATTTCAATCAGTGATTTGGAGTATGATAACGATGTGGTGAAAGGTACACCTATCCTAAACTCTAAAGTAAAAAATGTTTTATTTGATTCTGGATCCACCCACTCTTTTATTTCTGAAGAATTTTCTAAGGGTATCTCTGTATAACCTCAGCAGTTAGATGTTGAGTTAGCTGTGAAAACCCTGAATGGCACAATAGTCGCATAAAAAGTTTATAATTCTTCTCCGATTGATGTTTGTGGGAAAGTGCTTCCTGCAGATCTTGTAATCCTTCCTATAGTGGAATTTGATGTGATTTTTTGCATGGGTTGTCTTTATCTATATGAAGATCATATCAATTTCTAAAGAAGGGAAGTCACATTTCATATTCCAGATCAATTAATGATCGTCTATCAATGCAAGGATGAACATAACCATCCAGTGGAAATTTCATCCATCTTATAGGTCTCATTTCCACTAAATGAAGGTTATTTATCTCAAATTGTTGGTTAGAGACTCAAGATTATGAATATGACCATTGTACATGAGTTTGATGATGTCTTTTTGGAGGAATTTCCTGGTCTTCAACCAAATTGTGAAGTTGAGTTTTCAATAGAACTTGCACTGGGTGATTTACCTATTTCAAATACACCTTATAGAATGGCCCTAATTGTGTTGGAGGAATTGATGAAGCAACTCCAACAGAATCTTGATAAGGTATTTATATTCCCTAGTGTGTCACCTTGGGGATCACCTTTTCTATTTTTTTAGAAGAAATATGGACCAATGAGACTCTACATTGATTATTGAGAACTTAACAAGATCGCTATCAATAAAAAATATCTTCTTCCATGCTTTTATGACTTATTTGACCAACTATGTGGATCTCAATACATTTCCAATATTGATCTTCATTCAGGGTATCATCAATTAAGGGTCAAAAGGGAGCATATACCAAATACAACATTTCGTACAAGGTATGGACACTTTGAATTTATAGTGATGCCATTTGGTCTTTCTAATACCCCTGATATCTTCATGGATCAAATGAATATAGACTTTTGAGACTATCGTGATCTGTTTGAGGTAGTCTTTATAGACGATATTCTTGTCTATTCAAAGGTCAAAGAAGAACATGAAGATAACTTTAGAATTGTATTGAATACCTGAAGAAAGGAGAAGCTTTATGCCGAATTTACCAAGTGTTATTGTTGGCTTCAAAAAGTTTCATTTTTGGGTCACATAATCTCAAAATTGGGGATATATGTGGATCTAGCGAAAACATAGGTTATCGAAATATGGTCAAGACCAATAACAGTAACTGAGAACCAAATTATTCTTGGATTGGATGGATATTATCGACATCTTGTAAATGATTTTTCACGATTATCTAATCCAATCACTAGGTTGACTTGAAAAGGAGTTATGTTTGTGTGGACGGAGGAATGTGAAGAGAATTTCAAGGAGTTGAAAAGAAGGTTATCCAGTGCACCTGTGCTCACACTGCCTTATAGTGGAGAAAGGATTGTGATCCATAGTGATGCATCCAAGAAGGGATTGGGGTGTGTTCTCATGAAAAATGATATGGTGATAGCCTATGCCTCACGACAGTTGAAAATCCATGAGCAAAATTACCCTACTCATGAGTTGGAGTCAGCTGCGGTAATCTTCACATTTAAGATTTGGAGGCATTATCGTTATGTTGAAAGGTGTGATATTTATACTGATCATAAAAGTTTAAAGTATATTTTCACACAAAAGTAGCTGAATATGTGTAAAATAAGATGGTTGGAGCTAATTAAGGATTATGACTGCTCAATTCATTACCCCCTGGGAAGGAAAACTAGGTGGCAGACACATTAAGCCGATAAGACCATGCTAGCTTATCCATGATGAGGATCACAAAAGATCCAATATTTATGGATTTAAATGGATAGATCTTGGAATTATAATGGAATGGGAAAAATCGTATCTTTTTCAAATGAATGTTCAACCATATATACATGTGAAGATTAAAGAGGCACAGAAAGAAGATGTAGGGTTACAAAAGAAGGTGAGAAATGTTCCTGAATTCCACGTTGATTGTGATGGGATAATAAGGTTGAGGAATCAGGTATGTGTTCCTCCAATCTCAGAATTAAGGGAGCTACTAGATGAGGCTCATAGTTCTTCATTATCTATTCATACTGGAAGCATGAAGATGTAAAAGGGCCCTGAAAGAGTACTTCTCGTGGGATGGCATGAAAAGCGATGGTGCGGAATATGTCTCTAGAGGATTGGTTTTTCAGAAAGTTAAAGCTGAGAGACATAAGTCTAAGGGGATGTTACCACCATTACCCATACCGGATTTGAAATGGGAAAACATCACAATGAACTTTGTCAAAGGACTTCCAAAAACATCAAAAGGAAATAATGCTATCTGGTTCATAGTTGATTGTCTTACAAAGTCGGCAAACTTCATTTATATTAGAGAGGATTTCTCACTTGATCAGCTTGATATGATATATGTGAAGGAAGTGGTGTGATTTCATGGAGTACCACTTTTCATTATATCTGATCGGGATCTGAGTTTTACCTCGATGTTCTGGTGAAGACTTCAGTATACCCTTGATACAGAGTTGAGTTTCAGCCCTGCTTATCATCCTCAGAAAGACGGTCAGTCTGAGAGAACAATTCAAACTCTAGAATATTTGTTAAGAGTATCCTCTATGGATTACAAAGGTGGTTGGGATCAACACCTACCTTTGGTCGAATTTTCTTATAATAATTTCATTCACTCTAGTATTCAGATGGCTCTTTATGAATCTCTCTATAGAAAGAAATTCTGAACTCCAACATGTTTGGTTGAAGTTGGGGAAAGAAAGCTATTAGGACCGGATCTTGTTGATGAGATAGCAGAAAAGGTCCTATATATTCAACAACACATAAGAGCAGCTCAGAGTCGACAACAAAGTTATGCCGATAACTGAAGAAAAGACATGAGTTTAAAGTGGGTGATAAAGTGTTCTTATGAAAATCTCCTGGGAAGAGTGTAATGAGATTTGGAAAGAAGGTAATGTTGATCCCTACGTATATCGGTCCTTTCGAAATACTGGATCATGTTGGGAAGGTAGCTTTTCTATTGGCGCTTACACCGAATCTCTCTCAAGTTCATTATGTGTTCCGTGTATCACTCCTGAGAAAGTACATACCCGATCCTTCACATGTACTCAGCTCAGAAGTTGTATCGCTAGCGCAAGATCTTTCTTATGAAGAACTGCCAATAAAGATTCTGGGGCGTATCGAAAAAATTTCTATGGAATAGGACCACATGCTTGGTGAATGTTTTATGGAGGAAGCACAAATTAGAAGAAGCTACATGGGATCTTGAGGATATGACGAGGGAGAGGTATCCTCATTTGTTTGTTACAAACTGACAAATTTCATGGGTGAAATTCATTTTAAGGGGGGTAGAATATAACACCCGAGATTTTTATGAGAAATATTTTGTTATCATCAAATAAATATTTCACTACACACAACACTTTCTTGGATTTCTTTACACACAATCATGACCTTCCTCGATAGATAGTGTTGTACGTAATACCGAGTTTCGGTAAACAACGACATGTTATTAAAATATTATTAAAACTAGCCATTATGAATAGTAATACCCACTTTTAGAAATTTTATAAATTTTATCTTTCAAAATGGACTTCATTATTGGATTCAGAATATCGAAATTATCCTAGAGTGAATTTTTGGTATTTTTCTAAAAACATTCAATTTTTAATGAATAGTGAAAACAGTAGGTAACTATTTAAAAACTGACTTTTTATTTTAAAAATGATTTGTTTTATTTAAATTTATTTTTGGTCAAAATTTATATATAATACCTATATAATTTCAATGTAATTCATTGAAGTCATTTTATAATAGTTTTAGACATATAAAAAATTTATTGATCTTTTCACCGTCTTTTACCCACCTCCTAGGAGAATTTGAAAATTTACATTAAACTTAATTTTACCAATTCTGTTAGTGGAATTTCAAAAACCCAAGAGAAACGGTTAATATCATGGTGTAAAATTTGGTTCAATAAGATAAAAATAATTTTTGGGGAATAGTAACTTTTTACTTTTTTTAACACTGTTAAAAGAAAATAGGGTAATTATGGGTAAAAATGGTATTTTTATTACCCTAACACATGTCCTAATTTTATAGGATAAGTTTAATTCGACCAAAAACAACCTTATGAATAAAATATGACCATTTAGGTCCACCCCTATTTTATTAGGGAATTTATTATTATTTTATTTCATGAATAGTTAAAACAGTTAAAATCAAAGTTTAATAACTAAAACATTTTTAATATAGGGTTATACATAATATAAATTCGACTATAAATATTTATTAGAAAGATAAAATAATTTACAACAGAATGGTATTTTATTTATAATTTTTATACTTTAAATAATTTAATTTATTTATGATATAATGATGATGCAGTAATTACCTTATTAAGGAAATATTAACATAATTGATATTATAAATACCTAAATAAATGTAATTTGAGACTTTTTATTAATTAAACTAATTTAATAGGTTAATATGACATGTTAGTATTGATTTAAGTAACATTTTTCGAACTAATAATGCTGTTATGATTTTCACAAAAATCAATTACCAAATAGTGTCAAAATAGTCATAAAATATTTTTTAAAACAAATATTATATTATTAATTGTAATTTTATTTCTGAAAATCTAAGTCTCGCCCAAATGACTTAGATAATGTTATATATATTAATAATGAATAACTTCGGGTTATTTTTGCTGGTTATATTAAGTTTATTAACCATATAGTGTAAGAAAACAAGAAGACACAGTAAAAGTAAAATTATTTAACTTAAAGTTAAATGTAAATGATAAGGTTAAAATAGTAACGTAAACTTGTCTAAAATATATTGGTTGAGATTATTCAGACCCATAACCACCTTAGATTCTAAATAAATCAATTTTGAGCTATTAAAAACCGAATATGACTTTATAATAAAATTATAATTTAAGTTTTTCCTAAAGTGCCCCTCACCTCCCTTATAAAAGGGAACCTCCTCCCTCTCCTCCTCACACCACTTTGAGCCTTCAAGCTCTTCCAAACACTGCCAATTTCTATTCTCCACTTCCCTATAAACATCCTAGAGGTATTGGTCTTCTTAAAAGACCATCTATCATTTTCTAAGAGGAGGTTAAGAATAGGTGCCTCAAAGAAGAGGCAATGTCTGTTATTGATTCATTCAACTTTATTTCTTCTTCTACTTCATCTTCTTTAGTTGTTTCATTATTAAGTAACAACATCATTATCAATCATATACTGATATGTTATTATAAAAATTAAACAACCCTATTTCACCCTCTATCCATCATACGTAAAATGAAATCACTGCGTGTGCGTACATACGGAATACCGTCTCTACGCCGTGGTGTAATATATTTTCCACCAACATCTTACTTGGATGGGTATAAGGGTGTAAAGAATATCTATATATGATTATTATAAAGTGTTATTGATTCTTAAATAGTATACATACACTTCAATACAATTCTGCGATCATGGGAACGATATCATCGCTCGTGCGTATGTACGGCCTACCATCGCAACGATGTGACGCGACTCGTTCTACATGATCTTCAATTCATAATGATTTTATAAATTAATTGAATGAATAAATATGATATATATTACACTAATTACATTCTGTAAATGAGGTATCTTTAACCAAAACATAATAATGAGAATTTATTCTACAAAACACGCATATGAACAAAAAGTAATAAACACCTCAATAACAAGTAGCAATGAAATTTTACTAATAAGAATCTAATAATATGACCATATATGATATAATAAAAATGATTATGATTCTTGAATAAGTAAATAACATTGTTTAAATCATTATACAGGAGATTCGGACACGTACGAATAAAATTGAACTTAAGTTAAGAGAAAATCTCGCAATCTCAATTTTTATCCAAGATTGTTTACACTTCGGTAATTACTGGGGCATATTTATCATCCACATCCATGAATCATCAATATGTAATATTATTTATATCCTTCTAAAATTGTTTAAATCTAATATTACTTAATGGTGAGTTTTTAGTAAAATATATGAAATGAATCTTTTTTCCTTTTTAGTACTAGGTACTTTTTGACTTTTCCGGCCAAAGTACGAGAAAAATGATTTTTTATCTTATATGACATGAATGGATTTTTAGGTTTTCTTAGAAGATTATTTCCATGAAGCTCCTTTACAGGTTATCAAGTTAATTTTTAAACATCTTCTTTTAGTTTTAAATTTTATGACATGTTAAGAAAGGAAAAATGTTTCTGAAGTTGAAAGGATATTTTCCTCAAGAATGACATTCAAGTGTTTTATCAAAATTATTTTCCATCTAAGATAATATAGGGTTCTTTTTCTATCTCTATTTTTGAATATATTTGATTATGTTATGATGGAATTAATTTTATTATGTCCTTTTATCTTACATGTATTATGTTATGATGGCATGAAGTTTAAGAATCCCATTTTTATTACATGGGTTATGCTATGATACATGATTTATGATTTTGTGGAACACATAAGAATGGTATCATTATGAGATGGGTGGGACCTATATCTACATCCAATGCATTTTTTAAGGATTTTTATCTCATGATATATACATGGCTAGAATGGCAAGTTAAACTGGTTTAGTGATACAGGACCGGAATGAGAAGTGAACTCGGTTCCGAAATGGAAATTATCTACTAAGATATTCTTGGTAATGAGTCTTGACTAATAAGAAAAGATTTTTTTATGATTTTGTGTGTATTCCACAATGTTTCATGTTTTATGTTATTATTATTGGGATTACATTTCACTGCTATGATTTATCCCATGTTATGATATTATGATCTCTTTTGGAGGTTATGATTTCTAAAATGTTATGTTCTTATGATTGATATTTCTTTTGTTTACACTTACGGAGCATTTTAGGTCACCTTTTTTGTGTTTTGTCTTACCCAGGTCAGGAATAAGGGTATTAAATATGATATGCCAAAAGGGACTATATATATGACAAAAAAATTGAGACAGTGTAGATGATTTTTGAACCAGTTGTTTATGTTTACCAGTTTCTAAATACACTATACCTATACGGTCCTATCATGGTTTTGTTATATGTTGTAATAAGTGTGCATCAATTCTGATGTAATAAAAATCTATGTAATGTATGGGTCCTTATACTACATCATCTCTTGGAATCTATGCTCACAATCTTCATAGAATTAAATCATTATATCATTCTAGATAGAGATCAAAATAGGTTCTTCCAGTTGGGAAATGTTTGGGAAAAACATCTGATAATTTTCCACTAACATCATAAATGAAAAAATATATAAAATATTATTTTTCTACACCCTAGAAACCACATTATGAAAATTATTTGGGTCCACTAACACACCATCCTTTGAAATTATGTTACCCCATAAGTTCATTTGATCAATCAACAACTGACACATAAATATTGTGGAATGTACTTGGTTCTCAATTAGTTTAATTGGGATGATTTCTAGTTGCATGGAACAATCATCACGAGTCATGGATTACACAATGATTTCTTCCACACACACTACCAAAAACTAATCTAGGTTTTTGATTAACAATATGTTCATCAAGGATTCAAAAAATGTTGTTTCATTCATTAACCCAAATAGTTTCATTCTAATCTGATATAGGCCATACCTACTTCTGAATGTATTATAAGGTATATCAAAAGTTCTAAAACTCATAATATGGTTCCTGGTTCTCATGTCAATCTTTGGGAAAAAAACTCTCCCTTAAAATAGTACAAAGGATTGTCAATATACTCTAAACTTTAAGATATCTTCATAGTCATTAGATTTAACATCCGATAATCAAAACATATGATAAGAGTACCATCAAACTGTTTATAAATAAAATCAAATAACCCCATGTTAATGTAATCATATAGATAAAATATTTGTCAATCTACTCAACTAGATTTGTCTTGAGATCTTGAATTTATTTCTGTTCCATTCAATACAATGTATTTGAAACATTCTTGGATCTATGAATGAGCTCAATTGAAAACATGAATTTTTTTTTGGGGAATCCCTTATAATTATACATTAAAATCCATTCTGAAATATATCCACTATGACTGAAATAACTTCCTTGTTTACACCTATATAATATTTCAATACACAAGAAACAATGGTAGATAGCTCCCCTAGTATCCAATGAACATTATATGCACACCCCACATTGATATCCAACTCACCCTGGTGAATATAATTTCCCCCAGGAGAACTATATGACACTTTCTTAAAGTAATACTCAATGTTTGATCTATATGATAATGTCCAATCTATTACAATATTAAGTTAAAATAAAGAAATACCTTGAATATAATTATATCATAGATTATGACACTCCACAGACTCGATAGAACACCACTCTAATAAGCACATGTCCCTCAACCATACCACGAATGGTGTGTCAAAAATTATATCCCTAATCATATACTCCCCTTATGGAATAATCACATTAATATGTTTTGAAAATATAAAATAATGAGAAGCACATGTATCAATAAAGAAATATCATGTTCTAATGCATTATGAATTTTACCTCTAACTATTGATGATGTAGTATTGATATCCACCAGTGTTAGCTGAATGAGATGCATTTGTACTACAGATATTCCTTTCTATTTGGTCTGAGTCCAATTAACTACACAACTATAAAGATATGTGAACTCTTATCTAGAATCACCATATCTACTGCATCTTCTTACAGAACTAGTATAACTCCATCTATAGACTGATATGGTTTAGAAGAACCCCTTCATGTATTCTTATTATTCCTAACAACTTCATCATTACACATCTATCATGGGTTACTGTTGAACAACTATATCTTTCCCAGCATTCTTCCGGGTCAACACACTATAAATGGCTTGAGACCATTCCTACAAAAGTGTCCCATCCTATAACACTAGTGGGAAATAATTTATTTTAGTATAATTAGTAATTGATACTCTCCCAGGGAACCCTTATTTCAAAACCTCTAGTAATAATTATCCTTTTTATGATTCTTATTCACAGAATATATACATTGTTCTAATTTAGAAGAAACTGCACATCCGCTAATGGAATCATCCTTTAGGTACCCCTCAAATATGAGATCCTAATCCACCAATTCAGAAAAAAATTAAAGTCAATTTATATTAATCGGATATATATTTTCACATTTAGTCTCATCATGTAAATGTCATTAAATAGTTGTCTTCTCCCATTCTATCACTAAAGAAGATCAATAAATGTTAGTAAAGACACTAGCATAGTCAATTATGTATGTACTCCCATAAGTGAAAAACTTAAACCCAAATACCATATCCTATCATAAAATATATTGATATTAGTTCTCCAAGAACTTCCCTAGAAATATATTCAAACCATACCATCTCCCTTCCCAGTATGTCTCAGAGAATCCCACCTGTGTTTTACTAAAATTCATAACATATAAGAAGCTAACTGGACCCTCTTCTATATAGGATTCTGTAAAATTTGAGTTATAGTTTGGATGGAATAATTCCAAATATCCACTACCTCATTTCCACCATCTCTGGTGATTGTTCGAGGGTGATACAATTGAAAATCATATGTCAGGTTAGACATACCCTACACTACCCACTATGGCTCTCTATCCAAAAAACTACAACATATGTTGTTATTTTTCATGGAACTACACATTAGATCCTATGCCAGACACTATCAATTTCTTATGATCCAATGATAGTGGATAATTTCTATAAATTACCTCATGTCATTTTATAATTATGATTCACCATGGTAGAATATCTCTAAAATTTAATTAACACATCTTAAGACATATTGCACACCATTAACAAAGTTTCAAAAGATGGATTCAAAATAATACATAATAAGAAACTTCCCCAAAATTATGCCACATTGTCAAAATTGAGGTGCTAACTCTACCCCATAACCATCCGATAAATAGGTTTTGGTTTACAAGGGTAAATTCATTATAATATTAATCTATCTCATTATACAACCATTTATTCAAATTTTAAATCCTTTTATAACACTTGATTCCATATTAAGATCCTATTTCCTTACCATTTCACAATCAGGGGAAAAAATTTAATAACCAACAAATTACCAAAAAAAATATATTTCAACGTTCTTGCAAAAAATAAATTTTGACACAATAAATTTTGAGTCACCAAATAAATGCATGAAAACGCAATTCTCTTTCCACACCAGGTCGTGAGTCAAATCCCATCACATATCAAAAATTTAATCACATCCTCCAAAAATTTAATCACTCTATGTGAAATATAATTCAACTGTAACTAGAAATATCAATAACAACATTACCAATCGAGGTACTAGGCTTTTAACCGCATAAATGGGTAAACTAATCCCATGCCTAGCTCTTAACCATGGACCGATACATCGAATCATCCTATCTATATTTCCCAAAATGCATGATAAAATAATAAAAATAAAAATTCTTTTTATAAATAATTATAAAGTCCTGCAATGTGTTCCCACACCAGTTATCCAAGCTAGTTGCTCACATGACTTCATTCCCACCTCTCCAAATGGAAAAGGATATCATATAGTAATGAGAGTCTAATGTCGATCATAGAGAGAATGTATCCTATTTATATAATTCTTACAATAACAAAAAATAAAAAAAATCCCCATATATATATTTAATAGAGAAAAATAACCATCATCAAATTATGTACAATATAATAAATACAATATCCAAAACTCAATAGTAGATATTTCATTATAGATATGCATCTTGTTTAAATATGAAAAACCCTATATAAAAATGACACGAACAACACCCAAGAATCTCTTGACACCAATTCAAGTTGAAAATTCCTGATCCATCCAAACTGATCCATCTAACAAAGGACATTATTCTTTATCTTGTTTTCCATATATGATGCCTATTCAGGTGATGATCAGTTATCCCTAATAGGTTTTGAGGTGAACATAGTAGGCCAACACAATTGTTTTTTAAAATAATATACCATCCATAAAATTGCGTAATGTTTTATAAAGAATAGTTTACAATTCATTGGTTATCTATTATCACATTTTAATTTATTCCATAATAAGACACATAACACCCCTCCATGTTCTTGTGGACACCTGAACCCTCAATACATTATGTGAAATATGTTGGATTCTGAACCATATCCCAAAACCATAGTGAACATTTATAAATTATTTTCAAATCATTTCATGTTTAATAGGTACCATAGTCCAAATCCAAATCATTGGTGTAGAACATAATTTCTAACATCCCTTTTGTATTTAGAGCCTATGTAACTTTCCCACAACATAATATCACATGGGTATTTGTAGCCTTCATTACCTTATTACTCTCCCTATCCAATATAGTAATTTGGAGCCTCATTCCATGTCCCTTACCTTTTTACCATATATAGGTATTTATATCATCAGTATATATCCTAAATCTTGTATATCATATGGGTATTTGGTGCCAATGTCACTATCCCAAACATAGTTATCACGTATAGGTATTTGGGACCATAGTATGTGTCCCATAATCAAATATCAATCATTATAAAATAGGTCAAATATATCACATATAACAAATAAAAAAAAAATCATCAAAATTAACCCACTTATCACATTTCTAATTATGATATACAATGACAATTTCTCACAACAAACATGGTTCCTACATTAAATCACATGTAATAATTTCAACAATTCACCATTAAATTATTAAAAAACATTTAACAACAACATTATTAAGCATTTAATATCAAGTGAAACATCTCAAATTCTAACCCTTTATTAGCTTATAATCAAAATAATTGAATGGTTGAACAATTCCAATTTCTCAATAATTATTTAATTGAAATGTTACATTAATTATTTGACCAATTAATTAATCCTATTACATAATACCAATATGTCATTAATTATTTATCAAATTTATTAATCTAGTTCAATAATAAAATATCCCATTTATTAATTCACAAATTAATTAATCCTTTTCAATATACCAAATATCCCATTAAGAAATTGAATTAATTTATTTAATTCAGAATTCCATGGTTAAATGTAACAATTAGTATCTCACAAAACATACATGTAATTGGAATTCATATTATGGGAATTGAATTTATACAACACACCTCATTATCATTGATAGACGCTCACCTATGGATAACCCCAATATACACAAAATTTTCAATTGTAAAACAAAAAAAGAGAGATATATAAAAAAACTAGATCCAGGAGAAAAAATATTAGATATACCAAAAAAAATATTGATCTATAATAAATACAAAAAAAACTACCCATTAGAGGACTAGTGAAACATAAGATATAATTGGAAGAAAAATGGTATTAGATACTCTTCTTTGTTGATGTGAAGATCTTCAATATGGGAATCAAATCAACAAGAACATAGTTCAGATTGAAATTGAATCAATTTTAGAACCAAAAAAATTTTAGAAAATAGTTTATGGTCGAGATAGGATGTTTGGTGATATAAGATATGGGTTCACTAATTTTTATCAAAATTTTCATTGGAATAAAATATTTCACAATTGTTTTTCATTACGAGGAACATTGTTTATTATAACTGTGAACCCTAGCCATGGGACTCGACTAGGGGTGTCACGCGTTTACTCCTTATAAGGATCACTGTTTGATAAAATATACAGCATTCATGGGAATCCCATCAGTTTTGGTTCATATGGTTTTCCAGAATGAGTTCTGGGTTTAGAAAAACTATGCGCCAACCATACTCTTCCCCACATCCTTCCAAAATTCACAAAATTGAAAAACACACCAATGTTAAACTGAACAATGAATTACTCAAATAAATAAATAAAATACCAAAAATAATTCACGAGACATCCGATGAAATGTATTGGATGTAAAATATTTTTAGTAGGATATTTAGTTTTTTAGTTTCTCTTGAAAAGTTAGTATCATTGTGTTATTTTAATCTATGAATGTCTAGAAGTTTTTCATGAATTCTAATTCTAAATATGTGTATGTTTCCTATGGAGTATGCCGAAGTGTATTTTTTTGGACAATCTCAAGCAAATCACTCACTGGAGTTAAATTTAATGTTATATATATATATATATATGAAAAAATATTAAAAACATTTATATTTGGGTTTGTATATGAATTTTTTAATATATATATATATATATATTAATATATATTAAGGAATATGAATATGAATATAAATAAATTTAATAAAACTAGGACGGAATTAGAAAGAATATTTCCCTTCCTCAACACTATTCATATTTAATCTCACTGATTCAAATATTCTTAATCCCACACTAATAACTAAAGAATACATGAAAAACCTCCAACTAAATTTTGATTAGAAAACCCTTCAATGAAAATTACCATTATGGTATAACTCCACAATATGATGGATTACGAATGTTTATTTATGGGAGAGATTGATTTAAAAGAGAATAATTTGAATTCTAGATAATGGGAGGAAACCCCACACCATAAAAAATTTAAATATCATTATCAACTCTTAACAATATGATAAAAATAATAAATTGACATTTTTTTTAAAATAAATTACATGAAACTATTATAGACATATATTTCACATTAGCTCTCAATTACTAGGGATATTAAGAAAAAAAATAGAGGAAAATTGCTTAGCATTGATTAAAAAATGGGGAATATTTATAGGGATAGACATAGGTAATAAATGATTATATATTTACTAAAAACTGAGTAACCATTCATACAGATTACTATACACCAATTTATAATTAAAAAATATCATCAACAATTCATCCCATTATTGTAGTTAAAATACATAATGCAGTAATTCTTGTAATCATCATATTGTATTGTGCAAACTACCATTTAAGTCAATTCATTATTTAACTAACTATTCAACCATTACATGATTCCACATTATCTCCAATTAAATTTATAATGGAAATGACTTGGGGCAAGATTCATATTGTAACATCTCTATTAATTTTATATTCAACTTTTTATGATGCATCTCATAACTAAGGTGAAAATAGTTCCTTAGATCTGTGGATTTATTTCTCTTTCAACAATCCATCAACTTAAATTCATTTTATTCATAAATTTCAATCCCCAATTTTTCATTTAATTTTTAGAATTTCATTTCCTATTCATTTTTTGTACAAAATTTTTAATTATCCTCATTATTATGTATATATTTTTGTTATTTTTATTTTTTATTGGGTATACTACTTCTATTGGTATATATATATATATTTATATATATTCAATGGATTGTGTTGAAGCCACATTTTAATATTAATGCAATGAAAATAAATTTTTTGACTTGGTAGAGTGAGACCCATTACATAGCTCGAAGGCTCAGTGGGCATGTAGCCAATTACATAGCACGTTTTCCCGAATTTTTTGTCCCATGGCCCATTCTATGAATAGTGCTTCTATAGTACCCGTACTTCTATAGTACTCACACAGTACCCACTACTGCTATAGTGCCTCTGCTGCTACAGTACTTCTGCAGTACTGCTACAATACCCTATTCCCATTGTGGATTGAACCCCAATTTTTCATGTAGGATTACTGGGTGTTTACCATAAATCCATACCCCAACTACAACTATGGGGATATATATGTATAGCTAAATCCATTGTAAATTATCATAACCATTTACCTAAAACTTGAAAGAACTCCATAATCAATTATGAAATCATTGATTTTTCTATTATTCCGAAAATTCAAGCTCACATATTTACATTATTTTATTATCTTGAATGAAAATTACCTTCCAAAGTCATTTGTACAATTCCTCAACTCAATAACATATTTCATTCATTTAATAACACCCTTGGATACAACATAGTTCCATATAGATCTCTCATTTATTTTTTATTTATTCCCTCAATATATTATTAACTCATATGAAATCTATGTGAACCATTCTATTTGTACAAGTGACATCTCACTATTTTCCCCATTCTGATCATCATAAGGTTATGGTTGATGAATTTATATACTCATTAAAATTTAATTTATCCCAATAGTAATCGGGAAAAATATTCTATCCTCGTGAAAATATAGTTCCTAGAATAAAAAAAATTAGTGATCACAAATCCTTCTTTTCATTCAAATAATTGTAAATATCTGAATGAAAAATCTCCCACTCAACCCTTTTCAATCATAGAATATATATTCAATTCATAACTCAAAGAAATATTTCTTTCTAAAATATCCATGATCTATTGAATTAATTCCCCAATAAACTCGTCTTATTATAAATTTATATCCAATAAATCATCATGACCTCTTTTTCATTGTCATTTATCAATCATTCTACACTGTAATAATTGAATGTTCTTCTTTCTTTAATGAATATTCAAATAGATGACATCAACACCAATTTGAAATAATAACTGATTTTTCTTATTGTATCACATCGGCTTTATCCAGTTTTAACCAATATCACATCATCGTTTCTATGGTTCAATTATTTTTTGTTAAAAATTTATAATAATCACATATACTGAGTGTTCATCAACTAGTGATGAATCATTACTAGTTTTCACTACACATTCTCATTGACACTCTCATATTCCCTCAGTCCAAAATCAATTGTCATAAACCCTTTTTTATCTATCTTTATATACAAAAATATATCCCACATACTTGTATTTGTAAAAAAATAATTCCTATTTTCTGTTTCATAAATAAATATATCATAAAAGATACATCGTTTAAAAAATAATCATAAATGTGATAATATTATTCTTAAATGACTTTATCTCACATAGATTAATTCTATTTTTAGAATTTTGATTCTCATAAACAAATGCAACAATTAATCAAGTATTTTGATAATTATTCAAAAAATTAACTTCATAATATTGTTCTTTTACCATCAATAATCGACATATAAAGTAAATAAATTTCTATAGAAATTAAATTATGTTTTCACAAATGTTAATTTAAAAATTCATTCCATCTCCAATTTTAGAAATTTAATATCCCATGAAATTTCATTTCTATTAACGATCCTCATTCAATAATTTTGAAAAAATAATTTAATAATTACACCAACTCATGCGCTATATCAACAAATGATATTTCATATAAATATTTAAATGAGATAATAAAACACATTAAAAAATATTTTAAGGAAAAATAATTGAATCCATACTTGAATATTTTTTTATGATAATATTGTTGTTTAAATTTTTAAAATTTAATCATTAATGAGCCAAAATTCATGTTTTAGCTAATTATTCAATGAATGAAGATTTTAAAAATTGCTAAAAAAATTATTAATCAGATGAACTAATAGTATATTTTATGAACATACTCACTAAAAATTCATATAAAAAGGGTGCTGGAAAAAAATTATGGCATGGCAAATTAAACCACATTTAATCTTTTTAGTAATATATATTTTTAAAATAATAACAATTTTTACAATCAATTTTAGGAAAAAGGAAAAAAATTCATACATCCCATGTAATATAAAATCAAGAGTTTCTCTTTGAAATATGACCATTTAAAAAAATTCAATCTATCAAATGAAATGATTTGGAATTTTTATTTTTTATATTTTTAAAAATTATAATGGAATAAAGAATTAATTAACTAAATTTAAAAATAATAAATCAAAATTTAATTATCCCTTCAATAATTATCTTTTACTCCATCGGTAATACACACAACAGATATATTTAAAAAAAATTCAGCCCTAAATATATCATTAAGTGACACATAAAATGTGTAATGGATTAGTATGTTCATGTAATAATTATACTATCTATAAAAATACATCAACATTAAATACACAGACATCTCATCCATGTATTATGAGATTCATTTCGATATTAAATGAATATACAATTTAAATGCACTAAAAAATTAATATATCTAAATATTATATTCATCACAAAAGTCAATTTTATATTACATATTGAATATTAAGGAATTTGATTATAATAAAAAATTATTTTAAATTTTTCATAAAATTATTTGATATAATAATAAATAAAATTATTAAATGATGATTAAAATAATATTCAAAAGGTTTTAAAAAATTTTATAATTAATATTTTGGTTCGTTAGTAAACACTATAGTTAATGTTTAAAATGATTTACAAATAATATTTAGATTAAAAATTATAACATTACTTCCTGTGTTAATGTATATTAAAATGAGAAATTAAATGTATATTTTAAACAACCTACAATTGGAAGGAATTATGTTGAAAAATATCATTTCTCTCACCATCTCCTATCAAATGTGTCCAATATTAATCAATTATATTTTATCAAATTTATTTAAAACATGAAATCAATTAAAATATTTTGTATGGGAACTATAATATATTAACTTTATATATGGTCCCACAAAATGTTTTAATTATTTACCAATTAATCAATATGATTTTTTCACTCTTTATTATTTATAATGGAAAAAATTATTAAAAAAATGATAAATAAATATGAATTCACATTTCATAGGTTATTTGTAGAATAAATATATATCTGAAAAAAATATTTTTTTTCATATATTTGAGTTAAAATATAAATTTTTATTTTCAATGAGAAGAAATATATTATACAATACCTAATCTATGTTTCAATGATGCAGTAACAAACGCCTAAATTCATATTTAATTATTGACATATATGTTATAAAAAATTTGAATGAAAATAAAACATAGGGTTTGTATATTGAATTAAATATGTATATAAATATAAATAAATAAATTTTAATAATAATTCTTATAATTACAAAATAATTGAACTCATAAGATACAACACATATTATGTAGTTAAAATTAAATTGAAATATATATTTTATTCCAGAAATGTTTATATTCTTATTTTTTATAATAAATTTAATATTACTCATTATTTATCTACTATATCTGTCATTCTACAATTTAATATAACACACTGAGAATGATAACATGAATTCACATTATCATGCTAATTTTTTCCTAACATTATATTCCCAAAATATCACAAACATAGTCTAACTACATTATATGATAGAATTTACAAATAAAAAGATAAAAATTGAATGATAAGAGAAAAATTTGAATGAAATTGAAATAGAGAAAAAACATCATATTCAATTTAATATTCCTAAAAAACACTAATAAAAATAACAATAGTTAATAAGAAATCAATTTCCATATTTAAATAAATTATTTTAACTTTAATTAGAAAAGTAATCTAAAGAAAATTTATATTAAGATAGATATTAAGATAATTAAACCAAGTAATAGGACATCAGTTCCATTAGAAGGAATTCATATTATTTTAACATAGTGAAAATTAGGGAAACCCCATAGGATTCAACAGTATCGAAACCAACTATATGAGTGATAGAAATGGGCATTCCAACATAAATACCAAATGTTATATTGACTGATCTTTAATGTTTTAGACAATTTTAAATTATAAAAAACTAAGATATAAATTCACACCCTATCAGTGATAAAATACTGAAACAATAAAGGCAACCATTATTAATTGGTTATATTAGTTCTGAAAAAGGGGCCTTTATGATAGCTTTATGTCGTGTCGACTTGTGGTCAATATATACACATAAAAATGTAATTATTGATAATATTCCTAATGTATCAAGATAATTAGATCTTAATTTCTTAGTTTTTGTTAAGTGACCCTTATTCTAAACTAAAATGATACATTTAATGTGAAATCAAAACCATTTAGACATACGATCAATATTGTGTGTTGGATTGGAATACAGATGATTACTACACAAAACAATAGAGTTATAGATAATTTTACTAACGTATCAAGACAATATAATATTGTTTTCTTAGTTTTTCAATTTTGATATGTGTTTTAGACTAAAATGATTGTTTTATAATTTAAACATGCACATTGAGTCATAAGGGACGTATCATGTGTCAAATTGAGATGAGGTCAATTCTAATAATTCATAAATAAATTATTAATCCTTGTATTTTTGTTTCAAGACTATATAAGATAATAATTATTTTTTTGGCATCGTGGTGTTTGTTTTAGCATAATATAACAATTTCAATGTGAAAACATTCACATTAAGTCATACCTACAACATCATTTTTTGGATTAAATTAAAATAAATTCATACCTAACAAAAATGAGATACATGTCATTTTTTCTAATGTATAATGAAAATTTGGGATACTTTTCTAATTTATGGATATATAATTTGTGTTTTAAACAAAAATTAAACTTTTATATAGAAAAAGTGGTATTTGGGGTATAAAAACCACATCATGTGTCTGACTAATGGAATGATGGTTCTTAAACACCCAACATGAATTGATTATATTTTTTTAATGATTCAAAGAATTTGAAATTGTATTCCCATTTTGTTCTATGTGATGTGTGTTTTAGTCTAAAATGAAACTTTTAATATCAAAACAAGCACTTATTTATGGAAGAACCATCGAGTATTTGATTGGTGCATAGTCAATTCCAACACATAAAAAATTAATTATGAATCACTTTACTAATGTACCAATAAAATAAATGTGTGTTTTATGACATTAAGACATGGGATGATTTTTAAACAATTATGACACTATTATATTGAATAAACCAAATTGGAGACATATTATCCAAATCATGTATCGAATTTACCTACGGTTGATTCTGAAAATTTAGACATGAATCACATACCATTTTTTCAATATTTCAATACAATGTGATATTTTTTTCTCAATTTCACAATGTTATACAATTTTTAGTTAATTTTGACACATCATATATTAAATCATGGAATTTGAGTCATTATAGACACATAAATGGATGGATTCATCTTCAGTCAATTCCTACATGTCAAAAATAAATCATTGATTATTTTATAAAAGTTTGAAGGAAATTCAAGCTTGTTTTATAAATTTTGTCTCAGTGACGTGTTTTTTAATCTAAAATGACAATTATATGTTGAAAATGTGCAAATTGAGAACTATAATTAATATATTCTATCATATTTTTTCTGTTGTCATCTCATACACATTAAACAGAAATTATGTACTTTTAAAACTATTAATGGAAATAAAATCACATTTTCGTGGTTCGGCTACGTGACAACTATTTTCGACTAAGATGGCACTTTTATTGTGAAAAAACACAAGTTGAGTCATACTGATCACATAATTTATCATATTTATTGGTGGTTGATTCCTACATGACAGAACTATTTTAGAGATAATTTTCTTACGTCTCAAGACAACATGATCTCATTTTATTAGTTTTTATATGTTATTAGTGTTTTAATTTTTTTCCAATATTACTATTGAAAATACACAATGTCATTAATATTGGACTAATATTGTGTAATATTATTATGTGGATAATTCGTAATAATAAATCATGAATTGTATATCATTTTAATATGTATCAATAAAAAATGAACTCATTTTCCTAGATTAGATTTATTTGGGTGTTTTAGTCTAAAATAAAACTTTTAATGTAAAGAATATACTCTGAGTTATAACGGCTACATATCTTATCAAATTGATTTAAGGTTGATACATACATATAAAAAATGAATTGAGGATAACATTCATAATCTAAAAATTACAATCTGATCTCTTTTCCTTCATTTGAATTTATGAAGCCAGTTTTAAAATACTATAACACTTTAAAATTGAAATTTCAAACATTTATTCATATTGTACACATCATGTGTCAAATTCCATTACAAAAATATACACTTTAATTATCGATATATTTTAAATTTTAATTGACAATGAATTTTTTTTCACTATTTGGATATATGATGAATGTTTCAGACTGAAATAAGACTTTTAATATGAAAACTAACATATTAAATAATTCTGCCATATCAGTTGTTCAATTAATATTCATTAAATTCCTACACCATAATAATTAGTTATAGATCACTATAAACAGATATATATACAATCCAAGATCATTTTCATTGTTTGGGTTTGGGAAATGTGTTTTAAAATAAATTCATACATTATGTTGAGAACATATACGTTCAGTCATACTAGCCACATCATGTGTCAAATTGGTGTCGGTTTAATTAATACACACATGAATTATCAATAAATTTTCAAATTAATAAACAATATCTAATCTCATTTTTTATATTTGGCAATGTGATGATAATTTTAGAATAACAAAACATATGTATTGATAACATACATGTTGAGTCATATCGGACATATCATGCTTCATATTGATGTATAGATAATTAATACACCTCAAAAAAATATGGATGGATATTTTATTTTTGGAATGTTATATGAACTCGTTTTATAGATTTTTAAAATGTAATTGATTTTTAAACAAAGATGAAAATTTATATTCAAAATACACACATGGAGTCATACAACTCACATTGTATGACATATTAACATTTCCTTGATTCCTATACTAGGAAAATGAAATATAGATCAATTTCATAATGTTAGAAATTAATTTAATATAATGTTGTATATTTGGAATATTTTACATTAATTTTAAAAATAATGATTCTTTTTCAATAAAAAATTGACTATTTGTCATACATGATACATGACATGTTATATCTTCATCATATTTATTACTATACATCATAGATGAATGACTTGTAATTGACCATATGTTTGAACAAAATATAATAATGTTTTCTTATTTTTTTAAATATGATTCCTCTTTTCATAAAACATTCTATATAAAGATCAATCAAACTCTAAAATTTTCAGATTCCTGGTTCAAATAAACTTAAATTACATTAAATTCCTCATTTATACATTGACATTTTCTTTGGGATATGGGTGACTAATCTTTTGTAGTATTTTCCCTATCATCCAATGTCATTTTTTAGGTGGAATAAAATATGAATGGAATCAATAAGGGAGGTTAAATATATTTTAATATGGTCTAAAACATTTTTTCAAACCTATCAAAGTTTAGACAGACCTAAAATAAAAATCTTATGTCTTGGATTATTGATGTAAATTCCCTATATAAAGGCCCGTAATATCAACATTCATGAATAAAATAGGTGAATGTTCTTAATGAAACATATACCATTTTGGGTGTGGTTTATTTAATGCTAAAACACCATCCATTTCACCACGTACATCTAGTAAAAAATATAGCACCAACACGGATATAGTGATAAAAATAGAAAATGAACAATAATACAATAAAATAAGGAAAACCAACCTTATTGAACACTGTAATGGTTTGTGGATTTATACCATAACAAATTGTTGGTTATAGGTGTTATAGGCAATTCAAATGATGATTGAGGAGGTTTTGGGTTTTTTTCAAGATTTAGTTGTAGGTGTGATGATGAAAGAAGGATTACACAATAAAAAAGGGATGAAGTGGTAATCATGTAGTTAATGGCTTGTGTAGTCAGCCATATTACGGAATGTGTTCAGTGAGAGGATGGGTGTGAAATCAATTTATGATCTAAGGTAGTGGGTTTACCATACAACATCATTATAACCCTATATGTTGCATTCTTTTGTGTGTTTAGAGTTTCATGATTATTATGATAAAATTCAGGTTTTTATGGTGTCATGTATACGAGAGATGGAAATTATGGCCTAAAATTGTGATTTATGTTGTAATCCAAAATATTTATAGGTTTTAAAAATATTTTTTTGTATTTCCAATTAGATTGAACCCATTTTATTTTGTTTCTTGAATAACCCTGGGTTATTTTAAAGGATATTATGTCCGTAATTCTATTTTCTTAATATATAGTTTCTATTAGTTATTTTTTGTGATATGATGTGATTTAAAAAACCTTCATGGTTTTATTACTATATTTATTCCAAAAATATCTATTGTTGTAAAATTTATATAGTTTGTGTGTGATTTGGTATCTGTCTAGATTCAACATTCCTTGTAGTGCTGGTTTTACGATGAGTTACTTTTCTATTAGTTTGAGGGTGTCTCTTCTATTCCATGTAGTGGAAAATGAGATTAGAAATCTTCATTGAGTTAAGTATTCAATTGATTTTAAATTTATTATAACATGAATGAGGAATTTTAATGGATTATTATATGGAATATAGTTTAAAACATCTTAATGATTATACCAAAATTGTAACATGCAATATAAGGGAAGGGTTTAGTTTCACATCATATTATAACATTGATAGAATTGTGATTTTTTTGTTATATAGACTAAAAAACCCCACAAAAAATAGTGGCCCTTGTTGGATTTTATTTCTCTATGGTTTTTGTACTATGAAAATTGGGTTTCAAGTTTCTTATATAACCAAAAATGTAATTTATATAAGAACTTATATTTTGAAAATAATTTTTTATCCCTTAAATTGTGTTGTGTGCGATAATTATCTAAATAACGAGGTATAATTTTATAAAATTTCAATTTGATATATATGTAATATATTATCGAATGTGTTTTGAAGTGTTGTTGGAAGAATTAGGTATCCTAGGTTAGTCTAATGAAAATTTGAGTGTAAATATGATGGTTTGTTTAGCGATGTTGTAGATATGTAATGTGATGGTTTGTTTGGTCATTATATGGGGTTGCAATGGGATGGTTCTTTTGGACCTGCTATAGAAAAGTGATGTAGTGGATAGTTTTTAATTTTTGTGGGGAGATGAGGTTGGATAAATTTCATGAATGTTGTTGGGAGATGGTGATGAATGGTCTTGGGTATCATGGAAATGTTTACATGATTTTTTTTCTATTTTGTGATGAGTTATTTTTTTCTAGTCACCCACGTAGTAAATAAATTGCTAAATAATGATTTTAATGGTAGATTTTGGGTTAGGATAATGGTATGAAAATTTTTATTTAATGAAATAATAATTTATTTTGTGTTTAAATTATTTTTCTGATAATAATTTAATGAAATTTGATATTTTAATGAATTTGTCCAAGATAAATGTGAAAAAATGGCTTTTGTATCCCCATTGTAATAAGGATTTCTATATTTAGTTGAGGTAGTTAATGTAATGAAAAAATGTGTTTAATAGTTCTTTTTTGGACCCGTGTTATGGGCTTGTGTTTGTGGCTATATATTTACTTTTATATTCATTTTTTTCTATACGTGTGCACCTTCATCAACAACAATTTTTTGAAACCCATATATTAACATGACTGGTGTTTCTCCAAGCATTATGGTTGTGAGCAAGGATTGTTGGCTACTCAGTCTTCCTCGATATCTCTTCCAATGGTGTAGATATACACTTGCATGAAGGAAAGGGGATAATAGTTCAATACATGATGGAAAATGTGTATTAGGATGTGATTTTATGTGACCATAATGTGAGAAGTCTATTGGTGGGGTTATAGATGGATAGAGGATGGCACAAAGTGGATGTTACTCATGTACACAATACCCTTATACTATGGTTACAGTAATGGATGTGGGGTGATGGGCCATGTTTTTATGGGAGAGATATCATGTGACTATGCATTGGGATGTCCTAGGTGTCAATGGGAATGATTTTATATGATCATGTTTTTGGGTGGTGGAATCTATTGTATGAAATATATGGGAGTTCTAGGATTTATGTTATTGGGCTTTGATAGTGTAATGTTAGTGGGAATGTGATATGTGGTACACATTAATCGATATTCTTCGTCTTATATTATTAAAAATGACTATAATTATTTTGTGATCATGCATTGGAGAGGATGATATGTATATGCATAATTTTTAGGTGTCGTTGGTTTTTTTCTTCTAGGTTCATTAGTATTCTTCTTTTACAAGTTCATGGGATACATTGGTTTTCTTATAGAGTGTATATGAATGATCACCACTTGTGTATAAATAAATATTCATGTTTTATGGAGGATTATGTGAACCATGATAGACATTGTGATCTTAATCTTTTCAATATATTATTTATCATCACACTATGTTTTCTTTTTCATTTGAATGTTAGATACACTTATCTATATATATAATATTTATAGGTGAATTGGGTGATGATTGGGATCAACATTTAAATAATTTAATTTATTTTTATATTGTTGATTCATCTTATATCATAATGTTATTTTTTTACAATGGGTAATGCGTCGAATTGGTGACATTTTTCAATTCTATTGGCACTACCCACCATATTAGGGCCTACTAGAGGTGAGAATACGAAGTCATTATATCTGAACCATTATTCTAGTTTCTATGGAGGGAGGGGTTCTTACAAAGTTATATCAAATAACATTTTTGGGATAGGATGCAGTAAGAAGTGAGGAGTAATGATGGATTTATTTGTTAGTAGGGAAACAATGCCTCTTGACATTTTTATGTGACATAGGCTAGGGAAACTGGCTACGACACTAGACTTTATTCCACCTATCATATGTTACATGGACGTTGAGATTGTTTAATATCCTTGAATGGTGGATTTTTTTGTAGGGTATTGACCAATGAGGGGCGCATGTGTCCTGATGACCTGAATTCTTGTTTGAATAGGGTTGTAATGGGGAGTGAATAAATTAAAATGATTATAAATAAATAATAATTGAAATCTATTATTTTGGGATTTAATATGTTATCCATTATTTTTATGAATGAAACTAGGTCATAATATGTATGTGTGTCACGTAGAAATTGTTTATTAGTCTGATCCTATTATTAATTAGATGGTTGATCGAGTTAGGGGTGAATATTATTAGTAGAGGATTTTGTTTCATTTTCCAGATTAGAATTTTGGAAATATTAAAGGAAGTGTATCAGATATGTATACCAAGATATTTTTGTTTGAAATTGGGATAACGTTTAATTTAATTTCTGAATTGGAATACTATTGTGTCCCTTTATAAGTCATTTAGTGGAATAGATCTATACTCTAGTGGTTGTTGATATATTTTTTAGAGGATAAGGCGGTGGATGTTTCATGGGTCAACATTCAAATGGTGTTCTATGAAGTGATTCTTTCATGGAACATTATGATGGTAAAGAGGAATTATCTTCCATTCATTCAGTAGGTTAGTATGTCATTATGTAATTTTTGGATCATGATTATAGTACCCTCTTCTTTTTCCAATGTTCATTTTCTAATTGAGGAGTCTCGTGTAAGATTCCTTGGATAGACGATATATCCTTTTATCATGTGCTTAGTTACTCTCTTAATATTATAAAATTATTTGGAGGTTTAAACATGGAAAAGGTGGTCAAGAGAATACACTTGAGAGTAATTTTAATAAGAAATTGAAGCCTGACGGGTCCCTTCAGTAGTAGATAATCTACTGATAGATATCAGGTGCTATGGATTTTGAGATATTGACTAGTAGGGAGTTGACCTCATCAGTCTCCATTAAAATATTCTAGGGAAAGGGGTTTTGATAAATCTCCATGGGACATCATCATAATGTGTTTTTATGAATAGTTTCTTGAAATCAATTGAATCAATGGCTGGTTGTTTTATGAGATCATTAAGTGGGAGGTGGCTATGTCCAGCAACAGCATCAAGAGAAGTTTCTAGTGATGGAATTTTAGCAGTGGGTGGAAATGGTTTGTGATCCTCCAATGAGAGTTAGAGAAGTTAGAGACAGACATGAGAATATTACTTGAGTTCAAGGACCTATAACATATCATGGTCATGGATGTTTCTATCAGGATAGTGGTTGACGAGCTTGATGTGGATTGTTAGTGAATGTAGAGACAACAGTTCTAGAGGGGCCTGAAATTATTCTTGGTATTCTCATTTTATCATATACCAATTTTTGTAACTTATTATATTAAATATATTTTCCCACATTTTAATTACCAACTATAGTATGTTATTTGGGATTATATTTTGTAAGTCCTCTCATTCCATTGGTGTAGAGTATTCTAGTTTGAGACATGGACATATTTGTTGACATCTATCAATGGTGTAGACAGATGATGATTCCTCATCATTCATATTAAAGATGTTAACTTGCATTATATTTAGTCTAACTTTTTCACCCTCTTAATCTATAGCTTTTATTTAGTTCATTCAATTATATACTTCGTTTAGAGGAGGGTTGTGTTCATATTTATGGATGTTCAATGTGTTGTTTTAATTTGACAGTGATAATTTTAGGTGGGGATGTAAGAATGTGGATCCCCTTATTTCAATGAAGGAATAGTTTTATATATAGGTAAATTATTCTAGTATGGTAGAGGTTTTAAGGGTTTTGGTGAGTATCAGGAATTTTTTTTGGAGGATTTCATTATCATGGCCCCTTAATGTGATGTTGAGTTCGGGGTGGACATTTAACCTAGTGCATCATCAGTTGCGGTGGATTCTTACTAGATGGAACAATCAGTGATTTTGTAGATGAAGAAATAGGTATATTATTTAATCAATATGGTTTTTATCAACATAGTTTTCAACATGGAGTTCACCAATATTTATCTCTAAGAATGCAGATTGTAGTCAGAGGTTGTGTATGGACTACAAGATGATGAATCAAGTGTTGGTCAAGTTCCATTACACTATGATATTGATCAAGGATATGTTGAACAATTGAATGATTACATTTTTTTCTACACTCAATCTATGTTCTATGTATGATGGGTTGGGGGAGAATGTTTCTAATATCCCAAATACTTCTTTCAAAAGATGGTACACACACTTCAATTTTGTTTTCATGTCATTTAGTTTAATAGATTCCCGTACTATCATTATATGGATCAGGAAAAACTGGGTTTTATGAATTCCTATATAACTTTTTAATCATGTTATGTGATGAAATATTGATATAAAATATGTCATAGGAGGATAATTCCTATCTTGTAAATATTTAATTATAGTATCATTGATTCCACCATCTCTGTAGAATATTTCCAATGTGAAAATTATATAGGCAAGGCGACCATTTCATCTGGTATGTGATGTCTGAGAAGGGTGTGGTAATAGGCCCATTGAAGTTATAGATCCTTATTTATTAAGAATCACCCAATAATATGGTATAATAAATTATTTTCATTTTTATATTTTGTCTATTATTGGATATTTTTACCTAATTTATCCAAAATTTTATCACCAATTATTGTTATTTCCATGAAAGACACTGATTTTGTATATACTAATCAGTGATATATATCACTCATTTAACAAACAAAGATATTGGATACTAATATATTTCCATAGATTGCTAATGGGATATTGTTTGGGGAGTTTTGGGATGATATCCCTATGAAAATGTGATGAAATTACATTAATTAGAGATCGGTGATCCTATAAGGATATGGAGAGCTATAATCCCACCATAGAAACTATGATACTCATGCTATTGAGATATTAGTGTTTCTATTTGTGAAAAAATTGAGGGAGAAATAGCTCCTTACTATGCAATTGGTGGTTTTCAAGGATCACATGGTCTTGATGTATATATTTAATTAGCAGAATAATATTTGCAGCAAAAGTGGTGGATAATATTCATTTTGGATTTTGATTTTGAGATATGTTACACTATAGGAGTTGGGAATGTTGTGGATGATTCTTTGTGGAGGATTTAGGATGGAATGTTTTTCAGGATTACTTATATTCATTTAAAAGATACAGAGGAGTTGGAATCCTTACACCTAAATGTAAGGGTGGATGATGATATAGGTTAGTATTTCTATATGATAGTGAATTCTCCATTGATTTGGTGGATGGAGAAGTCTTAGGGTGGAGACTTATAGGTAGAGGTTGTTCACGGTAATGTAGTCCATAGTGATGCTCTGTATGTATGGATAGAGTATTGGTTGAAGTAAGTATTACTTTAGGGGTGATGTTTTGTTTTCATAGTAATTAATGATGATTTCCATCATAATTTCATATATCCCATTTTAGGGAACAACATGGAGCCTCTGTGATCTATAGTGTCTTGAATAAACTGTATTGGTGGCCCATTATTGAATGAAAAGAAGTAGAGTTTATAGGTTAGTGCGTATTTTTCAAGAATTCAATTTATATGAATCATGATCTTGACCATTTATTATAGACATTGGATATTCTTTATTGGAAATGGGAATAATATTTATGTATTAAATTATAGTGCAACCCAACATCACGGAGTTTGTGATTTAATCTAGGAAATCATTGATTAATTGAATTAACCATCTCACTTCCAAGCCATTGTTATTATTGGTTTTCAAGGTCCATTATATCATATTTTGAGATATATTTTTCCTTTTGAGTCTGGAGTTGATTTGAAAATGTTTTTGGCACTCAGTTATGCATTATAACTACCTTCCAACATTAGAAGGATTGTCAAACTGGGTGAACTACCTAGATTGTAGAGGATGTTTTTTTCAAAATATCCATGGATTTTAGAGGATTTGGAGTAATTAAAATTCCATTTGGTGAGTTTTATACTAGAAATAGTCATCACTCATCCAATATTATTACCCCATTTTCGGTTCACTTAGGATCATTGAATTGTTTGGAAGAGTAAGAGAGGATGAAGGTAAGATGGGATTACCACCATAGATGGAGGGGATTTCAGGAACAATATCATTTTCTCTACGAAATTGTAATCTTCAAAATGACACCAGTGAAATTGAATGTAGAGAGTTGGTATCAAGGACAAGATAAAATTTTTATAATTTCTTGTTGAGATTTTGGATCTTCGAGATAAAGTGATACATGGGTGAACCATTCCATTGGATCATTGTTTGGTTATTCATGGTGTCTTGGATGAGAGTATGTGGGAGAAGGTGACTAAAATCTATTCCTAGTACCTAATTATTGTTTTTCAATTTTCCTTATTTTCCCTTGTGATATGATGTTAGAATATATTTGTATTATGATATATATTGTTTTCATAATTTATAATTTTTTATTATGTTTTGACATAAAAAATGGTAGGACCTGATACAAAGTAGATACTAATTGTATTGTGACATTACAAAAACCATGGGTGAGAGTTATTTTTTCACTTATTGGTTCGTATCTTCACATGGAGGATTGAATTTCTTAACTCATATGGTTTGTGCCGCATGCTTTATTTTTCGTAGTGGTTATCAGTTTTAGTGATGTGTAGTTTTCATTATTTTGAGGAATTATTTTTTTTGTCAAATGTTGCGGTTCATGGAAAGTACATTATGATGTGGTGTTGTGACCAGTGAGTGGTGGTGATGTGGCTATGAAGATATGTGGTTTTATAGTTTATTATTTTGAATATTGGTTTGGAATTATTAGTGAGGCGTAATGGATGAGATGTGATGAGGTATTAGATATGTACCTCATGGGGAGGTTGTTCATACCTCCTTATTGTTTTGTTTGTATTTGGTGTTGACTTATGATCATGGGAATCATTTGAGTGGTGTCTATTGTATTTATTTATCCCTTATTGTAATTTTACATTAATATTTTGATGTGTATTAGGTTCTTTAGATGATGAATAAATAGGTTCAGGATTCCCTATAGATTTTGAGAATCAATTGTTCAGTAGAGGGGAGGTTTACAGTGTAAAAGGGGGTTTACACTATAAGCATGTGGTTTATATTATGAGTCTTCATCTATCTTATGGATATTTAGTGATGTGGGGTTGGGTATGGAATCATTTTATATATTAAGTTGGGATTTTATAGTGAACGACATCATGATACCTAGGTTCCATGTTTTTCAGGGTATTTTCTTGCTTTAGGGGTTTTATGCCACAATGGTTAATTTTATAGCATAAAATCCATAGCTTGTGGAACATAAGGTATAAATGTATACTTTACACAATAATGCATTAATTTTATATGTTATAAATATGTTTTTGGAATTATTAAATCCTAGTCATCCATCACCACATTCTAAAATCTTAGAGGAACCCATAATGAATTGAAAGCATATTATATCCCTCCTTCGCATACATTGACCCTTGTTTTGTAGAGTTTTTTTGGGTGAAGTTCCGCGAGTTCTTCTCTTTTAATAGGTATTTTTTATGATTCCTTCCACTGAAGATCTGTTTTTTTGTAAATCCATGTTAAGGGGTGATTTGTGATATTTTTTATTGTCATTTGATGTAATGTTTGTTTATCTGTGGGTTATTTTTTGGGATTTTAATTTTGGATGTTTATTCTACACCATGCGGAGTGCAGTGAGATCAGAAATCATTATTTAGGAAGGTAATCCCCAGTTTCCCAATTTTTGTTATTATGTTGGAGTGTTTTTTTGTGTATAATTTCAATGATAGTTTTACAATGAACGTATTAAGTTAATGAATTAGTTAATTGATATTTAAGGTAATATGGGCCTATTTTTATAATTTTATAACATTGAAATAGTTATTATTTTAAGATTATATAAGCTAAATTCCATAAAAATGGCTCTTTGGGAACATTTATTTGTTGTGGTTTTTTAATCATATTTAAATGTTTATATTATATCACCCTAAAAATTTGATGGTTGACCACTTATATTTGAAAAAATGGTTTTCTTCTAGATTACGACTTCTTTGAGAATTCCCTAAATGAAGAAATGCCACATAATGAATGTGATATAGGATAATTTGTAAAAACTTTTGTGGTGTGACACGATATGTGGATGGGGGATTTTTTATTGATGGGTTTTTAATGTATTTTGGTGTATATGGGATGGTATTTTTTCACATGTTTTGGGTAGTGATGTGATTGTTTGTGTTTCCATGATGTGCGGTGTTGATTGGGTTGTTTATTAGAATGTTTTGTGGTGATGGAAGGTTGTTAGAAATTTTTATGTCTCGTGTTGGTGATGATTGTTTTGTTTTCTTGGTAAGGTTATTGTAATATTAATTTTTGATTTGATGTGATGTGTTGCTCAAGTCACCCAGTTTATACTAGAATTGGTAAATAATGATTGAAATTACGATGTTTTGTTAGGTAAATGTGACTAAGAAGGTAAATGAATGAACTAATAATGTGTTTTTTTGTTAAATGTGATTATTCATAAGTAATGAATGTAATAGGATTTTTTAATGTTATTTTCATTGTTTGCAATAAAATGACTATATTATGGTTTTTAATTGTTACATGTCTTTCTTTATTTAGTGGGAGAATCAACAGTAGATCCATATTACGTTGGATAGTTCTTATTGTAGACCCATCAGTTTTACTTTTATATGGATATATATATATGAATAATTTTATATAAATATTCATTATATACTAAGACCTACCACATAATAAATAATGAGAAATCATCTATATTTTCACAAGGTGGTGTTTTCCAATCATCAAACTAAAAAATATGGATTGTAGGATACCCATAATTTAAATCCCTCAATAATTGGCCAATTGATTTTCACATGTTGTTATGGACATAGTTCTGGTAGTGGAATAAGTGAGGGTATGCATGCCATCATTTGAGATGTTGTCTGAATTTATTGTGGGGTGGCTTATGGTGTGGTTGTTCATGGTAGGATTTGTGAATCGGAATTTTTTCCTTTATGTTCATGATACCCTACAACATTGAATATAGAGGTGGATTTGGTGTAATAGAAAATGTATATATGGGTGATATTTGATGTGACCATGATGTGGGGTATTGGCCATGGTTTTGTGGGCATTATGTGATGTGACCGTGCTTTCATAATCTTATATATTTTTTATTGTAGAAAATATAGATCTAAGAAAAATGACATTTGGGGTTACAGTATAAAATATATTGGAATGTGGGAAGGGGAAAACATTTATCGATATATTTCTTATTTTATTACTATAATTTACCATTTTTATTAGCTGAACATGCATCTAGGTAGAAAGAATGGATTATTGATCAGGTTAGGTATTGTTGTTTTAATCATTTTGTCACAGGTTCATTAGTATGCTTTGTTCACATGTTTATAAGCATATTTTTTCTAACTATGAATAAATTTATGCTCACACAATGTATATTAAAAAAATTTCACTATTCTTTGATAAATATATGGACCATTATATACATTAATTGATTGGGATATTGGATTTTTTTTCATGGTCGTTCCTATTATATTATGAATTTTCATTGGATACATATATCAGTATCTTTTAAATTTATAATTTCATTTTGGGAAATTTTGAGTTCTATTTTGAATGATTTATTGTGGTTTATTATTTTTTATTCAACATTATTTTGAAATTATACTGTTATAAAGGGAAATTCAGACCATTTTTTAGATTTCTACATACCCTTAATTATTGTCACCAAACTGAGGCCTACAAGAGCTTATAATCAAGTGGTACTTATATTACTACCCATATTACGGTACCTCTAGGGGATCATGGTACAAAAAAAGAGAGTTACACTATTAGGGAAAAAATTAATCCCATTAGCTTGTAATAGCCTTTATATTTGTGTTTATTAGGATTACTGACTCATTTTTCTCTCGTATTAAAAATATTTTCAGCCTCATAGAATATTCTCTCATTGTAATGAAAATAATAAAAAAGATAACTAAACCTTCCAAAATATGTAGAGCATAACAACCCATTATAAATCTTCTTGATAAATAGAAATTACATATAATTATTAGTACAGTCATCATTAAATGATTAGCTGTGTCTAGATAATAATCCTAACCCCTTGAAAAAGGTAACTAGTGACCAGTAGAAAAGAAATTCTTGATTAATTAAAGGAATATCTTATGCCATTTTTTAATATTTAAAAATTTATAGTAGCAATATAAATATTAATTCAATAAAATTAGATATTTTATTAATACATTTTTTCATAAAAGGTATACTAAACCAAATATGTAGATGGTGAATTTTAATGTATTAGAAATAATATCCCATCAAGTTAAATCTTATTGTGAGGTGTCTTTTTTTATTACTACATTATAAATTTACATAAATAAAAACATACATATTTTTCATCTGGTGGATGAACAATAAGTGGTGTAGGATCATCAAATATATATCCTCTATCTGGGGGGGTTTACGATCTATGGAGGGGTTCAAATTTTATATAATAATTGGATGACTAAATATGTAATTAAAATTCAATGGAAATTGAAAATGTAATAATATAACAATAGTATAAAAAATACTTTTCTAGTACTATATGAATTTATCATTAGGAAAAATAATATCAAATCATTATAATAATAATTCATTACATCCCAAATGTATAACAAAGGACATAAAATATATTTCATTACAAAAATAACAGCTAATCACCACAACGTAAGGACAACATCATATTAAACACTATTTTATATATCTACTCAACTATAAAAAAATTTAATAATAAAATTATTTAGATAGTTTTTGTAAATCATACTAGAGTTTATAGAGTACTGAATAACAAGGGATTAGTAATTATTTTTAATGAAATTGCAATTTATTCATAAATTAGATTTTTAATGATATCATCTTGTTTATGGTATATAATATATTTCATAAATTACAAAATCTAATATCTAAAATTATTATCATCATAATGTTTCAGACACTATAGAAACATTTAACAAAATAATTTTTTTTTTCAAATACTGTTTGGATTTTAATATTAATATATTTTCCTTAATCTATTTCCATTTCAATAAATCATTATAATTATTTAGTTCTTTAACCTAACTCATATCATGATTTAGATTATATTTATAGGTCTCCCTATCATAAAAGTTTTCTTATTAAATGAAAAACTAAAACATTTGATTTTATCTCTATAAATAAAACATAGATTTTAGAGAATTAAGAAATCCCTATGGACACCATGTGTGTTTGAGTTTTTTAAATCCATGCATTTGATCTAAAAAATTAATGTTCATAGTTTGAAAATTATATTTTATGACCATATAGTTCTCCCTAAAAATATTCTATGTTATGAAAAAATTAATAATATATTTTATATGATTAGATTTTATAGTTTTATATTTTTAATATATGCATATAGATGGTTCTCCCACCTGTTTTCTCTCAAATTCCTTGATTGGTTCATCCTTTCTCATTTCAATTTATTCAATTTCCAAAATATTTTCCTCCAATGTAATGATACATGGATTAATGAGCCTATATTTTTTCACTGTTTTTTCATTTATAAATAATTAATATATATTATTAATTAAAATATTAATAGCTATTCATTGTAATGAAAATTGAAGATAATTTAATATTTAAATATATTAATAAATATTACCTCTAATCTGTATCCATAACTGAGACCCCCTAACCCTTCAAACATGATGATTTCATTAATAATATAGTTCCTAACTAAATTTATAATGAAATATCCAAATTTTTATTCATCATATTTAATATAGGATATATTTTCATCATAGAATGTTTTATTTTCATAAACAAAAAATATTTATCAATCATACTGTTGAACTAGTGGAGTGAAGGAAATATTAAATGATCTTTCTGATTTCATGGTTGATCAATGAGATTATCTTGATTTGAACATATGTTTACACCTTTTGTGTCAGTCTGAAAATCATAACTCATTTTAGTCCTTTTTAATTAGATGATGAAGTTAATTCATTAAATTAAATTGGTTAGTGGATACCTATTCTAACTATAAAAGATAAAATTTCAATTATTTTAAATTTTCAGTAACATTATTAACCCTGGTAACGTCCAAATCATCAAGATGTATAGGTTACTCAACCCTTTCCTTATGATCATATTCAATCCCCACAATCATGTTATATTTTTGAAGAATATTATTATGTATCAAATATCATGGGATAGAGTACATTGTACCCTACTTACACAAATTTGACTTGTGGGTGTTGATAGCTACAAATCATAAACAATTAAACACTATGGAGATTTTTTATATAATGTTATTGTGATATGTTTTAAAAACATTTTGTAGATATAGTTATCAAAATATTTATTACATTAGGTATGTAAGACAATTTATGGGATTGGATAGCATTAAATTTCTAGGTTCCATGTAGCTCAACATATACTGTTCATCTCTCTACTATCGATTCTATTTTATACTTTGACATATACTAGTCCTCAAAAACTAAAATGGAATATGATGATTTTGAAATAATCTATTTTTTCTGGCAAACCTTTCATCATCTCATATTTATCTCCGAGATGATTTTTCATCTAGAAATATGTCCAAATAGAAACTCTACATGTCTCACCTCAAATTATCCTATATATCAGTAGAAGTGTCATTGCACCTGAATGCTATTTTTAATAAGGTAATATAAATATCAATTCTTATTTAGAAACCACATAAAAAAATAATAAGGTAAAAATAAATTTTTATGATACAATCAATAATAATAATAATTTTTAAATATTTTAATTATTCACATGATTCCCGTTATTATTCTGGGTTTTAATCAACTAGTTTTACTTCATTATTCTCTTGATCATCATTCAATACAACATAATGTAGGATTGATGTAGGTTTGAATTTTTATACATCAAAATGTATATAAAAATGAACATATTATATACCATATCAGATAACACATACTCTAGGGATTTAATATAAATAAATTTCCTTCTCTATTGAATCGTACACAATGCATACATTATAGTTTGGGTATATTGGTTTTGGTGCACATTTTTTATTTTCATTACCTCATTTATATTCATAAATTATTAATTTTTTATCCATGAGCATAAAATAAATAATTCTAAACAAATTATTATTAACTACAATTTAATTGAAATGATTCCTAAAAAAACTAGTGAATGAATTTTATTTTTCATATACTAAAATATAGGTATATATAGTTCTTGGTTGGGGGTTTATTTTCCCATCAACATCTGAAATATTCAACATTTTTTAAATTTTCTAGATGGATCTCTGATCTTTTACAGTGAAAATTAATTCAAATATTTTTCGGTAATCATATAATATAAATGAACAATTCATGGGATAACTAGAAGTTAAAAAATGATTTATTATATAACATTTTTAAAAATATATATTAATTATATCACAACATTACCCTAATATCTACCCATATTGTTTTTCTAAAGGTAAGAATTTCGTTATGACATCTATCAATATAAATGGTCATTTGAACACTCATTAAGACCCCATGTATCTAATAAACATTGTATTATTGGGGGTCAAATTTGTTTTCACATTCATTCCATCAAACAATGAATTTTATACTTTTTCATATATACATGATAATATTAGTTTAAATAATGATAATATATTAATATTTATTTCATTCACATGTTGTTTATCCCATAAGAATTGTAAAATTTCATCATTAATTTATTCTTTTTCCCAGAAATTGGTATCATCCATGTGTTGATAAAACTTTTTATGCATGACTTGATAAACATTTAATTTATATTATATAAATGAAGTATAGAACTAATAATATTATAAGTATTATCCTAATATATTTAAAAATTCATAATCCTATTCATCGGAATCAGTTTTTTCATTAAATATTGAAAGGATGTTTCTACACTATTGAGTATCCAAATATCACCCTTATAATCCCCTCTAACATACATGAAAAAAATATATATTAGGACTATAATGAAATGATTGTGATCGTCCAATTAATGGGTCACCCTCAATTGAAATTTAATCTAACCCTAATACTAATTTATTCACTAACAAATCTATTGAAAATGTTTTTATTTCTAAATTTGGGTCATGAATTACATACACCACTTTTGTCACCGTAGTGAAATATTCTTCCTCACACCCATCCAAATTTATTATCACCTTTATGAAACCTGATTCATCATATTTATTGTCGCTCACATTTTTGACCCATATGCAATGGAAAACTGTCACATGAAATATATTATATTTCAAATCATATTTCTGTTTGATGAAAATGAAATATTACATAGTTTCATAAATTGTAGTTCTATCCTTAGAACTGGATATGTGCATCTATTTTTCCATAACCATGACTACACTATTTTTCATTATAGTATATTCATATTCATCCTTAATAAAAAATGTTTAAAATTTATTAAAACCCCATTATATGATATTTCATATATATTTGGTCCCTTTTCTAGAAATAAAATTCATTTAGAAATTTAATTCAAATATGTAGATAACACATTGTAAATTTTACACTCAACCCATCCTATAAAATATTTATTATTGGTATTTTATATCCATATTTCAGCACACAAATTATTGAAATATCTTTAGTATATGGTCAAACCAGTATTCTGTTATTTAAAAATTAATGGTAAGATTTTACATATTCATTAATAGTAATATTAGATTTATCTTATACAAAATTCCCCTTTCCTATAAGGCATCCACTATGATGATATTATAGTAAAAATATTCTTTCACCTTATTATTAGTAAAAAATAAAAAATCATAATTTTCATCAAAAATATATCATTGTTCCATAGAATGTATTTTCCATATATTATTATTTCCATACAATTTAAATATATATATATATATTCCATTAAATTGGTTAAATCCATATATAATATCCGTAACCACATAATTTTATCTCTATAACCAATTAAAAAATTATGTGGACCATTATATCAATGAATGATGGTCGGAAGAAAATATCAAATTCATAAAATATGACTACAATTTACCAATTCATGATTGGAAACCTCATCAGGTCTATAAATTCCCTACAAATGGATTTTACAAGGATGAATATTATGGGTAACATAAGTCATTCATTTTTAAGAATTATGAGACCAAATGATGAAATAATTAAATCTTATAATAAGAAAAAAGTCTTCTGATTATAGACCCTAAATAAATCGTTGACATGAAATTAATTAAATTTTATGAATTTAAATGAAATATCTATCGTCTATATGTTTAAAAAATTACTAGAAATAATATTAAATTTTCTTTTACCGGTGGTATAAATATTTAAATTTGACACGGAATAGTGTTTTGTATGTCATAATTCCTCGAGAATGTTTTTATAATGATTATAGTACGCTATATGATTGATTAGGTGGTTATACAAGCATCATGAAATTTGGTATTATGTTATTGGATGTTTAGGTATTCCATATATTGGTTTCATAGTTTAGTGTGTATGATTTTGGAGAAAGCATGTGCCAAAATGATGCTTTGGGCATTTTAGTTCATTTTGAACTATAAAATGATTTTTTTAAAAGATTGATCATTTTTTAGGGTAAAATGTTTGATGAAACAAAGTAAAATTCAGATGTGGTGTACAGTGTAATTCAAAATGAATGATTTGCGAATAGTTTTTTATAAACTGTGTTCCTTACTTAAAAGGGGAGGCATTGCTGAAGGAAATATAAGGGAATGATTTGCATCACATTGTGGACATTCCATGAGTGGAATTTTATAAGTCCTAGTAAACATTTATGAATTGGTTAATGATTGAAAAAAACCAATTGGTAAACCATGATCCATCCCATAAAATCATTAAAAACTATAAATGACAAAACATAAACTTTTGGAATTCAATCCACACCCCGGAACTCCTCTCCCATATGGAACACATGATCCATGGTTTTAGTAAAAATTATCCATCTTTCATAACTCATTTATTTTTGGAAAAAAAATGGTGATAATTCATAAATATTTATTTCATATTTTCCCTTTGACAAATGTCATCTCCCTTCCTTATTCTGTCTATCAAATTATTAATTTTTTTTATTTATTTGTTGTTAACGACTCCACTAGATTGTGGTGGAATAATTTGTTTCTCATTGTGATTTTTTTCAAATATAATGTAATATATCCTAAGATGGATTCCTAATGTTGTTTTATGGATTTATATTAACTTATTTGTTCATGTTGAATTTACATACATTTACACTAATGACAAATTATATAAATTAGTGTAATGAAATTTCATTTCTATATTTTCCTATGAAATGTGTTAGGATTATATTGTGGACCACCAATGAGAGTATCTTAGTGTTTTAACAAGTGGTGAGTTCTTGATGAGACATCCTTAAATAGTCCATGTTAATGTTTAGTTATTTATTTAATTATATTTTTTATAATTCATTACATATTTTTCCTTTGAATGATTCTTTATATTTTTTGGTTGAGAGAAAATTTATTTGGATGTTAAGGAGTTTTAATGATTATTAGAGGTATCAAGGATAAGCCTTTATTTTATTGAATTTTTCTGAATAGATTTTTGATGAGGTAGTTGGTCTAATGGATTTATATAGAGCCTTGATAATATATATACATTAGTATAAATATTTTTCATTAGTGATTTTATGTGTTTTATTTCATTTGTCGCGTAATAATGCATCTTGTAATCATGATTGATGTTATTGACCTTCCACAGATCATGTTGGATTGATTTTTCATTTTCATATTGAACCATAGGTATACCTTTGAGTTTTTTTAAAATTGATATTGGATGATTTGGGTTTCAAATAGTAATTTTAGTGGATTATGGGTTTAACTCAATTAGGTTCAATTCATTGAATAATATAATTGTTAAAGGGATAACGGGTTTCACATGGAAACAAATAGATTAGTAATTGAAATAGGAAAAATTATATTGTATTAATGTGTTATAATGTTGTGAAATTCATATTTTTATTTATTAATTTCTATAATTATGTGTGTAGGATTTCATTCCAATTTGGCATTCAAATGGTGAAAAAAATAATTTTATGTGAATATGGTTTTAAAATAATGTATTGAAATCCATGTGATTTAATATGGGTTTTTAAAAAAATTAAATTATTCATTTAAATTATGTTTCTGTGGTTAACTCTTAAACGCAAATAACATGAGGAAACTTTTGATGGTTCTGATGGAATGAAATCATTTAACCTTAAAATGTTTGTCAAAAAGGATGACTAATGTCTAAAATTTGGATTTAAAATGATTTGAAATTGATGTGGGATATCTATAAATCCCAAAATAGTAATTCGTTTTTTTATATATGAATAAGTCTTTTTTACTCTACTTATATTTTGGGGTCATAAGTCCATTTGGACTATGGTAAATTATAAAGGCTAAAAAATAATTTATTTCCCTTTTATTTGTTTTAAAAGGATAAGATATTCACACTTTGTATATCTATTATATGATGTAATGGTTCACAATGATGGAAATGACAATCCTAATCCATGGTATAGGATATTTTAAATGGGGATCATATTCCTTAATTTTTGGTTTTGGACATTTTGATCCTCATCACAGGGGTAAGATGCTTGAGATAGTGATAACCATCCATGGTTTTAGTTATTTTACATGACACTCAATATTGGTATCGATTGATTTTTGTATGGTTGAGGTTTTTGAATGATATTCTTGGAATATTTGGTATTTATGCATGGTTGATATTTCAGAATGACTCATTGGAATTTGAAGATCAATATTTGGATGTTTTTGTGTGACCTTTTATGCTTCTGGAGTGATATGATGAATGAAAATCCATTTCCATTTTGTAGATCATGTATCACCATATGTTTTATGTCCTAAAAAATTGGTCATGGACAATTCACTTTCTATTGGCCTGGGTTTCATAGAGAGCCTAAGGGTAAAAAGATAATCATTGAATGGTTTTTTAAAATGTACATATTTTATTACTATTTATTTATCCCACAATTTATCAGAATACATTATGCCTCTAATTCAAAAATTATTTACACCCCATTGTTCATGACCAATTGACTTGTAATCACACCATTATTATTTTTACAATACACCCGGTTACCTAATTATCTCTAATATGATGTTGCAAGGATATATTAATGATGATGTGTGGGTTGATTTCTTCATGCAATGTCTATATATCTCACCTTGGATCACTATATTAGACGTGGTTAATCAGGGATATGTAGTTGGAAACTTTTTAATGATTTATATTTTATTTTTTTAATTTTATATAATTGGCCTGGTGGAAGGTCTGTGGTATGGACGTTGTGGATGTTTGCGACATATTATATTTCATTTTTTTGTACAGTCATGTGGTATTTTTTTCTATTAATTTCAAGATATTTTTTATATATTGATGTTAGTTAATTATTTTTTGTATTGTAATGTGTATGGTAATTGGTATTATATTTTTTTGAACACTGTGATATTGGGTTATAATATCGTCATAGTACCATATTAGATCACAATAGATAATCAGTTGCCTCTAGCATATGATGAAGAATGTCTATGGACTTGTGGGAAATAAACTCAAGGAATTAGTTCAGTGCAACCTGATTCAGGTCATAAAAAGGTTGTATTATTGGAGTTCATTTCCTATGGATTTACTAATTGAGATTTTATTGAAAAGAGACATAGAAATTTGGCTGATCCTATGATAGATATTGTTCTGGTGCATCACAAACCCGAGTTCTTATAGGATTTCATGGTTACCAAGGTTTATTATTGATATTATTGGTACTTGAGGTTATAGATTTAAATGTTTTTTCCTTGGGAGATTCACATGTTGTGTCGTTGTTTTGATTTAACATGTGTTTATGGATCATGGCTTTTTAGAATGTGGCCTATCATTCGAATTTGATTCTTTAATTTTAGGGTCACAATTGTTCTCAAGCATCATGGTTGGAACATATGATTCATAGATTATAGGCCTCCTATTGTGAGATATATTTTTAAAAAGGGACTCTTGGTTGTGTAGGGTTCCAAAAAATTCTCATATATTGTTTTCATTTATAATTAAATGGAGGAATTATACTTCTCTTGGGAAAATTTTATGTGGGAAACTTTTGGATGGTAGGTTATGTTTATTTATAATTATATATATGATATTCGTTGATCTAATGTGGTTATTTTACACATTCAGTACAATGACACTTATGGGTGAGCATAGAACAATTACATGGTTGTCGGACTATTGTGGGTTGTTTTTGTTTTGGATTAGTTGTGTAGACTACTAATCTAGGGAGTAGTATACTAAATAAATTCATAGAGAGGAGCAATGAAATAGTTTTTAAGTTTTTTTTGGGATGTGAAGACAAATATAGATTAGACCATATGGGTTGTTCTTTTTAACATGTTAACATCATGTAAAAAAGGATAAGAGAGTGCATGATTCACTATGAGTTTTTGTATTTTCTAGTTGGACTATACATTTGCTGATGGATCTAGTGAATTTAATAATACTTTATAGGTGGGTCATAGTGGGAGCTCAATGTTACCTACATATATTTGAAATCATCTAAGGGAGTGTTTTGTTTTCTAAACTTTGATGGTGACCTGTTATAGGTTTCTACCGAGTTAAGGGTAGAATTTGGTTTTTGAGTAATGAATAGATGATTTGGAATTTTGATAGATTTTTATTAAGGGTTAGACCAATTATGATGTTAATGGGCACTAAATACCCCTTATTGAGTGTATTTTGTACCATAAATTATCGTTTTATGTTGGAATAAAAAAAATAATTTAGATTGACCGAGAATACAAGAGGAGGTGAGTTATGGTCCAACATATGGATATAGTCATCTTAATTGAGGTTTGTTTTTGGTACATGGAGATATTTCATTTCTATGAGATAAAAATCACATGGAGTGTTGATTATTTAGTGTAACATGTTGTTTCTAAGGAAATTGACTCTTAGGTTCATATCCTACTCATATTTTCATTTTTCTTTATGAAAATGTTGAGAGAATCACTGAAAAATGTGGATATTTGGAATGGTGATCATGACATGATTGTCCATGTAATTTGTTTCATATTGATGAGTTTTATTGGGATTTAGGAAGCACCAATGGCGCTTTCCATTATATGAGATGTGAATATGGGGTAGGATGGGTAGTGGATAGGTCTTCTGAGAATGTATTTCATGAGACGGTACTTAATATAGATGAAAATCATTTATTTTGTTATGTTATACAAGAGAGCGAAATAATTTAGATTTAATGGTATGTTATAGGCATAAATTCACTGGGAAACACTTTGTCTTCCGACATGTGGATAAAAATATTTGGACTTAAAGGCCGAGGTTCTTGAGTTATGTACATAACCATGAGTAAATGAGAACTGAAGTGGGTGTGGTGATATTCTTTTGGTCGTGGACCCATGAGACCATAAATTTTTTTTACTTGTCTTTGAAGGAATTGGTGACTTCGAAAATGGATATTTTTTATAGTATTTATTAATGAAACTGTAGTATATAACATAGGTAGAGATGTCCATGTCTATCTTATTAAAATCATCCTATGAACACTGAGACAGAATCAATTATCTTCTAAGATATCTGAATGTTTTTTCTTGTTTGAAAAAGGGAAAATATTGAGGTTATTCTCCAGGGATAGTGTCTATGAGTTCGTATGGTGGGAAGAGAACCATAGGAAAACTATGGGTAATGACCTAGATTTGGGCTATATATAGGCGATTTCATTGGATTTCATTATATGAATCAATGGTTGAGTACAATTTTATGTTTCTAAAAATATAGGTGACATTATTTGAAAGCAAGAACATCTATTCAATTCATCAAATTTCCAAAAAAAATTGGTAGATTTTAGTACATAACAACCACTATAATTTCTGGATCCTCAGAAGCACCTCTTAATGAAATTACATGGCCAAGAAAACTTACCACATGTATCCAAAATTAAAATATTGATAATTTTACATATAGGTGATTATATATAGAGATTCCTCCCATTGTAAAAAAGTGTTTAAAATTATAAGCTATTGTCTATGAATCTAAAAATATGTTATCCACAAACACCACCAAAATATAATCCATATATTTTTAATATATTTGATTCATCAAGTCCATAATGACTGTTGGTGAATTTTTACGACTGAATGTAATTAACACATTTTCATACTGGGCGTATATTATCCTGATTGCTATATTTGGACCATCCTCCTTCTGAAACTGCAATCTGTGATAGCTTGATCGCATGTAAAACATGGATAAGAATAAATCCCTCCCAATTAATGGAACATAATATAAATTCCTGGAAGTGGGTACCAATGTTTTTTATCATTATAAGGTTAATATTATGATAATACTAACAAATATGAAGAGTTACATAATGATTTTTAACAATCAAGATCAGAACATCCTATAGAGATGTGCTCAACTGAATGAACCCTTTTATTTACAGCACTTCCAATATCACATTCATCTCCCTTAATTCTATTGGTTCCATATGATAATATATAAGCAAAATTTGAATTGTTCCCAAAGGATATTAATTATAAATTCCACATCACTTGGTGGTGGAAACCAAGAGAATGTTTTGGGAAGAAATTATTGAAATTTCTCAGCCACTATTGGAAAGAATTTATTCTCAATATATTTCAACGATGTTAAAGAAAACTCTACCTAATATTATAATATTGTTCTAACTACTGGTGAAAACAATAAAGTTGCACCTACCCTTATATTCTTTTCCCATTTAATGATATTCTCACTATAATCATTAGACAAAAAAACTAACCCATTGGTTATAACATTTGATTCCATACTTTATCATTGACAACCAATCCATAGAACAAATAATGTCGTACACATCCATTTATATAACTGAGAAGACCCTTATCAGCTCAACTCCTTTAACACATATATGACATTCCCTACACACAAAGGATTAACATTTCTGTTGACCAAGACGAGTTTGATGTTTTTTCAATGGAGGGTTCATCTCAGCTTTTATACTCATGAAATCTACAACATTAAAATAATTAATGGAATATGATGCAACATTGACAAAAATTCTTGCATAAGGGTAGAATTTTGACAAATAATTCCTTTCATCGATGATGGTCTAGACTTGTCATTCATGATAACCTCATCAGCAGAATATAATTTATTTCTCACCACACTATGTTCAATTTTTCCATGTTTATATTTCCGGTTCTAAAGAGTCTTTTTATTATATGAATTATGATGGATATTTATGTTCTGATGATGATATAGATCTGAATATCATCGCCCCTTTGAAGAAAACGACACTTGAGACACATTAAATGTGTCTCAAACACAAAACTTTAGAGAAATGAGACAATAGAGATGTAAATTACCCATTATATTAACATTCTGTAATGATCTTGGTTGTTCGGTACATTCTTGATTCATGTGGTCATTGGAACCACAATGGAATCATTATGCATTATTTTTGGGTCTTATAGGAAAAATTGATGATCTTGCTATGTGATTTTGAAACACAGTTTCACTTTGGGTGTGGTTTCCCCCTTCAGCATGATCCCATCATTTGAGTTGACACCATTTCCCATAGGTATATACATGATTCAACAACCCACATCTCATGATTTTTCCCTTTTAGCTAACATCACTATATTGATCTTCCCTTTATATTCCATAATACACAGAACAGATATATTTGATATAATCTCGGCATAAACTTAGATTCAAATATATTTTTCCCTATGTTTTCACTCGATGAATAATTGGGCTGAATGTGCCATAAATTCATAAATTTAACCACAGAATTCATGAAAGAAATATTTTCCCACATTAATTTAAATAATAATATAATTGTTTTAATTTTTAACATGTAAGGATAGAATTTTTTTAAACAATTCCTAAAAATACTCCCATGAAATATCGTTGACTAATTTATCCTAAAAATCTAAATCCCACCACTATAATGAAATATCCTCATGAATATATTCAGACAGCTTCACATTCAGATCTTATAGGGTTCAAATGAAATCCAACATATGATTCACCCTATTCAGCCACACATTTTTCTTTTTGATTCAGAATAACTATTATAGATGTGTGGATTGTATTTCTAAAATTAAGAAAAATTATTAACTAAACTTTTCATATGTTTCATATTACCTCAATCCATAGCCTGAAATTCTTGGAAAATACTCTGAACATGATGTTCGTTCACCTGTGGCATATGTGCAACCACATTCTCAATAGCCACCAACAGTTGGTTTCTATGATTCCTACAAGGTGAAATTTTCATGAAACACAACAAACAACCTAAGTATAACTCCTTAATAACTAAATTATTACCATTAAAAAATTGACACCATTATAATATTATAACAACTCATTCCAGATTCAAACATATTACATGATAGACAATGTTTAAAAAATATATAATTGATTTTGATATTCAATCCATTTTCAAAATACTGAAATGATTCTCTTTTTCACAATATATTTTTTAAAACAACATAAATTTTTTTAAAAAAAATCCAGTAATTACATCATATAATTACTCAAAATGTGATATGATCACCTAGTGAAAAGTCATTTTTATAATTACCTTATTACTCATCAAATTGGATAAAACCATGAAATTGATATTCTAAAACCAATATGCATCTCCAAAAAACGTGTTTATCCAACTCCCTTGTAAAATAATGATCATCATAAAAAGGATAGCTACGTCTTTGGTGGTCTACATTTCTTGTTCGATCAGTCCTACTCTTTTCCATGATCCATACTCCAGGGAAAAACATAATTAATTGTCTACACCAATACTGAAATCACTAATGACCACATGTTCCAGAATGATATTCAGAAGGACCAAGAAGATAACAATTTTTGAACCATCCCCTCCTCATTATCTCATCAATGTGGATGGATATTACATGTCCTTAAGTGACAAAAACAATATTCAAAAGGATATAACTAAATGCAAAGGGATTCATTAACTATTGTGATGTGGTTTTCTTTTTGAAACTAAGAAAACCTACCCATAATTCCATAACCTAATAAATTACAACATGGTTCCCGATATAAATGAAATTAAACTTAACGAAACCATTAATATTAAAAACAAACCAAATCCATGTACCGCAATAAATAAAACATTATCAAAGTACACTATACAAGATAAAAAAATCAATAAAATTCAAAGACAACAATAACCCCAAATATCCAACCAACTCCAACCTCCACAAAAAACCAATTATCATTATGAACCATTAATGAAGTCTGATAGATTTCTTTTTACAATTACCTAATAAAAAACATCTGCAAAATCACCAATGTTCTAAATTATGGGTGTGTAACAAAACTCGGTAGGTAGTCCACAAAAGTATTCCCTAATCACACCAATATGATAGAACATGTTAGATCATTTATATAAATCATTTCATAATAATATATTCATAAAATATTTTTTATACGAGAATAAAAAAATTCCAAAGTAAAATAGTATTCTCAAAAAAATAATGACTTTGAAGGAATGAATCCAAACCATCTTATAAATTTTTTTCATAAATTCCATATATCATAACTCACTCAAATCCTCAAATCCACACATCCAACCATGCATGATTCATTTTTATAGTTAGATACTCAGGATTGGTTTCACCGCGATCTTCCATGTCTTCAAAATGTAATTATATACCATCTACCATTTAAATTTTTGCAACATGTAAAAGGTCATATTTCAACCAATCCTCATAATGCAATATGAACCCACATCACCGAGTATTCCCAAAAAATAAATCCAATAAAATCATTCCAAAATTAGTTTAATTACAAATAAATTTAAATGAAAAAAATCAATAACTAAATTTTCTATTGAAAATATTTATCAGTTAATCGAACCGAGAAACTACAATGAAAAGAATATTTTAAAATATTTTATCAAATAACATTACACAATAATTATATAATTTCCCACAAATTGATAAACCTTCACTAAAAAAGGGTCCTACCGTGAATTAAACATATATTTCTAAATAAATATCATTATATTTAATCAATTTGAAAATAATAAATCATGTTTGAAATTGAGTAATCGAGGGTGAAGCCAGCTACATAGAGTTTTATGGTGAAAACAAAGAACGACCCTCAAACAAAAATGAAACCGAGTAAAATCTAAATAATCATGCCTTATATTTCCCCTATCAACAATAATGCCAAATTTCAATAAATATGGAATTAAATAACTAATATCTATCCACATAAAACAAATATCTAAAGATAATAATGAAATAATACAAATAACAAAGACATACTAGTATAATCATTCATAAACGCAACAATAGAGGCCTTTGGATCACCTCCACATCAATTGGTCAAGCCTTTATAGCCATATAATCAATGAAATACTAATTTATAGTCATTTTTGGGCACTAAAAAGGAGTTAAAACATGATTGTAATATAGATACACTTTTTATGTATCTAGATTTCAAATTGTGCATGGTTAGTCACACATCATGGAAAACCATATGCTAGTCTTAAACTAGATACTACCTTAAGTAAGAACCTCACATTGTTTCCTCACACAGTTTCCAATTCATTCTCTATCCATGGAAAAAATGATAGTCTCATGTATCGCGATTTCTCATAGTCCACCTCATTGTTTTTACTACCTATGCACCACAAGTGCCCCTTCATCTTAGCCTCGATATCACTAGGTATGTCTTCCTAGGGAAGTTTCATGGATTCCACTAACCATTCAATATCTGTTCTCCTTTATAAAATCCCAAATAATATTCCAATAATCATCCAAACCTTCCAAATATTTCCCAAAAACATTATATACAAAAAATAATAATAAAATAATTGTAAAATATAGGAAAATGTTTGTGCTACATTTTCCACACAATTTTCCTCCTTGTTAGTTGAATGTAGAAAACCATTTTTGTCCAAATAGATTTTGGCCCATTTCTAGATTATTTCACTCTCACATTTCTATGTCTCTTCCATAATATGTCCATTTTTTAACAAAGCATACACTCGACAGATTCTTTTTCCATGAAATAAATTATCAAGTGTATCCCCAATCTGCATCGGGATATGTACTATCAAAGAATCCAACTCTAGTTCAATTTGATCACATGAAATCACATGGATAAGATTAGGATGATACTTTTTAAAATTATATAAATGAAACACATCATTCATTGTGGTTTCTCTAGTTGTAATTCTAAGTGGCATTCCACCTCCCTACTCCATTCATGTTTTTAAAAATGGTATATGTTTCTAGTAGATAAAATACTGATATCACAAAACATCGATGTCCATCCATTTGATATTTCCTCAAGATCATATGATCACTCACCATGTAAAAGTCCATCAATTATGTTCCACATATGATTTCTAATGAATCTGATTATTTTCCATTCATTTATAATCAACAAAATCATCTATAATATTTAATAGAAAAGGATCAGCCCAACAAGTGAAGTCTCAACTATATCTACACAACAAAGTGGATAAAAAATATGATAAACCAAAAATTATTAAAAAGGATACAAATGTATCATGTCTTGATATCTATTTTTATACAAAAACTCTACTAGTGGATTGAGATATTCCCACTATCCACCAAAATCCATTAGACTAGCCCACATCAATAATTCCTTAATTTGAATCCTCTGATCAGAACTTCCATCAATATGAGGGTGATACGCCATAAAATAATCATCTGAGTCATAGGGGGATTCTATTTAGATTTCTAGATAAAAGATCTAATCCATGGATTGTTTTCTAACAATATTGAAACTGGTATTCCATACCACTTTAAAACGTATCAGGTTTTTATTTTTCACATGTCCTCCAAATTATAATATTCATGAATAGAGATTAAATGAGATGAATTTATGGGACAATGCACTATAACATATATTGAATGATTTTTCGAAACCATTGATGGGAGACCAATTATATAATCCATAGTTATCTGCACCAAATTCATAGCCTCATATATTGTATATTATTTATGTGCACCTTTATCCATCTCCACAAAGTCAAGAACAAACGAAACTATAATGTAAGTAGCCACATCACCTCGATCTTACATTTCCATTGCATGTCATATTGGAATTATCTCAATATCCACTAATCTGATAAATCTTCTTCCAACTAAGCATATGAATTTATGCTTAATGCATTAGACACTGAATTTCCTTTCACTGGTGTATACATCATGTCAAAAGAAAAAAATTAGAGATACAATATCTATATTTATTGTCTCAAATTCAAATAGAATTTTGATAAAATATTATTCCTGCTCTTAAGATTTGTAATCATAGTAATTTTTTGACTAAAAATTAAATGACACCATGCCTTCATATCATGCACTATTACAGCTTTCTCTAAATCATGGGATGGGTAGTTCTTCACTTGAACCCATAACTTCCATGATACATATGCATCAACATGATCTCCTTTCATGAGAACACATCCCAACTCTAATACCAATGAATCAAAATACACCACATTCCTGGTCCTGATTCAATTACATTCATGATTGGTGTAGATGTAAGGAAAAATTTAATCTCATGAAAATATATTTGGAATTACTCCTACCATTGAAATGGAAAATTATTAAATTTCATTATTGAAATAGGTAAATTTTATTGTGAGACTCCAAAAAAAGTGATGATAATTTCAATATAGACGATGAAAACTATGTATATGGTAGATATTCTTTGGTAATTTCCAATAGGAAATAGACTTTATCATTTTATGGTCCACACAAACACCCCTATCTAAAATTACATGAAAAATTAAATATAACTATTGTATCCAAAAATCTCACAAAGAAAATATAGAATATAGATGAGAACCATCAAGATTCATATCATTGTCTTTATGTGCTTCACATGATCATCCCTTTCCCTTAATGTCATAATTATGTCATCCAAAAAAAACTTCTTTATATCACTGACATATCATATTCATCAATTCCATAATGATCTTTAGTTCATTTGTAACACTGAATGGTGTTACATCATATTCACAAGGTTCATATCTGATCATGTTGGTTTTCTTTTAAAAATCCTTCTTATAAACGTGTAATTGGTGATATACTGATTAGAAGTCATTCTTGGAGAAGCATTGAGATATCAGAAATTTATTGAACACATCATCTATTCAGGGAATACGATACCATTTTTTTAATGTGGATAATATTACGATAATACAAACACAAGAGATGATTTCTATGCACATTTTTGACAAAAAAGACCCATGCATCCCAAAAAGACATGCATGAATGGATATACCATTCACTTTCTTGGTCACCCAACTACACATTCATCAATCCTAATTCTATTGGTTCTATCTGATATGATGGATGTGAGACCAGACTATTCCCCAGAAGGAGATCCTTTACAAACTCAAATTTTATTATAAGATGAAACATTGATAAATTTTTTAAAAACTAATTTGGAAACTAATCAAACAATACTATAAAATTGTTGTTCTCAATCACTTTCATTGATTTCAAAGATCATGGTGCCAACTAGTTTGAGATAATTCACAGTACTTTTGGAAACAATAACATTTCACCTACCTCAACATATGTTTCTCATATAAATAGTTTATCTATTCCATTATTATTTATAAATCGGACCTTTTAGGTATAAAAATCAATTTAATACTTGGATATTGTCAAGTAATCCATAACTAGGAGTATTTCATAGAAATCAATTTCCATCACCAAGAAGATCAATATCAGCTCAACTCCAACAATAGTTATTATAAATTCTCTAAACACAAAAGCTCAACATTTTTTTTGCCAATGAGTTGATTGAAGTGTTATCTCGAAAAGTGTTATTTAAAATTTCATACTCATCAAATTAAATATATGAGAAGAAATAAATTAATGTGATTAACTCGTATTAATCAATGATTTTATAAGGGTAAAATAAAAAGGAATTTTACCTCTCACCGATTATGGTACAGACTGATAATTCATGGTATCCATCTTAGTTCAATATAATGTCTTTCTTGATACATATTCTTCATGGTTTACAATTGAGATTTCATTTACTGAGGAGTCAGGGTATTCCTAGAATCACCGTGGATAGAACTATTTCTACTGATGAGATTTAATATGATGTTCTCACCTCATTGAATCATATAATGCTTCTGACACCAAAGAAGTTTCATGATCACTTGACTTTCGAGCATTGTAATAATAGCACTAATGATTACTTATTTTTTCACAATTGTGCCTATACATTTTTTGTGGCACACACTCTCTCTGTAAGAACCTATACCTTCTTTTTATGTATGCCTTTCCATTTTCAGGAGTTTTTTGAGAAAAGAGAAGTTTCTGAAAATTTTTGATGTACACTCCATGTACATTATGAGTACAACCTATCTACATCATTTTCGCTGGAGGCTGTGTGCTTGCCGTGTCATGTCCATACACACAGTCATGTGGAGTAACATGGATCCATCCTAATTTGGGGTACGGAAATGATAAGTAATTGTCATGTACTCCAGACGTATATACCATGTATATTGTTTTTTATTAAAATCATTGGGGTCACGCCTGACGGACATAACACACCTCCTCAAGGTTTCATTCATCCAAGAGCGTCGAGCAGCCACGTATCATCAACAAGGCCCCAAGCCTCTGTCCTTCCCCTGATTCAAACCCTGTTGATTTTTTTGGAATCACATCAGTGAGATATCTCTTCTGCTGGAACCTCGTTTCATGATTCCTCTTCTTTTCCATGTTATAGGAGGTTGTACTTTTTAGATGTTTTTTATGGTATACAAAGATAAAAAAAGATTCAAGCTTCATGGTTCAAGTATATTTATCTCTTAACCCTAAGGTATGTGTTTTTTCCTTTCTGTATAATGTCTTTGAGTTTTATGGGAAAAGTTTCCCAATACCCATGAATGGGGTATTGTGTGTTTACTGTTTTATCCCAATTGTTTTCCTTCTTTGCTTGTATGCCTGAGTAGAGATTATTCATTGTGAAAATGGTGTTTGGATATTCTTTGGATGTATTGACTATTCATGTTTTGCCGGTTTTGACTTTTGGATCTAGTTTTCCTGCTAGGTTGCTGTAACATTCTCATGCCTAGTATTGTAGGATTGTGTGACTGTTGTTCTATTTTTCTATTTTTCTATAGAATTCTAGCTAAGTTGTTCATTAGGTTTACCTTTTCCGTTATGCACTGCTACACTTTCTTGATTTACACAGGGTCATGAGAACCTGGTGTAAAGACCATAGGTAGAATTTACAATGAGGGATTCTCTAGAGTGTATTTTTAATTATAAAATGTGTGACTAAAGGGGGAATTAATGTTGAGTGCTTCCCAAGAGTGTATATAGTTCCTTGACATGGGCTATAGGGGGATTTGACATTGAGTGCTTCCCTAGTGCTCCTTTAGTACAATACGAGAATATAGGGTGAATTGACTATGACTGTATCCCCAGTGAGTCTATACTATAGTTGAACTAGAGTGGTGAGACTGTGTGTGATTCCATGTGGGTTTCTAGTACTTGTTGGGTTGAACCATAGGGGTCAGGATGAGAGTACTTCCCAAAGGGTTACCTATTTGTTATTATCTGTTTTAATTAGTAGTTTCTTGATATCTGGAACTATGGATTGTTATTGTGAGGTACATCGTTGTTTACTTCATTCTATACATTTACTTGCCATATATTCACTAACTGTTAGGCACATATCGTATAGTGGATACCTACTGGTATTTTCCTCACACCCTGTTTGGGGCATGCATTTGGGCCCTACTACTTCAAGTACGTGATTGCATTTGAGCTAGAGAGCATGGGACCAAGATGAGGCTTGCGATGCTGAGGAGTTTCATATCTTTTTTCTTTTTATACTTTGGTTTAGTGTTGTATTCAACATTGTGAATTGATTGGCTGTTTTCCTCGACATATATGTATCATTAAACATTTATATACATATGGTCCAGTTGTTTATTTGTCAATATTCTACTATTTACTGTTGTTGGATATTACTGTTTCTACTATTGTATATTTGTTTATCTTCTCCTGTGTTACTATTCCAATGAGGGCATAGTTTCCCCACTATCACCCCCAATGCCCTCACTACTAGTTGGCAGCCTCTAGCATTCATGGAAATGTTATTTAGGCCTTGTGACCAATCAGGTACGGGGCTCCTCGGGGTGGCTTCTAGAACTAGGACATTACAAAGTTTATAGAAATCCCTCACAGAAGAAGGATAAGCAGAAAGCACCCCTTTATAAGGTGGTGTGGATAACTCTCCCATCATAAGGCCATTTTCGGGGGGTTTTCTTATGGGAAGATCCTAGGGAAAACAAAACAGTGTAGGATAGGCCCAAAGTGGACAATATCTTCATCGTGGGCTGGACTGAGCTATTACAAATGGTATCTGAGCTGGTGTCCATTTGATATGCCAGCGAGGATGCTGGGCCCTTCTTGGGAGGTGGGTTATGGAAATCACACATCGAAGGAGGAGGAGCATGAAAAACCCCTTTATAAGGTGATGTAGATACCTCTCCCATAAAGAGGCCTTTTCCTAGGGGTTGACTGATGGACAGAGCCCAGGGAAAACAAAATCGTACAGGCTTGCCCCAAAGTGGACAATATCATGATCATGGGCTGGACTGGGCCATTACACTCTCTACATGTGGTCAAATGAATAACATTTAAAACTTCATTATTTGGTCTTGGGTCTTAGAGGAAGATTGAATAATTCAGCCACCTGATTTGGATTCATGGATCCACTTCGGAAAAAGGTTTCCCACCTCGTATTTCTCAGTGAAACACAGTTCCCACTATTTCTCATCAATTTTATCATGTTCAGCCTACCATATCTTCTGATATATCTCGTTCAGCTACCATCACTCTTTTGACCAAGTTTGTATAATCCGTAACATAGAGGACAACTATCATTAATAAAATATCATACCACAACAACGATTCAATGATGGACTCAATCAATGATAAAATATTATAAACCTAGGGTGAAAATGGACTAAAATAATTAATTTCTCCACATACTCCATGAAATAATGATTTTCTTACATCAACATGAAGAATTATGTCTTTCTTAGAATCTTTTACATGTGAGGATAATATTTTTTTCTTAAAAAATAATCAAAATATCCACATGCATGGTAATGTTATAATTTATCATGAACAACTAAATCTTATGACTAGAATTTAATATCCTATATAATATACATAGGCATCTTGAAATTCAAATCTATTGGGTTTTCAATCATATTGTTGATAAAATTCATCATATTCAGGTCCACCTCTATATTTTCTGAATCATGATCACCATGATTGATGGGTGGATTATTCTTGTAAAATTAAAATATGTGATCCAAATTCTATTTCTTATCCCACCTATTCACGCTATCCATAGCCTGAAACACATCTCCAATAGAATGAACTATTTGTTAGTTCACCAGTGGCTCAGGTGAAACCGCATTCTTATCACCTCCTATCGATGGTTTCTACAATTTCTACTATGTTCCATCATCTAAAATCAAAAACAAATACACCAAAATTCTCACACTTTATTAAATGTATCCTTTTCATTTCCTATTTTACCACCTCATATTATGAAAATAGTTCTTTCAAAATTCATCCATATTCAATGCATATATATTTTTAAAAAATATATACTTCATTTTCATAATCCAAAAAAATTCCTTGTACCGAAATGATACACTTTTAAAAATCAATAAATTAAAATCAATATTATCATTATTAAAGAAGAATCATATATCATAAAATCATTACTCAGAATGATATATTCACTCCTATTTGTAACTCATTATTATAATTACTATTATGCTCATATCATTGGATAAAACTAATTAAATGATACTCCAAAACCTATAAGTGTCTCATAATATTTTATTTACCCAAATAAAATGTGAAATTATCTTCAGTATAAAAATGATAGTAACATATTTTTATGATATAAATTTCATGTCCTGAAAATTCTACTCCCTTCTACGATCCCAAATGAAGAGATAACATAAATGAATTTTCAACACTAAGACTGATAGAAATGATGAACACATATTCCACATAGATATTAGGAAGGTCAAATATTATACCATTGGTAACATCCCTCCCCTATTCATTATCTTGAGATGATATAAGGAATTATATGGCCTTCTATTTAATCCCTAGAAATCTAATGGATAAAGAGTTAGGGGATGATTTTCCATCTAAAAATAAAACATCCAACCGAACATACCATTATCGATTAACCCACCACATGATGTGTGATATCAATGAATAAAAACCCAAATAAACCATTGATATTAATATTAAACAAAAATATTACCACTTTGGATAAATATAATATCAATGTACACATCAGATGTATTATCAACAAACTATACACAAATAACATCATTACACAAATGGTCCATTCAACTCTATGATCCACGGACAACACAATTATAACTAAGAACCATTAGATAAGTGTGATAATTTATTTAAACACCCCAATATTTCATAGTACGTAATTTATTAAAAGTAATTCAATAACTAGCACTACACGCAACACCGAGTTCAAGCGCACCACGACTTACCAAACAAGCCGTTCAAAAGAGGTTATGAATAGTATTTACAAAATTTTGAAATTTATATAATCCTTATAATTTTAGAATACATATAATGAGTTTCTTATACATATTGAAAAAAAATCATTTTTTTTAAATAAAACAAGTATTTTTTTAAAAATGCAATTTTACCGCCTATTAATGGCGAACCCTTTTTTAATAGCATATTTGAAACATTTATAAATTCAATTTGACAATATAAAATTATTCTTTTGAATAAAGACATACAAATTTAGTTTCAATAAATTTTTGGTGTTTTTCTCATAACATTCATATTGTGGTGAATAGTGAAAAATATTATATTTTAACTGAAAACAACTTTTTTAATAAAAATAAATTTTAGTGTTAAATTATAAATTTTAACGTGTTGGGAGTATAAATATATTATATTTTTAAAATTTAATCCAATTTTATTTATTGGGAATAATTTAACTTTGAAATTGAACATAAACAGACATCAATCTTTTGTTAGTTACTATTTCATAAAAACACGCTTTTTTGGTTTCGACAATGGAATGTAATTTTAAATTAATAAATGATACTTATATGTTCTGAATTTGGTAAAATAGAATAAATTTTTTAATTTAGAATAGTAAAATTAGATTAGTGTGAAAATTTGGTATTTTTCTGAAAACATTAAATTTTTGAGTAATAGTGAAAACACAGAGTTATTGGTTAAAACTGACTTTTTATTTAAATAATTTTTTATTTTATATTAATTTATTTTAGGTAAATATAGATACATAATACTTATATAAGTTATATATAATTCTTTGATGTCATTTTATAATTATTTTATATATATAACAATTTTATTGAAATTTTTACCTCCTTTTACCCACATCCTAGGAGAATTTGAAAATTTGCATAAAAAATAATTTTATCATTTCTTTAAGTTGAATTTCAAAAATCCGAGAGCCAAAATTAACCACAGTAAGTAAAATTTGGTTTAATAAGATGAAAATAATTTTTTCTGAATAGTAACTTTTGACTTTTATTTAGCACGATTAAAGGTAAATAGGGTAATTCAAGGTAAAAAGAATATTATAATAATAAAAAATTACATTAACACATGTCCTAACCTTATTGGATAAGTCGTGGCCAACCATGGGAATTTTTGGGACGATGTTGGGACTTCCGGGATCCACTTATGAATGATAATGATACATTATTTTAATTAACTTAAAGTAAAGGCAAAAATGACAAAAACAAATATCTTTTAATAAATAAATTTTTACATGGGGTTATATAAGTAATAATTTTGGCTATAAATATTAATTTGAAATCTAAAAGGATATCCTACATTATGGTAGTTCTCTTTTTATAATTTTTAGCGATAAAATAAAATAAATTATTTATGACACAATAATCATGTTGTATTTACCTCATTAATAGATGTTTTAAATAAATAAGATTATTAATATTAAAACTATATCCAAACCTGTCCAATTCTTATTGGATGATGTTACTTCAATCATTATTCATCTAATATTTGACTATAATTAGTTTTGGACCATTAGAAACTAAATATCACTATATAATTATATAATATTTTCACACATTCCTAAAGAGCCCCTCCTCCCCCTTATAAAAGGACACCACTATTATCCCTTTCCACACACCTCTCAAGCCCCTTGGCTCATCCAAAACCTACCCAAATAATCTCTAATGATCCCTATATTACACCTAGAATCCTTACTATAGGCAGAAGACACTTAAAAAAGTCATTTTGGTTCAAACCAAAAGATGTTACCCAAATTAAAGGAAACTGTTTCTCTTAAATTTCTTTCTTTTATTTTGTTTGTTTCCTTTTCCAACCATCCCCTCACAAACTATTTGAATTACATTATTTTATGAAAAAAATAGTATCATCAATATAATAGTATGTTGTTATGAGAGGGATTCAAACTACAATTACACACACCTCCATCAAATGGGTGAAAACATACTGTTTCTGTGGTTGGAAAACAAATGCCTCACGATACGATGATTGTTCGATTATCCCCTACCACCTCTCATGATGGCTATTAATATGGCACTATATTTATATATTATATATATATTATGTTTATTTTTTCTTTTTTGATTATATATTTTCCATTTATATAATAACTTTATGGTTTCCATTGTGGGTAAAACGTGATAATTTCATATGAGGAAGTGTAGACTACCACCCGCTCAATGTGATATTACTCGTTATTGAATTATGTTGGATGTATAAAGTATGGAGATAATGATATTATATATTATATTATACTTTTATTTTAATATAACTATGTAAAATTATGTTTTAATCTCATTAAAATACAAAATAGAAATGAAAGTAGCATTCGTGCGTACGTACGGCTTTCCATCTCCATGAACGGTGCATTTTTATTCTAATCTATGTATGTTATGTACAGTTATAAATACATATATATACTGGGAATATATGATATATATTAAATCTAAATTATTAATATCATTCTATATATAATTGTATTTTTACCACATAGAAAATTTATAATTATAACATGTTCATTTTTGACTCAAGTTCCGAACATCGACAAAATGTCCGAAATGAACTCAAATAGTGAACAAATTGTTATAGCTAGTAAAAAGTGATATAAAAGGAATAATAAAATTGAAAATATTCTTAGCCAAATAGAAATTAAGTTATTTTTATTATTCATCAAGAACAATGAACCTACAAGCGAGTCAAGTCGGACACGTGGTAATGGGTTTCTTATCTCACTTTTAATTCTGTGAGATTTCCATTGTCCAGCACTTATTTATTGAAATTGGTTTATTTTGTACTACCTATTAATATATATTATCATGATTCTCTTTATATTCATGATATTTAGTTATTCATTTTGGGGGTTATTGACTATTTTTCATACGAATCGATTGATTGCAACGAGGTAAGGGTTATTTCCTAAATCTAATTATTACTCGAGATTGGTCATTGGTTTGTATTTTTTGGGACATACATATCATAGATACCTATATTTTATATAAATGATTTTAAAAGGAATATTTTATGGTTTTATTGGATGGTCTATTTAAGTAGATCATCATTTTAAATGATTTAATTATTTATCTTTCCAAACAATTTAAATTAATGTCCATGTTTTCAAAATGATTTTAAGGATTTATTCATATTGACATGAATATTTGGAAATGATAATTATTTTAAAAATATTCAAAGTTTTATGAGACACATTGATTCATAAATCCATTTTAAATGACTACCATTATAAATTTTTATAATTTTAAATGATTTCATAAAAAAGGTGTATTTCTCTCAAAGCATTTTACCGATCATTTTCAACTATGTCAACATTTTTAATGTATTTTAAACTTGTTTAAAGTTGAGATATTATGATATAGATCATCAATATTTTATTGAATTTTTTGTGATATTTTTTTACTATGGATGTGTTATTTTTATACCATTCATGGTTTATAGATAATTTATTGACATTTCGTATACTAGTATTAATATGAATTTTTATGTAATATATCAAAAAAATTTATGATGAATGTATTGGAATAGTATGTTCTGGGATGGGGACCAGTAAAATTAAGACCTCTGGGATAGAGTCCAGTTAGAGAGGATCTTCAGGATGGAGTCCGGTTAAAGAGGCTCTCCAGGATGAATTCCAGTTACAGAGGTTATCCAGGTTAGGGTCTGGTTACAGTTAGCCCATAGGTCCTAGCACGAGGCCTTGACATAGAAATTAAAGTATGATACTATACATTCCTTCATTATGAAAGAAGTTATTACATGTGATTATTTGAGTAGTAGAATATCCATGTGCATGTTTATATGGTAATGTTTGATTTATATTTTCCATATTATGTTCATGTTTATGTTTAAAAAGGATGTTTTTTTACAAATTAGTCGTTAAAAGTTTATTGCTTCCGCTAAATTATTTAACATCACTATGAATCTGAGCTCACCCCTTTCTTGTGTTTTATTTTCCTAGGATATGAAGAAGTTAGTTATGAGTGACTTACAGGCATAATCTTGGAGGCTTGGATGTTTATAATGGAATAAACTACTATTGTTTTTCTTTTTATGTTGTAATGTTGAACTTCATGTATGTAATCTAACTTCGAAGTCTCCTAAACTAATTGTTCTTTCAGGAAATTATTCCTTGTAATCCGGAAAATGTTATATATTAATGCACTAACTCTAGGTAACTAAGTTCGGGGTGTTACAGTTGGTATCATAAGAAGATTACAAATATCCTTGGAAACTAGATTAAGATAAACTATTATTAGAAAATATTACCCTAAGATAGAGTTTGAGGATTAGTATAGAAGAACTCCTAGAATTTTGGTAATGTAGATATTTTGTGAGTTTTCCAATCAAATACATTCTTATCTGGATACGAGAAGGTAGAGGCGGTTCTAACATAGATGTACCTAGGAGTAAAACCCGAAATCACCACTTTGAGCTAGACTCGAATGGGAACTAGTGCACGACAATAGGCCTTGCTTCCCTCTATTTACGACACTCCCAGGGGATATGTTTTGGGTTATTCTCATTTTCATTAGAAATCAACATGAAGGATTTACGATTATATACCTCCTAAAAGAAAATATTTTAATGATTATGGATTATATCCATTAACTATTCAATTTACATTAGGTATTTTACAAGTTTAGAATTATTCATTGCAATTCATAAACTGACCTAGTGTATTCCATTGTATAGAAATGGCACCCAGTATAAGGAATGTGAAATCCAGTAATACTTATGAACAAAAGAGTAAGAAAGATAATATATTTCACAGTATTAAGACAAAATTTAGAAGGGAAATAGTCTCCCTTGTATTATCAATAAATTATGAAATAGTATCATGTGTTTATAAGATATGTAAATAATTCTCTAAGTTATATGGTTTTGAAGGGAAGAAAGATATGAAAAGGATGAAGTGAGAAAGATGGATAATGGGAAGAGGGAAAAAGAGGATTTTCCCATATGTGATAATTGTTGAAAGAATCACCTTGGTAAATGCTTGAAGGGAATGTGAGTTTTTTATAAGTGTGTAAAAAAGGCCAGAAAGTATGTGATTTCAAGGGTAAGAAAAAAGTTCAAATGTACAATGCTTCATCTGCAAGGAGTTGGGACACTACCTGAATTAATGTGCAAATCATCAGAGTATACTCCAAATGCTGCTATTGGATAATAATATTGTTATGATACTACAGAAGATGAAGAGGAATGATTAGATTTCATACGTTGTGATTAAAGTATTGTGTCCTTTGACTATTGGATTAATGATGTGCATGTTATAATAATTTTAATGTATATAAGGATTGTACTGTAGTAATTTTTCATTAAGGGATTGAGATTGTGTGGAACCAAGAAAAGTGACTCATTAGTAGGTTAAATTTTTAGAAAATATATGGTTTTGAGAATGATAAACCATAATATAGTTCTAATATTGAGGTAGTGATTTTAGAATAATACATGATTGATTTGGATAAATTATATTGGATATTCTTGACTACCTTGAAACTGATTAATGATTTGTATATTCCATCATTGTTGTAGTTTACATCATTTTTGTATAGAAGGAGTATATTCAGTATTCTATAGGGAATAAGGTATCATGAATGTAATCAATAAGGTTTTATGGTAATTCTGGTTGTTGTAGTGTTTTAAAAAAATACATGATGAAGGTCTTAAAATTTATTACGTGGAAAAAAGGATCCAAATGGTTCTTACCATCCTTATAAATATTGTACTGTGAGTTTAGATAATAGTATTCTGGATAGGCCTAGTTTGAGAATATTTTTGGATTTCCATAAAAAGGACAACCTGGAGGTTGGGCGGCAACCCGTCACGTCTGACAAAGCTGCGAGACATGAACGCACAACCGACGGGTGAGATGGGTGAATCACCTACCAATGGCCCACGTGATATCATGGATTGAATAATATACTTTTTTAAAAGGTCTTCTAGATAAAATATAAATTCATTTTTTTGGAACCATATATGAATAGGATAAAGGGAATATTTTTTTATGTTTTATTATGTTTTAGAGTGAAAGATTTATTTGTGGTAGAAATTATTTAATGATGGGAACTATACAGTCATGTATATTTTTTTTTCACTTATTCTATGAAGAAATTAATTCATAGACTTTAGGTAAGGTATTTTAAAACTAAAAATGCATTATCCTAATACCTTATGTTTTGTTGAACAGATGATATTTTAAATAATCATAGATCGATGGCTTTGAGGCCCTCAATTATATAATTACTTATGAATGATGACCTCAATCCCTCCCTATAAATATTTAAGTTCATTATCCAATTATTTTTCTCTAATTTCCACTAATTTTCTCCTAATCGAGATCATAATTTGCTGGTGACTTTTTCATTCCCCTTGTCCTCTTATTATGACAAAATTTTATTAACCCAATTTCCAATGTGGGTTTTCCCACAAGGGTATTTTCTATTTTCAACCTTATATTTTTGAAGAACAATTTCAAATTTCAAGGACACAATTTATTGAAAGTGGGAATAATATAATACCCTAGGATTTCATAGTATATTATTTTTCAATGTAATTCAATAACATTCATAACACGCAACATCGAGTTCCAGCGCACCACGAATTACCAGACTAGCCCTTCAAAAGTGGATATGAATAGTATTAACTAAAATTTTAGCTTAGTATAATCTTTATAATTTTAGAATATATATTATGGTTTTCTTAGAGATATTTACAAAAATCCATTTTTTTCAAATAAAAGTAGTATTTTTTAAGAAATACAATTTCACCGACTTTTAATGGAGAACCAATTTTAAATCCAATATTTGAAACATTTATATATTCTATTTGACAAAATAAACTTCTTTTTTATATTTGGGACATATGAATTTAGTTTTAATAATTTTTTGTTGTTTTTCTGATAACTTTCATATTGGGGTGAATAGTGAAAATTGCTATATTTTAACTGAAAACAAATTTGTTAATAAAAATAATTTTTAGTGTTAAATTATAAATTTTAATGGTTTGGATGTATAAATAGATTATATTTTTACAATTTAATCCAATGTAATTCATTGTAAATAATTTCACCATGAAATAAATCATAAACAAGTATCAATCTTCTGTTAGTTATTATTTCTTAAAAACTTGTATTTTGGTTTTGACAATGGGAATTATTTTTAAACTAATAAATGATAATTCAATGTTTTGAATTTGGAAAAATAAACATAATTTTTTAGGAAGTTCGGACTACCGCCCCGTCAAAGTGATATGACTCGTTAATGACTTATGTGGGACATATATAGTATCAAGTTAATGATGTTATATATTATATTATAATATAATTATAATATAACCATTTATCATTATGTTTTAATTCCATTAAAATAGAAAATAAAATTAAAGTAGTGTTATTGCGTACGTAGAGCTTACCGTCTCCATGAACGGTGCGTTTCATTTCTTATCTCCAAATGTTATGTACTGTTATAAATTAATATAAAAACTAGAAATATATGATATATATGAAATCTAAATGAGAAATATCATTATATAGATAATGTAATTTTGACCACATTGACAATTTATAATTATAACATGTTCATTTTTGACTCAAGTTCCGAACATCGACAAATTGTCCGATATGAACTAAAATAATTAACTAATTGTTATAGTAAGTTAATAAGTGAAATAAAAGGAATAATAAACATGAAAATATTTTTAAGAAAGTATAAATTAACTTATGTTTATTAATAAGGAATAACAAGGAACAAATGAGTGAGTCATGTAGGACACATGGTAATGTGTTTCTTATCTCACTTTAAATTTTCTGAGATTTCCATTGTTCACCACTTATTTATTGCATGTGGGTTATTTTGTACTGCCATTTGATATATATTATTGTGATTCATTTTATATTCATGATATTATATTATTAATTTGGTGGTTATTGACTATTGTTCATACGAATCGATTGATTACAATGAGGTAAGGGTTATTTCCTCAATCTCATTATTATTCGAGATTGTTCATATGTATGTATTTTTAGGGATATACTAATCTTAGATACCCATATTTTATGAAAATGATTTAAAATGGAATATTTGAAGGTTTTATTGGTGGTTCTATTTAACTAGATCATCATTTTAAATGATTTAAATGTTTATCTTTCTAAACCCTTTTAGTTAAAGTCTATGTTTTCAAGATGATTTTAAGGATTAATTTTTATGGACATGAATGTATTGAAAAGATAAATCTTTTAAAAAAAATTCCAAATGTTATGGGACACATTGATTAAAATATCCCTTTTAAATTACTACCTTTATAAATTGTGAGAATTTTAAACGATTTCTTGATAAAGGGGTATATCTCTCAAGGAATTTTAGTTATCATTATCATATATGTCAACATATTTTAATGGATTTTAAACATGCTTGAAGTTGATTTATTATGATACAAATCTTCCTTATTGTATTTGATGTTTTGTGATATATTTGACTATGAATTTGTTATTTTTATATCATTCGTGCTTTATGGATAAAGTATTGACATTTCATATGATAGTTTTAATATGAATGTTTATGTTATATTTCATCCATTTCGTATGATGAATATATTGGACTAGTATGTTCTGGGTTGGGGACTTGTAGAAGTAAGTCCTCGAGGTTGGGGTCTGGTTACAGTAGACCCTCCGAGTTGGATTCCAGTTACAGAGGCTTTCCAGGTTGGAGTCCGGTTAAAGAGGCTCTCCGGGATTGATTCTGGTTACAGAGGTTCTCCAGGTTTTGGTTCGGTTATAGTTAACACATAGGTCTTGGCACATGGCCTTGACACAGAAATTAAATTCCAGGACTATACATTCCCTCATTGAGAAATAATTTTTACATGTGATTATTAGACTAGTATAATATTAATGTACATGTTTATATGGTAATATTTGATTTATTTTCACCATATAATGTTCATGTTTATGTTTAAAAAGACTGTTGTTTTATTACACATCTTGACTTAAATTTTTATATCTTCTTCTAAATTTTTTACCCTTACTAAGCATTTGAGCTCACCACTTTCTTATGTTTTATTTTCCCAGGATATGAATAAAAGTGATATAAAAGGAATAATAAAATTGAAAATATTCTTAGCCAAATAGAAATTAAGTTATTTTTATTATTCAGCAAGAACAATGAACCTACAAGCGAGTCAAGTCGGACACGTGGTAATGTGTTTCTTATCTCACTTTTAATTCTGTGAGATTTCCATTGTCCACCACTTATTTATTGAAAGTGGTTTATTTTGTACTACCAATTAATATATATTATCATGATTCTCTTTATATTCATGATATTTAGTTATTCATTTTGGGGGTTATTGACTATTGTTCATACGAATCGATTGATTGCAACGAGGTAAGGGTTATTTCCTAAATCTAATTATTACACGAGATTGGTCATTGGTTTGTATTTTTTGGGACATACATATCATAGATACCTATATTTTATAAAAATGATTTTAAAAGGAATATTTTATGGTTTTATTGGATGGTCTATTTAAGTAGATCATCATTTTAAATGATTTAATTATTTATCTTTCCAAAAAATTTAAATTAATGTCCATGTTTTCAAAATGATTTTAAGGATTTATTCATATTGACATGAATATTTGGAAATGATAATTATTTTAAAAATATTCAAAGTTTTATGAGACACATTGATTTAGAAATCCATTTTAAATGACTACCATTATAAATTTTTAGATTTTTAAATGATTTCATAAAAAAGGTGTATTTCTCTCAAAGCATTTTACCGATCATTTTCAACTATGTCAACATTTTTAATGGATTTTAAACTTGTTTAAAGTTGAGATATTATGATATAGATCATCAATATTTTATTGAATTTTTTGTGATATTTTTTTACTATGGATGTGTTATTTTTATACCATTCATGGTTTATAGATAATTTATTGACATTTCGTATACTAGTATTAATATGAATTTTTATGTAATATATCAAAAAAATTTATGATGAATGTATTGGAATAGTATGTTCTGGGATGGGGACCAGTAAAATTAAGACCTCTGGGATAGAGTCCAGTTAGAGAGGATCTTCAGGATGGAGTCCGGTTAAAGAGGCTCTCCTGGATGAATTCCAGTTACAGAGGTTATCCAGGTTAGGGTCTGGTTACAGTTATCCCATAGGTCCTAGCACGAGGCCTTGACATAGAAATTAATGTATGATACTATACATTCCTTCATTATGAAAGAAGTTTTTACATGTGATTATTTGAGTAGTAGAATATCCATGTGCATGTTTATATGGTAATGTTTGATTTATATTTTCCATATTATATTCATATTTATGTTTAAAAAGGATGTTTTTTTACAAATTAGTCCTTAAAAGTTTATTTCTTCCGCTAAATTATTTAACGTTACTAAGAATCTGAGCTCACCCCTTTCTTGTGTTTTATTTTCCTAGGATATGAAGAAGTTAGTTATGAGTGACTTACAGGCATAATCATGGAGGCTTGGATGTTTATAATGGAATAAACTACTATTGTTTTTCTTTTTATGTTGTAATGTTGAACTTCATGTATGTAATCTAACTTCGAAGACTCCTAAACTAATTGTTCTTTCAGGAAATTATTCCTTGTAATCCGGAAAAGGTTATATATTAATTCACTAACTCTAGGTAACTAAGTTCGGGGTGTTACAGTTGGTATCATAAGAAGATTACAAATATCCTTGGAAACTAGATTAAGATAAACTATTATTAGAAAATATTACCCTAAGATAGAGTTTGAGGATTAGTATAGAAGAACTCCTAGAATTTTGGTAATGTAGATATTTTTTTATTTTTCCAATCAAATACATTCCTATCTGGATACGAGAAGGTAGAGGCGGTTCTAACACAGATGTACCTAGGAGTAAAACCCGAAATCACCACTTTGAGCTAGACTCGAATGGGAACTAGTGCACGACAATAGGCCTTGCATCCCTCTATTTACGACACTCCCGGGGGATATGTTTTGGATTATTCTCATTTTCATTAGAAATCAACATGAAGGATTTACGATTATATACCTCCTAAAAGAAAATATTTTAATGATTATGGATTATATCCATTAACTATTCAATTTACGTTAGGTATTTTACAAGTTTAGAATTATTCATTGCAATTCATAAACTGACCTAGTGTATTCCATTGTATAGAAATGACACCCAGTATAAGGAATGTGAAATCCAGTAATACTTATGAACAAAGGAGTAAGAAAGATCATCTCTTTCACAGTATTAAGACAAAATTTAGAAGGGAAATAGTCTCCCTTGTATTATCAATAAATTATGAAATAGTATCATGTGTTTATAAGATATGTAAATAATTCTATAAGTTATATGGTTTTGAAGGGAAGAAAGATAAGAAAAGGATGAAGTGGGAAAGATGGATAATGGGAAGAGGGAAAAGGAGGATTTTCCCATATGTGATAATTGTTGAAAGAATCACCTTGGTTAATGCTTGAAGGGAATGTGAGTTTTTTATAAGTGTGTAAAAAAGGCCAGAAAGTATGTGATTTCAAGGGTAAGAAAAAAGTTCAAATGTACAATGCTTCATCTGCAAGGAGTTGGGACACTACGTGAATTAATGTCCAAATCATCAGAGTATACTCCAAATGCTGCTATTGGATAATAATATTGTTATGATACTACAGAAGATGAAGAGGAATGATTAGATTTCATACGTTGTGATTAAAGTATTGTGTCCTTTGACTATTGTATTAATGATGTGCATGTTATAATAATTTTAATGTATATAAGGATTGTACTGTAGTAATTTTTCATTAAGGGCTTGATATTGTGTGGAAACAAGAAAAGTGACTCATTAGTAGGTTAAATTTTTAGAAAATATATGGTTTTGAGAATGATAAACCATAATATAGTTCTAATATTGAGGTATTGATTTTAGAATAATACATGATTGATGTGGAAAAATTATATTGGATATTCTTGACTACCTTGAAACTGATTAATGATTTGTATATTCCATCATTGTTGTAGTTTACATCATTTTTGGATTGAAGGAGTATATTCAGTATTCTATAGGGAATAAGGTATCATGAATGTAATCAATAAGGTTTTATGGTAATTCTGGTTGTTGTAGTGTTTTAAAAAAATACATGATGAAGGTCTTAAAATTTATTACGTGGAAAAAAGGATCCAAATGTTTCTTACCATCCTTATAAATATTGTACTGTGAGTTTAGATAATAGTATTCTGGATAGGTCTAGTTTGAGAATATTTTTGGATTTCCATAAAAAGGACAACCTGGAGGTTGGGCGGCAACCCGTCACGTCCGACAAAGCTGCGAGACTTGAACGCACAACCGACAGGTGAGATGGGTGAATCACCTACCAATGGCCCACGTGATATCCTGGATTCAATAATATACTTTTTTAAAAGGTCTTCTAGATGAAATATAAATTCATTTTTTTGGAACCATATATGAATAGGATAAAGGGAATATTTTTTTATGTTCTATTATGTTTTAGAGTGAAAGATTTATTTATGGTAGAAATTAGTTAATGATGGGAACTATACAGTCATGTATATATTTTTTTTCACTTATTCTATGAAGAAATTAATTCATAGACTTTAGGTAAGGGATTTTAAAACTAAAAATTCATTATCCTAATACCTTATGTTATGTTGAACAGATGATATTTTAAATAATCATAGATCGATGGCTTTGAGGCCCTCAATTATATAATTACTTATGAATGATGACCTCAATCCCTCCCTATAAATATTTAAGTTTATTATCAAATTATTTTTCTCTAATTTCCACCAATTTTCTCCTAATCGAGATCATAATTTGCTGGTGACTTTTTCATTCCCCTTGTCCTCTTATTATGACTAAATTTTATTAACCCAATTTCCAATGTGGGTTTTCCCACAAGGGTATTTTAAATTTTCAACCTTATATTTTTGAAGAACAATTTCAAATTACAAGGACACAATTTATTGAAAGTGGGAATAATATAATACCCTAGGATTTCATAGTATATTATTTTTCAATGTAATTCAATAACATTCATAACACGCAACATCGAGTTCCAGCGCACCACAAATTACCAGACTAGCCCTTCAAAAGTGGATATGAATAGTATTAACTAAAATTTTAACATAATATAATCTTTATAATTTTAGAATACATATTATGGTTTTCTTATAGATATTTAAAAAAATCCATTTTTTTCAAATAAAAGAAGTATTTTTTAAGAAATACAATTTCACCGACTTTTAATGGAGAACCAATTTTAAATCCAATATTTGAAACATTTATATATTCTATTTGACAAAATAAACTTCTTTTTTATATTTGGGACATATGAATTTAGTTTTAATAATTTTTTGGTGTTTCTATGATAACTTTCATATTGGGGTGAATAGTGAAAAATGCTATATTTTAACTGAAAACAAATTTGTTAATAAAAATAATTTTTAGTGTTAAATTATAAATTTTAATGGTTTGGATGTATAAATAGATTATATTTTTATAATTTAATCCAATGTAATTCATTGTAAATAATTTCACCTTGAAATAAATCATAAACAAGTATCAATCTTCTGTTAGTTATTATTTCTTTAAAACTTGTATTTTGGTTTTGACAATGGGAATTAATTTTAAACTAATAAATGATAATTCAATGTTTTGAATTTGGAAAAATAGACATAATTTTTGAGGAAGTTCGGACTACCGCCCCGTCAAAGTGATATGACTAGTTAATGACTTATGTGGGACATATATAGTATCAAGTTAATGATATTATATATTATATTATAATATAATTATAATATAACTATTTATCATTATGTTTTAATTCCATTAAAATACAAAATAATATTAAAGTAGTGTTATTGCGTACGTAGAGCTTACCGTCTCCATGAACGGTGCATTTCATTTCTTATCTCCAAATGTTATGTACTGTTATAAATTAATATAAAAACTAGAAATATATGATATATATGAAATCTAAATGAGAAATATCATTATATAGATAATGTAATTTTTACCACATTGACAATTTATAATTATAACAAGTTCATTTTTGACTCAAGTTCCGAACATCGACAAATTGTCCGATATGAACTCAAATAATTAACTAATTGTTATAGTAAGGTAATAAGTGATATAAAAGGAATAATAAACATGAAAATATTTTTAAGAAAGTATAAATTAACTTATGTTTATTATTAAGGAATAACAAGGAACAAATTAGTGAGTCATGTAGGACACATGGTAAGGTGTTTCTTATCTCACTTTAAATTTTCTGAGATTTCCATTGTTCACGACTTATTTATTTCATGTGGTTTATTTTGTACTGACATTTGATATATATTATTGTGATTCATTTTATATTCATGATATTATATTATTAATTTGGTGGTTATTGACTATTGTTCATACGAATCGATTGATTACAACGAGGTAAGGGTTATTTCCTCAATCTCATTATTATTCGAGATTGTTCATATGTATGTATTTTTAGGGATATACTAATCTTAGATACCCATATTTTATGAAAATGATTTAAAATGGAATCTTTTAAGGTTTTATGGGTGGTTCTATTTAACTAGATCATCATTTTAAATGATTTAAATGTTTATCTTTCTAAACCCTTTTAGTTAAAGTCTATTTTTTCAAGATGATTTTAAGGATTAATTTTTATGGACATGAATGTATTGAAAAGATAAATATTTTAAAAAAAATTCAAAATTTTATGGGACACTTTGATTAAAAAATCCCTTTTAAATAACTACCTTTATAAATTGTGAGAATTTTAAATGATTTCTTGATAAAGGGGTATATCTCTCAAGGAATTTTAGTTATCATTATCATATATGTCAACATATTTTAATAGATTTTAAACATGTTTGAAGTTGATTTATTATGATACAAATCTTCCTTATTGTATTTAATGTTTTGTGATATATTTGACTATGAATGTGTTATTTTTATATCATTCGTGCTTTATGGATAAAGTATTGACATTTCATATGATAGTTTTAATATGAATGTTTATGTTATATTTCATCCATTTCGTATGATGAATATATTGGACTAGTATGTTCTGGGTTGGGGACTTGTAGAAGTAAGTCCTCGAGGTTGGGGTCTGGTTACAGTAGACCCTCCGAGTTGGATTCCGGTTATAGAGGCTTTCCAGGTTGGAGTCCGGTTAAAGAGGCTCTCCGAGATTGATTCTGGTTACAGAGGTTCTCCAGGTTTTGGTTCGGTTATAGTTAACACATAGGTCTTGGCACATGGCCTTGACACAGAAATTAAATTCCAGGACTATACATTCCCTCATTGAGAAATAATTTTTACATGTGATTATTAGACTAGTATAATATTAATGTACATGTTTATATGGTAATATTTGATTTATTTTCACCATATAATGTTCATGTTTATGTTTAAAAAGACTGTTGTTTTATTACACATCTTGACTTAAATTTTTATATCTTCTTCTAAATTTTTTACCCTTACTAAGCATTTGAGCTCACCACTTTCTTATGTTTTATTTTCCCAGGATATGAATAAATTAGTTATCAGTGTCTTGTAGGAATAATCTAGGAGGCTTGGACTTTTCTATGTGAATAAATAACTATTGTTTTTCTTTTCAAGTTGTAATGTTGAAGTTTATGTATGTAATCTATTTTCCAAGACTACTAAAATGATCGGTCCAATAGGACTTGATTCATGGTAATCATTATAATTTTATGTAATAATGCACAGACTTTGGGTAACTGGGGTCATGGCGTTACATTTACCATTCCCATGCCTTGATAAAATAATTCATAAAATAACTAATATGTCATTATATGTGTGTGTAATGAAACTCCGTTGTTTTTTTCCAAGTGATATCCTAAATCCCATAACTAGGATAAAACATGTTAGAAAATTTAAATAAAAAAGATTATAAATAAATTATAAAAGTTTATAAATGAAAATATAAATATTAGACATAGTAAATTAGTTTTATCAAATCAATAATGGGTTATATGGAAACAAACTAAACAAAGCTATAAATCCAACTCATAAATTCCTTTTGGAAAATCCCATTCCAAACCAAAAATCCACACATCCAACCATGGATGATTCATCATAATAAAAAACTACTCATGAGTATATTATAATTGATATACCATGTCTCTAAAATTGTAATAAAATATCATGTTCTATTACACCTTGTCACTGAGAACAAGGTCATATTTCTACCAATCCTCGTAATGCAATATCAACACACACCAGCAAGTATGATCCAAAAATATTTCCAATACTTTCATTCTAAACAAAAATGAATTCCAAATACATTTAAATAAAACTAATATTTTATTGAAAATGATTTTCCATAAATTATATATGGAAAATATTTTTTATTAATTATATTAAATTCATAATTCAAAGTACATTAAATAATAATTCCATAATTTAACACAAATCCACAAACCATCACTAATTAAGGGTTCTAAAATTATGGTCACAACTATTTTCAAATAAATTTCAATAAATTTACTCAATTTAAAACCAATACATAATGTTAAAAATTGATGAGTCAAGATTGAATCCCCCTACCTCATGTTTTATGATCAACATGATGAACCACACCAAAACTCCAATGGAACTGAGGAAAATCTCCAAAACATACCAGATATCTTCTCCCATATAAACAAAAAAATCCATATCACAACATATTTCATATCAAATACCATATATATATATTCACAATGAAAATTTTTATAAAATAACATGAGAGATGGACATGTATATCTAATGAGATCCCTGAAAATATATAAATAATGATGCATTACTATAAGAATCTGGCTTCAACGCACATAAGGAAGCCATTGGATCACCTCATGATATATTTGTAAATCCAATATTTACATAAGGAGTAATAAATAGGAGTTAAGGGTATTTTGAGAATAAAAATAAGGATGAAATCATGATCCTTAACAAGATCCAGTTCTTGTATCTTGATTTTAAATAATGTACGATTAGTCGTAGAGATAGTAAAATTATCTGCTAACTATATGACAACTACTACCTCATAAAAGAACCTCGCATGGTTGGATTGGATGGTTTCTATACCATGATCCAACCATTTAAAATCCCAATATCTCAGGAATCATAGTTTCTACTACGATTCCACACAGTTTGTATAAACCAGACACTCCACATGCACCTTCCCTTTAGCCTCTGTCCCACTATGAACAATTTAATACTGAGATTTTATAGTTTCTACAAATCATGTACCCCTCATGTATCTATATAAAAGACCCAAAAACATTATTAAATTCTTCTAAACCCTCCCAACATATCCTAATAATATTATATACTTAAAAACCAAAAAATATGTGTTACAAGATTGATATAGGGGGTGTTTCATAGTTAACATATTACAATAAATTCTATTTGGGGATTAATGGGTGAGGTTGTGAAAAGAAAACTCATGTTTTGGGGAGAAACATGTAATTAATTTAGGTTTATCCATCATTATAAAAAGATTGTGGGTCTGTAAAACTGACGCTGGGTCAGTCATGATGAAACAATGATGCTAATGGGGAAAAATGAAGTAAATTCTTAAAATTCATAATTAATGATATAAAGAAATAAATTTATGAATATTTTTAGGTATATCATTTACCAGATTCTTGAGGTTGTTCTAAAAAGTAATATGAAGTCATTATGTTAGAGGTGTATGGGAGGTGATGTATGGGATAATGATAATTGTGGAATCAATGGGGGATTTTACTATGCGATCTCAAAGGGAGTTAGGTATGGGATACTATGTATTTTTGTAGAAGTAATGAAATTCCAATAGCCATAAAAGAATCATAATAAGGTGATGTGGTGACGTAATATGAGATATAGTTATGTTTTTATAGAATAAGTTGGTCATGGATATCCTGAGTTATATTGAATATGGAATCGATGATGTAACATGAAAACCACCTCTAGTATGTCAATGTAGAAATTATGGATTTTTTTCAGAATGTGAATTCATACTTTTATGGAATCTGTATCACATATTGAATGACACACAATGTGAAATATTATAGTATATGAGAATCATATAGTGTAACACATGTTTCCCAAATCAATTTCATATCCTCAGTAAATATATGAAATCATATTCCAAAATAATTATAGTGTTTATTGGTCCCCATATAATAAAAGTGAATTTAACAAACAAAAAATTTATTAATGAATTTCACACTTTTTAAATAAATAAATTCATTTTTTAGTAATGATGTTTATGAAAACACATTAATTGATTTTTCCATTTCGAACAGTAGTATTCTCTGTAAAATTTTAAATGCATATGTGAAACATTTACATGGCTAATATAGAATTTTTACATTAACAATTAAGATTATTATATTATTGGTAACATAAAGTATGATTGGTAAAGATGGAAATTGTGATGGCCATATCCAGTAGAATATTACTGTATGAAGAAAATTTATTAGATCTTGATTGTGAGATAGAGTCACTAGGAATTTCCAATGACCTTCCATGTTTTTATATTCAGAAAATGAATTTGGATTTAAAATATCAAGGGGATATGTTTATTGTCATCAAGATTATGGCCCAACCCATTTACATTGAACCACCAAAATAACTTCTCACAATAGTATACATTAATATTATAGTGTTCACTATTGTAGTAATTGGAAATGAATCTACACCATAATAGTATTAATTTATATATTTTAGATTAAAACTATATTCTATATATTTTTCTCGTTTCTAATATCTATATTTAATTGATTAAATAATGAGCCTTATTAAAATTAGAGTATGATATAATGGAATAATAATGGAGTTGTTTGTAAAAATATATTTTCAATAAATATAGTCATCATTAATTAATTATTGAATTATGGAAATAAATAATATTATAATAAAATATTATGATTAAATAATTTTTAACAAATACAAATGATAATCTAATTTTTTGATGTCAAATATAATTTTTAATGGGTCAGAAAATAATTTTTTTCAAAACCCATTTACTTTTCAATAAATTTTTTTATTTCAAATTATAAAAAATCATACATGTAAATTATTTTTCTTAAATAAATATTATTTTAAAAATAATAAATTAAATATTATCCATCACTATTTTTTCATGATTTTTTGACCATTTTAATTTTTATGTAAAAATAAAATATAGTATAGATATATTGAGTGTATTATAACATGCTAATGGCCAAAATATAGTAACAAATTTCATTAAGGATTCCAAATATAAAAATAATATTTCCCCTTAAAAATGTGTATTTTAGGTTATTTTTTTAATTTTATACTCTCTTATGGTATCCTCCAAAAACTATATTATATTTTATTATTAAAAAATTAATTTTTTATAAACTCTAATCACTTAGAATTTTCAAAGGGAATTATATTAATGATCTAGATTAATAAAAAATTCAAATAATGAAATCTATTTAAATTTTTTAGATTAAATTTCTAAACCCTAGGGTAATGTATTTGGTTTTGTTTAAATTATCATATATTAACAGAAACTTATGTTTGGGAATTTAAAAATAACTCTCATACCTTTTTCATATAACCCTAACCAACCTCTTATTTATAATAACTATGAAATATTTTATCATGAAATTAATCATCCCATTCCATATATATATATATCCCTCATAATGGGTCATGGGTCTCTTAAGAATTTACTTGAAATCATTTTGAAACACCGCCTCAAGGTAATTAATCAACTCATTCTCCACTTAATTCAAGAACCAACATTCAATTATTCCATCTTTTATCTAGTAGATTATTTTGGGATATGTTTTCAAAAATACCTCATACTACCCATATTTTTTTCATTTGATTAGAGACACCATTTACTCTTATTAATACATCTCATTAACCATTATGTACCCCTATTTTTCTGCTGAAATTATACATTGATTTTTCCATTTCTATTACTTTTTTAAATATTCATTCTTATTTACACTCCTATGTAATCAGATATATGTTCTTCTACTTCATTGAATAGTTTCAAAAATTTATATAAATCAATCTACATGATCATGTGAAAAATATTTATCAATGGAATTTTAATTTTGTATGATTAATACAACCAAGTTATTTATATATATGATATGAAAATAATGTGTGTGCCAATAGAGTGATCCAAATACATCTATTAATTTTTATGTATAATGATATTTCATTTATAGGATAAGAGAGTTTTAATAATAACTTATGGAAATTTTTCCACCGTTTTATGATGTCTTCAATGTTATCCTTAACATATTTTTAGGATGTCATGTCTAATGTTGTCATCACATTCTCATGATGACATTATGCTATCATGTTATTTCAGGACTCATTATTCTAGATTAAAATTATCACACCTATTATGATACCATGATAATCTTCTTGGATAGAATTTATTTCATTACCAAATGGTATTAATTATTCACACAATTACATGGATTTAAAGCTCGCTCCATTCATAAGTATGTATACTTGTTTTCATGTGTAGTTTTAAATGTGGAATGGAATTTTTGGAACATGTTAATGAAATGTTCGATAATATTATATAATCCATGTATCATGTTGAAATATATAACATCATAAAGTAATTTTTTAGAAAAATAAAAACATATTTTTATATAATTTATGTGTATGTTTATGTTAAAAATATATCTTTTCCACAAAAATAAAGTAATATATTATATACATGCATTATGAAAGGGTAAAGAATTTTTAGCACTTTTAAATATTTTAGGAACTATTTTATAGTTAATAATTGTGTTAGTTGGATATTCTGAGGCTTCTTGATCGTTGGTGTATATATAATAAAATTATAAATATATTATATTACACATGATTAATTATTTAAAAAAATGAAGTATCTCTAAAAAATTTCTCATATGAAAAATATGAGGACATTATTAGGTGTCAGAATATGTTTTCACCCCATATGTTATATAACCTTTTTTTGAGTCATGAATATGGGTACATTTCATGTGAGGTTAACAAACATAATATTTAATATGTATTTTTTCCACAAATAATTGAATATCTCTCAAATGGTGCATCATTGGTGAAATAAGAGACACCTGTTAGGTTTGGGATGTGGTATTTACTGATCGAGGGGCATAACATTTATGCATAGCACTTGTCAGTTAACATCACACATGATGATAACATCTACAATAATAAATTAATTAATATTTTTAATTTAATTAATTCATTTTTTAATTAATTATTAAGCTTTCTTCTTAAAAACTTCACTGTAGAGAGCACCGTTGATGACACCACATCAATATATAATATTCAAAATACAACAGTTATGACCAATTTGAAATATTTAATGATTTTTTACAATCATCCATTGACAATATATTGAATAATGAAATAAATCATCATTTTCATTTTCCAATATTTAATGATGTCTGTTGGTGGAATTTTAACCGTGATAATGATGAATTGTATTTGATAATAATAATAATAATAGGTATTGTTTTTTATTAGGATTATTATGAAATCTAGAATATAATATTATTCTAAGATTATTTTAAATATATAAACATTTGAGTAATCTATATATAAGTTTTTAAATATACGTGTTCGTATAGATTCAAATATATAAATAAAATTATTATATATATATGGGTGTCATATATATATATGTGTGTGTGTGTGTGTGTGTGTGTGTCTTTCTGTCTGTGTGTGAGTGTCTGTGTGTGTAAGGGTGTGTGTATATAGGATGTATGCATATATGATGACTATTTTGATAATTTATTTAATAGATAAATAAATGTGGCTAAATGAATATTTTTTGAAAAAATTACTTTTTTTCTAAAGGGGGTGTCATGGCTATTAATAATATAATAAATTAAAAAAATAATAATATTGAATGAATAAAGAACTTATTTTATGATTGAATATATATATATATATATATTGTAGAAGAATGGGTTTGTAGAACATCACCTGATCCACCTCTCCAATTATAAATATCATTTTCTTAATTTTTATTTTTTAATATTCATTATTATTCAAATTTCTCTATTCAATAACATCAGTTTTATATATCGGATTGACATATTTACGATACCATTGGGTTTATTTTGATGAAAAAAATATAAAGCCTTTTTTATTTTGGAATTTTATATGGTATTTCTAAAAAAATTATTCTCATTTTTTTAGATAATGTAAAATATTACACAATCATACATTACTAAAATATCATATGATAATTTTCCAATATTAATAAAGATAATTATGAAAATTATGAAATTATAAAAGTTCCATTTCAAAATTGATAATTCTAAATTATTATAAAATGATAATTATGTAATTTTAACAATGATAACTATAGAAGTTTATGAAAAAATAATTGAAACATTTAATAGAATTTATAATGAAGTATAAAATGATAATTCAAAAAATTAATCAAAGGATATTTGGATGGGGATTACATAGGAGAATAATATAGAATAATCAAATGATAATTTTTAGAAAATATTATAAGATAATAATTAATGTGTGCATTTTGTAAATAATCGAATGATAGTTTATTATCAATGGATAATTTCTTGAATTATTGAGGGATAATTTTTTGAAATTATTAAAAATAGTGACACTAATTTATCAAAGGTTGATTTATAATAAAAATTAAAAAAATGAATTATGAATTATAATATGTGAGTAACATTATTATAATATATTTATACAAACTACTCAAATGTAATTATTATAAAATTATCAACTGGGAATGATATCATGTTATTATTGGGTAACTATAAAAATTTCATGCATAATTATATGGTTTCAATAAATTATAATAATATGTAATTACACAAGTATTATTGAAATATTTTAGAGATATAAATTATCACACATGATAATATAATTATTCTTAAAAAATATATTTTGAGTGTGTTTATTTTCCTAAATGATAATTTTGAAATTATTCATGAATGATAAAATATCATCGTATGTGATATATTAAGGACGTTTTGGAAATTATCAAAGAGATAAAAAAGTATAATCTCATGTTGAATTTTATTTATAATTTAAATAAAATATCTATTTGGGTTTTATGGACCCTTAGTGAAATCTTAGTGTCAACATTCATGATAAAATTATCGTGAACATGAGTTATTGACTATTTTGGATTCAACACCAACAATCGAAACACATTTAGTGGTTTCTCATTGACTTTGACATCGAAGGAATTGAGGTATGGAGTTACATATTACATTGGGATCTTGTTATAGAATTTTCCTTTGTTTTATTATCTTATTGGGAAATTTGATATCCATTATCGAACTATGATAACATGTTAGTGTCTGTATGCATATCTAATTGAATTTTATGTACCTACTGTAAGAGAACATTTATGAATGAGAGAATCCATGTTCATTTTTATAAGAAATATTTTTATTTATGATTATTCAATATGTTATCAAGATTTTTAACATGATAATTGGTGTTGATATGATTCTATAGTTATTTGTATGTTTTATGTTGGGTTGTGGTTGGTTTGGAATTGTACCTATGATATAGGTGGACTTGCCTTGGATAGATATCCCTCAAGGGTGATCATGAATAGATGCAGCATATATCTTGATGATGAGAAATAAATATTAATAAGGAATTGATTCCTAGTGTTTCTTGACATTAGATAACTAAAGTCATGAGTTATAAGACTCGTATGTGTTGATCATGGGGCATGAATATCATGAGTCATCATGCCTAAATAGAAACTATGGATTATTATGGTCTATGTGATAATACATTGAGATAGAGTCATGGGATGATGTACTACTATGTTCTAACATGTAGGCATGGGTCCACTAGAACTATCAATAATATTGTGGCTACATTAGACATTGATACATTTCCATCACTGTTATGATGTTTTGGTAGAATGTAGCAAAAGCTGGTATGGTTGGGGGTTTGTGGAATCTTTATCAGAGCATGACCGATTAGTTATGTAGTGATTGTATATGATTATTATGAATTGATATTTATTATGGAATACACCATTATATATGAGAAATTATGGTTAATAACACATTGTTGGTTTCGTACTGAGTCTTGTACTGACACCATACTCGAGAAGTTCGATGCAATATAGATTTCATAAGGGTTCTTGTGAAGGAAAATGGGACTTTTTTGAACAGCTAATTCTAGGAGTTACAATCTAGTAAAAGTATATGATACACCTAAATGGTCCTAAAATTTATTTACTGACCTTTTCTAGTACATATTAAACTATTTTATCTTTCTATGTTTGGATCATCTTTATTTATATGCAAATAACTCCATATTAAGTTTCCTAATATTCTAATCATATTATTTAATGCAATTGTTTATGTTGAATATTGATCATGTGACCTAATAAAAATGGTATATAATACACACCAATGAACATAAACCCTCAGTTCTAGTTGATAGCCTCTTTCATATGACGAGGTGTGCATGTGTTCATGTGACCATTCGGCTTGGTCATTGTGGTTCAATTACTTATGTTAAAAAATTCTTATCATATAATTTTGGATTCATTAAATTTATATTCACTTTTCAATGGTACGGGATAAGATAAAAATGATATAGGATTGTTGAGGATCATTCATGAGATCTATGAAAGTTCCTCACTATCACAGTATAGTGTATCTTCAATTTCCCATAAATAGGTAATTATTATTTCTTCTTCTTTCCTATGGTTATATAGAACATGGGTGATGATAATAATGTGGATATTCTATTTATAGAGAGTTGGATTCATTTTGGAATCAGTAATAGTGACTTCTGTTAAAATTCTCTATATACATTCATGTTGTTGATTATAAAATGTGTTCATTAGTAAAATGCATATTTTATTTATCTCTTCCTAATAGTTCCATTATTTGATATATCTATTTAAATATGGTGTGATATATATTTATTATCTTTACATAGTTAAACTAATCATGTTCTTGGGATACTATACATATGTTGACTATTACAAACATGAAGTGATAGAAAAAGGGTTATTGCTCGTATGGGTATACCATGGGTTATGTGTAGAATCCTAGAAGATCAATGTTTGATCTCAAATATTTCTTAGTAAAACATTTTTTATCTCATTTAATAATTATATTGTAACACAATGAACATATTAATTTTCAAATGTAATTGCATTTCATTACAAAATATGTCACCTTTAGTCTTATGGAACAACCTATAATGAAGGATAAAATTCATCTTCAAGGGATTAGGATTTAGCATTACTAATGGACGTGTATGAGAATGCAGCTAGGATAAAGCTCATAATAGGTTTGATGCTAGTTTGATACCCTAGTATCATGTTGAACCAATTAAGATAATGGGTCTCAATGTAAAACTAGATGACTTGGTGTTTGATGTTGTATTTATTGATATAAAATTTTTGACAATATATCTCCTCATTGAGATATTTATTATTATATTGACCAAAAAAGACATCAAAATATATCCATATAGAGTGAAATGAACCAATGAATGAGGTTTTATGTTGAGTACCTATAGTCATTTGACAATATGAAGGAATATGCACAAGTGAATTTTTATATTGATGTATATGGTCAAAGAAATAATAACCATGTTCAAATGCATCATGTAAGATTCCTTAGTAGGAGAAATGACTCTTTGGGATATTAGTGGATGATTTGAGGTATAATTTCGCATAGAACAAGGGTTTTATGACTTATTGCAATTTGATGATGATATCCTCACATTGTGCACCAAGTGATGCCTATTTAGCAGTTAGAACATATGTGTTTTGTCTTACTGGAATGACTAGCTAGAGGTAAACCTATAATCATATGGTTGGTAGACAATAATGATGTGATCAATATATATTGGAGATTGTTAGTCCCTATATCCATAACAAGGAAGCTGATAAGCGATTACCATTAAACTAGATGGTAATCACATCCTGGAGCAACAACGATGTATAATTACATTACATGGTAGTTTTGGTGTTACTCAATAAATATATTCATTGCTAGTTTCTTCTCCAGTTATGTTACCTATCAACGGATGAAGGCTATGATTCAGTTTTTTATGGTTGTTACAGCTACTCCTAATACATATGTGGATGTTGGATTATATCAAAATGGTCTTTGTTTTCTAGATTCTTAAGACCCTTTGAAGTTTTGTATCTTATTGGGTGATCTATAAAGACCCGGAAATCCATTGGAAATATTTTTTTTAAATACATGGGATTTTTACAAGTTTGAAAAAGTTTACGACCCTTGATTCTGAGGCCCGTTGTGCCCAGAATCAGTTTCTAATGTTTTGTTCGGGTACATTCAGTAAACGTACGAGAAGGTTTTTATAACAATTGGACAGGTGCTCGAAATTTAAATTAGAGGGTACCATTGAACTTGCGTCGCCAGTTTTCGTTTAAGAAGACTTTCACCTCGATGGTAGTTGGTCGAGAATAAAAGTTAGTTTTTGGATTTTTATATAAATTTAAAATAAAATAAAGTTCCATACACTTTATATTATTTTGATACGACTTTTGGTGTGTGGTGGTTAAAACCTATCCATGGAGGTTGGAGGTGAGGGCCACCACACCTTAACATCCCATGAGAGGTTATGGTGGTGGGGCCCACCGAAACTCAACATCTCATGTGAGTATAAATTAGGTGGGGACCACATGGGGCTTAAACCCCCTATTAATGGGAGGAGAGGAAGACCTGCCGACTCCCTTCATTAATGAGTGGGGGAGCCTTTTGACCTCCCCATTAATCAATTGCGCCAACGCGTGTTATTTAAATAAAGGGAGCCTCTTGACCTCCCCATTAATTAATTGCGGCCTCACCATGAATTTATTAAGGGGAGCCTCCTAATTTATTTCTCTAATATGGAATTGTTGTGCCAACAAAATAATAGACAACTGATATTATTTTTGGCATGGAGATTCTAATTTGGTGGGAGCTCTGAGAGGAGAGCTTGGGAGAAAAGAGGTTCACACAACAAAGAAAGAAGAATGAAGAAGGCTGACAACAATATTCCACGGACTTCTTCCCCGGTTACCTACCGACGTGGTGCCACATCTACAACTGTCGTGCGAACACAGAAGTGGAAGCATGTGGCAGACGCGATGAACGATGACTACGTCTTCTTCCCACAACTTCACCGTCGACACCCGACAATCTATGTAGGGGATTATTACATGTTTATATACCTATTCCTTATCACTTTCAATGATTGGAAAAGAATTTTTATAGGTGAATTGTTGACCATATTCTTCTCTTGATGAGCCTTTTGTTTTCACCATTAAACGTGGTGGGTGTCGGCCAACTATCATGGCCCCACTCCCACCGCCGATCTCTTGTGATGTTTCTCCATCTTGGAAACATAACAACGATGAGGCCATTGTTGTGTAAATGAAATGGTTGGGCTACCCACAGCCTCTGTGAACCACACCGCCAAGGCAGTGCCCCATGCGCATTGGCCAAACCTACACCCTACCCATTGCCCAAGCCGCCTACCCGTGGCCTCCCGACAAGTTGTCTGCGCCAACACGTGCATACCACATGCTTCATGTGCGCCCCTCAGCCTTCCTTCATGCCGTCGCACCCCGTGCCACTTGCCTTCGCCTGCCCGCGGCCAGCTCGGCGCCCAGGACACATGCCTGTGGCTTCCTGGTGCGCTTCCCGGCGCCCAGCCGGCCTCCCGTCACGCTGCCTGGTGCACTGCCTGACGCCCTGCCAGCCTCACAGCCTGCTGCCCGTTGCACAACCGGCCTCCTGGAAAGATGTCGGGAACCCGATCGGCCTCCCGACGCGCTCCCATGCGCCCGATGGCCTCCCGGCGCCCCGACCGCCTGCTCGTGGCCTCCCGACATGCTGTTCACGCATCCCCATGCCTACTACGTCTTGCCCACGCACCGCATGGCCTCCCTGAATGATGTTGCACCCCATGCCACCTGCCCGCGAATGCCTGAGGCCTACCCGCACCCCGAAGGGGTGCCCACTGGCCTCTGAGCCGCCGGCCTTCTGAGCCAACCAGCGACATCCCTTGAGACATCGCTGGCCGAACCAGCTCAGCCTCCAAGGCCGAGTCGCCGAACTACACCCCTTGCGGCTCAGGACGAACCGGCCCCGGCCTTCGGGCCAAGCTGCCTATGCAGCGGCGTCCTGGCCGAACCACCCTCACAGTCCACTAGGTCGGGCCTATCTGACAGGTTTGAACCTAACAGGTTGACCCGCCCAACGTGTTGGGTCAGACCGAATGGGTTGGTCCTAGTTGACCCAGACCAGGTTGGCCTAGACTGGGTTGGGCCAAGTCGGCCTGACCGGGTCAGACCGGACCGGGACCCATTACCGACCATGTTACTTCATTTGGCCATAACATTGCCACCGAACGACCATTTGGCGAACGGTCAATGGAAAAGGTTTTCATGGATCATGACAGTCCCTTGAGTTTACCCGACTAGAGTTCGAAATAATATTGAGATACAGTCAGGTTGGATCATACACGAATCCAACCGGGACCCCAGGACTAAAAATATAATATTTCACATATCAAGCATCTGATTGACATGTCATATATTGTGTTGAGACCCCTATGATGAGATAGAACATTGAGATATTTTTTCATGGGACTTGGTGGTAGTTGACGTGTCAAAATTTTTCTTGAAGAGCTGGCCCTCCTGGAATCAAGTGTTCTTTGTAGAAACCCTGGGGCTGATTTTGCACTAATGACTATTCATGGATCATGTGTTGGTCCAAAACTTCTAACTTCTATTCTTGGATCATGCGTTGGTCTGACAGAATAGCTGGACCTGGATCATGTGTCGGTCCGACAACTCTGACGACTGTTCCTAGATCATGTGTTGGTCTGACAGTTCTGACTTTTGTTCTTGGATCAAGGGTTAGTCCGGAAGAATAATTGGTCCTGGATCATGTGTTGGTCCAACATCTTATATGATTCAGTGGCTACATCTGATCATCTCAATCTCTCAATAATTTTTTTTACCTATGTGAGATGAGTCATTAAATCTTGTGTTTCCACGTGATTGAGATGGATTACTTGATAACATGGGTATATTAATGGCCATATACCTATGTGGGGTTATCTATTGATTTCAAACTGATGTTCTATCCTTGTTGGATTTTCTGAGACCATGAGTGTCTCGGGGTCCCGACTGAATATTTTCATACTCATCCCTACACGAGTTATGCCCACACCTCGTTGTGTTGGATGCAGACGACGGAAACCGTTGACTGAGGCTGAGTAGCAGGATTAGATGGTACCCAAAGGTGGACCTTACGATGAGTCGGTGCACAGATGAGACTGGAGGATGTGGAGTTTTGAGGAGGCCATATGTACTTACCCATCTGGTAGAAACCCCATAGAACGATCTGGTGGCTGCTTTACTTTTTTCATTTGTACTTGTACATTCCTTTTGGGCTTTTATTTCTGGCCCCTTAACGTTTTCAGCACTCTTTTAAAAACAGAATTACTTAGAGTTCTCCTTTCAACTCGTACTCTATTGTGTTATGTTACTCTATATAAAGGCAATTCCATCATAGTTTTAGGGAATTACTCCTTTGGTGCTAGTCGCCATCCCCTGGCCTATGGAAGGCTGGCCTGGGGTTGTCACGACACATGCCTCGGGGGATGGGTTGTGACATGATATAACAATGTCCTCTGACTTCATACTGATTAGATAGACTCACTCATTATATGAACTTAGAATGCACTATTTTGAGAGATATGATGCCTATAAGGATTTCTATTGTTAAATTTATCATATTGGGAAACAAATTTTATATTTCAATTTGAGTAATCAATAAAAAACCTAGGTCCCAACAGAGAATCAGAATGACGCACCATCCTTATTCTAAATGATAGTCCATGAATAATATACACATATTTGAGTATATTATTATATCATGCATCATATAATTTGGTGGAGAATTGTATGATCAACATTCCTTTATTGCTTTGACATTCAATAATAGTTATTATGCATCATTTTAGATGGACCCTTATTATAAGGCCCCAGCCCTAAACCTTACTTAATCTTGAGTTATTACAAGATTACACATTGAGGATCTTTTCAGGTTTAGAGTTTTAGAGAATTAGATCTTGAAACTTGCATTACATTCCACCTTTAAACAAATTGGTTACATAAAAGACATGATTCATTCTTCCCTACAACGGAAACATATTTAAAATAAAATTTGGATTCTATCTTGACACATCCTTGACTCTATCATCTTATCATGTACCTTTCCCGTGACCTGTGAAAAACATTTCAAAAACATGGGATGAGCATAAAAAGCTCAGTAAGGGTTATAAAAATATGGAAAGGAAACATGAGTTCATATATACATAAGAATGAAATCATACTTTACCCATAAAACAAAGGCACATTCATACCTCATCAAACCATGAATAAATCATAGAAATCATAAGACAAAAAGGTAACTTGAGGCATTCTTAACATTCTTACATAGGGAGTAACCCTCTTGGTTACGTTTGGAATACCCATCACAGTATATTCCCTAAATCTCTTCGGAGAAACCTTAACGTTTCACTCCTTCACGTTACCCAATGCATTGGAGAGCTATATTGGGCTCACCCGCCCTTAGTTTATCATGGAACCACCCGTTTTCATAACAATGCCCAAGAACCATAACATAAATGTATCACATAAAACATGCATAAAGGAAACATAACATTTCCACATTTCAATCACAATATAACATTTTAGTATATTGAAATAATGAATCCATTCAAAAAGAAATCATTTCCAAAACCATTTAAAACATTTAATAAAAAGATTTTTGAATCAAAGTTTCCCATACCACCTTGAAGCTTAAAATTTTAAACCATTAATATCCATATAAATAAATACTTAAAACCATTTTGAAAACATGGATATTAATAAGAAAAAATAATTAAAACATTTAAAATGATATTTTGGTTAAAGGGGTTTTACCAAAATTAGAGACACTTGAAAACAATAATTGAGGAATAACATTTAGTCAGAACTTTATAATATCATGAGAATAAATGGATTCATGATATAATACTCCAAAGGACAGTATATACACCATATAAGAGTGAATTGGTGCATAACAACAATGAACCCTCAATAGAAAAGTCAAATGTGATGAAATCCCTTATAAAGAAGGTATCCTTAAATTAAGGACAAATCAATCTGAAAAATATGTGTGAAAAATATAAATACACCCAATATAAGTGGATATTAAGTTTACAACAATAAAAGGTCATTCACACATATTCAATGGATGACATATTCAATGACTACATGTTGAACCCAAAGAAATCGAAATTGGGTTAAAAAGTTCCCTTGACAGCCTAACGACATCACATCAAAATGAGTTGTTGAGAGATAAAAAGAGTATCTCATCACTTGGAAATAAAATTTATATCAATAAGGATATATGAGAACATATCCCAGCATAACAATATGTAAATTAAATGACCCAACAAAATAAGTCTTTTAAAAAAGAGGAGGGTGAAAGGTTCCCTTACCGACTTGGGTATCTTTCAAAACATACACCCCATGAAAGAAGGACAATAGATAATTGATGTAAATACTCATAAATGAAATTATATTACTCAAATAGTAGAATAATGGGCAGTACATACACCACTCAATGGAATTGTGGCAAATGTAGCATAAATCTCAAGTGAATAAAAGTGAGATGAAAAATCCCTTACGAAAACTCGGCAGCCTAACAGCGCCACATAAAACTTCCGAATATGGATTGATGAGATCAAATAGGGTATCTCATCACATTAAAATAAAATTTACAGCAAGATGAATATAAAAGAACATCCCCCAACATTACAAATAAGATCTTAAAAGAAGTTACATAAAGGAGAGTACTTAAAAAGAAAGAGAGAGGTTAGATCTCTTACGAAAGTTCAGCAGCCTAACGGCGCCACTCAAAACATCCAAAATGGATTGATGAGAGAGAATAGGGTCTATCATCACATGAAAATAAAAATTAAAGTAAGTTTAATATAAAATATCATCCCAATAACAAGAAAGATGAGCTTTAAAAGGAATGACATAAAAGTGTGTACATAAAAAGAATGAGAGGAGTAGGATCCCTTACCTCGGGTCCGACTTGACTCGATCGTTCTTTAATCTCATGAATAATAAACTTGATTTAATTTAAAATTCCTTAAGAACATTTTTCAAGTTCATTATTCCTTTTATATCACTTATTACCATGTCATAAACATTATGTAATCATTTATGTTAATAATATTTGTTTTGTCGATATTTGGATCTTAAGTCGAAAGTGGACTTCTTACAATTACATGTTGTTCGTGTGGCCAAATGTTTATTATATCCAGAATTTTATTCATGATGTAGATATCATATATTTCATATATATCCAGTACATTCATGAATTTATAACATTACATAATCATTTAGAGGTAAGAAATGAAATGCACCGTTCATGGAGACGGTAAGCCGTACGTACGCATGAACGCTACTTTCATTTCTATTTCGTATTTTATAAAATTGAATAATAATGATATAAAGGTATATTATAATTCCAGTATAATATCATATATAATATCATAGTTCCATCCTTTATACGTCCCACATATGTTATTTAATGAATCAAATCACTTTGAGGGGGCGGTAGTCTGCACTTCCTTAAATGAAGATATCGCGTTTACCCATAATGGAAACCATAAAGGTATGCCCAAAATGAAAAAAAACAGAAGATTAAGGAAAAAATAAACATATTATATATCATATATAAAAAAAGTGACATCATAATGTCCACCTTTTAAGGTGTTAAATGAGTATTGAACAATCATCATTTCGGGAGGCAGAATTTCACCATCCACGGAAACCGTATGTTCTTTAACCATTTGATGCAGTTGTGTGCGAGTGTAGCTCGAATAAATATTATAACAACATCCTAGTATATTTAATATAATGGTGTTATTACAAAAGAAGTAAATAAAAAGAGTTTATGGGGTTGGAGAAGCAAAATAAAAGAAATGAACATGAGAGAATGAATTACCTTTAAAAGTGTAACTCCTTTTGATTTGAGCCTAAAGGCTTCATTTGAAAGGATTCTACCCAAAAGGAATCCTCTGGGATGAGGAGAGGGATGTGGAGAGAGTAAATGGGCATGGGTTGGCCGAGCCAATGGCTTGAGGAGTATGTGAAATGAGGTAGAGGTGGGGGCCTTTTATAAGAAGAGAGGAGGGGCACTTTTGGAAAGTAAGAAATATTACATTATTTGAAAATGTGTTTCGGTTTTAAAAGGTCCCACATTGATATAATTCGTGGATAAGGTGATAAGGTTTCGAAATACACCCATCTAATAAGTTTTTGACATGTTTAGGTCATAGAGTTTACATTATATTCTCATTTTATTTAAATCATCAGATAATGATGTCATCGATGCATCATTATGATGTCATATATAATTTAATTGATTTAATGTCTAAAAATTATAAAAAAATTAGTATGATGTATGAAATCTTTTTATCTTTCCAATTAATATTTATAATAAAAAATCTGACTTGTATAACCCCACTGAAAAATTGTATTAGTAAGACATATCATGTTTGTGTCATTTTTACTTTTACATTAAATAAAACGTTATTTATGTCATTTCCCAACCAAAGTGGCTCAATGGGGTCCCCAAGTTGACCCATGGCTTGTCTTGGTCGGCCATTACACATCAAATGAGGTTAGGACATGTGTAAAGTTCATTTCATATTATTAATACATTATTTTTACCTTAAACTACACTAATTACCTCTAATCACGATTAAAAACTTAATAAGTTACTATTCACCAAAAAATTATTTTTATCCCATTGAACCACATTTTAATTCTTAATGACAACCATGTATGTCGGATTTTCTAAATTCAAAACACAAATATGGAAAAATTTCATTTAAACGGAAAAATTAGTTTTTATAAGTACCACTTAGTGGTTTCACTATTCATCAAATATTGAAGTTTTTCAGGAAAATCCCAACAATTCACCCTAAGCTATATTTGATATTAAGAATTCAAAAATGAAGTCAATTTTACAAAATTAAAAACATATAAGTCACATTAATTAAATTAATAATTAATTCCCGCTGTCAGAACAAATAGCGTGTCTTTATGAAACAATAAGTATCAAAAGATTGACACTAGTTTAAGTCTGATTTCAAAGTGAAATTTATTCAAACGACCACTATTGGATTTAATAGTAAAAATATATTCTAATTTCACTTTAAAACCACTTCAAAATATAATCTAATCATATAAATAAATTAGATTAAAAAGAGGTTTTGAATTAAAATACAACATTTTACACTATTCATTAAAAAAAATGTACTTTATCGGAAAGATACCAAAAATTTACACAAAGTAAATTTTGATGTCCTGATTCTTAATAAGAGTTTTATTTGGTCCAAAATAATGTTTAAGATTGAACAAAACTATATTTAATGATGGTTCAACATCAAAAGGTGATAAGTGAACCTTTAGTGAAAACTAGGGCATATACGCCTAAAATTGAATTCTTTCCGTATTTTAAGCCTTTATCTTTTATTGGATAAATGTAAAAACATTTAAAAACATACATAATCATATTTTAGTTATTTCTATCCATTCCCACCAACACAACGTCTACATGTTAACTACCATTTAAAATAATATTATTTTATTATTAGAGTGCAACGTAAGATTCCCAAGAAACTCATTGTTGCGTGTTGGGTAGGCCATCGAGCATAGAATCCCCTTTAAAGTCATATTAATATTTTATTAACCAATATGGATAAATATGAAAATTTCATATTCTTTATTTACCTGGGGTGTTACATCCTTCCCCCCTTTTGGGAATTGCATCCTCGCAATTTTTAAAATTGAGCTTGGAAACATCCTTGAACGTCCCACATCGGAACAAGAGTCGGTAAAACACTCACTTTAAAATAAAGGAAGATAAGTACAGAGGTCACCCGAGTTAACCCATACTAGTATTCCATGTAGAAAAACATGGACATGGAAGAAAAAGAAAAGGGTCATGTTGTTGAGGGAGAGTGATAGTAAACATGTCTGGGAGAAAGTTAACAATTAGAAAATCACAAACTTGTGATGGGTTAAATGGTATTCGATTCCCCAGTAGGAAAAGCTAATAGACAACATTTTTGTTTTAAGTTACTTTTTATTGAGGAATTTATTCATAAGGAAACATAATCACTTATCATGTTGACTTTCAACTTTTACTAGATTCCTTAATCAAACTCATATTTTTTCCAAAAGACGAGTACTTAGGGAGACTTGTTCGCATTAAGAGTACTATAATCAACTTCTAGAGAATCTCCTAATACACAAAAGAGAACTATATACATCCCATGTCTTTAGGCTTTAACCAAAACCAAAACCAAAAAGGTTAGTACAAGGTCAGATAATCCAAAAAAGGAAAACCCATTAAAAAGATAATCTATTCTTAATCTCCAAAATTTGTCCAACAAAACCCAAAGTTCAACGAGGACTATCCAATAAAAAATTTGTCCTTAAAATTCTTCAATGTAAACCAATATAAGATTGAAACCCAAATATTTGAAGGATTTAGTCACATAGTCTTCCAAGTTAAATCGTAACATTTATCTCCAAACAACATCAGTTACTCCTAAAGTCTTGTATTGAAAAGTAATTAACCTAATCACATATCCTCTATGATAGGTTAATCATTTTCATAAATAAAACAAAATAAACTTACTCTTAAAAAAAGAATCAGTAAAACTAACCAGGGACTTCACGTAGTCCAGTGGTAGGTGATAAATACCATTTGCACTTTGATTGTGGGTTCGATTCCCGCAGCTTTGTCCGACGCGACGGGTAGTCACATGGTCTACGTGTTGTCCTTTTTCCAAAACTATATTATTCTCAAATAATTCCCCAAAAAGGGATAAAATCATCAAAAATAACCATAACATAATTTAACCTCAATTTTATCTCATGCCTTTCACTTCAATCATAAAATATAGTAACCCATAATTACCTCAAAAGTAAGGATCATATAAACCCAAATGGTTCTTTATAACTATGTCCACAAAGAAAAGATAACTATTACTTGAATAAAATTTTCCTATATTAAACATCAGGGTTACACATAATATAAAAAGTCTTCAAATGTAACCCCATCATCAAAAGAGACTTAATACTCTTAAGAATTTCACCAGAACTCTTGATGCCCTTATATGTTGACATCTTACTCATTCAACATTCTTCATGATCCATTATCCATTCCTTTCCAACTTATTCTGAAATACCTCTTTCCTACAAACAAAATCATGAATCATATCCTAAGATTCCAAAATAGAAAAACAATAGTCATGAAATAGTACATACGTTTGATTGGTCATTGTCAGTTTCTTCATCCTCAATCGGAATGGCATTAGGTATTGGTAAACGAATATTGGTACGCTCTTGGTGACCCCATTCACGAAACTTCTTCATAGGACATGTGTTTTCATAATGACCATGCACACCACATTTAAAACATTCAATTGAACCCTCATAAAGAACTTCTTTCCCTTTCCTCGAGTCAACTGGATGCTTCCTTTTTCCATGGCAGGTTCTTGCTTTATGACCTTAATTTCCACATCTATAGCATATTTTTGTCCCTTTGAAACATTTTCCTAGGTGTTTCTTTCCACATCATTGAAACATAGGTTTTTGAACACACCTACCTTTATGATTATTACCTGTACATCTATAGGGATTTTTTTCCTGCATATATGATGCCTTAGAGAAATATCCAAGGTTTAGGTGGTCAATCATGACTCTATATAGTTGGTTGAGGATAATCACAAGAGTTCTTATTGCAGCTCCCATATCATTCAGTTGCTTGCTCAAAAAAACTGTCACAGTTTCCTTCACATCCACTGTTACTTTGGTGCCTGCTAGATCCATCCATTTACTAAAACCAAAAAGGTCAGTGTGAGTATATCAACAAAACCATCATGTACTAATTAGTAAGATAAACACTAAGATATACTTACTCATTCACTTTATCTAAAACTAGGAATCTTTGAAATCATAACCATTATGGTAATGTCACTTATGCTTAAAGAATACCCTAACCTCTAAAGTTATCTAAACCGACCATTGATACCAACTATAAGGCCCCAGCCTTAAACCTTACTTGATCTTGAGTTATTACAAGATTACACATTGAGGATCTTTTCAGGTTTAGAGTTTTAGAGAATTAGATCTTGAAACTTGCATTACATTCCACCTTTAAACAAAGTGGTTACATAAAAAACAGGATTCATTCTTCCCTACAACGGAAACATATTTAAAATAAAACTTGGATTCTTTCTTGACACATCCTTGACTCTATCATCTTATCATGTACCATTCCCATGACCTATGAAAAACATTTCAAAAACTTGGGACGAGCATAAAAATCTTAGTAAGGGTTATAAAAATATGGAAAGGAAACATGAATTCATATATACATAAGAATGAAATCATACTTTACCCATAAAACAAAGGCACTTTCATACCTCATCAAACCATGAATAAATCATAGAAATCATAAGACAAATAGGTAACTTGAGGCATTCATAACATTCTTACGTAGGGAGTAACCCTCTTGGTTACATTTGGAATACCCATCATAGTATATTCCCTAAATCTCTTCGGAGAAACCTTAACGTTTCACTCCTTCGCGTTACCCAATGCATTGGAGATCTATATCGGGCTCACCCGCCCTTAGTTTATCACGGAACCACCCGTTTTCATAACAATTCCCAAGAACCATAACATAAATGTATCACATAAAACATGCATAAAGGAAACATAAAATTTCCACATTTCAATCACAATATAACATTTTAGTATATTGAAATAATGAATCCATTCAAAAAGAAATCATTTCCAAAACCATTTAAAACATTTAATAAAGAGATTTTTGAATCAAAGTGTCCCATACCACCTTGAAGGTTAAAATTTTAAACCATTAATATCCCTATAAATAAATCCTTAAAACCATTTTGAAAACATGGATATTAATAAGAACAAATAATTAAAACATTTAAAACGATATTTTGGTTAAAGGGGTTTTACCAAAATTAGAGACACTTGAAAACAATAATTGAGGAATAAAATTTAGTCAGAACTTTATAATATCATGAGAATAAATGGATTCATGATATAATACTCCAAAGGACAGTATATACACCATATAAGAGTGAATTGGTGCATAACAACAATGAACCCTCAATAGAAAAGTCAAATGTGATGAAATCCCTTATAAAGAAGGTATCCTTAAATTAAGGACAAATAAATCTCAAAAATATGTGTGAAAAATATAAATACACCCAATATAAGTGGATATTAAGTGTACAAAAATAAAAGGTCATTCACACATATTCAATGGATGACATATTCAATGACTACATGTTGAACCCAAAGAAATCGAAATTGGGTTAAAATGTTCCTTTGACAGCCTAACGGCATCACATCAAAATGAGTTGATGAGAGATAAAAAGAGTATCTAATCACTTGGACATAAAATTTAAATCAATAAGGATATATGAGAACATATCCCAACATAACAAAATGTAAATTAAAATACACAACAAAAAAAGTCTTTTAAAAAAGAGGAGGGTGAAAGGTTCCCTTACCGACTTGGGTATCTTTCAAAACATACACCCCATGAAAGAAAGACAATAGATCATTGATGTAAATACTCATAAACGAAAGTATATTACTCAAAGAGTAGAATAATGGGTAGTACATACACCACTAAATGGAATTGTGGCAAATGTAGCATAAATCGCACGTGAATAAAAGTGAGATGAAAAATACCTTACGAAAACTCGGCAGCCTAACGGCGCCACATAAACCTTCCGAATATGGATTGATGAGATCAAATAGGGTATCTCATCACATTACAATAAAATTTATAGCAAGATGAATATAAAAGAACATCCCCCAACATTACAAATAGGAGATTAAAAGAAGTGACATAAAGGAGAGTACTTAAAAAGAAAGAGAGAGGTTAGATCTCTTACGAAAGTTCAGCAGCCTAACGGCGCCAGTCAAAACTTCCAAAATGGATTGATGAGAGAGAATAGGGTCTCTCATCACATGAACATAAAATTCACAGTAAGTTTAATATAAAATATCATCCCAATAACAATAAATATGAGCTTTAAAAGGAATGACATAAAAGTGTGTACATAAAAAGAAAGAGAGGAGTAGGATCCCTTACCTCGGGTCGGACTTGACTCGATCGTTCTTTAATCTCCTGAATAATAAACTTGAGTTAATTTATACTTCCTTAAGAACCTTTTTCAATTTCATTATTCCTTTTATATCACTTATTACCATGTCATAAACATTATGTAATAATTTAAGTTAATAATATTGTTTTGCCGATATTTGGTTCTTAAGTCGAAAGTGGACTTCTTACAATTACATGTTGTTCGTGTGGCCAAATGTTTATTATATCCAGAATTGTATTCATGATGTAGATATCATAGATGTCATATATATCCAGTACATTAATTCATTTATAACATTACATAATCATTTAGAGGTAATAAATGAAATGCACCGTTCATGGAGATGGTAAGCCGTACGTACGCATGAACACTACTTTCATTTCTATTTCGTATATTATAGAATGGAATAATAATGATATTAAGGTATATTATAATTCCATTATAATATCATATATAATATCATAGTTTCATCCTTTATACATCCCACATATGGTATTTAACGAATCAAATCACTCTGAGGGGGCGGTAGTCCGCACTTCCTTAAATGAAGATATCGCGTTTACCCATAATGGAAACCATAAAGGTATGCCCAAAATGAAAAAAAAACCGAAGCTTAAGGAAAACATAAACATATTATATATCATATATAAAAATTGTGACATCATAATGGCCACCTTTGAAGGTGTTAAATGAGTATTGAACAATCATCGTTTCGGGAGGCAGAATTTCGTCATCCACAGAAACCATATGTTCTTTAACCATTTGATGTAGTTGTGTGAGAGTGTAGCTCAAATAAATCTTATAAAAACATACTAGTATATTGAAGATTCTCTTTTTGTTACAATAGAAGTAAATAAAAAGAGTTTATGGGGTTGGAGAAGCAAAATAAAACAAATGAACATGAGAGAATGAATTACCTTTAAAAGTGTAACTCCTTTTTATTTGAGCCTAAAGGCTTCCATTGAAAGGATTCTGCCCAAAAGGAATCCTCTAGGATTAGGAGAGGGATGTGGAGAGAGTAAAAGGGCAGGGGTTGGCCGATCCAATGGCTTGAGGAGTGTGTGAAATGAGGTAGAGGTGGGGGCCTTTTATAAGAGGAGAGGAGGGGCACTTTGGGAAAGTAAGAATTATTACTTTATTTGAAAATGTGTTTCGGTTTTAAAAGGTCCCACGTTGATATAATTCGTGGATAAGCTGATAAGGGTTCGAAATCCACCCATCCAATAAGTTTTTGACATGTGTAGGTCATAGAGTTTACATTATCTTCTCATTTTATTTAAATCGTTAGATAATGATGTCATCGCTGCATCATTATGATGTCATAAATAATTTAATTTATTTAATGTCTAAAAATTATAAAACAAATTACTATTATGTAGGAAATATTTTTATCTTTACAATGACTATTTATAATAAAAAATCTGACTTGTATAACCCCAGTTAAAAATTGTTTTAGTAAAACATATCATGTTTGTGTCATTTTTACTTTTACATTAAATAAAAAGTTATTTATGTCATTTCCCAACCAAAGTGGCTCCATGGGGTCCCCAAGTTTACCCATGGCTTGTCTTGGTCGGAAATTAAACATCCAATGAGGTTAGGACATGTGTCAAGTTAATTTAATATTATTAAAACATTATTTTTACCTTAAACTACACTAATTACCTCTAATCGCGATTAAAAACTTAATAAGTTACTATTCACAAAAAAAATATTTTTATCCCACTGAAACACATTTTACTTCTTAATGACAACCATGTATGTCGGATTTTCTAAATTCAAAACACAAATATGGAAAATTTTCATTTAAATGGAAAAATCAGTTTTTATAAGTACCACTTAGTGGTTTCACTATTCATCAAAAATTGATGTTTTTCATAAAAATCCCAAAAATTCACCCTAAGCTATATTTGATATTCCGAATTCAAAAATGAAGTCTATTTTACAAAATTAAAAACATATAAGTCACATTCATTATTTTAATAACTAATTCCCACTGTCAGATCAAATAGCATGTTTTTATGAAATAATAAGTATCAAAAGATTGACACTGGTTTAAGTCTGATTTCAAAGTGAAATTAATTCCAACGACAAATATTGGATTAAATAGTAAAAATATATTATAATTTCACTTTAAAACCAATTAAAAATATAATCTAATCATATAAATAAATTAGATTGAAAAGAGGGTTTGAATTAAAATACAACATTTTACACTATTGATTAAAAAATGAACTTTATCGGAAAGATACCAAAAATTTACACAAAGTAAATTTTGATGTCCCGATTCTTAATAAGAGTTTTATTTGGTCCAAAAGAATGTTTAAGAGTGAACAAAACTATATTTAATGATGGTTCAACATCAAAAGGTGATAAGTGAACGTTTAGTGAAAACTAGGGCATATACGCCTAAAATTGAATTCTTTCCGTATTTTGAGCTTTTATCTTTTATTGGATAAATGTAAAAACATTTAAAAACATATATAATCATATTTTAGTTATTTCTATCCATTCCCGCCAACACAACGGTTACATGTTAACTACCATTTAGAATAATATTATTTTATTATTAGAGTGCAAAGTAAGATTCCCAAGAAACTCGTTGTTGTGTGTTGGGTACGCCATCGAGCATAGCATCCCCTTTAAAGTCATATTAATATTTTATTCAAAAATATGGATAAATATGAAAATGTAATATTTTTTATTTACCTGGGGTGTTACACTTATGAGACTTTTATTCTGATACCCGATGGATTTGTACTTGTTTGCACGAGGCAGTTGAGGTAGCAATTTCAGAAACATTTTTATTCAAGATACGATCTATAGAGTACATCTGATATTTAATATGTAGATTAATTCATTGAGAACTCATTGATAATATTTTGATTGTATGAGGAGATGTGTAGAGTTAATTTTATGTGATCAATATTTTCTTATGAGTGACTCCTCGGTTATGGAAACAATGTACGAAGGAACATGGGAAGCTACCACCATGTTTTTTGGGACCCTTTTAGGTCAATGAATGTGTGGGTATAGTGGTTAAACATTTTTAAATTCCTATCTTTTATTTAGTCATGCATGATTTCTTCCACATTTCACAGCATTGAAGGTACAAGCATGATCATACAAATGATATAGATTTTGAGGATGTTGAGTTGGAACCTAATGCATCATGTGATGAGTGCCTACTACATATTTAAAAATATGGTACATATCTCTTCTCTAGGGAAATTAATACACATATTGTATATTCAGTTCCAGTATAGGTAGATCCATGATTAAATTTTTGAAGTCGAGTTAGATGTTCGAGATTATTTTCTTGAGTTGATCATGATATACAAATTGGGATATATCATGGGGATTAGAATAGAATAATGGAATATTATTGTAATATCTTCAAATTTTAATTGGATTATAATTCCCTATTTTTAAATATTTATGTGTGTTTTTATGTGATAAATGTAAATTTTCAATACAAATCACATAAAAATGTTTTACAGTCTTTACACAAGGTTAATGTTTCTGATGAAACTTTGTAATACTATATATAGTATTTTTCGATTTAGTCAATGATTTAGAGAAATATTATGAGGATAACAAATAGCAGATGAAAATGGAATAAAATATTAAATATATATTATATTATGTGGGATAGATTTAAAAACAATACCACTGAAATAGTGATTCATATTAGAAATTTGATACCATCATTATGTATGGGATTATGGGTTTACCCAAGATGTAATATGAAAATTTTCCCTATCAGACATTTGGTGACATCATTGGTGAGGATAACATAATGAATTCATTATTATATTTATTCCCAATATAACGTAAATATCATTCTTATGGTGTATTGTATGATTAATCTTCGAACACATATAGGTTTGGGATATGAGGTCAACCCAATGAGAGATTTAACTTTTATTCACGTCGTGAATGTGGTAATGTATCATTTGATGATATATTTTTAATTTTATTAGAAAATTATTATTAAAAATTTCCCTAATTGAAATTAATTTTAAAAATTATCTATTCATTTTACTTGAGGTTTAAAAATGAAGAACTCCATTGATGATGTTAATTTAATCTAGAAGAATCAAAATAAAATGGTTTTGTCTTATTCAACATATGTGATTATATTAATGGATCAATTTATACATTACATCATACACATTAAGTTGAATGATGGAAACGAAATTTGAATTTTCATCTTTTGATATTTTATTAATGTAGTAGGTGAATCATTAATGGTGATAATGATGAAAGATAATAAAAAATTGTTATCATATCTATTGTTTATATTAGGATTATTATTAAATCATGAAAATAATATTGGTGTGTGATATATTGAAATATATATATATATATATATTTGTATGTGTGTGAGTTAATGTGTGTATGGGTACATGTATATATAAATCATGCCATTAACACATGGGTTTTAATATTAAATGTTATTAAAAAATAATTCAAATGAAAAAATAAGGAAAATACAGAAAGTATGATATATAAATATATATGAAATAGATGAAGGGGTTCTTAGTGAATCATCTCTAGACCCTCTCTCATCATCAACCCATTTTACATATTTATTTTATATTCATTATTATTCAAACTTATCACTCCGATAACATCTCCACTATTGATTATATTAACATGTCATCAGAACCATTGTGTTCTATTCCACATGAAAAACCTAAAACCATTTTTTTGGATAACAGAGTTGTATGTTCAATATTATTTTCAAAATTTTTTATGGATAATTTTTAACATTATCCAATGATAAATTATTAAAATTATCAAATCATTATTTCAAAAAATTTTAAAATATTAATTTTTATAAATAATCAAACAATAATTTAAAAAAATTAATAGTGATAATTGTTAAAAATTATCAAATGAAAATTAGATGATTTTAAAAATGATAATTTGGGAAGATAATCAAATTATAATTGTGTAATTTTTATTAAAAATAAAATTCATGATATATAAATTGATAACAAAAAAAATTCAATGGATAATTTTTGGATATTACCATAAGATAATCATATAGAATTATCAAATGATAATTTCAAATAAATTATTATTTGATAATCACAAATAGATAATTTATTTAAATGATCACAATATATATTATTATAAAATGATAATTGCATGAATTTTATATGGATAATTACACATTTGTTTAAAACGGTATTCTTAATATATTATCAAAGGATAATTTATGTAGAAAATTATAAAAATATAATTATAGAATTATTTAGGATAACTTTTAAGGAAAATTATTTTAATATAATTATAAAATTTATCCCCAGGAAATTATATGAAAATTATGAAGTGATAAATATATAAAATTATCGGTGAATAATTATATAATTTTTCAATGAAATTTATATGTTTTTATTAAATTATAATTATAAGGCATACATTATGTGTTCTTGAAAATATTTCAAGGTATAAATTACTAAATATCATTTTACAGTTATATTTGTGGATAATGTTTTCTCTCATACATGGACCTGAACGACAATACTGAAATTATTCAATAGAGGTAAAACATATTTACTTTTGATATATTAGTAATATTTTATAAATTATCTATGGGAGAGAATGTATTATCACATGTGATATTTTTTCATATTTTAAAATAATATAGTTGGATTTATTTTAGGGAACTTTGGGGAACCTTGAATGATGATGTTTATAATAATAAGGTTGCGAATAAGTGTTCTTGAATGTTATGGCTTACACTATAGCTATCAAACCAGAAAATATGGAATATCATTGACATTGATGTCAATGACAATGTGGAAGACTGTTCCTTATCATATTGGGATCTCATTATACTTGTTTCCATGGTATGATTATTGAACTATAAAATGTTAAATGCATTATTGAAATATGAATTTATTTTTGTGCATTTATATCCCATGACATCGTATGACCTTTATCCATGATAATTGTTGAGATAGATTGATTCTGTGATGGATTTTTATTCACATGTAGTACTTATGATGATTTTATATTTTATATTTTTTTCCTTAAAATGTGGCTTTCATATGATGCCACTAATTCCTGGATATATTTACGGTAAATATTATTATATTCTTTCTTGTTCATGGTAACTATGAGATAGATGTACCCATCATGGATTGATAGCCCCTTATGGGGAATGTTTTTAGATACTGCATATGATTTCATGATAAGAGAGGGATGGAATACTGGGAATGATGGCATAGTGTGTCCTGACCTATGGGCACGAAAATACAACTCATCGAGAAAATATGTGATGCTTTTGGTTCTTCCCAATCATGTGTGATTATACCATTATAAAAAACATTAGGGTATGATGGTCTATGTAACCTAAATAAGATATAATTATAGGGTATGATGGACCTATTTTTCCTTAAATGGAGGCATGATCCATTACATCTATTGAGAAGCTAGAGGATGGCACATTCAGTGAGACATTTCCATAATTTTTCCAATGCCTTCCAGCATAAATATGAAGAATTTAGTTCTTGGGGATTGTTCCATATTTACTACCTCACAACCACTTGGGTTCATATTGTATGATTACGATATAATGAATTGATCATTAATATGTAATACAACGTTAAACTTGATGAAATTATCATAATGACTCATTTATGGTGACCTATTAAATATTTTACTCACACTATACCTATTCATTTTGATGGTATATTATATTTTTAGAAGGATTCAGTGAAGGGAAATGACCCTTTGGTGGATAGCTAATCAAAGGAGTGTATAGCATGTAGTAGACCTAGAAAAACTACAACGGACTAACTATTTATTTACATTAGTTTTATTTCTCTTATTACACTATTTTTTCATTCCACTTCGGGATAAGATTAATTAGTATGAAATTAATGAATCTTTAACTTACAAAATGTTTTTCTCAGCTAATTTATTTTATTTTATAATGTTGATTCTTGATCCTATGATATGATAATAAGGATACATTCTTCCTAATGATGGAATACGAGCCTCAATACTAGTCGGTATCCTTTTTTATATGGAGAGGAATGACTTTGTTCTTATGAGCATGCAACCTAGGATCTATAGTTCTAGTTGGTATGTTAAAATGTTCTATGTATCTAATTTCCAAAATACTCAAAGACTCATGAACATTTGTTATTTTATTATGTATAAATATATGTAATAGACTATAAACTATAATGTATTAATGAAATCAGTTTTCATAGACTATATCAGTGTAATGACTTTTTATATTAGTTATTAGGTTCAGAGAAATATAGTCAAACACATATGGATAAGATTATAAATAGTAAATCATCCCTAAATTTTGATAATGTATAGAGTATATAGGTTACATGTAAATACATCGCTTTCTGAACACTACTAGTTGATGTGGAACTATAAGAGATTTACAAAGGGGAAATAACCATTAAAATTGTTTTATGAGATAGACTCAATAGTTACCTAGTTCCTTGAAATTTCCCATTATATACACCAAGTTTGACATTCTAAGGGGATATGTTTTGGTAAATTCACATAATCCTTATGAACCACTATCATGGAAACAAAAAATCCAATAAGATATTATTTTTGGATATAGACCAAGGATATCATATATTGAATCCTAGAAATTCATTTGTTAAAGAATATATCCCATTTATGGGTTATTCACTATATATTCTGAGTTTACTATTTATCAGTAATGTAGTTTAAAAACTATCCATCCCTATGTTATTTTTAGATTTATAAAATTATTAAAATCATAATAAAATATTGACATACATTCATATCATTCAGTGTTATACATCATCTTTTATATCACAAATGTTTAGATGAACTATTCAAATGCCACCACAAAACATGGAATTTGAGTTATCAGGTAAGATGGTGATTGGTTCAATTATTTCTCCCTATGATTATAAATCCTCAACAATATATATTTGGTTGTTTAAATTCATATAAAACCTTATGATGGATCCTATAGTAGTATTTGATGTTATTCTTGGAATATATTTTATTTTCTTGTATAGAGACAATAAAAAATGTCTAAGATGAGGAAATAATCCTATGTATTTTGAATTTACCTCTAATTATATACAATTGAAAGGGGTGGATGAATGTTTTTTTATACAAAAATATCAAGAATTTTTTTTTTCTTTTCAAGGAGTCATATCAAGATCAAATGTTTGAGACTAAATATAAGACTATCCGTGATGAATGGCATGTCGTAAGGGGTTGTCTAATTTTTTTCTTGGAGAATTTTTTTCCATTCTCATATCCAAGATATTTATTTGTCAATATAGATCATAACCAGATCTTTACCAAAATTAATTAATATTTATATAATGAAATTTTTAAGCATTATTAGATAAGAATTCATTACCAGGGAATACAAAAAAATTGTTCATAAACTCATGTTCATCACCATAGGGGGAACCAATAATATTAATTATGATGAATTGTGGTTCAATGATCTTCTATTTGGATTATATTGAGCTCATTATGATTATGATAATGAAAAATTATCATCATAAATGTATTTATGAATTTTTCAATCATTTATATAGAGTGTATTATTTATATAAGGGCGATCACTAGATGAGATACAATGAAGTAATTGAAAATAAGAATGATACACCAAGAATACATTTAATACAATTTAAGTGCACTATGAATTAATAGTAATTCAATTTAGACTCACTAATTATAAACAAATAATAAAGGAACTAATGAATATTTTCTTTAAATATTACCTTGATATATTTTTTCTTGTCATTATAAAAGATATTTCTATATAATCCAAAGGTACGTGGGAACATGATGTCCTTGTGTATAATTTAATGAAGAATACAAGTGAAAATATTTTATTTTAAATAAATAGTAAATGTGATATTTGGTAAGCGAATGTAAAATTTATGGGAAATTTTATCTCTAGTAATGAGTTATATAGGGATCTGTTAAAACCTGAGGTGCCAATGTCCAACATTTAACATATAAATTTTATGATTCCTTGGAATAGATGGGTATTGTAACATAATATTTAAATAAATAATCTTTTTTAATCTCAAAATCCATGAATACTATAGGGGGAGTTATGATAGAATTGACTGATGTATGTGAATAAATATTTTTATAGATGAAAAAGAGGATAATAACACTAGATATGCTCACATTACCCACCAGTGGGGGAGTGATATTTTATCTATATATGTTCATATAAAATTTAAATGGGTTTTATACTCATGCAAGATGAAAACTTTATAGCATTTTCCTTCCACAAATTAATGATCCATGAGAAGAACTACCCTACCTATGTTCTGGAATTGGCAATAGTGATCCTTAAATTGTATATTTAGAAACATTGTCTCAATGTGGATAAGTTTGATATATATATCTATATATATATATTATAAAAGCCTAAACTGTTTTCCCACTAAATGAGATCAATATGGGAGAATGAATTTGGTTAATGCGGATCATGGAATATGATTTTTCAATCCATTAGAGTCCATTGAAGGATAATTAAATGGTAAATTCTATAATTTGAATGGATCCAACAACCCTATCAATGAGGTGGATTCACGAATTCCTATATTCATGGATTTCTATAAGATATCAATGGGACTAATAAAATGATATTCATGTTACCATATACAAATAACATCTAAAAAATACATTCTTAAAAGAATTAAGGATGGTATGAAATATGATGAGTTACTTATGATGAAGGTAGTGAATGTTATGATGTTATACATTGTTTATGATGGATTTATAAGTTTTTTAAACTAGATATGTGACATTTTAAAGCCATATCTTATGAGTAATCATTAAGGTGATGTACATAGATCATCCTTTTCTATTCATAATGGAATCTTGATGATGTATAGATGTTTGATGAAAATATAATGGTGGGATAAAATAAATATAGTGATTGAAAAGTTACACTCTGTTATTTTTATGTAAACAAGTATATGAGGATAGAAAAAATTATAAGGGTATGATGAATCCTATAATGGAACATAACAAGATAACTAGATAATCCAAATGACTTATACCATCACATAGTGATTTATAAATAATGGTGAAATAATAAAATTGAAACAAGTCATCTACAAAAAACTAGACATAAAACCAATGTACAAGGTGGAAGACATAGAGATACATCCAGTTCCATAAAAATCAATCCCAAAAGTCCAAACTAGATTATTATAAATATGAAAAGAGTTTCAAGACTCCATGTGACCATCCATCACCTCTAAAACATATTGAAAAAAACATCGTTATAACAGGAGTATAAATATTCTATTTTGAAAAACCATTTCATGCAAACTCATGAGAAAACAAGCTATAATATTTTAATTAATAAATAATCATATGATAAATAACCATAAATGAAAACGAAAAATATTATTTTTTCATTTCCTATGGTAATTCATACTATATATATATTATAATTCAATTGGAATAATTTGATAACAATCAATATAAATTTATACCATAGTCCATCTATATCATTATCAACCCCCAGTGGTTCCACACACACTAGGGTCACTAATGTCCCCCTATTAACACATTGAGGGTTCCCAATGTGATTTTTTATTGATGATCAAATTTTATAAAAAAATTAAAATGAATAAATATAATTCTTTCAGTGTCTTGAATCCTATTTCCAATCCAAAACCAAAAATCATGCATTTAATCAAAGACATAATGATCCAAATAATAATTTTTGTTGAAAACCCCATTAAGAAAGAATCTTTCCATTAAATAACATGAAAATATAAATACATTTGATTAAATTTATAATTAAGGGTTTTAATGATAAGGATAATTAATTAATAAAATCAAACCATTATATTGAGACATTTACCTCATATATGTGGTATCATAATACACCCTCAAAAACAGAGATCGGGGAAGGAATAATCAGGTCCTCACAATGTATTATCCATAAAAAAAATATCAATCCTCTATAAATCCACTTAAATCAGTAATTCCCTACCCCTTAACGGTCTACTAGATAATAGGAGAATAATCTATCAATTATATATAATGAAGATGGTAAATAAGATTAATAATAGTACATACCTCAGATAATTCCACCATGAATGGAGTAATTCCACCATGAATCTAGGGGAGAGACATGGAATGTGATGGGGAAGGATAATTATTAGCCAAAATTATTTTATATGTTTATTACGATTTAAAATTTCTACTGGAAAAAGGGTAAAACACTATTTTTAGCAATTTGAATGATGCTATCATGGTTTCCTTGGAGAGGCACGCCGTTAAACAAGCTACGCCCAATAATCATGTTACGTTCCTATCCATTATGGATTTTGGTATAGTTTGGTTGCATAATTTTTTTATCATTAACCAAACAAGAACACCCATTTATCTAAACGTTTATTTTTTTATTAGAATTATTTCGTCTTTGTAAAAAAATACTAAATCCATGTGACACACATGAAAAATAAGATAACCCCACATACAGTTCAATAAAAAAATTTATGGTTTTCCAAACCATGATCATTAGTTGAAAAACTATTTTAGAACCACATTGAGGCATATTTAATTATTACCTTTGGGATAAAATGACCATGTTTTTAGACCATGTACATAAACCAACCGTCATCCATATTTTCTCCCAAAATTATAATTTTCAATCATCTAATAACAAAATCTTATCATACCTCAAAAGTGGAAAACCAATGTTTAAATAAGGAATACATATGAAATGGATTGAATTAAAATTATTCCAACCATATTCATATTCTATCCAAATAAATTATTCATCATTATGTACCAGTTAAATGGGAATGAAACTACTGACTCATCAATGATTACTACTCACAAATTTCATGTTAATCCTATTAATATTACAATAGTAATCCGAAAAAAAAAATTATTTTACCATCGAGTTCATTATTTGGGTGATATTTAATTAGAATAGTTCAACCAAAACTGTTTGTATCATGATCAAGATCAAAATCCACCAATATAATCACATGGGAAAGATTATATTTGTACCTTCATAGCTTGAAAAATTGAAACACATCAAGGATCAATGTCAAATAAGATGGTATTTCCAACCGATATATCGAATTTGTTACTCACTCTATGATCTCATTGGGGAAAAAAATAACTTTTCCATATAACCTTGTATACCCATCCCATGATGTTTCATGGGAGTTGAAACGCTTAGAAAAAAGTGATCAATAAAATCAAATAATAGATGTCGATTAAGAGAATGATAGTATGATTTCTAAGAGCTATGTTCTATGAAAAATTTATTTTTGGCCCATCTATTCCATTACCAGTATCTCATGAATGAGACATTTCCCATTAAAGTTCCTCTCTACATACACTACCAATAAAAATGTATATCTAAATTTACTACCAAAATATTATTCAACTGGATCCATATTTAATAAATATATTGATATATTATTATAGAAAAATTCACCCAAATGAGAATTAATTAACCAATATATTCCTTAATCAATCCCATAATACCAAAACATATCCTCAAGAACATCGATATCTCATATTCCATATTCATCTATCTGTAAATGATTATATATGATCCATATCAACTAAGAGCACATTCATTTTTTAAATACTTTCTAGAACCTGGATGTGAACCTCAAGTCCATGTTAGAAAAAAAAACATAGAGGTAACCCCATGAAGTCTCAGATTCTCTCAGATGTAAAAGCCCATGTGATATTCAACATACATCGTTTCATTAATAAATAATAATTGAGTTTATGAATTATTCATTTAATGATCACCCAAATCATATCATTCCCAACAATATTAAATGGAAAACCAATGATTACGTACATACAAATCAAACCCCACTTCCACTCTAAAAGGGGAAATTTTCCTAATAAACAAGTAGGTGTCTTGTGTTCCACCTTAATTTCCTGACATCATAGACCCCTAAAAACGAATGTTGTAATCAGCCAACTCATGCATGGGCACCAATACATAAATATCGAGTTGTGATAAATATCAATATCCCCAGTATGTGTGGACCAATATCAATGGTTTCCACTATCCATCGACTCCTGCCTTTGAGATATTTGAATAACCAAATATATAAGGAATTGCAAATCTCCATTATGGGACCAGGTCCACTCATCTAAGTCTCCCCTCCATATATGATTTTACTCAAGAATTGGTACACTATTTTTATCAATATATTTAGTTAAAAATATTCTTATACAGAGGATTCATCTTATATAGAATCTAAAAAAACCTTTCAAGAAAGATCTTCAACTTTGATGCTCATGTCAACAAACAATCTCATCTGATACCATTCCCATCCAATTACATTATGGCCTAAGTTTGTATTTTTCTTATTAATGAATTAGTAACCATATTACCATATAGAGGACTATATGTACATTCAAAATCATAGATCTTATTATACTCCACCTAAAAAATACATTTCAAGATCAGATCCTAATGAGTATAAATATATTCTAGGATCTTATTAACATAATATTATATAAATCATTACCTATGAATAAATAGATTTCGTTTATTGAGGGTATGGAAAACTATTGGAAAATATAATATCATAAGTATGGTAGTTCTTCTCAAAAAGTAAATATTGGTGAAAGCCAAAGGCCCCTACATGATTCCCCTATATCAAGACACATCCTAAACATTTAATAGAATAATTATTGAAAACATTATAACTCAAACTCCATTCGAGAATAATCAAAACTAGTGCTGATGTGAACCGTACATTAATCTCCAAAAAAATATCTATCATTTTTCATTCCAATCAAACGTTAGACCCATATAAGTTAACAATATCATCAAATTTGTGATAACAGAGAAATATAGAATAAATAATCTATAATAAACATAAAAACCCATAAATTTAATGATAAAAAACACATTTCTTGTCTAATATGAAGAAATAACTAAATGGATCTCAACAGTATCCACAAATAAACCCATGTTAGAAATCACATTCCCATGAAATTTCACATCACTGATCCTAAATGCACTTATTTATTGATTACCACATCGATGATGTTACATCAAAGTTATCAGAATGTTATCCAAATGATATATACACTATTCCACTATCGTGGTTTACAAAAAAAATATATTCCTTGAAAAACAAAAAAAAGAGTGTCCAAGAACTAATGAAATATTTGATTCGTGAATTTCATAAGTACCACAATATCATTTCCGAAACACAATGGATTAACCAAAAAATAAAAATACGCACACTATCTTCTTGACTATTTACTTTGGTATATCATATTCTTAGACTCTCAATTAGTGGTACCATAACATGATATTAATCTTACAATACCATCATTCCCCTTCTAGGATGGTCAAATATTTCATCAATCATAATAAAATGAAATTTTTTATTAATAGTCACTTAATTTATCTTTTGGTAATCCGTGAAAATACTGAGATGCCAATATTATTTCCTCAAAAATATCCCATGAAAATACCTTGCTGAGAATATAGGAAGAATAAATATTCTATCCTCTCCATCCTAAATTGAGTCATTTAGTTCCACCAACTATGTTGGTGGTATTCGATAATATATCATAGATATGGGAATCAATGTAGATAATATGTCAATAGTAAACAGTTCCTCTCTATCTGGTGGTATCGTAGAAAAATAATCCACAATGAGATTAGGGTAAACACACACCACTGCTGTAAGTGGACTTCACAAAAAATGGTATATGGAATCCGGAAACATATCCAACAACTGGGATGTGGTTACCCTATCATAAGGAACAACATCCCCAACCCTTCCTCATATAGAGTCTCATTCAAAAATAAAACATGAGTGACCCCATCAGAGGATAAAAACAATACATAATGATGATAACAGTCTATCTAGGTATTAACACAAATAAATCATTCCATTATATGTAACATATCAAATATTTCAATATTCATAAATAAAAATACACATAGTACCTCATATTCATCTAGCATCACCCGACACATGAAACGCATAAAATAATGTCCATACATCATCACAAAATCCTTGAAATATCCAATAAGTATAAAATAAGTTTTTAATATATGCATAATACCTCAACTAACTTTTAGGATACAGAACATTGAATACCACCCATATCAAAAAATCCATAGAAGATGAGATAAGAATTGTAGAGATAAAAGTATTTAAACCTATATCATAATTCTCTAGCGTATACCTAGTATCTTAATTAATCAATATCATAGCCACATGAACACCCCCTTTGATTAACGATTGGACCTAGCACCATTGGAATCATTAGTTCTATCCAAAGTACCCATGATGAGGGTGGATCCATGCTTAATTTGTAGAGATATTATTTCACAAAAATGAATTAGATGGACCATTATCCACATAGATGAAAATATCTAGGGTCGTACACATATGTAGTATTTTTATTACCAATCATTTAACATGGATAGAAAGAAAATTTTTTTTTATCATGAAGAATCCCCTTAGAATGGGCCTCAATATAACTAACTACCTTGGTGATTCCTTTTTTGGATTGATGACACACCTGGAATAAATATTGTACCAACTGATTCTTCACTCAATCATATATTTCCATCAATGTCTACATAATATATCTCAGAATTTTTGACTACCTCTATAGTGGTTGGATGGAACATGATAATCAACATCAGTGGAATATCAGGCCTCTATCCTAAATCAATCATTTGAGACTTTAGGTACTATTTTGGATTTACCATCTCTACAAAGAGGAATAAATACTATAGAATAGTTTTATCCACATCTACCAATGTTTTAAAATTCTTCTTCTTCACCCCCCTTAATAACATGGGGTGAAACATATAATTAACTATTTTCTTGAATGATGTCCAGGTAACTTCATTGTGTAACATAACATGAATGATGATGTCATGCAATATCATTCCTTATCAATTTTTCTTGTAAATTTATGAACATACCATATATTCCTCATGATACCTCAATAATCTATGATCCTATCAATCTTCATATGAAAATCATGAGATTTTTTTGGGCACATTTTTACCTTCGAATATGAGTGAAATATTCTTTGTGAATTTAGATCCATTATACACCACATGTCATTGGTTCCTGATACAAATTTTAATGAGGTTATAAATTATAAATCATAATGATTCATCCCAACGAAAATACATTAGATGATTCTATTATGGATCTGATCTCATAAGATTCTCTCTCAAATTTCGACGAACACTCCTCTGAGGAATTTTTTAAGCACAATAAAATGACAATTCAGAATTAATGAATAATTCCAAATCAATATACTCACATTAAGTTTCCACATCTATGCATTAAAATATTGTTATTATATAGAAATAAGATATTATTTTAACAGAAAAGTCTTCAAGAATTAATCTGTCAATTTATATAAACTCTCCTTTTAATTCATTCAAATGAACTCACACTCTTAATCTCACACTCATTAAAAAATTTTTTTGACTACCAATGGTATCTCAAGATCATATAATAAAGTGATATATGATGTACCCTCCCTCACTAATAACTAAAATGAATATAGTAAGAACTCATTTCAAATAATAAAATAGTGAAAAATAGTCATTTTTACACACCTTGTGCAATTTGTCCCTAAATTTCCAAATTAAAATAGATTAATGTCAGTAAACTAAATAATCCACCCAAGATTCCCCATCAAATTGGGTGGTATAACCAAAGGTGAAAAAAGAAAATTAAAAAATTATTTCTTTAAAAATATGAAATACATCCAGATTATAACATGAATTAAAATTAGGTTAATAAATATCGCTAAAAATAATGAAAAAATATCTAAAACTAAAAATTAAGAATTAAAAAATTCAATAATTTTTTTAGGTGAATAAAATACACCTCCAAAACCATCTCAAACCAGTGTATTTAACAATAATGGAATCCATCAATCATAAATACGTCATTATCATTAATTGTAAATTAAAATAAAACATATAAACTAACCCACTGGAAAAAAATAATTTGAGAGAAATCCCCGTAGGATACCACTACAGAGTTAAAGAAATTTCTAATATTGGGAATGAAACATTTATTTCTTTTCTACCAAAAATAGTTTAACAAATAATATTTAAAAATACAATCTTATTTTTAAATCATTTTCCTTTTATTTAATTATATTACTCCATATTAGAAAATCCAAAATTATGATATGTACAAGTGTTAAATCTAGAATTCATATTCTGACACTTTAAGGTGAAAATTTAAACACATTTACATGAAATAACCCATTATGAAATAAAATGTTATTTAACCACATGTGATAACATGTGTGAAATTATCCCAAAAATTGCCTTCTAATAAATTACCAAAAAATGATAAATCACTCTCTATTTCTCCCTACCAAATGGTAATATGTACTAGAAATGGTCAATCATTCCACATTCACTATATGGTTCTGATAAATATAGTTTCATATCATATTCCATATATAGAAATGAAATTCCTACTATTAGTTCACACACTAGCATCACCTATGTACCATTTCTATTGCTCCTAAGGTTCCAAATATTCCATGATTGTAATAAACATATCAAAATAAAAAAAAATTATAAAGAAAAAATCATATCCAAGGTAACACACTTCGATTATTTAAAACCCTTTTCTAATCCAAAACATCCATTAACGAATTTAATAAAACAGTTCAATGGAAAAAACTAATTATTAAAAGAAAAACCCATTAAAAAATTAATCATTCCAATAAATAAATAGTAATCATATGAAAAATGTAATCAAATAATAATAAAATTTAATTTTAAATGATTGTTAATTAATTTATAGTATCAACTCATTAGATTGAAATGAATTTCTGAAAAATGATGTAGAAATATACCACCATGAAAACAGTGATAGGGGAAGGATCTATGAGGTCCTCGAGATCCTAGATCAACAAGGAACAACATAAAACTGAAGGACCCTAGGACACCCTGAGAGGGGAGGGGGGAATCAGGGTTTTAACGTTTTCTTTTAAAAACAAGGATATTGTTCCCACATTGGTAAGAACTAGTTAAACCTCTAGGATGAATATGATCAGAAATAAATCAATCACATGCAAAGAGATGACACACCAATTTTTTCTTGGATCAATACTAAGGGCTACGTCCAAGGAGCATATGCCGACAAGTTTTTGGTCGTACCAAATTCCACTAATCTTCACTAGTTGTGGATTACAATGCTTCAGGAATAGTCACTCTGTCCCATGCTCACTACCTTTTCAAAGGTTCAGGGATAGCTCACTACTTCCCTCGGGTCACTCCCATTGACTCCCCCTGGCTCACTACCCTTGGTGAAGTCACACTCAATTTATAGACGTAAAGGTCTCCTCATTATTACAAAAGAATGCTTCCTCCATTGAATGTAGATGAACTGTTGAAGTCCAACTTTCACTCGTATACTAATTCCACATTGCACCGAAGATATCGAGAAATCTTCCAGTTTTTGTGCAGCTCCAAAATGACCGGCGTACAACAACTTCACCTGGCGCGCTTCTCCAAGACCGGCGCACAAGATTCAAGAATAGTCCACAATTCACTTTCGTGGTACAAAATCGGCTTTCATGTGACACCAACACACTTGCACGACATAGTCTCCTCCAACTCCAAACTTGCGCAACTCTACACCTTTAACTCCCAAACCACCTTGGTTGCGTAGCTAACAACTGACGCGTAGCTTCCACTTGCGTGACCCAACTACCACTGTCACGACTCAAACACTTGCGTGATGAGAGCTCGAAAAATATCTAATTCTTGAACTTTTTTTCACCAATGAGGGTGTCGTCCTCTATTTATAGTCAAACTAGACCCCTTGCATGGTGGCGCGCAAGTGTCCTCATGGCGCGCAAGGCCTGGCGCGCAGCTCCAACTGGCTTAGCCTCTATCGTGCAACTCACTTTTCTGACCCAACCAATACTTTCACGGCCTACTTTACTTTTCCATATTTTGATGTTCTGATTATGAAGAACAATAGGCGCGCAGGTTTTGAAACCTCTTAGGCATCGACAAACAAGTCCTTTCTCGGCACGCAGGTCACTTGCGCGACCTGCCCAAAACATGTGTGGCCCTCATCCCTCTACCATTTTCCATGTTCTGATCATGAAAAACATATGGCACGTAAGTTTCCTCTCATTCAAGTACACAGTGCACAAGTCTCTTTTCCAAAAACACTTTTATCCATTTGTCGATTTTCAGGCCCAAAAATTTGGCAAACATTGGGAAATGACGCCACCTTCAATACTGTTGTCTGCTTGAACTATATGATCACTTTTCTGGTACACATTTTGAAATTCCACATAAGATTGAAAAAAAACACAAACCATACTCCATTTCATTCATAGAAGACCATGGTTCCAACAAAAACAACATTAATAAATCATTGAAATATCATACATAGATTGATTATGTTTCAGATTAATTGAAGATAACATATCTAATTGTGATCGACAATGATTGTGATTATAAGATTAAGAACTAAACATACCTTGAAAAGATACTACATGAATTGAGGAATTCTATCAATAATCCTAGTTTAGAGAACTCCAATGTGCTATGTAATGATATAGAAAATATAAATTTATATTAGGGTTTTATTATCATTTATAATTTCTAAAAGAAAATTATTTGAATCCCATTTTTTAAATGTTTAGAGGAGGTTTTAATTGTATCTAGGAGGAGGTTGTGTGGCTAAAATAATTATGCACCATAACCATGTTCCTTACTAAACATTATCAATGGTTTTGATATGTGGTTAATTTTACTATGTTCACACAATGAATCCCACTATATCAAAAGTGGGAATGATTTAAATTAGGTGAAACTTCGTTTGGGAAACCTATCCCTACAAAGTGAAATCCATATAGAATCACCATACACCATGCCTGATTTTGTTGTAGCATTTAAAAATTTCACTAACAATGGTTAAACCATGAATAAAGAACTTGTAACCTCATATAGGCATACAACAAGGTTGACATATAGTTAATCTAATTATTCACCTCAATCCTGAGCCATTCCTGTTTTCATCAAAGATGATTTTTTACCTCTGATTCAATGAATATAATAGGACCACAAAATCAAAAATAAAATTCTTGATTAATGCATTCCAATTACTCGGATGACATGAAGAAATATTACCAATCATTTTATGGAAATGGGAAAATATAACCATGGAATTCTATAGGACTCCCCAGTAAAACAAGATGAAATAACTCCAGCACAGTGGTTGTAAATATCCTTTTCATGTCATCACATTTAATTACTATCATAATAGACCTCTCTCTTGACAAACTCACCATGATATACATAACTGGTATGTATATATGGAGTTTCAACCTTTTCTATATCTTTTCAGGATCTGTGGTTTACCATGAGGTTTTAGAGAAGCTTTCAGCAAGCATTAAATATAAAACTAAGCTTCCTCACCTCTTTCAACCTCTCAAAGATGGTCCTTCTAAAAGGACCGACCAATGACTATAGGTTATAATGATATGATGTTCAATGGATTTACATTACTATTCGGACCAAAACATTCCCAATGTGGAGTTATCATATAATAATTTTTTACATTTCATTCTAAGAAAATATTATTATTATATAATTTTATTAAATATAATTCATAATATTTTTTTGAAGTCAACAAAAGATTTTATAAAGTCTTGAAATTTGTTATTGTTAAAAACCCAATATTCTCCAAAAAAATCATTTTTTATCTAGAATTTTAAATTTGAGTAAATTTATAATTATTTCGTTAAAATAAATATTATTTTGGAATCATCATGTTAAAATTAAATAAAAGTTATTTTATCAAAATTTTTAGTGATTGTTAAATATTTTCGTCAAAATTATACTGTAAAAATATAATGTCTATATTATGAAAACATATTAAATAAAAATATTTGTAATATATTCCATAAAAGTTATCTATAGAAAATATATAAGTTTATAATTTATAATTATATATATTTTAGGTCATTTAATTAATTTTATAAACCCTTAATTAATCCTCCAATACATATATTGTAACTTATGGTTTAAAAATAATTTCATTGTAAACATAAATAAATTCCACATCACTAAATCCAAATATCAGATATTAATAAATAACTCTCCTCCTATTTGCTATATAATCCCATTGAACCACTAATTTATCATATTAAAAATCCATTATAGAGTAAAATATTTATTCAATTTCATATTTATTTCCATCACATTGTTTCCCCAAGATCTTATGAAGCACCTCCCATGACTTTGGAATCAAAATATCAAGGTAAGGGCCCTCTCCTTATCCTCGTTATTCATGAAAATCGTCTACATTATGCATTTTTTTTCCAATTTTTCTTATTTGGGTATGATTTCAAACATCCCTATAATTCCAATAGGGATTAAAAGTCTTGGGTGACCCATTTAATTATCATTAATACCACCCATGAACATTTATGTTCCACCATTGTGATAGCAGTATTTTCCTGTGATTTTTCTATCACAAACATTTTGTATGGTAAACATAATATTAATTTTAACTCAAGAGTATTCACCTAGATTCACCCATCATTAATTCATTCAAGTGTTCATGGTAAATTACCCCCTTATCCTTGATCAGTGGAGAAATATTTATTATTGGAGTCTTCATGTTGTATAATTCTTGTGAAATACTCAAGCATGTACGTAATATGAAAATGATGGGAGTTCTCATACACCACTCTAAATAATGGGGGTATATTTAAGTCTCATAGACATAATGTATGAGAAAATTTTGAAAAAATGAATCCACTTGGGGAATTTACACCATTTTATGATGTCTTTGTTGTTATTCATTAACTATTTTTATGGACTCGTGTTCAATACTGTCGCTACATTCCCATTTTTCATTTATTTTATCATGTTAAATCTTGAATAATTTTTCCATATTGTAATTTTCAACACTATTATGTAACACTGATATAAATCACGTCTTGCATTTTTAAATTATTTATTTAGTCCACTATTGGGATTTGTGTCTCAATCCATTCTAATGCATGTCCCTAGGTCATCCTATATAATTTTAAAAAAATTGTAATTTTAGTTGATTCTCATAGAAATATTAAATAATGTAGTTTTCTTGATGTATCATTTTGAAGTGAAATGTAAATAATTTCCAAAATAAACTAGGCATCAAGATATTTAACAAATTTATATTGTGTTCCACTGTATTAAATTCAAAAATAAATATCGAATAATCTATAAATTGAATAAATGTTATTTGTGTTTGTGATTCTATAGTAAAATATCAATTATTTTGTATACGTTTGTATGAAATTATTGAAACAAAATATAGATATTTGATAAATTATAAAAAATAAATTAAATTAAATATCTATTACTATTATGGAATTATTTTAAATTAATTTTATGTCTTAAGTATAGAATATTTTATACTAAATATATCTCTTTTTAAATTTTGATACATATTTTTTATTATATAAATCACATTTAATGAAATAATATATATATATATATATATATATCAATATGAATAATTTTACATATTAAATATGAATTTCAATAATATATAATTATTTATAATTATTATATAATTCATTTATCACTAAATAAATTATATATCATGTGCAATTTTTTATTTATTTTTATATATATCATATTTAAAATGTATATACTATTTATATATTATTTTATATATTATTTTATTAATATAAAATTTTGTAGAATGTAATTTTTATTTGAAATACATCTCCTAATAGTAATTTTTTATCACTGATACTGGTAACTTTTATTTTTTACTTCTAATTGCATAGGCAAAGGAAACCATTTTTCATGGCATTTAACTATTCCAGATAAAGGGGTGCACTGAAAATCACATTACCTGTAGTAATGAATATCATCCAATAAAATTTTATAATCATACAAACAATGGTCTCTAAAAAGATATTATGAGGAACATATTATCTTCAATACCTCATCAAAAATAATATAAAATATATATTATATTATATTAGGTAAACATAATCTTTCTGTGAGTAAATATCTGAGGAACATAATTAAATTTCTAAGTGATTATTCCCCCATATGGGATTCATTATAATAACTAGTTTTGTAGTATGTTATTTATTTATAGATATGATTCAAATTTTACTGACTATAAAAACATCATCTACAACATGTTACAATGTATAACTAATTATCATGAAAAAATTCACTTACTATGAAAATAATTTATATTTCCATCTTTTTGGAAACTGAATTAATTTTATTTTTCAAGAAATATCCCCAACCCTCCCATTGATAACTCATAATATCTAATCGTGGGAAAAAATAAATCTAATATTTCATAATTATTTGTAATGCATTGGATTTTCTGTTTATTATTTTTAAATATTATACAGAACTATTTTGATACCAAGCATAGGGACAATATGTCATTATGAGGCCCGGTGTGTCCAAAATGGTGGTTTGATCATTTTAAATTAGGTGAGTTTTTGTGTGTGTCGGGTTGTCGCAGATTCCATTTGATGCCCGAATATAAAATCTGAGGGCACTGTTGTGTCTGGAACAATGACTTTACCAATGAACAAGCCTAAACTCGACCAATGCATGTCGAGAGGAAAATATAATTTTTAGTCATTTTAAGTATAATGAAATAAAATAAAATAATTTGTAATTTTTATTTATTTTATTTTGAAATGTTCGCTATAGCGCAATGATGAGGTAGATTTTTTAATTATTAATGACTCAGGGTAATGACTCTGAAATAAAAACATAGACTTGTTAATTATGTATTGTAATGACAGAGAACCAACGTAACTAAACATTGAAACACATTACCTCCTTTTAATGGGTTAATTTAATGTTGGTCGTTGGTATAAAATTGATAGAATCTCTATGGAATTCATGTAGCTTTGTAGAGAACTCTCAAAAACAAATGATGAAAAAAAGTGAAAATTGTGGCACCAACGGAGTTGAAGGATCTCAGCGACGATTGTAGTGCGATCCCTTCGTCAGTGTTCAATACCTTCTCAAGTAAAGGGTATTGTTTTAAAGTTGTTTTCTTCCCCATTCATTTAATTTCATCTCAAACATGGATCAACCCACAAACTAGTCGACTCTCTCGTCATCTTTCTTGTGGGATGACTTTATCTGTTTCATTCTGGAGAATTTGTTTGTCACTTTTTGATGTTATTAATTTCCCCTATTTAATCACCCAAATGGGAGAGGTTTAACGCCATTATGAATGATGGAGGAGGTTCATTATACCATTGTTGACATGTTTCGTCATCCCTCTTCACTATTTTTATTCACATTCTTCATTGGGATACTAACAAATAATTATTTTGTGCATGTTTATTGGTGAAATAATCCAAAAATGATGATCTGGCAGCATGATGTCCCAACGGAGGTGCAACTACGATAGCGGTAGACAAATCCACATGGTCTGAGAGTTATCTTTCTTCATGTTTTCCTTTAAATGAGTGAATCCAAATGTGTTTTGGGGCTGATCAGAGACCTGAAACTGAAATAATCAGCTTCGTGACGTCGAGGCAACCAAAAATTTTGAGTTTCCTGGAAATCATATGGTTGGATCTAGGAAAATAGAATTACTGATGGAACGCCGAAATAGAAGAATAAATCTGGAATTTTCTAAAGAACATGATATGTTTCTCGAAGAAAACGTCATGTGGGATCAGCTTCGTGGTGTCTCTAGTTTTAGGAGTCAGATAGGTGTCACACGGCGTGTGACCCCACATCACACGACGTGTTTCCCCTTCCCCAAATCTCGGCATGTATTTTTTATATTCATGGTCAATGGATGGATTACATGGCTACATGACATGACATGTACTCACTACAAAGCATAGCATAGGAGGTTTCATGGGACTCGGCATGTATCTCAGGTGATACATAGACAAGGGGTCGAGTACATGTCTTGTAATCCACCACACAGCCAAACTAGGCCACTTACATGGGGTGACACACACATGTTGAAGTTGTGTATGGGAACATGGCCATCGTACATGGGGTTGAACATAGTTACATGGACATGGTGTGTGGTCCTTCCAACATGCCGTGTACTTACCCCCTTCAACATGGCATGTTCTTCTTACTCGGTCCGTTTTACACAGGCAGTACCCGGAGTCGAGAGACACGGCATGCGACCCTCCTACACGCAATTTATATCCTGGAATATGGATTTATCTTCTTGTCCATTGTTCCTTGGGCATGTTTCGTTTGGGTTATTTCCCATTTCATCTCATTCCCCTATACACCATGTACCATTTCCATCCATAGGTGTATGATCCCTTCCGAAGGACATTCCGAGATAGAGTCTGGTATCCCTCTGAGAGGCTCGAAGCGAGATCCTCTATCTAATATGAACCCTAGGTAGAGTCGTGTATCGACATGAAAAAACATATAAGACGTTGATCCTCTTCTTAGAAGGTGAATCCATATGAGTCTTGGAATTCTCCCAGTCCCTAGTAGTTATCCTCATACATTAATTGTGATCTTTCCCCACTCATGAGTGTGATCTCCCAGAATGATTGTATTTATCTCTCATGGATTTTTTCGACGAATAGTACTTCTCGATTGAACGTAAACAGAGCTATCAGACACTTCTAGTGAGTCCTCCCAGGTGAGTGCTTCATGGAATCTTTGAACTGAACCCCAAGCCAGGGTATGTGGTCTTGTGACATCACTCTAGACTATGGGTCTGTGTATCGAGTATACCTAGATGTGATTCTCTTGTTATATGTTCTGTAGAAATATACATAGTAGAGGTGAATTTACATATACATTGTGTATTTTATTATCGTGTTTGGGGTCCTCTACTGAGTATTGTTATACTCACCCATGCACGGGCCCTGCACGCATGTGTCGTGAATAGTGCATATGAGTGGCCTTTTGACGAAGTCCAGGGTGGACTAGGACCTGACCAAATTTTATGAGTTCCCTATAAGATTAGGTGATCCTACAGCTATAAGAATTAGTCTATGTAACTTTTTGTTCTTATAGGATAGGGTTTGTAGTATTTTGAATCTTAATTTTAGTGGGCTTGTAATTTGGCCTAGTTTTCATTCCATCATACTCTATTGGTTGGGATTAATAGTATGCATGCATTTTTTCCCATAGTGATTTTAAAATTTCAATATTTGTTGGCTTAGGTTTATGTGCATGTGTATAGGTAAATAAAAAATTCCTCCCATGTTAGTGAGATTCCTACTCAGTGCAAGTCCTCATCCCCTAGCCTTTTGGAGGCAGGCATGGGGAGTCCTGGCGCGGGCACAATTGGGATTGGTCATCACAGACTAGTATCATAGGTGGTCGGTTCAACCTTTGGACTAAGAATTTGTGAAATTTGGTTTTTGGAAATAGTTTTAATTGTTTCTATCATTGCATTTAGACTATAGATACTATTGTAGGTGTTGGCGGCCAACGTATCCATAAAACATGACTCTGATAACAATCTCTTTTGACTCTGTACAAGAAAGCACTACTTGCGTGGAAATAAAATAATGGTATATAAATCATATAGGAATACTTTTTGTTTTCCATGCCCTTTGTGTTAAATATTCATATATACATATTGACCATGATGCAACTTTTTTCATTACAAGATGACTCTATGATGCATGCCCTCTAGGATTCAGTAGCTCGATCATGAGGATGACCACCTCAGTGAAGAAGCATCGAAATTGGGACATGTTCCCTAAGAATTACTTCCAAGTGGTGAACCAGTTATACCACCACATGAGGAGTTGCATGTGGTACATACAGTATCGATAGATGAGGGTCTTAGGCTGAGCGAGCTCAATGAGATTCAAGGATAGAGAACCCTCATGTTCCGAGGAAAGCCCACCCCTAAGGTAGTTAAGGAATTCCATGAGTCAGTGACCATAGTTTTCTATAATGTGACGACACCAGCGGACCCGATGGTGATCCTATGAGAAATCCTTCTTCATGGTTTAGCGGGATGATGGTGGAGTTTAACCATGCCGACTCGGGGTAAGGAGACTCTTTTATGGACAAAGTAAGAGTGACTCTTTAGGGAGGAGTTATCTTTGGTTACGCAAAGAGAAGTGCATATCTAGGAGCTTCTTCATCTCCAGCAGGACATTATAACAATGGATGACTATTCATCAAGGTTCACCAACTGCTCAAGGTACTCTATGGATATATTAAATATTTAGGACTTCATTACTCGATCCTTCGAGCGAGGTCTATGATGGGACATCCATGCTTGTTTCGTGCATCTACACATCTCAGCTTCTATTGTAGTGCTCGAGGAGTCCATGGTTATAATGAGATTTTGGAGGAATCGAGGAAGACGACAGTAGTCAGCAGCACAAAGACAGGTGTGGTTTACTCTGTAGTATAAAACCAACATCAAGCACATGGATCAGGACAGTGGAGACGTCATGGGAAGACCCATGACAGGGAATAGATAACCCAGACCTCTCAGGCTTGATCCTGTCAGTATAGGGAGATTTGATGTTACTTGTGCAATGGTAGCGTACATCTCTCTTGAGATTTTCCAACCCGTTGAGCTTCTATGAGAGACGACGTGGATAGACCAACGAGGCAGAGGCAGAGAGTGTATGAGACAGTTTCGTAAGTAGGCGCACATGGAAGCATATCTGGGAGAGATGAATGTGGTGGAAAATGCTTTGATCTACTCCCACCACCCCAAGAGTTTCTCACCAGGCATAGGGAGCTGTGGGTGAGGGTCGGGGACAGCTGCCTGCAGTGGAGGTGTAAACCCAGGGACTCCAAGGCTGATCTGAGGTTTGATCTGTGTATTTTCAACCTTAGCTTCCATACTTATAGACCTAGGTTCCTGTCATTCTTTTCTCTTCACATGTCTTGTGAAAAAACTTGAGATTCCAGTATAGCCATTGAATCGACTCTTACTCTTGGAGAAACATTAAGTTGGAGATTCTATGATCACATATCTTTGTAGATAGTGTGATCATTCCATTGGATGTGAGTGTTTTAGTTGGAACATCTTGGTGGAAGCATCGAGTCCTTACTATGTCATTCATAGCATGGATTCTATATCTTCAATCCATGCCCATATTTACTACTTTAGGCGAAGATTGTGGGGGTGTACGTTGCAATTGGATGACGTTTTATGGTGTCGGTGAGAAGGAGACCCAAGTCGCACAAGATGGGATCATGCATAGTAGGGTGCAAATAACAACACATACTTTACATACATTGTTATTACATCAGAATTGAAGCACACTTATTACAACATATAACAAAACCAGGAAAGTACCGTATAAGTATAGTGTCTTTAGAAAATGGGAAACATCAACAACTGGTACATAAATCATCTACATTTTCTCCCATTTATTTCATCATATCTAGAGTCCCTTTTTGGAATATACTAATTAATAACATTCTTCCTGACCTGGGGAAAGAAAACATACAAAAGGGTGATCTCAAATGCTCAGTAAGGGTAAACAAAACAAATATAAATCAAATCATATTCATAAGAACATAACATTTTGGAAATCTTAACCTGCAAAAGAGATCATAATTTCATAACATGGGATAAATCATAGTGGTCAAATTTAATCCCAATAATCATACCATAAAACATGAAACTTTGTGTCATACACACATAATCATAGATAATCATTTCTTATTAATCAAGACTCATTTCCATGACTATCTTAGCGGACAAAGTCCATTTCTGAACCGAGTTCACTCCTCATTTCAGTCCTGTTTCACTGAACCGGTTTAACCTGTCGTTCCAGCCAGGTCTATCTCATGAGATATAAATGTTTACCCAATGCATTGGAGGGAGATATAGGTCCCACACATCTCATAATGAAACAATTCTTATGTGTGCCACAAAATCATAAATCATACATCATAACATAACCCATGTAATAAAAATGGGATTCTTAAACATCGTGACATCATAAAACAATTCATATAAGATAAAAGAATTCATAAAAATAATTCCATCACAACATTATCAAATCAATGTAATATTAAGGATAGAAATAGAACGCTATATTATCTTAGATGTAAAATAATTTTGATAAAACACTTAAACTCCATTCTTTAGGAAAATATCCTTTCTACTTCAAAAACAATTTTCCTTTCATTACATGTCATACAATTTTAAAGTAAAATAATTTGATTAAAAATAAAAAAGAAAACTTGTAAAGGAAGCTTCTTGGAAATAATATTTTAAAAATCCATTCATGCCGTATAAGTTAAAAAAACATTCTTATGGTACTTTGGTTGGAAAATTCAAAAAAGTACCTCGTACGAAAAATGACAAAAGATTCCTTTCATATCTTTTACTAAAAACTCGATGAAAGGTAAAATTTGATTTAAACAATTGTAGGAGGATATAAATAATATTATATATTGAGGAAACATGGATTTGGATGATAAAATACACCCTATTAAATTCTGAAGTATAAACAATCTCGGATAAAAATGAGATTGTGAGATTTTCCATTACCATAGGTCTGATTTGATTCGTAAGTGACCAAACGTCCTGTATAATGATTTAAATAATGTTATTGACATATTCCAGAATCATACTTATTTTTATTATATCATATATGGTCATATTATTATCTTCTTATTAGTAATATTTCATTGTTACTTGTTATTCGGGTGTTTATTGCTTTTTGTTCTTATGCGTGTTTTGTAGAATAAATTCTTATTCTTCTCTTTAGGTTATAGATAACTCATTTCCAGAATGGTATTAGTGTACTATATATCATATTTATTCATTAAATTCATTTATATAATCTTGATGGAATGAAGATCATGTAGAACGAGTCGCATCACATCGTGGAGACGGTATTCTGTACGTACGCACGAGCGATGATATCGTTCCCATGATCATGGAATTGTATTGGAGTGTATGTATATTATTTCAGAATCAATATTACTTTACAATAATCATATATAGTTATTTATTTTCACCATTATACCCATCCAAGTAAGGTGATGGTGGAAAATAGATTACACTACTGCGTGGAGACGGTATTCCGTACGTACGCACGCACTGTGATTTCGTTTTCCGTAGGATGGATAGATGGTGAAATAGAGTTGTTTCATACTTATAATAACATATCAGTATATGAGTGATACTGATGTTATTAATTCATAATGAAACAACTAAAGAAGAATAAGTGGAATAAGAGATAAAGTTGAAATAATCGGTAACAAACATTACTTATTCTTTGAAGCGCCTCTTTGAGACCTCCTTTTAGGGCACTAAAAGTGGTCTTTGAAGAGAACCAGGACCTCTAGGATCTTTATAGGAAACTGTAGAAGAGAATTTTTCAGGGGTTTTCCGAGCTTGAAGGCAAAAAGTGGTGTGAGGAAGAGAGGGACGAGGTTCCCTTTTATAATGGAGGAGAGAGGTACCTTTGGAAAAACTAAAAATATTATTATATTATAAAGTCATATTCGATTTTCAATAGCTCCAAATTAATTTATTTCAAAGCTAATGTGGGGGTGGGTCGAAATACTCTCATCCAATATAATTTAGACAAGTTTAGTGTTCTATTTTAATTTATCATTTAGATTTAACTTTAGGTTAAATAATTTTACTTTTACTGTGTCTTTTTGTTTTCTTACAATATAAGGTTAATAAACATACTATAACAAGAAAAACGAACCCCAAGTTGTTTATTATTAATATATATAACCTTATATAAGTCATTTTGCCGAACCTTATATTTTTAGGAATAAAATAAAAATTAATAACATATTATTTAAAAAAAAACTATTTTATGTCAATTTTGACACTATTTGGTAATTGATTTTTGTGAAAATCGTAACAGAAAGATTATTTCGAAAAAAGTTAATTAAATCAATAATAACATATCATATTAACATATATAATTATTTTAATTAATAATAAGTATCAAATTGCATTTATTTGGGTATTTATAACAACAATTATGTCAATATTTCATTAATAATATAATTACTACGTCATCATTGTGTCATAAATAAATTAAACTATTTAAAGTCTAAAAATTAAAAATAAAATAAAATTATGTAGAAAATATTTTTATATTTCTAATGAATATTTATAGTAGAATTTATCTCACGTATAACCCTATATTATAAATGATTTACTTATTAAACTTTGATTTTAACTATTTTATCCTTTCTTTAAATAAATTAATATTAAATGTCCTAATCTAATCCAACTGGGCCTAAATTGTCATCTTTTATTCCTAACTGTTGTTTTTGGTCTAATTACACTTATCCAATAGAATTAGGACATGTGTTAGGGTAATAATAATATCATTTTTACACATAAATAAACTATTTACTTTTAACCGTGGTAAAAAAATGTAAAATGTTATTATTCACCAAAAATTATTTTCATCTCATTGAACCACATTTTACTTACTGACATCAACCGTGTCTCTAGGATTTTTGAAATTACATTCACAAAAGCAGTAAAATTTAGTTTTATATAAATTTCCAAATTCTCCTAGGAGGTGGGTAAAAGACGGTCAAAATTTCAATAAAATTTTTATATATCTAAAATTATTATAAAATGACTCCAATGAATTATATTGAACATATATATGTATTATGTATCAATATTGACCTAAAATAACTTTAAAAAGATAAATAATTATTTAAATAAGATGTTAGTTTTTAAATAGTAACCCAGTGTTTTCACAATTCATCAAAAATTGAAAGTTTTCAGAAAAATACCAAAATTTTACCCTAAGCTGATTTCGATATTCCGAAACCAAAAATGAACTCCATTTTGAAAAATAAAATTTATTAAATTTCAAAAAGTGGTTATTACTATTCATAACGGCTAGTTTTAATAATATTTTAATAGCATATCATTGTTTAGTGAAACTCGGTATTGCGTACGACACAAGCTATCGAGGAAGGTCGTGATTGCGTGTAAAGCAAGCCAAGATTGTGTTGTGTGTAGTGAAAGATTTCTTTGATGATTAATATAACATAAAAACAAAATATTTCTTATAAAATTCTCGGGTGTTACATTCTACCCCCCTTAAATTGAATTTCACCCTCGAAATTATTCACTTTGTAACAAACAGATGAGGATACCTCTCCTTCATCATATCCTCAAGCTCCTATGTAGCTTCTTCTAATTGGTGGTTCCTCCATAAAACATTCACCCAGCGATTGGTCTTGTTCCGTAGGACTTTTTCGCTGTGATCCAAAATCTCTATCAGTTGTTCTTCATAAGAAAGATCTTGCTCCAGCAGTACAACTTCTGAGCTGAGTACATGTGAAGGATCAGGTATGTACTTTCTCAGAAGATATAAATGGAACACATCGTGAACTTGAGAGAGATTCGGTGGAAGTGCCAATCGGAAAGCCACCTTCCCAACACGATCTAGTATTTCGAAAGGACCGATATAACTAGGGCTCAGCTTTGCCTTCTTCCCAAATCTCATTACTCTCTTCCAAGGAGATATTCATAAGAACACTTTATCACCCACTTCAAACTCTAGGTCTTTTCTTTGGTTGTCGGCATAACTTTTTTGTCGACTTTGAGCAGGTCTAATATGTTGTTGAATAGATCTGACCTTTTCTTCCATCTCATCAACAAGATCATGTCCTAATAGAATTCTTTCCCCAACATCATCCCAACAAGTTAGAGTCCTGCATTTATTTCCATAGAGAGATTTATAAAGACCCATCTGAATACTGGAGTGAAAGCTATTATTATAATAAAATTACACCAAAGGTAGGTGTTGATCCAAACAACTTTCGAAATCCATAGAGCAATATCTCAAGATATCTTCTAGAGTTTGAATTGTCCTCTCAGACTGACCGTCTGTCTGAGGATGATAAGCAGTGCTGAAACTCAACTATGTATCCAGAGTATGCTGAACACTTATCCAGAACATCGAGGTAAATCTCAGATCCCGATCAGATATAATGGAAGGTGGTACTCCATGCAATCTTACCAATTACTTTACATATATCTTGGAAATCTAATCTAGAGAGAAATACTCTCTAATAGAAATGAAGTGTGCAGACATTGTAAGAAGATCAGCTATGACCAAGATAGCATTATTACCTTTGGATGTTTTAGGAAGCCCAGTGACAAAGTCCATAGTGATTTTTTCCCATTTCCATTCAGGTATGGGTAATGGTTGTAACATCCTCTTAGACTTCTGTCTCTCAGCTTTAACTTGCCGACAAACCAAGCATCTAGAGACATATTCATCAACATCTCTTTTGATTCCATCCCACCAGATGTACTCTTTCAGGTCCCCATACATCTTTGTACTTCTTGGATGAATAGAAAATGAAGAACTATGAGCCTCATCCAGAAGCTCCTTCTTTAATTCGGGGATGGGAGGAACACAAACCTAATTCGTGAATGTTATTATCCCATCACAATAAATGTTGAATTCAGGAACATGTCTCGCCTTCTTTTGTAACTCGAAATCTTCTTTCTGTGCCTCTTTAATCTTCACAGGTATAGATGGTTGAACATTCATTTGAGAAAGATACGATTTTCCCCTTTCATTATAATTCCAATATCCATCCTTTGTAAATCCATAAATATTGGATATTTGTGATCCTCATCAGGGATAAGCTAGAATGGTCTTGTCGACTTAATGCATCTGCCACCTTGTTTTCTTTCCCAGGGTGGTAATGAATTGAGTAGTCGTAATCCTAAATCAGCTCCAACCATCTTCTTTGGTGCATATTCAGCTCCATTTGTGTGAAAATATACTTTAAACATTTATGATCAGTATAAATATCACAACATTCTTCATAAAGATAATGCCTCCAAATCATTAATGAAAAGATTACCGTAGCTAACTCCAAATCATGAGTTGGGTAATTTTTCTCATGGATTTTGAACTATCATGTGGCATAAGTTATCACCATATTGTTTTACATGAGAACACACCCCAATCCCTTCATGGATGCATCACTGTAGATAAAAAACCTTTCTCCACTACAAGGAAGTGTGAGCACATGTGCACTGGATAACCTTCTTTTCAATTCCTTGAAATTCTCTTCACATTCCTCCATCCACACGAACTTAACTCCTTTTCGAGTCAACCTGGTGAGTGGATTAGATAATCATGAAAAATATTTCACAAAATGTTGATAATATCCTCCTAAAACAAGAAAACTTCATATCTCGGTTACTTTTTTTGGTCTCAACCATCTTTCGATAACCTCTATTTTTGCTGGATCCATAGATATCCCCACTTTTGAGATTTTGTGACCCAAAAATGCAACTTTTTGATGCCAAAATTCACACTTTGTAAATTTGGCATAAAGCTTCTCCTTTCTTAGGGTCTTAAATATAATTATCAAGTGATCTTCATGTTCCTCCTTTCAGTTTGAATAGATAAGAATATCGTCTATATAGACTACCAAAAACTGATCAAGATAGTCTCTAAAGACTCTATTCATCAGATCCATGAAGATAGCAGGGGCATTAGTAAGACCAAATGACATCACTATAAATTCATAGTGTCCATAACATGTACGGAAAGTCGTATTTGGTATATCCTCCCTTTTGAACCTTAATTGATGATACCCAGAACGAAGATCAATCTTGGAAAAGTATTGAGCTCCATGTAGTTGGTCAAATAATTAATCAATGCATGGGAGAAGATTTTTTTGATAGAGAACTTGTTAATTTCTCGATAATCAATGCAGAGTCTCATTGATCCATATTTCATCTTAACAAACAGAATAGGTTCTCCCCAAGGTAACGCACTAAGGCATATGAATCATTTATCATGATTCTCTTGGAGTTGTGTCTTCATTTCTAGCATCTCAATTGGGACCATTCTATAAGGTGTCTTTGAAATAGGAAAAGCACCCGGTACGAGTTCTATTGAAAACTCAACTCCACGATTTGGAGGAAGACCCGAAAATTCCTCCTGAAAGACATCATCAAACTCTCGTACAATGGGCATATTCTTAATTGTGAGTTTATCTCCAAACATTTGAGATAAATAACCCTCATTTAGTGGAATCAAGTCCCATAAGATGGAAGAAATTTCCACTGGAAGGTTATGTTCATCCTTGCATCGATAGATGATCATAGATTGATCTGGAATATGAAATGTGACTTCCCTTATTTGGCAATTGATATGAGATCCATATAGAGAAATCCAATCCATGCCAAGAATCACATCAAATTCCACTATAAGAAGGATCACATGATTTACAGGAATCACTTTCCCACAAACATCAATCGAAGAATAATTAGAAACTTTTGATGTGACTGTTGTCCCATTAGGTATTGTCACAGCTAACTCAACATCTAATTTTTGAGGTAATACGGTGATACCCTTAGAAAATTATTCAGAAATGATAGAGTGGGTGGATCCAGAATCAAATAAAACATTTGCTACATTAGAGTGGATGGTAAGTGTACCATTCACCACTTCATTATCGTACTCCACATCGCTGATAGAAATTGCATGTGACATTCCTTTATCATTAGCCTTAAGAGTTTGTTGACGTCGATCATCATCAACAACCCTTAGATTAGGACATTGATTGGCATAATGCCCCATTTCCTTGCACTTGTAACATTGAAGTGTAGGAGGTGCACTCTGTGTAGCATTTTATTTGTTCACATCACTAGACATATTCTTCCCATCATTGAGGCATTAAAATGCCCAATGACCTTCCTTTCCACATTTGAAACATTTACTTCTCCATTTAATACAACTCCCTCCATGTTTCTTTCCACACATTGAGCAAAATGGAAAACTCATATTCTTTTTAGTGTGCTCTTTATATTTCCCTTTGAATTCCATTTTCCTCTTCTTATCAAACCCATATGACTGATGGGTTACTCCAATCTCCATCTCAACTTTGAGAGCACATCGAACGATTTCCTCATAGCTATTGAAGTCTCTTATGGATAACGCCCTTAGAAGACTTGGTTTTAAGCCACTAAAGAATCAATCGATCTTACTCTCAGGTTGGATAATAATACCAGAAGTCTAAAATGAATGTCTTGTAAAATTTTCTTCATAGGTACCAATAGATTCATCATCCTTTTGCTTTAGTTCAAGAAACTCCTTCTCCATCATTGTTTGGAGAATACGAGGGATGTACTTATTGAAAAATAAGTTCTTGAACACATCCCATTCCATGACCTCAAATTCATCTATTTGCCTCATTTTATTGATAAGATTCCACCATTGATCAGAATATCATTCCAAACGATACACTACTAAGATGACTTTATCATGTTCATAACATTGAAGAACTAAAAATATCTTTTTAGTAGTACTAATCCATTTTTCAGCAACTAATGGATTAGTAGACCCGTTGAATGATGGCGGACGTTGCCTCATGAGGGATTCAATAAAATGTTTCTCCTTCCATTGCTCGTTTGGAAGTCCTGCATGATTCATAGCTTGAGAAAGTTGTGTGAGCATGGCTACAAGATTTTTCATTCCATCTCCCATAACGTTTGGTTGCTCAGGGGGACAATCATTGCATTGACCGTCGAATTCCTCATTAACACGGTTCCTTCGGGTTCCATCCATTGACTAAAACCAAGAATAATAGTGTGAGAAACAATGATTATAATAGGAAAACAACATAATCAAGAATAAAATTTTACAGTTAAGGTCTTATCATAGGTTATTTATGGCCATTTATAAAACACTAAGACTGTGTTCTATGCATAGAATTATCCTTAGGGTTTTTACTAAGGGTTTCACATCCTAGTTTCCAAAGGATGACTATACCGTTCCTCTGATACCAACAATAACGACCCATACTTTACATAAATTGTTATTACTTCAGAATTGAATCACACTTATTACAACATACAACAAACCCAGTAAAGGACCATATAGGTATAGTGTCTTTAGAAACTGGGTAACATAAACAACTGGTTCATAAATCATCTATGTTGTCACCCATTTATTTCATCATATCTAGAGTCCATTTTTGGCATATCCTAGTTAATAACCTTCTTCCTGACCTGGGGAAATAAAACATAAAAAATGGTGAGCTCAAATGCTCAGTAAGGGTAAACAAAAGAAATATCAATCACATCATATTCATAAGAACTTAACATTTGGGAAATCTTAACCTGCAAAAGAGATCATAATTTCATAGCATGGGATAAATCATAGTAGTGAAATATAATCAAAATAATCATAACATAAAACATGAAACATTGTTTAATACACACATAATCATAGAGAATCATTTATTATTATTCAAGACTCATTGCCAAGACTATCTTTGCAGACAAAGTCCATTTATGAACTGAGGTCACTCCTCGTTTCTATCCTGTTTCACTGAACCGGTTTAACCTGTCATTCCAGCCATGTCTATCTCATGAGATATAAATCTTTACCCATTTTATTGGAGCGAGATATAGGTCCCACCCATCTCATAATGAAACCATTCTTATGTGTTCCACAAAATCATATAGCATACATCATAACATAACCAATGTACTAAAAATGGGATTCTTAAACATCGTGACATCATAAAACAATTCATATAAGATAAAGGAATTCATAAAAATAATTCCATCACAACATAATCAAATCAATGTAATAATAGGGATAGAAACAGAAATCTATATTATCTTAGATGGAAAATAATTTTGATAAAACACTTGAACTCCATTCTTGAGGAAAATATCATTTCTACTTCAAAAAAACATTTCCTTTCTTAAAATGTCATACAATTTTAAACTAAAAGAATTTGATTAATAATAAACATGAAAACTTGTAATGGAAGATTCTTTGAAATAATGTTTTAAATATCCATTCATGCCGTATAAGTTAAAAAAACTTTATTCTCGTACTTTGGCAGGAAAAGTCAAAACGTACCTCGTATGAAAAATAAAAAAATATTCCTTTCATATCTTTTAATAAAAACTCAACGAAGGGTAAAATAGGATTTAAACAATATTAGGAGGATAGAAATAATATTACATATTGAGGAAACAGGGATGTGGATGATAAAATACACCCCAGTAAATTCTGAAGTACAAACAATCTCAGATAAAAATGAGATTGTGAGATTTTCCATTACCTTAGGTCCGATTTGCATCGTAAGTGTCCGATCCTCCGGTATAATGATCTAAATAATGTTACTGACTTATTCCATAATCATAATTATTTTTATGATATCGTATATGGTCATATTCTTAGCTTCTTATTAGTAATATTTCATTGTTACTTGTTATTCGGGTGTATATTGCTTTTTATTCTTATGCGTGTTTGGTCGAATAAATTCTTATTCATCTCTTTAGGTTATAGATATATCATTACTAGAATGGTATTAATGTACTATATATCATATTTATTCATTAAATTCATTTATATAATCATGATGCAATGAAGATCATGTAGAACGTGTTGCATCACATCGTGGAGACGGTATTCCGTACATACGCATGAGCAATGATATCGTTCCCATGATCGTGGAATTGTATTGGAGTGTATGTATACTATTTTAGAATAAATATTACTTTAAAATAATCTTATTTATTTATTTATTTGCACCATTATACCCATCCATGTAAGGTGATGGTGGAAAATATATTACACCACGGCGTGGAGACGGTATTCCTTACGTACGCACGCGCGGTGATTTCGTTTTTCGTAGGATGGATAGATGGTTAAATAGGGTTGTTTCATACATATAATAACATATCAGCATATGAGTGATACTGATGTTATTACTTCATAATGAAACAACTAAAGAAGAAGAAGTTGAAGTAGAAATAAAGTTGAAAGAATCGGTAACGAACTTTACCTCTTCTTTGAAGCGCCTCTTTGAGACCTCCTTTTAGGGCATTAAATTGGTCTTTGAAGAAGAAAAGGACCTCTAGGATGTTTCTAGGGAAGTTTATAAGAGAATTAGGCAGGTTTTGGCCAGGATTTAAGGATCAAAGTGGTGTGAGGAAGAGAGGGAAGAGGTGCCCTTTTATAAGGGAGGAGAGGGGCACCTTTGGAAAAACTAAAAATATTATTTTATTATAAAGTCATATTCGGTTTTTAATAGCTCCAAATTGATTTATTTAGAATATAAGGTGGGGATGGGTCGCAATCCTCCCATCCAATAGAATTTATACATGTTTAGGGTTCTATTTTAACCTTATCATTTAGATTTAACTTTAAGTAAAATAATTTTACTTTTACCGTGTCTTTTTGTTATCTTACACTATAAGGTTAATAAACTTAGTATAACAAGACAAAAAAACCCTAAGTTGTTTATTATTAATATATATAACCTAAACTAAGTCATTTTTACGAGCCACAGATTTTTAGGAATAAAATAACAATTTATAATATTTTTTTTAAAACTATTTTATGTCAGTTTTGACACTATTTGGTAATTGATTTTTGTGAAAATCATAAGAGAACTATTAGTTCGAAAAAAGTTATTTAAATCAATACCAACATTTCATATTAACAAATAAAATTATTATAATTCATAAAAAGTCTCAAATTACATTTATTTAGGTATTTATAACATCAATTATGTCAATATTTCATTAATAATATAATTATTGCATCATCATTGTTTCATAAATAAATTAAATTATATAAAGTCTAAAAATTACAAATAAAATACCATTATGTAGGAAATCTTTTTTATCTTTCTAATTAATATTTATAGTCAAATTTATCTTATGTATAACCCTTTATTAAAAATTATTTACTTATTAAACATTGATTTTAACTATTTTAACCCTTTTTTAAATAAATTAATATTAAATGTCCTAATCTAATCCAAGTGGGCCTAAATAGTCATATTTTATTCCCAAGGTGGTTTTTGGTCGAATTACACTTATCCAATAGAATTAAGACATGCGTTATCATAATAATAATATCATTTTTACCCTTAATTACCCTATTTACTTTTAAATGTGGTAAAAAAAGTAAAAAGTTACTATTCACCAAAAATTATTTTCATCTCATTGAACCACATTTGACTTACTGGCAACATCCGTGTATCTCATATTTTTGAAATTCCATTCACAAAAGCGGTAAAATTACGTTTTATGTAAATTTTCAAATTCTCATAGCAGGTGGGTAAAAGACGGTCAAAAGTTCAATAAAATTTATATATATATAAAATTATTATAAAATTACTCCAATGAATTAACTTGAACATATATAGGTATTATGTATCAATTTTGACCTAAAATAAATTTAAATAAAATAAATAATTATTTAAATAAAAAGTTTGTTTTTAAATAGTAACCCAGTGTTTTCACTATTCATCAAAAATTGAAAGTTTTCATAAAAATACCAAAATTTGACACTATGCTAATTTCAATATTCTGAAACCAAAAATGAAGTCCATTTAAAAAAAATTCTAAAATTTCAAAAGTGGTTATTACTATTCATAACTGCTAGTTTTAATAATATTTTAATAGCATATCATTGTTTTTTGAAACTCGGTATTGCGTACGATGCAGGCTATCGAGGAAGGTCGTGATTGTGTATAGAGCAAGTCAAGCTAGTGTTGTGTGTAGTGAAAGATTTCTTTGATGATTTATATATCATAAAAACAAAATATTTCTCATAAAAGTCTCAGGTGTTACAGTGCAACTGAATATTCATGAGTTGGCAAGCCTTACCCTCATACAGGAAGATGTTGTGATATTTCAGTTCCTAGAAGTTATAGTAGAGTACGATGATGTATTTCCCGAATATGTTCTAAAACTACATCGCTACTAGTAGATTGACTTCTTCATCGACCTACAAACCGTGACAACATGGATATCCACACTAGAATATCAGTTGGCTCCCACGGAGCTTCAAGAGCTTATGGTATAGTTGGAGGATCTGAAGTGTATGGGCTTCGTATGACCCAGTGTTTCACCTTGGGAAGCCCCAGTTTTGTTTTCCATGATGGATGATAAGATTATGAGCTTGTGCGTGGATTACTGGAAATTGAAAAAGGCAATGGTAATAAACAAGTATCAATTTCAAAGAGTCGAAGACCTCTTCAATTAACTGAGAGGGTAATGTTGTCTCATGAAGTTTTACCTCGGGTTTAGTTATCACCGGATTCGGGTATGAGATAAGGATATATAGAATATGAATTTCTGATACCACAATAGTCTCTATGAGTACATGGTGATGCCTTTCTGTGGTACGAACACCCCGGTAGTGTTCATGGGACTAATGAAAAAGATCTTATAGACATATTAATACTAGGTTTTAGTTATCATCATCGATGAAATCATTGTGTAGTCGGTGTCAAAGGAGGATCAAGTGAGACAATTGATTATGTTTCTTGACGTCCTCTGAGAGCCCCAGCTTTGTGGGAAGCTCACAAAGATAAATTTCTAGATACATGAGGTCCTCTTAATTTTACATGTTATCTTAGTAGATGGTGTAGTAGTGGACCTATCCACGGTCGAGGTGGTGTTAGAATGGGATCCCTCTCAAAGTGTAAAATATGTGTGGAGGTTCCTTGTACTGGAATGATACTAATGGAGATTTTTCCCTCATTTCACCTAGATATGGGCACCGATGACTGCCTTGACCTAGGAGGGGAAGCAATTCATTTGGATAGAGATGTTTCATAATATATAATAGTAGATGAGGTAGAATTTGACCAGTGCACAAATCTTGGTTCTACTATAATAGGTTGTCGAGTACATTGTTTTATGAGACACATCAAGGACCAGGCTTGGTTGTGTTCTGATTCATATACATGTGGTGATTGATTATAGTTCACTCTAGCTTAGTCCACATGAGAAATACTATGCAACCCATGATCTCTAGTTGGCAGTGGTAGTCTTTGATTTGAAGATGGTCTAACACAACCTGATGGGTGAGCAATTAATCATCTAATCTGACCATAAGATCCTCAATTTCATCTTCTCGCAATATTATCTGAATTTGAGGAAGTGGTGATGGATAAAATTCCTCTAGTATTATGACATCGAGATCATCTATAATTCTTGGAAGATGAAAATTATGAAAGATGATTTCAATAGAAAGTTGAGCTCATGAATGTTGAGTGAGGTGACATAGCAGTTTCACTCGTTATAGTTATCCTTCATGGATAGAGAGGAATCATCTTACATTCAATCGATGGTTTTAACATCTCCACTCTTACAAAGAGTTAGAGAGGCACATCTTGGGGATGTCTACTATGAGGCTATATGTGCTCAGTTATCTGCAGGTTATGCTCATGATGGATAGTCAGATGGGATGAGAATGTTTTTTACTTTAGAGAACACATGGTCATGCCATTGGAGTTGTGGGAGGCGGTTCTAAGGGAGTTTCACACATCCCACATGGTGGTACATCATATAGTGGTCAAACTTTAGATGGACATCTGGCATTAGTTCTTGTGAACACGTATGAAGAAGGCAGTAGCATTGTTTCTTTCTCGATGATTACATGCCAGCAGGTAAAGGCCGAGTACCAGGTTTCAATAGGGTTAGCCCACCCCTTGGATATGCTGGAGTGGATGTTGGCTGAGATATCATTGGACTTCATGATGAACATACCACAAAATTTCATGGGATATGATTCAATCTGAGTGATCATTGACCGACTCACCATGTCATTCCACTTCCTACCTATCAGGGAACAGAGTTATATAAAGATCATGGGATACCTATATGTATAGGAGATACATCTACATCAAGGAGTCCCTTTGGAAATAGTCTTGGATCGAGGCACGTTCATCAAATTCTGGTTTTGGAAGGGATTGTGAGATTCCATTTGGACTCAGATATGCTTAAGCACAACGTTCCATCCCCCCACTGATGGTCAAGTGGAGAGGAATATTTATGTTCTAGAGGATATGTTGTGAGAATGTATCCTGGTATTTTTCCATATTTTGGAGTAGCATCAACCAATGGTAGATTTTGTGTAAAAAAATAGCCACCACAACACCATAGGTATGGCACCGTTTTAGGTCTTATATGGGCGACCAAGCATGTAACCACTTTGTTTGACCAACCCCAGAGAGTCATAACCATGGGTCCAGACTTGGTATGAGTTACCACTGACAAGGTGAAGATCATCTAGGAGTGGATAAAGGCTGCACAATGCCGAAATAATTCTTATAATGACATCCGATGAAGACATCTGGTGTTTGAGGGGGATCATGTCAACATTCGGTTCTCACCTCGATGAGGGTTGTGGAGATTTGGCCGGGGAAGAAAATTGTCCTCGAGGTTCATCGGACATTTTCATATACTAAAAAAAGATGGTGAGGTGGAATACCACATAGATCTACCACTACAGATACACATGGTACATTATGTATTTCATGTTTCATAGCTAAGGAGGTATGTGCCACACACATCACACTTCATCGACTGGGGTGAGCTGGACGTCAAGGATGGAGTAACCATTACTGAGTACCTAGTGGAGATTGATGATCAGAAAGAGAGGATCCTTCATGGGTGACTGATTCCCTTAGTGTTCTTTCATTGGAAACATGTAAACCTTTAGAAGAGCACGTGGAAGTGGGATGCTCAGATCTATGCCTAGTACCCACATATTTTTTAGAATCCATTGTTTTGTATTTTTGGGGATCTAATGCCCTAATGTGGTAACAATATTATATTTCGGATTTTAATTGTAATATTTAAAAATATTATATGGAATTATTTTGACACTAATCACTGAGACGACACATCATTCCAAGGCCCGGTGATCCTGGAATTGTTGTTTTAAAATTTTATGTTTAGTTAGTTGGCGTGTGTGTGTGGTTGTTGTAATTTGCAAAAGGATTCCCGGATTAAAAAAAAAGGTCCCCGTTGTGTCAGGGAAGATGACTTTACCTAAAAACAGGCCTAACCTCAACCGACATCAATCAAGGGAGAATGTTAATTTTCAGAATAGTTAAGTAAAATAAAATAAAATAAAATAATTATGAATGTTTATATGATTTTATATGGAAACATTCCCTACATCGAAATGACATGGAAGTTGTTATGATAATTAATGAAATATTTTAATGACTCTGAAAGAGCAACACTGACTCATTAATGTCGCATCGTAGCCACAACGACTCAGTATAATGGAACACTGAAACGATTTCCCTCCTTTTAATGGGTTAATAGAATGTTGTTCATTGGGGAAAAAATGAGATAAACTATAGAAAATTATTGGAACATAGGATAAAACAATCGAAAATGAACGATTATTGACGAGAACGAAATTATTGGGTTCTTTAGAAGATTTTTTTATCAATTTTGATGTTTTTAATTTTCCATGTTTAATCGTCTAAAGGGGAACAGATTAACATCGTGAAGAATGAATGTGGACGTTTGTTCCTCTATTGATTACTTGTTTTGTCTTCCCTCTTCCGTGCGTTCTTGGAGTTCTTTATGGGGATACGAATGAGGAATCATTGTGTGCCTGTTTCTGGGAGAAACAATCCCAAAATGGTGATCTGGCATCATGATGGCCTAGTAGAGGTGCGACGACGATAGCAGTGTACGTATTGACATGGATTTAGAGTTCTAATTCATCATTTTTTTATGCCAAACGGGGACCCAAAATAGATAATTCATCTTTTTTTATGGGGAGACCTAAGTAATTGATTTTCAATGAAACCGGATGGTCGGATCAATGGACGTGTCGTCACTAGAGGAACGATGGTATAGAACAATGAATCTAGAATTTACTGAAGAACTTGGAATGTATCCCAAAGAACACGTCATGTGGGACCAGCTCGATGGATGATACAATGGTAGGAATCAGATAGGTGTCACACGGCATGTTACCCCTATCACATGGTGTTTGGGCCCTTCCCCAAAGATCGACATGTATTTTTTGAAATACACGGCCACGAGATGGACTACACGACTTCGAAACATTGTGCGTACACCCTACGTGTCATGACAGAGGAATATTTTCAAGAAACATCATGTATCTTAGTCGATACATGGACACAGGGTGGAGTACAGAACATGTACTCAACAACATGGAATGACTAGGATACTTACACGGGGAGACACCCATGGGATGAAGCTATGTATGGGAACAATAACAGTGTACACAGAGTGGACCCCAATTACTCAAAAATGGCATGTGGTCTATCCTACATACTGTGTACATACCCCTTCAACATGACATGCTATTCTGACTGGGACCATTATACATGGTTATTACCCAAAGTCAAGAGACCTAGAATGAAACCATACTACATGTTTCTTATAACCTAGGGCATGGATTGATCTACTTCTCCAATGTTCCTTTGGAATGATTAGATTGGGTTACATCACCATTTTGTGTGTTCCCCTGGAGGTCAATTATCATTTCCATCAACAGGAATATGATCCCTTTAGTAGGAATTTCTTAGATAGTCATGTATCACTCAGAGTGGTCTGGAGAGAGGTACTCTCTATTATTGACCCAAGGTAGAGTCATGTATAAACGTGACTAATCCTACATGATGATGATCCTCAAATTAGCATGTGAATCTGGATGAGTCATGGAATCCGCCAAGGCCCATGCCGTAATCCTCATCCATGTATCGTGATCATTCCCCACTCCGAAGTGTGTTCTCCTGGAATGATTGTATGTATCTCTCAGGGGTATTCCCAACAAACGGTACTTCTCGTACAGACTTCATCTTAGTATTCTAACTCATCAAGTGAGTTCTTCTGGACAGGTTCTTCGTGGAATCATCAAAATGAACTCCTAGCATGGGTATGCGGTCATGTGACTTGTCTCTAGACTACGGGCCAAGGATTTTCATATATCTAGATGTGTTTCTATTGTTATATGTTTATTAGACATATATTTTGTACAACTAATTGTACCTTTACATTGTGTATTGCTTGGTTCTTTTTGGGTTCCTCTACTAAGTATTATTATAATCATTAATGCATGAGACTTTCCCGCACATGAAATGTCTTTTGTAGACGAGCTGTATTTCGACGGAGTCCAGGGCGTACCAGGACCAGACTGAGCTTTCTGAGTTCCCTTTAGCCCAAGGAGTTCCTATGTTTATTAGCAGCAATCCCAGTACCACTCTGTGAGTATGAACAACACAATCATTTTTTAAATAATGAATTGGTGGGAAAAATAGGATATTCAACAATAATAATAAAATATAAATATATTAATTATTTTAATGTAAATATTTCAACAAGGATGGGAAATATAGGGGGAGGTAGAGTATGAACGAAATTTGAAAATATTTAGTAGAGACTTTACGTATTCAATTGTTTATCTAATATTAGGATATGACCATAAGGTTAAGTAAAATCATATTTAGTGAGGACTATGAATATTGGTATGTGGGTCCTAAAAGGTTGATATTGTTTGGAAAATTTTCGGTAGTCTCTATGTCTTATAATGATTGAGGGGAATGGGTTGTTTCGAATGGTATTTATAAGTGAACGAAAGGGGGGTTTTAAAATTATATTCATTATATTATTATTTTGGATAAGTAATATCAATTATGATGAATCCCAGCCATATTTATTATTAAATGGTGAATGTGTGCCAAAAACAATGGATTTTAACATCATCCAATATGCTATAAAACATGAAATTAACTTAATGTGATAAATATCATTAATTTTTTTTAATTTTAGACATAATCATCTTTTTGTGAAAAATTAGAAAAATTTAGAATTATTATCTTTTAACATGTGTATTAAAAAATGAAATCCATTATACGAAAATAATTTCAAAATTAAGATATAATTAATTTATTCTTAATGTTTATATTTATTTGAAAATTAGTAATTATAATATTAAGATCAATTTTCTCACCCATTGATATTTTTTGAATGGGATTACAGTATTCTATTATGACTAAAATATAACATAATATTGATTTTGGAATCCATTTTAGTATAAAAAAAATTATTTAAAATCATAATATTTTTTTACTAATAAATTAATTGAAAATTTATATTATATGAAACACAGAAAATAATTATATAATTTATAATATATATAATTACTTGTACCAAGATATAAATATGGTATAAAATTATTTTATAAGTTACAAAACTATTATTCTACAATTTAGTTGTTGATGATACTATTCAGATAGTCATTTTACTACATATAATGGTTGTATTATTATTTCAATGGTCATATTACTATTTAAATTGTAAAATTTCTATTCTACCTATAATGACTCTAGTGTGAATATGGGTTCCATAAATATAATAAATAAATCATATTTCATTAATTATACATTAAAAACTATATCTATATTGTTTATATATATTAAAGGTGAATATTATATTACAAATACTTTTTTAACATTTATATTGTTTTTTTCATGATTTCTATTATTAGGGTTGGACATGTAGATCGAAATATTAATATTTTAGTAATCTTGTATTTTTATATTCCTATTATAATATTCTTAATTATTATATCCATATTTATTACTTTAATTAAAGAAAATATTTGTAGTTTTTACTATTTATATCATGTTATGTATATAATACCACATTAATATGTATAATATTTTATATATGAAGGTAAATTCATCCTAATAGAGATCATTTTTTTGATATACCACCTCTTAATTTAGAAATGTGAGTAAACTAGTATATAAATACATATAAGGGGTATGTATATTACATTATATACATGACCTAAATATGGTTAGATAGTGACTTGATTGGCCACAGTTTGTTGAGATTGTGAATTTCAATGGGGTTGATGTACATGGTACATACAATTCCCTTTTAAAAAAATCATATGAATCTATAATATTGAGATAAGTATAGGATCACCATCTCTATAACATCAAAATCTGGGTCTAATATATAATTTTCATCATATATCATATATTGAATTTTATCCCCAATATTGTGTTGTTGAATAATAATGAACATTTCCACCATTTCCTCATCCATTTCAAGACCTAGTAAATTGTGTTGTAACTTACTAACCATGGTCCCACATATAGTGTAAAATCCTGGTTCTGGAAGCCACCCAGAGGAGCCCCATACTTGGTTGGTCACATGGCCTCAAGTGCATTTCCCCAAACACCAAAGGTTGCTGACTAGCAGTGAGGGCCTTTGGTGTGATAGTGGGGAAACTATGCCCTCATTGGAAGAGTTCATAGTGGAAGTAAAAAAAACATGCAATAGTGGAAGCAGTAAATATCCAACAACAATACACAAGTAAATAGTGGAAGACTAAAACAATAAACCACTGCAGCACATATGTATATATGAAGTGATGCATGATACATATATAGGAAAACAACCAAACATGTCACAATGCTGGAAATAAAAACAGTACCAAACAAGTACAAAATAAAAGATAAACAGATCCTCTTCATCGCAAGCCTATGCTTGGTCCCATGCTCTCCTGCTCTAAAGCAATCAACTACCAGAAGTTGAATGGCGCTCTCCCTTCTCTATTCCTGCAACAACATAGTTTGTTTAGGGCCAAAAGCAAGACCCAAATAGGGTGTGAGACTATATCACAGTAGTCGACCACCCGAATATTTGTGCCTCATAGTTAGTGAGTATATGGCAGGTAATAGTATAGTAAGCAAAACATAGCAGGCAGTAATTAGTAAGCAGTAACAGGATGATATACAATAGTAATCAATCCACATCACAATAAGCAGAAATAGAGAAAAAAACTAACCACAACAGGAACCCCTATGGGAAGTACTCATATCCAACCCCTCTAGTCCTATCCAAGAAGTACCAACAACCCTCTGGGTAGTGCACTCAGCCTAACCCCTCTGGTTTGGTCATACAAAATTATAAGACTATCTGGGGATGCTCGGTCGGTCAATTCTTCTTATAGTCTAGGGTTGTCATGGACTCTTTGAGGAAGATCATGCAGTCTAACCCTCTTATATCCCCAAGGTCTAGAGACTCTCTGAGAAAGCTCACTCAGTCCATTCCTCCTATAGACTTAGGTCCACCATAGAATATGTAAGGAAACACACTCATTCAATTCCTTCTCTAGCCTAGAAGGGTTTTAATGATATTCAATCATGTAAAAACTCTTTGAAGAAACTCACTTGGTCTACCCTCCTATAGTCTATAATATTCAAGACACTTTAGGAATATCACTCGGTCTATCCCCTATAGTCTATAATAATCATGACTCTCTGAGGATTCTCACTCGGTCTACCGTCATGTAGTCTATGATATTCAGGACTCTCTGGAAACCTCACTCGGTCTGTCCCTTATAGTATATAGCACCAAGTTCTCACAGTCATGTGCCAGTCAGTGCAAAATAACGCTATAAGGACAATGTACACCTATAGAGCTACATGGCTAACCATTTTATAGAACAACAAGCATGTCAAGAATATCATTCCTTCCTACGATCATAAGGCATGGAAAATATCTATAACGACCAAAGGTTTACAAAACTCAAAGGTCATAACAAGAACAAGGCATGGGAAAAACATACAATCATAGAAATTATCCTCATACATGATCAAATTACTTCTACACAAGCATGCAAGCAAGGCAGGAATGCAACAAGGAAAAAAGGTAAACACACAATACACTGATCAAGGGTATTGGTGGAAATTTCTCCTAAAACTCAAAGACATCATATGGTAAGGAACAAACCACCAACCTTGACACTAGTAGATAAATGTACTTTGACCACGAGGCTTGATTATCTTTAGAAATTCATAGATATATGAAAACACACAAAATGATCAACCCACTTTAACTAGAGAATGATGGAATATTAAGGAATGAAACTCAAGAAGAAGGAAGAGCTCACCTCTGTGGTTCAAATGCAATTAACGGCGGTTGATTAAGCTGACAGATGGAGGCTCAGGGGCTCGAAGGACGTTCGCAGCTGTATGGGGTGCTCTCGATCGACAAAGCTGAAGAAGAAGAGGTTTTCATCGATTAGGCGTGACCCCCACCCAATTAATGAAAATAATAAAGCACACTGCGTGTAATTCTCAGGTACACTGCGTGTACTTGTCCTTTCCATACTCTCTATTAAGCGGCCTACATATCCACCCTATGTACTGTGTGTGTGACCCGGACACGGCCAGCACACAGCCTGGCATTGCATCAAAGTACATAGAGCGTACTTATAAAGTACATGGTGTGTACTTTGAAAATTTCTAGATTTTCCTCTTTTTCCCAAAAAAGACCAGAAATGGAACAAAATACCTGAAATGAAGTTTCGGGTTCTTACAAACTTCCCCCCATAAAGAAAATTTTCCCCAGTTTTCCCTTTTGAGGCGTAGAAGAAGAATCCCCAAATATCTCTGGTCACTGCGATCATATATCGGCCTCCCTCTCCCGGGTCTCGTCTTATACACACACGTGTTTCCATACCACCCGTACTAGAGGAACAGACCGGCCACAGAGAACCTTCAAACAACAATATAAAATCCAGATATGATGCTCCTCAAATGATGAATCTACTTCAAGATCATCCTCCTCAGGTTGAAAGACATGAAACGGTTCTGAAAAGTTATTTCGGAGCGGAGAGACATGGAAGATGTCGTGCATAGCCCTGTACTTCTAATGTAGCTTCAACCGATAGGCAAACAGCCCAAATCTCTCCAACACCACAAACGGCCTGGTGTACCACGATGAAAGCTTACCCTATCTTCGAATTCTCTTGTATCCCAACCTCAGTGTGACACACAGGAAAACCTGATTCCAGACCTCGAACTCCAGAGGACATCTCCGCTGATCAACATAAGACTTCTGTCGAGACTGTGCTGTAGCCATCCTCTTCCGAATCAACTCTATCTTCTCTGAGGTCTCCTGAACAGAATGAGGTCCTAGCAAAGCTGCCTCTCCTACCTCCAGCCAGCATAATGGTGATCGGCATGGCCTACCATACAATGCCTCCTAAGGTTCCATCTGAAAAGTCACCTAAAAGCTATTGTTATAGGTAAAATCCACCAGAGGAATATGCTTCTCCCAAGAACTGCCAAATTCTAGGAAGTAGGCTCAGAGAATATCCTCTAGCACATGGATCGTATGCTCATCCTAGCTATATTTTTGGGGATGGTATGTTGTACACAAGTGTACAAGTGTACCCAAAGCCTTTTGAAGTCCCTGCTAGAACTGAGAAGTAAACGCGCATCCATATCGGAAAAAATAGAGTGTGGAACTCCATGTAGGCATTCAATATCTCGTATGTACAACCGCCATAGATCATAAACAATGAAGGAATCCTTGATCGGAAAGAAATGAGAATCCTTCATAAGCCTATCTACAACAACCCAAACAACATCATTTCCTCATGGTGACCTCGATAACCCTGTCACGAAGTCCTTCGTGACATCGTTTCACTTCCACTCAGGGATGCGTAACTGCTACAAAAGCCTTACTGATCACTGATGCTCTTCTTTCACCTGCTGAAATGTAGAACATCTCATGACCAACCAAGAAACATCTCTCTTTATACCTGGAGACCAGTACTGGTGGTGTAGATCACGAGACTTCTTGGTGACGCCAAGATGAACTTCCCAAACTGAAGAATGAAAATCCCGCATCATCTTCTCACGTATGTCTGCTGGCACCCATACGAATCCCAAGAAACACAAGATCTAATCCTCACCTACTATCCATCCAAGAAGAGGGTCCTATCCTAACACACTCACCTGCAGGACTAGGCCTTCTGAGTCTGATAGCTACCTCATCCGTACCCGATCAAGAAGGGTAGAGTTAACAACTACAAGAAGATAGAAAAGTATGTCCCTATCTGTCGTGGACCTCAAAATGCATCCCAAAGAATAGATCCATAAGCTTCCACTCACTGTTGGCATCCTAGACTGCCAAAATCCGAGTTCTCCTGCTCAACGCATCAGGCACTGCGTTGCCCTTTCCCAGTGTATAGGCAAGCACAATGTCGAAAGACTGAAGATACTCGACCCACCTGTACAGTCTCAGATTCAGATCATGGTGGGTGAAGATGTACTTGAGACTCTTGTGGTTGGTTAAAACCACAAAGTGATCCCCAAAAGGTAATGTCTCAAATAGCGTAAGGCAAGAACCACATATTCCAACTCCAGATTTTGCGTCGGGTATTTCCTCTCGTGCGGTCTTAACTACTGAGACCCGTAAGCAACGACCCCATCTACTTGCATATTCACAACTCCCAATCCATCACCTAAAGCATCATAGTTGACTATATAGATCATTCCTGGCTCTGGAAAGTCTATAATCGGTGCTGAAGTCAACCTCCCTTTCAGCTCCTGAAAGGCTGTCTCACATGAATCTGACCATACTAACTGCGCCCCTTTCTTGGTCAGACTTGTCAGCGGTGCTGCCCGGAGGGAAAAGTCCTATATGAAACACATGACGTATCCAACCATCCCTATAAAACTCCGCACCTCAAAGAAATTCTTCGGATATTCCTAGGAAACCGCAACTCTCAATTTCATTGGGTCCACTGATACTCTGAGCTCTGAGATAACATGACCAAGAAGTGAATTTGATCCATCCAAAAGTGGAATTTCGATAGCTTAGCATATAACTAATGCTCTCTCAGTTTACTCAGAATGATCTCAATATGGGTAGCATGGTCGTGTCGAGTGTGAGAGTACACTGAGGTGTCTTCCATGAAAACCAACACGAAGTAATCCCTGTATGGATGGAACACTCGGTTCATCAGCACCATGGACACTAGGGGCCCATTCGTGAGACCGAACAACATGACTGTATACTCTTATAGACCATACATACTCTTGATGGATGTAAGGGGTATATCTGATGGTCTAATGCGCAACTGATGGTAATCAGACCTCAAATAAAACTTCGAGAACACCAGGTCTCCTCAAAGCTGATCTAAGAGGTCATCGATCCTCGGTAAGGGATATCGGTTATTTTCCATCAACTGGTTCCGCTTCCGATAATCCATGAAAAGCCTAAGGTTTCCATCTGCCTACTTCGCAAACAGGTCAAGAGAACCCCAAGGATAATTACTGGGTCGGATGAAGCCCTTTGCATGCAACTCCCCCAACTACTTCATGATCTCTTGAAATTCCGGAGTAGCCATCCTATAATGAGTAATTGACATCGATGCCACTCCTAGCATGAGCTCAATAGAAATTTATACCTCTGGATTTGGAGGAAAACCTGAAAATTCTAGTGGAAAGAAATCCCTAAAATGATCCACCATTGGAGAAAAGTCTAACTGTGAAGTCCCCTGTCCATCCAGATAAATACTGGAAATATGGGCTATAACTCATCCTAGCCCAGGATGCTCTGGTCTAGCTGTACCCTCCTGGACATCCCAATCACCTCTATGAAGAAACGATCTACCCTCTGGTGATACCAAACTCACCCTACGGTGATAGAAATCGATGAATTCTTGGAAGGAGACTAACCAGTCCATACCGAGAATGACATCATAGCCTGGATTCTCTAGGGCATAGAGATCCCATAAGAAGTGACACCCCGCATCCTCAAGAGGGCACTCTCTACACTGAAGTATGCTAGATTTCCTCGTTCACAACGGTGTGTCAAGAGTCGACATGTCGGTAGCTGAAAAGATACAGATCCCAAGGCTCTCCACAACAGCAATAGAGATAAAACTCTGTGAAGCACCAGTATAGAAAATTGCTAAAGATAAAACTGAGGCTACTAAGATTATACCTAAAACTATAGATGGTTTGGGATCCTGCTCATAGTGGGTCTGCTCCACCAAGAAGGTCTAGCCTAAACCATGGCCCTACACCCCTGGATGACCACTCTGAGATGATCTACTCTGTTGTCGCATGTAACCTGGTGACTGACCACCACAGGCGTGACCTCCAGCTCGACCTGAAAATCCGGAAGAACTCTAGTTACCAGATTGGTGAGAAACTGGTTATACATCTCCTGTACGTGGGGTCATAGAATAACCCCTACCACCAGCTGTATGTAAGATGATCTGACTAAAGCGTTGAATATGGCCCATCTTTCCGCAAGATCGGCACCCCATTAGGACTCTCTGACATAGAGGCCTAGTATGCCCACTCCTACCACACTTGTAGAATTCATCCTGGCTATCTGAAGATACATTCCGCCTACCCTGATCTCCTCGAGTAGACTCCCTGTGACGATTCATGCTATCAATAGGAGGAATACAGACTCTGGATGTGGAACCACCCTGGATCACTACTATAGAATCTCTCATATTGTGCTCAGTGATCATCACCTAATTGATGATAGAGGATATCGCTGTCAACCAAAATATATTCACCTGGGAACATATCTCCTTCATGAGACCATCCTCAAACTTCCTAGCAAGGAACAACCCATCACCTGCTGGAATCGGCCTGAAGCTCTGAATATCATTAAAACGAGATGAGTACTCCGTAACGGAACATGTACCATACTACAGACTCATAAACTGCCGGGCTCGGTCAGACCTCAAGGTCTCTGGATAGAAGTAATCATAGAATATGTGCCAAAACTCATCCCAAGTCATACTCTGGTATCCCCATGACTGTGAGATCACCTCCCACCACCTCATGGTAGTGTCTCGGAGCATGTTAGTAGCAAGCTCCACCCTCTTCTATAGAGGTATCTCCAGATGCTAATATATCGTCAGTGTGGCCTCTATCCATGACTCTACAGCCTAGGGTGACCCATCCACTAAGAAAATAGGAGGGTGTTGCTGCTGGAAAAACCGCGTCAACTCAGCCATCGACGGGGTAGGAGATGGCGCTCCTTGAATGGTCTTCATCATCCGTAGGAAGTCCTCCCCAAATTGCACATCAGTGCCTGCAATGGGTATAACAGCTGATGCCAAGGCTGGTACTGCAGGAGGATCTGTAGGAGGTCCCTGATCAGCTATATCCGGTGTTTGATCACCATATGGCAGCTGACATACGTCCAGAGGATGTCTCGGAGGCATAGATCTGAATGATCAAAAGCACACCATAGATCATGATTATCAAGGATAGAGAACACAAGAGTACAAAAAAGAGAACAAGAGAAAATAACAATAAAGTTCTACAAAACACCACTAAATGGTGTGTATAAAGACTACATGGAATGTCCTCTTAATCCAAACACATGGGTGTGTACTTCTACTACCTCTAGTCATGTAACAAACCAGACCACATAGTGTGTGGTCCTCTACACACGGCGTGTACTTCATCTTCATTCCCCAGCACGAGTCTCCATACACGACTAATTGACACATTCCACTTAACCCTAGACTACATGACATGTTCACTTAAGGACACAGTATGTACTAGACGAGGTTTCGACAACCCGTGTTGTTTGTTACATGGCCGGCTACACGGCTGACCCTTACACAGCATGTTCCGAACAAAAACGGTGTGTATAGGAGAGATAACACCGACCTGTGTTTATTGTGACATTTCTGGGTACCGAGAATGATACTACATGGTGTGTTTATACACAACACGGTGTGTTCTACACGAGCTCCCCTGACCCGTGTTGTTTGTGACACGGTCGGGTACATGTCTCACCACTACACGGCGTGGTACGACTATACACGGCGTGTTTATGAAAAAAAATTTCACCTCCCCATGTTCTAATCACATAGTCTGTGAAACGGTTTAAAACTACACTGTGTGTAGTCAAGTACACGCCGTGTATTCTGGGTTTTTTTGGGCAATAGCTCTGAAACTGCACCGATGCCCAGAAAACACTAAAAAAACATGAAGGTGCCAAATTCCGATCCGTGAGGGCCTGTATTCCATGAGAACGAACTCTTGGCATCTTCTAAATATCATACACAAGGGAAACAAGTCAATGATCCAGCATGTTCCAATTCATGAGGGCCCATTACACCTCAATAACCAAAACTTGGCATTCATTTAATCAAGGCACAATTCAACCAATTTCTATATCAAAATTCAGGGATTCTATCAAAGAATCTATCACAACAAGATTCCTAATCTACACAACATCTATCACAACAACATTCAATCGCTAATACACCCAAGATGGAATTGGAAAAATGTATGGCATATGTTTTCTAACAAGTTCCTATATGATGCATGAGATGGAATACCCTCATCTCATCAGGTTACGGTAGAAATAGAACCGCAATAGAAATAACAATAACAACACAAGGCATTTGAATCACTCTTGGTGAAATCATATCAACCATAAAATCTAAAAACTAGAAAACTGCAATAAACGAGGTAGATTGGATATTTCCTGTACATGGGTTTGTTACTCCCAGGCATAGTTTATTACTACGCATCGAACCTGTCCTATCCATGTCTAAAGGCTCTAAATAGTAAATCAAGAGAAAATAATCCCTCTGATACCACTTTGTAATGATCTGGTTCAAGAATCCACCTAGAGTCTCCCCATACCCGGTTGGTCACATGGCCTCAAGTGCATTTCCCTAAACGCCAGAGGCTGCCGACTAGCAGTGAGGGCCCTGGGTGTGATAGTGGGGAAGCAATGCCCTCATTGGTATAATACACAATGAAAGTAAAAAAAACATGAAATAGCGGAAGTTGTAAATATCCAACAACAATACACAGGTAAAAAGCAGAAGAATAAAATAGTAAACCACTGGAGAACATATTTATATATGAAATGATTCCTGATACAAATCTAGAAAAATATCCAAACTAGTCACAATGCTGGAAATACACACAGTACCAAAAAAGTACAAAAGAAAAGATAAACAACTCCTCAGCAACGCAAGCCTGCGCTTGGTCACATGCTCTCCTTCTCCAAATCAATCATGTCCCAAAATTCCAAAGGTGCTTGCACTTGTCTATACTCACAACCACATAGTCTATTTGGGCCCAAAAGCATGACCCAAATAGTGTGTGGACTAAATCCTAGTAGTCAACCACTTGACGATTTGTGCCTCACAATCAGTGAGCATATGGCAGGTAATAGTACAGTAAGCAGTAAACAATAACAGTAAAGAGCAGGTAGTAATCAGTAAGAATTAACATGGTGATATACAAGAGTAATCAATCCACTGCACAACAAGCAGCAGTGAAGCAAACAGCTAACCACAATAGGAACCCCTATCAGAAGTACTCATAGCCAACCCCTCTGGTCATATCCAAGAAGTACCAACAACCCAATGGGTAGTGAACTCAGCCTAACCCCTCTTGTTTGGTCATACAAAATTATAAGACTCTCTAGGGAAGCTCGCTCAGTCAATTCATCTTATAGTATAGGGTAGTTAGGGACTCTCTGAAGAAGATCACACGGTCTAACCCTCTTTTGGCCACATGGTCTAGAAACTCTCTGATGAAGCTCACTCGGTCAATTACTCCAGTAGTCTCAGGTCCACCACATACTCTCTAAGTAAGCACACTCAGTCAATTACTACTCTAGCTTGGAATGGTTTTAAAGAAATTAAAACATCTAATGACTCTCTGAGGAATCTCACTCGTTCTAACCTCCCGTAGTCTATAATATCTAAGACTCTATGGGAAGCTCACTCAGTCTGTCCCCTATAGTCAATAATAATCAAGACTCTCTGAGGAAGCTCACTCGGTCTACCCTCTTATAGTCTATAATATCTAAGACTCATTGGGAAGCTCACTAGGTCTATCCCTTATAGTATATAGCCCCAAGTTATCACAGTCCCATGCCATTCTGTTAAAAATAATGATATAAGGAAAAGGTACACCTATAGAGCTACTTGGATAACCATTCTACAGAACAACAAGCATGTCAAGAATATCAATCCATCCTATGGTCATAAGGCATGGAGAATAGGTATAATGGCCAAATGCAAACAAAACCAAAAGCTCATAACAAGAACAAGGCATGGGGAAAACATCCAACCATAGAAATTATCCTCAAAAAATGATCAAATTACATATACACAAGTATGATAGTAAGGTAGGAAAGAAACAAGGGGAAAACGGTAAACACGCAATACCTTGTTCACCGGTATTGGTGGAAATTGCACATAAAACTCAAAGACATCGAAAGGGAAGGCACAAACCACCTACCTTGATGCTAGGAGATCAATATACATTGACCACATGGATAGATTATTCTTAGAACGTCATAGATCTACGAAAACTCACAAAACGTTCAACCCACAATAACATGAGATATAGGAAAAATCAAGGAATGAAACTCTTGAAGAATGAAGAGCTCACCGATGTGGTTCCAACACAAATGACGACAGTTGATTTGAAAAAAGAAAGGCATAGGGGATCAGAGGATGTTTTTGGTCGTACAGGGCACTCTCGGTCGAAGAACCTGAAGAAGAAGAAGATGTTTTCATCGATTAGGCACGACCCTGGCCCAATTAATGAAGAAAAAGAAAGTACACAGCATGTACTTATGTGGTACATGGTGTGTACTTGGGCTTTGTGTACTCCGCTTTATGTGGCCTCCATATCGCCCCTACACACCATGTGTGTGGCCTAGATAGGGCCATCACACGGCCTGGCGTGACATCGAAGTACAAGGTGTGTGCTTATAAAGCACACGACATGTAATTTGAAAATTTCCAGATTTTCCTCTTTTTCCCAAAAAATGACCAGAAAACGAAAAACATAACTGAAACTAAGATCAGTGTTCTTTCATATTGGTTCCCAGAGTCAGTCGGTTATGAAACATCGGGCCTTACTCTCCATATGACATAGAATTTCGACTTATTATGATGGTCAAATATATATATCATGCGGAGATTATAAACAATTTTTCAAACAAACCCAAAATTAGACATAAATAACATATAACCAAAAAATAATCAAAAAATATAATAACACAATAACTAGAACAAACCAGTATAACATGAAGAATTAAAAATGAAATATATATCAACAATGTTGAAGAAAATATTCCATTCCATAGTATAAGTCTTTTTTTATAAAATCATTTAAATAAAGACACTGAAAACTCCCAGAGGTTTATAGGACCATGCCTAGTTCCATCATCCCTGATCAATCCCATCTTAGCCATATAATAGATGTATTTTTCAGTTATTATACCTGTAATCATGAAATCTATCTAACTACCGATCATGTAGTCTGAGTAGGGTGTCAGTATAACCTAGTAGGCCACCACTAATGGCGTCAAAAAATTAAAACTATTAGGACTATAAATGTTATAGTTTTTAGATAGAAATTTTGTTTTTCTAAATAATAAAATTTTTAAGACTCTAAAAATATATAAAAATGAATGTGAAGGAAATTATATAGTTTAATTGATTTAATATTAATTTAATTAATATCGTTATTCATTATAGAAAATTATTTTATCATAGAAAACCCGTGCCAAATATTTTTAAAACTACAATGATGGTTACTTTAAAAAACCATTATAAAACATTTAATTTATTTAAATAATATTTTTGTAAAATTAAATTATTACATACTTAAATTTATTTTATCCAATTTTTTTATAAAAACATTTTTATCACCAAAATACAAAAAAAAATATAAATTATATCTCATATATAATATTTACAATAAAAACACTATTTTAATATAATTTTTTTATATGTGTATAATAAAAAATTAAAGTTTACTTTGATTTATTATATAAATTAATTTAATAGATAATAAATTTTTTTATAATTTTTGAAATTATATGGGATGAATCATAATAAAATTTTAGTAATAAAATAATTTATATTTATAATATTTATTTATGAGTAATCTATGTTTAAATGACAAATGTACAGTGGCGCTATTATATCAATGCATACATGACCATTAGAACATATATAAATAAAATTTTATGTTTCAAATACTTAAATTCAAATCTCACCAAAGAAATCATGGATAACATAGCATACATTCATGGACATCCAATTTTACCCATTAAATGACATTATTTTATTGTGAATGTTTAATTTTCATCCGTTATAAATAAAGAAAAATTCCACTATTTATATAAAATAAAAAAATTAAAATTCTTCTTTAAAACTTACTTAATTACCTCTCAATAATTTAACTTTCATTAGATAACACATATAGAGAAAATTATATTTCCCAACTCTTTTATTTCCATAAAAACATTCAAAGTCATTAAGAATGTATCATGACATTCATAACCATTATATATTTTTGATTATTTCTTTTTCTTCCAAAAATCTACTATATCCTTGTGATTTTGATAAAAATAGTGTAAATTCGATGTATATATATTATTATACTAATATAATATCTCATTGATGATTTCCTCTAATCGGAATAGATACATTAAATTGTTATAATGCCTATGTGTGGGCTACGACCTACATAGATGGCATTTTTTATTTTCATGACCACATTCAATAGGTAAGATATTTTTTTGATGAATAAATAGTATATTTATTAAATTATTTATATTATTAAATGATATATAAATTATCTTTCAACCTCTAACCAGGTTTTTGGAAGAAAAAATTATCAACCCTATAAATATTTTGATTACAAACTCTATGTAGTTACTTTAAATTTACGTTAAATAAAATCATGAATGATATTATAAATTATTTTTATGTATTAATATTATTTTAAAAATTATTAATAATTTTTTCCTTTGGGAATGTACTCTCAAAATAATCATTAAAATGGACAACATGTGAAAAGATTATTGATAAAAATAATTGAACCACGTCAAGTAACACTCATGAATAGAAAAAAATATAATTAAAGGAAAAACTATGATAAAAAGTATTACAAGGGAAATTATTGATATATGAGTAATATTATTATTTGTGATTAATCAAAATAAATTTTATTATTCATGATGATAAGTGAACGTGCATCATTATTTTTAATACATATATGGGATTTGTTTCAAAACATCATTTGTTGAGAAAAATGTTTTATATACACCTAATATAGTTTAAATGTTATATATACGATGAATAGGATATTCTATATCATTAATTTTCATAATTCATAGTGTATTATCATAACGAATGTTCTATTCTTCTTCGATGAATATTCTATTAGAATGTTCTTATATTTTATGGGATTTCATTCTCAAACTCAAATATTTGAGATATTCTTAACATTATGCACCAATTTAATTATATATTTTTATATGATTCTCAATTATTTTTATTTCATGAAATAAATTTTATTTATTTTATTTAAGGATAATTTTCTTTCCCTTTTTCAATTATTGGTTTTGATTAAAATGTTACTCAACATATTACATTTTTTCTCAACTCAAGTCATTTTTTCATTTGAGAATTAGATCACATTTTGATTTTGATATTCTAAGACAATTTTTCCTATGAGTATCATTCTAAATATTATATTTTTTCTCCATACTTATTTATTCCCTTCATTTTTATCCTTCACTTTGATGATGCAATTCCTCAAATAAATTCATGATGCTACCATGAATTTCTATTTTACTTTCAAATCAATTTTTTTCATTGATTTTAATGTTTTACCAACCCATTATGTGTACTATAATCCATATATGTTTCATATAATGTCAAAAATAATTTTTCAATTAACCTATTTCCATAGAAATGATTTTTTATCATTTAATCAATGTGGTGTTTATATAATATTTTAATGTATATTTGATTTTTTCTGCATTGATACTATATAGAAAAAAAATTTATTAGTTATGGTTATAAATGATATAATGACTATTTATGTAAGTTTTCGTATTTAAATTATCTTCACATTCATTGAATTTAGTTTAAGTTTCATTAAATGAAAATATTTTTAACATTTTACAAAGGAATCTCTTTTTGATGTATAATTTTTATTTTACATGTTAAATTTTGAATGTATCCTACCAATACCATTTTCATTTTCTCAGTGTCTTACACAATATTATTTCATGTTTGAAAAAATTAAATTTATATTCTCATAGATTAAAAACTTATTTTTCATTATTTTTATAAATGATATTGTAATTTAATTTTTTTTTAAATTTTTCCCAAATCATCTAAGAGTATTCTTTGCGAACGTCATATTAGTGGTCATGGTTTTTGTAATATCCCCTTACCACTCTAATAGATACATATTTATCATTGTTTTGGTTATTCTTTTTTTGAGTGGGTATGTTTTGAGATTGAATTGGAAGGATACCTATAATGGTGAAGTTAGAGGTTTGTTGGACTCTCGCCATTAACCAAGATATTATATAGGCTAGAAGGGAATTACACTTCATGTAATAGTAGTAAACATTGTGTAATGATTCTGCATGTATGTCATGAAAAACTATATGACATGTAGGGTATATATCATCAGTTATCAGAATATGTTGTGAGTTATTTAATTATCAATATTTAACATAGAGAATTGGTTTTTAATGAAAAATATTTCACATTTATATGGTTTTTAAAGTGAATAATTACATGTCCTGTATGGGTATTACACACCCTGTAAGACAATGGTTGCATTTTTAATATTGTTCATATGGCTCGATAATTTATTTTGGTTTCCCTCTTGTATTTTCGACCTCATCTTGAGGCTTTTCACATGTGTCCTTGAATCCTACCAACCCTTCTAGGTTTACTCCATTGGTGTTATATCATAGTTTATCGTGTGTTGTCTTTTCTAGGTATGTGTTCCTACTCAATTTTTAAGTAATCTATTTATCATCTAATGGTATTTCAAAAGATGATTTATTTTTATGGATCTATGCATTGTGGTTTTGGATATTTCTTATAGGTTGGGATTCGAGATCATCCTCACATTTGTTCTTTTAGATATGTGTTGTTGTGAGTTTCTTGTTCTCGGAATATGTAGGTGGTTCCATATTGATTACAAAAATTTATTAACAATGAATTTTTTTGTTTATTTAGTTTTTCTATTTAGGATCATATGCATATACTCCTTAACAATTTATGTTATAAAACGAAATTCCATTTAGATGATAGATATGAAAATATTTTTTCATGAAAATTGGAAAACATATGATTTCTTTTAATTTATGGGAAAATATAAAATTGGATAATTAAAAATTATGGATTTTATGGAAATTATTTGAATTATAATTTTTTATTCAATTGTAATGTTTAATTTTTAAATTATTGAATTAGTTTTGATTGTATTTCAAAATTATAAGTGGATTAAAAATGTTTTTGTAGAAAACAAGTGGTTGCATTCTATGGATGAGGCATGTTTTTTATTAAAAAAACTTATAGTTTTAAGTGTAAAAATGTATTTAAATGGAAGAATATTATTTGACTTTATTTTGAGAAGTCTTAATATAAATTCAACATAATTTATTATGTAATACCACAAGAAAGTCGTAGGTTGTTAGTGAGTTATTTGGAAACACTCTATGCAATTACAATGTTATAAATCATACATGTATTGGGGCATATCCTTGATGAGTTAGTGAATAGTCACACAAGGATAATGTTATCGAGACACATGTATAAATATTTTTCTATGTTCACATAGTGAATGTGGAGTCTTATAGCATTATATACTTTCATACTTATTTGGTAGATTAACTTCATGATTGCTTGTTATTTAAATTTGATATATAAATATATTCCATTTCTTTTGAACTACGTTGCATGCCTACTGAATTAACATAAACTATTATATATAACTATTTTATTTAATACATTATTTTCTAAATATTAAATCATTGTAATAGTGTTTCATAATTATATTTCTGTCACATGAACTGTATAGAATGATTTGTTTAAATATTATTTAAAATCAAAACTTATTTACATTAAAATTGAACATATTATTTACCTAAAAAACTGATAATATATTTTATAGAATCTATGGTGAAACCATACTGGACCATTTAGATCACACCCTACTTTTCCCCTTTGGTTGTTGGTAGACATTCTTCTACAGGGGTTGAGAAAAGTGAAAGGATCGCATGGAGGTGTTTCGAGGTACAAAACCATGGTCTTGGTTTGTTGTGTCATTAGGGATATCAATTTTGTTTTTACTATTTAATTTCTTTGTTTTTAGTACTTTGGGAATGTTTATGCATTATTTTATTCTTGTACATTAATCCTTGTTGAGTTTTCTTTTGATATTCATACTATATTACATATTGGGAATCTATATTATTGTGGAAAAAATAGTTACCAATTTTATTTCGAATGTTTATATGTACTTTTTATAAACCCATGTGGATCATGAAATCCCTTCGGGATATGTCAGTATTTCCATGGTTATCATGTTACCCGGGTAACCGATCAGGTTTGTGACAATGTTTTATCAATGTTAGGTTGAGCCATTTTTGTATATTCAGTATGAATTTGTCAAATCTTATCGGGGCATAATAGGTAGTTTATAATGATTTCATCACCCTATCTCAATGTAATGAACCAAAAATCGCCATGAGTCGTAAGGAAAATATGTCTCGTGAATTCGTTCTAGTATGTTTAATATTATTATATGTTTAAGTGGAATCCAAATCTAGTTTATCAATTCATTCAGAAATAGTTTTTCTTGTTACTAAGTTTAAGTTTTAATCCAATGTATTATATTTATATGCTGATTTTTTACATCATAATTCATCTGATAAGTCAAGTGAATTAGATCGATGAAGAGGCTATTTCTGAACCTCGATACATGAATATGATTGTGGATCTAATTATAGATGAGGTGATCATTCACACTATCCATGATCTAGGATAGGCTCCACCACCAGATCCTATTTAGGCTCCAACTATTGATCCTCATGGAGATGTGCATCTAAATAATTCATAATAATTACTTCTCCAAAAGCCACCAATTTTATAAGACTCCATGGATCCCCAACTTACTATGTAATGGTTGGAGAAGATTGAACATCCGTTTGAGTTCTTGTAGTAATTTGACAAGATAATGGTGAAGTGTGACAGCTTTATGATTAAAGGAATGAACACGAGATGGTGGCACATGATTACGATGGAAGTGAAACATGAGGGCTTCTAGTGGAAATACTTCAACGTTTTTTTGACTAACTGGTTCTTTCCAGAGTCAATGGTGTTTCCCAAGGATGTGATGTTTTTTCAAGCATGAGAATGACAACATAACAATGATGTTGTACTCAAATATCATTGTTTATATGGAATAGTTTTCCCCTGAAATTTTTTCTAATGGTTTGATTATGGCTTCATGAATCGAGTGGGGACATTGATCTAGTATCCATTCTCTAGTTTTCATACTTATGACACCCACTAATGATGATGTGCTAGATGGGACAATGATGGATGACATTGGCCTGGGTAGATTGTATGGGTTAAAGAGATTTCCTTATTCTCAAAGTGGAACCATTAGATCAATCAATGGGAAATAGAAGAATGACGATTCTTGAGGATGTAGTATGTGGGAGTGTAAATCTAGACCTCATACACTGCTAGGAAGACATTATTTGAGATAAATTCAGTGTGGAAAGACAGAAAAATAAAAGATAGTTTTTACTAGGGAACCCAAGTACTGCAGTTCATGTGAACAATGAAGGAACATACAATGATTTTTTCATCACATATCAACTATTCATATTGGAAAGGTATCATTATAGACAACGAAAAATTCTCGGAAATTAGATTCATCATGTAAAATACATTTTTGGAGATAGGTTTACAGAATAAGGAATCTTCATGCAGAGGATGTGTTTATAGGGAAACAAACATGGGTCTTTCCACTATGAGAGGTTCCATTATTATAGAAATATCATTAGTGACAAGTATTTTTGATATTGGTGCATCTCACTCTTTTATTTCATCATATATAATTAATCTGCATAATCTTCCAATTTATAACTTTTCATGTGAATTGGATATTAGATCACCCCTTATTATGAAAAGATTACATGGTGTCCATTATCATAAATGTGACTTCCCACTATCAAATGTAAAGATAACATAGTGTTTTAATATTCTCAACAAAGAATATATTGACTTCATATTCATTATGTTTTGCAATATTTATAATAAATACCAAATCAAAAAGTTATTTTCAATGGATCTACATAAATACACCAAGTGGTGTGCCTCTTGTATTTCGAGGAAAACTATACCTATGGTCGAGTAGTGCCAGATCTTCTTTTCTAAAGGTGGAATAAGTGATATCATTGTTTTGTTTTTTTCTGGATTGATATTTATTGATTGGTTATCCCCCTATTTTATTTTTTGAGATTCCTACCCTGTTTCATGTATAATTATATAGTCCAACACTAGTGAGAGTGGTTTAGTTTTCAAATGACTAAATTCACAGTACTCAACCAAACTCTATTCCCTCTTACTCAATGGATTTAGATAAACAAAAAGAGTTGATTTACCATTTGTATTATCATCATGAGAAAGGATTTATATTACCTAGTGTTTCACCACGCGTTTTTATAGTTCTATATTAAAATAATGATGATGGTTCATTTCAACGATGTGTTAACAACTGAAAAATATTAGTTGATTTATAGTTAAAACAATATTTTGCTACCATGGATTGATGATAATCTTGATCAACTGAAATATGAGTTGTAGTTTTCAAAGATCAACTTTCAATCAGGTTTCCATCAGTTTGGCATAAATGATGATGACATTTATAAAACAGCCTTTTGGAACAGGTATATGCACAATGAGTTTCTTGTGATACCTTTTGGTCTAACAAATTCTCCAAAAATTTTCATGGTTTTAAAGAACAATATTTTCAACATGTATCTAGATAATATTGTGGTATATTATGTGGATAAAATTCTTGTCTACTCCATATTCAAGGAGGGTCATGTGCATAATATAAGAATAGTTCTATGTATATTTAGAAATCAACATATAAATTCCAAACATTCAAAGAGTCATATCGTGATTTGTGAAGTGGTATTGTTGGGAAGTTTTTTGAGTGAAAATGGTATATCAGTTGATCATGAAAATGTGTAGTCTATTATGACTCTGGTGAAAAAATGAAATATGTTTGACATTCATATTTTCTTGGGATTAGACGAATATTACATCTTTTTGGTGAAGGAAATATCAAAATTAGCTTCTCCGATGGATGCTCAAACTCGGTTGGGGGAGAAAATTGCATGGAATGATAAATGTCAGAGTTTCTTATTGAGATGAAGAATCTATTGACTATTATGAAATTGTTATCTCTTATTTATGGAAGTCTTGGATATGTTGCCTATTGTGAAGCTTCAGGTTCAAGCTTGGGATGTGTTCATATGCAGGGATAAAATTTATTTTTTGGAATAACCATTATAGTGAAACGATTAGTGTTTTTTAAAACCACAAAATCATGAGTTATATCTTATCTTAGAAGGATCTAAATCATCTCCAGATTAATTTGGTGGAGTAAATGAAATCGTTCAAATTATCAATCACCAATACATCGATGTAAGGTAATGCCATTTTTAATGCTTTGAGTAGGAAAATTCCATCCCAGACTGTGAATGAATCTTCAGAATAGAGTAATTTTATTGAACTCATTGAACAATTTAATATTAGAGATTAATAGAATAGTAGTGTAGTTTAATTTACCAAAATTCAGTTTAAATCTTCTATTCTTGAGATGATTCTTCATGATCAGGATCATGATAATGAGTTCTGTATCATTAGAGACTCTCGTTATAGTGGGATAAATCTTCCAAGTTGTTATTATCTAAATTCGGTGTTCTATTATATTAAAATCACTTTTTTCCATTTACAACAATGACTGTTTTGATTGGGGATTTTCATAAATCACAGTGGGTCATGCCTCAAGCAATAGAAAATATGTTCTTTTATAGGAGGTGTCAGTTCTAGTATCTAAGTATGAAATGAGGTATTGTTAAATATTTCTATAATTGATTCACATGCAAACAGGAGGTTGTCCAGCACCAATATCCTTTGATTTTTTTCATCCTCTTCCATTCCCTAGATGGAAGTGGGTTGAGATCTCTATAGAAATTGTGGTTGGGATTCCCCATTTCCATAGAATTAAGAATGTAAAATGGTTTGTTCTAGATTAGTTTACCATGTGGGAAATTTCATACCCTTTCAAGATACAAAAAATGATGAGGAGTTGGGAAGTCTCTATATAAAAGATATTGATCATTTTCATAGAGTTTCATTTGATATAGTTATCGATAGTGATCCTCATTTTACCCCTCTTTTTTGGAGAGGCCCTATGGATTTACTAGGATCTCAATTATTTTTTTGAATAGAAAACCATCTATAGTCGGATGGACAGATAGAGAGTGCTAGTGAGATTCTAGTGGACATGCTTCTCGCTCATGTTTTTGACATTGGTGGAGCATAGGATCATCATTTAGGGATAGTAACAACAGTTTTGATTCCTTTATCAGAATGGAACCCATTGAGAACATTTTATGGTCAGCCTTATAACTCTCTATTGAGTAGATCAAAGGTTTGTTAAAGATAATTATATGGTCAAAGCATGTTACATGATACTTCAAAATAGATTCATCTGATTAGTATGAACATTTTGAATGAAAAAAGATGATATAATTATTATTTTTACCGATGTTTTTGAAATTTGGAGTTTTTAGTCAATGTTATGGATTTATTTAAGGTTTCACCCTGATGGAATCCCTGTGTTATTGGAATACATGTGATGATTTCTCATAGTTTTTTGGGAAATTTTGAGGTTGATGAGCTAGTGGTGATATTTGAAGACCATTTATCACTTCCACCACAACTAAAATCATTACATATGGTGTTATATGTAACATTTTATAGAATGTATCAATCTGATCCATCTCAGGTTTTATACTTGGGTGATCTTAAGATTGAGCCGGTTTTGTCATTGACAGAGCAGCCAGTCAGGATAGTTGATTATGAGGCATAGGTACTACATAGGAGGTTGATTCCTTTGGATAAAGTTATATTGATGCTTGGTTTTGATATTCATGAGATGTTTGAGTGTAAATAACTAATGAGAGAGAAGTTTCCTCCTCTCATTATCAAGGAAATGTCTTTATAGGCTTTATAGGGGAAGAAATTTTAATGGTGGGGATGTTGCAACATCTCGTTATCACTCTAATAGGTAAACCACAATCCTTGTCATGGTTATAATTTTAATTTAGTGGGTATGGGTTGAATTTGAAGGAGGATACATAAAATGGTGAAGTCTCAGGTCTATTGGATCTCTCATCTTAATACAAGATGTTATACAAACTATGGCAGATTTACTAGTCATGTAGTTGTGTTACACAATGTGTAATTATTCTTCATGCATGTACTGAACTTCATAATGTTGTTATGGGTATATGTCATGAGTTTCAATTAAGTGTCATGATGTGTTTAATTTCTCAAATTTTTATCTCAGATCATAAGGTTTTAAGGAACAATGGTTCGTGTTTCGACCATTTTGAAACATAATAATTATACATTGTGTGTGGGTATTACACCTCGTGAAATAACCAACTACATATTTAAAATTAGTTGTATGGCTAGTTGATTAATTTTTCATGCTCTATAGTTTTGTCTCCCTTGAATTAAGGATATTACTAGGCATCCCTAATGCATCACAGACCTTATAGATAAATTCCTTTGGTGTTATAGTGTAAATTATCTTGTGGTGTGTTGTTAGGGTATGTTTTCATACTCATTTTGAAATTCTATCTTCATCCTTTCATGGAATTTCTATAGATCATCTTGTATTTGATAGATCTATGCTCTGTGATAATAAATCATACATCTTGGTAGGGTTTTTATATCTTATCCCTGATTAATCTCATTAGTGGGTGTCTTTAGAAGTTTTAGATTCAAGAAAGGTAGGTGGTCTCATTACAATTATAAAAAATCATTATCATTTAACTACATGTATTTTTTCAATTTTTCATTTTAATTCAATTTCTTATACTCACTTTCAATTGATGTAATAAAACCCAATTCCATAGTGTTTGGAGAATTGAAATGGTTTTGGTATTGAAATTTGGAAAACCTCCAATTACATTCAATTGGTGTGTTGTTATAGAATTTGGATAATTAAATTATTTATTTTATATTATGTATTTCATGGAAATGATTTAAATTAAATTAATGAATATAATTATTATGTTTAATTATAAAATAATGGAAATTGTTTTGAATGAACTTAAAAATTTTGAATGGATAAAAAATGTTTTCATGAAACCCAATTGTTTTATCCTATCAAATATGTATGATTTTTGTTAAAACTTATTTTGGGATTAAATGGAAAATTGGTATTGAAATGGAATAATGGGATTTGATTGTATTTTAGGTAGTCTTAAAATAAAATTTCCATCATTGATTATGTAAGAGTACATGAAATCCTTCTATTGATAGTATGTTATTTGGACACACTATATTGTTTTACAATGTTCTAAAACATAAATTAACTGGGTCACATCCCCAACATATTGGTGACATGTAGCCTTTGGATTCTGTCAACAGGACATCGGTAAACACATTAATTTGTTTTCACATAGAGATTGTGGAGTTATATATCCTAATATACTATTTCACCTATTTTGAAGATAACCATGTTACTCAATCGTATTTTATATTTGAGATATAAGTGTATTTCAATTATATATAACTTCTTTAAATTCCTTCAAAATTTAAATAAATTATTTTCTGTAAATATATTATATAAGACATGGTTTTAGAAATATTCCATCATTATAAAGACTTACCATAATGTATATTTCCATCACTTGAACTTTATACCTTGATTTGTTTTAATATTATTTAATGTTCCCAAAAAAAAATTCATTTAAATTGAAAGAAAATTCTATAGTTAATCAATAGTAGGAATATGTTATGGAAATTTTTATGAGAACTAACATGTATAATTACCTCACATCTAACTATTTCTTTCAGTGGATTGTATAAATTCTTCTTCCAGGTTTGAGAAAATTGAACAGATAACATAGAGGTGTATCAAGACATTGATCTTCTGTATTGTTGATTTGTGGGCTTAGAAACCTAGATTGTGTTTTTCTATATTTGTGCATGGATTTCAATACATTAGGGTTTTTTATTTATTATTGAATTTTGTACCTGTACTAACAGTGGTGTTCTATTTTGATATGCAAACTGTCATTCTTTTGGTGATTCTATATTCTAATAGAAAAAATCATTCCCACTTGTATGTTGTATGATGATAGGTTCTAGTTGATGACCTGTGGGGATACAGAATACCCTTTAGAAAATGTCAAGAACGACTCGATTATAAGGTTACCATGGTACATAGACTGGTTCATTATAGGTATTCATCTAATAATACCATGTATATCATTTTTTTGATTACTTATAAAATAATTATTTAAATTAAAAAAATAATATATCACATTAATATATTTCCAAATAGTCCATCTATATATGAATGATTTATTTATGATTAATTTCCTATGTAATTAGTCTATATTCCATTAAATCAATGGAGGGTGTTCACCGAGATAACTAGTAAATTGACTGACTAGGGAAATTATTATATTGGGAATGTATTAATTTCATATATGGTTTTAATGCCATTTTTGTAATTATATTTGATAAATATTATTTTCCATGAATGATGTATAATTTAATTATATATTAATATAATGATTATGAGTATATCATTTCATGTTTATTGATGAAATATTGAATGCCAATCTGTGGAACCACATGATATGGATATAAAAACAACATTATTTCCAAATTATTTCATGATATATTAATAGAATCCTTGTGTAAGATATACGTATGATTTAAATTATCTGATTGTTGATCCCATGAAATAAATATCCCTCTAATTTATTGGTATTGATTAAATAAAATTAAATATCATTGTGTGAGTTGTATATGGAGAAATCCATGGGTGTGTGTAGTTAGCCTATCCATCTATAATATTTTTACAGGGAAGTGGACCTTGAATTTTTCAGATGAGATCATTTTTATATTGATTCCATATTTATAAGATTCCATGATCCGTTAATATCGTTATTTAATCCACGTACAGTTCATATAAAATCATTATTCTAAACTTCAATGGTTTCGAACATCATCATTATGATCTCTTGTTATTCCCAATGCCTAGAAATTAATGACTTATAGTTATTTTTATCCTTTATACGAATTTGATCTCACACATTCATATATTATACTTCCCCTAGGTTGTGATGGAATTTATACGGTATGCTAGGATTATAGGATATAATTATGTATATTATTTCAGGAAAACATTGAAGACTCATTATGGATTAAATTTTTTTTCATTATAAATAGAATCAATTTACATTGGATGTGAAAATTATTAAAATTAATAGTTAGTGATGCATCCCATTTATAAAGAAATAGAAACTAAAATGTCATAGATTTTGAAAATATGTGAGAGATATTGTATTTATTCATATATTGTTCTATGAAGTAATTTTATGTTTGGTGTTTTCTTGACAATATCTAAGAGCATGGGATAAGGGGTTATATAGTTGGAATAAAAGGACTATATATATACACAAAGGATATAATGTTATTAGTTGAGGATTATATTATATTAGGGATGTAATGGATTATACTCATAGTATATTTTTATTTAATATGTGAATTTAATTTTAAAAAGAATAATTATATTAGAAACTAGAGAATTTATGTTAAATTATAGTTTTTGTGGGAAAAATATCAAATAAATACAAGTATCAATACTAAAATTAAGATGTTTTTTTCGATAAGATGAACCTAGGGGAAGTAACAATGAAAAGAGTTAGTTTGGTGCATATTAGTAATCATTCCAGATAATGTTGGATGGTCCCAAAATGCGATCCTAATTATAAACATAGGGGGGATATTATTTTTATATTTGAGATTATATTTACAGAACATTATGATAAAGTGGAACATACAGATTTATATAAGTTGAAATGATATGTTTGAAAACGTAATTGGATGATAATGATAGATAATTTAGAATAATTATAGGGAAATATTATCTGAAGGTCCATATTTTATATATGATTAAATTATAAAATTTTCGTAGATATCCATAGATTAGTTGCAAAAAAATGTATCAGGGTTGAAATAAAGGTATTACAAAATAATACATCTTAAAATTGAGGTTTTATATTTACATAATCATTTATTATGATTTTTACGGATTTTATCATAAAACTTTTGAAGGTCCTACACTATTTAATGAATTTATCCATCCTATTTGACCCACACATCTAGCCTGGTCACACATTACCATATTGGGTGGGTAAAATGTGGTAAATTCAACATATGATGATATATTTCTTTTCCAAACAATCATTTACTATGTTTATACCCCCAAGATTCCCATTTCTCTTTGTCCAAAATAGCTCCATCCTAGTTGTTTCTCTCTTTAGAGGGATATCTATGTGGGGAGGGTGGCTCCCTTGTCCGGATGGTTAAAAAAGAAAACACTGGGGGAATCCCATTACATGAAATAAATAACATGAAAATGAAAATATGTGATGATTCTATATAGATTCCACTAAAGGTTATATTTATCTAAGGTGTAATAACTAGTATTAAAGGTTTATAATTATTGTATATAATTATAGAATATATGAATTTCCTAGTAGTACATAATATAGTGATATTGGTATCCTCAAAAATAATATATTTATCGAGTAAGGATAATCATATAAAATTATATTTCTTCATTAGTTTGGAAAAATTAAAATTCAAATGGTTCAATTTATTTAAGGATGTTATAATGCAATAAAGAGAGATTTCAGCGTATATATATACATATATATATATTTATTTCATTTTATATTTTATAAATTTATCCACGAAGAAAAAGATAACAATTATGATTTTTTTAATAAATTATGTTGATAACCAATAATATAATATTATCTATAAATATAAAATTTAATATAATGAAATTCATTCAATTGAATTGATTATATAAAATAGTATAAAAATCATAATGCATGAAAACACCATCGTTTAATCTATCAGTTTTATCATTATATTGTTTATTATTAAATTATAAATTAAATATCTATATTTTAAAAATGATATTTTATAAAATCATAATTATTATTTAATTAATAAAATCAAGATTTACACATAATTATTTTTTGGGGAAGTTTCCAAAAATATCATCAATTTTTTTCAGTGCAGCATTTTAGAAAAATAATTTTTTATTTTTTTAACATTTATAAAAGTGAAATTGAATTTAATTCAAATATTGAATTCATAAAATTATATTACATATTAACATAAGTTATTTTATAATATTACTTGAAAATATAAACTCCATTGAAATCATTTTGAGATTTAAAATGAAAATTGTAATACCCTGCGATTTTAATCGAGGAACATCATATTTGATATCATATTTGAAGAAAAAAACAATAATATAATATAATATTACATTAAAAAACATTATTATATGATTAATGTTTTATATATTCATCCTATTTAAATGTTTTCAATTAATGATACACCTGTATTGAATGAGAATGATATTGTATCAAAATATTAATTATTATACATGACAATTATATCTTATGTGTTATGTTGGCTTGTAGGAATATGACTAACAATATTATTTATATTATTGTGAAATTATGGTATAAAATAGACTCAATCTATATCTCTTTATCATAGAAAAAATAAGGACTATTTTAAAGGGAATGAAAATATTATCTGAAATACTGTATTTCTCTAAAGGACAGATTATTTGTTTTTTGTGAAAATAATTTCAAATTATAATTTTCTACTTTTAGAAAAAAAATACAAAATTTATTTCTCAAATTAACATGTCAAAGTATTTATTTGGTGGTTTTATAAGAATATTCTAAATATAATATTGTTTTTGAATAGTGATAAATAATGATTTCTTATTGAAAACTGACTTTTTTTTAAATTATTTATTATGTAAATATAATTTTAAATTTTTATTAATGTAAATATAAATCTATTATATAAAATTTTATATAATTCATGTAATTTTTATACTCTTTACTCTGAATTTTTATATTAAAACATTGTACACTTTTAAATATTTTCTATTTGAAAATCCACATTCTCGTCACACGTGTGGGATTTATTGGAAAAAATAATTTTCCACATTTATTAAAGGAATTATGAAAAATGGATTCCTTATTGGGTACCATAGTAGTTTATATTATATAATATGTTATGCATAATTTTTTACCATAATAAATATTAATATTTGTAAAAAATATTTACCATGGTAATGGTTTTAATGATCATACCATGTGGGTGTTAAACTTAATTGATAGGTGTTAAAACTACACACCCTATATGAAAAACAAAATGTATCTAAATATTTATCCATTATGTATTAAATGGTTTTTAAAGGCTTTTTGTGAGTCTTTATTCATTTGAAATATGATGGAACTCCTTTTTATTTTCAAAATTTACAAGTAATCCACTCACATCAATAATAAAATCCCAACCACTATCCTCTCCTCTTCCAAAATCCTAAATTTTTTAGTAAAATAAAAAATATTCCAAAATATAGTCCCCTAATTCAATATTTGTTTACTAAATCATATCTATTATGGATATTTGGGACAACAAAGTTCATTTTTTCGAAGATTATGTAATGTCCCAAATCATTAATTTGATTTTATTTCTTTTTCCACTTATTTTAGTTAATATAAAACCATGAAGATATAAAATAATTATTTCATTATAAAGAATATTATTTGATAAAGTGAACACCATGATTTATATTATATTGACCAAGGCATAACATACATTGATATAATATCTATTTATGTTAATATTCAACTGACTACAAAAGTACATGCTGGAGAACTATAATAGTTTAGTGCCATTAGAATAATGGACCAAAATATTATATTATGTTGTAATATCTTAAATTATTCCCACAAATATCTTCCCCTCTAGTTCATCAATATATAATAATTATTTATAGACTAAGGACAGGGAAAATAATAATTGGGTGTGTTCATATACCTAGTATGGGTAAACTAAATAGATACATAAGTACAACCTAAGTATAAGTATATGAGATCATGAGAATAAAATTTTAATATCATAAACATCATATAAAATTTCAATTTAATGATTCAAGGAATAAATATTGAATGTTTATAAGAAATATACCATAAGGTAATTAAATCATTATAAATTCATCATGAAACATATGTTCATTTGATCTACATGTAGAACCATCATAAATATGGAAATCCATTTTCTGTGTCAAAGTAAACTATGAAGAATGAAAATATAGTTTATTAGGACACACTTATTTCCGATAGTGGATCAGGATGCACCTACTTCCCATTTTTGGTCAATAAAAAACATATTCTCTTTAAGGATCGTGACACACAAGTTTCCCATTATGGAATAGGACCCACCTATTACCCATAGTGGATTAAGGAAAACTATTTCCTAAAGTGGAATAAGCCCATCGAATTGTTTCCCATCACTATCTTAGGAGATTAAAATCCTTACCTAATTCAATGGAGGGGGATACAGTACCAACCTATCTTGTAATGAAGTCACACATATGTATTCCATAAAATATACATCATATCCTAATCTATAAAAAATGTTTTTTATAAAAATTTTAACTTAACCCATGAAATAAAATTTGTATCATAATTTTTTATTCATATTCTATCATATTGAAATAAGATATGTTTTACAACCATTTTAGCCTATAATAACCTCTAAAAGAAATCATTCATGTTATAACACATTGAAGAGAAACTAGTTTCATAAAAATAATTCCATGAAATCATATAAAAGAAAGTTAAATAATTAAAATTGAATCCTTGGGTCATATCCCTAGTAAAAAATAAAAAATTACTATGCATTTCTTCTTAAATGAAGTTGAATTTTGAATGATCACTTGGAAAATAAAATTTTATATAAAATAAGTTTCTAAAACAAATAACATATTTAAAATACATTTCCATAAAAGTAAATAGAAAACATATAAATGAATCATGAAAAATAGAATATAAAATTTCTTGAGGAAAATATTATTTGTGGTTAGAAAATTTATTTTTAATACATAAAAATATTTTAAGAAAATTTTCCTTCAAAATATCCTTCCTAACTTATTATAAAGAATTAAAAAATATTGATAATATTTTTCCATGAAATCATATAAAGTAAATATTAAATAATTTTTAAACCCTTTTTATTTGATGATAAATTAACAAATATATTTGAGACATTAAATAATATAAAAAAATTTAATTAAAAAAAATTAAAATATATAAATGTTGTTTCTAAAACAATTTACAAACAAATTTTAAATTTTGCTAACAACCCTTTTCTGTGATAACGATCCTAAAATGAAATAAAATAAAATATTAAAAAAACTAACATTAATAAATATCCTTGTATTCATAAAAAGTATGCATCAAATAAATTATAGTCTTGATAGTTGTTATGTCCATATATGCCAAACATTCTTTTTTCACCTTATATGTTTATAAAAGTGTCTGCTTCAGAAAATGAAATGAGTATTCCATTTAAAACTTTTTTTTAAAGTTATTACTTGGGTAAAAAGATAATTTAATCATCATTGGATAATAATAAATCTTTTTTTATTTTCTAATAAAATATGATTTCGAAGGGTCAATGATTTCAAAATTAAATGATAAATAAATAAATACTTCTTTAATAAAATTTTTAATTATCATTTTTCACAAATACTGGTAAAATATTTCCACTTAATGTATATAACATGAATAACAAAATCTAAGAAAATTACTTATATTCAATGTTATATAGATGATAATACATCATCTATGGAATCGTAATCATATAAACACTTCATAGATAATGATATAATAGTAATAAAAAATTTCCACATTAGTAACAAACAATCATATTACAATAAAATAAATAACATTAAATTAATATTTAAATATAATGAAAATAATTATATTCGTGGTATAAAATTTAAAATTATGTATATACACTAAATAAGAAAATATAGGACCATATCATGGAATGTGTCTCAATGATGGAAATCTGAGAAAAAAATAATTTACCAATTTGGTAACGTTTGTAACATAAAACCCATAGAATAAAGATCATTAAAACTAAGTCTAAATACCCCCATAATTTTACATTAATAATCATTTTATTCATCAAGGAATAGTATATAGTCAGTATATATGAAATTATATTTGAAAATATCTTTTTTTTGTTAGAATATAAATCTGAGACAAGAAAACCCTTACCTTATGTTTTAACCTTCTTCATTCATGTTCGAAACACATGTATAATAAATATATATTTTTATATATATACAAAAAAACCATATTATTAAATATATTATATTATCTTATCTTTTTATATCATTATATTACATATTTATTAAGAACTCTATGATAATGTTACATTTCGTGTAATAACCTAATTTTCATATATTTTTGGTATTTTTATTCTTGACCATATTACATATATCATGATATTATTTTTTAAATAATGTAAAATAAGGAATAAATATCATAAATATTAATTATATTTTTGTTTATAATAATCTTTTAAATATTGAAATATGAAAATAAATACACTATTTATAGAGATGGTAGATCGTATGTATGCATGAACACTGTTTCCATTTTATTATCATATTGAAACAATGAAAGTAAATGAAATATATTTACATATATTTGACATCATTAATGTATAATTATTATTGCATATATATAATATAATTTCCTTAAACCCATCATAAAAACATTCTATGTAATGTGGGAATGTATCACCTCACATTGAAGAGGAGGCAGTCCACAAATCCATAAGAGAAGTTATCATATTTACACCAAATGGAAGGAATGAATGATTGTTTGAAATAACAATTCAAAAAATAATAATGAAAAAATATATATCATATATAAAATATATATCATATGAAAACATAGTCTTATCATTATTACAAACCATGAGTTGTTGTAATAAAAAATGAATATTATCATTCCGTGAGGCGGTGGTTCTTCATACACAAGAATGTTATATTGGTTACCTATTAGATATAAGTGAATTTAATTATAGTTATAACACATAGAATAAAATATTATAGATATATTTATGTTAAATATTTTATTATATAATCATGTAATAAAACAAATATAGGTGGTGGACAATAAAAATAAAACAAATGATCTTAACAAATGATGAATAATGTTTTTTGGCTAACACCTTTTGGATTACACCATAGGGATTCCAATGGAAGTATTTTTCCCACTGATATACTACTAGGATTATTGTAGTTATTGTGAGAGATTATTTGGTAAGATTTTTCTTTCTAAAATGGCATGAAAGTTGATAATATGTGGGTGGGGTGAGTGTCATTTATAGTTAAGGAGTAGTGTAATTCTTGTATGTGTTTGAAAATAGAATTCCATCCATGTGTTTTCCATGTTAATAGAATCTGAAAATCGTCCATATTCGATATAGAGGTGTATTGGGTAGATATATGAACATTCCTAGTTTATTTACATGTTTCGTGGTCATTTTGGAAATTAATTTTATGGTTTAGTCATTCTCAAAGATAATATGTCTCTAAATTGTTGCAGATAATTTTTATCACTTTCAATAATCATTTTGATATAAAAATTTGTTATACAATAATAAATTTTATGTTGTTCTAATTAAGTATATTTAATAAATTTTTTCATATTATAATCAAATTAGTTTCATAAATTAATTAAACACCAATATCAAAAATGTGCTTGACAACATGTTTTTTATGAATAAAATACCATGAGTTTGAAATGTTATTATTTATAATTTCACTGTGAAATTGTTCATGTGACCTAAAATGGGATAATTGATATATTATTTTTACAGTAATTATATTAAACCTGATTAAAATATAAATTTAGTATATAAATAAATTATCGAATAAATTAATTTTGAATTAGAATAAAATATTTTTAACTTTTCATCCTAAAATGAATCTTCTTGGAGAAACACAAAAAAATTTGCAATGTAATTATTGATATTATTATATAAAAGATTATGTTTATTATATTAAATAAATCTTATAAAACATCCATACTCATATTTAAAATGTGTTCTCTATTTAATGTTAGTAATATTTCCCTTAAAAACTTACATATTTGTGTTCATAAAATTAGATTTATTCTCAACGTATATTTATAAAATATATTAAATGGGTATAAAAAATATAGATAAATGATATAATGTAAAAATGCATTTTAAATACATAATCAAAATATATATTTTTCATATGATGATAATTTTTTACATTGAAAAACATATTTCATAGAAAAATAACATCTTTATTTTACAATAGTTAATACATTCAAGTCGTATATTTAATAACCAAAGGATTCATTTTATATACATGTGTGAAAACTATTTTCAAAATTTAGAAATATTTATTCATAACATAAATTCTAATGGATAGTTGTTAGATATAATATTATTTTTATAACCATGTTGATAATATATTGTATTTTGGTAAACCTTTACACGGCGTCTAACACAAGATATCGAAGCAACTCAATGTTGTGTGTATTAAAATGAAATCATATTGTTGTAGGTACCATAATCAAATAAAAGTGCTTTATGTGATGTGATATTATTTTGGTGTTATGTATCACTCAAATAAACCTAGTAATTTTCTAATATAACAATTCATTTAATGTTTCATGAAGTGAAAAAAAATGTAAGGAATAAATTATATTTAGAAAAAAATATATTTAAAAAAATCATGGGTTGTTACATTCTATAACCCTTAAAATGAATTTCACCAATGAAATTCATATGAGTTATCAATTTTATAACACATGAATGTTTTTTTCAGTGAAAACCACATCATAATAAATAATACAAAAAATTCCTTTAAAATGGTAATGTTGAAAACAAAATGGTCTCCCAGAGTAACACATGACAAGGTTTCCACATTAGAGAATATAGGTGGGAAGTTAAAACACAATCATGAAAGAAATATATTAAAAAAATATTATTATTGGGAGTGTTATAAAACATGGTTAAGATAATTTTAATGATCACAAAGAAATAAGTCAGTAATGATCTAAACGATAATTTGATTCATTGGAATTAAAGGTATTAGAATAAATTTTTTTAGTTTCATGATCATTTTTATTATATTTTATGAACAATAAAAAGAAAATATTATTAATTTATTTCATTCTATTCCATATTCATAATCTCACCCTATTTTATACCTTGATCAATTTACACATAATATCTTACTAGAGGGAATAAAGATGAATGTTTATTCCTAATGAACCAACAAACCATGAGATCCACAAATATAATGATAATTCATTTAACATGTAATTTTTTATCATTAAAAAATTGATATTATATGTTATCTAGTAATCATGAATACTTATTTGGTGAGATAATATATTAATATGTGAATGGTTATTGGATAGTAATCATAATATGAATCAAAAAATTTTAATCTTATAATACATTATGAAAGATTAAAAAATACTATTAAAATAAGGTCATTAAATTTTCTTAAGATTGTTCCCCCATATGTTAAAAGGTAGCTCTTGGTTGTCACATTCCATACATGGGAATACCCGTAACTTATATTCTCTTGAAACATGGTAATAACCCAATTTTCTCAATATACATTTGGAAAATATGCATGTTTTATTATTTTAATGATTACTAGATATATTACTTAAATCCAAGAAGTTTTAAACTTAATCAAAGATGACATTAAACTCTTTTTCAATATATCAATATTTAGTTTAGGGTAATTAGACTTTCTCAATTTAATTATTGTGTATCAATCATCTCATTATACAATCTAGATATGGTTTTCTAAAAATCAAGGACACATTAAGGGTTACCATTATTTAATAATAATATCAATTTTAATTTTAACCAATTTTATATTTAATTATCCCAAGTCAATATTTTTTTCGAATCCATAATAGAAAAAATATACTTCTTGATTCAAAAATTTTGAATTAATATACATATTCCCCTCACTCATCCACCATTAATATTAAACCATAATTTTTCAATTAATAAAATTATTCTTAAATACCCATATTCTAGAATTTGATTTATAAATTATTTATTAAGGTTTCTAAATTTCAAATTAATCATGATTTATAATTTTATGTAAAAAGTAATGTTTGATCATTCCATACCAATCACATTTATTTCATAATCAATTTATCTTTATTAGTATAACCAATACTAGTGCTAACTTATTGATTCTATTCATGTGATTTCTACATTAGAGATCGATTTTCATGATGAGAATACTTTACACATTTGAAATATTCAGTTTTTACAAATTTCCTTCTAGTTGACGCCATTTAATAAAACTCGAATGCACTGTGTGAAACATTAATCATAATAGAAAACTAACTAATCCTGAAAACATCACTCTTAGGATGGTAAATAATTTCTCATACATCTCTATTATATGAAACCTTATAATAATCATGTGTTATTCATAGTAATCTCATATATAAATTTCTAATGAAGTTTTGTAAAGGGTATTTGAATTCCCTAGGAATATCCTTCAAGAGTATCAAATCTATTGCATAGAAAGGCCAGTTATCATGTACTAGGTTATGATCGAGTCTTGCATAACATAACTATTTTGATTTGTTACCCATATGAATGTATATGATATATCCACATCCTCTTGCAATATCCCGATAATATTTTAATTCTATTAAACCACTCAAAATATCATTTACTAAATTTCCATGAGTATTTCTTATACATTAACTCATTTATAGACTAATCCATACATACATCTCTAGAAATGAACTTATAAATATTCATACTAATTTCACTATGGTTGTATCATCCTAGTTTTTAATGTTTAACTTAACCATTCATTTGATTGCAACAATAGCATCACATGATAAACATACATGAATATTCAACATGTAACAATATTAAATAGCAGAGGACTATATTAGTTTTGTGTTTTTTTACCAATTAAAAAATAAGATAACATTTTCATTGATATTTAATGATTCGTAAAATGTTCTCCCCCTTCGGTACATATACTTAAAACCATTATTTATTACCTCATATAAAATATATGAAAGGGGTGAGCTCTGATGCTCAGTAAGGGTAAAAAAAAGTGATAAATATGCATCATGTGAAACGAAGGTTATGAGAACATGGGAATAAAATTTTAGGATAATACCTTTCATTTTTATTATTGTAAACATGATTATTCGAAAAACGAATTTCCAGTTTATATAGATAATCATAGGGATGATAAACCGATATATGTAATTCATGAAAAATAACCTCAATTCATATGAGTGAGGTGTAAATATAAATTTAAAAAAACATATCATGTTTCAAGGATAACTATTAATTCTATCAGGAAAAACCTCTTTATATTATAGATCAGGACACAGCTATTTCCATTATGAATTATGATGCACCTGTTTCCCATTGTAGATCAGGACACAACTATTTTCCATTTGGGATCACAACACACATATTTCGTATAGTGTATTAGGATACCCTGATTTCCCAATGTGAATCAAGGCCATCGACATGTATCTCATCAAAACTTCATTAGATATAAATCATCACCTAATTAATTAGATGGATATATAGGTCCCACAAATACAATAATGATGTCACAATTATATGTTCTATAAGACATTAATCTTATCACGATCCATTAAAAAATGGATTAAATAAATATATATCATAACCTATTAAATGAAATGGGTATTTTAAGTATTTATTTATATTTGACCCTATGTAAAAATTTTATATTCATAACCATTTCTTCAAAGAATTACTTTTGAAAATAAGCAGGACTAAAAATAATTTATCATGGTGTGTCCCATTGAATACATATAAGATTCATAAATATTTATCCATCAAAACATTTACCATTAAGGAAAGTTATATTAATGGTAATGATGGATCATATCCCTAAAAAAGCATTATCCATATACAAGGATTTCATCTTAGATGGATAAGAATTTTGAATGATCATAGAGAACATAAAATATTTTTTAATATTTATCTTCAAGACAAATAACATTTTAAAAATCCATTTCACTGAATTCAATTTAAAAAAATTTAAAAAAATCGTGAGAGGAATTTAAATAAATTTATTAGGAATTAATCCGTTATGATTTCAAAAAAAAATTAAAATAATAAACATTTTCAAGTCATTTTCCTTGAAAATAACATTGATATCTTACTAATAATCCTGAAAAAAAATTATTGAATCATTTTTCCTTTAAATAATATAAATAAAACATGAAAGAAATTAAAAACATTTCCTATTAAAATAAATTTAATACACAAATAATAATATTCGAGATCACTGAAATCAATATATTGGGAAATATTCATTTGAAAATATATAAAGGATTCATTGAATTATAATACAATACACCTTTTAATTATAAACCAATTTTTCCAAAATCTTTTTTCATTGGAAAAAGATTATATTCGGTAACATTATAGAAAATTAGGAAAATAATTTTATTTAAGAAAATATATTTTTCAAATTATATAGTTGGCATCAAGGAAACAAAATTCTGGACGACAGATATATCAATTGAAGTCGAACATTGCTTTTCCACATTTAAATATAAGAAAAGAAACTTGATCCTAAAATGATAAGAATATTCCATTTATATTTTTTTTAAAGGTAATACATGTATATATAATTTATATGAACATCATATGAAAATATAAAAACATTTTAAAAAACATTTTTATGCATAATTGTTTTTAAGGAACAATGATTTCAGAACAAAATGAGGGAGGATTGAATTTAGGGAAAAATGCAGGTAGAGGCCCACGGAAATGAAAAAATGAGAACTGAATGTTGAAAAATCTTTAGGAAGCAGGAGGGTAGTGGGTATTTTTGGGTTTTCTATCCTAACAATTTTTAAATACTGTTGGGGAAAATAATATATAGCAACAATTTTTAAAACTATTGGTATACCCTTCACAATTTTACCCCTATAACAACGGTTGTATTGAGTCATTGGAAAAACCATCTATTAAAAGACATATACCAACGGTTTCATTGAACCTTTGGTATATAAAACCTATCACAACATTTTATTTAAACTGTTGGTATATTTTTTTGGTATAACTATGGTTTCTAGTCGTGAATCTCTACAACTAATGAGATTGAAGTAATAAACCTTTTGTAGAATATAATCATTAAATCATGATAACATGGAATGAATAAAATTATGTGAAGATAATAAAATAAAATAATTAAGTTCATGATATTTCATGTCAACAGAATTATATAAAACTCAATGAAAAATAAATTTTCATATCATGTCATGTTTCTCAATGAAGTTAATTTGATAAAAAATTAATTTACATGTTTTCTAATATATGAAACATAAATCCTAAGAATGAAAAATAATAAAATGGATATATAAATAAAAATAAATTTAAGTATAATAATAATATTATACATAAAAAGGAATTATAAATTAAGATATAAAAATATGTGGATAACATGGGTTGTATCTCATGAATTATAAAAGTGACATCTGAAAAACCATACTTTAAGTATTGACGTTCATCGTACACATTCAAAAAGCTTATATATAAAATATAAATTTATTATAAATTTACTGAAAAAACATATCATTATATACAATACCATATATTTCATGTTTATGCATTTATATTACCTTTTTATTAAAAACTCCATTATAATGTTTGGTTTTGTGTAATTTCATCTTTTTCATATATTTGCATTCTTGTTATTGATGACCATATTACCTAGATCATAATATTATTTTTTATAGAATATAAAACATGATATAAATAAAAAATTTATTCATTATTTATTTAAATATTATAATATATAAAATGTTGAAATTTTAATTGGAATACACCATTCATGGAAATGGTATCCCATATGTACACATGGATGATTATTCTAATTTATTATTATATTGAAGGAAGAAATATAAATTTCACACAAACATATATGTATAATATATATATTGGAATTGATATTTCATATATATATTATATTATTTCATTAAAAATCACCATAATACATTCAATTTAATGTGTCAATGAATTCCCTCGCTTTTAGAAGATGGTATTTCACACATCCACAATGAATGTTTTTATATTTACTGAAAATGGAATGAATAAAGGTATGTTTTATATAAAAATTACATAATAATAAAGAAATAATATATATATTCTTTATAGAACAAAAAATATATTTTCCATCTTAATTCTATTATATGATAGGTGCTAATGGAATAAACAAACCACACCATTCTATGATGTGTCACCTTGTTGTACATAAGAATAGTATGTTTGTCACTCTTTAGATGCATTTGTATGTAATTTTTGGTATTAAACTTAAAAAAAATTAATTGTTTTTAGGATATTAATGAAATTAAATAAACATGTTATTTTAATTATTTAGGAGTTGGATAATGAAAATTAAACAAATGACTAATAGTAAGGATGTTACCTATTATTGGGTAACTCCTATAGTATGTACCAAATGGATTTCCTGTATTGAGTTCATAACCTGGGGAATTTTTTGAGATTAATGTTTTGATGTTGGTAGATTATTTTGATATTTTTATAGATGAGAAAAATGGTATTATATGTGTAAATAAGTAGAGGTGACTATCTTTTTATAGTGGATAAGGGGTGGCATTTTGTAATGTTTCTAAATTGGAATTACACCCATGATTTTTCATGTAATGTGGAACCTATAATGGTTAAAATTAGATAAACGGTATTATAAGGTCGAAATATGAATATAAAATGCATATTTAACAAGTTTCTAGGTCATTTTTGGATGTATGTTTAATTATTATCCATTTATTGAGCCAAATTTTCTCTTCTTCATTTTAATATTTTTTATTCGGATTCACTGTACATTTTTGTTAACAACTATAATGGAAATTTTAGAAATTATAAATTATGCTGATTCCAAATATAGAATTCGTTTTATCTAAATTATAACAAAGAAATTGGAAAAAATTAATTTAGATTAAAACCTGTAGACATATAACGACATCATTTTTTAATCATAATGGTCCAAATGTTTGAAATGTATTTATATAAAATTTTAATATAAAATTTTTTCCAATGACCTAAAATATTTTAAATTACGTATAATCATTATAATTATATATTAAAACAAAATTAATATATTATTTAACTATATAAATTAAATATAAGAAAATTATGTTCTGAATTAAATTTTAATTTTTTTATATTCATAAAACAATGGAACGTCTTAGAAAAATGAAAAATATTTTTCCAAAAATATTATTTATATTATTTTTTCAAAAAATTATATTTATTTTATTAAATAAAAATAAAAAAATTATCAGAAAACATATTTTAAATGGGTTCTTTATTAAAATGTGGAACTTTTAACTTTTGGATTAATAAATCGTTTTGGAATAAAATTATATTTATTATCATCATATTATGACAAAAATTTTTTTATTGGAATAAAATCTATTTATTGACTATATAATATAAAAATTCTATTGAAATAAATAACCAAAATTGATTTTTATACATGTTTAAGAAAAAATTGATTTTTTAAGTTGATTTTTTTGAAGATTAGCTTTATTATTTTGAAATAGTTTATATATTCACTTATAATAATTGAAAACCTATTTATTGATGTTATATAAATATGTAAATCATATTTTAACAATTTCATTACTCTTATTGATAAATTCATTTCCAACAGCTAGGCTATATCTTTAATAATATTTTCATTTTGATTTTATCAGTATATTGTAGTTTAGTAAAAAATTTCCATGTGTGTAACACATGATATCAAATGAAATAGGTATTTCTTGTAATAAAATACAAAAAATGTTTCTTTAATACAAGTTAATCTATGTGTTTCATGTGGCACATGATTAACATGGTTTTTTATATAACAAAATCTATACGTATGGATTTTATAATACAAAATGTTCACTATTTTATGAATAGAAACATATTAAAATATTTAATTTATAATTTAAAATCAATATTAAAAATCATAGTTTTACACATATCTATCTACTATTCCACCAAATGGTTTGTGAAATTATCATTTGTTATTATGGTGGACTACCACCTCGTGAAAAATGATTATTTTCCATAAACTCCTCTCAAGAATGAAATAATTGAATGGTTTAAAATATTTATATGATATTTATGAAAATATTTTATCCCCCAACATGTATCATATAACATATACCTTCTCTAGTTCTTTTCTTTGAGGGATGTAATAATGTTTCTTATGTGTACGGAATATTGCCACCTAAAGATGCCTTGTGATTCATTATTCAGTTTGCGATTTATAGGGATTGTAGGAAGGTTAAAAGTTAATTACGATATTTGATATTTATTATCGAACCATAATAATATAAATATAATAACAAATCTATATTCATACAATTAAATCCCTTGGAATTAAAGTACTTCAATCATACATTCATGTGGTCTACCACCTCCATGTAATTATATGAATTGATAGTTATTTATTATTTACAAGGATGAAAATAAAGTTGTATTTTATTAATATCAATGAAAAATATTTCCAAAAAATTATTATTTAAAAGTTTATTAATATTTTTATCATTTTAATATTTCCATCGAGTAAAATGGAAACAACATTTTTACATATGTACGACATAATGTCTCCATGAATGGTGTAATCAATTCTATATCACTAATTTTTATATATTATTATTTATTATTATATAAATAATATATAGGATATATATATATATCATAGATAATATTATATATATCAGATATCCAAGCTCATATCAAAAGGTCCAAAATTCCCAAACCAAAATATATATGAAAATGATGAAATTATCAACCAAAATAATGATTTTAAAAATGAAATGAAAACCAATGAGGGAAAAATTAATATAATTATATCATATATCGTTTGTTATATATGATAATAGATCATTAATGGAATAATATTAAACATTTATTTATTTTAAAAAAGTTTCATATGCATTTAAAGGAAGTCAAACAAGTGGTATGAGTTTCTTCTCTCACTTTTCATCTGTTAGACATATTACAGATTTACCACTTATTTACCTTTTATGGAATATTTATTTCCACATTGATATAAAATATATTTAATATTCTGATCATTTTTATTTTTAAATGTTCAATGAAATTTATTTATTTAATGGGGCTAATGATTTATAATTTATCGATGTTCATAGATTTAATTTCATATTTTCATCAATATCTGATATTATTTCTATTTACAACCCCCTTGGGGGAATTATATGATATGAACATCTAAAAGTTAATAAATTTTATTAATATATTATTATTAATTAATTTTTTCATGTAATATTACCATTTTAATTTCTTTTCAACATAACATTAATAAGAATTGTTTTTAGAAAATTAGACATTATTGAGGGTTTCAGTTAGAAATCAATTTTAATTTAAACAATTTTTTTCAAAAACCATTTTTAAAAAAGATATTACCATTTTAATAATAATTTGATAATGTAAATTTTGTCCCTTTATAATTTTTCTACAAAATAATGGAATCATAATGTCATTTTCAAAACAAACCCCATATGAATTTTACCAAAAATGCGAATGGAATAAATATTTTAATGTGTACGACATGAAAATAATTTTCCAGAATTAATAACAATCCATGTTTTAATGATTATTTGAAAATATTTAAAAAATTAATTTAAATATGAATTTATTTTAAAAAAATAATCATTTTTTATTGAAAATTTCAAAATGTATAGGTTATTTTTCTCAGAAAATTTTATGAAATTTAATGGATTTTATATTCATTACTGACATTTAATGTCTATTTTACATATCGTCCACTATGGATATATTGTATTTATAAAAATTGTATTACCAATCTAGGTTATTTATAGTCATTTTAACTGGGTATTTGGAATTTTATTATGAGTAAACATTTTTTGATTATGATTACCATTATTTTTTGGTGTAATTATTAAAATTTTGAATGAATTTTTTTAAATATGGTTATTTATGTTTATTATGGTTCAATACATTCATATGAAGAAATTATTATACATATTATTTGTTGGTATAGGCCTTTTAGAGCTCATTGATGCATATATATGTCCATTGAGACAAACCAGATTGGCTTCTGGTCAAGGCCCTTCTGTTTTATTTAGATATCATTAACACTGCCTCAAAAATATGATCTAGATGTCCAGTATTACAAATTAAATAATTATTAACATATTTATTAATATTTCATGTGATTATTTAATTATTATGTATAAAAATGTTGAATGATATAAAAAAATCTATTAACTATGTTTATTATTTTATTATCACTTGTTTTTAATATTTAATAGTAATGTTAGTGATAAAATTGTATATGTTTTAGTGATTTAACATTTTATGGTGATTGTGTATTATTTATTCATACCATCCTCTATTCCCTTACCCATAATGAGAATTGGTGATAACCCCTCTATTATGTTTTATATTCCTTAATATACGAGGAATATTTATGTGATTTATATTTAAGGATTCCCAATGATGAATCGTGGTGTTATCAATGAAAATAAATTTTTATTTTATTTTTTCTGTTGATAATAAAAATTTATTTTTTATCTATTATAAAATTAATACTAAAATATTAATCTTTAGGGGTTAAATTAAACATATATTTTTAAAATATGGAAAATGTCAACATGGGATATGAGATACAAGGGATAGGGTTTCAGTAGTGGTGTCATCAATAATGAAACTGGTTTATGTATTTTTTTAATTAATTAGACATTTTTTAAAATTAAGTTGGAAATTTATTTTGATACGATATTTCCTTTATTTTGTTAATATATATCAATTAATAACAAGATTGTTTGTAATAATAAAAATGTTTTATAAATATGATTTATGATTGAAACCGTCATTTATTTTGGAAGGGGTTTTTTGTTATACGTGTTTAGTTTAAAAAACCTTCCTCATTAAAGTAAAATGAATTCGAATAAATTTAGACATAATTTTTTCCTCCCATATATATTTTTTTTGAATCGTGCCTCTAATATTTCATTTAATAAATTAATTGATATTATTAATATTTAATTATGTTACATAATTGTTTAATTAACTAATCTAATGTCGATGGAATTTTACTATGTATACATGAACGTTAGAACTTCTAGAAATTATGTTTTAAATAATTATAACACATGTCTCAACAACCAAATCACACAAAATTCAACTATATTTCTTTCACATCCTATCTCACCCCTTATTTTACAATCATGTCATTAGAATGTTCCCTTTTCATTCCAAATAAAAGGGGGCCACATCCATCCTTTTCTTAAAAGACCTCCCAATCCAAATACTCTTAAGAATATTCACTGATTACATATATTGTATGTAATTTAAATAAAATAAAACTTATTTGTTCAATAATATATTACACACCAATATATTAAAAAAATCAAGAGAATGTTCTATGTCTAACAGAAGGTATCACTTGTTTTTTAACATTACATTACTGTTATTTATTTCATCCAAAAAATATAATCTATTATACCATTAATAGAATTATCATTCAAATATTAATAATTTGTGTCTATGTTATTATAATATTGAAATATAATATTAATAACATTCTCCAAAACCATTCATAAATTATAAACGTCATCAAGCGTATCAGAGTGCCACTACATCCATGGATGACATTTCCTATTTTTCATCACCAGTTGGAATAGATTGTTAAAAATGGGTTTTATTGAACCAATATTATATTTATAACAATATTTTAGTTTTTAAATAATAATATGTTATACTTTCTACCTCTATCATTTTTTTTGATAATCAATATTTTGACCATGTTTACATATGGATTATTTTGGTTACTAAATGGTTCATTTTTTCCATTTCATCCAATCATGGATGAAAATAATATTACATGAATGAAAATATTATTTAAAAAATTATTGATAATATGACAGAGGTGAAAATATTTTGAAAATAATCATTATCATAGTTAACAAGCTAATAGATTCAGGTAAAATTTTACTAAACCACCTCTAGTAAATTACATAAGTGGAAATGAATTAATAAATGAAAAAAATGGGATGATAACTTTACATAATAAAGTTAATTATATAAGAATAAATATATATTTATGGATTTTAATAAACCTAATTTTATTATTCAATAATATAAGTTCAATTCAAGATATCATTCAGGCACCATAATGGGATTCAACTCAAAACATATTTATTTGATACATAAGCACTTTTATGAATAGACATTCTTCTAAGCAGTTTATATTGTATTATCTGGATATATAATATTTTTAATTATTATTAATTATTTCCTTTAGGAAACCAAATTATGATTACCTTAATTCAATGTTTTTTTATTATAGTGCACATAATACGTAATGTATTACTGTCTCAAACTTCCTTTGTTGAGACATCTTACTTTATGAAATACTAGATTTTTTCATGATTTATATGAGGAAAAATATTTATATTAATAAGAAGTATATTATAATAATGGTATTTAATGTTAATTTTCATGCTCTTCCTATTTCATGTACTTCAATTAAAATATTACTCATCTCATAATTCTATTCTCGATTTAATTATTGTTTCATATGATTCATGAAATATACTAAATAAATAATTTCTAATTATTTTTAAATGATTTACATTAATTAATATTTTTTGATTAAACTCATGTTATAAATTTACACATAGTTTATTTTTTAATTGATGTGGTCCCTTTTAAACATTTTGTTGAAGTTTATTTCCACAAACTTTTTCATTATATTAGATAATTACTCTCAATTATATCTAGTTTTCAAAAATTAAATTCATACATTTCATGGTTTAATTTTTTTTTCATTTTGAATAAGATATTATAATTTTTAATGAAATTTCCCAAGTTATTATGATATTTATATTCGTTAAAAAATATTATTGATCAAGGGTATTCATAAATTAATACAATCCCATATATTTATCTTGATATATTATAATGTTTATGTTTACATATATATATATATATATTTATCCATAATTTCTTCCTTATTTCATAATTCTACATTTGTAAGAATGTTTTACTTGATATTATATTCCATTATCAATTTCCTGTGTTCCATTACAGGATTTAATGATGTTGATATTGATTAATAATACATTGTTTTATTTGGGAAATTATTGTAAAAAAATGTATATATATTTCCTATATGGTGAAAATAACATATGAGTTGTCATCCTTATCGAGTTTTATTTTCCATTTATGATGCATAATGTTATTGGAGACCAATTTATTATCCATTTTTTTCATTCCATGTTTATTGTTGATATAATTAATACATCATCATGGAACCACATGAAAAATATTGAAAACCGTCTTTATTTCCTTTGGATTTAATGATATGTTACTTAAAACTGTGAGCCACAAATATATATGATTTAAACTATGTGATAGGTGGTTTTTTAATTATGTATCTGTCCAACAAATTGTGTAATTCCTCACTATCATTATATTTCATTTTTTGGGGGTGGGGGGGTGTTAGCATAGATAAAATTGGAAGGGACATGTTATCCAAGAAAATTATGTAATGTTAATGAGGTGTGGGGCCTCGAATAATGTATATGAAAACATGTGAACATTTTTTATACATTCATGTGATTTCATGATATTATGTAATGATAATTTTCTCTTCGATTAGTATATTATATAATTTTTTATACCATTATTCTATGATAATGATCATCATTTTTATGATATCATGTTATTCCTCATGTCTCTGATGTTATTTTTTATTACTATTCTTATCCGAATATTTCATCTAATCTTACTCATTCTTATTTTTACCTTTCCATAGGTTTGGATGAATTTTATTAGGTATTCCATATTTCTTAAAAAATATATTCTAGGATTTACAGGATACATTGAATATTAATTTTAAATTATCGATGTTTATTTTTTTTGAATGAATTTCCATTAAATATGAATTATAAGGTTGTATTAGTTGTTGATTTGTTTTAATTTATCTAAAACTATATAGCATAAATACCCTAGTGTCGTTAAATTTTTACGGAGAGAGTAATAATATATATATATCAAATATAAATAATGATTGGTATATGAGTGTACTTGGTCCAAAAAATTTATTAATAAAAGTAAAATTGATACAATGATACATAATTAGGGAATAGGCGCCACCAACAAAATGTGGCAGGACAATTATGAAAAGAAGAAAACTAGAGTAGAAGCTCAAGATCAAAATATAACAGTCTAATCTTGTACAAAACCTGAAAAGGGTCCAATCCAACCATCCAACTAGTAAAAAATACTATCAAAATCCTATATCCCAATAAATAATCCTCCTTCATCCAAAGACAGATTTCACACACCAGACTGCATCGATGAGTCACACTATAAGCTCTCCACCCATGGGCATCATCAGGGATTCCAAGTCATCAACATCGATGATGTCGCCTCCTTTAGCATCCTCAAGCAATTGAATTCATCCAAAATGCATATCACCTGAGATATCAATGTTAGAACATCATCAGTTAGAGAATCTCAATATTGATGTCCCATACCATAAACAGTTCATTGTACCCATGACCATATCACTTTACTATATCATACCACTTGAATCCATCCCTTATCAATCATCTCATAAATAAAAAAACTCTCCCAATATGACCAAAATATATCCCATGAAAAACAGTACTCTTCCAAATTGTCTATATGCTAGAAGACAACAGAATATTAAGGAATCTGAAATCATTTACCTCAAAAAACATTCCACGGTCATCTCAAGCTACCAAACCAATAGAATATCACCGCACAATCTCATTAAATGGGAATTTTCTCCCTGTTCTATTCATGTTTTCTATGGTATACCCAATATAACAATGAATACAGGAAATAATCTAAATGTTGGACCATGTACATCATCTAACCAAAGAGAATGAATGCTGGAATAACTTTGTCGCTTCTAGGACAACCAGTCATCCATTGTGGTTCTATTTCTAATAGTCGTAGCTGAGATATGCCCCACCACGCTAGATCATAAAAGCTCGAACCCACCAGTTCATTTTCATGAATTAGATACTTTTAATCCTTACTGGAAGAAGGTCACCACTATGTGTGTTCCACCCATATGCAAGTCCCCATAATCCTCACCCCTGTTTGGATACCACTTTGATCCACAATGTAAGATTGGTTATCATTATCACCTACACCAGACATCGCTGAATACATCCTCCATCACACAATATCTCAAAGGATCTTTTCATATCTTCATCAATAAAAAGAAACACATGTCCATGTCTCAATTGTTAACTATTTATTAATCTAGATCCCTCTACTTTAAAGGTGTTTCATCAAAACCAATGCAAATTGTTCATGGTTTTCTTCCAGGGGAAACATCTGAAAATGGTTAACTATCAGATCACTTAGAGAGATTGATTCCTAAATATGAACATGATATCAAAGAGGGATAAACTCCTCATCCTTTAGAGAGTATCTATCTATTCATCATTAATGTTATCTATATGTATCAAATACATTTTTGTATGTAATTTGTTTTCAGTAGCATATCTTATATTGCATGGCTGAGGGTTATAAAAAACTACACTATTTTATATAGATGTAAATGAGGAGATTATTCTTATGGTAGTATAAAAATTAAACATGAATATTATTTAATGATCAAAAAAATAAAAAATTCAGGTTATTTTCAATTATATAATCCACACAGATTCCAGATATTGTATTGTTAGGAAGATATAATATATATTATATAGAGATGGATTGGGAATCATGTTGTTGTGGAATGAGAATCATAATAGTTGATATAGTTTTGATAAACATACCAAATAATATATATATATATATAATACATATAGATATTTATGGTAGTTTATCTATGAGGATATATATATTAATATAATTTAATAACTTTATTACATTAAATATTATAATGAATTTGATGAGAAACCATGTTTATCATAATTTTAAATTGATGACTGTTGAAACTATCATTCCTATAAATACCAAAAACACATGACTAGATATCCATTTCGGGGTAGAGTTATCTATAAAAAATGTTAATATGGGTATTATCTCGTTTAATTTAGATATGGAACAATGTAGAGTATTCCAATACAAAATAAACAACGTTTTCACTATTTTTATAAAGGAACAGATCCACAAACCAACTCTATAAAGTCAATGTTGAGATGTTATCATGGTGAAATGTGGATCCATTGAGGAAATAATTTATGGGATATTATATACTAAATATATTATGTGATTTAACAATAAAAATCTATTTTTTTAATGATTCATGTGAGGATTTATGTGAACTAATTATTTTTTAAAAGATCAAACAAATTTATGTTTCAAAGATACTGTGGTTCTTTAAATTTTCTGTAGTACTTATAAATAGAATAATTGGTATAATAAAAAATCTATGTTTATATTTTAGAATGGTGATCAAGAACCCCATTATATGTTAGTCTGGTTATTTTGAATGTTATAGCTCTTGAAGAAGATAAAAACTCGTGATGATAAAGAATTAAAATGTAAAGATGATGTACCACCATATCAATGAAGAATATTTAATATAAATTATGTTAAATAAAGAAAAAATGTACTTTATATTATAATGTAATACTTTATTTTGTGAAAATAATGATGTAAAATCTTCTATTTATTTAGAGAGTTGAGGAAGAATACATTTTGAAGTAATATAGAGATTCTCTTGTTAAATTTTTCAATTATACATAAGAATGATGGGAATGCATACAAGTTATTGAAACTGATTAGTAAGGGGAAGTAAATAAACAAGTTATTTCGAAAATTACATTATATCTAATGAATTTTTATTATAGAGATAATAAAAGATACCATCCAGATGCTATTCTAAAATACAAATTGGTGAATAGTAGTTTTATGATAAAGAATTCAATCATTTTTGAACAGTGATTAAAGAATCATTATAGATATATCTTAAATGATGTAGGTAATACCTAACCTAGATATTTGTATGATTTCACTACAAACCTAATATTCCATTTTACGTAATATTTAATAAGATCTATATTAATAGTTATAATTAGATTCTAATAAGAATGTTTCCCTTTTAATGTCAGGTCATGTAATATCCATATTTGTTATTATTATTATTATTTTCATTTATGACAATATATTGAAGGGGTTTAGGGATCCATAAATGATACATAAATTTTATCAAATAAAAAAGGTAAATGTTTCATGATAGGATAATTGACATTATATTCAAATATTGGTTAAAAAAGTGAATGAATGAGGAGACCCACAAGTGTTCCCACATGGCCCATTTAGATTTTTAGAAATAAATAACTCCCTCGAAATGAAATTGAAAATATGAAATATTAAATCCTTTGGTTCAAAATATATATTTTAATGAATAAAAACAATATTTTATAAATTGATGATTTGATACATAATGATTGGTTGGTTTTACAAGAAAATTAATGTTTTAAATGGATTCTTGAAGTAGTTCATTCAAATCAATATAATTCCCCAAAATATATTTCCATTATAAAATAAAATAATAGTTCTATAAATGATTTAGTATTAAATTTACCCTTTAGTAAGTTTATTATATATTTTTAAACTTTTTAGTAATTGTAATAATATTAATAACTTCCAAAAAAATAGAACACGAAAATTGAATTAATATAAATAGTAAAAATTATATTAAAGAATATTTTTAATTAAATTAATAAGTAACAATGTAATGATTAGAAAATATTAATTTATATAGATAACTATTTGAGTTATATAATATTTTATGAAATAAACAATGAATAGGAGGGCTAATAGTGAATTAATCTGAATACATCACATGAATGGATATGGAAAAAACATTATCTCTATAACATGGATAGAAATTAGTTTTTATAATATAATAGTACAAAAAAATTATGACACACTATTAATGTTTTAAAAATATTCTAGCTAAATATAATATCAAAATTTTGTTTTTATATGATGAAAATTTTAACATGGAGTGTATTAAAAATTTATTTCATAATTATATAATAAATAAATTATGAATTAAATATGTGTTAAAAAACACTTTTTTAAACATGTATCATAAGGTTATCCATTTATTTTTAATGGATTAAATATTCTAAATAATTCACATTCTATAGATGATGTGTTATAAAATATGAATAAGGTACATATTCTATTTTAAAATTAAAGGTTCATTATTGGAGATACATGAAGATACAATTTTATATAATGGACTAGATAAGGATTAAATGTCGTAAAATAAAGAATTATTTAGAGTTATCTTATCTTGAGATCCCCGATATGTCTCAGAAGCATCAGGATTTGAATTGTTTTGGAGAAATTTGACCATGATGAACAAGTATTGCTAGATTTCCGAATATCATGTCCCTAATCTCTTTACACTTTATTAATGTACCGGGAATGTATAAGATGTGTGATGGGAGTTACCTCAATATTTATATTTCGGTGGTAATATAAAGGTATAATCGTTGTTGGCACACATTTTGCCCAAATTTTCAATGTACCCATGAAATATGGGGGTTTTTCTGATCATGAGTATTCAAAAACTGTGCACAAATTCTATAAAATGTGATAAATTGTGTACCTTGTTAAAATTGGAAAATCTCACATTTTCACAATCTTATTTTTTATGTTTATTTACAATTTTCACCCACATTCAGGGATGATATCCCACACATATTCCCTATATTTTCCCCAACGTTTATTGGTGATATCAATCATTATTGGTTAATTTTAACCATTATCACTTCAGATCAAGATATATAGTTGATTATATCCATCCTACAACTTTCATCCATATTTCAGTTTTTTTTCATATTCACTTGTGATAATTATGTGGGTTACAACACATTTTTTAGTCACATTATAATATATTATTTACTTATATTTAAACATAAAATGAGGGCCGATATGGGATAAGTGAGGATTACAATGAAAATGATATGTCTTCTATAAGGATTCTTATAAATGAATTTTTGTTTATAGGTTGTGACATTGTTATGTGTATTATTAATTAGGGATGTTTCATCTAAAATTATAAATTTAATTATTTTGAAATTAAATCCCCATTAATATTATATAATCCTCAATCAAACTGTGGGAGGATGAAAAACACAACTTGAAATCGTCCATTGGTTGGGTACAGAACAACACATATGAAAACATTAATTTTATGAAACTGAATCACCCCATAAGGTGTCATTTTTCCTAACCCCTAATAAATCCTCATGTAATTTTATCTATAAGTAATGAAACCATCCCTTATTATTCTTTCAAATAATTGAACATTTATATTAATAATGAGGATATCATAGGTCACATAATATTTTTTTATGAATGTAGTTATCAATGATCATAATTTGGACCCCATTTTATTTTCTTATAATGTAAAATTATTATGAAATATATTAATTGAATTATTAATTTTAATAATATCCTCATGGTAAACCGTGGGACACACCTCTATGGTTTTTCAATAATATAATAATTAAATTTATTTTATTATTATACTTACACCTATTACTGATATAATGAATTAAATGAATTCTTTTCATGGAATGACATATAAATTTTTTATTACTGATGGGAACCATAAAATAGTGAAATTAGTTTATTGATGTTGGTGAATTATTATATCCATTTTTAAATAAACCAATTGTGGAACATGTACATGATACATAAAGACTTTTAATGAAATAATTTTTTTCTAAAGTTTTAGTGATTTTACATGAGATTGAATAAACTATATGATTAACCTTTTTATGTACATATCTTCTTTGATCCTATTAATATAATTAGATATGTTATAACATTTTATGTAATTAAAGAATAAATAATTTTTATATCATTTTATATTCTTGAATTTGATAAAATTTTTATATAAAAAGGAACTATTTGTCTAATATCGTACCTGAAAAGAAATAATTGATTTCTCTGAATTCATATACATCACACAATACTGTGATATACAGAAAAAATAGTACATTATTAAAATTATTATATTAAATGGTAGTTATCATCAAGTTGTTGTATTGGCATAAATAAAAAAACTCACTATATTATGATAAAACATTATTATTAAATATTATTTCATCCATCTATTAAATTTTTTAGGATTAAAATTATAAAAAATGAAAATTTAGACATAAAATATTATTGTACTTTTTTAAATGTAGTTTTACAACCTTTAAATGGAGAAAACATTTTAAATATACTTTTTGAACAATATTTAATTGAATTTTCCAAAAAAATTATTTTTATGTAGGACATAAAAAATTATTTTAGTTGAAATTTTTTCACTTTTCTAATAAAATTTATTTTTTAATGAATACTATTGAATACTTTATATTAACTCAAAACTGCCCTTTTATTCAATTTATTTATATAGTTATGTTATACATTTAATTGGTTTTATAATTTAGTTGGATTGTGATTTTATTATTTATTCCAATTTTTCTAATTAAATGTAATTTCACATTGGTATTTTATATAAACACATGTTAATATTTTATGGGGATATTCATTAAAAAACATGTTTTCTCATTTTGACATTGGGGTTTAATTTTAAATTAATATATGCATCTTATGGGTTTCAAATTTTAAAAAAATGTAATTAAAATTTTTATCAATAGTTTTTAATTTATTTAAATATGGCCCTTCTATTTTTGGGGTTAAAGAATATTATATGTTGTAATTACTTTTTTGACTACAGTGGAAGGTAAATCTGGTAATTAAAGGTAAAATTATATTATAATAATATTATGTTACCCTAACAATTATTATAATATTATTGGATTAGTGATGGATGATCAAGGCAATTATGGGGTTGAAATTTTGGAGTTTTGAGGCAACATAGTTGTGAATATGATATTTATAATATTTAATTTAATGTAATGACAAAAATGTCAAAATCATTTCTATTTTTACTAATTTTTTATTATTTGGTTATAAAATTAATATCACGTCCTATAAATATTTATTATAAAAATAAAAATTGTACTTTCATCATTTTAATTTGTTTACAATTTTTTAAATAAATATTTAAATTTATTTATGACACAATGATGAAGAAAAAAGTGATTTATTGATAATGGGATCAAATAAGGGATATTATAAATATTAAATTAAATATTATAATACATAATTTATGCCATGCACTAATTTTTTATGTTACCGTGACATGTTATATGTATATTAAATTGTTTTTCTATGTTATCTCTCTATTTTGATTTTATTTAAATTCAATGAAAATAATAGTTTATAAATTAGAATAATTGAAATTTTTAAATAATAATAATAATTCTATTATTTACAATCCAAAAATATTTTAAAATAACAATGTAACTATTATATGGACTAAATATAAATTAAGTGTCCAGTTATTATAAATTTTAACAATAAAAATATAATTTATAGAAACCTAATATATAAAATGTTATTACCAAAAATAAAATTAATAGGGAAAAAGTAACAGTAAACCAAAAATATAATATTAAAATAAACATAATAGTCATAAAAAATTATCTGATGAGAAGATTTCAAAATATATTTATCTTATATTTTACATATCTCAGGTTGGAGTCTTTTGGATTTAAAAATTAATTCATATTAATTTAATATTTTAAGATTTCCCATTGGATCCCCTCCAATTGTTGGTTCTAGGCACAGAGGTAGCACATTGGTTGGTGTACCAAACTTTAATTTTAGTGTTAACCATGATCAATCTATGATCATTCACGATAATAAAACCTTTTATCTTCAGAATAGAATGAATAATGAAAAAAAAGAGTGGAGTACCAAAACTATATAGAGGATCAATGTATTTTGGTTATAATGAATTTAATTAATTTACAAGTACTACATTGATTGAATTATATCATCCTTGTTGTCTTGGGTCGCGATCTGATTTAATCTATTATTGCATGATATAAACCTAGTGTAGGATTTCTCTAGCGGTGATCCACATGTGCTCCCCAAATCTCTCGATGTCGCTGAAGGGATCTCTGGGTGCTAGCATTGAATAACCTTCACTTGCGATGTCTGTCTTTGATGGCCTTGATCTAGTGGAGGTGGATCTATCTCTCATAGTATGAGAGTGTTCTTGGTTGGAAATGATTTCTCTCTTGGTTTGGGATATTTTCCAACTCGATTGGTGAAAAACCACAAAAAATCCCTAGTTTAATGATACATATATAATTGGTATTTTTAATTACATAGAATACTAAATTGAATTAATTACCCAAATATATTAATTAATTTCATTTAATTTTGAGTAATACCCCAAGTCTAATAATAATAGTTGACTATTATTATTACTTAACAAGAACCAATCAAATTACACCTAACATTATTTAATTAAAAATAATATAATTTATCCTAATTTCCCAGAAAAACTACACAGCATGTATATATTAATATACACACTGTGTTCTTTTATTTTCTATTGTTCTTAATTTCCCCCACCACATTTATTATACCTTAAATAATGACTATTTATTTATCAAATAAGTATAACTTTATTAATCTATAATAAATATATTATTTTACCCAAAATATATTCTATAGATTAACTAGTGTAAAAATAAATGTGATCAATAATCCATGAATAATTATTAAACCACAGTCAAGAATAATTTATATTCAACTTGTAAATTAATACTTAACTGAGAAACTTGGACACACTTAGTGTGTGCCCCTCAAGGCCTCTTTCTTAATGGCATTAGGAAAAGTTTTCATAAAGTCCAAGGTTAGCATCTAACAACACACCAAGGTACCCATATATAATGAAGTTAACTCCTCAACGACGTTTCACCTCCAATGAAGACTTACCATGTAATATAATCCCTTTGTCGCGATATCTCGAATCAAGAAGGATGCATGCTAGTGCCATGAAACCCAGTGCTCAATTATTCTTTCATTGACATATCGGAATTGAACATTCCCATTCCTTATCATCGCCATGGATAGATTTAGGCTCTATAAAATCAATCAAAGGGCATGAGATATCTATTTCTGTCATGTGACAGAATGGAGAAATCCATTCTCTCATTATCTATTAATGAAATATCACTCGTGACGAACCAAATGTATCCTACCTCACTAAAAACAATGTGTTTTCACATTTTTTATCAATAAATCTTGGTGCGTGAGTTGTAATACCCATTGATAACAATATGAAAGTCTTAGGACCAATACACATATCGGTAGATTGAAACATCCAATGACACTATGAAATGTGGATTTCCTATTGGTGGGTCACTTTCTCGTAATATCCTCTAGGATATTACTAATGGAGCACACCATGATAATTTTCCTCAAAGTTTTATGAGTCCTCAACCCTAATGACTGGTATTGTTTATGTCCCTAAAATAACCTCATCCAACCATATAACATATATTCAAGAACAATGTTATGTTACTTCCAGGTTCACATCATAGTAGGGATCCACTATAACCCTTTAATGTAACAACTATCCATAATACATTATCACATGAATTGTCATGCAGAAGAACAATAAAGATGTGATAAGGTATTTATTAATTAATAATGTATAAAGAAGTTGGTAATAGGCCACCAACTCCAACATACTCCCACTTGTACTAGAGTCAACTGCTAAAAACCTTTAACCTGCTATATCTCACATGATATTCATGATTCTACTAAGATAGGCCTTTAGTCATGGGGTTCCCCATGTTCTCTTCTATGGACACTATGCTAACTTCAAATTCACCCCTTTTATAGAAATACCTCAATATCTGATTTTTAGGAGTACATGTTTTTTCCATTGATGTGACCATGGTTATTTTGCAAGAGTTACTACTGTAGTATTATCATAATACAACGTGATTGGATCTTTACTACTAGGCACCAAATCAAGCTCCTAGAGAATGTTCTGAATCAAGATGGCTTCTTTGGCTACATCAGAAGATGATATATATTCGAACTCCACTATAGAATCGGAAACAAATTCCTACTTTGAACTCTTCCAACTCACATCTCCTCCATTGTGATAGAAAACATATCCAGATTTTTACTTCCGATCATTCTGATCTATCAGAAAACAAGCATCAAGATACAATTTGATGACAAGCTCCTTGTCTCCTCTATAAACCAGGAACATATCCTTATATCTTCTCAGATACATAAAAATAGTCTTAATAGTAGTCCAATGCTATTCTCCTCGATCTAATTGTTATCTACCTACTGTGATCAGTTCATAGGAAACATCAATCCAGTTATATAACATAGAATTCATGATGGATCCAATAGATGAAGCTTATAGGATCTTAATCATTCTATATTTTTCTTGTTGTGTCTGGGGACACATTTTCTCATAAAGTTATAGGACATGTGAAACTGGATCCAATCCCCTTTGGATTGTTCTATACTAAATCTATTTATTAACTGGTCAATGTATGTACCATGACATAGTCCAAGAAGCCTCGTGGATCTATCACGAATGATCTTGATCCTTATAATGTAGGCTGCTTCAACCAAGTCCTTCATGTAGAAACAGTTGTCCAACCAGTCCATAACTGACTATAAGATGACTACATCGATTCCAATAAGAAATATGTTGTCAACATATACTACAAGGATAGCAATCAAATTTCTCATTAATCTTCTTATAAAAACATGTATCACATTCGTTATTAATGAAACAAAATTCATTTATGGCTTCATCTAATAGAATTTTCCAAGACATGGATGCTTGATTTAATCCATAAATGGATTTCAACATCTTTAAAACCCGTCTGGATACACCTGGTGTCACAATACCTTGTGGTTGTGTCATATAGACCCATTCCTGACGGTTCCTGTTAAGGAATTCTGTTTGGATGTCAATCAACCAAATCTCATAGTCATGGATAGATTCTATGGAAATTATGATTCATATGGATTTAAACATGGAAACTGGGGATAAGGTTACATCATAGTCAATTCCTTGATGTTGTCTGAATCTTTTATCCACTAGACTTTCACTATAGGTGCTAACTTGACGTTCTATGTCCAACATTCTCTGTAATACCCATTTGCATCCAACATGATTTACCTCAATTGGCTCATCAACCATAACCAATACTTTGTTCTAAAACATGGAATCCATTTCAGAAGTCATAGCTTCTATCCATATTTCATCTTCTATGCGTTATAATTTTTTGTGGTAGGAGAGAAGTTCATCATTGTCCAAAAATAATGATTCAACATCCTCGGTTGTAACACCCCAAGATTTTATGAAAAAATATTCTTTTAATTAATGTCTTGTGTTGTATGCTACACCAAGATTACCTTGCGCTATACTCAACACCGTATTAGCTTACAGTATACGCAACACTATTCTTGGATCGTGTTACACACAATTTTGATAATAGTTATTCTACGCAACATTGAGTATATATATATATATATTCAATTTATTAATGAAATATGGTTGGATTATGTTATACGAAACAAAGAAGGATTCTTGCACAACACGCAACCTTGACTTGGCTTGCATTACACGCAATCGCGACCTTCCTCGATAGCGTGTGTTGTACGCAATACCGGGTTTTACTAAACAACGATATATTATTATAATGTTATTATGAACTAGCTGTTATGAATATTATTAACTAAATTTTGAATCTTATAACATTATTATTCGTCTTGCACATTTTCTAAAACATGGTATAAGAATAAAATAAATTTTTCGGGTAAAATAAGTATTTTTCAAAAAATGCAGTTTTGCCGCCTTTTGATGGCGCACCCACTTCAAATCTAGTTTTTGACATGTTTATAAGTTCAATTTTACAAAATAAAATTATTATTTGGTATCATGAAATAAAAATTTACTTTGGAGAAATTATTCATATTATTCTGGTAACTTTCATATTTTGATGAATAGTAAAAACACGCTATATTTTAATTAAAAACAACTTTTATCATCGCAATAATTTATATGGTTAAATTATAATATAGAATGGTTTTAAAGTATAAATAGAATATATTTTTACCGTTTAATATAATGTATGTCATTAGCATTGATTCTACCTTGAATTCGTAGGATAAATCAATTCAATCTTTTGCAATGTTTTAAAGAAAAACCCGTTTTCTTTCGACAATGGGATTAATTTTAATTTAATTTCTACAACTTTTGTGTATTGAATTTAGAAAAATGGATTCCATATTTGGAATCAGTGGATCCAAATTATGTTAATAAGCTACTTTTTATTTTTGGGAATTATGAATAGTAACTACGGTAAATTTTATTTACCATAATTAAAGGTAAATCGGGTAATTAAGGGTAAATATAATTTTATAAAATTACTCTAGCACATGTAAAAATCCTATTGGATGACTATAAGTCAACCCATATCACCTAAGGGTTGGATTAGATTCATTTAATGGACTTTTGTCCATAAAAATAATTTAATTATTATTAAAACCAAAGAATGTGACAACATGTCACTTTCTTAAATCTTATAAGTATAATAATTTGAATTTAGTGATAAACTTCATGAAACGTCGAACATTAATAGTATCCAGAAAGATAATACAATTATCTACATCATAGGAATTTATTTATAATTTTTAGGGATTAAATAATTATCATTTATTATGACACAAAGATGATGCAGTAATTGTCTTATTAATGAAATTTTGACAAAATTGATGTTATAAATACCCAAATAAATGTAATTTAAGACTTTTTATGAATTAAACAAATTTTATATGTTAATATGACATGTTATTATTTATTTAATTAACTTTTTTCTAACTAATCAATCTGTTATGAGTTTCAAAAAAATCAATTACTAAATAGTTTCAAAATTGACATAAAATAGTTTTTAAAACAAATATTATATTATTAATTGTTATTTTATTCCTAAAAATATAAGGTTCTTCCAAATGACTTAGATAATGTTATATATATTAATAATAAACAACTTGGGGTTCTTTTGGCTTGATATAGTAAGTTTATTAACCTTATAATGTAAGAAAACATGAAGACACGGTAAAAGTAAATTTTCTAACAAAAAGTTAAATATAGATGATAAGGTTAAAATAGGAACTTAAACTTGTCTAAATTATATTTTATGAGAGAATTTCGACCCATATCCACCTTAGATTATAAATAAATCAATTTGGAGCTATTTAAAACCGAATTTGGCTTTATAATAAAATAATATGTTTTGTTATTCCAAAGGTGCCCCTCTCCTCCCTTATAAAAGGGCACCCCCTCCCTCTCTTCCTCACAACACATTAAGCCTTCAAGATTGGCCAAACTCTACAAAATTCTCTTCTACACTTCACTAGAAACATCCTAGAGGTTCTGGGATTCCTCAAAGACCAATTGTAATGCCCTGAGAGGAGGTCTTAAAGAGGCGCTTCAAAGAAGAGGTAATTTCCGTTACCGATTCTTTCATCTTTATTTCTTCTTCCGCTTCTTCTTCTTTAGTTTTTTCATAATGAAGTAATAAAATAAGTATCACTCATATACGGATATGTTATTATAAGTATGAAACAACCCTATTTCACTATCTATCCTTCCTACGGAAAAAGAAATCACCGCGCGTGCGTACGTACGGAATACCGTCTCCACGCTGTGGGGAAATCTATTTTCCACCACCACCTTACTTGGATGGGTATAATGGTGTAAATAATAACTATATATGATTATTTTAAAGTGATATTGATTATGAAATTGTATACATACACTCCATTACAGTCCCATGATCATGAGAATGATATCATCGCTCGTGCGTACGTACGGACTACTGTCTCCACGATGCGATGAGATTCATTATCAACATTAACCATTCATGAATGATTATAAATTATATATAATAAGTAATCATGAAATATATGAAATAATAATGATACTGGATTTATGTGTATATATATGTATGTCATCTACTTAATTCCATTCAACTCAATAAGGAAACGAAAACAGCGTTCATGCATACGTACGGCCTACCATCTCCATGAATGGTGTATTTCTTTCCATTTACTGATTTATTATATATATGTATATTCTGAATATATATTATATATAAACCATGTTTTATATTATTGAATTAAGTAATCATGATCTAAGTAATCATATGAATAATTACAAGTCAAAACACGGATGAAAAATGAAACAATTTTACCCAAAACGCTCTTTAACATGGAATTTACAAAAGAATGGGTAATATAAAGTAATAAGTGAACCATATATGATATCATAAAAATTAATATGATTCTGTAATAAGTAAATGACATTATTTAAATCATTTTATAGGAGGTTCGGACACTTTCGAAGCAAATCAGACCTAAGGTAAGGGAAAATATCACAATCTTGTTTTTATCCAAGATTGTTTATACTTTGGTATTTACTGGGGTGTATTTTATCATCCACATCCATTTTTCCTCAATATGTAATGTTATTTCCATCCACCTAAAATTGTTTAAATACAAATTTACCCTTCGGTGAGTTTTTAGTAAAAGATATTAAAGGAATCTTTTGTCGTTTTTCGTACGAGGTACTTTTTGACTTTTCTGAAAACAGTACGAGAAGAATGTTTTTTTTAACTTATACGGCATGAATGGATTTTTAAAACAAAATTTCCACAAATCATACTTTACAAGTTTTCATGTTTATTTTTAATCAACATCTTTTAGTTTAAAATTGTATGACATGTTAAGAAAGGAAAAATGTTTTTGAAGTAGAAAGGATATTTTTCTAAAGAATGGAGTTCAAGTGTTTTATCAAAAATATTTTCTATCTAAGATAATAAAGGGGTTTGTTTCTATCCCTATTATTACATAGATTTGATTATGTTGTGACGGAAATATTTTTATGAATTTCTTTTATTTTATATGAATTGTTTTATGATGTCACGATGTTTAAAGATTCCCATTTTTATTACATGGGTTATGCTATGATGTATGGTTTATGATTTTGTGGCACACATAAGAATGGTATCATTATGAGATGGGTGGGACGTATATCTCCCTCCAATACATTGGGTAAAGATTTTATATCTAATGATATATACATGGCTGGAACGGTAGGTTATACCGGTTCAGTGAAACAGGACTGAAACGAGGAGTGAACTCGGTTCAGAAAGGGACTTTGTCTACTAAGATAGTCTTGGCAATGAGTCTTGACTAATAAGAAATGATTCTCTATGATTATGTGTGTATTCCAAAAAGTTTCATGTTTTATGTTATGATTATTGTGATTACATTTCACAACTATGATTTATCCCATGTTATGATATTATGATCTCTTTTGCAGGTTAAGATTTCCAAAATGTTATGTTCTTATGAATATGATGTGATTGATATTTCTTTTATTTACCCTTACTGAGAATTTGAGCTCACCCTTTTATGTTTTCTTTCCCCCAGGATATAAATAAAGGTTTTAGTTATAAAAAAGGAAGATCTTTATGGGAGATGTTGAAGATCTTTCACCACGATTTGAAGATTACGTTCCATGTTTCCAAAGACACTAAAGTATTACAGTGCTTGTGTGCGTGTTTTAGTTATGTACTAAGTATTCTGCAAAAGTAATGTAATGTCTATGTATGTCAAGCTTCGGGTCTCTACAGTTGGTATCAGAGGAATGGATTAGTCAACCTTTGGAAACTAGGATGCGAGAACTTTAGTGAGATCCCTAGAGATATTTCTAAGGTGTGTCTAGGGATGTCCCTATGGTTAAGTATAAGCATAGGTTATAGTACTAGAATTACGGTATCCCAAGATGTTAGATATTGAAGGTACTTCCCCTTTATTATATTGTTTTCCCTAGTATGATTTTTTTCTATCACACTATTCTTTTTGGGTTTTAGACGATGGCTCGAACCCGAAGGAACCGTGTTGATCAATGTAATGGAAAATGCAATGATTGTCCTCTTGAACAAACAGATGTTATGGGAGATGGAGTGAAAAATCGTATTTCTATACTTACACAAGCTATGAATCATTCTGGACTTCCAAATGATTAGATAAGAGAACAATATTCTCTTGAGTATGTCATGACGGAACGTCCACCTTCTTTCAGTGGGTCTTCTGATCCAGTTGTTGTTGAACAATAGATCATTACCACTGAAAACATATTTTCAGTTATTTAATGTTCTGAACAAGATAAAGTCATCATAGCAGTATATCTTTTGGAAGGTGAAGTTGATCAATGGTGGAATTTTATCATGAATACAAGTCCAAGAGATGAAATTGAGTCCGTGGAATGGGACGAGTTCAAGAACTAATTTTTCAATAAGTACTTCCCTCGTATTCTTCGAACAATGTTGGAGAAGGAGTTTCTATAACTAAAGAAAAAGGATGATGAATCCATTGGAATATACGAAGTGAATTTTACAAGGCTTGAAAGGTATTCATCTGGATTTATCATCCAACCTGAATGTAATGTTGATCGATTCTTCAGTGGCTTAAAACCAAATCTTCGAAGGGCATTAGCTATAAGAGACTTTAGTAGCTATGAATAAATTGTGTGTTGTGCTATCAAGGTAGAAATGGAAGTCGGTGTTACTTATCCATCTCATAGTTTTGACAAGAAACGAATGATGGATTTCAAGGAGGAATCTTAGAATAATGGTGAAAAGAAGATGAATGTTTCCTTATGCTCAAAGTGTGGAAAGAAGCATGGTGGAGATTGTCTTAAAGGGACAAGTAAATGTTTCAAATGTGGAAAGGAAGGTCATCGGGAATTTGAATGCCGAAATTATGGGAAGAAGATGCCTAATGATGCAAACAAAGGAAGGGATACACAGAATGAACCCACTACACTTCGATGCTTCAAGTGCAAGGAAATGGGGCATTATGCTAATAAATTCCCTAATCCAAGGGTTAGTGATGATCGACATGAGCAACCACTTATGGCAAAGGACAAAGGGAAGTCTCATGCGATCACCATTGGCGATGTTGAATATGACAACGATGTGGTGGAATGATTATGTGTTTATGTAATGGGATTCTAGAATAATGTTGTATATAGTATCGTGGAATATTGGAATATTTATGTTTTGGTCTATTGTGGTTTTCAATAATTTTATGGCATCAGTAACCATGAAAAGTGATTGAAATATTTTTGGAAATCATATGATATCCACATAATGAAGGGATAAAGAGAATCTAATATGTTTGATAGTATTCATGATCTCATGGTTGATATAAGAACTAAGTGATATCATGGTTTGAGGATATATAATTTTGAGGATTTTGGTATGTGGAAAGTGTTAACTTTTAACTGCATTCATGTTTTCCCTAAGGTTCAATGGATAGTCATTATTCAAGAGAATACATGATTAAGGTGTTCACATGTTTGTAATTTGACCAACAAGATATATCTTATGATATATGGGGGATAAATGATGGCAATCACGTGATCATTTTTTTTGTACTATGAGCTTGGACCGAAGTATTTTAGATAAGCCTAAAGATTGGAATGGATTATGTTGGACATAAGTTAGTATTTTTTTAAGGATAAAACATTTTGATATTGTTGATGGGGTGTTATAGTAATATAGCTTTAGAAAAAGGACAACCTACAGGACGAGCGACAACCCATCGCGTCGGACCAGGCTGTGGGAATCGAACCCACAACCGAAGTGCGACTGGCCTTTATCGCCTACCACAGGCCTACAGGAAGTCCCTGTTTAGTAGAAACTAGTTTTATTATATTAAGCAGTATGATATATGAAGTATAAGTCCATTTTAGGAACCATATACGATTAATCTCACTATAGATGGACTTATGTATTTTTTGATAGCTTTTCTAAACTTTTGTTTGAGACAGATGGAATGACCCATCATTCTATGACATTATCTGCTAACACATCACGCATGACAAATTCAACTTCATTTCTTTAAGAGATGAAGTGGAAATTGTCTAATGAATGAAAAATGGTGAGACTATACCAAAATCACGAAAGTATTTCTTCTAATTCCAATTTCATAAACTTTAGGGAAATGATCTTGAAAACCAAAAATGTTGTCCTAGTGCTCTTTTATCTGATGCATCCTATGGTACCTTAGATCGTCACAAATTTATGTCTTTGTGATTTCTGGCTTTTCAATAGCCATGTTCTCTACCACTCTCCATCAGAACATGATGGTTAGATTTCTCTTCCATATCCATATTTTCAACTATGTGGAAACCCAGTGATTAGTTTATTTGGGTAGCCGTTACGTTTCATAATTTTGGTTTTGGTATTCCTTTTTACAATGTGGTTTTCTATTAAAGAAACTTTCGAATAGTAAACAATTTATAACCCCGATGAATTTCGAGGGCGATATTCATTTTCAGGGGGGTAGAATGTAACACCCCAAGATTTTATGAAAAATATTATTTTAATTAATGTCATGTGTTGTATGCTACACCAAGATTACCTTGCGCTATATGCAACACCGTATTAGCTTGTAGTATACGCAACACTATTCTTGGATCGTGTTACACACAATTTTGATAATAGTTATTCTACGCAAAATTGAGTATCTATATATATATATTCAATGTATAAATGAAATATGGTTGGATTATGTTATACGAAACAACAAAGGATTCTTGCACAACACGGAACCCAGACTTGGCTTGCCTTACACGCAATCACGACCTTCCTCGATAGCGTGTGTTGTACGCAATACCAGGTTTTACTAAACAACGATATATTATTATAATGTTATTATGAACTAGCCGTTATGAATAGTATTAACTAAATTTTGAATCTTATAACATTATTATTCGTCTTTCACATTTTATAAAACATGGTATAAGAATAAAATAAATTTTTTAGGTAAAATAAGTATTTTTCAAAAAATGCAGTTTTGCCGCCTTTTGATGGCGCACCCACATTAAATCTAGTTTTTGGCATGTTTATAAGTTCAATTTTACAAAATAAAATTATTATTTGGTATCATGAAATAAAATTTTACTTTGGATAAATTATTCATATTATTCTGGTAACTTTTATATTTTGATGAATAGTAAAAACACGCTATATTTTAATTAAAAACAACTTTTTTCATCGCAATAATTTATATAGTTAAATTATAATATTTAATGGTTTTAAAGTATAAATAGAATATATTTTTAACATTTAATATAATTTATGTCATTATCATTGATTCTACCTTGAATTCGTAGGATAAATCAATTCAATCTTTTGTAATGTTTTAAAGAAAAACCTGTTTTCTTTCGACAACATGATTAATTTTAATTTAATTTCTGAAACTTTTGTGTATTGAATTTAGAAAAATGGATTCCATATTTGGAATCAGTGGATCCAAATTATGTTAATAAGATACTTTTTATTTTTGGGAATTATGAATAGAAACTACGGTAAATTTTATTTACCATAATTAAAGGTAAATCGGGTAATTAAGGGTAAATATAATATTATAAAATTACCCTAGCACGTGTAAAAATCCTATTGGATGACTAAAAGTCGACCCATAGGACCTAAGGGTCAGATTATATTCATTTAATGGAATTTTGTCCATAAAAATAATTTAATTATTATTAAAACCAAAGAATGTGACAACATGTCACTTTCTTAAATTTTATAAGTATAATAATTTTAATTTAGTGATACACTTCATGAAACATCAAACATTAATAGTATCCAGAAAGCTAATACAATTATCTACATCATAGGAATTTATTTATAATTTTTAGGGATTAAATAATTATCATTTATTATGACACAAAGATGATGCAGTAATTGTCTTATTAATGAAATATTGACACAATTGATGTTATAAATACCCAAATAAATGTAATTTAAGAATTTTTATGAATTACACTAATTTTATATGTTAATATGACATATTATTATAGTGTCAAAATTGATATAAAATAGTTTTTAAAACAAATATTATGTTATTAATTGTTATTTTATTCCTAAAATTCTACGATTCTGCCAAATAACATAGATAAGGTTATATATATTAATAATAAACATCTTGGGGTTCTTTTGGCTTGATATAGTAAGTTTATTAACCTTATAGTGTAAGAAAACAAGAAGACATGGTAAAAGTAAAATTATCTAACTTAAAGTTAAATATAAATGATAAGGTTAAAATAGGAACCTAAACTTGTCTAAATTCTATTGGAAGAGAGTGGTTAGACCCATCCCTCCCTTAGATTAGAAATAAATCAATTTGGAGCTATTTAAAACCGAATTTGGATTTATAATAAAATAATATGTTTTGTTATTCCAAAGGTTCCCCTCTCCTCCCTTATAAAAGGGCACCCCCTCCCTCTCTTCCTCACAACAATTTGAGCCTTCAAGATCGGACAACCTCTACCAAATTCTCTTCTCCACTTCCCTAGAAACATCCTAGAGGTTCTGGCCTTCCTCGAAGACCAATTTTAGTGCCCTAAAAGGCGGTCTCAAAGAGGCGCTTCAAAGAAGAGATATTTACGTTACCGATTCTTTCATCTTTATTTCTTCTTCCGCTTCTTCTTCTTTAGTTGATTCATTATGAAGTAATAACATAAGTATCACTAATATAATTATATGTTATTATAAGTATTAAACAACCCTATTTCATGATCTATCCATCCTACGGAAAACGAAATCATCGCGCGTGCGTACGTACGGAATACCGTCTCCACGCCGTGGTGAAATATATTTTCCACCACCACCTTACTTGGATGGGTATAATGGTGTAAATAATTACTATATATGATTATTTTAAAGTGATATTGATTCTGAAATATTATTCATACACTCCACTACAGTCCCACGATCATGAGAACGATATCATCCCTCGTGCGTACGTACGGACTACCATCTCCACGACATGATGAGATTCATTCTCCACTTTAAACATTCATGAATGATTATAAAGTATATATAATAATTAATCATGAAATATATGACATAATAATGATACTATATTTATGTGTATATATATGTATGTCATCTACTTAATTCCATTCAACTCAATAAGGAAATGAAAACAGCGTTCACGCGTACGTACGGCCTACCGTCTCCATGAACGGTGTATTTCTTTCCATTTACTGATTTATTATATATGTGTATATTCTGAATATATATTATATATAAACCATGTTTTATATTCTTGAATTAAGTAATCATGATATAAGTAATCATATGAATAATTACAAGTCAAAACACGGACGACAAATGAAACAATTTTACCCAAAACGCTCTTTAACATGGAATTTACAAAAAAACGGGTAATATAAAGTCATAAGTGAACCATATATGATATCATAACAATTAATATGATTCTGTAATAAGTCAGTGACATTATTTGAATCATTATACAGGAGGTTCAGACACATACGAAGCAAATCGGATCTAAGGTAAGGGAAAATATCACAATCTCATTTTTATCCGAGATTGTTTATACTTTGGTATTTACTGGGATGTATTTTATCATCCACATCCATGTTTCCTCAATATGTAATGTTATTTCCATCCACCTACATATTGTTTAAATCCAAATTTACCCTTCGGTGAATTTTTAGTAAAAGATATGAAAGGAATCTTTTGTCGTTTTTCATACGAGGTACTTTTTTACTTTTCCGACAAAAGAAAGAGAAGAATGTTTTTTTAACTTATACGGCATGATTGGATTTTTTTAAAAAAAAATTCCAGAATATTCCTTTACAAGTTTTCAAGTTTATTTTTAATCAACATCTTTTAGTTTAAAATTGTATGACATGTTAAGAAAGGAAAAATGTTTTTGAAGGAGAAAGGATATTTTCCTCAAGAATGGAGTTCAAGTGTTTTATCAAAATTATATTCCATGTAAGATAATAATGGGTTCTGTTTCTATCCCTATTATTAAATGGATTTGATTATGTTGTGATGGAAATATTTTTATGAATTCTTTTATTTTATATGAATTGTTTTATGATGTCACGATGTTTAATGATTCCCATTTTTATTACATGGGTTGTGTTATGATGTATGGTTTATGATTTTGTGCACACATCAGAATGGTATCATTATGAGATGTGTGGGACCTATATCTCCCTCCAATGAATTGGGTACATATTTTATATCTCATGAGATAGACATGGCTGGAATGGTAGGTTATACCGGTTCAGTGAAATAGGACTGAAATGAGGAGTGAACTCGGTTCAGCAAGGGACTTTGTCCACTAAGATAGTCTTGGAAATGAGTCTTGACTAATAAGAAATGATTCTCTATGATTAGGTGTGTATACCACAAAGTTTCATGTTTTAAGTTATGATTATTGTGATTACATTTCACTACTATGATTTATCCCATTTTATGATATTATGATCTCTTTTGCAGGTTAAGATTTCAAAAATGTTATGTTCTTATGAATATGATGTGATTGATATTTCTTTTGTTTACCCTTACTGAGCATTTGAGATCACCCTTTTATGTTTTCTTTTCCCCAAGATATAAAGAATGGTTTTAGGTATAAAAAAAGGATGATCTTTATGGGAGATGTTGAAGATCTTTCACCATGATTAGATGTAACAGCCCAAGATTTTATAAAGAAATATTCTTTTTAATTTTATTAATGTCTTGTGTTGTACGCTACACCAAAAGGAGCTTGCACAACACGCATCCTTGTCTTGCCTTGCATTACACGCAATCGCGACCTTCCTCAATAGCGTGTGTAATACGCAATACCGAGTTTCACTAAACAACGATGTGCTATTAAAATATTATTAAAACTAGCCGTTATGAATTGTAATAACCACTTTTTAAAATTCTGTAAATCTTATTTTTCAAAATGAACTTCATTCTTGGATTCGGAGTATCGAATTTAGCCTAAGGTGAAATTTTGGTACTTTTCGGATAACTTTCATATTCTGATGAATAGTGAAAAATTACTAAATTATAATTAAAAACAACTTTTTTAATCGAAATAATTAATAGTGATAAATTATTAATTTGAGTGGTTTTAATGTATATTTAGAATATATTTTTACAATTTAATACAATGTTGGTCATTGGTTGTAATTTCACATTTAAACCAAACATAATCAAGTGTCAATCTTTTGATATATATTGTTTCCTAAAAACACGCTATTTATTTTAACAGCAGGATTTAATTATAAAATTAATTAATGCAACTTCTATGTTATGAATTTGGTAAAATAGATTTCATTTTTGAATTCGGAATATGAAATATAGCTTAGGATGAAATTTTGGCATTGTTCTGAAAAACATCAATTTTTGATGAATAGTGAAACTACTAAGTGGTAGTTAAAAAAACTGATTTTTTCATAAAACTTAATTTTGCCGCTTCTGTGAATGGAATTTCGAAAATCCGAGAGACACGGTTAATATCAAGGACTAAAATGTGGTTCAATGAGATGAAAATAATTTTTTGGTGAATAGTAACTTTTTACTTTTTTACCGCGGTTAATAGTAAATAGGGTAACTAAGGGTAAATATGATATTACTATTACCCTAACACATGTCCTAATTCTATTGGACAAGTGTAATTCGACCAAAAACAAACTTAGGAATAACATATGACCATTTAGGCCCACTTGGATTAGATTAGGACATTTATTATTAATTTATTTCAAGAAAGGTTAAAATAGTTAAAATCAAAGTTTAATAAGTAAATTATTTTTAATATGGGGTTATACATAAGATAAATTCGACTATAAATATTCATTAGAAAGCTAAAAAGATTTCCTACATAAGGGTATTTTATTTGTAATTTTTAGACATTAAATAATTTAATTTATTTATGACACAATGATGATGCAGTAATTATCTTATTAATGAAATATTGACATAATTGATGTTATAAACACCAAAATAAATGTAATTTGAGACTTTTTATGAATTCCACTAATTTTCTAGGTTACTATGATATATTAATGTTGATATAATCGACTTGGTTCGAACATATAATTCTGTTATGACTTTCACAAAAATCATATATCAAATAGTGTCAAAATTGACACAAAATAGTTTTTAAATCAAATATTATATTATTAATTGTTATGTTATTCCTAAAAATCTAAAGTTCGGCCAAATGACTTAGATAAGGATATATATATTAATAATAAACAATTTGGGGTTCGTTTGGCATGTTATAGTAAGTGTATTAACCATATAGTGAAAGAAAACAAAAAGACACGGTAAAAGTTAAATTAATTAACTTAGAGTTAAATCTAATTGATAAGGCTAAAATAATACCCTAAACTTGTCTAAATCTTATTGGTTTATAGTATTTCGACCCATCCCAACTTTACCTTCGAAATAAGGCCCTTTGGAACCATTATAAACCGATTTTGACTTTAATATAAAATAATATTTTGAGATATTCCTAAGGTGCCCCTCTCCTCCCTTATAAAAGGGCACCTCCTCCCCCTCCTCCTCACACCAATTTGAGCACTCAAGCTCGGCCAACCCCTGCCATTTTCCCTTCTACACTTCCCTAGAATAATCCTATAGGTCCTGGTCTTCTCCAAAGACCAATCTTAGTTCCTTAAGTGGAGGATTCAAAAAGGCGTTCCAAAGAAGAGGTAATATCCATTACCGATCTTTTCAATTTCTTTCTTCTTCAACTTCTTCTTATTTAGTTGTTTCATGATAAAGTAATAACATCAGTATTACTTACATACTGATATGTTATTATAAATATGAAACAACCCTAATTCACCTTCTATCTATCCTACGGAAAAATGAAATCACCGCGCGTGCGTACGTACGGAATACCGTCTCCACGCCGTGGTGTAATCTATTTTCCACCACCACCTTACATGGATGGGTATAATGGTGTAAAGAATAACTATACATAGTTATTACAACATCATATTGATTCTGATATATTGTATAATCCACTCCACTCCAATTCAATATTTATAGAAATGATATCATCGCTCGTGCGTACGTACGGACTACCGTCTCCACGACGCGATGAGATTCATTCTCCATGTTAACCATTTAAGAATGATTATAAAGTATATATAAGAAATAATAATGAAATATATGACATTATAAAGCTACTGGATTTATGTATATATATACATATGTATGTCATCAACTTACTTCCATTTCAAGACAATAAGGAAAGGAAAACAGCGTTCATGCGTACGTACGGACTACCGTCTCCATGAACGGTGTTTTTCATTTTATTTATCTACCTATTATATATATATATATACTGAATATATATGATATATAAATCATATTTTATATTCTGGAAGTAAGTAAATCATGATATAAGTAATAATGATGTCAAGAACAACAAGTCAAAACACCTACGATAAATGAAACGATTTTACCCAAAACGCTTCTTTAACATGGAATTTACAAAAGAACGGGTAATATAAAGTCATAAGTGAACCATATATGATATCATAACAATGAATATGATTCTGTAATAAGTCAATGACATTATTTAAATCATTATACAGGAGGTTCGGACACATACGAAGCAAATCAGACCTAAGGTAAGGGAAATATCACAATCTCATTTTTATCCGAGATTGTTTATTCGTAAGTATTTACTGGGGTGTATTTTATCATCCACATCCATGTTCCCTTAATATGTAATATTATTTCCATCCACCTACAATTGTTTAAATCCAATTTTACCCTTCTATGAGTTTTTAGTAAAGGATATGAAAGGAATATTTTTTCGTTTTTCGTACGAGGTACTTTTTGACTTTTCCGACAAAAGTACGAAGAATGTTTTTTTAACTTATACGGCACGAACGGATTTATACTGTTTTATAAAGCTTTATTTTCATAAAGATTCCTCTAAAAGATTTCATGACTATTTTCAATAAAATCTATTTCTTTTAAAATTGCATGATGTTTTGTGAAAAGAAATTGATTTTGAAGAAGAAAGGATATTTTCCTCAAGAATTCAATTCAAGTGTTTTATCAAAATTATTTTCCATATAAGATAATAAAGGGTTCTGTTTCTATACATATTTTTACATTGATTTGACTATGTTGTGATGGAATTATGTTTATGAATTCCTTTATCTTATATGAATGGTTTTATGATGTCATGTTGTTTAAGAATCCCATTTTTATTACATGGGTTATGCAATGATGTATGATTTATGATTTTGTGGCACACATAAGAAAGGATTCATTAAGAGATGGGTGGGACCTATATCTCCCTCCAATGCATTGGGTAATGATTTTATATCTCATGAGATAGACATGGCTGAAATGGTAGGTTATACCAGTTCAGTGAAACAGGACTGAAACGAGGGTTACTCGATTCAGAAAGGGACTTTGTCCACTAAGATAGTCTTGGCAATGAGTCTTGACTAACAAGAAATGACTCTCTATGATTATGTGTGTATGCCACAAAGTTTCATGTTTTAAGTTATGATTATTTGGATTTCATTTTCACTTCTATGATTTATCCCATGTTATGATATTATGAGCTTTTTTGTAGGTTAAGATTTCCAAAAGCTATGTTCTTATATATATGATGTGATTGATATTTCTTTTGTTTACCCTTACTGAGCATTTGAGCTCACCCTTTTATGTTTTCTTTTACCCAGGATATATAGAAAGGTTTTAGGTAAAAAAAAGGAAGATCTTTATGGGAGATATTGAAGATCTTTCACCACGATTAGAAGATTACGTTCCGAGTTTCCAAAGACACTAAACTATTACGATCCTTGTGTGTGTGTGTTTTTTGTTATGTACTAAGTATTCCGCAAAAGTAATGTAATGTCCATGTACGTCAGGCTACGGGTCTCTACAGTTGGTATCAGAGGAAAGGTTTAGTCAACCTTTGGAAACTAGGGTGCGAAAACGTTAGTGAGATCCCTAGAGATATTTCTAAGGTATGTCTAGGGATGTCCCTAGGGATAAGTATACGTATAGGTTATAGTACTAGAACTACGCTAACGATCATAGAATTAAACCTAAGATGTTAGATATTGAAGGTACTCCCCCTTTATTTTGTTGTTTTCCCTAGCATGATTTTTGCCTCTCACACTATTCTTTTTGGGTTTTAGACGATGGCTGGAACCCGAAGGAACCGTGTTGATCAATGCAATGGACAATGCAATGATTGTCCTCCTGAGCAAACAAATGTTATGGGAGATGGAGTGAAAAATCTTATTGCTATACTTACACAAGCTATGAATCATTCTGGACATCCAAATGAGCAGAGAAGGGAACAATATTCTATTGAGTCCTTCATGAGGCAACGTCCACCTTCTTTTAGTGGGTCTTCTGATCCACTTGTTGCTGAACAATGGATCAGTACCACTGAAAAGATATTTTCAGTTCTTCAATGTTCTGAACATGATAAAGTCATCTTAGCAGTATATTGTTTGTAAGGTGAGGCTGATCAATGGTGGAATCTTATCAAGAATACAAGGCAAAGAGATGAAATTGAGTCCATGGAATGGGACGAGTTCAAGAACTTATTTTTCAGTAAGTACTTCCCCCGTATTCTTCGAACAAAGATGGAGAAAGAGTTTCTTGAACTGAAGCAAAGGGACGATGAATCTGTTAGTACCTATGAAGCAAATTTTACAAGACTTGCAAGGTATGCTTCTGGTATTATCATCCAACCTGAAAGTAAAGTTGATCGATTTTTCAGTGGCTTAAAACCAAGTCTTCGAAGGGCATTAGCTATAAGAGACTTCAGTAGCTATGAAGAAATTGTGCGTTGTGCTATGAAGGTAGAAATGGAAGTTGGTGTTACATATCCATCTCATGGTTTTGACAAGAAACGAAAGATTGAGTTCAAGGAGAGATCTCAGAATAATGGTGAAAAGAAGATGAATGTTTCCTTATGCACAAAGTGTGGAAAGAAGCATGGTGGAGATTGTCTTAAAGGGACTAGAAAATGTTTTAAGTGTGGAAAAGAAGGTCATCGAGCAGCTGAGTGTCGAAGTAATGGAAAAAGGGTTTCTAATGATGTGAATAAAGCAAACACTGCAGAGAACGCACCACCAACACTTCAATGCTTCAAGTGAAAGGAAATGGGGCATTATTCTAATAATTGCCCTAATCCAAGGGTTAGTGACGATCAACATGAGCAACCACTGAAGGCAAAGGACAAGGGGAAATCACATGCGATCACTATTGGCAATGTTGAATATGACAACGATGTGGTGGAATGATTAAGTGTTTATGTAATGGGATTCCAAAATAATGTTGTATCTTGGAATATTGGAATATTTATGTATTGGTCTAATGTGGTATTCAAAGTGATTGAGATATTATGCGCATAATGAAGGGAAAACGAGAAAAAGAAATGTTTAACAGTATTCATGAGCTCATGATTGATATAAGGACTAAGTGATATCATGGTTTGAGTATATAGAATTTTGAGGATTTTGGTATGTGGAAAGTGTTAACTTTTAACTGCACTCATGTTTTCACTAAGGTATTCAAGAGAATACATGATTAAGGACTTTGAATGTTTGGAATGTGACCAACAAGACATATCTTATGATATGTGGGGATCAACGACAGTATTAAATCTCTGGTAATCGTTGTCACTATATTATGAGAGTGGACCGCAGTATTATGTATAAGCCTAAAGATTAGACTGGATTATGTTGGACATAAGTTAGTATTGTTTAAGGATAGAAGATTTTCGATATTATTGATGGGATGTTATAGTAACGTAGTTTTAGAAAAAGGACAACCTGTAGGACGGGCGACAGCCCATCGCTTCGGACAAGGCTGTAGGAATCGAACCCACAACCGAAGTGCGACTGGCCTTTATCGCCTACCACTGGCCTACAGGAAGTCCCTGTTTATTAGAAACTAGTTTTATTATATTAAGCAGTATGATATATGAAGTATAAGCCCATTTTAGGAACCATATATGATTAATCCCACTATAGATCGACTTATGTATATAAATTTTGCTAACCTTTTGAGACAGATGGAATGACCCGTCATTCTATCACATGATCTGCTAACACTTCACGAATTACAAATTCAACTTCATTTATTTAAGAAGGCACGAACAACAGTGAGATTGTACCAAAATAAAGTAAGTATTTATTCTAATGGGAAACGATCTTGAAAACCAAAAATGTTGTCCTAGTGATCTTATACCTGATGAATCGGATGGTACCTTAGATCGTCACAAATTTATGGATTTGTGATTGTTGGCTTTTCCATAGCCATGTTCTCTACCACTCTCCATCAGAACATGATGGTTAGATTTCTCTTCCATATCCATGTTTTCACCTATGTGGAAACCCAATGATTAGTTTATTTGGGTAACCGTTACGTTTCATACTTTTGTTTTTAAAGATTGGTTTTGATATTCCTTTTTACGATGTGGGTTTTTATTAAAGAAACTTTCGAATAGTAAACCATTTATAACCCCGACGAATTTCGAGGGCAAAATTCATTTCAAGGGGGGTAGAATGTAACAGCCCAAGATTTTATAAAGAAATATTCTTTTTAATTTTATTAATGTCTTGTGTTGTACGCTACACCAAAAGGAGCTTGCACAACACGCATCCTTGTCTTGCCTTGCATTACACGCAATCGCGACCTTCCTCAATAGCGTGTGTAATACGCAATACCGAGTTTCACTAAACAACGATGTGCTATTAAAATATTATTAAAACTAGCCGTTATGAATTGTAATAACCACTTTTTAAAATTCTGTAAATCTTATTTTTCAAAATGAACTTCATTCTTGGATTCGGAGTATCGAATTTAGCCTAAGGTGAAATTTTGGAACTTTTCGGATAACTTTCATATTCTGATGAATAGTGAAAAATTACTAAATTATAATTAAAAACAACTTTTTTAATCGAAATAATTAATAGTGATAAATTATTAATTTGAGTGGTTTTAAAGTATATTTAGAATATATTTTTTACAATTTAATACAATGTTGGTCATTGGTTGTAATTTCACATTTAAACCAAACATAATCAAGTGTCAATCTTTTGATATATATTGTTTCCTAAAAACACGCTATTTATTTTAACAGCAGGATTTAATTATAAAATTAATTAATGCAACTTCTATGTTATGAATTTGGTAAAATAGATTTCATTTTTGAATTCGGAATATGAAATATAGCTTAGGATGAAATTTTGGCATTGTTCTGAAAAACATCAATTTTTGATGAATAGTGAAACTACTAAGTGGTAGTTAAAAAAACTGAATTTTTCATAAAACTTAATTTTGCCGCTTCTGTGAATGGAATTTCGAAAATCCGAGAGACACGGTTAATATCAAGGACTAAAATGTGGTTCAATGAGATGAAAATAATTTTTTGGTGAATAGTAACTTTTTACTTTTTTACCGCGGTTAATAGTAAATAGGGTAACTAAGGGTAAATATGATATTACTATTACCCTAACACATGTCCTAATTCTATTGGACAAGTGTAATTCGACCAAAAACAAACTTAGTAATAACATATGACCATTTAGGCCCACTTGGATTAGATTAGGACATTTATTATTAATTTATTTGAAGAAAGGTTAAAATAGTTAAAATCAAAGTTTAATAAGTAAATTATTTTTAATATGGGGTTATACATAAGATAAATTGGACTATAAATATTCATTAGAAAGCTAAAAAGATTTCCTACATAAGGGTATTTTATTTGTAATTTTTAGACATTAAATAATTTAATTTATTTATGACACAATGATGATGCAGTAATTATCTTATTAATGAAATATTGACATAATTGATGTTATAAACACCAAAATAAATGTAATTTGAGACTTTTTATGAATTCCACTAATTTTCTAGGTTACTATGATATATTAATGTTGATTTAATCGACTTGGTTCGAACATATAATTCTGTTATGACTTTCACAAAAATCATATATCAAATAGTGTCAAAATTGACACAAAATAGTTTTTAAATCAAATATTATATTATTAATTGTTATGTTATTCCTAAAAATCTAACGTTCGGCCAAATGACTTAGATAAGGATATATATATTAATTATAAACAATTTGGGGTTCGTTTGGCATGTTATAGTAAGTGTATTAACCATATAGTGAAAGAAAACAAAAAGACACGGTAAAAGTTAAATTAATTAACTTAGAGTTAAATCTAATTGATAAGGTTAAAATAATACCCTAAACTTGTCTAAATCTTATTGGTTTATAGTATTTCGACCCATCCCCACTTTACCTTCGAAATAAGGCCCTTTGGAACCATTATAAACCGATTTTGACTTTAATATAAAATAATATTTTGAGATATTCCTAAGGTGCCCCTCTCCTCCCTTATAAAAGGGCACCTCCTCCCCCTCCTCCTCACACCAATTTGAGCACTCAAGCTTGGCCAACCCCTGCCATTTTCCCTTCTCCACTTCCCTAGAATAATCCTATAGGTCCTGGTCTTCTCCAAAGACCAATCTTATTTCCTTAAGTGGAGGATTCAAAAAGGCGTTCCAAAGAAGAGGTAATATCCATTACCGATCTTTTCAATTTCTTTCTTCTTCAACTTCTTCTTCTTTAGTTGTTTCATGATAAAGTAATAACATCAGTATTACTTACATACTGATATGTTATTATAAATATGAAACAACCCTAATTCACCTTCTATCTATCCTACGGAAAAATGAAATCACCGCGCGTGCGTACGTACGGAATACCGTCTCCACGCCGTGGTGTAATCTATTTTCCACCACCACCTTACATGGATGGGTATAATGGTGTAAAGAATAACTATACATAGTTATTACAACATCATATTGATTCTGATATATTGTATAATCCACTCCACTCCAATTCAATATTTATAGAAATGATATCATCGCTCGTGCGTACGTACGGACTACCGTCTCCACGACACGATGAGATTCATTCTCCATGTTAACCATTTAAGAATGATTATAAAGTATATATAAGAAATAATAATGAAATATATGACATTATAAAGCTACTGGATTTATGTATATATATACATATGTATGTCATCAACTTACTTCCATTTCAAGACAATAAGGAAAGGAAAACAGCGTTCATGCGTACGTACGGACTACCGTCTCCATGAACGGTGTTTTTCATTTTATTTATCTACCTATTATATATATATATATACTGAATATATATGATATATAAATCATATTTTATATTCTGGAAGTAAGTAAATCATGATATAAGTAATAATGATGTCAAGAACAACAAGTCAAAACACCTACGATAAATGAAACGATTTTACCCAAAACGCTTCTTTAACATGGAATTTACAAAAGAACGGGTAATATAAAGTCATAAGTGAACCATATATCATATCATAACAATGAATATGATTCTGTAATAAGTCAATGACATTATTTAAATCATTATACAGGAGGTTCGGACACATACGAAGCAAATCAGACCTAAGGTAAGGGAAATATCACAATCTCATTTTTATCCGAGATTGTTTATTCGTAAGTATTTACTGGGGTGTATTTTATCATCCACATCCATGTTCCCTTAATATGTAATTTTATTTCCATCCACCTACAATTGTTTAAATCCAATTTTACCCTTCTATGAGTTTTTAGTAAAGGATATGAAAGGAATATTTTTTCGTTTTTCGTACGAGGTACTTTTTGACTTTTCCGACAAAAGTACGAAGAATGTTTTTTTTAACTTATACGGCACGAACGGATTTATACTGTTTTATAAAGCTTTATTTTCATAAATATTCCTCTAAAAGATTTCATGACTATTTTCAATAAAATCTCTTTCTTTTAAAATTGCATGATGTTTTGTGAAAAGAAATTGATTTTGAAGAAGAAAGGATATTTTCCTCAAGAATTCAATTCAAGTGTTTTATCAAAATTATTTTCCATATAAGATAATAAAGGGTTCTGTTTCTATACATATTTTTACATTGATTTGACTATGTTGTGATGGAATTATGTTTATGAATTCCTTTATCTTATATGAATGGTTTTATGATGTCATGTTGTTTAAGAATCCCATTTTTATTACATGGGTTATGCAATGATGTATGATTTATGATTTTGTGGCACACATAAGAAAGGATTCATTAAGAGATGGGTGGGACCTATATCTCCCTCCAATGCATTGGGTAATGATTTTATATCTCATGAGATAGACATGGCTGAAATGGTAGGTTATACCGGTTCAGTGAAACAGGACTGAAACGAGGGTTACTCGATTCAGAAAGGGACTTTGTCCACTAGGATAGTCTTGGAAATGAGTCTTGACTAACAAGAAATGACTCTCTATGATTATGTGTGTATGCCACAAAGTTTCATGTTTTAAGTTATGATTATTTGGATTTCATTTTCACTTCTATGATTTATCCCATGTTATGATATTATGAGCTTTTTTGTAGGTTAAGATTTCCAAAAGCTATGTTCTTATATATATGATGTGATTGATATTTCTTTTGTTTACCCTTACTGAGCATTTGAGCTCACCCTTTTATGTTTTCTTTTACCCAGGATATATAGAAAGGTTTTAGGTAAAAAAAAGGAAGATCTTTATGGGAGATATTGAAGATCTTTCACCACGATTAGAAGATTACGTTCCGAGTTTCCAAAGACACTAAACTATTACGATCCTTGTGTGTGTGTGTTTTTTGTTATGTACTAAGTATTCCGCAAAAGTAATGAAATGTCCATGTACGTCAGGCTACGGGTCTCTACATTAGAAGATTACGTTCCATGTTTCCAAAGACACTAAACTATTACGGTCCTTGTGTGTGTGTTTTTGTTATGTACTAAGTATCCCGCAAAAGTAATGTAATGTCTATGTACGTCAAGCTTCAGGTCTCTACATCGGTGACTGGGAAACCAATTCTCTCTCGTTACCTTACATCTCTTGAGCTCTTGTGTAGTACTTGTGTTTCTCAAAACTCTTCCACGGGGACTTGTGTAACTTATTCCTTTACCATCCCCTGTGTATCCTTAGTTTCAATTTCGTCAAAATCAATCATGCTCCAACTATCCATATTGAGGATGTGAACCCTCTCAGGAAAATTGACTGGCCTCGAAACATCCACTTTTTATTCTGAAGGGTTATATAGTAAATATCATTTCCTTTCCTTAGGATCTACTATAAAGATACACTTCATGCCCTGGGGTGCTAGTTTGTTGCTTGAGAAGGTCTTGTTGAGTCAATAAGGATTCCTTATTATTTTTCCATTCATTCATGTTTTGAAAATTACAAACACCCAATCATATGACAAATTTTTTTCCCTAAGTTTATCCCCAATAAGGAAAATTTCCCTTCCCCAAGGAAATTTATCCCTACATATTATTCATCGTTCATATTTTAGTCTCTCTAAATATTAATCTACTTATTACTTATTAAAATAAATTGTCTTCATATATAAAACCTCATAATTCTATAAGTACATAGATATAGCGTATTCTATTTTTAGTATCTGAATTCAGACTTGGAATTCTCTAAAATTTAGACTCTAAATTCTCTGAAATTTAAACATTGAATTCTTTGATATTCAGACTCCAAATTCTCTCAAATCCAGACTCTGAATTTTCAGAAATTCCAATTCTGAATTTCTTATAATTCATACTCCAAATTCCATAGAATTCAGTTTCTAAATTCTCTAGAATTCATGATTCAAATCACATAGAATTTAGACTCTAATTTCTTGAGAGTTCAGGTTCCAAATTCCTCTGAATTCAAATTCAAAATTCTACAGAATTCGGATTCCAAATTTCATGAAAAATATAATACTAATATCTTTGTATTATAGTCTCTGATAGTTTACTTACATAGACTAAAAATTTTATTTTTTCATAGAGTCTAGAAAATAAATTGTGGTGAGAAACCTTATTTTACTTACTCTTTTTATAGTTATAAAACATTATCGCACTTTTTTTCTAACTATATATTTTTTGAGTAAAACGTGTAATGGTCCCTGCAATATTCAAGGAAAAATATGACCATTGGAGGAGGGATCCAACCGTTGGAAATGCGCTTATAAATAGGAGATCATTTGAACGATCTAAAAAAACTATTATTCTAGAACTCTAGAGATTTCATTATATAGTGATTTCTATAGTGAGACTCTCATGATTTATGTGTACTGATCATCTTGTACAAATTTCTTCGTGCGACTCCAATTGTTGCAGTGTACAATCAGGGGCTTCCTTAGACAGGATGATAAAGGTGCTGAATACCTTGATGTTCAAGGGCTTGCGGGGATATCAAGATAGACTCCAATATTACTATCGCGGGATTAACCTGGTGTTGGTAAGACTAAATGTCTTGAAAGTATTAATCGATGGACCTTTATCCATGGTTGTTGGATACCCTACTCTTTGGGTAAAAATATTTCATACTTGTTACCTGTATTGTTTCCAGTAGTTTTTCAACTCCATTTTTATTAAAAAGGAAATTATTACTATCTTATACTTTCTTGTATTTGTATACTCTGATTAGTAATATTCTATACACTTTATGGTAGAATCTTTTACCTTGTAAATTTTACTTAAGTTTCATTCCGGGAACCATATTTTTAGAAACTAGAAAGTCTGTAAAACTAATAGGTCTTTTGAATTTACCTTTTTTAACATTGTTAAACAATATTAAGATTTATACCATCTTTAAAATTTCTAAAGAATTTTTTAATGTATAAAATCACCCCCATCTTGTATATTGACCATATACATACATTATTTTGATCCTAAAATTGTTATCAGAGTAGGTCAATGAAATACTTATATTCAAATATATGTTTTCTTGTTCATGTTTTTTTGTTATATATTTTCCTAACAAAGGATTTTTATCCTTGTTTACAAACATTTCTTACTAACAAGTTTCTGTGGAAAGATAATTAATTTGAGTTGGAAGGAATGAATTTTGGTTCGATCGACAATCGTAATACTAATAAACCAATTATTTTTATGGGAATGATTATGAATATTGGAGAGATAATATATGTACTTTTGTTATTAACACTTGAGTGGAAAACATCGTAATACTTACTAGTGATTACAGGATTCTTGATAAGGAAGTCAAAACTTTTACTAATCATGAAAATTAAGAATATCAACTAAACTATAAGGTACACAATACTTAGTTCTATTCCATGACCAAGAATATGTATATCCTGATTTCTTCTTGTTAAGCCACAAATTTTATTTGGAAGAAATTGGAGGTTTCTCTTTTTAGAACTTCTAAATTTATCGAAACTAGAAAAGCTATGATAAGAGCTGAATATCATGGTTTTTGATTTCCTTATAGAGAACCAGTGTGTAAGGTACAACAGAGATTTATGACCATTGTTAACATTTTAAAGTCTAGGGGTGAAATAGTTTTATAGGATGACGCACATCTGGACAATATTATAGATATCATGCATAACGAGTGGTAATTAAAGAAAATAGCTGTTTATGAGAATAGAAATGTCTCACAGATTACTTTTAATGAGCTATTTGGAACTCTTCTATAACACTAGATAAGAATGAAAAGGGATGATGATCTAAATAATAATAATAATGGGAATGTTAGTGTTTCTTTTACAACTACGTCAAATCATATAAAAGCCAAAAATCTAGAGAGAGTTACAATATCTATGTTTAAGAAAGTCAATGTTTAATCCGAATCTAGAGAAAGTGAAAATTCTAAGAATGAAATAGCTAATGTTGCTCTAAGGATGAAAATGATAGTTGGGAAGAAGGTCTTTCAGTATAGATATAGGAAGAATTAATGAAAAGATAAGAGAGACTCTGAAGTTACTTGTTATAAATGAAAAAGGGCAGGGCATATAAGGCTAGATTTTCCTATGATGAAGATAAAAGATAGAAAGGAAAAGAATTCACAGAGGAATAGCTAGAAATACTAAAAGGCTAATGCTATGAATTTATTTAAAGAAAATGACACATGGAGTGCTAGTGGTGGTGACTCTTCTGAAGAATCCTTAGATTATGAATATTTTAGACAGAAGAATCATGGACTATTTTCCAAAATACTCATTGTAAATCATTGTTTAATTTTTATGGTACACAATGCTGAATCTATAACAAATGTATCCTTGAATTCTATTTATAGTGATAGTAAATATTATGAATCTTCTAATGAAGAATCTTCTTCTGATGAATATAACACTTCACTTACTTTTAAAGAATATTCTAGGTTTGCTAAGAAACTTGAGAATGAAAATTATAATGTTAAGAAAAAGCTTTATAAGGTAAATTCTAGGATCTATAATCTTACTAAAGAAAAATCATATCTTTATAACAATCTTGATAAGAAAATTTATGATTTTTTATTTATTTCAAAAATCATTGAGGAAGTAATTTCTGAGAAGGATAAACTATATAAGGATCTAGAAAAAGTAATTTCTAAGAAAAATGCTTTCCAGAAAAATTTTACTGCTAAAAATAATGTTTTTGAGGGTACAAAAATATTTATTAAGATAATTTAAGAAACATTTTCCTTGAGGAAGTGTTTTTCAAACATTACCTTATGTAAGGAAAACTTCGAATAGATTAATTCCCAAATTCTTCCTCTAAGGAATAATTTTGGATTTGGTTAGACTCATTCAAAACATTTTTTTAAGAACAATAAATTTATTCCTCAAAGTGATCTATTCTACACTATGTGTTAGTGTGTTGGGCATTGGAAAAAAAATTCCTTAATAAAAACTAAGTCTTTATGTTTTCATAATGCATATTTATCAATGAAAATGTGCATTCCTAAAAATTTTCTTTCTGATGTTTTTAGCTCCAAGAAATTTTGGGTTCAGAAAGTCTAACTCATCTATTTTCAGGAAAATTATGATAGTAAAAATAGTAATACATGGTACATGGATAGTGAATGTTCCTGACACATGACTGGTAACAAAAATATCTTTGAAATGATTATCAAGATGAAACAATGAAAAGTATCTTTCAGAGATAATTCTTAGGGATAAATTATTTGTATAGGTTACATTATTCTTCATGGAAAAACCTTTATTTGAAATGTTTTATTTATTAATGGTCTTAACCAAAACATTATTAGCATAATTAAATTATGTGATGATGGTCACCTTTTGGAAATTAGGAATGAAAAGTTTTTACTACACAATTCCATGTAAATGTTTATTTTTTTTTACCTATAGGCAAGAGAATGTTTACACATTAAACATATTAGACCACAGGAGACAAGATATAACTTTTCTTAGTGCAATGAAAGATCATTAATGGTTATGAAATAGAATATTAGGACATTATAACCCTGGGAACCTATAGAAACTCTTAATGAAAAGACTAGTTAAGGATCTACAAGAGTTTAGATTTGATTCATCAAAAGATTGTGATCCTAGTCAATATGGCAAGAAAGAAAAATCTTGTATTAAATAAATCAGTGAATTCTCAACCCCTAATGCATAACAGTTGGTGCATTTGGTTCTTTTCGGTCCAATACAACTTGGAATCATTAGAGTCAAATATTAGGTATTTTTCTTAGTTGATGATTACACTATATTTTAATGAGTCTGTTTTATTGAAAATAAATCTGATGATTTTTCTTATTTAGAAATTTTAAGATACCATGTTCAACATTTGAAAAACCATCCATTGATTAATATGCATAGTAATTATGGATGAGAATTTCAAAATTATGATTTTGAAAATTTTTGTAGTAGAAAAGGCATTACATATAACATCTCAACACCAAGAACACCTCAAAAAATGGTGTTGTTTAAATAAGAAAGATAATTCTTAAATAGATAAAAAGAACCATATTGAGTGAATATTCGGTAGCCATTTATTTTTTGGGTTGATACTGTATGTACAAATTTCTATAGTTTAAATCATGTTTTGATTATAACATTTATTAATAAAACTCCTTATGATTTATGGAATGGTAGAAAACCTAGATTTTCCTACCTAAAAGTTTTTGGTTGCAAGGATTTAATTATGAATACTAAAGATAATCTTCACAAATTCATACCAAAATCTGAGGAAGGAATTTTCATATACAACTCCACAACTTCTAAGGCTTATAGAGTTTTCAATCAAAATACTTGTATTATTGAAGAAACAGTAAAAGTCAAATTAGATGAAACTGATCCTTTTGTTTTTAAACATCCCCAACCATCATCCTTGGATGTGTTTTCAAAAACTGATTTTCAACCCCTGATAAAAGATCCTTCTGATAAGGAAAATGTTAAAGAAAATGTTTCTGAAGCATTTACCCCAGTATACTTCCTATCATACATTGAAGAACTAGTTTTTGAAAACCCAAATAGTTGTTTGCTAAGAATTACCACAGTGATAGTATCATTGTTGATGTAAATCACCTTGTGATGACTAAAAGTTTATTATGAAATAAAGTAGAATATCTAGCATTACTTTCCTAATTAGAACAATAAATCACTAATGATGTTTTAGGTGATTATGTTTGGATAAAAGCTATGAAAGATGAGCTAAATGAATTCGAAATGGATAATTTCTAGACCTTGGTTGAAAGACGTAAAGAAAAATCTTTTATTGGAGTAAAATGGGTCTTCAAAAATAAGTGTGATAAAAATTGAATCATAGTAATAAATAAAACTATATTGGTTGCTAAAGGATATATTCAACCAGAAGGAATATAATATTAAGAATCATATGCTCCATTATCCATACATGAATATATTTGTATTCGACTTTCTTTGAGGAATTATTTAATTTCAAAATTTACCAAATGGATGTTAAATGTGCTTTCCTTAATAGTTAGGTTCAAGAGGATGTTTTTGTTGGACAACATCCTGGTTTTAAAGATACAAAACATATTGAATATGTTTTTAAACTTACCAAAGCATTATATAGACTTAAACAAGCCCCAAGAGCCTGGTATGCTAGACTTATAGGTTTTTTTCTTCAAAATAATCATGTTATGGGAAATAATAATCCAAATGATTTATAAATAAAGATATGAAAAATGTTTTAATTGTTCAAATCTATGTTGATGACATTATATTTGGTTCAACTCGTCAATCATTAACCGATTCCTTTGCAGATCTAATGAAATCTGAGTTCTAAATGAGTATGATAGGTTAATTAACATTTTCCCTTGGTTTTCAAATTTATCAAAAACCAAAACGATTATATATATCCCAACATAATTATATTAAATATATTCTTAAAAAGTTTGAATATGATAACACTATGAGTATACTTACCCCCATTGGTACCTCAAATTCACTTTATCTGGATGAAGCTGGGAAACCAGTAGATTAATAATCTTTTAGAGGTATGATAGGAAGTCTACATTACCTAACATCTGGTCATCTAGACATAATGTTTTCGATATGATTATGTGGAAGATATCAATCTAATCCTAATGAATCTCATTTAAAGGTAGGGAAAAGATTTTTCGCTACTTAAAGGGAACCATAGATCTATGAATCATTTATACTTCTTCAAATGATATTGATTATAAAGTTTTTCAAATGTTGAATTTGGTGGATATATAATGGATATGAAATTTACATCTGGAAGTTTTCATTTTATAGGATATTCATTAGTTTCTCGGTCATGAAAAAAAGCAACACATAGAAGCACTTTCCACTATTGAAGCTGAATATGTAGCAGCTGTATGTTGTTGAGCTCAAATGTGGTGGATGCAACACACACTCATAGACTATGGTATGAGTTTTACCAAAACACAAATATTGTGTGATAATACTAGTTCCATTGCCTTATTTAAAAACCATGCACATCACTCTCATCAAAAATAAATAGATATTATGCATCACTTTCTTAGGGATCACACATAAAAATGAGAAACCATTATTCTATTTTTTGGAACGCAAGATCTACTTGATGATATTTTAACAAAAAATTTACCATCTGATAGATTTGAATACATGAAAAAAAGTTAAGAATGATAATCGTAAGATAATCATCCATATTATCTTCTTGTTGAAACCTACCTCCTAACTTTAACATACTCCTTTTCATCGGGGTTGTACATTTTCTTGTTAGCCAAAAATTCCGTAGTTAAAATTTTCATACTAAAAATTTTTGTATTAAAAAAGTTGGCAGTCAAATTTTTCGTAGTCTAATTTTTTTCGTAATAAAAAAATTGGAATCTAATGTTATTTCAAAAGAATTTTCCCTCATTATGAATAATTTTCATAGAAATATAATAGGTATGTTTCTTCTTCTATGTTTTCATAATCATCTTTTACATGTTGGAATTCTCTTTTTATTTTCAAAATTTTCAGATTCAATATTCCCTAAATCTGAATGATTTTCTCTTAAAAACTGTACAAGATCTGAATCTATCAAATTCTTTATTCTGCTACAATCTAAATTGCCAGATCTTCTAAAGATACATTCAAACATTGGATCAATCAGTGAATCTGAACTATCAAATCAATTTCCTATATAAAGGAACCCCAATAGTCATCCCACATCGAACCCTAAGCCATCAGATGCTAAAGCTATACCACTATTTTTATAGAGGTTCCAGATCATTAATGTTTCCTTACATCCGAATTTCAGCTGATGCCTCTTCTTAAGAAATAAATATCAATTGTTATGGACATCTCTTAGTGGCATATCTACCAAGATTGGTTAGTCGATATATAGTTTTATGCCATGTATGATTCCATTGTTTCCATGAATATCAAGAAGAATTGTAGGGAAAGAATATTTATATCAAAACCAAGAGCACAAGATCTGGTGTATCTGGAATTGCTGGTAGAATTCAATGAAACATTTATTTTTTTTAATGGAGGAGGAAGAGATAATTTTTCATTCAAGATATAGGGAAAGACATACTCTCATTCTTATAATAGGGCAGAAAATCTGATAGAAATTCCTTATAAGGGAGAAGCATAGTTTTTCTAACACAAGCTACCTAATGTAATATGATCTTTTGACAAAGAAAAGGCTATATACTGTCTTAGAATATCCGAGGAAATGTCTCAAAAACTTATTCATCTCTATACAAAACATAAAATTCTTTTAGCTATGGGTTCAAGGTTTTCTCATTCTGTGAAAATGAGATAAATATATTCTGAAGAAAAGTGATAAGTATGTTCTAGATTTCTTGGTAAACCTAAGAAAGATAAAACTAGTTAAACATATCATGGTTATGATTGAGAATATAAATAATGGAAATATGAAGTCTCAAATTATCATGTATCTAGACATTCATTCAAGGATCATTGTTCTTTATCTTCAGTCTTTCAAGATTCCTTTTAGTTCAAACACAAGAAATTTTAAGGTGATTCTTTTGAGTAATGATACTCTAAGGAGGATGAAAATTGGATTTAATAGTCAATCCCGAGAATTTCATGATTTTTCCGAAGCTGAAGCTGAAGCAATTTAAATGAAATAAGAGGTGGCTGAACATTTTAAAAGGTTGGAAGGAAGAGGAAGGTGAAGGAACTAGTAGGAAATTTGAAAACACCTATGTTGAAGGAAACTCAATCCACACCCCCAAAAACTAAAAATAAAATTATGTATAATGATAAAGTGGATTCTAAATGGAGAGAGGACATGAATAACAAGAGAGTATGGGATCCTAGATCTTGTTTGGATCCTGTTGAGGTAAAATCCTTTAAGATATATACTATTAAAGTTCATGAGAGTAAAAAAAATAGAAAATTAAAAATAAGACGATGTCAAAGGATGATATAGTCCAATACCTTATTAAGGCTTTAGAAAAAGTCTTTGAACAAATTCTGGTACCAGAATCCTTTTGGATAGAACCATTATCAGAGACTCAAGGAAATTAGTTAGTGATTCTGGAATAAGATCAAGTAGAATAAATACTGCAAGAAGAAGAAGTATAAGAAGATGAAGGTTGTGGTGATACTGAGGACTTGATAAAGCAAGTATAGTATTTCAATGAAATGTAAATTATTTCTGAGAAATTATCTATCTGATCTTCTAAAGTTGAGTCTTCAAAAATTTCTACCCCAAGAAAGGATGAGGAGGGTGATGAAGAAGTGAATAAGTTGTCTAAAAATTAAAGTATAAATTGTTATTCCATTCACCCAGGGGATGTTGATGCAGGAACCGAGAAGGAAGAAGTTGATGAAGATAAAATTCTTCAGCTATCAGACATTGAACATGAATATCCTAATCAAGAAGAAGTCATTCCAAATGATGATAAGGGAAAACAGGTGATAATTGAAACACCTATAAAATATGTGGTAAAGATGAATGAATTGGATAAATCATGAAAAAGGAAGACTTCTGAGTTTGAAAATTAATCGTCGCCCACCAAAGTCTCAGATTTAGAATAATCTTCTCTTGGATAAGAATTTGTTGTTAAGACTTTGAAGAAGATGGTTGGGACTATTAAAATATTCCCCTGTGTAGACTCAAGATGTCATATGATTTAGCATACGTTAAATAAATAATCCGATTCATTATCTATGGTGATGGATAAATGTGTCAGTCTTGAGTCATAGTTCAACACCATTATCATTGGATATGAGGATCATAAATGATCTTGCAAGAAGATGACAAGCTAGTAAAGGAAGAAAATTGAAGAGACGAGAATATTTGATGAATTTCAAGATAGTGTCAAAGATGCTTTTGAAACATAATATGTGAAGATCAAGGATCTCACTAATAGTTTTGACCAAAATCTATCTCTTAAAAAGAATTCTCAGATGTAATAAGTTAAGGATCTGAATGGGAAGATAAATTCAGTTGCTCAAAGTTATCAAATAGAAAGGGATCTCAAAATTGAGATTGATGAGAATATTTATATTCAAGAAGAAGTTATGAAGTCCCAGTAAAATCTCTTAAGGCATAGGAATATAATATTAAAGCCTTAGAGAATAAAACAAAAGATCAAGATCAGTTGATCAAGCTTGTAGAAGATGATCAAAAGGAGATCAAGAAGTTAATAAACTTTGATAAAAAGAAGATGAAAAACGAGAAGGAATGATAATATTTTCCAAATATAATCTTTTGTTGTATTTCTTTCCTTATACAAATTATTTCTAATATAATAGTTTTTATATTCTCTTCATATCTTTTGGTTGTTCAGTACTAATATTTCAAGTACCATATTTTCCTTCACATTCGCTATATTTCTTTTTGAAAATCACAAAGGGGGATAATGGAATGTAAAAAATAATACTTAGTAAGGAATAAATTTCCCTATGTAAGGGGGACTTCATCTAAGGGGGATTTATCATCATGATGATTTTCATTAGAAACTAAATAAAAAAAACATTCATTCATGAAATTTATAATATGATCCATAGGGTTTCCAAAGCCAATGGGGGAGTTAGTCGTATTCACACTGATCCCTAAGTAATGGGGGATATGTTTTTATTTACATGCCCATAAAATTTCTATGTCCTTATATTTTTTTCATAAGAATAATTTTGTATTCCAATAAGGGGGTGATTGTTGTGTCAATAAGTTTTCATTAGGAATTTTCCATTTCTTCATGTTTCGAAAATCACATTCACCCTATCTTAAGGAAAAATTCATTATCACTATGATTTTACACAATACAGATAATTTTCCTACCCCAAGGAAATTTATCATTACCTATTTTCATTGTTAATATTTTTGGCTCCCTAAATCTAACTATTTGTATTACTAATTTATTAATTAGGTTTCACATCTAAAACCTTGGAAAAATATAAGTACATAGATATAGCGTCTTCAATTTTCAGGATCTGAATTCAGACTCTGAATTCTTTAAAATACATACATCGAATTCTCTGAAATTCAGAACTTGAATTCTATGAAATTCAGACTCCTAGTTATCTAAAATAAAGACTCTGAATTCTCTAAGATTCTTGTTCTAAATTCCTTAGAATTCAGACTCTGAATTCCTTAGAATTCAGTTTCTGAATACATTATAATTCAAACTCAGAATTCCAAAGAATTTAGGTTTTGAATTCCTTTGAATTCAGACTCCAAATTCCTGAGAGTTTAGGTTCCAAATTCCTCAGAATTCAGATTCTGAAGTCTACAGAATTCTGGTTCCAACTTTTGTGAAAAATAGAAATTGAATATCCTTGTAATATAGACTCTGAAGGTTTACTTACTTAGACACCAAATTTTATTTTTCCTTAGACTCTGAAAAATAAATTCATATTACAAACTTTATTTTACATACTCTTGTTATAGTTATAAAATGATGTTATACTTTCTGTTTCTAACTAACCATTGGTTGATAGACACATGTACTGGTCCCTCTGGAATTCAAGGGAAAATATTACCTTTGGAGGAGGGAGTCGACGGTTGGAAATGCACCTATAAATAAGAGCTCATTTGAATGAAACCAAAAAAAACTATTCTACTACTCTAGAGATTACATGATGAAGTGATTTCTAGAGAGAGTTACTCCCAATATTTGTTCTTGTTGAACATCTTGTTCAAATTTCTTGGTACGAATCTAATTTTTGATGTGCAAAATCGAGGGCTTCTGGGGATAGGAAAACAAAGGTTTCAACTACCATGATGTTCGAGGGCTTGTGGGGATAGCAATATAGACTCTGATATTATTATTGAGGGATTACCTAGGTGTGGGTAAGACATAATTTCATTAAAGTATAAATCAAGGGACCTTTATCTAATGTTGTTTGATACCAATCTAGTTTGGTTAAAAAAATTCATAATTGTTACTTGTATTTTTTCGAGTTTGTTTTCTACTACATTTTGATTAATATGGAATGTATAAATATCTTATACATTTATTTAATTGTATACTATGATTAGTATGTTTATATACACATTAAGGTAGAATCATTAACATTAAATCTTTTCTTAAGATTCATATCTGGAACCATATTTCCTGATTCTATCATGTTTTTAAAACAAAGACGTCTTGTAAATTTACCTTGTTTAACATTATTAAACAATAGGATGGTTTATACCATCTTTAAAAGTTCATATGTATTTTTATAAAGTATAAAATTCACCCCCACCTCTTGTATATTGAGCATCTACATTTATTATTTCGATCTACTTGGCTTAACAAATGCCTCGAATCCCCATACACATGTGTGAGACAAAATGGTTTTTATTCCATTCCATAACTCAGAGAGAATCCCATTTACCACCATAGTTGGTACTCGGTTTAATTTGTATGTTGCAGTCTATAATACATATCCCCAAAAGGATAATGGAAGAATTTCATGACTCATCATCAAACTCACCATGTCCTACAAGGTGCGGTTACACATTTCACTTACACCACTCCACTGTGTTGTATACGGAGAACTGTGTTGTGATATAATCACATACTCCCATAGATTAAAAATGAACTCTTGGATCATAACTTCTCCACCTCGATCAGATTAAAGCTTCTTTATATTCTTACCAAGATGATTCTCTACATCATTCTTGTATTCCATAAATTTCACTAAGGATTATGACTTATAACTCATTAAGTAGATGTATCCATAACAACTTAAATCATCAGTAAAAGTAAGTAAGTAATAATATCCACCTCTAGCTTCTACTAGAAATGGTCTACACACATCTGTGTACACTAATCCTAGAAGCTTTAGGGCCCTATCATCCTTTCCACCGAAAGGCAGCATGATCATTTTATATTGTAAACAATCATCACATCAATCAAGTGGTTTTAGCTCAGTAGAGTCTAAATACCCATCTTGGTAGATCATTGTCAAGAGATTATCGTTTTCATGACCAAGACAATGATTCCACAACTGGGATATGTATGAGTCATGTGAGTTTGTATCCTTATCAATTACCATCACTTGGTTTTTGTAATTCAATACATACAAACAATTTTTTAAATGTTCCATAGCATTACATATGTTGTTCCTATAAAAGAAGAAACCATTATTTCCAAACATGAAAATAAATCCATCTGTATCCAAAAATGATACAAATATTATGATTTTGGTAAAACTAGGCACATAATAACAATTATGTAAAATCAAAATTATCCTTGTTGGCAATGAGAGGTGGTAATCACCAATGGCTTACACAACCAGCCTCGTGCTATTGGAATCTCTAAGATCCACCACTCCTTTTAAAATCTTTCTAAATCTTCATTATTTCGGAATTTGAATACAGATATGAGGCCCATAAACATAATATAATGTCCATTGTGTAGAAATGGAATGATTACACTCAACAATGAATGCATTTTTTGCATCGCCACGCTTCTGGGTGTGGTTCCTCTTCCAGTGGCCTCTCTTTATACATGAAAAACATATCACCTCGCATTCCTTGCCCTGCCTCTTGATCATCCCCATCTTAGAGGGGCGTTTCTCGGAGGATGCAGACTGTTTATAAGTCTTTTCCCCTTTTCCTTGTCCTTCTTTATCTTATTCTCCAAAAGGACTATGGGTTTTTCACGACTCATGTCCTTATCTACCTGGTGAATTAAGGTCAAAAGTTCTGATAAACTCCCCTCAATGTTTCTCATGTTATTGTTGAAAATAATTCTAGAGATGGTCTTGGGCAGTGATGTTAAGATGATATTTATATCAAAATCATCCGAGAACTTAATCCCTAAGATGTCTAGGTGCTCAATGTTGCCAATAAGATTGACTACATGTTGACCAGCTGGCATAGACGCTCCAAGATTATTTGTAAACAAAGCATTAACGATCTCATATTTCTCCTGTCTCACATTCTCTTGGAAGTGATCCTTTATGTGAGACATCATGCTATACACACCAATGTTTTCATGTTTCTTCAAGAGATAATTAGACATGGCCAATATCATGAAACATTGGAAATATATGGCATCATTCATATGTTTCATACGGCGAGATATTTCTCCCTCACTGGATTCTTTCTGAGGCACAACTGGAATAGGCACTTCCAGCACATACAATTTCCCCTCGTGGTGAAGGATGACGCGTAGACGCCTCTACCACTCTTGGAAATTGGTGCTAGTGAGATGGTTTTCCTTCTCGAGTATGGTTCTTATTGATATGTTTGAAGTAATTTTTCTTACATTTTCTACTAATAAAGCTGATAAATTTTTTAGTATATTATCATGGTAAAAATAAGGCAATTAAATAATTTAATACATATTAGTCTCCAACTATTTTATCGAAATTCAATTTCCCAGACCATTGACATCAGAATATATTGTTCCCAGAATATTATAGTGGTATAGATCCATATTTCCCATAAAAATTCCCTAAATATGGTTAGTCATGCAACTTTATAGGTTTTATATAGGCATTCTAAATTCCAACTACATTAACTCACAGCGCCATGATCAGTTGAGTGGACTCTGGAATCCTGAAATCATTTTATTTTGGATTTATTTATCCTTTTCCTCTTAGTCACACCAAGTCATGTTGTGGTTATCAAGCCTTGATGCGAACAAAGTCAATTCCACCCCAAACCTTGAAGTAGAATTCCCTAATAATTTAAAGTACCCCAACTAGTGTTGGTCAAAAGCTTTGAACTATGGTCCGATTATTTGTAAGATTATAGAAGGGTATACTGAATTAATATTTTATTGGGGGCTTTTATCCTTATATGTTAATTCCCATTTTTATTATATTTTATTACATGCCTCTAAATATTAAGTGAGTTATTCCTATGTGATTAACCATGTCTATGATAATATTTGACGCATTAGCCGGTCTTGTTTTAGTTCCATATTTCTTGTTTGTTTAATTCCTTAATTGTGTGATCATGACAACACACCCACAATATAGAAACCATGAAACTCACAAAAATAAAATAAATTATATGATCATGAGCTTGTTCTATAGATTTGTTTAACTACAGGTGGATAATCTAACCAAAGGCCTAGGGGACAAACATCTCAAACCTTTTGGGTTCCTGTTTACTGCTTTCCAACTATCCACCTTTGTATCTCCATGGATTGGTTTCACCTTGGCTCTTATCTTGTGCCGCCTCCACGAGCTTGGGAGCTCCATCCATTACATATGTTTTTTTCTAAAATATAGGTGAGGGGTAAAATAGGGTTTTACTTCAATGAAACATTGGGCATGCAGGACCCACATATTAACGAGGAGAAGGCTTGCAGGCCAATAAAATTAATTTAAATAAATTTAAAGAAACCATTCACATACAGAGGTCTTCATCTAGCTCATGATAATTCATCTATAAAATGATATATATGCATAAATAAAATTATCATTCAATTTTTTAATCATCATTGTATAAGGTAAATCATGATCAAATAAATTAGTTATCTTTAATTAATCAATCCTTTTTATCTTAATCCCTTTTTGTGAATTTATTTGAGATTATCATCCATAATTAATTTAAAAAAATATATTCATTTAAAATTATCAATGTATGTAACTTTTACCTCAGAGGAAACCCAATGAATTCCCATTCACTACTACCCAATTTTTAGAAATGATCATTACATTGTTGTTAAATTAAACACATATACGTAATACACCTCTCACGTGTTGTTCCTCATCTATACGCCTGCACTAAGGTACATGTATTAAGGGTTTGTATAATATAATAATAATAATTTAATAAATCTGTGTAATTTGGATGAGTACACAACATGTAGTTCTGACTAAACAACATGTACTTTTGTTCACCATCCATACGAAGTACATGCTTAGGGACATTGTGTGTAGATGTACATAAGAAAATTTTCGGAGTACACGGTTTGTTCACGGTCACACACGCCATGTAGTATCCCCCTTAAACGATTTCCCGTTGGGCAAACTGTGAATGGGTTACATGGCCCAACCCTAACCAGGTGGGACTAAACGCCTTGTTCCATGGTCCACACAATGTGTAATCCAGAAACTGCGTGCCACCATTTCCTGCTCTACACACGGAGTCTTAATGACTTAGATATGGTCCATTTAAATGGCCTGATTTGGCAGACTAGTCTGATGCATTGAACAAAGACTATACATCATGTACTTCTGAATACACACTGTGAAACTTGGTGTTGTATGGAATTGAATGTTTTTCACATCTAGATGAGATCCCTATTTTATTTTAATCAAAATTAAAAGAAAAATTTTTTTCTATAAGGTGAACGAGAAAAAAGAGAGGAGGTACATATATCAAGACTCAGATTTAATGAATGATTAACTTTAATTGAAACAACTAAATTAATAAATGTGTAAATCAACAAAAAAAAACTAAATAATTGTAATCAAAAACTTACCCCTTTGATACAACTTGTAGGTTTGGGGCGCTGCGGAAGCACGTTGGTGGGTGTACCCAAATATAATTTTAGTGTTAATAATGATCAATCTGAGATCCATCATGATAATAAAACGACGGATCTTAAGAATATAATGAAGAACGAAAATGAAAGAGGGTAGACCTAGAACCATATATTGGATAATCATATGTTATTTATAATTAATTAAAATAATTTACAATAATTACCTTGATGGAATTATTTCTTTATAGATATCTTTAGTGACTATCTGATTTGATCTGTCGTTGTGTCGTAGAATCTATGGGTACGATTCCACAAGCGGTGATCCACACGTACTCCATATATATTAGGACGCCGCATAAGGGATCTCCGGGTGCTATCACGGATTATCCTTCACTTTCAATGTGCTCATTTGATCTCCTTGAACCGGTGGTTGTGGATCTCTCTCTCATAGCTTGAGAGCATTCTTGGTGGTAAAAGAATTCTCGCTTGCCTTGAGAGACTTTCCAAATCTATTGTACACAACCACAAAAAATGTCTATGATAATTTGAAATATATTATTGGGATTTTTAATTACATAGAATACAAAAAAGAAACAATTACCTAAAAATATTTATTCACTTCATTTAATTCTTAGAAATACCCCATGCCTAATATTAACAGTTCACTATTATAATTACTTGACATGTTCCCAATGAATTACACCTAATATTATTTAATTAAATAAATAATATTATTCATCATAAATTCTTAGAATAACTACATTGCATATATATATTAATATACATGGTCTGTACTTTTATTTTCCATTTTTCATAATTTCCTCCACCACATTTATTAGACCTTAAATAATGAATATTTATTTCTCAAATAAATATCACTAAATTACTCTCTAATTAATATATTATATCTCAGACAGTATATTCTATAGAATAACTAATGTCGAAATAAATGTGATCAGGTATCCTTAGTTAATTATTAAACTACAGTCTAGAATAATCATTATTCAACTTTTTAAATTAATTTTTAACTGAGATACTTGGACACACTTAGACTATAACCCTCTAGGATTCATTCTCAGTGGAATTAAGTGGAACCTGCCTAATTTCCATGGTTAGTGTCAAGAAACATTCCAAGGAACCCATAGAAAAAAATGTTAATTCCGCAATGACGTGTCACCTCCTATAAACGCTTACCGTGTAATGTAATCCCTTTCGTTATATATAACGATTCAAGTGGGTTGCATGCTATTTCCATCAACCTATGTGCTCTATTATTTTTTTTTGACATTCCATAATTGAAATATCACATTCCTCACCATGTCCATGTATTTATTTAGCCTATATCAATTCCATCAAAGGGTTTGAGATATCTACTTCTGTTATTGAATAGAAGGGACTAATCATTTCTCGTATTGTCTATTGATGCAATATCACTCATCACGCACCCAATGTACCACACCTCACTGAGAATAGTGGGTTGTCATAGATTTTTACAATACATATATGTGTGTGAGTTGTAATACTCATTAATAATAATCTTAAATTCTATGGACCAATACACACATCCATATATAGGAACACCCAATGACACAATGAAATGTGTATTTTCTATTGGTGGGTCTCGTTCTCATAATTTCCTTTTGGATATTATTATGGTCTCACACCATGAAAATGTGCCTCAATGTTTTATAAATCCTAACCACAAATGGAATGTATTATTTGTTTCCCTCAAATAACATCATCCATCCATAGAACATATATTCAAGAATTATGTTATGGAACTTTGGAGTTCTCATCATAGCTGGGATCTGCTATGGCCCTTAAATTCAAAAACTATCTTTAGGATATTATAACATGAATTTTCACGAAGAAGAACAATCAAGATGTTATTATGTGTTATTTAATGAATAGTGTACAATGTAGATGGTCTTATGTCACCAACTCCTACACCAATATCCTATAAAAGGTACCAAATCTTCTCTAATAATAAAAGTTCATGATAATTTTGGTTTGGCCATGATCATCCAAAAAACCTTCATAGAATCCATCCCAACATTATTGAAATCATAGTTTTGGAATAACACACATCATAGAGGTGTTAGGGGGTTCTAGAAGAGTGATAAACTGAATAAGAGGTATTTTTTTCAATAAATATTTATATTTGATTAGATATTCCACTTGATTTAAATATTATTAACTCTTGTTGAAATGTTAAGTTCACTATATTCAAAATACTAAGACTTTTTATGTTAATATCATAACCTATGTCCATATCCAATTTCATAAAATCAGAAATGAATATTTCATTCATATGTATGACAAGCTACCACTGTATGAACCGATATACTTCATTTTTCATTACTGTTTATAAATACTAGTTATAATATTGAAATAAATATTTATATATTATATTGATGAAATATTTTCCATTTTAAACCTATAATACTTCAATTATTTTCATACATTTCATACAAATTCTAATTATAACATTGTTTGTGCATACATGTGATATATCACTTACACGGAGCGATGTGAATCGTTTTTATTTACCACATTATTTGTATGATATATATATACATATTTATTATAATTTATATAATATTATGATCATTATTTATTGAGAAAATAATAATTACCTAATTTCCATATTGTTCAATTAAAAATGTAAAACATTACTCAAGTGTATGTACGACATACTGTCTCCATGAATATAATGTTGTTCATTTTTCATACCATAAAAATTATTTGATTAACAGTATAATTGATGTCTGAATGTAACTATTATATCATCAATACTATTATGGAGATGGTGGAATTATATCCACATGGAAAATTTACATTATAACACGTTCATTTTCAACTTCAATACTGTATATCAACAAAAACTCTGATTTGAACATAAATAATTATAACATGGAAATAAGTGATATAAATGGAATAATAAACTAGAAAATTGTTATGAATGATTTTTTTAACTTTTTTATTATTCCAGAATATAAAAACTATACAGGGTGAGTGTGACTCTAGGTAATGGTCTTCGTCTCAATAACCATTCATTGAGTCATATTTTGAAAACATACCCCACGATATTTAATATAGTGTAAAATCAACCCCTTTTAAATTACATTTAATTCAATGAATTTCAAAAGGAATATTTTGATGTTAATCATATTAAAAAATTTAAAAAAAGAAATGTCTTTTTGTATGCAGTAGTAACGACAATTATACCGTCGGGACAATTATTTGATATTTGGATTCCTCTAAATGATTTAATGTTTTTAAATGAAGAAATAACAATTTATTTTTACACATAATTATATATTTAATATGGTTCTGATTAGGTATTTATTATGTAATTATCTTGAAATGATATATTTTTAATGCAATGTGGACATGTTATTTTTCCATTATTTTGGTTTAATGTTTTATGATTATGTTCTGGTTCTTTGTAAATTTGCGGGTGGTTCAGTGATAAACCGATCGCGGGTGAGCATGTGATAGCTCTCCAATGCATTGGGTAATGGGAAAGAGTTAAACAGTTGGTTTTATATTAAGATATTTAGTTAATATACAATGAAGGGTATTCTGAATGCAACCATAAAGGTTTCTCCCTATGTACGTAAGAATGATGAAATATATGTATGATATGTATCCCATAATTTACCATTATGATTTATGATTTCTAAGAATAAATTTTTAAGTATACTTTGATTTCATGAGGTATGATTATGGTTTTATGTTTTATGGATGAAAAGTATGTTTTTTTAAAAAGTTTTCATGAATTCACAATATCCATTGCCTAATTGTTTCAATCCTCATATTATGTCCCTTAATTAATTTTTTGTGCTCAATTAATGTTTTTGTAATGTATTCCATAGGATAATAGAATGGTTATGAGAAAGGAATAATTCATGATGACTTTTATCATAAAAAGGAACCATATTTTGTTATAAATATTTTTGTTTTGTGAAAAGGGAGTAGTTGTTAGAAGTGTCTAATTTTTAATTTTTGAGTTGTTATGTAATATTTATGGTCTAATTATCAAAAAAACTAATCCTAAAATGTTTATCAATATGAATTAGTAAATTAACAAAATATTATATAATCATTATGTCTAGGGACACATAGTTTGTATAATTCATCAGTTTAGATAATGTTAGGTGTTTTGATATTGTTAATTTAATATCCATAATTTTATTATCATCATGGTTATATTAAAATTATATATAATCTGAAGAATAAAATGTTATTTTTTCTATGAAAAGTTTTTTTAGAATGGTTTTCCAAAGAGTAAATAGTAAAATTGTGATGTGATAACATCAAGAGGAGAATAACCTTCCAAATAAGCAACCTGATTTGGTTAGAATGGGAACTGAACTAGGTTTTTGGAGTGACGGGACTGTTGAGTAAGGCTATAAATGGTGGTGGTATTCATTTGTGGGATAATCCAGATCAACCATATATTTAATTGTTTTTAGGGGCTCATTTCATCATTTTTTGTATCATCTTACTCTGTTTTAGATAAATAATTTATTGATATACTTGAAAAGTCTTTTGATGTCATGGTGTTTTCAAAACATATATAGGCTCGTATTTCTATTTACTATTTTAATAGTCAATTCAATTTGTAGTGGTCGATGGTTGAGAATATCACAGACAATGAGGAGATTGATTCCATTGGTTGGGATGAATTCCAAGGAATGTTTCTTGAAAGATATTTTCCTAATGTTTTTTGACATTGGAAGGAAAAAAAAATATTGGAATTGTAGATTTAGGGATGTCTCGGTGGATTCTTATGAATAATAATTCACTTTACATGTGTGGTGTTCTAAAAATTTCATATAGGATCATGATAGTAAAATCATTAGGTTTTACTCGAGATTAAAGACATTGATTAGAAGAGTGTTGGATTATCATGTGGTCAAAAATTATAATAAAAATATTAGATTTGTGGAGAAGGTGTAAGAAGAGCTCTATTATGATTATTTATTCATTGAAAAACAATATAAAAGAGGTTTTGGTGGCTGGAAAAGGGATGAATTATTCAATAAAGTATGATTGTAAGAAAACTAAGATTACCATTTTTAAAAATTATGGAAAAATGACTCTTGGGAATAACTTTGGAATTTTTTATGTTCATACGATGTGGTTAAATGAGACAAAAGGTTCATAATTTCATATAAAATTAACATGGTAGTTGTAATACGTTATGTGATTTACAATCATCAAAATGTTATAAGTGTAATGTGATGGGTAATTATGCAAATCAGTGTCTGATGTTGAAAATGAATGATGGGAAGTAGATAGAATATATGAAAAATGTTATTGTTAAATACATTGAAACTACATCAATTGATCTTGGTCTATTACATAATGTTGAATTAGGAACATAGTTTGTTAATTCATATTATGCCAATGTTTGTTTTTATTCACGATCTACACATTATTTCAAATTTGATGAATATTTTAATAAATTGGAAATTGTATCTCATGAAATGAATCTGAAACATATAGTCAATACTTCGAAGTGAATTGGTGTGGAAAAAAGATATTATAGGAATCTTCTTATCATTGTATGTGGAAATAATCTACCTACAAACCATATTATTTTACCGCTAGTATATTTTGATGTAATTTTGTATATGGATTGGATTTCTATTTACCATGTTAAGATTGACTGTAGAGATAAAGAATTTTATTTTCAGAAATCCTTTAAGTTTGTTTACAAGAACAAACTCTTACCATTGATAACATATGAGGAAGCTGAAAACTATTAAAATTCATTTTTAATGAATTGTGAGAAATATTTCATTTTAATTCAAAACTAACATTCCATCAAATTTATTTATATAGTTTTGTTATGTTTAAATTAGGTTTAAAGTTCAATTTGATATTTATTTTATATTGTAATCCAATTTTATCACTTTATTATGCATCACATTGAAATTTTACACATACACTTGTCAATCTTTTGATGGTTTTTACTTTTAGAAAACTCATTTTCTCTTCCTGACCACTGGGATTAATTTAAAAAAAATTACTAAAACTTTTATTTTTTATATTTGGAAGACATGATTTCTTATTTGAAAGTATATGGTACAAATTATTTAAATGGGAAACAATTATTTTTTGACACAATGAATAGTAAAATTGGTAATTATTTTTATTACCACAGTTGATGGTAAATCATGTAATTAATGTTAATAATAATGTTATAATAATATAAATATTTTAATACTTGTCCTAATAATATTAGATGAGTTATGGCCAACCGATACAATCCTTGGGTAGAAATGGTTCCCTTTGGAAGCAACTTGGATGTCATTAAGGCATATATAATATTTTATTTAATGTCATGAAGAAATGTCATAATCATGTCACTTATTACTAAAACAATTTTAATATTGTGTAATATAGGTGATATTGTTGATTATAAGTTTCCATTATAAATATAACAATATTAACAATATCATGGATATTTATTTACAATTTTCAGGAATAAATTATTAAAATTTATTAGTACACTATGATGATGTAATAAAATATTTATTAATGAAAGGAGAAAATAATTGATATTATAAATATTAAAATATATATTATGAGACATAATTTATGCCATAAATGATATTATTTTTCTGAATATGACATGTTATAAGTATTTTAAAATGGTTATTTATGCTTGTATTTTATTTAAATTCAATGAAGTGAATAGTGTAAAAATTGACAAATTTGATATTTTAAAATATAATTTTTTATAATTATTTAAAAATTATAACGCAAATTTTGATCAAAACTAATAATGATAATGTCTAAAAGTATATTATTTTTCCAATTATTTGAAATTGATCCCATATAAGTAAAATATATTTCCTCATAATATTTAAAATATATATACTGCAATTAAAATTATACGGGAATAATTAATGTTATACTGAAACGATGTAGTTTGAAAAAAAATAAATGCATGTCCACAAATTATAGGACGAGATTATTTCAAACTATTTTAATCATATAGTATATATATCTCATTAAGGATTTATTTGGATTAAAATCATAATTTATATTAATTTTATATGATAATAGTTTATAAAGGTGTTTCTCCCCTCTCCTATAAAAAGGTAACCTCTATTCTCTAATAATCACCCTTCATGAAGTTTTTGGGTTTTGAATGATCTAAAAAAATCCCTTAATTTAATAACTATATACTTTCTTGAGATCTTGTTTTATTCATAACAACTTTCTTATAGGTGTTATAGTATTCATCAAGAGCGACCAACCAATGAAGAGGTATTTTTTCTTCAAATATTTCTATTTTATTTCATCATCCACATCCTTTAAATATTATTTCTCCAAGATGAAAAAATAACTCTTGAATCCTATGTATACTGAGATTTTATTATGTTAATATCATCACATAATTCCATCTCCAATTTCATAAAATGGGAAATAAATATTCCATTCATGTGTGAGGCGGAAAACCACCTCTTGAACTAATATGGTTTGTCATTCTTTATTGTCTATCATGACTTGTTATAATGATAAAATAAATATTTATATATTATATTCATGAAATATTTTAAATCTAAAAGAATATTCTTTATATTGTTTTCTTACATTCACAGACATAAAAATGATAATGATGTTTGTGCATTTTTGTGAACTATCACCTACACGAAGTGATGTAAACTGGTTTTATTCCCAACAAAACATGTATGATATATAATATATATTTAAATGTTTTTTATAATGTTAATAATATTGTGATCATTATACAAATATCAAATAATAATTACTTTATTTCATAAATGACCAATGAAAAATGGAAAACGTTACTAGTGTGTATATACAACCTACTATATCCATGAATATAATGTTGTTTATTTTTCATACCATAAATAAATGGTTTGATTTAATAGTATAATCATATGTCTAAATGTAATTAATATTTCATTCGTATTATTTTTTAGATTAATTACATATGACTACATAGAAAATTTATATAAAAACATGTTCATATTCAACTTAACTATTGAATATAAAAAACACATTTTATAAGAACACAAATAATTATAACATGTTGAAAAGTGATATAAAAGGAATAATAATCAAGAAAAAGGTTCTTAGGGAGGTATAAATTAAACTATATTTTTTATTTATTATAATAAAAACTGTATAATATGAGCCAGACTCGGGTTAAGGGACTTCTTTCACAATATCATTTCATTGTGTCAAATTTTGATAATATAGACCAACTTATTTTATATATTTTATTATCCACCCCATTGACTATAAATTTCATTCAATTAATTTCAAAAGGGATCCTTTTATATGAATCATTTTAATTAATGAAAAAATGAATGTCATTTAAAATATGAAGATACAATGACATTTCCACCGTCATGACCATTATTTGATATTTAGCTTCCTCAAAAAGTCATAATTTTTTAAATAAATAAATTATTATGCATTTAATTTTTTTTAATGAATATCGTTTTGAGATGTTATTGATGTTATAAATATCATTAAATTATATCATATGATTGAAATGTTGAAATGTTATTTTTTATTATGTGTGTTCAGTGTGTTCTGATATGTTAAGGTTCTTGGAAATTGATTATGTATGTGGGTGGATTAGTGATAAATTGAGGGAAGGTGAGCCCATGATAGATTTACAGTGTATTTTATAATTTAATTTACTTAAAAGAATATATTTTTATCAATATATTTAGTTAATATACTATGATACCTATTCTAAATGTAACCAAGAAGGCTTCTCCCTATATAACTGTGAATGCTACAATGTATGTATGATTTTAATTCCACAATTTACCTTTATTATTTTTTATTTATAAGAATTTTTTTGAGTAATATTTTGATTTAATGAGGTATGATTAAGAATTTATTTGTTATGTGTGAAAATGTGATTTTTTTTAAATGTTTTCATGTGTTCCAAATATTCACGGAGAAACTCATTCATTCCTTTTTTTATATCCCTTTCAATGATTTTTGTTCTAATACCATGTTTTTTAATTGTTTTACATAGGGTATAATGTTGGTTAATTGAAATAATCATGTTAATATGATTTTTATCATGAAATGAATCCATGTTTTTATTCAAGGAGTATTATTTTGTGAAAAAAATGGATAGTGAGTAGAAGTGTCAACATTGTAATTGTTCAGTTGTTATATAATAATTATGGTCTAAAACAATATAACTATAATCCTAAAAATATAATCAATATGAATTGTTTACATAACACATGATTTTGTAATTTTTAATGATAGGGCCTTATAGTTTGTATCAGATGTCAGTTTAGATAACATTAGGGGTTATGATATTTTTAATATAATATCCATAATTGTTTGTTATTTATGCTAAAATAACAATGATATATCATTTAAAGAATAATGTGTTTCTTATTTATATTAAATGTTTTTCATAATGGTTTTCCACAAAGGAAACAGGGGAGCTGTACTGGGTTGACAACAGGAGGAAAATAACATTTAAAATTTACAGCCTGTGATGGTAAGAATCATAACTAAATAGTTTGTTGCGATGATGGAATATTTGAGACAGGTTATACATAGTGGTGCTATATATGTATGAGATCATCCATATCAACCATATAAGAACATTTATGTAGTCTATTATTTCATAAGACAACATCTCCCATCATTCAGAGGATCATCAGACCCTATTATAGGTGATGACTGATTTAATGAACTATATAATATTTTTGATGTTGTGGGGTATTCATAAATTAAAGGATATTATTTTTATTTATTGGTTTGATGGAAATGATGATCAGTGGTGATCTAGGGTTAAGAATATCAAGGATATTGAGGTGATTTATTATATTTATTGGGATGAATTCATAGATATGTTTCTTGAGAAATTTTTTCCTATGGTTATTCAACATAGGATGGTAAAAAAATTCCATCTAATTTAGGATATAATATGACTTTGTGGATTCATATGAATCAAAATTCATTAAACTGAAAATTTTGATCCAAATTTCATATAACATATTTATAGTAAAATAAATTATTTTTTACTCCGGATTAAAAGCAATGTATCGAAGTTTGTTGGATTCTTGTGAGTTTCAATGTTTTGAGAAACATGTTTTATGTGCGAAGAAGGTTGATATGGAGTTTTTTATGATGATGTGATATTTTAAAAAAAATAGAATACAGAGGTGTTGGTGGATGTTAAAAGTGATGAATTCTTCAAAAAGACTGATGGTATGAAATTAATATAACAGTTTCTGAAAACTATTGTAAATAAAAACTGGGGAATGACATTTGAATTCTGTAATGCTCTTTTGATGTGGTAAAATAGGACATAAGGCTCGTAAATGAAATAAAAAATATCTAGGTAGTGGGATATCAAAATAACATTTAAAGTAATTAAAACCATTTAATTGAAATGAAATGGGTCATTATTGAAAATTGTTTTCGATGAAAATATAAAACGATGGGAAGCATCCAGAATGTAAAATAAAGGTTTGGTGAAATCCATTTCAGATACTTCAAGTGATGTTGGGACATCAAATGAAGTGGTTTCAGGTAAACTATTTATTTAATTAGATTATGAAAATGTGTTATTTGATTCATGATATCTATATTCTATCATATTTGAGGCATTTAATTGTAAATTATATTTTATATCCCATAAAAGGAATCCATATATTATATGAAAAACACTTAGGGAAAATATCATGGAAAAAATATATTGTTAAAATTTTCATATACTTTCCTTTGGAATGAATCTTATGTAAAGGATTTTTTCCTCTCTTAGAGGTTTATGTTATTCATGGTATTGTTTGGCATTCTGTTTACCACGATATGATTGAAAATAGAGAACTTTTTTTTAGAAATAAATTAATTTTGTGTAAAAGATCAAACCCTTACCATTACTAACATTTCATGAAGCTGTATAACTAATAAAATAATTTTTCCAATGGAAAGTGGAAAATACTGCATTTTAATTCAAAAAATAATTTTTTTTGATTTTTTTTATATTTTTAGGTTATCCATTATTTGGTATTAAAGCGTAATTGTATTATGTTGTTATCACTTAATACAACTTTTTTTGTTTTGTGTAAATTAACATTGTAATTTGATATAAAGACATGTAAATATTTTGATGGTTTTTACAATTATAAAAACTTGTTTTCTGGTTATGATAATAGGAAATAATTTTAAATTATTTTATGAAACATTTTTGTTTTTAATTTTGATAATTTGAAACAATATTTGGAACAATATGGTACAAATTATGTATATAGGACCAAATTAGTTTTTGACATTATGAATAGTAATATTAGTAATTATTTTTTTTACCGCTGTTGAAGATAAATTTATTTATTAAAGGAAAAAATAATATTAAATATTATAAAACTAGAGTAATACTTGTAATAATATTATTTGACACGTTACGGCCGACAAAAATGAATATTTGGTCGAAATGGTGGCCTTTGGAAACAACATGGGTGTCATTATGGAATTTACAATATTTAATTTAATGTAATGAAAAAAATAACACAATCATGTATCTTCTTACCGAATCAATTTTAATATTGGTTTATATAATTGACTTATTTAACAATAAATTTTAATTAAGAATATGTAAATATTACATACATCGTGGTAATTTATTTACAATTTTTTCTAAATAAATAATTAATTTTTTATGACACAATGATGATGAAATTGTAGATATTTTAATGGTTAAATCAAATAAATGATAATATAAATACAAAAAAAATAATTTTATATTACGTAATTTATGAATTCCATGAAATATTTATATGAATATGACATTTTATAAGTCTATTAAATAGCTTTTTCGAAGCAATCTCAGTGTTTATATTTTATAAAATTTCAATGAAATAAATAGTTTAAAAATTGATAAAATAGGTATGTATAAAATGTGATAATTAATAAAATAATTTAAAAACTCTAAAAATATTAATTATAATGTGATTATAAAAAGTTAAAAAAGATCATCAACTGTCCGATTATTGGAATCTGATCCCATAAAAATAAAATTTATAGCCACTAAATATTTAAAGAGTTGGTGTCAATATTAAACTAAAAAAGAATAATTAATGTTAAACTGAAGACATTATGTTTAAAAAAAATAAATATAGTTTTACAATTATTTTATTGGAAGATTTCAAACAATAATATTATTATTTTAGATATATCTCATATTTGATCTTTTGGATTAAAAATTTTATTTATATTAATTTATTATTTTTAATGTTTCCAAGTGTGACCCTCCCATCTCCCATAAAAAGGTACACTCACATCTCTAATACCTACACTTCATAAACCATTTAGTTCGATAAAGATCCTCCCAAAACCCTTCCTAGAATACCACCTCACTTTCTTGAAGACTTAGTTTTGGCAAAGCACTATTCTTAGATGAGTGACTGTGTTTTTCAGGAGTGATCAACCAAAGAAGATGTATCGTTTTCTTTAAGTATTTTTATTTAATTTTTTCATCATATTATTTTATATCATGTTATTCCAATATGAATTAATTAATATATTATTTAAAATATACTGATATTTTATTACATTATTATCATCAGCTAAATCCATCTCCATTTTCATTATGTGGAAAATGATGAGTTCACTCATGTGTACGACGGACATCCGCCGCATGAACCGATATTGTTTTTTTTTGTTAAAATATATAAATATTGGTTATAATTATGGTATAAAGGTTTATATATGATATTAGTGACATAATTTTCAATTTTCAAAAATAATATTTCAATTATGTTCATACATTCCATAAACATAAAAATCAAAATTTCATTCATGAGTATGTGCGCACTATCACCTCTACGAAGCAATGGGAATTGTTATAATTCAATTTATAACATTTATGATATGAATTACTATATTTAAATAATTATTATGATGTAAATAATAATATTATAATAATGTAATGATAAAATAATTGTTACTTTATTACATTAATGATCACTGAAAAATTGAAAATGTTAATCTTGTGTATGTATGACCTACCATCTAGATTAATATATTGTTGTTCATTTTTCATACCATAAATAAATGGTGTTATTTAATATTATAATTTATTCATAATATTAATTATTATTTCATGAATATTATTAGGAAGATTATATACATATGAACATATGGAAAATTTACAACATAATATGTTCATTTTTGACTGAAGTACCAGTTATCAACAAAACGTCCAATTTGAAGATAAATTATTATATCATTGCAATAAGAGATATAAATATAATAATAAAATTGAAATTTTTTCTAAATCAAGTAAAAAATAACCTATAATTGTTATTTAGGATGATAATGAATGTACGCGATGATTCAGACTCGTGGTAAGGGACTTCGTCTCAATCTACATTCAATTATGAATATTTTTATAATATACACCACCTTCTTTTATACGGTTTATACACCACCTTATTAAATACGATTTATAATCAACACCTTTGAAATTAAATTTAATTCAACGGTTCTCTAAAGTAGTATTTTTATGCGAATAGTTTTACAAAATGAAAAAATTAAAGTTTTTTACACCAACGACGATAACGACATTTTTTTCGTCCTGATCATAATTTGATTTTTGGATTCTTCTATAAGAAGTAACATTAAAATATAAATAAATTAAATATTCCATTTACATATATTTTGGTATGGAATATGGGTCTGAAAAGGTATTTATTATTTCAATATCTATAAATGACATCTTGTGATCACAATGTTGAATTTTTTTAACATTATTATTGTTTTATGTGTTCTGATTATGTTATTGTTCATAGGAATTGTTTATATATAGGAGTGGTTCTACAATATACCAAGGGTGGGTGATCTTGTGATTTCTCTCCAATTCATTTTTTAATGATGTTGTGTTAAACTATTGGTTTTCTCTGAAGATATTTATGTAATATACTTTGATGGATATTCAAAATGTAACTCAGATGGTTTCTCCCTATGTATATGTAAATGCTACAATGTATGTTCGATATTTATGCCCTAAAATAACATTATGATTTATTATTTATATGATGTTTTATCAATAATATTATGATTTTTGGAGTTCAATCTAAGAGTCTATATTTTATAGGTGAAAAGTATGATTTGGTGTAGAAGTTATCATGAGTTCAAAATATACATGGTCTAATAGTTTCATTCCATATTTTATATCCCGTAGTGATCATTTTTTCCCATCTAATGTTTTCAAATGTTTTTCATGAGGTATATGGATAGTTAATATAAAATAATAAGTCATCTTTATTTTCCTCAACAAAAGAAACAATGATTTTTTTGAAAGTTTTTTATTTTGTGAAAAAATAGATAGTGTGTTAAAGTGTATACATCATAATTTTTGAGATATTATATATTATTTAGGGCCTCATTATCTAATTCTATTAACATGAAATGATCCTAAATTTGAAATATTTTATAAACTCAATATTATGTAATGTTTATGTTTGGGACCTTATAGTTTGTATCATAGGTCAGTTTAGATAATGTTATGGGTAAGGATATTGTTAATAGAATATCCATAAATTATTTTTTCATCATGGTCAACATAAAATGATATATAATTTGAATATTACCATATTTATACATCTAAGAAATTTTTTTAATGGTTTTCTATTGAGGTATCATTGCAGTTGTTTTGGGACGTCATTAAGAGGAAAAAATTATTCCAAATAAAAAACATATTATGGTAAAAATCGGAACTAAAAAGATTGTTACACAAACGCAATAGTTGACTCACACTATAAATAATGTTGGTATACATGCAATAGATCTGCTAGATCAAATATAGTTGAACATATCAGTAGGGGAGAATTTCATGAATAAATTTCCTCTATCATTTAAAGGATCATATTACCTAGTTCTAGATGAAGAGTGGTTTAAATAACTAGGATATATTATTGATGTCATGGGGTGTTCATACCATCAAAATGTAATTTTTTACCATTTTTATGGTGAATCGGATCAATGGTCATCGATGTTTAAGAATAAACGGGACAATGAATGGAATTATTCTCATTATAGGGATTAATTTAGAGGTATTTTTCTTGATGAAAAACATCCTAAGATATTTTTACTTATCATGGAAAAATAAATTTTGTAATTGAGGCCAGAGAATAACATGATTGATACTTAGGAATCAAAATTCACTCATGTATCAATGTATACATAAAATCTCATAATAGATATTGATAGTAAAATAAATAACATACATATAAGATTAATTCCAATGTTTCTATAAAAATTTTATTCTCATGGGTTTGAATGTTATGAAAAAAATTGTTGATGTGAAGTGAAGGTATTAATGGACCTCTCTAAAGATCATATTTTCTTTGAAAAATGTCAAAATAATAGTTCATGCTGGAAGGCGAAAGGGGTTATTTCTTCAATAATGTTTTTTGGAATAAAATTTAAGATTTATGTTTGGGAAAATTGTGGTAAATAGAACCCTAGTTAATGCCTTCAGAATTTTTTAAGTGCATCTAATGTGAAAAAATGGTTCATAAGGCTTGTAATATCTGTAAAAAATAACATGGTAGTGGAAAGACAATAACTAATTTACAGTCAGTAATTTTTTTTGTACAATGATATGTTTTTCAATAAAAATGTGTGTCCAAAGATGAGAACGAATAATGGGAAGCATCGATATGATAATTAGAATGGTTTTTTGAAATACATTGAAACTACATCAGCAGATGTTGGGCCATCAAAAGAAATGATATCTAGGGAAAAAATATTCATATTTTTCCAATGATTTTTTGATTTAGGTTCTATAAATTCTTCCATTTCTGATAAATTTTCTATGAAAATGAAAATTATACCTCATGAATTGAATCTAGAAAATATGGTAGAAACACATGGGAGAAACTTTTAAGGAGAAAGGTTATTATATAAATATCTTTGTCTATTTATGTGGAAATAGTCTACCTATAAACCATATTATTTTTACTCTTGCAGAGTTTAATGTTATTCTTGGTATGGATTGGATTTTTGTTTGCCATGCTATGATAGAATTTACATTTAAATATTTTTCTTTTCTGAATGATTTTTTGTTTTTTTACAATACCAAACCCTAACCATTATTAACATACTAGGAAGCTGGTAAATTATTAAATATGGAAATGAATGTTACCATAAAAAAATTGTTGAAAAATGTAACTATTCATATTACTGATGTTTATGTACTAAATAACTCCCCTGAAGTTTTTCCTAATGAGATTCATGGTATTATACCTGATCAATAAGTTGTATTTATTATTGACTATGTTCATGATTCTAAGACAAGATCAAAACAGCCATATCAAATTGCTCAATATGATTTTTTAGAGTTATAGAAAAATTATACAAGTTGATAGGAAAATGATTAATTTATCCAATAACATCAACTTTTGGTGATCATGTATTGTTTGTCAAAAATAAATATGGTTCAAAAATACATTGAATTGATTATATATCCCTATATAACATCACTGTTTAAAATAAGTATCTTGTTTCTCATATCAATGATTTGTTTGATAACATCCAAGGTGCACTGACTTTTTTAAGGGATTACATTCGGTTGGGGTACCATCAATTGAATGTAGAGGAATTAGAAATTTCAAAGACTGTGTTTCATAGATGATATGGCCATTATGAATTTGTAGTTGTTTTTTAGGGATAACTAATGAACATGATTTACTCCTGGATCTTATGAATATACTATTATTTGAGGCCATGGATAAGTTTTTGGTTATGATTATTAATTATTATTTTTATATTATATAAGAAAATAGAAGCATGAAAGTAATCTAAGGGTTGTTTTGAAAACATTAAACGAAAATAACCCGTATGTGGAATTCAGAATGTTTGAGTTTTTATTACAACAAATATCATTTAATGGACACATTTTCTCCAAAGATGGAATAACTATAGATCATGGTACTGTTTTTTAAGAATTTAAAAGACACAAAATATAAAAAATATTCAGAGTGTTTTTTGTTTATCGGGATATTACGGGTTGCTAGTTTAAAAAAATTCAAAGATATCTAGCACACTGACTATAATAACTCGAAAAAGGTTTTATCTTTATCTAAAAAAAATGTGATGATTTTATCAGGAATTGAAAAAAAACATGGGTGATTCCTCTAGTATTGTAATTACCTTCTAGAAATGTTGAATTTTTTATCTCCAATGATTCTTATTTTAATTGACTTTGTTGATTCATAATGTAGAATGATCAACTAATTTCTTATGATTCACTAAAGTTGAAAACAGATGAATTAAATGGAATTCCAATTAGAACTTATAGAAAAATTTCTTCCAAATTAAATAATTATATTCTTGAATTGATGCTTGTTAGTTAATCATTTCATATTAGGCGGAGAGATAAACCCAATAAGGGGTGTTTGAAACCAGAAATGTATTGTCTTTTAAGGATTTTTAAATTTATTGTTTTTCTAATTATAATTAATAAATTGTTTCCTATGTAAATTGGGAATGAATACCCATATAATTGATCCAAGAATAGAATTAATTGACCATCATTGGTTATCATTATTTTTACATTCAACTATATATATCCAGCATGTGGTGTGTATATGTTAAATTGGATATTGACTGAATGTGTATATAGAAACTGATATCGAGTTATGTATAACTTTATTTGGGAATCTAATTTAACTGGTCCATATATAATGATAAAATATCCATATCTGTTTTTGGTAAATTTCATTATGAGATAACTATTAACTAAAATCAAAATTACAACATATTGGGTTTTTCACAATATATTATGGAATAAATTGTCTTTAAATAGGACTAGTTTTCATATATTATAAATAAGTAATGGTTTAATGGACGTTAAAAGAGAACTTTTCCATATTAATTTGTTGTGTCAGCAAAATAAATTTCCATGTACCTTTAATAAAATGTTTTACTATATGACTGGTACAATATATTTTAGTACACTTGGATATATGTGTAATGTTAAATTTTAATTGATGTAATGAAATTTATAAAAGAACATTTTTCATGATGATAACAAATACCCTAGTGTGAGTGTTATTCAAAGAGTTTCCTTAAAAATTACCTTGAATAAGAATGTGTGTGTCACTTGTCGGTCATAGTTTAATTCATATATTATGTTAGCCTAATCTGTTATATAGTTTATCTAATTAACTATTAGTGGGTTAACCAAATTTTATTATATCTACCTCATGCTAGTGAAGTGATTTCTAGGTTGTGGGTAGTACCCTTGACAATTAAAAATATTTATAAAAGCATACATTGATTTGTTAGGGATATGCAGTGTCATTCCTATGCCATTTGTGATTGTGTATCACTCTTTTTATAGAGTTTATCCTCTAGTTTACTGGAGGTCATGAAATATGTTAAGAAATGTTAGATATATCAATATCATGGATGTTTGAGTTTAATGTATCTATCATGCATAGGGTATGGTTGTCCATTTGGTTTTTCATGTTATTGTAATTTTGTTGATGTAGAACACAATATGTCATCATTCAGGTTAATAGGATTCTGGTTTATCCTGATCCCCGATGGATCATTTTGTAAGATATCTCATACCCTAAATTTGCAGTGATTTAGGTCATGTGAACCAATTTAAATGGTATTTCCTATTGAGATAAGGTAATTATAGGGAAATGCATGTTTCCGTATGTGATTATCATTGATTTAAGAAATGGTGCAACATGGTAGGGGTGGTCTAGGGAATGTCATGAATTCTATAGTGGGATTGATATATAAGATAACATAAAACATATACTTATTTTAGGTCAATTATTATTTTAAATGGGCATCTAGTTCTGGATGATTGCATTTATGGGTCACAGTCGAGGTATAACAACTGTTCTTGAAAATAAAACTGAGTTATTACATCATTGGGGATGATCATGAAAAATAATAAAATGTTTTAACACCATATATTTGAATATGAATCATAGAATTAATATATATTAATACTTAGGTCTAAGGGGGTATCTTGGGAGAGAATAAATTGTGTGGTTTTTTGGTGAATTTTTTTGTAATGTTCTTCACGAATCAATAATGATTTAGATAAATGGTGTGTGATACTCCATAAATAATTTCAATTTGTGATTGTTTTTTGATGTGGAATCCTCAATTTATATTTTTGGTTGGATTTTTTAGTGTCATGAGTTTTTATTTATTTACTCTCAGATGTATGATCTGGGTTGGGCAGTTGGGACAAAATTCATCCATTTTGTATTGAAATTAACATATCATGGGCTACGAAGAGAGGTAGTGTTATAGTTACATAATAGAGTGGATTCTACAAATATAGGAAGTGGTACGATTATCATTGGATATTAACTTATATAATGTGAGATCATGTAAATGTATGGTCTTTTTTGGGATTCTCTTGGGGGAATAGTTAGGTAATTTAATAGGTATAGGTGGTTACATCATGCTTTCTCATTGAATAATAAGTTTTTACTAAAAATATCATCCTGCTAAAAATCAATTTCATTTTTGATCGTAAAATATATTTTTTGACCCAAGTTATAATATTGATCATGATGTGTCGAAGCTTTTGATATGGAGTAATGATGTTTTTTTTGGGTTTTAGAGAACAAATATGAGTTAAATAGGATAAACATCCACTTACCAATGTTTTTTTCTCTATTTTTGTAGGGTTAAATGAAATTAAATTAAGATACATATGTGAAAATCAATGGATTCATATGTTAATGAAGGGTAACAAAAATATTTCATATGATATTGTGGGTTAAATTTGGGTTTTCCTACGATAAGAAATGGTAATTGGATTTTTCTTATGTTTGTAAAGGATAACATGGTTTTACAGTATGTTATTAGAGGGTACCATAATGATTCATTATGTTACAAAATAATATCCCAAACTTTTCTAATGTTAATATAATGTGAATTTAATTGTTATTATATTATTTTACAATATCATAGTTTGAGATTCTAATTAATAAATTTCATCAATGGATGAGTATAATCCTAATTGAGCATATTTAGATGTCCTCATGATTCCTATGAGTGTAATGACATCGTGATTTGGAAGTAAGGACTCCATAGGAGGTAGAGATGAGTATTTCCATAATGATTTGGCTAGAGGTGGTTCTACTTATATTAACTACAATAATTGGTTGTGGTCATTCAGAAAATGTATCTTAATCTTCCTTAGAAAGGAATCAGACCTTGTTCAGGGGTTTTGTGTGATATTAATGGAGGATCCATTATTTTTTATTATAATGGTTGAGGAATAGACATCCATTTTGATTTAGAATAAGATATTGATATCATGTAATGGGATGATGATTCTCTAATGTGTGTGGTGTAACCACACCAAAATTTATTCAATGGAATTTCCCATTTAATAATTATGTCCAACAAAAGCATAAAAATCACAGAGAATAAAATATCGACATTATTATCATAAATTATTAATAAAATAATATTTATTTAAATAATTTAATGAACAAATACATATTTCATAATAATATTCCCATATTAATATTATTATTTCCATTATGAATACTAATCATGCAGTTTGAATAGTTTCCTCACCTTATAAAGTATAAATAAAATTAATTTATCTTATAAATGATAATATGACATAATTAAATCATACTATAAGTAAATTGGTGTTTTAAAAATGATAAATTATGTATTGGTGTATTTTTAATATAAATGATTATATAATATATTTAATTAATATAATGATGTAATATATTTTTTTAATAAATATTTCAATATATTATTATATATTTACTTATAATTAAAATATATTTTTATGTAACCATAATTAATTTTTCAAAGGGATATAAAATCGATTAAAATATTTAAATAAACATTTATGAATAAATGATTAATTAATTTAAATATTTATTTATAATATTTAGAAAATTATTTTCATAAAAATAATTATATTTTTACATCTAAATATAGAAATATATGATGGTTAATATTTTTGTAATTTTCTTAAATATTTGAATTTTTTGTGGACAATGAAGCACATAAATTTACATTATAAGCTAAAAATATGATTTTTTGAGTAATGGAAGAAATATGGATGATGTAATCACGTTTAATCCAAAACCATCAATTGTTATATACTATATTTAGTCATTATAATAATTTTTTTAAGAGTATTGAGACAAAATATTAAACTAATAAATAAAATAATAATAAATACTCCTCTCATCCATAATAAATACCAACCATCACATCCTCTTGTCCTAATTAATCATGATCCCTATATCTAGTATAAATTATACTTAATATCCTGCCCAAGTCTCTTCCCCATGTCCATGAAATTTTAGTCAAATAAAATTTCCAAAAACAATTTTGTTAAGGTGGTTTTCAAAGAGACAACTATCGAGATGTTAAATCATTAATCCATCCATTTTAATTTAATTGTTTTCTTATCATATTCTCCCTTACCATACACAAATCTGCATGAAAAATTCCTTATCATATATATAAAATAATATTGTTGTTTTAATGAAATATCCATCATCAAATATATTATTTATTACATATTTAAAAAAAATAAAACATCATTTATATTATATTGATTCACCGCCTTTGTGGAAAAATATTATTCATTTTTCTATATCATCTATAAATATTGTTCATTAAATAATTAACATGGATAAAATATATTTTAATATATATATATTATCTTTTTTAATGTTATAGAACAAATTGATATAAGTAATATTAGATAGAATGAAACTAGTTCATGAGGGTCTGAAAAACAATAAAAACTGAACATTTATCATCATTATTTTATCAAAGTAATAATTCTCATAATATACAACCTAATGATATATGATAACATTTTAATATATTGAAGTGAGTAAACACCAATTAATATTAATTATGTAGAATTATATTCCTGGAACTCCCCTAGTTCATCATAACATAACTACCCATAAAACAATGAAAATTAACGCTCTTATGACGATGGAATTGAACTATATAACTCCACAAAATGCCCCCGCAATGAAATTAATTATATATTAATAAATAGAATATATGTATATGATTTTATAAATTAGTATATCATTATCTCAAAAAAAATTCCACAAAATTATGTGCAAATGATTAATGTATTCAGACATAAGGATGGAGGATTCTTGAACCCACCCCCTTTCTTTAGATGAATTTAATTTCAAGAAAAATTCATTGTTGATATTATTTAAATATCCCTAAAATATAATCTCATTGTTCATACCATTTTTTTGTAGATATACAAGTTTCAAATAGGATTTTAAGATACATAAAAAAAATTTCATAAAAATAAATCCTTCCATAACATATCATGATTCTTCTTGAGTTATTTCTTCATCAATATAAAATAATGATTCTTAACCAAATATGATCCCAAAACATTTCCATTTTAGTACACAATGTATATTAATTAAATAATAGTTAATTAAATTAGGGTTAATGAAACTATTATGAAACACATTCCTGTACATATGATACATAATTATATTGATTGATATACATTCTTTGAGGAAACCATGATTATGTAAATGTTATGTTTTATTGGATCGAAACCACAATAAATAGTCTTCCAATGCATTTTGTAACTAGATGTATCTCATGTTACAATGTGGATTATGAATGAACATTATACTATATATTTTACAATGATTTTGTTATTATTATTTGATTATTTTTTTTATTAACATTATTCTATATTTGTTCACAACAATGTTTTCTATATTCCCATTAGGAAAAGATATTTAATTTTTATTCATGTACACATTCCAAGACTTTATTGAATTCATCCCTTCCTAACCATTATGATGATACTAGTAATATTATATTATTTACATATTTATTCTCACCTATGATATACTGATTTATTTCATTTATTTCTCCTCTTTCATGGATTTTTTCTCACCCATTTCATTTATATATATCATAAGTTCCTTATATGTACAATTGAGAAGATAAAAATGATAATGATTAATTATAAGGATTAAAAAAAATTAAGGATTATTATGTAAAAGTTATATATGACCTTAATTCTTCCATGACACCAAGAATATAGGATCCTAGTTTTTTAACTCTACTTTGTTTTAAATCATTTAAATGATGAAATGATCTTGTTTCAAATTTTATGTTTTACATGGTTGATATTAGAAAATTGTTTAAATATTTGGGGATTTAGGATCTGATAATGTTAGTGAAAACCATTAATATAAAATAAGTATATATAAAAAATCTAATACCCAATGATTTAGAAATGGAAAACTATGGGTACCATAAAAGAGTTTACTTGATTATGAAAAATAATAAATTTATTATTCTTTGTTTAAAAAATATTTAAAAATTATTTCAATTTTAAGAATTTTTAAGAACAAGGACAAACCATTCCAACAACCAATTTGATGGAAAATTCAAAGACTATCCAAATGATAATCACAATTCCGTTCTATTTTGACTTAAAAAACATTTAAAGTGTCATTCCAAACTATCAATTTGATATGAACAATAACATGAACCATATTGAACATAATTCATCACCCAAAAAGATAAATCTATCCTTTTATTAATTTATAATGAAATTACCACCGATGTTTATTCAAACATATGACCCACATTTCGAGTAACAAATGGTGAACTCAGTATATAAGATCTTTTCTATAATCCACTAGTATGAGAAAGATAAAGTAATTATTACTTCATGTATTTTAGAAGCTGAATCCAATCACTGTGTATTAAAAAACACAATGTCAAATGATTAAATAGAAGATATTCACTATGAATAATATGTAATAATATTTTTTAATAAGTATTTCCAATAAAATATAAAACAAATAATTAAATAGGAATTCATAATGTTGAATAAAAAGGAAGGTTAATTTTTAATGGATACAGATGAATGTTACATAATGCATGAAATATAATCCTTCGGTTTTGTAATCTAATATGATATAAAAATAGATGGATTATTTTATAGTTTAAAGAAACAAATTATAAAGACTCTAGTTATCCTAGACATCTGAATTTATAAGGAAATGGATTGATGAGATCTCATGGTCGAGATGCAGTTCAATGAATGGTCCCATGGTTATGGAGATAAGATGATGATAATGGAGTTTCATGTTTGTGTATCAAATACAATAGGATGAAAAATTATCCAATTATCCTTCATCCAAAAATAAGGGGAGAAATTCCACAAAAATTTCTTCAATGAGATGAGGAAATAATTCTATTGTGGGAGAGAAGGAAACTAAGATCATGAATTTCTGTAAAACACGAAGAAGATAAAAAAAATATGATGGTGGAAATTAGTGAACCTCCTAATGCACCATATATGGTTCAATTCTTCATATATAGGGATCAATGGAATTATTCAATACAGTACAATAAATATGGATTCCATTAGAGAAATCTTTATCAGTTTCCCCCAAAGAAAAATGATGAAGGGAATTATTATTCCATCACTACTGGTGAAGTGGAGAATAAAAATTAATTCATTCAATATGTACATAATATTCTCTTAATAGAAGAGTATTAAAATTTTATTGTAGCTCTAGACATTCTATTATATGATGTGTCATTTCAAGAACAATTGGATCAAATCCCTAATAGCTTAATGTACAGTTATTCTTAAAAACACCTAATGGTCTAATCATTGAATCCCATGTGTTTTAATCTTCCATAATTAGTGTTTGTTAAATGATTCTTCTAGTGAATCTCATAACTCTAACCGTATTAAATTTTGATGCTATACTTGGAATGTATTGGCCCTCATTATATTATTCATATATCTTGTATTATTATATATAAATATTATTTTATATTTCAAACCATCCAATTCTCCTAAAAAATGTAAGGAAGATGATGAATATGATTTGGAAAAACCCTTAATGGTGTGGGTGTTTATACCCAAGGAAAAACAATATCTGGACCAAATGGGATTATTGATGGAAATAATAAATCTTGATGAAATTCCAATTAATAGAGAATAAACTAATGTATTTCCTAGTGAGTTAAACAAACATCCCCTGGATCTTGATGTAGTGTTATCAATATACCATATACATAGAGACACTCCAATCTCAAAATTTCACTGCTTTATGGAACCTATCATACAATATGAGATATAAAATTATCTGAATGATAATTTGGAAAAGGTATTAATATGCCATATTGAATAACATTATCATGAATGAGTTCCCATTTTAATGAAAAAGTATTGATCAATGTGTCTATAGTTAAAATAATGAGGGCTCAATATGATCACCATAATTATTATGAACCATCTTTTAAGGGATGATGACTTATTCAATAAACCACATGGAGCTCAGTACATTTCAATTATAGATATTCATTCCAGATATCATCAACATATGGTGAAGAAGGAATATGTTCAGAAAACATCTTTTCAAAAAAGATATGGGAACTATGAGATCATTGTAATTTCCTTCAGACAAGGTAGTTCCCATGAAACATTTCTAGATTGTATTAATAGAGTCTTTACATAAAATATTGAAATTTTTTTGTTTATTTTATCAATTATATTAACATATACTCCATTATAATGGAGGAACGTAAAAAATATATATATGATTTTTTCTAGGGAAATTGGAATGGAAAATTTAAATTCCATTTTTTGAAGGGGTGACATTTTTATGTGGAAGGTCACAATCATGGGTAACATGAACGATTTAATGGAATATATGTGGACCCTAAAAATTGAATGTAAATTAGGAATGATTGATACCAACTAGTTTCACAAAAATATGTAGTTTTCTTAACATAGGTTTGTACTACAAATGGTTTATGTTAAATTTCTCACAATTTTATATACTACTATCAATGTTAACATGGATAGGGGTAAATAATTTATAGACATATTAATGTGGGGAAATATTTAAGGATCTCAATAATAGGCTAATAAATGCACATGTAATGGAACTACAAACATAATGAGAAGTTTTTTGTCATATAATTATTCATCAAATAAATCCTTCTATTGTGTACTCATGTATAATGATAAATTGAAATCCTATATCTCGTGAATATTTATGATCCATGAGATGAACTACTCAATGCAACATTATTAGTTATAATTTATAATTTTGAACTTGTGTATTTTGGTGTCACTACTTATATGGTGGGATGTGTAATATATATACAACTCACAAGTGTCTAAAGTATATATTAACATATATGGAGCACAATATGATTAAAATATGATGGTAATTGATATTAAATGACAATGATTTGTCTATTCCATACCATCCAGAAAAGGAAAACAGGGTAGTTGATCCTCTTATTGTCAAAGAATGTTATACTCTATCAATGATGATGATTGACAGAGACCCTATCATTATGGAAATAACAATGATGGATATTCAAATAATAATGGAACTAAATAAATCCAATATTTCACAAAATATTTCCCAACCATCTATCTTGGAGAAAATAAATGATTTGGATCCACAAAAGAATGAGAAAGAAGTTAAATAATGGAATCTATATTAGGTAAAACTCAATGATAATGGTATAATCCTATTTGAAAAATAATTTTTCTTCTTATATCACCTGCGATGAAGAAGGATCTATTGGATAATTATCATATATCTTTTTTATCAATCCATATAGTATATAATATAATATAACACAATATTTGAAAAATATTTTGGATATACAACATGAAAAAATTTATTATTATGTACTTTTCATGGAGCATGATATGTAATAAAGAAAAATAAAAAAAACTCTATATAGATGATGTAACCATTTTCTATACCCACATGAAAATGGGAGTACATCACCATGTACATTGTCGGTGTTCTCTTAAATACATCCACAATATATAACAGAATAATGGTACTAGTTGATTGATCGCCTACGACATGACAATTTATTTTTATTTTGGAATATTTATCACTTGAACAAATGTCAGGGTTATATATGATTTAAGTACTGAGGAAGCATGGGGTTCCACATATGATTATATCTGATCTTCATATATGGATCACATATATATTCAAGAAAAATATTAAATATTTATTTACTAATGAATATAATTTCCACACTACCATTCAACCCTAAACTGATGGCCAATCCTAAAGTGTTACTCATTTGCTTGATGACATGGTAAGAGAATTATAAATGGAATTAAAAGTAATATGGTATCAAAATATACCATTGGTTGAGTTCTCTTGAAAAATTTTCATCCATTCATTACAATGGATACATAACAAGACGTGTATTAGAATAGATTTATAACTCATAAATGTTTGGATGACATTGGGGAATGAATGTAACATGGACGTGACATAGTACTAGAGAATATAAATAAGGTCATTATATCTAGAAACATTTAAAATATTATCAGTCATAAGAAATGATTTTTTATGACATTCATCAAATGGATTTTGAGTTTATTGTTTGGGGAAATTATTTATTGAACCCTAACATGTACTAAACATTGATGTGTCACAACATGAGAATAACATTTCATATAAGAAAGAACTAGTGAATATCGTAGACTGTAGAGATAATGTTTTTGGAAAAATAGACTCTCCTTGAATTTTTTTTTATTTGAGATATTATTATGAAGATGTGACATCATAATGTGATGACGGAATGAAAGAGAAGTAACCCCTCCCTTTCCTATAATAGTTTCTAAAATGACATTTTTATGATGAAGTTTCATAAGTGGGGATATAATAATCCAAAATTGTATCCATATAATTTACCTTTAAATAATTATTTCATAAAACACATACCTAACATAGACAACCCAATAAAACATTATTCTCATAAAGTAATAATGAAATATGAAGCTTTTATAGAAATTATGGAACCTATAAAATTTAAAGAGTAACCCAACTGTTGGAAAAGTAATATGACCTTAAATAATAATTATCCAGTTGTCGATTAGTATCTTTCCCTTTGAGAGTATGGATAAAATATATCTATTTTTGAAATGAAAATTTTATATAATTATATCATGTTATATGTAAATAAGATTTTATTAATTAAAAAATAAGTATTGGTTATATTGTAAAACATAAATTATTTTTTAAAATTTTATATTTAATATTAATATATAGAATGAAATTATGATTCAGAAAATAGATTCATAAATTAATATTATGTTATAGAATAATTATAGGATAAATCTATTACAACATAATAATTTTTTCAAAGGGTCATAATGTTAATTATAATATTAAAATATGTATATTTCAAATAAAATAATATATTTTAAGAAATTAAATTATGAAAAATGAGAAAAAAAATTCCATATAACTGATTTATTTTTGGAAATATAAATGTGAAAATATGGTCAGTGTTATTTTTGGTATTTTTATAAATTAGTTGAATTTTTAGTGAATGGTGAAATATTGTTATTTATTATATAAGCTAAATTCATTAATTATTGAGTCATGGATGATGAAATAATGTTGTAATCACACAATATCCCAAACATTCCTTCAATATGTATTTATTTAGTATTTAGAATCATCCATAATAATACTACTTATCCAAATTAATAACCAATAGAAAATAAAAAACCCCACTCTCCTCCCCTACAAATATGACCCCTCTTCACCATTTTGTAATTTCACCATGTAATACATGAAGCTTCCCAATATTATAGCCAATTAATTTTCCAAGTATATTTCTCATGTCCAATAGCTTATGGTCTTAACAAAAGGAAAAGCAATGGTCCTTAAGGATTTTTTCAAGGAGACACCATTAATGAGGTAAAATCCAAGTTCCATAATTTTTCATTTATTTTTTTCTTATTCTCGCCTCATCTCCCATATAAAAAGTTCAAACAAAATTGTAATATAATATATATTCTATATTTTTATTGTGTTTTTATTATATACAAATTATAATATATTTCATTTAATTTTTTTATATACCAAAAAATGTTATTCGTGATATGTCGATTCACAATCTTCATGGATAACAGGTTTTCATTTCTCCATTACAACATTCATGGCAGGTCACAGAACTATTATGGATAACTATATTTTAATATCTATGTTTTAACTTTTTTAATGATATAAATCTAAATAATATACTAAATATTAAATAAAATGTATCTTGTTTATGTTGTTTATAAAATCCCTAAAAATATGCGAAACATTTATCATTATTATTTTATCAAATGAATAATCCTTAAAAAATAAATCTAAATGATATAACAGAGTATTTATACCTTTTAATTTATATTTGTAACAATTGATTTCACTTCTAGGGAATTAATTGAAAAGAACTTCTACTATTATGCATTACTAAAATGACAATGAAATCATGAAGATGAACTCTCTCGAAATTAAGAAATTGAAATATATGACTTAACAAAAAGGAAATTAATGAACATATTAGAATTATAAAAAATAAAATACTCTTAGAATAAATTATGAATTAATTCATCAATAATTTAATATTATTATCAATGAAAATAAGTACAAGTGGCGAATGCATTCGTACATAAGGTGAGGGGATATTTCAGACCGTCTCTATTTCACTGGATTATTCCCCCTTCATGCCAAATTTCATTTTAGATACTCATTTCATAATCGTAAAATAAAATTTCATTTTTCTTCTATTTTATTTTAATGCATAATAAAAACTCCAATATAATTTTATGAAAACATCCAAAGATTTCCCAAAAGTGTTATTATTTCCAAGACACATCTTCATTACATTTGTGTTATATCTTCTTCCCTAAAAAATTGATGATTCCTATACAAAATATGTTTTTATGTATATTCCAATAATAAACCCTATATATAATTATGAAATCATAATTTTTGAAATTTTGATGAAACATTTTCATTTAAATAGGTTTATTCATTATATTTTTTGATATATGTTCCATTCCACATGCAAGATTATGTTATTGTTATGATTCTACGGGTGGGACCATAATTATATATCTCTCCAATTCTTTTGACATTGTCTTTTATATTATGTGATAATGTGTATTATGCTTAAACATGTTGATAGATTTATTCAGAGTTATGATGTTATGATTATGAACCTATATTATTCAAGAATATGATTCTAGGTTAGTTCCATATAATATTTAGTATTTCAAAACTATGACATAATGTTTCATTTTTATGAATTTCATCATTACATTCCATTATATAATTTTTTCCCTCATGATAAATATGATTAACCTATGATTATGATATGAATGTGATGTTTATTAACACCAATGTAAAAATTATTCATGTCACCTATTTATTAGCTTTTTGATATTTTATCTCTCACCTTTCTTGGATATATTTCCATCGATTCTAATTTGTACTAAAGATGACAAAATCCTTAGAAGAAAAAACATGATGGATTTCAAAAAAAATTATTTAGTATTTGAATATTATATATGATATTAATATTCCCAATACAATATTACCTTGAATCCGGATTTTTGTAACAATATTATGTTGATTATCATTTAAATGAGTTAATATTAAATTAACAAAAATTATGGTTTCAATATGTGCAGATATAGTACATTTGAGGCCATCCTAAGTGATCTGATTAAAATATGAAAGTATTCATTGAACAGAAATTCCAACGGTGTGGGGAACCATGGATCAGAAATTTCATTATAAGACCATCCCAGTGGTAGGGTGTTCCATGAGATAGATAATATTAATTGATGAATATATTGGTGTCTCTAGTTGAAATGATCTATAGATAATCATATATGTGGTAAATTAAGAACTTGAGTGTCAAATTACGTTCAATCAGTCTCATGTATTGTGTTAAGAGAACCACTTTTGGGGAACAAATGGAGGTAAAAAATGGAATGCTCAGATTTTATACAATTTGGATGACCATCATTTGATGGGGATTTTATTTATGTCCACTTTGAATTAAAAGAGGTAATGAATTATATGGTTGGTAGGTTTCATGATGGAATGTTCCCAATTATTAAGGAATTTAGAATGATTTTTTCTTCTCAATCAAGTGGATTGGGATGTTTTTTAAAAAATTAATAGAATTGAAAAGAAGGATTTTGAGAACCATAATGTTATTTTATGAAATTTAGGTCCCTATATGGGTATCGATAGATTGTATAAGCCTCAAGTGAATCAAATTTCAAAATCCTCATTTTTTAGAAAAATGAATGTGTTATAGGTAAGCACATGGTTAGTCTAATAATTTCTTTCCAACAAATTTTGAATCCTAAGTGTTACGGACCATGTTTTTATTTTATTTTTGATAGGGGCCTTAGATAACCGTTAAAGTTTTTTCATATTTGAATAGGGATACACGTGGCATGTATATTTTTCCCCAATCCATTGACTTTACTATGAAATGTTGGTGTGTTTTAGAAAGTTAGTCAACTTGTTTTGCACATGGTCTTCCTAAATGTTCAACAAAACCATGCACCTAAATGAAAGGGGAATTTTTTTCCATCTCTATTATATTTTCATATACCCCTTTTTCTTCATCATTCATCAAGGAGATCCCCCATGACCCCCCCCCACTTCTTTCATTCCATTATTGGATTCATTTTTTATTATTGGTTAGATTTGAATGTATTTTCCTATGAACATGTGCAATCAGTGAGTCTATCTATCTTCTATTAAGAATCTTTATTTTCATTATTTGATAATTTCCTTGCACAAATAATATGTGTTCTGACAAATTTGAAATGTTTTTTATCATTATTTTCTTCTATTATTGATAAAATCTTGTTTTGTTACCTAATGGGTGAAAAGTATAACATATTATGAGTTTTTTCATCATTATTTTACCTAAAATTCATGCCATTAATATTTTTTCCATTGAGATAGTTTATAATAATTTTAAAATTTTCATCTACAAGTATAAATGCTTTCAATTTTTCTCATAAATATATCACAAAAAATATTATAATACATGATTTAACTATAGGAAGTCAAACCTCATCAATGACCACCCAATAGTGTGACATTGGAAAAAAACCCATGTAAACCATTATTTTTTATAGCTCAAACACACAATAGTTAAGTTTAAATATAAACATAGTTACAAATCATGTAATTTTTCTAAATGTGTAATAACCACCCATTTTGGTTTTGGTATGTGAATTAAATTATAGACCATTTAAATTGACTATGAATATTTTTTAGGTCAACTAATATAATTTTATTTACCTAAGGTGTAAAGGGAAAAATATACATCCCTATTATTTTATTATTTTTTAACTCATTAAATGATGTTGAATAACATACATATTATATAATATACATACCTTATCAAGAAACTATTTGATAAAACTATATGATTATATTTTAATTTCATAAATGGCCTATATATAATTAGTTTACTTGATACTAGGACTTATAACATGAATGAATTCGATTCCATTTTTGTAATTCCAAATTTATTATGATTTATTTCATTGGGAAACATGTAATATTAAAATATATGTATTGATGTTGTTGAATTATGACATCATTTTCAATGAAGGATTATTCTTAATCATGTACATGGAACTAAAATTGTTATAAAATAAATTTTAAAATATTAATGAATGGCCTTGACCCTATATTTATTACTCTGTTAACATGTTCTCTTTTATTATTATCCATGATCCTATTAATATAATTAGTTTGCTTATGGATATAGTTTGGGCTACCACATTTATGAATTGGGGTATAATTTTGAAATCCATGTGTGCACTCAATGAATTCCACAATATTTATTTATGTTAATTATATTAGATTATCTTTCATTGGATTTTGGAAGCATCTTACATTCATGAATCTAACTTCATGATATTGATGATTCACATAAAAATTTCATAAAAATTATAATTTTGTGGACATGATCAGAAGACGTGTCCTGATTTCCTATGACACTAAAGACCTCAAATTATTTTCTTTTATTACTTTAAATTATATACCAAGACTACATTATATTTCCTCCTCGAGAATGATTTGATCACTTTTAAATTTTTAATTCCTTAAAATACTCATAGGAATTTGCTGGTTACTTTTTGTTTGAATGACCTAAACCATTAAATGGATTCTCCTTTATAATAATTCAATTATTCCTAGTCATACATCCATGGTTCCTATGAATAAAATAGTATTACCATGACCATATACAGTCTAGATTAGGTTGTTCCATATAATATTAATTGAATCATCACAAATTTATTGATTTTATTATTAATATATAAAAAAACTATTATATTTTACACTTATTGAATGGAATTAATTAAAAATAAATGGTGGTGGGGACTACTAATATTTACTCCCACACTATTCAGACACCTTCTTTCTACCTAAGAATATATCAATGTTGTATGTTATGACCTTGTATTATTTTCATTGGCAGTTAATTGTAAGGGGATGTATTATAGAGTAGGGTATTTGGACTGAAAATATAATTAGACATCATATATATGTTATTTTATTTATTTATTTATTCTCTAATCAATCTATAGCATCTATATGTATTACCTATTTTTATATTATTCATCCTTGTACATTTATAAAAGAAATTCACACACTGATGGATTTTCTAACACAATTTATGTTCTCAATTTATTATTAACTTCCTATAATTCTTTTTATTCATTAAATTGAAAAACAATTTTTGATCATGAGGTTATAGAATCCTCATCGTAAAATCATTTGACCATATACTATAGTTTTTGGCCTCTTCTTTATGTGGTGCTGTCCGTCAGGCCATGTGGTCCTCGGGGTCAGTTACAGATTATTAAACCAAGCATGAGACATCATAAGATTTATAATTAATATTAGAATACATATGGTTCCTTTCAATTAATTTAATAATATTTAGAAAGTTATAAATGACATATACTACTGTTATAATATTATAACATACACTAAACATTTTAATAATAAATAAAGAACATTTTGAGGATTTTAAGATCTATTATAGAACATTTTTTTTTGTGTGCTATTTTTTGTCATGTTATTAAAATGAAATCAGGGTGAAATTTAAGATAGTGTATTCTGTGGTCGTGGGGCCCATGCCACAACTTCGGCCTCAATGCCAGAAACCACATTGGAATGCTCCAGCTCAGTGCCAGGGTTCCAACGCCACTGACAGCGCTCAAAACGGACGTCGGACGCATCCGCGCCGTCCAAAACAAGACCCCTGTAAGAAAATGACAAACCACTTAAAGACGCATCGTGCCTCCAAGGCCCCTTTTTCGGGAATTAAAAATTCCCGAAACCATCTCAAAATATTCTCTCTAATGTAAGGAGCGTGTCGCCGCATAGGGCGCCCAAATCCGACACCCGGTCTATGATTTATAAATAATAAATCATTTCCCCTAATAATAATAATATTATTATTATTATCCTTATTATATTAAACTTAAATTATATTTTTATTTATTTTCATTTATTTTTATATTTTTATTTTAAAAAAAACATTCCACCGACAGGTCACTGGCCGGTTGGCCCCCTTTCCACGTGGAGACCCGCCATTGGCGGGTCCGCGTCACCCACGGGGTCATCGCGTGACCCCTGTTCGCACGTCGCCTGCCGAACAGCCGGTCGGCTTCTCCCCCTCGCCGCGCCTCCACGGCACTCAACCGGCCGAGCCCGCTACGCCGCTCGCGCCGACGACCACCGACCAGACTCGTTCGCCCGACCGCCTCTGCTGGCCTCTCTCCCGACCGAGCCACCGACCACCTCTGCGGAAGGGTTACGCGCCGCCGCCTAGGGAAGGCCGGAACCTCACCGGACCACCATCCCCGCTCTCCGGAAACACGAACGACCTCCAAAACCCACAACTTTCACCGGACGACCGCGACCTCCTCCGAACTTCGATTTAAAAACTGAAAAGGGTGATGGAAAGATCATAAATTATACTACGCATCCATGGGTTTTGATTTAAGATCAAACAACAATTCGAGGATATAATTTAGGTTCATAGGAGGCGCGGGAAAGAAAAACGCAACAAAACACTACCTCGTGGGCGTTGCCCGGAGCTTTTCCGCTGAACCGCCGCCTTGTCGAAGCTGCCTCGTAGGAGCCGCCTCACCGGAGTGGAGGAGGATAGGATGGAGGAGGAGCTCCTTCTAGGAGATGAAGAAAGGGGGAGACAGAGGGGGGTTAGGTGTTTAAATAGAAACACCCTTAACCACCCGCCCGCCGGCCCGAACCCGAACCTCCAAGAGGTTAAGCATCCCCTAGGAAAAACAACACCTCTTGAGCACAACAGAGGTCTCAGAATTTTAATCTGACGCCCCATTAAAAAGTTATTAAACTCAACACCTGAGGCCGCAAAATTATGAAAACGCCCCTGTGGCCATTTTTCACAGACGGTCCATGCCCGCGAAAGTTACACCCATAATAGGATAAACGGCATGTTCTGAACTCAATAGTGCCCTAGATTTTCCAATCCGAGCCATCATTTAAGAGATACATGAATTTCACCCTTAAACGAATAAATTAGTTATTTAATTTATCTATTTCACGTTCCAGAAGCGAAAGAGGGGTCCAAACACCCTGCGTCGATAGGTTTAATGTCGTTAATAGGGAAAAAAGACCATTCCTGACCCATCCATACACTCGGATTCCCAATCCGGATCACTGTTTAGGAGTTAACCCATTTATTTGGCGTTTCCATGTGAACGCACTGAAAATATAATTCTGGCCACACTGGGGCTCGAAATCACACATCGTATGAAGGCGCTGATCTGGAATAATATAAAGAATATTCTAATGTCATTTGCAGCAAAAAATGGGTTATTACATCATTCCCTCCATCAAGATTTTCATCCTCAAAAAGCAAAACCATGGAACAACTCAAGGTACTAAGCCCACACCTGGCTCTCCAATACCCAGAAGAACTCATGCACTGCTTTGCGTCACCGCACACAGACCAAAGGATTGATCCGTTCACGCAAGGTATTCCCTCTCCGATGACATGCATGTGAGCACGGACACTTCATCTCAGGTGAGTCACGCGGGAGACACTATACACCCAAACCAGACTTTGGGGTTAGCGCAAGGCGGTAGGGAACCTCACCATCCCTTTTCACAGTCTCAAACGGCCCGAAGGCTCTTGGGGGTAGCTCACCTCCCCGACCGAACCCCTACATCGCACGCTGTGACTGGAATCACCACTCGCACCTGGAACATGGCTCAGTGATTCCCTCGTTCAGAACATCCATATGGTGAAACACCCAAGGATATCGGGTCACGCAAGACTCCACAGTCGATGTCTCACAATGCATACTCTCTTACACGCTCGGAAAGCGAAGGATTCAACACCATCGACTTGAGAAAATGGTCCCACGACTTTTATCATACCAACACAGGGTTACACCGACACCCCGCGCCACCCTGGTAACACCTCAAGCAAGTAGCATGGAGGAAAGAATTCAATACACAGAGCCAAACAATTCTACTTCAAGAAGTAGAAGAGTTGTAGAGCGTACCTCTTATCACCTCATGCTCTGCAGGATCATAGACATCCAAAGATCGCGGCTGTATACGGTCCCAACTGTCAGCTCCCAGAGTCTGTCGTGGACCGCCTAGTGGTGATGAGAAGACCTTGTAAAGTGGTCCCCCACTACCAGCTCATCCCGATCTTCTACTAGCACCACCCCTCTGGGTACTAATCCATTCATGGAGCTGCCTCCATCATGGTGGTGCACCTGCGGCCTGCCCGAAGCTCTCTGCATGCCTTGTCGGGCAGTCTCATGCCAGGTGACCTCGCCCATCGCAAGCATAGCACCGACTCTCTTCGTGCCACACTGGTGCCCTCCGGTTCCACTGTGGTGTATGACCACGCCCCTGAGCCTAGTTTCCAGAAAGACACTTGTGTCGAGGTTTTTCTTGTCGTCGCCTTCTAGCTGCAGCAGACGTCTCGGCTCTGACGTGCCTGCTGCAACCACCAACTCTAAAACATGAAAAGAAGTACTCTGTCACCAGCGCCTGCTCTAGAACCCCGGAATATGTGGGAATGCCCAAGGGTACTATGAAAACACAAATATCTCAGTGGATACCCTGATCAAACTTATATGCTCGGATATCGTCGTCATGAACCATGTCCGGATAAAAGCTTGCACGGTCTGTGAAACTAGCCGTGTACTCGGCCACCATTATCCCTACCAACTTAAACTGCAGGACGTCTTGAATCTGAAAGGAGTGAAAGTAGGAGGTGAAAACTCCTCATGGAACCACAACTTAATGTCTCCCCATGAAAGCGACGACTCGTCAAGAAACTGAGTCACCAGACTCCACCAGCACCAAGATCCTTCACAAAAAAGGTTGGCTGCCAAAGCCGCTCTCTGATATGTCAGCATCTATACAAGCCTGAAAAGGCAAACCACTGTCTCAAGCCAAACCTCTGCTGCCTGAGGGTCTGGCTCACCAATAAACCTCAGCGGTCTCTACTGCTGTAACTTATGGAGCGTGCTCAACCTATGCTCAATCTCATCCCGGTCTGCTAAAACAGTCTGCTGCTCAACAGGTGGAGGTGCCTCTACCAGGCCACCTGGAGAAAGGGGCTCGCATGATGGGTCTTGGATAGAGGCCTCGTAGCTCACATGTTTGTCGTCACGCACCAAAGCCGGTATCCTGGCTGGTTTTCTTCGCGGAGACATTCTAAATATTATCAAGGAGTTATGCGGTTAGATGAGAATATATGTATATACCAATAGCAACGATGGTGAGCTGACTCAAGAAGGACAGCCAATGACTCAATCATATGTGATTCACAACCCAATTTTTTTCCCTGCAACAAGTTTCTCAGCATGCCGAGTCGAGAAGCGGGTTATCAGGGTCCTGGTGAATGGATACGTCGGCCGCCACACCATCACTGGACTCCCTGGCCTGAGAGCCGCTCTTGAGACATGTTAACACTATTACCCTAAATCCAAATAAATTCATCTTTTAGGGACATCCTCACAACATCCTAAGGAATGAACCACCTCTGATACCACTTTGTCACAACTCGACCCTACCTGGGCTCGAGCCGCAACTACCCCAAGACCGCCTCCATAGGCCAGGGGCTGGCGACCAGCGCCGAAGGCAGAACAACTCGGGGAGGCCTTTGCCTAAGTACCTATACACACACACACACACAGAGAACACTCAATGAAAAAGTGCAGAGTAAAAGAAAAGACAAGTAAAGAAAAGGGAAACTGCTATATATATAAACCACAAATGTGCATCGACCTCTAAATAGTACAAGTAGAAGCTGAACGTAAACTGAATAGTAAAGGGGAAAAACAAGCGCCCAACGAGAAAAGTTCCACAACCCGGCAACAAGTGAACAAAACAAAAATATCTAGAAGGGTTCCCCGCCTGGAACCCGACTATGACCACCGCACGTGGTCCAAGCTCCTGAACTCCTATGCTCCACTGATTTCACGACCAACTTGTCTGTCATCTGCAAGGGCACACCAAGTTCGGGCAAAGCCCAAGAAGGGGTGAGTAAAAAAATATTTAGTAGGATACCAGGAAGGCTCGAGGGAGAAATAAAGGAGGTACTGAAGGGTGAGCAGTAGAGCGAACAGGGAAAAGTAAAGGAGTAAAACCGAAAGTGCAGTAAAGAGTGTAGTAAAGAGTCCAACTCAACCCAACAAGAGGAAAGAAGGTAGAATCATCCAGACACAAGGAGATGGAAACGGTGAGAAGATGAACTTCCCCTCGAGTAATCGCTACATATAGCAGGAGAGTAGACTCATCCAACCACGATAAGGAAGACACGGAAAGCATGTGGCATACCCCAAACGTCTTCGCCTCTCCTGGAAGGAGAGTAACCAAACCCAAGAAGTGGGTACTAGATCAAGGTATATAGAAGTCTGTATGCTCAATCAAGAAGCCCAAACAAGATCGTAAGGGGATATCTGTCTCATAGATCAGCCTAAGAAAGTGAGTCACCAACAATCCCAGAAGTAACACCATCGATGCCCAGCATCCCACACGTCTTCCCCGAACTACAAGTCAAGGGCTCAATCACTGCACCTTGACACTATCCTCTTTGGACGGCACTGAATCGCCCGCACGGTTTTAGGTCGCGTCCCAAGGACGCGTCTTGGTGGGGAAAATGTCCCTCGTACTTGAGAGTTCTGGGGGAACGTCAAACCACACCTCGTCACTACCCCGCAGTCGAGAGGACTGCTCAAAGTCGACAGGAGACCCCCTACCCAGCCCCACTGGAGGGTCCCTGGAAGTCGACGGGTTCCCACTATAGGTAGACCCGGTAAAAGTCGACAGGTGCCACAGTGCCCAGTCCCATAACAGGGTAATCCACTGGAGGGAGACCCGGCTAAACTCGGCGACAGGACCACTACCTAGCCCAACTGGAGGTAACACGGCATCGGGGACCAGTTCCCATCCCAACTGGAGGTAAGCCCGGCATCAAGGACCACTACCTAGGCCAGCTGGAGGTAAGCCTGGAATCGGGGACCACTGCCCAGCCTCGCTAGAGGTAAGCTCGACATCGGGGACCACTGCCCAGTCCCGCTGGAGGTAAACCCAGAACTGCTCTGGTCATCCCTACTGGATGGTACTGCTCGGGGAACACTGATGTACTGGCCGTCCCTACTGGATGGTACACTAGTGATCTCTAGTCGAAACAACCTCATCCCTCCTACAAACAACCTCATCCCTATTGGAAACAACCTCAGACCTGCTGGAAACCACCTCATCCCTACTGGAAACAACCTCATCCCTGCTGGTAACAACCTCATCCCTGCTGGAACCACCTCCTGGGTAGAGGATCGGTTCCCGCATAATGTGTTGGTCACACCGAATCCACAAGAACTCTACCAGGGGACATTGAGTGATGGGACAATCTTCCCAGGCCTCACAAGGCGATCGTGCTCCAATCTGCTGAGTCACTGTCGATGCGGACCGAGAAAACTCATCCCAGAAAGCGGGGAAAACACCCACACTGTACGAGCACATGTAGTCGTAAATGGTGCCGAAATCCGGTGAAAGGGCACGGTACTGAAACCCCTCCAAGATGAAGAAACAGAGGAACCAAACCGTCTCTGACGGCCAAACGAGAACAGCACCAGGGGAAAACTCAACCATGCTGGTCAACAAACGAGAATAGGACCAGGGGAAAATCAACCCTCCTGGTCAACAAACAAGAACAGAGGAACCCTCTACATCTCCAGAGGTCTAAAGTGCATAAAGCATAACACGACACGCACAACGGGGCCCAAACGACGTGTGGCCCAAAGTCAACCCCAATCGAGCGCACAAACATTCTCTAGAACCAACATCCACATGTACCTCCCAACATTCCCATATACTCCCAGAGTATACCATGTTCCCTCCCAAAGTCTATCGTGCACACGACACCCAACGTCAGTGCGAAGTAGAAATGTAACAACTCCAACCTGCCACCTAAACGGCATAGGCACATCCAACCACATCTCTTCACTCACACGGGAGTGCACGTGATCACACGCCAAGGGTTCTCGGCAAACACGGTGAGAAGAACCGCCACTCGGGAACCTTCACATCTCCACATTTAACAAGATCGTGCAAGAGGCTCTGCATAACCTAACGGATCACACTGTTGTAATCCTTGCGGAAAAACACACGAGATCGAATACTTACTCACCTCAAATGGATATCCGACGAAAAATTCACTAACACCGCCGCACGCCCGAACGGCGTCTCGTGATCCTGAGCCTCGGCCCCGAAACCAGTCGGGTGCATCGAACCATTGTGATCCTCTAAAAAAAGAACAAAAGATGGGCTATTTACTTATCCAAAACAGTCTCCCAGTGATAGAGATGGAAAACCACCGTCAATGCCCAAACAGCCCTCGTGGGGCCTGCACCATCATGCGAAATTAATGTGGCCACACTGCACCAACACGATGCTGTCAGAAAAACACCCAAAAATGACTGCTCTCACGCCCCAAACGGGCGTCCGATGAAAAATTTACAAAGCATTGCATGCACCTCAAAAGATGGAATGTGGGTCCCACGCCTCAACTTCAGCCTCAATGCCTGAAACCACCCTAGAAAGCTCTGCCTCAGTGCCAGGGTTTCAACGCCACTAATGGCGCTCAAAACAGACGTCGGACGCGTCTGCATCGTACAAAACAAGACCCCCAGAAGAAAACCACAATCCACGTAAAGATGTGTCGCGCCTCCGAGGCCCCTCATTTCAGGAATAAAAAATTCCCAAAACCATCTAAAAATATTCGTTGTAATATAAGGAGTACGTCTCCATAGACGGCGCCCAAATCCGAAACCTGGTCTATGATTTATAAATAAAAAATCATTTCCCCAAATAATAATAATAATATTATTATTATTATTTTAAACTTAAATTATATTTTTATTTATTTTTTATTTATTTTTTATTTTATTTTATTTTAAACATTCCACTGACCGGCCGCTGGCCGGTCGGCCCCCTTTCAATGTTGATACCCACCATTGGCGGGTCCGCATCACCCACAGGGTCACCGCGCGACCCCTGTTCACACGCCGCCGGCCGGACAGTAGGCCGGCTTCTCCCGCTCGCCACGCATCCACGACGCTCAACCGTCCGAGCCCGATCCGCCGCTCGCTTCGATGACCTCTGACCTCCGTCGTCCACCCGACCGCCTCCGCTGGCCTCTCGCCTGACCGAGCCACCGACCACCTCCGCGGAAGGGAATCGTGCCGCTGCCCAGGGAAGGCCGGAACCTCGCCGGACCACCATCCCCACTCGCTGGAGAACCCGAACGACCTCCAAAACCCGAAACCTTCACCGGATGATCGTGGCCTCCTCCGAACTCCGATTTACAAACCGAAAAGGGTGACGGAAAGCTAATAAATTATAATACGCATCCAAGGGTTTTTTCGGAAGATCAAACAATAATTCGAGGATATAATTTAGGTTCAAAGGAGGTGAGGGAAAGAAAACGCAACAAAGCCCTACCTCGTGGGCATTTCACAGAGCTTCGCCACCGAATCGCCAGCTTCCCAGAGCAGCCTCGCCAGAGCCGCCTCGTCGGAGTGTAGGAGGAGAGGATGGAGGAGGGGCTCCTGCCTGGAGATGAAGAAAGGGGGAGAGTGAGGGGGGGTTAAGTGTTTAAATAGAAACACACTTAACCACCCGCCCGCCGGCCCAAACCCGAACCTCTGGTGGGGTCAAGGTTTAGCATCCCCTAGGCCAAACACCACCTCGTGAGAACAAAAGGTGGTCTCAGAATTTTAATTTGAGGCCCCATTCAAAAGTTATTAAACTCAACGCCTGAGGCTGCAAAATAATGAAAACGCCAACGGGGCCATTTTTCACAGACGGGCCGCGCCCGCGAAAGTTACACACCTCTTAGGGTAAACGGAACGTTCCAAACTCAACGGTGCCCTCAGTTTTCCAATCAGATCCCCCATTTAAGATATACTTGAATTTCACCCTAAAACAAATAAATTAGATATTTAATTTATCCGTTTCACATTCCGGAAGCGAGCGTGGGGTCCAAACGTCCCTCGATGAAAAGTTTTATGTCGTTCCTAGGGTAAACATCCCATTCCGGACTCATCCGTACACTCGGATTACCGATCCATAACATAGTTTAGGAGTTAGCCTATACATTTGGCGTTTCTAGTTTGAATGCACTGAAAATTTAATTTCGGCCACACTGGGGCTCAGAATCGCACGCTGTCTGAAGGTGCTGCTATGGAATAATATCAAGAATATTCCAACGTCTTTCGCAGCAAAATATGAGTTATTACACACTAATTCCAGATAGTCCATTCTATAATGATTCTTGGATATGGGCCTTGGATTAGTATTTAAAAGAATGAAAAACTAAATTCTCCACTCTGGATGATGGCCATGAAAATCCTCTATAATTTCATCAACATATTCTTGCACAATATGTATATCCTCTATCTGAACATTCATTTCCTCGCCTATATATATTTCTTTCCCTTCCTCCCCAATCATCGAATTTAGTAGATCTTTTATGGGAGTAATTAGATGAGAATCAGAGGGTGAAGTTTCTCCCTTAATGATATGGGTTTCCATATCATCCTAAAAAATTGTATCGTCCTTCATCTTGGAATAATTTTTAGAATCATGGATCAAAAACAATACATACAAAGGATTATAACAAATTCAATCCGGGTATGAAAATAAAATTAGAAGATAAAGAACTTTTATATTCCATACTGTGGACTACATGACACAACATTGATGCAACAATACATCCCTTATGAGTTTTTACTAACAAATACCTTATTAAGTCAGATTGGAAATATCTAATTTTATTGGAAAACTGGTATGTATGAATGAATGAGACAGTACATAATAAAATAATGCATTGGATATGGATGAGGAAACGATTACTATTATTTCCATTGGATCATTAAAATCTTCAATATCAAAGGTTGTGATCACATAATCTTTTCCCTACTACCTTGTCCTTTTATGTGGCATGTTTCCTTGAAACATGGGTCAATCATGAGAAAAGTGTCCCATATCCCAAAAATTATATCATTGAAAATTAATATCTTCTATCCTCCCCATACAATCTGCCGTAATATTGTCTTTCTGGCTACTTTTGTATCACAATCCATTTCCTTTAAAAAAGGCACCAGTGTGTTTCCATCCACAATTATAACATGGTTGAAATTAAATTATTCTCTTCTTCCATATTTCATTATTTTCATTTCTAGTGTTTTTAGCATCCCAAATATTCTTTGTATTTTCCTTAAAGTCATATGATTTTGAGAATTCATTTTCCATCTTAATAGCACATTAATCTATATCTTCATATGATGGGAATCTTTTAGAGACAAGTGCATGTTGGAGGAATAACCTTCGGCAACCAAATAATTGATTGGTCTTTCTCCCCGGATTTTTTATGTAGTCCAAAACATGCACTGCTAACCTTGTGAAGTGAGCTTCATACTCTTTAACATTCACATCTTCTTTTTTATTCAAATTTAGAAACTATCATTCTATATCCACACCTAGTTCATGAGGAATGTATTTTTCTGAGAAGATTTACTTAATGTCCCTCCATTCCATATATTATATCTACTCATCCTCCTATGTGTTTTGGATTAACGAATACTAGTGATCTGCATCTCCCGATTGATGATAAAATTCCATGAAAACCTTCTCTATTTAGTAACATCCCAAAGCACAAAATATATTTTCTAGGGAACTTATCCACAGTTTAGATACAATTGGGTTTGTCATCCCATTGCATGATGGAGACTATTGTCACATAATGTGATCTAACAAAGCTCTTCCATGTGGTGTATCCAGATGCTCCACACAGGTAATGTTATTGTTCAAAACTTGAGAATGTTCTCCTGATATAGTTATATGTTTCTCCCCACCAGTTAAAGCTCTAGAGCCAACATAATTATCTCGCATCAGAGGGAAATCCCTACAAGTGATAAGCATGTTCATGTGGTTTCCATTTCTTCCACTAGGTGCCATTACTAGATAATAGCATACTCTAGATTACATTTTGAATCATAAATTATAATTATATCATAGAAAAATTAATAGAATAAATAGAAATCATATGAATGGATATTCCCATAATCAATAACATGGTTTCTTTGTGAAAAATTTACAACTAAATCCTTCTTAATGGATTATAATGAAAATGAGAAATATCTTAAGCATATCTCCCAGGAGTGTCCAACCAGGTGAGCAGTAAGGCCCATTTTCGTGTACCATGATTCCCCAAGTCCATTCTGAAACTTCTTTTCAGAGTTTTCACTCAAAGGTACATCTATTACAGATCAACGTCCACTTATAATATCAAGACAGAGATTTGTTTCCTAGAAATAACCACATAATCTATTTCTTGACAAAAAATCAGGATATTGTTGTGTTTTTATCCTCAAAAACAATCATAGGTATTTGTTCCCTAATCAATATTTTATAAATCCTCTTTCCATGTTTTCTATTAAATTTACTCTGATAACTAATATAAGAACCCGACCCCAGTTTCCTGAAGATGGTGATTTATTTTATTACTCTGATATATAAAAAAAGAATATGCATCCCAAAGGGATAGGTAGTTTAGTAGATTTTTGGAATCATGATACATATATAAGTTCAAAATAAATTCTTGAAATGAATTATAATAGTAATTTCTTCCATTAGAAACATACATGCCTCTTACATTATACATGAAATTCACTGATAACATACATCTTCATATCCTTGTAAAATGAAATATAAGAAATTGGTGAGCTCAAATTCTCAATAAGAGTAAGAAATACTATATATTTTAACATAAAAATAAACATTTGACAAGGGGAATAATTTAATATCCATTCCTTTATAAATAATATAATCCAGCACATTATGGATGTAGATAAGAGTTGAGTAAATAATTCCATAATAAAACATAATCATGTGTATTTTACTAGTTAAATAACCACATGAACATTATATCACTATATTAATAAGGAGGTAAGTCCATATGTTGGAAATTTGGAACCACACTGCCAAGGCCTCAGCAATTACATTTTAAAATAATTATGTCATCAGCCAAAACGATATCTCAAAATGGGAAAGGCATCATCCAAGCCCGTGTCTATTTGTCTCATGTGACCTACCGACAAATCAAGGGGATATAGTGGACCCAAACTGTCACTACCCCCCCCCCCACAAAGTGTACCCCTCCTGGGCCGACAATGAGAGAAGGGAGATAATGACCCCTGAGTCCCACCTCCAGTAGGCCCCATGTTGGCGACTAGCACCGAGTGTATAGTAAACACACAAATGGGAGGCATTACCATCTAAGAGAACACATACGGGAGAGAGATATAAGATAGACACCAATCATCTCCGAATCAGAACTAGAATATAAAAGAAACCCAAGTACACATATGAAATTTCATGCAAAAGTACTACAACTGGAAGGGAAAAACTGCAAGTACCCAAAAGAAAGTAAAACACCGGCAACCAGAATCCCGAAAAGCTCCTCTAACCCCAAGCTAGTAGAAACTAGCTTGATATCCAACCTGCTCCATGTGACCTGAATAATAGTTTATATATACATAAGGTGATTATAACAGTATACATAGTAGGATCCTCTCTGAATCCTCTCTTGAAAAAGTAAATAAAGCATGCTAAAGCACAGTGAACAACAAGTGAAACTAACTCATCACCTAAACAGATATACTAAGTTCCCAACCTCACCATGGCCACTCTCACCATGTAATGAATACATGAATATAGCATATAGTAAAGCATATCAAGGGTACCCCACTACTACTTCCCCACCAGTTTTCCGCTTTTCCCCAACGTCGCACGTCCTAAGCATCTCTCTCCAAAAAGGATTGCCCATAGGCACCTAGGCGGATCACCACAATATGCACCTCGTGCACCACAATGTATTTCCTACAGACACTTGGGCAAAGCACCACACCATCCTCACAACCGAATGTAACTAGGTAGTTTCTGAGAGCCACCATAGCTCGCATAACATGTATCATACATCGGGTGTTATACCTCAATCCATTCCATCCCATACATTAAGTAAGGATCCTCAATCTATCATAGCCTGTATATGTTACACCTATAGTTGTCCATAGGATACTATATCCAGAATAAATGTGTGTGAATAATCACAAGCCTTTACAAACCTCTACATACATATATGGGGAAAACTAACCAATCTGCCTATCAGCACAAGTAACTACCAAGAGAAGAGAGCGAAGCCAAAGGGTGTAGTCAGCCATTCATCCTCCCATAGGAATATTTGGTAAAACACCCCCAAAACATAGAATCCTCGGGGTTTCAGTTGGCCTTACTGACTGGGTGGAGTAGCGTATAGAAACACAAAAAGTACAAGATATATTATATCTCAAAACCACACTATGGGCATTACCTAGTCATAAACACAACTGCAGGTAACGTCTCTCAGTCTCCAGGCTACTACATCTAAGACTAGGTATCCTATAATCACACAAAAATTTAAAGAGCTTTATTAGATTACATCATTCCCTTTTTTTATCAGTTCCATTATACATTAATTGATTCATTAACATTAAATAACTGTTTCCTCACGGATTTCGGGGATGACCTCCTAGACGGGAGATTCAAACATTCCAATCGGTTTCTAGCGGGTTTGTTCGTAGAAACGGAAACATCCAATGATTCCACATCTGTTTGGACCTACTTTCCAAAGGCAGGCGCTCATTAGCTTGTGGACTGATGAGGATTAGGAATTTTCATTGGTCGAGAGGATGGGAGGTCGGACTCATCACACCTTTTTGAGGGGAATTATTGTCTACTTCGGGACTCTCTTTATAGATTTAAGTTATGTTCGTGAATCCTTATTACATTACCAAGTATAAAATGTGCTTTCCTTTAGTCTTAACAATCAATGATTAAATATGCAAGAAATTTAGAGAATCTTTTATATGTATTCGAGGTTCTTCATCAATAGAGAATCATCTATATCTGTTTTGAGATTCTTGGTCAATGGTATCCTTAAAAACATTTATATAAAAGTCTCTTGGTCATTATGATGACCAGGCTGGTTTTAAAGCCACTCAGTGGGGCACTTGAAGTTTATCGTCATTCAGAAGGATAAGGATTATTTCAAAGTTGGGATCGAACCCAAAAATGGGCTACCTACGTATCCTTTGTTTTGGAAAAGGAATCATAACCCACGTAGTTCGATTAATGAAGTATGATGTTTATTATTGATGGCTCAAAGAAGAATTTCATAATTACCTTTACACTCTAAGCTCACGTGAGTCATGCTCGGTGTGAGAAACAAGAGGTATTGGTAAAAATTAGACAATTGTGCCATGAAAGATGCAATCATAAGAATTTTTTTGGGGCTTATGTATGTATGACTGCCCAGATAGATGAAGGTTTAGGATTCACTTTTAGGGAGAAAATCCATGACCAGGGTCCATAAAGTTATATGTGCTTCATGGAGATTTGAATACTCTAATCTTGGGGCTTACTCCTAAGGAGGATGACCAAGTTAGGAGGTGACTTATGATTGGGTTTTACTCCTAAAAAGGAAACCCAAATCAAGGTTAAATTAGGACTGGTTAAGAGAAATTTAAGGGGGCTTGGGTTTTACTCCTGAAAAGGAAATCCAAGATTTTGACTGGGACTTACTCGTAAAAAGGAGGCCTAGGTTAGGGGACTTGGGGCTTACTCTTGAAAAGGAAGCCCAAGATTATGACTGAGTCTTATTCCTGAAAAGGAGACCCGGGTTAGGGATTAAGGTTTGGGGCTTACTCCTGAGGAGGATGCCCAAGTTTGGGAACTTTAAGAATTTGGGGCTTACTCCTAAAGAAGGATGCCCATATTAAAGGATTATGATTGGGGCTTACTCCTGAGGAGGATTCCCAAGTTTGGGAACTTTAAGAATTTGGGGCTTACTCCTAAAGAAGGATTCCCAGATTAAAGGATTTATAACTGGGGATTATTCCTAAAAAAGGAGACCCAGGTTAAGGATTCTCTCATCTTTAAAGTATGAGGTTAAATGAATGAACTCTCAATATTTGGTGACATAATGATATTTAAATCACTAGGTTTTGAGATATATTCCACAGAATTCCTTTCAGATAAGGAAGTTGAATCAAGAAATCATGCCATAAATGGCTTTGAAGAGTGTCTTGAAGACTGAATCTTGAAAAGAAAAGGTGTAATGGCTTAAGAGGGGTAAAATGGGCAAGATGGGCACCCAAAAAGGTAGGGGCGCGCAAGTTTTGAAAGGCGCGCATGTCTTCCATGGGCGCGCAAGTATTGGTCGCGCAAGTATACCTGTGAGACATGTGGTGTACTTGCGCGATTTTCAACCAGTATTAGAATACTTGAGCGACTCCTTTTTAATCACTTTAGAATCCTCTTGAGGTTCTTCCAGAAAAGGGACGCGCAAGTTATTTTGAAGGAAATAATTCGGCGCGCAAGTGTTGATAAATTTCAACACTTAGGCCTTCCTTCTTCTCTTTAGATCATCCGTTCTAGGTAAGAAATTACCTTAGAAGTGTTCCGGAAGCTTTGAGAAGAGAATTGGGCGTCGGGAGCTTCAATCCGAGTTTCTGGAAAAAGACCCTCTGAATGGGGGGGCCACAGGGTCAATTTATAGGCAGGAGAAGACCCCGGGAGGTTACCACTTAGGTCGCGCAAGTCACTTGCGCGACCAAGAGCGTCGGGCAAGTGTACTTGCACGACGGTAAGATAACTTGCGCGGTGCAGTTGTTGTTGATCCTTTGTTCATGCCTTTGTCGATTTTTGATGTTTTCTTCAAAGGTTGAATCACTTTGAGCTCAGATATTCCCTTTTCCGATCATTAGATTCTGTGATGAAAGGAGCGTCAACAAAAGTCCCCCCTCAGAGTTGGATCCAGAGAGAAATGAGGATTTGACTCTGAGGAAATTGAATCCATCCAAAGGAAAAGGGTGGCACGCAAGTCTTCAGTGCACAGAGGGTGGCGCGCAAGTTTGCGTCGCGCAGGCCTTAAGCGCTCTGGGTACGGCGCGCAGATAGGCTTCCTGTCCTATAAATACACGGCCTCACCTCCGTACAAGTATCCGGATTTCCGGACTTCATACCTTCTCGAGCTCTCGCCGCGCAAGTCACCTAAGCCGCGCAAGTCTCTTTTTCCACTATTCCCTCGCTGTCGCGCTCCTGTAAAGGTATTCGTACTTGCGCGGATTATACTTGCGCGTCAAAAACTAGCGCGGCACACAAAATACTTGAGCGCCATTGTTTATATTTGCGCGACTTAATGCCTTGGCCATTTTTTCCAAATTCTTTCAAAAAATTTATGAAAATAAACCCATTTAAGAGATAATTTTGTTAAATTTTTGTGAAAATTCAATGGATCCTAAGGGAATTGGAACGGCTGATGAACTGGCTAGCAAGCGGATTGATGACATGATGAACATTATTGGCCATGATTACTATGATATCTGCGACAACACTTTCCCAGATTTGGATAAGTACTTGAAGAAATATCATCTTAATTTCCCACAGAGAATCTACCTATCTCTGTGTGGTCATGGTCATATGCAAGTAGTCAATGTTCCAAATGCAAACAATTATACACCTAAGATGCAGCTACACTGCTACTTCTCTATTTCGGTTATGCTGTGCATTAAGAGTAACAACAATGGTGTGAACTTTCAAATTCTTCCTCCATGTCATTTCCTTGCAGATATGAAAATGGAAAACCCATGGGCTGAAATGTTTTCCACTAATGGTTGGTGGAGAGAAGACAAACATGGTATTAGAGCAATATCTGAAAAGAGTACTCTCTCCAAATGGCTCTTTACTTCCAATGCTCCATTCTCAAATCCATGTATCCATCTTCCATGTCTCTTGGACAGAAACAGAGTCACTGTTTGATCAGCAGAAAATTTTCTCAAACCGCACTCAAGAACATCCTTTTACAATTGTTCCAAGAAGAGCTGGTATCACTGCATCTCTTATTGTATCCAGTTGAATGAATGAATTCCAGGTGGTTGCTAATGAAGCTCGGGATGCCGTAAATCAAATGAATTGTTATGTTGAAAGCCTCTTGTAATTCTCGAAAAAGAGAAGAGACTCCAGTCTGTGGATGTCCTTATAACTCTTGTGTATCAATGAAAAACACTTTCGTCTTCAATCATTTGTACCTGCATTCTTTCATTACCTGCTTCAAATTTACTTAAGACAATGGGCCTAGTAAGCATAGTTTGATTTTTACTAGGATTATTACAAATAATACTACAAACTTTGAACCTTTTAATTGCTCAATATTACCTAAATCATACAAAAAATGTATATTTAGTGAGCTGGAACTTGACTTTTATTCAGAGTTCCTTTGTCTTTTGTGTGGGCAGTTTAAAGTCATGCACGCCGGACATAAAGGGGCTAATGTTTAAGGTCGAAATAGCTTTGACCAAAATGGATTAAAATGGATTCAATTCCTTGACAATTTATCTGAAAACAAATTACCATACTCAAGTATGAGAGAAAATATGTAAACTATGGTTTAAGAATATTTGAATCTGAGGAATGATATGAAAAAGAGATAAAAGTCATTAGAAGAAGTAGTTTCCAAGAATGAAGTTACTATTATTTAACAAAACCCGTTAGGGGGTTGAAATATGTGGGGCCACCTATGGGAATTGGCTGTATGGTCAAATAAATAGCATCTTTCGGCTGAAAAGTCTGTTATGTGCACTGTTTATGCAAGGCCACCTATGGGAACGTGCTGCATAGTCAGGCAAAAGAACTCCCAGAAATTTAATTTCTTAGTGATAAAAGCCAGTGAAAGTTTATGGAGATTCAAATTTTATAAAGTATAGAGTTTGTTGTATGGAAAGAGGTACTTGAATATGGAGAAGATATTTCCGAACAAGAATATCGAATAACTGGATTAATATCACTCCTACGAAGGTCTGACCCAAACGTAGGGAAGAAGAATAAACCATAGACTTGAATACTTTCAGATCATGAAAAAGGATATGGGAAAAATATGTTAAGCATGGCTATTTTTTGGGGATCCCTACATACTGTCATTTAAGACAAATAAGGACAAAAGAGGAATTCTTACCAAGAATGAAGTTACTATTATTTAACAAAACCCGTTAAGGGATTGAAATATGCAGGGCCACCTATGGGCATTGGCTGCATGGTCAAATAAATAGCATCTTTCGGCTGACAAGTCTGTTATGCGGACTGTTTATGCAAGGCCACCTATGGGCACGTGCTGCATAGTCAGGCAAAAGAATTCTCAGAAGTTAGACATTTTTGTGATTAGAATTCATGAAAAGGGTTATGAAGATCTGAAAATATTTAAGGTTAGGATTATAACACATAAATATGGGTATTGTCCAATGTATATAGAGATACATAGGTCAATGAAAACCATAATCATGTTGTGGCTGGGTCCTGAATTGAAATTTTGGACTTCACTACTTATCTCATAAGAATGAGAATCAAGCCATACGTAGTTCTTGAAATGCAGTTTAACGTCGTACAGGACGAAAGTATGAGAAATCTTAGTTTAGGGTCATAGAATTCAGACCATAATAATGAATACACAGTGTTTCATTTCATGAGGACATTTCAGCCAAGGGACTCAAAGTGAAATTTGGGGTTAGGCCCAAAAGACTTGGGGCTGGATTCGAGGGATACTCGAACATTCCTACGTATCCCATAAGGATGGGAATCAAGCCCACGTAGTTCTAGAATTACCCTTTGTACAAATTTGGTTTGTACATGTGAAGGGTGGAAGGGGACTTTAGTGCAATGATGGTTTAACCTGAGATAAAAAGTATAGGCATTACCATGTATGCACGTAGTCTTTTGAAAATGAAACATGATTTAAAAAATCAATGTCAATAATGGTTCCTTCTCAAATGAGGAAATCAATGAATATTGTAGTTTATTGTCGTATCGGACAAAAGTGTTGTATAGTTTAATGTCATATAACAAGGAAGAAAGTGAATCAATGTAAAGATATTGATTCTAGGGGCGGTTTCACGAATCAACATCATATGAAATGGTGGTGAACCGATGGGAAGAGATTGTTTTTTGGGCTTGAACCTTGGGAGGCTGCCTACATAACCAGCCTGGAGGGCAAGGATCAAAGTCCGTGTAGTTCAATTAAAGAATGAATTAATGATCAAGTTGTTCTTGTGGACAATGATCTAATAAAAAATGTTGTTGGGACTTACACATGGTCAGTGGCCCAAAGGGAGTGTTATGGTTGATGTTCGCTCTAAGCTCACGTGAGTCATACTCGGTGTGAGAAACAAGAGGTAATAACAACCTTAACGATACACAGTTTAATGTCATGTAGGACATAAAAAAGGGACTATGCAGTTTAAAGTCTTGCAGTTAGGACTATTGGTGCTGCACAGTTTAGTGTCATGTAGCAGGGACAAAATACAGTTTAATGTCATGTATGACCTATCAAGGATTTTCTGTACAGTTTAGCGTTATATAGTTAGGACGATGGGGATAAAATAGTTTAACGTCATATTGGACGAAAGGGGGACTGTGCAGTTTAATGTCATGCAGTAAGGACAAAATAACACACCATTTATGTCATGTTGGACGAAAGTGCAAATAATTTAAGGTCATATGCATGGACTGTGGATGGTTCAGTTTAATGTCATGTTGGACCTTTGATGATTATATAGTTTAACGTCTTTCCAGACGTGAGGGACTTTTATACAGTTTAGCGTCATGTAGTTAGGACGTTACAGTTTAACGTCTTGCTGGAAATAAGGGATTTTCAAATAGTTTATGGTCATATACATGTACCAGGGATGATGCAGTTTAAGGTCATGCTAGACAGTTTAGGGAACTTTTTCACAGTTTAATGTCGTGTGGGACGAAGTTGTAGTTTAAAGTCATACTGGACCATTGTTGTATAGTTTAACGTCATATAGCAAGGACGAACTGGTGCTGTACAATTTAAAGTAATGTAGCTAGGACTAAGGTGAACCAATATGAGGATATCAGTTCTGGGGACTTTTTACAGTTTAACGTCATGCTGGACGATGAAAGTGCCACACAGTTTAATGTCATGTTTCTAGGACACAATATAGTTTAATGTCATATCGGACAAATAAGGAACTTCTGTACAGTTTAATGTCATGTAGATATGACAAAATATAGTTTAATGTCATCTCGGACAAAATAACACACCATTTATGTTTTCATCACTGCTTGGTAGGTTACCAATTTCTCCCATGTTGTCTGGCTCGATCACCGTAATTGACATTATGGATCTTTCCATAAGAGTATTTTGATTTGGGCCTATTTTGTCAATTTGACTGATAGGTAACACATTATCTGTACTCATATTTGAAAATGGATTTATTAGAATTTTCTCCAAACCATATGGAGCATTATCTTTGGTAATTTCCTTCATTGTAGATTTTTCTCTTCCCTTCATGTGATAAAATTCCGCCTCAATGTATTGAGACTCACATGTCTTGAACGGGGCCTTATCACCATACAATGTTCCAACTTGACCATCAAAATAGTATTTGAGACATTGATGGTATGATGAAGGAATAGCTGCATGCTGATGTAGCCAGGGTCTTCCAAGCAAGATATGGAAAGCTGAGTCTTGATCAACAATCATGAAATCCGAATTGGATATAAGATCTCCAAACTGAGTTCTGACTGTAACTTCTCCCAGTGGTTCTTGTTCATTTTTATCATATCCTTGTAACATCACGGTAGAAGGAGATAAATTAGATTCCGTGAGGCCCAATCGACGAAGTGTACGAATGGGCATGAGGTTGACTCCTGAACCATTGTCAATGAAAGCTCTTCGAACATCTATACCATTGACTTTGCCAGATAAGTACAAAGGTTTTATGTTCCCATGCACAACATCATCTTCATCTTTATCAGGAAAAAATATCACTGCATGGAATTCTGTAGGATTATTCTCTATGTGATAGATTTCAGCTGCAGCAATTTCAGCTTCAAACTCCTGAGGACATGACAAAGATTCGATGAGTGCTTCCCGAAGATCTTTTGACAGATTCAAAGCATCCAAAATTGATAACATGGCTGGTACTTGGTCCAAGTGTTTCAATATATCATAATTTTGATCTAGAGGTCTGCGTTTCACAATAGGAATATGCGGTTTAGCAGGTACCTTGGAAGCAGATGCTTTGGAAGCTGATGCATCTTGCATTGAAGTTGGCAACATCTTTGGTTTTGGAAGATTATACTGATTAGATCCATTTACTTTCTGAGATAAAGAAGATGGAACCTTTAATCGGTCTTCCAAAATAACTATGCCAAAACTGAGTTGGCCATTGGCAGAAGAACTTGCTTGTTCTTTTTGAGCTCGCTGAAGGGCTCTACCACGAGTTTCTGCTGCATATACAGTGCTAGCAGGGGTAAAATTAGAGTAGTGGCTTCAGAAAGATCCATGTCTTCCCCTGTATCCTGAACCTCTAGAACTTCCTCGGATTCCCTTATTTGATACAAGGAATTCAGGCTCATCAAGACTGGAATATGGATTTGTTAATTGAATCATATTAACAGAACCAAAGATTAACTCTTCGTCTGATAAAGACTCTTCCTGGTTAGCCTGTTTAGGCTGTGCCGTTTGGTGGGACGGTGCTCGTGGCTTTGAAGTAGATGGCATGAAATCTTCCAGAGTCAAAGACAATTTAGGCTTTGATATATACTCATCTTCTCCTGATTCCTCTTTCTTTTTTGAATTGCACTGCCCTTTTAAGGATTTGTCTTTTGATGGAGGCATTACTGCAGCTTTTGTAGGAGACACAATTGGCTTCTTCAATTGTGTTCGCAAAATGGAATGGGTCTGATTGATTGTCTTTCTGACCATCCAATCATCATATTTTTTCGCAGTTTTGCTTTTGACTTCCTGCCACTCACCTCCTTCCTCTGGATCTGTAGCAGTAATACACGCTACATGAGTTGAAGAACCCTTCAATTTGACTTGTCCCAAGTCAACCATCTTTTGCAGGAGGTCTTTAAAAACAAAACACTCCTGGATGGGATGCCCCAACATTTTATGAAAGGGACAATAATTGGGACGGTCTTCATCTCCTTCCTTGTTTGGCCTTTTGGGAACTGGTAATTGAACCAAATTATTTTCCAGAGCTGAAATGAAGTAACCAGGAACTTTCTCACTTCGGAAAGAGTATGTTTTACTCTTCATATCCTAAAATTGTTTTTGTCGTTGATCTTTTTGATCATTTGGACGAAACAGCCTTTGTTGTTGGCGTTCAGGAGGTGGAGCCCTTCGAGAAGATGAAGGTTTTGAAGTAGAAATAGGTACATGTCCTTGTTTAAGGATAACTGTAGCAGTTTCTGCTTTACCCATTCTCCTTCCTAGAGATGATGGAATTATACGAGATTTAACATTAGCCTGTATAACAGAATCTTCAATCTGTTGAGCGATTGAAGTAAGGTCTCGAAACCCTCCTGTGTATTTCACAGGGATCAATGGCGTGCGTAATTCGTCATGAAAATTTGCCACACAGATTGGCAACAATTCCTCCTGAGGGAGTGCTAAACTCAGGGAATATGTTAATCCCTTCCAACGAGCAATGAAATCAGAGACTCTTTCATTCTCCCTTTTCTTGCAGTTTGTAAGATCGAAAACTATCGTTTTTGGCAATGTTGAGCTAAACTGAAGAAGGAATTTTTGACGATGATCCTCCCATCCGATGACTGACCGGGATTTCAAGCTTATATACCAGACAAAAGCTGGTCCTTGCAAGGTTCGCACGAAGAATCTGAGTTTCACTACTTCTTGCTACTCTGGAGTTCCCATCATAGGATCACAACAAGACACGTAATGCGTCAAATGTTGTTCGGGGTCGCCTGATCCATTGAAAGTAGGGAAAACAGGGTTTCCAAAACTGGATGGAGGAGAAATTGAATCTACCCATTCATGGTAAACATTCTTTTCAGGGTGAACTTGCGCCCGTTTCCCTTCCGTAGTTTCTAACCGAGCTGTTAATGACCCAATAGTAGTTATTAACTTTTGAGAAACATCAGGTTGAACTTGGTTTTGGGTAGGTGCGATGAATGGAGCTTGGACAGACGTGGTGGTTGGTGCTGCAACTGATGGTAGTGCTGCCAACCGTTGTTGCGTTTGACCCGTAGGATTAGACCTCTGAGGGTGTACTGATAAAGGAGGATATTCCTGATCCATCTTAGTAGTTACAACAAATTCCTTCGGCTGTCAGACTTCAGCATCCTTAAGAAGAAGACTACTCTGAAGTAGTTCAACATTCAATCTTCTTAATTCATTCATTTCTTCCTCCTGTTGTGAAAACCTTTGCTCTAATGAGAGCGATTGACCTCCTTCAGAGGAAGGGTGAGATGTAACCTGATTCTTTCCTTTCCCCTTATTGGATCCTTTTCGGAGAGGGGGAATTGGGTTACTTGAAGGAATACTCAGATTTTGGGTAAGCCTTTGATTACGTGTGCGCACACCTTCTTCATTTAGGTCTGTGTGTGCAACTTCTTGAGCAGGAACCTCTTTGTCTGATCCCTCTGATTGAGCATCATCTGGTGAATCAGCAGCAACGGCATTGATGACATTAATGGATGCATATTGCATGGAATCCTTTCTATCAGCATTTCTGTGATATTGTCTTCTTCCATGTCCATGATGATACATGGAATTTCGTTGACTTGACCCTCAGGAACTTCTTGGAGAACCGTCACTTGGAGAGAATCTCCTGATAGCTTGGCTCTTCGTTCGTCTTGAGGCTTATTCCCTAATCGAGAGAATACTGACTTTCTCTGAGGGAGGGATTGAGGATTTGAAAAAGTCCCCAGTCCGGTGGACTGGGGATGTTCTTGCTGCTTCTGTTCAACTCCTCGAATCCCATTTGTTGACTCTGAGGGTTGGGTTAGAGAAGTCCCCAGTCTGACAAGTTGGGGTGTCTCTTGACATGCTATGTCTGAGATCTTCTTAAAATCTCTCTTGATCTTGCGAATCTTAGTTTGGAAATTAGCTGGATGCATTAACCTGTATCCACTTTTATCACCTGGTTCAACAGACCGTTGGATGATTTCCGAAACTTCTGTCATTTGATGACGTGTTTTCTCTAGACGAGAGGCTTGTGCAATAATCTCGCCTGCTCGATGTAGGAGAAATTCAACAACTTGTTCTCTATATACTTGATTTTGAGAGGAACTAGTTGAAGCCTGTTCTTGAGCAAGCTTTTGATTATGAACAAAGCCCATTGACTGTGGCCGGCCATGGGCAATAACATTGCATGAGACCATTTTCGGCGGGCTTTGCTGACTGGAAAGCACTGTGAAATGTAGTGCTCCGTGAACACCCCATCCTCTGATATGAACATCAGATGGAGCATTGGCAATTAACTGACGCAATTTTCTTAGTGCGCCAAGGCATGAACGTTGAAGGGTTCTCTGTTGCTTTTCAGCCTTCGGATACCGAGAGACTGATAGAGATGCCAAATCAATCTAGTGTTGTAACCCTTCTATTATCTTAATATGATTTTCATAATCACCATAAGATAATACTTTCTTCTTCAATTGACAAAGAGTCTTCCATATGTTGAGACGAATATCATGGATTCCATCATCCGTCAACATCTTTGGAATGTCGTACTGGGAGTCAGCCAAAGGCCAAAACATGACTAGCACTTCACCTTTTGTCAGTTTTTTCCTCATGTTCAGCATTTCCTCTTTATCATTAAATGAATATTCTTCTACCTGTTTTGACCAGAGTTGGTGCTTCCTTGTTGCTTCATTAGGTTCGACAAGGTTGGTAGAGAGTCCGCTATTCATGCTGGAAGATGAATGACCTGGGGATGGTTCAGAGAATAACTTGAACCCCAGGCTATCCTATGATGGATAAAGAGTTTCACCTGCCGATAGTAAAGCATAAGACATGACTGGCTTCACGTTTGCAAGTGCCTCAAGATAAGAGGGCTTTCTCGGAACTACATTGCCTTCTGAAGAATTTTTGAGACAACGTGAATCACTACTGCGGAGAGGACTTTTGGAGCGAAGTTCATCACCATGAGGAGGACCGTCGTGATGGGTTATAGAAAAAGATGAAATCTCTTGCTCCTTGGTCTTCTGACCACACAGAGGGTTCCTGCGGCTCTCATCTGAAGAAGAAACTTCAAGATTGACCGAATTTTCATGAAGCAAGCCTTCATGAGGAAGTGTCTATTGAAGACCTTAAAAATTAATGTTCCCGTTATTAGGAACTGAGGGAGTAGAATCTTGAATTCCGACAGATAAATGTCTGAGGGATTCAATAACTCCAGCATCGAGCAAGGCCTTGTTGCAGATTGGCCTTTGATCTCCTGACTGTGCTGGGCGGATCTTTTTCTTAGATTCCTTCTTACTCACTTTAGAAACCACTTGTTGACGAAAGTGGTTACTCTGAGCAGGTGTATGTTCCTGATCAGGAAAGATGGTCAGGTTAGGCTGACAATCTCCACTTAAATCAGGTGTATGTGCCTGACTCGGTTGTCCGTTTGATATGGGGGAGTATGCCCCATAACCCTCTTGGATTGGAACAGATGTGTGTGTCTGTTCCGGAGTTAATCGTTGATGTGTCACTCCACTCCTAGGGATAGATTTATGTGTCTGTCCCTGAGATGATGCTGAAGCTGTTATGATATCCAGGAAAGCATCCCGAATATGAGCAGGAATTTGCTTCTGCTCTTTCACCATTGAAAAAATATGTTTGGTGACTTCAGCCGCCGGAACGGGGATATACGTCCATTCTGGGCTTGGAGTAGGTGTATGTGCCTTCTCCTGTCCTCCTTTTCCTGTCAGTGAATCCTGACAGTACTCAAGTGTGGAGGCAGAGAGTTGAGTCTGCCACCTGTTTGTCGTCGGGGCTTTCCGACTAACTTTTCCATGCGCTACCAAGCGAGACTGTTGGTAGGCTTGATTAATATTAGCAGGCGTATGTGCCTTCTGATTACACTTCGCCAAATGCGGTTGACGAGATCCATCATATGTAGTCAGACGAGCCTGCTGACTAACTGGGGATGTATAAGCAGGTGTATGTTCCTGCCTATAGTACTCCTCCGGAATTGCCTGGCGGGATTGGCGTGATGCTGCCAGACGAGTCTTCTGGACAATGGAATTAAAACGGACAGGTGTGTATGCTTTCTCGTTGTTCGCCACCAAGTTAGGTTGGTGGACTTCTCCGGAGATGGCAGGGATGACAACCTGCCCATTGTTCACCGGATTCCGTCTCTGGCGGTTCGTCTTGCCTGCTCGGGTTCGAGGAACCTGAGCTGAATGCCTGGAGTCGGTACCCTCATCATGTTGAGGGCGCACTACCGCACGAGTCTGGCGGTGATTGTTGATTGGAGCCCTTGGGAAGGACTCCTGTCTTTTTGAATTAAGGTCCTGCGGGACCTGCTCATTCACTTCCTCAGAGTAAGGGAGTGAATGCAAATTGCGTTCCGGGGATAACGACCCGAAATGGTTGGAGACGGTAGTCAGCACCGCCTGCTTCTTGATCGCTGGCTGTCGTTGTCCAAATGACCAGGTAGAGTTGTTAACTTGGAGGGCTTGACGAGCGGCCTCCAGAGTTGGGATAGTACCGTTGCGACGATACTCCTTAACCAGTGCATTAGAAACCCAGCGTTGAAGACGCTGAGTTGGTGATGTCATCCTCAGAGCAGACGACATTCCAGCAGGAGTAGCAGCATTGGTTTTCACAGCAGCAGACCTCACAGTAGAGGTGTTCACAGCAGCAGTATTCACAGAGGTGAATTTAAGGAAAGCCATTTTGCAGAAGATCTTGAGAAAAAGAGTGCTTGTTCCATATAACAGACATAATCAAGATGAATCCGGCCACTGCAACTTTTGGATGAGCACATGTAAATGATTGCTTTGTTGGCCCAAGGGGCCTAACAAATAAGAAGAATATCACTTTAACATGGTTAAGGATTCACGTCGGGTGCACCATTTTTGTTTCCTCACGGATTTCGGGGATGACCTCCTGGACGGGAGATTCAAACATTCCGATCGGTTTCTAGTGGGTTTGTTCGTAGAACCGGAAACATCCAATGATTCCACATCCGTTTGGACCTACTTTCCAAAGGCAGGCGCTCATTAGCTTGTGGACTAACGAGGCTTAGGAATTTGCATTGGTCAAGAGGATGGGAGGTCGGACTCATCACACCTTTTTGAGGGGAATTATTGTCTACTCCGGGACTCTCTTTATAGATTTAAGTTATGTTCGTGAATCCTTATTGCATTACCAAGTATAAAATGTGCTTTCCTTTAGTCTTAACAATCAATGATTAAATATGCAAGAAATTTAGAGAATCTTTTATATGTATTCGAGGTTCTTCATCAATAGAGAATCATCTATATCTGTTTAGAGATTTTTGGTCAATGGTATCTTTCAAAACATTTATATAAAAGTCTCTTGGTCATTATGATGACCAGGAAGGTTTTAAAGCCACTCAGTGGGGCACTTGAAGTTTATCATCATTTAGAAGGACATGGATTATTTCAAAGTTGGGATCGAACCCAAAAATGTGCTACCTACGTATCCTTTGTTTTGGAAAAGGAATCAGAACCCATGTAGTTCGAGTAATGAAGTATGATGTTTATGATTGATGGCTCAAAGAAGAATTTCATAATTACTTTTACACTCTAAGCTCACGTGAGTAATGCTCGGTGTGAGAAACAAGAGGTATTGGTAAAAATTAGACAATTGTGCCATGAAAGATGCAATCATAAGAATTTGTTTGGGGCTTATGTATGTATGACTGCCCAGATAGATGAAGGTTTAGGATTCACTTTTAGGGAGAAAATCCATGAACAAGGTCCATAAAGTTATATGTGCTTCATGGAGATTTGAATACTCTAATCTTGGGGCATACTCCTAAGGAGGATTCCCAAGTTAGGAGGGGACTTATGATTGGGTTTTACTCCTGAAAAGGAAACCCAAATCAAGGGTAAATTAGGACTGGTTAAGAGAAATTTAAGGGGGCTTGGGGTTTACTCCTGAAAAGGAAACCCAAGATTATGACTGGGACTTACTCCTAAAAAGGAGGCCCAGGTTAGGGGACTTGGGGCTTACTCTTGAAAAGGAATCCCAAGATTATGACTGGGTCTTATTCCTGAAAAGGAGACCCAGGTTAGGGATTAAGGTTTGGGGCTTACTCCTGAGGAGGATTCCCAAGTTTGGGAACTTTAAGAATTTGGGGATTACTCCTAAAGAAGGATGCCCATATTAAAGGATTATGATTGGGGCTTACTCCTGAGGAGGATGCCCAAGTTTGTAAACATTAAGAATTTGGGGCTTACTCCTAAAGAATGATGCCCAGATTAAAGGATTTATAACTGGGGATTATTCCTAAAAAAGGAGACCCAGGTTAAGGATTCTCTCATCTTTAAAGGATGAGGTTAAATGAATGAACTCTCAATCTTTGGTGACATAAGGATATTGAAATCACTAGGTTTTGAGAGATATTCCACAGAATTCCTTTCAGATAAGGAAGTTGAATCAAGAAATCATTCGATAAATGGCTTTGAATAGTGTCTTGAAGACTGAATCTTGAAAAGAAAAGGTGTAATGGCTTAAGAGGGGTAAAATGGGCAAGATGGGCACCCAAAAAAGTAGGGGCGCGCAAGTTTGGAAAGGCGCGCAAGTCTTCCGTGGGCGCGCAAGTATTGGTCGCGCAAGTATACCTGTGCGACATGTGGGGTACATGCGCGATTTTCAACCAGTATTAGAATACTTGAGCGACTCCTTTTTAATCAATTTATAATCCTCTTGAGGTTCTTCCAGAAAAGGGACGTGGAAGTTATTTTGAAGGAAATAAGTCGGCGCGCAAGTGTTGATAAATTTCAACACTTAGGACTTCCTTCTTCTCTTTAGATCTTCCGTTCTGGGTAAGAAATTACCATAGAAGTGTTCTGGATGCTTTGAAAAGAGACTTGGGCATCGGGAGCTTCAATCCGAGTTTCTGGAAAAAGATCCTCTGAATGGGGGGCCCACAGGGTCTATTTATAGGCAGGAGAAGACCCTGGGCGGTTACCACTTAGGTCGCGCAAGTCACTTGCGCGACCAAGAGCGTCGCGCAAGTGTACTTGTGCGACAGTAAGATAACTTGCGTGGTGCAGTTTCTGTTGATCCTTTGTTCATGCCTTTGTCGATTTTTGATGTTTTCTTCAAAGGTTGAATCACTTTGAGCTCAGATATTCCCTTTTCTGATCTTTAGATTCTGTGACGAAAGGAGCGTCAACAATAACCATGAAAAATTTAATATTAAACATCATTAGCATCACACGCTATATCCATTGTACCTTTCAAATTACAACTGTGTCATTATTTTCTAGAAACTCCAACCCCAAGAGTTAACACCATTTATTCAATTATTCATTATAGAAATTACTTTCCCATATTCCCAGGCATTCCAGAAAATCATTCTATTCTACTAAACACAATGGGCATCAAAATGGTGAGTATTTTTAATACTCGTCAAGCCATTCCCGCCTATAGCAAGAGCATAGACCCATCCTCCCTTAATAAGTTAATCATGGAAAGCACATGGCATACCCCACGTTTCTTCACCACTTTAGGAAGAAGGGTAAGCAAGACCAGCTGCCTTGAGCATTGGGGATAAGTAAAGGAGATAATCAACCAATAAGAATCATCAAGCATCCAACAACACATCCATCCCAGTCCATCAACCATGGTGTCCTCCTCGAAACCCACGTCCATAAACTGAAGCATCTTTCCACTCTATAGCTTTATCTGCTACCACCACAAAAAGGGCCTTCATGCCTCCACATATCACAATAGCCAACCGGGATCCTATCACAGCACAAGCCGCAAGAAAACCAAACATCATATCATTCGGATCTCGGCCCTTTAACAATCAAGAGGGTAACTAAGAACCCTTTTATAAATTATCGAACAGGCAATTCTTTAATCCATATTGAATTAACAGATTTATTAAACATAGGTTCCAAAATTCAGGAAACCTAATCAGTATGTTTTCAAAAATAAATAAACATGCTTACTGCACTAATATGATTAACATCAAATCACAACAAGAACCAGAATCGTTTTCATGCCTCTTTATCTTTAGCCAAGACTTATTAATTAATTCTGGTTTATTTTCTTTACCAATTTCCATCAAGAACAAACAGCTAAACAAGAAAGCATAGTAATCACACTATCTAGCAAAACAAGAGGCAATAACATATGATAGATATCAATTTATATATCCAGTTAAAATATTTATTATTTCAATTCCATTTTGATCGACTGGGATAAAACAGCCTGATGATACATTTGCACGTAAAAGAAAAGATAAGCAACAAATCCCTTACCTCAACAATTCTTGACGTTCTTTATCCACACAATGGGTCACAATCCTCCTCTCGCGACAATTGTATCCACCCGAGGATTCCACGATACGTCCACACCAACCAAGACCCAAGAAAACCCCATTAGAAGCATAGAGATTACATGCTATAATATGGAAAGAATAAACAGGAGAAGATGATCCCAAAGGAATGATGATAAAACATACCATATATCGAAGATTGATCGATACAGCTTGGATGCATCAAAACAGAGTAGAACTGTTATGAGGAGTAATGTTTGATTTTGAAACTCCTATGGGAAGGATTGAATGCTTCTAGAATCTCATAGCTGATAGAAAAGAGGAAGAATAAGGGAGAATGATATCTCATCCCTTTTTGATGATTTACTCGGGTGGCGGTTTAAGATCCCCTTAATTCTCCATTAAAAATAGATCGCATTAACCAATGTGGTTTGACCTCATAAATACATACCGGCCATAGAAATATTTAATATAGGATATATGGCCTTTGAATCATCCTTATATTTATTAAAATAAGGCTTTAAATATGTTTTACGTCAAAGGAAATGTCAAAGGGGTGAATCTGTAGGATACTGGAAACACTGTTCACATACTAAAAATTTGGCAAAGGAAAGAAAAGGTCACTGATAGACCTCATCGTTAGAAGTTACCGATAGACCTCACTGTTAGAGGTTATTGATATACCTCACCATTAGAGGTTACCGATAGACCTCACCATCCTGGAAACACTTTACACCTACCGTTCTGGAAACACTATTCAAGTCCACCGGTAGAACTGTCCACAAATCCTCACCGACAGAACTGTTCACAAAACCTCACCGATAGAACTGTTCACAAACCTCACCGATAGAAGAGTTCACAAAACCTCACTGATAGAACTGTTCACAAACCTCACTGATAGAACTGTTCACAAAATCTCACCGATAGAACTGTTCACAAAACCTCACTAATAGAACTGTTCACAAACCTCATCAATAGAATAGTTCACACACCTCACCAGTAGAACATTTCACAAATCTCGCCGATAGAACTGTTCACAAAACCTCACTGATAGACCTATTCACAAACCTCACCAACAGAACTGTTGACAAAATCTCACCGATAGAACGGTTCACAAAACCTCATCGATAGAACTGTTCACAAAACCTCACCGTTAGAAGTGTTCACAAAACCTCACCGATAGAACTGTTCACAAACCTCGCAGATAGAACTAATCACAAAACCTCAATGATAGAACTGTTCACAAAACCTCACCGATATAACTTTTCACAAAACCTCGCCGATAGAACACTTCACAAAACCTCACTGATAAAACTGTTCACAAAACCTCACCAATATAACAATGTTTACGAAACCTCTCCAATAGAATATTGTTCACCTACCATTACTGTTCATAAAACTGGAAACACTGCTCACAGAACTAGAAATTTGGAAATGTGTTGGGGATAAGTCACCTTGACCTTCGTGAAAACCTCCAACACCACATTTTCACAGAGTATTGGAATGGAGAGGTCCAGGTTATTACATCGGATACCTATCAAAACATTCTCATCCTCAATAATTCAAAACCAACCTAAATAGACAAAAAAAGAGAAACGGGGTCCAAACAAACACCCATCAAGATACCTCTCAAAAGATAGAAAGCCACAAAAGGAATAAAATTAGTTCATAAATAATACATGAAAGGTCTAATCGTGAAGGAAACATCATTACATGAAATGAGTTAAACATTAAACAACTCTGGGTACTGAGAACATATCTGTGACTCAACCTCCCAGGTACTCTCCTCCATGCCACTGTGTCGTCAAAAGACATGAACTAAGTGGATAGAACGCCCATGAAACACCTTCTCCTTGTGGTCTTGGATCTTCACAGGTCACTCTTCGAAGGTTGCATCATCATCAACATTAATCTCTACCCAATCGATAACATGAGAGTCATCATGAAGATAACGGCAGAGCTATGATACATGGAAAACATCTTGTATCTGACTCATCTGTGGGGGAAGTTCTACTCAATACGCCAAATCTCCAACATGAGATAACACCTCAAAATGCCCAACAAACTGGGGAGAAAGCTTACTTCCACAACCAACCCTTCGCTTCCCACAACAGGTTGTCACCTTCAGAAACACATGATCCCCAACACTAAACTCTAAGGGTCTCCTTCTATGATTAACATATGATTTCTGACGATCTTGTGCTATCTTTATCCTCTCATGAATCACCTAAACCATATCTGTTGTATTATGCACTAGTTTGGGTCCAAGAATTTCCAACTCACCAACCCCAGTCCAGCACAATGGAGAACATCAAGGCTGGCCATACAAGGATACAAATGGAGCCATACCGATGATGGAGTGAAAACTATTATTGTAAGTGAACCCCACCCGCGGTATGTGCCTCATCCATGAGCCTCAAAAATCAAGAACACAAGAGCGTAACATGTATTTAGGAGTCTAGATGGTTCGCTCTGTCTTCCCATCTGTTTGAGGATGAAAAGCAGTGCTAAGCCATAGTTGTGAACCGAAAGCATGTTGGAGACCTCTTCACACCCTGGAGGTAAAATGAGGATCTTGATCATAAATTATCATCCTAGGGACTCCATGAAGTCTCACCACCTCCTCAAGATACTACCTCGAAAAAACTTCCTCTACGCTTGACTCCTTTATCTCTATGAAGATGGCCGATTTTGTTAAACGAGCTACTATCACCCAAATAGCATCATGTCCTCTTGGTGCTCGAGGTAAACCAGTAAAAATGTCCATTGATATTTCCTCCCACATCTACTGAGGAATCTCTAATGGCTAGAGAAGTCCCCCAGGAACACGGTGTTCAGCCTCCACCTTCTGGAAGACTAAACAACGAGACACAAACTCTGCAACCACATGCTTTAGCCCAGGCCACAAAAACTGACTCCTCAAGGATCAGTACATCTTTGTCATGCCATGATGTACTGCTAAAGGTGAACTATGAAACTCTCTGAGAACCATCTCGCGCATCTCCAAGGGAACAAAAAGCCTTCCATGATACAACACTCGGTGTTGTTCATCCTCCATCCAACCATCTGGGGCCTCACCACAAACAACTCGGTCTCTCCAGAACTCCACCTCTAGATCTCCTAACTGGGAATCTTCCACCTTTTTCATTAGGGATGACTATACCATCATTTTAAAAAGACATCCTCTACCCCCAAATTCTCCAATATCAAGATGTAATGCTGACAGCTCATCCATTACTCTCCAGGAATAACCGAATTCATGCAAAGCATCACTACATGACTTTCATCTCAGAGGATCAGTTACAGCATTCCCTTTTCTAGGTTTATATGATATTTCGATGCCGTATTCCTATAATAACTCCATCCACCAATGATGTCACATGTTCATGTCATGTAGGGAAAAAACACACCTCAAACTCTTATGATCGGTGAAAACCACAAAGCACTCACCAATGAGGTAATGTCTCCACACCTTCTACACAAACACGACGGCTGCCAACTCAAGATCATGTGTGGCATGGTTATGTTCATGAGGACGTAACTACCGAGACCCATAAGAAACAACTAACCTCTGCTCCATGAGGACACTCACTAACACCAGATGCGAAGCGTCACAGAAAACATCAAACTAAACTCCCTCAACAGGAAGGCAAACAACTGGAGCACATACTAACTTCTCCTTTTGATACTCGAAAGATGCCTAACACATATCTGTCCATATGAATGTTGGATCCATCCTAGTCAATGCTATCAGAGGAGTCACAACTCGGGAGAAATTGGAAACGATGCTCCTATAGTAGGCTGTAAGACCACGGATACTTCTCACCTTTGACACTGTCTTGGGGGCTTCCCAAGACACCACTGTTTATATATTCGATGGATCCAAAGATAATCCTTGCTGGGACAAAACATGCCCCATGAAACAGTCTTCTCAAGCCCAAAACAAACACATCGACAACTTCTCAAACTGCTGATGTTGACGAAGACCTCCCAAAATATCATGTAGATGCTCTGCATGCTCCTCTTCAGATGTGGAGTACACAAGGATGTCATTGATGAAAATAACCAAAAACTCATCCAGGAACTCACAGAACACATCATTCATCAATCCCATGAACACAGATGGAGCATTCGGCATGCCGAACGACATCACAATGAACTCTTAATGCCCATAGCGACAACAGAAAGCAGTCTTTGGGATATCCTCATCCTTTACATGAATCTGATGATATCCCGACCACAAGTAGATCTTTGAGAACCAAATTTCACCCTTCAGTTGATTGAATAAATCATCAATCTATGAAATAGGATAGAAATTCGTTATTTTCACTTTGGTTAAGAGATGGTAATCGACATACAACCGCAAACTACCATCTTCTTTCTTCATGAACAATATGGGTGCACCCCATGGCGACACACTTGGCCGAACAAAACCGCACTATAGCAGACCATCAAGAAATATATGTAGATCTTGTAACTCAGAAGGGGCCATCCTATATGGAGACATGGATATAAGAGATGCTCCTAGCTATAGCTTGATCCCAAACTCGATATCTCTTCGAGGGGGTAATGCTACATCCTCTTCTGGAAAGACATCAAGGTACTCCACTACGACCCTAGGAAATGCCAACAAATGAACCTCTAAAGAAATAAGCATCATCTAATCCATCATGGATGATAAGGATGGAATGTTCATGTGACCCATACAAGGATATCTCTCACCAAAAAACCCCACTTTCTCTCCATCTGCACCAATGAAGATGACCTTTTTCCAGAAGCAATCCACGATATCATGCACCGAATACAACCAATCCATGCTGAGGAAGACATCATATGGTTGTATTCGTAATCATAGGAAATCTACCCAAGAGTGTTGTTGCCCCAACACTAGCTCACAATCACTACATACATCAAACAAGTCATCTCGACCTCCAAACAGCGTAGTCAATGCCATGGGCACTGGAAGCCTCTCTACCTCAAGTCACAAAGCATGGAAAAGGGTATGTAATATGAAGGAGTGTGTCACTACTAAATCAAAAAAGGTATACACCAAGGTAGAAAACAAGAAAAGGGTACCTAAGACGACGTCTGGATTTCCTAGAGCGAGCAAACCTAGAGCATAAAGCTGACTACAACCTCCTCCATGGCCTCTATGACCCTGATGAAGACCACCACCATAGACACGCTCTAATATTTGAGGACGAGGAGCATCATGGAGCTATAACCTACCCGCCCAATCTACCCTCTGCTGATATAAAGCTAGTTGCACTGGTTGCTGCTACCTCGGCTGTAACTGCCTCAACGGAGGAACCTGGAGCATAGTGCCTGGCGTACGATGGCCGCTCTGAAAAGTCGGGCACTGCTGCTGCTGATGGCCATGGCCACCACAAGAAAAAAAGTGTCTGATCCCTTGGCATTGGCCTGATAGTTGTTTCCAATAGTGAAATGAGATGTGAAGGGCTGGGACCTACCCCCAGGTGAATGGACACTCTTCTTCCCAGAAAACCGGGAACCCCGGACCACAGCTCTACTTCATGAGGAATCATGTCGATTCCCCTCTCATGATGATCTGGTCCTGGCCAACGTCCTCTCGACAACTTCTGCCCTCTCCAACACCTCAAGATACTTCTTAAGCATAAATTGGGTGAACTGGTGCGAGATCTCTGGATGCAAAGCCTCCTCAAAATTCCTTGCACTAGATTCCTCATATGGTAGTAGGTATGAAGCATATCGTAAAAGGTTCCTGAAACAGATTCCAATCTCTCGAACACTGGAGCTCCCATGTCGAAGGGTAAGAAGCTCTTAGAAACTGGACACCTTCACAGTTGAAGAATGAAACTCAACTCTAAACCTGTCTCGGAACTCCTCCCATTAGATCGCTGACTCCTCAAGATCCCCAAGGAACAAGAACAACCACTGCCTCACAGCTCCATGCAGCATTGTCACAACAAAGTACACCCAGTGCTCCTTACAAGCACGAATCGAACTGAAGCCGATCTCGACCTCCTCTAACCAGTCTTCTGGGACTGCATCTGAAATAGATCCCTCATACTTTTTCAGACTATGGCGCTGAAAATCTCAAAGTTTCTTCCTCCACGTTTCATCGTCGTCAACCTCTACCCTACGACGTTCTGCTGGAATAGCCTCCTGGAAATTTTCTATGCAAACCTGATGAGGACGTCGACCTGGATCCATACTTGAAAAATAAAAAACCATTTGAGCTCCTAAATCTGGAATATGGAAGACTCAACATTAATTAATTTATTGTTTTTTTTCATTCATTTAAGTTTATCCTATCCCAAGGTATACACATTCAAACACTGGCACAAAGAAGAATCATGCATGATCTTTTCATAGGTCTCTACCTTGCAACTAGTATCACCTTGTTTAGTATACATTATAAACATAAAGGTACGTAAATCCGATGATAGGGGGGACTAAACGCTTATGTCTCATATGGTCTCTAGTGTTTACCTCACTTTTTATACATGAATGACATGGTTTCCCTACCAACCCATGAAACCTCACCTGTTCCTAACTCCAAAATTCATCCTATCCCTTAGCCTATCTCTAATACCACTCTGTCATGACCACCTCCCCACAAAGTGTACCCCTCCTGGGCCGGCAATGTGAGAAGAGAGATAATGAACCCCACGTCTCGCCTCCTGTAGTCCCCGGTTTGGCAACTAGCACTGAGGTTACAGTAAACACACAAATGGGAGGCATTAGCCTCTAACAGAACACATGCGGAAGAGAGAGATAAGATTGACACAAAAACTCTGAATTAGAGCAGTAATATAAAAGAAACCCATGTTCACATATAAAATTTCATGAAAAATTAATACAACTGGAAGGGAAAAACTACAAGTAACCAAAAGAAAGTAAAACAGTAGCAACCAAAAGCCCGAACAGCTCTTGCAACCCCAATCCAGTAGAAACCATCTTGATCTCCAACCTGCTCCAAGTGACCTGAAAAACATTTTATATATACATAGGTTGAGTATAATAGTATACTTAGTAGGATCCTCTCGGAAGAATCTTGTGAAAATGTAATGAAAACATGCTATAACATAGTGAACACCAAGAGAAACTAACTCATTACATAAACAGGTATACTAAGTTCCCAACCTCACCATGACCACTCACACCAAGTAACACATTCAATAATATAGCATATAGTAATGAATATCAAGGGTACCCCGCTATTACTTACCAATTGGTTTTTTTATTTTCCTCAATGTCGCACATCCTAGTCATCTCTCTCCAAAAGTCTTTCCCACAGACACCTAGGCGGATCACCACAATCTGCACCTCGGGCACCACAAAGGCTTGCCCTCAGACACCTGGGCATTGCACCAAACCATCCTCACAACCAAAATTAACTATGTAGTTTCCGAGAGCCACCACAGCTCGCATAACATGTATCATATGTCAGGTATTATAACTCAATCCATTATAGCTCATACACATAGTAAGGATCCTCAAGCCATCACAGCCTATACATGTTACACCTATAGTAGTCCATATGATACTATATCCATAATATATGACTATGAATAACCACAATCCATTACATCCCTCTACACACATATATGAGGAAAACAAACCAATGTGCCTATCAGCCCAAGTAACTACCAAGAGAAGAGAGTAGGGCCAAAGGGGGTAGTCATCCATTCATCCTCCCACTGAAATGTTGGGGAAAAAACCCCCAGGGCTCAGAATCCCAGGGGTGTCAGTTTCCCTTACTGACAGGGTGGAGTAGCATATATAAACACAAAAAGTATAGGATATTTTATATCTCACAACTACACTATGGGTATTAACTAGTTTAGAAACAACTGCAGCTTACGTCTCTCAGACTCTGGGATGTTACTTCTAATACTAAGTATCCTACATGCACACAACCATTTAAAGAGATTTATTAGATTACATCATTCCATTTTTTTTATCAGTTCCACAGTACGTTAATTAGTTCTTTAACATTAATTAACCATGAACAATTTAACATTAAACTTCATTATAATCACACCCTATATCCATTGTACCTTCCAAATTACAACCTTTTCATTATGTTCCAGCAACTCCAACCCCATGAGTTAACACCATTTAATCAATTATTCATTATAGAAATTACCTTTCTCATATTCCTAGGCATTTTAGAAATTAATTCTATGCTACTAAATACAAAGTGGCTCAATAAAGTGAGTATCTGTACAACTCATCGAGTCTTTGCCACCTATAGAAAGATCCTAGACCCATACTCCCTTTAGAAGCTAAACATGGAAAGAATATGGCATAACCCACATGTCTTCACCTCTTTTGGATGAAGGGTAAGCAAGACCAGCTTCCTTGATCAGCGGGGAAAAGTAAAGAAGATAATCAACCAATAAGAATCAGAAAGCATCCAACAACACATCCATCCCAGTCCATTAACCCTGGTGTCCTCCCCAACACCCACATGCATAAATCGATGCATCTCGACACTCTAGGAATCATCTGCTGGCACCACAAAAAGGGCCTCCATTCCACCACATATCACAAAATCCATCCAGGCGCCCATCACAGCACAAGCGGCAGGAAAAAAACATCATATCAATGGGATGTTGGCCCTTTAACAATCAAGATGGTAACTCATAACCCTTTTAAAAATTATCAAACAAGCAGTTCATTAATCCATCTTGAATTTACAGATTTATTAAATTTAGGTTCCAAAATTCGGGAAACCTAATTAGTAATTTATAACGAATAAATAAACATGCTTACTGCACTAATTTTATTAACATCAAATCACCAAAAGAACCTAATTCGTTTTCCTTCCTCTTTATATTTTACCAAAAACTTATCAATTAATCCCATTTTATGTTCTTTATTGATTTCCATCAAGAACAAATAGCTAAACAAGAAAGCATAGATATCACACTATCTAGAAAAACAAGATTCAATTACACAGGATAGATATCAATTTATTTATCAAGTTCAAATATTTATTTTGTGAATTCCATAGTGATCCACAGGGATAAAACATGCTGACAATACAGTTGCACGTAAATGAAAAGAGAAGAAAATAATCCCCTACCTCAACATTTCTTCACATTCCTTATCCACACAACAGGTCACAATCCTCCTCTCCTGACAACTACATCCACCCGAGGATAACGTGATACATCTGCACCAACCAAGCCCCAAGAAAAGCCCATTAGAAGAAAGGATATTACATGCTATAAGATGGAAAGAAGAAACATGAGAAGATGATCCCAAAGGAATGATGATAAAACATAACTTATATCGATGATTGATCGATACAGCTTGGTTGCATCGAAACAGAACGGAACCGATCTGAGGAGTAAAGTTTGATTGTGCAACTCCTATGGGAAGGATTGAAATATTCTATCATCTCTTATCCAATAACAAAGAGGAAGAACAAGGGAGAAAGATATCTCGTCCATTTTTGAATATTTACTAGGGTGGCGGTTGACGATCCGCTTAATTCTCTATTAAAAATGATTCACATTAACCCACATAGTTTGACCAAGTAAATACATACCAGCCTTAGGAACAATTAATATAGGATTTATGGCCTTTGAATCGACCTTAGAGTCCTTAAAATAAGGATTTAAATGTATTTTACATCAAAGGAATCGTCAAAGGGGTGAATTTGTAGGAATTTGGAAACACTATTCAGAGACTCTAAATTTGGCAAAGGAAAGAAAAGGTCACTAATAAACCTCACCATTAGAGGTTACCGATAGACCTCAAAATTAGAGGTTACTGATAGACCTCACCATTAGAGGTTACCGATAGACCTAACTGTTAGATGTTACCGATATACCTCACTGTTAGAGGTTACCGATAGACCTCACCATCCTGGAAACACTGTACACCTATCGTTTGGTAAACACTGTTCAAGTCCACTGATAGAACTGTTCACAAATCCTCACTGAAAGAACTGTTCACAAAACCTCACAAATAGAACTATTCACAGACCTCAGCGATAAAACTGTTCAAAAAACCTCACCAATATAACTGTTCACAAAACCTCACCAATAGAACTGTTCACAAACCTCACCGATAGAACTTTTCACAAACCTCACGAATTGAACTGTTCACACACCTCACTAATATAAATGTTCAAAAAACATCAATGATAGAACTATTCACAAACCCCACCGATAGAACTGTTCACAAAACCTCATCGATAGAACTGTTCACAAAACCTCACTAATAGAACTGTTCACCAAACCTCACTGATAAAACTATTCACAAAACCTCACCAATAGAACACTGTTCACTGAACCTCACTGATAGAACTGTTCACAAAAACTCACCGATAGAATTGTTCAAAAAACCTCACCGATAGAACACTGTTCACTGAACCTCACCAATAGAATACTATTCACCTACCGTTACTATTCATAAAACTGGAAACACTATTCACAGAACTGGAAATTTGGAAAAGTGTTGGTGATAAGTCTCCTTGACCTCCCTGAACACATCCAAGACCACATTTTCACAAATTAATGGACCGAAGAGGTCGGAGCCATTACATCAGATACCTCTCAATACATTATCATCCTCGAGAATTCAAAACCAACCAAAATAGACAAAAAAAGAGAAACGGGTCCGAACAACCACCCATCGAGATACCTCTAAAATTAGAGAATGCCATAGAAGGAACAAAATATGTTCAGAAATAATACATTAAAGGTCTAAACATGAAGGAAACATCATTACATGAAAAGAGTTAAACATTAAACATCTCTGGGTACTGAGCACGTATCTGTGACTCGCGCTCCCAGGTAATCTCCTCCATGCCCCCTTTTCATCAAATGACACTAACTACAGGGATAGAACTCCCACACAACACCTTATTCTTGTAGTCTTGGATCTCCATAGGTCGCTCCTCTAAGGTTTCATCATCATCCACATCGATCTCTCCCTAATCGATAACATGAGAGTTATCATGAAGATAACGATGGAGCTATGATACATGGAAAACATCATGTATCTGACTCATTTGTGGGGGAAGTGATACTCGATACACCAAAACTCCAACATGATCTAACACCTCGAAAGGCCCAACAAACTGGGGAGAAAGATTACTTCCATGACCAAACCATTGTTTCCCATGATGGGGAGTCACCTTTAGAAACACATGATCCACAACATTAAACTCTAAGGGTCTCCTTCTTTGATCAACAAAGGATTTCTGATGATCTTGTGCAGTCTTCATCCTCTCACGAATCACCTGAACCATCTCTGTTGTATTTTCCACTAGTTCGGGTCCAATAATTGCTGACTCACCGACCCCAGTCCAACACAACAGAGAATGGCAAGGCCGGCCATACAATGCATCAAACGATGTCATACCGATGGTGAAGTGAAAACTATTATTGTAAGAAAACTCCACCAGGGGTAAGTTTCTCATCAATAAGCCTCCCAAATCAAGAACACAATAGCATAACATGTCTTCAAGAGTGTGGATGGTTTGCTCTGTCTGCCCATCTGTTTGAGGATGAAAAGTAGTGCTAAGGAATAGTAGTTAACTGAAAGAATTTTGGAGACCTCTCCACACCCTGGAGGTAAAACGAGGATCTCGATCATAAATTATTGTCCTAGGGACTCCATGAAATCTCACCACCTCCTATAGATACTTCCTCGACAAAAAGTCCACTGAGCTCGACTCTTTGATCTCTATGAAGTGGGATGATTTTCTTAAACGATCTATTATCACCCAAATAGCATCATGTCATCCTAGAGCTCGAGGTAAACTAGTATGAATGTCTATTGAGATGTCCTCCAGTTCCACAGTGGAATCTATAATTGCTGGAGAAGACCACCAAGAACACGTTGTTCGTCCTTCACCTTCTGGAAGACTAAACACCGAGACACAATCTTCGCAACTGCATGCTTCAGCCAAGGTCACCAAAACCGACTCCTCATGGATCGGTACATCATTGTCACACTAGGATGTATTGCTTAAGGTGATCTATGAAACACTCTGAGAACCATCTCACACATCGCCAAGGGAACCAAAATCCTTCCCAGATACAACACTTGGTGTTGTTCATCCTCCATCCAACCGTCAGTGGCCTCACCAGAAACAACTCGGTCTCTCCAGACCTCCACCGGTAGATCTACAAACTGGGACTCTTCCACCTTTTTCATCAAGGATGAATGTACCGTCATCTGAAAAAGACAACCTCTACCCCCTACTTCTCTCATATCAAGATGTAATGTCGAAAGATCTTCCATTACTCTCTAGAAATCACCGGATTCAGGTACAACATCACTACGTGACTTTCGGCTCAGCGCATCAGCTACAACATTCCCTTTTCCAGGTCTATACTATATTTCGAAGTCATATACCTGAAAGAACTCCATCCACCGACGCTGTCGCAAGTTCAAGTCACGCTGTGAGAAAACATACCTCAAACTCTTATGATTATTGAAAACCACAAAGTGCTCACCAATGAGGTAATGTCTCCACAAATTCAACGCAAAAACGACGATTTATAAATCAATATAATGGTGGAATAGTTATTTTCATGGGGACATAACTACCGAGACCCATAAGAAACAAATAACCTCTGCTGCATGAGGACACACCCCAACCCCAGATGCGAAGCGTTACAGAAAACATCAAACTGAACTCTCTCAACTGGAAGACAAAGAACTGGAGCACTTAATAACTTATCCTTTAGATACTCAAATGATTCCTGACATAGATCAGTCCATATAAACACTTGATCCTTCTTGGTCAAAGATGTTAAAGGAGTAGAAACTCAGGAGAAATTGGCTATGAACCTCCTATAGTATCATGTGAGACCAAGGAATCATCTCACCTCTAACATTGTCTTGGGGGTTTCCCAAGACACCACTGCTTCTATCTTTTATGGATCAATAGCTACTACCTATTGGGACACAACATGCCCCACGAAACGGACTTCTCGAGCCCAAAACTCACACTTCGACAACTTCTTGAATAGCTGATGTCGATGAAGAACTCCTAAAACGGCATGTAGATGCTCTTCATGATACTCTTCAGATGTGGAGTACACAAGGATGTCGTCGATGAAAACAACCAAAAACTTGTCCAGGAACTCATGGAACATAGCATTCATCAATCCTATGAACACGACTGGAGCATTAGTTAGGCCGAACGACATCACAACAATCTCATAATGCCCATGAAGACAACGGAAAGCAGTCTTTGGGATATCCTCATCCTTTACACGCATCTGATGATATCATGACCGCAAGTCGATATTTAAGAACCAACTTGCAACCTTCAATTGATCAAATAAATCATCAATACATGAAAGAGGATAGTGATTCCTTATTGTCACATTGTTTAAGCGACGATAATCAATAAACAACTGCAAACTACCGTCATCCTTCTTTATGAACAAAACAGGTGCACCCCATGATGACACACTTGTCCGAACAAAACCGCACTATAACAGACCACCAAGCTATATATGTAGCTCTCGTAACCCAGAAGGGGATATTCTATATGGATACATTTAGATAGGATATGCTCCTGGCTGTAGCTTGATCCCAAACGCGATCTCTCATCGAGGGGGTAATGCTACAACCTCTTCTGGAAATACATCAGGGTAGACCTGTACGACCCTAGGAAACGCCAACTGCTGAACCTCTGATGAACTCAGCATCATCTCAGCCATCATGGAAGATAAGTATGGAACATGTTTGTGACCCATATAAGGATCTCCCTCCCGAAAAAACATGACTTTCTCTCCATCTGCACCAATGAAGACAAACTTTTTCCTGAAGCAATCCACGATAGCCTACACCGAATACAACCAATCCATGATGATGATGACATCAAATGGTGGTATTCGTAAACATAGGAAATCTCCTCAAAAGAGGTGATGCCCCAACACTATCTCATAATAACTAAATACTTAAGACAGGTCGGCTCGACCTCCTACCAGCGTAGTGAACGCCAAGGGCACTAGAAGACTCTCTAACTCAAGTCCCAATGCATGGACAAGGGTATGTGATATGAAGGAGTGTGTCTCTCCTGAATCAAACAAGTCATACACCAATGTATAAAACAAGAAATGTTTACCTCGGACGACATCTGGATCGTCTGGAGCTAGCAACACTAGAGAATGAAGCTGACCACAACCTCCTCCATGACCTCTTTGACCCTGATGACGACCACCACCACAGCCGCACTCTACTCTCTTAGGACAAGGAGTGTCATGGGGCTTTACCCTGCCTGCCCCATCTACCCGAAACTGATCTAAAGCTGGTGAAACTGGCTGTTGCAGCCTCTGCTAGAACTGCCTCAACGGAGGAACATGTAGCATAGTGTCTTTTGCATGATGGTCGCTCTGAAAGGTCAGGCACTCCCGCTGCTGATGACCACAACCACCACAACAAAAACAAGCGCCTGATCCTTGGCATAGGCCTGAGAGTTACTTCCTCTTGTAAAATGAGATGTGAAGGGCTAGGACCTACCCCCGGGTGAACGGAAACTCTTCTACCCTGAAAACTGAGAACCCCGGACCACAACTCTACATCATGAGGAATCATTAGATTCCCCTATCATGATGATCTAGTCATGGAAAATATCTTCTTGACTACCTCTGCCCTTGCCAGCACCTGAAGATATGCCTTCATCATAAATGGGGTGATGTGGCGCTAGATCTCTGGATGCAATGACTCCTCAAAATGCCTCGCTCTAGCCTCCTCATCTGGCATTAAGTCTGAAGCAAATTGTGAAAGGTTCTAGAAACAGATTCCAAACTCTCGAACATTGGAGATCCCTTGTCAATGGGTAAGATGCTCCTGGCGACTAGACGCCTTTGCAGTCGAAGAAAGAAACTCGACTCTAAAATGGTCTCAGAACTCCTCCCATGAGATCGCTGACTCCTCACGATCCCCGAGGAAAAAAACCACCACTGCCTCACAGCTCCACGCAGCATTGTCACAACCAAGGACACCCAGTTCTCCTTACGAGCAGGATTCAAACTAAATCCAATATTCACCTCCTCTAACCAGTCTTATGTGATGGCATCTGAAACATAGCCCTCATACTTTTGCAGACTCTAGCACTGAATCTCTCGAAGTGTCTTCATCCATGCGTCGTCTTCGTCAACTTCCACCATGCGGTGTTCTGCTAGAACAGCCTGCTGGACATTCTCTACCCAAACCTGACGAGGACATCGACCTGGAGACATACCTATAAAATAACAAACCGTTAGAGCCCCTAAAACTGGAATATGGAAGACTCAACTTTAATTAATTTTTTGTTTTCATTCAATCAATTTATTTTAACCTATCCCAAGGTCTACCCATTAAAACATAGGAAAAAATAAGACTGATGCATTATCCTTTCTAGGTCCTTACCCTGCAAATAGTATCACCTTGTTTAGTACCCATTGTAAACAAAAATTTCTGTACATTAGATCATAGGGTTCCCTAAAAGCCTATGTCTCAGCCAGTCTCCAGTGTTTACCACACTTTCTAAACATGAATGAAATTGTTTCCCTACAAACCCATGCGACCTCACTTGTGCCTAACTCCAAACTCCATCCTATCCCTCAACCTCTATCTGATACAACTCTTTCATGTCCCCCTCCCCACAAATTGTACACCTCCTGGGCCAGAAATGTGATAAGGGAGATAATAGCCCCAATGTCCCACCTCCAGTAGGCCCCGGGTTAGCGACTAGCACCAAGGGTATAGTAAACACACAAATGGGAGGCATTACCCTCTATGAGATCACATGGAGAAGAGAGAGATAAGATATACACCAATCAACTCCAAATCAGAACTGTAATATTAAAAAAACCAAACTACACATATGAAATTTCATGTAAAAGTACAACAACAGGAAGGAAAAAACTGCAAGTACCCAAAAGAAAGTAAAACAGCAGCAACCACAAGCCCAAAAAGCTCTTGAAACCCCAAGCCAGTAGAAACCAAATTGATCTCCAACCTTCTCCAAGTGACATGAAAAATAGTTTATATATACATAGGGTGAGTATAACAGTGTACTCAGTAATATCCTCTAAGAAGACTCTCATGCAAATGTAAATAAATCATGCTATAGCATAGTGAACACCAAGAGAAACTAACTTGTCACCTAAATATGTATACTAAGTTCCCAACATCACCATGGCCACTATCACCAAGTAACGCATTCAAGAATATAGCATATAGTAATGAATATCAAGGGTACCCAACTATTACTTCCCCATTGGTTTTTATCTTTTCCCCAACGTCACACATCCTAAGCATCTCTCTCCAAAAAGGCTTTCCGGCAGACACCTAGGCGGATCACCACAATCTGCACCTCGTGTACCAAAAAGGCTTTCCCGCAGACACCTGGGCGAAGCACCACACCATCCTCACATCCAAAAGTAACTCAGTAGTTTCTGAGATCCACCACAGCTCGCATAACATATATCATACGTCAGTTATTATACCTCAAGCCATTACAGCTCATACACATAGTAAGGATCCTCAAGCCATTACAGCTCATACACATAGTAAGGATCCTCAAGCCATTACAGCCTATACATGTTACACCTATAGTAGTCCATATGATACTATATCCATAATATATTATTGTGAATAACCAAAAGCCATTACAGCCATCTACACACCTATATGGGGAAAACTAAACAATGTGTCTATCAGTACAAGTAACTAGCAGGAGAAAAGAGAGGGGCCAAAGGGGGTATTCATCCATTCATCCTCCCACATGAATGTTGGGGAAAACACCCCCAAGGTATTAGAATCATCAGGGTGTGAGTTCCCTTACTGAAAGGGTTGAGTATCATATAGAAACAGAAAATGTACAAGATATATTATATCTCACAACCACACTATGGTAATTACCTAGTCTTAGACACAACTGCAGCTAACGTCTCTCAGAATCTGGGCTACTACTTCTAAGACTAGTTATCCTATAAGCACACAACCATTTAAAGAGACTTATTAGATTACATCATTAACTTTTTTATTAGTTCCACAGTATGTTAATTAATTCATTATCCTTAATTAACCATGAACAATTTAACATTAAACTTCATTAGCATCAAAACCTATATCCACTCTATATTACAAATTACAACCTTTTCATTATGTTCCAGAAACTCCAACCCCATGAGTTAACCACATTTATTCAATTATTCATTACATAAATTACTTTCCCATATTCCCAGGAATTCAAGAAAATCATTCTATGCTACTAAACACAAAGGGGCTCAACATAGTGAGTAGTTGTACTACTTGTTGAGTCTTTACCGCCTACAGCAAGAGCCTAGACCCATCCTCCCTTGAGAAGCTAAACATGGAAATCATGTGGCATACCCCGCGTGGCATTTCCTCTTTTAGAAGAAGGGTAAGCAAGACCAGCTGCCTTGAGTAGTGGGGAAAATTAAAGCATATAATCAACCAATATGAATCAGCAAGCATCCAACAACACATCCATCCCAGTCCATCAACCCTGGTGTCCTCCCTGACACCCACATGCATAAACGGATGCATCTCGCCACTATAAGCATCATCTACTGCCACCACAAAAAGGGCCTCATTGCCTCCACATATCACAATAGCCATCCAGGCTCCCATCACAACACAAACGGAAGGAATACAAAACATCATATCAATGGGATCTTGGCCCATAAACAATAAAGAGGGTAACTCAGAACCCTTTTAGAAATTATCAAACTATTAGTTCTTTAATCCATCTTGACTTAAAATATTTATTAAATATAGGTTCCAAAATTCTAGAAATCTAATCAGTAAGTTATCACAAATAAATAAACATTCATACTGCACTAATTTGATTAACATGAAATCACAACATGAACGAGATTCATTTTCAGGACTCTTTATCTTTATCCAACACTTATCAATTAATCATGGTTTACGTTCTTTATTGATTTCCATCAAGAACAAACAACTAAAAAAGCAAGAATAGATATCACACTATATAGAAAAACATAAGGCAATATCATACGATAGATATCAATTTATTTATCTGGTTCAAATATTTATTTTTTCATTTCCATTGTGATCCACTGGGATAAAACATGCTGACAATACAGTTTCACGTAAATGAAAAAAGAAGCAACAAATCCCCTACCTCAACAATTCGTGACTTTCATTATCCACACAACGGGTCATAATCTTTCTCTCGCGAAAACTGCATCCACCTGAGGATGCCATGATATGTCTGCACCAACCAAGCCCCAAGAAAACCCCATTAGAGGAATGGATATTACATGCTATAAGATGGAAAGAAGAAACAAGAGAATATGATCTCAAAGGAACGATGATAAAACATACCTTATATCGAAGATTGATCGATACAGCTTGGTTGCATCAAAACAGGGCGGAACTGATCCAAGGAGTCATGTTTGATTGTGAAACTCCTATTGGAATGATTGAAAGGTTCTTGCATCTCAAAAGCGATAACAAGGAGGAAGAACAAGGGAGAATGATATCTCATCCCTTTTTGAAGATTTATTAGGGTGGCGGTTTAAGATCTGCTTAATTCTCCATTAAAAATGAATCACATAAACCCTCGTGGTTTGACTAATTAAATACATCTTGGCCTTAGTAATAATTAATATAGGATTTATGGCCTTTGAATCAGCCTTAGGGTCCTTAAAATAAGGCTTTATATGTTTTTTACGTCAAAGGAAATGACAAAGGGGTGAATCTGTAGGAAGCAGGAAACACTGTTCACATACTCAAAATTTGGTAAAGGAAAGAAAAGGTCACTGATAGACCTCACCGTTAGAGGATACCAATAGACCTCACCATTAGAGGTAATCGATACACCTCACCGTTAGAGGTTACCGATAGTCCTCACCATTAGAGGTTACCAATAGACATCACCGTTAGATGTTTCTGATATACCTCACCATCGAGGAAACATTGTACACCTACCATTCTGGAAACACTATTCAAGTCCACCGATAGAACTATTCACAAAACCTCACCTATAGAACTGTTCACAAAACCTCACCGATAGAATTATTCAGAATCCTCGCCGATAGAACTGTTCACAAAACTTCATCGATAGAACTGTTCACAAACCTCACCGATAAAACTATTAAAAAAACCTCACTGATAGAACTATTCACAAAACCTCACTGCTAGAACTCTTCACAAACCTCACCAATAGAACTGTTCACAAACCTCACCGATAGAACTGTTCACAAACCTCACCGATTGAATTGTTCACAAAACCTCACCGATAGAACTTTTCACAAACCTCACCGATAGAACTATTCACAAAACCTCACTGATAGAACTCTTTAGAAAACCTCACCGATAGAACTGTTCACCAAAACTCACCGATAGAACTATTCACAAAACCTCACCGATAGAACTGTTCACAAAACTTCACTGATAGAACTGTTCAAAAACCTAACTGATAGAACTGTTCACAAAACCTCACCGATAGAATAATGTTCACTGAACCTCATCGATAGAATACTTTTCTCCTACTGTTATTGTTAAAAAAACTGGAGACACTGTTCAAAGAACCGGAAATTTGGCAAAGTGTTGGTGATAAGTCACCTTGACCTCCCAGAACACCTCCAACACCACATTTTCAAAAAGTAATAGACCAGAGAGGTCCGTTCCATTACACCAACCATCATATAATAATACCAATTAATTTATAATAGGAGATGGGATAAATATATACATTCATATAAAATAACATATGAAATATAAATACATTTCCCATAACATTAAGCTTAAACAATATCCTTCTAGAGTAAATTGGTGAATTGTTTTAGGGTAGCACATCCATAATAAAACTATTAATAAACCATCAAATTAAATATGGATTATGATATCAAAAAATATTAATCCCAGTAATACATATGTTGATTCCAAAATGTTGGGAGGAGAAGAAGACACAAACCCTGAGTCTGACTCGTGAATCCCCTTCACGGAGTCCCCCTAGCACCATGACCCACCGCGAAGTAAGGAGGTAGTAACACTTCACAAAACCCTATGAAGTTAACGACCCTCCATGAAGCAAGGTGGTGGTAATGCTCCGCGAACCCCTTTGACATTCGTGACCCACCGCGAAGAAAGCATGTGGCAACGCTCCGCGAACCACTTTGACATTAACTACCAGGCGCAAAGAAAGGGGCAGTAACACTCCACAAACCCCTTTGACATTCACGACTCACCGCAATTCAAGGAGATAGTAATGCTCTGGGGACCCCTTTGACATTCATGACCCACCGGGAAGAAAGGAGGCGGTAACGCTCCGTGAACCCCTTTGACGTTCGCGACCCACCGCATAGCTAACCCTCGCTTTGCGTCGTGTGTGAGATGCTTCGCAGCTCATCTCCCATATAAATACCAGCCCCCCCCCCCAAGTCCTGGGGGCGGAAAATCCGAACTTTCAACTTCCTAGATCCAAATCACGAATCACCCTTCTGCTCTGCGAACCATGTGTTCTGCGAGGTACTTCTGCTCCGTGAAGTGCCTCCCTTTTGCCTTGTTTTGATCCCCTTTTTTGAGAGGGATTCCATTCGTGGAGCCTAAGGTCCCCCACAAAGAAAGGGGATCCCCAAGGGGACCCGATTCTTTGCAGAGAATTTATGCTTTGTGAAATACCCTTCATGTACATGAGATCCATATACTAAGGCAGGCACAATGTTCTTCATGAAGTACACTACTTCACGACACCCTACTTCGCGAGGAAACTTTTGCTCCATGTGGCGGTGCTCCGTGAAGCGGTTCTCCCTGAATGACTTTCCACTTTGAGAATAACCCCTATATGCACCTCTACCCTATGCATAGGACGAGATGTTCCACTTTACGAAGCACACCCCTTCACAGTTACTCTCCTCCATGGATGGAAGTAGAGGATCACAAGGCCCATGCCTATGAACCCCTATGCTTTGAGATTCCTTTTCCGGTGCGACCTTCTAGGTTTGAAAATTGTGATTTCAAATTCCCTTGGATGATACTTCCCATTGGGTTTGTTCTTATCATGATTCTTCTCATAGGCACACTAATGACTATTTCTTCTTCGCATATCCACGCTAACATTGACCCCCCCCCCCAGTGGTTCGCTCCATGACACCCCCAGCCATGGTGTTGCTGGTCCCTTACCTTCAACAAGGTGCAGAGGGTACCAGTTATGTATGTCCAAGGGGTGAGGAGTGCACCCACCTCATCCGAGCTACAGGACACTAAACTGCCAAGCTCCATCGTCCTCATCAAGTGACATTAAACTGTAACCTCGCCCCATACCTTGCCCGCGGGGTTCCCCCACCTTGTAAATTCTCCACACTCACTGGTCTCCATAGAAGATGATATCCACCTTATTAGAGTGGAGTTTGTCAGCAGGAAAAGGGAAACCACCCAGGTGTAAGACACAATCTTTTCTTGTTGGAGCCAGCATCCTCGCCCCTCCTTTATTAGGTTGTAATTCCCTCTCCTGCTGGGCTTTGTCATTGATGGGCCTCAATCTTGGAGTATGTCCCATTCTCTTCGTCCTACTAACCATGTATAAGCCCATATTTCCTCTTTGGGCTACAATCACATGTAACCCCCACTCTGCTTCCCATGGAAGCACCTTTTTTGATGTGATCATCTAGTCCCCACTATCTCTTATTTCTCAAACCGAAAATGACTCAGATGGTCTTAGAGTGAGCACCGATAATGAAATATTCCTTGGTCTACCTCAGAGCGTAAGCCCCAAATTCCACAACCTTAACTACGAGGTCATTGATCCTTTCCAAGGCAGGGTATGTAGGAAGCCTCCATTAGGATCATGACCAAAAACCATTGGACCCCTGGTCCCCCTTCACGTCAGTTCCCAACCACCCAAACATTTAGGACATTGATAATTTCTATGATGATGTACATAAGAAGTCTCCAATAGGTTCAATCCCACCAACACCCGGTCGTTCTGATCCCCTTCACGTCGGTTCTCCCAAACCCATTGAACTACATGGTCTTTGATCCTTTGCAAGGAGAGGTATGTAGAAAGCCTCCTTGAGGTTCAATCCCACCACAATCCATTGGTCCCGACCCTCTTCATGTCGTTGCACGAAGCCCCCATCCATGAACTACGTGATCTTTGATCCTTCAAAATGAATGGTACGCAGGAATCCTCCCCAAGGTTCATGCCCAACATCGGGTTATACCAGTCCCCTTCACGTCGGTTTTCCCCCATCATCAATGACAATAAATTGGGGACCCCAGTCAGTTTAAGCTGTTTCACCAAACCCATCTGAACCATGAGGACTTCGATATTTACCAATGAGAGGTACGTAGGAATCCTTCATGAGGTTCAATCCCACCATCAACCTAGACCAAGGTCCTAATTCACTTAGTTTCACTGACTCCTTCCCCATATAATCATCATAGTCTTTGATCAATGCCAAGGCAGGGTACATAGGAAGACTCCTCGAGGTTCACACACACCATCCATAGGTCGTCCTGACCATATTCATGATAGTCCGACGCCATCTAGTGGTAATCCGTTGCAACCCCATCCAGTGGTAATCCATTGTACCCCATCCAGCGGTAATCTGTTGGAATGTTTTTTAGTGGTAAGTCGTTGTCAGCCTCTTTCAGCAGCAAGCTATTGTCACCCAATCCAGCGGTAATCTGTTCCAAAGACAATATACATTCCATGAACTACAAGGACATTGATTCCCTACCATCGGGATATGTAGGAAGTCTCTTAGAGGCTCAAGCCCCAATTCATTGTCTCCCTTGCAATGGTCATATTTCATCCCCCTTCACTTCATTCATCCACCCATACTCAATCCTGATTCTTACTTGGGCCGCCACATCCCAGTTGGATCATGCCACCTCATACTCCATTATAGTTAATAATATTTGGGAATCCCACCATACATTGGCCCAAATATTGATGTTTCCTCCAGGGGTTGTACCCATCTAATCCACTCCATTCGGTGTTCCGATCAGTCTGATCTGTCTCTGTTGGATGTTAAAATTGTTTCATACCCCATGTTATGCTTGGGAAGATGTGGAAAACCTCAGATACAAGCCCAGGGCATATGATTCCCCATGTTCAATGTGGGATGCCTCGGGCATCTGCACCCTCGAGAAGCCCTATAATAAGGTATAGAAGACATACGTGCCAGTTTCCCAGTGCCCAGACACACCAGTGATGCCCAACATAACTACTCCCCTAACTGAAGGTTGCATCCCCAACCGGACCCCTTGAAATGTCCCAACAGAAGCAGTGTAATTAACTGGAGTCCATAAAGAAATGCTGCTAAGAAGGGTTTCACGAACAACGTATTAAATCTTTTAGGGATATCTGGACTAGGTGACGACTTCCAAAGAGAAATCCATGGAAGGAAGAACCAACATCCAATCGTCCCATTTCAATCAAGGAGAAGACGTCCATGATAAATGGATGGATACTTCCCACCTTTGGAAAGTGGGAATGCGGGGCAACAAAACAGCTATGCGTCCCCCACGAGACATGACGTGTGCGCCCCAACAAACGGGTTAGAAACGGAAATGGTGAAATCGAAGTGAAATTCTTCTCCACAATATGGATATTAGTAGCATTTTTGGAATCAATGGATTGATGTGTTAACAGATCCAGTTATCCGACGCTAGGTTCCTCTAAGAAAATAGTGGGCCGGGCGTGAAACTCAACATAAGTTGGGGTAGTAGAACGTTGGACATCCCGTTCTGTGATATTGTCAGTGTGGATCCCTCTTACCGGTTATTGAAGATGGGATGGTGATGGGGGCATTGGTCGTCGATTCCTTTTTTCCTTCAGCACTGATGAGTTATTATCCCTGCTTCTTAGGAACGGTGTTGTAGCTCCAAGGACATGATCACTGTCTGACCATCGACGTAGGGGCAGGGGCAGCGCTAGCACGACCGTCCCACGTGGCTTCACCACTTCCATAATAGCCTATAGATCTCTGACCATAGGGTTCCCACGCCCCACCTCCCCATCCGAGGTCATCCAAAGATGGGTTTCCAATGACGTTTTACGCTGTTAGGAGGAGGAGGGCATAATCCCAACCCATGATACGACCTACCTGGATCTGGAGGTGTCTGCGCCTCACCATTAATGCCTCCCTCAAGAGCTGTGCAAGGAGCCATTGCTCCCCATCCCGACATACAACCACATCGGGAGCTTGTCCCCGAAATGCTTCGATGATTCCCCGCCCTATGCAGATGTGGTAGGTGACATTCGTCCCTACCTGGTTAGAGTCCCATTCTAGGTGCTCCCAGAAAGGACTACCAACCAGATGTGTCAGCACCGCATCCTAGTCTTGCTGGAAGAGGAGCAGGTAAAATACATTCCTACACCACCGACCCCATTTCGCCCGACCCGAGGCCAGCGTCGAGCACGTGCTGAAGAGGACACCCACTGAGGGGTGTCAACATCAGAAGCTATTGTGGCCCGAGTGACAACCGAAATATATTATAAGTCCTCTGCATACACTTAGTAGGTGAACTTATACGCTTGTCCTAGATCGTGGCCCTAACCGCCCCACATGCAGGCTGGGTTGACTCTCGCGGTTGCTGGCATAGGGAGTGGCCACTATGAGCTACCCTGCAGTGATTCCACCCAGTACAGAGGCCACCCCCATACCACTACCGCAGAGAGCCCAGGCATTCCCCGCTTCAAGGCATGGAATGGAGGTCCACCCTAAGCCACCTTCAATCAGAATGAGGGTCTTTCCTACGGCGAAAATGCTCCATACAAAGGCCTCTCCTGTTCCCATTACACCGAGTATGGGGTCATTTCTCCAACACCCAACCTCCGTTGTAGGGACATTGTCCATCCGGTCAGTCTTAAACATGGGGACCCTCCCCATGTCCTTTCCGTAGATGATGAGGGTTCTCCATGCCTCGGCAACTAGAGGGGTGAAGGCCAGCCCCCCACCATCTGCACCCAGCACGGAGGTCTTATCTGTGTGCCGTAAGACTGATGCAAGGACCCTCCTCACACTGAGGTTGTCATGGAAAACAAGAATGGAGGTCCTCAGCCTGCATATTCCAGTTCTATCATAGGCCTTTTCCACTCCATCCTCATCCATGGAGGCCATCCCCATGTACCCTTCGACATTTTTCCCAGTGCTCCTCGCACCCCAGCTTTCTCGAGTGGAAACCTTCTCTGCCCCAACACAAGTGTGGCCGAAGGACCTCTGGTCAGAAATCTACCCTGTTCCGAGGAGCCACCCAGGAGAAAGAAAGAGGGTCATCACCTCCAAAACAAGAATTATGGGAAGGTATGTATGGAGATCAGACCGGTCCTCTTCTCAGACTCCAATGCGGAGTACGACTCGGCATAGGAACCCTCCCCTCGATCATCTAAGTCATGGGCCGGGCCAGGAACAAGGCGCATCAGCCTGGTACTCCCAAAATGTGAGGTCCACAGGATTCCAACCTCCATCCGCAGATATATCTTGGAGGATGAAAATCAAGCGACCCCATAGGTTACAGTTGTGCAATCCCCGCCATCATCACCGGAAGCATTCTATACCTCAACAAGAGATCATAGAGAACTATTCTGGGTTCCAATGGTAGGAGAGAAGCATCACATTGTATCCCTGGTTTCCCTTTCCCCTGAGCTTCGATTGGTGGCTGTTAGACTTTCATATTGTGATGTACTAGCCAGGTCTCTACACTCTTCAGAGGACAGCCCGAGATTAGGCGGACAGTCATCCCGCTCACCGTACTCTCCACCAGCCAGTCTTCCGTCCTAGCGGTCTACCTCGATACCGCTGCCAGTTCCAGAGCCATTCCAAGTTGATGAATGGGGAAATCAATGGCCGGACACTTAATTCGATCCAAGGATCTTGTGGAACATCCTCACAGTGGACCACTTCCTTGAGATGTTTGGGCCAGTGGCAGCGCTGAATTTTCATGCGCCAGAATCCCTCGCCCCATAAGAGGTTGAAAATTTCTACCAAACCATTTGGGTGATGGAATTTTGCCTTTATTATCTGTGTCTGGTTTATCCTAGGAGCCAATCTTATCTATAAGAGATCGGGGAGAAATGTCATCTAGTCAATCTGGCTGCGCTCCCTGTGGCTATGTGCTGAGAGTCGCCAGGTCACCATAGGTCCCTCCAACAAAAATGTGTTCAGAGTTTCAAGGTACTCCATAAAATCATCTAGGAGGCATCCCCCCATGCACAGATACCTGGTTGGGGTAGTATGCAGCACTCTTCTTTAGTTATATTTGGTGGGAGCCCGACCTAATTGGTGACATCGATGAAATTACCCCTTGAAGGGTCAGGATCCACATGGCCGACATAGTGGATGATGAGGATGACATGGAACTTCATGATGGGGACTTACACCTCGAGGGAATTCCACCACTATTGGTACCGTCAGGGAGGGTTACACACCCGCATAGAAACCAACTAGGTATCTCTACGCCTACTGAGTCATTGGTACTCAGCCAGAATTCTGGTAATGGAAAAGAGCACGTCGGAGCTGCTAAGATATCCGACCCTTCTACCTCAGTGCAGAAGACGAAGGAGAACCCAGAGACAACATCGTTGTGTAAACAACTTGCTGAGCAGAAGAATTTGGCCAAAGAGCTCCTGGATGAATGTGTTGCAGAGCAACGACCCAATTATAACAATCCTAGGCCGGCACAACAGGGGCAGGAACAACATCCCCTCGACGAGCTACCTCTGGGAAACCCTGATCATCCTGCCCCCACGGATGGGGTTGAAGCCGGAGCTCACGGAAAGAGGGTGTGGTATGTCTCACCAAACCCTCCTGAACGATGCGACAATCCGAGGAACCTATCTCAGGTTCCCCAAGCTACCCTGCAGGCCACCCCACTAGCCTCTCCATGAGCCGCTGAGCTCTTTTACCATGTTGAAGAACCCACCAACGCACTCTTAGTTAGGGATCCACTTTAAGATAGGGACCCCACCTAGATGATTCAATGGACACACTCATTTCCCTCCTTGAGGATCTAGAAATAGAACAGGTGGAAATCCCACCTGATGGTAAGTCATATCCAGCATGAGTGGATGATATGTCGACACCTCTGGGACTCGGGAATCCCACATTCTCACATTTAACGGGATGGTGGACCCGCATCAACACCTGTCCCACTTCAACTCAAGGTGTGGTCCCATGTTAGGGACTCCATCACAGCAGGAGGCTGACAGGATCTGCTGTTTCGTCCAGACATTGGAGTGGCCGACATTCTTCTGGTATAGCCAGCTCCCTGTCGGATCCATAACCAGCTGGGGGGACCTTCGCAGACAATTAATCTACTAGTTTAGCTCTACCACATGGAAAAGGAGCATCAAATACCTCTTCAGGTGCATGAAATTTCCTGATAACCGAACCGTGTACTTAATCACCTGGTGGAAGGGGATCACATACTCCCTTGACATGCCACTAACTCAGGAGAAATTACTGAAGATGTTCATAGGGAACATCAAGACGGAACTGGTTCCTCCTCTGATCACCTATAACAACCCTGGAGGGTTTCAAGACTTCTCTGATAAGGCCCAGCGCCTAATGTAAGCCCTGAAATAGGTCTGTTTTGCCTGTATATTGCCCCTATAATTCCATTAAGGAGGGATGCCAGAGCCGAGCCCGCTGAGGTGGATCAAATAGAAGTTCCCAGGAAACTAAAATTTCTACCAGTGGCAGTTGCCCTGCAACCTGGAAGAGGCCCTCCACCTCAGGAATAGCCTTTGGCTCATCATCTTCTGCCTCAGAATCGGAAGGTGCCCCTACGTAATGTGCCACCACCGCCCAGGCAGGATAACTAGGCTACGCCTCCTTGATAGGCGCCTCCAGTTCCTCGTCAGGGCCAGGCTCCCAGGGCCCCCCTCTCGATTAAAAGAAACTAGACCTACTCGTTCAATTTGAATCTGGTTCTCGGCTATTTAAGTAGTTCCTAATTACAAGGCATCATGCATTTTCCTGAGTGCAGATGGCCAAAAGAGGTGAACCTCACTGATCGCCCTAGCTACTACCCCTATCATCAGATCGTGGGGAACACCCTTAGGTTGTTTTATGTGTTAAAAGTATAACTTCATGAACAGGTAGATAACAACATATTCAGGCTGGGCCCGGGCCTGGAACTAGTGGACGATGTCTTTGTAAGGCCAGACATCAGCAGCGACGACAAAAGTGAGTGGCAGCAGGATTCCAACCGTGTGTCCCAGAAGAAAGATGATTGGATGGCTTGCAAAATGATCATCCATGCCCATGGAATCATTTGGGCATGCCTGAACCAGTTTGATCCTTCAGCAACTGCATCCACCACTTCTACATCATCATCTCATCTAGCCACATTCTAGAAGAGCAACAATCAGTGGCGCAAGGGAATACAACACACCCCACCAATGGCATCGTCATATCTCACTCTCAGCGTATTCATTTCTCTTAATATGGGGATTCCTCCCATAATCCTCCTAGTAGTGGATGACTCTTATAGTGATAGTAAATGGTATACTTCGGTTAATAACTTGGATTTGGTAAACCCCTACATGACTCCCGACGACGGGGAGCGCTATGCAAACCACCCCAATATCCCCATCTGACGCCAATGTCAGTGGATCTATGGCCATATGGTTCATAGACGCACATTAGTTGGCACATACAGCCAGGAATTGCATTCCAATAAGACCAGACAACATGCCTAGCATAGAACTCATCATGCACAACCTTTTCATCTGGTGTCGTCGGGCCTGCCTCCCCCACCGTTTGTGCTATTGGATCAGGAAGACCTACCTCGACTAGGTCACGACCAGCCTCACCCTACTATAGGCCGATCTCATTTGTCTGGTCCTCATCCAGTAGCTACTCTTCGGGCTTCAACTAGTGAGAAGCCAGATATTCCCAACACCAGTCAGCCGTCGGCCCAGCCAGCAGGGCCCTCCATATCTCCAGTCACAGAGTAGCCTCCTGCAATCTGAGTTCATGCTTGGCATAGAAGTTTGATGTTCTCAAGAACCTCACTGGAATTCTAGCAGGGCTCTCCATCCTTGAAGCCCTTCTCTTGTCACCATATATTCATGAGGCCCTTAGTGCGGCTTTAAGAAGCCCCCTCCAATTTGAGATGGATGTAGTAGCAGTAGAAGCTTTTCATGAAGAAGTGGTCGAGAACACTAAATGCAAGGCCATCATTTTGTTATATGGATAAGATGATGGTTCTTTTATATAGGGGAACATCAGCCCACTTTTCATCGCAGCCCAATTTATCGGTGTGGAGGTTCCAGCTGTCTTGTTGACACTGGCTCTAGGATTAACCTAATCCTTACATGGACACTGTGGAAGCTTGGGTTATCAGATGATGACATGATTCCCACCGATTTTAGAATCCAGGGATACGACAGGACAGAGCAGAACCAAGTTGGTAAGATTCGTTTGAAGTCCCAGTTCGGTGGCCTAGTTTCTAGCATCGAGTTTATAGTTGTCTCCCAGACACCGCATACAATGAATTTATGGACAGACTATAGATCCACTGGCATGCGGTGATCCTCTCATCGTATCACCAATGCCTCAAGTACTCCCTTAATGTTTGAGTAGGTTTAATCCAAGGTGATGTATCTCCTTTCACCTCTTGTGAATCCCACTACCTTGAGATGACTATTACAAGAGCATGGACAAGCAGATTCTGGAAAGTGTGGTTTAGCCCATTACAGTCGCTACTGACCCCTGGGTAGGTCTGGATGGCACCTACGTCTTCTCGATCCATAGATTGGAGGCCACGACCCCCCGACATGGGGCAATGTTTTGTTATCTCTGGTACAAGAGGAAGGCATATTCCCAAGTCTATGCGACGGTGGAAAATCACCTCGTACACCTACAAAAATCAGTCTTAGGTGATCCTGGTGGCTCTTACCCATGTATGATATTGGGATTTCCACCTCCTGGCCACGAAAGTACATCATACGTGTCTATTTCACCTGTCAATAATTAACTGGCACAAGCAGACGCACCACTATGGCTTTTATATCATCATGTGTGGCCCCTTGGGCTGAAGACCGGATGGAATCGGGTCAAAGTCCATCATTGTTATAGTATCAGTAGCACGTGAATCTCTCGATATGTTTTCCAGTGCTACCCAGGCTGGTACTAGCCTCCCATCAAAATCTACTGACCCAGAAGAATCTCCTCCTTCTAGGGATCCCTCTCCAATTGGAGAACATGATTTGGAGGACACTCCCCCCACCTTTGAAGAGGGCGTCTCCACCATGGTCGATGAACTGGTACAGGTGAACCTTGGAAGCGAGGAAGATCCAAGACCAACAATGATCAGTGCCGCTATGCCCCTTGGAGAACCAAAAGGGAATTTCAAATTCTTGAAACAACACCATGATGTGTTTTCCGAGAGTTACGATGAGATTCCAAGACTAGATCGTCAGGTAACCATACACCACCTCGTTCTCCCGTAAAATCATCACAGGTTCAAGTAGGATCCTAGAAAGATGAACCCTTCTAAAGGTGCTATGTTTGAGGCCGAAGTTGACCAACTTATCAGAGCCAACTTCATCAAGGAGGTCATGTACCCCAAGTGGCTAGCCAAAATTGTTCCAGTAAGGAAGAAGAATGAATAGATCAGAGTCTGTATCGACTACTGGGATCTCAACTGTCACTACCTGAAGGATGATTTTCTCCTTCTAGTGACAGAACTATTGATTGATGCTACACCTGGTTTCCAAGACCTCTCCTTAATGGATGGTTACTCCGGATACAATCAAATATGAATGTCCCCTGAGGAAGAGGATTACACAGCTTTCAGGGATCCCCAAGGAACTTTATGTTACCAGGTTATGCCCTTTGGCCTGATGAATGCAGTTGCCACCTATCAGTGGGACATGCACATCATATTCAATCCAATCCTCAAGAAACTGGAGGAATGCTCAGTGGATGATCTGGTGGACAAATATCGCCAGCACCAGGACCATCTCAAGGACTCTCAGTTCCCGTAACTTGAAGATGAACCCGCTGAAATGTGCCTTCGGGGTCACCTGTGGGATGTTTATTCTCTTTGTTGTCAGGTACCCAGGCATCGAAATTCACAGAGAGAAGATCATGGCCATCAGCCAGATGCCTCCCCCATGAAATATCTAGGATCTTTTAGGTTTCTGAGGCCACTTATCCTACATACGCCAAGTCATTATGAATCTATCTAGCAAGTGTAATCCCTTTTCTCAGATAATGAAGAAAGGATCTGCCTACGAATGGGAAAAAGTGTGTCAGCTCGCATTTGAGGAAATCAAGAAATATCTGCTCTAGCCTCTAGTCTGGATGCCACTCGTCTCTATAAAGATGCTAATCATGCACGTGATTGCCCTGTAAAGAACTCTTGGTGGCCTTCTCGACCAGAAGAACAATGAGGGGATGGAAAACAGTCTCAAATACCTCAGCCACATGCTCCTCAACATGGAGACCAGATAACCCCAATCAAAAAGAGCTACCTTGCAATGGTATTCATACTAAAAGAATTGTGAAAATACTTGCAGCACCATGAGGTACAGCTGGTGTCTCGGGTCGACCCGCTGAAGTACATTTTGAACTGCCTAATGTTGACCGGTCATCTAGCGCGGTGGGTAGTGATCCTCCAGCAGTTTGACATCAGGTTCGTGCCTTAGAAGGCTATCAAGGGACATGCATTGGAAGATTTTCTCGCCGCTCACCCAACCCCCTATGGACCATTCCCTGGACCTGGATAATCCCGACATGGAAATCCTCTCGGTAGATCATGCCATCCCGTGTTGGCAGATACACTTCGACGGTGCCTCTTAAAGCCCCACTGGTAGGACGCTCAAAGATCTTAGGCTCAACAGGGTGGGCATGGGTATTGTATTTATTACCTCGGCACAAGCCACTCTTCTGTACTCATTCATGTTGTTAGAAGGCTACATCAACAACAAGGTAGTGTATCAGGCTCTTATCATTATCCTCAAGCTGGCCCTCGAGGTCAACGTGCCCCATTTTCAGGTGAAAGGGGATTTCGAACTAGTCCTCAAGAAAATAAATGGTTACTACATCGTCCGAAAGGCAGAGTTCGTACCATTATAAGAGTGCACCCTTCAGCTAATGGCCTAGTTTCCATCTCTGCTGGAAGTTACTCATGTCCCTCTATCTTAAAACGGTCGAGCTGATGCCCTGGATGGCCTGGCTACATCACTTGCAGAACCCGAGAAGGATGATCTGATTATATATTTGGCACATTAGAGAGTCATTACTACTGTCACACCTGATGATGATGAAAGCCTGCGAGTAAGCCATCTTATCGCCAGAGCCTTCACGTCAGGACCCCAAGGATCCTCAGATTTAGTGTTTGAAGTGACCCCTGGTTGGAGATCCCCTTTTTTCAAGTATCTCCCAAATCGTTTCCTTCTAGATGATCGAGCCGAGCACAAGCGAATCTGATGCCGCCCGCTGCAGTTTACCCTCCAGAGTTGTCCCAGCCTTGAGTAGATTCTCTATAAGCACGAGTTTGATGGTGTTCTCCCCATTTGCATCCAAGGATTGGAGATTTCTCAGGTCATGAAAGAGGTTCAAACCGGTTACTATGGAGCTCACTGGACTGGGAAGAAGCTATCCCATCAGATCTGGAGACTGGGGTACATCTGGCCCTCTATGATCCATGATTGCATCGAGTTGTCCAAGAGATGTCACACGTGTCAAATTCATGCTAACTTCATTCATCGACCACAAGAACCTCTCCACTCCACCAAGTATTCTTTGACGTTTTCTATGTGGGGACTCGATGTTGTGGGACCATATCCACTAGCGATAGCTCACTAGTGCAGGTTCATCCTGAATGCCACAGATTTCTTTTCGAAGTGGGAAGTAGTTACACTCAAGGAGGTCAAGTCCTCTTCTATTGTCGACTTTGTGAGCTCCAATATCATATACCAGTTTGGAGTCCCAAATGTCGTCCTCAACGATAACGACAAAAAAATCCGTGCAGTCAAGATGATGAAATTGTACGCCATGTACAAAATCCGTTCAAACCATACCTCCCTCTATCACGTGCATGAAAATGGGCAGATCTAGGTGCTTAGAAAAACCCTCTATGACATTTTGCAGAAAATGGTTGGTCATAACAATAAGAGTTGGTTGGACAAGCTCCCCAAAGCCCTCTGGGATTATCGGATGAAAACCCGTAATTCTACCCATGAGACCCCATATTCACTGGTGTATAGAGTTGAGGCCATCCTACCCATTGGGATTCAGTTGCCTTCATTACGCACAGCAGTCTATGACCAGTTGGTACTAGATAAGGTGGATGGAATTTGTCTGGCTGAATTGTATGCACATGAAAAGAGTAGGTGTTGTTCCCTTCACCATCAGGAAAGGAATCAAAATAAGATAACTATAGCCTTCAACAAGAAGGTTTCCCTCTTCTCGTTCCAGAAAGGCGACCTAGTATTGGCCTTCTGGAAACCAGTGATTCCTAGTTGGAAACCACCCATGTTGGAGCACATGTATTAAGGACATTACCTAATTCACAGGGTTTGCCCAAATGGAGCATATTCCCTAGTGACCATGTATGGTGAGTGTATAACTCCTCCCACCAATGCCAAGATTATCAAGAAATACATTTCTTGAGCTAGTAGGTCCGACCTGACCCTAAACATTCTGTTCCTACATGACCATAAACTAGATGATGGTCCTTCACGACCTCAAACTATTCTTTTGTACATGACTATAAATTGTGCATCATCCTACACGACATTAAAATGCACACATAGAACTAGGTGTGGCTTGATTCCCATTCATATGGGATTCATTAGAATACTCAGACCCCTCATCTTGATCACATCCCCCTAACTCTTCCCTTTGACTACCCCTGGGTATAGTCCCCTTAGAGGGTCCTTTCATGATATGGTGTAGGTTTCCTTATCCCCACTCATTCCAAGAAAATAACGGTCACACCATTTTCCCACTACCCATTCTTCTATCCCCCCACGTCCTCACAATATGACGCTAAACTGCATGTTCTTCAAGAACTACATATGGCTTGATTCCCATCCTCATGGGATATGTAGGAACACACATACATTTAGTCTGTTAGCCTAGACCAAATGATAGAATCTCCCCTTGGGTCAAGACATATTATGTGGTGCATACATTTCCCCCAATTCAAGTCGAGCTCATCTCGACCCCACCGTACGTCCCACTCCCCGGAGGTGTTATTCACTTCTATATATGGGTTCAACTATGCATCACCCACTCCATTGATTGGGACTCTGTCACCCTTCCCATCCAAAAGGGCCCTCGAACGGCATGGATACTAGGCCCATGCGCTCTCCTACCACTTCAGGCCAACACCCTCAATGATGTTGGGGAACCAATTGATACAAATCCCACGTTGCAAGTATGGACAGTGGTGGATGCTCATTTATTGGTCCCATTCTAGCTCAATTTATAGACATTGTGTTTTTAACATGGTAAACAATTATCATTTTTCATCAGGGCCACCCAAAGATGTCCCAATCAGGGAGTGTAGTAGTCCATTCTGCCACGTTGTATCTCCAAGCTATGTAATCCCTTCGGGGTGATGCTAGCTATTAGACCCCTATATGTTAGGGAGATCCAACCCTGACTCCTTTTTAACCACACCTAGTACTGGTCACAAGGCCTTAGGAAGATGTGATGAGGCGGTTACCACACAAGAGGATGTATAGATACTAGTGGCTAGGGCCCCTTGGACTTTTCGGGCCCCTGGTCCAATTTTTCACTCGGGGTTGTATGGTGTGGCATGATAATATTTCCTCATTCATGTTAGGTTACTTTTTCTGCCATACATATCCCCATATTTGATTCCTTATCCACCCCTTCATCCTCACTACATGAAGTTAAACTATAAACTGGTCGGCCATTCCCGTCTGAGGCCTAGCCTCAGGCCCCTAGGCCTTTTGGGGCCCCTTTCCCAAGGTACTATTTAGGATTGTATGGTTTGGGATGGAATTATGTCCACATTCACATTAGGTTACTGGCCACACCATACACCTCCCTTGTTTGGGGTATTTTACCCCTTAGACCTCACTACAAGACATTAAACTGCAAACTGGTTGGGCCTTCCCATATGAGGCCCAGCCATAGGCCCCTTGGCCTTTTCGAGCCCCTATCCCATGTTCTTATTTATGATTGTATGGTGTGGTATGGGATTATGTCCTCATTCATGTCGGGTTACTCATCGTTTCAAACACCACCCCCATTGGGGTATCCTACCCCTATGTGCATCATTTCCAGAACAACATGTGGCTTGATTCCCATCCTCATAGAAGACATAGGACCACCCGAGAATCTTGTATTCTAGTCTAGCCTCATCTTTTCCCCTTGGCCTACATTCCCATAGAGAGAGTAATATATTCGGCGATTCACCAATCTGTCTGAGAGTACTCTGGTTGAGCACCTAGAGTGTCGGATTCCACCCGGAGATGCTTTCATCCATTAATCAGGCTTTGGGTTCCCCTTCACTAGGGATTCCGTCACCTTTCACATCCCAAAGGGACCCCAAAATGGCATGGATTCTAGGACCAAGGGCTCTCCTACCATCATGGTCCAACATCCTCGAGGGTTTCAGGAAAAAAATCAATTCAAGTCCTGCATTGCGAATACGGTCAGTGGTCGACACTCATTTGTTTGTCCCCACATCAGGCTAATGCGATATGGATGTTGTGTTTCGAATATGGTATATAGTTATCCTTCATCGTAACGCCAACCCCATTAGGCCCAAATTTTCGTTTACATGATTCACACCCTTGTCCACTTCATCATGTCAAGGTAGAATTTTGAAACTCTTGGTACTACTTTTCTGTGAACATTTGCTTTCTAGAAGAAAAAAGTGACGGTAAAGGTGTTATTCAAGGCTCTGCACCGACTTCCCTTCTCTATGGTTTGAGCTCTGAGACTGCAAACTAAGATCTCTATTAGAAAAACGTGTGGCTTGATTCCCATTCTCATGGGATATGTCAGAACACCCTGATGTCTCATTTTTTGGTTCCATCTCAGTTGGTGGCTAGCTTCTCCTACCCCTTACCCTCTTGCCCCTATTTTGGCTGCTTGGCCCGAGGTTTCATTCTTGGAATTGCACATAGTGTGGTATGTGATTATTTCATCATTCATGTTGGGTATTCTTTGTTGCACTGTGAACATCTTCTCTTTATCCCCATTTCTACTACACCTGTGTTGCACAATGTTAAAATGCAAGGCTGGTCCCATCACCTGACCATAAACTATGACAGTTTTGTCTTGGACACACGACGAAAAACAACGCAGCATTGTGGTACCCTTGCTCAAGGGACATCATGTTTGGTACTAGTCAAGAACTGTACCATCTGTCATTGCCTTCATTTTTCTTGATTCTCATGGCAATTTTGGGACATTCTATCCTAGGCCTGTCGCTTCACAAAAAAAAATATTCACCCAAAAAGAGAAACAATATAAATCAAATACCGCTTCTTTTGGTGCGAGGGCCAGACCCTCATTCCCCAGCTATCCTTGGCACAAGTACCTTACCGTTACACCTTTCATAATTACCTATGGATTGATTCCAATCCTCATGGGATACGTATAAACACTCAGGTATTTCACTTAGGGTCCATCCCCCATGAATCATAAATCATTTTCCTCCCCATTTCATGCCCCACTTGCCTGACCCATTGGGGGGGGACCATGTAACGGAAACTTTTCCCTGAACAAGTTAGGGATGCCCCACGATGATATTTGGAGGCGAGAGCTCCCTCTATAGAGAGGTTATATAATATTGAAAGAATGATCCATGATCAAACCGATGCGCCCATCTAATGTGCTTCAACCACGGTGGCGTTATTTCTAGAGTGATTGATTCTGTTCTAACAAACCATCACTCCATATTCCACACATTTCATTATCCTTATTCAGACCCTCGTCCTCATTCATGTCTAATAGAACCCCCTAAAAGTATGGATGCTCAGCCTATGGCTCGCCTATTGTCCTGGGCCAATGCTACGGATGACTAATGGATGACATTTTGAGTCAGGCCTTGTGTTTCAAACATGGTCAGCGGTCGACCCTCAATTGTTAACCCCAATTCAGGCTAACGTGATATGGATGCTGTGTTTTGAACACAGTAAAAAGTTATTCCCTTTCAACACACCACCCTCATTGTCTTCCAAATCCTATGTATCGTGATTTACACCTTCCATCTCCATCTGTTTGGATTTATTCTATCACCCTTGGTGTTACCTCGTATGTGCACAAGAGCACACTGGGAAAATGGTAATTCAGTTATTCTGAGAGCTTCATTCACCAGTCATGTGTCTCCCAATCTCTCCTAGAAATCCAGGTCAATTGTTCAAACCCCTAATGCCCAAATCTTGGTTTTCAATCATACATTTGGATGGGGGTGGTAAGGTGGTCACCCATTGTTTCTCACAACGGGCTCGACCCATGTGATCTTAGGGAATAATCAATGCATGCTCCATGAATATCACGAGATTGCATTAAACCAATGTAAACAATGGAACTCATGAATTCCATGGAATCAAAAAATCTATGCATGAAATTACGATTGAGGGTTTGTAATGATTACATTAACTGAGGGTCGATTCCCCCCATGGACTAGTTAACCATGTAAAAAGAATGTAGCAACTCTACCACCCTTTGGCTGGTGGCGTCCAAGAATTATTGTCGCCTGTTCAGCTCTCGCTCCTCCTCATCAGCGATGGGGCGCAATTCATTTTCCAAAATCTGGTACCGCTCTACGTCGGTCTGGATGACGGTCCTCTCCTCAGAGGCTTGCTTCATGCCCTCTTCAGCCTCTACCAGCTCAACCTTCAATTACAATAATAGCTCAGATTGCACATTAAGGGAGGTCGAGTGCTCTTCTGCCTGACTCCGTAGCCGCTGGACCACATCCTCAGCCTCCAAGAGGCTCTTGATGTTTATGTCATTCCTCTGCTTCCAGCCCACACCAAGGCTACGTTCATGATCCTGAATCTTTTCTGCCATAAGATCTCAGATGAGCATGTGAGGACGTTGGGCATCCACTCCCCCAGCACATAGTTCACGTAGTCGCGAGGGAAGTCTATCCATCTCATCCAGCCATAATGCAAGGGGGTGTCATTAATTATGTACTCGGTCCGCTTCCAAATTGGCAATATAATATTCTGTTGGCAGACTTATATGCGGGGTATGCCCCTAGGAACTCGTCAACTGGGTCCACATATGGTGTTTGATCAGGCGTGGCAGAACTAGACAATCTGATTGATACTCATCATCAGATCCCACCTCAATAAGCTCAGGTGAAACACCGCTGACGGTCCCACCAGTGATCGGGAGTGCCTTCGCTTGGTCTATTTGGTGCTCCTCCTCCACGATCATCGGTATTTCCCAGGGAAGGACACCGCAAGAAGCCCCGACCAACCTCACCAAGGGGGCCCACACCATTTGATGAAATGTACAAGCCAAAATGGAGATGGACTTCATTAAACATGGTTAGGGGATGATGAGAATAAATTTGGTAAGTGGGACATACATAGATTGAATTTCTGATCTCAATCTTGGGCCAATGTCATCGGGACCCTGAAGTGTGGCCCCTCATCTATGGTTGGAAGGTCTGAAAGCTCTGAAGTGGTCACCTCAGGTATCCTAGACCTAGTGCATGGTGTAATAGAGTCGGCGGCAGGGAGAGATCCCAAAGGTCCCACATATGTATCTCATAAGGAATAAGAAAAATTTCTATATATAAGTCTATCCATCACGGTTTAGATGTTAGCAAGGAGTCTATAGTGACCTCAAAGCTAGTCACCAAGAAGGGGTTTTTAGAATTTTTACTTCAAGGGCTTAGGCAAACTCATCAAGATCTGAGTTTTGAACTCCAACTTCACCCTCCACCAATGGGATCCCTCTCCCAGCCTTGTATCCCTATGTGGACTCTTCTGATTCATTTAGTAGGGGGAAAGACTCATTTAAATCCATGGATGAAAACTGTGGGGGTGTAGTGCGTCCAAGTAGCACCTTGACATGGTCCTTCGTTGGACTAGGGGAGCCCTGTGAGTGCACAAAGTCCTCTAGATCTGCAAGGTACCACTCCACCTCCTCCTGGGGCACCGGAAAGCGGGCCCAGATAGGGCTTATTCCTGGTAAATCCATCCAAATACGCTTCAGGATCTTCCACAACTCGGTGGGGATGAGGAATTTATTATTGACTTCTCAGATGTCCTAGGCCACCGGAAAGATGTAATTCTTATTCATGTAAATATGGCACAAACTCTTCCTTAGAGTCTGGGTGGGTATCCTGTGGAATCCTCTATGTGGCCTCCCCTCTATATTGCTCTGTTCTTCTGGAACAGCTGGGTCAGGTGCCACTGCTAGATCTATGGCTGCTGCCTCACTCTTAACTGGTGCGGGCCTCACCGCCACGAAAGCCCCACCACTGCGGGATGCCCTTGTTGCCTTCCGGCCCTGACCCCGACATCGGGGAGTTTCACCATCACTGACCCAAACGGTTGGTTGCTTCAACATCTCCTCTAGATAAGCCACTTCGCTGCATATGGCATACTCCTTCCCCAGCCCAAAGATGTAAGTCGGCAGAGGCAACTCGGTCTGCATTTTCCCATCATCCCATGTGAACATCAGCCACATCTGCCTCATCATGCACGGTTGTTCCGCATGGTGTACCTCCAAATAGACATGTGGGGTCAGCTGTTGCATGCATTGGAATTTCCATGAAAACTGGTGTGTGGTGTACGGCTCGAAGAGGGGCTCACGGTCCAACCTCGCCACCAGAACTCTATCTCGAAAGGCCAGGAGATAGGCCCGGTGCTCTTCCATCCCCCGACCATCATCAGTGAATACCCCCATTGCAATGGAAAGGAGTGAAAATTTAACTCTTCTGTCTTACACACACGGTTCAATATGAACGGTGTTGTCAACATGTCAAAATATCTCCCCAGAGGGTCCAAATTGATGGGTGAAAGTTCATTCCTGGAGGAGAGATAGGGTTTGGGTATTCGTAAACCCCCTGATATGTGCCGCTATCCACCCATACAGGTGGTGGAATGGCCCACATACCATATGCGGACTCTTACCCTCACTGATATTCCACAACATCATATACAGCTTGGCAAGCATTAAGATTCCTAGGTTGAACCACCCTCCTATAGCCAGCTTGGACACCCTGATAAATGTACTCATGCATACTCCATTCGTGGTATCCCTCAATGACAGGATCCTACCACAGATAAGAGCCATGATAAATGCTGAAGGCCTGACTATTGGCTGCTGCTCAGTGCTGATCCTAATCCCCTAGGTCTTCCACTATTTGTCCTCCAAAGGCTACCAGTACGAGTGATCCTTAATCCAGCCCCCCTTCGGGCAAGTCCGAGGCCTCGCCAGAAACCACAAGTCTACTGGGAAGTTCAGGAATTGTTTGAAGCACCACCTGAAGTGGAAATCCCATATTTCTTCCTTGTCCTCCCTGGGGACCTGCTCTATCAACACCATCACCAGCCGTGGTATTTGTTCTGGATCTTCCCATGCCCTCAGGACGGGGATGAATTCATCGTACATCGCCCCCAATATCGGGACCCCCAAGAATTAGTGGACATCCTAGAAGCTGATACTGTCCTCCCCATGGAGTAACTGGAAGGTATTGGTCCACAATAACCACCTGCTCAACAAATCCAGCATTAGGTTTTTCGGTTGATAGATTTGGAATTGGGAGGTCCAAACCGCCTCATACAAACCCACTCTTTTTAGCTCAGACCCAAACTCCTCACACGAGGAACCTTCCCAGTAGGCACATGCCCAATCGTCAGTGAAGTTGTTGCATTGGCATAGGTCCCATTCCTCAGTCCACCTGTTCCTCGGGTTCCTCAAAGATGCCATCTGTATCGTGTGGTACAAAGGAGGAGAGGTCACCACCTGCAACGCCATCCCATCGACATTATTCAGATTGATGTATAGTAAGTGTGCAACGACATGTGTGAATTCTTCTCAGGCATGGCCGCCAGCCACCCTGAACCATTGGTGCGGGAACGACATACTCCAAAACCAATAAGATGGTTCGTCACTACTGGCTTCAGAGAAGAAGACGTCATCCCTCAGCACGAAGCCATACAATGGAAACCTCTTACAAAGTTGGTAGTTCTTCTAGATCTCTGATAGCAGCGCGACCAACAAATCATGTTTAGAGTGGCTCCAGAATAACTCCCCTAGACCTATACTTTTTGACATCTCATCCTTCTAGGAGGCATCCGCAAGTACCCCCTTGACAAATTCTTGATGAGCCATTCAGTTTTGGAAAATGGATGAATTTTGGGATGGATTGCAACCCTCGTTCACAGAGACCGATCGCGAATCCTATTCTCGGAGAACATTTGCGAAGCCTATTCACAAAGTACTGCCTATGCCTTCAAGTGCAAGATCGAGAAGCGCTATTGTGGAGTCAAAAAATCATTGTGCACTGCGAAGCAATGACCCGATTCATGGAGAGAAATCACAAAGTACGCGGAGCTTTGCGAACCGAGAACGCTAACGTCCAAAATTGTGGAGAAGAGAAAAGAAAAAAAGAGAGTTCATGTCCCCTTTTTATAGGTGAGGGACCCATGGAGCCTCATGGCACGTCTCCACCAAAGCGTGCTTCACAGCGCGTCCAGCCAGAGCTTTTCTTTCCATCTTGGCGAGCCCTCTTCGCAAGGTTTCTCCATAAATGACCAATGATTTTGGCGATTGACCCTCAGACATTGACCCTTAATTTCTCGGTGGCTCCAAGTATAAAGGGGAGCATTTTTTTGATGCCAAAATGTGGGGTGGAGAAGAGTATACAAACCTGAAGGCTTCCTCATGAAGCCACTTTGCGGAGTCCCCCTGGCACCATGACCCGCCGCTAGGCAAGGAGGTGGTAATGATCCGGAAACCCCTTTGACGTTCGTGACCCGCCTCAAAGCAAAGAAATAGAAACGTTCTGTGAACCACTTCGACGTTCGAGACCCGCTATGAGGAAAGGGGGAGTTAATGCTCTGTGAACCCCTTTTGACATTCATGACCCGCCGTGAAGCAAGGAGGAGGTATTTATCCGTGAACCCCATTGACGTTCATGACCCACTACGAAGCAAGGAGGCGGTAACGCTCCACTAACCCCTTTGATTTTCGCAACCCACCTCAAAGCAAACCCTCAATTCGCACCATGCGCGCACTGCTTCGCGGAGCCTCTCCAATACATATATCGGCCTTCCCCCAAGTCCTAGGGGTGGACAATCCGACTATTTAACTTCCTAGCTCCCGAATCACGAAGCACCCTTCTATTCTGTGAACCATGAGCTGTGTGAGGTACTTCTACTATGTGATGTGCCTCACCTTTGACTTGGTTTGTTCCCCTCTTTCAAGAGGGATCCCTTTCATGGAACCTAAGGGCCTTCGTGAAGGTAGGGTATCCCAAAGGTGACCTGGGTCGTTGTAGAGCATTTATGCTTCACAAAACACCCTTCATGTACACAAGATCCATATGATAAGGAATAGTCACTATACGTTGTGAAGAACATTGCTTCACGACACCCTACTAAGTGAGGAACCTTTTCTCCATGAGGAGGTTCTCCGTGAATTCCATTCCACATCACGAATAACCCCCTATACGCACCTATCCCTATGCTTAGGACAAGATGCTCCATTTCGTGAAGCACACCACTTCAGAGGTACTCTCTGCCACGCGGGGCAGCTGAGATTCACAAGGCCCTTGCCTATGAACACCTCTACATTGCAATTCCATTTCTCGTATGACCCTACAGGTTTGCACGATGTGATTTCGATGTCCCTTGGACGATACTACCCATTACGTTGCTTCACCTCATGTTTCTTCGCATAGGTACGCTAACGACTATTGCTTCTTCACATATCCATGCTAACATGGACCCCCCCAATGGTTCGCTGCATGACACACCCCCATCCATGGCATTGCCGGTGCCTTCCCTTCACTATGTTGCAGAGGGTACCAGTTATGTAAGTCCATGGGGTGTGGAGTGCACCCACCTCGTCCGAGCTGCATGACATTAAAATGCCAACCACCATCATCCTAAGAAAATGAAGTTAAACTATGACCTCTCCCAGTGCCTCGTAATCAGGGTTACCACACCATGGACATTCTACACACCAATTGGTCTCCACAGGGAATGGTTTCCTCCTTATTGGAGTGGTGTTTTTACGCGGGGAAAGGGAAAATATCCTAGTGTAAGCCCCTAGGTTTTCATGCTTGAGGAAACATCCTTTCCCCTCCATTCATCAGTTACAAATCCCTCTCCCTCTATGCGTTTTCACTGACGGGCCTCCATCCTAGATTAAGTCCCAATCTCTTTGAGCTTCTATCAATGCATAGGCCCATGTTTCCTATTTGGGCTAAAATGCAATCCCCACTCCACTTCCCATGAACGTACCTTTCGCAACGTGATCGTCGGGTCTCTGCTATCTCTTTTTTATCACATTGGTCATGACTCACGTTGGCCTAGAGTGAGAACTAACCATGACATCTTCCTTGGGCTGCCTCAGAGCATAAGCCCCGAATTCCACCACACGAACTATAAGGTATTTGATCCTTCCCAAGGGAGGTTATGTAGGATGTCTCCACGAGGATCAATCCCAACAACCATTGGAACCCAAGTCCCCCTTCATGTCGGTTCCCAACCTCCCGAACTACACGGACTTTGATCTTCGCTGAGGCGAGGAACGTAGGAAGCCTCCAAAAGGTTCAATCCCACCAACACTTGGTCATTCCGATCCCCTTCAGGTCGGTTCACACAAACCCCCAGAACTACGTGGTCTTTGATCCTTGCCAAGGCGAGGTATGTAGGAACCCTATCTGAGGTTCAATCCCACCACCATCCATTGGTACTGACACTCTTCACGTCGATGAACCAAGACCCAGTCCATGAACAATGTCATCTTTGATCCATGCCAAGGCATGGTACATAGGAAGCCTCCACGAGGATTAATCCCAACATCCAGTTGTTCTAATCCCCATCAGGTCATTTCACCCCTGTCCTGTGTCACATTAAAATGCGGACCCCAGTAAATGGTAAGTCGTTTCACCAAACCCATCTGAACTATGAGAACATTGATCTTTTCCAAGGCGAGGTACATAGGAAACCTCCCTGAGGTTCAATACTACCATCCACTTGGACCATGGTCCTTATTCACATCGGTTCACCGACTCCTGCCCCAGATGAACTTTGTGGTCTTTGATCCTTGCCAAGGTAGGGTATGTTGGAAGCCTCCCCGAGGATCAAGCCCACCATCCAAAGGTCGTCCTAACCATCTTCACAATGGTCCGACCCCATCCAATGGTAAGTCGTTACGGACTTTTTCAGTGGTAAGCCATTGTCAGCCTCTTTAAGCGGTAAGCCATTGTCACCCCATCCAATGGTAAGCCGTTTTCAAGATGAACTACGTTCACTAAACTATGATGACATTGATTCCATACCACAAGGATACGTAGGAAGTCTCTTCGAGGCATAATCCCCTCTTCAACGTTGCCCTTGCAATGGTACTATTTCATCCCCCTTAAATTCATTCATCCACCCATCATCCATCTTGATTCTTACCCAGGCCACCACATCCTGGTGGGATCTTTACACCTCATAATCCATTCCAGTTAACAACATTCACGAATCCCACCATACGTTTCCACCAATATCAGTGTTCCATCTAGGGGTTTCACCCATCTGATCCCCTCCTGTTAGTGTTCTGATCAGTCTGATATGTCTCCACTGAACGTTAAACTTGCGACATACCCCGTGTTAAACATGGGAAGATGTGGAAAACCTCAGATATATGCCCATGAAAAATGATTCACCATATTTGATGTGGGATGCCTCAGGCATCTGCACCCTCAAGAATCCCTATAATAAGGGACAGAAGATAGACACACTTGTGTCCTAGCACCCAGACATGCCAGTGATGCCCAACATGACTACTCCCCTAACTGACGATTGCTGCCCTGACTGGATCCCTTGGAATGTACCAACAGAAGTAGTGTAATTAACTGGTGTCCTAAAAGATATGGCTCTAGTAAGGGTTTCATATACAATATATTAAATATTTAAGGGAGACCCGGACTAAGGGATGAGTTTCGAGGAGGAATCCACAGAAGGGAGAACCGACATCCCATCATCACATTTCGATCAAGGAGCAGATGTCCCTAAAAAAGTGATAGAAGCCACCCGCATTTGGAAAGCAGGAACATGGGGCAACAAAATAGTTGTGCGTCCCCCACGAGATGTGATGTGCACGCCTCGGTTAAAGTGTCGGAAATAACATAATAATCAACAATTTTTTTGAAATAGATGAAAATAGTCTTATAAAATCATTCTGTAATTATTGAGATAAATAATATTTAATTTTTAAAAGAATAGTTCATTTGGAAAATACATCGTATAAAACCAGAAATGAAGTCTAATAGTATTTTCATATTAAAATGATTGATTTGATAAATAAATTCTTCTCCAAAAATAGATTACAGAGTGCCCTTGAAAATATGTATGAATATGAGAAATTCCATTGAATCTAACTTGTATTTCGGAAATTATTTTGAAAGATTTTTTTAATGTGTAACACCCCATAAAATAAGGAAGGATTTGGGTTGGAAACAATATTTAAAACACTAAAAAAGAATTTATGAGTGGAAATAATAATAAATAAGAATTTCATTGAGGTAATTAGACAAAAATAGTAACCCGAACGTAAATGGGGGTTCCTGTGGAAAACATATACATTAAGTCTAAATGTGTTCCGATCTAAAAAATAAGGTCCTGGAATATGAAGTTACACCTATTAATAACCTAATATAAAACATATTATACATTTTTTTAGTTTATCATACTTTTATTAATTACATTATGTCCTTTTTGATAATTTATAATATTTAATTTCTTTGTTCTGCAGTGTTTGTTTCCATTGTTTTCATGATTGGTATATTTGTAAAAGATTATGGATGTTCATGTGGAATGGATGTAAATCCCCAAAATTGAATTTTTCACATTATTTTTGGAAAAAAATAATTTTAAATGGTTATTTATATCATTCTGTTATATGTAATGAGGAATAATCATTAGAGGACAACCACTTCAATTATTTGGCATTATTTGGATTATTATGAAATAGATTTTTCATTTAAATAAATAATATGAAAATATACTGGTTTTTGAACATTGTGTAGGATATAATACATATTTTATAGTATTATTCAACCCTAAAAATGTTATCATGACCAGTAATTAAGGATAAATAGAAGAATGAAACATTTTCCTCTACGAAGTTTGTAAATTGGAACATCACGGGCGACGATTTCATTTATAAAATAAAATAGATAAAATAGACATTGATGATGGTTCTTCCATTAACATGATATAATGAAATAATATATATTATACTAGACTTATCATGGTCATTTGGATAGAGGTGGAGAAGAGAGGATAACAATAAAATGGTACATGAAATTAAATTGAAGGTTGTAGAATGTGAATTTACCTCTGGAATCCACCTCCATGAGAACCTCCTTAAGGGAAGGGGTTATTGTCTTTTCCCAAGAAAATGTGCTCCTAGAAATGGGGAGTGACTAGGGTCGGTTATTTGAGAATAACTTTTTTAATAATCAATAGCTTAGATGAGTGATGAAAAGAGGGAGTGATGGGGGGTTTATAATGGAGGAGAGGAGTGAATTTTTGAATATTTTACTCATTATTTTTTTTATTTCCCTTAAGATAAACTATAGTGTTGTTTCATTATCCCTTAAATAATAATAAGTTCATGTGTTTTTGAACTGAGTTTCCTTACATAACTCATTATGTCATAAATATTATATTTAATTGATAATTTATATATACGGTATTTAGCCGTATTTCACTATTCATAAAAAATTCATCAATTTTAGAACGCTTAAAAAAATTATCCCAAACCATCCATTGATGTGTAGAAATAAATAATTAAATACATTTTTGGAAAATAATTTTTAATTTTTTTTAAATTTTAAAATAAAACATAATTTTTTCCAAAAAAACTTATTTAAAACAATTACTTTTTTTAACACCATAAAAAATTAATCAAGGTCCCATAAAATTATCTTATAACCATAAGATAGTAAAGAAACAATTTATAATTAAATGTATTGATAAAATACATTTCAAGTTTAAATTATTTAATTAATTATAAAATTATAATTAAATTAAAATTCTCATACAAAAATACTGATACATATTCTATTATTATTCTTTCACTTTTATGTTGTCTAATTTGTATTTATATATCCACTGGTGAAATTTATAATTCTTTTATGATTTAATATTCATTAATATTTGTTTATATTCATATGGTTATGTCACTATTAAAATGGTTATGTTGCTATTCATAAAAAATTATGTTTGCCTTATTAGATTCCCAATATCTTACTGAACGCAATAGTGTATTTCAGTTTTTTGAAATTAAAATCATAGAAGTGAAAAAACAATGATTATAGTCTAGGTTATAAGAAAGTGGTGTTATGTATAGAATTAGTGTTTCCTAAATTCAATATTAAACTTGGGTGATAAAACTTTGGGTGTTACAACATTGTTTTAGTTAATTTTCACATGCTATTATTTTGAGATTTTTCACATTGATTGCCCTTTTGTTTTTTGTATTACATGTTTTCTATTTATAATAGCATGATAGTTTTTATGCTCTATTTTTGCCTTATTTTCGCTAAAACACATTATAAATATGGTTTAAGGCCATTTATAATGAGGTATTAGGCTTCCCATGGAGTCATTTAAGCCCACACCACTATTATGTAGGCACTTGCCTACATTGATATGTGCATGTGGTCATGTGAAACAATGACTGAACCATATTATTTCAACCAGGTGTGGCATTTTTATAAGTGTTGAAATATTATTATGAATTCCACATATTATTTTAATAATATTAGTATTAAATAGTCAATTATTACATAGTCATGATGGTTAAAAGCAACATAATTTTCATCCTTTATCAAATATAAATAAGTAAAATTACATATATCAATGATATCAAACCCCATAACACATAGATCCATTTTCTTCATAGTTTTATAATGGTTATCCTCCATATTAATATTTACACACGAACCACAAATCTAGTCCGGTTTTTTTCTAAATGATTTAACGAATAATAAAAAACTAAAATTTAACATTGTCAATATTTTTTAATGAGTAAATATTCCATAATAATTTATGTCATGTGTGTTTTTTATCATCCATAAATAAGAAGCATGAATTCTTATGTTTACATTAAAGATATTTATTTCTTGGAATTTTAAAATATAACATAATGTATCCTATATTTTATCCATCAATTACTAAAATATTATGTTTAAATATCCTTTTAGGTAGGTATATATATAATTTACAATGTCATGGTTGATTCTAGAATATTCTATAAAAAATAAAAAAATATTTTTATTAAATAAATTTTCAATAAAATATTCATTCCCCTATAACATGATCATCAATGTATTATCATTTACAAGTAAATGGATTCATCGACAACAGACATATTTTTTTTAAAAAAATTTACAATCTATATGGTATAAATATAGGCTCTCATGTATTGTTCAATCATTTTCACATTCTTGAACTAAAATTCAGAATTATTTGACCTATCATTTTTACCATTCATCATCATGGTTATTATAATTAAATGATGTCTTATTTGATATACCCTTATGATCTGAATATATTTATATATCATTAACATCTTCATCATTTTTAAAGAAACCCCATTATTAATAAAACAACATTAATATTATTCTTACGAGTAAATCATGATTGATAAAAAGCTGTTACAATATATAACAAAAATAAGCTTTTTTTAGATAAACATAAAGATGAAAGACAATATATTGATTAATATTTATTCATTTAGATAAATTAACTATTGGCTTTATTATATATTTTTTAGGTCACTTATCGTAATGTATCTTATTAAATCATTATAATATATAATGGTTTAAACCATATATATATATATATGTTTATTTTCCATTTATTCATTTCAAATAATATATTTCTTCATATTATTTCTATTCAAAAATTCCAAAGTTATCTATAGAAACCTATTTATTTTCATTTGATATTTTGTTAGGGTGTTTAATTTTTTATTATATTTAAACTATATTAGTCATACCATTTTGGATTAAATTTAAAAATATCAGTATCATATCGAATAACACATTGATCTATAAAATATTTCAATTATTTTATAAATATTAATAAAGGGCATAAAATGAATTATCATTACCAAAAATATCAGAGAAATTGTTTGATTTAATTTTCTTTTATATTATATAGGTTATGAATTTAATTTAATTTTATATACTATTTTTAATAATTTAACTATTAGGAAATCATTAATATTCTACCATTTCTAAATGAAGTTAGCAATATCAATAATGAAATTATCATATTTTACAATATTAAGCATTAATATCAACTTATTTTGAAATTAATATTCAATCATGGATTTTGATTTCCTAACATGTAAATTTATTTTTATTAAGTATTTACAATATTGAACTTATTAATTATTCAATTTCATTACTCAATTCATAATATTTATACTTTCCCTCTAATCATCAATATCCTCATAATCAATTTTATATTCAAAAAATGAAAAATAATTATTTTATGATGAAAATGTGTTTCAAAATTATATGTAAATTATATTCATATAAATTCAACCATTGAGAAAAACATATACATAAAAATATTTCAATTATTTATTTATTTATCAAAATTATAAGTCATTATATTCAACAGAATAGTTTGGTATTCTTATTTATTAAAATATTCATTAAGATTGATTATTTTACCCAATTTATTATTTAGTATTTTAGTTTTTTATCAAGTGTTATTTTTTAAACCTGATTTTAGTATTTTTCTATTAATTCGTCCCTAGTTCATATTTAATTTTTGTGGCCAATGTTTCGAAATATATATAATATAAAATCTATATTGGACTAAATTAATATATTCCCAAACCTAATGATATTTAAAATAGGGTTCATTGACTTGTTACATTCATGTATTAATAATTCATCTGATTTTTTACTTCACTATTTACTAGTGTAATGTTTTCATTGTAAAATTATTATTCTTCATAGATTTCGGTTTATCCCCATTTTCATGGGCCACCAATATAATTTATAAACATTCAAATTTGATAATTGTTAATAAAATTTTATAATTATTTACACCATTTCATTATAAATTATTGTAAATCATCCATTAATATTCATTTTTATTGTTTTTATATTAAATATTAACTCCATATTAATTAATATCCAATAACTTTTTTAAATATATTTAATAATATCTTAATTTTATTGGAAGTAATAATATTTAAATAATAAAAGATATTTTACAAGATTTCTAGAGAGGATTCATTCATATTAAAATGATTCATATATATTTTACAAAATTTCACCCAACCTTATTTAAATATTTATGTATCGTTTACACCTCATACTATATTTCATATAAATCATCAATAAAAAATTCAGGTTCATAAAATAAAATAAAGTATTATGTTATTCATTTTGGTATATATTTTTTATGTTTCATTAATATTTTCAAACCCATGAAGGAAAAAGATATATTAATTTATTCATGAATATATGAGAAGTTATATTTTTTAGTTGTTCAATATTTTTTTGTCTCTTAAATTAATAATTATATATTTTTTATACTCTATATGTCGAAATATTTCAAATTTGGTTCTCTGTTAATGATTTAACCCAGTAATAATTTATCTACATATAGTATAAATTTTTAAATTAAATCAATGAAAAATCACATTGAAAAGGGAATGAATCAATGTGATACATGATTAAAAACTATAATTTTGTTATCTCAAATAATATATTTTAACATTGTTAAAAGGAATGACCATAATTTATTACAATAATAGTTAAATAAATTTTAAATAAATGTTATAGCATATAAAATATCATTCGAGGTTTAATAGTTTGATTAAATAGTATAGAATAACTAATACAATGTTAATAAGTAACATAATTTCATTTTTTAAAAAATGAAATACTACTTATCAATAAATATTCAATTCTTGAAATGTTTTATTGTTAGATTCTTATGATACACACAATTTATTTAATCCAAATCATCTATGATTTGGTTTTTAATGATTTATTCTCATTTTCCTTTATGGATGGTAAAATAATAAAATATAACACCATTACCAAAATGCATTCCCTAATTTTTCTATAAATCCATAATCTACATTATCACACAAAAAAATTATACATTATTTATTATTGAAAATAGTCACTAATTAATTAAAAAATTAACTTCAACAACAATATATTTTATATATTTTATACTTATTTGTTATTGAATCATATTTTACCAAACTTCATGATAAATAACCTCTCATAAAGATAAATGAATAATTTTAAAAAACTATACCTTCAATTACGAATCCATATTTCAAATAAAATTTATCATGGTAAATTAAATTTATTTAAATTCATTTAGATAAAAAAAATTATCCAATACATTTACGATATAAAAATTATAATTTAAAATATAAAATAATAATAAAACTACCATTTCTTGATATTTCAAAAATAAAAAATTGGATTTATTTTTCAAATTAAATGATCAAAAATCAATATAACTATTTATATACTCTATAGAATTCGATTATTATATTATATATGATTTATAAACATTGAAAAAATAAAATCTATATCTTTTAGGATTTTAGTGATTATATGGTTATATTAGAACATTTTTTCCAAAATATAGTTATTTCCAAAAATACATTACTCTTAACCAAACCTAAAAATAATTAAATTATTTCAATTATAAAAATAATTTTTCGGTCAACCATTTTAGTCCTCCGTAATGATAAAAAATTATCTTAGAATAATGGATTTCAATTATATTGTTAATACACATGAAACACATTAGAAAATGAATTATGAAATTATGCAAAATCATTTTTATTGATATATAATATATTCATCTTCAATACTACAACCATGTTCATCATAGAAAAAAGATGAAAAGATAAAAAATCACATCAAAATACTGATTATATATAAATTACAAACATGAGAAAACCTCAATAGGTCTCTACATAGGTTAATAATGGGACAAGGTATTCCTTCCTAATCCCAAATACATTATTTCAATTGATTGTGACATATATCAATATATCATGAAAACATAAATTAATTCCATTCAACCATTTAACCTAAAATCTATATATTAAAATCCATTATTATTAAAATTAATTGTGTTGAAATGAAATATATTTAATAAATCAAGAGTATATATATCATAACATTTATCAAGAAACAAATTTTCATTCTAGAATGGTTATAAAACAATGAATAAATTTTATAATGTAAAATATATTTAACAAAACATTAAAACATACACCTGATGTGAATTTCTTATAGATAACAAATATACTCAAAAAAATACAACTATGATGATCATTGGATAAATTTACTAAAATAAACAACATACTTTAGGACCATCATTTCATTTTAATTTTTCATATTAATTTAAGGGGTATATATTTCAATTTCAGATATAAATGTGACACTCGGTGGGTAATGATTAATATTTAGATAATTCTATATATTCTTTGATTTTTTATAAGTGTTATATAATTTCTGTTATAGTCTGAGGTGGGGTCACCTGATTTATAAGGATTTTATGTAGAATTGGGTTCCATATGGATAATTCCAAGTAACAACTATTGGTGAATGCATACTTAGTAATCTAGGGATCCATATTTTAATTAGGTTCGCTAGACTGCGTACCTATTCTGAAAGAATTATTTTTCTTTTAAAAAACATAAAATTTGGTTAATTTACCAAATCTATTTTTCATGGATGTGGAATTCCTCATGAATTTATCCCCTTGTCCATGAGAAAGAATATATATGACAACTTATTTATAAAACCATTAATTTTTTTTAATATCTTTAAAAAGGTTTAATATATTCAAAATCAGTCATTATAAGAAACATTGAGTTTAAACGAAACATAACATACTATTAAGAAATTGTTTTAAAAAAACATTTTCAACATGCCTTTGGAATATAATATATGAATCATATTAACAAGTATATAAAAATATATATTTTAAAAATTCAGGCCTAATAAATTCATCGGTTACAAATTAAAATTATTGTAAAATAAAATCTACTGAAAAATAATGTAAATTATTTTATGAAAAAACTATTTTAATTGACACACATTTTTTTACCTTAGTAAATTAAATAAGTAACTTTTTGAAATTAATTTAATGAAATTTCAGTATTATGTACTAAATTAAATGTTTAACATTAATCTTTTGTGTTTTCTATGAAAGAAATCCTAAATAATCCAATAGCTCAAATATAAAGACTATATTCCTAAAATTTAGTTTTTATTGGTTTTTTAAACATTATATTATAATAATTGTTTTCCAAATTATAAAAATATATTTTAAAAAATGAAATTACTTATTATATCATCATTTATGAATTATATTATGGTTATTTTCTATAAAATTTTAAAATGAAAATATTTTAAGTGAATTATGAAAAATGATAACTTTTATTACGAGTTTTCATTTCATTTAGAACATTTAAAAACAAAAAAAATGGTTTATATTATTTTAAAATTAAATATTTCATCTAGAATATATCTATAAATATAATTTACACCATTGGAATCATTTTCAATTTAATTTTCTTATAAATGTTTTTTAATCCTGTGAAATTATTCTTATTTAAAATCCTCTTTCTCATCATGTATACAGGATAAATTTTAAAATTAAATTTTCCACTTATGTAAATGGTGTTAATAAAAATGAATTAATCCTTTGGTATCGTAATAATTAATAATATATAATATTTAAATTATAATTTGATTTTATGAAAAATTTTAAAATAGAAAAATATTGGTTACTACGGTTAAGGTGAAATATGATGTATATGGGTATTAATCTAATAACATAATGTTTAAAAATGAACCAAAACATGTTTAAAAAATTTATGTACATATTAAATGTTATTCTTATATTGTTTATAAATTATCATTATTTATCCTTGTGGGATATGGAAAACATGAGTACACCATTTTCACTAAAAAATTTAAAGTGTTCCACTACCCTCACTTGTAAGAGGCCACAAATTCTATTCTCTTCTCCACAAATAAAAAAATGGATAGGACATTATCTACTCAAATCATATCCTTGGTACCCTCTAATAATTCTAGATTCATTATTTTAATATGAATTTCATCCTATAAGGTACTTTTTCAAACCAAATGATGTTTTCCAAAGAAGAGGTAACACCCTTGGTTGAGGATTTTATTTCATTAATTCATCCACCATATTATATTATTGGTAAACTATTAAAATATAATAACCTCGGTAAAATATATATAATTATATATTTTTTCATCTGGAATGACCTACAACAATATCCCATTTGATAAAATGGGATACAATATCATTATTGTTGTTTACATCGTATTATCTCATCATTAACTGATGTTATTTTATTTAACAACCACCACACACCGATGGTTATAATGATGTCATAAATTCATAGATATATGATATCAATATTATTATTATTATTTAATTATTATATCACATAATTATTCATGAATTTATTTATATGCAATTATGATAATGTCACTCATGTGTACAGTGGACAGTCACCTCACAAAGTGATAAGTTTAATTCATGAATTATATAGAATCTAATAATTATGGTATTAGTAAAAATAATTTTTAATGTTAATATATTAATTAAAATTATTTATATCAACACTTCTATAATATTGAGACATTATCAATGTGTATGTATAACCTACCATCTATATGAAGAATTATTTTTTATATTTAACTTTTATAGTTATCCATAAATATAAATATAATAAATATATATGATATCTACATCATGAATAATTTTATTTTTATGATGGAACAATGAGAAAGTTAAGAATAAAAGAAAAATTAAATATCAAAACATACCCTAAAAAAATGTGGTCATTTCCCAAACATGCTATTAATATTGAATTTTTAATAAGTAGGTAACATAATATCATAAAAAAATCATATATGGTAATATATATATATATATATATAGGTTTATTAAATATTTTTTTAATAATATTATATATATTATAAATTTTTTTCTAGTGTGTATTAAATATGTTGATAGATATTGTAACAAATTTCTAGTCTCTCTTTATATATTTGAGTGAAATATGAAAATTCAAGAAGAAATTATTATTATTTTTCAATATAGTTCCCATTTAACATCTTATGTCATGAATATCATTTATTATAATGATAGTTAAAATTTAATTTTATGTTATTATCTATCAGTTCTTATGATAATATATATTTCTATAGTGATTAGGGATTTACATCGCACATTTCACGTCTATAAGACACATATTATATTTAACACCTTTTTAAAATATGTTTTGTATATACTACACATAAATGACATCAGGATTATTCTCCAAAATATTATTGGGATTTATAGATACATTTTAGTATCTCCCTTTTATTTTGTACACATTATAAATGTTACCATAGAGGTAATAGTGTTTTTTCAGTTTCCCTTTCATGAGAATGATGTTGTATATTACACATATATTTTTTTTATGATGTGTATAAGTAGATAATTTAAAATGTAATGTCATGAAATTATTTTTTCTCATAATATTAAAATATTTATTGTGTTTAATTTTTTTAATTTTTTAATGATTCAATGTTATAAAAGCAGTATGAGTTTTATGTTTCAATCTCATTATTTTCTTTATATTTTACATGATAATATTTCTAATAATAAAATATTAGGATGCATCTCTCAGTAAAATATTAACATTTTTTCTATTCGTGTTATTTCATGTGAGTTCACAATTTCCCTTCATTTCCCTCTATTCATGTAATTATAAATTGAAAAAACAATATCTCTACACAAAATTGTTTCTATTTCTTTGTTCCATAAAATATACTTCTTCATAGAAAACAGGTTTTTATTAAAATGTTTTGAAATGTTATAATAGAATTATGAAAATTAAATATCAAATATATCTTTACCCTTTTTATAAATGAATCTTCATTTAATTTTCCATTCAATAAAATATTGGGTTAACAAAATGTGAATGGTATCATTATTTGAATGTGTTGGCCATTAATTAATTTAATGATTTTGTAACCATTATTTACTCAGAAGAGTGATTTATAATTCTACACTTTTATATTCAGGGAAAGTATTTTCAAGAAAATTCTTCTTTTATAAATAGGTTTCCAATGAAGAATGTATATATTCTTTGTGAAATGTTTTTAAATATTTATAAAAATACTAGTATTAGTTTTATATGTTATTTTAAAAGAAAAGAATTAAAAAAATATTTTATGAACTTATATTTTTTAAAATCGTTTTCCTATTATTTTTTTACTCATGAAATGTTTTACATGATATTTCCAGGATATTTTTCAAATATGACGACATTTATTGATGTTACTTATTCCTTACTATGAATATGTCCCAAGGATACCATTAATTTCATATGTATGAGTAGTTTGTTTTTATAATTGAATGATGTTTATGAAACATGTTTCACTTCATTATGTTGTATCTTTAGAAAATTAATTTTAAACATACTTATTTTCAATGTTTATTCTATTATGGATTTATGAAATGATAATGAAACATATAAATTTTCCATATGTTTTGATATGATGAAATTTATATTAATCTAGTTTTATTTTATTTTATATGAAATGGAGAAAACAGTTATGAACTTATACATATTATTTTTATGTTGTGATAGGTAGGACCTATATCTCCCTCTAATGTATTGGGTAATGATTTATTTCTCATGATATTGACAGGACCATAATGTATAGTGAACATAATTCGGTAAGATACTTTATGCACATTGATGATCAAGAGAGTGAACCATGACTAAAATGATGGTTTAGAGAGTGAACCCATTTACGTATTCTATGCATGTTTTTGATGCTAAACTACTATGGAGATGGTTTTCTATACTTACTTATATACCACATTTCATTTGGTATTTCCATTTTTTTTGCTCCCATGGATCATTTCTATTTATTTCCTTAGTATTTTTCCTTTATAAGATTCTAATCATTATGAAAAGACTCGTGATTTTTATATTTTTATGAAGGTTCTGGTTTTTTATTTTTTATTATCATGTTCTCATTCCATCATGATCATGTTGTGTTTTAAAATTTCCCTTGTATACCCACATTGAGCATCATATCTCACCCAATATTATGATTCCATTCCTAGGTTATAGAGAACAATTTTTTTTGGGAATGTCTATGAAGATTACATAATGTGAATATCATTGGGTAATACATAAATTTTTTTCATCGAATAAGAAGATAATGTATCTTTTATCAAACTATTATAAACCAATTTGGTCCTCGTGATTTTATTTTGGTAATGTATTCAATTATCACCATAAATTTTATTAATTTTCTATGATATGATTTCTGGTAACATTCATGGTCTCTTTATAACTTCTACACTTTTCCCCATGAATTTAGATGGATTCATGAGAATAATTCAAGACAATAATGAAGATGTGTCTCCAATATCATTTTATCATCAATTATATTTAATTTTCATTTAATCAATTGTATCATACTTGATATTTTTAGTGGAATTTCATTTGTGTATGGGAGAATTGAACTAAAAATTTATAGATTACATATAGAATGATTCTGGGAGTCTTGTAATTATTTTCATCTACACATATGTAATTATTTTTATATTTGGATAATATGGTATTCTTTACCATATGATTTATATCATTTTTTGGATTTAATTTACAAAATTTATATATTGATTATTTGGGTCAATATATTGATCTATTTTTTTATTTAATTTGGGAAGTTTATGTAATTGATTTTATCTTGATTGTTTTCATATTTATTATAGTAATTGTTCTATTGAGTTAATTTATTCTTGTAATATGTCAATTTTATTTAATTTTCTTTATCGTCATTAGAAGGTTTAACAAAATAAATGCAATTGGTAGTTATTCTCAACACTCTAGGTGATATATAGGTTATTCATGAAACGTTAATTCGATATAGATTCATTAAAGATAATAGATAGTGATTATTTTTTGTTATAAATATATATTAAATTATTTAAAAGGAATATTTTATCATAAAATGAATAATTCTCAATATGAATATATTATTCTACGTTTAGAACTTTCCTCCCAATATGTTGTTTTGAAATAATATATATGTAATTTCATTTATATAATCCCATTATTGTATTCTACTTTTTTATTCATGAGTATCCAAATGTGTGAATTTGGTGTTCCAAATTTATGTTATATCACATTATAATTTTATTTTAATGGATTCCACGACAATTTTGATATCATAGATTATATTAAATTTTTTACTAATGATATTCTAATACCATTATCGAATCATGCCATCAAAATATTTTAATATTATTCCCATATGATCGATTTGGTTGAATTATATACTGCTTTGACTACTACAAAATAATAGTAAATTTCTTTATGTAAGAATACTTGTGAAATCCTTTAATGGGTACCATATTAACAACTACTGGTTATAATTCAATTATTATCATGTGAAATCATCCTTTGTGAAAAATATAGTTTTACATGTAGTGTATGTTTATATTTAATATATATGACATTATATTTTACACACCATAAAATACAGTAAAACATGTTTATTTATATTTAGATGAAATTATATTATGGTATATGTATATTTAAATATTTTTTAGTTTCACGGTTTCACTTTTATGACATATGAGTAATTGTGAATTTTAAAAAAAGTACGAGTTCTAGTATAAATTGGTAAATTTTTTTAGCATCATGAGATTATATTCCTCATATAGTGAAGATGCTCGGTGGATTTGGATGAGAAATAATTATTTGGATTATTATTACACGCTCTACTTTTCATTGTAACATGGGTTATGAATCCAAATATTTTATACTCCATTTACATTAACCTATGGATGATTGTTTCATTGAAACTATTCTGGGAAGGATTCTATTAGAGAATTTATATAGGCTCACTGAATGGACTTCATGGTTCCCAAATCAATTTTATCACAAACCAAATGACATCAACAAAATGATGGTATTCTTGGTATGAATACACACAATATAGTGACTCATCTATCATCGTTAATATATTTGAGTGATAAGATTCATTAATATTCTTATATATTTCAATATATTCATTGATATCACAATACATATTTTATTAACTAAAAAATATTTTTTAATATATTTATATATATGTAGAAATTATATTAAATAAACATTTGGGTTTAATATAGTTTGTTTACACAATTAGTGGTTCCCAATGGAGTTTATTTTCTCCCAAATAACGAGGAGACCTAAGTGGACATGCATCTTTATTGCATCATTTTAGGTAATAATATGTAAACAATAGTGTTTGATAATAAATTGGATATCAACTGATTATTTCATTTAAATTATACTACATCACACATTCTAGATGGTTCATTATTTCCGAGGGTTATATATATAGTCGGGTCATTTTTTTCCTCTCATTTGGATCTCTAAAATAATCCCAATTTATTAATGAAATAATTCCAATCTTCATTGAATTATATATATTTCATGTGTCTGTTTTTACATACATTCATAAAGGGAGATTCCAAAAATATTTACTATAACATTTTTCCTATTATGTATTATAAAATAAAGGGTTTTATTTCATATAATATTCATCATATATGTTGTGGCACAAATATTTTCTGATAGAACCTAGACATGAAATATATCTAGAAATAATGTTGGAAAATCATTCCACAATATTATACTAAAACCAGTTGTTCAAAAAAAATTCCTATAGGTACTAGGGAACACCCATTATATGGTAATACTCTGATTCACATTCCCTTAGGAAATTTTATATAAGGAAAATAAAAGTTTTATTTAAGAAATGGGTTTGGAATTTCAAGGATTTTATATTTCCTGAGAGGATATAAGAATTAAAATACATGATATACAAACCATTAATAAGAATAACAAACCTCTTTATAATGGAATATCTAGTTACTATATGATGTTTTAATAATATCATGGCCCCAATAGTATGAGTGAGGTTTTAATTTCTTTATGTTGATAATATTGGGACAAAACATGAGAAGCCTGACAAGATATTGTTATATAGAATCACATTATTTGGATTCATAATTCATGTTAATAATTGAAAAGTGTGAACATGTAGGATGCCGTTCCATATTTCATGTTCTGACAATGTGACCCTTGGTCACCCTTTAAGTAGTCAACTAAGTAATCTTGTTTGAATGCCTCAAGGTATTTCCATATCCACAAAGGATATTAAATATTGTTTGTGTACCAATAACTACCTATGCCAAGGTTTTCAACATAAAATAAAATCCATGGAGGAAAATAATTTTTTAAATAACGAAAAAATATTAAAATATATAATAAAAAACAAGTGTGAGAAAATGATAGCATGTTAAAAAAATCTGTGAAGAAAATAGGAAAACCCAATTGGTGAAAAGATGAGAAAACTATAATCAATAAAAAAACTTGTACTAAAAACAACTATATTTCTCATGATTTTTTTTTATTTAAAGATAAAATGAAATTTCACATCAATTTTTATTTAACAAACATAAAATTTACACTTTATGTATTTTCAACATTGACTATCAAGACAGTAAAATTGAAAATGTGGTACATAACATCACTTCATAGATAACATACATTATAAATTTAGTTTATAATGATTTATAGTTGGAAGTTATATGAAAATGATTATTTGCACATTCTCTATTAAAAAACATAAATTATATCAATTTTAAAATTTAGTCAAATGTTTGGTGTACTAATTTTAGGGTCATTACTTATCCTGAAATTTGGCACATTTCTCTCATTGGGTAACCATTTCCCTTTATTTATTCAATCTAATGGACCCCATCCTCATACATTTTAAAATAAAATAATCATCCACCATCAGTTTTCTTTAGAATCCACTTTTTACCCCTATGAACTATATTTCCATTATTGACTCCTTATCCATCCCAAGTCAACTACATATTTACTGTTGAAATTTATATTCTCATTATTCTATGAAAAAATAAATAATTTAATTTATTATCATATATTCATCTTGTTTTCCTAAATCATCACATGCACAATTAATATTTTTTCAACTCATCACTATTTTTATTTAAAATTTCTATTCCTCACACACATAAATAATTTTTTAAATGATTTAATTTTTTTGATAAATTGTTATATGATTATGTAATGAAGTCATGTTATAAATAATTTTAATGTACTAATTTATTTTTTTATACTATCCATTTTCTAGCTATATTGGAATATATATAATCCATTACGAATTACCCAAACCATCTTCCATTAGGTATTTTCGACCTATGAATTTGATATCTCAACACCATATTTCATTTTTTATACTGTCAACATTCATCCTCAACTGGGTATATATTTTTGGTTCATGATTATTTCTTCTATTTTCCTTGAAAGAAGGTATTTTTTAATTGATGATTTTGGATTATGGATTTTATTCTAGAATCATCCCCACCACTAATAATATTTTTTTATCATTGAATTTTGTTTTTTTGTTTATTTATTCATTCATGTGAGGTATAATTTAATTAATATATTTTCTAATTAACATTATATGATTATTTTATGAAACCTTATTATATGTATTTTTAATTTAAATATATATCTATATCAAAGGTATTTGTATTGTTTACATTGTTATATAATCTCATTCATATGGTTTTAACACTCTTACATGTCCCCAACTATCATCATTAACCATATTCATCAACACCACATTCATCCGACATAGGGTTTATATTTCAAATTCATTTTTTTCAATGATTATCCTCTTTCTAATTGGTTAATTTTTATTTCAACATGTTTCCTTGAATAATACCTACCTCGACTATTATTTTCATATGATCCCTAATTTAATTTGTTGTTCAAATTATTGACACATCTAAAGTATTTTCTATTTTATGTTTATTATTCATGAGGATACAATATAATATTATTAGACACAATCTTATTAAATATAATTTCAATTCACTAAATAATATGTATCTCAAGTACTTTTTTGTATACAATGTATTGTTTTTTATTATATTTTGGATTATTATATATGAATATATTTAGTTGATAAGGATAATTTCTTGATATTTTTTTTTGTTTTTGAATGCTAATTAAATATGTTCAATATGATATTTTTTTTATCAAATATCACGTATTTTTTATGTTTTTATTATATTATTATTATTATTATCTATAATAATGACTACGAAATTAAAATAACTAAATTTTAATTTTAAATATTTGTTATGTATAATTATAAATTTATGCATGATCGCTACACTATGGAAAAGTAATAAATATTTGGATCTTCTCAATGACTTCATGAAATTTTATATATGACATGATCAAAACCACTACATGTTTTTTCTATGTATATAATGTTTAAATTTGATTATGTCAAAAATATGTGTGATGCAAGATCCTTTAGGTTTTTTATGGGTGTTAATATGAGTTAAAACTATTTGATTTGGAATGGTGTAATTAGGTATAATTCAAAATTATTTGATTATCATGAATTGAATGATGGTATCCCGGTCAAATTGAAGAATGAATTAATGATATTTTGGAAGAGAAAATTGAGAATGAATTAATAATTAATCATCTTTTTAGTGATGCCGAAAACCCAGTGAACCTGAGATGTAAATAATATATAGTTTTATAAAATTGTATTGACTCATAACATAATGTAGAAAAATTGATAGTATAATATTACATTTATTGATATGATAAAATTTTTGATATACATAATTCCTTAAGAAAATAATCTTCAAGATTCACATTATAATTGGATGAAAATATTATCCACAATTCATTTTGGGTAAAGGAAAATTCATTCCTATCAGAAATGAATTTTTTATATTTTTGGATGGAATATGAAAATATGTCAAAGTATTATAAATATGGGTCATAAATGATTAATTAAAAAGGAAAATCCAAAGACTAATTTAGCAGGTATAGATACCCAATTGAAGAAATTTTCAAATCTTCCTATAATTCCTTGTTTAAAATGTTTATTTTAAAATACATATAATGAGAAATGATAAGATCACTTTAAGACGATAAAATATGTGAATAAATATAATTTCATCAGTTATATTTTCCATAGTGGATGAAAATTGATAAAAAATTTCATATGTTCTGAATTGGAATATAAAATTATAGAAATGGTTGTGCATAGATCAAAGGAATTTATATCATTGTCTTAGTAACACACAAAGTTCTTTGACTATTTTATTAGTAATTTATATCCTTTCTCCTAAAATCTGAATAAATTTGAAATATATAATGTTGAGTTTAATGTTACTAGGACCAAAACACCTCATAAATGATATTGATGTTTCATTGTGACAATTAATTGGTAATTTGAATAACATTGAGGTTGAGTGAATTAGGGTTTCTAAATCAAATAAAATTAAATTACTGCAACGACATATTATGATTATGTTAAATATTAATTACATCATAACGTATTGAAAATTTTCAAGATATAGTATTAATAATCACACTACTTTTTAAAATTTTGAACAAATAAATTCATATTATCAACTGAAACATGTGATTAAAAGAAGATACATGGGACATATATGGTTTATATATACTCTTAAATATTAAGGATGATAAAAAAAGGAATTACATGAATCACACTAATTTAATATTACTACAAAACCATTATATATTAATCATAATTTTAAGAATGTGGAAAATATTGAGGTGATATTTAGAATATCACAATGATCGAGTAATGAATGAAATATAATGATTACTATGTAATTATTTTTTGAGATAACATTATTGATATATAATGAGTTAAAACATTAAATATATATCATGGATTATGAGAAGAATATTTTTTAGAGTTTAATTGCTTAAATTTATAATATTAAATTGATGAATAAATATGGATTCATTGAAATTTACAATTACACCAAATTTAAAAATTAATTTAATTATCAATGACTCATAATTGATGGAGAATATAAATTCCTCCTTCTGATAAAACAATAGCCAATATGGTGAATTTTTTTTGTAATTGTATCCAAGGTATCAATGTGCCTCAAGTTCACTCTTCTTGTAAAGTCTTATATTTCCCATGAAATTTGTTTTTAAAAAAAGAATAAAAATTTTATCTGTCACCAGTTTCTGATGGCGCATGATTTTGAGGCCTAGTGTGTCTGGAATCAATTTCAGATGTTTTGTTTGGGTACGTTCAATTAAGTTGTGTGCGGGTTTTCCTATCTTTTGAACTGATACTCAGAACTGAAATCTGAGGGCACCGTTGAACTCGCAGTGCCTGTTTTAACTTAAGAAGACTCTCACCTTTACAGCAGATGGCCAGGAATAAAAGTTAGTTTTTTGCTTTTTATAAAAAAATAATAAAATAAACTGCATCCCGACTTTTTTTATTCTAGCCACTATGTGAGTGAGGGTAGTTGAAACCTCCACTTTGGAGTTGGTGATGGGACTGCCACACCCTAACCTCCCATTAGAGGTTATGGTGGTGGGGAATACCCAAACCCAACTTTCCATGTGAGGTTAAATGTCGTGGGGACCACATGAGGCCACCTGACCCCTCATTAATTGGAGGAGACCTTAACCTCTCCACTCTCCCTCATTAATGAGGAACAGCCTCTTAACGTTTCCCCCATTAATTATTTGAACCTCACCACCAAAATTAATTTGTAGGGTTCTCTCTTAAATTAATGATCTTTTGAAATCTTTTAAATTTTTGCCAACTCCCCAATTAATATGCCAATTCACGTGTTTTAATTGGGCGGATCCAGGTTATTAATTCACCCTTTTGAATTACATGCCAACACAAAAAATAATATGTATACTTTTATTTTATTTGGGGTTTGCATTTCTCATCCTGTGATATTGTTCGGAAAATATCTCAACGGAGAACTATTATTCCAATGAAGAACATAAAGATCGCGAATAACGTCAATGAACAACATCTTCCTTATTCAACCGGAACAAATGAGGGAGCACCATCCTTGAAGAATTTCGGCGACACAATCATCGGCTTCATATTTCCTGAAGTCAACAAATTAATGTACATCATTTCCTACGACTTCATCAATGATCAATCATCAACCAAGGTAGGGAGTTTTGTGTTATTTTATATTTGAATATAAACCTCTTTATTTGTCGAACAAAGATATGATATGAGAATCACCAATTTTTATCACCGTAATTAGGAGGGTTCGGGCCACATGAACATGGTCCGACCCTTCCATTTTTTTTCTTGTTTGATGACGACGACTTGGAAAAGAGGTGACGGTGACGAAGATGGTGAACAAGGTTCGCGCTACCCCAGACCTCCGCGAACCGTGCTGCCCCAGTGGTACCCCGGTGCGCTTCCTGCGCCCTAGCGCACTGCCTCGGCGTGCTGCCTGCATGCTGCACGACTCCTCCGGTGCCCCACCGGTGCACTACCCCGCACCCCCGCGTCGGGCTAGTGCACTGCTTGATAACCCTGCGCCCCACTGGCGCGCTGTCCAGCGCCCCCGCACCCCACTGGCGGCCTGCACGGCACACCTATGCCCCTCCGGCAGTCTGCCGGCGCCCCCATGTCCCATTGAAGGCCTACCTGAAGCCCTCTCCCCTACCAGCGGTCTGGCCGGCCCCAGGTGGTGCCCTGCTCGGCACCCCGGCGCCATGCATGGTGCCCCCGCGACCCCCAGCCGCAGTCTACCCGGTTCCCTGGCCCGTGCACCCACGACCCGCCGGTGACCAGCCGGCCTACCTACGCCTCACACAGCCTACCTGCAGGCCTCCCGGCCACTGGCCTCTTGAGTCGACCCACGATGTCCCCCACTATGGCGCTGGCCGAACCTACCCGGTCTTTTGGGCCGAGTTACTGAGCCTCCTACGGGGCAATTACCGAGCCGATCCGCCCTCGCGGTCTGTTGGGCCGGGCCCAGCAGACCATGTCAAAACATAGCGGCCTGACCCGCCCAATGGGCCGAGTTAGACCCAGCAAGTCTAACCAGGTCTACCAAGACCGGGTCAGCCCAGAATGTGTTGGGCCGAGTCGGTCCAACTGGGTCGGACCGGACCCGGGTCCATTACTGACTCATTAACTTTTTGCGCCATATCTTTGCCACCCGACTTCCTTTTAAAGAACCGTCAGGGGTGCTGATATTCTTGGAGCATAGACATCTCTTTAAGTATACCCCATGGGAGTTCGGGTTATATTTGAGTCACGACCAGGTTGGTTTGTACATGAATCCAACCGGGCCCTCGGGACAATATAGCAAAAACCTCACAGACCAGGTGTCCGATTGACGCGCCGTCTGTTGTGTTGTGACCCCTATGACGTGCCTGTCCATTGAGATACTTCTATATGAGATTTTGTGACACATGGAGTATTAACTAGTAGCTCGTGTAGCAGTTCAATCCTATAATGAGCGGACTGAGTGTAGAGACCTAGTTGCTGTAGAACTGACTACTACTTGACCGATTCAACTCGGAGAGACTTGACTAGCCCAGTGGAGATCACCCAATATTTGGTGAAAGAACCATGGCAGATGGATTTCCTGGTAGTTGGAAGCATACCCATGGTACTCAACAGGAGGAGTACCTCTATAGTCTATAGGGGTAGCACCCTGTATTTGGTGGCAGACCCATAGCGGACGGAGCACCTGGTAGTTGGCAGCAGACCTGTGGTACTCGACAGGAGGAGTACCTGAGTAGTCCAAGGTTATTGAGAAGCACCTCGGAGTCACAAAAAACCCAATGTACTCAATAGAGGAGGATTTCTCCTGTATCCGTGGTTTCGATAAAGAAAAATCCTGGTTTGAGCTGAGTCAATGACCTTTGTGTTTTCCTCATGATTGAGATGGGTTACATGATAACATAGGTATATATATGGTCATATAAATAAGTAATGGTTATCTGTTGATTTAAAACTTTTTGGTTTATCCTTTCAGGATTTTGTGTGACCTTGAGGGTCTCGGGGTCACTACTGAGTATCGTTATACTCACCCCTGTATGTGCTAGGCCTGCACCTCATTGTGTTCGATACAGACGACGAACAATACTGACGGAGTCCAAGAGCGCTAGGATTGGATGGTACTCTGAGGATGACCTAATGATGTATCAGTACATGGTGGAGTCTGACGGATGTGGAGTGCTATAAAGTCCATCTGTACCTTCTTTTCAGGTAGGAACCCCAGAGGACGATCTAGGAGCTTCTTTCACATATCAGTTGTTGTCCCTTTTTAGTTGTACTTGATTTCAGTTGTATTTTTACTTTATAGTTGGGTTTGTATTCTGGACCCCCCTTTACTTTCATTACACTTGTTATACATCTTTTACTTATTTTTTTCTTCATCATGTACTCTGGTTGCGTGTGTTTACGATTTATAAATGCAATGCCTTCACAGTTTTATGGAATTTACACCTTTGGTTCTAGTCTCTAGCCCATGGCCCACGGAAGGCAGGCTTGGGGTAGTCACAATACGGGCCATGGGGGACGGGTCATGACTATTGGTATCAGAGGATGTCAGTTATACCGCAGAACTTAGGACATAGATAATTCTATCTGTGAGGAAATAGTGTTAAGGGTACTAATTGTGGTTTTCAGTTCAGGGAGTCTAGTGTTGGTGCGGGCGGCTCACAAATCCATACACCAAGACCCCTACTTCTATTTTCCAACTCAGTGCATAAAAACAATGATTGCGTGTGTGTTTTCAAAAGATTTCCTTTAAGTCAACTCAACTTGGTCAGCTCACCATGTATAGTCTTTTGACCATGTTGCATCTGTTTCTTTCATGATTCCTCCCCATGGACGACCAACTTGATCCCTGAGAGTTGTATGTACTAACATCCCGACGAGTGACGAGGCCTCAGTATAGGGCCCTCTTCCAGTTGAGGCCCAAGTGGAGGCACCAGCGATACTACTTCTTATTGGACCACCGATGCCACCATCCCCAGCAGTAGACGATGCACGCCGCATGATCTCATTGAATGAGTTCCAGCACCAGAGGCCATCCAGGTTCAGGGGAGAGATGGACCCGAATGCAGCAGAGGAATGGATGGAGGATGTGTTGAAAGTCTTCAGACTGGTAGGGACACCAGTCGACTTCATGGTGATCCTTGCTGCCAGCCACCTTCAGGCAATAGCAGGCAGATGGTGGATCCTGATACACCAGATGCACGACGAGGCGATATTTCATTGGGAATACTTTGAGATCCTGTTCCGGGTGGATTTTGTACCAACCACCCTTTAAGTGGTGAAAATATAGGAGGTACATCATCTGCATTAGGGAATCATTAGTGTATATCAATACTCAGCGAGGTTCACCGACCTCTCTTGCTACTCCACTGATATGGTACGGGACCCATTCTTCAAGGCCCGGACCATTTAGTAGGGAATCAGGAAAGAGATCAGAGCAACAGTTATCTTCCACAGCATCCCAACACAGGCGGGAGTGTTGGAGTGATCCTTCCTAGGGGAGAGTTTCCTTACTGAGCAGTCTCTAACAGCGAGACCCACAACTAGTCGAATTTTTGTGGAGTCTTCTCTAGCTGGAAGTAGACAGATGATGTAGAGGTCCCAGAGGACCAGACCCATAGGTGGTCGACTGTACGACTCAGGATTGGTTGAGTGGGGCACCCATAGTGGAGACAGATCCAACCATGCTAGGTGATGATAATGATACTCCTGTAGCGGGCTTAGTTACATGTATCGTGACTATCCGACCCACTGATATGATGATAAGTAGACAGTTGTGGGACCTCCTAGGTAGAGGCAGAGGTACGATTGAGGTGGTACGCTGGGCGCAGGCGTACGTTAAAAGGGAGCTGGTCGTGCAGCTGGCGGTGGACGACGTTACGAGGTGCTGCTACCAACACCACCAGGAGGTCCACCCCGACCATAGGGAGTGGGTGGAAAGAGAAGATCACGACTTCAGGCAGCTGAGGCCTATGATCATGACGCTCTGGAAATGATTCAAGGTAAGATCTGTGTCTATTCCACCTTAGCTACTGTTCTAATAGACCCGATTTCTAGTAACTCTGTCTTTTCCACTTCCCTCATTCGGAGCTCAGATATTTCGAAGGATCCATTGGTTCGATCCTTATAGCTAGAAACACCAACAGTAGCGGATTTGATGATTCCACAATGGTTCCGGCAGTGCCAACTTACTCTAGGGGGTGAGAGCATCGGCTGGATTCTCTTAGTAGTTGTGTCAAGGCCTTAAGACGTCAATTGGGTATGGATTGGATATCTACAGACCATGGAATGATTGACTGTATTAGGGGAAATGTCTATTTTTTTGCATGGATGGGACCAGGTTCACCTTCACCGGTGAGAAGGGAACCATTACAGCATAAGGCGAGCTTACTCAGAGGAGGGTGCAACCGATCACTCACCATTTGTCATTCCTTACCCTGGGAGAAGTTGATGTGGAGATTCTGACTTATCCTGTAGTGGTGGACCAATACACGAATGTTTTCCCTGACGATGTTCCTGTACTACGTCCTCGCAAAGAGGTGGACTTCTACATTGACATTTACCTCGGGATGACACCGATATCTACTCCAGCATATCGGATGGCTCTTGTGGAGCATCCTGAGCTGTGGGTACAGTTATTGGAATTTAGGAGAATGGATTCATCCGACCCTGTGTTTCTCTCTGGGCATCCCCGATTCTATTCCCCATAAAGGCGGATGGGATCTTGAGGCTCTGAGTTGACTACCGTCCCCTGAACTAGATGAATGGGATGATCAAGTACAAACTCTTGAGGATTGACGACCACTTTGATTTGCTCAAGGGAGCATGATGGTTCTCAAAGATAGACCTCACATTAGGTTATCACTAGCTCAGAGTTCGAGAAAAGGAAGTGAAGAATACGCCCTTCATATGTCGGTACGACCACTATGATTTTTTTGTTATGCCCTTCAGTGTAACTAACGCTCCAGCAGTTTTCATGAGTCTCATGAACTTGATCTTCGAGCCTTACCTCAATAGTTTTGTCATATTTTTCATCGAAAACATACTGATCTACTCGACTACTGAGGAGGAGCATGCCTTCCATTTTCAGGTAGTACTGGACCCACTCCGAGAGAACCAACTTTATGGTAATCTCTCGAAATTCTAGTTTTGGATTCGAGAGGTTCACTTTTTGGGGCACGTCATCTCAGAGGATATAGTTAATGTGGATCCAGCAAAGATCAAGACGGTACTTGTGTGGGATCCACCCAGGAGTGTGACAGAGGTACATAGTTTCCTAGGATTGGCTGGCTACTACAATAGATTTGTTCCATACTTCTCCAGAGTCACAACACCACTTTCATCCTTGAGGATGAAGGGGAAACCCTTCATGTGGTCAGAGAGATGCTAGCAGAGCTTTAAGGAGGTGAGGAAGAGGATAACTAGTGCCCCAATCATGAGGCTTCCAGAGGAAGGCATAGGGTACATAGTCTACTGCGATGCATCAGGGACCAGACTTGGTTGTGTCTTGATGCAGGAGTGAGCTGTGATCAAATATGGTTATCGGAAGCTGAGACAACATGAGAAGAACTAGGCTACCCATGACCAGTAGTTAGAAACAGTGTTATTCTCGTTGATGATGTGGCGGCACTATCTGATGGGAGAACGTTTTACCATGTACTCTGATCACAAGAGGATCAGGTATATCTTCTCTCAGAAGGACCTAAACCTATGACTGTGACGATGGCTTGAGTTCCTCCAGGACTATGGCTTCGAGATAGTCTATACTCTTGGGATGGGGAAAGTTGTTGTGGATGCGCTTAGTAGGAGGACAGGTATACAGATACTAGGAGAGGTGACAGAGTAGGGGGCTGCCTTACATATATCTTTTGTGTATAGAGATGGAGTAGCCTATTTACAGTCACTTATAGTCACACCCCTACCTTTTCAGCGAGTTAGGGAGGCACAACATGGGGACACTTACTGCAAGACGCGACGCGCTCAGATTTCCACAGGGCTGGCACCTGATGGATTTTCTAAAGGTGGGGAGCATGCCATCCTCTTCAGAGGATGTACCATGGTACCAGTTGCACTTTAGGAGGAAGTGTTGAGGGAGTTCCATACTTCCCATCTAGAGGTACATCCAATAGTGGAGAAGATGTTACTGGTGGCCAGGTATGAAGAAGGCGGTAGGAGAATTTGTCTCACGATGCCTCACTTTTCAGTAATTAAAGGCGGATCACCAGTTACCAGCAGGCTTGGTATAGACCTTAGAGGTCCCAGAGTGGAAGTGGGATGGGATATCCATGGACATTATGACATGTCTTCCACGTACATGCAGGGAACATGACTCGATTTGGGTGCTTGTTGACTGACTCACCATGTCAGCCCACTTCCTACCGATCAGAGATCAGGGCTTAGTAGAGAGCTTAGTATTCCTATATATGCAGGAGATTGTGAATTTTCATGGAGTACTTTATTCTGTTGTCTTCAGCCATGAAACATTATTTGCATCCATGCTATGTAAGGGGTTGTGGGAGTCTTTCAGGACACAACTTTTCTTGAGCACTGTCTTCCATCCTCAAACGGATGGTCAGACCAAGAGAACCATCCAGACCCTCAATGACATGCTCTGTGCATGTGTCCTTGACTTCAGTCACAACTGGGAGGATCAACTACCTTTGGTGGAGTTTTCCTACAACAACATCTATCACTCCACCATCGGTATGTCACCTTTTGAAGCTTTGTACGGATGAGCTTGCAGATCGCCACTATGCTGGAAAAACCTAGGGGAGTCAGCACTAGTGGGACCAGAGATGGTACGAGCTACCATGGGGAAGGTGCAGATCATCCAGGAGTGGATGAAGACTACATAAAGCAAGAAGAAGTTGTATGATGATAGGATACAAACAACTATGGAGTTCGAGGATGGCGACCACATCTTCCTACGGCACTCTCCTCGATGAGGTCAGTGGTGATTTGGCCAAGACGACAAGTTGTCTCCACGATTCATCGAACTTTTCTAGGTCCTTAGCATAGCATGCGAGGTTGGTTACCGCTTGGCTCTTCCACCGGAGCTTCATCAGGTGAACGACGTCTTCCACGTATCTCAGCTGAGGAGAAATGTGCACGACCCGTCCCACATCATCGTCCTTGGGGATCTGGACATCAATGACTGGGTGACTTTCACGGAGGTCCCAGTCGAGATCAACGATCGACAGGAGTGGGTCCTACGTGGATGGTCAATACCTCTAGTGCAAGTTCGCTGGAAGCGGAGGAACCTCCAGAATATCACATGGGAGCAGGAGGCTTAGATTCGTTCTCAGAACCTCCATTTGTTCCCATAGTTCAAGTTGTAGCATATGGGGATGTAAAACCCTGAGGCAGGGAGAATGTAAAGACCTAGATTTCCGGTGTATTTTTTTGAAAATACATGGGAATTTTATGAGTCTTAAATTTCTTATGGCCCTTGATTCTGAGTCCCAGTGTGTCTGGAATCAAATTCTGATGATTTGTTCGGTTAGGTTCAGTAAAAGCATGAGCGGGTTTTTATAACTTTTGAAAAAATGCTCGAAACTGAAATTTGAGGACACCGTTGAACTCATAGAACTGTGGTACTTTACTGGAGGAGTATCTATGTATGCTATATGGGGAGCACCCGATATTTGGCGGTAGACCCCTAGTGGACGGAGCTCCTGGTAATTGGCAGCAGACCCGCAGTACTCGATAGGAGGAGTATCTCAGCAGTCCATGGTTAGTGAGAAGCACCTCGGAGTCATGACATGCCCACTGTACTTGATATAGGAGGAGTTCTCCAGCTGTTGTGGTTTCAATACTGATAAATCTTGGTTTGAGCTGAGTTAATGACCTTGGTGTTTTCCTCGTGATTGATATGGGTTACTTGATAACTTAGGTATATGTATGGAAATATAACTATGTAATGGTTATCCATTGATTTCATACATTTTGGTTTATATTTATTGGATTTTTTGAGACCTTGTTGGTATAAGGGTCCCTACTGAGTATCGTTATACTCACCCTTGCACGGGCTATGCCCGCACCTCGTTGTGTTGGATGCAGACGATAGACAACGCTGACGAAGTCTGAGAGTGCCAGGACTGGAAGGTACCCAAAGGAGGACCTTACGACCTATAGGTACACGGTGGAGTATGATGGACGTGGAGTGCTGTGGAGGCCATCTAAACCTACCCTTCAGGTGGGTACCCCGGAGGATGATCCATGAGAAACTTTAACCTATTAGTTGTTGTCCCTTTTTATTTGTACTTGTTTTCAGTTGTATTTGTACATCACAATGTGGTTTTTATTCTGGCCCCCCTTTACATTCAGTACACTTGTTATTCCACTTTTACATAGTTTTTTCTTCCTCTTGTACTATGGTTTTGTGTGTTTATGATTTATAAATGCAATGCCTTCCCTGTTTTAGGGAATTTACGCCTCTGGTGCTAGTTGCCAGCCCATGACCTATGGAAGGTGGGATTTGGGTACTCACGATACGGGCCTTAGGGGACAGGTCGTGACACTTCTATTATTTTTAAAAAACTCAAATATTATAATTTTATAAGAAATAAATATCATGATTTTCAAATCTATATGCAATAACTCCAAGACATTTTAATATGTGGAACCTTTCATATCCATGTCAGAATGACTATGGTGGTGGTTTGTTTCTTTTTTCACTATTAGTTGTAATAATATTATTTAATAGAAATCATTGATGAATATAAAGAATGATGTTGTCTTTTCACATTTCCAACTAGAAATTTATTTTCCTCCATAATGTTATGATATCAAACTGAAAATATGTTTCATTTGATGTACGAAATAATGTTTTTTAGAAAAGAATATATTTATTTCACATGTCCTTTTTAAAGGTTTATAGTTTTATTTAAGGGGATATATTAAGAATCCATATCGACTATAATTATCTATTACTGAATAATATAAGTCAAAAAAAAGTTGATATGTGTTGTAGAAATAATTTTTCTGCTCTGAAAAACTGTAATTTTTCAAATTATTTCCATGAATGATTCAAATATGGGGAAAGTTTATGCATTTAATGATGTAAAATTTTTTATAAAAAAAATATTGAAAAAATGTACATGTAGAAATCAAGAATAACATTGATGATGAGAAAATTTATATAACATTTCATATTAATGTGGTAATGTATTATTTTCTTGGGAATAATGAAATAATGATTTGAAATGAGCATTATTTTTTTAGTAGGATGAGAGACTATGAATGGATGATCATAGGTATTACATGAATTTATAGGGTTAGTGGTTAGTTTGTTTTTAAATTTGAATTCATAGGGATGATATAACCATTAATAGATATTCATTTCATTTGCATGAATTAGATAATATAAGTGTGAATCTGAATAGTATTTTAATAGTGCTTGCAGAAGTAATCATTGTTTTTGGGTGATTAAGTGGATTTTTTTCATCAGGATTTTTTTCATCAAAAATATTATCTTAGAGTCGTTAAAGAAATAAAATTTTTAATTACATTAATTTTTAGTTCTAATGTTTAACAACTAATTTATAATCAGAAACTATATTGTCTTGCATGATGAATTCGTTGTAAACTAGTTACTCTAAATAGATTAGAATACAAATCTAATCTTATATTAATGGTGAAACATATAAAATAGATTTCCTATGTTCACAATCCCACAAATATTATGTGGTGTATTATTTTAAAAAGAAGAAAATTATATATTTTTTATAATAAACAAAATTAATATGCATATAATTGATATTTAATGACTAATAGAATATATTTTTGAGAATGTCTTATACATGGTTTTTTCAATACGAAACAATCACGAAGAAGGGTCTTAGAAAAAACCCATTAGTTATATTCCCATATTATTGTTAATTTATTATTTTCATCTTCAATATTTAAATGTTCATAAAATGATATATATATATTAGTTTTAATTTTGTTTATTAAAAAAATAGTAATTCAAACTAGATATTTGTAGTTATATTAGTTTTTTATATAGTATACCCTTTTCACCCTTATATAACAAATATTCTTGTTACTATTATTGGAAAACATATTTTTAATCAAATATGATATAATATATATATATATATAAGAGTCCATTTATAAAATACTGTGTTTAGTTTTAAAATTATTTAATACGTTGGATCATTTTTATTATCACATACTAATTTTGGATTTCATTTCATTATTTTATGTCTTTTAATCACTTGAATATGTTTTGAAAATTTTATATTAAAATATCAAAAATTATTAATAATAATATGTTCATATTATTTTCCTTTTTTTGGATGATTTTATATACATGCAAATAGTATTCTATTTTGTATAAAATTGGTGTAATATATTATATGGTTTTTTCTATTTACACATTATTTTTGTGTTTTCCTTTATTCATTAAATAAATTAATTTCTTATTAATTTTGTTCTGATTTTATATTACAATATTAAATTTGAATAAATATGAGTTTAGTTTAGTTGTTTTTTATTCGATGATTTTTATTTATTTTTTATTTACATTTTTAGGCAATAGTTGGATTTAAAAATTATGGTACTATTTTTTTATATTGATTTATTTGATAATAATAGATCATACATCTGATCCACCACATACATATGGAGGGGATCATACACATACATCAAGATAGTAAAGTTGACGTACTAGTATTGATATGCTTCCTCATCATTCTTAACAAGATTTATCTACTTCAATTGGGGGAGTGTTCGTGGGTTGGTAAAAATTGAAACCCACATTTATCAAAAAATTATCAGTTCCTCATACCTTGGACGATAGGATACTATATAATTTTTATTATAATGACATTATAAGGATTTAAAATTCAAAACATATATTGAAGACTAAAATTATTTGAATTATTCAATATATATATTTCTTAGTGATGTTTACATACCTAGATATCTTGATCTGCGATGATAAACTCTTCAATGTGATAATACATTATTTCCATTCTCTATTTAAATTATTATGAGTTGATTTTATATTGGTTGAAAATGTGAGCCAGTATTATTTTTAACATATAAATCCACAACTGTGTCTCTTCATTATTATCAAATCACGTCATTATTTCATAATTTAGTGTAACTTCTTCTTGTAAGGCATTGAGAGGAAAATCTTTTTCATACATATATGCATTATAATTGAGTTTGATATTCAAAAAATCTCCTTTTTCTTCTTCAACTATTCATTTTTTCCCACTATGTCATCCACATTCAGGATATCTACTAACAATATTATATCCTTCAGAGACAGGTTCTTAACTCACTAATCTAGTGGTTGATAATTCATGAAAATATATTATTGTCACACATTTGATAAAGAAACCTCAATATCTGGTAATAATTAAAATATGAAGGATTGAGTAATATGTATGGGGAATAGATTTTATCCCTCTATTTTTAATAACATAATTACTAGATTAGAGGATTCTTTGTATTACCATTCTAAATTTGGACCTATCATTCATTTCCACATAGGATTACTATATGTACTTTGTCGGTTTTTGAGAGTCATTATCTCCATCACTCATCTCGGCATGTCCAAAAGGTTTTGGTTCCCCTATTTATATTTTCTTTTTTTATTCAATTTCTACTACCCTTATTGAACGACAGCTCTATTCTCACTTCCATTTACTATTATAAAATTCTTATGAGTCATTAGAAGGCATGTTTAAAACTTCATTCAGAAAGACACTAGTTTCTTTTCATTTGTTTCATTCTGAAAAGATTGATCCCTAAATAAGGAATGTGATCTTGGTGATGTTTCCATATTCTATTTATTCTCAGAAATAAAATTTAAAATAACATTCTGTTTAGATCTCACATCCCCAACTAAGGATCTGTATTCATAGTAATGGTATACCCCCTCCCCCAGTCAGTCCTCCAATGATTGAAAATATCAATGTACATCGGTTCATTGGTTTTGAATTTATTATAATACGTTTGATTATCATATATTTCACCATTAGCATTCGGTGATACGCTTTACCCATATTAACAATTTGATCATTTCAAAAATGACCCCCTTTGTTTTCTTATACCTTCACTTATTGATAACAACAAAGATATTTAATAACATCAGAAAAAGGATTTCATATTCTTGAACTAAATCTCAAGGCCGTATATACCCCTTGATCCACACCCAGGAAGGATTATCTAATACCACAATAACAACATTTTCATTCAAGCTCATCCACCACTATGGAATTAGTATTCAATGAGTTTACCTCATTTTAAAGAATGAAATTTTTTCCATCACCACCGGTAACCGATTGATATGACTTTGTGATATTTCATTCTTCTACCATACCATCTACCATAATTATAGGAGGAGGATAACATCTAGAAAAAATAGATGAGATTTGATGGAATCAATAAATCTTCCTGACCCAAAGAAAAACAACGTAATCTGTGTAGAACCTATGAATAACCTCAATCATTCTTATTCTGGTGATGTTCCCCTTCAACATCACTAATTATGAATCCCAACAGTCCCTTAGATACATCTACTTCATTGTAAATTGTCATAGAATCTAAATGGAATACGCCACTAGTATGAGAATTTGAACAATGGTAGAAACCTATTATGTATTAGATCAATCCAACAATAATTAGTTTTTTTAAATGTAATGGAAGGCCGAGAGGTGTTATATAGTGCTTCATGACTGAGGAGTCCCATATCTAATGAAAATAAAAAGTCAACCCAATGAGTGAAAAAATTTAATCCATTCATAAATCTTGGAGCATTAGGCTAGGAACAAATCAGATCATCATCAATAAGAAAATAAGACATGATGTGATTTTTGTATAGAAGGCCAACAACCATCCTTTCATGTACCTTCCATGATGACAAAAATACCTATTAAAGGAATCGAAAGTGAGTTTCATCTTCCAGAAATGGGAAACCATAGTATGATCCATCATTTCAGACATCTTCATGAACTCCAATGAATAAATTGGAACTAATAGAACATCATTAAAACAGTGTTTTACATTAGGGATCACCTAAATATGTTGAATGAAAGGGAGATATGATGGATCATAGAATGGGGAAAAGGATGTGAAGCTATAGGAAGACATGCACAAAAAGGATCATCTTCACCCCTCCCTCGCAGGTGCGGGCCAAGTAGGGGAGGAAAATGTGTTTCCATGTCATATCTCATCGATGCAAGAATGATGGTGATATAGACACAATCTCCAACATCATATTTTTAGAAGTTTATGGTTAATGTACTTTTGGAAAAAGGAATATATATCTATAATCCTACATAGTTTTTTTATTATTTTTATTATTATTTTAACTAGAATGAAATTTTTTCACCAATATAGTGTTTCCATCTTATTATCATAAGACATATGATATAAGTGATACCACTGGATGTAGGAGGAAATGTTTATCATTAGCTTATAAGAGATGGATGGATTGTAAATCCACCGTCACATTAGATTCAATTTTTGGGCATAGAATATAGAAAAATACCTTTGATATATTTCCACTTCTAGATGAAGATAAATGAATATAATTTAGAGAAATTAGATTATAAGATTCATTTTTAAGGGATATTATACCTTATCTTTTTTTAATATTAATGATCATAATATTAATTTATTTATTCATTATCTATGGAAAATAATTAAATCACAAAGGGTAACATCATAGTTAAGGTATGATCGATATTGTTTCTAAAAAAATGGGGAGAACTAAACCCTTGGATGTCTACAAGGATACTAGATTGGGGTATTATAAAAAATTGATTCCTTATTCAAAATCATCTTCAATTGATGTTTTTTATTAATGGAAAATAGAATATTTGGAACCTCGATTTTAGGAATGTCCTTAGATGATGGTGGAATGGTTCCTAGATTGGGTATAATCTATGTTTTCCAACATACAAATATCTTTTCCAGTTATTTATCCCATTCTTCCACCTTTTCCAGTAGATCCAACTCCTCATACAAATCTGACTCATACACGTCCTCCTCCATAACATCACATTACATGTCAACAATATATTTGTGATACCTCGCATCATATTATTGAATGTGGGATGATATTTTATTTTGGATATATAATTCATCATTAATTTAAATATTTTGATAATAATTGGTTCATAGAATGATATATTTTAGAATGATCATAGAGAAAAAAATTTCTACATATGTTGTTAGTACAGTTGGATAATGTACTAACCATTTGTTAAATTATCCATAGAGACTATTTTAAAAAATTACAACAAAGGTATGTGTACATTATATCATTTATTTTCATTTTCTATTTTTTAATTACGAATTTACAATTTATATATTTATCTATTTTTTAATGGAATGTATTAATGTTAAAAAAAATTATATTGAAATAAAAAATACATACAATGATGACATCAGATACCACAACTACTAGTAAATTAATATTTTTATAATTTTGAAATTACATTTTTGAGGTTTATGGGGATCCCATGGAATCTTGAATTTTAGGAGTGGAATAACTATGGTTCATTTTTAGAATGAATACACTAATGATGTAACTGTAGATGAGTTGAGTATATTTAAGATTCATCTTTTATCCCTCTAATTTGATTAAAATTAATCATTGGATTATTTTAATTTAAAAAAGATTTATGAATAATTTTATTAGGTATTATATACCATTATAACTTTTTTATGTAGCACAACACGATAAATGTTTATGGATTTATGGACCAATAATTAATTTCCACTATAAATTGGAAAATGATAGATTAATAGTGAATGGATTATAATATAAGAATACATCAAACGAATGAAATTATTTAGTGTTTTATGCTAATTTAACTTCAAGGGTATAAATTATATATCTCATAAATTATTATGTAACTCTTCAATAAATAAACAGTAACATTAAATTAACTCAGGTATTAGTGGAAATGGAATTTTGGGATTTTATATCAATTTGATAAGACACATTATGGGATATTCTATATCCATTGTGAAGTGTCATTAAATTTTAGGAATAAATTGATCATGTAAACATGAATATTTTAAAAAATTTGTTAAATATAATTTAAAAAAATTATTTTATACATATTATAATGAATTTTTTTGGAATTTACATATGGAGACAATATGAAATAAGAGATCAATTATATGATATTTAAAATAAATAGTATATTTTTATTAACAATGAATAAATTTTGGGTAGAAGTTTATTAATTGTAATAATGAATTGAAAGATTATTTTTAAATGTAGTGTCATAAAATTGATTAATGGAATTTGGATAGTATATGTTATGATTTAGGTTTTAAATATTATGAACCAGGTCCATTATAATGTTTCATATCATTATATTTCTTTATAAACATGTCCTTAAATTTTGAATTTTGAATTGTTACTACATGTTAAATGAATTGATCATTATTAAAATATTTTATTATAACCCTCAAAAATTTAATTAACAATATAATTGATACCTAATTATTTAATGTGTGAATGAATTTATAGGCCTCATTGTAAATTTTTTTTATTTTTAACAAACATTTTACTGTTGAACATTAAAATTGTAAATTTTTTCTCATTATTTTTTATTATACTGACTTTATTTTATGAAACTGTTTTTCTACAGCGTCTATACTATACTATTGAGATGGTATGAATTAATATAATATTATATATATATATATATCATGTTTAATTTTTTAAACTAATATGACTATTCGGAAGCATGATTTTCCAAATCACTTTTTTTAAATATACAGTGTAAAATATTATCTAATTAAGTTTTAATATACCTTAAATATTAAAAGAAGAAATGTATTATTTTTTACAAAATTTTTCATATAATTATTTTGAGAAATCAGTAATGATATACCTTTAACATTAGTAATGAAATAACTAACATGAAATTGAATTTATCATGTATATTTTTAGAAAAGTCTCCATCGTAAATGATTTTTCTTGTTTGTTTCTACATAACCAACGTAGTAAACCTAAATTTTTTTAATTTGTTTTCCAAATAACCAACATGATATTGTATTTTTCATGGATTTTTTAAAATAATAGTTGAATAAAATCCACCTTAATGTATTAAAAATTTCTATTTTTAATAAGTGATGTGAAAAAATTAATTTCAATATCCCATATAATAACATCACATAGAAACCGATGATAAAAACCAAATATGTTGGTTGAAATGTTTTTTTCAATCATGGTGTCACCAAATAACCCTAAAAACACTCTACATAACATTTTATTTCTCAATGATGAAATATATCTTTAAATGTGTGTGATAAAACCATATATACACAAACCCAATCGTATATTTTGTGATTGTGAAAAAAAACACAATAGTATCTACCTGATTTATATATAAAAATTCTTTAGTTGGGAAAACAATTTAGATTTTATGCTAAAAACCAAGTCCTGATGTAAACCTATCAAAATATCATATAAAAATATAAATTAACTATTCATATATAGGTTCATAAAACTATTAAATAGAAAAAAATTAAAATAACATTTTAAGAAACCATTTTCATTTCAAAATGTTATAATCATTAAAGTTAATTTAAAACAATTCATATATCCAATACATCAATAATGAATCAATTGAAATAGGCTATAATATGGAATCATAGTACTAGAATGAAATAGGTTAAGGGTATATATAGTCCCTAAACCTATATGGATGTTCATAACTAGTGCACACAAGAAGTCCCCAATCGAAAAAAGACAATACGACAAAAGAGTACCTTTACTAGTAAACAACATGATTTTTTCATTAAATGGATTGTTTAGTTAGAGATAAATTTTTATATACTTTCAATTAAAAAATACCATTCCTAGCATGATTTCCCCAATTATAACCTCCTCTTATGTACCTATTATCCCATGTTCTCTTCTAATAACAAGGAAACACATTTCAACGTAAACACATATTCATTTACTAATTGATTTTTATATCAATTTCAGATACCATAATTATAAAACTCATTTTAACCAAAATACCATATAATAAAAAATAAATTCATATCATATTTATATATGAATTCCATTAACAATTCCACAAAATATAACATTCATTAAAATAATATTTTTTCAATACACTACATTTGTTGAATCAATTTGTTTCAATATATTTGCAACCATTATTACCAATTCCATTAACATTCCATCTTGGGAAATCCATCATAATAAATTTCTCAAAAAAATAGTATTTGATAAGTAATTAAATTTAAGCCACTTCAAAATGTTGTTCTTTTATATGTTACTGATCAATATATTCCCACTAAATTAATATCCTATTATAAGCGATATAAAATATATTGTTAAGAAAAAAAAAATCATGAAACCAATGAAATTGAAATATATGTACTTATCAAAGAACTACACATGTTCCATGAACTATGAGAAAGATATTTCTTGAATCCATAAAATAAATATAATCCACAAAATATATGTTATTAATATCTAATTTATCAATACCCATATTATAAAGGGTATATAAATTTGAATACCACTAAAATAAACACAGAGTAAGAAAACAAACCAAGGGAAAATATGTAAGAATATGAACATCAGATGAAAATGATTAAATGGAAAAAATACCACCTTATCATACCCTAGAATACATATGAAATTATTAACACATAAACGAGAATTATTTATAGTTTTTTAAGATATGAATTATTATTTTTAAAAGGAATCAGAACACATCCACCAAAGATAAAGAATTCCACAATTACAAGGAGTATCCCCCATTAGAAGGTCAGGAGGAATAATCATATATTTTATGATTTTTAATCTAGTGACCCAATAATGTTGTGCGAGTTCACCACACCTATTGAGGACTTGATGATGCATCATCCCATATCTTAATACATAGTCTCGCTATTTTTTTGTTCTTACATGATATACATTTTACACCCAAAATACCATTCACTATGGTTTATTGGATGGAAAACTATTTGTGATATTCAATGTTATTTAGTAGCCCTAAACATATTTTCATTTTCTATGTGCAGTGGTTTGGTGATACTCGCGGTTCATAGGTTATCCATGAGATGAATACATGATGGACTATTGCATGTTCAGTCAATTTTTGACTCTAAAATTATAAAACCCTATATAAATACATTGATTACCAACCAACACATAATAAACTAAAAAAATAATGATTAAATAAAAAATATCATACCTCATATAGATATTCGAAAATATCTGTACCATAACATGATTGATAACAATATATTTATGTTGAATAATTATTTTCCTTAATTAGATTTGGCCATTGCCTCCTCGTTATCAAATCATGTTCTCTTGTCACATGATAATAATTTTTGTTCATAAAAAACACAAGAAGTAAATGAATTTAATTAACTCATGATATTTTCTTCAGAGAGTCTATATTATAATACAGTAACATAGTAAGAAAAATATGACGTTCAATATCAACTTCATCCTAATTCAACACATTAAAATAATAATGATTATATTTTTTATACTTTGATACATAGAATTCATTATGAACTAAAGTCAACTAATGTATAAAAGAAACCTGATAATCTAAAAATACAATATTATATTTTGTCTCAAATTGTATCATGTATCTCTGATCATGATTTCCCTATTTCCCATCTAGATAGTGAGGAAATTAGAGAAATAAATTCATAATTTTTCTTCTTCAAAAATATAAATTTCAAATGTATGATGATTTTTATCTACGTATGTTTTATACAGACTCTATGGAATCACTAATATATTTTAAACTATATATAATAATAACACAACATGCCAATCCTATAAATTTAATTTAGAATATTTTGAGAAAAGATGATGGGTCCTCGTGAATCTAAAAACAAATTTTCCAATAAGATCATTCTAATTAACATATTTTTAATAAAATAAAATATTACTATCAATTAAAAGGAAGATAAACCATGGTTCTTGTGGATTATGTGGTAAATTAAACAATTAATTCTTCATGAGCTTTATAGTGTACAAAAGGCATCATAATATATTCAATGTGAATATACATACTCCTAAATTTTTTCTTTGGAATATATGACTACCAAATATTGTGTTGGTAATATTCATAATGAATGATAATTTTCAAGAAGCACATTCAACCATATGAATTAATCAACAAGGGTAATATTTAATTTATTCAAATTTATAACCCCTTTACTTTTTGGATAATCAACCCTCTTATGAAGGGTTCCTGGAATTTTTTTTGAAATATTCATAGCAGATTTATATCATTATATAGTAAGATTAATGAAAATAATTTAATTGTATTGAAAAATTGAATCTTAAATTCATTCAATTTAGCTGGTAATATTCTATAGTATTGAATAAATTACAGTTGAATTATATGGATAAAATAAAAAAAATAACACTAAAAAATATTTCTAGAGGTATATCAATTGAATTTTTAGAGAACTAGTTAGGAAATTCCCTAGCCACAAATGAAATCAACAAATTGAGTCCTAATCAATAAGTTTAACAGAAAAAGAAGATATCAATTTTTAAATTTCTATAAGTGGTGTTCTATACCACAAGTTTATAAAATCCAACCTCTATAAAAACCCTAATATCTCACATCATTGGTAATAAATGACATAGCATAATGATAACAATAAATATTATATTTATGGACAATCTACCAGTAAATCTTAATAAAAATATCAAATAGTTATATTTCATGAAATAGAAATTCAGATACCATCTACAAATTCTCCTTTGAAAAATAATTTGAGGGACATAAGAAAACCTATGATATATTCTTCCAAATAAAAAAATTCAACACCGTCTTATAAGGAATAATTAACATTTTATTTTTTAGAGAATCAAAGAGAGTATTGATACAAAATAGTAGAGGAAACAAAAATTTAAAAAATTTCATATCTAAATATGTGTAAATAATTATTGTTCAAATCATTGTTAAATTAATGGAGTCATATTACCCCTAATATACATTGCCATTATGTTAATACATTATTCTGGAGGATTGCCATTGGATCCTTATTGACATTGAATCATCAAACGGAACCAATAATCCTTATGGGGATGCAAAAAATGGCTATAAATATGTATAAAATGATCCTAATTCAATCTATACACTAGAAAACAATAGCAAATTTAGTTGAAATAAATTATCAGTATAGGGAAAATAAATTTTTTATATGTATTTCCATATTATTTTCATGTCCATGGAAAAATACATATTACTTTTCATTATATGGAATAATTAAACTATAGAGAGTCCCTACTATAACCATTGGGGCTCGTGATACACTTTCTATCATCATATTTGATCCACTAAAAATACCACTCTATGGAATAGTAATTCTATCTAAAACATGTATATAATATTCAATTAATACATGCAGTTACACTAAATCCTCTATTTTGATCATTATTCTATTGCGGATCTTATTATGGATTGTTTTGGTGAAAAATTGTAAATTTTAAATGGATTTTGTTCTACACATGGCTGTAACATGGGTTTCCTAAAACATTATCACTACTAGTGTAAAAATTCAAAACAATGGGAGTGAGAGTTTTCATTGTTGGATCAGGGTTTGTCAATCCATGATCCCACAAAATAGAATACATGAATCCAGTCCCATAGTGGCTCATTGATAGGTTTCACAGTTTAGCTAACCCTATTGCCATACTATGGAAACTATGAGGTAGATTTATTTAATTAAAAAATTATTTAAATATTCCAAAAACCCCTTTATTGACCCTCAATCGACAATAAATCATCATATTATGATTTCCATGGTGGATAGGGCTCTCACAAACCATTTTTCAATCCTCCAAACCCATTCCATGGATGATCGAAGATAGAAGATCTTCTTTTCAGTCCTTTTCGAGTAAACTTCCACACACAATTCCATCACTCAAATTATGATGTCCAATATTCTTTAGGTTTTGTTAGATGTACACATTGTTGGAGAACATAATGTATGTGTTTTATATTTTTTATTTATTTATGATACCTCTATTTTTATTTCTTCTGTTTATTAATGGAACTAAAATTTTTGGGATTTTTAATTCATGATGTCATGATTGATTGAAGGATTATCTATTTATGATTCACCTATTTATTTAATAGAAAAAATTTATTTATTTAATTTTATTTATGTAAATATTATTGTTAAAACACAATTATTATATTTTATTTTAATTGGAATTGTTGTTAGATTAGAAAAACTGTCATTTTAATTGAATTGTTTCATATTTGTGGGATTTTTGGAAAATAATAAAATTTAAATTGAAGGATTTAAAATTTTGGATTTTTATTATTGAATTTCAATTTTGGAATTGAAGTATGAAATTTATTTGTGAAATTTATTTCATGTATTGATTTTGAAAAAAATATTTTAAATTGTTTTATTAGAAACAAATAAGTTTCATTTGTTGAAGTGGTATGTTCTGATTAAAAATTAATTTTGGTCTTCATATGGATTTTTTTTATATTAAATAAGGGGAAAATGGGTTTTATAGTACTTTACTAAATTTTAAAATAAAATTTTTAGATTTTTTGTTGCTTGAGAACATGAAATAATATGTTGTAAGGGATTTATTATGGAAAAATAGTCGAGGTGTGAATTCCATAGCAATGTATTGATTCTTTAAAACTATAATAGAATATCATAGGTAGAGATTATCACTAGTGGTATAATTCTTAGACTTATTTGTCTAGTTTCAGAGGGATATGTGTGCACATATTTGTTTTTCATTACATCATGGTGTGAGGACCACATAACCTAGAATTATCATACATTTTTGTTGATAACTATGTAGGTCATTTAATAAGGTTATATATATATATATATATATTCCATTTTGAATAATTATTTAAAAATTGCTTATGATAATATATAAAATGTTTTGTAGAAAATTTTACTAATACATTGTTTAGAAATTATCCCAATCAGTTAAAATATAATTCATGCATTATTTTATATTTTATTTTAAAATTAAATTTATACTTATTTAAAGTTTAATTATTTATTATGTTAGTTAATTTGTGGTATATTATTGTGGAATCAATGTTGAGAACCTAATGGCACTTTACCTCACAATTACATGTTCCCTTGGGAATTATATATTTCCTCTTTTGGGTTCCATGGAAGAGGAAAGCACCACTTGGTGGTTGATATTTTGATAATTTCTAGGTCTGGAGCCTTTGTGTCTTTTTTATGTGGGTTTTATCCCATTGTTTTAGGAAAATTATTATTTTAAATTTGGGTTACATACATATTTTTATTATAGTAAGGTTTTCCCTACAAAATTTTCCTTTGGGTGCAATGAAGTTTAAATATATGTTCTATTGTTTTTATGGAAAATTCATTTCCACTTCTATATTATTTAATATTTGGTGCTTTTTCACTAGCCCATGTGGATTGGGAACACCCTTTGACACATGCCATGACTAAAATGTTTATCAGGTGACAATGGTATCATGGATGGTTTGTGACAAAGTGGTATCAATGGTGCTGGTTAACTACCATTCCTTTATGTTAGATGAAAATTTGAGTAATCAGGTGAGTAATTATGAGGTATTTATGGTTGAGTTCATTGATTTATTTTCATGTAATGACCCTTAAGTCACTATGGTTTTTAGTGAAATATTTAAGGAGGATTAGTTCAATTCTATTTCATACTCCTTATTTTTATAGGTTGAATTCCAAATATTATTTACCTATCCAAAAGGATTAATTTCTAGGTTTCTCTCTTTTGAGTATTAATATAATGTATTCATTATTGTCTATTGATTTTTTGTAATATCATGCCTTCGTGAAGATGTGAAAATTGGATCCATGATGAAGTTGTGGATGATCCTCAGTGACTGAATCCTCTCGTGGACCACATTTTTTATGATCAGATCATTCATGATGTCCAAGATATAGATCATGATCCCCCACCAGTTCCCATTCTGGATCTATCTATGGAACCCAAAAAGATTTTTTTATGAAATCATTCTTAGAAGTTCCAAATTGATCAACATTTAATTTTCTAAGGCTATCTTGATCCTAAAAATAATTATCATTTTTAAAAGATATATAGTTTCAGTTTGAGTTCTTTTAGGCACATGAGGTAATCAAGGTTAAATATGACACCTTCAAGATATAGGGACCAACCCAGAAGGGGTGGGAAGAGATAGAAACATCTGATAATAGTGATGTATTTTAGTGGAAGATTTATATGTTTATTTCATAGACCAGTTCTATCTATATTCTATGTATTTCTATAAGGACCTAGTTTTATTCACACTCGAGCAGGCTGAAATGACCATTGTATAATAAGAAATTAATTTTTTGAGCTTCTTCAGTTTTCACATGATATAGTGATAAATGAAATTATAATTACTTGATGGGTTGATATGGGACATCATTCTGAAATTGACTATCATGTTTTCTTGTTAAATATTCCCTCTTATGTTGATGGTCAAGATAGAGCATTTATGGTTGAGATGGACATAGATGGTTATTAAGGTTTGATGGATGTTATTTTCTCTATAAGTGGTAGTGTGAGTTACATTAATGGAATGATGACTTATGATGATTCTACTGGTTGTTATCGATTCTATAGTTCTTCTAGACCACATTTAGTTCCTACAATATGTCATTTGATTTCATTCCATTGTAGAATACTTGGGCTCTTAAAATGGGTCTATGATGTGGTACCCAATATATTTGGTTACAATCGATACCATGCCACTTTCTAGCATTATTCCTTATTTATAACACTCAATGTTGGGGATCATGACCATCCATTATTAAAAAATAGTGAAATCAGATTCTTTATGATGAATTAGAATAAAACCACATGTGTCATGACCTGTCCCCTAAGGACCAAACCATGACTACACCATAACTGCCACCCAAATGCCTTGAGCGGGCGACTATAACAGAAGTCATCATCTATCAAGTGCGGGTAATTTGATTGAGTTAATGAAAGAACTCACAAACTCATCCCTTGTCCACAATGCTAAGATGTCAATATGCACACCACGACAACAACCTCTGAGTGTAAAAGAACAAAACTAAAAGCTATGGGGCCAGAATACAAGCCCCAAAAATTAAAACTGCATGATCTTGATATCATTATACCATAAATCCTAATTGAAGGTTCTGTGAATGGGGTTCCCTATGAACATGTATAAGTATTCCTCGTCTATTATATCTCACGTGGAATCACCTGGTTCTTTGACTACTAAGGTCTCCATCGAAGCATTTTTCATCTCCACAAGATATAACACATGTGGGAAGATCCTGTGCAGGGGTGAGTGACATAATCCTAAGTAAAAAACCCCAAAATACATAGGTAAATACCACAATGTAATGTATAAAAAATGTGTATTTATTTCAATTAGGGTTATGTATAATGTTTGAAAACAATGACTATCAGTTAAAAATGTTTCACAGCATGCATTGTTGAGACCCTCTTCATAGATGATTCACTTAGGCCTTCTGGGGAACCTAATCCTGCTATTCTCTTAGGCATGCTGGCCACAACTAGCCCCATTATACCCGCTCATATCATAGTTGATTCTGGCAGAATATACTCCAAAATCCATCAGTAATATATCAACATCCCCAAAATCCCACATATAGGTTATCAAAAGTAAAACCTTGTAACTATGGTCCAAACACCACAAACATATCATCAATCAGACACGTGTTTTCAATGTTACGAGGCTATAAGAAAAAAGGGTTAGGTTGGGTATGGGTGCAGTCCCACCCAGTTTCAAAAACCTGACCCGACCCAGTTCTGCTAACCCTACCAGACACGTTCATGTCTACGGTGAACCAATCTAGCATAGACCAAGGGAACTTACCATTAGCTCCATCATCTACTTTGGGTCGACCCAAATATACTAGCTAGTTCTATCCACTATGGACATGACACGTGAGACATTTTTCTATGCCATATGGGTTTCCATATACCCGCCTCATGGCTGGAATATATGTCCCCCAACACCACTGTTGACTACCTGCCAGTAGCCTCGGATCACCGCATGCAGTGAATGTCATGGGCCTCCTTCACCACCTCCATGTGTCGGTGCCACTAATGGCTGCTTCTGTGGGCCACAAGAGCCACTCTATTGGTCTATTTTCTGATCCAGAAGGCTCATTGTAATCCTCTGATTGCTACATCGACTACTGTTTCCTCTATTCCATCATGCTATTGGTCTGGGGTCTAACCACATATGTTTCCTCCCGATAAGAATCTAATCTGAGCAAGATGGTTTTTCAGCAAATAACACGAGGAGGAAGAAATAACACAATGAACACCTAGGGAATCAAACATTGAACTTGTTCATTTGGCCTATGATTGTTACGTTTGAAAAAATGGTTTGATTCTCATATAATTTCCACAATATAATACCCTCCTTAGGTACCCTCATGTTATAATCCCATTCTCATAAGGACAATCAATCCACATGTCGTTTTTCAGTGAATTGAACCAGGTTCATCACATAGAAAGGAATAATGGGGAAAGGGAGGCCACAAAGAAAAAAAGTACACTTACAAGGAATCACATCATTTTCAGTAAATAACAGAGACCTTTCATCATCTTTCATCAATAAAAATAACTCATTGATGGATAGATCCTTCATTGAGAATGTAAAGAATGAATGTGTCCATTTTATAGGGAAGTTCGTCATTTTCCAAAGCATGTTATCTAGAGATCTAGAGAAAAATCCTTAATAGTGAACTGAATCTGATATACACAATAGGCTATTAGTTGATGGAATGAGTTTAAACATTTCTGTTACACTGATTCATTGAGTCATTAAGTTCTTTCAATTATGAAATGAAACTGGTTCCTCATCGCTGCGTTGTAGAGAAATATTTTTGAATAAATTAAACAATTTTAAGTTTGTTTTATTTTCCCATAAAATAACCTTAAAATATAATTTTCCCTTAACCCTTTCTTATTGAGTTGATGTCCATAATTTGGTGAAATAATCATTCTATACGCAACTGTGCCCTTGGATTTGTAATCCAAACACCTGATTAGAAGTTTCAAAAACAACAGACACACACTATTTTTAACAAAAAAAAACTTCTAATATTTTTTACAAGCTCACTAGGCCTTGTAATCACATTCCAATTGGGAAAATGTCTCAAAATAATCACATAAAATTTCCAAAAGAATCGACATGGAATTTTTTGGGACATTACATTCTCCCCACCTTGGTTCATTACGTCCTCATAATAAAAAACATGTGATAAAAAAATGTGGATACTATGCATGAAGTTTAGCCTCCCACTCCAAAGTGCTCTCAAAATGTTTCTCATGCTTCCACTAAATTTACACTAGAAGAACTGACTACCCACAGAGGACATGTTCCTATCGATCCCCAATCTCTATACATAACTATGTAAATACATCCCCATAATCAATTTCCATCTTTCCCTAGTTGATGATGTACAATGGTTAATGCATGTACCTCCTCAGCTGTGACACAAGAAAGAAATTATTCACCTGATCCATCCAATGGGGATGATCTAGGCCTTACTCCTCCTCACAAACTCTGCTCAATATCTATAAAGGGTTGATGATTCTTAGTGACATATTGATGCCCCAACCAAATCTCTCCAATCCCTATTGAGGCCTGACATGATGCAACACATGGTCTCTCCAAGGGACACAATATCATATCATCATAAGATTTATACCTAGTATGTACAATCCTCATCCACTCTTGGATTATCTACTCCATCTCGGTGGAAGTCTATCCAAACTCTGCACCAATGACTGGTGACACTCCTAGGTCTAACTAGTATAACATTGATCTTCATGGTAACAAATATAGTTCCTAGAATGGTTCCATACCAATTTTGTAGTGGTAGTTATTATTTTACACGAAATACACCAGTGGTATATAGTCCTCCCAACTATGGAAGAATCGATGGATGAAAGATCATAGAATTTCCTCCAAATCCTAGATAGTCCTCTCTATATGGCCATTCGACCTGGGGTGAAATTACATGCTCAAATTCAGTAGAGTCTCAAATTCCTCCGGCAGTCCCTTCCACAACGGGGACATGATGTGAGAATCATGGTCTATAATGGTCATCAAAGGTACCCCATGACGCCAAACTATCTCATAAATGTATAGAAACCCCTAGTACTATAAAGAACCCTATTGCGAGATGGCTAGAATGTGGGATTACTTGGTGAGATGGTCAATGCCCACCCAAATGTTATTGTTTCCTTTGTAAGTGTGTGGTAAAATTGTCATTAATTCCATCGATATACCATCCCATTTCTACTGCGGAACCTTGAGAGGATGATCCATGCCTACAAAATCATGATTCTCAACCTTCACTTGATAACATGTGATGAATCATTTAATGAACTCCACCATTGGCTTCTCCATCCCAGACCACCAGTACTGATGTCAGAGATCCTAGTACATATTTTACACTCCTTGATGCACCACCAAGGGGAGGGTATAGAAACCCTTTAGAACCCTCTCTTTAAACATCAATATTACAATGGTATGCCCACTAAAAATGAAGATGTTATCCCCACCAATCAAATATCCATCAGGGGCCTTCTCTGTAGATAACTATGCATGTTGGGCCTCACAGTCAACCTTCCCAAGTTGTGCCTCACAAAATCATTGAATGAGTAGGGGAGTGATGACCATCCACTATGTGTATGTTGATCCATCACCATCTATAAATGATATCTACAATTTAGGTAACTTCTCTGACACCTCACTCAATAGTTGCATCCCAATTTTCTGGATGAGTGTGTCTCCCACCGTGTTCCCCTTCCAAAGTGTATATATTTTCTCAAAGTCATAGTCCTTGAGGAAATACTGCCACCACTGCTGCCTCAGTTTGGTTCATTCGAAAAGATGATATAACTAATACATTTAGGGATATAGTAGATAGTAAACCAAATAACAATCAAGTTTTGTCACCACATATTCAAAGAGAATATCACTACTACTAGCTCAAGATCATGGGTCGCATAGTTCTTCTATTGTTTCCTCAACAATATTAAATCGTTGGAAATCACTGCTTTCTCCTGCATTAGGACACAACCCACTAATTTCCCTGATGCATCATAGAACAATACATACCACATTCCTGCCTTTTGAAATCTCAAGATAGGGGAGCTCATCAGTCTCCACCTCAACATTTGGAAACTCTAATGGTACATCTTTTTCCACACAATAGGTTTTTTATCCAGGTCAAAGTAAATAATATAGCTGGTATATCGGAAATGTTGGGTACAAACCTTTAGTAGAATCCATAAAAACTAATGAAACAAAGAACCTCAGTCATGGTCTGTTTTGGCTCCCAAGGAAGAAATGCCTATATCTTCACCCGGTCCTCTATAACTCCAGCCTCTAGATTATCCTGTCCAAAAACACAGACCACTCAAATCCATAACTGAAACATCAAGAGAATAAAATAAATATGGTTTTATTAGAGTTTATATAGGAGAATCCCCAGTTTTCTCTCATTATCCTCCTCGAACACCGAGTATATTAGGATTTCATCAGTAAACACTATGAAAAAATAGTCATGGTAAAGATGGATGATCATGTTCATTGGTCCTAAGAACACTGCATGTGAATTGGTCACACTGAATGGAATCACCAATAACTCATAGTGTCTATACCGACATCTTAAGGCTATCTTTAGTACATCATCACCCCATACACGAAGCTGATGATAACTAGACATGATGTCTATATTTGAGAACCATATCACTACCAACAGTTGGTTGGGGAGGTAATCCATTATTTGAAGTAGATATTTGTTCTTCAAAATCACCTAAATATGTTATTAGTAGTCCAGACATAGCATCAGGGTCCTGTCTGACTTTTAGAAAAACGGAACTGGGGTCCCATGGTGAAGCACTTGGTCTTATGAAGCCCTCCCTCTTAAATCCCTCTTGTTGTACCCTGAAATAATGAATCACCGAGGGATCCAACTAATATTATAATGTGGTTACTGGTTTCTTCATAGGATATATGTAATTCCACAACCCTAGTTACCTAGAGTCCATGATTTTTTTAATACATTGGCATTATTATATGGAATCAAATCTTGAAGGACTGATCAGTTTACCAGTCTTTACAAAATAGATTACATTAACAAACATTACATTACATTATAAAATGAAAAAAAACAACAACATGGTCTCGATTGAAAACATTCATATCCATTATAATATACTAGTAGGTCAGTCATAATTTACAACTTCTCATCCTGGGATAAATAAAACACAGAAAGGGGTGAGCTCAGATGCTTAGTAATGACCACAATATAGCATAAACATTTACAAATAATCATAAACAGTTACAGAAATTTATAAGATTAAAAAAAGAATTTTATACTTAAGTATTATCATATAATGGGAAAGATAAATCATATTATTCTATTTACATATTCACATAGATATTATACCAGTCAAATAATCACATGTAATATCCTTATCCAATATCATAATGGTGGAATGCATAATTCTAGACTACATAACAACATTGTCAAGGCCTCGTGCCAACACTACAAATAAGATTTTTTCGGGGCCTTGTGATAAGACACTTGTCTATCTCAGGTGACCTTCCAATGCATCAAGTAGCTATAGAGGGATCCTCCCTTTAATTATTAAGTCCAATGCATTCCGCATACGAAACAATTTAAAGATAACATAAACATTCATATTAACACTATAATATGAAATGTCAATACTTTATCCCTAAACCATGAATGGTATAAAAATAACACATACACAAAAAACCATATAAAAAATAATTCAATACAATATGGAATATTTGTATAAAAATAAATCAACATCAAACAAGTTTAAAATCCCTCAAAGGATTTTGACATAGATGAAAATGATTTATAAAACACTTTGAGAGAAATTTAACTTTTTCATGAAAACATTTAAAAGTCACACAATTTAGAAAGGAAGAAATTTAAAGATATTTTTGAATCACGGTGTCCCATACCACTTTGAAGATTTTTAAAGGAAAAAAACATTTAAAAAAAATATATGTCCATATAAATAAATCCTTAAAAAACATTTTGAAAACATTGACATTAAGGAGAATAATATAGAAGAAAAAATATTTAATCAATTTAAAATGATGATCAAGTTAAAATGTCCATTCCATAAAACCATAAAATATTCCTTTTGAATATATTTTTATGGAACACACATGTGGATGATAAAGAGGTCCCAATAGATACTCTGGTAAAAACAACCTCATATAATGAAAAGATTGTAGAATTAACCTTTACCTTGCACTTTCCATTGGTCGAGGGTACGTTTAACCTCCTGTATAATGACCATAGTATGTTATTAAATTATAAAAAACCATATTCATATTTATTATATCATACATTATTCATTTATGACTTTATAATACCCATTTACTAATTATTTCCATGTGAAATTAACATTTTGGGTAATAATCGATTTCCTAATCGTACGTGTTTTAACTTGTTATTCATGATCGTATCATTTAGATCATGATTTAAATACTTCCATAAAAAACATTTTTTATATATCATATATAATTAGAATATAAATATTTATAATTGATAGATATATAAAATGGAAGGTACCATTTATGGAGACAGTAGGTCATACGTACACATAAACATTGTTTCCGTTTTCAAATCGTAGTGAACCTAAGTAAGTAAATAGGATATATGAATGTACATACATAAATAAATATATAAATATATATATATATATCTAGTAGCATTATTGTGTAATAATTTACTTACTAATTAATAATATAAATATTTATAATCATTGTTGAATGGTGAACGTGGGAATGAATCTCATGACGTCATGGAGATAGTAATTCGTACATACGGACGAGTGACAACATCACTATATTGAAGGTGAATTCGTATGTAATTGGATGTTACATAATATATATAGATTCATTAAAATTTTAAATTATAAATTTACATTTTCTATACTCATTATTATCCCCATCCGAATAATGACGTGTTTGAATAACAAACTGCACCACGATGTGGAGACGGTAAGTCATACATACGCACTTATGGAGACTTTTTCATTTATAGGATGGATATAATAAATAATACTGTGGTTCCCTATTTATAATAATATCATAGTATCTAGAAGTTACATGAGTTATTATTTTGGTATAAAAACAAGAAAGAGAGAGGAAGTGGAAGAAGAAATGAACATGAAGAGGGTGGTGTAATTATTACCTCTTCTTTTGGTCTTTCCTTTTGAGTTGATCAAAAGGGCTCCATAAGTTGGATTTCTTACCAATTTAGGGACTCTAGGTTGATTATATGAATGTTGGGAGGATATCAGGGTAGGTTTTGGCTAATTTAAATGGATTTGGAGGTGTTAAATTAAGAGTATGGGATGTACCCTTTTATAAGGGTGGTGAGGGTCACTTTAGGAAAAGCAGAAAATATTTTTATATAATAAAATAATATTCGGTTTATAATTTCATCAAAATGATTTATTTCTAGGATAATGTGGGTATGGGGTGAAAATCACTCAAGAAATAGGTTTTATACATGTTTATATCGCCATATTAACCTTATCTTTTAGATTTAACTCTTAGTTAAATAGTTACACATTTACCTTGTCTCTTTGTATTTTTATATTATATGGTTAATAATATACTATAAACATAAAAGGGAACCTAAATTGGTTCATTAATGACATATATAATATTATTTAAGCCTTATCACCAAACTATAGATTTTTATAAATAGTATATAATTTATTATTATAATACTTGTTTTAAAAACTCATTTATGCCAATTTTGAAACTATTTAGTATTTGGTTTTTATGAAAGTCATCACAACATTATTATATCTAAAAAATACATTTAATAAATAAAAACATGTATTATGTACATATAAAATAAGTGTATGTCATAAAAATATTGAAATTATATTTATTTTATAATTTATAATACCATTTATTTGATTCGTTCATTAATAATGTAATTACTACATCATCATTGTGTCCTAAATAAATTTAATTATTTCATGTATAAAAATTATAAATAAAATAAAATTATGTAAGAAACATTTTTATATTTTTAATTAATATTTATAGTCGAAATGATAACTTATTTAACACCTTGTAAAAATTATTTTACTAAAAGATTTATGTTTATGTCATTTTTGTTTTTACTATAAATTAATTAATATAAAGTATCATTATCACTCTCATGTGGCTCAATGTGGTCCAAAAATCGACCCATGTATACCCATGGTCATAAATGTATCAACCAATATTAATAGGACACATGTTATAGTAATATAATATTATTATAATAATATTCGTTTACCCTTATTTACCAGAGTTATGCTTTAACCATAGTAAAAAATATATTTACTGAAGTAAATATTCATAATGTTTAAAAAATAAAAGTCACATAATTGTACAATTTTTACCTCCTGATTTGACATATGGAATCCATTTTCCCATATTCAAAAGATTGAATTGGAATAAATTAATTTATAATTAATTCCAGTTGTCAAAACAAAAAACCTTGTATTTAAGAAATAATAACTATGAAAAGATTAAGACATGTTTATGTCCAGTTTAAATGTGAAATTACATCCAATGACCTAAATTATATTAAATTATAAAAATATAATCTTATGATACTTTAAATCCACTCAAATGTATAATTTATCACTATAAATTATATAAATTAAAAAATATGTTTTAATTAAAATTTATAATATTTCACTATTCAAAAAAATATGAAATTTATCAGAAAAGTTCCAAAAATTCAACCAAACTAAATTTTTATGAGTCTATTCTAGAGAAAATTTTAATTATATTATATTTAATATATAAAAGAGTCAAGTATTGGTTTTAATAACGTTTCTCCATTAAAAGGGTGTAAAATTACATTTTTTTAAAAATACTAATTTTATCTAAAAAAATGAATTTGTTCTTATATTATGTCTAAGAAAGACATAATATGGATTCTAAAATTATATGGGGTTTATAATATTGAAATTCTTTTCAATAATATTCATAATAGCATTTCGAATGGCTAGTTTGGTAAGTCATGGTGTGATCGAACTCAATGTTGTGTGTAGATCTAGTTATGGAATTGTTTTGAAGAGATAAAGCACTATGGAATCTTGGTGTGTTACATTCTCCCCTCCTTCAATAAATCGTTTCCCTGCAGATTGACATTTTTCTTCAAAAATAAAAGGATTTTAATAGAAAAAATTTCCTTTGTGGGAAACCCACATTGAAAATTGGGTTAATAAAATTTAGACTTAATAAGAGTGAAATATAATGAAAAAGTCACCACCAAATTATGATCTCGATTAGGAGAACAATTCAGGAAATAATAGAATCATAATTGGATGAAAATGTATATAATTATATGCAGTGATTTATGTCATCAATAAAAAACAAGTGTAAAATTGATGGCCTCAAAGCCATCAATCTATGCTGATTTAAAATATAGTTGGTTCTACCAAAAATAAGGAATTAGGATTACAAATTTTTGGTTTTAAGATTCCATCCCTAATGTTTATGATTTAATTTATTCTTCGAATAAGAGGAAGGAAAATATACTTGATAAGTATAGTTTCATCCTTCAACTAATTCCTTCCACAAACTCATCTTTCATACCAAAATAAAAAAGAATTCAAAAATTTTCAATTTATCCTAATTGTATAGGGTTCTAAAAATAATGAATTTATAATTAATATGTATGAATATTTAAAAAACTACATTATAAAAACTAGGAAATCACATATAGAATTGTTATTTGATCCACCCATGTCGTCCTTTGGTTTCGGGTTCAAGTCCCACGACCTTGCCCGACACGACGGGTTGTCGCTCGACCTCTAGGTTGTCTGTTTTATGAAAATCCAAAAATAATCCAAACATATCAATTAACTATAAAAATATTATCCAATGTCAAAATTAATCAATTCAAACCTTTAGACTTATCCAAAATAATTCTGTCCAAATCACTGTCCAAAATTTAAAAGGTAGGTAAACACCATGAAGATCCTTTTTCCCATGTAATAACTTGTGAATACCTTCATCATCTATTCTTTTAGAACACTATAAGACCCTGAATTACCATAAAACATTAATTATTAAATTTATTCCCCTTTATTCATTATATAATACTGTATATAATCCTTCTATCCATAAATTTTGTAAACTCTAACAATAATGGATTAAACAAACAATTAATTAGTTTTCAAGTAGTCAAGAATATTGAATATAATTAATCCAAATCAATCTTATCTTATTCCAGAATCACTACCACAATATCATAACCATATTATGGTTTTTATTTCCTTCAAACATGTATTTTCCAAAAAAAAAATTAACTTTCTATTGAGTCTCTTTTAGTAGAACCATAAAATCTCAAATAATCAATGAAATAGTACTGTAGTACAATCCTTATTTATTTCCAAAATTCATATAACCAATACATCATTAATAAAACACTCAAATGAAATAATTCATTAATAGAAACATATGAACACTAGTCATTCCTCCTATTCAATGGCAGTGTTATAACTTGGTAATTATATAATATCATCATTTGAGGCATACTCTAATGATTTGGGATTTGATTCACATAGTGTCCCAACTCATTGCAGGTGAAGCATTGTACCTTTGACACCATTTTCATACCATTTCTATCATGTACTTGGTGTCTTATTTCTCCACACTTAAAACAAAATCTCATTTCCTTCATGCCTTTACCTTAGTGATTCATTCCAAAATTATCACATATGGGAAATTCCTCCTTTCACCTCTTCCCTTTATCCATCTTTCTTTATTCCATCTTTTTCTTCCATTTCTTCCCTTACAATATATAAGAATCAGATAATTCTTTACTTATCTTATTAACACATGATATTATATCTTCGTATGGTGAGAATATGTGGGAGACTATTCCCTTTATAAATGTTCTTTTAATAACATTAAAGATATGATCCTTCTTAATCTTTGGATGATGAATATTGAAGGAGATCTAATTCCTTATACTAGGAACCATTTCTAGATAATGGAATACTATAGGTTAGTTTGTGAATTGTAATGCATAATTTCCATCTTATAAAATACATAATGTAAAATGAAAAGATTATGCATATAATCCATAATCATATAATGTTTTATTTGCAATTGTATTTACTCCTAAATCGTTCATAATGTATTGTAAAAAAATTTAATTAACCTAAGCATATCCTATAAGTCTATTGTAACCAAGAGTGCAACAAGGCCCGTTGTCATCTTCCAGGATACCCTAGGTCAATCCCGAAACTCTGTCATATTTTTCACTCCTTGATACATCTATGCCATATCCTCCTCTACCTGCTTGTATCTAGACAGAGATGTATTTCTTGGAAAATACAACAAATCATTATGTTACTAATATTCTAGGAAGTTCTTATATACTAATCCTCAATGTATATCTTAGGGTAATGTTCTCTAATCATAGATATTCTAAATCTATTTCCTAGGTTATTATTAAACTCTTTTTGATACCAACTGTAACACCCCAACCAATTTTTCCCAGAGTCGGTGAAATATTTTAATACATTGTCATGATTACAAGGAACCAAGTCCTGATGGACCGATCAGTTTAGTATTCCTAGAAAATAGATTACATACATGAATGTTAAATTATATTATAAAATGAAATACAAAAACAAAATTGTATCCATTGACAACATTCATATCCATTAGAATGTCTTTGCAGGTCAATGATAATATACTTCTTCTAATCTTGGTAAAAATAAATCATAGAAGTGGGTGAGCTCAGATTCTTAGTAAATATAACAATATTGAAAAAACATTCAAAAATAAGCATAAAAATTTAAGGAAATGTTTAAGACTAAAACAAAATCATTTAAAAAAAATATCAGCCTAATATGGAAAATATAAACCAAATAATTCCATTTACTTATTCAAATCAAATTTCTACTAATCGAATAATCATAGGTAATATCAATATCCAATTTTATAATGATGGAAGGCATAATGCCAGACTTCATAACCACATAGTCAAGGGCTCGTGCTAAGACTACAAATAAGTTTTTTTCAAGGCCTTGTGACAATACACTAGTTTATCTAATGAGACCTACCAATGCATCAAGGAGCTATATCAGACTCCAACCATCAATTACTATGTCCAATGCATTCCTCATAAGAAAAGGATTAAACATAACATAAACATTCTTATTAAAAATAGCATACGAAATGTCAATACATTATCCATTGACCATGAATGGTATAAAAATAACCCATCCAAAGTAAAACATATCAAAAAAACTTCAATACAATATGGAAGGTTTTTATCATAATAAATCAACTTGAAAAATGTTTAAAATCCATAAACTGATGCTGACATAGATGAATGTGATTTGTAAAACTCTGTGAGAGAAATATCACATTTTCATGAAAACAATTAAAAGTCATGCATTTTAAAAATGGAGAAATTTAATGATGTTTTTTAATAAAAGTGTCCCTTACCAATTTTTTTCTTTTTAAAGGAATTAACATTTTAGAAAAATTCATATCCATATAAATAAATACTTTAAAACTATTTTGAAAACATAGACATTAATGAGACTGATTTAGAAGAATAAATATTTATACCATTTAAAATTAAGATATAGTTAAAGAGTCCATTCCATTAAACAAAAAAATATTCCTTTTGAAAATATTTTTATGAAACACGGATTTGGATGATAAAGAGGTCCCATTAGATACTCACGTAAAAAATCATGGATAATGAAGAGATTGTAGAATTAACCCTTACCTTTCACTTTCCATTAGTTGAGGGTACATTTAACCTCCTGTATAATGATCATAGTATGTTATCAAATTATACTATAACCAAATTAATATTTATTATATCATAAATGGTTCAACTAGGACATTATACTAACAATTTAATAATGATTTCCATGTTAAATTAACATTTTGGGTAATAATCGCTTTCTTTATCTTATGTGTTTTGACTTTTTATTCTGGATTGTATTAATTTGATCATTATTTAAATACATTCAGAATATAAAAAATGATTTATATATCAAATATATTTATAATATAAATATTTATTATATATAGATTTATGAAATGGAAGTCACCAATTATGGAGACAGATGACAGTACGTACACATAAACGTTGATTCCGTTTTCATGTCGTATTAAACGGAAGTAAGTGAATAAGATATATGTAAGTACATACATACATACGTATATATATATATATCTCCAGTAGGATTATTATTTCATATTTTACTTAATTAATAATAATATATATTTTTATAATCATCGTTGAATGGTGAATGTGGGAATGAATCTCATCACATCGTGGAGACGGTAATCCGTACATACACACCGGTGAAAATATCATTATATTCATGGTGAATTTGTATGTAATTGGATTGAATATCATATATACAGATTAATTAACATGTTATACTTATTTTTTACATTATTTATACTCATTATTATAAACATTCAAACAATGAAGTGTTTGAATAAAAAACTACACCACGACGTGGAGACGATATGTTGTACATACACACGTATGGCTACGTTGTCATTTATAGAAAGGATAAAATAACAAAAATGGTTTTAACATGTTTATAATAACTGAAAATTATGTATAAGGTACTGGAATTATTATATTTGTATAGAAAAAACAAATAGGGAGGAAGTGGAAGAGGAAAAGAACATGAAAGTGGGTAGAGAAATTATTACTTCTTCTTCAGGAGTTTCCTTTTGAGTTGATCAAAAGGGATCCTTAATATGGAATTATGATAAATTTAAGGACTCTAGGATGATATGAGGTATGTTGGTTGGGTATTTCGGCATGGGTTGGCCGAGCCAAATGGCATTGGAGGTGTGAAACTAAGGGAAGGTAAAATACCACTTTATAAGAGAGGTGAAGGTCACTTTTGGAAAAGCTTGAAATATTATTTTATTATAAATTAATTTTCAGTTTCTATGGCTCAAAAGTGATTTATTTATAGGATAATGTGGGGATGGGTCGAAATACCCTCAACCAATAGGTTTTACATAGGTTTAGGTCACCATATTAACCATATCCTTTAGATTTAACTCTTAGTTATATAGTTTGACATTTACCATGTCTCCTTATATTTTTATATTATATGGTTAATAGAAACACTAAAAACATCCAATATAACCTAAATTTGTTCATTATGGAAATATATAATATTATTTAAGCCCTTTGTCCGATACGTATATTTTTTGTAATATTATATGATTTAATAATATGATATTTGTTTTAAAAACACATTTACGTCAATTTTGACACTATTTAGTATTTGGTTTTTTTGAAAGTTATCAAAACATTATTACAATGATACAAATACATTGAATAAATCCTATCATTTATTATTCCCCTAGATAATTTGTGGGTGTCCTAAAAACATAGAAAATGTATTTATTTTAATATTTGAAATACAATTTATTTGATTCGTTCATTAATAATGTAATTATTGAATCATCATTATGTCATAAATAAATTAACTTATTTAATGTCTAAAAATTATAAATTAAATACCATTATGTAGGAAATAGTTTTATCTTTCTAATTAATATTTATTGTCTAAATGATAAATAATATATCACCTTGTAAAATGTTTTTTACTAAAAGATATATGTTTATGTCATTTTGGTCCTTACTTTAAATTAATTAATATAAAGTGTAATTATAACTCTCCATTGGCTCTAAGTGGTCTTAAAATCTACCCCAGGATTCCCATGGTCAGAGATGTTTCAACCAATATGAAAAGGACACATGTTAGTGTAATTTAATATTATTATAATAATATTTGTCTACCTTTATTTACCAGATTTACCCTTTAACCATGGTAAATAAAATATTTATTGAAGTGAATATTTAAAATGTCTAAAATTAAAAGTTATCTATTTACACAATGATGAAATCATTATTTTAAATTTGGAATCTATTTTTTCAAATTCAAAATACATAAGTGGCAGAAATTAATTTAATATTAATTCCAGTTTTCAAAACAAAAAGTGTGTATCTAAGAAGTAATAACAATCAAATGATTAACACTTGTTTACGTTCTGTATAAAATTGAAATTACATCCAATGTCCTAAATTATATTAAATAATAAAAATATAATCTAATAATACATTAAAACCACTCAAATGTATAATTTAACACTATAAAATATTTCGATTAAAAAACCTTTTTCAATTAAAATTTAGAATTTTTCACAATTCATCAAAATATAAAAAGTTATCAAAAAAGTACCAAAAATTTATACGGTCAACATTTTTATGACCCGATTCCAAATAATAATTTAATTTCATTAAATTGAATATATAAAAGTGTCAAATATAGGTTTTAAAAAAGCTTCTCCATTAAAAGGCGGTAAAATTACATTTTTTGATATGTACTTCTTTTATCTCCAAAAATTAAATTTGTTCGTATATTATATATAAGAAACATATAATAAAAATTCTAAAATTATATGGGGTATATAAAATTATTAATTCAGTTAATACTAATCATAACCGCTTTTTCAACGGCTAGTTTTGTAAGTCACGGTGCGCTCGAACTCAATGTTCTGTGTAGCTCAAGTTATTGAATTACATTGAAGATATAAATACTATGAAATCGTGGGGTGTTATAGTATAGATCGATGTAGATATAAACCTCCCTACAATGAGGTAATACATAATAATCCTTACAAATGATTTCTTCGTACTCATCCAACATTTCTAGAAATTGAGGAATCCTCTCTTCCACTGCACATGAGGTAAGTCCAGAAAACTAGTGATTGATAGTTAAAACAACCTTTGAGAAAGTATGCCTAGTGATGCAAGGGATTTGTTTTCTCTGGTAATGGTGAAAATAGTTTCATCATGATGGAAACACCACACTATGCTCCTAAAAGTGTCAATATTATCATGGAATGTAGAAAACCAATCTATAACAAGAATGATGTTGTAAGTCCTAGATGATGCTAATAGGATATCCCTACCAAATCACTCGCCATTACGAGTAATTTCACAAAATAAGAACCAATCCTTTATCTTAAAATCCTATCATACAGGAGTCTCTAATCATAAAGATCGAACAAACAAATCTACAAGAATCTCTGAACTCCATAAATGGTACATAGAAATGAAATACAGACCATAACATGTATCTATTAGAACTACCACTATGGTGGAGAAGAAATAAATCATATAAGTTATCATCGCTAGAGTGTCCGGATCATATGACTATATCACCTTATGTTGGGAACTCCCCAGTCCACCTACTCCAAGAGCCCGTGATCGACTAGCTAGGGGTTCTGGTGGTCATACCTAAAACCATTTCCCACATCCTACCACACTTCTCACTCACTTACAATGTATTCATCCCTGTGGACTACCCTATTCGATCCTCTACCTCTGACCCATTTATCCCTTGATTGTTTTCTAATCATTTGTACAACGAGTCATGTAGTCACGAGTGATGGGTCCCTACCCACCGCATTCGTAGCACACCCTGGTCCTCTATTGAATCTCTCAACCATGGGTTCCACGTTCCATCGACACGGTGTCCTAGGATCTTCCACTAAATGACATTACCTCTTGGGTACCTATGTATGCTACCTACTACCACCGCTGAAGACACTGACACCTAATGTCAACTGGTTGATATAGATGCTGGCGCACACACTATCTGGAAGCTCTCCACCATTATACCATACTCCAGCAACCCATCCTTATTATGGATTCCATGTGATTCCACTAATAGAATAGTCTCCCAACAGAGTCCCTACTCCAAATTTGGATCCCTGAAGTATGTGTATCACACCATGTCAATAGATCAGAGATAAATCTCAATGAATCTCATACAGTACACTACTACTATCATGAAACCCTTAATTATGTTCAGTAGCTCTTTGATTAGTTCTAATGCGGAGTCACTAGAAATAATTCTTCCCTAAAGAGTTGCTGAAAATCAATCCATGTGAAGGTTTCCTAATCAAATCCTCTAGATCTTCAAGACATATCGTCTCCCAATCGAGCCATGAAAAAGGCTCATGAATAAAATCGAAATTTGGTCGAGTGGTTTCCTCACATGATTGAAGGTATGTGTGACAAACTACAGCCAATCCTCATCTATCTAGGGATCAAAATCTCCCATAAGACTAAGAGGCATTTTCTTCTGACTATTTTGTTAGGAACTGAGCCTACGTGCCTCCTCTAAAAGTAACTATGGTAGGAACAACTAATCAATGGGTGGTGGTATCACTGGTGCGCCACCTGATGGGGATATATCTATAACTGGTCCCTGCACTGATGGCTCTTCTCTATGTGTACCATCCTCACAGTCATGCATCAGAGTCTTTGATGGATGTCTACATTGATGTATCCGAAAATAGTTCTGGATTAACCACAATGAATTGATTTTACCTGGTGAGATGACTCTGAAAAATAAGGACATGATAACCCTCTCAATTATAATATAATGAATGAAACAATTGTATTTAGGTACCGATTTGGAAATTATAATTCCGGTTCTTGGTGTATGGATACATTGACCAATGCAGCAATACTGGACTCCTCGAGTCAAAATTTATAATTTGAATCATTCAACACAATTGAAAAAAATAAACAGATTCCCATTCCATATGGTATAATTGACATCCTTGGACACCACTCTGTCATGACCCATCCCCCAGGTCCCATTCCATGACTACCCCTTTCCCTCCACCCAAAGGCCATGGTATGAATACTAGCACCAAAGTAATTATCCTACATGAGGGAGGAATTTTCACAGGAACCTGTATGCATGGAAACACACATCCCCTTCCCACAATGTTGTAATGAAATAATTCATGATACTAAGATAACCACTGAGTGTAATAGTACACAAATGAATGAAAAGGAATAAAATATAGTCCCAAAAAAATAAAAAATAAAAATCATGAATTATGTCATTAGTAAACCCTAATTAAAGGGTAGATGAAGGGGGTGCCACAAGAATCCAATGAAGTGAAACTCATATGTCAGATCCCACTGTGATCTACCATGTTTAAGAACACCAATGTGTCTATCAAAGTATATGTCGTCTGCAAAAAGCATGAAATGTGCAGGAGGAGCCCGTGTAGGGGTGAGTATGACAATATTCAGTAAGGACCTCAAAACCTGCATTTAATTACCACAATGTAATGTATTCAAAAAAATGTTTCTATCTCAGATAGGGGTAAACATATTCTATGAAATTCAATAAAATCTGTTGTATACGATGAAAAACATGTACTGTTGAGACACTATCCACCAATTAGTCACATAGGCCTATCGGGGAACCTATAACCACTCGTCACATAGGCCTACTGTGGAACCTAGACCCACCCATCACCTAGGTCTGATGAGAATCCTAGACCCTCCCATCCCATTGTCCTAGTCATCACATTGGGCTGCATGATTCTCACTCATAACATGATTGATTCCAACAGAATATATTGCTCAAGGCATTAGACATATCTCATCATCAACAAAATTCAAATTTGAGTATATCAAATTGATCACCTCATCATGTGGGTCCTAAATCAGTAAACATATCATCCATCATACACAAAAATTTGATGTTATGAGTGCTTTATTAAAAAGGGGGTGGTTGGGTCGGGGCCTAGTCCAGCCCAGTTCGACTGACCCAACCTAATCCAGCCCAAACCAATTCGACCGCCTAGACCTGGTCCAGTCTATGCCGACCCGGTCGGGCCTGGCCCATTGGGATTACTGGGCAAGTCCGGTTGGGACACAAGTCCAGCCTATCAGGCCACCTACTAGCCCAATAGTGATTTGGTTCGGCCCACATTAGTGGGCTTGTATTGACCCCACCGGTCCACTTTGTTGCCTGGTCCTCCCCATCAGCCCGACCTCCACTCGTAGGATGGTTCTGTTTAACTTGGACACTGTGAGGGATGCATTAATCAATGCTAGGTTGGCTGCTGCATATCCACCCTACAACATTTCTGCGGTCTAGAAAAACCTCTATCATTTACCTCGATAAGTGGATTAAACCCACATCATCCCATACTATCAATTTCCACCTTCTAGTGGCCTCTGATCACCTCCCACGGTAGATGCCACATGTTGCTGCCTACACCCCAGTATGTTCTTCTGTGGGCCACTATACTCTCTCTAGTTGTATGTTTTCTAATCAGGATGTCCCATTAGGATCCTCAGTTCACTACCTCCATTTTTTGTGTGTAACATCCGAAGTAAGTAATGAATAATAGATTTTCTTATCTATGTCTATTTATGAATTAGATAGTGTTTTAAATACATAAAATGCGAATAAATCCAATCTTAAGCATAGAATTCTCTAATATTTTTAAAATATTTTTTACCACCTTTTGATGGAGAACCATTTTTAAATATATATTTTTACAATTTGATAAGCTCTATTTGTCAAAATAAACATATTATTTTGTATTGGGAAATTGCTAATTAATTTGGATAAATGTTTGGTATTTTTTTTGACAATATTCATTTTTTTAATGAATAGTGAAAAATACTGCATTTTACATCAAAACTGCTTTTTCATATAATTTAATTATTTCGATAGATTATATTCTTAATTGGAATTAAAGTGTAATTATAATATATTTTTACGATTTATTCCAATGGTGGTCATTATAATTAATTTCACTTAGGAATTGGGCATAAACAACTGCCAAACTTTTCATAGATATTGTTTCAAAAAACCCGCTATTTGTTTTGACAACGGGAATTATTTTTAAATTAATTATTTCAATTTCTATGTTTGGAATTTGGTAAATTTTTTTAAATATTTGGAATAATAAGTTGAACATTATGTAATTAAGACTCTTTTGTTTTTGGACATTATGAATAGTAACGACGGTAATTATCTTTAATTATCTAGATTAATTAGTAATCGGGTAGTTAAGGATAATAAAATAATATCATATAATAACAAATGACCTCCACATGTGTCCTAATGCGATTTTTTGTGTCATGGCCGACCATGGTATGCATTGTGCGAAACTTTGGGACCCCATGGAATCAATTTTGGGTGAAAGTGACACTATCTTTTTATTTTTAAAGAATGAAGAATACCACTAATGATTGTATCACCCGAGAAATTTATTTTTAATCTTGTCTACATAAATTATCTCTTGGACTATAAATAGTTATTGTAAAGAAAAAAATATTTTTCTATATCATATTATTTGTTTTATAATGTTTAGATATTAAATAAATTAAATTATTTATGACATCATGATGATGCATCGATTACCTCATTAATGAACAATTTAAATAAAATGAAAAGATAATGTATAATCTAATACATACACTTGTTAAAGACCTATTGGATGAGTATATTTAGAACCCTTATCATCTTATCATATAAATATATTAATTTGGGACATTTAAAATCCAAAACTCATTTTTAATATAAAGCAACATTTTATAACTTTCCAAGAGTGCCCCTCCTTTCCTCTTATAAAAGGCCCCCAGCTCTACCTATTTACACACACCTCTCAAGCCATTGGATCGGCCAAAATATATTCATTCCATCTCTCCAAATCCCTCTATTCATTCTAGAATTCTTACCTTAGTCATAAATCTCTTCAAGAAACCCTTTTGGTTCAGACCAAGAGGAGTTACCCGATTTAAAGGTAAAGACTTCTCTAATGTTCTTTTGTTTTATTTTGCTTCTCCAACCCCCTAAACTATTTTTATTAATTTTTTTGTAACAAAACCTGTATCTTCAATAAACTAGGATGTTTTTATGAGAATTATTGGAGCTAAGAATACACACACCACCGTCTAATGGTTAAAGAACATTCTATTTCTGTGGATGGATAATTTCTGCCTCACAAAACGATGATTGTTCAAAATTATTTTAACACCTCTCATAGTGTCCATTAAGATGTAACTATATTTAGATATGATATATATTATGTTTAATTTCTCCTTATGCTTCTGTATTTTTAATTTATGTCATACCTTTAAGGGTTCCATTATGGGTAAACGCGATATCTTCATTTTAGGAAGTGCGGACTACCGCCCCCTCAAAGTGATTTGATTTGTTAATGCCATATTTGGGACATATAAAGGATGGAATTAATGATATTATATATGATATTATACTGTAATTATAGTATAAATTTTTTATCATTATGATTCCATTCCATTAAATAGGAAATAGAAATGGAAGTAGCGTTCATGCGTACGTATGGCTTACCGTCTCCATGAACGGTGCATTTCATTTCTTAACTCTAAGCGTTATGTAATATTATAAATTCATGTATATACTGGATATATATGATATATATGATATCTATATCATGAATATAATTCTGGATATAATTGATATCTTACCACATGAACAACTTGTAATAATAAGGAGTTTATTTTTTACTCAAGTTCCAATGATCGACAAAACGACTGTTATTAACTTAAATAATTACATAGTGTTCATAAAATTGTAATAAGTGATATAAAAGGAATAATTAACTTGAAAAAGGTCCTTAAGAAAGTATAAATTAACTCAAGTTTATTATTCATGAGATTAATGAAGGATCGAGTCAAGTCGGACATGAGGTATGGGACTTCATCTCAATCTCCGTTAATTTAGGCATATTTTGTTTTATACACAATATTATTTTATATAGTGTATATACACATTTGAATTTTACATTTATTCAAAAGGAATCTTTTTTATAAAAAGCGTTTTACTAAATGACAAAAGAGAATGTTTTGTTGTACGTATGCAGCGAAAACGACTTCTCCGCCACCATGACCATTATTTGAGATTAGGCTTCTTATACATGCCATAACTTTTTTTAAATGAAAAATAAATACCATGTTTTAATTTTCATTTATTTTGGCATTGAAAATGGTTTTGAGAATTCTTTTATTATATCAATGTGGTATTGATATCTTGTGATTGAAATTTGAAAATGTTATGTTTTCTTTATGCATGTTTCATGTGATACGATTATGTTATGGTTCTTGGGAATTATTTATGAAGATGGGTGGTTCCGTGATAAACTAAGGGTGGGTGATCCCGATATATCTCTCCAATGCATTGGGTAATGCGAAGGGGTTAAACGTTAAGGTTTCTCCGGAGAGATTTAGGGAATATACTGTGATGGGTATTCCAAACGTAACCATATGGGTTACTACCTACGTAATAATGTTATGAATGCCCCAAGTTACCTTTATGTCTTATGATTTCTATGATTTATTCATGATTTGATGATGTATGTAAAAATTATTATGTTTTATGAATAAAGTATTATTTCATACATGGACTAATGTTCTCATTTCGTACTTTTATATCCCTTACTGAGCTTTTTATGCTCATCCCATGTTTTTGAAATGTTTTTCACAGGTCAAGGAAAGGGTACATGATGTGATGATAATGTCAATGAAGTGTCAAGAAAGAATCCATGTTTTATTTTAAATATGTTTCCGTTGATGGGAAAAATGTGTACTATATATTATGTAACCACATTTTTTAAATGTGTAATGTTATGCATGATTTATAATCTAATTCTCTAAAACTCTAAACCATAAAACATCCTCTATGTGTATTCTTGAAATATCTCAAGATTTTGTAATGTTTAAGGATGGGGCCTTATAGTTGGTATCAGAGGTTGTTTTAGATACCTTTAGGAGTTAGAATTCTATTAAATTATTATCCAAAAATATTTTTTTATGGTCAAATTGAAATGATATAGAATTTGAAGATTACCATGTTGCTTTATCTAAGACATGTTTGTTCAGAATGGTTTTATGTAGAGCAAATAGGGAAGCAGTGCTAGGAAGTCATACAGAAGGAAATGACCTTCCGAATTAGCATCCTGAGATGGTCGGAATTGGAACTGAATATGTTGTTGCAGTAATGGTGAAGTAGACTCTTGTGATAAATGGTGTTGGTATCCATGCGCGAGATTATCCAGATCAACCACAGAGGAACATGTCGGTGGTGGAACATTTCATGAGGCAACATCCGCCCTAACTCATAGGATCATCTGACCCTGTGCTAGCTAAAGGGTGGATTAAAGCACTGGTGAAGATTTTGTTTGTCATGTGGTGTTCAGACAATCAAAAGGTTAGTCATACAATTTACCATTTGGAGGGTGAAGCAGATCAGTGGTGGTCGATGGTTCAAAATATCAGGGACGTTGATGATATTTATGCTCTCATCTGGGATGAATTCAAAGGAATGTTTCTTGAGAAGTATTTTCCTAAGGCTATTCGACTTAGGATGGGAAAAAATTCTTGGAATTTAGGCAAGAGGATGACTCAGTGGATGCTTATGAAGAACGGTTCACTCGATTGGCAAGGTATGATCCAAATTTTATCCAAGACCTTGATAGTAAAATCAATCATTTTTACTCAGGATTAATGCCAAAATATCGAATGGATTTATCTTCTCGTGAGTTCAAGAGTTATGAAAATCCTATTAGATGTGTTGAGAAGGTGGAAATGTAGTTTTCTGAGGATCAAGTGTTCTATAATAACCAACAGAAGAAGAGACCGAGGTGGCAGGGGAAAGGGAATAATTTTTCAAAAAGGTCTGATGGTAAGAAAACTAAGTTTCCAGTTTGTGATAAATGTGGTAAAAGGCATGATGGGGAATGTCTTCTGAATTCTGGAATGTGCTACTGATGTGGTGAGATGGGACATAATGCTCGTGATTGCACTAAAAATGATCAAGGTGATGGTAAGACCAAATTAGATTTACAGTTAGTGAAATGTTGCAAGTGCAATGAGATGGGTCACTATGCAAAGGAGTGTTTGACAAAGAGATCGAATGATGGGAAGCCGTCAGAAAAAAAGTAGAAAGGTGTAGTGAAATCCATTGAAACTACTTCAGTAGTTATTGGTTCATAAAATGAAGTGGTATTAGGTACATTTTATGTTTTCTAAGATTATTCCAAGGTGTTTTTTTATTCGGGGTCTACACATTCTTTCATCTCTGAAAACCTTTCTTGTAAATTTGGAATTCCATCTCAATAAATGACTACTGAACTTGTGGTAAAAACACCTGGGGGAAATGTTGTGGAAAAAAGAATTTATAAGAGCCTTCCTATCCTTATTCGTGGAAAGAGCATACTTGAAAACCATATTGTTTAACCTCTATTAGAGTTTGATGTTATCCTGGGTATAGATTGCCTCTCTGTTTACAATGATAAGATTGATTGTAGAGCTAAAGAAGTTTCTTTTCAGAAAGACTTTCAGTTTGTGTACAAGAAGGAACCCTTACTATTGATAATATATCAAGAGGCTGATAAACATTTAAAAGATGGAAATGAATGTTACCTTGCACATATTGTTGAAAACAAAGGAACCATTCAGATTAATTATGTGCCAGTGGTAAATGAGTTTCCTGATGTTTTTCCAGATGAGTTTCCAGGAATAATACCAGATCAGGAAGTTAAATTTATTGTTGACATAGTTCCTAATGCTAAACCAATTTCAAAACCCCCTTATCGAATGGCTCAAATTGAACATTTAGAGTTGAAGGAGTAATTGAAAGATTTATTACTGAAAGGTTTCATTCGACCTAGCACATCACCATGGGTTTCTCCTGTTTTATTTGTTAAAAAGAAAGATGGTTCAATGAGACTTTGCGTTGATTATAGAGCCTTGAATAACATCACTGTTAAGAAAAATATCCATTGCCTCATATCGATGATTTGTTTGATCAGCTCCACGGAGCTCAGTATTTTTCAAATATTGACATGAGATCGGGGTAATATTAGATGAAGGTAAAGGAATCAGATATTCTGATGACCGTGTTTCGCATATGATATGGCCATTATTAATTTGTAGTAATGCCTTTTGGGATAACCAATGCACCTACTGTATTCATGGCCTTTATGAATAGAATTTTCCATGAGTTCTTGGATAATTTTGGGGTTGTTTTCATTGATGATATTTTGGTATTTTATAAAAGTAAAGAGGATCATGAAATACATTTGAGGGTTATTTTTAAACCTTAAAAGAAAAAAATTGTATGGGAAATTCAGAAAGTGTGAGTTTTGGTTGCAAAAAATTTCTTTCCTTGTTCACATTGTTTCTAAATATGGGATAACTGTTGATCCTGCAAGAACAAAGGTAGTGGAAGAATGACCAAGACCAACAAAATGTAATAGAGATTCGTAGTTTTCTTGGTTTGTCAGGATATTACCGAATATTTTTTAGAAATTTTTCATGGTTATCTAGTACAATGACCAAGCTAACTCAGAAGGGTGTTAAGTCTATCTGGAAAAAATAATGTGATGATTGTTTTAAGGAATTGAAAAGAAGATTATTTAATGCTCCAGTTTTGGCACTACTGTCCCAGAATGGGGAGTTTGTTATCTTTAGTGATGCTTCATTGAAAGGACTTGGTTACGTCCCAATGCAGAATTATCAGGTAATTTCTTATGCATCACGTTAGTTGAAAACACTTGAGGTAAATTACCCGACACATGATTTGGAATTAGCTGTTGTTTTTTTCATTTTAAAAATATGGATGAATCATTTGTTTGGTGTAAAGTGTGAAATATATACTGATCACAAAATTTTAATGTATATATTCACTCAGAAAGAATTGAATATGGGATAGAGGAGATGGCTAGAATTAATCAAGGATTATTATTGTACCATCTGGGAAAATCAAATAAAGTGGTTGGTGCTTTGATTCGAAAAAGTAATGCATCATTAACCATGTTACATTTAGAACATGATACTTTGATTTAGGATTTGCTGAACTTTGGCATAGAAGTTGTTTGTGTAGGATGTTCTTCTTTTTTGTTTCAGGTATTAGTGAAATCTTCTCTATCAGACAGAATTAAGAAATCACAGAAGCAAGATAGTGAGTTGCAGAAAAAGGTAGGGTTGGTTCAGAAGGGTAAGTTGCCTAAATTAAACATTGATAATGATTGGGTTTTGTGATTTGGGAAGAGGTTTTGCGTGCCTTGTGATTCACGGTTGAAGAGAGAGTTGTTATGTGAAGCTCATAGTTCTCCGTTTTCAGTTCATCCAGGCAGTACTAAAATGTATAGATATCTTCAGGAGTATCACTAGTTGGACAGAATGAAATGAGATATTACTGATTTTACTGTTAAGTGATTGACTTGTCAATAGGTTAATTCAGAGTGGTAGTTACTGAAAGTGATTCTCCAGCCTTTTCTAGTGCCAAAGTGGAAATTGGAGAATATATCCATGGACTTCATTGTGGGATTGCCGAAGACACCTCGAGGTAATAATGCGATCTGGGTTATTGTCGATCGCTTTACTAAATCTTCTCACTTCCTTGCAATATAAAATACTTTTTCCCTAGATCAACTTTCCTGTTTGTATCTTAAAGAGAGAGCCAGGTTACATGGAGTTCCTCTCTCCATTGTATCTGACCGTGATCTCAGGTTCACTTCTAACTTTTGGAAAGGCCTTCAGAAGTCGTTGGTTACTGAATTAAATTTTAGTATATCTTTTCATACTCAATCAGATAGGAAGTAAGATTGAACAATTCATACTTTGGAGGATATGATACGTTCTTGTTCGATGGATTATTAGGGAAGTTGAGACCAACTTCTTTCTTTGGTTGAGTTTTCTTATAATAACAGTTTTCATTCTAGAATACAGATGGCTCCATTTGAGGCATTATATGGGAAGCGGTGTCGAACTCCAGCTTTCAGGGATGAAGCGGGTGAATGGAAGTTGATGGGACCAGAATTGGTAGAAGAGTTAGTAGAAAAAGTTTAGCTGATACAGAAACACATGAGAATAGCTCAGAGCAGGCAGAAAAGTTTTGCGGACAATAGGAGGAAGGATCTCTCTTTTGAGGTAGGCGATCATGTTTTTCTCAAAGTATCACCAGGGAAAAGAGTGATGCGATTTGGCAAGAAATGAAAGCTGAGTCCAAGTTTCATTGGACAATATAAAATTCTGGAGAGAGTTTTATCAGTTTCATACCTAGTGGATTTACCTCTAGGTTTATCTTAGGTACACAATATTTTTAATGTTTCAATGTTAAGGAAGTACATGCCAGATCCATCTCATGTTTTGAGTCCAGAGGTAATTCAGCTGGAAGAGAATCTATCTTATGAGAAAAAACTGGTCCAGATTCTTGACCACAGGGAGAAAGTGTTGCGGAATAAGGTGATTCATCAAGTAATGTTTTTGTGGAAAAACCACATGATTGGAGAGGGAACATGGGAATCTGAAAATGCAAGGAGGGATAAATTCCCCCACTTATTCGATAAGTAAATAAACTACGTGGATGAATTTTTTTAAAGGGGGTAAGGATGTAACATCCCAAATAATATATGAATAATATATTTTTGTATCTATGTATATTTATGAATTAGATAGTGTTTTAATTAATTAAAATGATATTAAATCCAATCTTCAGCATAGAACTCTCTAATATTTGTTAAGGATTGTTTTACTGCCTTTTGATGGTGAACCATTTTTAAATCTATATTTTGACAATTTTATAAGCTCTATTTGTCAAAATATACTTATTCATTAGGATTGGGACATTAAAATTTACTTTGGATAAATTTTTGGTATTTTTTTGACGATGTTCATTTTTAACGAATAGTGAAAAATACTGCATTTTACATCAAAACTGCTTTTTCATCTAATTTAATTACATGGTTATATTATCTTTTTAATGGGTATTAAATTTTAATTAGAATTTATTTTTACCATTTAATCCAATATTGGTCATTATAATTAATTTAACTTTGGAATTGGGCATAAACAAGTTCCAAACGTTTCATAGATATTGTTTTAAAAAACCCTCTATTTGTTTTGACAGCGGTAATTATTTTTAAATTAATTATTGCAATTTCTTTGTTTGGAATTTGTTAAAATGGATTCCATTTTGGAATAATATTTTCCAAATTATGTAATTAAGACTCTTTTTTTTGGACATTATGAATAGTAACGACAATTATTATCTTTAATTATCTTGATTAATTAGTAATCTGGTAGTTAATGATAATAAAATAATATCATATAATAACTAATGACCCCAACAAGTGTCCTAATGATAATGGTTGTGTCATACCCGACCATGGGATGCCTTGTTCCAAAATTTGGGACCCCATGGAATCAATTTTGGGTGAAAGTGACACTTTATCTTTTTATTTTTAAAGAAAAGAGAATATCACTAAAGAATGTATCACCAGAGTAAAACATTTTTAATTTTTCCTACATAAATGATATCCTAGACTATAAATAGTCCTTCTAAATCTAAAAATATTTCCTACATCATATTATTTGTTTTATAATTTTTATACATTAAATAAATGAAATTATTTATGAAATCATGACGATGTAGTGATTACCTCCTTAATGAACGATTTAAATAAAATCAAAAGATAATGTAAAATATAAGACTTATACTTGTAAAAGGCCAATTTTATGAGTATATTTTGAACCCTTATCTCATTATCCTCTAAATATATCAACCTGGGACCTTTAAAATCTGAAACTCATTTTAATATAAAGTAACATTTTATAACTTTCAAAGAGTGTCCCTCCTTTCCTCTTCTAAAAGGCCCCCACCTCTACCTCCCTAAACACACCTCTCAAGCCATTGGCTCAGCCAAAATATTCTCATTTCATCTCTACACATCCTGATATTCATCCTAGAAGCCTTACCTTAGGAAGAAATCTCTTCAAGAAACACATTTGGTTCAAACCAATAGGAGTTACCCGATTTAAAAGTAAAGACTTCTCTAATGTTCTTTTCTTTTATTTTGCTTCTCCAACCCCATAAACACTTTTTATTCCTTTATTTTGTAACAAAACAAGTAGCTTCAATATACTAGTATGTTGTTATGAGAAGGATTCTTTCTACACTTACACACACCTCCGTATAATGGTTAAATAACATAATGTTTCTGTAGATGGTGAATTTATGCCCCACGAAATGATGATTGTTCAATCTTATTTTAACAACTTTCATGGTGGCCATTAAGATGTCACTCTATTTATATATGATATATATTATGTTTATGATTTCCTTATGCTTCTGTATTTTTCATTTCTGTAATACCTTTATGGTTTCCATTATGGGTAAACACGATATCATCATTTTAGGAAGTGCGGACTTCCACCCCCTCAAAGTGATTTGATTCGTTAATGCCATATGTGGGACGTATAACGGATGGAGTTAATGATATTATATATGAGATTATACTGGAATTATAGTATACCTTTATATCATTATGATTCCATTCCATTAAATAAGAAATAGAAATGGAAGTTGTGTCCATGCGTAAGTACGGCTTACCATCTCCATGAAGGGTGCATTTCAATTCTTACCTCTAATTGTTATGTAATATTATAAATGCATGTATATAATGGATATATATTGTGTATATGATATAAAAATCATGAATTTAATTCTAGATATAATGGATATCTTACCACATCAACAACTTGTAATTATAAGGAGTTTATTTTTTGACTCAAGTACAAATGATTGACAAAACGACTGTTATTAACATAAATAATTACATAGTGTTCATAACATGGTAATAAGTGATATAAAAGGAATAATGAACTTGAAAAAGGTTATTATGAAAGTTGAAATTAACTAAAGTTTATTATTCAGGAGATGAAATAATGATCGATTCAAGTCGGACACAAGGTATGGGACTTCTTCTAAATCTCTTTTCATTGAGGCATATTTTGTTTTATACACAACTTTATTTTATACGGTATATAAACCGCTTTGAATATTATATTTATTCAAAAGGAATATTTTTTATAACAATAATTTTACTAAATGACAAAAGGGAATGTTTTGTTGTACGTATGTGGCGACAATGACTTCTCTGCCACCGTGACCATTATTTGAGTTTCGGCTTCCTATACATGCCATAACTTTTTTTAAATGAAAAATAAATACAATGTTTTAATTTTCTTCTATTTTGTCATTAAAAATGGTTTTGATAATGTTTTTATTATTTCAATGTGGTATTGATATATTGTGATTGAAATGTGGAAATGTTATGTTTACTTTATGAATGTTTTATGTGATACAATTATGTTATGGTTCTTGGGCCTTGTTTATGAAGACGGGTGGTTCTGGGAAAAACTTAGGGTGTGTGAGCCCGATATAGCTCTCCAATGCATTGGGTAATGCGAAGGGGTTAAACGTTATGGTTTATCCAAATAGATTTAGGGAATATATTGTGATGGGTATTCCAAACGTAACCATAAGGGTTACTCCCTACGTAAGAATGTTATGAATGCCTCATGTTACCTTTATGTCTTAGGATTTTTAGGATTTAGTCACGATTTTAGGAGGTATGTTAATATGATTCTGTTTTATGAGTAAAGAATGATTTCATACATGGATTAATGTTTTCATTTCGTACTTTTATATCCATTACTGAGCTTTTTATGCTCATCCCATGTTTTTGAAATGTTTTTCACAGGTCAAGGGAAAGGTACTTGATGTGATGATAGTGTCATGGTAGTGTCAAGAAAGAATCCATGTTTTATTTTAAATATGTTTCCATTGATGGAAAAAATGAGTACTATATTTTATGTAACCACTTTGTTTAAATGTGGAATGTAATGTATGATTTATGATCTAATTCTCTAAAACTCTAAACCTGAAAAGATCCTCAATGTGTATTCTTGAAATCTCAAAAGATTAAGTAATGTTAAATGATGGGGCCTTATATTGTGTTCTCCTAGCTGTACCGTAATCAATTTATGTGTTTGACCACATTCGGATACTCCTGGAAAAAATCTAATGCATCCACAAGGTCCAGTTGACAATGAACACGAGTTGGAAGAGAGAACACAGTGAACACCCAAAGCAACGAACATCGGCCTCGTTTGTTTGGACATTTTTCATTGTGTTAAAAATTAAAGGGTAGATGTTTAGATAATAAACACGATAAAAACACCTCATTAAATCCCCATAATTCAAAATCCCATTCCCGTAAGGAAGTTTGATCTCCGGGTCAATTTTGTAGTTAAATTAAAACTATCATGATATTTTTTACACACATAAACATGATTTATTACATAAATGTGCAATTAAGAAAACATTGAGGATTAATAGGTATAGTTTCTTTTAAAATGGGTAACATTACATTACATCATATAACATAAAACACATCATCGTTATTGAAAACTTCTTTTACATGACCAAACCATTCCATGGTACTTATTATTTCATGGGTAAATTAGAGGACATACATAAGAAAAGGGTGAGGTATAATTCCACATATGGGAGTAAAACAGGAAAAACATGAAGAATATAGTAAATTTTAGGAAATAATAATATCAATGGATCTCAATAGAAACATCGACATGAAGGCCTGATATAGCATTGTTATTATAACATGGAATTGTGGAAACAATATTTAACATGATATTAGCTTAAGCAAAGGATCATTGCACATAGAACATGACTAAACCCTCATTTAAATTTAATTAGAATGGGTAAAATCTTATTGCAATTTAATTATCTTGAGTAATCCCTCATTACACATGATGTATCATGATACTAATGTTTGCCGGATGCATTAGAGAATTATTTGGGAACACTTTATAAACATTTCACTTCATTCATAAGTGTACCACTTGGATCATATAACATGGAATCATACAACATCATAATTTATTAAATGGTAAAGGAATTTTCAATAAATACACAAAAATATATAATCAACATGTATATGTTAATAGTGGTTAATGTAACAACCCTATATTTTATGAAAAGTATTTCGTTTAATTTATTTGATGTCATATGTTTTATTCTACAACAAGATTATCTTGTGCTATACGCAACAACATATTAGCTTTCAGTATACGCAACACTATTCTTAGATTGTATTACACACAATTTCAAGTTCGTTTGATAATAGTCATTCTATGAAACATTGAGTATATATATATATATATTCAATGTATAAATGAAAAATGTTTGGATTATGTTATAAAGGAACAAAAAAGAAGTCTTTCACAACCTGCAACCCTAACTTGGATTGCATTACACGCAATCGCGACCTTCCTCGATAGCGTGTGTTGTACGTAATACCAGGTTTCATTAAATGACGATATATTCTTATAATATTATTATGGACTAGCAGTTATGAATATTATTAACTAAATTTTGAATTTTATGACTTTATTATTCATCTTATAAATTTTCTAAAACATTTTATGTGAATAAAATAATTTTTTCGGGTAAGAAAATTATTTTTCAAAAAATGCAGTTTTGCCGCCTTTTGATGGAACACCCACATTAAATATAGTTTTTGACATGTTTATAAGTTAAATTTTACAAAATAAACTTCTTATTTTGAATCAGGATATAAAAATTTACATTGGATAAAGTTTTGATATTTTTCTGATAACTTTCATATTATAATGAATAGTAAAAACATGCTATATTTTAATTAAAAACAACTTTTTGCAACGTAATAATTTATATGGTTAAATTATAATATTGAATGGTTTTAAAGTATAAATATAATATATTTTTACCATTTAATATAATTTATGTCATTAGCATTGAATTTACCTTGAATTCGTAGGTTAAATGAATTCAATCTTTTGCATTGTTTTAAACAAAAACTCGTTTTCTTTCGACAACAGGATTAATTTTAATTTAATTTCTGAAACTATTTTGTATTGAATTTGGAAAAATGGATTCCATACTTGGAATCACTGGGTTAAAATTATGTTAATAAGTTAATTTTTATTGTTGGGCATTATGAATAGTAACTACAGTAAATTTTTTTTACCTTAGTTAAAGGTAAATATGGTAATTAAGGGTAAATATAAGATTATAAAATTACCCTAACAACTATAAAAATCTTATTGGATGACTAAAAGTCGACCCATATCACCTAGGGGTTGGATTAGATTCATTTAATGGAATTTGTTCCATGAAAATAATTTAATTATTATTAAAACCAAAGAAAGTGACAACATGTCACTTTCTTAAATATTATAAGTATAATAATTTTAATTTAGTGATAAACTTAATGAAACTTCGGATATAAATAGTCTCTATAAAGATAATAAAATTATCCATGTCATATGAATTTATTTAGAATTTTTAGGGATTAAATAATTATCATTAAAGGTGACATAATATGAATGCTGAAATTATTTTATTAATAGAAATATCAAATAAATGGTTTTAAAAATATTAAAATAAATATTATATGAACTATTTAATGTGCTCCAATAATTTTCTAGATAAATATGACATGTTATGAACCTATTAAATCTTTAATTTCGAACATATATTTTGTATATTCATTATTTAAATTCTAATAAATGAATAATGTCAAAATTGACACTTGTTATTTTTTAAAAATAACATATTATAAAATTGTTTAAAAATCACAAAAATATTTAAAAATAATAAATTAAAATTTATATGGTCTACAATGTCATAAAGTGTCAAATTATGGAAAATTCACAACACATATGTTATTATTTATAATAATTTATAATTTAGAATATTATTACCACAAATAAAATTGATAAATAAGGATAAATCAAGTTGATAATGTTTAAAATAAATTCCTAAAATATCTAAATTTTATTATTTGATGAGATTACAACCCTATATCATCTATTATTCGGATATGAGTCATTTTGGAAGATTTTATGTGGGTTTTAGATTTAATATAAACTAATATTTTTTACATTTCCAAAGGTGCCCCTCTCATCCCTTATAAAAGTGCACTTACTCCCTATCTTCCTCACACCACTTTGAGCCTTCAAGCTTGGAAAACCCCTACAAAATTATATTCTCCACTTCCCTAGAAATATTCTAGAGGTCCTGGTATTCTTCAAAGACCAATTTTAGTGCCCTAAGAGAAAGTTAAAAAGAGGCACTTCGAGAAAGAGGTAATACCTTCTACTATTTTCTTCAAGTTCCATTCTTCTTCTACTCCCTATTCTTTAGTTGTTTCGTTATGAAGTAATAAAATCATTATCCCTCATATACAGACATGTTATTATATGAAAAAACCCTATTTCACCTTCTATCCATCCTAAGGAAAACGAAATCACCACGCGTGCATACTTACAGAATATCGTCTCCACGCCGTGGTGTAATCTGTTTTTCCACCAACACCTTACATGGATGGGTATAATGGTGTAAAGAATAACTATATATGGTTATTATAACATCATACTGATTCTGATATATTATACCATCCACTCCAATTCTATTCAATAATTATGGGAATGATATCATTTCTCGTGCGTACGTACGGACTACCGTCTCCACGACACGACGAGATTCATTCTCCATGTTAACCATACATGAATGATGAAAGAGTTTATATAATTAATAATAATGGAATATATAAAATAATAATGATACTTTATTTATGTATATATATATTTATTTCATCTATTTAGTTTCATTCTATTCAATAAGGAAACGAAAACAGCGTTCATGCGTACGTACGGCCTACCATCTCCATGAATGGTGTATTTCATTCCATTTATTGATCTATCATATATATATATATATATGTATATGTTGAATATATATTACATATAAATCATGTTTTACATTCTGGAATTAAGTAAATCAAGATATAAGTAATAATATCAAGAACAAAAAGTCCAAACATGTACGACAAATAAAATAATTTTACCAAAAACGCTACTTTAACATGGAACATACAAAAGGACGGGTAATGTAAAGTCATAAGTGAACCATATATGATATCATAACAATTAATATGACTATTTAATAAGTCAATGAAATTATTTAAATCATTATATAGGAGGTTCATATCCATACGAAGAATATCGGACCAAATGTAAGGGATAAATTTTCCAATCTCGTTTTTATCCAAGATTGTTTATTCGTAATTATTTACTGAGGTTATTGTTATCATCCATGTCCATGTTTTATAAAAGTGTCCTTATGTATTTTAAAAGTCCTTTTTACCCATTTTTGACTTTTACTACATGGTATGTATGGAATCTTTCTTTTACGATGTACTTTTTGACTTTTCCGACAAAAGTGCGAGAAGATTGTTTTTTTAACTTATACGGAACGAACATATTTTTACGGTTTTATAAAGCCTTCTTTTCATGAAGATTAATCAAAAATATTTCATGACTATTTCCAACAAAATCTCATTCTTTTAAAATTTCCTGACGTTTTTTGAAAAGAAATTGATTTTGAAGAAGAAAGGATATTTTCCTCAAGAATTCATTTCAAGTGTTTTATCAAAATCATTTTTCCATCTAAGATAACATTATTTCATATGTGTATGTTTCAAGTATAATGTCTTTATCATTTACATGGTTTCACTTTTATTATTATAAAATGATATCCATTACTTTTATAATGGATTATGTGATGATGGAATGATGTTTAAGAATCCCATTTTATTCGTTGGGTTATTATGAATGATGTATGTTTATTTTGTGGCACAAGTAAGAATGATTTCATTATGATATTGGTGGGACCTATATCTCCCTCTAATTAATTTGGTAATGATTTATATCTCATGAGATAGACATGACTGGAATAGTAAGTTAATTCGGTTCAGTGTTACAGGACTGAAACGAGGAGTGAACTCGATTCAGAAAGGGACTTTGTCCAATATGATGGTCTTGGCAGCAATGTCTTGGCTACTATGGAAATCATGACATGTGCTGAATGGTTTCCATAATTAAATGTTTTATTCCCATTATATTTTATCATGATTTATGTTCCATTATGATATATTCCTTACGTACTTCCATGATTTATGTCTTTGCTAAAGATTATGATGTTTAAATTTCATGTTCAAGTTTTTGCTATCAGTTGTTTATGGATTGTTTTATGTTCACTATGTTTGCCCTTACTGAGTATTTTAGTTCACCCTTTTTATGTTTTATTTTCCCCTAGATATAAGGAATGTTTTTAGGTAAAATAATGGAAGATATTTATGGGAGATGTTGAGGATCTTTCACCAAGATTCGAAGATTATGTTCCAAGTTTCCAAAGACACTAAACTATTATGGTCCTTGTGTGTCTGTTTTCATTATGTATTAAGTATTCCACAAAAGTAATGTATTTTCCATGTACTTCAAGCTTCAGGCTTCTGCAGTTGGTATTAGAGGAATGTTTTAGTTAACCTTTGGAAACTAGGATGCGAAAACGTTAGTGAGATCCCTAGAGATATTTCTAAGGTATGTATGGGGATGTCCCTAAGGATAAGTATACGTATAGGATATAGTCCTAGAACTACAGTAACGATATTAGAATTTAACCTAAGATGTTAGATATTGAGGGTACTCCCCCTTTACTATGTTGTTTTCCCTAGCATGATTTTTTCCTCTCACACAATTCTTTTTGGGTTTTAGAAAATGGCTGGAAACAGGAAGATTCACGATAATGGAGGATATGTCAGACAATGGAATGATATTCTTCATGAGCAACCAAATGAAACAGGATTTGGAAGTCCAAACATCGTTATTATGCCTAATTAGAAATCTCATAATATGATAAATAATCTCAACTTTGGTAAGTTTCCTAACACAGATAATAAGAGAAAGATAGAGTTTCATGGTGATCATAGAGGAAAGAAAGTTCAATTTCCCTCATGTAAATCATGTGGGAAGAGGCATCGGGGAGATTGTTTCAAAGGAACTGGAAGATGCTCTGGGTGTGGAAAAGATGGACACAAAGCCAGTAAGTGCAAAGGAAAAGGTTCATTTAACACCATGGACAAGGATAATGGTATTTCTACGACATCAACAATAATTATATGTTTTAAATGTGGAATGTATGGGCATTATGAAAACCAATACCCTAAGGGAAAATCTCATGAAGAGAATCAACATGGTCATATGAGTTGTATTTAGGTGGATGATGATGAAGAGACTACAAATGAAATATGAGATGAAAGAATTGATGAAGCTCAGTCAGTGGTTTAAGTAGTTAGTGGGATGATTGTATTTTTATAAAGAATAATGTATGGTACTATGGAATAAAGAATCATCTAAGGATTGTTACAGTATTGTTTTTCCTAAAGTATTTGAAAGTATATGTTGAATGGTACTGGTAACCATGGAAGGTTATTCAGATTTTTTTGGAAAGTAGATGATATTTGCATAATTAAGGGATAAGAAGATAATGAGACGTTTGATTGTATTTATGAGCTCATGACTGATATAAGGACTAATTGATATTATGGTTTGATTATATAGATTTTTTCGGGATTTTGGTATGTGTAAAGAGTTACCTTTTGACAATATTCATATTTTCACTAAGGTTCTATGGTAATTTATGTTTCAAGAGAATATATGACTAAGGTATTCATGTGTTTGGAATACAACCAACAAGATATATCTTATAATATATGTGGGATAGATTCTTGTATTCACAGTCTTGGTAGATAACCTTTCTAGTAATTATTTTCTTTATACTATGAGCCTGGACCGAAGTATTTTAGATAAGCCTAAAGATTGGAATGGATTATGTTGGAAATAAGTTAGTATTGTTTAATGATATAACAATTTTTTGATATTATTGATGGGATGTTATAGTAATGTAGTTTTAGAAAAATTACAACCTGCATGATAGGCGACAGCCCATTGCGTCGGGCAATGTTGTGGGAATCGAACCCACAACCAAAGTGTGACAGGCCTTTATCGCCTACCACTGGCCTATAGGAAGTCCCTAGTTAGTAGAAACTAGTTTTATTTTATTAAGCGGTATGATATATGAAGTATAAGTCCATTTTTGGAACCATATATGATTAATCTCACCATAAGACGGACTTATAAATTTTGTTAACCTTTTGTTTGAAATAGATGGAATGACCCATCATTCTATCACATGATAGGCTAACGCTTCACGAATAACAAATTCAACTTCATTTCATTAATAGATGATGTGGAAATTGTTCAACTCACGAACAACAGTGAGGTTGTACCAAAATAATGTAAGTATTACTTTTAATTCATCAACATTAGGGAAATGATCTTGAAAACCAAAAATGTTGTCCTAGTGCCCTTATATCCGATTAATCAGATTGTACCTTAGATCATCAAAAATTTATTGATTTGTGATTGTTGGATTTTTCAAATCCACGTCCTCTACCACTCTCTATCAGAACATAATGGTTAGATTTTCTTCCATATCTATATTTTCACCTATTTTATCTTGTGTGGAAACCCAGTGATTAGTTAATTTGGGTAACCGTTATGTTTCATACATTAGTTTTTAAAGTTATGTTTTGGTATTTAATTTTACAATGTGGTTTTCAATTAAAGAAACTTTCAAGTAGAAAATCATGTATAACCCCGACGAATTTCGAGGGCGAAATTCCTTTTAAGGGGGGTAGAATGTAACAACCTGATATTTTATGATAAGTATTATTTTTAATTTATTTGATGTCATGTGTTTTGTGCTACAACAAGATTATCATGTGCTATATGCAACACTATATTAGCTTGCAGTATACGCAACACTATTCTTATATTGTGTTACACACAATTTGATGTTCATTTGATAATAGTCATTCTATGAGACATTGAGTATATATATATATATATTCAATGCATAAATGAAAAATGGTTGGATTCTGTTATAATGAAACAATAAAGGAGTCTTGCACAACAAGAAACCCTAACTTGGCTTGCATTACACGCAATCACAACCTTTCATGATAGCGTGTGTTGTACGCAGTACCAGGTATCACTAAACGAAGATATATTGTTATAATATTATTATGGACTATCCATTATAAATATAATTAACTAAATTTTGAATTTTATAACTTTATTGTTCATCTTATAAATTGTATAAAACATTTTATGTGAACAAAATAAATTTTTCTGGTAAGAAAAGTATTTTTCTAAAAATGCAGTTTTGCCTCCTTTTGATGGCGCACCCACATAAAATCTAGTTTTTGACATGTTTATAAGTTCAATTTTACAAAATAAACTTATTATTTTGAATCAGGATATAAAAATTTACATTGGATAATGTTTTGATATTTTTCCGATAACTTTCATATTTTAATGAATAGTAAAAACATGCTATATTTTAATTAAAAACAACTTTTTTATCGTAATATTTTATATGGTTAAATTATAATATAGAATGATTTTAAAGTATAAGTAGAATATATTTTTACCATTTAATATAATTTATGTCATTATCATTGATTTTACCTTGAATTCGTAGGTTAAATAAATTCAATCTTTTGCAATGTTTTAAACAAAAACCCGTTTTCTTTCGACAACGAGATAAATTTTAATTTAATTTCTGCAGCTTTTGTGTATTGGATTTGGAAAAATTGATTCCATATTTGGAATCAGTGGGTCCAAATTATGTTAATAAACTACTCTTTATTTTTGGACATTATGAATAGTAAAAACGGTAAATTTCATTTGCCATAGTTAAAGGTCAATCGGGTAATTAAGGGTAAATATAAGATTATAAAATTACTGTAACAACTGTAAAAATCCTTTTGGATGACTAAAAGTCGACCCATATCACCTAAGGGTCAGATTATATTCATTTAATGGACTTTTACCCATGAAAATAATTTACTTATTATTAAAACCAATGAAAGTGACAACATGTCAATTTCTTAAATCTTATAAGTATAATAATTTTAATTTAGTGATAAACTTAATAAAACTTCAGATATAAACAGTCTCCAGAAAGCTAATAAAATTATATACATCATATGAATTTATTTAGAATTTTTAGAGATTAAATAATTATCATTAAAGGTGACATAATAGGGATGTTGAAATTATTTTATTAATAGAAATATTATATAAATGGTTTTAAAAATATTAAAATAAATATTATATGAACAATTTAATGTTCTACACTAATTTTATAGATACATATGACATGTTATTAATATATTAAATCTTTTATTTTGAACATATCTTCTGTATATTGTTTATTTAAATTCAAGTAAATGAATAATGTCAAAAATGACACTATTGTTATTTTATGAAAATAACATATTATAAAATTGATTAAAAATCACAAAAATATTTAAAAATTATGAATTAAAATTTTTATGGTCGAAACTGTCATGGAATTTCAAATTATGGAAAATTCACCACACATATGTAATTATTTATAATAATTTAAAATTTACAATGTTATTATCACAAATAAAATTAAATTGATAAATAATGATAAATCAAGTTGATAATGTTTAAAATAAATTCATAACATGTATAAATTTTATTGGATGATTCTATTACAACCATATCTCATATAATCTTAGGATATGAGTCATTTTGGAAGTTTTTATGTGGGTTTGGGATTTAATATAAACTAATATTTTTTATATTTTCAAAGGTGCCTCTCTCCTCCCTTATAAAAGGGCACCTCCTCCCTCTCTTCCTCACACCACATTGTGCCTTCATGCTCGGAAAACCCCTGCCAAATTCTCTTCTCCACTTCCCTAGAAACATCCTAGAGGTCTTGGAATTCTTCAAAGACCAATTTTAGTGCCCTAAGAGAAAGTTAAAAGGAGGCACTTCAAGAAAGAGGTAATACCTTCTACTGTTTTCTTCAAGTTCCACTCTTCTTCTACTCCCTCTTCTTTATTTTTTTCATTATGATGTAATAACATCATTATCCCTCATATAATGATATTTTATTATATTAAACAACCCTATTTCACCTTCTATCCATCCTAAGGAAAACGAAATCACCACGCATGCGAACGTATGGAATACAGTCTCCACGCCGTGGTGTAATCTGTTTTTCCACCAACAAATTACATGGATGGGTATAATAGTGTAAATAATAACTATATACGGTTATTATAACATCATACTTATTCTAATATATTATACTATCTACTCCAATTCTATTCAATAATTATGGGAACGATATCATCGCTCGTGCGTACGTACGGACTATCGTCTCCACGACGCGATGAGATTCATTCTCCATGTTATCCATACAAGAATGATCATAGAGTTTACATAATTAATAATATTTAAATATATGAAATAATTATTATACTGGATTTATATATATATATATGTCATCTATTTCATTTCATTCAATTCAATAAGGAAACAAAAACAGCGTTCATGCGTAGGTACAGCCTACCGTCTCCATGAACGGTGTATTTCATTCCATTTATCGATCTATCATATATATATATATGTATATTCTGAATATATATTACATATAAATCATGATTTACATTCTGGAAGTAATTAAATCAAGATATAATTAATAATAATATCAATAACAACAATTCCAAACACGTACGATAAATAAAATGATTTTACCCAAAACGCTGCTTTAACATGGAACGTACAAAAAAACGGGTAATATAAAGTCATAAGTGAACCATAAATGATATCATAATAATGAATATTATAATTTAATAAGTCAATTAAATTATTTAAATCATTATACAGGAGGTTCAGATCCATACGTAGAATATCAGACCTAAGGTAAGGGATAACTTTTCCAATCTCATATTTATCCGACATTGTTTATTCGTAAGTATTTACTGGGGTTATTGTTATCATCCATGTCCATGTTTTATAAAAGTTTCCTTATATATGTTTAAAGTCCTTTTTACCCATTTTTTACTTTTACTACATGGTATGTATGGAATCATTCTTTTAAGAGGTACATTTTGACTTTTCAGAAAAAAGTTCAAGAAGAATTTTTTTTAACTTATACGGCACGAATGGATTTTTACGGTTTTATAAAGCCTTATTTTAATAAATATTCCTCCAAAATATTTCATGGCTATTTCCAACAAAATCTAATTCTTTTAAAATTGCATGACGTTTTGTGAAAAGAAATTGATTTTGAAGAAGAAAGGATATTTTCCTCAAGAATTCATTTCAAGTGTTTTATCAAAACCATTTTTCCATCTAAGATGACATTATTTCATATGTGTATGTTTCAAGTATAATGTCTCTATGATTTACATGGTTTCACTTTTATTATTATGAAATGATATCCATTACTTTTATAATGGGTTATGTGATGATGGGATGATGTTTATGAAACCCATTTTATTCTTTGGGTTATTATAAATGATGTATGTTTATTTTGTGTCACAAGTAAGAATGATTTCATTATGAGATGGGTGTGAACTATATATACCTCTAATTCATTGGGTAAATATTTATATCTCATGATATATACATAGCTGGAATAGTATGTAAATCCAGTTCAGTGTTACTGGACTGAAATGAGGAGTGAACTCGATTCAGAAAGGGACTTTGTCCACTAAGATGGTCTTGGCAGCAATGCCTTGGCTAATATGGAAATCATGAAATGTGATGAATGGTTTCCACAATTACATTTTTATTCCCATTATATTTTATCGTGATTTATGTTCCATTATGATATATTCCTTACGCACTTCCATGATGTATGTCTTTTCTCAAGATTTTGAGATTTAAATTTCGTGTTCATGTTTTTGCTTTCAAATTTTTCTGGATTGTTTTATGTTCACTGTGTTTTCCCTTCCTGAGAATTTGAGCTCAACCTTTTTATTTTTTCTTTTCCCCTGGATATATAGAAAGGTTTTGGGTAATAAGAAAAATAGAATATCTTTATGGGATATGTTGAGGATCTTTCACCAAGATTAGAAGATTATATTCCAAGTTTCCAAAGACACTAAACTATTACGGTCCTTATGTGTCTATTTTCATTATGTATAAAGTATTCCACCAATGTAATGTATTTTCCATGTACGTCAATCTTCGGGTCTCTACAATTAATATCGTTGATAGATAAATGTGTCTAGTATTCACTTACATGATGATTTTGACAGAGGAAATATAGGCAGGATAACGACGTCAAATAGAAATTGTAAAATGAGTTAATAAGTTATAAAGGGGTATATAATAATTTATTAATGATATGGACAGTAACTAGCTCATGGAACATAATATCCCAACATATTTAATAGAATTTAGATGCATAATATAAACTAATTTCTTGAAAGTAAATGAGAAAAGTGAAAATGTTAATTAAATTTTGGCATTTTAATGGTTTTACGTTGGAGGAATTAATGAGAAAGAAAAATATATATAATCATTAAAACATAAATAGGGTATCATTGGGTATGTATGAAATAATGTATAAAACTTTTTAAAATTGAGAAAAAAAATTTATAACAACATAATTAAATATGGATAAAAATGAGAGAGGAAGAAATCCCTTACAATGAAGTTTGATCCCAAATGCTTGGGAGAGCTTGAGAGAGGATTCTTTGAGCTTGGGGAGCCTTAGAAGGATTCTAGAGAGAGGAGGGAAGTGTTTAGGTGAGCTCTACATGTTTTTGAGTAAAGAGGAATGAGATATTGAGCTGGTTTTTTGTAGTTGATGTAATGAACAATGGGTTGAATGTCGAACAAAGAGTTCCTAACCTCTGTCATAGTAGCAGGTTTTTCATGTCATCACATAATGGCTAGGTTCCCTTCTATTCCAAACCTATTTCATTTCATTTTCCCATTCAGGAAATTTGGGGGGTGCCTATTTCCACACCTTTGGAATATGGGGTGTTGGAATTTCAAAGGACCATTGGATTTATCCATCAGACCACCATAATTAATGTCCACCTTAGGCTTCAAATCCCCACGATACCACTGATATTATCTAATCTGCATTTTGACTTTTATGTTTCATCAAAAAAATTCCTCATATTTATAGATATAATGGATTGCTAGGGATTCTTGGAGGCTATGTTTTTTCCCACCAATGAAGTGGTCAACCTTGCATTCAGGGGTAATGAAAAGGAAATAAGAATATCCTAAAAGCCTTTTGAAGTTTTCCTCATACTCTATGATTGTTTTTCTGCCATTTTTTCTTGAGATCAAGGAAGTACCTTTTAATCTTATTTCAGAAGGTGTGAGGAAAATATTTATCAAAAAACATCTTCCAAAAATCATTCCATTCCAATGCCTCGATCTCTTACTCAGACTTAATAAGTTTTATTAATGTCCACCATTGATAACCATCTCCATCCAGATGATAATAAGCTAGAATAACCTTCTATTATTCAGAACAATAATGGATATAGAAGATAATTTCAATGGAATAGATATATTGTTTGGTGATTGAGGGATCAGATCATACATTAATAGTAGGGGGCCTTTATCTCATGATGATCTAGATTACAATATGTTCATTCATGGGGGGTGGGGGTGAACATTCCTATTGAACCACATTTCTTTCCAAAACATTAGTTAAATAAAATAGAATTGTGACAATATTTTTGATTCCCACTCCCATCAAATTTGGCATATCATTAGAAAAATCATCACACTGATCATCACATAAGTTGTCACCCATAGTCCTCTAATTACTAGGTAATGGCTAGAATAAAAAAAATATCAGGGGTAACTCATAATGGGTAATCAAATGAAAAATGGGGATAACATATAAATTAAATGAATTTCCTTAACTTATGAATTAATAGGGTCAATCTATGTTATCCATGATCTATGTGTGAACATATATTCTTAGTTTTAATTTATTATTCCATTAATAATGGTTCATACTAAGCTTATGAATTTCCATAAAAATATCACCCAGGAGTGTCATAACCAAGAGTGTACCAAGTACCATCATGGCACAGTAGTTCCCATTCGAGTCTATCTGAAATCAGCATTATTGGGTTTTACCCATAGATACATCTATGCCTCAACTTCCTCAACTAGTTTATATCCAGACAAGGATGCATTTTCTTGATAAAACATTTACTCTATACTCACCAATATTTAGGGATGTTTTCATTTTAAATAGTCTTATCCATATGTATTTAACTAGGGTTTCTAATCATAATTCCAAAAATAAATAAATCAATCCTTTGATACCATCTATAATAAACTTTATCCTAATTAAACACATGAACATGATTTATTACATAAACATGCACTGAATACAACACTGAGGATCGAGAGGTCTAGTGTATTGGAATAATAGTGACATTAAATAACAAATTATACCATAAAACAAAACATATTTATTCAAAAACCATTTTACATTACCACAATGTTCCTTCATACTTAGCATCCCATGGGATAACCTGAAGACATGCATAATAAAAGGGTGAGCTATAAATCCCATTAAGGCAGTAAACAAGGAATAACATGAAAAATATAGTACACATTAATAAATAACCATATCAATGGATCACCAAAGAACTATTAACATAAAGGAATGATATAGCATGGTTATAATAACATCTAAATATGGAAATAACATTTAACATTATAATATCCTAAGCCAAGGCTCATTGCATAAGAAGCATGAGTAAACCCTCATTGCACATGAATTAGAATGTATAATTCCAAATTTCACATGAATAAGAATGAGTGAACCCTTATTTTACTTGAATTAGTATGAGGAAAATCTCATTTCACATGACATTTCATGACACTAATCTTTACCCAATGCATTGGACAGCTATCTTGGTCACACCATTTATAAACATTTCATTTCATGCATTAGTGTTCAACATGGAACCATTCAACATCCTCATTTTTCCACGATAATGGAATGTGGACTAAATATATTAAACTATATAATAAATAAGTATATATTCATAAATGTGAAGACCCTTGTTAGAGAAATGGGTATGGTATTCACATAATTGATGATTTTTGTTTGGGAAATTTTGGCAGCAAAATGACTCCAAATAGAAAATCATAAAATGGGTTGATAAGAGAGAATGAGGTTGCTCGTCATTTATACATGAAATTTAATTTAAAAGGGTCATGTAACATAATATACCAATATATTAAATAGACTTTAAATACATAATATAAAATAATTGCCTAAATTTAGTTGGGAAGAGCGAAATTCCTTATAGAATTTTGGAATGGAAACTGGTGTAAATGGGGGTCATTAATGAGATAGAAAGAGATCTCTCATAATTAAAAAATAATGAGGGAAGTTGGGGGAGGTAAGAAATCATAACCCAACATCAGTAATTTAAAACAAAATTATATAACCACGTAAACAAATTTAGACAAAAAAAGAAAAAGAATGATATCCCTTACAAAGAAGTGTGATCCGAAAGGCTTGGGAGAGGATTGAGAGAGGCTTCAAGGTGGATTCGGGTTCTTTTGTAGTATTATAGAGAGAGGAGGGAAGATTTTGGTTGATATATAAAGGTTTTGAGTGAATATGAATGGGAGAGTTTTTTTAATTTATATAAGAAAGGGTACGGAATTCTTTATTATGTAGATTTTGGAAAATACACATTAAACAAATCAAAACCGAAAACCATACCTTGTTTTTTGATAATGGTTTTCTCCAATGATGAGATGAAAAAATTATTTTATAATGACAACTGAATAAATTTTTAAAATATAATTCTTTCATATGTAGAGTTCAGTCACACTCTCTGGGAAATCATTTTAAGATGATAAAATATTTTATATGTCTTGGAGGGTCCACTACGGCACCATAAAATTAATCAAAAAATCTAAAATAAGATTATTTTAAAGTCAAAACATATATTAGTGAAATTTTATTATATTATTTTTTTAAATCACTATTTAGTCTTAATGATATTATAAAACACATTACATATTTAAACGGTATTTAACTTTTACCCCAAAATTCAAATGTCTGAGAAAATTATGAAAAATTCATTGTTAGTTAATTTAATCATCTTTAATCCAAAAATGATATTCATTTTATGTATATATTTTTTTAAATATGTTAATTTCACTTTTAAAAAAACTAATATTTATGTAATATTTATGGGCTTTGAAAAAAATAACATTCAATCCTTAATAAAAATTAAATTTTTATTCATAATAATTATACTATCATTTATATTAACAAAATTTATTCATTAATAAAATTTAATTAAAATATTATTAAATTAAAAAAATACATTAAATCATTGAAATATATTTTTTAATTTAATATTAACTAAAAATACTATTTGTTTTGAAAAACACATTTACAATGTAATAATAATAAAATGAATGTACATTCTTTATTCTATACCAAAATAATGCGCATAATCATAGTGCTAGGTTTATGTTACATAACTCCTTATAAAATTCACATAAGACCTAAGGGTATGGTTTGTGATGGTGATAGACTATTGGGGAGGCTCAGATAACATCACTCGGGTAGTAATCTCTATTAACATCCTCTTCTCTCATAGGAGATTTTGTTCATGCTTAATATGTTGAAGCTCGGATTGGGATTGTTCAAGAGAGAAGCCCAGTAATGCTACCTCCTTTTCGATCCATGACAAATGGGCATTTTATGGATCAATTATAATGTATGAGGCCAACTCTTCCTTTTTATGATTAAATTGGATTTGTTAAATCCTTATATTTATACTATTCATGTGATCACTATTCAATGAATATATTAGCAATGGTAACAATTCATAATGGTATTTTAAAATTAAAAATCATAAAACTAATGAACTTTGTATGTTTTATATAAACAAATCACATAATTATATCTAGAATAATTTTCATTTATTATTATTTGGGACATTACATAATTGACCCGTGTTCATCAGTTAGAAAGGAAGAATAGGGGATGAGCAACCACACAGAAAGAAAAATCCCCTTACATAAAATCATATTGTTTCAGAAAAGAATATAGTTCTTCCATAATTATTCATTGATACCCAAATTTCATCTATGGTGATATATATCATAGAGAGTGGAAGGAATGAAGGTTTTCATCATCCCATCCGGTTCCTCGTTTTCCAAATCATGTTCTATAGATTATCAATAAAATATCCTTGATCATTCTATAATTCCCATATCCATGATAGGCTATTAATTGATGAAAAACCTTTCAATTATTCTTTAACACTGATATATTGAATCATTAAAATATTTCTTTTAAGGTGTTTAAATAGTTTCCTTATCATTGAATCACTGGGAAATATTTTTATAAAATAAACACATTTATGTTTATTATATTTTTCCATGAAAATTATCTTTTTCCCTCAAAACAAGCCTGTAAATTTAGGGTTATCATAGGTAAAGTCATTTTTATGAATGAAACAATTCCCTTATATTTTTAGTCCAAGCACAAGTTTTGGAGTTTCAAATACCATGCATGCTCACTATTTGTAAATAACAAATAAAAAGTTTGAACATATTGTTTGGGCTCACTGGGCCTTGGAATCATGTGTTTTCTAAGAAGATTGTCTCCAAATGATCCCATAACTTTCAAAAATAATTAAATGTATTTATTATGGTATTACGAATGGAATGTGGAAAAAATATTCATCACACAATGGAAGAGTATCTAGATGAAAAATAAATGGGTCCAACAACTATGAGAGGTACCATCACGTTAGATTCTACTTTGGTGACTATAATATCTTATATATGTGAATCTATTTTTTTCTTAAATTTAAAATATTGTTTTGAATCTTCTTAATATATATATATATATATATTATAATGTGGTGTATTTTACTACACCCCCCAGAACAAAGAGATAGAAAATTCATTGTAGTCCTGCTAGTGGTTTCACCTAATCAGATGTCATGTAATCATGGTATTTTATGGTTATTGATATGAAATTACATTAAATCATAGTCTAGATGGTCAAGTTTATTTTAAATACATATATGTCTTATTGTTATATTTTTTGGGTCTCCATTACTAAACCTAAGGGGTTGTGTCATATATTTTGTACAGAATAAAAAAAGTGTCTATGTATAACGTGACCTTATTATAAAAGGTTTGAGAATGAAATATCTCTTTTCACTGTTTATATAGTGTGATAATATTTTATAGGTGATCTACATATTTTTTTTGTTGAGTTTCTCATGTTTCCCATTTTGACATCTCATGTTTGAAAACATTGGGGGTAGATGTTTCTCTCGATTTAGTGCATGGTACTCAATCAAAACCTATTCCTTCATATCACGTTGAACGATATAAAATGAATTAGTTGAATAATTAATTTCTTGACATTTTAGAGAAGTGATTTATATTATTATACACATCACATTGGTGGCACAGGTTCCCTTTATGATGAATGTTGGGGGATTGATTCTCATTTGACTTGATGACCAAAAAATCAATAGAGTTAATAAAAGGAAATACTTTTTGTTTCCAAATATTTATAGTATATATGTTATTTTTAAAATAGAGATGTTTTTCACTAATAGTAATTTTTAATTTCATTACCATCAGTAGAGAATAAATAAATCTTGTATTCGTAAAATTGCCTTTCGAAGAAGGTATGACCATTATGAGTACCTTGTGATTCAGTTTTTTCCAACCAATTATCCTATAATATTTATGTATTTAATGAAAATTATTTTACATTATAATTGTGATAAATTTTTTTATCCCTTCTAAATTAAATGTATTTCTACTCTTTGTTTGAGGAGGATCATGTGCGTCTTCTGAGGGAATTTCTCCTAATATTAAAAAGCCACTCTCTTTATGCTGTGATTTTAAAATCTTATTTATCTGGGATGTGAATTTCATAGAAAACATGGTATCATAAAAAAGTTATATCAGTTGATGCATATAAGGCGAAATCTATTATTACATGATAATAACTATTAACTAATTTTTAGATTCAATTATTATTTGGGTTAGATGGGTATTGTCATCATTTAATCAATGGATTCTCAAATATGGCTTCCTTGATGACCAAAATAACTCAGAAGCGAATAAATATTTAATGTGATGACAAATATTATCATGATTTCATTGGGATAAAAGCTATTTATAATACACTATTAGTGTTGACTATAATAGTGGTTGGGATGGGATTTGTGGTCTTCTATGATACATCTAGTTCCAGTTTGGCACATGTTATTATGAAGGGCGATCATGTCATTTTTTATCGATCTTGGTACCTAGGAACACATGTGAAAAATTACACAACCCAAGAACATGAAATAAATTTTTTTATTCATGCCCCTAATTGTTTGTTGATTTACCATTGTGAAGTAATGTCTACCATGTATTCCAATAACAATATATTGAGATATATAATCCCCCAAAAAACCTATACTCCTCCAAATGAATCGGGTGGAATACTAGAAATATTTTGACAATGAAATATCATATACCCATGATAATGGTAATGTCCTTGCATATGCATTGACCCCGAATCTCAAATCCCATGCCATGAGATAATCATCATAATAGTGTCACATTGGAGATATTTTGTATAGATGCATATTAGTGTCCAAGAATCCTCATATGAGGCTTTCTTGATGATTTTTAACATGAAATGAACTGTTCATGAGTTTTTTTCTTTATGAGAAAACACTTTTAGATGAGTTTTATAACATTTGTGACTATATTTTTAGTACATAGATCCTAAATTATTGGATTTTCTCCACAAAGATAATTATATGGTTATGTATCCATTTGTTATACCCTTTAGCTGTAAAGAGTTATATGACTGGATATTTTCACAACTCCTACTGTGAAGTTCACCCACACACCATGAAGATGTTCTATAACCTGAGATATAGATTCTATTTTCCATGTATTTGATGGGGAATTTATGAATTTTAATCTCATTATAAACCATGGAAACCATTCATGAATGAGGGTCTACATTAGCCATATCCAATTACAACATGGATGTGGGATGAGATCCCTATATAATTCATAGTTACGATGTCATGTTCCCATGGATAATAGAATTAAATATGGGTTTCAATATATTGTATGACTAAATAGGCTTACTTTATACCCATTAAAGGCATAAAAAAATAGAGTGTAGAAAATACAATGTGAAAGAGATATTTATTTTTCATAGAGTTTCATCTGCTATGTTATTTGATATATATCCTGGTTCACTTTACAGTTTTGTAGAGGTCATCAGTGGATAATGTGGTCTCTTGTTTGTTTTTTTTCACATACTATCCCAGTTAGATGTCTAGGTAGAATAACCTATTCATATTAATAATTATATGGTATTCGAAAGTATTCTGAAATTTACAAGTGATTTAGATGACCATTTTTCTATGGTTTAGTTTTCCTATAACAATAGTAACTAGTGATAGATAAAAAAATTATTTTTGAGGACATGTAAGGTAACACATGACCAAATTTGATGTGTTGGTCAGATATTGTTTATAGTTACATGGGTGAAAAAATATTGGATCAAGGGACGATTGAAAAGATTTAGTTTATTTTTCACAAAATACTAATAGTTGAGATCCTGTATTCTTTATTGTTGATCATAATTACAATTTGTTGGAATTTTTAGACAGAGATCAGATGTTCCTGAAACCTTCTCTTTTGTTGGGTCCTTGATTCCTTGGAATTAGAGTGATGATTTTTCTTCATTTTTTAACTTTTGAGGTTGTTGATATGATGGGTAATATGGATTTCCATATATAACTACCACCATAGATTACATCAATACATATATTACTCCATGTATCACTACTATGAATTTATCATTCTGATCCATCTCATGTTTAGAGATGGAGTGATCTTTTTGTCGATCCTAATTTAGATGTGACTGATAATCCAATTAGGATAATAGGTTTTCCACAATGTTACCTAGTGGGAGGATGAGAACTATTCTTCTAGGTCTATGGAAACCCGTTTCAAATAGTCATGATATATTGGAGAGAAAGGTAGTCATTAAAGAGTTTTTGTCTCATCTATTTGACATGGAAGCTTCATAATATGATTTCTGTGGATAAAAAGATTTTATTGTGGGATGTTGTCACATATTAGTACTTTTTTATTGTAATCTTATACATGTTTTTCCAATATTTGGTTAGGGATCATATAGGGTTACTTTTGGATGAATTTTTTAAATTTCGAAGGGATTAGGGATGTGTAATTTTGTCTCAATGTTTTCCCAAATTATGCACATTTCTACTGAAAACTATGATAAATGAGGTAGTGATGAGTTTTACAGTTGTCAAAAAGTTGAAAAACCCATGTTACCAAAAGGAAGAAACTGTGAAACCCAATTAGTAAGGCCACACAACATGGGATAATGGTTTGACTAACCAAGCGGCCCTGACAAAGAAACCATTTGGGCGAATTTTAATTAATCTGAATATTATATAAAAACTACTGAGCCCTATATTTTGATAGTCAATAAACAATAAATAACTGTATAATGATTTCCCTGGTTGAGAGGTCTCTCATTGTCCAATTTTGGCTCCCTCAAATCCCTTCCATGGTGAAATGAGCCTAGGAAATTTCTATTCATTCATTCCCTAGTAAGTTTCATCCTCCTAATCCTTCTCTCCCAATATAATGTAATCCCAATTTTAGGGTTTTTTTATCCTCATATTGTTGTATAATCTAGTCTATGTTGTTTTAGATATTTAAAATATATTTAATTATTAAATATTCATTACCTACATTTAGGGTTTTTATCTCTCATTTCACGATTTGTGATTTTTGATCTAGTGATGTGTGTCAAGTGGTTCCATTTATGATTGTACTATTGATTTAACACTAAATTTATGGATTTTAATTAATTTATTTTAATTGGATAGTTAACATAAAATTCCAATGAATTGGGTATTTTAATTAGATTTAGAATAATATTTGCGAAAAAACCACCAATTCCATTAAATTGTATACTACTTGTGGAATTGATGGGAAATTATAAAAAATTAATTAGGGGATTTTAATTATTGAATTTAAATTGTGGAATTGAATATTGAAATTTATTTATGAAATTGATTTTAAATTTTGACTTAATAAAAATAAATGAAACTATTTTTTAGAAACACCTTGTGATTTATCCAAGGAAAACACTTGATTTTATTAAAAACATGTTTTTATTTATAAAAATATACCGTTATAATAAAATGGAAAAATGGTGATGAATTATATTCTAAATATTTTTGAAATAAAATTTACACTATTTATTTTTTTAACCACATGAAAGTCAAGGAAATTAGTGGGTTATCAATGGAAAACATGCTAGGATGGGAATATCTAAGAAATATATTTAAATGTTAAAAAACTAACAAAAACATATAGGTATATATTATCCATAGTGGGATGTTGTTGAGTCTTTCTTTTTCTAGTTTCAATAGTAATGTTTTTAGACATTATAATTTTTCATTATATTTGTGTGTGGGGATCCCATAACCTAGATCAATCGTACCACATGGTAGATGGTCGTGTTGCTCATATGTGGTAAATTGATTTACATTGAATTTTTATACACTATTTTACATATTCCTTATGAATTAACATAAAAAAATTATATAAATGATTATTAATTCATGTTTTGTTAATATGATCCATCATTTGAAATGTAATGCGTGATTTGTTTTTTTTTATTTCTAAATTCCATTTTTTAATTGAAATGTATATTATTATTCAGTTAATTGATATTGGAATATAATATTGGAATCATCAGATAGAACCTACTGGGATTTTCCCAACCCCTACCAGTTTATTAGGGTGTTTTCATATTTCCTTATAAAATGTTCAAGCAAGGGGAATGTACTATATATAGGTGGTAGTTTTGGTTTAATATTGGGATATATGATTTTGTGACTTATTGGTACATGGACAATTTATCTTATTTATAATGTAAATTTTAGATGTACATTGGGATTATATACATGTTTGAATTTTTTTATAGTACCGCTATTGGAGATTTCTTTTAATCATACTGACTTGTATATATTTATTCAATTTCCTTTGTTGAAAAGGATTTATCAATTTTATATTGTTTGATTCCAGGTGCTTATATCTATCATGTGGGGATAAGGAATTCCATTTAGACCATTTCATTGTCGTAATTGTTTCAGGGTACACGGGTATGAGTGTAGGATCATTAAATGATCATTCCAACTTAGTCAATCTTCATTATGAACACTCCACTAATCACCTCTGTATAGTCAATAATATTCCACAAGAAAAATTGTGAAAAATTATCTACATGAAAGGAAATATAAAATATAAAGCATTTAATTTTTCATTTTATACCAACATAGTATTAATATAGACCAACTTATTAAAATGATTGACATACTCAGTTATGGTATGATCACCCTATTGAAAATTAAGGAGCGCATTGAATTTTTCTATACAAATTCATTAAGTAAAAACATGAAAACAAGAACACGAAGTATTTCTTATCTAATACTCCATACAATATATTATAGAACCAATATTTCACACTATCATCTATAGGGGCCTTCAATAATAAAGGTATTTCACACTACCATAAAGGAATACATAGTTAGAATAATGTAAAAAATATTCATTATCATCCATAACTAGTATTTCAGTTCATGAGGATCGTTTATCACTTAGAATGATGGTGTCTTGGAGTATAGGAAAACTAGGTCTCTATATGTATCTCCTATACTTCTCAATTTTAACTAAATTTCTTGATAATGGATGGGGTAATATTTTTGTCTATATAAAATATTGGCCACACTAAAGATTCAATATGGTATTCATTTAATGGAGTGTTTCCTTATAAAAAACCATCCACACCAACCTAATAAATCAGTAATGGGTGTCTATTGAGAATAATAATAATTGATTAGTGAAATAAAAGTGTCTATACTAGATGATAATAATATAATATTTATCCAAGAGAGAAAAATTTCGGAACAAAGTTAATAAAAAACTCTCCCAGAGAGACAGACAACAAAATATCCCATGGAAACATAACTGTTATTAAAAAATGAGGTGTGTTGAAACACAATTTTAATATAAACTTATTCATTAATAACCTGTCTCATATCATAAATAACATCATAAGTAAATAATATAATAAACATAAAACAATAACTCCCTCTTATACTTAATTTTAAATAACCTTCTCGTATTGTCTATTAATATGACTCCAAATCTTGACTCTGGAAAGGCATGATGGGTGATCCAAATCCCCAGATACTAGAAACATGTTCCTTGGATTCCCGAACTACCATTGAAATCTGGTTAACAATAAAATATAATCCATTGATAATGTAAATGATATAAATATATATAAAGGTTATCATATCTATATAGAGTCAAAAAATGGAAATCTAGAATTAGAATATTAAAAATCATGCGATGAAAAAAATTCTTAATCCCAATGGAAGAATTCAAAGAGAAACCAATCTAAATGTTAACTATATCACCAAAAAACTATCTTTTTTAAAATAAAACCCTTAAATTCATCTATAGAATCAACCATTAAATGAACATTAAAAGAAACCATTTTAATTCAAAAAAATATAATCATCATAATGCATTTCAGAAATTTCAAATATCCAAAAAAATTAATAAATATTAGTTTTAGAATGAGTAGAAACTCGGTAAAATATTCATAGGATACAATTGGTGAAAAATTGATTGGATTCTAAGACCTCAATTAATGATTTGACTTGTGTAATCCAAACACACCGTGGCCAAAAAACAAAGTGGGGTAATATGAGACACTGATATGTAAAACAATAATAGTTTATTGAAATAAATAGTTTAGTTATTGTTGTATTTGAATATACATTTTATTGAAAGCATAGAATACATACCAAAAATTTTCTATTTCCAACCCCGTCATATGTACCATGGGATTGAAGGAATTATTCCTATAACAAGACTAATCAATTTAATATAAATCTACATTAATCACTAACATATGATAGTATTGAAATCCACAATCCATGGTTGTAAACCCCCTTTTAAACAAAATACCTATTCATAGATATTAATTTGTATCAAAATATTGCATTCATTGAAAACATTATTCTTCAAAATAGAAAATTTATTGATATCACTTTAAATGAAAAACTAAAATTCCATAAAATCTATTTACATCAAAATAAATAATTTCTATAAAATAATTTCTTTTAATAACACTATTTGAAAATTCTATTTTCCTATATGTCATTAGAAAGCCTCTTTTCATAAATCATTTCATTAACCAGAATTTAAAATATATTTTCAAGAGATATCGATAATCCATGTTATCAAAATTTGTAATACTATGAATCTGGTCACCTGGAGCTCAGTCTTAATTTATTATATCAGTGCATGATACTAGTAATATAACCACAAAGGATTAGTCAAATTATCAATCATTGAAAATTAAATTCACACACGATAACAAATTACAATATATATATATAATATAGAATACTATATATTCTAAAATCCTTTATGTCGTACAAAATAACCTTCTTCATATCTATGGTGATGAAAAAAATGATGGGTGACCTTAAATGCTCAGTAAAGATTAGATACAGTGGATTCTATCATGATCAAATAAGAAATAATCAATATGGAATATTGGAAAATAAAAAATCATAAAACTCAATCATAAACAATATTTTAATGAACATACTTGGATAATATCAACCTAGAAATATCATGGAAAATAGAAACTGTTTTCATAATAATGGAAACATATAATTATGGACATTCAGGATTAAATAATTTCCACAAATATATCATGAATATGACCTTTATGGCCTTTTAACCCAGACATCATCCTTATAAAATGGGTAGGTTTAATAAATATACCTCTATATCATAGAATACATGCTTCACTATCTCTTGAAACCTGCCTATCTATTGTGGTGGTTTTTTACATGGGACCCCACCTAAAACTATCATGTAATTTTTATTCATTTTATTTTTTATAATAAATGAAATTCATTCACAAAATGTCTTATATTCATAATATAAACCATTTTTTAAAATTTAATACACAATATCACTATTATATAAACATATACCATATAGATAGATAATGATGATGAGTCAACTAAATAATATATCAGGTACTATGAATCGGTGTATTCATATATGAGAATTCAACTAAAATAACCCCATAAAAATTCTTGAGGAAAATAGCCTTTTTATTTTTGATTTCATTTATTTACAATCTATATGTTTCCATTAATTTATAGAAAAAAATTCATCAGAAATTAATGTGGAATCATGTAGAGGAAGTTTCAATGAAAAGAAAATTCATGATTGTAGCAAAAATATTTCATTAAATATACTATAAAACAAAGAATGTATTCTCAGAATTATTAAAATGAAACTAGTTATGAAAAAGACATCAAGATTAATTTGATTATTTTTAAAATAATTTTAAATAATGGGTAAAAATTAATATAATAAATCATTATTAAATAATAAAGACCTTATTTAAATAATTTTAATGAATATATGGGATTCAAATATATCTATTTGTATGGAAAACATCAAAAAAAAATATTGGAGTGTACTATACAATACTTTTCCTATTTAATATTGATTAAAAATAAATAAAATTAAAATCTAAAAAATTTAACCCCAATATAAAGCTGTTAAAATTAAAAAATATTGGTTTTAAAATACTATGATAATATTATTTTCTTAATGGAATGTAAACCTAATTAATCCTAAAATAAAATTTTGTTTAATGCAATCCCTTAACTCATTTTTGAAATTATTCATTAGTGGTTCGAAAATCCACTATAATAAATTAAAAAATTTATAAAAAGAAAACATAAATATATATAGGCTTATAATATCATATATAATCAAATTATAAAATCCCAACAACAATTTATCAAAATAATTCTTTTAAAAAAAATTATTTATTTGGGTTAACTCTATCATTTTTTATGTTAATTGCTTGTTGATAGTTTTGGACCATGAATATTGATTTTGTATACATCATTTCAATAATTTTTATCATAATATAAATATTAAAAAAATATTTATCTAAATAATTTTTACCATCCATGAAATAAAAACATAAAAAATGAATCACATTAATTAATAGTGTTGGTTTTTCACATATATGCATGTGAGACATTATCATTTTTCAACAGGTGGAATTGAAATATAATATAATGATAAATGATATTTTTTAATCAATGTATCATAAAAAAAATATTAATATCATATATATTAATTATAAAACTTATAAATATATTAATAAAGTGGGGAATAAAAATAACGGCATCATTATGTTGAGACATATTCTATATGTACGCATGACTGATGGTTTCGACATCTATTTGATTGAGATATGTGTAAAATGGTTATCGTAATATCATAATAACATATCGGTATACTTATGATAATGGTGAAAATATTTTTTTATGATTAATATATATTTGGAGGAATTAAAAGAAGAATAAAATATTTGAAGAGTTAGTCAAGATGGATATCTCTACTCTAAGAGTCCTCCATTGTATTCCAATTTATGCCTTATTGTAATTGTATATAGATAATAATAGAAGATAATTATTGAATTAAATTATGATATTGTGGTTTCTTGAGTTCTTATTGGCTTATATAGAGGTATATATTTTAATAAATATTAGAGGATAAGAGGTTCCTTATTTTAGGTGAGGAGAGGAACAAAAATGGAATAAAATAAAATAATTTATTAATAAAACAAATTTTTTTAATTAAAGTGTTTCAAAATAATATTATGTATGAATATGATAAATTTATATTAAAAATTAAAAACAATCAATGGGTGTTAATAAATTATTTGTGTGTTACCATTATGTCTTACCCATTTATTTTTAACCCTTTAACCAAATTTACCATTTTCGGACAAGATAAATATTCACCACGATTACTATCATTAATGACCATAAATTTAGTTAAAATAATTTCCAAATATTAATATTTTTCATTCCAAATAAATGACCCATTTTACATTATTCATATCCTATAAGTGGTAGAAATTACATTTATAAAAATTCCACAGAATGAAATGAAAATCATTCTTAGAAATATGATAGTTTTTACCATAAAAAATATATTACCAAAAAATAAATATTCTTTTCTTTTCAAAACTGTTAAATAGATTTTTTAAAATTAATAGATTTTTATTTTCCTATAAAACCAAGAAAACCCTCCATTAACATTTTATATACCTTATTAAAATAAAATAACCAAATGTTTTTTTAATTTCAACAATAAAATCATATAGGATTAAAAAATGTTAAAAATATATTTATAAGTTAAAATTTATTTTTCAATATAAATTATATTACTACTATAATATATATTTGGTTTAATAAATTGATTTCATAAACATCGATACCATTTTTACATCATTATAATGTTATAACATTGAAAATTTTGTAAAATTGATATTTTCCACTATTAAATAAAAAACTATTTTTGAAAAACATAAAAAAATCATAATATAATTATTTCTCATTTTATCAAAAAATTTGAAATAATTTCAATAAATTAATCTTATAAAATATTTAAATTTACTCTTTTAAACAATATAAAATTATGATTGATGTTTAATGGTATTGTTTCTTATGAAAATTTAAAATAATACCTTTTTGTAAATGAATCCTTGGTGTTTCATTAATCCCTCAAAAATATTATCCTCTTTATATCAACAATGTCACATAATTAATATAATTGGCTAAATATTAATCTTAAATTCTCAATTATCTTATGTTTCCTCTTTATTTTTGGATTTCTCCAACATACCTTATATATTCAAGTAAATTTATTCCACAAAACGTTTTACCTATTATCCATAATTTGGATACACTCTTCATAGTTATATAAATAATGTTACAATTATATACCCATATAGATGAGAATATAATTTTTTTTGTTGAATATAACTAATAAATAAATAGATATTGAAAAATTATTTAACTATTGAGAGGATATTTGGAATTCTTAAATTTTAAACCACATGTACAATTCAGTTAAATTTGTTCGAAAACATGATGTATGTGGGAGTTCATTTCCAATTATTCGGAAATATTATCAAATAATTACATAATGATACACTCTATTAAACATGATATCCCACTATGAACAAATAATGCATCATCCAGTCATCGACATTGATCTTTTTTAGGATTTTTTATTCCTTTAAATGAAATAATATTTCTCACATTTATCTTTTTCTATTTAGCAGGTTTTGGGCATAAAAACACACCTTATGAAAATTTATCCCAAAAACATTTTGTATAACATATTTTCTAATATTGTTATTTTTACATGTTTATTTTAATGATTTAATTAAATATATTTATATATGAATATTCCACATAATGTTAAAACATAAACTGTATTCCATAAAAATAATCCATATAGGGATTAGACATGTATTATCGTAACTAAATTTTTCTTTTAGATTATCTACCTATTTGAGGATGGTATTATTTTATCATATATAACTCAGATTCTAGAGGACATAATAAGACTATTCAAAAATAATATTTTAAAATATAGTCAATGATTATATGAAATTGAAAGTAGTCCACCAAGAATTATAAGAAAATTATTAATATAGATCCATGTGATGTTTTAAAGGGGAAGATCATCTCTTATATTAAGGATATTGGGGGACTTGAAATAGAGATTAATAGTAACCCAAACTTCATTATTAAATATAAGAATCATCAGAAACTTAAGGACCATGTCTATTCTAGTATAATTTTACTTCAAAATAAGAATAATTATTTGTAGCATGAATCCATTAGGATAATTTCTAACATTATTTTCATTTTATAAAACCACGAATATTGATACATAATATGTAGTTTATAATTTCATATTATCCAACAAAAAAAATTCCTTCAAATATCTGTATATATTTTTGTTGCTTCTAGGGGTATAGATAAATATATATTATGGAATTCATATATTAATTCCCACGACCACTATGTTAATGATTGAACACATATCATAATTACTTGTTCCATCCCCACATATCCATAAAAAAGTCATTGTGATTTTCATCATTAACAACATTAGTTTTTTTAATAAATCTTAACCTCGGGTTATGAACTATTTTACATTTCGAATAATGATGGTTTGGATATAGTTTGGTAAAGGTCATAGGTGTCCATTTATTTAATTACACCCATGTTGAAAATTTATAAATTCTTCAGAATATGTTATTTTATCAATCCACATTATAAAAAACCCCACGACCAGTCTATCTCAATGCAGCAGACACCTTATTTTCTCTCCTATGTTAGTAGTGTATTTTGAAACTATAAACCTTGAATCATTCATACCCATTAACTCTTCATAAAATTTAAATATTAATATATGAATATGTATATAATTTTTTATTTATTTATATTTCGAATTCCCATTATAAATCTATTTCCTTGATATATTATTTTGAAATATTATAACTTCCAACTTAAGATTTTGTGGTTGATAATTACGTTCATGGTTTTTCAACTCCCTTGATACTAAGTTAACGTTTCTATTATTAATTTTAAGGAAACAACTATGTTAATTAATTAATGAATAATAATATTTCACAATAATAACCATGTTTGAGGTTAAATATAATTCTCATTCTTATCTAAGGAAACATAAAACCTCATTAATATTTTTTTATTTTATATTATATATTTACCTTTTTCATTAAATTATGAACTACTATTATATATTTAGCAACAATATAAACATGAAATGAAACATATGGACATTAGAATTCATATTTATATAATTTGAAAAATTAATGATAATCTATAAAAAAATTCAACCCGATTCACAAATTACACTTATTCTCCTAAAAATATTTAATGTATATTAATATATCTTACATAAATAAGACAAAAATAATTACTAAAATAATTCTTGAAAATTATTTTCATTAGATTAACAAAAATATTGGGTGGATTTAGAATTCTAAAGGTTCATAATATTAATTCCTTATTTCTACACATAATCTAAAATTTCATCATGGGATTAATTTCCTTCATTACTCATAGTTGATTATATCCAAAATAAAGATCAATATTTGAAAATTATTATTCTTATATTAGTTGATCAAACAAACAACCAATTTTGGGAGAGGGATAGTTTTTCATTATTTTTAAAAAACTATTTTCACTGTCATTGATAAATGAAGTTATAGGCCTATATTTACCCTTAGAAAAAGAATAATCTCTATACATTATAGAAATATATGGTTTAGAAAAAAAATTCACACAAATCCAAATGTGTTTTCATTTGATCTACTAATTCCATTTTTTCCATACAATATAGAGTCATATATATATATTTTTTTAAATTTATTTAATAAAAAAGAAAATTAAAAATCATGCTTAGGAGGATGCATTGGATGTTCATCATGAAACAAAACAATGCCTTCTATTATCCAAAAGCCTATACCATTGTGGTACCCGCTTATTCTTGGCATCTAAAAGACCTAGGATCAAATCTAGGAAAGGACGAATTTTCAGGGTACTGTAGCAGTACTATAGTAGGGCGCAGTAATAGTACTATAATGGTGGAAGAACTATTGCAGGTACTGTAGTGGCAGCTGTACTATAGTTGGAGCTGTATCACCATGGGGTAAAGTAGTAGTATTGTTCACTGAGGGGTCCTTTGGTATAAAAAATGGGCTTTCAAGCCTTGAATTCAGGCCACTTAGTCTTTGGAATTCAGGATATGTAATTATCTCCCTCTAACCACAATAAAAATGTATTTTCTTTAATAATAAATTGAGTCTTTTCCCCATCATTTAAAAAAATCCATCCTCAATTATATGGTCACATTTCAAATTAATATGTTGTTATAGATCTACTTCTTCCATTATTTTGTTTTGTAGATCTATTATAGGAGTTTAAAAATATTATTCATATGATTTATTCACCTCGATATTGGTAAGGGATTTAAAATATCCGTAATTATTCAAAATAATGATATATTGACATTAAATTAATTCAATATATTTTTAAAAATAATAAATAAAAATTATTTTCACAATGTAAACCATTGGTATTATATATTTTTTCAAAAAGGGTTTTCCAATGTGTCACAATGGGAACTAAATCACACATGTTTGTAGCAATAAAATTTATCCATGGAATAATTCCTGAGAAGACGGTCATCAATGATATAGTAATATATCTTGTTTTAATTAAAAAAATTGAATTTATAACATATTTTTTGTATCCATTATAAAATAAAGAATATGGAAAATTTTAGGTTTACATCAATGTACATTATAACATGTCATTGGAATGATTAGACACATATATTGTAATAATATAATTTTGGAATTCACCAAATGAACTCTTTTGTTTGCGGTTATACTGATTCTTTGGACACTCATTTGAATAATTCAAAAACTAATTATATTTAATGAACTAGGTAGTTTTTGATTCTTTCTCTCCCTCGCATTAAATTTAATTATGAACCCATTATACACTTTTCAGACAAACTCATATTTGTATTATAAATGATCATGAGTGTTTATTTCTTAAATTATAAAATGTGGGAAATAATATCCCTTGATTCTTCTTCTTTTATACCTATAAAATTTCTCATATCAAAACCATAATTGCAGCCAGTAAAATTATTTCAATGTCTTGGTGGATCTTGATACCATATCATCATATGATGAATGTATTAATAATATATATCCCCTAAAAGTATCTTCATATGCCTGTATGAGAAATTCGTACTCTTACATTCCTGATTATGTATTTTGTCAACAACATGTGTAGATAATCATGAATGTTAAATTAAATTGTCTTTTTCTTCATGTTATAATTATTAACAACATCTAATTATCAACACATTATTATATATGAATGTATTTATCAATTACTATAATATTAAATATTCTCCATTTCATCCACCCAATATCATCCTCATATTTTTTTATTGATCAATTACCACTACTGATCAAAATATCCATTTAGAAAATAAACATCCAAAAAAATATTCCCCTTTCATTATACCACAAAACATTGAATAATGTTTTTTGGACATTATCCTTTTGTTAGTTAACAATGGATTTTTAATTCCAATAAATGGTGAAACATTCAGTCACATTATTTTATCTGATATATATGAATCAATCTATAGACTAATTAAACAATTTAGGCATGTTTAATCATGATAACAAGAGACAGTTGAATTTTTTTTGTCATGTTCTTCTAAGGTAAAATAAAATATGTATAATCATTATCATTAATGAAATACATATATTAATTATTTTTTTCAATTTATTATCATTAGTTAAGATCCATATATAAAAAATGGAACACATTGAGTAGATTATATTCCTCATCAGTATTGATCAAAAAAATATAAATATGAATAATGGAATATTGTTATCAAATAAACTAATTGATTACCATTGTTATAATTTATTTTAATTTCATATAAAATCTATTTCACGAGGGTTCTACTAAACATCACCTAATAAAAAATTCAAAAGCCAAACATTGGTAACCATGGCATATTATTTATTTTATTACAATGGTACATGATACATGAGATATCTCTATACAGGATCAATAATTTTATAATTATTGAAAAATATAAAGACTAAATGATTCCCATAATACAATGGATATATTAAAAAATAGTATAAGAAACAATAAGGAATAATATATATCACTCGAAATATGTTTCATCATATACCTAGGAATGGAAAAATGATAAATGGTGAGTTAGATTATTAGTTAGGGTTAAAAAAAGTGTAAGATATTGTGAGTAAATAAGTAATAATTAATATAGAAAATAGGAAAATCAAAACATAATTCATTTCATAAAAATCATGATTTTAGTGAATAATCATATATAATATCATCATATCAATCACATGGATAATTGAAACGAAATTATTAGTAATGGTACTTTATAATTATTGAAATTAATTATCATGGCCTCTAAACCCACATATAATGATACTTATCAACAAGGCATATTAACTTTCACATCATTCATAACAAATGGGAATGTGTAATCAAATATCAGTATAATTTGAATTGAATTATATGTTGTCTTTTGTGGCATGTTGATCATCAATAGGATATCTATAATCTGTCCCCACCTACCACATTCACATCCTATGAATTCCTTCTATTTTAAATCCTAAAGAAAAATCATTTTCAAAATGTATTATATGACAAAAATTATCGTTAGTAATTCATTAATATGGATCACCAAAACATCATCATCATAAATCATCCATGTAAAGTATAATTATGGTATTTATGGATCTTATAATATCTAACATTAATTATTGTGTATATAAATGAAAATTTAATAAATGTAAAAATTGAATATTTCATGAGGAGACTACCATTTTAATGTTTTAAATAAAATATTTAATATATAAAAATTTCTAGAATATTTTGGAATTAAATTTCATGAAAATAACGTTTGAATAATGTAAATAGAGATAAAATAAAAATTCTAGTCATAATGGTAGGAAATGAAGTTTTTGAGGTATGTGTTAAAATAATTATTCCATTATCGCCATTGAAAAAATATAACTCAATGGGAAAATGACAAAAATTTCATCTTGTGAAATTTAAATAAATTTATACATTTTAGAAATGAATTAAAAAAATAATTAGTTAATAGTAAAAAATTATTTACCCAAAATTAAATAAAATATTTATTTGGAAAAAAAATGTGTCCCAATGAAAAATTAAAAATAATATTTTTATGAGAATGTCACTTTTATTAACATTAAAATTGTGTATTGAATGAATAATAAAATAAATGGATGATAAAAAAAATTAATCCCCAAAAATAAATAACAATATAAAAACACGTGGGGATTATGAAATTAAGATAATATAATTTTCCTAATAGATATTTGACCATAAACAATCCCACGAAAATTATATTGTAAAAGGAATCCCTTACAAAAATTATGATGTTCCTCATAAGTTATTTTCACCCAGTATATAATAAATAATATTTCTGGATACATATATACTGAGAAAATATATATATTTATCAAATCACATATAATCAACATATAAAATTACACTACTAATTTACTAAAATTTCATTTTTAAAAGATTTATTTCTGAAGGTTCCTTTTTTTAATGTAGGTTTCGTATTATTAGTTATGATCCTTTCCAAATAAAAACAGTTCAATTATATGTATAATGTTAATAATTACATAATTACAATTTATATTCCCAAAAAATATTTATAATCATCCATTAAGGTAATACCTTATAAATTATTCACATCATATTGTGGGGAGGGTTGTTCACACATTGTAATGAGAAACGATATCATTATCTAACTTGTGTAAGGGTATGGTGATAAATGATATATAATAATTACATAATGATAATTATTTTATAAATTTAATAAATAAATAATAGAAATATTTAAATAGATATTAAATTAAATATTTCATATTCTAGTAATTTAAATCTACAAAAAATCTCTTTCATTCCAAAATATATTTTATGCTCACAATTTGGGATATTAAGGAATAATCGTAGATTGTAAAAAACCTAAATTACTAGTATAAACTTATACTTGTTGTCAAATTTTCCAAAAATAGATACATTTTTAAAATGATACATGTTTTCTCTTCATTTATAAAATTAAAAAATTTCTCATTGTTCTCACTGTTGTCTTTAATCTCCATTAAATCCCATGAAAATAATTTATTCTTCGGCTGATTACAAAATCTCAGTATTTGATATAAATTAATACAAAATGTTTATTACAATGAATAAAAATGAAAACCCATTTAATATTTAACTATATTTCAAATATCACACTTTATATGAAATAATACAATATCACGTGAAATTAAAAGGAATGTGTTTCACAAATTAATTCAACAAAACTCATAAAAAGAAATTATAACTCATTTTTGTGACATAGATAATCATCTATATAAAAATATTTAAAACCCATTTAAATGTAATAGCCATATGGAAAATATATTCTTTTATTTTTATCCAATACATTGGATACATTTAATGGGGAACAATATTCATATAAGCTATACCATACTCACACGTGATCTACACTGGTTGTCATACCATCATATACATTATATCAGGATCCCTCATTTCTCGTTAGGTATAATGGGGATCCACCCCTTTTATCAAATGTATCAGGCTCACCCATTTCTAATGATTTCAATTATAATTTCCTGAAAAAAAAAATTCAACATAAAACCCATTAAAATAATTTTTTCATCCCATGTGGACAAAACATATATATATATATATATATATAAATAACATTTTCATTACAAACTAGATTCAATACAAAAACACAATTTGCAACTAAAAACATTTTTTGATTCCAAAATAACAAAAAAATGAAAGTTCAATTTTCATTTAGTGAATTTTTTATGAATTAAAAGGAATTTATAAATTAAATATTTGTCTTTGTGGTTGAAAATTCCTTATCATAATGTTCGTTATTTATGCGACATTATTTTTTTATTTTATAAAAAAGTTACATATAAAACACATGAAAATATTACTTTGGAATACCCTAGAAATAAATTTAATAGATATAAAACATCCTTCATTTTCCAGATCTATTCATGAAAATATAAAATTATTTCATGAGTATTAAAATGAGAGAAGATCTTTTTTATGAATGTAAATATTTACAAATGATATTTTTTAAACCATGTGTCTTATACCACATTGATTTATATGAATCATAACCACTATAAAGGAATAAAACATAAAAAATATATTGAAAATATATTCATTATATGATATGTCAAAACTTTCTTCAATATATGACTTATAAAATAATTTTATTGTATAAAATTAATATATTCATCAATGTAAATAGATTGAGAAAAAGTACCATATAAATGTCATATCATGAATGTGGAAATTAATGAAATGAATATAAAATGTACATCTAATGTATATAAATATAATGTATTATAAATACAAAAATATAGATTAAAAACTCATTTCACACATCAAATTCTCACTACATAAACATGATTTATATGTTTAAACAAAAGAATTTAAACCGTGTTATGAAATACTTTACCTCACATTCTACATAATTAAAAAGTGCCAAACCTCTGGTATAATTATTTATGTAATGTTATTAAATAGTTATTGAAATATATAAATATTTATAATACCTATTCTGAGGACTTAATAACATATTTTGACTTATTTATTATTAATATTTCATTATTTTAATGGTTTCATGTGTTTATGTTTAATGGTTTCATTTTCTAGTTCAATTGTGTATAATCATGGATAATCTAAAAACAGGTATTACCATCCCAGAAGGGGAAAATAATAGTTTTAATAATGTTTAAGAATAATTAATGGTTTTTTATATCATTTTAATTTATTACATAAGGATGATCCATTAAATAAAACAGTAATGATAAATGTTTAGTTTATAGTGGAAGGTTTTCCAAACATCATGAACTAATTTTATTTTAATATCAATTATATTTATATATTAGTTATAAAACATTAGTGTTGTTATAATATACCTATTGAAATATTATTTAACAATAATTATAGTTTTATGACTGTCCGTTTATGAATTAACAAAAATATCAAAAAATCATTATTAAAGGAGGTGATTAACCAACATAATACAGAAAATAGAATAGTTTCTTTTAATAATAGGATATAATAAATTTAATGAATATAAGATATTACATTATAATCATAAAACTATATTATATTCTTTATTTTGTTTTTATAATTCAATTATGGATGATGGAGTTGAGAAGGAAGTAGAAAAAGAAAAGAAGTTTGGAGGGGTACTTCGGGGAATTTCCACTTAAATAACACCTCTTCCAAAGACCCCTGAGGATGTTGGATTTGGGCATTTATTAATACTATAAGTAGTAGGACGTGGACAGATTAAGGATGCTACGTTTGGGAATAAATTTTTGGATAGAATGTGATTTCTCAGTTGAAATGTGGTAGTGGGAGTGGATTATATAATTAATGAGATGTGGGATTATGACATTAATATAATGAATATTTTATTTTTAATGGAAATCATACGAGTGAGGAATTATATTCCACATATTTTGATAAAATATAATATTTTACAGTCTGTTTTGGGTTGATAATCACCTAAAAATAAATTTTTTAGTTTTTAGTTATTTAATGAATTTATCCTTTTAAAATTAACCAATTACATTTTTATAACATATATCATGGTAGATATTTTTTTACCCTAGTAAAAAAATTTATTATTAAAAAATTTAATTGAACAAAATTCTAATTTTAAATTTCTAATTTAAAATATGGTATACATTTTACCAAATAAAACACACTATTGGAAAAATTATTTTTATAATTAATAACATATACACAACAAAAACCATTGTTTTATGAGAAAATATTAAAACTTTGAAATTTTTTTATATACAATTTCAATGATAAATTAATTCCTATTTACTAAATTGGATATATTTCTACATAAATTAACTAATGACTCATAAAATCCAATATTTAATATATTTTAATTATATATATTACTTGAAATAAAAAAATATTATGAAATAAATTGCAATATTTTTGACTATTCATCAAAAAGTGATACTTCTGGATAAAAACAACAATTTTACATAAGATTATATTGATATGGAAAATTGTAAAATCTATGATTATTTTTTCAAATGAAATTTACAAAAGTGTAAAAAAATTTCTTTAAAAATCGATATCCACCAAAAGGTTATACAATTGCCTTGTATAAAAATATACCACTTTATTCATAAAATTAAATTTATTATATATTATCCATATAAAAAATTCTGAATTAATTAAAAAATCATGAATATATAATAGGTAAATAATATTAATAACTTTTAGCAATAATAATTAAATTAATTTATTATAAAAAATGTAATTTTGTGCATAAAAGTGTTTTTTATAAAAACAGAAATCATATATTCAATTAGTTTATATTATTGTTTAAATTATTGGTTCAAAATATATATTTTTTAAATAATAAAAATATATTTTAATAATTTACTTAATAGTGTTAACTCCATAAATTTTAATGTCTAGGATAAATTATTATAATTAAATTAATATTATTATGTCGTGTAGTTAATCCTGATGTGGATTATATTATATGAAAGATATCGTATTGTTTTCATTTAAAAAATATGGTAGTTACATCCCCTAATTAATAAATTGAGTCCTTTTAATATGAAAATAGTCCCCATGAAAGGTATTTTACTTTTAAGAATACTTTTTTGACATACCACAATGGGAAAAAGGTCAACAAACCTCACATATACAAATATATAATGTAATGTATGATGGTAACCTCAGAAAGAACAGTCTATGTTTTCATGAATGAAAAAACAGACAATTGAGGAAATATATAACACTAAATTATTGATATATAGTGATAGATAACATAATTTTGAGAAATTTAATAACCACAAATCCAAATATATTTGACATATTGAAGGAGCAAATAATTCTCATCATTAAACTAAATTAGATATAATTTTTTAAACACTCTTTTTATAGTTCAAAAAATAATTTAGCATTATATACTAAGAACGTAAGGAATTATACATTATTGAAAATAATATATTAATTATCATATTTCCTATAAATAATGTGTATTGAAGATGAATTTTCATCATGAATCATCAGAATTATATTATATAGAACCAAAAAGAAAAAAACCAATAACTTTATATTCCCTCTGTCAGAAGGAATTAACCAACACTAACTTGTTAGTAAAACATAATGTATCTTCAAAAAATTTATAAAATATTATATAACAAAAATAGACCTCAATATTCAAAATAATAAAGAAATACGCAATGTTCCATTATAATTATTCAAAAAATAACAAACAACTAAATTCTTCATAATATACCCAATTAAAATATAAACCCATTAATTAGATATATTTGATCACCTAGTCCTCCATGTTAAATGTAATATTCATACTAAAAAACATCAATTACAATAGAATCCTCACATCAAAATTTAATTACCATATTAATTATCAATATATAATAATTATTTAATTAAATAAAATAAATCACCATGAATCCTAAAGGTTTCCAAAAGGAAACACGTCGTTTAATTTTTTAAATTAATCCTATGTGTATTATATTTTCCTTTATTATATAATGTTCCAAAAAAGGTGAAATTCTTCTTAAATAACAACAATCACTCAAAGTTCAAATTAATTTCAATTACCTGGATTGTTAATATGATAAACATATATTCCCAAAATGATCATAAACATTATCTATCAGTTTGTTTTATAAAAAAACATTCATACTTACAGGGACATCCCATAGGCTAGTGGTATCTGATGCACTGTTGTCCACATTTGGATATTGCTATGATACCCAAGGACGTTTTGGACACAAAATGTTATCACCCATCCTATGGGTAATCATTTTTCTAAAAATATATTAATATAATCATTTTAAAATTCAAGTTATTTCATAAATAGCCTAAAAATGACCTTAATATATTATAACATAAATGGTTATCTCATACCATTCACCATTCATCCCAAAAAAGTAAGAACCCAAAAAAAATAAAAACTATCCACATGATAATAAAAATTATGGTTATATTGGATCCTTAACATAGATTAAATAACACCAAATCCTCTAATCTTTCCTAAACCCTACTAAGATAGTAATTTTAAGGATAACAAACAAACATTACATATTCTAGTGATATTATGCTAGAACTATATCTCTTTCATTAAATGAGATATTTTAGTTATAGTTTTTTTATATTATTATGGAAAATCTTACAATATAAACACATAAGTAAACTATAGACTATTATACTCAATATAATTATTTCCATAGATGGAAACCATTTTAATATAAAGCATGATTTATCTTCATATAAAATAATATAAATTTTCCTGTTATTCTCATCCATGTCTATATTCTCTCTTAAATCATATTAAACAATTATTAAAACACATTATGAGCTCAAAATAATAGTAAGGGAAATAAAATAAGGTAAAATTCCAGTACAATTAATCAAATGAAATCTCATATAGTATTTACATTTATCTAAAAGTTTATTTATAATTTGAAATAAAAAATATACTCATGAAAAAGTAAACATATGTCATAAAAAAATAAAACTAATAGAATGAAACTAAAATTAATTTTAGGTGACTAATAACATAATCCACATAAAACCATTTTAGAACCAAATAAAATAATTAAATGTCTGAGGGCTGACATCCAATATTATTATTACCCAATGAATTGGGCATCTTTAACGGGGATCATCCTACGTATAAAATGTATGAAAATCATATATAAGCTACTGAGGATCTCAACTCATCATATAAATTGTATTGTTTTACGTATTTCTCAACAGATATAATGGGGCTCAACCGTTTTCAAGAGAATTATTAGGCTCACCCATAGGCTATAATAGGCTTCAACCAATCATATAAGTTTTATTTGGCTCAGCCATTTCTTATAATTATCAATTATAATTCTATGAAAAAAATATTTCATAATAAAAGAATTTGAAAAACAATATTTATCCCATATGAAAAAACATTTGAAGAGAAAATCATTTTCTTTAAAAAAAATTCAATACGAAATAACTATTTTCACTTAAACCCATAATTGATTCCAAAAAAAATATAATATAAAAATTAATCTAATTTAATAAAACATAAAATATTTTATAGGTATTTATAAATTTAATTATACTCATGGGGGGAGATTTTTTTTCATTGGGTACATTAAGAATATAACATTTTTTCATATTAATAACAGATCTTTATAAAACCCTTAAAATGATTCTCTCTTTAAACAATTGGATGAAATTAAAAAAAAATATATAATTTAATTAATAATTAATTTATATTCCAAAAAATGTAATATTGTTTCATGAATATTGACATGTAGTAACATATTATATTATATAGATCATTATACATTTTAAAAGGGATGTATAAATCAACGTTTCCCATGCCACTTTTAATTATTATTATCATAAAACCTAGTGATGAATAGTATTTAAAAAACATGACACAAAATAATAATAGGATATTATATGATATAATGTTCAGAATATACACCACATAAAATAAGGTGGGTGTATAGACTCATAATATGCATCAATAAAAAAATATAGAGTTGAAGTCCATTATAAATATCATATCATAGAAGTGAAAATTAATAAAATGAATAAAACATGTATATATATATATATTATATATAAACATTAAAAAGTGAAAATAAAATATATTTTATTCTAGATTTATTTTGAATTTATTATTATTATGACATAAACACAAACTAGATGTTTAACCCAAAGAATAATAATTAGGTTATGACATCCTTTACTGTACATTGACAATTCTTCTTAAGTGGTCAAACCTCTGGTATAATGGTTTAAATAATCCTAATAACATTTAACATAAATTAATTAATGTTTTAATATATAATTTGATTGTTCTATTACATATTCTGAGACATTATTTTTTAATATTTCATTATTTTCATGGTTTCACCTGTGTTTCGTTTATGATTTCCTGATTAGATAATTTGTTTATAATTATGGATGATTATGTAAAATAGTATTAAAACTATAAATGTGGAATGAATTTGTCTTAATTATCATATAGATGTATGAATGGTCCCATATATTATTATTAGTTCTTAAATGAGAATTATTCAATTCAAAAAAAATATTAATGATAAATGTTTAGTTTATTTTTTCTATTTTTCCAAACATCTTGAAATAATTTCCTTTTATTTGCAATTACGTGTATATATAAGTTCATGGATATTAAATAGGTTATTATATACCTATGTAATGATTATTTAAGAAGAATTTTTGTTTTAAGACAATCTATGTATGTGTTTATGGAAAATGAAAAAAATCATTATTCGCAGATGTGATTGATCGACATAACATGGGTAATAGATTCATTTATTTTAATGTGTGGAGATATGAAATTAAATGCATCTGAGATGTTCCATTTTAAAATTAAAACTCTAATATATGACAAATTGGGGATTTATTATGCATTTATAGATGATTTAGGTGATGATAATGTACAAAAATAAGTGAAATTAATAGAGCTACTTGGGGAAATTTAAATATTGAATATCACCTCTTTGAGAGACCCTTGAGAATCGTTGATTTGAAATTTTGGGCCCCAAATTTAATATAATTATTTCATATTTATGTAGAGAGGTTAAAGGAATAAAATTCATAAGTAAAGGTATTTTTGAGTCGAAATGGGGTGGTGATGAGTGGTATTTGTATTTGAGGAAAGGTGAGATTGAATGCTTAAAATAATGAATATTTTATATTAATGACAACAATACCGAGGAGACAATAAAATAAATTAATTTGGATGAAAATTAAAATTTTAGAGGCTTATTATGTGCATGAAATACATAAATGAAATATTAATTTTTTATGATTTTTTAGCCTTTACCCTTTTCACTTTCACATGTTTATTTATTTTACCTATACCATGATAGATAAAGTTTCTTTACAATAGTAAATTTATTATGCATAAATAATGAAATTTAATTTATTCCCAAATTTAGATGATAATATACAAATATATTCCATTTTACATAATTCAATTCACATAGTTAGAAAAAAAAATTTAAAACTACTTTGGTAGACACAATAAAAAATATGGTTTTTAAATTGAAAAGATTAAAACATTTAAACGTATTTATATCTAATTTCATGGAAGATTTTTTTTAATGAACTAAATTTAATTTATTAATTTATAATTGGACTAATTATACTTTAAATAAAATTAATAATATAACAGAACAATGTAAATAATTTATACGATGAAATATCAAATAAAATGTTTTATTTTTCACCATTCATCAAAAATTGATACAAGTTAGAATAATTTAAAATATAGCCATAATATAATTTTAATATAATCATTTCAAAAAATAATGTTTAATATTTCCTAATAACTATATCTATATGTCAAAATTTATTTTTAAAATAGGAGCTACAAAAAGGCTTGAATTGTTTTCCAAAACAATATAGATTTAATGATTAAAATTTGATTTATTCTTATCTTATACATATCAATGATAATGGATGAGATTAAAAAAATATAATTGAATATATACCATATAAATTTCATTAATATCATTTTCTATAGTTATAAATTTAATTTATTATGATAAAACTTAAATGTGGGCATAATAATTGATTTCTATAACAATAAACCCATTATATTCAATTGGTTTTTATATTTATTTATATGTTACTAATAACCGATTAATTAATTTTTTAAACATCGTTAAACTAAATTATCATAAACTTGATAATCACATTTATTCACTCCATACCAACTATAAGGTGATTATAGTAACATATAAATAATAATTTATATTCTTTTATTTAAGCATGATGTCATGTATCTTAATGGTATTGAGAATAGTGTTTTATTTTAAAATAATAGTGTGTAACACACATATATATATATAAGTAAACAGTTTATTAAATTTTATTCCATCTCTATATAGAAACAATAGGTTTTAAACATGCATGAGTGGTGTTTCCAATTTACATATGATGGGATGTTGGGTAAAAATTGTTATATTATAATATTAATAAAAAACATTTATTTGATGATACATTAGTGAGTTTTTTAGGATGTGTACAATATATTTTGAGGAAATATACGAAGAAATAATTTTTTTAAATATTTGGTAATGTTGATTACAACTACATTGAGAGACGTCCTTGTCCTTACACATTAAGGCTTCATTTGATATCCTCAAGAGAATTAAAAAAGTTCATGAAATAATGTAAAGAATATATAATTGTTTTTGAAAGGGAAAATTTATTATACAGATCACAATATTTTTTAACTATGGAGATGAATAGGATTATTTTTATAATTGAGGGAGGAAGAAACATGGTATAACTTAAATTATTTTGTTAATATAAAGTGGCTTTTCTAATGAATGTTGCTTCAATTTCCATATTATTGTGGATGATAATGTTATGGATGAAATCTGTCCAACCAACGAGGTTCATTGTTTTTTTAATATCATAATATAACCTTATCCATTTATTTTTAACCCTTTTATCCCATCTTACCATAAACAGGGGATATAAATATTTACATTGATTTCTATTCATTTTGAAAAATATGGTGATAATTTTACCTACTATTAAATTTCCATTACCAAAAAGATGTAATCCTTATTACATTATTAATCTTCTATAAGTGGTAGAAATAACATTAAATATAAATTTCCAAAACATAATGATAATATTTTTAGAAAAAATATTATATAATAATATTTTTTATTTTATATAAAAAATAATGCATAATATAGATTTTAATGCGACTAATATTATTATATTATATTTAATGAAAATTAATTTTTTTTAAAACAAAATCAAAACAAATAATTAATATATTAATACTTCATTAAAATAATATAACTACTAAAAAATTTTATTTACAGAAAACTATACATAGGTTTCTATAATATTCTAAATTTCTTTATAATATCAAAACACAATTTTTCTAAATTTTGTTACTTATTTAGTAAATATATATATTTGAAAAATTATTTCAAAAATATTTATCTTTTTTTATTTCATTATAATGTCATTATAGTGAAATTTTTGTAAAATTAGTATTTTCAAAATTCACCTAAAATTACTATTTCTAAAAAATATCAAAAAATAATTTGAAGATAATATTGAATTATTAAAATAATAAATGAAATTAATTTCATTATATCTAATTTCATAAATTTTGTAATTTATAATTTTATTTATGAAATTAATATATCAATATATATATATTATTGGGTAATATCATCTTAATGAAAATCAGTCATACTATATTTCAATGTCAAGTGATATAAAATGTGTTATAAAGAAATATTAGGGAATATGAAAATAAATTATAAGATACATCAAACTCATGAAACCACATACTTGGAAACACATATAATTATCTAAAAATTAAATGATATTTATATCCAATGTGAAAATGAGTTCTAGAATACATGTAAGACCCAAATCAAACAATCCCATTTTATAAATATCCAATTAAATTATATATAGATTAATGGATGGAATTAACACCCCCAAACCTCTATATTGATCACAAAAAAACATCAATTGAAAAAAACAATCATCAAGGAGATGATCTGTGTGAAAATATAAATAGAGTGGAAGTTATCCTTAGCATTCCCTAGAATCCATCTGAATCATAATCCATTAAAACAAAACTAATTAGTGGGGAATAATATAGATAAAACCAATCTAAAATGCATCAACAATCAACCATTTAAGATTAAAAAATGAAAAATTATTGTATTTAAATACATATTTATGAATTAAGGTTGTATCAACCATCTCAAAATATTTCAAAATAGCGATGACATGGGGTTGTGGGAATTCACCATGCATGTGAGGCATTGATAGGGAAACTCACAAGATCTTAGCATGATGACTCTCAATGATTTTTTCAGAATTGACACCAATTATATACCCACATCATCCGGAAAAATGGCATGTTGGAATGAAAACAACCCAATGCAGATAGTACTACTTCTCATTCCCCACTATTGAGAGCACAAACTAATCGAGGCATCTTGATCTCGCTAGTGTTAAACCGATGATTCCTAGGAATAATAATTTGTTTTACTAATGAAAAGGTTATAAAAATTTCCAAAAAAATGCTACAACCCATATTAATCAATTCTGAACCTGCAAAATACGTCCCAAAATTAAAAACGACCTACAAAATGATAAACAATAACCATTACTCAAGTCATGATGTGAATATAGAATCTCTATTTTTAATTCCTGAGTTCTAAAATAATTCAATAAAACAATATAACATTTACAAAACTGAAGGGTATTTTGAGGTATATTTTATTCAACATTAGGTATATAATACATGAATTACATATGAATAAAAATAACATAATCATTATTTATTAATTTTTTAAAACATATTTATTAATGCATCTATGGTCAACAAATTATAGTTAATTTCAGAGCTTCATACATAAATATAAACTCGTTAACATAAATCCAAATAAAGAGTAAAAATATAAATAGAACAAGATTGATCCTTATTGTAAAAACATGATCCATACCATGAGATATAAATTAAATGATACATAACATGTAAATGTGGTGAAAACATTAAATTGAGATATTTATAATTATTTGACCACAGTTTTTTCACCGAGGCATTATATAACATAACAATCAATGTCATTCACCATTTCATCAAAAAACATGTCATCATTAGAGATTAATTCATACCTAGTTGATTGGATTATAATATGGGAACACCCATTATATGAATAAATTCATTTTTTTATTATAGATCAAAACAAACACTATGATTAATAATTCAATGGAAAATAAATTACATTCATGTAAAATAAATTAAAAATATAAATTCTTAAATAGATGATATGTAAATTATTTATAACCCATATGATATTAATTCATGTTTCATATTTAGAGGTACACATAAATGAATCATCACGACTTTTAGGTGAATATGAATGAATATATTAATGGGTTGAGTATTTAATATATAATAATACTTCATGTGAATTAGAAAAAAAATAATGAAATGAATTCGAAATCATTATTTGTATACAATTTGATTAATATAATGGTAAAAATGAAAGTGAAAAAATACATCACGATGATATAATATTATTTTGGTAATTACAGGTCATCAATATGTTGATGAAATTAAATTAATTCATCATATTGAAGACATACGACAAAAGAGGTATTTTACTGCAAGAGAATAAAATTATAGTTCCCTTATTAGGGGATGTAACATCAAAATTGTTGAGAATGAATAATTTTGACCATAGAGACGCCAGAATGGATGTTAAATAAGTGAAATGGATATAATTTAGTTCTTAATGAATTTTTAATGTATTTGATTGGGGGATAAGAGTGTATTTATGGTTAAAGAGGACAAATTGCTTAATAAAATATAATAAATATTTTGGAAATATAATTTGTGGAAAATGAAAATTATTTTTATTACCCATAGTGTTTAATCATGGTTTAAAAAATATTTTTATTAATATTTTAATAAATTACTCTGTAAAAAAATTTATTATTTTTTAAGACTTGTAAGGTGAAATGTTTCAAAAAAATATATTTTCTAAAAAGAACAATTTACAGTTTAAACTATAGAAAGTCTTTTTCAGGTTTTAAAATTTATAAAAAACATTAATATACATAAATTAATAAAAATAAGTCTTTTTGTTCATTATTATGATTATTTTGTTATAGATACATTATTTAATATATATTATGTGAAATAAACATAAAAAAAATAAATAGAGGTATTTTTCACTTCACTAATAAATCATGCATTCACTAAAATTATAACAATTTTATCCAAAACTAATTTCAATGTGAAGATTTAATATATGATTTTTATGTCATAAATATAATTCAATTAATATTATAATTTTAAATTTAAAACAAAAAAATCCATCTTTAATTGAAAATAAAAATTTCAACAGAATATTATAATTTTTGACACGTAAGTGTTTTGTAATTAATTTGAAATTATATATTTATATATATTTAAATAATAATTTATTTAGAAGAAAATTTAACAAGAATAAAATTTATTCAATATATCAATTTTTGTTATAAATGAGAATATATTTTGATAAGATAAAATGATGTTTAAAATCTATCCATAAATTTATTTATAAATTTATTTACATATTTATGTTTATTTTATTAAAAAAATTATTGGAAATGGATTTATTAAAAAAAATAAATTAATATAAATGAAATTTTATTACAGTCTAGAAGAAATACCCCTAAAAACAATAGGATTCTCCTTAAGGTTTTTTATTAAATTGGAGGTAGTTTTATTTTGTGGATCATATAACATTTACCAGATGTTGATCTCCCCCAACTTATATTTATCCCAATGTCGATTTCATTTAAGCCTCACATGTTAATCCTTTTCTTCGGAGACGCTAATGGGGAACACCATTGTCGTTACCTACTTCCCAGGTTACTATAAATATTACTCAAACATATTGCCACTACTGATTGAACCAAGCATTGGTCCTTTTTTGTATTAATTACCATTATTCATTGTCATTAATAATCACTTAATACATCACTAAAATTATTAATAATAGTCATAGTTCCAAATATTTATATTTATCAGCAGTCATGTTGACCATTAGTAAGGACATGTTTAGGTCCCAATAGTCACATTATACCCAATATATAATCTATAATTCATCAATATTTGTATTATAATTCCAAAATGGTTATAAAATTTTATTTATAAGGGAAATTTTATTCCTAGAATTTATTTTTCTTTTAACAATTTTCATGGAATTTTTAATCTTTCTAGATGTTTATTATCATATGATGTATATTAGTTCAAAGTAAATGTAAATTCATTTTCGTATTCACATACTAGTCATGGCCATAGTAATCAGTATTATTACAAGACATGAAATATTATTTTGGTAAAAGTATTTCTAGGTAAATATCTTTTTTTAATAAATGAAATATCATTTATAAAAAGGTATTCACTTCTTAATAATGTATTTAAATATCAGATCATTACAATATTCCCCCTTATGAAATTTCATAATCAATATATTACTCTTACCTCTTTAAAAATCAGAGTATTTTTTCAACATCACTTCTTCTTATTCCAAAAAATATTATTGAAACTAAAAATTTATACAAAGGGATTTGACAAGTTTTTATCTCTTGTTCCTCAACACCTATTAACATCTATCATGATTATATATTGGTTCATCTTGAAATGAAAAATACAATTCAAATTCCACACAATTTATAAAATGTATATGTGTCTGGTTAAACATCTAATATACCTATTGGGACATATGTAAGACACCATGGATCGCAAAAATATTTATTTGTACTGTTAGTTGACAAGTACATTTTCCAACATGCTCTAAAGTCTCATATCATCAAAAATACCTTGGAAATTGTTTTCACTTATTTTAGAAATATCTTAACATTATTCCACAGAAATATCATGATTAAATCATGATCACAACAACTAATTTTTCTATACCTCTTTGGTTTTCTACTAAACTATTCTATAAATTAGAGGATGTTTTCATATTTTCACAAATAACTTGTATCTTTTTTATAGTCTCATTAACAATGTATATTCCTTGTAGTTTCCTTTCTCCAAATTCATCCCAAAATATTAGAGTTTAATACAAACATTTGTATAGTGTTTCAAATTGTTCCATTTAAATTCATGAAAATAATTTTATTAGAGAATTAAATATTTCAACGATGTTGTTACCAAATCCCTTTAATATTAACTGATGACCCCTTACAAAATTTAGTAATTATTGATTTGTCTTCTACGAATATGAATCTATTTGATGGTGATGGATTATTATTAGGTTTATATGTTTATTCATATCCTTTGTAATGATCCAACTGAATAGAGATGAAAATCTTGTATCTCGATGTAGAATGTTTATAGAGGTACTCCGTAGAGACTCTGTAAATTTTTAATATAGTAGAGTGCTAGTGATCAGCTGATTATTCCTCTTTATAGAAATTAAATGGGAAAATATTTTAAATTTTTCAAGGATAACCCTTATAGCATTGATCCCCATGGTTATTATAGGATGGAAAATGATAAATTCTGTTGTGATGTTGTCCCACATCCATTTTGATATGGGTAATGGTTGTAATACCCCATTCAGAATCTATCACTCCACACATAATTATTTACAAACCAATTCCCATGAAGTGTAATCTGGAATCTACATTTTCAAATTATCCCAACAATAATCAACATGAAGTTTACTATATATTTTATTGCTTAAATGATGCATAGAGTCTATAGAGCTATGATATCAATTAATCTACTCCTATAACATATCATGAATAGACAAAATTCATAACATAGTGAAAAAACATTATTACACCATCTTAATCAATATTTAATTTAATAATCTTATCAATTTCTATAGATTCAATCAAATTTTTCGTCAAAGGATCATCCACTTTTGATTTATTGATCATCTTATAATATAGTAGATGATAAGTCATTAGGGAAAGGATTGATGATTTACCTTTCCTCATGATTACCTTGTTCAATATTTCATAGTCCTTGATCATGGGGTCTGGATTAATCACCACTAATATCAATAACTATTCGATCATTCATTGTCAGTTCATTTTTAAAAAAATATATTGTTATATGATTATAATGAATTGAAAAATCTTATCCATTAGTAAGATTCAAACATTCACTTTTAATCATGTAAAATTCCATTTATCTAAATATATAATTCAATCATTTGTATTTTTTGTTAATATAGTATTGTTAAAAAAAATATAATCTACCTATCTTTGTAGAAAAAATTACTGTAGAATACAATAGGCTATGAATACTGTAATGATTCTCATGATGAATTATTAATTAAGATTCATATTTGATTAACATATACATTTTATGAGATGATATTAATTTAATTTAAGATAGGAACAACTATAGTAAAACAATCATTATCTAATATATGGTAGAGTTGGAACTATATAACAAATGATAAGTTTTTTTCGTCATGTAAACATTTTAAAAACTCTTTCTTCAAAATAATCTTAACTATCCATAGAGTTATCTGGGATAGTTGATTTTAAATCCAACAAACATTTACACTAATATTTAATATTATCCTGCAATACTAAGGAAACTATAAATAAAAATTATATTTTTTTGACATAGCCTCGCTACGAATGATTTTTTCATTGTTGGATAAATAATGATTCCTCCATAGGTAATGAAATGTCCCATGAATGATAGTTTTTATAAAATAAAATCAAATTCACTGAATTAATAAATCAATCTTTCCTTTCATAGATTTTTCAATATGATTCCTTGATGATCCTAATTTCCATCATGTATTTTGCAGTATATTATATGGAAATCAATAAATACCAAAAAAAATTATCAAGGTAATCCATAAATACAATATTCATCATTGAAAAAAATTCACTAAGATTTTATTAATCTAAATGGTGTAACTACATACTAGTAATGTACATATGTCATTCCAAATGATGTATTTGGGATATCTTCTCCTTTAACCATCTAATAATGATACCCTGACTGAAGGTCGATCTTATAGAAGAATTCATCCCCATGAAGCTACTTGTGTATATCAGTAATATTATATAATGGGTATATGTTATTTTATATGATACCATTATGATCTATATAGTCAATTCGGTGCCAAATATATTCCTAATTATTTTACCAAAAATTGGTAAGGTGATCACCAGGGATACACACTCATTAGAATACAACATCTCTCTGAAAGATCTCGATAGTTCATCATTAATTAAAATAACTCATTATATTTCATTCAATGTGGAATATGTGATAATTAATTAGATCTATATATGAGATAAATTAATAAATCTACAACTCTTTAATGTTTTTTTCATTTAGATCTTATGCAAATACAACAATTTATTCCCAATCAATGTGTATACAACCAAAATATTTAAATTTTCAATCTTATCCCCATTCACCAATAATATCCCTAAACATGGATATTGGAGTCAATTTTTAGTAACAATTAGTTTTGGATATCTCTATATTTAATATAAATTTGGATTATCTCTTATATATATAAAAATATCCATTCATATATAGTTTATCTTTGATTTATACTGTGAAAGGACCCCATCATACGTAATGTGACAAATTTAACCGTTAGAATAGCCCACATGATTACATAAAGATTTAAATTTATAATATCAATAGCGTAATTCATATATATATTTTATGCTTGAATAGTTTCAATAATAATTTAAAATAATAATTATCTTACCAGTGGATGAGGGATTCATATGATTTTATTTTAAAAAATTAATAAAATAATTGAATTTTTAGAACATAAATAAAACAATGTGCTTAATATCATTGATTATTAGATGAGTATACCATCCATAAGATAATTTTGATCAATAAAATTAGACAATGATATTCAAAAATCAAAAACATTCTCCATTTTCTTATATTGGGTTTTGTGTTGGGTTTTCAACATTATCACAAAAGTTTCTATTTACACAAACTTACCTCTATAATTGGCATTCATATAATGATGTGTTTCTTCTTAACAAAGGTTTCTAACTATATTTACACCTCTTCTATACATATATCACTTTCCAATTCCATTAAAACAATTTCAAATATGTTTTGTCTAATATTTTTTACACAGTGGTTATATTATGTTATTCTCCACAAGATTAATTCATAAATGTTTCTCAATGTTTATCCTCTTATAATTATGGGCATATTTCCACTTGGAATATCAGATATCCATTCCAAAATTGATATAATATCATAATATATCATTATAACACCCAATTTCATGATTTCTAAAGACAAAAGTAAATGAGGTTTCATTATGATAAATAATTTTTCAATATTATAATCATAATAAATGATAAAGATTATTGTGTGTCATGAAATCCTTATAATTCCCATCTCGTAATTACAAAGAAATTAATTTTCATATTATTTTAATTGAATGTGTTCCCAATTAATGTTGGATTAAAGTGTGTGAGGAAAATACATGTTTATAAATTAAATTTTTATAGTCTTTACATTCCATGTCTTCCACCCCATTCCTTAGCTACTTGTTAGTGATCAAGGTAAACTATTGATTACCTTCCCCATTAAATTATACACTACCAAGGCGGCATTCTCTTATTCAGAAAAATGTGATATTGATAATATCATTTATATTTAATATAACCATATTTCAGTGATAAATGGATTTATGGTTCTAAAAAAGTTAGGTGGTCATTAAAATATAAAGGATTCAACTTCTAAATATTCCTTCCTTGGTTATGCCGCACACTACATATGGTTTATGTTCATATTATAGACATTAGATAATTGATTCATCATTATCATGAATTTTTCAATATTATCTTCCCCAATATTTGGATGTTAATAATTTTATATTCCACTAAATTAATTGTTTACAAAATTCCATATATTTTTTTTATTTTTTCTAGAAAAAAATGAATTATTGAATATTTCTATTCAATTTGAAATCAAATATTAAATGTAATGTAAATACTAACTGTTAAATTTTTTATTATAAAATTCCACATATAACTAAACATTTTCATTGATACAAATTATGGAATCATGAATTGTTAATATATGTTTTTTTTAAATTAAATCATAAAATTTTGTATTTGTAACATTGAAGGATCTATTAATATCATGTTTTGTGGAACCTATTGATATTTAAAATTAATAAAAATGGAGAAACATATATATTATTTATTCATTTTCAAAATCAACTTTCTTATTACATCATAGTACTTCGAACTAGGGGTAAATTCTCTGGTACATACATCAATAAAAAATGTTGAGAATAAGTCCTGATAAAGGATTAATTAAGAATATGGAACCTGAAGAATCATAATGAATAAAATATGAGTCATAAATTTAGTGAATAACTCTATTTAATTGATAGATATAAAGATATTTTTATTCATTATATTAATGTTTAATTTATAAGAATGAAATTTTAACAACTCAAGTACTTAAAAAATAATTTTTTCCTTTTTCAAATTATATAGGTAAATCCATTACAAATGGATAATGAAATTAGAGGTATTTAATGGAATAATTTCTAATGGAATAAGAACATGACCTTATGAATAGTGATATGATACTTATGAATGGTAAATTTTCTAATAGACTAGTAACCTAACCCATGAAAGAATGAATAAAATTTATGTATCATACATGTGAAAATATTATATATTTATATCTTTGACTGAGTAAAAAATTGTATTCAAAATTAGATATTATGTTTTGTTTTTTTAAACATTAAAATTATTTTTCAATTTTGTAATTAATAGAAACATTTAAAATATAATATAATATATATTCGTGAATTATTATTTTATTTTCTTACCATTATAATATTATTTTATGAGACCTTAATTAATTTCAAAATGTGTTCGAAAACCAGTTATCATAATAAGAACTACATTTATTGTATAAATTTTGACTTTAATTAAAAATAACATTTCACATATTTAGAATTTTATTTTTATAAAATTATATTCATGGTTAATTATACACATCAAAAAATGTTTTGTTTAATCATTTTAGATTTTTCTCAAATCTATTAATTTATTGTGTATTGTGAAATACAATAATTTATGAAATAACCTGAATTCATTAATTGTCGATTCGTGGATAATATTCTTCTATGGAAAGATCCATTAATCAAAACTCACATGAACTAGAAAATGGTTTTTGTCACAATAATCAAAATTATTTCTAGATTTTATAAATATAATAATGAAATGATTAAAATAATAGAAAACCCCGGCCCTTCGCCATTATAAATACCAACCCCACTCCATTTTCTCTCACACCCCAAAATATTTTATCCATTTCCAATTTCTATCCAAGATCCTTATAAAGACTCATACCCATGTCCAAGACTTTTTGGTTTCCCTAAATTCTAAAAAACATGGGACTTATGTAGGTTCTCCATAAATATAATTGAATAGGTAAAAATTATCTTTCATTTTAAATATATATTCTTTCCAATTATATTTATTTTCTTATAATAACATCACCTAATAAAACCCCAAGAATATTTAAAACCATATTATATTATATATTCTATTATTTAATAATTTTTATGGAAAAATTCATCATCAAAATTCTTCTCTACACTTCTTTATTAAAAAATGAAGTCTTTGTTGGTGATGTGTTATTTTACCATCATCATGGACGATGTTGTATAAATTTTCAATAATCCTTTCATGGATAGTAATAAAACCATTTTATTCATTCTAAAATAAATAATTTGTATTATATTACCTCTTTTATGTTCCAGAATTAACATATTTTCATAATATTGAATTATATAAAAAAATAGATTTTGATAATCAATGAACTACCAAAATGATATAAACGAATATCATTAACGTTTTATCCAATGAATCATCCTCATATGAATAAGTGATGTATTTTATAATTTAATTTTATAGAAACATGTAAATACAATTTCAATATAATTATGGAGTTTCACTTTCTTTTGATAAAAAATTCCCTAACAAACTGACCATGGAAAACATTTAATGAACATACCAGAAACTATGGAAATAACAAAATATTATTAAAAATGGGTGCAAAGATATTATAAACTGATCAAATAATATCTTATAAATATGTATATAATTATTTAATATATTAATATCAATCTCTAAATCATTATACATGACTTTTTAACAAATTTTAAGTAAGTGAACCATGAGGTAGTGGAATTCTTAACCAACTTTTCATTATTTGGGTTAACCTTCTACTTCATTGATTTGGTCATGATATTTTTATTTAGAAAATTAATTTTTATTATAGTATGAAGTTTTATGTGTATTTATAGTGAATATAATTATTACAAAAAAAATTTAATTCTTGGATTAATGATATGGTATTTGTAATTGGCTTTTATTTTAAAATAAATTTAAATTTTACTATTACAAAATTACAAAAGATTGGTTTTTATATATGGAATGATAAGAATGTTCATATATCATGATTCATTATTACTATAAATTTTCGATAAATTGTTTTCATATTTCTATTTTAATAATATTATTTCATTATTTTGTTCATTGTTTTTATATTTTAAAATGTTATTTTTATGATAAAATGGTTTTCTGATATATTATTGTGATTGACCATGGGTTTAAATGAAATTATCTAATGTTTTATTCAAGACATGTTACGTTGATTTTTTTCATTGGGTTGATCCCAATATTTCTCTTGATAATATGGTTTTATCCCACTATAGGTCAAGGTAAAATAGGATAAGCACCATTTTAGCTCATGATATGTTGGGTTGAGCCCATTATAACTCAAAATATAAAGGGTAATCCCAATTATTTCTCTCCAATTCATTGGGTAATCTAGAGATGGATGTATACAAAAAGGGTTCTCTATTTGTAAAGTTAAATGTAATATTGATATATTAAATATTCCCCAAGTCAACTTCATCATGTTTATATGCATACAAATGAGTTCTTTATGAAATTGGTTTTAATGGTTTTTATATTATTAGTTGATTAATGATTTCATAAATAAGGTCCCTTAATACATTTAATATTTTCAAACCATGTTTTTAAATGTTTTTCATAGGTTATATGGATTTCTAATATTAATAAAAATGTAATTTTAATTTTTTTGATGATTTTTTGAAGAAAACGAGTTTTTTTTATGTTTTTTATTTTAGAAAAAATTGATATTGTTTTATTAGATTCCAATAGATATAAATATGGGATGTAATTTATGTATTGTGTCCTAATTATCTAAATATCTACTCCTGAAAAGATCCATAATGTGAAATAATGTAAATTTTTTATTAAAACATGGGATTATGTAATATTTTATGTATGGGTCATTAAAGTTGATAACATAGGATGGTTTAGATTACATTAATAGGTAGAATAATATTAAAAGATCAGAATATTTTTTTAACATTATGGTTATTTTAATTTATATATTATCTGATTATTATCATATTTGTTAAAATTAAATATGTTTTTTGAATGTTTTCCTATAGAAAAAATATAGCATATGAATATTTAAGGCACTGAGAGGATGATATCAATCCCAATCTTCTTCCTGCAAAGCTGGGAATCAAAATCAAATGGTTTGGGATAGTAATGAATAGGTTCAGTCTAGTGATAAATGGGGTCGGTGTTCATTATAGAGAGAAATTCTATCAACCATGTAGGAACATTTCTTCTGTGGAGCATTTCACCAAGAAAAATTCCCCATTATATAGTGGATCATCAAACCCAGTAGTATCTGAATGATGGATAAATTATCTAGACAATATTTGTGATGTCCATGGATGATTTGAACATAAAAATGTTACCCAATCCATTTATCATTTTCAATGTGAAGATAATATATAAGGGGTATTGGTTAAGAATAAAAGAGAAATAAGATCTTGATTCCTTATAATGTGAATCATTTGAATATAATTGCATTGAAAAATATTTCCCAAAGGTTATTTGACTTGAAATAATAATTTATTTTTTGGATTTGAGGAAAAAATATTATGATTCTATAGATTCATATGATGAAAATATCATAATTTTTCTAGGTATGTGTAAAATGGTTTATTCGAAACCTAATATAAAAATTATTCAATTTAACTGAGGATTGATACTAAAAATACGAAGAGTATTGGATTCACATGAATTAAAAGATATGAGAATTTTCTTTATATTTCTAACAAGTTTGAAATGGAGTCTTATGAAATATACATGCCTCATAATGACATGATTAAGAAGGTTTTTGGTTGTCACACTTTGGGGAAGAATTCATCAATTAAATTTGGAGGTTAGAAAATTAAATTCCTTTATTGTGAAATGCCTAGAAGAAATAGTCCTATTGAATGTCGTCTAAAATATGGGAATTGTAATTGATGTAGATTTTTTTGCACATATGGCTATTTATTATAGAGAAAATGATTAGAATAATGATGATGATCTAATGGAAATATTATTTATCTGTAATGTCTTGGGTCATTTTTCAAATGTGGGTCCAAATCTAGTCAATCAGGGATGAAGTCATCAAAATTAGAAATATTGGGGTGGTTTTCAATCATTATAAACTACTCCAATAGATTATAAGACATTAAAAGACGTTGTATCAGGTTAATTTATTATTTTCTATAATCACGTTGTGTTTTTTTGAATCGTGATATACACATTCCTTCATTTATGAGAATGTTTCATGAAACTAGATATTCCATCTAAATAAAATAAACAATAACTAATAGTAAAAAACACATAGAGAAAATATTGAGGGAAAAAAATTAAAATAATCTAACTATATTTGTCTATGGAACTAGTCTACTCGTGTACCCAATTGTTTCCCCCTCTTAGAGTTTGATGTTATTTCAGTGTGGGACTGGATTTCTATTTATTGTGCTAAGATAGATTATAGAGCTAAAGAAGTTGTTTTTCAGAAAGAGTTTATGCTTTACCAAAAAGAGTGAATCCATACCATTGGTTACATATCAGTTATCCAAGATACTGTTAAAATATGTAAATGAATGTAATCTATCACATATTTTTTAAAATCAAAAATGGTTTAGATTAATCATGTGCTTCGGGTCAATGGATATCATGATGTCATTATTGATGATTTTCCTTATATTGTTCCTAATATAGATGTTGGGTATACTATCGACAATGTTCTGGTTGCTAATGCAATTTATAAACCACCCTATAGAATGTATCAAATGGATCATTGAGTGTTGAGAAATTAGTTGAATGAATTATTATATATGACTTCATCCAAACCAGAAATTCACTATGGGGTAATCTTATCATGTTTGTTTAAAAGAATTGTGGTTCAATGAGACTTTTCATTTATTATTTAGCCTTGAATACAATCACTTCTAAGAAAATGTATCATTTTACTCTAATCAATGATTTTTTTGATCATCTATAGGGAGAAAAATATTTTTTAAGAGGTTGACCTATGGTTGGGGTACCATTAGCTAAAACTAAAAGAAAAACATATACCAAATATTTTTCTTTGTACTATATATTGGAAATATGAATTTGTAGTTATCGAATTTTGGATATCTAATGTTTTTATACTATTCATTAATCTTATTAATAGAATAATTCATGATTTCATATATATGTTTCTCATTGTGTTTTTTGATGAAATTATGTTATATTTTAAAATTAATGTTGGGCATGAATGAAATGTAAGTGCTGATTTTCAATCTATTAAAGGAAAAAAATTGAATGGAAATTCAGCAGGAGTGAACATTTCTTCAATAAAATATCATTCCATGATCAAATTTTATAATGATTGAATAATTATTGATCATCCTATATAAAAAGATGTTGAATCATGGGAAAGACCCAATAAATTATACTCAATTCATTATTTGCTTGGTTTGACATGCTATTAATCGATAGTCGTTGAAAACATTTCTCCATTATCTAGCATGAATACTGTATTAAATCGAAATGGTCTTATGATTATTTCGGTAAAATAATGTGATAGTTGTTTTTATGTACTGAAAATAAGATTATTGAATGCCCCAGTTTTGGCCCTGCGTTCGAGAGACTGTTAATTTTTTATCATTAGTGTTGATTCATTGAAAGGTTTAGTTGTGTCCCAGTGAATATTTATTAAGTAATTTCTTATTATTCACAATAGTAGAAACCTTGTGAGTTAAATTACCCTACACATATTTTGGAATTAGAGTCTCCTGCTATTGTATTAAAAAATAAAATGAATCATTTTTATGGAGTATATTGTAATATTTATACACACTATAAATGTATGAAGTATATATTTACTAAGAATAACTTTAATATGAAACAGAGGGGATGGATTGATGTAATAATAGATTGTGATTAAACGATTCATTACCATCATAGAAAAGTATATAATGTGGTCAATTCTATGATTAGAATTTTAATTCTACATTGACTATGTCACATATGGAATCTAAACACTTTCTTAATGATTTAATAAAAAAATTGTTATTGGAGGAAATTCCCTAATTTTGTTTCAGTTTTCTGTTGAGTCTTCTCTATCAGAAATGATAAAGTGTGCTCATAGGTAATACTATATGTTAAAAGGGATATTATTAATTTAAAAGGTTATGTTTCCTGAGTTTAAAATTGATAAGAACTTTATTTTGAGGTTTATTATGAGAATATTTGTTTCTTTTGATCCATATTTGAAGAAATAACTATAATGTAATGCTCATTGTTCACCATTTTTAGTTCATCCGGGAGGCAAAAATATGTGTAGAGACTATAGAGACAATTATTGGTGTGATGGAATGAATATAGATATTGATGATTTTGTTGTGAAATGTTTAAATTTTCAAAAGTCAAAAGTATAGATATTATTAACTAATTGTATTATTGTTCCATTTGCAGTGCCAGTGTGGAAATGGGAAAATATATCTATAGATATCGTGGTGAAAATACCAAATTGTTCTCAGGGTAACAATTCAATTTTCATTATTGTTTATTAACAAAATAAATATAAACATTTACTTCTGAATCAAGATTATATGTCATTGGATCATCATTCTCAACTTTACCTCGAAAATATTTTTATGTTACATAGATTTATTGTATATATGATGACTGGTCAAGATCCCATGTTCACTTATAAAATTTAGATAAATGTTAAAAGTATTTGGGAGGGGAACCAATTTACCACACTTCATTTATCCAAAATCTAATTGATTGACTAAGATAACAATTTTGATCATCGAGGACATGCTTTGATCTGGTTTAATGGATTTCATAGGATGTTGGGGTCATTATAATTCATTAGTTTAATTTTATAAAAAAAATCTATTCCAATATAGAGATGGTACATTTTGAGTCAATATATTTTAAATGGTGTTGAACACCATCATTTTGGGATGATCTTAAGAATATGAGGTTGATGGGATGATAATTCCTATATGAAGTGGATTAGAAAGGGAACATGAGCTAGCATCACATGAGAATAGCTCAGAGCCAAAAAAAATTTATGAAGATAAAATGAGGAGAGACTGTTCAATCATGTTATATAATTATGTTTTCCTTAAAAACCCTCCTTGAAAATGTTATATTCATTTTGTAATGAATGGTAATCTTAGTCCATGTGTATCACCACAGGTTATATTTATCCATATTTTTGAATAAAATGATAATATTAATTTAAATGTAACACTATGCTCGATGGCATACCCAATATGAAACAAAGAGTTTCTTATAAATCTTACATTGCACTCTAATAATAAAATAATATTATTTTAAATAGTAATTAACACCTAACTGTTGTAAAGGCGTGAACTAACAGAACTAACTAAAAAATGATTACATATGTTTTTTTAAATATTTTTACATTTATCCAATAAATTTTATAGGCTTAAAATTCCAATGAATCCAATTTTAAGAATAAATACTCTAATATTTTTTAAAAAATTGGTTTACCACCTTTTAATGGCGAACCCTTTTTAAATATAAATTTTGATAATTTTAAAATCTATATTTGTCAAAATAAACATATTATTTATGATTGGGACATTGAAATTTACTTTGGATAATTTTTTGGTGTTTTTCTGACAATGTTCATTTTTTAATGAATAGTGAAAAATACTGCATTTTACATCGAAACTGCTTTTTCATCTAATTTAATTATATAGTTAGATTATCATTTTAATTTGTTTTAATGTGTAATTAGAATATATTTTTACGATTTAATCCAATTGTGTTCATTATAATTAATTTCACTTTGGAATTGGCCATGAACAAGTGCCAATCTTTTCATAGATATTGTTTCAAAAAAACCCGCTATTTCTTTTGACAAAAAGAATTATTTTTAAATTAATTATTGAAATTTCTATGTTTGGAATTTGGTAAAATGGATTCAATATTTTGAATCAGTAGTTACAAATTATGTAATTAGGTCACTTTTGTTTTTTGACATTATGAATAGTAACGACAACAATTATCTTTAATTATCTTGATTATTTAGTAATCGGGTAGTTAGGGATAATAAAATAATATCCTAATAATACAAAATGACCCCAAAATGTGTCCTAATGCTACTTTTTGTTTCATTTATGACCATGGTATGCCTTGTGCCAATATTTGGGAACCCATGGTATCACTCTTTGGTGAAAGTGACACTTTATCATTTTATTTTTAAAGGAAGGAGAATATCACAAAATAATGTATCACCCGAGTAAAACAATTTTTATTTTGTCTACATAAATGATCTCTTGGACTATAAATAGTCATTGGAAATCTAAAAAGGTTTCCTACATCATAGTATTTTTTATAATTTTTATAAATTAAATTATTTATGACATCATGATGATGTAGCGATTACCTCATAAATGAACGATTTAAATAAAATGAGAAGATAGGGTAAAATCTAAGTATTAAACTTGTCACAAACCTATTGGATGGGTGGATTTTGAAACCGTATCACCTTATCCTAGAAATACATCAATGTGGGACCTTTAAAATCAGAAAATCATTTTAATATAAAGTAACATTTTATAACTTTCCAAGAGTTCCCCTCCTCTCCTCCTATAAAAGGCCCCAACCTCTACCTCATTACACACACCTCCCAAGCCATTTTATCAGCTAATAACTACCAATTTTTCTCTCCACATCCCTCTACACATCTTATAATCCTTAACTTAGGCATAAAGTTCTCCAAGAATCCATTTTAGTTCAAACCAAGTGGAGTTACCCGATTTAAAGGTAAAGACTTATCTAATGTTATTTTGTTTTATTTTGCTTCTCCAACCCCCTAAACTCTTTTTATTCCTTTATTTTGTAAAAACACCAGTATAATAAATATAATAGGATGTTTTTATAATAATTATTCGATCTACACTTACAAACACATCCATATAATGGTTAAAGAACATATTGTTTCAGTGGATGGCGAATTACTGCCTCACGAAACGACGATTGTTCATTATTCTTTTAACACCTTTAAAGGGGGCCATTATGATGTAACTGTATTTTATATATTATATATATGGTATTTATGTTTTATATATACTTCATTATTTTATATTTAAAACCTACCATTATTCTTTTCATGTTGTGCAAATGCGATAATTTAATATGAGGAAGTGTGGACTATCGCCCCCTCAAGTGATGTGACTCGTTCATTCAATACATGGACCATATAAAGAATGAAATTAATGATCTTATGTGACCTATATAACATATATATTATCCTGGAATTATAATATATATATCTTTCAATTATTTTTAATTCCATTAATATGACAAAGAAATGAAAGTAGTGTTCAAGCGCGCGTACGGCCTACCGTCTCCATGAACGATGGATTTCATTTATTTTTATCTCCAAATGTTATGGAATAGTATAAAATGAATATTTACTGGAGATATATTATATTTAAATAATTAATAATATTATATATATGATTTAGTTATAACTACATGGTCAATTCTTTTCAAATAAGTTCATTTTTGACTCAAGTACCAAACATCGAAAAAACGTCTGATATGGACTCACATAATTAACTAGTTATAATAACATTATAATATGTTATATGAATGGAATAATAAACTTTAAATTAGGTACATAATAAATTATGAATTTACAAAAGTTTATTATTCATGAATATAAAGAAACGAACACGACAAGTCGGACGTGAGGTAAGGGATCATACCTCTCTCTTTCTTTTTAAGTACTCTTTTTATGTAACTTACTTTAAGCTCCTCTTTCGTAGGTTGGGGGATGTTATTTTATATTCCAATTTATATAATTTTTTTTTAATATTATGATAGGCCCTATTTTATCTCATCAATCCATTTTTTGGACGTTTTATGTGGCGTCGTTAGGATGCCAAATTTTCATAAGGGGATTTTCATCTCACTTTTTATTCCCATGAGATTCATGCTACATTGGCCACTATTTCCTTCTGTGTGGTGTATGTACTGCCCATTATTTTACTATTTGTATAATATAATCTCATTTATGGGTAGTTACATCTTCATTTTATGACCCTTCTTTCATGGGGTGTACGTTTCGAATGTTTCCCAAATCAGTAAGGGAACCATTCGTACTCCTCTTTTAAAAAGACTTATTTTGTTATGTCTTTAAATTTACATCTTTTTATATTAGGATATGAACTTATATATCCTTATTGAATTAAATTTAATGTCCATGTGATGAGATACCATTTTATATCTCATCAACTAATTTTATGAATTTTAAAGTGACGTCGTTAGGCTTCGAATTTTACCAAGGGAACTTCTTAACCCAATTTCGATTTCTTTGTGTTCAACATGTAGTTATTGAATATGTCATCCGTTCAATAGGTGTGAATGAAATTTGATTGTTTTACAATTAATATCCACTTATATTTTGTGTATTTATATTTTTCATAGATAATTATGAGATTGATTTATCCATAATTTAAGGATACCTTCTTTATAAGGGATTTCATATCATTTTACGTTACTATTGAGACTTCATTGTTGCTATGCACCAATTCAATCTTATATGGTGTGTATACTATCCTTTGGAATATTATATCATGAATACCTTTATTCTCATGATATTATAAATTTTTTATTAAATTTTATTCCTCAATTATTGTATTCAAGTGTCTCTCTTTTTGTTAAAAACCCTTTACCTAAAATATCATTTTAAATGATTTAATGAATTAGTCTTATAAATATTTCCCATTAATGTCCATGATTTCAAAATGGTTTTAATGATTTATTTATATGGATATAAATGGTTTAAAATGTTAAAGGCTTAAAAGTGGTATAGGGCACTTTGATTCAAAAATCTCTTTATTAAATGTTTTAAATGGTTTTGAAAATTAGTTTTAGAATGGATTAATTATTTCAGTATCTTAAAATGTTATATTAGTAATTTCAATGTGGGAATTTTATCTTTCATTTATGCTTAAATTATGTTCTATGATTATGTTATGGTTCTTGGGCATTTTATACGAAGACCGTTGGTTCCGTGATAAAATAAGGGCGGGTGAGCCCGATATAGCTCTCCAATTCACTGGGTAACACAAATGGGTTAAACGTTAAGGTTTCTCCGAAGATATTTAGGGAATATACTATGATGGGTATTACAAATGTAACCACGAGGGTTACTCCCTATGTATGAATGTTATGAATGCCTCAAGTTACCTTTATGTCTTATGATTTGTATTATTTATTCATGATTTGATGAGTTATGTTAAAATGCTTAAGTTTATTGAGTAAAGTATGATTTTATACCTAGACTAATGTTTTCATTTCGTACTTCTGTATCCCTTACTGAGATTTTTATGCTCATCCCATGTTTTTTAAAATGTTTTTCACAGGTCAAGGTAAAGGTACATGATGTGATGATAGTGCCAAGGAAGTGTCAAGAAATAATCCATGTTTTATTTTAAATATGTTTCTTTTAATGGGAAAAATGAGTACTATCTTTAATGTAACCACTTTGTTTAAATGTGGAATGTAATGCAATATTTATGATATAATTCTATAAAACATTAAACCTGAAAAGATCCTCAATGTTTATTCTTGAAATAACTCAAGATTAAGTGACGTTTATTGATGTGGCCTTATAGTTGGTATTAAAGGTCGGTTTAGATAACATTAGAGGTTAGAGTGTTATTTAAGCATAAGTGACAGGTTTTCTATAACCACAATGGTTATTATATTAGATAGAGTCGTTGTTATTTATGAAAGTTGGAATGAGTTTGAGATAACTTGGATAATTATATCTTAGTGTTTATCTTCATCTTTAGTACCTGAAGATTTTGTTGATATACTCACACTTACCTTTTTGGTTTTAGTAAATGGATGGATCTAGCAGGCACCAAAGTGACAATGGTTTTGAAGGAAACTATGGTGGTTCTATGATTAAGAGACTGGATGAAATGGGGGATTGAATAAGAAATCTCGTGGTTATTCTAAACCAACTATCATGATTCATGCTCAACCACTTGAACCTTGGTGAGTTCTCTAATGCATCGCCTACGAGAGAACCAACTTGATGTGGAAGTTCAGGTAATAATTATAAAGTTAACCATTAGGGTTTATATGATCCTTACTTTTGAAAAAAATTATGGGTTACTATATGTTATGATGGAATATGAATGACATGAGATAAACATGAGGTTAAATTATATTATGGTTATTTTTTAGGATTTTATCACTTTTTGGAGAATGTTATAATAATTATGTAGTTTTGGAAAAAGGAAAACACGTAGACCATGTGAAAACCTGTCGTGTTGGACGAATCTGCGGGAATCGAACCCACAACCAAAGTGCGACTGGTATTTATCGCCTACAACTAGACTACGTGAAGTCCGAGGTTAGTATGACAAATTATTTTTAGTTATATGATCTTATGAATATAGAATAAGTTGATTTTGGGATGTCTATGGAAATTATTAACCTATCATGGAGAATATGGGATTCGGTTGATTACTTTTCAATATAAGACTTTTAGAGTAACTGGTGTTATTTGGAGATAAATATTAATTTTACCTTGGAAGACCATGTGATTAAATCCTTATGAGATTTGGGTTTCAATCTTAGTTTGGTTTACTTTGATGAATTTTATGGATAGATGTTTATTGAATGGTCTTTTTTGAACTTTGGGTTTTGTTTGAAAAATTTTAGAGATTAGGAGTAGTTTTCCATTTTGTAAAAATAAATTATCCTTTTTGGGTATTATCTGATCTTGTATTATTCTTTTTGTTTTGGTTTTGGTTAAGGTATAAAGACATGGGAAATATATAGTTCTCTTTTGTGGATTATGCGATTCTCAAGATGTTTATTATATTACTCTTAATGAGAACAAGTCTTCCTAAATACTCATCTTTTGGAGTAAATATGAGTTAGAGTAAGGAATATTGTAAAAGTTGAAAGTATACATGACAAGTAAGTATGTTTCCTTATGATTTAGTTAAGCTCAAAAATGAATTCCTTAATGAAAAGTAACTTAAAAAAATGTTTTCTGTTAACTTTTTCTAATGGGGAAATGAATACCGTTTAACCAATCACATCTTTGTGATTATGTTGTGGTTAACTTTCTCCTAGACATGTTTATTATCACTCTCCATCAGAACATGAACCTTATTTTTTTCATCCATATCCATGTTTTCATAAATGGAATCCTAGTATGGGTTAACTTAGGTGACCTTTGTACTTCTCTTTCTTTCTTTTAAAGTGATTGTTTTACCGACTCTTGTTCCGATGTGGGACTTTCAATGAAGTTTCTGAGCCCAATTTTAAAATTTCGAGGATGTAATTCCCAAAAGGGGGGAAGGTTGTAACACCCCAGGTAAATAAAGATTATTACATTTTTATATTTATCCATATTTGTGAATAAAATTTTAATATTAATTTAAAGGTAACACTATGCTCGATGGCGTACCCAATATGAAATAACGAGTTTCTTGGAAATCGTACGTTGCACTCTAATAAAAAAATAATCTTATTTTAAATGGTAGTTAACACCTAGTCGTTGTAATGACAGGAATGAATAGAACTAACTAAAAACTTATTACAAATGTTTGTTAAATATTTTTACATTTATCCAATAAATGTTAGAGGCTTAAAATTCCAATGAATCCAATTTTAAGAATAAATACTCTAAATTTTTTAAAAGATTGTTTTACCGCCTTTTTATTGTGAACCCTTTCTAAATATAACTTTTGAAAATTTTATAAGCTCATTTTTTTCAAAATAAATTTATTTTTTGTGATTGGGATATTTAAATTTAATTTGGATAATTTTTTGGTATTTTTCTGACAATGTTCATTCTTTTAATAAATAGTGAAAAATAGCGCATTTTACATCAAAACTAATTTTTCATCTAATTTAATTATATAGTTAGATTATCTTTTTAATTTGTTTTAAAGTGTAATTAGAATATATTTCTACCATTTAATCCAATGTTTTTCATTATAATTAATTTCACTTTGGAATTGGTCATGAACAAGTGTCAATCTTTTCATAGATATTGTTTCAAAAAAACCCGCTATTTCTTTTGACAACAGGAATTATTTTTAAATTAATTATTGCAATTTCTATGTTTGGAATTTGGTAAAATGTATTCCATATTTGGAATCATAAGGTCCAAATTATGTAATTAAGACTCTTTTGTTTATGGACATTATGAATAGTAATGATAGTAATTATCTTTAATTATCTTGATTATTTTGTAATCGGGTAGTTAAGGATAATAAAATAATATCATAATAATACACAATGACCCAAACATGTGTCCTAATTATAATGGTTGTTCCATGTCATAATATGGTATTCCTTGTGCCAAACTTTGGGAGCCAATGGAATCACTTTTTGGTGAAAGTGACACTTTATCGTTTTATTTTTAAAGGAAGGAGAATATCACTAATAAATGTATCACCTAAGTAAAACATTTTTAATTTTGACTACGTAAATGATATCTTGGACTATAAATATTAATTGGAAAGATAAAACTAGTTCCTAAATCATAGTTTTTTTTATAATTTTTAGACATTAACTAAATTAAATTATTTATGACATCATGATGATGCAGTGGTTACCTCTTAAATGAACGATTTAAATAAAATGAGAAGATAGGGTAAATTCTAAGTATTAAACATGTCACAAACCTATTGGATGGGTGGATTTAGAATTCTTATCACCTTATCCTATAAATATATCAATATGGTACCTTTAAAATCCGAAACCCATTTTAATATAAACTAACATTTTATAACTTTCCAAGAGTGCCCCTCCTCTCCTCTTATAAAAGGCCCCCACCTCTACCTCTTTACACACACCTCCCAAGCCATTGTATTGGACAAGATTTGCCCATTTTTCTCTCTACATGCCTCTACTCATCCTAGAATCCTTACCTTAGGCACAAATCTCTCCAAAAAACCCTTTTTCTTCAAACCAAGATGAGTTACCCGATTTAAAGGTAAATACGTCTCTAATGTTATTTTGTTTTATTTTGCTTCTCCAACCCCCTAAACTCTTTTTATTAATTAATTTTGTAATAAAAAAAGTATATTAAATATACTAGTATGTTTTTATAAGAATAATTTGATCTACACTTACACACACATCCGTCTAATGGTTAAAGAACATACTGTTTCAGTGGATGGAGAATTACTGCCTCACGAAACGATGATTGTTCAATATTCTTTTAACACCTTTAAAGGGGAAAATTATTATGTAAATGTATTTTATATATGATATATATGGTATTTATGTTTTTTATATTATTATTTGTTTTATATTTAAATCATACAATTATTCTTTTCATGTTTTGAAAATTCGATAATTTCATGTGAGGAAGTGTGGACTACCACCCCCTCAAGTGATGTGAATCGTTCCTGCAATACATGGAATGTATAGAGAATTAATTAAATGAACTTATGTGGCCTATACAAAATATATATTATACTGTAATTATAATATATATATCTCTCAATTACTTTTAATTCCATTTATATGACAAAGAAATGAAAGTAGCGTTCATGCGTACGTACGGCCTACCGTCTCCATGAACGGTGCATTTCATTTCATTTTATCTAAAAATGTTATGGAATAGTAAAAATTGAATATTAACTGGATATATATGATATTTAAATAATTAATACTATTCTGGATATGATTTACTTATAACTACATGGGAAATTCTTTTCAAAGAAGTTCATTTTTGACTCATGTACCAAACATCGACAAAAACTTCTGATATGGACTCACATAATTAACTAGTTATTATAAAATTATAATATGTGATATGAATGGAATAATAAACTTTATATTAAGTACTTAAAAAATTATAAATTGAAAATTTTTTATTATTCAGTAATATAAATAAACGAACACGACAAGTCGGACTTGAGGTACGGTATCATAACTCTCTCTTTCTTTTTAAGTACTCTTTTTTATTTAACTTAATTTAAGCTCCTCTTTCATAGGTTGGGGGATGTTATTTTATATTCCCCTTGTTGTAAATTTCATGTTAATATTATTTAAGACCCTATTTGATCTCATCAATAAAATTTTTCAAGTTTTATATGGCATTGTTAGGCTGCCGAATTTTCTTAAGGGGATTGTCATCTCACTTTTTATTCTTGTGAGATTCATGCTACATTCTCCACTATTTTATTTTGAATGGTGTATGTACTACCATTTATTTTACTATAGGTATAATATACTCTCATTTATGGGTAGTTACTTCTTCATTTTATGACCCTTCTTTCATGGGGTATACGTTTCGAAAGTTGCCCAAATCGGTAATGGAACCTTTCGCACTCCTCTTTTAAAAAGACTTATTTTGTTACGTATTTTAATTTACATATTTTTTATGTTGGGATATGTTATTATATATCCTTATTGATGTATATTTTATGTACATGTGATGAGATACCATTTTCTCTCTCATCAACTAATTTTATGAATTTTAAAAGTGATGTGGTTAGGCTGTCGAATTTTACCAAGGGAACTTCTTAACCCAATTTCGATTTATTCATGTTCAACATTTAGTTATTGAATATGTCATCCTTTGAATATGTGTTAATGGCCTTTGATTGTTTTAAACATAATATCCACTTATATTTGGTGTATTTATATTTTTCACACATAATTATGAGATTAATTTATCCATAATTTACGGATACCTTCTTTATAAGGGATTTCATCTCATTTTAGATTACGATTGAGATTTCATTGTTGTTATGCACCAATTCACTCTTATATGGTGTATATACTATCCTTTGGAATATTGTATCATGCATCCATTTATTCTCATGATATTATAAAGTTTTGATTAAATGCTATTCCTCAATTATTGTATTCAAGTGTCTCTCATTTTGTTAAAAACCCTTTAACTAAAATATCATTTTAATTGTTTTTATGATTTATTCATATAAATATTTCTCATTAATATCTATGTTTTCAAAATGGTTTTAAGGATTTATTTATATGGATATTAATGGTTTAAAATTTTAAAAGCTTTAAAGTGGTATGGGACACTTTGATTCAATAATTTCTTTATTAAATGTTTTAAATGGTTTTGAAAATGGTTTTTAGAATGGATTCATTATTTCAATATCTTAAAATGTTATATTGTTAATTAAAATGTGGGGATGTTATATTTCCTTTATGCTTAAGTTATGTTCTATGATTATGTTATGGTTATTGAAAATTGTTTATGAACATGGGTGGTTCCGTGATAAACTAAGGGAGGATGAGCCCGATATAGCTCTCTAATGCATTGGGTAACGCAAAGGGTTTAAACGTTATGGTTCCTCTAAAGATATTTAGGTAATATACTGTGATGGGTATTCAAAATGTCAACATGAGGGTTACTCACAACATAATAATGTTATGAATGCCTCAAGTTACCTTTATGTCTTATGATTTCTATGAATTATTCATGATTTGATGAGGTATGTTAAAATGCTTATGTTTTATGAGTAAAGTATGATTTCATACATGGACTAATGTTTTCATTTCATACTTTTATATCCCTTACTGATCTTCTTATGCTCATCCCATGTTTTTGAAAATGTTTTCCATAGGTCAACGGAAAGGTACATAATGTGATGATAGTGCCAAGGAAGTTTCAAGAAAGAATCCATGTTTTATTTGAAATATGTTTCCGTTAATGGAAAAAATGAGTACTATCTTTTATGTAACCACTTTGTTTAAATGTGGAATGTAATGCAAAATTTATTATCTAATTCTCTAAAACTCTAAACCTGAATAGATCTTCATCATTTATTCTTGAAATAACTCAAGATTAAGTAACATTTAAGGATGGGGCCTTATACCATGATTCCAAAAAACTATTTGATGTCTTAGAGAAAATTGGACCAGTTTACTAAAAATTAGATTTTTCTCAGAGTTCATCAAAGGTACCCAATTATTTTCTTGTTTTGGTGCTGAGAATGTATGTACTTGATATATCTCATGTTTTGAGTCTATGAGTAGTTTAGCTGGAATATGACCTTTTTTATGGGGAGAGAAATATTCAAATTCATGATCATAGAGACCATGTATTGTTGAATAAGTTATTTCACTAGTTTAATATTTTGTGGAGAAAACTCATGGTTGAATGAGAATCATAGGAATATAAAAATTAAATGACAGAAAGGTACCATCACATGATTAATTCTGATTAAAAATTGTGATGATGTAATTTCCTAATGATGGGGCTAATTTAAATTCCTAGGTACTTATAAAATAAATTGTATTATTTTTGAAATTAAATATTAAAATCCATTACAAATGTATAATGATATAATTAGTATTTTAAGGTATCATTTATGATGTAATAGTAACATGTCCTATAGAATAGTAATATGAAACTAATGAATACTAAATCATATAATAGAATAATAAAAACACCCCTGAATTTATAAATAAACCTTTTTTATCTTATATGTTAATATATAATATATTTGTATAATTAAATGTGCAAATATATGTTTTGAAAATGATAGATTATGTTTTGGTTTATTTAAAACAAAAATATTATTTTAAAATTTTATAATTAATATAAATATTTAAAAGAAAATTTATTTTCATTAAAGAGATTCAATAATTAATATATTATTCTCTTATGATTATATGATAATTAAATGGGAAAATATTTTTTTCAATGTGTAGTAAATTTAGTTATAGTTTTAATACTTAGAGTATTGGAAGAATATTTATTTTAATTTGAATTTGAATTTATCATATTTACAAAATCATTTTCAAAATATATAGATCAATTTTGAATTCTACATGATGAAAAAAGGTTAGGGTGAATGTTTGTTATTTTTCCAAAATAACTGAATTTTTGGTGGATAGTGAAATACATTAATTTACAATATAGTATAAATAAATTAGTTATTCATCCTTCTAAGATGATATTATGAGGTTATAACCCTTGTATTTAAGTCATATCTAAAATTTATTGTTTTGGGTCACTTGAAACACTATTGTTTCTTTTTCATGAGCAGAATAATAAAATAATGATTTCAAAAATGGAAAACCCTCCTCTCCACCACTATAATTTCCACCCCTCACTCACTATTCTACTCACACCTCTCATGCATTGATCCTATTAATATTTCTACTCACGATTCTTCCCATGTCACTTACCCACATCGCAGACCATTGGTTCTTATAGAAAATGAAAAATAAAGGGCCCTAATGAGGTACTCAAGGAAGATAATTCAATTGGTAAAAATACTATTTAATTTTTCATCTATTTTCATTCAATTATTTTTATTTATTAAAATATTTTCATCTACATAAATAAAAGTGGCATAAAAACTCTAATATATTATATAAACTATATTTTTTCATTTTTAGGTAAACATTTATCATCATACTTCCTCTCCACTCCAATTTATTCTAAAAATAATATCATCATCAATGATCTTCCAATTTACTAACATCTTGGATGTTGTTTTTTAAATATTAATTAATTATATAATGTATGGTCATAAATGATTAAAATGGTTTAATTAAGTTGTAATATGTGTGATATAACTTCTTTTCTTTTATGGAATTAACATATCTTCATAAAATTGTATTATGAGAAAAAAATAGTTTGTGATGATCAACAAACTACCAAAATGATTTAAACAAATGTCATTAAGGGTTTATCAAAGGATTCCTCCATGTATCTGAAAACAAAATGATAAATTTTATAATTTTTGTCTATGGAAACATGTAAAAACATTTCATTCAACTACTAGTATATCCACTCCATTTGATTAAAAAATCCATAAAAATTCAACCAGAGAAACCATGTTAAGAACACACCCAAAACAATGAAAATAACAAAATATTAATAATAAATGGTTGAAACTATTTTATAAAAATATCATATAATTTGTTATAAATATGAATATGGTAATTTAATATTTAAATAAAACTCTTTTGGACATTATATTTTATAATTTTCCATGTTTAATTTAAGACAAACTCGTGGTAGAGGAAATCTTAACAAAATTTTTATTCTTTTGGAGAACATTGTACTTCATTGATTTTTATTGAACTTTTCATTTGTAAAATGAAATTTGATTATATTATGTATTATTATATGCACCAAAAGTTATTATAAATATTTCTATTCTTTATTTAATATTTTTTCGATGATATGTTATTTGTAATGTTCTACCCTTTTAATTTTTTTAAAATGATTCTTTTGAAAAATAAAAAGAATGAGGGTAATTTTTATATATTGAATTAACAATTTATTATTATTACAAAATTATTTATCACTAAAATGAATCAATAATTTTTTTAGAGATATTTTTTAATCATATGATTTAATTTTTAGGTGCATTTTTTTATTTTTAAATGTAATTTTTAAGAAAAAATTATATTTTGATATGCAAATGTGTCTTCTGTTGGGTTAAAATGTGTTATAAATATTTTTTTTATTATATATTCCAATAATATTGTTTATGTTTGGTTGAGCCCATTTTATCTCAATATATCATTGGTTGAGCCAATAACTACTCAATACATGATGGGTTGAGCCCCATTATAGCTTTAGATATGTTGGGATGATCCCATTATAGGTCACTAAATGAGTACTAAGCTTAATTATAACTATCAAATTCATGGGGTAATCCAGAGATGGATGTCAACTGAAATGTTATTGCATTTGTAAGAGTGATATTATGAGTGATGTTGTAATTAGGTACCAAGGAAACTTCTTGATGTTTCGACACATGCAAATGATTTTTTATGAAATGGGTTTTATTGGATTAATGTTATTACTTGAATAATGATTCTGTTATTTGAATACCTTAATGTGGTTTTTGTTATCATCCCATGTTTTTAAATTTATTTCATAGGTTCTAAGGATATGTAAGATTAATATGCATTTCTAGTTAATTTTTATTAATATTTTTCACAGAAACATATTATATTTTATTAGGTTCTATGTTTTGGATGAAATGGATATTGTTTTAGAAGAATCAATTACTTATTCATATGGGATGTTATGTTTGTATTATGTTCTAATTCTATAAATCTATAAACCTGAGAAGATCCTCAATGTGAAATGATGTGTTTTTTTCAATTAATATCACTGTTATGTAATGTTTTAAGGTTTCTTCCTTATAAATATTCTCATCATTGTTTCAACAAATTTAATTATAATGTTATTAAAAATTTATCGTAAAATGTGTCTTTTAGAAAATGATTATTTACCCAATTAATTAGAGATATATTATGGAAAATCATTAATATATAAAATTTAATATATACCACATAGATAATTTGTAAGAATTTCATTAATAAATACAACATAACAATGAAGGGATTAATGTAAAATTCATTAAATACCCAAATTCTAAAAGACATGTTAATTAAATTCATTTTTACCCATGGAAAAGGGTTAAAGGATTCATATTACGACATATCAAATAATTAAAACAGGGTTACGTAATTTTTAATACACAATAACAGATAATATGTGTTTAATTATTCAAACTATAGGAATATTTTATGTAAATAGAAAAATTTCACGAAACAGTTATGACATCATGACACATATATAAATTGGATTACAAAAATGGAATAAAAAACAGAAAAATGATATCTGTATGATTAAACATATTTTTAGAATTTTCCAAAATTTTAAAAAAAAAAATTATAGAATGAATTTAATTACACATTTATATGACAAACAAAAATAGGTGTACTAAATTTGAAGTAAAAAATTGCAGATATTCTTTACTAGGGGAAGTAACATATTAAATCATGGAGGGGGAATCCTCAAGTCAAAGAGACACATTGAAGATAATTTAGGGAGGGTAAATTAGTTTAATATTATTGTTAATGGATTTTTATTGGAGATTAATGGGGGATGAGTGGGTATTTATATTAATATATAAGTACATTGTTTAATAATGTCAAAATATAGGTATTCAAATTCATAGTTGTGGAAAATGTAAAATCATTGCATTACCCACTGACTTTTCTAATGATTTTAGTCATTAATGTATTCTTTTTTGATCTTTTAATAATATAGAACTGAAATAAATTTTCAATACTACATTTGACAAGGAAAATAAAATTATAAAAAAATTATTTAAAGAATTCATAATTTCCTTTTTTGAATTTTCAATGTCATCTATAGGATTTAAAATTTATTTAAATTCATTAAATTGAATTATATTAATATAATAACATATCATATATCATGGATTCATATTAATTATTTATTAAATCATTATTATATATATATATGAATTCATATAACATATTGATCACAAAAAACAATATTATTATTTTATATGAAAAATATGTTTATTAAAAAATCCTAAAATTTCACCCTATCCTCATTTAAACATAATGTTTTAAAATATTATGTTAAATTAATAAAACCAATTCCCTATATGCTTTTATTTATTATTTTAAATAAAAACTACTTATTGAATGAAGTATAACCGTTTAACTATAGAGTCAGCATTTTGACCCATTTATAATATTCATATAAAATTATATAATTATATTTTTGTTTACATTTAAATATATAATATATTAAAATAAAATTTATTGGAAATAATATATTTTTAAAAGAAATTATTTTTAATATAATTATATATATTTTTTGAATAAAAAAATAACTTTTATCTTTAGAAAAAAATAAATTTATGAACATAATATTAGATTAATTTGAATCTTTTTAAAAAGTTGTACTACAAAAGGGAATGATGAATTTACTATTTAGATTATTAAAAATAAATTTTAATAAGGTATAGATACTTAATACATCATCAGATCAAGAAAATACTTAATGGAAATTTGTGAAATAGTGGTGGTTTCAAGGGGTGATCATCTAAGATTGACATGATATTTATGTCCCAAAACTTGAACTTATCATATACATGATTCAGTTCAAGCCAAATTTATAGAGGCTATTCATTGCAATAGTCAAGGAGGGACCTAGTAATGAACCTTCCCACCAAATGTTATGAAAAATGAACCTCAAAAGGAATAATAATATAGTTTGAGGCCTCTTCTGTCACAACCCGTCCCTCGGGGCCTCTTTTGTGACTACCCCAAGCTCGCCTTCTATAGGCCAGGGGACAGAAACTAGTGCCGAAATGTATATTACCTAAAATGGGAAGGAATTTTTTTTAAACCGATACAAAGACACGGTCTGATAACACAAAAAGAAGAAACTATGAACTAAACTACTATAGTAAAAGGAGTGATGAAAGTAAAATGGGAAGGAATACAAGCCCAATAGAATGTACAAGTACAATTGAAAACTACAATTACAACTAAAAAATGAAAAACAACTATTGGGTCATCCTCTGAGGATCCCACCTAAAGGTTATGTACATATCACCTTCTCAGCACTCCAGGTCTGCTTGTCTCAAGTGCAGACCACCGAGTCCAGGCTCCCTCCAACCTCATACAAGCTACTCGTCATCTATAGAGGACACAACATGGTGCGGGCGGAGCCCGTGTAGGAGTGAGTATAACGATACTCAGTAGGGATCTCAAGACCCCTAAAAGTATCTCATAATTCCACAAGGAAACCCACCAAGCATGATCTCAATCACAAAACACAATTCAATAGACACAGATCAATCACAATCTCATCTCAAACCATATATACAACTTAATGAAACTAGATTATGATGTTGACCTATAGAGGATGGCTATAAATTCTGATAGCCATCCAGATATTCTCCAGGCCTAGGAGAAAGTAACATTCGCACTCTCAATGTTGAACACCTCAGATGCTGGAGAATTCCTCCTCTATCATGTAAAGTGGGCCTATTGTGTCATAGAGTGGTGCATCCCACTATCTTTTGAATACATAGATACTCATCCCCATCATATATCGTGCATCTACTAGGTCACACATAACTGCTCCCCACCATGGTCTGCTGAGGTACTTCTCCACATTATATGTTGTGGGTATGCAGTGTCACACAAAGGAACTCCCCACCTTGGTTAGTCATTGTTATAAAGAGGCTCTCCCCACTAGGACATCGAGTCACTCTGAGTCGAGAAGATCAGTAGTCTTCAACTACCAGCCAGTTGCAGGGTTCAACATGTAGTGTGCTTTGGAGACCTGCTCCTCAAACCACTGGTCATATTAAATATGGAAAAAATTCTCACAATGAAATAAACTGATGATCCAACATTCCATAAGGGTTCCAACACAATAGGAAATGCATCAATCGGACGCACGGTCTCTGCATTATTTTCATTTCAGTGTCGAGGGCCAAGATGGATTCCGGTGCGATCCAACCCGGCCATACTAAACGTCTCTCCAAAACACTAATGGAGTAAGTCAAAAGTATTGTCTCGCTCTATGGATCCCAATGCTTTAAATGTTTCATCAAATGGACGTTTGGTTTTCAAGATAAGGCCCTTTAAGTGTTTTTGCACCTTGTTAGGCCTCGGTCTGGTCTGAGCCAGTCAGACTGACCCCGGCCCAACCCTGTCTACGCCGGGCCAAGGTCTGGTCGAGCCTGAAAATGGGTTGGATAGGCCCGGAATGGGGCGGCCCGCATGGGCACATGGGGTCCCTGCCTGCAAGCCCCCCCCCCCCACAAGGGGGTGGCAAGAAAAAGGGCTTCTCACAGGTGGTGGGTGGACATATTGGGTGGCGGCCCAGGAGGCTGTCTGGACGGGTGGCTTCCAGCGCGACCATATTAGCACGACCCAAAATGGGTGTTCCCAAGCCACCACTAGGGGAGCGACCAAACAATTTTCTCGAATAGCCATGTATCATTCGGTCTTCTCGCAGCAGCGGGGTCATGTGGCACATCGAAGTGGCATGCAGGACCCAAAGAGGTCGGTCCTTCTGGTTTTTCGTGGCCGACTAGTGTGTCGGCCAACCTCTCCAGAGGCATGCGACGCCGCACCACAACGTCACCCTCAGCTAGTCGGTGTGATGGTTGCCTACCTCTAGTAACCACGGCTGATGAGCCGCGGCCCTTTTTATTCATTGGTGGTGGGTGAAGGCACGTTGTGCCACCTCTACAGCCAGCAGGTGCAGGTCGCTCTGACGACCGTCGTAGCATTATTTCGCGACCTCCCCTTGTGGCATATGTCAATATCCTATCCCCCGCGTAGCCGATCAGTATCAATGCGTCGTCGTTGTTCCACATTTGTGAAAAATTAGAAATTTAGTAGAGGGTTTGGGTCAGGTTAGTTAGGCCCGCGCCCTCCACATTAGCTCAAAAACATGAGGGTGGTTAAGGATTTAACAATATCTTGGAATTCAAATCAAGATAAACCACACAGAGATGATCCACAATATCCTCCCACAAAAATGAATGAATCGTGGGTCAACCCGTTAGTCGGTTGACCCACACTATTAGTATTATTCAAGAACGTGGAAGAGGAAAACCATTAAAAATTATAAATGAATAAACCCCCTACCTAGAATTATCGAATAACTGTCGACTCTTGAAGTTGGGTCGATGTTATTCATTCTTGAAACAGTCTTCCAATGACTACTCTCATACGTCGTCCTCTGGTTCGTGGTTTTTCATCACCCATCACCCCTAGGAGGGTTCGGCTCTGTCCCCTAAGGGTTCGGCGTCACGGTGCTCCTTCATTACATCGTTCCTTGGCGAAGCTGTGCTGATACACCTCCCCATGCTCCATATATTTAGGAGAGGTGGAGGGTTATTAATGACATTGGTGTTTATTGGGTCTCATTAATTAATATGATTCTTAATTCCCTAATGACATTGTTACATAGGGTTGGCAGTTCAAGCCATTTATTTCCTTGACAAGTCGCCTTCCCCACCACTTTTTTTGTTCTGTTGGAGGATATGAAATAATATTATAAAATTATATAATTTAATTTATTATTAAAAGTATCAAAATATATCTTTTTCACCACACCAACATTGGTCAATGTAAATCCCCCCTTAAGAGAATCATGGTGCTGCGGATTCAATAGGGCCCTCATATTTTTAATCCTTGTAATGGTTAAAAAGATAGAAAAAACTACTCTTTAATTTACTAATCATACACGAAAAAAGTTCAATCAATTAATTATATTCACCCTCGCCCCACACCAGTCGACGTTAGGGTCTGCCTAAGGAGAACACGTCCAAAAAAACTCAATGGTACTCTAATAATTTCAATCAGAGTTTCCATTTTGAATTTATGGATTTTACAAATAAATATTTTTAGGTAATTATTTTCTTTACAGCCAAAAATTAAGTTTCACTAGTGGTCCACGTAGTTTAATGGTAGTATCTTACTAAAAAAGGCATACCCTCATGAGTTCAGTGATGGTCTTTGATTTTTAATCTGAATCCTTGTTCATGAGTTACAATAAATTGAAAAATAAAATTATTTTATTTAATTATTTTATTTACGGTTATGCCATTTTCAGTGTTTCCCACTAGAGGTCTGCTCCGACAAGAACATAAGTCGCACCTACGGTAAACCCACCATCCAAAATAAATGGTGCCCTCAGATTTCTAATCTAGGAATCCGTTATAGATTAATTCCTCATTTTCTAGAAAACTTCTTACGCACACTAATTGAAGCATAAAAAAACATCGACAGATCATTCCAGGCACTGTAGACCACATAATCGTGCACCGTCAGATTTCGAGGTCTCGAAATAATTCTATATAATTAAAAAAATTATACAGAAATTATAAGACATTACAATCTCCCCACCATAGGGATTTACATACTCTAATGCCAAAAAATAGACTAAAGAAACAAAAGGGGGTATTGAAAATGAATCTGAGCCTCCCACTCCCATAAGCTCTCATGGAGGTTCTAGTGCTTCCAGCGACTGCACACCAGTGGTATTGATCTCCCATGAAGGACTCGCTCCTTTAGATCCTCTAAATATACTGGAACCTCTGTAAATGTCACCCAATCACCTATGTCTAGCTCTCCCTGGTCGATGTCGTGAGATAGTTTATGCACATACCTTCTCTGCTAGAATACCTGGAAGTCGTCGTGCACCCTCTCTAACTGTGATGAAAATGACCAGAAGTATTCCACCTTCCCTATCCTCATATGTATTAGAATAGCCCAATAAACCTCAGTGATAACTTTCCACCTCGGCCAAATCTTCATTGCAAGACATTGTATCCCTCCTCTATCTTCAAGGATCTCTATCTCCTGTCAGTATAAGACTTATACCAGTTTTGTGCAGTCTTCACATGCTAACAAGTGAGGCATCGTGATACATACTCTGCCACTACTTCCTTCATCCATGGCCACTGGTTCTTATACCGGAAGACCTAGTACAACTTCATCACTCCATGATGTACCATTAAAGTGGATGTATGGGTCTCATTAAACACCTCCTCCTGAAGCGTCACTCGCACAAAGGTGCGTCCTTTAAAGAGGATGACATGATCCTCCCTTCAAAAAAATCCATCAAGTGACCGTCCTGAAGGTACCTGAGCACGTCAGGCCTCGCAGTCAACGTATCATGCTGTACCCCCTGAATTTTCTGAAAAATTGTGTGAGTGACAGTCATAGACTCGAGGTATACTGCTCCAAATTTATCCATTAAGGATATCTACAACACAAATATATGCTCTGACGCCACACTGAACAGTTGTAGAGAAAACCTACAGCTAAGTGCATCTTCTACCATGTTCATCATCCCATGAGTATAGACTATCTCAAGGTCATATACATGGATGAACTCTAGCCATTGTCGATGTATCAGGTATAGGTAATTCTGTGAGAAGATACACCTAAGACTCTTGTGATCAGAGTAAATATAAATCATTCACCCATCAGTTAGTGTCACCACATCTTCCACGTAAAGACCGCTACTGCTAACTCCAGGATATGGGTAGCATAGTTCTAATTTTCAATCTCTATATCAGCTCTTGAAAGCTATACTGGCACTTCTCCATCCAAAGGAAATGCTCCCCCTTCTTCATCAAACCTGAAAAGGGTACCTCCACCATAGAGAAGTTTGGTTCAAAAATTCGGTGGTACCTTTCCAATGTAGAAGTTCCTCTCCATTTGGGGAGGTAATATTGGAAACATCTTTTAGAAAGATATCTCACCAATTTTCCAATTCAATTTGGAATAGAAAACTCAAAAATCTAGTTGCCAATAGAGTAAGGCTGGCTGAATTAGGAGTTATCAGATGAAACCTACTATTCATGAGTTTATCTTGCGCGACGTAGGTTTCTTTTCTCACCGACCAATGAAAAACCCATTCAAACATTGTAGATAAACCACAACTTTTTTCCCAATACAGTCAATTTGAGTATGAACTGTGGATGCCCAATCCATTCCCAAACAAACGTCATAAGGGCTCAACGCTGGAACTAAGAGTTTCCAACCGAAACTCTCGTCTCATGGGTCAGATCACACTGTTATTCTTAGTGTGATTATTAAGTCTCCTCGCAACGGTTTATCCGGATGTATGGGTCAATTCAATGGTTTAACTAGAAACATTACGTCTTGTACAAGATTCATGGAAAAAATAATTATTAGATCCTATGTCAATTATTACAGCATCTAGTAGTTGACACATAACGTACCTCTAATCATTTCTGGAGACCTTGGGTCACACTCCTTGACCGTATGAAGCTACTACCTCCAATTTCCTCAGTCTCTATGAGCCATGTGGGGACCACATAGGGGTGGTCGTTGTAACATGTCGAAATGTATACCACCTCAAGAAGGTCTCCTAGATCCACTTCCACCTCTACTTCCCTATAGATTAAATTGTCTGTATCCCTTCCTATTCTTGAAACATTTTACACACCTATGTCTCTAAGACTGGTGTCAGTTTCCTACATTCCCATTGCTTACATTACCTGTATGTATTCGCTCAGACGAAGAAAATTCGACCTCAATAGTTTAATCTATAACACTAAAATATGTAGGAATCTATAGAGGAATAACGCTAGATCATATGTACCTAAAGACACATCACTCAGAGGTCTGAGCCCTGAAGCACTGACCATACTGTATTAATCAAGTACCTAGGATGGTTGGTACGCCTCGATGAATAATCAGCTACCGACATGTCGTCCTGCCGAAGATGTTGAAGCTCTAGGGAACAATCATCTGTTAGCTCTATATGGAAAGAGACTTCCTTATCTTAGGAAGGTTGTCATTATTCTCCATAGAAGAGTCACCTCGTCACAAGATCAGGGTAATCTAAACCATGTTATCGTCCTGATGATCCACATAGAAGGCTCTATGCTTAGACCGCCATATGATCAAATGGTGCCCTGGATATATGTAAACTCGACCACCTTCTCAAGCCTGTACATAGCCGCCTGTGACTCAGGCTCACCTCAGAACCTGAGGGGTATATGATGCTGAAACTCGCGGGAGGCACCAAGCATGAAATTTCCCTCTACTAGTACTGACGAATGTAACTACTAACAAATAGGTAGTGATATAGCAAGCACACTACCTGAAGGTACCATCACGGGAAAAAAGGCATGTACCAAATCCTCATCACATTGTGGACCATCCTCATGGCCACACGTTGTTAAACGATAGTAGCTAGGATCACCATCTGATTTCATGGTGTCCCAACAAGGTGGAAGACTCATGCCAAAACCTCCGGCTAGTCCTCAACTACAAGTGAGTCTGTCTCACCTCGAAACCTTAGTGGCCACTACCACTGATCTCATGCAACATGCTTAGTTTTCATACACCGTCCACCATTGAGGATGGTGGTAACTCTTTCCCTATGGGTGGTGGTGCTACCAGTACACTACCCGAATATTCCAACACTATAAGAGAGACCTACATCAGAGCCTTATCGTCTGAGAGTCCATCATCATGTACTCTCTCAGGAATCCTAGTTGGCTATTGACACAATGACATCCTGATAAAGAACAGGTGTTACATTTCCATTATGTTACACCCAATGAGATTAATCCATAGAAATCAGAAGATAAACTCTTCAAAAACACATGCAATCATTGTTTCCATGAACTAAGTTGGAAATTGGAATTCAGGGTCCTGGTGTATGGATACGTCGGCCAACGCACAAACACTGGACTCCCCTAACTGAAAACTGCACTCATAGTAGTTAATAAATTGTCTACATTGAAAATATCAGAGTCCTAGTTCTTCGGTAGAACAGAATTACCTAATAAAACATCTTTCAATTGGGCCTCGGTGATAGCATAGACTCCCCAGCTTAACATGGTCGTCCGGTACTGGCCCACCAGGTACCCTCAGTTTCCCCGCAGTCACGTGGTCCCAACCTTGGGGCTCACCAACAATCCTGTATAGGTTATCTAACTAATGACTATCCCCACATGCCTACAAATGTTCTTTCCAATGTGATTTTTCCTCACTCGCACACACCTTGGGAATCTTCTTATAAGGTCACCCATCCTGATCACTACACCAGGCCTTGAACGCTTAACTTTGGAGTTCTAATCAAATAGGCTCTCAAAAAGTAAGGTGCACCTTGTTGACACAGGTCATATCAATTATCCATATAACCCTTTTTCATTTTGGGGAATTACAATCAGAGGTGGTACTCAGCCTTAAGTGCAGCACACTGCGTGAGTTGATATGTAGGGCCCACAATGAAGATGTTGTGCTCAGAAGGAGGGGGTGTGATTTTAACACCCCAAAATGATAAACGGTTAAGTGGATAAATTATATGACTCAAGTCAAAAAGGTGTACCTCCCTTTTTGAGTGTCTATATGATTAGAAATCCACAATTACAGATGCTTGGCCAGGGGTAGAGATCTGGATGGGTGACCTTGTAGGATATTTTCTAGGGTGTTTGTGAGTGAATAAAAAGCAGAATGGAAAAAACATGTGTTGGCTTGTAGGGAAAGTCATTAGTCAGATAAACTGTTCATGTATCTGGGTGGGCCACAGGTTGGGGACCACGTGTCTTCGGGGAACTGGTTGTACCTGGTGGGATAAAACCTGATGACCATGTTATGATGAGGTGTCTCTACTATCACTGGGGCCTAATTGTTGACATTTAGTAAATTAATTTAATTCACCCTCGACCCACTTCGGTCGAGGTTAGGCTCTGCCTAAGGATAACACAGCCCAATGTACTCAACTATACTCTCATATTTCCAATCTGAGTTACCATATAGAAGTTATAGATTTTACAATAAAATAACTTTCACTTAATTATTTTATTTATGGAAAAAAACAAACTTTCACTGATGGCCTGGTCCGGCCAATGTTAGTATCTAAAAAAATATAGAATACTGTCACGATTCTAGTGGTGCTCACATATTTTTAATTCAATTCACCATTTGTGAGTTATAATAATTTCGAATATAAAATAATTTTACTTAATTATTTTATTTACGGTAATTCCATTTTCTGGCTTTCCCACTGGAGGCCTACACCGACTAAACTTATGTCATGCCATGGGTGAACATACCATCTTGAAAATAATTGTTCCCTCAGACTTCTAATCTGGGAAACAGTTTAAGAGTTATTAAAAATATTCAAGAAAACTGCTTATGTGCGCTAATTAAATCTTTAGAAAACTGCAACAAATCATTCTGGGCACTTCGGGCCTCAAAATCGTGCACCGTCAAATTTTTTAGTCATGAAATAATTCCGTATAATAAAAAAAAATATAAAAAAAATCTAGGACCTTACAACCACATATCATTTATAAAAAAATTATCTATTGGCATCCCCATTTTAATCATTAATTCTTACAGCAATATTATAAAAATATTTTGTTGTTACAAAAAGTCATATTGATCATTATTCATGTTGACCTAGGGTTAGATCCCAATGATCACATTATAACATATATAAACACTACCATTTTTTAACATTTACTACGATATTCGAATTTTTTAAACATTCTATTATATTGTCTATTATATTGATACCATTTCATTTTTTAACATTCTAGATGGATGTGTTAATAGTCCTAGAAGAGGTAAATCCTATATATTATACTAAAATGTAGCCACTATTATTTAGTGTTAATATTCTTATACTAGTCTTAGTTTTTTTAATCAATATTCTTACCTAACATGTAATATTCCTTTTGTAATATTATTTCTATGTACTTCCATTATGATATTTAATAAAACAAGAATTATGATAAAGAATTCAACTTTTAATAATTAAAGGAATTTTAAGGCAATTATAGTGAATTATGGTTGACTGTGGTATTTATATTTTTTCATAAACATTTTTAAATTTTCTATTAACTGAAAACAATATATATATATATATATAACAATTTTATTAAATATATACATATTTTTACTGACAATGAAAATTTTAATTACTAATTTATTATATAATAGTGATAATTTCTTATCAATATTCATTAGTGGTTTTCCAATTTAACAATATAATTATTAACAACCTCATTGTTAATTATATATATTTTTTCATTTATCTAGTTAGTTTCAACATATTTAAGGTTATTAGTAACACCGCAAAATTTTAATATTAATTTCACAATAAATAAATTTAATTTTGAGTAATAAAAATCATATGAAACACTTGAATAAATTAAAATTGATATATTTTAGATAAAATTACATAATTCAATATATACATTAAAAAAATTATTAGAAATAAATTTCATAAGAATGATATTTTTTTTAAATAAAATTGAATAAAACGTATATAAATATATATATTTTATACAAAAAATTAAAAGTGATTTGAAAAAATGAAATCAAAATTTTTAATACTATTGTACAAAAAATTAACTAATTATTCTAAAATACTTATAAGTCTAAAAAAAATTGAATAAATAATTTAATGATAAACATATGTTTCCAATATAAATTATTCATTTTCTATATGATTTATTTTTAATCTAATTAACTATTTTTATATAACAAGGAATAAAATAGAAATTTATATAAAATAATTATTTAATTTCCATATATTTTATACATGGTATTTATTATTAATAATCAATTTTAATCATACCAATTTAATTTTACTAAAAAATAATTATGTGTTATGCATTCTTCTTTAAAAATAAATTTTAACAACTCTCATAATTTTGATTAATAAAATGATTTTCATAATTTTTATAATCATATCCAAATATACCAGTAAGATAATTTTCATTTTAAAAATAGAATAATTAAATAAAATAAATATTATTAACATAAATAAAATAATATTATTCAATATTTTTGATTTTTTAAGAATATTTTAGTTTTATTAAAATAAACTAATTTGATATATTTTATATAATTTCTTATGTAGGATTTTTAATTAAATTAAAAATATATTATAATTCATTTAACATGAACTTAATAGTAAATTATATTAAAAACACATAATTTATAATAATACATTTCTTAAAAGGCAATTTTTTTCTATATCATTTAATTTATTTTTGATGAAAAATTTTCCACATTTCAATGTAAATTAATATTAAATATAGTTAAAAATTAAAAGAATCCCAAAATAATTTTTTAATATTGGATAATATAGTTTTTCATTAAAAAATTAATTATTATGGATAATTTTTCATAAAAGTTAATAATTGAAAAAAATGAGTAAAATTAGGTGGAAAATTGTTTTACAAAATTATCATGACACAATAACAATTTAGATTACAATCCATAGTATTTATATACATGCTAATAAGAATCACTAGCCATTACTCATTTAACTCAACTATCTTCGATGATGTTTCTTTGTTACCTGTTTTCAACCATTCAATTGTAAGGAAAAGTTACCCTTTTAAATCTATAAAAGAATACCATTACCAACCTAAACAATCATAAAATGGAATTCCAATTATTCATGGACCCTAACACTTATAAACTCTTCTATAACAACAATATATGTTTAATATGGATTGGTTGCATGAAACATCCCAAAATCATACATTTGATTGATGTCATTATAATGAATAATCAAAATCCCTATAAGGATAAAACATTTTAATGGAATTTTATAATAATGTTATGTGATTTTCAAAATTTCACATCATTGGGGAATGTTTTCATATTGTAATTTTTTTTAATTTTATATTTTTCTCTTAAATTCACATAGGATTCAATTTTTTTAATTATTGATTCATTAATCAGACATATATACCTATTCAAGAAGACATTCTTTATATTACTTTTATTTTATTATATAAAAATTCATAGGGGTTTTAAAACCTCAATTTCATTTCATTTAAACATCATTTATTTTAAAAATTATTTTACTATAGATGTGTATATACTTAAATATGTATTACTTTTTTCATAATAATAAAAAAATTAAAAGGATTTAATAATCAAACACATTATCAATTTTAATCAACATTCAAATAAATTTTTACTATATCTATAATGAATCTTGTTTATTCAATTTCTATTCATTGAGTTATGATTTTTTTTCTTAACTATATACATATATGTTGGGTACAACATACTATTCAGTTGAATTATATTTTATTCCAATCTAATTTTTTGATGATTTATGTTATTTTCTCATGAAATACTTTTTGAAAGGTTGTTACCTAAATTATTTTTCATTGAAGATAATTTTCTTTAAAAAAATTCATCATCATTTAGAGTTACTCCAATCCATTATAATTAGTATTTTTCCCCTTGTAAATGTCTATTCTTACCAAAAATTTATTATATCCATATATATAAAAATATATATATTATAAAAGGTGAAATTAATTATAATATTCTCCACTTTAAAATATATTTTACAGTTTTTACATTGTAACATTTATAAGTCTCTATTATTTGGGTTTTAATTTGAAGTTCATATGTTTATCATATATTGAAAAATTATTATATAACGCCATTATTCCATTTTCAAGAATCTATCTTTTTTCATTTTTCAGTTTTGTATTTAAAGTTTTTTCAGTTTTAATTCTAATAAATTTACTTTAAATGTGTCCTATAATTTCATCTCATTTAAAAAAATATATGAAACATCTATAAAAAATCTATATCATAGTTTTAAAATCTATTCTTTTCATTTTTTATTAAAATTTTCTCGTTATATCAAAAATTTATAACACTACTGAGTTTTTAAAGATGAATCGCCCACTTATTAATATAGTTATACACTACTTTTGGATATTTTAATTTTTCATTTCATGTGATAATAATATTGATAAATTTTATGTTATATTATTTGAAATTTTTCCAAATGAAATTTTTATAACATAGGATATTTATTATATGAAAAATTATTTAATTGATGTGGAATAATTAATCAATGATTATTATGTGATGTGAGGGGTCTTCGATTACCCTATAAGGTTTTGTTTGAGGTTTCATGTTTTCTATAGTAATGATGTTATTCATTGAAATTTATCATTGTTCACATCATTATCCATATGAATTACACTTCTTCTATAAAATGATTGGTGATTTTTTTATTTATTCATAACATGATTTATTCACATATTTATTTTCTCACAATAGGATCCACTTTATTTTTTACTTTTTTGCAATCCTATGATAATTGAATTTTTCATTTTTCAAAAAATTATGATTAAAATTATTTATTTGTTCACACCATAATCTACGAAAATAATTTTGATTTCTTATACAAAAATGATATTTGATTCAAATTATATTTCCACATTTCTATGTTTTATATATATGTAATTATCTATAAAAACTGATAATTGTTTCTTCATTTAATATTTTTAATTAAAGGTATATACTTATCAATTTTACATTAAATTTCATTATATTAAACAGAATACACTTTTGGTTCAGTTTTATTAAATCATAAATTTAAGCCCTGAATATGTTTTATCTTTCTTATGATATGTAAATTAAGTAAATTTTAAAAAGTGTTTATCTTATTCATTTTTTGATCATGCTGATTTATTAATTTGCATATTCTAAATGTTATAAATAGGATTAAAACATAATACATTATTATAAGGAGATATTTTATTCTTAAAATATAGTGAAATGTTCATAGAATGGTGTTTATTTATCTAATTGAAAATAATAGGAAAATATTATTTCATAGGTTGAGTAATTATTCGATATATATAATTATTAAATTATAAAAACTTATATATTTTCATATTAGTTCACATACCTTTTAATAAAATCTAGATATCAATGTATATATTATTCCACCATCTCATAGAGTATCGGTTTATGAAACCATAGTTTTAATCAGAGTAGTTGTTAACTATTTTTTGGGATTTGTTTTTCAATTTTGGGTGGGCTTTGTACTAGCGCAAATTAGATAAGAACATTGGTATATCAAAAAATATTAAAAATCATTATAAAATTTTAATAATGTTTAGATCATTTAAAAATATAGATTTAGCATCTCTATAATGATCATACAAAGGGGATAAAAGCTCTAGAGTAAATTTTTCTTCAAATAATAACAATAAAAAGAATAGTGGGGTATTATCCCTTTCTACACTCTATGAATAAAAATTTGTTCTATATTCACACCTAGTTTGACAATCCTAGGGGATGTTAATTTTTTATTCAAAATCTCTTTATGACCCGATACTTATGATTTTAATTAAAGTTTATGATTTATTATATAACATTTTATGTTTAATACCATAATAGAAATGATAAAATAAACTGCCAAGGATTAAGAGAAATTGTAACAACATGGTGCAAATAGATCATTATTTAACTAAATGTAACATCAATTGAAAAGAAGGAATCTCTAGATTAATCAATGTTAGGATTGATTTTTCCATAATAAAATTAACATTTACTAAAATTTTATTTGATTTTATCATATGAATTTTTTATTTATTATTACATTAAAAATAGGATCATGGATTTGAATATGTGAAATATGTGCCACTAGAATCTCATATTTTTTTAAGGAATCATTTTTAGATCAAATTTTTTAGTTTTAATATATATCGATTGGAGAAGTAAATAGAATGTTTATAGTATGATTTTCTATTGTAAATTTTATCATGATTATTATATTAATCTATTTTCATTAGTGAGTAACAATTAATGATCAAAAAATCAATTTATTTAATGGGGGATAATATAACACCTTGATTTTTTATTATTTGTTTCATATTATACAATGTCAAATTTGAAAACATGTTCCACACATGATATCGAAATGAAATTAATCATGATATCTTTTTAGAGAAAATATTGAAATATAATATATACATTGATTCACTAAAAAAATAAAATATGAAACAGAAAATAAAACATAATTCCATTAAAACAAGTAATAAATTATGAATATTTCGAAATATAATAATTAAAAAATAGATAAATATCATAAAAATATTATTCTTATATGTATTGATTATTTTCAATATTTTGATCACTATTAAATAATGAGTAATAATATATATATATATATATATATAATTTATTTGTTCCATTTAAATACTTTTTTTATCGTAGAATATGAATAAACTATATTTATATATAAAAAATACATCAATTTTTAAAACTAAAATTATAGGTCATGTACAATTATTTAGAAATTATATTCATCATGTCTAGAGATTGTTCTTAAAAAATTGTTTTTTTATAATATTATCCAAATTTTATTTTTAAACTACATTTTAATTAAATGATTATGTAAGGGTTATTACATTATCTATTTTCTTGGTAGAATTCATCATAAAAATTAAACTTGGTTGGGATTATTCCTCATAATCATTTATTGTTTCTTCTCTTCCATGTAAGTGTTATTTCATTACAAAAATTGTATAATATCAAATTTTCAAACACAAATATATATTATTTAATTTTATTATCATACTTATCTTTACCTAATTAAAAAATATATTTTTATTATACATTTTATCATATGAGATTTTAGAAAAGTAATTTTTAATATATAATAATACATTTCTCATTTATGTTGATTTTTTCACTTCCTCAACACATTTCCACAAAAAACATTGTGTCTTTATCAAGGATCCAGTATTATTATGTATTTTAAAGTGTTATTTCAAAAATAATTTCTTATAATGTTTTCTAAAATCCATCTAACATTAGCATTTTTATTCAAAAAAAGGTTGGGGCCCAAAAGGGCCAAACAACGACTTGGCACCCCAATATTATGGGGGCCTGAAATAATGCAATCAAAGAGCATCTACCTGAATAATATTCACCCCTATGGCTTTAGCTAGGACACATTATTAAACCACACCATCTGAGATCCTGGTACCGCAGTTGTGGCCATATAGTCCGCCACTTTATTCCCCTCACGCCACGTATGTTATATTATGATGTTTTCCTTGATGAGAGCCTTGCATTGTCTAATTATGTAGGTGATAGACCATGGGGTAATGCCTTTATCCTGGAGAGCGTCATGGATCGCCATTGAGTCTGTTTCAATGTGGTCAATAGAAATTCCCCTGCTATTTCTTAAGGATAGTCCAGATAGGACTACTATAGCTTCCACTCGTATCGAAGAACAGCTTCCATAATGCACCGCAAAGGCAAGTACCAAGATTCCTTTGGAGTCCTGAATGACTCCTCCTCCGCGCATGTCACCCAACACACAGGATCCATCCGAGTTGAGTTTAAGGCCAGCTCGGGGGGGGGGGGGAAGCACTGAACCCACCTGCCCTGCACCTCTTCACCACACCGACTACCCCTCCTTTGGGTATTCTGCACCACCCCTAGAGAGAACACCCCCCTCCCGAAGCTCATAGTGCCATGCAATTCAACCAGCAAGCAGTGGATATTTTCCACCATGGAACGACCTGTGAAACTACTCCCCTCGTACTTGTCCCGGTTCCTCACTTGCCAAAGGCACCAGCAGGCTGCATTGAAAATAACGGCTCGCACCTACTTCTCCTCCTCTGTCCCGCTATCCTCCTGAAACCAGTGTTCTATATCCATCCCTGTTGTGCCCTCACGCGGAAGGAACCCTGTAAGGGAGCCGAAGAAACTCCAAACATGTCGAGCCCATTCTCCCTCGAAAAATATATGGTTCATACTCTCCTCGCTTCGCTCCCCGTAGTACTGGAAACATGATGCTAGACTGATACCAATCCGTTTAATTTGATCATCGGAGGGAATTTCTTTCTTCCAGATCCTCCAAATAAAGAAGTTGAGTTTTGTAGGTATCTTATTACACCAAGACATATTGTGCCCCCATTCACGTTGACCATGCGAGGCACTCCTGCTGCAAAAATCCTTAGCATTAATCCTCCCGGAGGTAGACGGAGTGTAGACGCATCTATCCTGCTCTGTATTAAGAACCACAGAGTCAAAAACGTCTTGCTCTGGGCCATCAAGAACCGACCTAAAAAACATGGGGTAAATTTGCGCCTCCCTAAATGAGATGGTCGGGGCTAGGCATCCCGGATAGCCCAGCACTTCGCCCGCCCAGTTTGGGTGCCAAAAGGATATGTTGCCATCCCCGATAATCCATTGTGCGTGCAGTAAAAGAGTCGGAATGATATTAAACACTAAGGAACATAACGATGAGCCCCTTTCCGTGCCATAGGCTTTATCATCCTTTTACTTATGATACGTCTGTGTCCCCCACAATGTTCGATCCTCAATGGTCTCCCATGCAAGCCTCGCATGCATGCAGTGGATCTTCTCCACCATGCTCTTACCATTGATTCCCCCCATCACTCGTGGGTCAGGCCATTTTATCCCATGACACCCATTGTCTCCTACCCTCACCTACAGGATCCCAGATGAAGCGCACAAGAATCCTATCAAAACGCCTGATAAAACCCTTCGACACCCATGAGGAGGCCAATGCATGCACCGTGATCGCAGATATCACGCTATTCACCAGGGTGATCCGACCTCCGAAGGACAGAAAGTGGTTTTTCCAATTCAAAATACGATCCAAGATCCTTTTCACCACCCTATCAAAGTCACTGATCCTTGTTCGACCCACCGAGATAGGGGTACCAAGATACTCCATAGGAAAGGATCCTCTCCCCATTCCCAGCACGCTGCCCATCCTGGCCGCCCTGTTTGAGTTGCACGAAGACGGAATGAACAGGCTACTCTTCTCTCTGTTAATGATTTGTCCGCTCCAGAAGTAGTATTCCTCTAGGATTCTGTTCAACTTCCGAAGGGACTTCCACCCACCGTTTATGAAGACAATCGTGTCATCAGCGAACATCAATTGCGAGACAGGGGCCAAGCGATGCTTTCTACGATAAGGAAGAATGGCCCCTTCGTGGACCCCCTTCTTAATCATCTGACTCAGTGTATCTTGCATTATGATAAATAAACTCGGGGAGAGAGGATCCCCCCGGCGAAGGCCATGAACAGTTTTGAAAAAACCATAGGATCTCCCCATAAACGACACAGACATCCACGGCGAACTCACGCACCTGAAGATGATGTCGCAGGCCCAATGAGAGACTCCCATCTTCGCAAGTACTCTATTCATGAATCCCCATTCCATCCGGTCGTAAGATTTGGTCATGTCAAGTTTTATTACCATGTTATAACCACAGGAATATGTGTTAAAGTCTATCAGCATCTTCTGTGACATAGCAATAGCACCCTGGATTGATCGGTTCTTGACAAAGCCATGCTGCTCCGGAGCAACCCACTGAGGAAGGAAACTGGACAACCTCCTATTGATGATACTTCCCAGGACCTTGTAGGGTAAGCTACACATACTCATGGGGCGGTAGTGGGATAGGGAGGAAGGATCTATTCTCTTTAGTAGAAGGACCATAGTAGTCGTGGAAGCAATGCGAGGGAGGCTACCCACCCCCCCCCCCCCCCCCGAAAGAAGTCCTGTATGGAAGCTTCCAGATCACCTTTCACCACCTCCCAGGAGCCCCTGTAGAAGGATCCTGGAAAACCATCTGGCCCTGCGGCGCTATCCGGGTTCAGGTTCCACATCACCGCATGCACCTCCCCTTCATCTGGAATGCTTTCCAAGAAGGTGGTATCCTTTGCAGAGACCATAATCGGGATGTCCTCCCAAATGCAAGTCATCCCCGACGGGTAACCTCCCTGCATGTTCCCAATAGAACCCGCTAGGATATATTTAAAGAACTCGCATTCCAGGCCCCCAACCACCTCCACACTGTCTGAAAATGATCCATCCCCCAACGCAAGATTGGGTTTCACAACCCGCTTCCTCTCCCGTAAGCATGCATGAAAAAAAAGCAGTGTTCTTATCCCCTTCCTTTAGCCATTTTACCCTGGACTTTTCCCTCGCCTGTCTCTCCTGGGCGAGCACCAACTCCTGCATGGATCCCTTTAACTCCTCACGTTCACCATACTGCCCGTCATCACAACAAGCCTCAAGTCTAGCCTACAAGATTTGGATGGCCAACTTCAAATCTGCCATCTCCTAGACTCAGGAAGGACGGGACCTTGGCCACATCAGAAGTTCCTGCTTCAAACGCCTCAGCTTTGAGTGGATAACCACCCATGCATGTCCCCGAGGAAGCTCGTTCCAGACCCTCCCAACCACACGATGATATTCCAGATCCAACGCCCACTGGCTGGTGAACTTGAAACTCCCTGTCACTTCATCTGTCTTACATAGAGAAAGCAGGAGCGGTGAATGATCCGAAATTCTATGAGTTCGGTGACTTACCCTCGGATTTGGATACTTGGAAATGGCGTGGACGTTGGCATAGAAACGGTCTAGCCTACTCAAACATCGGCTTCCGCCCCTTATATTATTGCACCAGGTGAAAGGATCACCTAAATATGCCAAATCGGATAACCCTTTCCCTGCAATACACTGCATGACGGATAAGATAGCCCTCCTCGCAAAATCCCCTCGCCCCTTCCTCTCGTCCGGATGCATGATGATGTTGAAGTCACCACCCACCACCCAGGGTTGATCCCCTGGGTTGAACCCATTCAGTTCCACCCATAGCAGCTCCCTTCTTTGAGCGTCACAACAGCCATAGATAAAGGAGAAATACATCTCTTATCCACCACCTGCCACCTTCGCCGTGATATGTTGCTCCCCGCCCTGCATCATCTCCACTGAAACTTCCCTCTCCCACAGCAGCCATATGTGGTTGTTAACCAGGGCCGCATGCATGGATGCATGCATTCCTAATTTTCGTGTAAAATCATGGATTTTGGCAACATTCTGCTTATGCTCAACGATCACCACCACTTTGATTCAGTGGATCCTGACTTCCAAAGAGACAAAGTCAGTCTTCACCCTAGCTCCTAAACCGCGGTCATTCCAGATCATAATGGGCACCATTATATCATGCCTTTCCTGGATTTGACCCCAAGTACATTGGACAGTACTGATGGGAACAGGGGAACCTCCCTTCCCTGTAGTTTCTTTAACATATGTCGGGTACAGACTCCAGGGCTTGAGTCCAGACTAACAGGTGATGGAACAAGAGTAGATGGATAGGCCACAAGAAGGGACTCACTCACCACCATACTATCCCCCATGACCGGGGGGGCCTCCCCCTCAAGACCCTTCTTCTCGAAAGAGTTCCCGACCCTAAGTCCTTCGATGCCAACCGACGGGACAGCCCCCAGGTCGGGACATACACCAGAACAAAAAGAACGCATTCTTGGAGAATAAGGAGTCCATACCCTTGGGTCTTCCTGCCACTCCACCAAAACGGGTCGAACACCTCGAGCTCCGGCCTTTTTGGAATGCAGGACATCACCTGCCCTGGAGGCCAACGATAAGGCCGACATCCTTCAATCAGTGATGATGCTCCTGGGCACCCTCAGAAGGAAGTCAAAGAGGCCTCCTGTCTTCTGCTTCCCCGAAAAGTGCATCTCAACATGAACCTCAAGAGGTTCCTGAGGTGATCTTGGCGGGTGGCAAGGGACAGCGGCCTGGAAAACAGGGCCTAAACTGCCCCCTCCGAAGAACCTATCATCGAGCAGGACTGATCCACCGAAGAACTGCTAGACAGACCAGAGTGCATGACCGAGCTTAAAGGAGCGACCGCACCGTGACACGATGGAGAAGGACCATCGCACAACTTGGAACCAGCACAGAGGCGACCCCCGGGATATCCTCAAACATTGTTTTTTATTTAGCTTGAAAAAATAGTGTGGTGTGTTTTAATTTTATTTTGTCATAAAATTAGGTATATATATTTTTAATTATCCAAAACAAGTGATGTGATAATTTTTCATTCATCAAAAATATATATCATGTGAATTTTCATTTTTATAATACATTATTGGTGGTATTGTTTTCAAAACACAATCACAGGAATTGTTCAACAGTCAAAACTAGATTAATTTAAATGTTTCCCAAAATACATCATTTATATATTTCTATTATCATATAAATTATGGATTCAATATCGTTATGTTTATGAAAAATTAGTATATTACATACCTATTATATATTGTATGGAATGTGGTTGTGGTCTCATTTTCCATACAATAATTAAATGGTATAATATTCATCATTTGACATGAAATGTCATTCTATTAAAAATACAACACATCTTGGTTCATGTTATTTAAATCAAATTTTTATTCAAAGTTCATGTTTTATCACGAATATGATATAAAATATGATGACATTTTGATAAGATTTTTTATTACTAAGTTTTTGAACCTACACATTTCTTATATTTTCCATTCCTCCAGTTCTAAATATAAGTATAACTTTGGAGCTATCATAAATTAGAAAAATGTAATTGAGATTATTGTTAAATTTTACAAAACATATTATTGAATGGGTAATATCCTAGGGCACTATATCATTAGGATCTTGTGTTGGATGTATAATTTTGAGATCCAATGATTAAATTAGTTTAATAGATGCTTATTTAGTTTGGGTAATCCCATAATGTATCAAATCTATATTCAAATTTAATTAGTTTTACAACCAGATCATGCAATGTGGGTCAGGGGAAGCTCAGATGGTCTTAAACAATAGAATAGTTATATTTTCGATATGTTTTTTTATTTTTTGGATGTAATAGGACTTTATAACCATAACAAAAACAATAAGGGTATGCTAAATTTTAGAAAATGTATAAAAACCCATTGTAATATATAGATTTTGTGGATTTATTTTTTAAGGGTTTTTCTAGATTGAAATATGTTAATATAGGAATAGGTTTAAATGAACATAGGGATAATATCAAGAAAACAATATTTTGTTTATTAAAATTTCTATTTATTAGTTCATAAAATGTTATTCTAACATTATAGTTGGAATAAATCTCCCAAGGGATATTTTTTAATTATTTATATTCTCTTTACAAATAATCATGATTTATTTATAAATATTTTGATAAATAATATATAACATTTTATGTTATAGTACATAATACGAATATAGAAAATTATTTGTGGGGTAAAACTATAGGAGTTATAGGTTGATACAATTTGGTCATTGTTGATTAAAAGGTAATAATTGTTGAGATGAAGGTTTCATAAGAGAAGATATAATAGTATTGATAATTTCATATTTTTATTATCTTTTTAATTTATTTCAAATTACCAAAACAATTATAGATTTAGTAATAGTTTTCATATAGGAACAAAAAAAATTGAAAAAACAATGTTTGTGGAAACTGATAATACTTTTAAGGAGGCATATTTACAATGAAATGGATAAAAATTTAAATATATGAATATTATAAAATAAAAAATAAAATTTATAGTTTGATAATTGGATAGAATTTTTGTATTGATTTATTAAATTTTCTATAATTTTTGGGAGTAAAATTCAAAATTTTGTGACCTATATTTTTTATGGGTGAGAATATATCACATGATTTTTTTGTATTAATTTATAATTACATATATATTATTACCAATAACATGTCTCTCACACAATAGAGAACTATGATAAATGATAATAAATTTTAGATTATATATTAAAAAAATATCATCAATTATACATTATGATAATTCTATATAAGTCAAAATAGAAGAACTATTCTATTAAAAATATTCATTATTGAAATATATAAATGTATTCAATTGTTACATTTTATCATTGTTACTATTTCATTAATTTGACTTCATAAATTTAAAATAAATATTTTTAATGAAATACTATTAATAAAATATTTATAATTATTTGTAAATAAATAATAAATCATGAAAAACAAAAAATAAAATCACAGAATAAAAATAATTAGTTTAAATATTGAATTTAAAATTATCAATATATGGATTATTTCCAATCCAATCGATCGCTATTGAATAATGTATGATATATTAAACATATATATAATAAATTTAATAAATTTATTAGTAAATGTAATATAATATAATATGAAATGGATAACTTATTTTTAATTATAAAAATTTTCTTTTTCTAATATCTATTTTTATGTAATACAAATTCCAATTTTGAACAAAAAATAATCCACTATATAAATTTATTTTAATAAAAAAAATTCTTTACATTTATAATCATATACCAATTTATTAAAATGATAATTTTCATTTCAACAGAAAAATATATAAACAATGTAACTTTTTGTTACCTTGGTAAAGAAATTATTTTTTAAAAAATTATTTTTATAATAATTATTTAATTTTTACCTATAAAAATTAATATTGATAAATTTTGAATAATGAATATAATAATATGTTAAAAAATTATATAAATTATCATTTAAATATTAATTAAAAGAAAATATGTATGAAAACATAATTTATAAAGAATTTTTTAAACCCTCATTTTCTTTATCATATGATTTAATAGAAATGATAATTTATCAATATTTTAAAATTTAAAAATATTAAATTGATCCGAAAATCTGAATTAGCATATAATATTTTTTTATGACTCATATTATAATTTTTTTAGTATTTAATCTTGGTTAAAAAGTGTAAATAAAATTAAACAAAACGAAGATCGATTATTTGGTTATTTGACACGATTCAAACATCGTCTATAGGACCTTTAAAAGGGTTTGAATTCATACGTATGTTTACAACTAATAAATCCTCAGCTAACATACCTTAATATTTTTTCATTCAATATTTACTCTTCACATTAATATTAATTGAAAGAAATAGTTTATATATTTTCCCAATTTTGGGTGATCTCTTACACCCTCCTCAACAAACACTTTGCAAATAAATAATTCTCAAATCCTTCCCATTTTCACAATTATATATTCATATTACATGTTTTGTACCCCGTAGTAAAAAAAATCCCAAGTAATAAGTTTCTGTGATGTATTTTAAAATATGAATCAACTCTCAATGAGTTCAATGGACATTCATAGGATTCAATCAGAATACTATGGTTTTCAAATCAATTTTCCAATGTTATTGATTTTTTCCTATAATTGAGAAAAATTTATTTTTCATGGGGAACATTCTAACCTATTGATTTCATTTATTATAATTAATGTATTCATATATATATATACTTCTATATTCAAGTATACATCCTTTATATTCTATATATTCAGTTGATACCGAAATCATATCATCATTATAAAATTGAAAAAACAATGTTTGTGGAAACTGATAATACTTTTAAGGTGGAATATTTACAATGAAATGGATGAAAATTTAAATATATGAATATTATGAAATGAAAAATGAAATTTACAGTTTGATAATTAGATAGATTTTTTGTATTGATTCATTAAATTTTCTATTATTTTTGGGAGTAATAATAAAAATTTTGTGACCTATATTTTTTATGGGTGAGAATATATCAAATGATTTTTTTGTATTAATTTCTAATTACCGAAATATTATTACTAATAACATGTCTCTCACAAAATAGAGAACTATGATAAATGATTATAAATTTTAGATTATATATTAAAAAAAGTATCATCAATTATACATTATGATAATTCTATATAAGTCAAAATTGAAGAACTATTCTATTAAAAACATTCATTATTGAAATATATAAATGTATTCAATTGTTACATTTTATCATTGTTACTATTTCATTAATTTGACTTCCTAAATCTAAAATAAATATTTTTAATGAAATAATATTAATAAAATATTGATCATTATTTACAAATAAATAATAAATCATGAAAAACAAAAAATAAAATCACATAATGAAAATAATTAGTTTAAATATTGAATTTAAAATTGTCAATATATTGATTATTTCAAATCCAATCGATCGCTATTGAATAATGTATGATATATTAAACATATATATATTAAATTTAATAAATTTATTACTAAATATAATATAATATAATATGAAATGGATAACTTATTTTTAATTATAAAAATTTTATTTTTCTAATATCTATTTTTATGTAATACAAATTCTAATTTTGAACAAAAAATAATCCACTATATAAATTTATTTTAATAAAAAAAATTCTTAACATTTATAATCATATACCAATTTATTAAAATGATAATTTTCATTTCAACAGAAAAATATATAAACAATGCAAATTTTTGTTACCTTGGTAATGAATTTATTTTTAAAAGAATTATTTTTATAATAATTATTTATTTTTTACCTATAAAAAATAATATTGAAAACTTTTGAATAATGAATCTAATAATATGTTAAAAAAGTATATGAATTATAATTTAAATATTAATTATTTGAAAATATGTATGAAAACATAATTTATAAAGAATTTTTTTAAACCCTGATTTTCATTATCATATGATTTAATAGAAATGGTAATTTATCAATATTTTAAAATTTAAAAATGTTAAATTGCTCTGAAAATCTAAATTAAAATATAATATTTTTTTATGAGTCATATTATAATTTTTTTAGTATTTAATCTTGGTTAAAAAGTGTAAATAAAATGAAACAAAAAAGAAGATCGATTATTAGGTTATTTGACATGATTGAAACACCGTCTATAGGACCTTTAAAAGGGTTTGAATTCATACGTATGTTTACATCTAATAAATCCTCAGCTAACATAACTTAATATTTTTTTATTCAATCTTTACCCTTCACATTCATTTTAATTGAAAGAAATAGTTTATATATTTTCCCAATTTTGGGGGATCTCTTACACCCACCTCAACAAACACTTTGCAAATAAATAATTCTCAGATCCTTCCCATTTTCACAATTATAGATTCATATTACATGTTTTGTACCCTGTAGTAAAAAAATCCCAAGTAATTAGTTTCTGTGATGTATTTTAAAATATGAATCAACTCTCTATGAGTTCAATGGACTTTCATAGGATTCAATCAGAATACTATGGTTTTCAAATCAATTTTCCAATGTTATTAATTTTTTCCTATAATTGAGAAAAATTTATTTTTCATGGGGAACATTCTAACCTATTGATTTCATTTATTATTATTAATGTATTCATATAGATATATACATATATATTCAACTATCCATCCTTTATATTCTATATATTCTATTGATACCGAAAGCATATCCTCATTATAATATCAATTTCTATTCAATGATTCATTTTTTATTTTAACTGCATATTAATTTTTTTGGATTATATAAATACCAATATATTCTACTAATAAAATAATATATTAAATTAAATTGATTTTCTAATCCTTCAAAACATCCCTCTTTACAGATCAATAACTTCATGTGAAACAAAATCCGTAAGGGTTTTCTTTAACTAAATTTGTTTATTGAGTTGTTATTATTCTTGAGGAACATAATTCTAATCAGATGTTTGTAATCTAAAATATAATCGATTTATATATTTCTTCATCCCATTTCTTTCTAGATTGTGTTTTGTTCTTCGACACTAGTATTGAAATTACTATTACCATAATTCATCTTCATTAACATACTGCATTCATAAAAAAATAATTTATTAATAAAAATAAGCATTTTTCTTATTTATATTTTTTTCTCCTTTATTTCCACTTTCTATGTTTTTTAAAAATATTTCCATTATTATTTTGAAATAGAAATATTTATTATCACATAGGATCTTCTTATTTCTCTTATCCCATTTTAAAAAAATGTCTTATTATACTTATTAAATGTTGGGTTTTCAATTATATTATTTATATAATTATAATAATAATATACAATTAGTGTTTTTATTTTTATCTTCCACTACATTTTTTTAATAATTCTATTATATACATTTGATGGACCCATTACATGGATTTATTAAAATTTTTGTTTTTAAATTGTTATCAAGTAACCTTCATGAATGATCTTTTTGAATGTGATAGTTATTTTCATCTCAATATGATAATATTGTGAAATATTTTTTCCAATATCAATATTAGTGTTTTCTTTTATTTTAGCCTTATATCCCCAAAATATAATTCTTTATTGGATTTATAATTCATAAATCATCATATAATTTCAATTTTGTTAAAAATATTTTAATGACCAGGTATTATGAATCAACTTATCTAACTATTGAATTCATTCTATGTTATATAATATTCAAAATTTTCAAAAGCTATTTATATTCCATTGATTCATTATAATTTAATGAATGTTTTATTTCATTCGAAGAATATTGGTATATATTATTATTCTGTGATGTGTGGGGTCCTTTATCTCTCTCTGTTATTTTTTTTAAATCTTTATGTAGCATTTAAAAATTATACGACGTATGTTTTTTTTATTTTTTTTATGAACCATGAGAATTTTTATTTGTTTAAAACATGAGTCATGAAAATTTATTTATGTCCTTAAAAGGAACAATATTATTTTTATTAATAGCATGAGTAGATAAAATTATATTTTTCTCATAAGATAAGTTATAGGCATTCTTATTTGTTCACAACCATATGCATTTAAATTTTGGTTTGGAAGAAACATAATTGGTGAAAATTACAATTTTTTCCCAAAATGTTTCGATTTACTATGGTTATTTTTATAGTGAATTTCTATGTTATTGTTTCATTTTGGTTTTTCCGGCCTCGAAACGCCCAACGGCTCCGTATCCAATGATTGATGGACCTGCTTTCCAAAGGCAGACGTTCGCCGAATGGTCTGACCAGCGACTCTTAAGAACTCACATTGGTCGAGAGGATAGGATGTCGGGCTCATCACACCCTTTTTGGGGGGAAATTATTTCCTGTTCTAGGACTCTCTTATAGATTTAAGACGTATTCATATGTTCGTGAATCTTTAGTTTATACCCAAACATGTATCCACGGACTTAACCTTGGTGGGAAATGGTCAACTGGACGCAGGGGTTTGGAATCATTTATGCATGAGGTTTACTATCCCTCATTGGATTAATGACCCCAAGTAGTAGGAACTTTCTTTAGGCGGAACTAGGAGCGGCATGGGGAACCGGTGTGAGGACAGTCGGATCAACCGGTTGTTGGGCTTGAACCTCTGAGAGGCTTCCTACGTACCCTGCCTAGGGGACAAGGATCAAAGTCCACGTAGTTCGAATGGAGAGCATCAGAGAACCGATGTGAAGGTGGACCAGGGGGTCCGTTGGTGGTCGGGCTTGAACCTCTTGAAGGCTTCTTACGTACCCTGCCTAGGGGGCAGGGATCAAAGTCCACGTAGTTCTCCTTGTCTTGGGACTTACTCTCTGAGGTAGCCTGGAATAATGGATTGCGGATGACACTCTGAGGAGGTCCATGATGTGGATTGGGGCTTACACTCTGAGGAGGCCCATGATGTTGGTAAACCTACGTGAAAGGGGTGTTAGAATGACCCGTTATTGGGCTTGATCCTCATAGAGTCTTTCTACGTACCCCTACTAGGAGACAAAGATCAGTGTCCACAAAGTTTGGATTAATGCAGGGCTTATGCTCTGTGGCATCCCAAGATGTGGATTGGGGCTTACACTCTTCGGAGGCCCAAGATGATGTATTGGGGCTTACACTCTGAGGAGGACTAAGATAATGGATTGGGGATTACTCTCTGAGGAGGCCCAAGATGATAGATTGGGGCTTACACTCTGAGGAGGCCCAAGATAATGGATTGTGGCTTACATTCTGAGGAGGCCCAAGATGATAGATTCGGGCTTACACTCTGAGGAGGCCCAAGATAATGGATTGGGGCTTACACTCTTAGGAGGCCCAAATAATGGATTGGGGCTTAGACTCTGAGGAGTCCCATAAGAGGATGTCAGGGTCGATGCTTACTCTAAGCCCACGTGAATCATGCTCGGTGTGAGAAACAAGAGGCATCAGGGACCAAAAGATCACGTCGTGAGAGGTGTGTCTGTGAGATTTGGAGTGGGGCTTACGCATGTGGGAGGCCCATGAGGTCGAGGCTTACTCCTAGATGGATTCCCAGAAGGTCGAGTCTTACTCCGAGATAGAAGCCTGTGTGCTGCTGAGGAGCGGCACTGGTGAATGGGGCATACGCAAGGAAGCTACCCAGGTGCCTTCCTCATGTCTGACCATGAGGACATCCCAACTCACTGGTGGGTTGAGGCATATAATTGAGGCATACACCTATGCGCAAGTGAACAAGAGGGATAACACCAAGGGCTTTGGAATCTTTCCGAACAAAGGGAGATGCAAAGTGTGAACCACATGCCTGACATTCTAAACACAATGAGGGTGGTATGGTGATGGAAGATAGTTGTTGACCATGTTTGAAACATATCATTCATATCACGTTAGCCTGAAATGGGGACGAACAAATGAGGGTCGACTGCTGACCATGTTCAAAACACAAGACCTATCTCGAAGTGTTGTCAAAATTCATCATGGGCGTTGGACCAGGAAGGTAGGTGAGCCGATGCCGCATGAGTTCAGGCCATTAGGGGTTCCCTTCAGACATAGAATAGCATGTAGATCCGAATGAAGGAAACAAAAAGCGTGGGGTGGAGTGATGGAATGTTTGAATGGATTCCAGTGCTCTTGAAGTTACGCCACTGTAAACATGGCATGATTCATCTTATTGATGGAGCATAAGACATTTCTTGTTTGATGCAAGAGGCATCCTATGATTGGAACATAGGGTACACTACAGTTTAGAGTCATGTAGAGGGGACTGTTTCCATACTGTTTAACGTCATGTGGTCAGGATGACTAGGTAGGAGATACCTAGCAATGGTTGGTGTGGGACTTACACATGGGTGGCCCTTTCTGGATGAACCTAGAAAAAGGATCTAGAAAATGGGGGTTAAATGAGAGTCATGAGGAGTAGCTCGACTCATGAAATTTATAGGACGGATGTTGGGGTGGCACAAGGGAACAATGGAAAATCCCGACATCCCAGAACGAAAAGTGTGTGGTGAAACCGTCCATTTTTCATGGGGGTGAGTGACGGTTGTGAAGGGACTTCCCAGAGGGAGGGGACCGCAGCCCAGCATTGAACTCGAGCATGGGTGCGGGGGGTGCATCCCCGCGTTATGGACTAGTGAGTGCATGGGGTTTTCCTCATGGGGAAGGCCGTGAAGGAGCTGGCTACGAGGTGCCGGCCGCGAGGGACTGTCCGCAAGGTGCCGGCCGCGAGGGAGCTGGACAAGAGGATCTAAATGCATTTGGTTCTCTGTGGAGATGGCCATCCCAGAAGGGTGTCTTCAAAGGGGATAGAGCTCGTCCTAATTCGCGCCTGCGGAGGGGTTCTGCCTCCATTTCGCGAACAACACTGGTCTGTGGAGGGGGTGACCACAGAGGGACTATCCGCGAAGTAAATGGACGTGATGGGCTGGCCGCGGAGGAGATGGCCACATGTGGTTCATGAACTGGCTTCTCCTCTCCACAGAAGAGTTCATCCGCGGACGATATGGGGATCGTAGATGGCCATGAACCACCACTGGGAGCGATTCCTCCAGAATCTCCCCACAAGTTTTCACATGTCCTTTCTCTCTTCCTCCTCCTCTTTTGGTTCCCCTCGGTGAATATTTATAGAGTTGTGAGGAGGGAATATTGATGGGCTCATGGCATGTTTTGCAGAATCCCATGAAAGAACCCCCACACCCACGAACGACTCGGTCAACTGATATTTGATGAGTCACGGCGGGGTTGCTTTGTGGCGTGACACCAATATTCCTTTATTCCACGAACTATGAGGTTCGCGGTGGTATGGGAAGGTTGTCATAGTACGTGGTGGTGGACCGGCTTGGCACCTATCCGGCTTCACGCCTGCGGAGGTCCCCACCTCTATTTCATATACGACACTGGTCTGCGGAATTGTAGGAGTGCAGTCTGCCGAAACGGACATGTGCTATTGCTGGGAGCCGGTGTGTGGACCAGTCCAGTCCTTTTCTAGGATTTCGGGTAATCAGATTCCCCCCTTGCGGAATTTTCAGGACCCTACAAATTCCCCCCATCGAAATGGGGTCCGATCGGAACGAAGAGGAGGCCATTACGATGCAGATTTGTCCTGAAAATTGATGAGTGAATGGACAATGCTATAAATTTTTCTTGAGCCAAGGGACTCAGCGAGCACAGTCTTACTACTACTAGGGTTTTGTAGGAAAACCCCACATACTTTTTGATGTCTATTTTTTTCTTTTAATGCCCTTATTTTTCCTGGTCCCATTTAGTGTGGACCCAGCGGGTATAACCCGGCTTTTTCTTAGGTCACCCTTTTTGGGTTTTTGGCCTAACAGGCTTTGTGCATCTTTCTTTTATGAGTGGTTTAAAGTCCCGCTGTCATGACTATCACTACTGGTGTTTTAGGTCGAACAGTTTTGACCAAATATGGTGGGGCAAGATCCTCAATGGGGTTCAACTGATTAAAAGATGTCTTCATACTCTTCTGACACATGTGGGGGGAAACATGTTTAAATTTGAGTAGCATGCTGGGCATGTCTCAAGGCATGGGAGTCATGTCGGCGTACAGAGGTAGGAAGAGCGTTGCCTAAGGAAAACATGCCTTTGGTAGATGGACCAAGGGTTATCAATATGTAGAGCCGCTAAGGGAATGGTGTACATAGTCTTGAAAATTTGTCCTTAAGTCAATGACTATCCATTTATGATGGCCAGGGGACTTCATGGAAGTCTGGTACATGGAAACCACGATGGGTGGTTTGGAGAAAGAAGGAAAATAAATAAAAACCACCGGGGGTGGCTCGGAAAGTGTATGTGGTGTCTGAAAGGTTTTTAGAACATCTGTATCAATCAGGAGTGTGGATGCAAGGTTATGATCCTACAAATTTATCTAGCATAAAGGATGGTTTGGGATCGGCGCAGTTTAAAGTAATGCAGTTGAGACCTCATATGAAATGGAACGACTTCTCCTGGTTCTCCGTAATCTTGTCAAAGACATTCTGTCACATTCAGGTAGGATTGTGGAAGAGGACGTTAAACTGTAGGTTAGAGGGTTTCTGAATCCCGAGATTGAAATGGGGGATTAGAGGCCAAGAGGCGTACGGATAGAAGCATTGCCTAAGGAAATCTTGCCTTTGGTAGACGGGCTAGGGGCGATCAATATGCAGAGCCACTGAGGTCATGGTATTCTTAGTCATACAAAGGTGTCCATAAGAGTATCGCCTGTGTAAATCTTGCCTCGGTAGATGGAGCATGGGCTATCAATATGTAGATCCACTGAGGGCATGGTATGGATAGTCATGCAAAGGTGTCCATGGGTCAATTACTTTCCACATCCGATGGCCATGAATGGTTATGAGGATCTGCAATTATCCGGGTCATGATGTCTGTCATTTGGTAGAAGAATGTCTGAACATGTCGGGGATATCCATCCCTGGTTGCTTGTTTAGTTTCAAAGAGCTCTCTACGCTGATCTTTTCATTTTTTTTGTGCATGGGGGTGTGCCTTCATTCCATGTAGTTTAACGTCATGCGTTAAGGAAGAAGTACTCCTAGTTTAACAGTTATAGAGCTTGAACCATTGGGTGACTATTGCTGCAGTCACTCTAAGGATAACTGATTCAACATGTTCTGATATACTTGGAACAAGGTGGGGGATGAAGGTTGTAAACTGCCACTTTGAGTTTTCTCGGATCAAGAGGTGTGGTGTGGGGGCTCTGAGGCTGGTAGGCGTACGGAGTTAGGAAGAGTACCGCCTGAGGAAATCTTGCCTTTGATGGACGAGCCATGGGTTATCATTATGCAGAGCGGCTGAGGGCATGGTATGAATAGTCATACAAAGGTGTCCTCGGGTCAATAGCATTCCACTTCTGATGTCCATGAATGATTATGAGAATCCGCAATTGCTCACAGTGCAGAGTTCGGCATGGTGGGATAATGGTGTCCGGGTATACAAGAAGAATCTTCATCATAATTGTATATTGTTTCAATGTAGCCTAGTCGTGGTTTGATGCTCGTTGACGTAGGTCACTATGTGGACCACTGACGGACACATAGGCTAGCCGGATATGGATACCCTGGAAACACCTGGATGTGAAAAGGGGAATGAACTTGTAAACCACTTCGCCATAAACTTCTGGATCATGAGGTATGGTATGGGGGCTATGAGGCCAGAAAGCGTACGGAGCTAGGAAGAGTGTCACCTATGGAAATCATTCTTTTGGTAGAAAAGCTAGGGGATATCATTATGCAGAGACGCTGAGGGAATGTTATGCATAGTCATGAAAAGGTGTCCATAGGTCGATGACTTTCCACTTCCGATGGCCATGAGTGGTTGTGAAGATCCATAATTATCCGGGTCATCGAGTCTGATGTATGGAGAGGATGCATCCAAATGTGCAAGGAGTATCTCCATATCGTATCTCCATGTGTCTTGGGTGGGTCGCGACAATGTCCGTGGAGTTTAGCATCGTGCAGCGAGGATGAAGTCTGTGCAGTTTATCGTCATGCGGTCAGGATGAAGTCTATGCAGTTTAACATCATGTGGTGAGGACGAAGTATACAACCCGTGCAGGTTTGGTCTGTATATGGGGAATGGACATTTTTAACATTATCTTCAGTTTAGTTTAACGTCGTGCGACATGGATGCAAAAATACTCCCCATGCAGGTCTAGCCCATACACGGGGTAGAGGGAGCATTTTTAAATCTTGTTATCCATGCAGGTTTACGTAATACAGTAAGGATGAGAAGTATACCTCGTGCCGGTCTGGTTCGTACACAGGCGGAAAGGGAATTTTTATCTTTTATTCAGGGGGCTGAGCCAGGAAGGGGAACCCTGGCGTCACAACGTATCCTGCGAGGGCAAGAATCAATCCACACATAGTTCTTTGAAATAAGTACACCCCATGCAGGTTTGGTCCATACATGGGGGGAAGAAGGCATTTATTAGGGAGTGGTTGGTCCAGGATAGGGGATATGGGGGTCACTACGTATCCTGTGAGGGCAGGAATCAAGCCGTACATAGTTCCCTGAAATCCTTGCAGTTTAACATCTGGCGGTGAGGACGAGGTCCATACAGTTTAACGTCATGTGGTTAGGATGATGAATACACCCCATGCAGGTCTGGCCCATGCACAGGGGAAGGGAGCATTCATGACTCTTATTATCCGTGTTGTTTAACGTCGTGCGGTAAGGACGAACTCCATGTAGTTTAACGTCTTGCAGTGAAGACGGGAATACACCCCGTGCAAGTCTGGTTCGCACAAGGGGGAATGGGCATTTTTGTTTTTTTTGAGGTGGTTGGGCCATGGTGTGGAATTCTAGCGTCACTATGTATCCTGTGGGGGAAGGAATCAAGCCTCACATAGTTCTCTACAATACGATACACCCCATACAGGTTTGGTCTGTACACAGGGGAAGAGGGTTTTTTTAAATCACCCTATCTGTGCAGTTTAACGTCATGCGATGAGGAAGAATTCTGTGTAGTTTATCTACATATGGTAAGGATGAAGTCTCTGTAGTTTATCATCATGCGGTAAGGACGAAGATATACACCCCGTGCAGGTCTCTTCCGTACACGAGGGAAGGGGGAATTTTTAACATCATGGTCTGTGCAGTTTAACATCATGCGGTAAGGATGAGAAATACACCACGTGCCAGTCTGGTTCTCACATGGTGGGAAAGGGCATTTTTGTTATTTATTCAGGGGTTGCACTATGACTATGGATCCTGGCGTCGCTAGGTATCCTTCGAGGGAAAGAATCAATCCGTATGTAGTTCTCTGAAATCCGTGCAGTTTAACGTCATGCGGTGAGGATGAGGTCTATAATGATTAACGTCATGTGGTTATGACGAGAAATACACCCTATGTCGATCTGGTTCACACACGGGGGGAAAGGTCATTTTTTTTGTTTATTCGTGGGGCCGGACTAGGACTAGGGATCTTGGCGTCGCTACGTATACTGCAAGGGTAGGAATCAAGCCATAGGTAGTTCTATGAAATCCATGCAGTTTAACGTCATGCGGTGAGGACGAGGTCTATACAGTTTAACGTCATGTGGTTATGACGATGAATACTTCTTGGTCTCCATGCGAAATACTTCTTCAGGAATTTCACATTCGTAGGAGCCATGGTGAATTGCCCATCCATGGAGATCAGGGCATATGCTTCATTGGAGTAGACCTTGTGTACCACATATGGTCCCTCCGACATGGGATCCAGCTTTGGAGGCTTCTTGCTAGGAATCTTTGGGGTTCGGAGGAACAGCACTATTTCCCCTTCCAAGAAAGACCGAAGGCGGTCCTTTTTGTTGAAGGCTCGTGTGATCCGGTTTTGGTACACTTCCCGGTGTTGTAGAGTGTGCAACCGCTTCTCGTCTAGCTATTCCAATTCACCTAGCCACTTTTCTGACTGCTCATCATCGGATAATTGATCATAGATGGAAACACGGTGTGTGGTACGTTGGAGTTCAATGGTCAGGACCGCCTCTGTGTCGTACACCAATGAGTAAGGGGTAGACCGAGTAGCGGTGCGGGTTGTGGTTTGATAATCCCACAATTCATGGAGGAGTTTATCTGGCCATGAATTCTTGTCATTGTCCACTATTTTCTGGAGGATGTTGGATAGGGTCTTGTTGAATGCTTCTATATGTCCGTTGGCCGCTACATGGTAGCGGGATGAGTGGTTATCCTTGATACCAAATCTGGTGATGACATTGGTCCTCACAAAGCTGACAATATTTCTTTCCTTGAAATCCTTGAGGGGTATGGCTTCTACCCATTTGGAAAAGAATTCGGTTTCCATGAGGATATACTTCACCTGTTTGGTCGTGGCGGGAGGATATGGTCCCACGACGTCCATCCCCAAGACGACAAATGGCCAAGAGTACTTAGCTTGATGAAGTAACTCCAGTGGCTGGTGTATGAAGTTGGCATGAATCAGGCATGAGTGGTATTTTGCGGTATAACGCTCACAGTCTCATGCCACTATGGGCCAGTAGTACCCATGCCTTTGAACCTGATGGGAAATCTTGTTCCCTGGTTGATGTGCTCCACACGCTCATGCATATACTTCAATCATGACAGCATCAGTTTCTTCTCTGTCAATGCATCTTAGGAGCAATCCATCGAGGCCTTGTCTATAGAGGACGTCTTGCTGGCCCGCGCCACCATATATGAAAAAATTGATTTCCCTTCTCCGTATTTTCTCTCGTTCAGCCCTGTCTGATGGATTCTCTCCCCGTTGAAGGTAGATCGCGATGGGGGTCATCCAGCAGGTGGAAGGAGCATATGGCTTGGGGATAGGACTGACATCGTGGATTTCATTTGTCTTAACTTGAACAAATGACAATAACATTCGATGGTGTGCAGTACTGATGACTGTTTCATACTAGTCTGGGTCGGCAAGGGCTGTGGCCGCGTTGGCTAATGCATCATCCTGAGCGTTTGGGGACTGGGGAATATAATCCAATGTTGGTTCTGTGGAAAACTCGTCCATTAGCCCACAAATATAGTCAAACAGGGGGATTAGCTCCTCCTTTTTAGTATAATTGTTCCCATTTACTTGCTTGATGACCATCTCTGAGTCACCTTTTACATTAAGGTTCTTTACTTGTGCCTAGAGTGTGATCTCTAGGCATGCAATGAGGGTTTGATATTCCGCCTCATTGTTTGTACATCCCTCTGACAGGAGGAAGGAATACAGAAAAATTGATTTTTCTGTGGACACGAGTATTATCCCCAGGCCCACTTTTTTAAATCTGGGATCCTCCATCCTCTACCCTGTAGGGCTTCGGGACACGCCGTCAAAGTACATTTTCCATGCTGGGAACTCCTCTTGGACTGAGAAGATATCTTCATCAGGTAGTTCGGCGTCCAGTGTAGTGTTCCCTGTTGAAGGGTGCTCTGCCAGAAAGTCTACTAATTCTTGTCCCTTGATTGCTTTTTGAGGCACGAACCGGATGTCAAACTGTTGCAGGATGACCACCCATCAGGATAGGCGTCTGGTTAGCATCAGACGACTGAGGATGTACTTGAACGGTTTACTCCACGAGATCAAATGGACTTCATGATGCTGTAGATAATGTCTCATCTTTTGAACCGCAAATACTGAGGCCAGACAGCTCTTCTCTATATTTTAGTATCGAGTCTCAGTATCAATCATGGTTTGACTGAGATTATAGAGACTGTTTTCACTTCCCGCGTCATTCTTTTGTGCAAGAAAGGCTCCTAGTGATCTCTCTAGGCCGTCACATATAGAATGAGAGATCTTCCTTCAACCAGGGGCATGAGCACCAGTGGGATTAAGAGTTACTTCTTCAATTTGTCGAACTCCTCTTGGAAGTTATCCATCCATTGGTAAGTGACCCCCTTCTCCATTAACCTGGTGAAAGGAAAACATTTTCCTTCCAGGTTGGCTATAAACCACCTAATATATTCTAGGTGTCCTTGGAATCCCCTCATCTTAGTGAGATTTCGGGGAGGTGGTAGGCTCAGGACAACCTTCGTCTTCTCAGGGTCGACTTTGATTCCACGATTGTGTACAACGAAGCTAATGAATTTCCCTAAGGTATCCTCAAAGGCTCATTTCAAGGGGTTCATCTTCAAGTTATGCTTTCAGAGCTTGTTGAAGATGGTCTCAAGGATGATAGGTGATCTGATCGCTATCTGGACATGACCACTAGGTCATCCACGTAACATTCACCGAATTTCCCCATGAACGACTTAATGATTCGATGCATGGCATGCTGATATGTGGCACCAGTATTCTTGGGACCAAAGGGCATGACCATGTAACAGAATATCCCTTGAGGGGCCCTGAAGGTAGTGGCTTCTTCATCTTCTTGGACAATCCTGATTTGATTATATCCGGAATAGCCATCCATAATGGATAGATCCTCATACCCGGCCGTTGCATCAATTAACAACTCAGTGATTGGAACTGGGAAGTCATCTTCCAGATAATGCTGATTAAGGTCTCTGATGTCAATGCAGATACAGATTTTCCCTTTTTTTCTTGACGGGGACGATATTGGCCAACCAAATGGGGTATTGGACCTCTCAAATGAAGCCTTCTTTAATGATGTTATTGACTTCAGCCTCTATCTTGACAGCATGCGAGGGTCTTGTCCTTCTAGCGGCCTGTGTGTAGCCCTGGTGGTCTTCTTGAAGAACTAACTGATGTGTCGCTACCTCGGGATCTAGTCCTGGCATTTCGGTGTAATTCCAGGTGAATACATCCCGGTGTTGCCTTAGGAAAGAGGTATATACCTCGTGTTCCTCGGGAGACATGGCCACGCTAATGAGAGTGGGCCTTGGGTCTTCCTCGGTACCCAGGTTTATTTCCCTAAATTTGTCCACAGTGGTGGAGGTACCTTCCTCAAATGCGGGAGGTGCATCCCTGAGATATTCCCCCTCTTCTTCTAGAAAATCCTCATCTTCTCGGTCTGACAAGGAGAGAGCTCCCGTAATGAGTTCTTGGATGTTTGGAGGCGAGGTGTCGTGGGCTTCTGTGCTCGATCTTTCACCCCTGATTGAGGGTCATCAGATGTTCCCAAATTGTCACACTTGGTCATTATGGATGAAGTCATGAGGACATCCAAGTGTGTGTACGGACTTGAACTCCTACCTTCCATGTGGTTGATGGGAAAGACATAATCTTTGCCAAGCTGCCTGAGGGGGTCATCAGGAACCATTTCCAGGCCATTTGGAGTGGGGATCCAGTCGACACCATCGACCAAAGAAACATTTTTCTTTTTCTCATAGAACCATGCATCAATGTAATGTGACTCGGAGAGCATGAAAGGGGCCTTCTTGGTGATCAACATCCCGCATTGTCAATTGACGCGGTACTTGATACACTGGTGGTAAGATGAAAGAACAGCCATGTGCTTATGGAGCCATGACCTTCCTCACAGGGCATCGAATGTTGTGCTCTGCTGGACCACCAGGAATTTCGTGTAGGCTACCAGGTCACCAAAATGGGTCTTTAGCTTAATCTGTCCCATTGGTTTCTACTCACTCTTATCGTAACCCAACAGAGTTGTGGCTAAGGGAATTAGATCGTCTTCACTGTAGCCCTACTTACGGAGTGTCTGTAGATGAAGGAGGTTACCTCTAGAGCCATTGTCTATAAAGACTTTCTGAATCTCAATACCATTCAGCATGTCAGACACATATAGCGGTCTGATGTGTCCTTGCATGATTGTGTCTTCATCTTGATCGGTGAAGGAAATCACCGCACTGCATCCAGTCGGTCCTGTCTCCATCTGGTAAATCTTGGTGGAAGCTACCTAGGCTTGAAACTCTTGGGGGATGATCAAAGCTTTGATAACCGCCTGCCTAAGGTCAAATGTCACACCCAGGGCATCTTGGATGGACAGATTGGCTGGTACCAATGCCAGCTGCTTAAGTATATCATATTTCTACTCCAGCGGCTGACACTTCTCTATTGGTGGGAGAGTCTTGGCAGGTGCTTTGGGAGCTGGACCATTTGACAAGGAAGGACCGGCCGTGAGGCCGGACACTAATGGCATTCCTATGCTTTGAGGACTTGGCACGACTGGTCTGTTTTGTGTGCATTAGGCGACCAGACACTTGCTCATCCTCTGGTGGGTATCGTAGAACAACAGGGCCAGAGTGACTGCTTGTGGAGGTAGAGGGGCACTTCCTCAATTGCTGAGTCCGCTGAAGGGTTCTCCCATGGGTTTCTGCGATATTAACAGTTTGGGTTGGGGTCCAGCTGTAGGGTTAGTTTCGGTCGCGGCTGCGCCTCCCCTGGTATCCCCGACCATTGAAGTTCCTCATCCCGGTTCCTCGTGCAGGGAACTCGGGTTCGAAGACATACCCTTTGTCATGGAATGATTCCATGAGATGGATGACATTGATAGAACCAAAAATTAGATCTTCATCCTCTGACAGGTCAACCTGTTCGGTTGTATCTGATAGTGCCATTTGGTGGGTCGGTGCCCGTGGTGCCAAATTCATGGTCATAAAGTCTTCGAGGGTCGGGACTAACTTTTTCCCCACCGCGGACTGCTCCTCTTGTGATTGTTTCCTCCTTCAACTTTTCCTGGATGACCAGCTCGTAGAGGATTGTGAGGTCGATTCTTTCAGCTCTGTGGCTTTAGGAACTGTTGGTGGAAACACCGGCTGCTGTAGTTTAGCTCATAGTATGCCCTGGGCTCGGTTGATAGTCTTTCGAGTCATCCAGTGGTCAAATTTCTTCCCTTGTCTGCTGGTGACTTTTTTCCATCCCTCCTCTTTGTCAGATTCGTTTGTAGAGATAAATGACACATATACTGGGGGTGGTCCTAGCTCGACTTGTCCGGAATATACCATCCTCTGCAAGAAGTCTTCGAAGATGAATCATTCTCTGATATTGTTCCCCAACATCTGATGGTAGGGGAAGTAATCTGGCCTGTCATCGTGGCATACTTCTTCAGGCTTCCTTGGCTCCGGGAGGTGGAGCCATCTGTAATTAAAGGCGGAAATGAAGTATCTGTGGACTTGATCGCCCTGGAACGAGTATACTTTTTGACTTCGTTCCTCAAACTGGTTTCGCTTTGGACCTCGTTGATCGTCCTGTTTAGGCTAGGGTGGCAGCTGATATGCAGTAGGCCCTTGATGATTTGGTGGAGGCCTGAGTGGCGGAGCGGGCCCAGGGGACAACATGAGTATGAAAATGGATGCTTCAGCTCTAGGGGCTCTTTTTGCAGGAGCCTACAAGGCTATTCGGGACTTTGAATTAGTCTGCTGTAGGGGGTCCTCATTTCTATGGGCAATGACCAAGAGATGGCAGAATCCATTGGTGCACTACACCGGTATGAGCAGTGTTCACAGCTCATCTCTAAGATTGTCGATGCATATGGCTAGAATATTATCATGAGGAATTGGCCTGTTCAGAGAATAGGTCAGACCTTTCCATCTGGCGTTGAAATCAGAGACCCTCTCGTTCTCCCTCTTCTTGTAGTTCATGAGATAACTGACCGTTGTTTTTGGCAGCATTGAGCTGAAGTGGAACAGGAACTGCTGCCGGAGGTCCTCCTAGATCTTTATCGACTGGGCTGACAGACTCGTGTACTAGACGAAGGCGGAACCTTTCAAGGTCCGTACGAAGCATCTGAGTTTCACCGCTTCTTGTTGTTCCAGAGTTCCCATCATAGGGTCACAATAGGATGCATAGTGCATCAAATGCTACCCTGGATCACCAGATCCGTTGAATATGGGGAACACAGGGCTCCCAAAATTGGGTGGAGGCAGTGTGTTGGACACCCAATCTAGGTAGGGTTTCTACTCCGGCTGTATCGGAGCACTTCGACCTTCCATCGCTTCCAATCGAGCTGTTTGTGCCTCGATGGTGTTGGTGAGTCCCTGGTTTACATCCTTTTGGGCCCGGTCCTGGGCAGGCGTAGCCTGAGGAATTTCCTGAGGATCTGGGTTGGCTGGCACCAAGGGTACATGTGCCATTTGTGGTACCTTCATAGGGTTCAGGCGTACGCGCTCTGATTGCTTCCTGAGTGGAGGTAAATCTTGGTATTCATCCGGATCCACATCTAGGTAGTTGGACGTGTCATGTACCTCATTGGACGGGATCCCTGACCATAATTCATTTAACAGAGAAAATCATAGCCTTTAAGGTGCACTTTCTGGGAGTGAAAGATGTGGTTCCTCCTAGGACACACTTTCAATAAGGCGGTTCCTATGGAGTAGCTTGGCATTAAGCCGTCTCAATTCATTCATCTCTTCTTCCTGTTGATCAAACCTCTCTTTGAGCGTGAGTGGCTCGTTTTTATTGAGATAAGGTGATGGGTTATGGGTAACCATTCCTTTATTCATATCCTTATTGGAAGCTCGAAGGGTAATCGGAGGGAGGCTAGCTGAAGGGGTGGCCATATTTAAGGAGGCCCTCTGGTTTCGTGTGTGCACACCTGGGGTTCGTTGTGAGTCACAGCCTGACCAGAACCGTCGTCTCCCAATCCGTCCGGGTTTTCATTTTCCCTACTGTCACCTATGGGGTTATCCTCTATGGAGTAGATGAAAGCATATTTCGGGTTGGAGGGGACGTCATCTTCCAAATAAGAAAAGGATCTCCCGCATCTTATACTGGCCTTCCCTTTTGGGTCCTGGGATTTCCTTAGGATTTCATGACGAAGGGTGACACAGAGATTTATTTGATGTGACCTTACAGTGCGCCTTTCTCTCAAAGGGGATGATGATTCAAATGACGGGACAGGATGTGAACCTCCTCTTCTTACTGTCCCCCCCCAGATGAGAGAATATCGACTCTCGTGGGGGAGGTTGTTGTTGAGGGGGTAATAATGCCCCCATCCCTGAGGGCTGGGGCTAGCTCCGTTCCCTGGACATTGAGTCTATTCTTAGTTTTATTGGTCTTACGGGGGCATTTTTTGTTAGAAATGCCCCTAGCCCTGCAGGCTGAGGTTGACCCTGGATTGTGGTAGTGGTTGCGGCTATCGCGACCTTCCTGAACTCGCGTGCTCCCATCCAGGGGTGAACCGGATCGAGTGCCGAATTGACCTATGGATCGGTCCCTTATGGGGAGGTATGAAATGATCACTGATTGGCCTCTCTTAGGCAAGAGGCCTGCTACATGATCACAGTGGCCTGATTCAGGTTTTTTTGATTGTCTTATTCCTGTTGGGCTTGATGCTTCTAGGACATACTCAAGGCTCGACTCTGTTGGGTGTGTTGCCTTTCCTGAATAGGGGGTCCACTCAATTGTTGTCTTGCTGTGATGGAATTATAAGACACCATGCCGAATGGGTTTTTCAGGGCAGGGAGCGGAGTGAAATACAGAGCTCCATGTTCTCCCCATCCCCTAATATGGACTCCCGTTGGAGCGTCACCGATGAGGCGGCGTAGCTCGTGCAGTGCATGAAGGCAGGCTATCTCCATATTCCCTTTGTGCCTCTCATGGCATTGTTGTCGCGTAGAGGAATGGTTCTCCAAGACGATGTGATGCATGAGGTCCCCTATCGTCTTGATGTGGAATAGATACCCATCATTGGGAAGGAAGCTCGATATCAGCTAGCGGAGGGTCATCCATATATTATACTGTACGTCATGCATAAATTCTCTTGACAACTCTCTGGGTATGTCAAACTGAGAGGTGGCAGTGGGCCAAAACATAACTGGTATATCATCCATGGCTAGTCCTTTCCTCAGGTGCAACATATCGGCATACTCCTCCGCTAGTGACTCCTCCACTTGGTCGGCCCAACTAAGGCGCTCACTATAGTCAGAGGCAGTGGGACCTATAGGTATTGAATTGTCTTGTGGGAGATTCCGAGGTGGTTCAGAAGATGAGTACGGCCCTAGAACGGCTCCTAATCGAAGAAGGGCATCACTAGCGACACGATGGGAATCTGACATGCTCGATCCCATCCTTATGAGTGCCTCAGCATACGAGGGACATTTGGGGCTTGCTTCGGCAGGGGGAGGGCCTTCCTTTCGAAATAATATGTCATCATGTGGAGGACCTCCGCAATGGTCTCCATAATGGTGGGGACTACCATTACTGCTTTATGCTTCACTGCATAGAGGACTTTTGTAGTGCACACCCTGGGGAGGACCTTCTGGCTGCGTAGCATTGTTACGGGGAGGACCTACGCAACAACTATAATCATAGTGAGGATGACCATCATGGCTTGACGTTCGACATGCATCATGGGGAGGACCTTCAGGACACACTGCTACAAGGGGAGAACCTTCTTGTTTCTTGGGGACATTGCGGGGAGGACCTTCGCAATGGAAGCCGTGGTGGCGAGGGCTACTACCACAGCTACGGCAATGTCGAGGACTACCTTTACTACTGCTGCATGGAGAATATCTGCAGGATACATCATGTGGAGGGCCTCCAAAATGTACCACAACGAGGGGAGGTCCTTCTCATTGCTTGACGTATCTACGGGAAGGACCTTCGTTATTAGGGTGACGAGGACTACCACCATTATTTTATGTCGGGCTATGCGGTGTCCTATTGATGCGTAACCCCTGGGGAGGACCTTTAGGGCAGGCCACGACAAGGGGAGGGCCTTCTTGTGGTTATGATACGTCACTACGGAGAGGTCCTCCGTAGTTACGACTATGATAGTGAGGACTACCATTACAATATGTGGTCCCACTGCATGGAGTGTGATTGTAGTGTATACCCCGGGGTGGACCTTCAGGGTGGACCGCAACAAGTGCATGACCTTCTTTCTTCTCAATCATTTGGTCACGTTGAGGGTTTTCGTGACTCGCATCAAGAGAGGGTCTCTCATGACCGATCGTTATATGCTCGCGGGTGATGCCCCCACGGGTTCTCTGGGGACGACCATCAGAGCTGCTAGTAGTGACATTGTGGAGAGGACCTTCGCAACATCTACTGCAGCTCCCATAATATGGTAATGGGTGGGAAGGGTTCTGAACCATTGACGTGTGCTTAGCGGCTTCTGGAACCCCAGCTTCCAGTAGAGCGGAGTCATGAACCTGCTCTTTATTTTCCGGCTGCCTTCAGCGCGTTTGGGGCGCTATTTTGCGGGAAGTGGCGACCGTCTGCTGTTGGTAACGGCCTTCACCTCCTTTGGGTCCCTGTCTAATTCGGTCTTGTGATGCTGCTGGGATATACTGACGAACATCTTGTCTTTTAGCAGGGATATATTTCTGCTCTGGAGAATCCATCGTGATGGACGGGTGTCCCCCAGTTGGAACGAGTGAAGCTGCTTGATCCGGTTGCCCTTGCGTCGCAGAATATAGTCGGCGACCCTCCAGGGAAGAAGCATGGATGCAGATCTTCTCCGAGGAGGCTACTTCGTCTCTTAGATGAGTCACCTCAATTGGGGAGATTGGATCACAGACCCACGTCCTTTCTTTTTCTATTGATGCAATTACATGCTGGAAAGTCTGCAAGATATGATCTGGGATTGATACTTGCTCCTCCATCATTTCTAGAATATGTAGAGAGACATCTTTGGATGGAACGGGTATGAAGTCCCATTACGTTATCATAGTAGGGATATCTTGCTCCGGTCCTCCAGTGGTCAGTGGGTACTGACAATTCTCCTGTGTCAGGGCAGGTGAACAAATATACCCCTGTACCGGGATGCACTGGTTTATCTATCCATTTGCCACCACATCGGGGTGGCGGACTTTGCTTTCACCCACAGAGAGCTGGCCCTGCATATATTGGTTCTCCACCGTATGGAGTCCATGGCCTTTGTTGGTGGGGATATGTGCCCGCCTATGATTTACCACCACATCTGGGTAGTGGGCCTTGTCGATTGTCGCCCTGTCAAGATGGAAGGCGTCAGGAGAAACTGCCAAGAGATGGTCCTGCATGTGCCGGGTCGCCACCACATCAAGCTCGTGGGCTTCACAGAGAGGTGCCTATCGAGTAAGTGCCGTTCTGCATGAGCGACGAGCTTGATGGAGCTCAGTGGGGATGCGAGACAACTCGTGTGATGCGGCCATGTCTAGATGGCGGGCTCGGGAGGAGGGAACAGGTGTAGGTGCCTGTTCGTCGTACGTCTCTGTGGCTGGGCAGCAGAGCTCCTCCTCATGGACCAGGCTGATGATCGGTCCCCGATTGTATGATTTCCACCCTTTTCGAGCGGTCTGAGGGGCCAGAGTACAGGGAGCGTGGTCCTGAATCCTCTGGGAGACATCCTCCTCGGCGCGAGGATGTTGGATCATGGCGTGACCACTATGACGTCTTCCGAAAGGGGCCTTGGAGCGGAACCCCCAATGAGTGGGAATGAAGTCCCCAATGTCGACCTCATCCACCTCCATAAGATAAGGGAGGTATGAATTGTCTCGTTCTGGGGATAGACTTTCGAAATGGTTGGAGATAGCGACAGGGGCTGTCTAGATCCGCCTCTGCAGTCGTTGCTGTATAGGAAACTGAAGAATCTTGAAGGATTGGAGGGTGTGCATGGCCGCCTACACCGTTGGAAGAGTACCATTCATGTGGTACTCTCAGATCAGTGCATCCGAAACCCAGCGTTGAAGACACTGGGTGGGTGGAGGGGTCCTCCGTTGTTGAGAAAGTCACATCCTTGCGTTGTTGGAAATGCGAACTTGTGAGTTCCTTTGTGATGCCATTGGATCGAAGGGAGTTCAGAAAGTGGTATCTGCAAAACAAAATTAGCAAATACAAGCATCAAACCCATCAAAGAATCATCTCATAATCCCATGAGTAATTAATGACCTTTCTTATCCCTTCTTTAGAGCATGAGGGGGCACAGGGTGGGATTAAGTTGAATCCTTCATGTTTGGTTAACGATTCACGTTGGGTTCACTATTTTTTGTTTCGTTTTGGTTTTTTAGGCCTTGAAACGACCTACGGCTCTGTATCCAATGATTGATGGACCTGCTTTCCAAAGACAGTCATTCGCCAAATGGCCTGACCAGCAACTCTTAAGAACTCACATTGGTCGAGAGGATGGGATGTCGGGCTCATCACACCCTTTTTTAGGGGAAATTATTGCATTTTCCAGGACTCTCTTCTAGATTTAAGACGTATTAATATGTTCACGAATCGTTGGTTTATTCCCAAACTTGTATCCATGGATTTAACCTTGGTGGGAAATGGTCAACTGGACGTAGGTATTTAGAGTCATTTATGACCGAGGTTTACCATCCCTTGTTGGATTAATGACCCGGAGGAATCGGAACTCGCTTGAGGCAGCACTAGGAGAGGCGTGGTGAACTGATGTGAGGACAGTCAGATCAACCAGTTGTCGGGCTTGAACCTCATGGAGGCTTCTTACATACCCTTCCAAGGGGATAGGGATCACAATCAACGTAGTTCAAATCGAGAGTGTTGGAGAACCGACATGAAGGTGGACCCGTGGGTCCGTTGGTGGTCGGGCTTGAACCTCTTGGAGGCTTCCTACCTACCCTTCCTAGGGGGAAAGGATCAAAGTCCACGTAGTTTGCATTGGATTGGTACTTACGCTCTGAGGCAGCCCGGAATAACGAATTGGGGCTTACACTCTGAGGAGGCCCATGATGTGGATTGGGGCTTACACATTGAGGAGGCCCATGATGTTGGTAAACCGACGTGAAAGGGCGGTCAGAATGACCTGTTATTGGGCTTGAACCTCATAGAGGCTTCCTACGTACCCCGCCTAGGAGACAGGGATCAAAGTCCACGTAGTTCGGATTAATGCGGGGCTTGTGCTTTGGGGCAGCCCAAGATGTGGATTGGGGCTTACACTCTAAGGAGGCCCAAGATGATAGATTGGGGAATACATTCTAAGGAGTCTCATTATAATGGATTGGGTCTTACACTCTGAGGAGGCCCAATATGATAGATTGGGGCTTACACTCTAAGGAGGCCCAAGATAATGGATTGGCGCTTACACTATGAGGAGGCCCAAGATGATCGATTTGGGATTACACTCTAAGAAGGCCCAAGATAATGGATTTTGGATTACACTCTGAGGAGGCCCATGATAATGGATTGGGGCTTACACTCTGAGGAGGCCCATAAGAGGAAGTCATGGTCCCTGCTTACTCTAAGCCCATGTGATTCATGCTCGGTGTGAGAAACAAGAGGAAGCAGGGACCAGAGGATCACGTCGTGAGAGGTGCATGCTTGAGAAGTGGAGTGGGGCTTACGCATGAGGGTGGCCCATGAGGTCGGGGCTTACTCCTAGATGGATGCCCAGAAGGTCGGGGCTTACTCTGAGTTGGACACCCGTGTGCTGCTGAGGAGCGGCACTAGTGAATAGGGCGTACACAAGGAAGATGCCCAGGTGCCATTTTCATGTCTGACCACGAGGGAATCCCAACTCACTGGTTGGTTGAGGCTTATAATTGATGCATACACCTATGCATAAGTGCACAAGCGGGATAATTCCAAGGGTGTTGGAATCTGTCGGAACAAAGGGAGATAAAAAGTGTGAATCACATGCCTGACATTCAGAACACATTGAGGGTAGCATGGTGATGGAAGACAGTTGTTGACCATGTTCGAAGCACATAATTCATATCACATTAGCCTGAAATGGGGATGAACAAATGAGGGTCGACTGCTGACCGTGTTCGAAACACAGGACCTATCTCGAAGTGTTGTCCAAAGTTTTCAGGGGTGTTGGCCCAAGATGGTAGGTGAGCCGATGCGGCATGAGGCCAGGCTGTTAGGGGGTCCCTTCAGACATAGAAGAGCATGAAGATCCGAATGAAGGACACACAATGCGTGGCATGGAGTGATGGAATTTTTGAATGGATTCCATCACTCTTGAAGTTACGCCACTGTAAACAAGGTAAGAGGCATCTTATTCTTGGAGCATAAGACATTTCTTGTTTTATACAAGAGACATACTATGAATGGAACATAGGGTATACTATAGTTTAGAGTAATGTAAAGAGGACTATTTCCATACAATTTAACATCATATGGTCCGGACGACTAGGTAGGAGATACCTAGTATTGGTTGGTGTGGGACTTAAGCATGGGGGTCCTTTCTGGATGAACCTAGAAAAAAGATCTACGAAATGGGGGTTAAATGAGAGTCATGAGGAGTAGATCGACTAATGGAATTTATAGGATGGATGTTGGGGTGGCACAAGGGTGCAATGGAAAATCCCGACATCCCGACCCAAAAGGTTTGCGGTGAGACTGTCCAATTTTCATGGGGGTTAGTGACGGTAGCGAAGGGACCGGCCCGGAGGGGCGGGACCGCAACCCGGCACTGAACCGGAGCAGGGGTGCGGGGGTGCAGCCACGCGGTATGGACCAGTGAGTGAATGGGGTTTTCCCCATGGGGCGGGCCACGAAGGAGCTGGTCGCGAGGTGTCGGTCATGAGCGACTGGCCACGAGGTGCCGGCCGCGAGGGAGCTAGCCACGAGGGACTGGATGCATGTGGTTCACGGTGGCCTTTTATATAGTCGTGAGGAGGAAATATTGATGGACTCATGACACGTTTTGCGAAAGCCCACGAAGGAACCCCCACACCCGTGAACGGCTCGGTAAACCGATATTTGATGATCCGCGGTGGGGTTGCTTCGTGGCGACACACCAATCTTCCGTTATTCCATGAACTATGAGGTTCGCGGCAGCATGTGAAGGTTGTCATAGTTCACTGCAGTGGACCGGCCTGGCACCCCTCCTACTTCGCGCCTACGGAGGTCCTCGCCTCTATTTCGCAGACAATGCTGGTCCGTGGAATTGTGGTAGGGCGTTCTGCCGAACCGGCCACGTGATGTGGCTAGGAGCCGGTGCATGGAACGGTTCGGTCCTTTTCCATGTTTTGGGGTAATCAAATTCCTCCCTTGTGGAATTTTCATGACCCTACAAATGCCCCCATTAGAATGGGGTCCGATCGGAATGAAGAGGAGGCCATTCCAATGCAGAGTGGTCCTGAAACTTGATGAGTGATTGGACAATGCTCTAAATTTTGTTTGAGCCAAGGGACTCAGCGAGCACAGTCTGACTACTTCTAGGGATTTTTAGGAAAACCCCACAAACTTTTTTTTTATCATTTTTTTTCTTTTAATGCGCTGATTTTTCCTGGGCCCATTTAGTGTGGACCAAGTGGGTATAACCCGACTTTTTCATAGGTCACCATTTTCTGGTTTTTGGCCTAAAAATCATTGTGCCTCTTTCTTTTGTGAGCAGTTTAAAGTCCCTCCGTACGAACTATCACTACTGGTGTTTTAGGTTGAATATCATTGACTAAATATGGTGGGGCGAGGGCCGTAATGGGGTTCAACTGATTAAAAGATGTCTCAATTCTCTTCCAACACACGTGGGGGGAAATATGTTTAAATTTGATCTGCATGCAGGGCATGTCTCAAGGCATGGGAGCCGTGTCGGCGTACAGAGTTAGGAAGAGCGTTGCCTAAGGAAAACATGCCTTTGGTAGACGGTCCAAGGGTGATCAATATACAGAGCCATTGAGGGCATGGTATGCATCGTCATGAAAAGGTTTCCTTAAGTCAAAGACTATCCATTTCTGATGGCCATGGGACTTTATGGAAGTCTGGTTCATGGAAACCACGATGGGTGGTTTGGTGAAAGAAAGAAAAAATAAAAAAATGAAAACCACCGGGGGTGGATCGGAAAGGGTATGTGGTGTTTGAATGGTTTTGATATCATTTGTATCAATCAAGAGTGTGGAAGCAACGTTCCCATCCTACGCATTTATCTAGCATAAAGGACGGTTGGGGCTAGGTGCAGTTTAAAGTCATGCAGTTGGGACCCCATCTGAAATGGAATGACTTCTCCTGGTTCTCCGTAATCTTTTGAAAGATGTTCCGCCGCATTCAGGTAGGATTGTGAAAGAGGTCGGTAAACTGTAGCTCATATGGTTTCTGAATCCCGGGATAGAAATGGGGGCTCAATGGCCAAGAGGCGTATGGAGAGATATATTTCCTAAGGAAATCTTGAATTTGGTAGACGGGTCAGGGGTGATCAATATGCAGAGCCACTGAGGGCATGGTATGCATAGTCGTACAAAGTTGTCAATAAGTCAAACACTATCCACTTCCGATATCTGAGTAACTTCAGAGAAGTTGATATTCGGGACCACTAGGGGTGGCTTATGAGAGTTCAGCTTTTTTTCTGAGTACAGAGTATGGATTATGATGAGAGGGTGCCTGAATACATGGAAAATATCTAGACTAAACATCCCGAGAACAGGTGAAGTAATTATTTCTCATGCTTGTGTGAGGCGTTGGTTCGTATAGGTATGACATGTGCACTGAAGGGTGGAGAAAAGCCTATGTTTCTCAATGAACCCATGATGAGTACGACCGTGTATTTTATTGTCATGTGTTTGGGACATAATCTGTGCAGTTTAGTGTCATGAGAAAAGGATGAGATGCATTTTTGAAGGTTGATGTGTAGTTTAACATCATGCAGTGATGATGGGCGGGAATTTTTTCTTGAAATGAACCAGTGAAAATGCTTGCGGTTGGAGGCATTTCCCAGGATGGTTAATGCTTGGCCTTTGCAGTTTCATGCCAAGTGGCCAAGATATCCAGTGATGTTTAACGTCATGCAGTGAGGACGTAGGTGCAAAGGCTGCTCTTCATCAGAATATAACTGGGCTTGATTACCTCATCATGACCCAGACGTGGGGGGAGGGGTTTATTGGTGTAAATAATGGTTCAAGGGCTTCTTGGATCCGGAGAGATTATATGGGGGCTTTGAGGCCGGTAAGCGTACAGATCTAGGAAGAGAATCTCCTGTGGAAATCTTTCCTTTGGTAGACGGGCCAGGGTCTATCAATATGTAGAGCCGCTGAGGGCATGGTATGCATAGTCATGAATAGGTGTCCATGGGTCGATTACCTTCCACTTATGATGGACGTGAATGGTTATGAGCATCCACAATTATCCAGGTCATGAAGTCTGTAATTTGGCAGGAGAATCTCTGGACATGTCGGGGATATCTGTCCCTGGTTGCTTGTTGAGTTTCAAAGAGCCCCCTGCGCTGATATTTTCTTTTTATTTTTTTTCTACATTGGGGTGTGCCTTCATTCCATACAGTTTACCATCATGTGGTAAGGACAAAGTACTCCTAGTTTATCGGTCATAGAGCTCGGACCATTGGGTGACTATTGCTGCAGTCACTCGAAGGATAACTGACTCAACATGTTCTGATATACTTGGAACAAGGTGGGGGATGAAGGTTGTAAACTGCCACATTGAGGTTTCCCGGATCAAGAGGTGTGGTGTGGGGGATCTGAGGCTGGTAAGTGTACGGAGCTAAGAACAGTACCGCCTGAGGAAATATTACCTTTGTTGGATGAGCCAGGGGATATCTTTATGCAAAGCCGCTGAGGGCATGGTATTCATAGACGTACAAAGGTATCCCCGGGTCGATAACATTCCACTTCCGATGGCCATGAATTATTATGGAAATCCGCAATTACTCACAGTGTAGAGTTTGACATGTGGGGATAATGGTGTCCAGGTATACATGAAGCATAATCATCATAATTTTCCATTGAGTCAAAGTAGCCTAGTCCTGGCTTGATGTTCATTGATGCATGTCGCTATGTGAACCACTGACTGACACATAGGATATCCAGATTGGGATACCCGAGAAACACCTGGATGTGAAAAGGGGAATGAACTTGTAAACCACTTCTCCATAAACTTCTGGATCATGAGGTAAGGTATGGGGGCTCTGAGGCCGGTAAGCGTACAGAGCTGGGAAGAGTGTCACCTATGGAAATCTTTACTATGGTAGATGAGCCAGGGGCTATCATTATGCAGATCCGCTAAGGGAATGGTATGCAGAGTCATGCAAAGGTGTCCACGGTTCGATGACTTTCCACTTCTGATGGACATGAGCGGTTATGAAGATCCATAATTATCCGGGTTGTGGAGTCTGGTGTATAGAGAGGATGCATCCAAATGTGCAAGGATTATCTCCATCTCATATCACCATGAGTCTTGGGTGGGTCGTGATGAAGTCCGTGCAGTTTAGAATCATGCGGTGAGGACGAAGTCCGTGCAGTTTATCATCATGCGGTCATGACGAAGTCTGTGCAGTTTAATGTCATGCGGTGAGGACGAAGTATACACCCCATGTAGGTTTGGTCCACATACGGGGGAAGGGTCATTTTTAACATTATCGTCGGTGTAGTTTAACATCGTGCGGCAAGGACGCAAAAATAATCCCCGTGCAGGTCTAGCCCATACATGGGGAAAAGGGAGCATTTTTAAATCTTGCTATCCGTGCAATTTTAAATCATGCGGTAAGGAGGAGAACAATACCCCATGCAGGTCTGGTTTGTACACAGGGGGAAAAGGAATTTTTATCTTGTATTCAGGGCCTGGGCTAGGATGGGGAACCCTGGCGTCACTACGTATCCTGCGAGGGAAGGAATCAAGACGCACGTAGTTCTTTGATATAAGTACACCCCATGCAGGTCTGGTCAATACATGGGGGAAGAAGGCATTTATTAGGGAGTGGCTGGGCTAGGATTGGGGATCCCGGGGTGACTGCTTATCCTGCGAGGTCAGGAATCAAGCCATACGTCATTCTCTGAAATCCGTTCATTTTAACATCATGCGGTGAGGACGAGGACCATACAGTTTAACATCATGTGGTTAGGACGATGAATACACCCCGTGCAGGTCTGGTCCATACACATGGGTAGGGAGAATTATTGACTCTTATTATCCATTTAAACATGGCATGAGTCGTCTTATTTGTGGAGCATAAGACATTTCTTGTTTGATGTAAGAGGCATACTATGATTGGAACATAGGGTACACTACAATTTAGAGTCATGTAGAGAGGACTGTTTCCATACATTTTAATGTCATGTGTTCAGGATGACTAGGTAGGAGATACCTAGCAATGGTTGGTGTGGGACTTACGCAGGGGCGTCCCTTTCTAGATGAACCTAGAAAAAAGAGCAGGGAAATGGGGGTTAAATGAGAGTCATGTCGAGTAGCTCAACTCCTGCAATTTATAGTACAGATGTTGGGGTGGAACAAGGGCGCAATGGAAAATCCCGACATCCTGTCTCGAAAAGTTAGTGGTGCGACCGTCCATTTTTCACGGGAGTTAGTGACGGTAGCGAAGGGACTAGCCGTGAGGTGCCGGCCATGAGGGAGCCATCCAAGAGGGACTGGCTGCATGAGATTCACGGTGGAGATGGTTGTCCGCAAAGGGTGTCTGAAAAGGGGTTGGCGCCCCTCCTACCTTGCGCCCGCGGAGGGGTTCCGCCTCCATTTCGGAAACGGCACTGGTCAGCGGAGGGGGTGGCCGTGGAGGGACTATCCGTGAAGGAAATGGCTGAAATGGTATGGCTGTAGAGGATCTGCTCGCATGTGGTTCTTGTACTGGCTTCTTCTCTCCATGGAAGAGTTCATCCGCGGATGATATGGGGTATGCGGATGGTTGCGGAACACCGCTGGGAGCGATTCCTCCAGCGTCTCCCCACTGGTTTTCACCCATCCTTTCTCTCTTCCCCCTCCTCTTTTGGTGCCCCCTGGTGAATATTTATAGATTCTTGAGGAGTCAATATTGATGGGCTCACGACATGTTTTTCGGTAGCCCATGAAGGAACCCCCACACCCACGAATGACTCAGTCAACCGATATTTTATGAGTTGCAGCGGGGTTTCTTCATGGTGGCACACCAATCTGCCTTTATTCCACAAACTATGAGGTTCGCGACGGCATGGGAAGGTTGTCGCAGTTCACGGTGGTGGACCAACATGACTCCCATCCTGCTTCGTGCCTACGAAGGTCCCCGACTCTATTTCGCAGATGATGTTGGTCCGCAGAATTGCGGGAGGGTGGTCTGTCGAACCAGCCGTATGCTGTTGCTAGGAGCCGGTGCATGGACCGGTTCGATCCTTTTACATGTTTTGGGGTAATCAGATTCCCCCCTTATGGAATTTTCATTACCCTACAGTTATAATCCTACATAGTTCTCTATAGAAATCTATAATTTACTCATGATTTTTCACTATAACTCCATGCTATATGATTCAATATATTAAATGTCATACTATTACATTGCCATGTCTTATTGGTTGATGAATATTTAGTTAGATATTTATCCCATGATATTGATTAATTATTCTTATCATATTTCCCTTGATGTATTGTTAATATTTTTCCCCTTAGTATGTATTTTATAAAAACTCAGTCACAATTTTTCATTCCCTAGGTTATAAAATTGAAAATAACCTATTATATGTATAGAAAATGATATATTATTGCTTTGTTATGGGGAAATGTAAAAAAATAATATATATTATCCATAAATAGAATAAATATTCTTTTCCTAGTGTACTATGATTATTTTTATGGATAATTTTTATATTTTTCAGATAAATTCATAATTAGTTTGGTTCATAGCACATTTTGTTAATTGTCTAGATTAAACTATTTATTTTTAATAATAGATATATTGTAGTGTTTTCAAGGTGACTCATTATCCCTCGAGGATTCAATTGTTTCCTATCAGTATCTCTCTCTGAGCATTATACTATATTTATTTCAATATAATGATATATTTTATAGCATGATGTTTTTCTAATTTTTTTTATATTACCAAACATGTTTTTATCATTACTGTGAACATGATGAATATAACTCGTGATGTTATATTCCCTTAGTATTTTTTTATTTGTAACCTTTATCCACGATAGTCATAACATTTGGGACACGTCCAAATGGTACTAGTAATACTTAGTTTTGGAAATCATGGGCATTTGGAATGGAGAAATAGTTAATGAAATTATTTTATACATTTTCACTTTATCAATTAAATTAAATTATTTATTCATAATTTTCCACAGTATTTATATCTACATTAGTTTATAAAAATATTTATTTTTAAATGTTACATTAGCATATGATACAAAACCAAAATTGTTCTTGGTTAATTAATACATTCCCTTACCGCTATTTGAAAAGGGGAAAATGATTCAAAATGTAATGGATAAATTTAAAATGAAAACAAAAAATTATTTTTGAAATATTTTTATATAATATTATAAAAAATTATAAAAATAACTATATAACTATTTTATTATATATAAATTATATAAATATATATTTCAAAAATGAAAACATAAATGTATCTTTTTAACAAGATATTTTAATGATTTAATTATAAAGAATGTGCAATTTCCAGAAAGGATAATATATGCAGTCTCTAGAATGGATAATGGTTTCAATTAATTAATTTTTTAAATGAATAATTTTGATTAATTATAATTTATTTGTGGGTTATGTAAATATTGATTTAAGAGAAATATATAATTGTAAATAATTAATCATGTACTCATCTACCTAAGGAAAATTTGAATCTCATATAGATGATTTTACATCTTTTAATGCACATCTTTGTGGTGTTAATTATTATTAAATTGGTTTATAACTACCTTAATAATTTATTGAATGATAAATTGGTTGAATATTCAGTATTAACGTGGAATATGGAAAATTTAATGGTTCGTGTGTAATTAGGTTTAGATATTTTCTCATTTAATTACAAAAAATTATGCCAGGGTATTATTTTGTGAACTATTTTGAGTTCTGTTTAAGAAATATGATATTGGTTAATTATGATTTAAAATTGAATAAAATGTATTTGGAAACTTATACTAGATTTTGTTGTTTTTTGAACTATTGGTTTTATTGATTTTTCAATGTACGTTTTACAAACACGCTGCGGTGATTAATGGTTAAGAATAACCTGATACATCCCTAGGATGAAATTTTTTATAATTTAAATCATTTAATGACTAATATAACCATTACATTAATTATTACATCATCAAAAATATAATGTAATAATAATTAATTTTTTAACACATGGACTATTTGATATTTATATTTTAGATTGTAATTGTTTTCCTCAATTTGTGATTAAGATGTAATCTTGAGGCTTTGAAGATAAATATCTAAAAGAGTTTCAGTTTTGTTTTTTGAGGTCTCATAGGAAGACTAGAAGATTGTGTAAGGTTTGTGGTGGTGAAACCAATGATATATTTACTCTATGTGGCTCCTTGTACTTATTGGATGAAATGAACCAGCATGTGTGCATGATATTAGGATGGTTACCTATGGGATTCCACCATGTACTATGTGTCATCAGACATAGTACTCTCTAAGATATCCCATGCCATTTATAAAAATAATGTTATTTTTATCATTTTTTAACATTTTATTATCACCTTTTTGGTCTCCCTATTACAACACTCATATCATATATGTTGAATCCATCCAATGACCTCTTCTAGGTCAATTTTAACATTATTTATTTTTCTATGTGATTTTATAATGGTTAATTATTATTTATTAAATAGATAACATGGGTATGTTTCTATTCACCTATAATCATAATTTTCACTATTTTATTACCATCCAACATTATAGAATAGATATTATAATATGAATTCCAATATAGTATGGTGGAATTCGTGGAACATATTTTAGCTTCTTAGGTTTATGATTCTTTGAAGTGTTTATTGATTTTCTAGTTCTTTTCCATCTATGTTTTGATAATATATAAAAATATTATGTTCCATCCAATTTTTTTTAGATTTTCTGAAAAATATTTTGAGAGATTTCAAATGATTACATTCATATCTAGGTTGATTGATCGTTAAAACCAGTTTTAGATAATTGTATAATCAAAATTTTCTTTTATTTTTTTACATATTATTTTATTTATTTTGTTAGCGTGTACTTTTATTCTTTGAAAATATTTTAATGTACTTCAAATTATATTTTGTTGTAGGGATATTTTTCAAATATATCCATGAAATTGGTATGTTATATTAACACTTCTTATTATTCACTAGTTATTATAAAATCATTCATTCCAGCTGTTTTTCATAAAAAACTAATTTAAATTTTTATATATTTTTATAATATAAACTAATACTGTGAAATTATTATTTTATTATAGTCTAAATTCATTTCAAATAGTTTATAAGGTATTATTTATGGACCATCACATGCTATTAGTTATTATGAAAATCTTATTAAACTGTATTTTATTTAATGATCCCCTTGAAATAAATCACCAATATTATTTTGGAAAATTATAATGTGTGAATATAATGGCCTATATTTATGTAATGTTACATGTTCTAGTTTACATAAATAAATTCACACCATGATTTGATGTTTTATTTATTCTACCAGTGAAAAAATGGGAGTGTCATTGGGAAAACTAGCATTGAAGATATATTCTTATCTTGGAATTATCCATTGGACCATGAATTCATGGGTTATTATTTTATGAATAAATTAAATATTATTATGTCTAACGTGTATTACAAAAAATGAATCAAGTATAAAAACATAATCCTAAAAATTATATGTCAATAATGATCACATAATCAATGATTAAAAGAGTGCTTCCATGTTTTTATGGAGGAAATGTTTTGTTAAAGATGACATTTCACATAGAATAAACTATTTTCTAAACATTCTAAAATTAGTTTTATTGGGATTAATTTCATTTGATTTTAATGAATAACGTTGATTCCAAATTATTTAGTACATATTTATTCTAAATTAAACCTTTGTAGAAAAGTCTCATAATAAATTTTCAAAAATCATTATCTATCATATGTTGATAATTAATATATTATATTTATAGAATCAAACTATCGAAATATTAAATCATTCTCTCATGATAATGTGAAATTTATAAATTGTTCTATAAAATGAAAGACTTATATTTTATTTTCCATCAAAAATTTCATATGTGATAGCAAAACTATTTTGGGATCCTCAACTATTTTTCAATGGTTAGTGAAATTATGGTATTGTTTTCATTTATCCTATATAAATGAGTATATCCTAAAAATTTGATCCATTTAAATTGATTCAAGATTTATTAAAAAAATATATTAACAAAAATGATTTATAGATAAATTGATATTATTAAATAACATAATTATTTAGCAACTAGATTGTTATCCAAGTCGAAACAATCCTAAATTTTTATATATAGGAATTTGAAATAACATATTTTTTTTCAATGTTCACTATTTTGATGATTTATTATATAAAAATATTTTACTAAATCAACTATTTCAATACTAAATAATTTTTTTTTATTTTTAAAAAGATTATCATTTTCTGTATGTTTATATTCAATTATTATATATTGGAAGGTTTATAATTTTGTGACCTATTGATTCTATGATATTTTTAAATTCAATGTTTGTGAGTATATATAGATATATTATTGTACATGATTTATTATTTAATAGTCCTTATAAAATAATTCTGAATAATAATGTTTTATGAGAATAGATTACATGAATCATTCTAACCCATTAATCTATTTCCAAAAATATATACAGTTGCTGACCTCTTTTGGAGTAATAAATAAAAATGTTAATTTTAGTTTTTAGATTCTCAATCTGGTTCTATTCAGATAATGGGATTTTAATTAACAATATAATCATTTTTAGTATCATAAGGATATATATATATATTATCATGGGATGTGGCATGAGTTCATTATAGAGCTATAGGTGATTATAGATTACAATTTGTCTATTTTTAACAGATTTATAATGTACATGGTTATGGAAATATTATGGACATATGTGTTTGGTAATAATAACATATTGGGGTTCAAAGATGGAACACGATATTTGGGAAACCAAGTTAATCATATAATTTTATTTCAAGTTTTTACCTATTTTTGTTACTCTTTGGAAAATAGTGATACAAAATCATATTATTTGGTGTTTCTTAGATAGTTATAACTAGAGAGATGGTGTATATATTTAAAATCATGTTGATAGTATGGGTCCATTTATAAAATTAAAAATAACTATGTTAACTCTCGTGAATGTATCCCATAGATCCTTAAACCACCAACCATGAAAAAATGGTTGGTGGTGGGATTCCTCTCATTATATCCTTCAATTCCACAATATATAGGGTGGTTTTGGTGAGAGTTATTGGTAGTTTATATTGAAATATCCCTCCACCATCCACATTTTTCTTACTCTTTCATTTTTCTATACATTGGTGTGATATGAAAAGGGATATGAGTAAAAATTCCACAAAATTATCATGTAATAGTGTAGTTATGAAGGGTATTTTTATCATCACACATAAAGAATGTAACATGAAGATAATCACATATTATTTCAAGTTTTTCCTTAATTTCATTCACCTAAACTATTTTCCAATGGTTTTTATTAAATTAAATAAAATTCATTTTCCATTAATAAAATATAATAGAGATATTTTTGAAGAGGTTTCAATAGTTTTCCACAAAAATTCCAATTTATATAGCTTGTATTTTCATATTGATGAGGTAAATTATCTTATATAAGGCATTATGAATAATCCAATACTATTTTGTATTTATTATAATATTTTTCCTTATATATATTCATTTTATCTAGTAATAAATAATTAATAATTTTATATAATTAGATGGGATAATATCCTCATATTTAAAGAGACACATATTTGAACCTACAAAAGATGTATGTTAATGGATTCAATGGAATTGACTATGTGTATGTGCTGCTTGTCCCTTATGCTATCCAATTTAGTAAATATATTTCCCTCATATATTCATGTGATATATGGTTTAAACCCTAAGGGAGATCAGATTCGGATAAAATGAATAAATTATATATATATATATATATAATGATAATTCAATGGATTGAACATAGAGTCAAGTTCCAATGAACCCTTATAACAATCTTGATGACTCAACCACAAATATTTAGGGAAACATTTATAAATTTGATAATTGAGATCCACAAAACATTAGAGTGGGACTTCAATTAATTATATGAAAATTGTTTAATTGATGGGTTCCCTTAGGATTCTTGAAATGGGAAAAGTGTTGAAAAATTTTACGATGATTGAGTAGGTTCTAAGTGAACCTTATAATGACTTACAATCCTATAGATTGATTATTAGGGCTTGAAAAAAGGCTTCCTCTCATAAATTATTATGATAATATAACAATGAATAAACTAGATACTATTGAGTTTAGATTGGTCATAGTAAAATCCATGTACATGTAATAGATTGTAGATATATACCATCATCCAGTAGTAGTGACCGTGTGCATTTTCCTATGACAGTAATTAGGCCTTGTAGTGATCATGAAAATATCAAGGGATAATCTTCTATTTGATTGATTATCTCAATACCAAGATATGATAAATTGATAATATTGATAATATATATTTTTATATCAATATTATTAAATACGGTACCATGATGGGTACCTAAATTAGATATTATCACATTATAGGGTGTACTTTGAAGATGTATGATTTTGATCTTGGGGATCACAATAACATATGAATCATTTTTATCTGGTACTTATGGGTGTAGTGACTATTATATGTTGTAAACTCTATATACCATTAATACTTATGTTAGATTATTTGGAGTATATATCATACCCTAGATTTATGTTTCATGAGATATTAGAAGAGATGTATATTTCACTCAATCCATTATGAATGAGTTTCGTGGTATTGAATGTGGATTAAAATTATACATTTAGACTAATAAAATGACTGGGATTGAACATACGATCAGATCGTAGAAACTAATATATGTATATATTCTCCCTAATATACCTTATCCCTAGAAGAAAAATATTATATGTTAAATTAACATAATTTTATAGTGATCTGGTGTTAATTTGTATTTTCAAAACCTTGAACACTATTTAGGATTCAATTTTTTATTATATGAGATGAATATGATATTACAGAATACATAGAACTAGGAAAAATATTATTCTATTCCAAGGGAAGTCCCAATGATATATCATATAAAACTGACATGTAATGGCTTCCCAAGGAACTATCTATGATCTGGTAAGTATTAATCATGTTAATAGGATGTCCTTGTTATTACCTCAAACCTAGAGATGTTTCTTCATATATAAAGATAAACTAAGATTGCATATTTGGAAACATCAATATGAATGATACTGTTGAAAATTTATGGATACATAAGATTCATCCATTGATGTATATCATGATATCCTAGATATAAATCCTAAAAATTGGTGGTTACAACAATTATGAAATGGTCTATATAAAATAAATTGTTTTTTATTTTTATTCCATGTGAACATAGAAACCAAATCATCGGTCAACTTGGTTATGGTTTAGCACAACATATAGGTAGGTTAGAAACCATGTTCGATTAAAGATATTTACTTATAATTGTATTCATGTTTTGATATTTTTTATCATGTTGTATTCACATTCAAAATATTTAATGGTTAGGTTTAGGACCCCATTGTTGGTTCCCTGCTAATGTTTATCAATACAATACACATGAAACCCAGGATCTTGGGTACTAGAGTATTCATCATTAATTGTGTGATATGGTTGATTGTATTCACAATTCTATATTATAAATAATGTGACCTTACATGGAGTCTATATATTTGCATAAGATGAGGATTATGCTTAATTGAATCCCTTTCTGTGGTTTTGTGATTTTCTTATTCTTTCTATGGGACTGGAAAATTTGGAAACCTTTGTTTCTATATAGGAATGGTTATGTATATTTTTTACTATTTTATTCAGAATTATTTCGGTTATAAAACTGTATTTTTATTAATATATTTGAACTAATTTTTTAATTTTGTTGATAATTTTTTGTTATTAATAATATTATATATATTATCATATTGGGGTATAGTCTCCCCATGAAACTATAATTTACTCCGGATTCTATTCATTAGCCTTTGGAATATATGGAGATACATTTCATTCAACGAGGTGGCTATTGTTCTATGAATGGGTCATGTGGTCCGTGATAGTGGGGTGTCTAAAAATCATCTCAAGGATTTTTTTATGTTATTTTTGTTTGAGATAGAAGAATATATTATATAGTAACATGTTTAAAATTTACGAAGGGAATGGAAACATAAATTAGGAACACTATTTCATAATTTATGATTATGTTATAAAGGATAAATGATTACTATTCATGGTCTACACTTTCGAGGTTGTCTGATTTCACATGGTGTGATTCACATTAGATATGGATTTAAAATTTTTGTTTCATTTGGATATTATGATGATAGAAATTCAGTTCTATACAGTCATAATGTTCATCTCACATGACATACATACAATCATTTGATCAATTCTGAGTGATCAATTAAAGATAGGATTCTAATATTTAATGTTTGGAAAACACCATGCAACTCCCCGATATATTGTTAATTAATTTTCTTTCATATTTTTTTATCTTTTTCCTATTTTTCATTTCACATGACACAAGAAACTAGACACACACACACACACATATATATATATATATATATATTAGAAAAATAATTCAAAAACTTCTTTCACATATCCTCACCATTGCTATCGCTACATGTAATACAATCTATTCTTGTTATACACACAATATTGACTGGGATTATGCTAACTGCTACACCGACTTATCATATGTTACACACAACATAGATGTTTCTATGAAACATCTCTTTTATTATTATTTAAATGAGTTATTATAAAAAATTAATTAAACATAGTTATATAATAGTAATATCAATTTTTCAAATATTATTTATAATTAATTTATAAAGTTAATACATATTGGTAATGAAAGATATGATTTTTTATAATGTATTTTTATTATTTAAAATACATTTTTCTCGAATGAAAAAAATTTAATAATACAAATAAATTATAAACATTAAAAAAATTATTTTATAATATAAAATCCATTTCAAAATTTAGTATTCCTAAATTACCATTTGTTTAATTTTATGATTTTTTTTGAGAAAAATTATTTTTTAAATGAATATGGAAACATTCTGATTTTTAGTTAAAAACTGCATTTTCATTTTAATAATTATAAATGATAAATTATGTATTTAATTTTTTTTATTGTAAAATTACATAAATAATAAATTTATTAATACAATTTATGTTTTTAGAGTCAATTTCTTTTTAAAATTTAGTATTAAAACATAACAAATTTTTGAACATCATTCTACATTAAAACCCATTTATTTCAACCCATCTGTGGGATTCACATTAATAATTACTTTTCTGATTGTGTGATTTGAAAAAAAACCCAAAATACACTATTGTAATAATAATAATATTTTTAATATATTAATTAATATTAATTTTTACCACTACAACTAGTCAATGTGATTAAAATTATTCATTGTGGTTGAGGTCAAATTAAACATAATTAGGGTAAAAACCATAATCATAGGGTCCCAAATGACCTATAAAATTTCCCATGAAATTTTTTTTGGAATTATTCCTACCATAAACCTTAAATTATTGATTTATATGTTTTTCAATGACTTTTATAGGGTAATACAATGTGTAACCCTAACTTGTTTTCAAAAAATCCTAGGTGGGTCATTTTCATTCCCTAGAAAGGGCGAACACCTCTCCCACATCCTGAAACCTCTCAAAACCATTAGGATATTCCATGATATTGTCAATAAACATCCAAACATCCCTTCCTTCATAATATAAGACATAAAATGAGAATAATTATATCCAAGGAAGCATTTTCCACAAACCAAATGGAGTTACTTGATCGTGAGGTAACATCTTCTCTCAAGTCCATTATGTTATATTCCTTCTCTACCCAAATATATATGTTCTCCATAATTTTATAATATCACTAGTATCATAAATATACTAGGACTATTTTTTGGTTTTTTAGGAAAATTTTCACACACTTTAATCTTATGGGTAACATACAAATTGTTTCTGTGTACAACGATAAACCCCCTCACTAAATGATTATTGTTCAATTTTCCTTACATCCTCTCATAGTAGAAATTATGATGGTCCCTATATTTATATATGTCATAAATCATATTTATTATTTCATTAAGATTATTTATACCTTTTAAATCAAATATAATTTAATAATCCATTTGGTTTTAACAGAATAATTTCATTCAAGTTAGTGTGGACTATCACCCCCTTAATGTGATAAGATTCATTCATACACAATTTGTATTGTAGTAAGATAGATTTTGTAAATATAAATGATATAAATGATATAATAAAACTAAATTATTAGTTATATATATATATATAAATATATAAAAACATAGACCTTTTTTACATTCTTTTATTTAACCTGGGAATTAAATTGAAATAGTGTTAATGGGTACATACGGCCTTCCGTCTTCATGAATGGTGTATTCCGTTTCAAACATATATATATATATCATATAGGTTATTAAAAGCACATATAATGTATATATATGATATTTATATAATTATTTACATTTTGGAATCATTATATATTTATAAGGACCAACAGTATAACCAATTAATACACATACGAAGAACAATGAGAATATTTCCTAATGAGAAACCTTAACATACGAAGGTTAACAAGAAGGAAATATAATGTCATAATAAAACAATATATCGTATTCTATATAATAATATTTCTATATAAAATATGTATAATAAATTTTTTTATTATATAGGTGGTTTCAATCAGTACAATGATAGTCAAGAGACAAGGTAAGGGGATTTCATATCACATGTAATTTTACAGAGATAAATGTTTAATTCATGAAAAATTTCTTATGTTTGGTGTATTTACTACCCATTAATTTATTATATGTTTATTGTAATAAAATTTATGGGTATTAACATATCCATTTTAATATCATTCATTCATGGGTTTTTTATTTCAAAATTAACGAAATCGGTATAAATAGTTTTTTCACAATTTTTCTTCTTTGAGAGTCATGTTTTGTTACGAAACTAAATTAATTTTGAGGTGTATATAAATCCATTTAATGTGATATGTCATGGATATATATATTTTCATTATATTATATGCTTCATTTAATTTTGTTTTCATACATAGATAGTATGATCCCACATTACAAAATTATAAAAGATTAAAAAAATAATCTCGTCAATTTTGACGATTGTTTCCGTTTATGCTTCAATTAATGAAATATTATAACACATAAAGTATGTTAATTGAGGAATTTTTTTTCTAATATTGTTATTAATTATATATTTACATATTAGTACCATGTGTTTGACTATTTGGTACATAAGACATTTAAGAAAGTGTTTGTAATAATTCCGGACGTTAACCTCTATTCGGTCAGAAATTAGGGTTTATTCAAAACCATGTTTTCTAAAAAGTATTAAAATGTATATTATGCTAATAAAATATTATCATTAAAATAAATGTTTAACCTTTTTTATTTTACATATGATTTAAAGGAAACTTAATCTCGCATTCTCAATGAGTGATTGTTGTAACATTTTTTCCATACAAAAGGAATGTTTTTTAACATTTATGACAGGTACTGATTAATCCACCATCAATCATTTTAGTATATATTTATATGTATTAATGGTTATTTTTTAGAAAAAATTAATAAGAATAATTTTTCAATGAAATGGTTTTCAGGACATTTCCAAGTTCCTTTATATTTATAATAAATATAGTATACAAAAATATTTCAATATATTTTTATATGTTTTCATAGAAAATGTATTACTAATTTTATTAATAAAATAATTAATTTATTAGATTTATTTTTTATTTTAAATTAAATGGTTTTGAATTGGATTTTTCTTTTAATGATCCTTTTTAAATATGGAAGTATATTTACCTCATCTATTTTTTTCATAATCTCATTCAATGTTATTTTCTATATAAGGTAATATCTATGGATGTTAATTATTTTGATATAGGAAATGATCCAATCATTAAATTCGTATTATATAATGTATGGATTGCAATTTGTTGGAATTAATCTTTTGAAACCCGTTTCTAACCCCCTGGTTATATTCATTTGAAACCTGCTTCTTTTCAAGGGTTATGATTTGATGAAATTTTTATGAACCAAATATATTTTCTATTGGTTGTGATATAATTCAATGTTAATGATACCCATTTCATTTCATTGGTCATCATTTAAATTTTATATAACCGATATTTTTTTGGGTCTTGACATGATAATGTTTTATTATCTTTTGGCACAAGTAGGAATAATATAATTATTAGTTGAGTTGGACCTATATATCCTTCCAATGAATTGGGTAATGATGGATGACCCATAAGTATAAAAGTTCTTCAGAAGATTGATTACTTGTTCTCAATGTTATTCGTGGACCTGGTTGAATGTCCATATGTTTAAGCTTTAACCTGAATACATGTTCATTATTTTATGACTGAACCTTATTAAATGTTAATATTGTTTTTAATGGACCTGGTTTCATGTCCATAAGTTCATTCATGGACTTTATTATATGTTCACGTTATAATTTTTCATCCAGATTACATATTAAAAATGATAAACCTGGACAAGGATTCATGTCCACAAGGTTCTCTATGATCTAGATTTTACGTTAACAGTGTTATGAATGAACATAGATTCATTTACATAAGTTGATTATGGTGCTTGATTTCGTATTCTTAGAACAATGAGTGAACCTTTTTCATCATCTAAATGTTCATTATTTTATATTCAAATAATCATGCCACAAATTCCATGCCTTATTTATGTCTTATTCTCTAATGACATATGGTCTTTATTATCTTATGATCTATTTCTCATGAACTACCAATATTTATTATGATCTCTAATATGAATGCTATAATATTCAAAAGTTAGGTTTAAGTTTTTTAGTCATTTTTCATGTTATTCTTTTGGATTTAATTTATTAACCCATTACTGAGCATCTGAGCTCACACAATTTTTTTATTCCTTCACAGTTTATGAAGAATGGTTTTCGATAGAAGTAATAAAGAGGATAAATTTTTAGGAGATGTTGATGATCTTTAACTTGGATAAAAGATTTTTTCTATGATTCCAAATATAGTAAACTATTATGGTCCTCAGGCTTGTATTTTTAAATTGTACTTAATATTTGTGTTGAATATTTTAAAATCCATATATTTTGGTCCTGGGTTGTTATAGTTTCTATAAAAGGAAAGCATTAGTCAATATTTTTGTATGAGGATATGAAACCATTAGTGTGATCCATAGGTTTAACCCTAACGATATTTATAAGTATGACTCCAATTGTATGTATAAGGAAGTGTCAATTCTTGGAAAATCATCCTGAAATTTTGTTAAAGGATATGGTAAGTGGTATTCTAACAATACATCCAATGTCTGGATACATTAACTAGATATGACTCTATAATAGATGTACCTAGGGATAACAAATCTGAATTTAGGTTTATGTCCTATCTCAGGGTAATCTTGTACACAAAAAAGGGCCTAACTGCACACGCAGTTTCACGATCATGGGGGATATTATTTGGGAATTAATAAAAACTTCATGAACTATAATGAATGATTTAAATATATTATATATATGAAGAACCTATGATAATACTATAGGGTCATTGATTAAGTAATGTGTCATGATTTTGATATTCTATACATAAATATTTTTCGTTCTCTGTGGTTTTCTGCTATGATAAGTAATGCTAACATAATGCTTCTAATTTATTCCATGGGGGGAACAGAAAGGAATATATTAATGTTGAATTTCATGGAAGATTTTTTTGAAGGGAAGATATGTTTGATAATCATTGGGGTAAAATATATTTTGATCAAGCCTATTCCATTTGAATAGAATATGATTAAAAATATATACCTCAAGAAACTCGTAGATTCACCACGAAAGATAAATAAGGATTTCCTAGGTTGTTCTAGTATTTGAGACCATGTGGAGGGAATATTCTGTTTTCATTGTGTTAAGAATGAGGAATGAATTGGATCTGTGAATTTATACAAGTAACAAAAAGTTTTTTTGACTATGGAATAGGAAGACAAAAATAATGAAAATGTAAGGGGGAAAAGAAGAATTTAGTTGAAAAAATGGTTGAGAATTTTGGCCTCCCGAAGACATCCTTGATGTATAAGTTTTTTAAGTGTGATGTTAACTGTCATTATGCAACTCAATGTCCAAATATGAAATCTCCTGGAATGAAAATGCATGATGGTGATAGTAACGGTTACACTGCTGATAATGAAAATATTGTAGATGAAATTTGAATGGAAATAGGTATTTTATAATTAGAGGTAGTATCCTTATTAGTGGAATAAGGATGAAGTGTAATAATCAATGTATTTATGTGTTTGGAATAAAAAATTATGTTATATGATTGTGAAATATTCATTGATTGTTCTACATAGGTTTTTTCTCAGTATTTACATGTTAATATTAAATTTTCCTTATAGACTGTTGAAGTGATATAATGATAAGGTTATATACTGAATAAGGGAAGGTAACCCATAATATATTCCCTATGATAAGATAGCAATGTTATGAAAAGTTAAATTAGATGGTACTGAATACCTTGAAACTAATTAAGGACATTCTTAAATGTAGTTCATCCAATCATGGATTATGATTACATTATATGGGAATTCTAGAATATATATAAAAATACAAAATATAATAAAACATGGTTGTTTTCAAAATGGATTTATTATAATCCTAGTTATTACCATGATCTATGAGAATTTATGATAAAGGCAATAACATGTTAGAATGGTGACAACCAATAGCTACTTTGTGATATGGGGGATCATTGGGAAGTTGGATTCATGTATTTAGTATAATGGTTTTGTATCGTTATCTTTTATAAGGGTTATAATGTTATACATTCATGAAAGGTTAACATTAAACATTTGAATAAGTATTGATATTGGAATGAAATCATTGGTTAAATGGATATTTAGTGATTAAGCATATTTCTATTATGTCTATCATCTTTTGGGAATAATAATAATAATTTTTATGAATATGACAATATATACGTAGAGTTAAAAAGAATCAAATATGGAAATGCCATTATTCATGAAACAATAAATTAAGGTTAGTAATTGTTTCATTATTACCACTGGACAATGAAATTCCATGTTTAATCTAAAGTTAATTTTAAGGAATAATTATATATGATAAATAATAGTGTTAGTTTCTTCTATTTATAGGTTTATTTACTAACCATAAATATGATTAGGAATATTTATCGATAAATAGTTATTATTTTCATTTTTTATGGGCCTTAAGACCTGCTAAAATTATATTTTAGCACAAACAGAAACAATTTTATTTTTTAAAAATCCACTTCATGAAGTAGTGGAAGTATAATAAATTGATAAAATAAAATCTGAATAATAAAATTTTGTTTCTAAAATAAAATCAAAGATGTATGTTTCCATGTATTCTTATTCAATAAAATAATTACTCAATGTTAGGATAATGATAAAATGAAATTGTGTTGTCCTAATAACTTGATTTTTGTGGATCTGATGGCCTTATAAATCATCAAAGATTTATGAGTATAGGGAAATAAATATTTTATTGATAATTTAATTGTTTGGGATTCATGACCTCAATCTCTCACCATAAATAATTATTCTTTTCCTCCATGTACAATCCTCACTCCCAACAAATGTTGTCCTATGGGAAAATGTAGATATACTCTTCTTAGAAACAAATATGTATAATGTCTAACCATATAGCCAGATTCAGGATTATCATTGAAGTCTAAAGACAAAACACAAGAACTAAGAGATCACACAACATGAGCTTAGCCATCCCCGATGGCACCCATATGATATGTGAACTCCGTCGGGTACAATCCAACCACTCTAAATGGTACTTATGAGAGAAATACTCTATTAATGACATTCTAATAGGTCCAACACTAATTCCCTACACTAGAGTTTTAGTTTTCATAGTCATGCACACCATGAAAGACAAAGGAAGCTCGTGCAAGAGGCATGATCCTCGTAATTGTACTAAATTGAGAGAGTCTTTCTCTAGACTAACATGTGATACCTCAATCTCCCAATTAGGGAGTGGAACATGCCTCAATCCATTGAAGTAGAACTAAAATATATCTTGGAATTGTTTTCATCAAGTGTCTGGGCCCTATCCTCGCTACTGGTTCTGGAAGCCAAGGGATCTCCATCTCTAATTTTGGGCCCATAACCTACCCAGGTGTGGATTACAACTCAGTGACTAGAAGACCTGCTCCCTAGAATGATAGGGGAGTACTGACTCTGTATGTTCATGTGTGGTGGACTCATGCCCTGGATTAACAGGAAAGTACCAAATCATATAACAGATGACCCAAACCCTACCTAGAAGGGGATTACTGACTCTATTTGATCATGTGTGGAAGAACCATGCCCTAGGACAGAAGGGGAGTACCGACCCTGTTGGTTTGTTTTCTAAGGGGAGACCCTCACCCTAGAATGATCTGGGATTACTTAACCCAGGCTAGAAACCCTTCTCCCTGGCATGGGAGGGGAGTACCGACATGGTCACAACACTACATAAGGGGGACCCACACCCTGGAACAGTAGGGGAGTACGTACTCTTACAATAGAGGACTCACTCCAAACCTAGTAGGGGTGTATCAACTCTATATTAGTTAAGAATAGAGGAACCACACCCCAGTCCAATAGTGGAGTACCAACTATAATGATAGAGCACCTGCTCCCTGGCATGGCAGGGGAGTACCAACTCTTCCTTTATGAACATCTCGGATAACCTACAGCCTAATCTTTTAGGGGAGTAACACTTTCAGAGGTAACCACTCAAACAAAAATGAACATGTATCCAAAATGTCGTGAGTCCAATATCTATCAAAGAAGAGGGATAAGGAGTACCATTGACATGGGCCATCAAGGCAGTAACAGTGCTAACAAATCATCCTATGAATCTCCCCTATTCAGCTAAACATCTACCTGTATCGGGTTATCCTACAATTATAACCAAATTGGATGTCCCCTTCCATTCTAACAAAATTAGTGTATCTCCAAAAGACCATCTTGTTTGAAGGGTCTCAAAACAATAGAATTCTCGTCAAATGAATGCTCAGTTTCATAGTTATGGAAATTTTGGTGAATCAAGGTCCAGCTGGGTCAGGTCTGGCACAGTTTGACCGACCTACAATTTGAGAGGATCGTCTCTTTCAGACCAAACATGGTTGTTTCACATCCATTACGCACCTGGTGGTGCCAGCTGGCACCACCACCCCATCCCACCAGTCCTCATAAGTAGACCAGAATTGTTTTATGTGGTCATCTGTGGTCTATACAGGCTGACCATCATCAACGTGGTGGTTCTCCACATCCAGAAACCTCAAAATGGATGCCACTAGTTCTCCCCCTACCATTACTGGTGACCATTTGATCCCCAGACCACTATACGTGCTCTAATAGTTCGTTCTTAAAACATATAACATCCATGTGATCCATGTGTTGTGTTATTCACTTCCATGGGATAAAAAATCCTCTATGATCCCTTCTTCTAGAAGGTTCTCGATTCCTAGTATCACATGCGCCACCTCGATCCACCTGTCGCAGTACATTTGTGCCATGTCTCTCTAGGATCCACAATATCAAATTGTTTTTCCACAAGGTGAATGTGAAATCATCATTTGTTCATGTTCCTATGGATAACGAATAAAACTAGACGATAATGATTATATAAGCATAAGAAACAACCCATAAATTGATCTTAAGTGATTTCTCTTTACGGCCTTGTTCCACTAATGTCATCATAATTAAGAATGAAAAATAATAATCTCTAAAGAACTATCAAACCACAGGTCAACCTGTTTATGGGTTGATCCTCGTTTTTATATTTAAAACCAAGAATAGTTGAAGAGATAATTAAGATTACATCACATACCATGATTCAGTTACTTCACTAATTCATAAAATCTCCACATTGTCTTCATTCATCTATGCTTCATTAGATTCATCTTTGGAAATCATCAATATATGGTTTTGGTTCTACTCTCCAATGGTATCGTCGCTTCTTCTCATTTTACTTACTTTCGTCATTTAACGAGATTCCTAAATATCATTGGTTGTTCACCAATGAATTCTCCAGGTCTTCATTCCCAAAATAATTAAATGTCTTCCACCCTCTACCTCGGATCATTAATAAGTAATTAATTGTCGAATAACATTTCATCATTTTATATTTTGATGAATCGCTGACACAACACAAAAACATTTATGAATCAAAATATCTGTTTCATAGCTCCACACTCTGTTTTGATGATACGGTTAGAATGGTTGAAAAAAATAACTTAAAAAAGTTTATTTTTTTCTTTTTCATTATAAAGTATGAAAAATTAATTCTTCTGGTCGACCTGACCAGATCAAATTTATGATTATTCAAGGAGAATCCTGTTGATCTATATTCAACGGTGCCCTCGTATTTTTGTTTCGATCATCAATATAAAAGATATAAAAACATTCTTTCATGTTTTATTAATAAACATTACAAAATGTGAGAAAATACCTCATTTCCACACCATGTCTCAGATATAGGTGTCGTCTATGACCCTGGTATCATAAAAATACCATTTATTGAAAAACATTCCATGGAATTATGGGATATTACACTTTCCAAAGAAATGTATTTTAGTAATGTAATGATTATTCATCTAAATGATGTAATATTAATGTATGATACTCTATGATATCAACAAACTATGAAAATATATCAACAATCATAACACATAATGACTTCATGTTTCTCCATTATAACTATCGAATTTCTATCACACCCTTTATGCCTTAAATGATTGAATGCCACACACCTCCCATTTATTGATTTAGGTTATTCTATAATCTCCAAAAATATATCAACATTTTTCAAAAAATCTTAAACATATTCAATGTCATTCATTCCTTAAAAATTTATTTCATTATACAGAATTAATAGTTGATAATCATATCACATTCTATCAATTCATTGTTCCACTATTACATGATACAACTACCTATTACATACCATGGGAAATAAACACTACTATAGAAATAATTTCCAGATTAATTGGATGATTCTCCATCCTTATTTCACCAGAAGATCACTCACGAGGACCCCTCAAACTTCTTATTCAGAGATAGGTACTAAATAATATTAATATAAAACAAACAAATAATAAATGATCCTTATATCATACAATTAATCATGATAAATGTGAATAACAATTAAATAAAATATATTTCATATAATAAATAATTTTAAATTACATTGATCAAATTACGAGAGAGAATTAATAAATTACCAGTTTATTTAATGAATTCAATTTCCATATTAGCTAGGGTGTCTTATGACTCAGTACAATGATATATAGTCTTGAACGTGTTTACATGGTACCTTATAAGTCTAAAAATCCTACCTCATGTCTATTGGGAAATCTCATTCTTCAATAATACCCCACCAAAATAGGATCAACCTACCTCTGATACCATTTTGTCCTAAACGATCCTAAACAATAAAAAACATATATACATGATATGATATTTAAATTTCATGAATGTAGTTCCTGATGCTCATAGGATGGTTCCGACCTCCAGGGTTTGAACACACAATCCAAGGGAATAATTTCATCTAATGAAACAATTGGCTGTATATATTTGTGTAAGATAAAACATTGTTTAGTCTATTTTAAAAAAAATATTCAATGATAAAATAAAACCACAATAATATAGATAAATACCATACTGTATCATAATCTAAAATACAAAAAATATCCATCAAAATATTTCCTGTATTTTTTTTTGTAATAATAGGTACACATCTCCAACAACACCCTATATCTCCCCATGTAGAATGAATAAATCACAACCAAAACCACTATGTTATTATTTCCCATATAGTGTACATGTAATAATAAAACATAAAAATTCATAATAGATAATTTAGGGCATTATAAAAATATATGATTATTATGTAAATTAATGTTCCATAATCTGTTCTATAAAAATATACCATTTATAAATTAATTTCAACAGAAAAAATGAATGGGAAATAATTTAATTTTTTTATAAAATCTAATTTCATATTAAGAAGATTGAAAATACATAAAAACTAGATTAAATAAATATTTCATCAAAATGGAAGGGCATGGAAAATAGTTCTATAATCACTAGCGTATAATCATAAAATAAAAACAATGCAATGTGGTCATATTGAGTAATATTAGTTTGTTCATATGTCTCAAGTACTCACCTGACACCTTTAGTCACCACATATCAAGGGTTTCATATAAACCTATGGTTCATGGTAGAGGGATAATGTCAATCAATACCTCATCAAGGAAAAATCCTTCCCAACATGGTTTAGTTGGAGTTTAAATCATCAATCTATTGGTTGGGAGAAAGAGTCATTGTATTAATTTCAAAAATACCAAATAACTACATGTGAACACTTATGATTTAGTAAATAAATAAATCTATCATATTAATTAAATTAATTTAACATAAAATTAACATTAATAGTTTAAATAAAAAACATCAATTTTCAATAATGTATTTAACTTTTATAACCAAGTCATTAGCTTTCTTAATGACAATTAATCTAAAAATTACCATTTATTGGAATTAATTTTTAAAAATATTTTATATAAAATCATTCCATAAAATAAATTTTCATTACCAATAATATATTCTAAATATACACCAAAAATTTTAAAACCCATTAAAATGTATTTTTAATTCGTTACTTGGAGATTATTGAAAAATATATTAATCCTTTAAAATAAAGGTTCAAGAAAAATTGAACATTAAATTCAAGAAAAATATCAAATTATTGTTTCATGTTTATGGAAAACCCATATATCACCACATTCCATTAATCACATGATCAATTAATCACAGAAAACATGAATCAAACATTTATGATTATAGACAAGCTATATCACAGATAAATAATTATAATTACATTTCCTCAAATCAAATATTATTTCTTCCAACATCATGCCCACTCATAACTGTAAATGAAGGATATAAGAGTTGGAGGTTGTATTCTAACAATTTGGTCTACACATACTGGAGGGAGCTTGGTGACATATATAGAAAAATTGAAATTAGAGTACAAGGTTTGAGGATTAAAAAAGTCAACACTTGATGTATCATAAAATCCAAAGGGTATTATTAGATTTGATTATATTTTATTTATCATTTCTATAATTAGATTCCATACTATAAATATAATTTATAGGGGATTATAAATACATTGCAATGATTTACTATGTTGGGGTTCATAATTAATACAAATTGATTGACTATAAATGTTTATCTACTAGTCTTCATGAGAGATCTTTCTGGTTTGGCCACATGGTTAAAAATCATGTGCCACACCAAACTCTACCTTCATGACCATTCGATAGGGCACACCTCAAACTTTTCAATAATTTTATTCCCCGTATAGAATAACAAAATGATTAACACTATTTTATGAACAAAAAATCATTTTTTTCAAAAAACAATTTCTCCCATTTACATTTAGAAAAGAATAGAAAATATTCCAAAATAGCTTGAAAGAAAAAAATAAATCACTAAATAATAAAAGAATAATGGCCCTGAAATTACAAAAACTTGGAAATATTATGTTACATTAATAATAATTAATCTCAAGAAAACATTTTCAAATATCAAATGTGTATAAATATTATATTAATAGGAATATAAAAAGATTAATAGATATTAATTATTTAGATTCACAACTATGATATCATATTATAGTTTCTTCAATTAACATAATTAAAATTTACAGAAAAAATATTTACATACACAAGAAATAAATTTCAAGAACCATATTTTATATTAAACACATTATTTGAAAATATATAAGAAATATCAAAATCATGAGTGATTCCTAGAAAACACGATAAACCATGAGAATACTTTTCAAAAAAATATTTTATTACCTTTTATGCGAAGAATACTTCCTCAAAATAAATATTTTAATTAACTTATGAAACCAAAATATTTTATGGGATAATCATTATATCAAATAGAATATTATTTTTGGTGTCATGGGGCTTCATTTTAATTTAACTGTTACATGAACTAATTTTAGAGCACTTATGAGTCAAATAAAAAACTAATTTAAATCCAACATAATTCTTTAAAGAAAATAATCCAATAACAATGAATTTACCAGTTATATCATTTTTACCCAATAATATAAATAATTTAAAATGACAATAACATATGAAAATTACATTGAATGATTAATTTCCAATATAAAATCTCAAATATTATTTGTTTCAATCCATATGAAAATAATATGTAATCTCTATGTAATTTATTTTGAAAAGTGACGATAAAATATAAAATTTTACAAAAAATATAAACAAGTTTCACTTATCGTTCAAGTGAATATTTGGATAAAACTATAGAAATAAAATTGTAATTAAATAGAATAATTTTAAGATAGTTTTCTTAGGATAATTATCCTATTTTGTGTGTGATTAAGGAGAAATCATGTTTAATAAACATGTGTTGGAATGTAGGGAGAATATTAAGTAGGATAAAGGGACATGGTGGGTTATAGCCCATGGTGTATTGATAGGGTAACGAAGTAATTATAGGATTCCCATGTTTTCATAATATAAGGGTTAGGATAGGATTGTTCAGTTCAAAAAAACATGGTATTATTGACAATACCTAACGAGAAGTGTAGTGGAACTATTTGTGTTTTTTTATTTTAGTGCACAGTGAGGGTGTTGTTCTTTAATGAGGGGGAGATTGTAAAATTACATGAAAATTGTGACTCAAAATACTAAATTTTACCACACATGTAAAAAATAATATCATTCTTTTTAGAGTATATCTAATTTTAACACCACATTTATGCCATGAATTCCTTTCAGTAATTTCATTGTGGGTGACTTTCATAGATGATTTCTTCAGTGTGTATATGTGTGTTAGTGAGTATATTGGATACTAAAAGAACATGTGTTCACCTTTGGGGATAGCAATTAATGTAAAAAGTGACACCATTTTGGAATAAAATAAGATTGATCGTAGTTTAACCACCATATTATAGGATACAAGTGGGTCAGATGTATAGGATAATGTCCCAGGGAGGGTGTCTCATCAAATTCAAAAACATTTATGAAAATATCATTTTCATATCATAAAATTTTATAAAAAGTCCCAAAATTTTCTGAAACAAAATTTCATTTAAAATAACCATTTATATTTATAGAATAAACATCTTATACATAAATCATAAATTAGATTTGAAAATTTGGTCATACTATATATGTTAAAAAATAGTCTTCTCCCACCTTTGGTAAAAACAAAACATTCAGACAACAATGAGAATAATCTATTTTTATCCTTTATAAAAATATAAGATGTAATATAGAATATTTTTAAAAAATATATTATTAAATATTATTGTCTATGAATAATTTATTAATTATATTGAATTCAAATAATAAGTGTTAGGATGGATGCATTAAAATGGTTAATATATTTTTTTGTAAAATATTTTACCTCATGTTTGAATTTTTATGAACATTGTTTAATATATTTTTATCGAAATTAATTAAATTATTTTACATTTTAAGAATATTTTTAAAATTTTAATCAATTATAATTGTGCCATTTATTATTATTTATTTCATTAACATATTTAATTACATACTTAGTTCTGTGCATGACATAACTATTGTGTTTGTTTAATTCATTATTATATAAAACATGTTTTGTGTTGAACATGCTTAATTAGTTCAACATCCTATCATATAATATATAATTTTACAAAGATATAATCATTTATATATATTAAATACAATTTTATAAACATCCAGGACCTGAATACATGGAAAAATATTTTCAGTGCTTGGTGGACGTGGTAATACTCTCATACACACATGCGACATTATTTTTTTAGTGGATTGGAGTGTTAAAAAATATATGATATCTTAAATTTATAAAATTATAATTATTTAATGTATATATTATATATTAATTAATTAAATAATAATCACAACCATTTTGAGGTAGTGATTAAGGACTAAGAACACCACTTCAGGGAGGTGGAAATCTACACATAGTCATGTTTATTGATTTTATTTCCCATATGATGGAAAAGGAACTCAAAAAAATTTAATACGAAAACAATAACATCACATATTATGAATGTTTTAAATGTTATAATATTATCTGGATAAGTACATATTTGAAGGATATATAATAATAAATAAAAAATATATATCTTAGTTAAGAGTTTTACCATCTCCATTAGAAATACATATTTGTTTTTAAAATGATTCATGGGTGCCAATTTTTATAGGAAAAAATCTGTGGATTTTTTCTAAATATTTATTTATTATCAGTAAATAATTTATTTAAATAAAAAGAAAAGGAAAATTACAAAATACAGAAATTAAGTCATATTAAATCTTATTTGAATATTTATTTAATTTTTATGAATTTTGAATCAGTTTGTAATTAATTTTATATTATAAAATACATTTATTTTCATTTCCATTATTATCATATCATATTATCATTATAAATATTATGAATAACACCAATTTAAAATACAATCACTCAATAGTTACAGTCTTTCTTGAATAATATTTAAATTATTATTATTTATTTGAAAACACATATATATGGCCATTTTTAATTTATTGTATACTTATTTATATCATAGTAACATGTTTAAGATGTTATTTTGACTTCTCTGTCCCTGTGCAAGGGTATCCCATGTATTGGGATGAATATCTGGTTATATAACTAAAAAATTCATAATGTTGAATCCATTTCATCAATTTGAAAATATATTAATTATTATATTATATTATATATTTCATGCCGCACACATATTATTTGTTGGACACAAAATTTTACTTTTTTAGTATTGTGAATACACTGTGTCAACAGTTAAATTTATTGTATTATTTTTTATATAATAAAATATATTTTATATATTTTTATTTATTATTTAATAATTATTTAATTGCATTTATATTATTCATTCATATATCATTTATTTCCAAAGTTTCACAAATTCTTATATCATTTTTATATGTTGGCGAGGTAAAAAAAATATAATATATTTGATAAAAAAAATATTTTTTAATATTAAAAAAAATTACACATTAAATAAAAATATCATAATTTTACATTATGAAAAAATAAATATGATTATTTATAACATTAAATATTTTTTACAAAATAACATGTCTATAATTAATATAGTTTTTTATGATGTTTGATAATAAAATATAAAGAAACAATTGTTGATAAATATTGGTTTTGATTGTAAGATCTCAACCATTTCTAGAGTAACCTCGGGCATGATTTAAAGTAATTTTTATTGTTTTCATGTTCCTTTGTATGGAGTTATGAGGTGTAGTACATTTAAAAGGGGGTTTAAGAAATTTTAATGAAATATGGGTTTTGCATGACTGGCACGCAGCTATAGAAAACCGTGCAATCAACGTCGTTCAATCGGGCATGCCCAGATAGAGTGGATTTGCACAGTTGGTGTACATTTTGGTGAACTATGTGAGTTATCCATGAGAGGACCCCATTAAGTAGTGTATAATGGATGGTTATTGTATGGTTTTTCTAACTATGTGACAAAACTATGTGTGGGAGAGTAGTGAGACCCTAATATTATGGATCTCACTCGTTATCAACTTTTAATGACCTCTTTCACCTCATATATATCCCTATATAGGGATTTTCCATTAAAAAGGTAATGAGAATGTTCTCCAATTGACTCAAGGGGATTCCATTGTCATAAAAAGTTCATTCTTTGAGATTGAAATCCTGAATCATTGTCTTCTTTTCTATATGATAGTGCATCTCATCCCAATATTTTTTCTTCTAATTCTCCTCTATTTCCTACATCTTTTGATGGAGGATATCCTCTATTTTCTTATAAAAATAATTTTATAGATCTATATCTATGATTTTAGGTTATTATTTAAATTTAATGGATCTTGATATCATTGTTTTGGTTTACGGATATTGATCTGGAACTCATGTCTACATCATTGTGCTACTCGGATTTTGGGTATTTCCATTCAGTGATTTTTTGTCAAAAAATTTGGGAAGGGGGTCTAAAATAAAATTTCCATAGTTATGTATTTGATACGTATATACAAAATTAAATAATTTCTAGCTTTTTTTAGTAATAGATATTATTGTATTGAGTTAATTAGGATGACCAATTGTATTATTGAAGCATTGTGTAATTAAATGATTAGTTGAGTAATTAATACAAAGTCTATGGGAATAGCATATTTGATAATTAACTTGGGGAAATTTATTTTAAGTAACAGAGTCTATGATATGAATAATTATCTTGGGGATTAATTATGATATTCTTTTTCTCTAAAATGAGATAACTATATATGGATTAATTATGTTCCATTTTAAATATGATATAGATAATTAATCATTGGATTATTTATTGAATGTTGAGATTTAGTATGAGAAAATTAATTTTGGAATATTATTTATAGAATATAAATTGGGTTATGTATTATTTATTTGATGAATTAAATAATGGGATTGATGTACATATTTATTTTTTAAGTAAATTAATAGATTTGATGTATTTAACTAATTGTTGAATTATAAATGTAATTACAGTGGATAATTAATTTTGAATTAATACTGATTGATTTAATGGTAATATGGTCACTATATATTTAGAAGTATACATGGTTACATGGTCATTATATATATGATGAGAGAGAATGGGAACATGGACATTATAAATTGAAAATTAGGTATGGTAACATGGTCATCTTACTTTTGAGTAATGAGAATTGGAACATGGTAATTCTATTAATGGGTAATAACATTAACAAGGTAATATTACATTTTTAGGGGTATTAATAACCTTGGTAATGTGGAATCTGAATGTGAAATTATTGAATGGGAATAATATCCCTCTGATTAATGTCCTCACACGAGAATAATTCAAACTCTTTCATGAGTTAAATCAGGTTTTGAGTTATCATAGCACCTATGAATAGCTTTTGATTTTGTAAGAAATTATTTTAAATATATGATATTACATAGGGAACCATTTTTTGTCTAACATTATATGAAGATAGTATTGGGGTCTGGGTATCCTATGGAATCCATGGGTTAATGTAGTTTGATAAGAATACATGATAACATAATAACTGGTTATTTTGTCATTGTAATTTTTTCTCATAGAACTACATACCCAATATATTTTCTATAGTTGTTTTAGACATTGTTGGTGGTGTCCTAGTAAGTACTACTAACAACATATTAGGGATTCCTATTTGGTACCCAAATAGATTATATTGTTTCAAGATACGTTAAGAGAAACATCCCTAGGATAGATTCTTGATTTGGTGTGGAGATTGTATGAGGGGACCAAACATTGTTTAGAACAGGCTTGTGGAGGATTAGTTTCTTTACATTCAGTTTCCTTATAGATAGATGAAACTTATATTGGCATAGTATATTTTCCATTTCAGTTGATTATTGTATTTCATGTTTGGTTATGTTGTTATATGAGTACTATTCCGGTTATATATTTTCACTATATTTCTTATTTACATCCACTATTTTTTTTTACTTTGATAAATGTTGGTATAATATCCCCTTGAAAAAATTACCAGACACTCACTACTAATTGGTAGCCTCTACTATATGGGGAGGCTAGCATAATGTCATTTGACTTACCGACTTGGGCACCGTCACGTGGCTCCCGATTTGTGATGTTACAAAGTGGTATTAGAGATCCAGTTTTCATTCTTCCTATTTATTCATACTAATTTGAGATAGTTATACCGAATACTAAGATGAATCAGGGATTTGAAATTAGCACGTTCATGGGAGTTTCCAACCCATGTATATGGGGAAACCCATGCAATAAGGGTGGATTTGTTATTATCATTGTTTGATGTTAACATTGTACATTATTTCAACATGGGTTAAAAACATTTTGATGATGTGATTATTGTTTTTGAGAATTTTTTAGTATTTAATCATGACCCATAATGGAATGAGCTTTGTGTCTTCAGGCATCAATCTAAGCTCTCAGAAATATTGTTACATGAATCATTTTAAGAACTCATGGGATAATGTGTTATGGATAATTTGTTAAACATGATTTGTTTCTGAGAATAAAATGAAAAATGGTGCCTAACATTAATCGGTAAAATTAATAAAATGATGAAAAATTAGAATAATTGGGAGTATAAATGAGAATCATTATTATGATAAAATGTTTACACTTGATAACAAAACCCATGAGTATGATTGTTAAGGGTTTTTAAAGTGCCTCTGTTGTCACCATGTGCATAGTTTGGGGAAAGGCTTGTTGTTAATATTTACTCTTACATAAATTTTATAAGGTTGTGATAAGAGATATGAGTTTCGTATTAGGAATTGTAGGGATTATTCATCCACGATTCTTATTGAGGTGATGAACAAGGGGAGTTCCTATGAATTATTTTCCAGTTATGGGACATGAGGTATCGATCATGCTAGATGACGATAAAGGGTGATGTTTTGGGGACACATTTCATGATTCATGCAATTAGTTAAATGGGACCCTATGTGAGTTTCAAGAGTATGTTTGTGTTTAAAAATTTGTTTTAGTTATAGAACCCTCTGACTTTTAGGTGAAAAAGTATACCTGAGGGAGTAGAATTATTGGTTGAGTCTATAGAGACCATACATAAACATTTAGAGACTCTAGATAAAACAAGGGCCAATGTAGAACCTTTTATATTATGAGGTTTAGTGATGCATTGGTGGGATATTAAGGTGAAAAATGGAGAGACTAATGGTATGATATGGATGAACATCACAAGGAGGTTCTTGGATAACTTTTATCCATAGATGCAGAGACAAGAGGAAGATGGTGAGTTCATGCAGTTGACACTGGGATGCTTTTCAATAATGGACTGTGCTGGATGAAACACAAGTCTGTAAGGCATTGTTCCAATGTTATAAAGAGATGAGGCATCTATGGTGAAACATTTACAAGATGGACTTAAATATGAGATTGTATCCTATGTGAATATCATAAGGATTATGATGTGTATGGATGTAGAGGATCATGAACTTATAGTTGAAGGGAACCTGAGGGAGGCTTTTAGTGAGGGAATGGTATTTGTTATTGGGTGATGAGGATGTGTTACTTCCTAGAGAAGGAAGAATTGTTATGACAACAATAGAAAATGATATTTAATGCAGAGTATGCATACATGAGGGTCAGTTATATATGACCATACTAGGGTGATCATTCATCAGTGGAGTAGGCTATGAAAATATTTATACATTTATACCGATCACTAGAAGATTTTGGACATTGCTAAATGATGATACATATATATAAATTTAGAAGTTCACAGTGAAAAACATGTACTAAGGAGTAGTTGTACAGAGTCAGAGTTTGAGAAGAGTAACTTATACACCATAACGGGATGGAAATTGTAGTTATACTACCTAATGAGGTAGAGGACCTAGATGTGGTCCTTCAAGTAAGGATCAACCATATCATCATAGTGGTTCTACTCAGGGGATTCATACAACATCACAAGGAAGAGGGGAAGCACAATTACATGCAGTACAACCTACACATTTAGATTGTGAGGATGGACCATCAATAGTGAGAGGTAAAATTCAAGTAGCCTCTACATTAGTAGGTTTTTTTATATTAGTGACTATAATTACTAAATATCTACAAGACATGTTGATGGTTGTATCCTGACGGTGGAGTTTTTGAGTCGGGTAATGACAATTGATACACTATTGGGAGTGTAGTCTAGATATAGATACACTGTTGGGAGTTCAGTCTATATATTATTGGATATAGATATGGTTCATTTAATGGATTTATGTGAGAAATGAAATATTTTTTTGATATCTAAACCATTTTGGTAATAACTATATTTTACAAGAGATTCAACCAAGTCATTTCCCATTTGGTATTACATCTTTTGGGAATAACCGTACAAGAAATGATGCTTTAATTATGATAGGTTTATGAGATATATTTTAAATAATTGAAAAATGGATTAACAACTACCCAAATTTTGATTGTACATGAGTATGGTGCATATTATACGGTTTATTTTGATGCTTCTGGGATCAGACATGGAACTATGCTGATGTGGTCAGATCGTTTTGTGGTGTATGGGTCTCGTCAATAGAGGCCTCATGAATTGAATTTCTGTATGCATGTACTTGATTTTGAACTAGTGGTTTATTATCTTAGGTGTTTTCAACCCAATTTTGTGGTAAAACAAATATCTAGTTTATACACATCACAAGAAAATGAAGTATATCTTCTCATAGTGTAAATTGAAACATCAGTATTGGAGTTTTTTTTAGAATATGTAGTATTTCAAGTTTGAACTAGAATTTATTCTTGGGATGGGAAATAGTGTGGATAATTTCTTGCGAAGGAAAACTTAGTCTGAGATGGTGCATGTGTTGAGTGTATAGTGGTAGATGATGACCCTACAGGCTAAAATCCATATGGTAGTTTAGGAGAGTGAGGAGAATATGACACTTGTATTTGTTGAAGTGGAGTCTACACTTTTAAGATGTATTTTGGATGCGGTGTATAAGTATGTAGAGTTCTTATCATAGATGGAATGATGTGATGGTGGGGAGACATCATTGTAATGGTTTATAACTGATGATGAGATTATCTATTTAAAGACATGAGTTTTTGTACCACCGAGAATGTAGGGGATTATCATGCAGGTATCTCATGCCTCGATATGGTTGGTTCATCAAGGTGTCTCCAAAATGTACCATAACCAATGAAGACAGTTTTGGTGGCCTGGGAAGAAAAAGGAGATTGCAGGGTTTGTGAAAAGATGTTTCACCTATCAGCAGCTCATTGTAGTGGATCAATGTCTTAGAGGATTACTAATGTGGGGGGATATTCTAGAATGGAAGTGGTATGACATGACCATTTATTTTTTAAGTGAATCCCAATGAATCTGGGGAGGAATTACACTATTTGGATCATTGTGAATTGACTAAAAATGTGTATTTATTTCTTATAATGGAATAACATGTAATAGAGTAGTTTGGAGAAACATATTTTCTAGAGGTAGATTTTCTATGTGTAGTGCCAAAAACTATAGTTACAGATTTTTATTCAAGATTTACTTCAAACTTCTAGCATGGCCTATAAATTGCACATGGTACATTGGTTTTGTTGAGTACGACTTTCCCCACAATGACATATGGGAAGTTTTTAAGTGAAATATATGTGCTTGAGGTTATGATATGGGAGTTTGTTCTTGAAATTAGTATATCATGAGAAATGCACATGTCTTTAGTGGATTTATCTTTAACAACAATGATCAAAAATCTATACAGATTACACCATATGAGTATCTTTATGGTATTCCATATAGATCACTATTATGTTTGACGGTGGATGCTGTGTCAGAGTTGTTGTGACTGAGTCTCATACAGGAGACATTAGACACGTACAGAAAATTCTGAAACGTATGGCCATAACTCAGAGTGGATATAAGTCAGATGCTCATAGACGGGGTTGACACCTAGTGTTTATAGATGGTGATTGTTTGTTTCGTCAGGTGTTTCTTGGGTTGTGTGAATTCAGGATATGTAGGTAGGTCATATTGGCACTCAGGTTTATTGGATTGTTTGAGATTATTAATAGAATCTGACTGATGGAATACCAATGGAGATACCATGATATGAATGATATTTTCCATGTATCACAACATCGGAGGTAACACCGCAAACATTCTCATGTGACCGATGTGCATGAAGATGATGTTGAGATAGATGTGTCGTTTGAGCAGCATCTGATACATGTGTTAGATCACAATGAGAAATTATTGCGGCGATTGACCGTACCTATAGTTCATGTGTTATGGGAGAATGGATGTGTATAATAGGAAACATGGGAAAGAGAAGAAGATCTGAGGGAACAATAGCCCAATAATTTTTTCTCAAATCATAGAAAGATGTGGAAGTTCCACTAGATTATTCCTTGTTATAAAGTGTTGATATTGTATGATCCCTAGAACTTCTGTAGTCATATTGGTCATGAATTTAGTTACATTTTAGTTTTTAAGTAAATTAAGGAGATATAAATTTTAGTGTGTTTCGGTGGTGTTTTATGAAATGTTTCAAAAAAGGGTTCTTTTCCCTAATGGCACACAATTAAAGAAATTCATAGGATCGTCCCAGGTAAACTGTGCATGCCATGCTTGATAAGATTCACACGGTTTGCACATCATTAGGATAATAATGAATGGTATCCATGCAAGGCCCCCATTGAAGCAGTGAGTAACACACCATTAGTTTACGGTTTTTCTAACCATGTGAATAAACCATATGTGGGGTAGTATTGAGATCCTAAATGTATTTATCTCACATTTTTTTCAGCTTTTAATGACCTATTTCACCTCATATGTGGCATTAACTCAGGATTTTTCATTACAAAGGGTATGTGATGATTCTATCATCGACATGGAGGGATTACAATGCCCTATGAAATCCATTCCTTGAGATTTAAATCCCTAGTCAAATATTATCTCTCTGCACTGTAAGTGGATATCATCCAAATGATTCTTTTGTTTAGTTTTCTCTCCCTCCTACATCCTTCATGGATGATATCCTCTTTTTTATTATACATATATCTATTTGTTAATATCTAGATATAATAATTTAGATCTAGATCTATATTTAATAGTTCTTGATATCTTGGTTTTTGTTAAGGGATTTATATCTAGAACTCATATCTACATCACTGTATGACCTTGATTTTGGGAATTTATGATTGTGATGGTCTAAAAATGATTATAGGTGTGTGGTCTAAAATAGTATTCCCATATTCTTGGATTTCATTTGTATATGAATGTATTAGGAAATTATATATTCTTTTGCCAATAGGTATTCTTATGTTTGGTTAATAAGTTTACAAATTGATGTATTGAAGAATTTTGGAATTAAATGATTATTCAAGGAATTAATCATGATAGTAAGGGTTTTCCTAATTAGATAATTATTTTTCAGAAATTTATTAATAGATATAGTGGTTATATTCTAGGTAATTAATTAGGGGAATAATAATGAGATTTTGTTTTCGAAAAAATAAGGTAATTAATTTTGAATTAATTATGTTCATTTGTTTATAGAATCTAGATTATTAATCATGGGGTTAATTAAGGATTGTTTTCATTTAGTATGAGATAATTAATTTTGGAAATTTTAATTTGAAATATTAATTGGGGTATAGATTAATTAATATATGAATTAATTAATGGGATTGACGAACAACGTTTTTGTTGATTAAACAAATAGATTTGATGTATTTGACTAAATTTTAAATTAGTATTGGGATTGATGTGGATAATTAGTAATAAAATAATTATGTGTTAATAAACGTGAACATTGTAATTCTACATATAGATGTATTTATTGTTACATTATCCTTATAATTTTTAATAAATAGAAAAGAAACATGGTCATTATAAATTGATAATTAATCATGGGAACCTGGTGATATTATTTATGAGTAATGAAAATAGGATCATGTTCATTCTACTAAGGAGTAAGCATGGATATATATTCTTCATTCTTATGTAAATGATATCGGTAATGATGATAATGTGGAATATCAATGTGAAATTAAATAATTGAAATAATGGCTCTCCGAGTTTCGACGTCACACAAGTATAATTTAACATCCAATATGAGTATAATCTGGTATTGTGATATCATAACACCGTGGAAGACTTTGAGATTTAGAAATAAAAAAGTATTAAGATACGATGTTACCTATGGATGACTTCAGGCTCCTGCATGAGATTATGCTTGTATTGGGGCATGAGTCTCCTTGGAAAATATAGAGTTAATGTAGTTAGATAATAATAAAGGATAATGTAATAGCTTATTATTTATGAATTGTACTTATTTATAAAAGCATAGGATACACTTTCTTTTGACTATAATGGTTTTATACTCCATTGGTGGTCACCTACAAAGTTGTACTCGCACCCTATTTGGGCTTCCTGATTGGTACCTATATATATTATATTGTTGCATGATATGATGAAGTAAAAGGCCATGAGATGGATTTCTATTTTGGGATCGAGCATGGAAGAGGGGACCAAACATGGTTTGGAAACCACATGGGGTGTTGTAGTGTCATTACATTCTGCTTCTTTATAGACACATGAAAATTAAATTTACATATCATGATATCCATTTTAGTTGAGTATTTTATTTCCTATTTGGTCATATTATGACATGAGTATTGTTCTAGTTATATATGCATTCGTTGTTGATTATTTAATTCTTTTAGTGTTTTACTCTATTAAAATAGGTTATAGTCTCCATATGAATGAGGTACGAGACCCTCACCCCATGTGTTCATCCTCAAGCATACTGGGAGGTGACCATGAGTTCATATGACCAATCGGCTCGTGCACCAACATGTGGCTCCTGGGCCGTGACGATACATTGATGTGTAAGATGACCATATTTTAAATAATTTCCTAATAAGAATAATTAAATGGATGTTAATTAATTAAAATGAATATATAATCTAGTCATTTAATTTTATACTTTTATAATTGATTATAAATTTGACCAAAAAATATAAAGATATCATTATAGAAAGAATAAATTATATTGGAAATATATATTTTACAGTCAATTTTTTTAAATTATTTCCTAAAAATTGAATTTAAATGTAAATTAAGGATTTATATATAATTCCATTATATATAGTACTTATATATATATATCTAATTATGTTATATTTTGTGGGATTACATTACAATATAATATGTACCCTTACATTCTCCATTAAAATTTATTCAATTGGTTCCCTACCATCATGTGTATTGTTCACTACATATATTTTCATGATTTCATAGTTGTATTTGGGGTAAAAATAATCATGAATAAAATGATGATACATATATTATATTTTTTTTTATTACTTTTTTTTGTAATTTCTTAAATTTAACGTTTATTCATGTTCATTCATTTTGAATCCTCTTAATGTATTAGTTTTTTCCAATCAATAATTTTTTTTAATAAATGTATCCCTATTAATTTTAGGTATATGTTTTGTGAGTCATATTCTATCAAAAAAATATTGAATGAAAAACTTCTAAATTTTTTGGGTGTTACAATATACCCCATTGATTAAATTGTGTCCGTATAATTTAATCTCTTGGTGATATAATGTTTTTAAAACATTTTCATAATTAATTCCAAGGAGAATAAGATAAAAGTATGACCTTGAAAGTAAATCCTTTTTCTTATTTTATGTTAACATAGTTGAAAACCTTCATTATAAATATGATAATAGAACTACCTTTTTAAATTTTAATGATGTAAATATAAGGGTTACCTAGAATAACATATAATTCAGTTACTAGGATGGCATAATTTAAGGCTAAACCATAAACATAAAATAATAATGTTCTTTAATCAAGAAAATTCCTTTCATTTACATTATGGATCATTATATGTTTTTCATTTTAAATAATTTGAGGACAATTCATACAAAATATTTCACATTTATAAAAAGTGGATACAAATAAAACATTGAAAATATATTACAAAATATAATATATTCAACAGAAAATGTGATTTATTTTTCATAAAAAATCATTAAAACATTAATCTGGGCATCCTATATAATATTTACCATCCTTATACCTCGTGAAATTTATTTAAAACCTAGGATAAGATGAGTAAAAAATCATATTAAGGGAAATAAAAGAAAGAGCGAAACTATTAGTCAATGACTACTTGAATCTCCTGAAATCATTTTAACAAATTAATATTTTTCAACCATAAAATATAATCTAATTAGTTTACAATAGTAAATCATAATATTAATGTCAAATATCATGGAAAAAGAAATCATAAAGTTAATGCACGACCTCAATTCCATATCACTCCAACAATAGATTTAATGGCTACATGTCATGTAACCTTTATGGTTATATTTGGAATACAGACCATAGTATATTCGATTAATCTCTTTGGAGAAAAACTACTAGTTAACTCCATCTCATTTCCCAATGAATTAGAGAGAAATAGTTTTCTAACTAGTACATGTTTTTTCACATAACAACTAATATTCAAAATCAATACCCAAAATCATAGCATATGTACAAAACATAAATCATACATAAAAGCAAAAAAACTCTTTTGAAATCACTTTTCATTTTGATAAAACCACACAACCAAAAAATGAAAAAAAAAATATTTATAAATAAAATTGTGTCCTTATAATGGAAGCATTAAATACATATTGGGAGATAAAAATAGGAAAACTATTTATTTTGAATATGTTAGAAGAAAATTCCTTTTTACTTTAAATAAATTATAAAAATATCCTTAAAGGAGGTTTTCTAAAAGAAAGACTCTTATAATGAATACAAAACAACATGAAAAATTATTATTTTCTTGGATAAAAATAATATATTAATTTTTTTGGATTCAATAATTTTTGAAATTTTTTTATTACTTTAATATAAAATATTATCATTTTATAACAATTACATAAATATTTATGTTAATATTGGATATTTTGATGATTTTTTGTGCTTAACCCAGAAATGAATTTCTTATGATGTCAACAGTAAATGTTTACAGTTGTAGATAATATAAAAAAAATAATGATGATATAATAATAAAATTGATAATCCAATTCTAATTTGAAATCTAACTAGTAAACATGGATATTAAAAATAAAATATGTTAAAATCATGGTGATGTTAAGTCGTACTTATGCATGAGTGATGTTTTCATCATCAAATGAACATTATAGAAAGAAGTATATTATTTTCATATTTCTATGTAATGATCATAAAATAGTTAATATAATATCATACATTTTACTATGCTTATATATATCATCCATGTGATGTGGTGATGAAAAACCAATCACATTGCTTCATGGATGTGATGGTTGACACATACACACGAATGAAATTATGATTTTTTTGTACATGGAATGGTAAGTACCTAAATGGTATATTATAATTAAAAAATGATAAATATTTCATACGTATCATATATAAACCTCAATTACATCATTATAACCACTATTTAGAGATATATATTGAAAATTAATTATATAGGTTTTGAGGTCGTAGTCTGTCACACACACAAATGATCAATAAAATATAGGAATTAGTAAATAAATATGGAATTAATAAAAAGTTATATATTGATATCTAGTCTAAAATGAATTATTCATAGTGTATCCTTCCTATACATTCAAATTATGGTACCCTAACAATAGTTCATCCTTAATTTTTTTATTCCTTTAGCTAATCAAACAAATTATTGATATGAGGAAAATGAAACATGTTGTTAACTATGATTTTAAGGAAGGATAAATTATAATTTAACGTATAATTGAAAAAAAAATTATTTTCACAAAACTGATTGTTTAATTATATGGTAATGGGATAAGTCAGATGAATTATTTATCTAACAACCCATGTAGTTGATTTTATAATTTTATTAGTTATAGTTGAGCTATTTGATGAGGGGGTTTTGAAATAAGATTTTTATCTAGAACTAATCGCATTATAAATTTGACTTCATGATCAAGTATAGTAAATGAATAATCATCCAGAAAAAAATAAATATAATCATTTACCACCCCAATATCATCAATTAGAAAAGTAAATTTATTTTCAACAATATGTTTAGTATAACATTAATTTTCATCTTTTAAAAATTTATCAGCTTCCTAACAAGTTCTCAATGATATTGGTTAACTCATGAAAAAAACTAAAACTCTTTCAACCAAGATATATATTTATATCTATTGTCTATATTAGAATAGTATAAAATAACCCAATCTATACAATGAATGAAATAAAACACTACAAGGGAAAAATGTTGTTTTGGGTAAATTTATTCCACACACAAAGATGCGATATTCTTATAATTTATTTTTTTCTCTAAGGTTTCACCTAGTATTTTTAAAATATTTTCAAGATTCACATAATTATTTGTATTTAATATATAACATAAAATTTATTAGAAATGAATGAATGTGTAAAACCAAAATCAATATCTAAACATTATAATAATCAATGTAAATGTATAATGTACCTGATACGACTACATTGGGTGGCACAATAAGTTCCAATTTTGTTCGAAATGATTTAATCAAAATATTTTTATATTATTCAAGTGTTTTCCTATATTTTCGTTCCTTAATGGAGACTATTTTTCATAATTAGTCGCCTCATTAGCATAAATCATATTACGGACTATATTGCAGACTCTGGTTAACCACAACCATGATATTTTCCATTGTAATTAAGAGACTTAATCATCATTTTTACACATATGATGCTCCTACAACAATTCAAGAGGCATTCCCCAATGATTTATTCCCCAATTTTCAAAAAATATAAACAATATTTTTTAATATGACTTATTTTATAAATTTTTTCCTTCAACCCAATATTTCGACCTCTTTTTATACTAGATTTCAGAAAACAAAAGATCTTCCAGAAACTCTATTTCTACATTCTCCACATATATAAAATTTTATTCATTACATTATAATTATAGAGAATCTAAATCAATTTTATGTCTTCGATTTAATCCTAAATATAAATTAACAATTTTACTATCAGGGTAAATAATGAAATTTGCAGTGTACATTTACATTCTGGTGAATTTTTATTCATATGAATCCACTAAATACACCTCTATCCTAAATTTAAATAATTGTTTTCCATAATTATTTTAACTGCCTTAGGAAAAAAATCAATTAATATATTTCTGAATTTACCCCACTAAAAAGAATATATATCGTCATTTCTCATTATATCCATACATGTCGACCACCACCAGTAAACTTCAACTAAAAAACTGTAAATTCAAAGAAAAGACTTTTTATTTTCTGGACACACCATGGAATACAAAATATTTTTTAGGTATTTAATCAACCATTAATATAATATTGGGAAAGAATATCCACTAAAAAGAAGATGGTGTTCCATAATAAAATGATCCACTATAGACATATTCCATTATCAAGTATCCAGATGATATCATTCATGGATTCCACATCGAATTTTTGACAATATCATTTAAAACATCATAGAAAAAGAAATTCAGTTATAATAACAACTATCTCAGTATGACAATTTTAATGGACATTTTCATCTCATTTCCACCCACCACAACAACCTTGTTTCCTCTAGTGAAAACTATTTTAATAATATATTTATTAGATGAAGCAACATGGTAATATTCACATTATATTTCCATTCATATTAACCAATAATAAAAATAATTATTTATATTATAATAACAATATCCTAACACCTAATCTTTTTTAAAATGATATTTTATTCCAACTATAATGCCCTAACATTAAAAAATACCTAATATTATGTTTTACAGATGAAAATTACGTTATAATAGTTAGAGGATCTTATAAATATTATAGTTATAGGTATTTATGTAATAAATTATAAGAAACATTTCACATTCATACAAAATTGTTATCACAAAAGCAGTATCCATTACGTCTAATATAGAAATAATTTAAACGAAAAATAGATTTATTATATATGAAAAATATTCATAATTTATTTTTATATCCTCTTATCTCTTACATGTCCAAATGACCTAAAAATTTTATATTTTAGGATGACAATAAAAAGCTCAGTAAGGACATAATTGAAAGAAAACCTAATTAGTCATTGAATACATTAAAACATTGAAAACATTTTCAAAAAGTTATACTCTTTTCCCAGAAAATATAATCTCAATAGATTACCTCATGATATCTTAATATTACTATAAAAACTCATAGAAAAGTAAATCATAAATGTATCTTCTGTTATGAATTTAATATCACTCATCCATTAGATTTCATGTCAATATTGGGAGAAACCAAAATAGTTCAATATGGAATAGAAACCAATGTATATTCTATTAATATCTATGTAAATACCCTAATAGTAAACTCTACCTCATTCAACAACACATTGGAGAGAAATAATTAAATAAATGATCCTCAGTTTATCATGGAGTTTCATTGTATGATAAGAAAATCCCAAAATTCAAAACATATTACCAACACCTAAATTATACATAAAAGAAAAAAAAAATTTCATTTTCACAAAGTTGACCCCTCAATAAAAAAAACACATTATTTTTTAAAAAATACTAATTATGTAAAAGAATAATCTAAAAAATTTAGTGAAATACAAGTGAGGAAATATATTTATTCTATATAATATTAAAAAAAATCTCTTTTACTTTTTTGAAAATATTAGGAAAATTATATTTAAATTTGAATTTTAAAAATGATGCACCTTACCTTGAGTCGAAAAAATCATGTATAGTCTTTATCATCCTGAAAGATAAACATATTTTAATTTTTTAAATTTTGGATAACCTTATTAATGTTGATTATATTTTTTTCAAATATTGTCATGTGATAAAAATTAATTAATTATTAAATTTCACATCAAGTATTTTGTTGATATTCAGTGCTTGAGTCTAAAATTATTTGGGTATGATTTTGATAGTCAAAATGTCCATTAGTAAATAAAATCCATAATAAAATTAATTGTACAGTTGTCAAATTTTCTGATCAATTATACTTTTAATTCCATTCGTTATATATTGGTAAGAACAATGATATATATTGCAATAAAGGAGATGGAATGTCGTACGTACGCTATAGTGATGTTTTCATTTTTCAATGATCATTATTGAAAGAAATTCAGTATGATTTGATCATTATATAATGATATTAATATCATTAATATAATATTAAATTATTAAATATAATTATATATATAAATCATGGGATGTAGTGATGAAAAAATAATTACATAACATCATGGAGTTGATAGGTCAAATGTGCGCATGAACGACATTAAAATTTTCTGTATCATGAAATTCAAGATCATAAATGATATATCAAAATTTCACAATGAAAAATATTTAATTAAAATAAAATATGAAGATTAATTCCATCATTATAACAACTATTGATAGATAGTGATAGAAAAAAAAATATAAGTTCACATGGTAGAAGTCTGACATACACGCGAACGATTAATTCATTTACCATTTGATGTAAATGGAGACTGATTTAGGTTATGATGTTAACATAAAAAAATATAAATATATTTAAGATATGTGATTATATATTTCATTATGGATCAAAAAATTCAATGATATGGAATATGAAAAAAAATAGAAACAATCAAATTCAATCAATATATCTCTTTCGAATGACCTCTTTTTATTAAAAACATATCAGCTATATATATAGATTCATACATAAAATAAAGGTTTTTAAATGTATTTATGGATTTCAGAAAGATATTTTTGATGATATTTTCCAAACCAAATATTTTTTGAAGTTAATAAAAATGAGTGTAATTGGTTCCATATTCAATTATATGACATTATATCTCTTTGGATTCTTAAAAATATTAAAATAAAAAATATTAATTCTTTTTAAAATTGTCCTAAAGTGATTTTTTTAGAATGTATTATTTTTATGGGTCGAAATAAAATCATCAAATGAAAATTATAAACTTTTTAAATAAATTTTATTCCTTATGTTTGTATCTATTATTTAACATTTTTTATTCTTCCATTATATCAAGTTAATTACACATTGAATGTTAGTATAAAAAATTAAATATTCCAAATGACCATAATTGTGTAATTTATGACATTTTAAGACTTATCCAAATCATTTGAATTAAATTTATAAATTTATCAATATTATATCATTTAATAAAATAGAAATTATTTTAAAATTTAAAAAATGAAAATTTTATCACTATATGTAAGTTGACTTCTTAAAAAAATCATATAATCAATTAAATTTTAATAAAATAATTATAAAAAATATCAACCAACTCAATGTAATATAGAAAATTCATGAATTACATTAATAACTTAAAAATATATTTTTTTATTTATAATATGATTTGTTTGTTATTTTATTTAATTGAATAATTACATAATCATCAACATAATGGCCATTAATTTATTAATTTTTCAATAAAAATATAAAATAAATTGTCAACATAAAAATTAACATTTTAAATTTCAAAATATTATTTATATACTAAATTATCCCTTGTATAACCCTATATAAAAAATAATTCACTTGTAAAAAAAAGTGGAACAAAATTTACTTTCCTATTAATATAATTTTATAAATTTCATAATCTCATCCAACTTGTATCCAAAGGATATTATTTTGGACTGATGATGATTTTTGTTTTATAAAATCCCATTAAATGAAATTGGTACATGTTTTAGGGCAAATAAATAATATTTATAATATTATTTTTTATCTATAGGTAACTCATTTACCCATTTCAATGTTAATAAAAATTAATATCGTTTATTATCATATTATCCAAAGAATAGGAAAACCATTTACTAAATTTTTAAAAAATCATTAAAAATATTGAATCTATTATTCAAATCCAATTAATATTATTTTTAGAAAATAATAAAAATTAACCGAGTTGACAGAACAAGAAAAATGTTTTTTAATTTACAAAACATTCAAATTATTGAATGGTTTTTGTATCCAAAATTAATGTAAATTTTTTCCATTTTCCCAAATTTAATTAACTGGAAAAAATATGATCAAATTATTCATTAATAAAAATAAAAAATATAATTTATCATTATTAAAAATTTTAAAAAATATATTTTCAATTAAAATATATTATTTTATCACTTTTCATAAGTGTATGAATCTTAATTGGAAAATAAAAAAACATAATCCAAATAAACTTTTTATAATAATATTTGAAATAAGAAGTTTATTTTATTAAATAGAAATTCTCAAGAGAAAAAAATTTGATTTAAAAAATTATTCATTCAAAATAATTAAAAACTTCTTTTAAAAACATTGTTACGGCATTAAAAAATATTTCATCTTATATTATGACCATAAATACTATTGAATTATTTTAAAAACATTTTATTAATAAATTTAATATTATTATATATTGATTAGTGTTTTGGAATAATATATATTGATAGATAACATAGTCATGAAAATGGTTTCACCAAAAGATAATTAACTGATAAGGGTAAATAAGACAATAATTCATTATAAATAAAGGTAATATGATTAAATTTTAATTTCATGATCTATTTATTATAGTTTATAGAATATTTTAATATCAAGATAGAAAAAATGAGAATATAAACTTACTAGATTTAATCAATGAGAATTAGGGTACCTATACATAGAAGAAATATGTAATTTAATGGATGCACTAGGAGAATATGGAGCATCGAGCAGGGGACCATGTTGTTGTTGCATGAAACTAGATTGGGTTGCTTGCAATGTTTGTGTGAGAAGTGGGATCTAGCATAAGGTATACTTATGGGTTCAAGTGTAATTTTTGTATGGAGGTTTGGGAGTTGCTCACATGTTAGGGTTTTACATTGGAAATTTCTCTTTGAGCACACCCATCCATCCATAGGAGGAATTGCATGAGGATCACTATACCATAATAAAAGTCATGTTTAGTTATATGGATTGTCTATCAGAGAAATTACATTCCCTTATAGGTCAATTATCACTATTTTTTAGCAATGTTTTAAGAGATTATGAGTTATAAAAATAATAAAACTGCTTCATCCTCTGAAGAGCCTCCATACAGGTGGGTTCATCTTCTATTTATACCCAAACTCATCAGTTTTTGGTGCGAAACTATGTGGTTGTGGGACATGGGTTACATGATTCACCATTTTTATCCATTATTGCTTGGGAAAAAAATATTTTCAGTTTTACATCACATTTTCCACATAATATAATGGTTCCATAATGAGGTTTCTTAGAAGGAATCTTTCTTGTGTATAACAAACAATTTTGTGTTCATGGGCCTTAGGCGTATAATATTATATGTAACAATTTGTGAAAATATACATATCCCTTGGGATGTATGTCTAGTGTACAAAAAATGATATCATTGTGTACACTCTTAGAATGTGGCACACAACCTCTTTATCCACCTTAGAATGGTCCTTTGGGGTGAATCTCATTCTCAATTTTCCAAAAATGGGTTTTTTTTGAGGTCTCAGAAAAAATTTAAGCACTAAATAATCACCCATTGAATACTAGATGAAATAAGACCATAAGGTCAGGCTTCTAATGCAATGATGAATATGTGAGAATATTTTCATTTATGCATACTACATTTGGAACGATTCATGGAACTGGGGTTGTATGTTGTGTGAAACAGGTGGGTGGAGCATAAAAACTTGATGGGTCATGTTGTATATTAATGGTATTATTATGTAAAAATAACCTCCTCTCATGCATTCAACACCACCATTGGTATTAAATCCAACCTTATTCAATATATATCATGAAATTACTGCTTTCATGCAAGTACATTCACTGACACGAGTTCCTTTTTCATGTACACTACCAAATTTTTGAACCAACTCATACTTTTCACAAAAACAACCTTATTTTCCACGCACCATCCTTAATTATTATTGTTTCATCCAAACATTCCAACCAACCACACAATGAAGAGATAATAATTACTGCTTCTTTCCCTTAGAGAATAAAAATGGTAAGAAACTCTAAAATCCCTCGAGGAAGGATGGTAGTTTGAGACAACTAGATTCTATTGAGAATTCTAAATGATCCTCATATAGACTATCCATTGGGCCACCCCCACCTAATTCACTTTTCTAGGATGATGTATGAAGTGTCCATTCCAGAAATCGATGTCAACACACCATGATCATGGTGCACACTTGAGGATGGGAACAATATTTGGAACATCACTGTACAATGTCATACTGCTTGGGAGCACGTGTATATCACTATCTACATGTTGAGTGGAAAGATGATGATTGTTATTGGGGAGAAACTAGAGTTTGATGAATTTCTGAACTGATATGCCAACATATTCTAGAGTAGTCTGTAGGAGATGAACAAAGGCTGACATAAAGACTTGGACCAATGGTCTGGATTCAATTTCATTGACTAATGGCCTTGGGTGTGATGGGTATGCAACACCTTATTGGATTTTTCATCCAATATGAACCATATATGATTTATTCAAGATGTATGGATTTATGAATTCTATTCCATACCTCCTTTAGATATACTGTTAGATCTCATAAACCATTAGTCTCTAGACCCCAACATGTACCACATTCACCACCGGGAGGTGGGCATCAGCCTATGGGATGTGAACAACATCGGTGGAATCCCACTATGTGGATTCTAATACGATTAGTTTCTCTTAATACCTAACCCATGGGGATTTATGTGGCATACTCATCTACCGATGCAACACTTTCTAGATTTGTTGACTAGATCATGGAAGCATCATCCCACATTCAATAATTATATTGTATTCATGAAATGGAAAGGGATGTTTTTGAAGTAAACCCCAACTATGAAGATGTTGGGGAAGCCAAATTAGTGTCTAGTAATAATAAAAAAGAGGGGGTTGAGGTCTTAATAGATGATTCTATAGGATGGAGACTATGAGATGTGGGGTTGTAGTATAGTAAAGTATGGGAATCGTTTGATTCTATACACCACATTTTTTAGAATATTCCTCAGTGTTTGGAATCTCCTTGTCATTCATAGTCACATGGGAATGAACCCAGGTATGCAGCTGATGGAGGTGATCATTATATCCAACAATAGTTTGAACATAGGGATACCAGTGTTGGCCCATCCCTATAGCCAGTTGGGCCTTGTAGTGAGGGGATTTATGAATAGGAATATTTTTTCCCATTCCAGTTCATGCAAGGGTGGATTGTAGTGAACTTTAGAGGCTATGATTTTATGAATGCTATCAGCCCTTTGAATACAGGTCTATAGATTTCCACACATAATATTTATGGGGCTTGGACTATGATTCTAAAAAATACTGGGATCACAATTCGGATAAAAAACTATTTGAATTTTATTATCCACCCCTTCCCAAACTCGATTTGAGAAATGGTGGAAAACCTTCAGGGGACATTTTCAATACCGGGAGTACCTACTCTCCATATTAGATAGAATGGTGGTGGATATAATTAAAGGATACACCTACTATGTTCCATATACAACTTGATAATTCTCTTAATTTTTTAGATACATCCAACTTCTAATGAGGAGACTCTACATGGGGGGTCAATGAAGAGAGGTATCTATGTATCCTTCCTTAACTATGGTGGATGTTCATTGGTGAATGGTCAAAGGATACCATAATTTTTTTCCATCCATCATTAATGATGAAATTTCCATGGATTATCTAAATGACTAGGTAGTAGTGTACCTGGGTGTGATCTTGCATCAACACATAAAAGTGAGCATGCCTGTGAGTAAGGTGTCAGATTAGAAAGGAGGTATGAAGGCTGATATCTGATGGGGGATCGATTACTTAGGGGTAGTGGAAGTTGGAGCTCCAATTGGAACGATACATGTCAGAGCCTCACCACAACCTATTGTATGGGAGGGATCTCAAAATTGATCATGGTAGAAATTAGGGGTCTCTCCTGCTGGATATAGAAGTACCTAAGATGCTCCAGAAAAGAAGCAGCGGTACCTTCTTGAGCTAAGACCAGATGATACTTTCCCCAGGCTATTTGTAGTGTAGGGAATATTGAGGAAGAAGATGATGGGGGGAAGGTGTCATTGATGCTGACCTAGGACAACATCAAGATACCAGTGGTGGGGAATGAAAATATTACAATCATGGATCCCTACCATAATTGGTTCTATTACCTATAAAGCTTGGACTCTTTCTCTGAACATTGAGGGGAGCACAATCTTCCTCTCAACCTAGTGTAGGTAATATTTTGTGGAATGCCCAAAGATGATGAGAAATCACTTAAAATGATTGTTCAAAAAGGAATTTATCAATGATGGAAGAAAGGGATCCAATGATGTAGAATCTTGAGGGTTATCTGTGGAGTAGATGAGTACATAGGAGAGTGATGAGATCAAAACCATAGAGGAATTTTACTAGCTCTAATTCCTCGATGTTAGTTTCTTTAATGAAATTTATTCTTCTTGTCCTTTATTTTTTAGAATATCTAACTGATACTTGTCTTCTATTAGAGAAATATGAAAATGGAAAAGGGGTCCCAGGTGGATGGAGTGAGGGTACTCCACCCGGTGTTGGATAACACGATCTGGAATTTATTCACGTGGTCACCACAAGTGGTGGCCCATCACAGATGCTGAAACAACATCGTCTGAGCCTCTAGTCCTCCCATACATCTATGGGGGACTTCACCTTAGAGTCCCAATAGTGGAATCTATTGTTGGTGAATAAATTTGGTCAATGTGGATAATTATTGATATCACCCAACATCAATGTAAGGATAAATCTCAACACACAAAGTCATTCATAGTATTTTTATGAATCTTTTTCATTAGTTTGTTAATCTATTTTTAAAGAAATTCTAAATGGCATCGATGGTTCACCAATGGTGGAACTCCCTACTGAGACACAGGGACCCTATATTTAGATGCATGGTCTTTTTAACCATTTCACTCTTGCACAATCCTTGTTTTACCTTTTAATTATTTTTCAAACAGATTTAAATTATTTTCTTTTAGGTAGTGCTCAAAATGGAGCACACACAACAAGTGGTAGGGGCTAGAGTATCCGGGTCCCCATATTTGATGGTTCTACTAGACCTTAAGAAGCTAATAATTCAAGATAACCCAACGTTGGTCTGTGGAGAATATCCTAATATGGTATTGTGTTACAACACTAGTTGTGTGGGACATGGGGATCATATAATAAGTGAAGCTATGAAAGGTTTAGATGAAGATGAAATACTTCTTTACATGGATACAAAATTGAATGATAGGATCCTAGAGAAGGAATATTCTATTGCATTCCTTTCGAATTTCCTCGAATATTAGTCTCCACCACCTGAGTAGATAGAACATTATGGGCCTGAGATCTATGAAGAGAACTATATTATCCACTGATGAGTATGGAGGAGTGTGTATCATTTCATCCCCCAAACCCCAGATCCATTCCTGGTTTATTTGATCGAGTCCCATTTCCACTATATAAGGAACTTATGCACCTAATGGGTGGATTATTTCACTTTTCATTTGTTTTCCATGAAAACCTCAATGAGTGGGTGCATGTGGAGAGAAATCATTTTGACATCACCTAGGATAAGGAAAAATATGAAATCACCTAGAATATCCAAGAGTAAAACTAATAAATTCAATATCTAGATGTGTAAACAATAGAACATGTGATTGTCCTCAATGATAAAATGAATTTTATCATCTAATCGAGGGACCAAACAATATCAACCAAGGATCAAGAGAATAATGTGGTATCTCAAATAGGGGGGGGGGGGGTACAATCATGAGTAGGATGAGGTATAGAATGGGAATGATGAGCATTATTATATGGCTAAAGAGGTGGAATCAGAGCTCATGAGGTGGAAACAGGTCCCTGAATCAATAGGCCTAAGTATGGTAGTACTACAGCACTCTCATTCTTGAGTGGAGCTATAATAGAGTTTTTTTGGGATGTAAAAGAGGCTCCAATGTGTGCATAACCCTCACCAACATAGAATGTTAGTTTTTTAATCTTTTTACATGAAGGGAAATACTTATTATGTCCTATATTATTATTGTATGTAAAACATACTTTTGATACAACCATAGACCAATCCCTAAGATCATGAGAGTCATGCCTAGTGTGAGAATCAAGGGACGAACATTTTATTACACATTTATATGATATTTCCATACAAACATAGAACACTCTAGGTAAGATATTGCCGACTTTACACTATGATTTTTTGTGTTGAGGTAGTATGTGGTAGGAGAATGTGTCTCCCTTTGTCGCTGAATTTCTATTCCAATGTCTGTTATTTCATAAATCAAGCAACACTAGGGGAACTGAATTCTACCAAAAAATTGTGATGGATAGTATTAACCACATCCCCCTGATATCTGGAACATTAGTTGAGTGGAATTATGGTATAGAAAAAATGATGAACATGTTCAAAATAAATAATTTTTTTCATTTAGCCGAGGATAGGGATAAACAACTATGTGTAGACCAATGGCCATGTTCGAAACACCAAAATTATCTCATAACATCATTTAATGTCCCATGTTTCATTGGGACAGGAAAGTAGGTGATCCATTTGGGCTAGGAACCATTACTTTAAGTGGGGCCATTTGAATGTGGAGGAGAATGAAGAACCAAATAAGGGGCATGGGATGTAGGGAGTTGATGTGATGGAATGTTCAAATGGATTCCAACACTCCTAGATTACACCACAATTATATAGAGCACATTGCATGGAAATATCATTCTAATCAATGGTCAAACAAAAATTTCATGGTTAGTATCACCCTTGATGTTGATGGTTGGTCAATAAACATGAACAATGCGATAAGTGACCTATATAAAATGGAAGGGATTCTTGGGAATGGTCCTAATATGACTTGATATTTAATATCTTTAGGAAAATATGATAGGCATGTTGTTTATCATTATATTGTGAGTAAAATGGTCAGAAAGTATAACATCATCTAGTGATGATGTGGTATTGCATGGTTTAAACATCGTATAATTGGGACGTGGTATATGGGGAATGTGTAGTGAGTTTACCTTTTTCTCTTCCACATATGTAGATAAGATAGAATCCCAATTCCATTTCACTAGTTAGGGTTTTAGTTTCATATCATGTGATAGGAGGGGATACATGATTTACACCCACCTATATATAGGGTTTTAAGGCTTATGAGGGTCAAAAGATAGGGGTACAAACCATAATGGTTTATAAGGAATGTAATGCGTAACAGACCATGCACAAGAAAAAAACCACCTAGAGTCTCACAATGTTATAAGTTCATGATGCTTGGACTAAAGGGGATAATTGTGGAATAGGGGAGAGGTGGACCGATGTGAATGGAGGGGCCTAGGGAAATTTTTATTCACACATTATAATGTCGTGTTTCATGGAACATGACTCATTGTTTTAGGTCGTAGATTTTATTCCATTATAAAATAATTTATGTTCATGAAATGTTCAATGATGAAAAATAGTTTATGGTCATAATTACTTGAACAATTAAATCTAGTTTATAGTCATAGGGTTTGGATTGATGGAAAATAGTTTATGGTTATAATGCATGGACCATGGAGTGTTGTGTCTTGAAGGAATTTGTGTGACATCAAAGGAATATTACATGACATGAGTTGAAGGTCCTATGAGGCTACCATATGGCTCAAAAAACATCCATACATCAACCTGAACATGGTCTAAGGGAATGATTCTTGGATAAGGGCTCCTAATTTGAGGCATGAGGGCTTAGAACTATTGAAAATAGTTTAATGTGACAATTATTTAACCATTGAGGGAATTCCCCATAAGGACATGTGCAACACGATTGAGTGAAAAATTGAAATGAATTAAGGGTTAAAGAGTCCTAAAATCATAAGACACATTATCATGGTGATTATAGAACAATTATAAATCATGATTCTTGTAAATGGGCTTCTAGTTTAAGGTCATAGAGTTTTAACCATGTGAGAGCTATCATGGCTCAAATATTCTTAAGGAAACCCCCCTACAAACATTCTATCCCACAAGATCCATGTTCATACTAAAAAATAAATAGTGTTAATGATTTCCCAATTTTAGGAGACAATAAAACAATAGAAAAATGTTTCCAATAGATCCCATGATGGATATTGAGACTCCCAAGACTTGGATAGTGAAAAAGGAATTCACTACAGATGGGGAACAACTATTGAACATGTTCGATACAAAATTTCCCTACTCACATTAGTAAAAGACAGGGATAAATAATGTTGGATTGACCACTAGATGCGTTCAAAATAAAGGATCCACTATCATCTACTAAATGTGTAATCCCTGGACCATAGGGGTGCCAGTGTGGCATGATACCAATCCATTAGGGAGCCTATTCACATTGATAGGATGATGGTTATAAAAATATAGGAAATAATGAAGCTTGCATGTATAAGTGGGGAATCTCCCAAAAATACATTTATGGAAGTGTTGGTCCTGATATGGAATATACGAGCATCATTATATATCTTATAAGGATATAAATCAAGACATACCTATTTCTAAATCACTATGTGGTAGGAGACTGATGCTGGTAGGGTGATTTATTATGTTGTGAGGATATTAGATCATCTCACATTATGAGGCATCCTTGTTTTACATGGGGTAATATGTGGTCCATATCATATATATAACTTAAGGAATCCTGATTGTATACATCATATTTCTTGATAACCAAACTAATTGTATGAGGCATCATGATTCTAGATTGGGTAATTTTTATTAACTGTAGTTACTTGTCATATGTTGCATCCTGCTTCTAGATGGGGTAATTTTGTAGTTTGACATCATAAATTGAGTACATTGGGATATGTATTTTAATGTCGTATAATAAGGAATCATGATGCTACTATTTTAATGATATATAACATGGAATATATACATGGTTTCTAGTTTAGGGTCACGTACCATTGAATAGTGGGTACGGGTGTCCCAAGAAAGTTTTCCCAACATTTAATAATGATAACATGTCATTAAATGTGGGTTAAAGGGACCCCATATCACTCAAATATCAATACATGTTATTATGCATCGACATCATGACACTAGGGAATGAAATATCCCATATTGAGATAACATAAGGGATTGGGCCCATTATGAGACATTCGTTCATCACTATGTATAACTTGAGAATGGGAATCATGCCACAAGTAGTTCTATAATATGGTGTGGTAGAAGACTATATCTTGAGGGGTCTACCCTCTAAAATGAGGATATTTAATATTTTCATAATAATATATGATACATCCCGAATCTATATGGGGTAAGGTGATAGTTTAACATCATCTGTTGAGGACACTGGTGTTTGTTCATCCCATATTTCTTATATGGTGTATCCATGTTTGATTTATGGAAAAATCATCTCTCATTAATAGGCATCCCAAATTTACATGGGGTAGGACTATAGTTTAACATAAATCACTAAGGATGTTGGAGGCTCTTGTACATTGATCAATCCATTATTTTCTTCCACATATTGCTCAATAAGACAATCTAAACCATCCAATTGGTAAAGCTAAATGAAAGGTTCATATACCTAAAAATGTGGCTGACATGACATTTTGGGGAGACAACCCTGCATGTAACATGTGGAGTTTTTGTGAATATATGGATGGACCCAAAGGAAAAAAAATCCAAGGAGTCACTACATTTTCCATGTGGATGGGAATAAAGCCACACATAATGCTAGAAAGAGTATGAGGCATGGGTCTATGGGAACACCAGGGCTGAATAAACCCACATGAAAGTACAGAAAACACACCCAGTTTAGGGACATAGTGCATGGACCAACTCTACATAGTTAAAGGTCAAAATTCATAGACCATGGAAACTAGTTTAATGCCATGATTCTTGGACTATAATTGAATAGTTTAATTTTTTCTTTCACAGACCATCATCAGATAGTTTAATGTAATCATCTGTGTACTAAGGGGACAATTTTTAATGAAATTTGTGTTTTAAGAATGTGTTATAACTTTACACGGATGGAGGAAATATTCCCATATAGCATCGAAGTACCAAGAAAGTAATGTCACATAGTTTAAGGTCCCCATTCATGGACCTTAGTAAAGGTAATGGGAAAATATTTAATGTTATTATTCATGTACATGGGTGATGTTAGTATCAAGGGTAGTTTTTTATAAAAAAATGTAAACCCCAACATTAAAGGAGTCATGGAGTCTCTTGTACCCCATTCACAACATGAGAGGAACAACACACAGTTTATGGTCAAGATAATGAACCTATAAATTCTCTTAGTGGCCAATGGCATGATAATTTTCTAGGTGGGACTTGATATAGAAACTTAAATATTTTCTACATATCCTATGAGGATGAAAAAAAAGATGCATATGGTTATATAACATCACATGGTATAAGACTAACACTAGGCGGAAATCCTCTTTGGCGAGGGAATTAAGGATTCCAAATTTTTTTTGTGGGGAATCAAATGTTCATGGAATGGGGTAAGGATTTAGACCATCCTATTATTATCATACATGGAATTAATGATTTATTGGGTGAAAACATATCACATTAGGAGTCATCCTAGTTTTACAGATGTTAAAATTTCAGTTTTACGTCATGCGATGTGGACATTATGCATCGTAGTTTAATGTTGTAAAATTCAGACTATAGGGGTAGAAAATAGTTTAAGTTCGTTATTATTGGACATAAGACATGAATTTTATGGTTGTATTTCTTGGAACATGAATCTTAAATTTTGGTCGTAGAGTTTGGACCGATGAGAACTTAGTATAAGGTCATAGAGTATGGACCAAAGGGTTGAAAATCATAAATAGATATGTATAGTTCAACAGAGTGACAAACCTGTCATGAATGGGGGTCCAAAGGTGACCAATGCCATACAAAACATTCATGGGGGAAACTTGCACAAGGTTTGATGTCATTGTTCTTGGAAATTAGCTCTTCACATGAATTATTTTTGGATAATCATTTTTTTGGTGGGATGCATGAAACACTCTCCACCAATACTGATCTATGTGCATGCTCCATTATAATAAACCATATGATGGATGTATGGTCCTTCCCACATGGGCTCCAACATTAGTAGATTTTTTCAAGGTATCATTGAAATTTTAAGGAATAATACAATGTAACCCAAGAGGATATAATGGTAGAAAAACATCATATTGAATTACATTGATATCCCATTATAGAGCCTCTCAAGAATATGTAAGGTTTAGAACATGTTCTCTTTGAGTTCATCTAACATAGCTTGACAAAATTCATCAATTATATATTGTGTTTTCTAGTCATAATAATACATTTAGAGATATAGATACTAAATATCCATGGGTAGGACAGCTTGTGTTCCATATAATAAGTAAAATGGGGTCACGTGGGTGGAATCTTGAGTTGTCATTTGATAGGACCAAATAATGTTAAGGAGCTTTTCGAGCCAAATTTTCTTGTTTTGGTGCACAATGTTCTATAAAATATTAGATAGGGCCTTTTTCAATGCATGAATCTGACCTTTTTTCTTCCCATGATAGTGGTAGTATGGTTGGACTAGATGTTGTACATGGAGTACAGATTTATTAATTAGGATGCTTGAATGTTGGTTCCATTATTGGTCATAATTGTGTGAGGGAATCTTAATCTATGGATGATGTAGGAGATAATGAAATTGATCACAGACCATGTTTTGAATTCCTTGAGGGGAATGTATTCTAGCCATTTTGAGAAGGAGTCTGTCACACTCAAAATAAACTTGCATTGGCAAGCTTTCACTAGTAGGTATCTCCCCACAATGTCAAGTCACCATGTAGTAATGGGCTAAGAATACATGGTGGTGTGGAGATGTTTTAGTGGTAGATTAAAATAGTTGGAATGGATATGAAATTCAAGAATCCTATTGGAAAAAGTGATGCTACCATGGATCATGTAGGGATATAAGTCACCAACTCTCCATATTTGGTGTGAGAGCTTCAAACATACCTAATGGGTTTAGCATGACATACAAAAGACCTCCTGCATAACCTTGGTAATATCATACCCTTAAATGAACTAATATATAATTACCTCTAACCCATGCTTGTAGATAGTTTGTTCTAGGTTAGGATGACTCTAATGTGTAAATTTAGATGCACACCAACGGTTCTGCTGACCCTCAGCTTGGTCTGGTGGTAGAATTCCATGTTTAAGATACTCAACCAAGAATTTCCCAAAAAATGTTTAATCTATTGGGGTGGAACATGAGGTTCCTAGAAGAAAAGTAGTGGATGCTAATTTATTTAAATGTTTTTTATCATATTCATTGGAATTTGTGTTTGTCATGACCCTGCGATTCACCCCATCATTGATCAGGTCTTTCTGGTCAGGTTTCTCAAGCAATGCAGCCAGGCCTTCCGAGGAATTAGCTCAAATATTATTTGACTGAGGGACACGAATCAATTATTTATAAGAAAGTACTAGGTCCATTAGATTTTGGGTGCACTCCCAAATTTGTACAAGCTCTTTCTTTCTAAATATATAATCACTATTGATCTATTTGATGACCAGAGCAGCGTCTCCATTCACGTGAAGTTAGGGACGCTCAATTATTACATCCACCTCACGCCTAGTGATTAGTGACTAATAATCTGCATCATTTTTGGTGAAATATTTTACAATATTAATGGGAATGGATGGATGGACTATGCAAAAATATTGAAGGCAGTCCCTGGGACCACTCTATTGAGCTTGGGATTATTGAGGCTTCTATTGGTCAGAATCCATGAGGTAGTATCAAAATGAATCTTCCAAAATAGAATATCCTAAACCAAAATGGGGATATCCCCATCATGGAAATAAACATCTAGGTGTGGTACTTCTTTTTTCATATGGGAGTCCATGAATTCTTCCAATGCTTTCCCTTTAAATAATTTCTATAGAATGAACCAGATTTTGAATAGTTGGAGGATCACTAACCAACATGCCAATGATCATTTCAACATGTGGTATTTGAGAATATACATATTCAGGTCCACTTAGGACACCTTATTTGACTCATGATAAATAAGATAATGTAGGAACATCTTCATGGGAAAACTAGCAATATGAAATTCTTCCTGATAGGGAGTATATAGTATCCATGTATAGGATAATGTAACTATGATTGAATAAAATATTTTACCTTACCTTATAGTTTATCTAGTAAAAATGGGGAAGAGTATTGTTCATGTTTGGATACATTAAGGACTAGTGGTTTCCCTGATATAGGTATCATGAGAACCAAAGGCTATATAGTGCAGTGCATGATGTCCCCAAATGCGGGAAGACACTCTTCCTCACACTGGAAAATGGTGAAATTTTTCCTAATCCTAAAAAAGGAAATACACTTTCTAGATTCATGATGAATAATTGTATCCTAGTGTACTTGAAGACCCCACATCTCCTATCGGTTTAATAGGGGAAGCACTTGTCTGATAGACTTGATCATCTTAGAGAAGATCTTAATACCTCTGTATCTTATGAAGAATCTGAGAAATTTATTATAGGTAACCTTGAATTTGTAGTTTAAGAGGTCAATTTTTTAATTTTGGATTCTGAGGAAGCCAAAAAAATCTCTAGATATTTATGATGGTCTTCATGTTGGTGAGATTTGTCCGACATGTCGCCTATGAATAATTCCACCAATGTTCCATGGGTTTTCCTAAAGAAACAGTGCATGGCCTATTAGTAATTGGGTCCTACATTTTTTATTCCATAGGGAATCTCTTAATAGGATAATTTCCCATGCATCTCTCTAATGGTGGTATAATCCTTACCCTCTAGGGACATTAGGATATGTTTGTACCTTGAGTATCCATCAATGAAAGTAAGGGACCAGAACCCAGTAGGGGAATAAATCAATAACTTTGTTAAAGTATTTGGAATATAATCCTTCATTTAATTGTATTTAAGGCCTCAGAAGTCGATATAGAACCAGATTTGTCTATTTATCCTCCTTACTGGGATGATGTTTTCTAGCCATATGAGGTACTATGCTTCCCTAATGAATCTGGAATTGATAATCTTATCAACCTGATCCTTGACCATAGTACCATTAATGGTGTGCATCATTATGGGAGGCATCATGAACCCTTGATAACTCACTTGGAGGCAAAGATAGTGAACAATTACTTGAGGTTCTCGTAATGGAATCTCATCACAGTTACAATAATATAAATTGTGATGCCACTATAGGAGATCCACATTCTTCTACTACTCCATTTGATAAATATCTTCACTGATGAACATCAAACTTGGATCTTCATTGGTACCATGGTTAACATGAATCTACTCATTAACTTTGGTGGAGAAACTCTCATAATATGTAAGAGGGGCACCCCTATTTCTTCTTCATTATTTTACATAGGCACATAAGTAGGAAGAGGTGATTCTTCTGGGACAACCAACTCAGGGGAAGAACTAGTGCCTACTTGGGAATATATAGAATCCTCACTAAGGGGTTCATGCTCTAATAAAAATTTTGTGATAGAAGTGATAAATCCAATTCAATCCATCTTTTAACCTCAAGGTATATTATTGATGTCAAAGAAATAGTGGTGAGTTATATTCTATCAATTCAATCATATTCTGTAGAACATGAAAGAATGTCATTGAATTGTAGTCATAGGGAATAATAATATGTAATTCCCGGGTGTATTGTTTTCTTGTATCATTTGGGCCAATCTTGTGTATGAGTATGAGTTTATCTATGTACATTACTTCTTTTAGGTATTTTGAAACCCTTTTTCTTTGATATGAGAAAACAACACCTTCGGTCCATTTTCGTAGCCTCCTTCCATGAATTGAGAGAATAAAGGCATTGACCATTCCCACCCATAGATTTCATATAGGGTTCATTAGATCATTGGGTTTATTGATGTACTCAACCGCATTGGTATGAATCTTCTTCCCCTCTATCTTATAGAATCCAAAATATAGATATCTGGATTTCAACTAATCAAAGGGAGACTCATCAGCCTAGAGTACCCCTATTTGAACATTGAGTAAATACATAAGGAAATATTGATATGAAAAGGGGATCACTACATGAAAATGATTCTAAGACCTACCTAGAAGTGCTTTGTATGTGGTATGCAAAAAATATTCCATGAATTCTTCAGATGAAATTAGGACACTAATCTAGGTCATCAACCAAACCCTACCACACAGTTTCTGCTTGCTCTGATCAAAAACTTGAATTGTCATTTTGGAGGGAGTCATATTACTTTTAGTGAATCCCAGCTTATGGATCATTCTAGTTTACATGAGGTTGATCCCTAGACAGTTTTCACTTGGTAGTGGCATATCCCCATTCCATTGAACTTCCCTATAATGAATGGCTGGTGTACGGTCCCTAGTATGATGGATCCCACCTCTTCACTAGAAAATAGATGATGTCTTGGAATTCTTCTTTCTCAACCTCATATTCATAGTAGGCCTCTATGAAAGCCACCATTACTTCAAACTAAAGAGTAATTTTCAATTATTCTAAATTTTATCATTCATTTATTTTATAAGAAAAGGTAATCTAAGATCAAAAATCTCATGGATTAGTAGGTGAGGTTGTTCATCACATCATACTTTTGTGCCAAGGGAATATTGTTTCATGTAATGGGGTCACTCCTGGGTTGGGGGTATGAAAAATTCTTTTGGATGAACCACTGGGGTTTAGATACTGTTAGAAATATTATGTTACAAAAAATGTGACCATATATGAACCATTGGAGGCAGACTATATATTGGTTCAGGCCTAGATCTAGTAGGACGTGGAAGATCAAAACATGGTTGTGGTTAAGCTTCTCAGTCAACTTACATGTCCAGCTATAGATATGCACTTAATAGATCATGTGGAGGGCATAATTCCTACCCATATTTGTAAAAAACTGATTTCTAGTCTTTTTAGTATAAACGGCCTGACTCGAGGTAATGGCCGAAGAAGACTAGAGGATCACGCTTCCTTGTCCTTTCCTTTGATAAAATCAGATGGATGCACCAGAGGGATTTCCCTGGAATTCATCATCATCCATCATTTTTATATGGTCAACCAATTGGATGGCATTCACATATGTATACCATACTCCTCATCAGTGAGTTATTCGAGTTGAAGAAGAATCATGGGTACATTCCCCAACTCAGTGGGCATGAAATATATAAGATTACAATATGGATTCAATGCAGGTGGGGGACTCTTGCATAGCATTATTAATTACAAACTATTATTTTGAGGCATGAAATGATGTTACATAGTTGCAGAGGTAGTAGGAGGAAGGGGAACTTCAACCAAATGAGGTCCAGGCCTAACTAATCGATCATGGATAAAACCATGGGCATACGACACCACCCTATTAGAAAACTAGTCATTGCATCTCAGTGTACCTTATTTTTGAGCCTATTATAATCCATCCTAGACCTCACAGTCACTATCATGGTTAGAGGATACATTTTATACCTATTACATAACATCACACCAATTTTACAATCTATAATTCACATGGTCATAGGTCTAATCGTTGATCACATTTCATTCCTTGATGATGTGTCTAAGGATCCAATGTTATGGGGAATGGTTGATACAACCAATGATTCAATTAACATGTGGATTCCTTCACTTTGGAAACTTCATAATTCCTATATTCAATTCCTAAATGAAGTATCCATGGATATTTGAATCCCGGAAGGAATAAGTCTTATTTATTTTTCCTTGGAAGGGAACTCTAGGTGACTAACCATGAAGAGGGGGTGGGGCCACATTTTATCATCTAGGAAACTAGGAATGGAGAATTTGAGAATAAAGGGTGTGTATTGAGAGAGGTTTCTCCTAATAGGAATACACACATAAAGACACCTTTGGAAAAGGGCCTAATAAGAAAATTGGCTTGGGGGGCTCTATTTTCCTCGAAGCTACATTATCTGCTTTGGAAGGCCTTCTTATAAGACCTGGAAGTGTAAATGGGTGTGATTATATAGTATAATTGATGTCCTCCTCTAGATTCATGTCTTTATTAGAAAACACCTAGAATATACCTTGAATATTCTAGGTGATGAGGGTATGGACCATGTCACCCTTTATATTCCCCACTGAAATTATTAGCATATTCTCTTGGGATAGTGGCATGTCGGGTGAATACACGAGGCCTTTCCACAGGAAAACGTATTTAACTTTATCATACTAGATTTATATTCACTTGAAGTGGTTGGAAATACATGTATTTAATATGGTAGAGATGAAATGGTAGAGGAACTATCTATGAAGTTTATCCCAACCAGCAACAAATGCTATGGGTAGCTGGACGTACCAGACAAATGCAGTAACTTCCAATGGCTAAAAAAAACCTTGATGATTGGAATCTTCAGAATATTATATGGTAAATAACCCAGGTCCAAAACCTGAAATATACTTCTATATGTGATTTAAAGGGTAAACCATCTCATTTAACAGAGAAATTAGGGAATTTATGAACTCCAAGGGTGTTCAGATGTTGTCCATCCATGATCGGTATAACTTTATGTCTGTCAGGATTGAAACATGTCCGGTTTTTAGGGTCTCTATACGAGTAGTGAGAAAAACTATAAATTAATCTATTCTAGGGTACGTATTTGTTTTGAGGTTTTCTATGCACAAATGCATTTAAAACCTCACCAATTTATAGAGTTCCATGACCTGGTAACAAAGAGGGATGATTACACTTCTTGGTTGGGATTGGTGACTCATACCTCAATAGAATTTTACAGCATCTGGATTCTACTATAAATGGATGGGAAAGGTCAGAAATCTCAACTATTGGCATCTTGAAACTAAGTAATTATTTCCCGAGTATATTATAGATGGGATCTCTAGGGGAATTTCCATAATATGGTTTTCAATCATAAACTAGATTAGTGATGATCCTTTATTCTTTTTGATATATTGGAAAAAGGCAACTACCATTGGATCTATCACATATTTTTTTGAAATCTAAAAGTTATTGGAATATCTAATGTTTCCTCTACCCATGTGGAGGTGACGACGTGTGGGTAGAACTGACTCATCAGAAGGTTAACTAATTCAATGTTCCTGCCTTAGTTGATGAGTAAGGATTCTTGCAGGAAATCCTTCATTGTATAATGCATCCCCTTGATTAAGATTTTCCCTTTACTAATCTATTTAAGTGACTACATCCCAATGATTATTATTAAAAACCATATTAACAATAGTGTTAATCGGATAGGAACCTATATCATCTATATTAATACTGGACTGTCAAAAGATAGGGATAAAATGGAGGGAAGTATACTATCCCCATCCTCTAATCTGTACATGGGGAGACACTTCTTCCAAAATTTGACATATCACTATGTGGTTCTTGAATATGATATTTTTAAGGGTATAGTGGTAACTGTATGATGTGGGGTGTTATTCCATTATTTCATTCTTGAAATCAATGCATCGATGTTGTTGGTCTATGGCAATGCGGTGCACCCGACCTCTAGGATATTTCAACTATAAATCACAAGGGCTGTGAAACATCACCTAGATAATCTGGTGGAAAAAGATGGTTGATCCCCTATAAGGGGCTCTTGAAATTCAATATTTGGAGTTTCATGTGGTCATAACACCATTGATAGTTGATTTGTGGCCAAAACCTCCCACAAAACCTCTTTCAAAAATGAAGGATCCTACTCTTGGTTGTCCCAAATCTCAATCATCACTAGATGAGATATGGGTGTCAACACTAATGTAGACTAGTTTATTATTGGGTTGACTAGGAGGAGATTCATTTCATTAGTCAATCGCTCAATGTATACTGGGACATATCATAGAGAGAAGCCCCAATTGTATCATCACATCATTGTAGGATGGGGTATTCACCATTTCATTGTATGCATGGGCATAAGCATCCATATATAGATGAGAAGGGTTCTCTCTATTTTTTTGGTGTTATTATAGACCCCAAAATAGCTACAATGTATTTTGTAGAGGTAGAAATAAGGGAAACTACTGATTATTGGGATGACTACACTCTGGGCCCCTGGAAATGTCCAAGAATATCCTCCACCTACAAGTCACTACAAAGGGATTTGGGGACCCTGTGAATTTCGACCTTAGGGAATAAAATTCTCAATTGTTGGGATCCTTCCCTATAATCTAGAAGTTGGGGTGGAGACTCTATTTTTGAATCATCTATCCCCTCATGATCTAAGATATCAATGAGGTCAATGATTACATGGAATTTCCTAGGATATCTCCTTTGAATGTGATTATTCTCTCTTCTACCCATGGATAGATCTTCAGAGTCGAGTATGTCTTTAGAAAGGGGAGTACCTCTATATTGGTTTTTTTGACATGGTTAGGACCTCTAATTTTATTTCTTAGAACATAGTGTGGAACTATTTTTTGATTTATAATGGGGTGGGGTGGACCTCTTCTTTTACTGTTGAGGGAATGTGGAGTTCACACATGTTTTTCGATTGAGGAGATAGTGGGACCTTCACATTGATTGATGGTGTCCCGAGGAGGACCTCTTTATTGGTTGTTTGTGGTTTGGGGAGGACCTACACACTCGTTTTCTTTATTATGGGATATCTTGTAATGTCTTTAGGTGGGGCCAGAAATTGAAAGAGTCATCCTATCCTACCTATTAGGTAGCTAGGTTCTCTATCCCAATCTGTAAAAAATGGATCCATATTCGTGAATCCTAGGGACCTAGAATGATAAACCTGTAATAGAAATGGAAACTAAATCCATGAAATGTGCCTCTTGTACAGTAGTTTCCCAAGAATTCCCCTGACTCTATCATTGGGTGCATCAGAAAAGGGTCGGAAAAGCTGGGGTGAATTCCACCTTCTCTATGGTCTATGGGACCAATCAGTGATGGCATTGACGAGGCTTGGTGGGAGCCATCCATGATGTCCCATATGAAGTAGTTGGGACAAAAATGACTTGAACGTCCCCTAACACATTATCTTAGAGGATTGAGTCATTAGAGAACTCTTGGTTCAGGATGTTATAGATTCTAATTTGTAGAACATGGGGTGTTTGACCGCAATGTGGCCCATATGAGTAGTAGTGTCATTGAGTAATTGATACCTGAAAGTACTGGTGGGTGATATACCAGATGGGAATAACCCCTATTGATCATTCCAGCACATGAGTGTGTTAATAAACCTCCCTAATATGATTTCATAGGGTTAAAGGGATCTGGAAATCCTATTGTTACACACATTGAAACAGTTTTGGGGGACGGGGAGTTGTGTGGGAATTTTTCATTAATTTTTATTGTTACCTAGTTCTTGTAGGTGTTGAGTTGCTATTTTCTCATATCATGAGTCTTATAGATCATATGGATTCATAAATAGGTACATGTAAAATCATATTCATTCAAAGTTCCCCATCCCCATCCTATTGTTATAAGTAGAGAAGGATCCACGTCAATGATGTCACAGACTGAGGATGCCCAATGCTAACTACCCTAATGCATGTTTGAGTTTAATGTTGGGCCCAGCATTTAGTTAGTGGGACCTAGAACAAAATATTTGAATCTGAATTCATTTTTATCCATTGATTCCCCATACACTACTAGTCTCCATGTTGGGGAGAACAACATCATGTCATGTTCACCAATTACATGGTGAAGCTCGACACCAGCAACTTTTGAGTAAAATCTAAATTATGTTATCCAAAATTAATAGTCCTTATGGTTAAAGGTGAATAGTTTCATGTGAGGTTCACTATTTCTATTTTTTCATCTATTTTAAGGTCATGAATGTTCATCTATGCACACAAGCTTCAATTTCCCAACAGTCTAACTTTTCAATGGTGTGCGTCTTTCATCACATTCATCATTGATGTATTCTCCATGATCCAAATGGGATGACGAGACATCGGTTCATCCTTCCATGGATTTATCCTTAGAAAACATAACAAAGTTTAGGTCTCCATTGTATATTTATATCATGTTCTTGGAACACATTTTCGGTTCTATCTTTATGTTGATGAGGGTTAATTACACTAATTTTATATAGACAAGGAAACATCCTTTGGTTAGGAGATTAATCACATTGGTCTTCTATAAATCTTCATGTTTTGTAGGGAATCTCAAACAAGGAATATTTGGCATGAAACCCCTGGCTTCCCATGTCAATCTAGAGGAAATTAATTTGATGGATGTATATCTTCCAAAATTTTTTACCTTAGGAATCCCAAGATTATTTAATGGCGCTGGTATTCTAGGTCTGGTCACAATTTCTACATCCCATGGATACAGATTATAACATCCTATTGTGATGGATTGGGTCATGGGTTTATTGTTTTGTGGAGACCAAATAAGTGTATTAGAACACCCAGTACATGAATATATGGGAGGTTTGTCAATAGAATTAAGGATATCCCACCTAGGTTTACCCATAGATTAGAATTCACCATGGAGGTATATCCAATGTCGAGGTATCATAACGACCCATTGAGGTGAATCCAAGAGGTATTTACTTGTGAGGGAATATGTCAAACCTGAGTTTACAAATGGTAGTATTACAAATCAGGTAGGCATCCTATATACCTTTTTTATAAGACAAGTATTTAACCCCATGTATTATGATACCACAGTTTAAGGTAATGTGATAGGACTGATCCATATTGTCTAATGTCAAGTGGTAAGGATGGTCGTTTCATGAAAACAAAATCTATGAGGAATAGTGTGGGGATTGTGAATTGTAGCTACCCTATGGGGGTGGTATGTAATATGTGGAAGGATAGAGTGGCATCCCATGATGATCATACATGGGTAGTCTTGTGTTTGTTTTATAGGGTAAGACCATAATTTTATGTCATGTTCTGAGGAAATTGTTGGCTAGTTCAGCATTGTATGAAAAGGATGTGGAACTATTTAGTTTTTTGTAATACATCTCAAGTGTGGTTGGGGCTCTCACATATAGGTGAACTATTTCATGGTGGGAGAAGATATGTCCTAAGGAATCCTTGTTGAGATAGGTGTGTTGATTCCCTTTAAAATTCCACTCCTTGGGCTTATGTGACAATTCCTCATGTTCCTTGGGGTGGGTCATAAAATTCAAACTCTCACAGAGGAGTGGAAAATAATAAGGTCTATGTTGAGGGTACTTACATTTATATGTTTTGAGCGTTAGGGTATATATTATTAGAAGAAAAAGGTAATGTAATGACTAAAATATGAGCACAGGGATCACCAGGTAGGGACTAAGTTGTTTTTTCATGAAATGGTTGTTTGAGAAGGGGCTCTATCAAAAGGAAATCTTATGGACTCATGTGGTATAATTCTATGCATATTTGGGAGTTTCATGTACTTCAGGGTTGCACGAAGGCAACTTATCTTTGATTGAACCTGACTAGGCATAGGGGGAGTTGCATGAGGATAACTCTACCACATCCCTACTCATGTTTGGGCCCAATACAGGTCTATCACAAAAATGATCCACCTTTTCGGTTCCTTGATCACTAATTTTTTTTGTACCATTATATCTGAACATAGGTTGTTCCTAGAAGAGAATCAAAACATATTCTAGATGCCCCCAAAGGGTGGGGTGCGTTTATATTTATAGGTGAAATCCTTTCCTATTTGAGCACAACTCCTTGGGCATGGAAATTGAGATTCAAAATTCTCCAACCATTTCCAATGAGTCTTAGACACAGAAAATTTCTAGTTTGACATTTCCTTTTTTATGTAATAGGGTGGTAGTGTGTTGAGGATGTTCACAAGATTTCGTTCTTGAACACAATCCTCCTTTTTCACGTATATGCCTTAGGGATACCATAGGCCTTAGAAACTTATATGAAACTTTTCATCACCTTTGGTGATAATTTCTAGTGTGCGTGGAATTATATCTATGTTCACACTCAATGAAAGTAGCACAAAACCTTTTCATCAGCACTAAAATAGTCCTTCAGTGTGTATTGAGTGCTCTATTACCATAAAATTTACCGTTTTTGGATGGATATAAAATTTAATTTCCAAAAGCCTTTCCTTATAACTTCCTCTCATACTATAAATGATTTTTTGATGGAACAGATTGTCTCAGTATCATAGGACATACTATGTTTGTTTGTTGTAGATTTTTTTGGATCCAATGTGAATCATTTTCTATTGAGTGAGTTATATTTTAATAACAGTTATCACTCATTTATTAGTGCAGATCTATTCAAGGTGTTTTATTTGTGTCCATAATATTATTTTTTAGGTTAAACTTAAATTAGAGATTCATAAATCCCCAAACATGTTGTATTTCAATAAATTATTGAGAATGTGTGTATATTTCAAGAGTAGATAAAGCTGTTTAATTACCTATATATGTGGTATGATGATCAAAGGAGGAGGCATATAGAGTTTAGTTATCATATAATGTGTTCTTGAAAGTTTCCCCTCTTTTTGGTAGTATGTTTTTAGTACTGATAGTTTGTTATCTCCTTTATTTATCGAACATTTTTAGGTGTTATAACATACTAGTTATGTAGTGTATCTGTAGTCACTTCATCCATAGATGGAATGAATCTATGATGCCTTTAATGTGACAAAACATAATATATATCTGTATGATTACCCCTATGTCACTGATTGGAGTGAGTTAAATCTGTATGGTGATGTTATTTTCATAGAGTGTCTCATTTAGATTCAAGAGCATCTTGATAATTGGTTGTGAGAACACATCATTACTATATTTTATATTTTGAGGGATCTTGGTGGCATGGAATAAAGTTCATGTGAATGTTATTCAAATATATTCCCTATGTATCTCGATCTATTTTCAACCTTTTTTTCAATAATGTTGTGATTCATAAATAATTATATAAATTTTAAAGAATATTTATTTTAGTAATATGTTTTGTTTTGGTATTATTATTATTCCATTTTTGATGTGTCTCCTAATGTTGTTTTGAATACATGGTAAATGTTTTTTTCTAAGTTTTTTTTTGATTCATGAGGATATGAAATGATTTAGTGGTATATAATGTATGGATCTTACCTTCTCATATTTTTACATTGAAATTTTAAGGTATTTGAGGAATTAATAGTTGGTTATAAGAAATTAAATGGATTTAGAAGTAAAATTTTATCAATTAGTATTTTTTGTTGAAATTTATGTTTTTTGATGAGGGTATTTCTAGAGGATATGGTTGTGTTGTAGTTTTTTTTTGACAACTTATGGAGTTTTATTCTATGACATGGTTGTTGTGCAATAGGGCAGGGTATGAGTTGTGCGATTTCAACATTTCACTGCTTTGAAATGGAATCATAGTTTCTTCACCATGATGCTTGGTTTAGGATTCAAGGTCTATAGACTAATCTTACAAAAGAAATTCATTGGAATATTTTGATTTCATATTAGTTGAGGCTATCATATCCTAGTTGTTTTCACTAGAGGAGGTGGTTTTGGGGTGTGATAGTCTTCATGTGTTTCTAGTTAATCTTATTTATACTCCTGGTTAATCTTATATAAGTGGAATTATAAATTTGTTATAGCCATTATGGTTTTATTTTCTAGGTGTTTGGTCTCTAGGTTCTTCCTATATGAGATGTTTTTTATGATACCTTCTATTACATCATGGTTTGGTTTGACATTTTTCATGATATAGATAGGGGCTAATGGTATTATCAATATACATATGATTTTGAGTGTAAAAACAGTTTTATTAACTGTTTCAAGAACCTTTTAGTTAATATTATTTTCAATATGGTTTTACTATGAGATTTGAGGTTGTAACATATTGTGGTGTGTAGAACAATGTTTCATTGTGGCATGATAACCCTTCTCATTTTTTATTAATTAATTTTAGATAATTATTATAAATTAAAAAAATTAGACAAATTATATCTTATTTCCCTAAATTTCATCAAATAAAAGGTGACTAATGAATATCCTTAGATATCATTACCCATCCTTCGATTAAATTTGGCCCCCTTTCTTGGAAGATCACCTCATTGTACTTTAGGGTGAATTTATTTTATCTTCCTCTTCAATATCCCCTCATACATTATTCTTGGAAGGCTATGATAAAAGTTTTTATTAATATTTTATGTTGTCAATATTTGATTTTTATGGGTAATAATCATGTATAGACCTTTTGGTTGACCCCCATGTGATGGGTAGTGTTTAGTTGGAGTGTCATCATCATATCATCTAGGGGTTGTTATGTTTTCGATTGAGGTATCTGATTCAAAACGTTTTTTATTTAATTATGTGTAAATTAAAAATTAATCGTTATTTTATTTAATTAGATGGATATTATGGATAAACCTAAAATTTTGATGAATTTATCAAAAAGACATTTCAGGAAGAGGGTGTTTCATATGTAGTTTATTAAATTTTGTGATATTAACTCTCTGATGATGTTATTTCTAAAGTTAATATGAAGATTTCTATATTAACTAATGTGGTATTTAGGTCTAAAATCTATTTTTATATTAGAAATATATTTATAATGTGTTAATAACACAATTTTTTTAATGAATTGGTTATGTAGAAATATAGAATTAAAGTGTAAATACTCTAAATAATGTCACCCATAGTCTGTGAATAATTTATTACATTAATTTAGATATAAGTGATAAAATCGCAAATGACCAATTATTATATCATTTCTAGAGAACCAGATACTTAAATAATACCCATTTTTGAAATTATTAAAAAATAAAATATATAACATAACAAAATAAAATGATCTATATCCCTAAAAACCATTCAAGTAATTCTTCATTATATAATGGGGAAAGGAAAAAAAATAAGGTTAATATCAAATTCTAAGATAGGGTTACATGAAATGGAATATATCATGATTCAATAATACTAATGGTCTCACCCAAATTTACCCATGTTTTTAGGGTTAAGAGATCAAATGTAGAGTACCATGGGTTGTCGATTCCTCATAGACCTAAGAATAAACCTACAGACACACACATTATATGAAATGATTTTGGCTATTAATTGACCAACTTTGGGTTCATTTTAAATAGGATTATGTGAACACTATGTGAATTATGTGAAATCAAATTATGAGAAGGGTTTATCATAGGTCATTACAAGGGGGGATTGGATGAAAGTCTTTTTTTAAATATTTCAATTTCTTATATTCAAGATTGGTTTATTAAACAATATCAAAATACTTCATCACATACTAGTTTTATACCAAAACACCATAATAATAATCACCTATACACTGGGAGGATCAAATTTATGAGCACTCCAAGGTAAAGGTTTATATTAGTACTTGAAGTATGTGGCCATAAAATTTAACAAGGACGAAGAAGTTTTAAAATCATCAAGTAACAATCTCAATTAAAATAAGTGGTTAGACATTAATGGGGTGATAAATAACATCCAATACATCCCATTTATAATCCCTTGGATCAACACATTAGTGGGTTAGCCCACCATTTTTTCTATGGTTTCAATGGAATCGAAAAGTAGACACATGAGGGAGGATATAAAGAAGTTAAAAAAATATAAAAAGAAAACAATCACTCCACCATTGAGTGAATAATTTCATAGGGGTTGGTATGAATAAATTCCCACGATAAATCAAAGGTATCTATGTGATAATAATAAGAACATAATAAGAGAAGATGAATAATGTTTATTGAAAACTAAGGTTATTCAAACAACTTACAAATAAAGAAGAACATTACAAAGGAAAATTGGAAGCATAACACTGCAATGAAAGGAAGAATAAAAGATGATTAAATCCTCAATAAAACTTTCCTAAATAAGAATTTTTGGAGCCTTGGGTTGAGCCCCCATCTTTCCAAGTCTCCATAATTAATGGTGGTGGGCCTAGGGTGGTGGAAAGTAAGGGAGAGGGGACTTTTCCACCCTTGACGCGAAGTTGCAGCCAGCTTGCATCCACTAAATAGAGGTGCCTAGATGACCTTCTATATGGAATAATTGTAGTATTCAATAGAAAAAAAAGGGTTCCCAATATGACCCCTTAACTTATATAAAGTTTCTTTCCAAAAGAGTTTATGGTTTACGAGATATATGTAAAATGGTGGTCTAATTTTCTGAGCCGCAGAATCTGGCCCAGAAATTTATCTCCCTCTTCGGCCACCTGGAACCACATTCAAATATCCAAATTAGATTTGGCCACTATTTCATGAAATGTTACCCAATATTTAATCTATCTTTAGTTAATTATTTTGAATAATTGGGCTTGGATCATGGCTGCTACAGTCTCTTTATTGGAATGTTTTCTAGTTTACTTTTCCGAGAATGTGTTTCCATGAAAGATCATTTTGGTGGTCTTAGAACTTGAATAATCAGATACTTAAAAAGTATTAATTGTTCCTTATATAATGACAGACATAAAAGTAAAATATTAAAATAAAATCATGGAAATTTTTTATTTTAGTAGGTGTTCAAAATTGTACCATGTAATAGTGCATTTTAAGGGGGAATTATAATCATAATGTGGAATGGTGATCAACGTGTAAAATTCACTAAAATAGTGTTTATGAATAATAAAGAACATGAATATTATATATATTTAAAATGAATATTATCCTCATTTAGTGGATAATCACTACCCTGAACATGAGTTTTCCTAGTCCTGAGAAAAATGTATCTCAACAATATGAAATTTGAATTCCCTTCTACACGAACTTTTTAATACACATTAAGCACAAAGAACCCTTATACCAAACAATCTTGAAACCCATAAATATATTTTAATACAAGATAGTTTCATAATCATATCCAAATCCCAATCCCATTATTTTGTTAAAATTCATCGCCATATTTCATCCAATATCAATTAAGCTTGGTGATGTATTGTGTATCACAATTGACATGGGGGTTCATCTTTATTCATGGGTGAAATGATGGAAGAACTAGGTGGAATAAATTTTCAATATTAATATGAGTATTTATATATATATATATATATTTGTTTTTATTCAATTATTCCATGTTAATTGAAATTGAACTCAATAGAGTCAACCCATGTAGCTAGACTTTGCCGATGACTCCCAGGCTCAAAGACCTTTGGGTTACAAGTGAAGCCCACATACTTTGGAATCATATCGAATTAACTCAGTCAAAAAAAGTCCAATTACCATAAATAGAGATAAAATTACTAACTCTGGGCCATACAACTATGGGGTCACAATCCCCAACTGCTGAAAGCCACTCATTAGGTCATTTCATTGCTCTATGCACAATTTATTGTTTTTTTAATTATTTTTATTTTTTTTTGAATACACATATTAAAAATAAAATAATCTCCAAACATATGATATTTATTTAGGGGACCCCATGAACTCCAAATAATACCCCATAATCTATTGGACGTGCGTTGTGATTTTTTTATTTGGAAGAAAATATAAATGATGAAATATCACATTAGACAGCCACACTTTCCAAAATCAATGCCCATGAAATTATACATCGATTAAATTCAAAATCAAGGTGTGATAAATTATTTGATATTCAATTATATTGTTTTCAATGTGTATTATCATGTTTAATGTTAAAGGAATTTTTCTTTCTATGAATGCACAGTTTGTTTTTCAAATCATGTTTTATTGCACACAAAAGAATTTTTTTTTTATTTCATGTGCCCCCAATATGAAATAACACTATCCATAGTGTTTGAATAAATGAATATTTAGAAGGGGGTATAGGTAGAAGGAGGAGTTATAAAAGGAATTTTAATACATAAACATGGAAAAAGTCATCTAGTTTTTGATGTTATAGTTCATGACGCTCCTGATTATTCCTCTGATCTCCATGCTACTCATGGAATCCTAGTGGAAGATGATAGGAAATTGTGGAAGCTATGGATATAGTTTATTTCCATATAAAACTATTCGACCTCAATAGCCTCTTCTTCTCACTCACAAACTAATTTATAAACCATGGAAACCCTGAGAGGTTTCCTTAACTAAAAACAAAGACAAAAAAACATACCTATTTATTTTGGGACACCAAAAACTGATACAAGTAACACATAATATATATATATATATAAGTCAAATATAATTATATATATAAAAATATATAATAATGAAGCAATATTAGATGTAGATTGGTGGAAAGTGTGTACCCCTGTCTCCCATCGGTCCCGGGTTCGAGTCCCTGCGGCTTCCCCGGTTGTGATGGAGTTTTCCCCATGACCTATGATGTGTCATTTTAATTTTTATTATATAGATATATATTAATCTATAAAAAAATAAACTGATGATATATTGTCTTCTTTTTAAATTTATGTGTAGGGTAGTACTCAAGGATCACACCATGTTACACGGATGAATATGTTGCTCCCCTTTTATACCCATCCAAACTCATAAAACAATAATTGGTCAAAATTATATGGTAATATCATATTTAGAGTTAAATATTATTTGTTTTAAATAAAATTTATTTATTAATCCTATTTTAAAAAATAAATTCTAGCAAAAAGATTAAAAAAATGACAACCACAGGTTTCCTCCCAGGAATCACTATTTTTTTAACATCGATAGCTCAACTTAAACCCCTAATTGATTAAGTATTTTCCTCATCTAAGTTTGGTTCATATATGTATTCATCAAATTCTTTTTTTTCGAATGGTTTAATGAATGGTTTAACTCTATGACCATTAACTATAATGGTTTGTCCATAAGTGGGATCGAGAATTTCCACAGCCCCATGGGGGTACACCATATGCACTATGTATGGACCTGACCATCTGGACCTCAACTTTCTCGGGTGTAAATGATGATTAGATCTACACCAACGAATAGGTTTACCCATTAAAATGTGTTTTGTTTTAAGATTTCGAGATTGGGAGGCTTGAACTCTAGTTTTATTTATCCTTGAAATTTTATAAGCCTTCATCCTAAGTTCCTCAAGTTTGTTGAGATCTAATTTCATTTTTGTTCTGGCCAATGAGAGGCCATACTTCATTTTCATAATTTCCCAAAAAGCATTATGTTCAATCTACACTGTCAAATGGAGTAGTTTTCCATAAACCAACATACAAGGGGACATTCGTAAAATGGGTTTATATGCTGTTCTATATTCCCCAACATCATCTAAGAGTTTTATCAACCTATCGTTCCTAGATGGATTAACCTTTTCTCAAGATTTTTTTTGATTTATTGATTGGCTAAGTCATCCGAGCCATTGGTCTGTGGGTGGTAAGCAGTGGAAACTTTGTGATAAATTCCATACTTTTCCATGAGTGTTGGGAATGGATGATTACAAAAATGAGTTCCACGATCACTAGTGATAGCCCTAGGAATTCTAAATATGGAGAGGATGTTTTTCTTGACAAATCTAATCACAGTTTGATGATCATTTGATATTATAGGAATGGACTCACCCAATTTGGATAAATAATAAACAACTAAAGTGATTTACATATATCACTTAGTGTTTGGGAAGGGGCCCATGAAATCGATTCCCCAGTAGTCAAGTATTTCAATCAATAAAATGGGAGTGAGTGAAATTTGATTCCGTTTTTGTGATGGACCCTACTTGTTGACACATAGAACAACATTGAAAACATGTTTAGGACTCCATTGAGAGGGTGGGCCAGAAGGGACCACACTGAAGAACCATAGAAGATATTTTTTTATAGGAAAAGTGACCTCTACATGCCTCACTATGATAGAGTTTATGGATGGACTCTTGTTCAGATTCAGGGACACACCTCTTAATGACTTTGTCAGTGTAGAACATATAGAGATATAGTTCCTCAAACACATAATGAATTGAATCAGAAAGGAATTTCCTTCGATATTGAGTCCTTACAAATTTTTGAATGACTCATGTAACTAAGAAGTTGATTATGACGACATACCATGGGAAATCACTCATTGAATAGCAGTTCTCATTGGGAAATGAATCAGACATAGAAAAGTGATTTGAGTTGTCATGGAATTCCATCCTAGGGAGTTGATCTACTACAAAATTTTCATCACCCTTTTTATCATTGATTATGAGGTCAAATTCTTGTAATAGTAGGACCCACCTAATCAGTCTAGCCTTAGAATCTTGTTTTTGGAAGAGGTATTTTAATGTAGAATGGTCGGTGAACACAGTGATGTGGGATCCTAAGATATAGGAACAAAACATTTCTAAGGAAAATACAACCTCATGTAACTTCATCTCAGTGGTGGTATAATTGATTTGTGCATCATTTAATTATTTTCTTGTATAATCAATGACACATGGATTTTTCTCACATTGTTTTCCTAAGAATGCTCCTATAGTAAAGTCACTCGCATCAAACATGATATCAAAATGAAGTTTCCAACTTAGAGACTACATTATAGGTAGAGAGATAAGAGCTGACTTGAGTGTAGATAATGATTCCTCACAGCTTTCTATCCATAAAAATGGAGCTTCTTTCACCAATATAACACAAATTGGTTGAGAAATAGAGTTGAAATTATTAATGAAATTTCTATAGAAACCAACATGTCCTAATAAATACACCACTTACTTGAATGTTTTGGGTGATGGAAGGTGAAAAATTATGTCAACCTTGGTTTTATAAACTTTAATCCCCATACTCAAGAAAATATGGCCAAGAACAAGTCCCTCTTTATCCAGGAAATGAAATTTTTCCCAGTTTACGACTACATTATTTTCTTCACATCTTGACGAAACTCTCTCCACATTCATCAGACATCCCACAATTATATCCCCAAACACATGAAAGTCATCCATGAAGACCTCTAGAAAATCCCCTACCGGATCTGAGATGATTCCCATCATGCACCATTGGAAGGTTTCAAGGGAATTGCATAACCCGAAGGGCATGTGTTTGAATACAAAGGTGCCTAATAGACATGTGAATGTAGTATTACCTTAGTCCATTAGGGAGTCCTCAATTTTATTGTACCTCATGTACCCATTTATGAAATAGTAGAAGGCGTGGCCTCTGACTCTCTCAAGGACTTGTTCAATGAATGGTAATGGGAAATAGTCCTTCTTGTTAAAGGAGTTTATCTCCCTATAGTCGATGCAGACTCTACAGACTATAGTCTACCTTGTTGGAAGAATCTCTCCATCCTTATTGGTTATCACTGTGATTCCAACCTTTTTTGGAACCACTTGGATTGGGATGACCCAATCACTCTCAGCTATGGGATATATGATACCCGCTTTTAACAATTTTAGAAGTTCTTTTCTCACTACTTCCATCAGATTAGGATTGAGTCACCATTGAGGTTAAAAACATGGATTCAAATCATATTCCTGGACAATCCTATGAGTCCCGATAAGTGGCCTAATCCTTGGAATATCAGACGTGGTCCATCCAATGGCTTTCTTGTGTTTCTTAAGAATATCTAGAACCATCCACACATGGTTGTCTTGAAGAGAAAAAGAAATTAAAATAGTATGTGTTCTATTTTCTACTAGGAATACATAATTATGTGAAGATGTATGTTCTTTTAATTCAAGATCGTGTTGGTTCAAAATTTCAGCAGAAGATTGGGATTTTGGCTTGAGATCAATTTTTTTTGAGTTTTAGATGGGATTGATTCCCCACATGTTGATGTTTTAGCTACTAGATTGGTTAGATCAATGTTAGGGAAGGTATTTGGAGTGGTCTCAATGAATGTGGTTTCATTAAATATTTCATTTATTGGTGGTCTTAAGATTTCATCATAAGAGAAATCTGAAAGTGATTCTAGACAAAGCGGTAAACTTCCTTCATCTGAACAAAGGAAATTAATCTCATCCTGACTTAAACATTCCACAAATATTCCTTGATGTTCTTTGGATTCATTATCAATTCTTCCTATCATTTTTACTTCATGAATATCCTCATTATCCCCTATTTGTGAGCTCGCATTAGAGATGTTCAACTCTAGACTCATGTTTCCAAAGGTGATGCTCATGTTCCCATTTTAGACTGAGATAACATAGTTTATTGTTTCAAGGAAGGGACAACCAATGATTATTGGGGTTTCTTCCTTATTTCCTAAGTTTGGATTGTTGTTAGGGAAAATTAAGTCAACAGGGTAGATGAAGTTTTCTACTTTTACTAGAACACCCTTTAAAATTCCCTTTGGAACCCTAATTCTATGATCATCAAGTTATAATGTGACAGATGTGGGTTTGAGCTCTTCAAGTCCTAACTGGAAGTACATAGTATATGAAAGGATATTAAACCTAAAACCTAGGTCACACAAGGATTTTACAAATTTTTTCTCTCCTAGTTCAACATTGATGTAAGGGAATCCTGGGGCTTTCATCTTTGGTGGAAGGGTTCCTTGGATTTTTGTGATAACATTTCCTGCCAGAAGGTCTTGGTTATTATGTGAGAATGACCTTTGAAATTTGCAGAGGTCTTTAAGGTATTTTGATAATGATGGAATGGTTTGAATAGCATCAGGGAGTGGAATACTCATCTTGACATGTGAGAATATTTCCTTCAATGTTTCACTCAATTAAGGCTTGGTTTCCCCCTCATGCATTTAGGAAATGGAGTAGGCTATGGGATTGTTTCTTGATGAGTTTTTTCTTCCCCATTTTATCTATTTTTTCAGTTAGATCTTGTGGTTAATTTAAATTTTCATTAGATTTTGAATCTTCAGATGGTTTTTGAATTATTTGTTTAGGTTTCTCAATTGTTTTCCCCCTTCTTAAAATTGTCATAGACTTTAGTTGTTCATGAGTTTTTTGAGTGCAACTTGACTCTCCCCTTAAATATGAGGATGGTACCTCCTATTTAGGGAGGGTTACCTTCCCAGTTTTTATGGTTTGTTTTTCATGTTTATGGGATGATACTTCTGAGTTCATTTTCTCCATTTGTTTACATAACTATTCAAGGATTGGTAGAGGGATAGACTGGGTTGGGGCTTGTGCTGGTTGGTTTATCCCAGGAGGATACATTAGTGGTTAGATGGGCTGTTGGTATTGTACTGGTTGTGTTTGGAATTTGATATGGTTTTTAAAAATTTTTGTAGGGTAGGGGTTTGGTTCTTGTGGTTGGCTAGGTTGTTGGATACCTTTCTAGTGAAAGCCTAGGTGGTCATTATACCTTGAGTTGAATGTTTTTTGGTATTGGGGATTTTGGATGTTTTGGGCATTGAATTAAATAGGTGGTGCTCCTAGAAGAACATCCTTAATAGATGGAATGGTTGGGCATTTGTATCTTTTGTGGTCACATTTGTCACAAATTGTGCAAATGGGGTCTAAAGTTTGGATTTAATGGATTTTTCTAAGGTCTATCTCCTCAACCATCCTAGTGAGTGCTGCGATTTTAGCCCTAAGGCTTTCCTAGTCACTAATTTTATGAATTATATTAGTTCTTTGTGAATTTTCAGAATAATGTGATGTTCCCCATGTTTGGTTTTATTTAGAAAGGCTTTATAGATACTCATAAGCATCATTTAGGGCTTTGTTTTTGAAGGCCCCATTACACATCATGCCAATGAATAGTCTGTTCCCCAGGCACAACCCTTTATAAAAAACTCTCAATTTTCCAGAATAGAAATATCATGGCGTGGAAACATCTTCAGGGTGTCTTTGGTCCTCTCCCATGTTTCATATAATTAATCTCCCTCTTTTTCAAAAAAGTTTTGGATTCTCTTTTTCAGTGCAATTGTTTTGTGGTGGGGAAAGTATTTTTGTAGAATTATATTTGTAATTGGTCCCAAGAGTTGATGGGTTATGGTATCAAAAGTTTTAGAAAATATTTATCTATATACCTTAAAAAATGAATTAGTCTCATCTTAGATGATTATAGTTAATGTGGGGGACACATGGTTTCTACAATGTCATTGAACTCCTTGACTTGAAGGTAGGGCATCTCGGACTCTATTCCATGGAATGTGGAAAGGTGTTTTAGGAAATGGGGTTTAAAGATATATTTGGAATCTCATAGGGAATTTTGTCTAATGAATGGGGGAATTGGTCCAGCCAGGTATGAGGTAGTCATTCATGGTTTGATCGACTGCATTCCCCAAGTTTGGGGCTTCCACATTTGGATTTCAATTTTGGTTCCCACCAGAGTTTATGAGTTTGTTTCATTGAATAACTTCCATTGAAATGGGAATTTTTTTTTGACTCTGTTGTATTAGGAAGATTAGGATATAATTTATAATTTTCCCTTGGTGTACTTGACCCCCCAACACTAGGAATATCCACTCTAACTAGATGGTTTGACAGGTCACGAGTGTAGGCGGACATGTGCCAAAAGAAAAAAATGAGAAAGGGAAAAGATAAGAGAATTTGTATGAGAATAGAAGAAATTGGGGAGAATAGAATGGGTGTTGAGATGAATTTCTTGGGTCCCTAAAATGGCTGAAAAATTTGGTCTCACCCAAATTTACCCACGTTTTTTGGGTTAAGCGGTCAAATGTAGAGTAGATTGGGTTGTCGATTCCATAGAGACCTAAGAAGAAACCTATAGACACACAAATTATATGGACTGATTTTGGCTATTAAGTGTCCAACATTGGGTTGACTTTTTATAGGTTTAAGAAAACACTACGTGACTGAAGTTAAACAAAATTATGAGAAGGGTGGATTAAAGGTTATTACAAGGGGTGGATGGGATGAAATTCTTTTTTAATGATTTCATTTTTTATATTCAAGATGAGATTATTCAAGAAGATCAAATAAGTTCATCAATTACTGGTTTTATACCAACAGACCGCAATACTAATCACCTATACACTGGTAGGATCAAATTTATGAGCACTCCAAATTAAAGGTTTGTATTATAACTTGAATTATGTGGCATAAAATTCAACAAGGACAAAGAAGTTTTAAAATCATCAAATAAAAATATCAATTAAAAGAAGTCATTAGACATTAATGGGGTGATAAATAATATAAAATACATCCACTATATACTCCCTTAGATAAACCCATGAGTGGGTTATCCCTCCATTGATGTTATGGTTTCAATGGAAATATAAAGTAGACTCCTCAGGGAGGAATTTAAGAAGTAAAAAAAACAATAAAAAGAAAACAATCACTCCACCGTTGTCTGAATAATTTCACAAGTTTTTGTATGAATAAATTCACACAATAAAGAAATGGTATAAATTTTATAATAAGGATAACAAAATAATAAACGATAAGGAATTTTAATTCAAAACTAAGGTTATTCAAATAACTTATAAATGATGTAGAACATTACAAAGGAAAAGTGGTAGTATAACACTACAATGAAAGGAGGCATCAAAGATGATTAAATTCTCAAAAACCACTAACTTAAAATATAATTTTGGGATCCTTGGGTCAAGCCCACATCTTTAAAAGTCTCCCCAATTAATGGTGGTAGGCCAAGGGTGGTTGAAAGTAAGGGAGAGAGGAATTTTCCACCCTTGACCCGAAGTTGCATCCATCTTTTATCCACTAATAGAAGGCTTCTATAGAGCCTTCTATATGGCAGAATTGGAGTAGTAAATATAAGAAAAAAATGGATCTTTGGAGGTCCCCTAATCTTTTTTGATGTTTCATCACAAAAGAGTTTATTGTTCACGAGATATGTGTCCAATGGTGGTCTATTTTTCTAGGCACAGAATCTGGGCCAGAAATTTATCTCCAAATTGGGTCACCAAGAACTCCATTAAAGAATCTGAATTATGTTTGGCCAATAAGGAATGAAATGTTCCCCATGATGTACTCTATCTTTATTTATATTTTTAGAATCATTGGGATTCGATCATGGACTCTACAGTCTCTTTATTGGGATGATGTCCAATTTACTTTACCCAGAACGTGTTTCCATAAAAGATAATTTTGGTGGTCTTCTAATGTGAATCATCAGATACATAAAAAGTATGAATTGTACCTTATAGAACCAGAGACCTGGAAATAAAATATTAAAATAAAATCAAGGAAATTTTTTATTTTAGGAGGTGTTCAAAATTGTAACATGTAAGAGTGCATTCTAAGGGGGGAATTACAATTATAATGTGAAATGACATTCAAAGTGTAAAATTCACTAAAATGGTGCGTATGAATAATAAAGCACGTGAATAATATATATATATATATATTAACAATGAATATTATCCTCATTGAGTGTATAATCACCTAATCAATATTTAAAGGTAACTAATTGAACAGACATTCCATTAAATCAATTACATGTCTATAATAATTGGATATGTAAAAATTAATATCGTAAGGTAAATAACTGAAAACAAAATCCATTATATAAATAAAATGATAATGAAATGAATCTAAAGATAATATCATACTCAAAATCTCATAAATAATAATAATAATTATTAAATTATCAATAACTTAAGTTCTTAATTATTTTATTCTATGATCTCGGGCATCATGATACTTCTATCATCAATACTTTCATAAGTTATTTTAAAAACACTGGTAAAAACTAATCTGATTTTGACAACATATTTGTCTCATGATAACCGTTGACGCATCAAGAAGATACTTATAATCATTCCCCACCTATATATTCATGTCTTAATTAATCCTAATATATCAAATTATTAATTTAACTAATGAATCAATATTCCTTATCATCAAATATATTTTTTTCATAATGATACAGATTTATCTATATTTTATAAGTTAATCAAATTACAGTTATAGTAATAATCATAGGTAAAAATGGTTATTTCTTTTTGAAATAACAATATAAATCATAAAATAATATAGATATTTAATTTTAATTTAATTTATAATTAAAAAGGACCATATAAATGTTATTTTATCAAGAGAAAGTAAACTATAAAAAATTAATGTGAGATTTTACTATAAATTCTTTACCACTATTGTAATATTGAAATTGCAACACCTAGAAGAATAAACATGAAAAAATGTATCACCATGAAAAAATATATTTTAATATTAAATACATCATTATTTTATTATATACCCCAAAATAACTGTAAGAGTTCATATTAACAAAACTTTCTTAATTAAATGGAAATTGAGTCGAAATCCCCTACCAATTGATAATTTTCAATTCAAATATATTTGTATGAAATAATTCAAATTGAAACATAAAATATTATGAGTTATGAATTATTAATGAAATTACATAAAAAATGTGTACTACATACACTATATAAAAGAAATTATATGAACGACATTATTATATGCCTCCATAAAAAGAAATTGATACGATGTCCCTTACCTTACACTTCCTTTTGGATTGAAATGATTTAACCTAAATTATAATGGTTTTAATAATGTTATTTATTTAATTTATAACTATGCACACATTTATAATATCTTTTATGAACCCCATTATAATATTTTACCAACAGTTTACTAATAATATTTCATTATTTTCATCTTCTTGGGTGTTAATTACCTTATTTCCCATTTGTGTTTTGACATTAAAGTTAATGATATTGACAATATTATATAGATACATCTTCTCCATTATTATATTTATAATTTAAATATCATACTGATTAAATGTATAAATATTTTTAATCATTTTGGAAGGTTGGACTTAGAAAAGGAATCACATCGCTTCAAGATGACGATATGTCGTATATACGCTTAAGTGAAGATGTCATTCCCTTCATGAGTAAAAGGGTACGAAAGTGAGTTATACATTAATATTTCATAATAAATATATTTCCATTAATAAAATTTATATTATTTCAAATTTTCCTTATTACTTTCCATAGAAATAGTAATTAAAAACTGAATTGTATCACTTCACGAGATGGTAGACCATCATGTACATGAATGACGTTATCATATTTTAAATGGAATGTAAAGTAAGAAGGTATATGTGATATTATATTTAAATAATTATTAAAATATCATAAATATCATATAAAAGTGTTCAATCCATCATTATATCATTCCTTTAAATCTGTTGATAGAAAATGACTAATATCAATTCGCAAGGCAGTAGTGTGCCATATAGAAGAATAACAGTTTTATTTACCAATTGATGGAATAAGAGATGTGTATAGGCCATGACCTTAACATGATAAAATCAATTTACATTTAATATACTATGAATTTTAAATAATCATAGTTTAATTATATATTATATTGGTTATTGAAGAAACATTATTAAAATGATAGTTTAATAATATCACATCTTTTTCAGATGATCTCCTTATATATGCAAAAGAAGCCCTCCTAATGTGAATTTATGAAAATAAATAGATATAGGATGATTTAAGGGGATTAAATAAGTTATTTAATTATGTTTTTATAAGAAAAAATTTCATTTTAAGTGTTAATTGGGGTGGAGAGTGGGTGACCTTTTATAAGCGGGTGATAGGACACTCATGGAATTTTTTTAAAAAAAATTACACCAGTATTTTTTATAATTTAGAAATTATCCAAAATGAATCATTATATAAAAATATTTTTTAAAATTATTACATATTTATTGAAAATATATTTTTAAAATATCTTAGGGGTTTAAACACTTATCTTATTACCTTATCCCCTGATAAATCAGTTTTTTTCTTAACCGCAGTAATTAATTTTTACCGCTTTTACAATTCATAATGTTAAAAAATTAATTTAAACTAATTAGATAATATATATTATTCATATTTAAAACGTTAAATACATTTTTATGAATTATATTCAATGAATTGGTACTGTACAATTTAAAGTTTTACATGTAGATGTGATGAAAAAGAGGGTTTCAAAAGTGAAAATTCTCATAATTATAGAATGTCTTTGTATCAAAATTGAATATGAAATTGATTCCATTAATATAAATTTTATTTATTGAAATATAATTTAACTAATTAAAGTTTTAATTAATTATAAAATGTAAATTTAATTTGTAAATAAATTAAATGAAAAGGTTATTTTCAATAATAATCATCATTTTTCACAATTTATTAAATGAACTAAAATTTTCAGGAAAATCCCAAAATTTCACAGTTAGATAATTTTTATATTCTGATTTCAAAAAAAATAATTTTATACCATAAAATTTCTAAAGGTTTAAAAATGTAATTTTAAATTATATTTGCAAAGTGTGACAAAACCGCATCTTAGAAAATAGAAAATATTTTCTTTTTATTTTAAATGATTCTTATTCAATTATTAATCAAAATATTACCATTTAATTTATTGTTTTACATATTTATACCATATATGTTTCATTATATATTTCTTATTATTCATACCGACAATATAAATTTATAGGCTATAAATGTCATGTTTATAAAAAAATTTAAATATTATATGACATTTCATTCAAATGAATTTGCATGAATTATAATCTATCTATGTGTTTGATTATATTTAAAAATAAATATATTTTAAATTTTTGGTATGTTACATTATCATATAATCTAAATTTATTGTGTAATATAGGATATCAATGATGATTTTACTCTTTTAAAATCTCAATGGGATGCATTCTTCCCCCTTAAATAAATTAAATCAAAAAATTTAATCTTTATCTCAATAATCAATGGTTTAAATTTTCAAAATATAATTCATGAAATAACACATCGTTAAATGGGATAATAATACATCCTATTTATAAGATATAAATAGATGTTTGAAATTCATTTGGAATAGTTACATAACATGGTTTCCAAATAGGAGAACATGAATGTGAAGTAGTGATATAGATAAGAAAGAAAATAGTAATTCCACAATAATGATGGAGGGTGATAGAGGTCATTAATCACAAGAATTTGAATGATAACAAGAATTTTATGAAACATAAAATCATAAATTTGGGATGAGTTTTGGGATGATTTGATTCATAAAAAATAAATGTGTTGGGAAATTCTTTTATGTTAATATTAACTTCCAATAGTTGTGAAATTAATTTATCATATGGAATGAAAAAATATAAAAACATATTAACATGATATATTTCTATTTCCTAGTCACCATTTCATCTATTGTATGTGCTTAGATCAATTCCCACATCATTTCTTACTCTATGTAATGAATATAAAAAAAAATTTAATGTGAGAAAAAAATTTAATAGATAATTAAAATTGAAATTAATTCCTCTTGTTTCTATAAATTTTACAAAACCAAAATGGTTAGCATAATTTATCTAGTAACACCTAATTTTCAACATAATACTTAAAATATATAGTTAAACTTAATATTCATCTAAAATATGTATTTCAAAATTCAAATTCCAAAATATTTGAAGGAATTCACTAAAAAATATTATATTCCCCAAAAAACATAAAAAATATCTTAATGTCAAATTCCAAACATGTGAATACCTTGATCATTATAATACCTTAATTAAAACATGCATTAATCCAAATATAATTTCACAGGATTTAAAATATATTCCATAAATCAATAAATTTATTAAAAGAAAAAAAGTATTTCAAAACCATAAAACCTCAAAAAAATTTCCTAGACACCTAAAATATCCCATAAAATGTGTAATTTTTATATTAAAATTAAGAACATATTAAGGGTTATCAAAACATTATCATCTATATTAAAATAGGTTCAAATTATCACTGAAACTCCTCTCTTGGTCAATGGTACCAATCAACACATGCTCTAAAATAATTTAAAAAATAGTACTATGGTATAATAATTATAACTTTCATGGTTCTTATATCCTGAATTTCATTGATAACATACCCCATTAATATAATTATTGAATACAATCAAAATAACCTTAAACATTCTTGATTTTCTATGGTAATAACATAAGTTTTACCATGATCCCTTAGCATATTGTGAGGTATATTCCTTTGATTTATGGTAAATTCAATTGAACAGTTTTCCATCTACTTATAATTTAATCATTAATTATTGGAAATTTATATCCAACCCTTGATATTATCTGCATGGTTCCGATTATTACCCTAATTTTACCAAATATACATTTCATTCAAGAATGTACCATGGTGTTTCCTTCCACAATTATCACATGTGGGAATCCCCGTCTTTAACTTCTTCAACTTTTCCATTTTTTATCTTCTTAACTCTTATTCTATTATTTCCATTCGAAGCCATAATTTTTAGACCAATTTTTATCCATTTTGATATAACATTATAATATTTACTCATACTATTTTTATGATTAGGAGACTAGCTCCCTCCAAATTTTTTGATTAATCACATTGATTAAATGACCATTTATAATCTTTGGATAAAATTCATTGATACGGTTTTGATTTAATTAAAATAATAACCATTTCAAAGTAATATAATACACTAGATTAGATCATTAAATTATGTATCATAATGTATGATCTCAAAACTAGTGAAATACCTTACTTGAATTGAATAATATATACATGGTCAATCTTATAATCAGAAACATGGTTTCTATGGAAATATTTCCAAATAATGAAATAATATCAAATACTTCATTATGGGTTTTATTGGAAATATGAATTATCTGAAGAAAACACCTTAGGAGTGTAAAATTATGTGTGCATCAATGCCCATTATTGTGTACCAGGTAATGCATATGTCACGATCAGCATGACTTTTCCATATTTGTTACCCCTAAGTATATCTATTTGTGAAATAAATCCACTTGTAGTATCCAGATAGGTTTGTATGGCTTGTAAAAATAAATAATCTATTTATAATCAATTTATTTTTGTTTTTCTTTTATAGTTATCCTTAATTTATGTTCCCCAATTTATGTTTTCTTAAATAAAGTTCCATAATTTTCAACTAAAAATTATTTAATACCAACTATAATGACCCTATAACTAGTAACCTAGAGCTCTTCAATAAATTAATATATTCGGATAGATAAAAGGGATTGAATCACAAATGACCAATCAGATTAGAATATTTTGGGAACAATATACAAACATGATGCACATTTTTTCTTTGAGAAAAAAAAATTAACATAATACTTACAAAAATAATATGATCGGCATCAAAGAAACTCATTCAAATATTTAATCAACATAGCTTGGGGAATGTAAAGAAAATAAATATGAGTTAAAATTCGTAGTAATGGTAAAAAAAGTGGAGGCTATCCTGAATGAATAAATAATAATAAATAAGTGAAGGTAAATAAATAAATAAATAAATTTAATAACTAACATGTCTATCATAATTAGATAAGTCATTATCGATATGTCTTAGAAAAAAAGTGAAAACACAAACAATTTAATCAATAAAATATAAAAATAATTCATCCTGAGAAAATATCATTTAAAAAATATCATGGATAATAATAATTAATTAATTCACAATGAAGGATATTTTTTTATTATTTTTCCTCATGATCTTATACATCAATATACCTCTACTATCGAGACCCTTCATCATTATGTTTAAAACTACTGGGTAAATGACCATATGATTAGGCCACCTGAATTGTATCATGAGACCAATCCATGAATATAAGAGAGACCAATAACTAGGAACCAACTGTAACATGATAAAAAAACCATTCCACACAATTCAAATAATATATTTTATTCATGAACCAATATGCCTTATCATAAAATATCTCTATTCACCAAGCATACACAATTTTAAATATTTCCTCAATTAATCAAAAAACATTCAAAGTAAATAATATATGTTAAAATGATATATTTTTTAGTAAATAATAATATACATCCAGTAGTATGTGTATTTTTTAATATAAATTTATTTTCCAATTAAAAATGACCCAAGAAAGTTATTGTTTAAGGAGAATGTAAACAATTAAAAAATAAAGTGGGAATCTATAGTAAATTCATTACCTATTTGGTAAAATTTAATTTGTATCCAATTTAATAATAAAAAAGAAAAAAAAATTATAAAAAATAATAAATATATATTCATGTTGAAAATGTAAATTATTTATTATATAAATCACATAAAATTGAATAGATGAATATTAATAAATTTTTGCCAATGAAATAGAAACTAAGATAAAATCTCATACTATATATTAATTTTCAACTCAAATACCATTAGATTAAATTATTACAAATGAAAAATAAAATACCCTAATGTATTATTTATTCATTATATTACATGAAAATGGGGTGGTATATACAGCATATAAATGAAATTAGGATTATAACACTGTGATATGCCTTAATGAAGGGAAATCGAGACAAAATCCCTTACCTCAATGTTAAATTTGGTTAAAATGAATTAACACCATATATAATGGTTTTAATATTTTTATATGTTTATAAATTAACCATATTCATATTTATAATATCATATATGACCCCCTTATAACATTTTACCAGACATTTTTTTATAATATTTTATTATTTTTATTATTTCATGTTTTAATTACCTTATTTTATCATGCCTCTATTGTCAATAATATTCCATTTCATGTGGATATTATTTAGTTATATAATATATATAATGATATTAATTTTATAAATATCATATTTACAATAATATATAATTTTATAATCATTCTTGAAGGCTAGACATTGAAAATGAATCACATAGCTTAATGGAGAGAAATTATATTCTTTCAAACAGACTGGAAATTAAAAAAGGTATATTTCATATTAAAATTATATTAGTATAATAACATGATAAGTATCATATTAATGTGTTAAATCCATCATTATATCCAATCTTGAAAGGCTGTGATGGAAAACGAATTACATCTATTCATGAGGTGGTAGTCTGTTGTACACATGATCAATACTTTGGTTTCAAATTTATGTAATATGATATATATATATGTAATTACCTTAAAATATTAACAAATAAATATATTAATCATACTAAATAGATTATAAAATTATGGATTAATAATATTTTGTGGTGGTAGAAGAAATAAAAATTAAATTCTCGTTTAAGAATGTTAACTTTTATTCAGACTGCCTACGTAAGTATACACCAAAAGGATAACAAGGACTAATTTATGATAAAACCAAGGACTCTAGGAGGTTATAAAAGTAATAATTAAGTTATTTTTTTCTGGTTTTATCTAATCCAAATGGTTCTGTTATTGTGAATAGGGGATTAGATGGGAGGCTTATATAAGTGTGTAAGAGGACACACATTGATTTATGGAAAAGAATAAATTTCCACCACATTTTAATTAAGTAAAAAGACACAAATATTGGTTAATATCGACCCATACTGGTTCGAAGTTTGATATATAACTAAACAATTGGTATTTTATGAGTTAGTAGGTTGTATTTACCCCTTATCTTATTTTTTAACCCCCGATGAATCAATTTTTACCTTAACTGTGGAAATTAATTTTAATACATTAACTATTCATAATTTTTAATAATTATGTTTATTTATTAGATAATATAAATTATTATAATTTAAATATATTAAATCCATTTTTAAAAATTCAATCCACATATGTGGTGTAATCCAATATAATATCATACCCATATATACGATAAAAAAATTAGGTTTCTAAAGAGAGAATTATCATAAGTATAGATGGTTTTATTATCAAAATTCAATACCAAATTTATTATACTTAACTAAGTTATATATATTATAATATAATTTTTATAATTTTACTTCAAAATAAAATTAAAATATTATTTTACTTTGCAAATAATTTAAAGGTAAAATCAATTTTAAATAAAAAAAAGATGTCTTCACTATTCATGCTTAGGTGATAACTTTAAAATAAATAAAAAAAATTCACTATAATATATATTTTATATATTGATTTAATTTTTTTCATTATAAAAAATAACAATACTATATTTTTAAAACAAATATTAAATTTAATTGTGAAAAGTGACACTAAACCAAATTTTAGAAAAATACTGTTTAAAAATAATTTCTTTTCCATAAAAATGATTCTTATTTTATTTCTAATAAATATATATCAATTTATTTTATTTTATACAATTTTAACCCATATAATTTTAATAAATTAGATATTTTTATTTATCGTCATTGTTTTAATATAAATTTTGTAATTTTCATGTTTATTGAATAATATTTTAATATAGTATCACATTTTTCTCAAACCCATTGTTTCATGAATTAAAAGATATCATAGAGAATGAATTTATTTAAAATCTAATATATTTTATATTATAGAGTTCTGACATTATCTTATAACTTGTTGGTTTTGTGTCATATAGGCCATCGAATAAGATGTTCCTCTTTTAGATTCTTTGGGTGTTACTCAATGGGTTTGTGTTTAAACCCAAAATTATACTCCAATGTGAAATAATGTTTATGTCATATTTATTTTGGGTGAAATTCTTCAATGATTTTATTTTAGTATTACTATGTATTTGTAATTTATCACTAATATTGTAAATGTAGTAGTTGAATTTTATGGTCGGTTGGGTGGATGTGGTGTGGTTGTACGTGCGATAGTGATGGATGGGTTATTTTCTAGTTATTTTAATAGTGGTATGACTTGTTGTGTATGGAAGAATTGGTTTTGTATTATTTATTGTAGATGTTGATATGTGTTCAGTGGTGGTTTGTGAGGTGAGGTTTTTTCTATTTATAGGGCAGTGTCGTGGTTGCATAGTGTTAAGGAATATTGATGGGAATAAATGAAAATGAGTATATATAAGGGTTTGTAATTGTTAATGATATTATGATAAATGAAAAATGGTAAGAGTTGGGATGGTCTTGGTCAGTTAATGTTAAAGGATGGATTAAATATATAACAATTATTAACAAGTGGCATGAAACAAGAATTGTTTTAAAGAATGATTTCATATTAAATATGGCTAATAGAATGAAATATCGATAGTGATAAGTAATCTAGAATTTAACTATGATAAATGAAATGGGATTTTGGTGAAGGTTCTTATGGCTATTTTATGTTATATATTGGGGTTGGATTGAGGCATAATTATTTTCGTAGTTGTTTGTGAGTTTTTTTGATGTATTGAGTGACTGATTTGGGTGGTGTAGTTATGGGTTGGTGTAAAAACAATTTTGGGCATGTGTGTGACTATATAAAAATTATATTTTCCTTTTAATTAACATGCAGAACCTCCCGATCTGGGAAACCTCGCTGACACCCACAATAGTAAATGAGTTCAGGGTGCTTCCCACAATATCTAGGTTATAGAGGGAATAAATGGTTGACCATTACCTCTGTAATTCTCTCACTTAAGATATAGTATTGGTTTTGATTACACATAATAGTTATATATATATTGGAATTAATGGGTTCATGTTTTGGTGTATATATTTTATTAGATTGATTATGTTCTTTCGATGGGGATAGATGGTCGGAGCCATAGAAGGTATGGGGAGGGTATGATGTTGATGTCCCTTAGGTTCATGACACCCTACTATGATAATATTTTCATATGAAATGTTATGTGGGTATAGTTTATGGTATATGGATGTGATGAGTGGATATATGGATGTGTGGATATGTGGATGTGTGGATATGTGGTTACATAGTTATATGAAATTGGATTTCAAACGAAGACATGTGTTGTTGGAGTGGTAGAGAGACCAAATCAGTGGAGGTGGGATTATAAAATACATTATGAATAGCCAAGAAAAAATTAATGATAAGTTATTAATCATTTATCCACCCTTAAATATAATAAATAGGAGGTATTATTTTAAACTTATATGAATCCAATATTATGGAGAAATATTAATACCCTCTAATTAAACTCGTTAAACTTTTTGTTTTGAAGTGATTAAATTTCAAATTTTCATAGATGAAACTATTTTAAATAATTTTACAATCACTTATCTTGGGAGTGAATATTTTAAAGAAATTTTACTATATATATTTGTTTCTTTCATTTCATACAAAAATTTTGTTTTCATAATTGTTTGGGAATCTATAATTATCCTAGCCTGTAAAAAATGTTACATATGAGAAATTTTTAAAAATCATCAACACTTATTCAACCTCCCTCCTTAGTGTTATATCAAATATTTCACAATAACCACATATTCTAACATGTTTCAATATAATTTAAGGGTTTTAATAAAAAATTCATTATATGTATATTTTTAATTTTATTTGATATGAAATCATTCTCAACTGAATTTGGTTTATCCATAGGAAATAGTTCACAAACTCCGGAAATCAGGGAGTGTTCTATAGAATATGTCTATTTTTAGTATATAGATTGGATCAACTATATAGGTTGGGGAATTTTGGTGTTATTATTTTAAAATAAAGGAATGGGAGTTACAAGGAAACTTTAATTTATTATAACATTATTTAAACTTTTTATTAAAATTCCACCCCCGGTGATTTTGAATTTTTTTTCTTATTTCATTATACTATATTTTATATATGTATGATTCCTATAAAAACAATAAAAATGATATAATATAATTATTTAATCATGTTAATAAAAATACACTAAATAATGACATTAAAATAATAAAAAATACTAAGAATATTAAAATCCATTTGTATATATCATAATGATTGGATCTATAAAGGATGCAATGTTACCATTTGATCAATTAAACAATCATAAATAATATTAATAAAAAATTTGGGTCTTTTTTGAAATAAAAATTCACTAGATGGAAACCTTGACATTATTGATGCCGGTTTTGACACCCCGAACCCATTTTATGTGTAATAATAATATTGTATGGTTTTACTTCGATTAATTTCCATACTATCCTAAACAGTACTTGAAAAATAAACACAAGAATTTTTTATTAAATTAATCATTAAAAACAATTACATTACAAAAAGTCCGAAAGTGTCCTTCTAACCTATAATTACTACTAAAAGTCCTTTGAAAAACATATGGAGACCACCAAAAACAAGACCTAGAAAATAGTAGATGTCCTTCGAGTCAGGCACTACCAAGAAAATTATGGGAAGAGCTATGGAGACCAAATTGACTATTAAAGGTATGATGAGCACCATCTTCACTAAGTATTTTTGAAGTTGGAACACCCTAGTCAATTTTTAATAGTACTTAATTCTAATTTGACCATTTCCTCTATTATGTGACTATTGAATATCTAATGTATATAAGACCTTATAGCCATTGGGTATTCTAGTCATTTTATTAAAAGTATTTAAATATATTGTGATTACCATGTGTTAAAATAAAAATTAAAGTTATTTATTTAAACATGTTTGTAATAAAATCTTCTTTAAAATTTTGAGAAGATAATGTTTTAAATTTAAAATGGATTTTAAATCATAACCCTTGTGTTTTAATGAATATAACAATAGAAATACACATTTGTTACATATTTCTTTTTTGTACAAAAAAATATGTTTTTACATTGGGAAAATGAAATGTTAGAGTATTGTCGTTGTTAGTATTCTATCTATACTTAGTGAAATATGTATTAAAGTATTTAAAAAGTTTTAAAAAGTTACCTTTAAATTACTTTATCCTTGGATGATTAAAAATGGTTTTAATTAAAAATACGTTTTGGATTTTAAAGATATAATACTAATAGGGGATTTCATTTATGTCATATTAAAATTTGACTTTAGATTTTGAAGTATGATGTTTATAAAACTCAAATGTTTAGGAATATAATGTAAATAATTGTTTTTAGGGTTTTGAATAGCCATAAGAATAAATTTATGTCCATTGGTTTTTAATAATCTTTATATATAATTGTGTCATTATGTCTTGTAGAAGTGAATTCTTAAATTATTTAAAAAATCACCCTAGGGAAACACTTTCCAACTAGGGGAGGAAACTTGCACCTCTCATAAGAGAGTGGGAAGGTCGAGCCTTAGCTCCCCATCCAGATAATGGTACCCATGTGTGGGAATGAGCACCCGTGTTGGCATGCCTATGTATGTGAGAACCACTCAAGGAGCACACATAAGTCTTTAGAGGTGCTGGACCACTATGTGGGGCGGCACAATAATAGGGGTGGGTGCAGAAGTGAACCCACAAGAACTAGTATGGGGTGGTACCGGGGAGGGGTTAGATGAATTTCTAAGTGAAGGCCCAGAGATATAGACTTTTAAGTCTAGTCTTGAAGCCCTTCCATTTCTATGGGGGAAGAATATTTTCTGCGAAAATAAAATCTGGAACTTCTGATCTCACCGAACATGATCTAGACTGGCCGATCGGTTCAGCCTTCCATTCCCCACCTCTGCAACTTTTCCTCCACATTTTCCTATGGGACACAGTTTAGTCTCGACCAATATTTCTATTTTAGATCCCGCATTCCACCATAGTCGTCCAATCGAGTAAAGATTTAATCTCAACCATTCATCATTTTTTAAAACTGTAGACGATTCTCAGCTACTGGATCAAATCATGGCTAATCCTAGTATTACATTCTTCTACTCATTTACTTCCTTAAGACTTCTTCTTTATCCTCCTACTCTGCACCATGGAATCCACTACCAAACCCTATTCTACAACTTAACCTCTCCCATGAAACCACCTATCACCTTTCGTGGCCCCTTCTAATTTGGCCATTGCCTCCTTTATGTGACTGTTGAATCTATAATGTCTAAAAGACCTTAAATCCATTTGATATTATAGTTATTTTATTTTAAGTATTTAAGTATATTGTGATTTACAAGTGTTTAAATAAAAATTCAAGTTATATCTTTAAACTTGTTTGTAATTAAATATTCTTTAAATTTTGAAAGGTTAATGTTTTAATTTTAAAATGGATTTTGAATCTTAACCCTTGTGTGTTAATGAATATAAAAATATAAGTACACATTTGTTATATATTGGTTTTTTGTACAAGAAAATATGTTTTTACCTTGGGAAAATGAAATGGAAGAGTATTGTTGTTGTTAGTATTCTATCTATAGATAGTGAATTTTGTATTTAAGTATTTAAAATGTTTTAAAAAGTACCCTTTAAATGATTTTATCCTTGGATGAATAAAAAAAGGTTTTAATTAAAAATAAATTTTGGATTTTAAACATATAATTCTAGTATGGGATTTATTTTATGTCATATTAAAATTTGATTTTAGATTTTGAAGTACAATGTTCATAAAACTCAAATGTTTAGAAAACTAATGTAAATAATTGTTTTTAATGTTTTTAATAACCACAAGAATAATTTTTTTCCCACTGGTTTTTAAGAATCTTTATATATAATTGTTTCATTATGTTTTATAGAAGTGAATTCTTACATTATTTAAAAAATTACCCAAGGGAAACAATTTCCAACCAAGGGAGGCAACTCACACCCCTCACAAGGGAGTAGGGCGGTCGAGCCTTAGCTCTCCATATAGATAAAGGTTCCCACGTGAGGGAATGAGATCCTGTGTGGGAATGCCTATATGTGTGAGAAACAATCAAGGCACACACATAAGTCTTTCGAGGTGCTACACTACTATGTGGGGTGGCACAACGACAGGGGTGGGAGCAGAAAAGCACCCACAAGAACTTGTATGGGGTGGTACCGGGGAGGGGGGAGATGGATTTATGAGTGAAGTCCCAGAGATATAGGCTTTTAGGATAGTCCTGAAGCTCTTCCATTTCGATATGGGAAGAAATTTTTTTGCGAAAATAAAATCTGGACCATCCGATCTCACTGGAAAGTATCTAGACTGGCTGATCGGTTCAGTTTTCGATTCCCCACCTCCAAAACTTTACCTCCACATTTTCCTAAGTCATCCAATTGGGACATAGTTTTGTCTCAACCACTCTTTTGGTTTTAGATCCAACATTCCACCATAGTTTTCCGATCGAGTAAGGATTAAATCTCGACAATTCATCCATTTTTAAAACTTCGTACGCTTCTCAACTGCTGGATCAAATCATGGCTAATCCTAGTCGCCCATCCTTCTACTCATTTTCTTCCTCATGACTTCTTCTTCATCCTCTTTCTCAACACCATGGAATCTACTACCAAACCCTATTCTACAACTTAACCTCTCCCATGAAACCTCCTATCACCTTTTGCGGCTCCTTCGTCTTCTTTTTTCCATAGAGTTGACACTCGATTCCTTTTATTAAAAAAAATCACAACCCCATTGATCCTATATAAATCTCCATTTATATATATATATATAGTTATTTACTTTATCAAAAGACCAACCCACCCATGATTTCCGTGTTTATTATGGTTGTTTACTTCTTCCTAAGTCTTCTCCGGAAGTCATTCTTTATCATTTTGGGTTAATCCCTCGGTTTCATAAAATATATATATATAGTTTATGTTTATATATTTTATATAAACCTATTTCCCACCCATAACCCCTTAGGTTTCTTCTCCTTCCAGCACATCCATCAACCTCTAGTTGACTCTTTCTTCATCTTCAAACAAGTTGAGGGACTTAGGTTTTTTCTAGCTTTTATTTTCATGGTTTACATATATATATATACGGTTTTTTTTAAATCCAACAAAATTTCTAGGATGATCTTCTAAAAAGAAATTATTGGTTTTAAAGAATGTTCTTGTCATGAAAATCATGAAAGGGTTTTATGTTTTTACCTAAAATTAGTTTCACCATATATATACAAATATGTATATATATGTTCTTAGTAAAACCATACCCGTTTATTTTATTTAAGGAAGAAGAAGCCCTTCTTTGATAGTATTCTTAATGAATGTGAAATGTGATAGGGTTCATTGTGTTTTATATTGATGAAATTATAAATATGTATGTATTCTTCCATATATATATATATAGGTATTCATTTATGAAACAATCCCTCAGTTTTAAATTATGATTTTTAAATATTGAAATGTGGTTTAAAATATGTTTTTATTATACGTGAATTATGTATTGGACTCTTAATTTTTTATGAAGAACTCTTATGTTGATACAGATATATATATATATATATATATATATATATATATATATATATAATTATATATTCTTTTATCCTGATATTAATATGGGTACTCAAAGGGTTATAAAAATATATATCAAGTGTTTTAAAGTGTGAAAGATTTTCATTGATGAATTGGGAAATTGTTTTAGTAATACATTTCCTTTATATTAAATTTTTTTATATAGGGATTAAAAACTTATTTTACTGAGTTTAAATGGTGTTGGGTATGTTAATAAGCTTTGCGGTTGATTTTTATGATTTTTAATTTATAACTTTCGCTTAAATAGTTGGAAGTACCCTTATGTTATGTTTATAATTAAACATGCAAGTAATGGGTGTTTAGGAAATTATCCTTTCAGTACCTCACATGAAATATTTTGTTTATGTTTAAATAGATTATGTTTTCAATCCATTATGAATTATCATTTTGCATGTTTTTTCATATTTACGTTCATTTATCATCTCCATGATTTGAGAATGTAATGTCTACCATGATGTCATAAACATGTACTCTTATGTTTTAAATTTTAACCTTAATAGAGAATGCGTTTTTTTAAAAGTATCATTTTTTTAAATCAAAACACTGTTATTTATTTATCACTTATTTATAAATTTAATTATTCAATATGGTTATGGACACTAAGAATAAGATAAATAACTTTATTATTCAAGGACGTATAGGACACATTGAATAAGAGGCAGAATTTAGGAAAACAAAGTGGCATGGGAAACTTTGTTTTAAAGATATTTTGAAATATGAAGAATGTATTGGAATCATTGTATAATGGGTTATGGACCAATTAATGAATGCCCTATGGGTTAGGGACCAATTAATGAATGTCCCACGATGCATCGATGGTTCTCATGAGACAAATCAGGTCATGCCATGAGGCCTTAACGTAGTCTAGCATTATACATTCCCTCATTATGATTATAGTACTTAATTGACAATGTGTGTATTCTACTAGAGAATATGATTTTTTAAGAGCCTGTAAATATGAGTATTAGAATAAGTAATGCACATGGTATGATGTTTATTCAACACCCATCTTCTGAACCTTAATACCAAAAATGGTAGTTAACCAGTTATTTTATGATGTTCATTTTATGTGATAAATTAATTGTGACTTTATTAATGCACCAATTTGATAGTGTACTTTTTCCATGTACCTGAACCCTTGAAAGGTTCACATAGAATTGATTAAATAACTCTTGAATAATATTATACACATCATGCATTTTGTATAAGCATGCTTATGATTGGAACATCTGTTATTTTATCCCTGTTAATGTTCTATAATATGTTCACTATAAACTCTTAGAAATTTTCTTGTTATACTTCATATATTTTAGTTTTATTTTAGAAAATGTTTTAGGAATATTTTTAATGGGAATGTTTTTAAAATGTTTTATTTAAAATATTATATTTTAAAACCCCCTTCACTTGGCATTCGTATGCTCACCCGATGCTTTCAATTCATTTTTTTCAGCATTAGTAGATTTGATTTTCACTGTAGTGTCTTCTTTTTGGAGTCTTTTCTCATTCGGTTTTAAAGGATTGTAATATTTTAATTCAGGTTTCCAAAACCTAAACAGAAAATATCCTCTGTATGAAACATGATGTGTAATTCATTTGAATTTATTTTGATAAAATATTACACACCATTTATTATTAACGCACTAGATTCGGGGCTTCTGGGGTTAGGGCATGAAAGTTGGTATCAGATGTTGATTTAGACATTAATATAAAATTATAACAACCTTAAAAACATGATTATGTGTTACTATGTTGAATTCTTCATAAAATTTTCTGATGGTAGACGAAACAAGCCTTCTGTCTCTTCCAACCAAAATATTAGACACTATAGTTATCATGTTAGGTTTATAAGGCTACGAGACTTTAGAAAACCATCTTATGATATGTAAACATCTCTACTATGTATCAAAATCTACTTGTGTACTTAAACTCCCCTAAGGATCATGCTTTGATTATTTATTTATGATGCATTTTTAATTTCCATTCTATACATGTAAGGGAAAGTTATTTAAGGGTTTGGTTAAGTGAATTACCCTATCCAATAATATTTCTTCCCTAGAAGACTTCTGTAGAGACCCAAGCATGACATACATGGAAATTACATTACATTTGCAGAATACTTAATACATAACAAAAGCAGACACCCAAGGACTGTAATATTTTACTGTCTTTGGAAACTTGAAACAAAATCTTCTAATCATGGTGAATGATCTTCAACATCTCCCATAAATATCTTCCAATTTTGTTTACTTATCTAAACCATTTATTTATATCCTGGGGAATAGAATACTTAAAAAGGGTGAGCTCAAATTCTAAGTAAGGGTAACCATGGAGAAAATAAAACAAACCACATAAATTTGAACTTGGAAACATGCACATAATGTTTAAACATCAAAATATTGAGTCGTAAAATAAATCTTGGTAGTACATAAGGAATAGATAATAAAGAAACATTAATCAGGATAAAATATCATGGGAATAAAACATAGAATAGTGACAAACCATTAATCACATGATATGATTTCCATATTAGATAAGGAATTTCTTCCAAGACCATCATAGTGGACAATGTCCATTACTGAACTGGGTTTACTTGTCATTCTAGCCCTATATTACTAAACCAAATTTACTTTCCATTCCATCCATGTCTATATCATAAGATATAAATCTTTACCCAATGCATTTGAGTGAGATATAGGTCTCACCAATCTCACAAATCATTCTTACATGTGCCCTAAAATAAACAGAAATCATTCATCATAACCCAAAGAAAAAAATGGGTTTCATAAGCATCATCCCATCATAACATAATCCATATAAAAAAATGGATATCAGTTCATCATAAGAAAAATAAAACCATGTAAATATCAGATACATTATACTTGAAACATAAACATACAAAATATTGTCATCTTAGATGGAAAATAGTTTTGATAAAACACTTGAAATGAATTCTTGAGGAAAATATCATTTGTTCTTAAAAATCATTTTCTTTTCAAAAAATGCCACACATTTTTAAAAGAATTTAATTTTGTGGAAAATAATCCTGAAATATAGTAGAGGAAGATTCATGAAAATAAGGCATTATTAAATTGTAAAAATCCATTCATGCCCTATAAGTTTAAAAAAAATTCTCCTCATAATGTTTTCGGAAATTTAAAAAAAGCGCATTGTATGGTAAACAAAAGAATGATTCATTCCATTCATCATAGTAAAAGTAAAAAAGGGTTAAAATGACTTTAAAAAAATATGTAAGAACAGTAAACATTTTATGAAAACATTTTTTGAAAAAATGGTCATTGATGATAAATATAACCCCCGTAAATACTTACGAATAAACAATCTCGGTTAAGAACAAGATTAGAACAATTATCCATTACCTCATGTCCAATTTATTCTATATGTGTCCGAGACTACTTTATAGTGGATTTAAACATATTATTAACTTGTAATAGAACCATAATAGTATTTATGATATCATATATGATTCACTTACGACTTTATATTACCCGTTCATTTGTTAATTCCATGTTAAAGCATCGTTTTGTGTAAAATCGTTTCATTTATTGCATGTGTTTTGACTTGTAATTATTCATATGATAACTTAGATCATGACTACTTACTTGAATACTGTGAAACATGATTTATATATATTCAGAATATAATAGATTGATAAATGGAATGAAATACACCGTTCATGGAGACGGTAGGCCGTACGTACGCATGAACACTGTTTTCCATTCCTTATTGACTTGAATGTGAGTAAGTAGATGACATATATATATACACATAAATTTATTAGCACTATTATGTCATATATATCATTATTATTCATTACATGTACTTTATAATCATTCTTGAATGGTGAACATGGAGAATGAATCTCATCGCATCGCGGAGACGGTAATCGGTACGTACGCATGAGCGATGATGTCATTTCTATAATTATGGAATGGTATTGGAGTGGATGATAGAATATAAAAGAATTAGTATAATTTTATAATAATCATATATAGTTATTCTCTACACCATTATACCCATCCATGTAAGGTGGTGGTGGAAAACAGAATACACAATGGCCTAAAGATGGTATTCCATACGTACGCACGCACAATGATTTCATTTTCCATAGGATGGATAGAAGGTGAAATAGGGTTATTTCATATTTATAAAAAAACATCGGTATATTATTGATACTGATGTTATTAATTTATAATGAAACAAATAAAAAAGAAGAATTAGAAGATGAAATAAATTTTAAAGAATCAGTAAAGGATATTGCGTCTTCTTTGACGCGCCTCTTATAAACCTCCTCTTAGGACACTAAAGTTGGTCATTGAAGAATACCAGGACCTCTAGTATATTTCTATGGAAGTGGATATGATAAATGGATAGGGTTCGGCGGATCTTGAAGGCTCAAAATGTTGTGAAGAGGAGAGGGAGGAGGAGACCTTTTATAAGAGAAGAGAGGGGAACTTTTGGAAACATCAAAAATATTAAATAATAATAAAATCCAATCCCACATAAAAACTTCCAAAGTGACTCAAATTTGGATATTAGGTAAGATAGTGTTGTAATATCATCATCTAATCAAATTTAGAAATGTTTTTATTGTATTTTAAACCTTATCAGTTTGATTTTTCCTTATTTAATCTATTTTAATTTATTTTTGGTAATAATATTCTAAATTTTAAATGGTTATAAATACTTACTTACGTGTTGTGAATTGTCTGTAGTTACATAAATTATTACATTTTAGACCATATAACTTTCAATTTGTAATTTTTAATTTTTTTGTGATTTTTAAACAATTTAATAATATGTTATTTTTATAAAATATCAATAGTCTCAATTTTGACACAATTCAATTATTTGAATTTAAATTAAATCCATACAGAATATATATTCGAACAAAAATATTTAATAGATTCCTAACTCGTCATATTCTTCTAAAAGATTCTTGAAGAACATCAATTTGATCATATAACATTTAGTTTAATATTTTTAAAACCATTTATTTGATATTTCCCTTAATAAAATAATTACAACAATATTTTTGGATAATTTTTTAATATACATATTTGTTTAATAAAAATTAAAAATAAAATACTATGAAGAAGATAAATATAATATCTTTTATAATAATACTTTTACTCGAATTTATTATCTAAAAATCACAACATTTAAATTGTTATATTTATAAAATTATGATGGTGAAAAATTTGACATCATTTAATATAAAATAATATAAGTGCCATAATCTGTTTTATAAGGCTCCAAATTGTCAAATATTCGACCATTGTATTATTATGTATTAAATGTACATGAAAAATAATTTTTGGTCAGGTTTTTGTGCCTTTAATGGTAACTATTAGTTTCATAAAAACTATATTATTAATTTTTCACTAAATAAAAAAAATTTTCCATCACTATTGTGTTACCATTAATTATACTTATTTAATACCTAAAAATTCTAAATAAATTAACATGATGTAGATAATTTTAATAGATTTATGGTGACTATTTATTTTCAAAGTTTTATGAAGGTTAACACTAAATTAAAATTATTACACTTATAAGATATAAGAGAGTGACATGTTGTCACCTTCTTTGGTTTTAATAATAATTACATTCGTTTCATGGTAAAAAGTCCTTGAACTGAATCTATTATGACCCTTAGGTTATATGGCCCGACATTTATTCATCCAATATAATTTTTTCAGGTTTTAGGGTAATTTTATAATCTTATTTTTACACTGAATTACCCTATTTACCTTTAACTGTATTAAATAAAATTTACCTTAGTTACTATTCATAATATTTAAAAATAAAAAGTAGCATGTTAGCATAATTTGGACCTACTTATTCCAAATATTAAATCCATTTATCCAAATTAAATACATATAAGTTGCAGTATTTAATTTAAAATTAATCCCACTGTTGAAAAAACGGGTTTTAAATGTTAAAACATTGCAAAATATTGAAATATTTTTACCTATGAATTAAATATAAAATTAATGATAATGAATTGAATTATATTAAATGGTAATAATATATTCTATTTATACTTTAAAACCATTCAATAATATTTTTTAACCATATAAATTATTTTGATGAAAAAAGTTGTTTTCAGTTAAAATCTAGCGTATTTTTACTATTCATCAAAATAAGAAAATTATCAGAAAAATATGAAAAATTTATCCAAAGTAAATTTTTATATCCTGATTCCAAGGAATAAGTTTCATTTGTCAAATTGAACTTATAAACTTTTCAAAAACTTGATTTTAAGTGGGTGTGTCATCCAAAGGTGGAAAAACTACATTTTTTTAAAAATACTTATTTTACAAGAAAAAATTTATTTCGTTCTCATACCATGTTCTAGAATATGTGTAAAATGAATTATTATGTAATAAAATTAAAATTTTAGTTAATACTATTCATAACATCTAGTTCATAATAATATATCATTGTTTAGTGAAACTTGGTATTGCGTACAACACATGCTATTGAGGAAGGTCACTCTTGCATGCAACACAAGCCATGAACAGTGTCTGTTTATTCTAAAGATAATACAGTGTTGCATATAGAACAATATAATATTTGTGTAGTGTACAACACAAGACATCAAAGAAATTAAAAAGAATATTTCTCACAAAATCTCAGGGTGTTATATTCTACCCCCCTTAAAATGAATTTTACCCTCGAAATTCGTTAGGGTAATAAATTGTTTACGAATTGAATGTTTTATTCATAGAAGCCCACATCGTAAAAAATAATACAAAAAATTAATTTTAAAAAGATAATTTAGAAACATAATGATCACCCAATGTAACTCAGCACTGAGTTTCCATATAGGAGAACATAGGTGAAAACATGGATATGGAAGAGAAATATAACCATCATGTTCTGACGAAGAGTGGTAGAGTACATGGCTCTGAAAAATCCAATAATCAAAAATTCATAAATTTTTGATGATCTAAGGTAACATATGATTCATCAAATATGAGGGTAATAGGATAACATTTTTGGTTTTCAAGATCATTTCCCTAAAGTTGATGAATTTTTGCAGAAGGATAAATACTTACATGATTTCAGTGTAAAATCACCATTGGTTATTCCATGAACAATTTCCACTTCATCTCTTATTTAAATAAATGAATTTTAATTTTTCATTTTTGAAGTATTAGAAGATCATGTGATCGAATGATAGGTTATTCCATCTGTCTCTATAACCGAAAAGGATAGCATAAGATATTAAATATACATAAGCCAGTCTGTGGTGAGTTTAGTCGTATATGGTTCCAAAAATGGACTTATACTTCATCTATCATATTGTTTAATAAAATAAAACTTGTTTCTACTAACTAGGGAATTCCTGTAGGCCATTGGTAGGCGATAAAGGCCTGCCCCACTTTGGTTGTGGGTTCGATTCCTGCAACCTTGTCCGATGCGACGGGTTGTCGCTCGTCCTGCAGGTTGTCCTTTTTCTAAAACTATACTATTATAATATTCCAACTAAAATATATAAAAAGTTATAGCCTAAAAAAATACTATATGATGTATAACCTAATCCATTCTAATATTTAGGCTTATCCAAAATACTTCTGTCCAAGCTCATAGTATAAAGAAAATGATTACTAGAATGGTTATCTACCAAGAATGTGAATACAAGCATTTATCCCCCATATACCATAAGATATATCTTGTTTGTAAAATTACAAAAATGTGAATAACTTAATCATTTATTATCTTGAAACATAAATTACCATATTAAATTAGTGAAAAAAGGAATGATGTTAGACATTAACTCTTTCTGCATACCAAAATCCCAAAATTTCTATATATTCAAACCATGATGTCACTTAGTCCTTATATCAGTCATGAGCTCATTAATACTATCAAACATATTTTTCCCCTTATCACATCATTGTACACATATCATATACCTTCCAAAAATATTTCAATCACTTTTCATGGGTACCGGTACCATAAAATTATTGAAACCCACAATAATCCAATACAGAGATATTCCAATATTCCACAATACTATAAATGAGATTTCACAACATTATTTTGGAATCTCATTACATAAACACTTAATCATTCCACCACTTCATTGTCATACTCAACATCACCAATAGTTATCGCATGTTAATTCCCTTTGTCCTTTTCCTTAAGAGGTTGTTGATGTTGATCATAATTAACCCTTGGATTAGGGAATTGGTTAGCAAAATGCCATATTTCATTACACTTGTACCATTGAAGTGTTGGTGGTGCGTTATCTATAGTCTTTTCTATATTCAAATCATTATCAACCCTTTTTCAATTACTTTGACACTCATCTACTCGATGAACTTCTTTTCCACACTTAAAACATTTTCTAGTCCCTTGAAGACAATCCCCACCATGCTTCTTTCCACACTTTGACCATAAAGAAATATTCATCTTATTTCACCATTGTTTTTAGATTTTTTCTTGAACTCAATCTTCATTTACTTATCAAATCCATGAGATAGATATGTAACACCAACTTCCAGTCCTAACTTGATAGCACAAATTGCAAATTCTTCATAGCTACTAAAGTCTTTTATAGCTAATTACCTTCTTGGACATGGTTTTAATCCACTGAAGAATCGATCAACCTTACTTTCATGTTGGATGATAAAGCTAGATGCATACCTTGAAAGCCTTGTAAAATTTTCCTCCTATATACCAACAGATTCATCATCCTTTTTCTTAAGCTCAAGGAACTCCTTTTCAATATTTGTTTAAAGAATATGAGGGATGTACTAATTGAAAAACAAGTTCTTGAACTCGTCCTATTCCATGGATTCAATTTCATCTATGGGCCTTTTATTCTTAATTAGTGTCCACCATTGGTCTGCTTCACCGTCTAAACGTTAAAAAACCAAAATGACTTTTTCATGTTTCGAACAGAGAAGTATGGAAAATATATTTTCAATAGTACTGATCCAATGTTCATCAATAAGTTGATCATAAGACCCATTGAAAGAAGGCTTACATTTCCTCATGAAGGACTCAATAGAATATTGTTCTCTTCTATGCTCATTTGGAAGTCCAGAATGATTCACAGCTTGTGTATGTATAGTAATAATATTTGTCACTCCATTTCACATAATAATTGGTTGTTCATGAGGACATCCATTACATTGTCCATTACATTGATCAACACGGTTCCTTTGGGTTCCAGCCATCATCTAAAACCCAAAAAGTAAAGTGTGAGAGGAAAAAATAATTCGAGGAAAACAACTTAATAAAGGGGGAGTACCTTCAATATCTGACATCATAGGTTTAATTCTATGATCATTACCATAATTATAGGACTATAACCTATATATATACTTAAATTTAGGGAAATTCCAAGACATACCTTAGAAATATCTCAAGGGATATCACTAAATTTTTCACATCCTAGTTTCCAATGGTTAACAAAACCCTCACTCAGATACCAATTGTAGAGACCCAAGATTGATGTACATGGAAATTACATTACTTTTTAGGAATACTTAATACATAACAAAATAGACACCCAAGGACCATAATAGTTTAGTGTCATTGGAAACTCAGAAAAAAATCTTCTAATCATGGTGAAAGATCTTCAACATCTCCCATAAATATCATCCCATTTTGTTTATATTACCTAAAACCTTTCTTTATATCCTGGGGAAAAGAAAACAAAAAATGGGTGAGCTCAAATTCCCAGTAAGGGTAAGCATGGAGAAAATAAAACAAACCACATATATTTGAACTTATAAACATGAACATAATGTTTAAACATCAAAATATTGAGTCGTGAAATAAATCTTGGCAGTACGTAAGAAATAGATCATAAAGAAACAATAATCATGATAAAATAGCATGGGAATATAACATGTAATTATGGAAAAACATTAATCATATGATATGATTTCCATAGTAGTCAAGGCATTTCTGCCAAGACCATCATAGTGGACAATGTCCATTATTGAACCGGGTTTACTTTCTACTACATCCCTGTATTACTGAACTAAATTTACTTTTCATTCCAGCCAAGTATATCTCATGAGATATAAATCTCTACCCAATGAATTCGAGGGAGATATAGGTCCCACCCATCTCATAATGAAATCATTCTTACGTGTGCCACGAAATAAACAGAAATCATTCATCATAGCCCAAAGAATAAAATGGGTTTCATAAACATCATCCCATCATAACATAATCCATAAAAAACAAATGGATATCATTTCCTCATAAGAAAAATCAATCCATGTAAGTATCAGAGACATTATACTTGAAACATAAACATACTAAATAATTTCATCATAGATGGAAAATTGTTTTGATAAAACACTTGAAATGAATTTTTGAGGAAAATATCCTTTCTTCTTCAAAATCATTTTCTTTTCACAAAATACAACACAATTATAAAAGAAAATAATTTTGTGGAAAATAATCCTGAAATATTGTAGAGGAAGCTTCCTGAAAAAAAGGCATTATGAAATCGTAAAAATCAATTTATGCTTTATAAGTTAAAAAAACATTCTCCTCATAATTTTTCATGAAATGTAAAAAAAGTACATCGTATGATAAAAAAGTAAATATTTCTTACATTAATCATAGTAAAAGTCAAAAAGGGTTAAAAATGACAAAAAAACATGTAATAATAGTAAACTTTTTATGAAAACTTTTTTTGAAAACATGGACATTTATGATAAATATAACCCCACTAAATACTTATGAATAAACAATCTCGGTTAGAATGAGATTGAAATAATTATCCCTTACCTTATGTCCAATTTCTTTTATATGTGTATGAGACTCTTGTATAGTGGGTTTAAACATATTATTAACTTGTAAAAGAACCATAATAATATTTATGATATCATATATGATTCACTGACAACTTTATATTACCCGTTCCTTTGCCAATTCGATGTTAAAACAATGTTTTGGGTAAAATCGTTTCATTTATTGTATGTGTTTTGACTTGAAATTATTCATATGATTACTTAGATCATGAATAATTACATGAAGACTTGTAAACATGATTTATATAAATTCAGAATATAATAAATCGATAAATAGACTGAAATACACCGTTCATGGAGACGGTAGGCCGTACGTACGCATGAACACTGTTTTCCTTTCCTTATTGACTTGAATGGGAGTAAGTAAATGATATATATATATATATATATGTACATAAATAAAGTGGAATTATTTTGTCATATATATCATTATAATTATTTATATATAATTTATAATCATTCTTTAATGGTGAACATGGACAATGAATCTCATCGCGTTGCGGAGACGGTAATCTGTACGTACGCATAAGGGATGATATCGTTCCCATAATTCTTGAATGGTATTGGATTGGATGATAGAATATAAAATAATTAGTATCATTTTATAATAATCATATAGAGTTATTCTTTACACCATTATACCCATCCAAGTAAGATGCTGGTGGAAAACAGATTACACCACGGTGTGGAGACAATATTCCGTACGTAAGCACGCGCGGTGATTTCGTTTTCCGTAGGATCGATAGAAGGTGAAATGGGGATATTTAATATTTATAATAACATATTAGTATAGTATTGATACTGATTTTATTAATTTATAAAGAAACAAACAAATAATAGGAAGTATAAGAAGAAATATATTTGAAAGAATCCGTAAACGATATTACCTCTTCATCGACGAGCCTCTTCTAAACCTCCTCAAAGGGCACTAAAGTTGGTCTTTGAAGAAGACTAAGACCTCTAGTATGTTTCTATAGAAGTATAGAAGAGAAAATGATAGGGTTTGGACAAGCTTGAAGGCTCAAAATGTTGTGAAGAGGAGAGGGAGGATGTTACCTTTTATAGGAAAAGAGAGGGGCACTTTTGGAAATGTCAAAAATATTAATTAATAATAAAATCAAACCGCTCAAAAAAATTCCAAAGTGACTCCAACTCAGATATGAGGTAAGATAAGTTTTTAATCTCATCACCCAATAAAATTTAGACATGTTATGAATTTATTTTAAACCTTATCATTTTCATTTATCCTTATTTAATCTATTTAATTTTGTTTGTTGTAAAAATATTATAAATTTTAAATGGTGATAAATACTTACTTATGTGTTTTTAATTTCCCATAATTAGATACATTATTACATTTTAGACTATATAATTTTCAATTTGTAATTTTTAAATATTTTTGTGATTTTTAAACAATTTAATAATATGTTATTTTTATAAAATATCAATAGTTTCAATTTTGACACTATTAAATTATTTGAATTTAAATTAAATCCATAAAAAAGATATATTCGAACCAAAATATTAAATAGATTCATAAATTTTCATATTAATCTAAAAAATTCATCGAGCATATTAATTTGTTCATAAAACATTTATTTTAATATTTTTAAACCCCTTTATTTGATATTTCAATTAATAAAAGAATTACTAAAACATTTGTGTATAATTATTTAATATACATATTTGTTGCATAAAAATTAAAAATAAATACTATGATGCATATAATTATAATATCTTCCTTAAGAATACTTTTAATCGAATTTATCATCTTAAAATAAAAACATTTAAATTGTTATATTTATTAAATTATGATGGTGACAACTTTGACATCATTTAAAATAAAATAATATAACTATCAAAATCGCTTTTAGAAGTCTCCAAATGGTCAACTATTCGACAATTGGATGCTTATGGATTACATGTACACGACCAATAAGATTTTGGTCATGTTTCTGTGCCATTGATGGTCACTATTAGTTTAATAAAAACCGTATTATTGATTTTCACTTAATAAACAATTTCTGCATCATTATTGTGTCACCATTAATGATAATTATTTAATACTAAAAATTCTAAATGAATTCACATGATGTAGATAATTTTATTATCTTTATGGTGACTATTTATGTTCTATGTTTTATAAATTTTATCACTAAATTAAAATTATTACACTTATAAGATATAAGAGAGTGACATGTTGTCACTTTCTTTGGTTTTAATAATCATTACAACCTTTTAATGGTAAAAATTTCCTGAAATGAATCTATTCTGACCCTTAGGTTATATGGGTCGACTTTTATTCATCCAATAGAATTTTGGCAGGTGTTAGGGTAATTTTATAATCTTATTTTTACCCTTAATTACCTAATTTACCTTTAACCGTAGTAAATAAAATTTACCATAGTTACTATTCATAATGTCTAAAAATAAAAATTAGCCTATTATCATAATTTAGACCCACTGATTCAAAATATGAAAACGAATTTTACAAATTCAAAACACAGATGTTGAAGTATTTAATTTAAAATTAATCCCATTGTTGAGAAAAAAGGTATTAAAAGTTAAAACATTGCAAAATGTTGAAATATTTTTACCGATGAATTCAATGAAAAATTAATGATAATGACTTGAATTATATGAAATGGTAAAAATATATTATATTTATACATTAAAACCATTTTCAAATATATTTTAACCATATAAATTATTTTGATGAAAAAATATGTCTTCAATTAAAATTTAGCTTATTTTTACTATTCATCAAAATAAGAAACTTATCAGAAAAATATCAAAAATTTATCCAAAGTAAATTTTAATATCCTGATTACAAGGAAGAAGTTTGATTTGTCAAATTGAAATTATAAACAGGTCAAAAACTAGATTTAAAGTGGGTGCGCCATCAAAAGGTGGAAAAACAACTTTTTTTTGAAAAATACTTATTTTACCCGAAAAATATATTTTGTTCACATAACATGTTCTAGAATATACGTAAGATGAATTATAATCTAATAAAATTAAAAATTTAGTTAATAATATTCATAACAGTTAGTTCATAATAATATATCATTGTTTAGTGAAACTCGATATTGCGTACAACACAGGCTATCGAGGAAGGTCGCTCTTGCATGCAACACAAGCCAAGAATAGTGTTTGTGTATACTACAAGATAATATAGAGTTGCCTATAGAGCAAGATAATATTTGTGTATATTACAACACAAGACATCAACGAAATTAATAATAATATTTCTCATAAAATCTCAGGGTGTTACAACTTCGAAGAGGTTGTACAAGAGGGTGACCTCCGAGCAGCGTATATTTGTCAAATGTTGAACTACAGTCTTTTAGTTCAAGTTATAGACTTTGAAATTCTTGAGGATGAGTCTACCTGTTTGTTTTATAGATATCATGTTTATGCCAATTTCACCCAGCTTCATACACTTGATGATTTTCTCACATATATCTTTAGATTTCAACACATTATTGATCCAAGTTTCCAATGATATATCTAGAATAAAGAGATCAAAGAGTTTTGAACCTATTTAGGGATCCACTAAACTGGGAACTGCAAAAATCGTCAACTGTAGTGGAACCCAAGAAGGGATGACATGGTGGATATTGGTAAGTCTTTTCCACTGAGTTAGTGAGAGGGAATGAATAAATATGTAGCACCCTTAGTTTCATGAACTTTGTTTTCAATGTGTAATGGTATATTTTATGATAAGGTATTTTAATAGGCTTTTACAAAATAACAGCTTGGTTTTAATATGGTTATGCCTTACTGAGTAAAACATGTCCCCCAAAAATTTCAAATGGAAGACATGGGTTTACCAACAATCCTCTTATCGCTTCCTACCAAATTACTAGAGTCCATAATCATCAAGTAATGTTCAGAAGACTATGAAACTTTTGCGACCCTACTTCTATGTTGAAAATTACTCTTCCAAGCATCGATAAGCTAAAATACCCTCTATTCCTACAGAAAAGGGAGATATGTCTATAACTGTATTGCAAATGCACAATTTATAGAGTATAGGCAGATAGGGAAGTACCATGAAGGTCTCTTCCTATATTTCACTTTGTCTAAGAACTACCTAGCTTTGGGAATGTTTTATGAAGCTGCTTTGGAGGGTGACCTTCATGAGGCCTATATGTTCCATGTACTAAGTTATAGTACTTATGGGATTCTTTACGATATCAAAAATTTCAGGCATATTGTTGTTCGACCGATCTATAAGGAGAAAGTTCATTCATAAATCTCTGATCTCCACACCTCACAAGCCTTCATCTAGATGCCCATGTTATTTATGCATACTGTTGATCAGAACTTATCATGGTTTATGTTGGCCAAAGTGTTTTAGGAATTTGAAATTAATCTGGGAATGCACTTGTGGACATCATAGGACTATCCGTAGTGGTGGTCCTAGTAAAGGGACCTCGGGGGTGTATTGGGTCTAGTTTGGTTGGTAGAAGTGTGCATCTATGATAGAATTGCGAGGGTGAAATTATTTAAATGGGGGGTTAATGTTACACCCCAAACTTATTTTAATTGTAATAATAATATTTTATGGTTTTAATTAGTTTAATTTTAGTACGGTCTGAAACATTACTTCTAAAATAAACACAAGACTTCTTTATTCAATGAATCGCTGAAAACGATTACATTAATCCAAGGCTAAAAGATTCTTACTAACCTAGAATTCCTACTAAGTGACCTATCAAATTATAGAGAGACCACAAAATAAAAAAATCCCTAGAAAATAGTGTAATTCCTTTGGGGTTTCCACAATAAAAAACATTATGGCTAGAGTTATGGCGACGAAACTAAGAATTTGGGGAATAATGAACACCACTTCGCCATGTTTTTTTGGAGTTTGGAACAAATTAATTATGTTTTTTTAATGAATTAATAGTAATTTGACCATTTCATCATTTAGGTGACCATAGAATTTATAACATCAATAAGACCTTATTGTCGTAGGGTATTCTAGTTATTTTATTTTAAGTATTTATGTATTTTTGGATTTCTAGGTGTCTAAGTATGCATTAAAGTTATATCTTTAAAAATCGTTGTAATTAACTATTCTTTAAAATTTTATAGGATAATATTTTTATGTTTGAAAAGGATTTGAAATAATAACCTTTTTTTAAAAAAAATACCAAGAGAAGTATACATTTTTTACTTCATGGTTTTTTTGTACAATGAAATATGTTTTTGCTTTGGAAAAATGAAATTGATGACTACATTGGTTGTTAGCATTTTATCTATACTTAGGGAATTAGGTATTGAAGTATTTCAAATGTTTTAAAAAGTTTCCTTTAAATGATTTCTACTTGGGATGAATAAATACAAGGTTTTAATTAAAAATACATTTTAGATTTTGAAGATAAAATACTAGTATGTGATTTCATTTATGACATATAAAACATAGATTATAGATTTTTAATTTTTTTGTTTTTAAAACTCAAATGTTTAGAAAAGTAATGTAAATGATAGTTTTGGAGGTTTAGAATAACCATAATAATAAATTTAGGTCCATTGGTTTTTAAACATATTTATATTTAATTGTGTCATTATACATTATAGAAGTGAATTCTTAATTTAAATAACAAAATTCCCTTGGGAAACCATTGCTATCAAAGAGAGGCAACTCGCACCACTCACAAGAGAGTGGGGAGTCGATCCTTAGCTCCCCAGCTAGCTGAAGGTTCCTATGTGAGGGAATGAGGACCTGTGGGGTCATGTGTGTTTCTGTGAGTACCAGTGGAGGCACACACATAGGTCTTTCGAGGTTTCACACCACCGTGAGGGGCTGCACAATGGCAGGGGTGGGTGCAAAAGTGCACCCTCAGAGACCCAGTATAGGTTGGTACTGGGGAGGGGGAGGGGGATTCCTATTTGAAGGCCCAGAGTGCTATGATTTTATCTCTCATTTGGAATCCCATCTATTTTAATGTGGGAGGGAAATTTTTAGAATAAATAAATTCTGGACCATCCGATCTCGCCACGTGGGATCTGGATCGTCCAATCGGTTCAGCTTTCGATTCTTGACCCCCGTGTCTTTTCATACATGTTTTTCAAAGACGTCTGGTTGGGACACAGGTAAATCTCAGCTGCTCTTAACATTTGAAATCCTGATTCCTACCACTACCTTCTGATTGTGTCACAATTTAATTTCAACCGTTCATCCTTTTATACAACTGAGGACGCTTCAATGCCGCTAGATCAAATCATGGATAATCCTAGCTATCTACCCTTCAATGAATTTCCTTCCACATGACTTATTCTTCTTCCTCCTACTCAGCACCACGTCAGCCACTACCTAACCCTATTCTACGGCTTAACCTCGCCTGCGACACCTCCTATCACCTTATGTTGCCCCTTCTTCTTCTTTTTTTCCACAGAGCTAACATGAGGTTCCATTATTTTGTAAAAAAACCCCCATGGATTCAATTTAAGTATCAATTTATATATATATATAGTAATTTACATTATCAAAAGACTGAACCACTCAATATTTTCATGTTTAATATGGTTGTTTTCTTCTTCCTAGCTCTTCTCCTGAAGATTTTCTTTATCATTTTGGGTTAATCCATGGGTTTTATAATATATATATATATATATATATATTATGTTTATATAAACTATTTTTCACCCATAAACCCTCAGGTTTCTTCTTCTTCCAGCGCCTCTATGAACATCCGCTTGACTCCTACTTCATCAAACTAGGTAAGGGAATTTGGTTTGGTCTTTCTTCAATTTTTACGATTTGGATATATATATATATATATGAATCCATATATATATAGACACCTTTCTTCTTAAAACCCACCAATTTTCATGGATGGTCATATAAAAACAAATTCGTGGTTTTAAAGAATGTTCTTTTCCTGAAAATCATGCTACCATTTTACATTTTTAACCAAAATTAGTCTCACTACGTATATACACATATGAAAATATATATTCTTAAGAAAACCATAATGGTTTCTTTTATTTATGGAAGATGAAAATCCACTTTAATGGCATTCATAATAAATGTGAACCATGATAGGGTTTATGGTGCTTTAGGTTGATGTAATTATAAATATGTATGTATTCCAATATATATATATGTATATATATTTCTCTCTGTATTTATTTATGAAACAAACACTTAGTTTTACATTATGATTTTATAATATTGAAAATTGTGTGAAATTATGTTTTTATTATATGTGAATTATGTATTGGACTCTTATGTTTTTATAAAGAACCCTTATGTACATACGGTTATATGTATATATCTATATTATTTTATCTTGATATTAATATGGGTTCTCAATGGGTTATAAGATATAATAAGTGTTTTGAAGTGTGAAAGGGTTTCAATGGTCAATTTGGAATTTGTTTTAGTGATACAAACCCTTTTCAATCACTTTTTGTATATACAAATTTCACACTTATTTTCATAAGTTTAAACGGTATTGGTTATGTTAATATGTTGTGTGGTTCATTTTCATGCTTTTAAATTTATAACATTAGGTTAAATAGTTTGAAGTAGCCTTTTGTTATGAGTAGACATAAACATGCATGTAATGGGTGTTAAGAATATTATGTGTTCAAAACTGCACATGAAATATTTTGTTTTTGTTTAAAGTGATTATGTATTCAATCAATGATGAATTATCATTATAAAAGCTTTTTCTTGTTTAAGTTATTTTGTCATAACTATGATTTGAGCATGTAATGTCTATCAGGATGTCATAAACATGTACTCTTATGATTTGAATGTTAAATATCATGGAGAAAGGGTTTTCTTTAAAGTATCATTTTTTAATCAAATAGTCTGTTATTTGTTGATAACTTATTTTTAAATTTATTTTTTCAAAGTGGAAGGGGACAATTTGAATAAGAGAAATAACATGATTATTCAAGGTGGTATGAGGCACATTAAATAAGAGACAGAATTTACGAAATCAAAGAGGTATGGGAAACTTTTTTTAAAGACATTTTGAGATATGAGGAATGTCCTGGACTCATTATACAATTGGTTGGGAACCAGTTAGTGAAAGCCCTAAGGGTTTGGGACAGGTTAAAGAAAGCCCCACTATTCATCAGTATTTCTCATGAGATGAATCAGGTCATGACATGAGGCCTTCACGTACTCTATCATTATACATTCCCTCATTATGTCTATAGTATTTAATTTACCAAATGTGTATTCAACTGGAGAATATTCTTGGTTAAGATCCTATACTAATGAGTAGCAAAAGAAGTAATGCACTTGACATGATGTTTATTCCGATCCCATATCCTGAAACATAATACCAATTATGTTAGTATACTAGTAATTTTATGATGTGAATTTTACGTGATAAATTAATTGTGACTTTGTTTATGCACAACTCTAAACATGAACGTTTTCCATGTACCCACACCCTTGACTGATTCACTTAGAAATGTTTAAATAACTCTTGAATAATATACAACACACTATGCATTTTTGTATAATCATGCTTATTATTGGAACATGAGTCATTGTATCCCTGTCAATGTTTTTTAAAATGTTCACTAGAAACACTTGGAAATTTTTTATATTATACTTCATGTATTGAAGTTTTTTTTATGAAAATGGTTTATGAATATTTTTAAAGGTAATTTGTTTAAAAGTTTTTATTTGAAATATTATATTTTAAAAACCCCCTTACTGGGCATTCGTATTCCCACCCTATGTTTTCAATTCATTTTTTCTAGGTTTAGTAAATTTGGATTCACTATGGTGGCTGCTTTGTGGATTCCTTTCTCATTCAGATTTAAAGGACTGTAATATGTATATTTCAGTTTCGAGAACATAATCCTCAATGAACCTCTCTGTGGTACATATGTGTAATTCTTCATCATTTCTTTTGATTAATAAGTATACACCATGTTTTATTAACTCACTGTATCAGGGGCTTCTGGGGTCGGGGTGTGACACCAATCCATCATGGTTTCCATTAAATAAAATGATGAGGTTTTGAATCTCACTAAGTCTTTTTTAGTAAATGGATGTACATATTTCATATCATAATGCACAAATAATTTTTTATTCTACTTATTATATGATAAATTTGCAACCATTATTGGTTAAATATATTAAGTAGTTTAACACATTTATTTGTTTTTAAAATTTACAACAATTAATGGTTTCTTACGGAAATAATTGTATGAAATTATTACACTGTAAAACATTCATTAAATATTTTATTTATGTTTAGTGAAACTAGGTATTGCGTACAACACATGCTATCTAGGAAGGTTTCTCTTGCATGAAACACAAACCAAGAATAGTGTTTGTGTATAATACAAGCTAATACAAAGTTGTGTGTAACATAAGCTAATCTTGGTGTAGTGTAGAACACAAGACATCAAACATATTAAAAAGAATATTTCTCATAAACTCTCAGTGTGTAACAACTTAAAAGAGGCTGTAAAAGAAGGTGACCTCCGAGCAACGTATATTTTTCAAATGTTGACCTACAGTCTTTTAGGTCTAGTTATGGACTTTGAAATTCTTGAGGAAGAGTCTACCTATTTGTTTTATAGATACCAAGTTTATGCTGATGTCACCCAGATTCATACACTTGATGATTTTCACACATATATCTTTAGATTTCAATACACTATTGATCCAAGTTTCCAATGATGCATCTATACTAAAGAGATCAAAAAAATTTGAACCTATTTAGGGATCCACTAAACTGGGAACTGCGAAAATTGTCAACTCTAGTGGGACCCATGAAGGGATGTCATGGTGGATATTGGTAAGTCTTTTCCACTGAGTTAGTGAGAGGGAATGAATAAATATGTTTCACCCTTAGTTTCATGAACTTTTTTTTCAATGTATAATGGTATATTTTATGATAGGGTATTTTAATATGATTTTAAAAAATAACATCTCTGTTTTAATATGGTTATGCCTTACTGAGTAAAACATGTCCCTCAAAATTTTCAGATGGAAGACATGGGTTTACCAACAATCCTCTTATCACTTCCTACCGAATTACTAGAGTCCATAATCATCAAGTAATGTTCATAAGACTATGAAACTTTTGCGACCCTACTTTTATCTTGAAAATGACTCTGCCAAGCGTCGATCAGGCAAAATACCCCCCATTCCTACAAATAAGAGAGCTATGTCTATAAATGTATCGAAAATTCACAATTTGTAGAGTATAGGCAGATAGGGAAGTACCCTGAAGGTCTCTTCCTGTGTTTCACTTTTTCTAAGAACTACCTAGCTTTGGGAATGTTTTGTGAAGTTGCATTGGAGGGTGACCTTCAAGTGGCCTATCTATTCCATGTCCTAAGTTAGAGTTTGTAAGGGATTCTCTACAGCATCAAAAATTTCCGGCATAATGTGGTTCGACTGATCTATAAGGAGAAAGTTCATTCGGAAATCTCGGATCTCCACACCTCACAAGCCTTCCTCTAGATGCCCAAGTTCTTTATGCATAATGTTGATCAGAACTGATCACAGTTTATGTTCTACAAACAGGTTGAGGAACTAAAAAATAATCTGGGAATCCACTTCTTGACATCATAGGATTGTCTGTAGTGGTGGTCCTAGTGAAGGGACCTCAGGGGTGTATTGGGTCTAGTTTAGTTGGTAGAAGTGTGGATCTATGATAGAATTGTGAGGGTTAAATTCTTTAAAGGGGCGGATAATGTTACACCCCAAACTTATTTTAATTTTAATAATAATATTGTATGGTTTTACTTTTTTTAGTTTCTGTACGGTCTGAAACAATACTTTTAAAATAAACACAACACTTTTTTATTCAATGAAACACTGAAACCGATTACATTCATACTAGGAAAAAAGAGTCTTACTAACCTATAATTCCTACTAAGAGACCTATTATATTATAGGGAGACCACCAAATAAAAAAATACCTTGAAAATAGTGTAATTCTTTTGGGTCTTCCACTATAAAAAACATTATGTCCAGATTTATGGCTACTAAACTAAGCATTTGGGGAATGATGATCACCACTTCACCAAGTTTTTTGGAATTTGGAACACATTAATCATGTTTTTGTAATGCCTTAAAAGTAATTTTACCATTTCCTCCTATAGGTGACCATTGAATTTATAACATCTATAAGACCTTATTGTCGTCAGGTATTCTAGTTATTTTATTTTATATATTTAAGTATTTTTGGATTTCTAGGTGTCAAAGTATGCATTAAAGTTATATCTTTAAAAATAATTGTAATTAAATCTCCTTTAATTTTTGATAGGATAATGTTTTAAAGTTTAAAAAGGATTTTAAATAATAACACTTGTGTTTAAAAACAAATACCAAGAGAAGTACATATTTGTTACTTCAGGGTTTTTTGTTCAATGAAATATGTTTTTGCCTTGGAAAAATGAAATTTATGACCACATTTGTTGTTAGAATTTTATCTATACTTAGTGAATTAGGTATTTAAGTATTTCAAATGTTTTAAAAAGTTTTCTTCAAGTGTTTTACACTTGGGATGAATAAATACAAGGTTTCAATTAAAAATACATTTTTGATTTTAAAGATAAAATACTAGTATGTGATTCCATTTATGACATATTAAACAAAGATTTTAGATTTTGAATTTTGTTGTTTTTAAAACTCAAATGTTTAAAAAAGTAATGTAAATGATAGTTTTAAAGGTTTAGAATAACCATAATAAAAAATTGAGCTCTATTGGGTTTTAAAAATTTTTATATTTAATTGTGTTATTATACTTTATAGAAGTGAATTTTAAATTTAATTAACAAATTTCCCTTGGGAAACCATTTCTAGCGAAGGGAGGAAACTCGCACCACTCACAAGAGAGTGGGGCAGTCGATCATTAGCTACCCAGGTAGCTTAAGGTTCCTGTGTGAGGGAATGAGTTCCAGTGTGCTCATGTGTGTGTGTAAGCACCAATGGAGGCGCACACATAGGTCTTTCGAGGCGTCACACCATTGTGAGGGGCCGCACAATGGCAAGGGTGGGCGCAGAAGTGTGCCCTCAGAGTCCTAGTATAGGGTGGTACTATGGAGGGGGAGGGGGATTTCTATGTGAAGGCCCTGAGTGCTAGGATTTTATCGCTGGTCCAGAAGCCCTTCCATTTTAATGTGGGTGGGAAATTTTTAGATAAATAAAATATGGACCATCTGATCTCGCCACGTGGGATCTGGATCATCCGATCGGTTCAGCCTTCGATTCCCCACCACTGTGTCTTTTACTCTATGTTTTTCGAAGACATCTGGTCTGGACAAAGGTAAATCTCAGCCACTCTTTACATTTGAAATCATGCTTCCTACCACTACCATCTGACCGTGTCACGATTTAATCTCAACCGTTCATCCTTTTATAAAACATAGGATGCTTTAAAGCTGCTAGATCAAATCATGACTAATCCAACCTATCCATCCTTCACTGAATTTCCTTCCACACGACTTATTCTTCTTCCTCCTACTCAGTGCCACGTCAGCCACTACCTAACCCTATTCTACGGCTTATCCTCACCTGAAACACCTCCTATCGCCTTCTCATACCCCTTCTTCTTCTTTTATCCACAGAGCTAACACTTGGTTCCATTATTTTATAAAAAACCCCCTGGATCCAATGTAAGTCTCCATTTATATATATATAGTAATTTACATTATCAAAATACCTACCCACTCAATCTTTCCATGTTTAATATGGTTGTTTTCTTCTTTCTAACTCTTCTCAGGATGATATTCTTTATCATTTTGGGTTAATTTATGGGTTTCATAAAAAAATATATATGTATATTATGTTTATATAAACCAGTTTTTACCCATACACCCTCAGGTTTCTTCTCCTTCTGGCACCTCTATCAACCTCCACTCGACTCCTTCTTCTTCAATCCAGGTGAGGGACTTTGGTTTGGTCTTTTTTTTTGATTTTTACAATTTGGTTATATATATATATATGCATTTATTTATATATAGACAATTGTTTTCTTAAAACCCACAAATTTTCATGGATGGTCTTATAAAAACAAATTCATGTTTTTAAAGAATGTTCTTGTCCTGAAAATAATGCAACCATTTTACGTTTTTACCCAAAATTAGTTTCACTACATATATACACATATGAAAATATATATTCTTAATAAAACCATAATGGTTTCTTTTATTTAAGGAAGATGAACATCCACTTTAATGGCATTCATAATAAATGTGAACTATGATAGGGTTCAATGTGCATTATGTTGATGAAATTATAAATATGTATGTATTCAAATATATATATATATATATATAAGTATTTGTTTATGAAACCAACAGTCAGTTTTACATTATGATTTTCTAATATTGAACATTGGTTTAAATCATGTTTTTATTTTATGTGAATTATGTATTGGACTCTTATGTTTTTATGAAGAACCCTTATGTACATACAGTTATATATATATATGTATATTCTTTTATCTTGATATTAATATGGGTTCTAAATGGGTTATAAGATGTAATAAGTTTTTTGAAGTGTGGAATGGTTTCAAGGATCAATTTGGAACTTTTTTTAGTAATACAAACCATTTTCAATCACTTTTTGTATATAAAAATTACACACTTATTTTCATAAGTTTTAATGGTATTGGTCATGTTAATAAGTTTTGTGGTTTATTTTCATGCTTTTAAATTTATAACATTTGGTTAAATAGTTTTAAGTAACCTAGTGTTATGTTTAGACATAAACATTCAAGTAATAGGTTTTTAGACAATTATGTGTTCAATACCTCATATGAAATATTTTGTTTATGTTTAAACTGATTATGTATTCAATCCATGATGAATTATCATTATTCAAGCTTTTTCTTATTTAATTTATTTTATCATATCTTTGATTTGAGCATGTAATGTCTATCAGGATTTCATAAACATGTACTCTTATGCTTTTAATGTTAAATATCATGGAGAAAGTGTTTTCTTAAAAGTAAATTTTTTTAATAAATTAGTCTGTTATTTGTTGATAACTTATTTATAAATTTAATTTTTCTATGTGGTAGGGGACTCTTTTTATAAGAGAAATAAATTGATTATTCAAGGTGGTATGATACACATTAAATAAGAGACAGAATTTATGAAATCAAAGAGGTATGGGAAACTTTTGATTAATGACATTTTGACATATGAGGAATATCCTGGACTCTTTGTACATTGGTTTGGGGACTAGTTAGTGAGAGCCCTAAGGGCTGGGGACCGGTTAAAGAAAGCCCCACGATTCATTAATATTTCTAATGAGACAAATCAGGTCGCGACACGAGGTCTCCACACAGTCTATCATTATACATTCCCTCATTTTTTCTATAATATTTAATTTACCAAATGTGTATTCAAATGGAGAATATTATTGGTTAAGAGCCTATACTAATGAGTCGCATAAGAAGTAACGCACATGGAATATTTTTTATTCAGCTCCCATATCTAGAACCATAATACCAATGATGTTAGTTTACTAGTTATTTTATGATGTGAATTTTACGTGATAAATTAATTGTGACTTTGTTTATGCACAACTCTAAACATGAACATTTTCCATGTACCCGCACCCTTGCCTGATTCACTTAGCAATGTTTAAATAACTTTTGAATAATATACAGCACAACTTGAATTTTTTATAAGCATGCTTATTATAGGAACATTTGTTATTATAACCCTATCAATGTTTTTTAAAATGTTCACTAGAAACTCTTGGAAAATTTTTATGTTATACTTCAGGTATTGATGTTTTCTTTAAGAAAATGTTTTATGAATATTTTAAAAGGGAATTTGTTTAAAAGGTTTAATTTGAATTATTATATTTTAAAAACCTCCTTACTGGTCATTTGTATGCCCACTCTAGGTTTTCAAACGCATTTTTTCTAGCTTTAGAAGATTTGGATTCCCTGTGGTGGATGCTTTGGGGATTCCTTTCTTGTTCGGTTTTGAAGGATTGTAATATTTGTATTTGGTTTTCCAAAACCAAATCCTCAATGAACCTCTATATGGTACATGATGTTTAATTCTTCATAATTTCTTTTGATTAAAAATTTTACACCATGTTTTTTTAACGCACTCTCTCAGGGGCTTCTAGGGTCGGGGTGTGACACCAATCCGTGATGGTTTTCACTAAATAAAATGATGTGGTTGTGAATCTCACTAAGTCTTTTTTAGTAAATGGATGTACATATGTCATATTATAGTGCAAAACTAATTTTTTTTATTCTTATTATTCTATGATTAATTTGTAACCATTATTGGTTAAATATATTAAGTAGTTTAACATATTTATTTTTTTAAAATTTACAACAATTAATGGTTTCTTAAGGATATAATTGTAAGTAATTATTACTCTGTAAAACATTAATTAAATATTTGACTTATGTTTAGGAATTTATAAAATGAATTTGACATAAATTAGTGTACTTATTGGTATATATAATTTTATTCAACCATTTTGAGGTTTTATAATACAAATGTTATTTGATCATAATGAAATAACTTATTTTTTTTTATTTTTTCACTTATTTATGGAATAACTATTTTTTCAGGCTATGAGAATAGTGGATGTCGAATAGAGAATATTTTATAAAAGATTATGAAACTCATGGACTATACTATGTAAATGGAGTAAGTTAGTTTTTTATAAGTGATCAACATCACCCAATTATTAATATTTTAATCCTTCATTTCTTTATATAGTATGGTATTTATATATTTCATATTACATTAAATTAGAATGAATAATAGTCTGATATTGATGAATTGGTTTTATTGGTTTTTTATTTTTCATTTAGAGAAGTTACATCATGAATAAAATACATATAGTAGAATCAATAGAAATTTAGTTTTATTTAGATTGAATCATTAGTAGATTAAGAATATGTGATTTTTTTTTTCCAAAACAAAATCATGTTTTTTAAAAAATAAACATGGTTTATACTGATAATAAAAAAATTAAGATAAAATACTCATGATTTATAAATATTTACTAATTAGCATCCTAGTTTCTGAAAAATGGTCATGAAAAACATTCCAAGAACATAAGATCATAAATCTATTATTTTATATCTTGATTTTAATAGAAAACTACCATGGTTTGTATGGGAATAATATTTATGTACAGAAAATAATGACATGATATAAACATATGACATTTGTAGGATATATCATGAATCTAGATCTATAAAATAATAAATTTTATGGTTTGAAAAAATTGTAAAATGGGAAGAACTATGTCATGGTTAATAAATAAATACTTTTAAATTATATGATATTTTAGAAAAATATTTTTTCTATATTCTCAAAAACTGGAAATGAATAGAGCCCCCACTAATAATGAAAGTCGATTTAATTCTATCCATAATTATTTTTATGGACTTTATTACAATTTAAGGAGAATTAACATATTTTTTTAATTTATAACCTATATTAAAATTATAAAATAGTTATGAATATAAAAAATATTACATTTTTATGAAATGTTTGTACATTATTAATATGAATCGTTAATATTAAATACATTATTTTAGAAATTTATTAAAACTAAATTTTTCCTTATAGAATTGATCAATGATTAAATAAATTAACAAATATGTGATATTAATATAATTAATACTATTTTAATTATCAATATGAGAAACTCAGAAAATTAAAAATGAGAAAGACTTATTTTAATGGAGATTCATATATTTTAATATGAATGATTAGATATCAATTTGATACAATTGATGAAATATTAAAATTTCTTACATATGATATCAATATGTAGTATTTATATTTATATGTTATAAAACCTCATTAGGGAATGTTTAAATTATATTTTTTTCATTATTTATTTTTGAAATGTTTATAAATGCATATCACATGTATAAATATTCATAATGTTCATTTATTTATTTATTCCACCCTCTTTTATAATTTAAGAATATGATGTTTTTCATCCAAAATGTAAGTATAAAATTCTTCAAAAAAAATTTAATATACTTTAACAACTTTTGTACCATGTATATAAGGAGTTACAAAGTAGGTATGACTTGATATTCAATAACATTTAACGAAGACTATGAATTTCCATTTATTTTATGAACTCAATAATAAAATTAATATCTTATTTATACATATTATGTTTTAGTATCGAATTTAAATTCATGTATTTATTAAATATTTACTAATGGATTATTAGACATTTTGTTAGACTTCTCAATGACTAAGAGCTTAGGATTTACTCTAGAGGGGTAAATTTTATCTACCTACTGCACCACACATTCTATGGTAATTATTATTATTTTCATTTGAATATAAATGTTCAAATGAAAGGGTTTCATGAAAATTATTCATGATCTATGTCTAGATATGAATAAATATTTTTATAATTTATTTTTAGTAGAGTAATACAAGGAGTTGTTTCTATAAATGGTTATTCATTATTATTTTTATAAAATATTATTTTTTAAGGTATAGGATTATAGAAAAACTCATTATAATTATCTATATATAAATATAGTGCATTATATATGATAGTGGGACTTTAAATAACCACTTTGAATACTAAGTATGAGATTCTGTCTAAAGAAAATACTCATCAAGGCCTTCCTGATTTAGTAGGAGTTAACCTAAATGGAGTAAGTAATCTTGTATTGTCTTCTATAATGTGTGAAATTTGTAGGAAACATTAATAATATTAGGTATCTATATTTTATGAAAACATATATTGGAACATATAAACTAATTATAAAAATTTAGGATATAATAGGGTTAAATTTATGGTCGTCCATATGATGGATTTGGACAAAGAGCATTTCATTCATTATCCTAGAGTCATCTATGATATTATTAAAAAGATATTCTTGCCAAATAGATATTAATGGGTGAAATTATAAACTTAAACTTATTAATAGTGAAATATAAATCGTTTACAACTAATATATATAACTAATATTAAAAGAGATCATTTATTTACCAGGATAATATTTAATAAATGTCCCTATTAAAGTAATTTAAAATTTGAATCCCATTTGATAAAATCATATATTCTAGGAAAAATGGAATAATCATAAAAATTATATTAGAGATCAATATTTGAGGATGGAAAATTTAATGGAATAAAATTATTGTATACTTATAAAAATTTAATAATTTTTATCAAGTAAGATGAAATATTTACTATAATTGAGTAACCACTTCTTGACCAAATCACTAGTAGAGTTAATAAATAAGGGGATAATTATTCTTAGTTGAATCATAAAAGATTTTATTTATTTATTTATTGTAATTTATGTATCCATGAAAAATAATTTTCAAAAAAAACTAGAGAAAATAGTTTTATTCATGTTGATAGATAACTTGAACAACCTCTTTTATGAATAAGTAAGGAATTATATATACTTTGTTTCAAAATTAAATATTTTAATTATAAATGAAAATAAATCCACAGTATCTAATAATATACTCAATATAAATATGTATTTAAATGATTTATAATTGTTACAGTCTACTCTAAAATGGGTCTACCTATAAATATAATTTTATACTAATGGACAAAAAGGTTCTAAAAATTAACTATAAACTAATATATTAAAGAGTCAATTGAATTTTTATATAATATAATAAAAATTTTGAAGATACATTAGTGGGACATGGGAATTATAGGATTTAGTTTTTCTATGACAATAAAATGGGGTAAAAGTTTAATTCATAAGAAGAAGAAAAATATTGGAGGTCTTAATAATTAATCCAGTTCATTGAAATCTGAAGTTGGTTTCATAAAATAAGGGAAATACATCAATTATGGACACCATTGACGTTAGAGGAAAAATTCCTTAAAATATCTAATCAGTTAGTTGTTAGGTATTAATTATATAGAAACTAATTTTTTTATTTTTAGGGATATATGTTTCCAAGTATATATTAATCAGTATTTTTTAATATATTTATGTGTTTAGAATCAAATAAAGGGATAGTTAAGTATGTTTTTTCATAAATATTGGGGAATGAATTTTTTATGGTGAAATAAAAGGAAAATCATTTCATTAATATTGACTAATTTTGAAACTATAAACTTTTATGCATATTTTCATCTAGTTTTATCTACTATGATAAAATAATTTTATCTTATATATGGATCATATTAATAAATTACATTATAGTTTTGTTACACATGGTTTATAATTGGATTCATTCTATAATATGGATTGATAATAAAGTGAAAATGAATCTTTTTCAACGATAAATGTTTTTTATCCATGTTATCTGTTAAATCCTAAGGAAACATGTTTTCCCCACCAATTAGGGGATATTTTATTAGAAAATTATTTAATTTTAAAGGATATTACTCTAGATATATAATTTTTCAAAATGAGATATGATTATAAAGAGGATATTTTTTAGTATTTAATTAAATTAGACAAGTTTTATTTTAATTACACTAATCTTAATGCTATATTATAAATTCATTTCATGAAAATAATTTTGATAAGATTATAATCGGTGTACGTATGAACCTAAGGAAGTATAAAATGTAATGAATAAATGATACCAATGTAATTGATAGTGAGAGACACATTACATGTTAAAAGTGTTCAATATATGTTTTTAATGGTGTATTTTAATGTTAGGAATTATAATGAATTTTTTTTCGAAAATGATCCCCGATAAAAAATATAATGGAAAGGTTTCTATTTAATGATAGTATATATCTTATAAGAGTTTTAATTATTTAAATCAAGATAGGTTGTTAACAACAAACAATAAATTTCAAAAATAAAATAATTTTAAATATAATTTTAAAGTTATTAATATATGTATCATGTATCTTCATATCAACATTATTAAAAAATATATTCATATACGTATTTTCAATAAATATGTTCAGTAGGATTTGTTTTTCATATTTATATATTGTGATGTAGTTTATGTTTAATATAGATGTGACTAGTGTTACATAAGATGTAAAATTAGTTGCTAGGTAAAAAATAATAGAAAACAAAGTGTCTTTGTGTAACACCCCAAGCTTCCACGGTATGCTTCTCTTTGAATAATATAGTAGCGTGTGTTGTACGCAACTTCGAGTTCTAACACACACCACAACCAATCAAACTAGCCATTATGAATAGTAATACCAACTTTTTAAAATTTTATAAATTTTATCTCTCAAAATTTACTACATTTTTGTATTCGGAATATCAAAATTAGCCTAGGGTAAATTTTTGGATGTTTTCAGATAACATTTATATTTTGATGAATAGTGAAAATTGCTAAATTTTAATTAAAAACATCTTTTTTAATCAAATTAATTAACAGTGATAAATTATTAATTTGAGTGGTTTTAAAGTATATTTGGAATATATTTTTACCATTTAATACAATTTTGGTCATTGGACATAATTTCACAATTAAACTGGACATAAACAAGTGACAATCTTTTGATAGTTATTATCTCTTAAAAACAAGCTTTTTGTTTTAACTACGGGAATTAATTTTAAATTAATTTCTGCCACTTCTGTGTTTTGAATTTGGAAAAATGGATTCCATATTTGGAATCAGGATGTCCAAATTGTGTAAATAGGTAACTTTTATTTTAAGACACTTTGAATAATTACTTTGGTAAATATTTTTTTCACAATGGTTAAAGGGTAAATCCGGTAAATAAGGGTAAAAAAATATTATAATAATAATAAATTTCCCTAAAATGTTTCCTAACCTTATTGGTTGATACATGTCCGACCATGGGCATCTTTGTGTTGATTTTGGGACCCCATGGAGCCACTTGTAAGTGATAATGACACTTTATATTAATTACGTTAAAGTAAATACAAAAATGACAGAAGCATATATCTTGTAGAAATTTTTTTACATAGGGTTATACATGTTGGATTTTAAACTATAAATATTAATTAGAAAGATAAAAGGATTTCCTATATTATTTTATTTTATTTATAATTTTTAGACATTTAATAATTAATATTATGTATGAGACAATAATGATGATGTATTTTCCTTATCAATGAAAGAATCAAATAATTGGTATTATAAATGTTAAAATAAATATAATTTCAATGTTTTGATAACATCCATGAATTTTATTGGATAATATTAAATTATAGGATTGATTAAATTAATTTTTTTCTAATTAATAAAGTTTTTATGACTTTAAAAAAAATCAATTATTGAATAGTGTCAAAATTGACATAAAAGAGTTTTTAAAACAAATATTATATTATTAATTGATAAAAATTTCTAAAAATATAAGGTTCGGCCAAAAGACTTATATCATGATTGGCGTATCATTAATGGACCACTTGGGGGTCTCATGGATGTATATAGTATGTTTATTAACTATATAATATAAAAATACAAAGTGACATGGTAAATGTTAAACTAATTAACTAAGAGTTAATACTAAAAGATAAGGTTAATATAGTGACCCAAACCTGTCTAAAACCGATTGGTTGAGTGGTTTTAGACCTATACCCACCTTAACCTTTAAATAATACACTTTGGAGATATTATAAAAAATAATATGAATTTATTATAAAATAATATTTCTAGATTTTCCAAAGGTGCCCATCACCCCTCTTATAAAAGGAAACTCCCCCTTCTCACTAATTCACACATTCAAAGCATTTTGGATTGGCCAACCCCTGCCCAAATACTCACTCAACTTCCATAAATTCAACCTAGAGGCCTTAGTTTTATCATAAATCCAACCTATGGATCCCTTTTGATCAAATCAAAAGGAAGACCCGAAGAAGAGGTAATGTTTTCACCACCCTCTTTCAAGTTCATTTCTTCTTCAACTTCTTCTTTCTTTGTTATTCCCATTCTAAAATAATAACTCAAGTATCTTATATATACTGTGATGTTATTATAAATATGGTGCTACCATATTCAGTATTATATCCATCATTTTAATGACATGTCACAATACGTGGGTACGTACGGCTTACCGTCTCCACGTCACGGTGTAATTGTTATTCAAAATATTATTTTTTCGATGCGTATAAAAATGATGTGTAATTCATGTAAATAATAAATATAACATGATATTTATTATTTATATATGATATACTATCCAATTATATATTATTCTAATATCAAAAGAATGATATTGTCGCTCGTGCGTACGTACGGACTACCATATCCACGAACACGATGAGATTCATTCCCCATCATATCCATTCAAGACTAATTCTCATATAATGATTAAAATAATGTTTAAGGACTTGATATCATTTTGGATAATAATATTATACATCCTATCCATGAAAACACGACTTACATAACAAAACATATAAAATAAAACGAGCTAGTTAACACCCGAAACAACGATAATACTAAGATATTATTAACAAATCATTGTTAAAAGATCATATATGATATTATATTAATGTATATGATCCTTGTATAATTTAATAACAATTATTTAACCATTATACAGGAGGTTAACCTACCCTCAACCAAGGAAAAGTACCAGTTAAGGGTTTATTTCACAATCTCTTCATTATCCGAGCTTGTTTATACGTAATTATCTACTGGGACCTCTTTATCATCCAAATCCATGTTTCTTAAAAATATGTTTCAAAACATTCTTACTATTTTACAGAGTATGGGATAAAGTAATTTATACCCCTGTTTGACTTTTTATAAGAATTTTATAAAGCAATCTTTCCGTCATTTTTCAAACAAGGACCTTTTTATCCTTTTTGATAGAATTATGGTTAGAATTTCTTTTTTAACTTATACAGCCGGTGCGGCTGTTTTCTGCCATTATAAAATATTCGAAACTTCCCCTAAAAGATTATAAGAATATTTTCATAGTAAAAGTTTTATTTTATAATTATGTGACATTTAAATAATTTTTAAAAAAGAGATATTTCTCTCAAATAGTTTTGATTTCATCTATGTCAACACCCTTTGATGGATTTTAAGATTATTTGAAGTTTATTTATTATGATACAAATCCTACATATTTTATAGAAGGTTTCTTGATATGTTTGACTGTGGATGTGTTATTTTTATAGAATTCATGGTTTATGGAGAAAGTATTGACATTTCGTATTCTAGTTTTTATACGAATAGTTATGTTATGTTTAAACTTATTCATATGAGGAATGCATTGGACTTAATAAGTGACGGGAGGAGCCCGCTATAGCTCCTCGATGCATCGTTAGGTCTCATGAGACAAACTAGTGTCTTGGCACAAGGCCTTGACGAAATCTTATTTTTTGTCTTGGCACGAGGCCTTATCTATGTGGTTATGATATTCTGCATTATGCATTCCATCATTATGGAAGTGGATATTGATATTTCATGTGACTATTAGACTAGTAGAATATCCATGTGAATAATTAAATGGAATTATTTCATTTTATTTTTAACATATTATGCTGAAGTTCATGTTTAAAAGGCTTTTGTTTTAGGTATACATTGCCTTAAATGTTTATGCTTATTTATAAAAGTTTTCTCTATATTATTATCCTTACTGGGAATTTGAGCTCACCCCTCTATATGTTTTATTTTTCCCAGGATGTGAAGAAGTATTTTATGAATGACCTGGAAGGATAGTATAAGGGGATATGAGTGTGGAGACAAGATATTGTTGTAGTTCTCAATTTATGATGTAAAGTAAACTTTATGAATGTATCTAGTGTTTCCAAGGCTACTAAACAAATCGGTCTTTTGAGACTTGATATTTTGTGATCATGCCAATGTTATGTAATAATGTACCGACTCTAGGTAACTGGGGTTGGGGTGTTACAGTTGGAATCAGAAGAAGTTTAGTACAAACCTTGGAAGCTAGATTTAGATAAACTCTGATTAGAGCACATATACCTAATATGGACATTGAGGATTAGTATAGAAGAACTTCCTAGAATTTTGGTATTGTAGAGATTTTGTGAGTTTTCTGAGCAATACATCCGTATCTGGATACGAGCAGGTAGAGACGGCTCTGGCACAGATGTACCGAGGGGTAAAACCGAAAAACACCGCTTTGGGCTAGACTCGAACGGGAACTGGTGCACGACAAGGGGACTTACAACACTCTTGGTTACGACACTCCCGAGGGATATGCTTAGGATAACTCTCATCTTCTTTACAAATCATGATGAAGGGTTTATGAGTATATACTTCCTCAAAGAATTTTTTATTATTATTATGGATTATATCCATAAATATTTCAATTTCTGTTAAGTGTTTAATAAGTATGGAATTATGTATTTTGATTCATAAACTGATCTAGTGTATTCCATTGTTTAGAAATGGCGCCTAGTGGAAGAAATGAAAACTGTATCAATGCACGCACTCTATGTAGGAATTTCCCTCCTGATTAAGATAATTATAGTGGAGCTGGTGATGCAACAGGTGCTGATCAGCTAATCACTATACTAGGAAAACTCACTCAGGTTATGAATAATAACCTTACCGTATTGAGAACTCTGATCCGCAGCGTGGATGATCAATGTTATATCACTTCATGAGGAAACAACCACCAACATTCAATGAGAGTACAAATCAATTAGTAGCTGATAAATGGATAAATTCCCTAGAGAAATTATTTCAGGCTTTGCGGAGTAGTGAAAGGGAAAAAGTTATCATGGCAGTTTACCGCCTCACTAGAGATGCTGATCAATGGTGGTCATTGATTCAAAACACAAAGGAAGATGATGAAGTATAAAATATGGAATGGTGGGAGTTCAAAGATCTGTTTTTAGAAAAATACTTTCCTCGTGACCGTTGAGAATATATGGAAAGGAAATTTCTGAGTCTGAGATAAAAGGACGATGAGAATGTCGCAAAGTATGAGGCTAAAATTACAAGGTTAGCTAGATATTCTAGAGAATATATACATAACCTAAGAAGTATGATTGATCATTTCTTTGATGGGTTAAAACCATTTATCCATCGAGCATTAGTCTCACAATCCTTCTCGTTGTACGAAGACATTGTCTCATGTTCTATCAAGATAGAGAAGGAATTCAATAAGTCTTATGACTTTAAATCAAAGAAAGAGAAGAAGAGATCTACTAATAAATCTGTGAATGGAAATAAGGGGATGAAGGGAAATGTCGAATATCCATCCTACTGTAAATGTGGGAAGAAACACCCCAGTACTTGCTTAAAAGGAATGGGAGTCTGTTACAAGTGTGGTGAAAAAGGCCACCAATCTCGTGATTGCACGGGGAAGAAGGAAGCTACCGATGTCCAATGATACAATTGCAGGGATATGGGACATTATTCAAATGAATGTCCTAAGCATCAGGGGAACTTACCTCAGAAAAGGAAAAGGGATCATGGCAAAGATTATGTTATCACTACTGCTAAGGTAGAAGCTCTGAAAGATGTGGTGGCATGTAATTTAATGGTTTCCTCAAATTTAGAAAATTCATTATTTGATTCTGGATCATCTCATTGTTTCATATCTTCCCAGTTTGCTAAGAAAATTAGATATTTCCAATTTTACTTAACAAGAGAGTTGTCAGTTAAAAATCCTAAGGGAAGTATAATTGCAACAAAGTTTTGGGTATCAGTCCTCATTAGAGCACATAAATGTTTTTTATCCGCTGATCTCATCTTCATACCTATGATTGAGTTTGATATAATCCTCGGTATGGTTTGGATTTCAAACCATGATGAGAAGATTTATTATAAGAAGAAGGAGGTTACGATTTTTAATGATGAAGATAAGGAACATCTTATCTTTAAAGCAAAATCATCACCACCTAATTCTTATCTAAATCCACCCCCAGTAGCTCAACTAAATTTAATTTTTGGGGAGGAAGAGAATGAAATGACTGTGGGTGAGGAAATTAATGTTCAAATATAGGATGTACCTATCGTGAAATAATATGTAGACGTGTTTCTGGAAGATTTACCTACACATCCTCCAGAACCAGATGTTGAGTTTTCCATTGATTTAATTCCTCGATCAAGGCCTATATTGAACACCCCTTATAGATTGGAAACTGTGGAATTAGTTGAACTAAAGAAACAACTTGAGGAATTAAGTAATAAGTGATTTATTCTCCCTAGTGTTACTCCATGGGGAGCACCTGTTCTTTTTGTTAAAAATAAAGATAGATCTATGAGGTTATGTATCGACTACAGGGAGATCGATACTATAACAATAATGAACAAGTATCCCCAACCTGACATTGATGATTTATTTGACCAACTGCATGGAGCTCAATACATTTCAAAGATTGACCTTCGGTCTGGATACCATCAGTTGTGTGGGAAGAAGGAAGACATTCCGAAGACAACATTTCGAACAAGGTACAGACATTAAGAGTTTACAGTAATGCCTTTTGGGCTGACTAATGTGCCCTCTGTATTCATGGATCTAATGAATAGAGTTTTCAAGGAACATCTAGATGAATTTTTGGTGGTATTTATTAATGATATCTTGGTATACTCCAAAATATTGGAAGATAATGAAAATCACTTGCGCATTATCTGAAGACTCTGATAAGACATGAATTATATGGGAAGTTTAGCAAGTGTGAATTCTGGCTTTAAGATATTTATTTTCTTGGCCATATGATCCCTAAATATGGAATCTCTGTTGATCCTCCTAATACCACGACAATCCAAGAATGGCCTGCACCGATGAGTATAACTAAGGTATGCAGTTTTATTGGTTTAGCAGGTTATTATCGATTTTTCGTCCAGAATTTTTCCTAGTTGGCTAACCCATTAACAAATATCACACGTAAATGGGTTAAATTTGTTTGTACAAAATAGTGGGAAGAATTGTTAGAAGAACTGAAGAGAAGATTAGTCAATGCTCCTATATTTACTCTACCATCGGGGAATGATGAGTTCATTATTTATAGTGATGCATTGAAGAAAGGACTTGGTTGTGTCCTTATGCAGAACGATAGGGTTATTTCCCATGCATCATGATAGTTGAAAATTCCTGAGAAAAACTATCATACTCATGATCTTGAGTTATCATCTGTGATCTTTGATTTGAAGATATGAAGGCACTACCTATATGGTGAAAAATATGAGATTTATACGGATCACAAGAGTTCGAAGTATATTTTCTCACAAAAAGAACTCAACATGAGGAAAAAGAGATGGCTTGAACTACTCAAGGATTATGATTTCACGATACACTACCACCCGGGGAAGGCAAATAAGGTGGTAGATGCTTTGAGAAGAAAAGATAAGGGAGTTTTGAACACGATGATAATTGAATGGGATCCTATTTTCCTGGATCTAGTGAAGATGGATATGGGAATCACCATGGAAGGTGAAACATCAATACTTTTTCAAATGGTTGCCAAACCATCATTATTAGAAAGGATAAAGAGTTCTCAGACTAGTGATGAAGAGTTTTAAAAGAAGATTAATACTGTGAATGATGGGAGATTGAATGACTTTGGGTATGAAGATGGAATTTTGAAATTTGGGAAGAGACTTTGTGGTCCCAATATACCTGATCTAAAAAGGGAATTGTTAGACGATGCTCATAGTTCCAATTTCTATATACACCATGGTAGCACCAAAATGTTTAGAGACTTGAAGGAACATTTTTGGTTGGACAAAATGAAGAGGGAGATTGATGATTTTGTGTCAAGATGTATGGTTTGTCAACAAGTGAAAGATGGAAGGAAATAGCCTAGAGGAGTCATGCAACCTCTTACCATACCGGAGTGGAAATGGGACAATATTACGATGGGATTTGTCATTGGACTACCAAAGACTCCTAGAAGGAACGATGCAATATGGGTCATTGTTGATCGTCTTACCAAGTCATCACATTTTCTTGCTATAATGGAAGATTTACCACTTGAACGTCTAGTAAGGATATATATTAATGAAGTGGTGAGACTTCATGGAGTACCCCTATCGATTGTTTCTGATTGTGATCCCCGTTTTACTTCAAGATTCTGGAAGAGTCTTCAGAAATCCATGGATACTAAGCTTCGTTTGAGCACTGCCTACCCCCCTCAAACAGATGGACAATCAGAATGGACTATTCGAACCTTCGAAGACATGTTGAGATCATGGTCACTTGAATTTCAGGGTATGTGGGATCAATATTTACCTCTGGTGTAATTTTCCAACAATAATATCTCCCATTTAAGTATTCAGATGGCACCATATAAAGCATTATATGGAAAGAGATATCACACACCAACCTGTTTGAATGACGTTGGGGAAAGAAAACTTGTAGGCCTATAATTGGTGGAGAAAACAATGGAAAAGGTAAAGGTAATCCAAAACCACATCAAATCAGCTCAATGTAGGCAGAAGAGTTATGCCGATAACTGAAGGAATGATTTGGAATTTCAGGTAGGAGATCGTGTTTTCTTAAAGGTATCTCCATGGAAGGGAGTTATACGTTTTGGTAAGAAAGGTAAATTGAGTCCAAGGTACATCGAACCTTTCTAAATTCTAGAACGAATTGGATCTGTATCTTACCGTTTGGGAATGCCGCCAAGTCTCTCCAAAGTTCACAATGTGTTCCACGTATCACTGTTGAGGAAATACATGCCTGACCCAACACATGTACTCACCTATGAGGAATTATAACATCAACCCAATCTGTCCTATTACGAAGATCCCATTAGGATTCTTGATATGAGAGAACAAGTACTGAGAAACCGGACGACTCGTCTGGTAAAAGTTTTGTTGAGAAACCATAAGATGGAAGAGGCAACGTGGGAACCCGAGGAACTTATGATGAAGAACCACCTAAGTCTTCTCTTGTGGTAGTATTCTAGAAATTTAGAGGATTAAATTATTTGAAGGTGGGGAGAATGTAACACCCCAAGCTTCCATGGTATGCTTCTTTTTGAATAATACAGTAGCGTGTGTTGTACGCAACTTTGAGTTTTAACACACACTACGACCAATAAATCTAGCCGTTATGAATAGTAATACCCACCTTTTGAAATTTTATAAATTTTATCTCTAAAAATTGACTTCAATTTTGGATTTGGAATATCGAAATTATCTTAGGGTAAGATTTTGGTACTTTTCGGATAACATTTATATTTTGATGAATAGTTTAAATTACTAAATTTTAATTAAAAACAACTTTTTTAATAAAAATAATTAACAGTGATAAATTTTTAATTTTAGTGGTTTTAAAGTATAATTAGAATATATTTTTACCATTTAATACAATTTTATCCATTGGACATAATTTCACAATTATACTGGACATAGACAAGTGCCAATCTTTTGATAGTTAATATCTCTTAAAAACATGCTTTTTTTGTTTTAACAACGGGAATTAATTTTAAATTAATTTCTTCCACTTCTGTTTTTTGAATTTGGAAAAATGGATTCCATATTTGGAATCATGATGTCCAAATTTTTTAAATAGGTAACTTTTATTTTTAGACATTTTGAATAATTACTTCGGTAAATATTTTATTTACCATGGTTAAAGGGTAAATCCAGAAAATAAGGGTAAAAAATAATAATATTATAATAATAATAATAATAAATTACACTAAAACATGTCCTAACCTTATTGGTTGATACATGTATGACCATGAGCATCTTTTGGTCGATTTTGGGACCCCACAGAGCCACTTGTAAGTGATAATGACACTTTATATTAATTAAGTTAAAGTAAATACAAAAATGACATAAACTTATATCTTTCAGCAAAACAATTTTTAAATAGGGTTATATATGTTGTATTTTCAACTATAAATATTCATTAGAAATATAAAAGGATTTCCTACATAATTTTATTTTATTTATTATTCTTAGGCATTTAATAATTAATATTATTTATGACACAATAATGATGTAGTATTTTCCTTATTAACGAAAGAATCAAATAATTGGTATTATAAATGTTAAAATAAATATAATTTGAAAGTTTTGATGACATAAATGAATTTTATTGGATAATATGAAATTATAGTATTCCTTAAATGAATTTGGTTCGAATTAATAAATATTTTATGACTTTAACAAAAATCAATTATTGAATAGTGTCAAATTTTACAAAAATAAGTTTTCTAAAAAAATATTATATTATTAATTGATATTAAATTCCTAAAAATCTATGGATGGGAAAAGAGACTTATATCATGATAGGTGTATCACTAATGGACCACTTGGGGGTCTCTTGTATGTAAATAGTTTGTTTGTTAACTATATAATATAAAAATACAAAGTGACATGTTAAATGTTAAACTAATTAACGAAGAGTTAAAACTAAAAGATAAGGTTAATATAGTGACCCAAAATATATATAACCTATTGGTTGAGTGTTTTGAGACTTATCACCACATTAAAATTTAAATAATCCACTTTTTATCCATTATAAACCTAATATGGATTTATTATAAAAGAATATTTCTAGCTTTTCGAAAGGTGCCCCTCACCCCTCGTATAAAAGGGCACTCCCCCTTCTCACTAATTCACACATTCATAGCCTTTTTTCTCAGAAAACCCCTACCCAAATACTCTCTAAAATTCCCTCAATTAAACTTAGAGGCCTTATTTTGATCATAAAGCCAACCTAAGGAGCCCTTTTGATCAAATCAAAAGGAAGAACCCGAAGAAGAGGTAATGTTTTCACCACCCTCTTTCAAGTTCATTTCTTCTTCAACATCTTCTTTCTTTGTTATTACAATTCTAAAATAATAACTCCAGTATCTTCTATATTCTGTGATGTTATTATAAATATGATGCAACCATATTCAGTATTATATCCATCCTTTGAATGACATGTCACCATACGTGCATACGTACGGCTTACCGTCTCCACGTCGTGGTGTAATTGTTATTCAAAATATTATTATCTGGATGCGTATAATAATGATGTGTAATTCATATAAATAATAAATATAACATGATATTGATTCTATATATATAATATAATATCCAATTATATATTATTTTAATATCAAAATAATGATATTGTCCCTCGTGCATACGTACGGACTACCGTCTCCCCGAACGCGATGAGATTCATTCCCCATCATTTCCATTCAGGACTAATTCACATTTAATGATTAAAATAATGTTTAAGGATTTATATAATTCTGAATCTGAATAATATACAACCTTTCCCTGACAAACACTACTTACATAAGAAAACATATAAAATAAAATGAGTATGTTAGCACCCGAAACAACGATAATACAAAGATATTATTAACAAATCAATGATAAAAGATCATATATGATATCATATTAATGTGCATGATCTTGTATAATTTAATAACAATTATTTCCCCATTATACAGGAGGTTAACCTACCCTCAACCAAGGATATGTACAAGGCAAGGCTTTATTTCACAATCACTTCATTATCTGAGGTTGTTTATACGTAATTATCTATTGGGGCCTCTTTATCATCCACATCCATGTTTCTTAAAAATGTGTTTCAAAACATTCTTACTATTTTACAGAATATGGGTTAAAGTCATTTATTCCCTTTTTTGACCTTTTATAATATGTTTATAAAGGAATATTTCTATCTTTTTCCAAATAAGGTCCTTTTTAACCTTTTCGACAGAATTAAGGTAAGAGTGTATTTTTTAACTTATACGGCGGGTGCGGCTATTTTTTGCCATTATAAAATTTTAGAAGCTTCCCTTACAATATTATAAGAATATTTTCAAAGTAAACGTTTTATTTTATAATTATGTTACTTTTAAATGATTTTAAAAAAAGAGATATTTCTCTCAAATAGGTTTGATTTCATCTATGTCAACATCCTTTGATAGATTTTAGGCTTATTTGAAGTTTATTTATTATGATACAAATCTTCCATATTGTATTGAAGGTTTTGTGATATGTTTGACTGTGGATGTGTTATTTTTATACCATTCATGGTTTATGGAGAAATTATTAACATTTCATATGATAGTATTAAAACGAATGCTTATATTATGTTTAAACCTATTCATACGAGGATTGCATTGGACTTAATAAGTGACGGGTGTAGCCCGCTATAACACCTCGATGAATCGGTAGGTCTCATGGGACAAACTAGTGTCTTGGCTCAAGGCCTTGAAAAAATATTATTTATAGTCTTGGCACGAGGCCTTGGCTATGTGGTTATGATTGTCTGGCATTATACATTCCATCATTATGAAAGTGGTTATTGATATTGCATGTGATTATTCGACTAGTAGAATATCCATGTGAATAAGTAAATGGCATTAATTCGTATTATTTTTTCCATATTATACTGATGTTCAAGTTTAAAAGGCTTTTTTTTAGTTATACATTTCCTTAAATGTTTATGCTTATTTATAAACGTTGCTGCTATATTGTTATCCTTACTGGGCATTTGAGCTCACCCCTCTCTATGTTCTATTTTTCCTAGCAGGTGAAGAAATATTTTATGAATGACCTGAAGGGATAGTATAAGGGGATATGAGTGTGGAGACAAGATGTTGTTGTAGTTTTGAATTTATGATGTAATGTAAACTTTATGAATGTATCTAGTGTTCTAAGGCTACTAAACTAATCGGTGTTTCGAGACTTGATCTTTTGTGATTATGCCAATGTTATGTAATAATGAACCGGATTTGGGTAACTGGAGTCGGGGCATTACACTTTGAGTTTTTTATATTAGATTTGGAAAATATTTATACTAATGTGGGTTTTTTTAGTATTATTAATGGTGTTTAAACATTGAATATTGGTGACTTGTTATATAAAATTTTAATATATTTTCACCTAGGTTAATTTTCATTACATATTCCATGGAATAAAATGACGATTAACACCTCCAAATATTTCATTGAGTTATCCCAAATTAGTGTCCATCATTGAGATTTAGGGGTTCTGAACTAATCTAAGTATTATTGTGATATATGGGCCATTTGATGTTATTAGGTTTCATTGATGTGGATGAAAAATGTTTTTTAGATGAACCACATTCTATACTATATGGAATTTTATAGATTATTTTGTGATTATAATTGGGTTGACGTTTCATAGTAATCCATTCATCCATATGATATTTGGTAATAATGCATGTGAATATCTATAAATTCGTAATTTTCTTAAAACAACAATGAAACTTAGTAAAAAATGGATGTTTTGGAATTTTTTCGATCATTTGGTGGTCATTTATCAATTAATATGGGATTTCCCTCCTATATGAGAGGTCGTAAATTTTATCCTTCACTATCAAAATTATTGGTCCATGGTGAAGAAAACCAATTTCAAATAGAAAAATGCATTATAAACTTAGACCAATTTTAAAAAATATCTAGAAATAAGTTTTACATTAACATACATGTAGAACATACCTACCTATTTTATAAAGATGATCCAACTAAGAACTTGTACATGATTTTAATTAATATTCCTATATTGAAATAAAATGAATTTAACATTTAAATAAATACAAGACTGTTATGTATATCCAACCAATTATATAGTATTATATATTCATCCACCTCCTATAAAAAGACCAGAGTTGAAGTAAAAGTGATAGTTAGAGTTATAAATTTTAATTTTTTGTACACCATCAAACAATATTTTCATATAACAATAACACAATGATTAAAACATTTTAATAGAGTTCAACGATACACTATGGACTCCCAAAATTTCATAACCATAATCCATAACTGATAATATTTCATATTGTTATAGATAATTATAATATTTGACTGAAATATTGAATGAATTATTATTGATGTTTTAATTTTTTTGAAAACAATCACATGATATTACAATTGATAATGATGTCATTAATTGGGTGAAATTTTTTTTAACACCATGTAAAAAACAAACAATTAATTACATGATTTATAATATAGATTACACTTAATTATATTTGAATGATATTATAGGTTTACAATTTTAGAGAATTAGGAAATAATTACATAATAATGTGGATACTTATGAACAATAAACATTTTTTCACAAAAACATGGTTTATATTTACAACCCTATTTCATTCAAGAAACTATTTCTTATTTTACAATTATTTTTAAAGTATTTTTTTACTTTTCTAGAGTTATAATAGATCCTTATATATTTTGAAAAACATTTGAAAAATGTTCTTATTGAAAAGAAAGATTATTAGGGGACATTGAAATAAAAGAATTTTATTAGTCCAATAAAAATCATTGAAACACATTAAAATATTTATCTTTCTCATATAAAAATTCTGATCAAATAATTAAAACATAAAGAAATGAGATAATAAACATTTTATCATCTAAAAAAATCAAAACCCATTATAAGGATAAAAAATTATGAAGTAAATCTGAGGTATGCAAAAAATCCTAAAAATATGACTTGAAAAAAACCATTTAACATTCAATGTTTGGAAAATAATTTCCATTAAAATAGTATGATTCCATAAAACCTGATTGAAGGAATAATATAAGTGTTTTATAGAATTATATTCATAACTCAGGTTTAATCATGTTTAACCCATGTCATAAATATCTAAGGAATAATTATTTCCATATCTGTAACATACCAGGTTATCTACTTCATTTTTACCTCGGAAGACTATTCATTACCCAAATGACATAGAGAGATATATCAGGCTCACTCATGCTCATAAATAATTATAAATTACTATCCCTTTTAAAACTCCTTGAAACCCTTAAGAAAAAGAACTTTCCATTTTGGAATAAAATACAGAGAAATATCCCCTATTTAAATAACACAATGCAATTAGAAATTACCTAAATATGGAGACTAATATATTCCATGAAAAACCATTTCTAATAGTCTAATTTTATTGATAATTAATATTTTCTATGATGTTGGGAAAATGATATTGATCGTTTTACATTAAAAAACATTCTTTTGAACATTGGTAAGAAAATTAAAAAGATCCGTATGGTGAAATTTAAAATATTATTTCTAAGACCATTGAAAATAAAGTCATAAGTACATGAAAGATAATTTTATCAAAATAATACATATAAATAAGACCATTATATGAAAATTTTATAGATCATTTACATGTAGGATAAATAGTTTAATGTAACACTTTAAAATAAGTTTTAATGAAAAATCCCTTACGACATTCGTAACATTTGAAATAAAAGGATTCTAATGGAGATATGTTTAAATAAATTTGAAAAAAACTTGAGTTTAATTAAATAAATGATAAAATAAATCCAAATGTTTTTTTATTCACCATAAAAATAAACATGTGGTGAAGATGATATAAGCCTCAATGAATGGAAATTGAGATAGGATATCCTTTACCTTAAGTATCATCAAGAATTTTATATTCTCTAATTCAGGTGTAATAAAATCCTATTTTTTATAAATTGTTTAAAACATTTTAAATGTTAATTTAATTATTATTATTATTTTTATTTAATTTATTATGTTTAATACTTTAGTTTCCAAATTAGATAAGTTTATATTTCTAGTTTTGGGGCAATTCAGTTTATAATCTCAAAATGAAATCGGTGTGTTGACCATGGTCAAATGTTTCACTATTAAATTATCTATGAAATCATAAAAATTTATTAACTATATTAATTATATATTATATATAATTTTGTAACTATATTTGTGTTTTTCTGGTGAAAATGGAATCAGGTAGTTTCATTGAGCTAGTAGTCCATACTTGCACATGAACAAACTCTTCATTTTTCTACTATAAAAAAAAGAAAGAAAAAAATAATATTTTACTCCTAAAATATCATAAATATGTTATAAATTTTATATTTATTTATTACATCGACAATTTTGATATTCCCTGAGTTTATGTAAGGCAAAATGAATTACAACATTTCATGGTGGGGGTAGTTCACATGTATGCATTAGTGACATTATCATTTTCTAATAGACGTAATGGTAAGAATGTTAGTAATATACCATATTTATTGAATAGTTTTTTTCATAAATATAATATATAGTCATCTTATCCATAATTTTAGTAGTCCATACGATATTATAATGAAATACAAAACCCATCACTTCTTGGAGGTCATAGTATACACGTATGAAAGTGTGAAGTTTTCAATTCCCATATGATATTAAAGGAGATGAATAATACTTGAAAAATCAACACAATAAAATTTAATTATATAGAATACACTAATGTTGTTATATCATCATTTTTAATGAATATTTTTTGGATTTATAATAAAAAATAGAAATAAAATCACATGGTTAAGAGTTATACCTCTCTTTTGAAAACCTCCTTTAGATTACACATTAATCCTTCTTTGTTTGGTAATTTGGTGAAACCAATACCTATATAAAACTGGTAGGGATATTTTGAAGCTTTTTGGGTATGGATTTCTTGATATAGAAGTCCCATATTATGTGGAGAATATTTAAGACCCATTGTTTTTATAATCCGGGGGAGTGATGTACCTACAATTATTCAAAGTATTAAAATAATATTTTTTCACTCCCATGCCCACAAGGAACCTAAATTGTTAAAATTAGAAAATATATAAGGTTCTTAATAATATAATAAAATAATATTTCATATAATATTTCATGACCTTAAAACTTATATTTTACCTTAATTATGTGGTTTAACCATTTACCGTGGTGAAAACAATTTTACCAAGGATTCTATTCATACTAAAAAAAAAATACATCATTACTATATTTCAAAATATTTATTAAAAATGTAAAATTCATTTTCTAATACTCAATCTATTTAAAAGTTATAAATTATATTTAACATTATTTGAAAAACATTTCTTTGAATGAGGCATATTTAGGCATAAAAATGAACTTATACCAAAATAAAATTCAATGAGTATTCCTAAAGAATTAATTATATTATTTTTTGTAAAATAGATCATAATTTATTTTAAAACAAATCCATAAATAAATATACTTTTGAATTACATTATTTAAGGAAGAAATATTAGTTTTTAAAAAATTTTCATTTTCACTACTCACTCAAAAATCAGTCATTTCATAAAGATACCAAACAATTACCTTCATTGCAATGAAATGATGATTTATACAATTATGATAATGTTTAAAAACCTAATTACTAAATTTGGTTGAAAAAATTTATAACATCATTGTATAATATGCAATAAAAACGTTTTTGAAAATTGTATTATTGAAGAATAAAATTAATTTATTCTCATTCCTTTCCTAAGAACAATAATTATATGAATTTTAAATTCATATTAATGATATATAATCATCCTATTTCATTATAATAATTTAAAAATTTATAGTAATCTAATATCTTAATATAAAAATTTATTACACACAAAAAAATTGTTTTTGTTATGAATACCACTTTTACCATCAAAATATTTTATCATCACTTTGAACCAATTGATAATTATTGTATGGTTGATGATTAATTATATTTACAAAAAAATATAAATTTATCTCAAAATATCATTGTCAATATTTATACCCATAAAACCATTTTCCAGGTTATAAAATATTTATTTAAATAATAATATTTTAAATATAGATATATTATTGATGGTAAAATTACACATAAGAACACACACACACAACTACAATATAGAAGGATAGTTTATATTACCCCAAATGATATCCCATCCATCCAGTAAATTTATTTCAAAGACTATCCTAAACTCCAAGTGATATTGAAATACCATTACATGGCCCTAAGGCCCTACATTTCATCAACATGAACCTGGTATTCCAACTTACATATGTCAATGTACATAAATTATCATCATCTTGTGTATCTACCTGTGACACTTATTGGATATGTCACAACCTAGAAATCCCATAATGGGGCTTCCAAGAATCGAAACTATATAAATTGGATGTGGATGCTGGTGTAGAGTACCACTCAACCACTGCTCAGATGACATAATATGTTAATAGTGTATAAAATCACATTTTAAGATTTTTATTTTTTTGGTGCACATAATAAAAATAATTATATATTTAAAATAATAATAACTAAAATATATGGGTGATAAATTTTACCTCCTAAGAAAATTTCATCCATTTAATTTTAATTGTATTATCTCAAAATAAATTTATCATAACATTGTAATAAAATCATACATACATATTATCATGAACATTAATTTATTTATCCAGAATATGAAACTAATTATTTCAGAAATTCATGTACATCAATAAGAATCCTACCTTTATACAAGTTTATAAATATTTACCTTGATTTTTTAGTTTTACATTAATTATAATACTTGATATATTAGAGAAATTATTTTACCATCGAGATATATATTTGATGGGAATATATGTGTTTTATTTCATCCAACCTAACATTTGGAATTTTATACACAATTTTCGATATGATCAGTTTCTACTCCTGTCTAATATAATACTCTAGGAAATGAATTTTAATGCAAATTGTTTCATTCATGATGATCTAAGATCAACTTATAATGGTTCCCAACATCCATAAGTGTATGTGACTTTATTTCATATATTTATATCCGTTAACCAAACCAAAATATTATTTAGAAAAAGTTAATATATTGTCTAACATGAATGCTATGACATTTTAAGAAATACTAAATTAATCATTAAGGGATCAAAAAAACACCCAATGTTAAACTTAAATCATTCTATAAATAAAAAACCATATAACTTATTAAAATATTTTTTCCATGTAAAAAATCCAAAAAATAAGAAATATTTTATCACATATATCTTTGGATATCAATTTATCTTTTATCTATAAACAACATTAATCAATCCTAATATCATATACTAGAAATATATTTTCCCAAATCATATAATCCCCAAAATATGAAAATACATTAAATAAATAACTATAATCACCATAAATCCACAATATAAATAATATATTCTTCCAAAAGAAAACTAATCCTTTATTCCTCAAATAATATCTCATCTTAGAGAAATATATTTCAATTTAACTTAATTATATTATATTTAAAATATAGTGAACTTATTTCATATTAACTTTAATCATATATTAACCAACTCAATTTTCCAAAACATGTTTTTATATAAAATTAAGTATATGTTCCAAAACCTAATTACCCTTTTGTCCATATTTACCATATTTAACTCAACATAAAATGTCATATCAGCCCTAAAGGTTATCAAAACAATTCAAATTTTGTAAAAAATAAATATAAAAGTATTATTTTTTAAATCCCATTTCATTAAAACACATGTTTATATTAAGGACTACATATTCCTAAAACATTTATTAAAATTCAATAAATGCGTAACATTATATAAAACATTGACATAGTGTTAATTCTGTTAAACTTATGATCATCCTAAAATTCTTCAACCCTTATTTAAAATTCCAATACATAATATCTCTTGAAATCCAATATATAGAAACATTATTCATTAAATGTTGTTAATAACAAGATAACCAATATTTTATATCTTATTAGATAATACATTCTTCTTATAGACAAAAATATGAATCATGTCCTCAGAATCATTAGTATAAAAACATAATAAAAAATATAATTCCTAAATTTTATATGGAATTCATAGTTTCATAATTTTCAACTATATATTTATTAGAAATTGTTAAACCATTATCTATATAGTCATACTTATCCCCTTATCGATATTTACCCCTAGGAAATAGTTTTTTAAAATTCCCACAAACCCAATATTTAAAATATATTTTTTTCTTTTATGGAATTTACCTGGGGTACTTTTTATAAAATTCATTATGTAGAGTAAATTGAATCATTTTCCAGTATGGGTTTTATCACTAAAATTCCTTCAAACTCATTTTCTCTTATTTGTGTGTTAGGAAACCCAAACAGGTTCATGTTGTTAATCATATATCAAAATTTATGGTTAAACATAACTACAAGAATTTTCATTTTACCACTATCTTATTTCGTTGGTTGTTTATAAAACCACCACATTGGCCTCCAAATCCATTTTTAACAAGGTTCCTTTAGGGTCCATCCTTTTACTAAATCCAAAATAATTAGTGTGAGTATATAAAATAGTGTAATGGTGAAACATATTATGATATGTGTTACAACTAATATATCCTTAACCAATATAATAAACCATGTTTTCTCACCTCAAACAACATCATAAAAACTAATGTTCTCTAAACACATTATTTGATACTATCCCTAACAAACTATATCATAAAAAATCCATATTTACAAGATTTATAAAATGGTTTTCACTATATTACATTACCAGATATTTTAGGTTTATATTTTTAAGGAATTTCTATAATAAGTAAATATACAACTTGATACTCTTATAGAGTATGCATGTTATTCACAAAAACAAGGATTTTATGTTTACACCCATTGTTTCACTGAAGATCATTTTTTATTTAAAAACAACTCCAAAGTGGAATATTTGACATTTATATAGTTTTTAGACATCCTTAGAACATTTTAAAAACATTTCAAAACCAAGGATGATAAAACAATATCATTAAGTGAAATAATAATAAGGTAATATTTTTTTCTTCTAAAAAGAATAAAACCCCATGCAAAAACTTTCATTCTCCACAATAAATCATTATGAAAATTAATAAAACAAAATCACATGATAAGATAAAAAATTTCCCATATAAAACCTTTTAAAGCCATTAGGATCACATGAAAACATGACGAAAGCTTGAGTTATATGAAAACTCATTAAATTATTATTTACAAAATACAAAATTCACCTATAATAGTTTATAAACTTTTCTATCCTCTTGAAAACCAATCATTTTCATAAAAACCCTTTGAAATAATAATTAAGTATCCTTGAGAATAAATGTAATAACACATTATCACTCTTTTTTAATCTATTGTAGAAATAATTGAGGCTAAGAAAATTATATAAGAGTAACAATCCAGGTTTTCTCAATCATTTTTATCGTTTGAAGACTATTTATTACCCAATTAATTAGAGAGATATATATGGATAACCTTTCATCATCAGATATATCATGATCACTAGTAAATAAAAAATATTTCTAAAGTAAAATATCAGGAAAAAAATATTTTCAATCTTTTATTTTTGATCATAAAAACAGTGAAAAACTCATTTGATCCCATAATAAACACAACATTCCTTCTTTATTCAAAATCACAGATAAATGATCCTTAATTAAAAAAAATTAAAAATTGAAAGAAATTAAAATCATGAATATGACAATCATTGAAAATACATGTTAAATTTTAGAATATTATTAATAAAAAATAATATTTATAGTGACTAAGAATTTTTTTCAATTCATACATCTTAATAAAACTCGTTTTCACATTAGTGAAAAAACATAATGACGCAAACAATAAAAGTTTAAAATTTTAATTTTAAAAACATTAAAAATAAATTAAACAGTTTTTGAAATAGAATTTTCAATATGATTGATTTATGAATAATATCATAACTGAAGTAATTTTTAGGACATGTATAGAGTGAAGAAAGAGACTAATGGAATGCTCTAAAATTGGGATATGAATAAAAATACCCAATGACATTTATAACATTTGAAATAAAAGGAATTTTAAGGAGAATGAAAAAAAAATAATTTTTTGAAAACTTAAGTTTCAATAAATATATTATAATGGAAATTTATGTGGTTGTTCAATCACTACAATAAATAAAATATTTTGTTAATATGGAATAAGTCTAAACAAAATGAAATTTAAAAGGGAAATCCCATACCATAAGTATCATATAGTTTCCAACATTCTCAAAAATCATGAATAATAAAATTATATTAGTTTTTAACATTATTAATAAAAATTTTCATTTTTATATCATTATTATAATTATTTTATTTCATTCATTATCATTTCATATTTAGTTATTGAAATTTTATGTTTATATGGGTAATTTTGGCTTCATCCAATTTATCACCTCAAAAGAACATTTGTTTTTCCATCATGGTAAAAGAGGTAACTAATTCATCATACAAAATTTCATAAAAATGGTTCAATTATCATTGATAATCATTATATATAATTTTATAACCATACATTTATGTATCCTAGGAAAAATGAACCATATCGTTTCATTGAGATGGTAGTCTACACGTACGCATGAATGAAATTTTCATTTTTCTATTGGTTGGAAAACAAATGAAGTATATAATAATTTAATTTTATTGAATAAAAAATATTTTATAAAGGTTTTATTTATTCACTATTTCTATACTAATGAAAAACCTTATGAGGTGGTAATAAAAAATTAAATGCATCGCTTAATGGAGGTTGTAGTTGACACGCACACATGAGTGACATTATCATTTTCCATCTAATGTAATGTTAAGAAGGTAAGTGAAATATCAAAATTCTTAAATATTAGTCATTTTATAAATATATTATAAATCCATTTTATTCATCGTTTTAATCATCCATATGAGTTAGTCATGAAAAAACAAATATATCTGTAGAGGTGGTATTCCACTCGTATTCATGATAAATTTTTTCATTGAACAATAGTTGAAAAAAAAGAGATGAAAAAGAATACTTCCATCAAAATAATAAAATTTACATATATGTAATATACTCTTGTTTTTATGACATCATTGTTAAAGAATCTTGGAATGATTTATATGATGAAATTAACATGATATAAATTTGTTATGATTTATAACTATTCCTTGAAAACCTCATTTGGATTAAACCTTATGACTTATATATTCTATTCTTTGATGAGACTAATACCTCTAGGAAATGGTAGGGGTTTTAAGAATGTAATTTTACTGGGATCAGTCATGATGAAAATCTAAAATTTTTTGAATTGGAAAGGATAGTGGATCCCTCTTATAAGTGAGGGAATGGCACTCTGATAATTATTCAATGCCTAAAAATAATACCAATTCTCTATCATCATCACGTGGGACTTATAAAAATAAAATAAAAATTTAAGGATATTGGGTTTCAAATAATATCATCCAATGAGAATTATGACATTATTTTAGACAACCTCATGATGTTTATCACCTTAGTTAAATTTTTTTTCACTTTTACTATGGTGGAAATTTTTTTATAAAGTTATTATTAATATGGAAAAAATATAAAATTAGTGTTATTAAAAAAATTTAACCTCATAATTAAAAATATAAAATCCCCTTTGATGAATCAATCTATATAAGTTTATGAAATTACGTTTAATATAAGTGGAAAGATTCTATGAAAAACAGTTTTTTAAACAGATTTATATGCCTAAAAATGAACTTATACCAATATAAAATATAATTATTATTCAATTGGAATTAATTAGATTATATTAAATAAAATTGGTCATATTTCAATTTAAAAACAAATTAAAAATATAATTTCCCATATTAAATTTCATGATTTAATGAAAATAAATATCTTTTCAAAAAAAAAAATATTTTTCACTGTTCATTCGAAAATCATTCTTAAAACAACTTGGAATATTATGAATTTTTCATCTTAAAATAATGTAAATTTTAAAAAATATATTTAAACATGGAAACAATAATTTTAAATATTCACATGAAAAATGTAATAAAATCCATTTTGAAGAAAATGTATTTTTAAAGAAAAAATAACATTATTTTCATCAGTTTATTATTAATAATTATTAAATGAGTGTAAATTAATTTAATTTGACATATTATATAATTTTTTTCTCATATTTATTTATAAATATAGTTTAATTCAATCTACTATGATATAATTCAATTGTACACAAAAAAATGTTTTATAAAAAATATATCTTTCACCTTCAAATGATTTTATATTTATATCCAACAAATTAATAATCAATGTATGATTGATTATTCTTTTATTAATGGATATATGTTTACATATATTTCATAATATGGTTATTCCAATTCATTCCTTTAAAAACAATTCCTAGGCCATAAAGATAATATTTAAATAATAACAATTTCACACTATATCATAGTTCCTTTAAATCTTGGCATTTGTGTGGTACAAAAAATATAACAAAACATTCCATTAAATGATTATTTATAAAATCATAGGGGGTTACAATAAAAATTAAAGGTAATTATCATATTATTTCTTCACTTCTATGAATAGAATCATTAGATGGTTATGTTATCTGAGGTACGACTTATATTAGTAAAATCTATGATGTATTAACTTCCATCATTCAATATTTTTTATTTATAATATATTTTTATATATATACAAATTTTAATAAATCCTTATAGACATTGTATAATTTTATCTTATATCACATCATATATAATGACTTCTAAAACCATATCCAAATCTCTTTTTGGTACCCTCTAAAAATAATTTAAGATATGTTATCATTATATTATCAATGATTTGTAAAGAAAAAATTCTAACAAAACAAGTCCTCATTCAAATAACCTATAATTATGGCATAATGGGCCATTTTAAAGATAGAAACATCTATGAATTATAAAATAATTCCTAGTAATAAAGTGGTATAAGGTATATAAATTGAAATTATACTCAAGATATAAATGGATTTAGCTTTATATTCATTATACACATGTGTCTATATACTCATATTCACCAGATGTATCAAATTTATCATGTATAATCATATCATATATTTTGTTAACACATGAAATTAATACAAATGATAAAATATTTCAATACCATAAAGCCTCTCATATGTATAATATTCTTCAAATAAAAATGAATAAGATAAATGGACACACCTCTTTCGATTTATCCATGTTGATGAGTATATCATAGTTCAGTTACGTAAATCGATAATCCCATCACATTATACTTATCTATGTAAGAACAAATACATACTTATTATTTATAAAGGAGGGAATAAAATTTAATACACATTATATTAGATTACATTCCCCTTCTTGATCAATTAAAAAAACCATATGATCAGTAACACAACGAACCACCAGTGATTATCTTGACTATAGGATTTTTGTGAGTAAGGTGTGAACATATTAAGGTTCACATTCAAAATTACTTATTAAACTGGTGTAATGGGGATTAAGATAAAACCTAAACCCCTATTATAATAATGATATAATTTATTAAATTGTAAAAAACATATAAAGGGGTTCATGTGTCATGAAAAACTTCTTTTGTGCCTCATGAGTGAAATGTATTATCATTATATGAGACTTGACAATTAAGAATATCCGCATGTCATCATAATCCAAAAATTCTATATTACAATATTAATTTTGGTATAATATAAATTCATACGTTTATGGATTAGTTATCCTTTTATTCTATGACACAGGAATCATAGGTGACTAAATGATAAATGATAAATTTGTTTTTCATAACATGGCATATTTTTTATTCATAAATCTCAATAAAAATAATAACAAAAACATACATAAGATTCAATATGATCGGATCAATTGGGATGTATTCATCACTATGTAGGGTGAATCATAATTCATTACCCTTTTTAAATTAAAAAGAACCACTTACACGTATAGTATAAATTCATCAAATATAGCACAATAGAAAAACAATGTAAGAAAAAAATAAAATTTTTATATGGGGTACACCTCTAAGATAGATTAAAACTATCCCAGTGTATGGCCATTTTTAACCAAAACACTCACAAATCATCATTAGTTATTTGGAATTAACTCTCAGAAAGCAATCCACCTTAAACATATTATAATATTTGGAACCAACTACACTTAAAAATAACAAAAATATAAAAATTGTAATAGAAAGAATCATTAAAAAAATAACAAATGAATATATGAGCCAAAATAGAGCAATTCAATAAGGACCCAGATTTGCATGGATGAACCCTTTGCATTATTTAAAGACTGATGTGCCTAACAGAGGATTGGAGGATGTTTGGAGGATTTTTGATACAAAATACTACAAACAGGAAGTATTACACATTGTGTAATAATTAAATGTCTTGTATGTCAGGATCATGACATGTATGTTTTTCTGGTTAATGAATTAGAATGTTGATGTGGTTTTTAGTGGAAACGAACCCTAATGATAATATAATGCAGAAAGTGATAACTCTTCATGTAAACCCTTGATGTTGTTTGTTTTATAACATTTTTAGTAACTTGGTTTTTTCAAACCCTATGGCCGCAACACCACTCTCTTGATTCTAATATACTCAACGACCCCTCTTAGATGTTTTGGGGATTCCTTCACCAATGATCAATCCCAACCTTTCCTCCTTTGATCCGACTTCAATACATGGTATATTCAACCTCATTTCTAGTGGTTTCTTCGATCCGTTTCCTCCCATTCATTTTTTCCATGTGGTGGAGCTTTATCTCAGTGTTCCTAATATAGTTTTGTTAGTTTTTTGTTGGCATAGTTATGGCCAGACATCCTCTAGTGGATAAAGTTCTTTTGGGGGAGGAAATCTGGATCTGTAGCATTGGTTCATTCTTGTGAAATGAACATTGAAACATTTTTTATGTGGGAGGATCATTACATCTCTATTTGTTATGTGTAATCAAAGTGATAGAATAATTATCCCCTAAGATCGTAATGAAATTAATCTAATAATAACTTGAACCATATTAAAGAATCGGTATCGACCTCTAGGGGATTTTTTTGTTTGTACAATTATAATGGGTTGCCTCTTGATTTTATAGATAGTGTGATATCTATGTGGTTCATGTTTCACATGGTTTATCATGTGAAATTGGTAAGGAAGGTAAATCCAAATTAATTGATAATAAATTGTCTTAATGATTAAAGAGGCGTCTTTAATGAATCTGGTGGTTGTTGTTGTAATATGATGTTAATCAAATTGATGAATGTATGCACATTTAATTGAATTTGATAATGAACATGAAACATTATGAATCATGGGGATAAATGAATTTAAGGAATGTTTAATTAATTATTTATTTAATTTATGATATCTTATGATATCCTGATGCTTAGGTTTCCCATTTATGAACCTATAAATATTGCATCGAGTAATTCAATATGAAATAAGAATCGGTTATGTGAGAAAAGATAATTCATTCATAGGTCTTGGGATGGTTTCTTTATTGTGATGCCTTAGTGCCTTGTGCTTTAGAGTCATGAGAGTTTGTGGTGTGAGAATGCTAAATTCCTTTTTTTGGGGTCCCAATTGCATTGTTTCAAACTTGATTGTTTTCTGTTGATTTTGATGTGATCCTAGATAGATATTGTGGTATATGGGGTTGGGAGTCTTGGATATTATGTGAGAATGGGATCGATGATCCTAGAGGGATAATGTGGTTTGTGGGGCGGGGAGGGATAAATGTGATGTGAGCCTAGGATGGCTGATCCTGAAGGGTTTTTGTGGTATGAGGGGCGGGGTGTCCTAGTTTTTATGGCAGAAGTTGATGACTGGAGTGGTGAGATACATTGTAATATGGATTTATAAGTCGGAGATGGCTCTGGATATGATAGAACTAGTCGAATTTGGGCTTACCCTTTGATATTAATGATAGACATTTGTTTGAATATGTTGTTTGGATGACCCCAGGTTGTTTGTTTATCTTATTTCCTTTCCACACTACTTGAGGTAGATGGTTGTACTTCATTATTTGTCTTTTTTTGTTTTACAAGATTCATTCCTAGAGTAGCTGGAAATACAAAAAGTAATTTTAGTAATAAATGAATAAGTGTTTAACCCATGTGATTGGACCTTGCATGGATGCAATGCTGAAGTTAAAATTCTGAGAAGCCAAAGACTTGGTTACTTGAGGTACCTTACTTGGTGTGAGAGATGTGATGGATTGAGGTATAATACATGATGTATGATATAAGTTATGTTGGATTCAGTGGCCCTTGGAAACATCCTTGTTACATTTTTGTTACAGGTACATGGTGGTGTGTTGCATAATGTTCAAGTTCTATTTCATCACATAGTGGAATTTCCCCAAATAGGGTATTCTATGATATCATATTATCTCTTTTGTGTTCTTAGTTGTAAGGAAATTTGTAATGGTATATTTACATAACCCCCAAGGGATAGTTCAACTAGGAACCACTAATATGTTCTATGATATACGGTGGAAGTTCTGGTGTCCAGGTATGTGATGAGAAATTGCTGAGATTGTCTCTTGTTTATATACATGTCCTCAGGTGAATGAAGAGAACAAAAAATCATCGAATTTGCTTTAGCCACATCCAGTCTGTACATGGAAGTTCGATGCGATCTCAATGGAATTTGTTCTCTGGTTTTCGAGTACCCAGAGAATGAGGAATGTGATATGGGTTTTCATCGATAGGATGAAAATGTTGTCTCACATTATACCCATATAATATAAAACCAATATTGTGAGATGAGAATCTCCATGTGAAAGAGATTTTTTTGGTAACATAGAGTTCCTTATTATATAGTCTCTGATTGGGATCATCATATTGCTTCTCATTTTTTGGAGAAGCATTCGTGGTCACATGTATTTTTTAGTACAGAATACCATTAGTAGTTGGATGGACAAAACTTAGATATATAAATTCTTGAGGATGTTATTCTCTCTTGTGACATATACATTACTAGGGATTGGGATTACCATTTTGGGCTGGTTGACATTTCTTATATCAATAGTTACTATTCATCAATCAGAATGGATCCTTTTCGGGCCTTATATTGATGACCGTATAGATGTGTATTGTGTTGGGCAGAGTATGGTGAATTTTACTTGGTTGGACCAAGCTTGTAGCAATAGATGATGATAGAGATTAATTTTATTCATAAGATAATATTGACAGGGTAAAGGCGATTTAAATATTGTGTGGATCATCACTGTAGACCATGGTAATTATGACTTGGAGACCTATTGTTCTTAAAAATTTAACCACTTGGTTCATTGGTGCCTTTGGAAGCAAGGGAAACATGATCCTAAATTTTTTGTAACCTTTCATGGTTATTGAGTATTTAGGGAACGTTTCGTATCTGTATCACTCTAAACACACCTAATGTCAATACAGAATGTGTTTTATGGATCTCATCTAGAGAAATTTCATTCTGATCCATCTCATGTTTTGAGCTGGAGTGATCTTCAGATTGAAGCTCATTTACCATTTACTGAATGTTGAGTCGGGATATATGATTCTGAAACCACATTACTTTGTGCTAGGATGATACCATTGGTTTGAGTGCTATAGAAACACATTATGTATTTTCATGAGACATGGGAACTCAAGGAAGAGATGATAAAATAGTGTCCTCATCTCTTTTTCTTGGAAGACTCTTCCAAGGATTTCTAGGGAAACAAAACTTTTATGGTGGGGAGGTTATAACATCTCATCATTGATATTTCAGGTATGTATTAAAACTTATCATGGTTTTACTTTTTTGTTGAATGAATAGGGCCATGATGGATTTTAGAGGATACCTATAATTATGAAGTGGGATATTTTTTGGATTCCCAGTATTAACTGGTTGTTTCTACCGCCTTCTCAAGATTTAATCACCATGCATTATGGTTAAACATTTCGTAAATCCAGAAATTTTAATAATTTTTTTATGTAGAAGCATATAGTTTTTTCATTGGAAATGAAAATTTTCAATTTTTCAACATGTAATAGGGTTACACACCATGTAAAATATTGAGATTTATTTTTATAAATCTAGAACATCTGAAAAGCATATTCCTCCTCTCCATAGCTTCTTCCACTTGACCCTAGAGGCTTTCCTAGGATACTTTCGAGCCCTAAAACCCTTTTAGCTGGTTTCTTTCAACATTCAGTCATTGTTTTGGTTGTAAAGAAACTTATAGAGAAATAATTCTCTCTATATATCTGTATATTTATCTTTCACCCCTTGGTTTTTTGTAGATAATATTTGAATTGATGGATCTAAATGGAGTTCTATCAAATCATGACTATAGGTTGAGTTCCTAGATCATCTATGCCTTCATTTTTTTACGGGTACGTCATAGGCTTTGTGTTTCCATAAGAAAATGTAGGTGGTTCTGTATTGATTCCCAATTTAAATTAACAAAAAATTTCTTGTTTAATTTCAATTTTGAGTTACAAATGAATTTTTTTTTGTTTTAAAAGGATTTCAATTAGTTTTTTTTGATAAAAACCCAATTCTATTAGATTAGGGTTTTGAAATTGTTTTTGGGAATGAAAGTGGAAAACATACAATTCTAGTGAAATGGGGTGTGGTTGTGATGATTAAATTTATTAATATAAATTTTTAAATGAATTTGAATGAAAATTGGGAAAAACCCAATTCCAGTGATTTGGGGGTCTGTTATGAAATTGATGAAATTTATTTAAAAATTAAATTAATGAATTTAATTGTAATATTGGGTTGTGGAATTGACTAAATTTGTTTCAAATCCTTATTTATGAAAAATTTCATAAATTTTTTTGATCAACACCATATGGTTTTATATTTTAAAAATCATGTTTTTGATTAAAACCCCATTTTGGATTTTAATGGGAATATTGGATAATTTGAAATGGATAATGAGGTTAATTATAAATTAAGTATTCTTGAAATATATTGTTCATCATTGTTTTGTAATTGATCACAAGAAAGACATATCTAGTTAGTGAGTTATCTGGATAAAACCTTATAAAATATAATTTTCTAAAACATCATATTATAAAATCACATCCCTTCGGTGATTGTGATGATTCATAATTATCCGGAGTTCAAAGGGGAATATATACATATTTTCTATTCACTGTGAGTGTGGGATCCTTAAAGATGGGTATTTAGGGACCCCTATAAACTAATGCATGGACCATTAAGCTTAAAATTTCTACTAAAGGAGGTGATACGGGTTGTTGGGTAGAGACATAGGACAAGATCACGCATCATTCTTCTTTGTGTCTGTGTTTGAATGGGTAGACCTTGTAATAGGTGAACCAAAAATGAATAAAATGAATAAAAATAAAAAATATTACATATTCCTGGTTTCAGATCTCTAACTATTTTTTATTTTTTAGTAATTTCTCTAGGTTGATGTCCTCTTGAGGTTCGCGCAAAATTTTTCCAGATGGTTGTTCCAGAATATCGTCACACAATGTTGGTTAACGATGAAGAGACTTTGAGAAGGATAGAATAAGAGTTTCATTACCGTAGTATGTAGAGTTATGAGGTATATATTTTAGATCCAGTTACATAAGACTGGATTTAGGATGATTAGATATACTTTGGTTTGATCGGTGCTCAGAAGTACCACTGTATAACATTGGTTGTGACGATGTTGCATGTAGTAGCGAGGTAGTGGTGGTTCTTGTTTCTCAGATATCATGATGAGTCTGTAGTCATGTGGGTGTAGTTCTGAAACATGTTTAGAGCTATGATACTTTCTTTGACCACAATAGCAGCCAGTCGCCATGAGCTGCATTCCCTTCAATAGGGGAGCTCTAGTGTGTGAGAGTTCATGATCTATTTCTAGAACATTATTTGATATGCTTCAAAGTATTTGATAGGTTAGGATTCCATGTTGATGCTATTCATCCATAGATCCAGTTCCATATAACCAAGTTTATGCTAAATATGTGTCCTTATTGATAGAAATAGCAGAGTTTATCGAGAGAATGTTATCCAGAACTAGATTTTCACTAGAGGGGAGATGTCAGGATCCCTCCTGAAGCAGTGTTGTGGTATGAGGTTCCTACTTGTCAGGATATAGGATCTTCTGATTATTTGTAAGTTGGTGTCAGCCTCAATGTCCCTTTTTTATGTGGTTAGTATCTCTTTGGCATATTCTACAGGATCATATGCATGTTTTTCTTATAGATTCTGGGGTATTTAAATTTGAATGTCCATAACCTTTCTAGTAGCTAGCATTCACCAGTTTTTCTACATAAATATCCTCCACTAAGGTTGTTCTTGTTGAGTAAGTAGTAGTAGGTTTCTCTTGATAGGGAATTAGAAGAGAGTAGATGGGGTGGCAGATGACTGCCCCAGCATTTCCCTTGTCCCCAGAGAGTAGAGCACTTCCCATGAAGGTGGTTATCATCAGGATCAAAGAGGTCAATGAGCATGACATGGTCAGCTTGATACATTAGCATTGACAGTTCCATGTGAACTAGACATCACTCAAGGTACCATTTCCTAGTTCTCTACTTGGATTCATTCCATGTTTGATCCAGGAGTGAATCACTCCTTCATATCACCTACCCATATCCATGATGGGGTATATATGGTAGAGAGACTTCTAGGGACCTTGGTGTTGACTACACCAACTAGAGGTTGATCTAACTTATTTGATGCATTTAGAGGTAATGAGATAGTGTTGCAGCAACAATGATCTTGGTGAAAATCCTATATTTATGGATACCACAATATGACCTCATCCTCTACATGGATATGTTATATTCATTGTATGTTATCATTGATTTCTTCATGGGGTAGGTTGTGTTCATCATTGCTAATGGAGAGACAACAATGTTCTTTTGGAAAGAAAGACCCTCATATGTGTCAGATGCTTGTTCTTTCCTTATCATCCATGATTGAGGTCATGATATTGAGTTCCTCACAGGATAAATAGTTTTCTTTTTATAGTTTCTTTGATTAGTACCTTGATGTCTTTGTAGATGGGGATTTATCATTACCCTATTGATGTTATATTGAGTTCATAATCAAAGTACTACCAAGAATGACTCTTGTCTTGATGTCTCCATATAGATGGTTCCATTTTAGTTGCATGAGAAGCATATAAAACTCAACTTTCATCCGTGGTGTAGTTTTCTAAGGCCAAGAGTGTCACTATGGGGTGTAACATTTTTTCACGTAAATAAGGCTAATGGGATTTTAGGGTTGTGTATCGATTATTATCTCTTAAACCAAGTGATAGTGAAGAATTGATATCTTCTTTTGTGGATTAATGATTTATTCAATTAACTGAAGGGTGCATGTTGTTTCTTGAAGATAGATTTTTGGATAGGATATCATCAGATGTGTGTGACGGATGAGGATATCCATAATACTGCTGTTTATTTTTATCATGGGAATTACGAGTATATTGTGATGTCATTCGACATAAATAATTCTCCATATATTCACATGGAATTAATTAACATTGTGTTCTATGAGTTCCTTTACTAGATATTGTTAGTTTTTATCAATGAAATCCTTGTGTGATATGCCTTTGAGGAGGATCATGCAGAGCATGTGCATGTTGTTTTGGGAGTTCTTTGATGTGAGGGGTTTTTTGGGAAGCTGTCGAAGTGTGAGTCTTGGTCTCTAGAAGTCCGTTTATTGGGGAATGATGTATCCCAGAAGGTATTTGTTGTGGATCCAAATAAGATAGAATAATGTATGAGTTGTTTGTCCCCAAAGATAGTGTAAGAGGAGGAAAGTTTCCTTTTTCTTGCAGATTGTTAAGAAAGGTTGGTACCTGTTTTCTCTCGGGTAACGACAACTTAGAAATTTCTGAATAGAATGGATTAGGTATCCTTGTGGCTGATTATTGCAGATCAATTTTGTGAATCTGAAGTAGAAGTTGTTCAATGCTCTAGTAATTTGTCTTCCAACAGAAGGAGTTTAATTCAATTTTTTTGTGATACTTCATGTTTAGGCTTGGGCTATGTTCTGATTTATTAGAGATCAAATGTTTCTTATGGGTCTCATTATTTACATCCCCATGATCATAACTTTTCCTCCCATGATATTTAGTTGGCAGCTATAGTGTTTTCCCTGATGTTTTGGAGACAACACCTCATCAGCACGAATTTTTTGGTCTTCACTAATCAAAAGAGCTTGAGGTATGTTTTCTCCACACATGACCTGAACTTGTGCCAGTGGAAGTGGATGGAGTTCTTATAGGATTTTGAATTTGAGATTTTTTATACACCTAGGAAGGGGGGTTTTGTATTAGATGCACTATAAAAGAAGTCATGAAGTGATGTGGTGCCTGAATCAGGCGATTCCTGTAGGGTGATGGAAGAACAACCGACATTGCATCTAGAAAAAGGACATGTTGGGGGAAGATGTTTTCTTTTTAAGATGATAGTGTAGTCATATTTGGTGATGTTGTAGGATGAATCCAAATAGAGGGATCTTCAGGTGGAGGTCTGGAGAGACGTTTTTTTGGGATTCCTCGGTTTTTTGGTTTGCAGAAAGACAACATTTTGCTTTCTTTTAGGGATGGATTTTCATTCCATAGGGGATGCATGAGATGGCTCTTGGATAGTTCCTTAAGTATCATATTGTGGTATATCTTGGTGTGAGTAATACATACCAATCATTTAATGGTCATTTTTGGTGGCCTAGGTTGAAGCATGTGTTGTAGGGTTTGTGTCGCAATATTTAGTCTACCTGAAGGGGAAAGCTATGTACCATGTTCTTAGGGGATTGATTCACCCATTAAATATTCCTCAGTGAAAGTGGAATGAAATATTGGTGGGCTTTTTTACTAGTTTACCTTGTGCTCAAGAAGGACATGCCACTTTATGGGTGTTAGATGATAGTGTGAGAAAAATTTCCCACTTTATAGAAATCAAAGTGTTGAGTTCAGTGGAGGTTTTGTTGAGGATGTATCTAGAAAAGGTGGTGGGACTTCATGGATTCCTGAGGATGATCACTTCCTATTGAGATCCTAATTTTACCTCCAGGGTGTGGAGAGGTCTCTAGCATGCTTTTGTTTCTTTGTTATTACTTATAACTACTTTTCATCCATAGATGTATGGTTAGACTGAGCATACCATCCAAACTATTGATGACAAGTTTCGATCATCTGTCATTGATTTTGGAGGTTTCAAGATGAAGAACATTCCCTTGGTAGATCAAGTGATTCGTGAGAGGATGACTGTAGCACATGATCGTTAGATATCCTATCCCGATCAAAAGAGTATACCTCTAGAGTTTTATGTTGAGGACCATGTGTTAAAGAAGGCGACTCCCAATCATAGGTAGTGACTTTATTGTTGTGGGATTAAGTATTATTCCCAGTTTGTTGGCGATTTCATGGTGTTGGATTAGGGTGGAGATGTGGTATATCAAATAGGGCTTCCCCCATAGATGAGCTGGATACATTATGATTTTCACATATCAATGATCTGTCATTATATTCATGGAGAATCTCACGTATTCAATTGGGGTGATATTGATGTTGATGATGATGTTACTTTTGAGGAGAGTTTGGTAGAGAATAATGACTTCCAATAGAAGTTTTTTTGTGGTTATTAAATCACCTTGTTTTGTTTCTTGTGGAGTAATGGTGTCATGTAGGAGAGTACTTAGGAACGTGAGTCACAAATACATGCTCAATACACAAAGCTATTTTATGTTAAGATTATCACTTGTAAAGTTGTTCTTTTTTGTAGTTGTAGACATTTTCTAGTCTATGAGATAGCTTTCTCTTATTACTTTTTGTGGCTTAATCTCTTTCCATGGGAGGCAAAGACATGCGGGGTATGCCATGTTATTTACATATTTATATTTATATGGATTGATGAGTATACTATCCTTCAATTGGTGGTGAATACTCAATGAGTAGTTCATCCACTCACCATGTCATGTCCCTTGTGCTTGGGTTAGGTTGTTGAGCACTTGTGTTGATGAGAGCCTTGAGAGGTATCTCATGGGGTGGCTATTCAGATGAAGCCTTTTCTATTTACTCTCTTGGTTGTTTTTGGAGACTTGAATATTAAAATGTTTTGAGATGTATCTAATGTAAGTTCCTAGGTCAACGTGGATCGATCCTTTTCATGTTTTCAAATAATTATGTTGTCAAAAGAGCCTTAGAGGAATTATTAAGGAGTTTGGATATTAACTTATAGAAATAGGAAGAATTAAATTTCATGTAAGAATTTCATGTCGTGCATGTCAGGATCATGACATGTATGTTTTTGGGGTTAAACTATTAAAAATGCAACAGTTTTTCAACAGAACTGAATCTTGATGATTAAAAAATGTGAAATGAGATTACAAATCATGTAAATCCCCAATTGTTTACATTTTATATCATTTTTATTCACTTGGGATTGTCAAACCGTACAGTTTTAGCCCTTCTCTCTTGATTCCAAGCGACCTGATAAACCCTTATTCAATATTTTGGGGATTCCTTCATCAAGGATCGATCCCTAGCTTCCCTACTTTGATTCATATTCAATAAAAGGTATGTTCTACCATCTTTATTAGGGTATCACTGATATGTTACCTCCTGTTCCTATTATCCATGTGGTGGAACTTGATGTACATGTTTATAATGTAGTTTTTATCATTGTTTGTTGGAATGGTTGTGGCACATATTCCTCAGGTGGATGCAGTTCTTATGGAAGATTTGATCTGGATCTGTAGCATTGGTCTATTCTCCTGACAAGAAATTTGACAACCTTTGAGTTAGGAACTTCTTTATTTATTTATTTAATTTAACCTAATCATATATCTAGAATGATTTATCCCCTTGGATAACAATGAAATTAACCTAATAATTACTTGGAATAGATTAATGAGTTGGTATTGTCTGCTTGGAGATTTTGTTGTTTATACCATGATAATAGTTTTCATCTTGATTTTATAGATAGTTTGATATCTATGAAATGCTTTTTCTGCTTAGTTTAGCAAGTGAAATTGGTGAAGAACGTAAATATAAAATTAATTGAAAACTAATTGGCTAAATTAATAAAGAGTAATGTTTAATTAATTTGGTTGTTATTATAATTTGATGTCAGTCAAGTTGATACAAGTATACATATTTAGTTGAATCAATTAATGAACCTGAATCATGATGATTATTTTTGATAACAGAATGAATGACATGTTAAATTATCTATTTAATTAATTATTGATTGCTGGTGATAGCATGATACTCAGGTTTCCTGTTACTAGAACCTATAAATAAGGAATTAGTTAATTCAAGATGAGATAGGAAGTGGTTTTGTGATAAAATAAAATTCCTTTTTAGGGCCATGGTTTCCCGCTATCTTGTGAATGATAATTTCATTGTTCTTTGGAGTTGTGAGAGCTTGTTGTGTGAGATGATTGAATGCCTTGTTTTAAGGGACATAATGAACTATTTATTTCTTTTTTGTTGCATGCTACATGTGATGTGTGCCTAGAGGGATGTTTGGGTATGTGGGGTGGGGAGGCCCATATGTGATGTGAGCATAGGATGGGTGTTCTTGGAGGTATGTTGTGGTATCATAGTTCAGGAGGCCTCGTTTTTTAGGTAGTATTTGATTCCTAGAGTGGCAAGATGCATCATTATATGCATGTGGGTGTCATAGAGGACATTAGAGATGATGAAATGAGTCGAAGCTGGTCATACCCATTGATATGAAAGATGAAATATTCTTTGATTCTATTATTTGGATGACTACTAGGTTTTTTGTTTATCTTCATTCCATTCCCCACTACCTGAGGTTGATATATGTTCTTGGTTGTATGTATTGTTTGGTAGATTAGGACTCTTTCCTAGAGTAACTGCTATTAAGGAAAGTAATGATGTTAATAAATGAATAAATGTTTATCCCAAGGGGTTTGAGGTTTCAGGGATGCAATGTTGAGTTTATAATTCTGAGAAGCTATGGTCTCGGTATTATTATGCCGAGAGGGCATGGATGTTTGTTCATAATAGTGGTAGGAAGGAGTCCGAGAACAGTTAGCTGCAGTTTAGTATGAGACTAAATTATTCCAATAGTGTTTTTTTGAACTATATTATATAATGTAAATTTTTTGTGTTTTACCCAATACTCAACACTATTGGTTAAGGAAATTGACACCATGTGGATTATGATCCCTAGGGGTGTTTTACCAAACATCCTAGTGGGAGGATGGATGGAAAACTACCACTTTAACCCTACTCTATTATCTTGTTAGTTTCTTGTAAAATTATACATGATTGTTATTTTTCCCACATATGTGTGTAGAGGGGTGTAATGGATTGTGTTTATTTTCACAAAAATCTATTATAGATATAGTTACATAAGGACTACTATAGGTATAACATGTGTAGCCTTTGATGGCATGAAGTTCATTACTCGGTGTATGAGCTGTGATGTATTAAGGTATAATTCTTGATGTATGATACATATTATATAGGCTATGGTGGATACTAGGCACTACTAGGTTAGTTTTGGTTTGATGGACATGGTGGTGTGTTGTACAAGGCGCAGGATATCTTGATTTTCTGAGGTGTTTGTAGGCTAGCCATTTAAGAGAGAGATTCTCAAGACGTGAAACATTGGGGTAGAGTGAAACACTTACGGGGAAGTAGTAGTTGGGTACCCTTGATACACATTATTATATTATATTTCTTTGTATGTGATATTTGGTGAGAGTATCCACTATGTTCACTTTACTTTAGCATGATTTCTTTACCATTTTCAAAAGAGGCTCCTGGGAGGATCCTATTGAGTATATTATTTTACCCACCATATATATATATATAAACTATTTTCAGCTCAGTTAGAGAAGGTTGGAGATCATGCTGGTTACTAATAGCTTTGGGTTTTTCATGAGCTATTTGGGATTTGTTGGTGCTTTTTTCTTTACAATTTTTTATTTCTTCCATTTTTACCTTCAGTTGAAGTAGTTCTTGCATGTCTTTACATATCTTCACTTGGGTTTTCTTTTATATTATTGTTTGATAATGAGTTAGTTTGTGTTTGTATTATCTCTATATTTCTCATGTGTTCTCTTAGAGGGTAATTCCTCTCATCAGTGTCTTTACTATTCCTTTAGTACTGGTCACCAACCCAAGGACTATTGGAGGTAGGACACAAGTGTCACTATATCTATTCTTGTATTTCCACCTAGGAGGGGTAAACATTGTGGGGAGGGGTTCATGGAAAATTCAATCTTGATTACATTCCTCCTATCCTTATATAAACATAATTATGGGTTTTTCTCAAGCCATATTATTCTCTCATAATTATCTCACCATTATCCTTCCTTTTTCTCATGATCTTTTTATTATTATATTCTTGGTATATCACTCAGATATTTTTCATGAATTTTATATAAAAACCCTAAAATCATGGAACATAAATTCTATGTTATTATAATTTATAAAAATGTAAAAAACTAATTATATACAATTTCTTGATATGACATGGCCTTTAACATCCATATGATATCCGGATTTATTATATATTTCTATTTCTAAAAAATCAACATTCACATAATTCCATTTTTGCATGAAAACATGTAGTGGCCCTATCATGAAATAAATGATATTTCCATGCTATATGTCTATTCATATTTTTTCATGGATTCATTGGGGAATATCTTTTCATTGAATGAATGTATCCCATAAAAATTGATTAAAATTGAACAATGATGTAGCCTTCTCCTAGTAGACATGATTGTTTCTGAAAAAACTATAATTGACCTCATTTTTCATTCACAAATTGTATCGTTTCATGATATTATTTATTTTTCATAACCACTTCACCTTCCCTATTTAATATTTCCTTATCCAATTTCACAAATCATGGATAAGTAATTTAGCTTTATAATGATTAAGACATCAAGAAAAATTCATCATCATCATAATTATAACTCAAGAATTCTCTATTTTTTTAGAACTAAAAATTCAACAATATGACATTAAAAAATAATATCATTAAATTCTATAGAATATGGGTCATGTAGGACTGATCTTGAAAAATCCACAAAATATAGTTCCTTAAATTTAATCACTTCAACAACTTGTGCAACACACAAATTCAAGTCTACTTGAGGTGAAATACAATATAAAGTTATAACCTATTCTGTATGTTGGAGGGTATGAGTATAAATATCTCAATTATTAAAAATATATTTATTAAACAGGTTAAAACAAATTCATTATTTATCTATTTATTGGAAATACAATAAAAATCATTTAAAATAAATATTTTTTTTGGAAAAACTATATATTTTATATGAGATGGTTTAGTCACACTTTACAAAGATAATTTAAAATTATTTTTACCTATTTTATAAAATTTATCTTATAAAATGAACATAATTTTATAAATACTAAAATAAAAATTATCTTAGGGAAAATTTTTGGGTGTTTTATGAAATGATTTACTTTTCGATGAATAAAAAAAATAAGGATTTCAATTAAAAAATACCTTTTAATTTAAAAAATTTAAAAGGATAAATTGTATTTTAAATTGGTTTTAGAGTAAAATTAGTTCAATTATATTATAAACAATTTTATGTTTGTAATTTTAATCAATTTCACATTTAATTTTTATATTAAAACCCTTCATACTTATGAGAATTTTCTCATTGAGAGACCACTTTCTCATCGAATGTGTAGGTAAGGATTTAAGTTTTATTTTGACAAAAAATTGAATTAAATTTAATAAAATGGATTACATATTTGGAAGCATAATCTATTATATATATAAATTATGTCTTTCCATCTACCATGTGTCATACTCAGATTCATCCACGTCATTATTTTCATACATGCCCATCCTCCAATTCTCCATATCTCTAGTGTGTCAAAATTTCTCCGCCACACACTCCTGCTCCCAATCAGGATTTACCTAAAACTACTCACTCCCATCCACAATTTCCCACCTCAAAGCCCCTCTCCCCACTATATGTTTCATGCTCCCCTCCCTATTCTTGTCCCCAATTTGCCTCCCAAAACCCCTCTCTCCACTATATAGTTCCCTCTCCCCTCCTTGAATCCCCTCTCCTACCACTCTTGGGTTACTGTTAAACGTTTCCCTCTCCTCCCAATACTGCTCCCACAATACAACAATGACCTCCTTGCAACATCTCTCCTCCCCAATTTGGGTTCCTATTAACGAATCTATAGATGTCCTCCCATGGTTGATGCATATCACGAACGACATCGAGCTACAACAATATCCTTCAAGTGATTTCGATAAAAACAAATATCTATCAATATGCATTCCCTTCTTCCAAACATGCCTCTGCAAGGTATTTACCTTTGCTACTCCTAGGGTTCCCACACAACATTGATGTCCCCTCCTAATACAAATCCCGCAAATATAGATTCATAATTCTTCTCATGACTCTACTTCGTTCCTAATTTGGATCAAGCTCGTGATTCATATCATATCCTACTATGGCCCCCGAATATCATAGTTTTCATCATGCTTCAGGAAATTCCTTCAAACTATTTCACTAATAAACAATAGAAGTTCACTGAATCCTCCTCATGGGCACTTTCCATTCTAATAACATTTCTCACAGAATTACCCTGGCTACGTACTCCCACAAAATGTTTAGGAATTTCTTCAAGGTTTACCACTACAACATCATTTTCAGTAGCCATATCTTCTTATTAATCTGTATATAGTAAATTTTATACATTTTATGTTTTTAATTTCATATAATTTAGAAGTTCATAAATGGGTGGTTTTGATTTCTTCATTTTAAAAATCAAATCACATTTTAATTTTGAAAACCAATATTTGACTGAGATTGAGTTTTATAATTGTATAGACCCGAGGATTACATACATGGAAATTACATTACATTGGCGGAAAACTTAATACATTACACAAACAGACACCCAATGACTGTATTAGTTTAGTTTCTTTGGAATCTCAGAACATAATTTTCTAATCATGATGAAATATCTTTAACATCTCCCATAAATATCTCCCCCTTCTTTTTTCTTACCTAAAACCTTTCTTTATATCTAGGGGAAAATAGAACATAAAAAGTGCGAGCTCAAATGTTTAGTAAGGGTAAGCATGATGAAAATAAAACAAACCATATACATTTGTACTTAAAAACATGAACATAAAGTTTAAACATCAAAATCATGAGTTGTGAAATAAATCTTGGCAGTACGTAAGGCATAGATCATAAAGGAACATTAATCATGATAAAATATCATGGGAATAAAACTTGTAATTGTGGAAAACCATTAAGCACATGATATGATTTCCAATGTAGCCAATGCATTGCTCCTAATACCATCATAGTGGAAAAATTCCATTACTGAACTGGGTTTACCCACCATTCCAGTCGTGTACCACTGAACCGTATTTACTTTCCATTCAAGCCATGTCTATCTCATGAGATATAAATCTTTACCCAATGCATTAGAGGGAGATATTGGTGCCACCCATCTCATAATAAAATCATTCTTTCGTGTTCCAAAAAATAAACATAAATCATTCATCATAACCCAATGAATAAAATGGATTTCATAGAAATCATCCAATCATAACATAATCCCTATAAAACAATGGATACAATTTCATCATAAACAAAATAAAATCTTGTAAATAATAGGGATAGTATACCTGAAACATATCTATACTAAATAATGTCATCTTAGATGGAAAATATTGTTGATAAAATAGTTGAAATGAATTCTTGAGGAAAACATCCTTTCTTCTTTAAAATCATTTTCATTTCTCAAAATGCCATGAAAAATAAAAAAAATAATTTTGTAGAAAATAATCATGAAATATTGTAGAGGAAGCTTCACGAAAATAAGGCATTATGAAACTAAAAAAATCCGTTCATGTCCGATAAGTTAAAAAATATTCTCCACGATGGAAAAGTTAAAAATTACCTCCTATGGTAAACAAGAGAAGTATTCCTTCCATACCACATAGTAAAAGTCAAAACAAGGTAAACATGACTTTAAAAATACAAGGATGAATAGTAAACACTTTATGAAAACATTTTTTATAGAACATGGACATTGATGATAAATATAACCCTAGTAAATACTTACGAATAAACAATATCGGATAGAAATGATATTGGAAATGTTACCCCTTACCTTAAGTCCAATTTCTTCTGTACGTGTCCGAAACTCATGTATAGTGTGTTTAAACATATTATAAATATTTAAAAGAATCATAATAATATTTATTATATCATATATAATTCCCAATAACTTTATATTTCCCGTTCATTTGTCAATTCGATGTTAAAGCGCCATTTTTGGTAAAATCGTTTCATTTATCGTATGTGTTTTGACTTGAAATTTTTCATATGATTACTTGGATCATGATTAATTACTTCCATAATATAAAACTTGTTTTAAAAATCATATATATTCAATATATTAATATATATAATCGATCGATAAATGGAATGAAATACACTGTTCATGGAGACGGTAGGTCGTACGTACACATGAACACTGTTTTCGTTTCAATATTAAATTGAATGGAAGTAAATGAAATATATATATATATAAATATAGTAGAATTATTATTTCATATATCTCATGATTATTTATTAGATATACTTTACAATTATTCTAGAATGGTTAACATGGAGAGTGAATCTCATCGAGTCGTGGAGAAGGTAGGTCGTACGTACGCACGAGTGATAATATCATTCACATGATTGTGGAATTGTATTAAAGTGTATGGTGTATAATATTTCAGAATTAATATCACATTATAATAATCATATATAATTATTTCTTCCATTATTATACCCATCAATGTAGGTTGGTGATGAAAAATAGATTACACCACGATGTGGAGACAGTAGGACATACGTACGCACGTGTGGTGACTTCATTTTTCATAGGATGGAATGAAGATGGAATATGGTAGTTTAATATTCATGATAACATATCATTATAAAGTGTGATACTAGGTTTTTTACTTAATAATGAAAAACTCATATAGAATAATTAGAAGAAGAAATATGTTTGAAAGATTCAGTTAAGGATATTACCTCTTCTTCGACGTGCCTCTTCTAAACATCCACTTAGGGCACTAAAGTTGGTCTTTGATAAATACCAGGACCTCTAGTATGTTTCTAGGAAATTTCAGAAGGGAAATGGGAAAGGTTTGGCTGAGTTTTAAAGATCAAAATGGAGTGATGGGAAGAGGGGGGAGGTGCCCTTTTATAAGAGAGGAAAGGGACACTTCAGGAAACCTCCAAAATTATAATTTATAATATACTCAAACCCCAACTAAAAACCTCCAAAAAGGACTCAAAATCAAATATTAGATGAGAGAGGGTTGTAATATCATCAACCGATAAAATGTAGACGTGTTTTGATTTTATTTTAAACCTTATCATTTTGATTTGTCCTTATTTAATCTATTTAATTTTATTTGGGGTAATAATATTCTAATTTTTTAATTTTTATAAACACTAACTTATGTGTTGTGAATTTTCCAAAATTAGATATATTATTACATTTTCGACCATATAATTTTCAATTTGTAATTTTTAAATATTTTTGTGATTTTTTAACAATTTAATAATATGTTATTTTTATAAAATATAAATAGTGTACATCCATTGATGATGTGTAATCTCATTTCACATTGTGTAATTTTTAAATATTTTAGGGATGGATTTTCATTCCATTGGTGATTCATGATATGGCTCTTGGATAGTTCCTTAGTTCTCATATTTTGGTATATCATGGTGTGAGAAATACATATTGATCATTGAACAATAATTTTTGGTGGCCTGTGTTGAAGCGTGTGTTGTAGGATTTGTGTCTTAATGTTTAGTCTGCCTGAAGGTGAAGGGTAAGTACCGTGTTCCAAGGGGATTGATTCAGCCATTAAATTCTCCTCACTGAAAGTGGGATGAAATATTGGTGGAATTTTTTACCAGTTTACCTTGATCTCAGGATGGATATGACACATTATGGGTGGTAGTTGATATTGTGAAAGAATCATCCCACTTTATAGAAATCAAAGTGTTGAGTTTAGTGGAGGTTTTTTCATGGATGTACCTAGAAAAGGTGGTTGTACTTCATGGATTTCTTAAGATTATCACTTCATATTGAGATCCTAATTTTACCTCCACAGTGTGGAGAGGTCTCTAGAATGCTTTTGTTTCTTATTTATTCCTTATAACTACTATTTATACGTTGATGGATGGTTAGACTGAGCATACCATCCAGACTGTTGATAAAATGTTTCGATCTTCTGTCATTGATTTTGGAGGTTTTTATATGAGGCAAATTCCCTTGTTATAATTCACTTACATTAATAATTTTGAACCACCATATGTATAGTGAAATTTGGAACCTTGTATGTATTACCACTGCATTCTCTATTGTGTTCGATTGGGGTACGAGTGTCCGTAATTCTCAAGATGGAACTTGTACAAATTACTATAGAGATTGGTCAAGTGATTCATGAGAGGATGACAGTAGCACATGATCGTCAGAAATCCTATGCCGATCAAAAGGGGATACCTCTAGATTTTGATGTTGAGGATCATGTGTTACTAAAGGTGACTCCCAATCATAAGCAGTGAATGTATTGTTGTGAGAGTAAGTTTTATTCCCAGCTTGTTGTCCCTTTCAAGGTGTTAGATCAGGGTGGAGATGTGGCGTATCAGATAGGGCTTCCTCCATAGATGAGCTAAATACATTATTTTTTTCACATGTCAATAATCTGTCATTATATTCTTGGAGAATCTAACATATTCAATTGGGCTGATATTGATGTTGATGATGATGTGACATTCAAGGAGAGTTTGGTAGAGATCCATGATTGCCAAGAGAATGTGTTTTGTGGGTACTAAATCACCTTGGATTGTTTCTTATGGAGGAATGGTGTCATGTAGGAGAGTACCTAGGAACGTGAGTCACAGATACATGCTCAATACACAAAGATATTTTATGTTAAGATCTTCACATGTAATGGTGTTAATTTTGTAGTTGTAGACATTTTCCAGATTGTGATATTGCTATCTCTTATTACTTGTTCTGGCTTACTCTCTTACCAAGGAAGGCAAAGACATGCATGGTATTCCATGTGCTTTACATATTTATATTTATATGGATTGATGAGTATACCCTCCTTCTATAGGTGGTGAATACTCAATGAGTAGTTCATCTACTCACCATGTTGAGTACCTAGTGCTCGGGTGAGGTTATTGAGCTCTTGTATTGATGATAGCCTTAAGAGGTATCTCATGGGGTGGCTATTCAGATAACCCCATTTTCTATTTCCTCTCTTGGTTGTTTTTGGAGAATTAAATATTAGAATATTTTGAGAGGTATCTAATGTAAGTTCCTAGATCCACATGGACCAATCCTTTGCATGTTACCAATGGCTAATGTGGTCAAAGGAGGCTTAGAGGAAGTCTGGTGGAGTTTGGATATTAATTTATAGAAATAGGAATAATTACACTTCATGTAAGAATTTCATGTCCTGCATGTAAGGATCATAACATGTATGTTTTTGGGGTTAAACTAAAAAAAGGAAACATTTTTTCAACAGAAATGAAACTTGTGGATTACAAAATGTGAAATGAGATTACAAATCATGTAAATCCACAATTTTTTACATTTTAATTCATTTTTATTCACATGGGATTGTCAAACCAAACCGTTTTAGACCTTCTCTCTTGATTCCCAGCAACATGATGAACCCCTATTCAATATTTTGGGGATTGCTTCATCAAGGATTGATCCCTAGATTCCCTAATTTTATTCTTATGCAATGAAAGGTATTTTCTACCTTCTTTATTATAGTATCACTGATATGTTACCTACTGTTCCTATTTTCGATGTGGTGGAACTTGATGTACATGTTTATAATGGAGTTTTTTATGAATAGGGCCCTGATGGATTTTAGAGGATACCTATAATTATGAAGTGGGAGATTTTTTAGATTCCAAGTATTAATATGTATTTTCTAAATCCTTCAAAGGAATTAATCACCATGTATTATGGTTAACCATTTTGTATGTACAGAAAATAAAATAATTTTTTTATGCAGAAGGAGATGGGTTTTTCGGTGGAAATTAAAATCTTCAATTTTTCAACATGTAACTGGGTTACACACCATGTAAAATATTTAGTTTTATTTTTTAAAAGCTATATCATAAAAAAATATTATTCCTCCTATCCATAACATCTTCGACTTGACCCTAAAGGGTTTCCTAGGAAACTTTAGAGTCCTAAAACCCTTTCAGGTGGTTTCGTTCAACATTCAGTCATTATTTTGGTTGTAAAGTAACTTATTGAGCAAGCATTCTATCCATATATCTATATCTTTATCTTTCAGCCTTTGGTTTTTGGAAGATAATATTTGAATTGATGGATCAAAACAGAGTTATGTCAAATCATGACTATAGGTTGAGTTCTTTGTTCTTCTATGCATTCATTTTTGTTGGCGGGTACGTCGCAAGATTTGTTTTTCCATGAGAAAATGTAGGTGGTTCCATATTGATTCCCAATTTAAATTAACATAAAATTTCTTGTTCAATTTCATTTTCGAGATAAAAGAAAAATTTTATTTTGTTTTAAATTGGTTTCAGTTAGTTTTTTGAAGAAAACCCAATTCTTTTATATTGGGGTTTTGAAATGGTTTTTAGGAATGAAATTGGAAAACCACCAATTCTAGTGAAATGGGGTCTGGTTATGTAAATAGGAAAATCATTATATTTATTAATATAAATTTTTAAATAAATTTGAAATAAAATTAGGGAAAACCCAATTCCATTGATTTGGGGGTTTGCGTGAAATTGATGGAATTTATTTGAAAATTAAATTAATGAATTTAATTGTAATATTGGGTTGTCGAATTGATTGAATTTGTTTCAAATCCTTATTTATGAAAAATTCCTTAAAAAGGTTTTGATCAACACTATAGGGTTTTATATTTTCAAAAGGGCATGTTTTTTATTAAAACCCTATTATGGATTTTAATGGGAATATTGGAAAATTTGAAATGGAGAATGAGATTAATTATAAATTAAGTATTCTTGAAATATATTGTTCATCGTTGTTTTTTACTTGATCACATGAAAGACATATCTAGTTAGTGAGTTATCTGGATAACACTTTACGACATATAATTTTCTAAAACATCATATAATAAAATCACATCCCTTAGGTGATTATAATGATTCATATTTATCCTGAGTTAAAAGGTGAATATATACATATTTTCCATTCACTATGAGTGTGGGATCCTTAGAGATGGGTATTTAGGGACCCCTATGAATTGATGCATGTACCATTATTCTTAAAATTGCTACTAAAAGAGGTGATACTGGTTGTAGGGTAGAGACATAGCACAATATCTTGCATCATTCTTCTTTGTATCTGTGTTTGAATGGGTAGACCTTGCAATAGGTGAACCAAAAATGAATAAAATTAAAAAATTAAAAAAATTAAAAAAATTAAAAAAAATTACGTATTCCTGGTTTCAGATCTCTAACCGTTTTTATGTTTGAGTAATTTATCTAGGTTGATGTCCTCACAAGGTTTATGCAAAAGTTGTTCAGATGGTTGTTCCAGAATATCATCAAACAATATTGGTTGACGATGAAGACACTTTGAGGAGGATAAGCAAAAAATCACTATTCATAATTTACTATTCATCAAAAATCAAGTTGATCTTATTAAACTCTAAATTTCGTACTGAACATAATTGTAGAAGACCATTTTTTGAAAATCATTACACATTTTTATTTATTTAAGGTTTACATAAACATTTTTAAAATATCCTTTCTCTAAAATTCATAAAAAATATGCAAACTATATTTATCCGGACATTTGAAAATTCATAATCTTCATCATAAGAAGAACTCCCAATTTTTATTTAAAACAAAGGATTACACAAGGCAGTTACGGTCTCCTTACATTGCCCCTTATCACACCAGCATATGACCTAAGTGTAAGGTGTGCTAAGGTGAGAGAATCCGAGGTTGGCTCGGCCAACATCGCACGAGTAGTAATTTCTATCAGTTTGAACTTCTCGCAAAGGCGATTCCGTTCTAGCTTCACACGATGAATTTCGGCTTGGGTTTGGTCTAGAGAAAAGGCCAGTGGTGCTACCTCCTTCCTGAGTTCTGTTAGATGGGCTTCGATCGGTCCAAGACTACTGGGTGTGGCCGTAGAATCTTCTTTCTATATTAATTAACCAAGATTACTTGTATTTAGAGACAATAATCAAAACTTTTAGTTTCCAGTGGTCATATTTAAAAATGGTCATATAACATTCAAAACCCAACGATCTCATTTTAATTATAATCATGCTATCAAATGAAACAGTTTTGTTCAGTATCAAAAATAAAATAACACACAAAATTAAGAAACAAGATTTATTCAAAATTTTGGGTCGTTACAATCTTCCCCCCTTAAGAAATTGCGTCCTCACAATTTTTAAAATTGGGTTTTGAAATTTCATTGAACGTCCCACATCAGAAAAGAGTCAGTAACACTATTACATTAAAAGATAGAAAACGAAGTACGAAGGTCACCCGAGTTAACCCATACTAGGATTCCATGTAGGAAAACATGGATATGGAAGAAAAAAAACAAAGGGTCATGTTCTGAGGGAGAGAGATAGAAAACATGATTAGGAGAAAGTAATCAATAATAAAATCACAAACTTATGATGTGTGTAAATGGTATTTGATTACCCAGTAGGAAACGTTAACAGACAACGTTTTTGTTTTATGTTCCTTTTTATAGTTTTGATGAATTCATTTACTACATAGAATAAAAACATAAGGAAATATACCTACCTTCGTGTAGAGTTTCATCCTTTAATAAGTTTCTACCAAAACAAATCTTTTCTCCAAATGATGAGCATTCAAAACTACTTGGTCTCATCAAAACAGAAGAATCATCTTCTAGAGAATCACATAATCCACAAAATATTAACTATGTATTTCCTATATCTTTAAACATTATCCCAAAAACAGAAAGGGTAATGTAAAACAACTCTTCAAAAAGAAAGTATCTCATAGGAATGGAAACTACTTTTAAATCCTCAATGTTCCATGGTATTACCCAAAATTCATCATAGACCATTCCCTAAATAAATGTCCTTAAAATTCCTCAAAATAAACCAAACTAATATTAAAACCCAAATATAAGAAGGATTTGATAACATAGTCTTCCAAAATAAACTTCATTGTTCATCTCCAAACAACATCAACCACTCCAAACATCTTATAACAAAAGTAGCTAACCTAAACATATTTTACCCAAGATAGGTTAATCATTTCCATAAGTAACCTAAATTACTATAAGTCCGCCTTAAATTCATCAATTATTCAAAATATAAGTCAACCTTTACTGCTCAAAGAAAATACCGTAGTAATCTATTTACCTCGATAAAATAGGGTTCCCGAAATAGTGAACGTCTTCCAAAATAATAATCAACTTTTAATCCCCTAATCATCTCTGTCATATTAATATGGAAATCATCACATTTCCTATCACATTGGTTGTTGGGACATGTTCTTCCATTTCCCACCATTAACTAAGAAAATAAAGTACAATTAGGGGCTTAAATACTTATCCAATAATCATGAAAAGGAACTTAAATCATTGAAGGATAACTTGTATAAGAAAAGTATACCCTAACTTGTGATCCCCTAGGTTCCAAACTAGGTTATCCATGATCACATATTATTATGTTAGTAGTTATTTTATTTTATCTTTGTTCCTTTGATAATGGTTCATACTAAGATTATGAATTTACCGAAGCATATACCCCAGTGTTTTCGGGTTTTACCCCTATGTACATCTATGCCAGAGCCACCACTACCTGCTCGTATCTAGACAGGGATGTATTTGCTTGGCAACCCATTACTCAATACTCACCAAAATACCAGGAAGATTTCCTATATATAAACGTTTCTATAGGCTTCTTCCTAAAGTTTTCCTATCCTAATTCCCATAAATAACTAAACCATCATTTGATACCAACTATAGAATCCCGCTTTTTTGACACATAAACTTTCATTACATTAAACAAAACCGAGGATCTTTAAGGTTTAGTGTCTTGGAAACCAGGAACTTAATACATGAAACAAAAAAAACATTCTTCTTAAACACTTGAAAGGCTTATCCTTATGTTCATCCTAGGTTCATTACTACATCTCATAACCAGGGTATATACATCAAAAGAAAGGGTGAGCAGAAGGCCCAGTAGGGAAACAAGGGGAAACATTTAACATGTGAACTTGAGACACATCAACAATGTCATGAAAAAGAACTTTAAGGCATGAGAAAGAAATCACGAGGCATATCATAATAAAATGAACTTTTTTCATAACATGAATATGTGGATACAAAATTTTACAAAGACAATCATTTCTGTTTCACCAAGGTCCATCCCCAAGGTGTCAATAAAAATTACCAAGGTTATTCACCAAGATATCAGTCTAAATGGTCATCTCTAGAGATTAAGTCTTTACCCAATGCACTGGAGCGCTATCAGGGTGCACCCTTAAATTTTTCATTATTATCATGTGTTCCACATATATCATCATCAATCATTTCACAAACAACCAATATAGAATAAAAGAAATGGGTTTCATTTCTTAATCATAACGTTTTAAAATTGCTTTAAATACATGATCTTTATGTCACTTTAAAACCCACAGAAAAGGAAGGTGGGTCTCATGTATGTAAAACCCAGAATTTAAAATAGAACATTTTGGTATATATATGAATATCCCTTTAGATGAAAGAGCTTTGAGTATTCACTTAATGAAATCAAAGAGCTTTAGAAAAAGAGAGAGACATTTTGAGGCGAAACTTTTGCAGCATAACGGCTATGTTACAGGGTTTTAGAAAACATTGAAAAGAGAGGGGACATAGGTCAAACATTCATAAATGACCCAAAAAATAGTATAGGGGGAGAATATAAGAGATTCAATAACATGGTAATGAAATATAAAAATATACCATATGAAATTCATAACATGAATGGAAGATAAAAATAAGATTCTCTTATGAAAATTCGGCAGCCTTACGACGTCACATAAACTTCCACCAAAAATGAATTGATGAGATCAAATAGGGTATCTCATAATATGAAAATAAAAGATCAGTATAATAGATTTAGAGATCATATAACAACATAATAAAAAGGAACCTGCAATACTTGACATGGAATTAGAACTTTGAAAAAGGAGAAAGGTGAAAGAACCACTTCAAAATTCGGCAGCCTAACGGCGCCACTTAAAACATCAAAATACTGAATTGAAGAGATCAAATGGGGTCTCTCATCATATGATCAGAAAAGATCAGTACGATAGATATAGAGATCATACCCCAACATAATAAAAAGAAACTTTAAAGACTTGACATGAAAGTAGAACTTGAAAACGAAAAGGGTGAAAGAACAACTTAAAGATTCGGCAGCCTAACGGCGCGACTTAAAACATCAAAATACTGAATTGAAGAGATCAAATGGGGTCTCTCATAAAATGATCCTAAAATATCAGTATTATAGATATAGAGATCATACCCCAACATAATAAAAAGGAACTTGACAGACTTTACATGAAAATAGATCTTGAAAAATGAGAAGGGAGAAAAAATCTGTTACAAAAATTTCGGCAGTCTAACGGCGCCACTTAAAACTTCATAAAACGAAATAATGAGAGTAAGAGGGGATCACTAATTATATAAACATGAAAAGGGAAGTATGAGGAATATAAAAGAACATCCTTTAACATAATATCATTAAGAATAATAGAAATGACATAAAAGAGATTACTTGAAAAGAAAGAGAGAGGTCAGATCACTTACCTTAAAACGTAACTCTTAAAACTCAATGGTTGGGACCCTGAGGGCTTGGGGCTCCATGGCAGGACTCCTTGGGAGGTAATGAGACCATAACATCGTTAGGGGAGAGTGTGGAGTCGAATGGATGAGAGGATTGCTTGGTATTTATAGGGAAAGTGAGGGGACAAGGCATTAATGGCCAAGGGACACCTCATTGGTGGTTTTGGAAAAACCATGGGCTTGCCCATGTAGTTTCCCATGGTATTGGCCACTTGGGACACCTCATACAATAATTCATCCCCTTTAGTCGACCATTCCTTAAAATATCTCATGGAATCATCATGACACAGTTATGATGTCATTAAACATACCTAAACCCTAAAACCGTATTTTTACTATTCACTGAAAATTCAACTTTCTCAGAAAAAAACCAAAATTTTACATTAACCAAATATCTGTGCTCTGATTTTAAAAATGAACTCCATTTTATAAAAATAATTTTCTAAATATTTTTAATTTAATTTTTAAATAAATACACTATTCACCGAAAATTCATTTTTTTCAGAAAAATCCCCAAATATTACCTTAACATAATATCGATGCTCTGAGTTCAAAAATGAAATCAATTTTATAAAAATAATTTTGTAAATAATATTAATTAAATTTTTAATTAAAAAAACACTGTTCACCTGAAAAAACTAATACTTGACTAATAATTTATGAAACTGTTATTTAACCATTTTATTGAATCACATTACTTAATCAAGGTACCTAGATTATATTAATGCTGTATTTAAGTGATATTACTAATCCATTTGGTCACATTACTAATCCTAAGCATAAAATCACTATTCATAATTTACTATTCATCAAAAATCAAGTTGAACTTATTAAACTCTATATTTTGTACTGAACATAATTGTAGAAGACCATTTTTTGAAAATCATTACACATTTTTATTTATTTAAGGTTTACATAAACATTTTTAAAACATCCTTTCTCTAAAATTCATCAAAAATATGCATACTATATTTATCCCGACGTTTGAAAATTCATAAACTTCATCATAAGAAGAAATCCCAATTTTTATTTATAACAAAGGATTACAAAAGGTAGTTACAGTCTCCTTACATAGCCCCTTATCACACTAGCATAGGACCTAAGTGTAAGGTGTGCTATGGTGAGAGAATCTAAGGGAGGCTCGGCCAACATAGCACGAGTAGTAATTTCTATCAGTTTGAATTTCTCGCAAAGGCAATTCCGTTCTATCTTCACATGACGGAGTTCGGCTTGGGTTTGGTCCAGAGCAAAGCCCAGTGGTACTACCTCCTTCCCATGTTCTGTTAAATGGGCTTCGATCGGTCCAATACTACTGGGTGAGGCCATCGAATCTTCTTTCTATATTAATTAACCAATATTACATGTATTTAGAGACAATAATCAAAATGTTTAATTTCCAGTGGTAATATTGACAAATGGTCATATAACAGTCAAAACCCAACGGTCTCATTTTAATTATACTCATGTTATCAAATGAAACAGTATTTTTGAGTATCAAAAATAAAATAACACACAAAATTAGGAAGCAATATTTATTCGAAATTTTGGGTCGTTACAATCTTCCCCCCTTAAGAAATTGCGTCCTCACGATTTTTAAAATTGGGTTTTGAAATTTCATTGAAATTACCACATCGGAAAAGAGTCAGTAACACTATTACTTTAAAAGATAGAAAATGAAGTACAAAGGTCACCCGAGATAACCCATACTAGGATTCCATGTAGGAAAACATGGATATGGAAGAAAAAAACAAAGGGTCAAGTTCGGAGGGAGAGTGATAGAAAACATGATTAGGAGAAAGTTAACAATAAGAAAATCACAAACATATGATGTGTGTAAATGGTATTTGATTACCCAGTAGGAAACGTTAACAGACAACGTTTTTGTTTTACGTTCCTTTTCTTAGTTTTTGAGGAATTCATTTACTACATAGAATAAAAACATAAGGAAATATACTTACCTTCATGTAGAGTTTCATCCTTTAATAAGTTTCTACCAAAACTAACCTTTTCTCTAAATGATGAGCATTCAAAACTACTTGGTCTAATTAAAACACAAGAATCATCTTCTAGTGAATCACATAATCCACACAAGATTAACTATCTATTTCTTCTATCTTTAAACATTATCCCAAAAACAGAAAGGGTAAGGTAAAACTACTCTTCAAAAAGAATGAATCCCATAGGAATGGAAACTACATTTAAATCTTCAAAGTTCCATTGTACTACCCAAAGTTCATCATAGACCATTCCATAAATAACAGTCCTTAAAATTCCCCAAAATAAACCAAACTAAGATTGAAACCCAAATATAAGAAGGATTTGATAATATAGTCTTCCAAAATAAACTTCATTGTTCATCTCCAAACAACATCAACCACTCCTAACATCTTATAACAAAAGTAGCTAACCTAAAAATATTTTACCCAAGATAGGTTAATCATTTCCATAAGTAACTTAAATTACTATAAGTCCACCTTAAATTCATCGATTCCTCAAAATATAAGTCAACATTTAATCCTCAAAGAAAATACCATAGTAATCTATTTACCTCGATCAAATAGGGTTCCCAAAATAGTGAACGTCTTACAAAATAATAATCATCTTTTAATCCCTTGATCATCTCTATCATATTAATATGGCAATCGTCACATTTCCTATCACATTGGTTGTTGGGACATGTTCTTCCATTTCCCACCATTAACTATGAAAAGAAAGTACAATTAGGGGCTTAAATACCTAGCCAATAATCATGAAAAGGAACTTAAATCATAGAATGATAACTTATAGAAGAAAACTAAACTGTAACATGTGATCCCCTAGGTTCCATTCTATGATATCTATGATCATATATTCTTATGTGAGTTGTTATTTTATTTTATCTTTGTTCCTTTGATAATGGTTCATTAATAAGTTTATGAATTTACAGAAGCATATCCCCTGGGAGTGTCGTAACCAAGAGTGCAGCAAGGCCCGTTTTCGTGTAACATTTCCCATTTGAGTCTAGCTCAAAACGTTGTTTTTGGAGTTTACCCCTATGTACATCTGTGCTAGAGCCACCTCTACCTGCTCGTATCCAGATAGGGATGTATTTTCTTGGCAACCCATTACTCAATACTCACCAAAATACAAGGAATATTTCCTATATATAAACTTTTCTATAGGCTTCTTCCTAAAGTTTTCATATCCTAATTTCCACAAATAACTAAACCATCATTTGATACCAACTATAGCATCCCGCTTTTTTGTCACATAAACTTTCATTACATTATACAAAACTGAGGATCTTTAAGGTTTAGTGTCTTGGAAACCAGGAACTCAATACATGAATCAAAAAAACATTCTTCTTAAACACTTGAAAGGCTTCTCATTATGTTTATCCTAGGTTCATTACTGCATCTCATATCCTGGAGACATAAATCAAAATAAAGGGTTAGAAGAAGGCCCATTAAGTGAAACAAGGGGAAACATTTGACATGTGAACTTGAGTTACATCAACAATGACATGAAAAAAAACATTAAGGCATGAGAAAGAAATCATGAGGCATATCATAATAAAAATAAAAATTTTCATAACTTGAAGATGTGGCTAAAAAATCTTACAAACACAATCATTTCCGTTTCACCAAGGTCCATCCCCAAGGTGTCAATAAAAATTACCAAGGTTATTCACCAAGGTATCAGTCTAAATTGTCATCTCTTGAGATTAAGTCTTTACCCAATGCATTGGAGCGCTATCAGGGCGCACCCTTAAATTTGTCTTTATCATCATGTGAGCCAAATATATCATCATCAATAATTTCATAAACAACCCATATAGCATAAAAGATATGTGTTTCATTTCATAATCATAACATTTTAAAACTTCTTTAAAGACATGATCTTTATGTCACTTTAAAACCCACAGAAAAGGAAGGTGGGTCTCATGTAGGTAAATCCCAGAATTTAAAATAGAACATTTTGGTATATATGTGAATACCCCTTTAGAAGAAAGATCTTTGAGTATTCACTTAATAAAATAAAATAGCTTTAGAAAGAGAGAGAGACATTTTGAGGTGAAAATTCTGCAGCATAACGGCTATGTTACAGGGTTTTTGAAAACATTGAAAAGAGAGGGGACATGGGTCAAACATTCATAAATGACCCATAAAACAGTATATGGGAAGAATATAAGGGATTAAATAACATGGTAATGAAATTTAAAAATATACCATATGAAAGGAAGAACATGAAAGGAATACAAAAATAAGATTTCCCTTATGAAAATTCAGTAGCCTAACGACGTCACATAAACTTCAACCAAAAATGAATTGATGAGATCAAATAGGGTACCTCATCATATGAACATAAAAGTTCAGTATGATAGATATAGAGATCACACCCCAACATAATAAAAAGGAACTTTCAAGACTTGACATGGAATTAGAACTTTGAAAAAGGAGAAAGGTGAAAGAACCACTTAAAAATTCGGCATCCTAACGGCACCACTTAAAACTTCAAAATACAGAATTGAAGAGATAAAATGGGGTATCTCATCATATGATCATAAAATATCAGTATGATAGATATATAGATCATACCCCAACATAATAAAAATAAACTTGAAAGACTTGACATGAAAGTAGAACTTGAAAACGAGAAGGGTGAAAGAACCACTTAAAAATTCGGCAGCCTAACGATGCCACTTAAAACTTCAAAATACTGAATCAAAGAGATCAAATGGGTTCTCTCATAAAATGATTATAAAATATCTGTATGATAGATATAGAGATAATCCCCCAACATAATAAAAATGAACATGAAATACATTACATGAAAATAGATCTTGAAAAATGAGAAGGGAGAGAAAATCTGTTTAAAAAATTCAGCAGCCTAACGACGCCACTTAAAACATCATAAAACGAAATAATGAGAGTAAGAGGGGATATATCATTATATGAACATGAAAAGGGCAGTAATATGAATATAAAAGAACATTCATTAACATAAGAAAATGGAGCAAAAATGAAATGACATAAAAGAGATTACTCGAAAAGAAAGAGAGAGGTCGGATCCCTTACCTTAAAACGTAACTCTTAAAACTCAATGTTTGGGACCATGAGGGCTTGGGGCACCTTTTGAGGACTCCTTAGGAGGTAATGAGACCAGAAATTCGTTGGGGGAGAGTGGGGAGTCGAATGGATGAGAGGATTGCTTTGTATTTATTGGGAAAGTGAGGGGACAAGGCATTAATGGCCAAGCGACACCTCATTGGTGGTTTTGGCAAAACCATGGGCTTGCTCATGGTATTTTCCCATGGAATTGGCCACTTGGGACACCTGATACAATAATTCATCCCCTTTAGTTGACCATCTCTTAAAATATCTCATGGCATCATCATGACACAGTTATTATGTCATTAAACATACCAAAACCCTAAAACTGTATTTTTACTATTCACTAAAAATTCAACTTTCTCAGAAAAATCCCAAAATTTAACCTTAACCAAATATCGATGCTTTAATTTCAAAAATGAACTCCATTTTATAAAAATAATTGTCTAAATATTTTTAATTTAATTTTTAAATAAATACACTATTCACAAAAAATTCATTTTTTTCAGAAAAATCCCCAAAAATTACCTTAACATAATATCGATGCTCTGAGTTCAAAAATGAAATCCATTTTATAAAAATATTTTTCTAAATATTTTTAATTAAATTTTTAATTAAAAAACACTATTCACCTGAAAAAACTAATACTTGGTTAATAATTTATGAAACTTTTATTTATCCATTTTATTGAATCAAAATACTTAATCAAGGTGCCTAGATTATATTAATGCATTATTTAAGTGAGATTACTAATCCATTTGGTCACATTACTAATCCTAAGCATAAAATCACTATTCATACTTTACTATTCATCAAAAATCAAGTTCATCTTATTAAACTCTAAATTTCGTACGGAACATAATTGTAGAAGACCATTTTTTGAAAATCAATACACGTTTTTATTTATTTAAGGTTTAGATAAACATTTTAAAAAAAATTTTCTCTAAAATTCATCAAAAATATGCATACTATATTTATCCGGACATTTGGAAATTCATAAACTTCATCATAAGAAGAAATTACAATTTTTATTTAAAACAAAGGATTACACAAGGCAGTTAGGGTCTCCTTACAAATCCCCTTATCACACCAGCATTGGACCTAAGTGTAAGGTGTGCTAAGGTGAGAGAATCTGAGGGAGTCTCAGCCAACATCGCACGAGTAGTAATTTCTATCAGTTTGAACTTCTCGCAAAGGAGATTTCGTTCTAGCTTCACACGATGAAGTTCGACTTGGGTTTGGTCCAGAGCAAAGCCCAGTGGTTCTACCTCCTTCCCAAGTTCTATTAGATGGGCTTCGATCGGTCCAAGACTACTAGGTGAGGCCATCAAATATTCTTTCTATATTAATTAACCAAGATTACTTGTATTTAGAGACAATAATCAAAACGTTTAGTTTCCAGTGGTCATATTGAACAATGGTCATATAACAATCAAAACCCAACGGTCTCATTTTAATTATACATATGTTATCAAATGAAACAGTTTTGTTGACTATCAAAAATAAAATAACACACAAAATTAGGAAACAAGATTTATTCAAAATTTTGGGTCGTTATAGTGCCTCTAGGTGGCTTCCAGAATAGGGATGTAACAAAGTGGTATCAGAGGAATTATTTTCTCTTGATTTACTATTTGGAACCTTTATCCAAGGATAATAAGGAATAGTTACTTGCTAATAAGATGTTCCATGGTGTATCTAACCCGTGTATATGGAAAAGCTAATCTACCTTGTTTATTTCAATTTCTTTATGTTTTGCAAGTTTACGGTTGATCTCATTTTCACCGTTGGGTGACTCACATGTTTTTTGTTATTATTTTTAACGTTATTGAGGTTCTATTTCTGTCGTAACCCGATGAGATGAGGGTATTCCATCTCATTCTTCATATATGCACTTTCTAGAAATCACATGTTATGCATTCTTGCCTTGTCAACTAGGATGCATTAGTGATTGCATGTTGTTGTGATAAATGTTGTGTAGAATATGCATGTTGTTGTGATAGATGCATTGATAAAAATAGATGTTGTTTGATAGGGTATTGTTTGGGTCTGTTTTTTTGAATGAATGCCAAAATTTGGTTCTTGAGGTGTTATCGGCCCTCATGGACATGAATTTGGTGGATAATTGACTTTATTTCCTAGTTATAACTTTTATAAGATGCCAAGATTTGATTCGTGGGGAGTATGGGCCTTCACAGATCAGAATTTGGAACATTCAATGTTTGTTTTAGTGTTTTTCTAGGTTCCAGAGTAGTTTCTGAGGCTTACTGTTAGGGAAAACCCAGAATACATTCTGTGTAGTTTTGACTACTTACCATGTGTTCTTCTGTTTGGGAAGAAACATTTTTTCTTAAGTACACACCGTGTACTTAATTTACATGTCGTGTAGTCTAAAACGTTTCATAGGCCATGTGGGTAGAGACACAGGATGTGGAAAATTTGATGGGAACACGCCGTGTACCATTCGAACACGCCATGTAGTGTTGACCATGTGTTTTCCCATGTAACTAACAACAGGGATGGATAAACATTAAGTTATACACGCCGTGTCATGATTGAAAACGTCTGGTAATCTGACCTAGGTACCCAGCCGTGTCACGAACAACACAGGTTAGTGTTACCCTTTCATGTACACGCCATGTCCTCATTGAACACGTCGTGTAGTATGAGCCGTGTGTCAGGCCGTGTCACTAACAACATGGTCTAGGTGGATCTTGTCTAGTACAAACTATTTCTACCCTGAACACGCCATGTAGTCATGTCTTAGGAGAGTTGTGTGGCTTAATAGAGTAGAAGGACTTGGTCAGGGGAAGGGGATTCAAGTACACGCCATGTGTTAAGACAACACACCGTGTGTTTGGGGTGTTACATGACTAGTTTAGGCAGGAGTACACACCCATGTAAATGACTTAAGGGAACACGTCGTGTAGGAAATGTACACGCTGTGTAGTCATGTTTTGTAAAACTTGAATTCTTTCTTTATCATGTTCCCTTGTTACACTTTTGTTTTCAATCCTTGATAAACTTGATCTAAGTTGTGTTCTCGACCTTTCAGATTCATGCCACTGATATATCATCTGGTTGTGCACCAATTTCCATAGGGTGATCAGACACCAGACATGGCTGATCAAGGACTACCTGCAGATCCTCCAGTTGTGCCAACATTGGCACCATGCATTGTACCTAACATAGGTGAGGATGCATGGTTCAGGGAGGGATTTTTGAGGATGATGTAGACCTTTCAGGGAGAGCCACCTCTTTCCCCATCGATGGCTAATTTGACGTGGGTCTTCCAGCAGCTACATCCTCCTACTTTTTTAGGGGACGGAGGACCTCAGGCTGCAGAGTCAGGGCTAGAAGCCATGCTGACGATTTTCAAGAATCTAGAGATACCTACATAGAAGATGGTAAAGATTTCTACCTACATGCTCCGAGACTCTTCCAAGAGGTTGTGGTATGTGATCTCACAGGTGGGCTGCCAACAGATTATGGCTTGGGATGAGTTTTTGTGCATATTCTATGATTACTTCTATCCAGAGACCTTGAGGGCCAATCGAGCTTGAGAGTTCACGAGTCTGGAGCTGGGTACTCTTACTGTTATGGAGTATTCCTCTCACTTCACAGAGTTTCAGCATTTCACGCCTATTCCAGGAGGTGATGAGTTGTTCCTTGCGCGAAAGTTTGAGGATGGTCTGAGTCATGACATCCAATATCAGGTGAACATCATCAGGTTGACGTTGATATCTCTTATTTTCAACCAAGATCTGATAACATAGTACAATCTATGGGATTCTGGAGCTATGAGATTGAGCGGTTCGACATCTAGAGTTAGTGCTCCACCAGCTGATAGCAGGAAGTGCCACAGGGAGGCTACATGAGTAGATCGGAGCATGTGGGATGCATCTTCCGGTAGCCAGGTGGGGTGCTACAAGTGTGGGAGAAGTAGGAATACGAGGCCACGTTGCCCGAGAGACCCAGTGGAGTGCCGATCATTCGGCAAGATGGGTCATCTTCAGTGTTTTTGTCTATTCTTATCACCAGATGCTATTGACAGGGGTTCTTCTAGGACCCCATATTCTGGAGCAGTGCCACTAGTTTCCCACCTGTTTGGAAATTGGAGTTCTTCCAGCCGTCCGAGCTGAGGTGTAGGTCGTGGCCATGGTATTTAGTCACTGGTTCTTCAGCGAAAGTAGGGTGTTTTAGCTCAGAGCAGTCAGGCAGGGTCACATGGTCGTGACATGGGCCAGACTATTGCAGTGGAGCAGACCCAACATGAGCAGGATCCCAAACCCTCCATAGTTTGAGTTACTATCTTAGTAGCCTCAGTTTTATCTTCAGATCTTTTCGACACCGGGGCTTCCCATAACTTTATATCTATTACTTTTGTGGAGATCCTTGGGCTTTGTATCTTTTCATCTGCCGATGTCTTGACGCTAGATACACCGCTGGGGACTAAACCAGCTAGTGTACGTCAGTACAAGGAGTGTCCACTAGAAGTTGGTGGATGTCACCTAATATGGGACCTCTATGTCCTAGAGATGAAAGGATATGATGTCATTCTCAGAATGGGATGTCCCATTCCATTCCAGGAATTTGTCGATTTCAATCATCGTAGGGAGAGTTTCGTATCACAAGAGGGTGGATCCTTCTTTCATAAGGGAGAATGGGATGTCCATGCGAGCAGAGCAGGTCCAGAGAATCATGGGTTGAGAGGAGTTACAGCCCAGCTTGCTAGCCTATATCTGGATGACCAGGGGACTTCACAGTTGGACTTTTTTCTAGTGGTGGATCATTTTAGAGATGTCTTTCCAGAGGACTTTTCAGGTTTCCCTCTAGAGCCTGAGGTAAACTTTTCTGTTGAGCTTGTTCCAGGAGAGGCACCAGTGTCCATTCCTCTTTATAGGATGGCTAAACCAGAGTTACTGGAGCTCAAGAAATAGTTGGAAGAGTTGTAGTCCAGGGGTTCATCTGACCCAATACTTCTCTTTGGGGTTCACCTGTCCTATTTGTGAAGAAGGAAGACGATACCATTAGGCTTTTTCTGGATTATCGGATGCTGAAACAGTTGATGGTCAAGAACCGATATCCCTTTCCTAGGTTTGATGATCTCTTTGTCCAAATTCGGGGAGCCCGCGTGTTCTCAAAGATTGACTTGAGGTTCCGTTATCTTCAGTTGAACATTAGACCCTCTGATATACCTCTTACAGCCTTTCGGATCAGGTATGGTCAATACTGTAACGCCCCGACCCCAGATACCCAGAGTCGCTGCATTACTTCATAACATTGGCATGATCACAAAAGATCAAGTCTCGAAAGACCGATTAGTTTAGTAGCCTTGGAAACACTAGATACATTCATAAATGTTACATTACATCACAAAGTGAAAATCTACAATAAAAAAGTCTCCATAGTCCACACTCATATCCTCTTCTGACTATCCCTGCAGGTCATTCATAAAATACTTCTTCACATCCTGGAAAATATTAAAATATTCAAAGGGGTGAGCTCAGATGCCCAGTAAGGATAACAATATTGCGGAAGCTTTCATAAATAAACATTAACATTTAAGGCAATGTATAACTAAAACAAAATCCATTTAAACATGAACTTAAACATAGTATGGCAAAAGTAAAATGAGATAATGTCATTTACTTATTCACATGGATATTCTATTGGTCGAATAATCACATGCAATATCAATAACCACTTTCATAATGATGGAATGCATAATTCCAGACTATCATAACCACGTAGCCAAGGCCTCGTGCCAAGACAACAAATAAGATTTTGTCAAGGCCTCGTGCCAAGACACTAGTTTGTCTCGTGAGACCTGACGATGCATCGAGGAGCTATAGCGGGCTCCACCCATCACTTATTAAGTCCAATGCATTCCTCATATGAATAGGTTTAAACATATCATATAACATAATTGTATCACATAAAACATGCATAAAGGAAACATAACATTTCCACATTTCAATCACAAGATATAAAAACAACACATTGATATAATAAAAACATTATTAAAACCATTTTCAATACAAAAATGAAAGAAAAGTAAAACATGGTATTTATTTTTCTTTTAAAAAAAGCTATGGCTTGTAGAGGAAGCCAAAACTTAGATAATGGTTACGGTGGCGGAGAAGTCGTTGTCGCTGCAATACGTACGACAAGAAAAACATTCATTTTTGTCTTTTAGTAAAACGCTTCGTATAAAAAGATTCCTTTGGAAAAAACGTAAAATTCAAAGGGGTTTATACATCGTATAAAAGAAATTTGTGTGTAAAACAAAATACGCCTCAATGAATGGAGATTGAGACAAAGTACCTTACAATGATCATTCTTTTAAATAAAATAGATCTATTATGTGTATTCACTATAAGTAAACATAATGAAAGTACAAATACAAGATATGACATAATAATATCATGACATAATTTGAAAGTATAAGATTAACCCAAAGAATGGAAATTTGGTTAAGAAATTCCTTTACCTTGCTTCCTATCTTGACTCGACCGTTCTTTAACCTCCTGAATAATAAAATAGAGTTAATTAATAATTTCTTAAGAACCTTTTTCATGTTTTTTATTACTTTTATATCATGTATTACCATGTTATGAACATTATGTAATTATTTAAGTTAATAACGGTCGTTTTGTCGATCTTAGGTACTTGAGTCAAAAATAAACTTCTTATAATTACAAGTTGATCATGTGGTGAAATATACATTATATACAGAATTATATTCATGATTTAGATATAATATATCTCATATATATCCAGTATATACATTCATTTATATTATTCCATAACCTTTAGAGGTAAGAAACGAAATGCACCGTTCATGGAGACGGTAAGCCGTACGTACGCATGAACTCTACTTTCATTTCTATTTCATATTTAATGGAATGAAGTTTTAATTATATAAAGGTATAATATAATTCCAGTATAATATAATGTATAATACCATTTACTCCATCCTTTTTACATCCCACATATGGTATTAACGATTCAAATCACATTGTGGGGGCGGTAGTCCCCACTTCCTAAAATGAAATTATCGTGTTTACCCATAATGGAAATCATCAAGTATGCCACAAATGAGAAATAAAGAAGCATAAGGAAAAAATAAACATAACATATATATCATATATGAAAATAGTGTCATCAAAATGGCCACCATTAGATATGTTATATGAGTGTTGAACAATCATCATTTCGTGACGCAGAAATTCGCCTTCCACAGAAACAGTATGTTCTTTAACCATTAGATGTACGTGTGTGTAAGTGTAGTTCGAATAATTATTATAACAACATCCTAGTTTATTGAGGATACTGGTGTTTTTACAAAATAAATGAATAAAAATATTTAAGGGGGTTGGAGAAGCAAATTAAAACAAAATAACATAGGAGAACACATTACCTTAAAATCGGGTAACTCTTTTTTGATTTGAGCCAAAGGCTTCATTGGGAAGAATTATGACCAAAGTGAAACTTCTAGGAGTAAGAGAGGGAAGTTTGGAGACTATTTGGGCAGAGGTTGGACGAGCCAAAAGGCTTTGAAAGTGTGAGTAAGGTGGTAGTGGTGGGGGCCTTTTATAAGTGGAGAGGAGGGGCACTCTTGGAAAGTAATGAAATGTTACTTTATTATATAATGACTTTCAGATTTTAAAGGTCCCACACTTATATAATTCTAGGATAAGGTGAAAAGGGTTCTAAATATACTCATCCAATAGGTTTTTGACAAGTGTATGCCTTGGATTTTACATTATCTTTTCATTTTATTTAAATCGTTAATTAATGAGGTAATCACTGCATCATCATGGTGTCATAAATAATTTAATTTATTTAATGTCTAAAAATTATAAAACAAATATCATGATGTAGGAAATCTTTTTATATTTCTAATGAATATTTATATTCAAAAATATTACTTCTATAACCCCATTTAATAATTGATTTAGTTAAACAACTTATGTTTGTGACATTTTTATTTTAACTTTGAATAAAAGTTATTTATGTCATTTTCCTACCAATGTGGCTCCATGGGGTCCCCAAGTTGACCCATGGATTTTATTGGTTGGACATGACACATCCAATAGGGGTAGGACAATTGTAAAGGTATTTTCATATTTTTATAATATCATTTTTACCTTAAATATCACTAATTACCTTTAATCGTGATTAATTAAACTTAAAAGTTACTATTCACCAAAAATTATTTTCATCCCATTGAACCACATTTTACTTCCTAATGACAACCATGTATGTCGGATTTTTGAAAATCAAATCACAGAAGTGGTAATGTTTCATTTAAACGAAAAATCAGTTTTTTAACTACCACTTAGTGGTTTCACTATTCATCAAAAATTGAAGTTTTTCAGAACAATGCCAAAATTTCACTCTAAGCTATAATTGATATTCCGAATTCAAAAATAATGTCTATTTTACAAAATTCCAAACATATAAGTTTCATTAATTAATTTCATAATTAATTCCCGCTGTCATAACAAATAGCGTGTTTTTAATAAACAATATATATCAAAAGATTGACAATTGTTTATGTCCAATTTCAATGTAAAATTACTTCTAATGACCACCATTGGATAAAATGGTAAAAATATATTATAATTATACTTTAAAACCACTAAATATTATAATTTATCACTATAAATTATTTTTATTAAAAAATTTGTTTTAAGTATTTTTTACTATTCATAAAAAATTGGAAGTTCTCCGAAAAATACCAAAAATTCAACATAGGCTAATTTCGATATTTCGAATCCAAAAATGAAGTCTATTTTGAAATATACAATTTCTATAATTTTAAAAAGTGGGTATTACTATTCATAACGACTACATTGATTAGTCACGGTTTGTTAGAACTCGAAGTTGTGTATAATACAAGCTATTGCATTATTGAATGAGAAGTGTATCGTGGAAGCTCGGGGTGTTACATTCTAACCTCCTTCAATAAATTGCATCCTCGCAATTTGAAATTCTTCTTTGAAAATAAAAGGTTGAAAATAGAAAATACCTTAGTGGAAAACCCACATCGGAAATAAGGTTAATAAAAATATAACATTAAAAGAAAGAAAGGTAAGTACAAAGGTCACCCGAGATAGCCCATACTACGATTATATGAAAATATGGATATGAAAGAAAAACAAACCATCAAGGTCTGATGGAGAGTTGTAGAAAAATGGATTAGGGGAAAGTTAACCATAAGAAAATCACAAACTTGTGATTGGTTAAACGGTCATTGAATCCCCAGTTGGAAAAGTTAACCGGCAACGTTTTTGTTTTAAGTTACCTTTTATAATGTTGAGGAATTTATTTAGGAGATTTACTAAGAACGCAAGGGAATATACATACTTGATATGTATACTTTCATTCTTTAATAAATTTTTACCACAAACCCATCTTTTACTCCAAATGGTAACAGAAATCAAAAATATTCTATTTATCCTAATTGTATAAGGTTCTAAATATTACCACATACCATTTAGATTAGGAAAAATATTGTGTAACCAGGGACTTCATGTAGGATAGTGGTAGGTAATAAAGGCATGTTGCACTATGGTTGTGGGTTCGATTCCTTCAGCTTTGTCCGACGCGACGGGTTATGCCCCACCCTGCAGGTTGTCCTTTTCCTAAAACTATAGTATTATTATATTCCAAAAATAATCTTCAGAAATGTTCTAACCATAAACAATACTATCCAACGTTCAACTTAATCCATTCCAACCATTATAGTTATCCAAAATACCTCCGTCCGGACTTTCTCTAAAAGGTCTCTAAATTCCAAAATCAACTGTAACATCAGATTCCCCAAACAAATTAAAGTTTATCTTATTGTCACGTACTAAAAATATGATTACCTTCATCATATTAAATCCTTAATGAAAACAACATGCACTGCAGTACAATCCTTATATATATATATCACATTATTCTTATAACCATAATCTAGTTCTTGAGTCCAAAAACACAAATACAATAATTATTCAACTTCATCTGTAGTAACAACATAAGCTTGGCCTTGATCCCTTGTCCTTTTCTGATGTAATTTTTCCGGACGCTTGTGACATTTATTTTCATATTGCCCCATTTCCCTACAATTGTAGCATTCAACATTGATAGCCTTTTTCTTTCCCTTGGAATCACGTGCCTGGTGATCTTTTTCTCCATATTTATAACAAACTCTCATTCCTTTTAGGAAAGTACCGGGGTGATTCCACCGACAATTATCACATAATGGAAAATCCTTATTTCCCTTTTTCCCTTTATCCATCTCTTGTTCCACCGTTCTCTTCTTCTCTTGCTTTACATTATTGTCATAAGACTTAGAGAATTCCTTTTCTGTCTTGATAGCACAGAAGACTATATCTTCGTATGTTGAGAAAGATTGTGATACTAAAGCTCAACAGAGAAATGGTTTTAACCCATCAAAGAAACGATCAATATTACTTCTTAGGTTACATATATAATCTGCAGCATGCCTCACTTACCTTGTAATGTTAGCCTCATACTTTACGACATTCTCATCCTCCTTCTGCCTTAGACTCAGAAATTGCCTTTCCATATCTGCTCGATGGTCATGTGGAAAGTATTTTTCTAAGAAAATTTCCTTAAACTCCCTCCATTCCATACTTGATACTTCTTCATCTTCCTTTGTGTTTTAAATTAGTGACCACCATTGATCGGCATCTCTAGTGAGGCAGCAAACTTCCATGATAACCTTTTCCCTTTCACTACTCCCCAAGGCGTAGAATATTTTCTCTAAGGAGTTTATCCATTTCTCAGCTACTAATGGATTTGTACCCCCATTAAATGTTGGTGGTTGTTGCCTCATGAAGCGGTCTAACATTGATCCTCCACGTTGCAGATCAGGGTTCTCCATACGAGTAAGGTTATTATTCATAACCTAATTGAGTGTCCCAGTATGGTAATAAGTTGATCAGCACCAGTTGTATCTCTAGCTCCATAATAATTATCTTGAGCAGGAGGGAAATCCCTACATGGAGTGCGTGCATTGATACGGTTTCCATTCCTTCCACTAGGCGCCATTTCTATACAATGGCATAAACTAGATTAGTTTATGAATCAAAATACATAATTCCATACTTATACAATACTTAACATAAATTGAACTATTTATGGATATAATCCATAATTATAAAAAAAAATTCTTTGAGAAAGTATATACTTATAACCCTTCATAGTGGTTTGTAAAGAAAATGAGAATTATCCTAAGAATATCCCTCAGGAGTGTCGTAACCAAGAGTGCAGCAAGGCCCGTTGTCGTGCACCAATTCCCGTTCGAGTCTAGCTCAAAGCGGTGTTTTTGGGTTTTAACCCTAGGTAAATCTATTCCAGAGCCGCCTCTACCTTCTCGTATCCAGACAGGGATGTATTGCTCGGAAAACTCACAAAATCTCTATAATACCTGTTTCTAGGAAGTTCTTCTATACTAACCCTCAAAGTCTATCTTCGGGCTATGTGCTCTAATCAGAGTTTATCTAAATCTAGCTTCCAAGGTTAGTACTAAACTGCCTCTGATACCAACTGTAACGCCCCGACCCCAGCTACCCAGAGTCGGTTCATTACTTCGTAACATTGGCATGATCACAAAAGATCAAGTCTCGAATGGACGATTAGTTTAGTAGCCTTGGAAACACTAGATACATTCATAAATGTTACATTAAATCATAAAGTGAAAATCTACAATAACAAAGTCTCCATAGTCCACACTCATATCCTCTTTTGACTATCCCAGCAGGTCATTCATAATATACTTCTTCACATCCTGGAAAATATTAAAATATTGAAAAGGGTGAGCTCAGATACTCAGTAAGGATAACAATATTGCGGAAGATTTCATAAATAAACATTAACATTTAAGGAAATGTATAACTAAAACAAAAGCCTTTTAAACATGAACTTAAACATAGTATGGAAAAAGTAAAATGAGATAATTCCATTTACTTATTCACATGGATATTCTACTGGTCGAATAATCACATGAAATTTCAATAACCACTTTCATAATGATGGAATGCATAATGCCAGACTATCATAACCACGTAGCCAAGGCCTCGTGCCAAGACCACAAATAAGATTTTTTCAAGGCCTCGTGCTAAGACACTAGTTTGTCTCATGAGACCAGCCGATGCATCGAGGAGCTATAGCGGGCTCCACCCGTCACTTATTAAGTCCAATGCATTCCTCATATGAATAGGTTTAAACATATCATATAACATAATTGTATCACATAAAACATGCATAAAGGAAACATAACATTTCCACATTTCAATCACAAGCTATCAATACAACACATTGATATAATAAAAATGTTATCAAAACCATTTTCAATACCAAAAGGAAAGAAAAGTAAAACTTGGTATTTATTTTTCTTTTAAAAAAAGGTATGGCTTGTAGAGGAATCCAAAAGTCAAATAATGGTTACGGCGGCGGAGAAGTCGTTGTCGCCGCATACGTACGACAGGAAAAACATTCCATTTTGTCGTTTAGTAAAACGCTTCGTATAAAAAGAATCCTTTTGAATAAACGTAAAAGTCAAAGGGGTTTATACATCGTATAAAAGAAATTTGGGTATAAAACAAAATACGCCTCAATGAATGGAGATTGAGACAAAGTACCTTACAATGGTCATTTTTTAAATAAAATAGATCTATTATGTGTATTCACTATAAGTAAACATAATGAAAGTACAAATACAAGATATGACATAATAATATCATGACATAATTTGAAATTAGGAGATTAACCCAAAGAATGGAAATTGGGTTACGAAATTTCCCTACCTTACTTCCTGTCTTGACTCGACCATTCTTTAACCTCCTGAATAATAAACTAGAGTTAATTTATAATAGCTTAATACCGTTTTCAAGTTTTTAATTCCTTTTATATCACTTATTACCATGTTATTAACATTATGTAATTACTTAAGTTAATAACGGTCGTTTTGTCGATCTTAGGTACCTGAGTCAAAAATAAGCTTCTTATAATTACAAGTTGTTCATGTGGTGAAATATAAGTTATATCCATAATTATATTCATGATTTAGATATAATATATCTCATATATATCCAGTATATACATGCGTTTATAATATTCCATAACGTTTAGAGGTAAGAAACAAAATGCACCGTTCATGGAGACGGTAAGCCGTACGTACGCATGAACGCTACATTCATTTATATTTCATATTTAATGGAATTAAGTTTTAATTATATAAAGGTATAATATAATTACAGTATAATATAATGTATAATACCATTTAATCCATCCTTTATACATCCAACATATGGTATTAACGATTCAAATCACTTTGAGGGGGCGGTAGTCCGCACTTCCTAAAATGAAATTATTGCGTTTACCCATAATGGAAATCACCAAGTATCCCACAAATGAGAAATAAAGAAGCATAAGGAAAACATAAACATAATATATATATCATATATGAAAATAGTGTCATAAAAATGTCCACCATTAGAGGTGTTATATGAGTGTTGAACAATCATCGTTTCGTGAGGCAGAAATTCGCCATCCACAGAAAAAGTATGTTCTTTACCCATTAGATGTAGGTGTGTGTAAGTGTAGCTCGAATAATTATTATAACAACATCCTAGTATATTTAGGATACTGGTTTTGTTACAAAATAAATGAATAAAAATATTTTAGGGGGTTGGAGAAGCAAATTAAAACAAAATAACATAGGAGAACACATTACCTTAAAATCGGGTAACTCTTTTTTGATTTGAGCCAAAGGATTCCTAGGGAAGAATTCTGACCAAAGTGAGGCTTCTAGGAGTAAGAGAGGGAAGTTGGGAGAGTACTTGGGAAGAGGTTGTCCGAGCCAAAAGGCTTTGAAAGTGTGAGTAAGGTGGTAGTGGTGGGGGCCTTTTATAAGTGGAGAGGAGGGGAACTCTTGGAAAGTAATGAAATGTTACTTTATTATATAATGAGTTTCGGATTTTAAAGGTCCCACACTTATATACTTCGAGGCTAAGGTGATAAGGGTTCGAAATATACTCATCCAATAGGTTTTTGACAAGTGTATGCCTTGGATTTTACATTATCTTTTCATTTTATTTAAATCAATAATTAATGAGGTAATCGTTGCATCATCATGGTGTCATAAATAATTTAATTTATTTAATGTCTAAAAATTATAAAAAAACTATCATGATGTAGTAAAGCTTTTTAGCTTTCTAATTAATATTTATAGTAAAAAATATGACTTCTATAACCCCATTTAAAAATTGTTTTAGTAAAACAACTTATGTTTGTGACATTTTTATTTTAACTTTGAATAAAAGTTATTTATGTCATTTTCCTACCAATGTGGCTCCATGGGGTCCCCAAGTTGACACATTTATTGTCTTGGTCGGCCATGAAACATCCAATCGGGGTAGGACAAGTGTAAAGGTATTTTCATATTTTTATAATGTCATTTTTACCTTAAATATAACTAATTACCTTTAATCGTGATTAATTAAACTTAAAAGTTACTATTCACCAAAAATTATTTTCATCCCATTGAACCACATTTTACTTCCTAATGACAACCATGTATGTCGGATTTTTGAAAATCAAATCACATAAGTGGTAATGTTTCATTTAAACGAAAAATCAGTTTTTTAACTACCACTTAGTGGTTTCACTATTCATCAAAAATTGATGTTTTTCAGAACAATGCAAAAATTTCACCCTAAGATATAATTGATATTCTGAATTAAAAAATGATGTCTATTTTACAAAATTCCCAACATATAAGTTTCATTAAATAATTTCATAATTAATTCCCGCTGTCATAACAAATAGCGTGTTTTTAATAAACAATATATATCAAAAGATTGACAATTGTTTATGTCCAATTTCAATGTAAAATTAATTCTAATGACCACCATTGGATAAAATGGTAAAAATATATTATAATTATACTTTAAAACCACTAAATAGTATAATTTAGCACTATAAATTGTTTTGATTAAAAAAGTTGTTTTAAGTATTTTTCACTATTCATAAAAAATTGGAAGTTCTCAGAAAAATACCAAAAATTCAAAATAGGCTAATTTCGATATTTCGAATCAAAAAATGAAGTTTATTTTGAAATATAAAATTTCTATAATTTTAAAAATTGGGTATTACTATTCATAACGACTACTTTGATTAGTCACGGTGTGTTAGAACTCAAAGTTGCGTATAATGCAAGCTATTGCATTATTGAATGAGAAGTGTATCGTGGAAGCTCGGGGTGTTACAAATATGAGTATATGGTTGTGCCATTCGGTCTCACGAATGTGCCTGCATTTTTCATGGCACTAACTAACCCAGTGTTCCATCCATACTTGGATTCCGTCCTAGTTATTTTTGGGGACGATATCATGGCGTACTCTCACACTTGACATAACCATACTACCCATCATGAGATCGTTTTGATTACACTGATGGAGCATCAGTTATATGCTAATATCTCAAAGTGCCACTTTTAGATGGATCAGATTCACTTCCTGGGTCATATTATCTTAGAGGCAGGTGTGTCAGTAGATCCAGAGAAAGTGAGAGCTGTAGTTTCTTGAGAGCAACTGAAGAACGTCTTTGAGGTGCAGAGTTTTATTGGGATATCTGGATACTATAGATGTTTCAAATAGAATTTTTCATGCATAGCAGCACCGCTGACAGGTCTAACTAAGTTGGTTGTGAAATTCTTATGGTTAGATTCTTGTGAGTCAGCCTTTTAGGAGCTGAAAGGGAGGTTGACTTCAGCACCGATACTAGTCTTTACAGAGCTGGGAAAGAGCTATACTATTTACTGTGATGCGTCGGGTATCGGGTTAGGAGTTGTGCTTATGCAGGGAGATGGAGTCGTTGTGTAATGTTCTCAGCAGTTGAAGCCACATGAGAGGAATTACCCGATGCATGATCAGGAGTTGGTAGTTGTTGTTCATTCCCAAATCTTCTAGAGACATTATATTCTGGGAGGGCACATTGTAGTTTTCACTAACCACAAGAGTCTCAAGTATATCTTCACTCAGCGTGATCGGAATTTGAGGCAACAGAGGTGGGTCGAGTACCTAAAATCCTTTGACATTGAGCTTGCCTATACATCTGGGAAGGGAAACGCGGTGGCTGATGTGTTGAGAAAGATGATGCAGATACATGCAGTTCAAGATGACATCAGTGAGTGGAAACTCATTGCTCTGTTCTCTGAGATGGATTTGGTGGTGCACAACAGACAGGGGTAGAATTTTCTATCTTATGTAGCTGTTATCTCTACTATTAATGATCGAGTCCGGATGAGGCAACAATCCGATCCTGAAGGCCTATTCCTAAGAGAGAGTTTGTTAGGAGAGGATTCTATTCTTGGATGGACCATAGGCGAGGATGTGATCTTGCATTTCTAGGGGCGCATATGGGTGCCAGCAGACATACGTGAGGAGATGATGCGGGAATTTCATTCCTCAGTTTGGGAAGTTCATCCTGGAATCACCAAGATGTATCATGATATACACCATTAGTATTGGTGGCTAGGTATGAAGAGGGACATTGCTGTTTTCATCATGAGATGATCCACTAGTCAGCAGGTGAAGGTGGAGCATCAGCGACCAGCAGGGCTTTTACAACAGTTACCAATTCCTGAGTGGAAGTGGAATGACGTCACAATGGACTTCGTGACCATTTTTCTAAGGTCACCTCAAGGGAATGACATAGTTTGGGTTGTCATTGATAGACTCATGAAGGTTTCTCACTTCTTGTAAATCAAGTAGACCTTCAGTGTTGATGAGATGGGACGGTTGTACATCTGAGAGATTGTACGTCTACATGGAGTTCCGCACTCCATTGTGTCAGACATGGATGCATGTTTTACTTCTCTGGTCTGGCAGGGGATTCAGAAGGCTTTGGGTACATAGGTACTATTGGGTACAGCTTACCATCCCTAGGTAGACGGTCCGTCCGAGCATACGATTCAGGTGCTGGGGTAGATGCTCCGAGCATGCATTCTGGATTTTGGAGGTTTTTGGGAGAAGCATATACCTCTTTTGGAGTATTCCTACAACAATAGTTATCAAGAAACTATTCAGATTGGACCTTATGAGGCTACGTACGGTAGTCCATGCCGATCACCGTTATGTTGGTTGGAGGTAAGAGAGGCAGCTTTGATAGAACCTTGTCTTGTTTAGAAGACCACAGAGTAGATATAATTGATTTAGAAGAGGATAGCTACTGCATAGTCTTGACAAAATTCTTATATTGATCAGAAGAGACGACATCTGGAGTACGAGGTCGGGGATCAGGTTTTCCTACATGTCACACCGAGGTTTGGAAACATGAGGATTATGAGATAGGGTAAGCTTTCACCGAGGTACATCGGCCCATTTGAGGTGTTGGAGAGCGTTGGTCCGGTTGCCTATCGGTTGCAGTTACCTCAGAGGTACCGAGCTATGCACGACATCTTCCACGTTTCTTAGCTTCGCTGTTACTTCCCAGACCCGTCTCACATCTTCCAACACGAGGAGGTTGAGTTGGAAGTGGATTCATCCTTTTAAGAGCATCCTATTCGGATCGTCGATTGCAGTGTGAAGGTTCTCTGTGGCCGGTCTATTCCTTTGGTAATGGTGCTTCGGCAGCACTAGGAAGTACAAGATGAGGCTTGGGAGAGGGAGACAGATATACGATCATAGTGGCCATACCTGTTCGGGGTTTCCTCTTATACGCCACTCTAGGGAAATTCAGGGATGAATTTCTTTAAGGGGGATGTTTGTAAGAACCCAGATCTTCTTTTCAGGTCTGTTTTTCCTTTTCTGGTCATTTATTGAGAAAAAGGGAATTTCTAGAAATTTTCAAAGTACACGCTGTGTACTTTATAAGTACACTCCATGTAATGCCTTGTCATAGGAGGCCGTGTGCTGGTCATGTAGTAGCCACACACACGACCATGTGGGAGTGACTTGAAGGCCACCTAATGCGGAGTATGGAAACGCCGAGTACACACCCTATACTCCAAAAGTACACACCATGTACTTTCTTTTTTTCATAAAATGCACCAGAGTTGCGTTTAATCACCAAAATGCTCTTATTTTAGGTCTCGTTCGATCGAGAGCACCGTATGGTCACGAATCTTTGACTCACTCCCGAGTGACCATCTGATCATCGATTTGACTATCGTTGATTACGTTGTAATCGCATCGGTGAGTTCTATCTTCTTATAGAGCATCATATTCAGATTTCTCCTCTCTCGTCATATATCGTGGGTTGAACTTTTTAGACATTTTTGTAGATCATAGATATTATAAGGATATTCACACTTTGATGTTCACATATAGTGATCTCCTAACCCCAAGGTAGGTGGTTTGTGCCTTTCCATTTAATGTATTTGAGTATTATGTGAAAATTTCACCAATACCCTTGAAAGGGGTATTGCATGTTTACCGTTTTACCCCAATTGATTGCCTGCCATGCTTGTATTCTTGTGTAGTGCTTATTTGGATATGAATAGGGTTTATTTACATGCTTGGGATGTGATTTTCCCATGCATGTTCTGTTCGCGACCATTTGGTCCTGTTTAGCCTTTTGATGCTTTGCTTGTTTTCCATTCCTGATGCTGTAGGATGGAGAGTTATTTTCAAACATGCTTGATATGTTGTAGAACTGTTTAGCCAAGTAGTGTTGTAGGTTTACTTTGGCTATATTACACTAATATGCTCGTTGACCTACACAAGTCTGTGAAAACCTGGTGTAGTAGACTATAAAGGGAATTGATCGAGTGAGCTTCCTCAAAGAGTATTTGAGAACATTAGGCTATAAGGGTGATTGACTGAGTGAACTTACTCAGAGAACCTAAAACCACTTGTGGATATAAGGGGAATTGACTGAGCATGCTTCCTCAGAGAGTCCTTGTCTGCTCAGAGTATAAGGGGAATTGACCGAGTGAGCTTCCTTAGAGAGTCTATGATTTTATTCCGGAACATTTTAGACTATAAGGGGAATTGATGGTGAGTGCTTCCTTAGAGAGTCTATAAACGACTTGGGCTATAAGGGGAATTGACTGAGTGAGATTCCTCAGAGATTCCTTGACCATGGGGCTATAAGAGGAATTAACAGCATGAGTTTTCTTAATGAGTTGCTGACTACCTTAGACTATAAGGGGAATTGACTGTGAGTGCTTCCGTAGAGAGTATTTATACTGAACCATAGGGGTTATGCCGAGTGAACTGGCTAGAGGGTTTCTTGTACTTGTTAGGTTGGACCAGAGGGGATGGCCGTGAGTACTTCCCAGAGGGTTACATGTTTGGTTTTGCTGTTTGATTAGTTGTTTCTTGATGTTGAAACTATGGATTTTTTACTACATTCTATACTTTACCTACAATATATCCACTGACAATTAGGCAGAGATATTTGGGTGGTTTCCTACTAGGATTCATTCTCATACCCTGTTTGGACCATGCTTTTTGGCCAAAACATATTATATTGTTGTAGGTATAGAAAAGGGAAAGTGGCCTTATACTTCAGTTATTTGACTTGCTATGGAGCTGGAGAGCATGGGACCAAGCTTAGGCTTGTGATGCTGAGGAGCTTTTTTTCTTTTACTTTTGTACTATGTTTTAGAACTGTTCGTATATCCAGCATTGTGACTTGATTGGCTGTTTTCCTAGACATATGTATGAAGCATCATTTATATATTTGTGTGTGTGTGTGTGCTCTAGCTGTATATTCTTCCATTCATCCATTGTTTTCTATTTTTGGATAACTACTGCTTCTTCTATTGTATGTAATTGATCACTTCCTCTTTGTACTCTTCCAATGAGGTCATAGTTTCACCACTATCACACCAAAGGCCCTCGCTACTAGTCGGCAGCCTCTGGTGTTCAGGGAAATGCGCTTGAGGCCATGTGACCAACCGGGTACGAGGCACCCCTGGGTGGCTTTTGGAACTGGTACATTACAATAACCTATTCCAGACATCCCATGATCCAACACAATAACCCATGGATACAACAAAAACCAAGTCCACGTACTAAACCTATAACAAAAACATGTAGCTTCTACTCAGGTACCCATATTTAACAAAAGCCCGAGCTGGGTATGTATACAAATCAGTTGGCCACCAATAACGGTGTCAAAAGAAATTACAAGTCTGTACAATAGTTTGTACATTGGGATCAAGTGAAATAAATAAACATGGAAACAAAAGGAGGATGTTTTACATTTATCAACCACCCGTTTAACCGACAGTAATCAAGAAGTATGTTTCACATTTAAAAATTACTAATTAACCATTTCTTCAATAATGTTATCAAAGGTAAACCAACCAACTAAATTAAACATTATCTGGGCAAACTAAGTTCCTATGAAAGGTCATAATGGGTCATCCACGTAATATAAAAACGGCATTAACTAATCATAATTTATCAACAAACCCTAGAGCCTCATTCCGTAATTAGGATATATCCATGTGTTTGGGATGTATAAAGCCCCATTCTGACATCCTAAACCACACAGTTTCCATACATTGGAAAACATGAAACTCTAGTCCAACATCTCAACCATAAATTACATGACACTACCTTGGATCCTCAGTCTGGGAAGCCTTTCCCAATGACATCTCACATACCTTGGTGCCTTAGTCCATGTAGTATCATCCAATGAAACCATTAGTGGCTTAGAGAATCAGTCCAACCCCGTGAACCATGCATTCTAGTAGTGAGGTTTAGAACCACAGTCTAACCAGACCATTGGGAAGAGACTCATTCCAAAACCCCACATAACACTAATCCATGTGCACATGATTATTTAACCATTTTTCATAATAACCATTTATATTATTTTACCCATCCAAACATGTATAAAATTTTAAAAACCATAACTCATTAAAAAAATATACCATTATACCAAATTCACCACTTATGCCATATTAAAATCTATCAAATGTAAAAATAAAATTAATTTCACAATCCATGATAACACACATATAAAAATAGCCAATTAAAATACTCTTGAGGAATCCCCTTTAAAATATGGGTTTTACACTTTCAAAACTATACCACGGTCGAGTGATTTAATTTCCATTTCAATAAATTACAAATAATTGTGAAGTAATTTAACAAAAAGGGTAACCATTCCCTAATTTCAAATCATCATTCAAAATCACTAAAGAAACCCATTTTCAAAAACACCATGAGGCCAATGACTCCTTTTAATACATTTCCCACTTTAAAAACATCATATTATTCATTTAAAAACCATAACTAGAACAAAATATGAAACACACTATTTAAACAATTTCAAATTCTCCTTGGGAATTTGAAAAAATCCAAAATACAATAAATTTACATTAAACAATAACCAATAACACATACCTTATCACAATTTTTAGACCACTTTTTCTCACATTTCCCTTATCTAAACATTCATTAATTTATTTCGTCACATCCAAGGGTCCGACATACCCCATCGGTTGCCCTTGGTTTAGTCTCACTTCATCATCAAACCTAATAGATTAAATGAAGATTATGACACAACAATTTGTGGAAAAAATTACTTTCCATAACCCAATACATCTAAATTCCTAAATTATCAAATTAGAACAACTACATACACATAAAACACATCAGGACTATATGGAAATTCATTAGGACCACCTACCTCATGTCCCTTGACCAAATCTTGTTTAACCTCCACCCATATTTTGAAATCAAACACTTGTTAAAACCCCAATGAAGAATCTGTTAGAAATGTGAGGGTTTTAGGGTTTTATATGGAGCAGTATGATTCTACACGCCCTACTCCAGAAAAAAGGAAGGAAGAGGAGTGTTAGAATCACCCAGATATACAATTGACACACAAACGACCTCCAAACGTCCAGGAATCAATGGATAATAATACATTTGGATGTCTAAAAGGGATTGTTTCATATCCCAAGATTATGGAGGAGTAATAAAGAATAAATTTGGGTTCGAACCCTTAAATCCCAATATGGAAAAATTGTAATTTCATAAATTTTATGGACCACAATGTCGGGCCACATTGTTGGACAAACCATGTGCCAGAAGTGCAGTACCCTCTTAACCATAGGGTAAAAGACACATGGTTTCATACAATAAGATTTATTTTTTATCAAATCATGTAGTAACCATGCACTATCCTTTATCTAAATGGTGGTTTGGCCATACAGTTTTCCTGACCAAGTGTAAAATTTGTAATAATTGTGCGCTAACCATGTGGTACACAAAGATCAGCCTCCTTTCAATATCAATTCATATCCTGAACCCTCAGAAAACCCTTGAAACTCCTCATACATCCAAGAACCATGTAATTATCCAAAACAATGGAATTAAAAAAAATTAAACAAATTTTTACCTCCATGAATGATATGGATCTTTTAACCTCCCCACCATATAATGAATAATTCTTGACGTACACTTCCTAAGAAACACTATACTACCAAGGGAAATGGTCGGGCCATGGGACCACCTTTAAATTTTAAACATCCTTGTATATCCATAAAAATATCCATCCTATAAAAACATTAAGATCAAGAAAACCTACCCACCCAAAAACATTTCTTACACAGTGATTCATAATTATAAACTTAATGCTCTTTAAAAATGCATCCACTTAAACTCATTATTTCCAACATCATGAACAAGCGGATGGTTTGGGTAACACCACTACACCACCACCCATAAGGATATTGACAAAGAATTATACTACCCTAGGAGAGCCAATCAAAAATGCCTTGGTTTGATCCCCTCCATGATTCACGGCCCAAATCACATGGCACCATCTCACACAATTCGTTCAATGTTCAAAGTGTGACCCAACAACCTCATTCCATATCTGAAAACGTATAGTGAAAACCATGTATATCCTTTCACTCGTGGTACTCATTTCATCAGATCTATAGTCGATGGTTATTACCAAAAACTATAACACTAAATGATGCAACTCTGACCCCATCCACCTTGTACTACTACTCACATCATCAACAGACTGCTTGGCCCCTACGGTGAAACCCACCAAAAAATTCTATAAACTACCATGAACTAGTTTTATAACCTCCACCAATGTATAGTGACAAACAAAAACTCATATCAACCTTTTCATCTGTCATGATGCATTTCCCAAATCAACATGCCCAAACGTCCTTGAAAACTCCACCTAAAATTGGCATTCATCACTAACATATAACTACTAGGATTTTTCACACCTCCTCCATCCATATTTCATCTACAAGTTAGATGTTTCTTCCAAAAATCCCATTCCCATTACCAAAACACACATATCATTCCAACATTAATTAGTGGTGTCTCACAACCCACCACATCTGCTCCCGTTCTACCCAACTGAGTCTGGCTATTCCAGATGACTCACTCTGTTATTCCCCAACATCCACTAATGTAATTTCATCCATATATCTCAAAAATGAACCCCTATCTCTTAATACATGCCTATATAATTTTCACACACATACCATAGTTCATTTCCATCCTCTGGTGAAAATTTATCATCATATCCTCCACTGCTCTGCAAACTGTTCTCATCTCTTAAGTTCCCACCAACATGTCTCCACTGAGAACTTTCAAATAACCTATAATAAAATTATCTCATGGTTCACTCGAACACCACATTCAAGTCACACATATCCTTCAATGAGGGAAAAAACATAAAGTTTACAGGCTTCTCAATGGAGTATCGATGCAACCACCTCCACTCCATTATCATCTTCACACATTCATGACTGACATACCACTCGTCACCTAAGAAGAATTGTTCCCACTGGTTTCCTCATGAAATTATGACCACCACACTTCATTCTTAAATCTAAAGATGAACCTCAAAACTTTTACATTTCCTTTTAGATTCTACTAGAGAATCAAAACAGACATCACCCAATACTCATTCATGGCTCTTGAGAATGACACTGATGGTATTCCTTAGAAACCAGACCATCTTGAGGACCTCATGTGGAATGATCAATGATGTACTACCCAACATATAGGTACAAATATATCCCTCCAATAGTGTAACCTCTATGAGGACCAATGTCCATCCCAAACACATTTATTTAGATAGGTGTAATACAGAACTCACTTAGTGTACCTGAGACGATGTAAATATGTTAAGAATGATCATCACTAACTAAAGGATCACCAAGAAGTCATCAATAAGGACCACCACAAACAATACATCTCTGATGTCACATCCCTCTATGGTGGGCCCCATGAATTCTTGAATAACTCGTGCTTACCATCCTGCCAACATGTCATTAACACCCATCTATAAGAAATAAAGTGTTATTTTTGACAGAACTCACCACATCTTTGTGATCCCTTTACCATGTTTCCATGAACTAACACTACTTGTGGATCTGCCACCACCACACCCCTTTATTTCTTCCAACATGACCCTCATGTCTCACAATTGAAACACAATGATCCACCATAATGATCCAAAACTGGACTATCCCTCAGATAACCAACACTTCCCACTATGGTCACATAGAATCCTGATGGGAGCTTATCTTATTCTAACTATTCATCCATCCCAAAGAGCATTGTTCTCTTCAATGAACATTTACACATATGGAATTCATTATAACCCTCAAGGAATCACATGTTGTTGTGACCACACATTGATCTCGACTTCAGATCACATGAGTTTTACATTAGCAAAGCTAGTTCCAACACCTTCTTACACAACTCTCCATTCCTCTTAGTACATTATCCTCATTGGACATGAGGTACTCTCATTATTCTCATCCCACAAACCAACTGTTATTGAAATAAATACCAACTGAATGACCACCCTCACATTGGGTGTCACCTCCATAACAAAATCATCCATTCGTGCATTGGTAGCCCCTGCCTTGTGCACCCCAATCATCATCTATTTCTACACTACACACCATCAAAACAATAGGTCTAGGTCACTAAAAATACTAACCTTCACAATCACTATTACAACCAAATTTAAGTACTCAAGTGGTTCTCTAGGATATGAACAAGGCATATCTATGAACTCTTTCCAAAATCTAATGTCACCAACCATACACTGATTCTACATCTGAAGCATGAACTATTTCTCAATTTCTAATGTACCATCAATAGAGTGATAACCTCCTCTAGAGGATACCCATGATTTCCTAAAACAATCAACTCGCATCCATGAATTGAGTCACACCTACAAAACAATTAAACCATTTAAATTAACCTTCTAGGATAATCCCACACTATGAAATAATCATTGTATGTTATTGAAAATGTCCAAAATGTCTACCTGTGTCATGCGCAATCAAAGGAACTAAAAACCATGGTCGATCTCTCTCAAAGGTAACTTAAGAAGTCAAATGATACCAACTCCTTAAATAGGGGTACATATAGAAGATCCCATTGTCTCCCTACTCAAGCCATACATGTAAATCCTCAAACAACTCACTCCACACTAGTGGAACTCCTTCCACCATTCCAAAACACATCGCATCTAACACACCCAAGAAACCATTTACTCTGATCGTTATGCCAACAATATCCATACACGTACATCAGTAACAAGAGATGAACAACCAATCTAAGATTCAATACACAACTCATGATGTCTCACCCCACAAATAACACCACATCCTATGTACCAACCATAACGTCCAACAATCAATCCTCACAAACATGAACCACAATATTTTTAATAATCACACAACCAAACATCATATCATGACCCAAAAACTACAACTCAGCCTATGGTACACTATGATTATCTCTCTTCCATATATGAAATATAAACAAGGCCTCACAGCCCATTACTAAGGTCTCAACTAGGCTGCCCACACTACCCAAAAACCTCCCATACGGAGGTTCAAAATACAATACTAGGGAATCCCATTTTGAGATTCCCTATAGGTTTAATTTGTTTTACTATTTTCCATTTCTAATTTATTCTTTTACATTTAAAACCCAATTATTGACAATTTAAAACATTACATTTCATACCCTTACATTTTCCAAAACCATTTTATTAACACAACATTTTTAAAATTAATGTTTAACTCCAATCAATTTTTCAAAATATTTATGTTAATGACCATTGTAAGGGAAAACCAACAAAATTAAATGACATGCAAAAATTTCTCAAATAACATGTGAGTCATAGTGAAATATTAATCACAAGAAACATATAGATGGCCAATCAATCTTTTGTTCTTAACATGATGCATGAACTCTTACACCTTATCATTGCATACTAGGCCATGAGTTAAAACCTCATAAATCAATAACATCATATACATGTAAAACAATCAAGGTGGAAGTATCAATCCCCCATAACACAAAAAGACAACAGTTCACATGATTGTAAATGTTAGATTTCTCTTGTATGTGGGGCTATAGTCACACATGCATGAGATCATTTCCATGTCCCAGTAAGACCCTAGTCTCTAATATACACTACCCCAAGTATTAAAAAAATACATAACATTCCCTGATACCACTTTGTAACATCCGCAACATGGTGGACACCATTTCGAGTTCCAAAAGATGGGTTGTCACATGACATCAGATTTTCATCCCTAAAATCCAGAGGATTCATAGTAGTATCATGGGTCTAGAGGAGTACATTGGTGAGACAATTCAGGATTATCTGAGTAATACCACAAAAATTATAATATCAATAGATAGAAGATCCAATCTTTACAATAATTATGCAATATTCACAAAGGAAATGAGTAACCATGAAACATTTACTATAAAAATATGATGAATACAATAAATGTTAGGTAGTTATTTTGATAAAATGTCTAGTACCAAAACCATAAATGATCCTAAACACATTCTTGAGTCCTTACCTGGTCCTGAAATATCATGTTCCAATCTTATAACATATATATAAGATAGACACCAAGACCATTTTTGGAACCTGTAACAAAAGGAAGTAGATTCTAGTTTGGTACCCAAGTACCATAGAGGCCTGATTAGGGAGTGATTGCAAATTAATAAGCCACCTCCAATAGTGTCTAAAGAAAAAACTAGTCAGTAAAATAGTATATATAGGTGAGAAAGTTCAATAAATAAACATGAAAATAATTGGAGAAAGTTACACATTTTCCAATAACCCATTTAGACAACTTTTATCAAGTATTAGGATTAACATTTGACAATTACTAAGGAAATATTTTATAAATCATGTTCTCAATGGAAAACCAACCAACTAAAATACACTATATCTATCACACCAAGATCCTAATCCATGACTTAAGGTCTCATCTACTTAAAATTACATGGTCATTAACTAATAACTACAACATGGAGCCTCGCTATGGTAATCTATCCATGTCCATGTGTTTGGGAAGCATAGATCCAAATTCCAACATCCCAAACCACTACATGTTCATACATAGGTAAGCTTAGAGCTTCAGTCTGAAATCCCAATCATAAATTAAAAAACACTACCTAAGAGCCTCAGTCCAGGTCGTCTCACCTAATTACCACTCACTTACCATGGAGCCCCATCCCATGAATTCTCATCCAGTTCCACCATTAGGGATCTTTACTTTTAGTCTGACTCCCTAATCTATAGATTCAAAGGGGTGTGGGTTATAGCCTCTGTCCAACCTGACCCATGGGAGGAGCTTTCTTCTAATATCCCACATACCACCAATACATGTTCACACTCTTATTTAACCATTTGACATAATAACCACTTACATTCCTTAACCCATACCAAAACAAATAAAAATTTACAAAACATAACTCATTAAGTGCATATACGATTATAAAAATTGACCACTTATTTCATATTAAAAACTATGAAATAATCAACATAAAAATCATTTAAAAATCTTATATAAAATACAAATGAAAATACTCATTTCAAATAATCTTTAATCCACCCCTTTAAAACATGGGTCTTCCTCTTTGGAAACTAAACCATTCCCTAATGATTTGATTTCCATTTCCAATCATTTCAAATAAGCATTAAGGAATTTTCACAAAAGGGGAAACAAACTCTCATTTAAAGTCATTTTTTGATCTCTATAGGTAAACCCACTATCAATATTTCCTTGAGTCCTAAAACTCCTTTTAATACATTTCCCACGTTCAAAAAAACATATTCATCATTTAAAACCATAACTAGGTCAAAATAAAAAATATACTATTTAAACAATTTCAAAAGTCCCTAAGGAATCTCAAAAAATTTGACATAAAAACAATTGATTTTATGCCTTAACCATGACCACATACCCTATCAAACTTTATAGCCAATTTTCTCTCACATTTATCTTATCTCAATATATCATAAATTTAGTTCCACATTTCTAGGGTTCTAGCATACCCCATGGGTATTTCTAGGTTTAGTCTCACATCATCAATGAACCCAACTAGTTTTGTAAATGGTTACACACCTCGATATAAGGAAAAAATTACATTCCTTTTCCCAATACCTCATAAAAAATCAAGTAATTGAATTAAAAATAATAATTACACATATATCACATCACGAATATGGAAAATAAACATTAAGACCACCAACGTCATGTCTATTGATGAAAAAATTCTTAACATATTCTCATGATATAAATTTTGACATGCATTAAATCCCCAAATTATATTCTAATGTAAAAGTGATAATATTATGGTTTTAGAAGGGATAGGATAATTCTATAAGACATAATCCAGAAAAAGGAAGAAAGATGAGGTTTAGACTCACACAGATCTTTAATTCACACCTAAGAACAATCCAAATTGAAATGAATTATAGGATAGTCAGAACTTGTAAGTCTATAAGTAGTTGGTACTTCACCCATGTTTCTAGAGTATGAATAGTAATAAAATTTTGGGCAGAACTACTAAATATTTTGAGGGAAAATTGGAATTTCCCACTTTTGAAGGGCTACATGGTTTGGCCACGTAGTTGACTAGACCATCTTCCAGCCATGTGGCTCCCTCCATTCATGAGGGGCCAAGATTCATGGTTTCTTAGAATCACCCACATGGTTTCGATAATCTTGTGGATGTTGTACAACATCCTCTACTGGAAAGGTGGTTTGGATTCATGGATTCCCTGGATGGGAACAATTTTTTTACTAACTCTATGCCAACCATGAATTACAAAGTGTTTGGCCAAATTTACTTCTACTATAATGTCATAAACCCCATGAAAATCCTTGAAAATCCTCATACATTCATGAACTATTTAATTTTACAATAAAAAAGAGTTTTACCGAAATTTAAACAAGGACACACCTCATCAAATCATGGGAATAATACGTCATTTTTCTTCTTTGTAGTAATTTGTTGATCACCGACGTTAATGGAATTTTTCATTCCATTATTCCTTCCATTCTAATGGATTTGTTTTGCTTATCATAATCTTCATACTTTGATGGAGTCTAAAAATTATTACAAGGTTCAAATACTCCTACATGAATCTATAAATATTGTTTCTTTTTAGAATTCTAATCCTTCTTATCCATTCTTCTACCAACACCTTACTACCCCCTGAATCATCATCGTCTGAAGACACATCACCTAAATCAAATAATTGTTTTTTTGGGTAACTCCCTTGATGTATCCAAAGTTATTAGTGGGGGAAAATTACATACTCCTAATATAGGGTTCAACCATGCTTGGTAAACCTATTTATAGGAGTTTGTGGGAGACCAAGAACATGGGTTAAACGGACCCCTCCCTATTATCCTATATATCATTAATCAGTACCAAAAGAACTAATTGATTATGGAAATTTGATCCCTGAGTTTTAACCTCACTAAATACACAATCATCAGAACTCCCCATGGTGGGATCCACAACATTTGAAAATGATATGTTCCCTTGAAAACAAGGGCATGAGAAAGTCTCAATATGTGGAATAATGTTCACTTCCATAAACCATGATGCAATGGGTTAGTTAACATTATCTTGATTTCAAGCCTCTAATTCATCCATTTTAAGTGGTGGAACTATAGCAGCGATGACACTGTAGCGGTGGAGGGACTGTAGAAGGAACTATAGTGGCGGTTGTACTATAGAAGGTACTGTAGCTGCATGGGTACTATAGCATTACTATTCACCAAGGGGTCCTTTGGGCCAAAAAATGGTCTCTCAAGCCTTGTATTCAGGCCACTTAGACTTGGGCCTTCGGGAAATGTAATGGGTCACCATCTACTATGTATAAAGAGGACTTTGCTTTAAATAATAAATTGAGGCTTCGACCCCAACCTTTATAAAACATGATATTTCTAATTTTCTCTAACATCCAAGAAATTCATGCTATTTTTGTATGTCAGAGAAGAAGGAAAATATCATTGACCCAATGGTGGAAATCTATAGGACTATTGATGACATCCAAGATGATTATAAATGAAATATAAGTCCATCAAATGTTCAATATACACTACATTCATGTGCTAGAACCCATGTATAACCTTAATACACTCAAAACCTAGAGGATGTTTCGAAAAATTGTCTTAATACAAGTGTGGGAAGCAATCAGATAGCATATAGACAAGGATCTTTCGTCAAAACAAAAAAATAGTCATACCAAATTTCCTCTCATATTGAGTATATAAGGATTTTGAGAAGTCATAAGAATATCAATAAATCATACCCATCCTAGATATATCAAGGGAACTCAATTTTTTTGAATATCAAAGGACCACCGGAAGAAGTACTAAAATCTGTTGAAGGAATTCATTTTGGAGGACCTAATAAGGATCATATCTAACTTTAATTGGAATATAATGAGGAGATATCAAGGAAATAAGAGTAAAAAGATCATGTGATCTTTAAAATCACACAAATTTTAGCTAAACTAATCAAATTCAACATCATAAGAATGATTTCATCCAAAATGGGCCATCAAAGAGAATATGAAATAAGAGGAATTTTCTCTGAACTCCCAAACGGAATGTGGGAGTGCGGGAAAACCTAGGATGAAGGATGGGACCTTTGGATTTATATAAATGATTGGGGAAATGGTGAGATAGTATAGGTCAACTAGTGGGGTGATGTGTCAAGGAATAGAGTAACATATCCCCCTCTCTTGAGGGGGTGCGACCATGATGAAAACCATCTTCATCTAGTCTAATGTGGTGTTTTCTGGCTTTTCCATGATGACTCATTGTTACATTGAGATAAATATAAACAGTTATATACTACATGTTTTAAAATTAATATCATGAATTTATTTATATTCATATTATTTTATTTTTATTTTCATGTTTATTTTTCAAATGGAACATTGATTTTAAATGTCCATAATGTTTTTTCATTAAAAATATTTCTTTAAAGGTGTTGATGTCTCTTAAGAATTCTTTTCCCTCCATATTCATATTAATTATATTATCTCGGGAATTTTTTAACCTATACTTACAAGTTATATTATATTAATTTAAAATTATATTTTTGTTTCTATAATCTTATAAAAATAATTAGTTTTAAAATTTTATTTATGTGTTGCTTTTGATATTTATTAAAATGGTGGGAATTGTTTTAGCATTGGTGTATGATAGGATTTTCCCACAATCATGACCATTTCTCATTATAAAAAATTATTTAAAAAATTTCAGGTATTTATAAGAAAGCTATTTTCTCATTATTCTATAATTTTTTATTATTTAAGGGCAGTTAAAAGAGGAGAACATTTCTTATTATTTTCAAATGTATATTTGAAATGATTTTATCATTGTATATTTCATCTATGTAAATATAATTAATTGATTCTTATTATTCACTGGGAATGGGTAATAATTTTAAAACCAAACATCCCTCATTGCATGGATTATAATGATCATTTAAGGGAAATTTCATGAAACCTATTTTTTCCCATAAGTTATCTATGCTCTGGAGGAAAGATGAACATTTTCAGGGATTTTGGGGTGAAATCCAAATCTCTTATGTGATTTATTCATGTTGTGGTTCTTTTATATTTTATATGATGATGGTGGGGTATGATATAATACTTGAATACATTGGGTAATTATATTTTCTCTAGAGGATGCATATTGGAATCAACTACGAAGGTTATGACATTTTAGGGGAGATTGTAAGGATTATTGTAAGGATACTTTCATAATATGTATATATTGGTTTTAATTGATATTTATTATTCTTAATGAAAATATTTTGTTATGAAATTATTTTATTTCTGAAGGAATATTTATGATCTTCTAAAAAATAATATTTTGTTTATAAGAATCATTTGCTTTTAGGAATTTTCATGTTTTCCCAAATTGTGTTCGATGTTTTTATTTTATATTTTTCTATGGGATTTTTCTATGGTATTATTTAGCTAAGAAGTTGAATCATATATATGTTATTTTTAAGTGAATATATCTTTTATGTCATATCAATGAAAACATAATAATTTCCCATAACCATATGATAATATCATGCACTATTATGATATTTCATTATTGATGTATATGTATGAACATACTTAGTGTTTGAGGAAACCCTTCTTATGTTTTAATTTCTACATGTTATAAAGAAATTATTATATATTATATTTGTCTTTATTTAACTTTTGTGGGAATATTATGATATATGTTGAATACAGTAAATAATGTAATAAATTCTTGCTATGATGTGAAAATCCAAATTTAATGAGAACAAAAGGGGTTTTGTTATATAAAAATGGTTTTATTAATTCTACAAAATTATAAACCAAATTATTCTTAGGTATAAAAGTGGATCAATATTGGTTATTTATTTATATATATATATATATATATATTGTTAAATTTTGGACACATAAATTCATATCAATTCCAAAATGTAAATTATATGTTTTTAGAACTAAATGAGAGTATATGAGTTTGTGGAATTATAGTCGGTATCCGAGAATGGTTTTGGATAACATTAGTGGTTATGATGCTATCATAAAAATATTTTTTTAGAGTTTTGGATACCATCATGGGATAATAACTCTTTGTATGATCATAAGTATACTATTATGATATACTATTTTTGAGGTTTACAATAATGGTATTTAAAGGTGGTTAGTGATATTTTGGGAGGTGTCTTAACAGATAAATGAGGAATTTGTAACACTTAGTTTTCTCATCTTTGTTAGTCTAAATGTTATTCGGAATATTGATATTATATTTTTTGTAACATGAGATAAAAGATATTGATAACTGTTAGGTTAAATACATATTTTATTACGATGAAATTATCATTATTTGGAAATTTTTTTTGGGGAACAACATCCGATTAAGGTGAATGGAAAATTATTGACTAGTAAGGTATTTTGATTCAAAGTGTTTGATATTATTTGAGGGATAAAATTTGAGTTAAATTTTCGAAGAATTTTTTTTATGTTGTTGATTCAAGTTATTTTGGGAAAAGTACATTATATTTTATAGAATATATAATTATGGAATGTACATTTTGGATTGTTATTTTAGGAGTGATTAATATTGTTTATAAAAAAATTTTAAGTTTATTTTGAAATAATACATAATCAAGTATATTGTATTTTTTGGTATTTTATTTGGTGGGTCATATTTTGAAGAGTTCTAGGGTTAATTATTTATGGAATGATTTAAAAATAAATTTGGGTGTTAGTGTCAAGGATTCGGATATTAATTTATTATTTATTCATATAAATGTCTATTAATTTTTCACTTGGGTATTATACTCACTTGTGGTGAAAATTTATATGTTTTCATAAATGTCTAATATTAGGAGGGAAATTCGTCCTTACCGTTTTTTGTTTCTTAATATATGTTTGAATTTCATTTTCTAGATTCTTCTATGTTAAATTAATCTGGGATTTTACTTATTTGGAATGTGAGATGAAATACAGGTGCAAACTAATCATAACACATAAAATAGTGATGATATTGTTCATATGGAAAGGGAATGAGATCAAGTAATATTTTTTTCAAATTAACTCCCATGATGATAAAATAACTCTTCATCCTAAGAAACAACGAGATAAATCAATCATGTATTATATAGAAAATGTCACTCCGCTATCAGTGTATACTCTAAAAGGTTCAGGGCCAAGAAATAAACACACTTCTAACATTTATTAAACATAAAAAAATAAATGTTCAACCAACTCAAGGGGTTTTAAAAATATGGGAATGAATATCACCCCGCAAGTCTATACCCACAATATAAGTAAAAAAGTCTGAGATCCAGAATGACCACATCAAATTTTTCTCCATCACTGCTCTCCTTAATAGTGCATAAACAACATTATTAGATTCCTTATATACATGACAGATGACGAAATTTAAATGGGTTATGGATGGAAGATATTCGATCCATTTTTCTAATACATTCTATGGAATATATTTTTTTCTTTTATCCTTTAGCACATCAATTGAATTACTAGATTTTGATTCAATCCATAAATGATCCCATTTATATTTGTCAATATTATTTATATCATGGAAGATGGATCAAAACTCATCATCCTACACAATTACAAAACCGATGTAGTAATAAAAACAACCTCTAAAAATCCAAAATATGTATTGAATACTTGACCGTATTCAGATGGGCCTAGTATTTCAGAGGCCACCACATAAGAATTCACCTTCTTCCAAAGATAAATTAGGGGAATCCATCAAATTGATTACAACACTAGAGGTTTTTTGTACCTTCCACTCACACCCATCATCTATAATATATTCAAATCAGAAAGGGTGTTACTCATAGAACATATTTGAACATTGGTATTCATGTGAATATCTTGGTGCATATCGATTCTACCTATATGAAGAGAGGGCTTGTAGTTGACAAAAAATAAGTTCATTACTTGTTTTTTAGATGTAACTGATGATTGAAGTTGATACTGCCATCAATAGATTATGAATTTGTTCACTCATGATCGAAAAAATAACATAACCCAAAAGGTTTATTATATGTTCATTGGTACATATATTGGTTCCAAGTAAATATTTCATGTATATCCATAGTTTGGATGAAAATTTACATTTAATGAACTCTTGTGGTTGTTTTTCATCACCTTTCAAGTAAATAAAATAAGACCATGTAAGCTGGATGCCAATCCCTTGAATCATGTCATGTGTGGGTAGACTCCCATTCAAAATCCTCCAAATAAGTAACCATATTGAAGGATAAATGAAAGAATTCATGTATTTTATCATCCATGAAAGAGTTCGGATTATACCCTCATATTTCATCCCATAATATTATTTGGTGCTAAAAGATACATTCCAATTTGACTTATTGATTACTGTGTCACTATCAAAAAATGATACATTTTTTTCACTCCCATTTTATTATAAGAAAGAGGCAGTACATTAAAATTTCTATTTCTAAGGATGAGAAAAACAATTCGAATGTTAATCATATTTAAGTGGAAATTACTGATGACTTTAAGGGGATTATCAACCCAATTTTTTCTCAATTGTTTTAGATTATATTTCTTGAAAACCATCCATTTGGAGTTGAAACAAATTTTATTGATAGTTTTCCTAAAAATGGTCTAAATTGATGAGGAAAGTTAATATGAGAAACCATTCAGTAATTTTTTATAAAACCTACTTGATAGAAAATAAGAATAGATGTCATCATAAGTCATAAGATTCAATTTCAACATTATAATTAGAGAATTAATAAAATTTCTAAATTCATTAATTCTTAATCCTCCTATGTAAATGGGATTTGTGAACTCATTACAAGAATCACTTATGGGATTATTTTCATTGATGGATCGAGTCTAGATAAAATTTCTGATCAAGCTCTAAAAATTATTAATGAGACCTATTGGAAACTAGTATAAAGAGAAAGCATACAGAAATCTAGAAGTGATTACATAGTTGATCAAACATTTTATTCCAACATGGGACCAAGATTTCTCTTTCCATCAAGTAAACTACATGATAATATGGGAGCATATATTTTTATGGTTGGAGAACTTAACTCTAACCCAAAGTAGTGGGACATGATGGTAAGTAAAAGGTAATGATCCTATTCGGAATCCATCGGTTCTAGAAATCCGGTTTTTTCTATTGACATTAATTACCTATAGAGAGAAAATAAATGATTTTATCCAACTAATGTATTGTCTGTACATGTATTAGTAACATCTATAAATAGCATTAATCATAAATAAGGTTATTTTTTATGCTTTTCCAAATAAGTTCATGTTCTATAGAAAAAGATGATGAGAAGGGGTGAAAACCCCCTCCCATCCATAATTGTATTTTATGGTCCTATATGGGTAATCTCATTAATTCACTAGCTTATATAATATTTAGCCATATAAAACCCAAGACTTGAGATATGGCATCCTTTCCACACACCTATGGAACATTCAAATAATATTCTAGGAGATCCATTAATTAGAATAAATAGCCTAGCAGTGATAACAATTGTGTTGATTAGTTTAATGAAGAAACCTTAAAAGACATAATTAATAGGGAAAACATTATAAATATCCATTTAATTGGGTCAAAAGATTTTGAAATTTGAGTTTCAATTATTTTCATTTTTTCTATTTAAATTCAAACTTTTTGTTGAAGTGGACAGATATTTCTGAATATTTTCTCTAAGTACAAATAAAAACAGATTTGCTGTTTAAAATATCCTTGATTATAACCTAAATTCTGGAATCAATTATTTTTTTGATGATTTAATGAATAACATTACCAATCACAATAGTCTGTATGTCTTTGACGGAAAGATAATTTTATTTCTAGGTTTTGATTGTTATGATGTTGGAGTTGTTTCCATTGAGAATAAATTCATTATTGTAAATTCCTTGATATTAATCATCACATCACTATTAGTTATATACTATTAGAACATGAAGAATATATTTGTAAATACATCAAGTCCAAGAGAACTGCCAATGTTCATAGAGAAAAGTTCATTTTTAACTTCTTCCTCATAAGGTTCCTTTATGATATTCTTTATTTTTCTATCATCAGTGCATCTAGGAATGTTTTGAATCCTTGGATATTTGCAGTCAATTCCATTATCATAATAGTGGTCTTGGAAATAATTGACCGTAACATTTGAAATATAATTCCCTGATGATAGGTTACAACCATTGATATTTATGGAATTTTCTTCTATATTAAATATTTATCCCTTGTGAAATCGATGAAAGTATTTATAACTTATGTCTCCTTTATTTAACCATTTGATACTAATTTAATTATGACTCATCCATTCCATGAGATTAAAAAGGTCATTCATCTTATATATGGCATGTATTTCTTCCGTAAAAGGATTATCATGATTCTAACTTCTATATTGGAAATAAGAAATATAATATTCAGCATCCCTAATATCATCATCTAACTTAGGGAAGGAATTTTTTTTCATTCTCTTAATAACCTTGGGAAATATTAATATTTTCCATCATGATTTTTAAGAAGGCCACCAAAATATTACAAATTCCAAGCTCCCATTACAAATTCCCTACGATGAGCTATTACAAGCCATCTATTATTAAATTTGTTTGGACGTGGTGTTATCCTTGTGAAAAAAGAATGTTATTCAACAATAATGGGATTATGATTTGAATGATGTTTGGGTGTTGTAAATCCATTGATCCTAATATTGGAACTTCTACCATCAATTTGATTAAAATATATATCATTCCTTCTTACATGCCTACCATAGATTGTATATCCACACCATGTAATGTTGTCTCTAATAATAAGGCCTTCGCATATGTTGGAATTTTAAATACATGATGAGAACTCATGAGAGTCTATCCTACTTAATTTTTTTCTTATATTTCTTTAAGCCTCAAAATTGTGTTGATGTCTCAAAAAATATTCTAGTTATTTTCCATCTCATTAGAATACATTTCCATATCAATACAAAGGTCCCTTCTTATGATATAAGATGAAGAGGTATATACAAAAGTGATGATAATGGAATGGAAATTAATGGACCATTATAGATCAATTTTTTTGATTGTTTTATAATCATGTATCTAAATACTATCATTTTTAGGGCCCATAATTGATCCATATCACTAGATAGGGAATTTCTAGGGACAAATATATATATAATGGAGGGCCATTTGAAAGCCTTCCAATTACTGGACATCATTTTGAGTTCATGTTTTTCTGTTTAAATTGTATTCTGGGTTATAAGGTAACGTATTAGGATTTTTTTCTATTGGATATTTCCAAACCCAATGACATTTCTAAGAAAAAATCTTCATTGATTAAGATATCTACCTCTTTTTAGATCCCCCCACTAAATTGTGTCTTCTCTGATTGGAATTTTTCCTTGTATTTAGAATTATTCTTTTTCTCATTGGTTATTAAAGATCCATCTATATTATCACTACCTTCACCCAATATGCATATTTCCTAGCTATGTTCATGCTGTTGTAATTCCTCGTTGCCATTATCCTAGAATTGTCCAATTAATGGTATTAATTTATTTCCTGATGGTATGGCCATATAAGGTGTGCTCACATTTTCCAATTTCATGTCCAATTTGGATAGAGCCACTTGAATTGAAAGACATTATATCATTTTAAAAAATGGGGTGTCAAGAAAAGATATATACTTAAGAGCATTCTTGATTCGTGATTGTTTATCTTGTAATCATCCCTATGAATCAAGGATAATTTGAGAAATCAAAGAGCCTTCCTCATTATAATTCTTGTCCATAAAGTTGTGAACCATCACATTAATAATAATAATAACTTCATTTTGATTATATTCCTGTATATCATGGATTCTTATGGATTTTAAAATGTTATATGTCATTTCATCATAAACTACATATTGTATCATATCAAAGATCATGTCCTTTGATATGTTTCTTTCAAGATCCACAATACTATGGTCTATATCATAATTTTACTTTTTCATATTGATGTGAACTAGTTAGATATCATCATAAGTAGTTTCTTTATCTTGTAAACATCCTTCATCACAGACTAATTCATGTGTCTTCTTGGAGAAAATTATATTTGGGACTGCACTTTCAGTGGGAGTATGCCTGTAGTCCATGTCCACTTCATCCCATCCCACTTCCACTATCTCATCTAGAGAAGAAATGTTGTTATTCATTTCTATCCCACAGTCATAAAAAAATTGAATGGGACTGTATATCAGTATGAGGATTAGGGATTTGAAAATCCTAAATAATCATTTCCTTCCAAGAAAAATCTTGAGGATGAGGGGTCATGATCAACAGCCATTGAGGACCTAGAGTCCACTATCTTGTTTTCTCCTTTTTCATTCCTGCACGATTTTTCCTCATGAACCTTCAGCTTAAATAATTTTTGTACCTTTTTCATATAAAATTAAAAAAATAAATGTCTAAATATAATTCAATTTAAAATAATTTTGTACATATTTTAAATTTTATCTCAAGTTTGATGATGTCGTCACTAATTGTCAACACAACCTCTTCAACGAGAGTACCTTTCATATCAACCTAATCCAACACTCTTGAATAATTTAAATTCCATGGATTGTTATTTTTGTAATAAATTATGATTGTATTTCCAATAGAGGATGCAATATCCCATAGGATTAATGGTTCCAAAAAAATAAAATTGAGTTTGTGGATCTGTATCTAAACATATGTGTGGGTATTCCACACATTACATATATCAAAGTTCCTATCCCACTCTTGAATTATGATACAACCTGTCTTTAGCGTAATAGATCTAAACCTCCACACTCTTCTTTTACAATAATCCAAGATGAAGGCATTATGTTTGAAGTCACACCCCATAGATGTTATCTTCCACTAAACAAACCCCAAAATCTCAGTGATTCTCTTATGAAGATCACTAAATTAATATTGTTTCTATCATCTTGGGGTTTTGAATCTCGCAATAATGGAGTACCCAGAATTATTGATTTAAGCTTCTACCATATCTTGATTTGCTATTAAATTTGTCATGAAACCCTTCTTGTTGACTCTTCCTGGTGAAGGAACTTCTGAATTATTGAAGGAAATGCTTGCATCAGTCTTTATAACTTCCACAATATTTTTCTTCAGACTAGAAACCTCAAGAGTGTGATGACCCATAAATTTTTCTATAAAGTGATAAAAAAAATACATACACCTATGATGATCTCAGGGATTAGTATTTTTGATCTATATTAGCATTTTTACAATTTGATTGTTGTTATAACATATGATAACCAATTGTTTCTAGTTTCACCCTTTTCTCTACAATCTCATTTCAAATATTTATTGGGTAATAAATAAATATTTGGTTGAATAGAGTGTTATATACACAACACTAAACTGTAGTGAAAAAATATTTTTAAAAATTCCTAGAAATAATAATAATCAAGTGATATTCAGTGTGAAAATAAATAAATTAACACTCACTAATTATTTATATGAAATATGGTAAAAACACATAATGTTTTAAGAGGAATTTTTATATAAAAGTGTTTCTGGTTTATATTTTTTATTTTCAATTAAAATGTAAAATTTTGAATTTTATATTTAAAATTCCATGTAAAGAACATTATATTTTTATTCAATATATCAAAATATTCATAAGGTATGTTTTTATGAATTTTATAAAAATGTTTATTTTAGGGTGATTATTTAAAAATTCCATGATATAAAATATTTTATATTTTCCTTTGATTATGTATTAAAATGATAAATATATGTATTTATTTGGTTTTAAATTCAAAAAAATATTCTAAGATTAATCATAAAAATTAAATTTAGAGAGGAATAATTATATAAAATATTTTGGTGGAAAATCATTTGTATAATTAAAAAATGTTAAAAAAAATATTTCAATTTATTTTTTTCATTAATATTTAATATATATATATATTATTAAAAATGATTCAAGTAATATTGATTTCTTATTTGGGATTATAAGGTTTATATTGTTCAATAAGTTTGATTTTATTTTTTCCATATAAATATGTTACCATATAAAATGTTAGTAACCAAAGTTAGTGCAAAAATGTTTAAAGAGTATGTAAAACAAATTTATAAGGCTTCAATTTTCTCAAAATCATATCAAAAATTTGTTTGGATAAGTGTATTTCATCTAAATTTTAATCCTATTTTCTATATTTGATAAAATTAGAGCCACTTTGCTCAGGAAATTCATTTATTATATCTTAATGTTTTTAATATATATAATGATCCCAGTCCTCTCACTTATAAAAGAGAACATCCTCTTCTCATGTATCCCCAACAAATTAGAATGTTATATCCCACAATAACTACCTAAATTCCAACCCAAATTTAAATTACACATTTATGATATATCATCATCACAAATGGCCAATCTAAGAAGGATTAAGATGTATTTCAAAGGAAGATATCCATGAGGATGTATAATCCTTAACCAAATACAATCATGTTTTCTTACCTCTTAAATTCATAAAATATATTCTAAAATTTATAATATAATTTCAATAATATAATTACTATACATAAAATCAATTATATATATGTAAAATAATTTTATTCCTATATTCCATTGATTATACATTGAAAACATTTCTCATGAGTCAGTGTGAATTATTTACCCTATGAAGTAATGTATTTCATTTTTCATCAATTCATCGCATGTATGCCTACATATATATGCATTCAATTAATATATATAACATTTTTTATTTGATTATGATATTTTAATTATAATATATTACCATCCTTCTTACGCACCCATCCATTTGAAAATGAAAACATCCCTTATGCTTATATGCAGAGTACACCTTCCACTAATGACATATTTTTTCATTAACATCCCACATTTATGGAAATAAATGTGGATCTAATAAATAAAAATTATATTAATTTAATTAATGGATTCAATAAAGGTGCTATTAAAATTAAAAAATAACATATTCTCACCCATTTAAGTGTTGTAACTTGTTATTATATTGTTTAGTTTTATAACCTATACAAGAATTATTGTAATTATTATGTAATAAATGATTATGGAATGTTATTTAATTTTAATACTATATAATGATAATTATTTAATTATGTTAATAAATTTCATCAATGGTAATGTATATGTCTATGTTGTTAAAATCAACTCATTCTGTAAAATAAGAAATTCTAAAAATGGGATTCATATTCTTTTCATGTGAATCACCACCCTAAATTTCATGGAATAAAAATGGAACAACATAATTGTTTCAAAAATATATATTAAATAATAATTATAATTCTAAATGTGATGAAACCCTATCTAATGTGTAATTATTGAAATCTCCAAATTGAAACATGCATGGGAAACCAGAAAACTAAAACATAAACATTGATCGTTAACAAAGAGTTTTTCATAAATTAGTAATTGGAAATAATAAGGAAATGATATATATTTATATAATTATTATTTTGGATTTTTATCAAATTATAATAATCATAAATTTATTATACATTTGGATTAAATTTGTTCAGCCAAGAAGAAGTTTTATTAATGGTATTTTAATTCAATTTTCTTTTCATTGGGTTATATCATTTCATCATTAACTATATTCTGACATTATTATGGGTTTTATTTGATACTGTTAGTTTATTTTATATTTTACCTTGTTTTATTTATAATTGATTTTGTTTCATTTAATTAATTTATTGAAATATTCCAACTTCAAATTTTATGATCTTTGTAAGCGTTCTTGGGATAAATATCAATTTCTTGAGATGTGTTTCATTTTATGCACATTTATTTCTTTTATATAGTGTACTTAATTCCCCAAGCACGTATTTTTAAATATTATTTCATTTAAATCATATTTTTTAATAATATCTTTTCCATTATTTCCATTGCTTCTTTATTAAATCTTTCCCATAGGTTTGAGGATTTATTATCTTATACTTCCTACTTTGAGAAATATTTCAATTTATAGACCTATATTAATTTATAAGTTTTATATAATATCTACTTTTACTATAATATCATGAATCTATTTATACTCATGGTATTTTCTGGTTCTTTTAATCTTATTTTTTTCAAAAAAATATATTTGAAATTTTCTTGAAGCCTTTACTTAAAAAAAATTAAATTTTTTGAATACGTTTTCCAAATTATTTTTTCTCAAAATACATATTCATATTATTGTTTCAAGAATATTTATTACATTAATTAAATTATTTCATAATGTAATTTTAAAAAATATTAAATTTTTTAAAATGTTTTACAAAGTAATACTCTTAATGTTTTCTATATGGTTCACTTTTGACATTCATTATGAAGGTGTGAAAAGAATTTTTTTAGAATTTATAGTTTGAATTAATTTTACCATTGTTATGAAAATTATTTTTTATATATATTCCATTATAGTATCAATTTTTTTTCAATAAAATAATTTTACCAATGATATGGGATTTTTTATTTATTAAAGGGTTATTACAAGATAAGGAAATTTCATCATGTTTTCCAATTTAAATTTCAGATGATTTTATAAATGTGCTTTTCATCAATGAATATTTCACATAGTAATACTTATGATTATATATAGATATGTTTTAATGATACCATCCACCTATAATCTCTAAATTATTTATGATTATATTTTAAAGTAATTATCATGAAACATTCCCTCTGTAATTTTTCTTGTGAAGGTATGGGGTATTAGTTTATGAGTTTTATGATGAATGTGTAAGATCATATGTGTTGTATTCATGTTATGATTAAAAAATGCGTTATATGATGATGGTTTCCTCTGATATATCACTCCAATGCATTGGGTATTGTTATGTTCTACAATGGAGACATGTTGGAATTGATTATGAAGGTTACTCCATTGTAAGGATGATTTTAAGGGTGTTTTTTAGAATAAGGTTCCTAGATTCCCAAAACATTTTTATATAATTTATATGATTCTTAATAGAAATATTTTTATTAAAAAATGAGTTCATGATTGAATGAAATTTTATGATTTTCTAAAAATTAACAATTTTTTTAAAGGAAAGTATTTCTCTTTCATGAATTCTCATGATTTCTAATGTAGTCATTATAATTATTATTTTATACATTACTAATGGATTTTTGTTTAATATTTATGATATAATTAGTTGAAACATATCTATTTTTTGTTTTTTAGTTGTAAAATTAATTATTATATATAATTTCATTGAATATGTTATCATACCCATATGATCATCTTATGATCTCTTATGAGATTAAATTTATAACTCCATTGTTTAACCTCATTAAGAATTTTAGTTTAGCCTTAATAAGTTTCAATTTCCCTTCCTTATGAAGAAAGGTGTTATGTATGATCGACTAGAATGGTATTTCCTATGAATGTTTTTTTGGGAGATGTTAATGAATTTATACAAAATATTAATGTTTTTTAATTTAAAAAATAATTTTGATGAAAATGAATTTGGTTTCATTATTTAACGGTGTTTTCTATAATTATCAAAAACTATAAAGCTAAATAGTCATAGGTTTCTAAGTGACATTGTGTTCGCTATTGAATTTGAAATTATGGGTGGTTAATTTTTGTTTCTTCAATATACATAAAATACAATACATAATGAATATGTCTATATAACTAGATCTGGGCGTACGGGTCAAGGTAATTATAATATTTAAAAGATAATATAGTTTTAACAAATATAATGAGTGTATATTTAGACTTATCAAAATATTAAGTTACTAAATAATCAATCATTCGAGTCAAAGTAAAAAATAATTTCTCACTAAAGAAAATTTTTAATTGAAATGTTTCCATGAATGATGATAATAAACAGAAATGTTTTTATAAGTGTACTCCATAATTCATTAACATCTTACAATATTGTGTTTTGATGCAAAGGAGTTAGAGTACTTATTCGAGAATTTTAACTTTAGGATTATAATCTATAAGTATCAAAATTATTGAAACTAATATCCTTTTTATATTTTACATAAAAAAAGATTTAATGGTAGGATTCTACCAGATGGTCACATATATTTTTTGTTAGATTTATATATATATGTAATGAATTTAACAGAACCCCAGAAAGTGTATAAAAATAGGACTGATCCGGATGTCTTCCATATATGATATTTGGATAGTTTATTTTGTATATATTTGATACATAACATAAAATTAGTTTAAGAATATAAAACTATCATTATATATAAATTAAAATATCAACCTTATCAATTTTTATAGCGGATAAATACACATATATATATTATGATGTTAAATTATAATTTTCCTTAGAAAGAACATTTTTTTAGTTACCCCATCCCAATTATTACCATGGAGTGTTATAGGTTGTGATTAAATTATAATTTTAGTATTAGTAGGATTCTTTTTTAAGGCTATAAATCATTCTCAAAAGGCATAAAATACAGATTTTGTGTAAGATGAACAATGAAGTATACCAATGTATTTTGTATACAAGGGGTGTCTTGTTAATATTGCTGTAACACCCTGAGATTTTATGACAAAGATTTTTTTTTATTTCATTGATGCATTGTGTTATACGATACACTAAGATAATCATGCACTATACGAAACACTATTATTGTCTTGTGTTACACACAATTTTGAGTTCTTTTGATAGAATTCATTTTATGGAAGACCGAGTATAATTGAATAACTAAATATTATAACCTAGTCATTATAATGGGGGGTATGAATAATATTATGTCCTTTCTAAAAAAACATTTTACTAAAAATAATTTAGTCAAAAAAATATTAAAATCACTCTTTATTGATTCAATAAAATTTTTAAAAATCATCTTATATGTTTTCTAAACATTATATAAAAAAAATTCAAGTTTTCATAAGAAAAAAGTATTTCTCAAAAAATGCAGTATTGTTTCCATTTAATGGAAGCCCAATTTTAAATACTATTTTTGATATTTTTATAGACTAATTTTCAAGAGAAAGATAATTTCATTTGAATAAGGATATAAAAATTTTCTTTGGATGAATTCTTTATATTTTTCTCATAAGTTTTAAATTATGTTGAATAGTAAAATTATATTAAATTTTAATTGAAAACCCAATTTCATAGAAATAATTTATGTAATTAATTTATATTATTGAATGGATTTAAAGTATAAATATGCAATATTTTTATAATTAAATATAATTTATGAGATTATCATTAATATTATATTGAATTCAAATGTAAAAACATTTCAATCATTTGCAATGTTTTAACATTAAAAAACCCAGTCTCTCATTTCCAAAATGATATTAATTTTAAATTAATTATTGAAACTTCTATGTATTGAATTTTGAAAAATGTAATCAATATTTTAAATAGGTATGCTCAATTTATTTAAATAATATTATTTTATTTTTGGTCAAAATAAATTTTAGCTTCAGTAATTTTTATTAATACTATAAAACTGTAAAATAGGTAATTAAGGGTATGAATACTACTGTAAAATTACCCTAACACTCGTCTTAATATCATTTTATTGGGCTATTTCTAATTAAATCATACTTTATTCTAAATAGTGTCTTTTGGAATCCATTTGGATGAGATTAGGGAATTTATTTTATTTTATTTAATTAAAAGTTAAATATGCCTTGCTCAAATTTTAATAACTAAATAATTTTTTATATAAAGTAATATAGAAGATAAATTAGATTATAAATACATATTTGAAATATAAAATGTTTTTCTCTATTATGTAAATTTATTTGTAATTTTTCAGAAATATATAATTATGTTATGGAATGACACATTGATGGCGTAAAAATTAATTAATAGATGAGAAATAAATAAAACAATTATTATTAAGATTCTAATTACCATTAAAATACCAAAAAACCTTCCTAGTTGTTATTGGTCGTGTATATCTCAACTATACACATCCCAGTGTTGAGTTATTGACCATTTGGATCCATATTGAATAGATTGTGACGCTTATATCATTTTATTTAAAGTTATGTTAATGTTATACAAATCCTAATTTAATAAGTATAACTTTTTTAATGTTGAATGTTTCAAAATACTAACTAAAATAAAAGTATTATTATTAAATATATAATATTTATCTTCATAATTGAATTTTATTTTTAAAATTTTCACAAAAATATGTATATTAAATTATTACACATAAGTTATGTAGTAAATATTTTCTAAATAGAAATTTTAAATTAATGTTATTAAAAATATTAAAATCAATATAATTTCAGATAATTAATATGTAAAATTATTTTTATATATTACCTAGAACACATATAGATATAATAAAATATATTATTTGATGATAAAACCTTATCAAGATATTAAAAAAATCGATGAATTTATTAGTTTCAAAATTGACAATGTTGTTGTTTTGTCAAAGCAATGTTTTATTACATTATTTAAAAATCGTAATTTTTAAAAAAAATATAAAATAATTATAATATGGTCTATAATACTCTATGTTATGTTTTTTGGGTCTAATTTACTTCAAATAAATTAACATTTCACCTTTTTAATAATAAAATATTTGTTCTCTTAATTAAAATTAAATAGAATAACATAGTGTTAATTAAAATGATAATGTTTGAATTGACATAAAAAATTTAATAAAAATTATTGGGTTATGATATTACAACCCTATATCATCTAAAAATATAACTTGAAAAATTTTGGTGGGTTTTGAGTGGTGTTAGATTTTTTTATAAATTAATATTTCTGAGCTTTCCAAAAGCGCCGCTCACCTCAATTATAAAAGGTCACCCCTCCCTCACATCATCACAAAAATTTGATCCCTAAAGCTCATAAATACCCTACTATTTTACCTTATCAACTTACCTATTTTCATTTTATATAATCATGGTTTCATAAAAGTCCAACTCTAGTGCTCCAAAATGTGATTTAGAGAAAGCATGTTGAAAAAGAGGTAATATCCTCTACCGATTCTTTCATACTGATTACTTCTTCTAATTCCACTTCACATTTCTTTGTCATAAATTAATAACTACAATATCAATTTTATACTTATAATTTATTATAATTATTAAACAATCATATTCCCCCTTCCATCCATCCTACGAAAATAACAAAACCATTATGTGTGCGTAAATACGGCTTACCGTCTCTACACCATGGTGTAATCTATTTTTCACCACCACCATACATGGATGGTTATAATTATGTAAATATTAAATATATATTATTATTATATCATGATATTAATTCTGAATTATTATACACAATCCAATTCAATACAATTCAACAAATATGAGAATGATATTGTTGCATGTGTGTACATACGACGTACCGTCTCCACGATGTGATGTAATTTATTATACATGATATCCATTAAATAATGATTATATAAGTGTAAATAATACATAATTATGATATTTTTTATTTTAATATAATTTTTTAATGATATAAATATGACATAATGAGGAGAAACGAAACTTATTCGGCAAAACAAGCATAAGAAGATAAAGCAGTTTATACCCGAATAACGTGTAATAATGAAATATTAATACCAATAGATGAAAATGTGATCATATATGATATCATAAAAATTAATAGGATTCTATAATAAGTCAATTAAATCATTTAAATCATTATACATGAGGTTCAGATACATACAATGGATATCAGATCTAAGGTATGGGATAATTTCACAACGTCATTATTATTTGATATTGTTTATACATAAGTATTTACTAGGGTTTATTTATCATCCACCTCCATGTTTTATAAATATATAATATTATTTATATTTATCTACAATTTCTTAAATTAAATTGTTTCCATTGTTAAATTTTTATTAAACAATATGAAATGAATCTTTTGACGTTTTTCATCTGATGTGATTTTGACTTTTTAGAAAAACATATGAGAAAAATGGTTTTTTAACTTATATGGCATGAATGGATTTTTATGGTTTAATGTTAATTTTTTTCCAAGAATAATACCTAACATGTTATCATGTTTATTTTCAAATAAATTAATTTCTTTTAAAATTTTGTTGTGTTTTGGGAAAAGAAAAACTATTTGAATAAGAAAGGATATTTTCCTCAACCATTAATTTAATGTGTTATATCAAAATGAATTTCATATAAGGCAACATTATATAAATAGGGTTAAGTTTATATTCCTATTAATAATATTATTTTATTGTGTTCATTATGGAATTATTGTTGTCAAATCCAATTATTTTTTATAGATTATGATGGAATGATGTTTAAGAAACAAATTTTTGTTCCTTGTGTTATGCTATGATAAACGATTTATGTTTTTGTTGAACACATAATAATGATTTATTAAGGAAATTTGTGGGACCTATATCTCCTTCTAATTCATTGTTTAATTATTTATATCTCATGAGATAGACATGGATGAAATGATATGTAAATCTGGTTCTGTAATACAAGGGAGGAATGAGGAGTGAACTCGATTCAGTAATGGAATTTGTCGGTTATGATGGTTTGGGTTATGCTCGTTGGATAATATAGAACTGATTTTCAATGCTTATTTGTATTCCAAAATATCATATTTTATTCCAATTATATGTTATCATAGTTAATTTTCCATTATAATTTATGTCATGCGTACTACCATGTTTTATTTTAAGACTCAAGATTTTGATTTTAAAAATATAAGTTAATGTTTTTACAATATTATTTTTATGTTTTGTTTTTTGTTCTCCATGTTTAACCATACTGAGCATTTTAGATCACCCTTTTTATGTTTTATTTTCCCTAGGATATAAGAAAGGTTTTACATTGGAAAACTAATGGATATGATTGTAATGGGAGATGTTTAAGTTCTTTCACTAAGAAAAAAGAATGTGTTATGAGTTTCCAGAGACTCTAATCTAATACGGTCATTGGGTGTCTATTTGTTTAATTCCATACTTATTTCTAAAAAAATTAATTTCCATGTATGTAAATCTTGGATTGTTAGAGTTAGTATTAGATTTATGATTTAGTTATCATTTGTAAATTTGGATGTGAAAACATTAGTGACATCCCTCGAGATATTTCTAAGGATACGTCTAGGGATGTCCCTAAGGATAAGTCTAACATTTGTTTACTATCTTAGAATAATGGTTATGATCATCAATTTAAAATTAATAAACCTATGATGTTAGATATTGAAATAACCCCATGATTATATAGTTTTCCTAGTATGATTATTTCCTCCCACAATAATATTTCTAGGTTTTAGAAAATGGCTAGAAAAAGGAGGATTCTTGTTAATGGAGAATATGAGGAAACATGGAATGATATTACTTATAAGAAACCAAATTAAAAGGATGATGGAAGGAGAAACATATTTATTATGACTAATCAGTAATGTAATAAGATAGTGAATAATCTCAACTATAGTGAGTTTCTTGACCCACCTAATAAAAGAAAGATGGAGTTTCATGGTGATCATAGAGGAAAGAATGTTCAATTTCCCTCATGAAAATCCTGTGGGAATAGGCATAAATGTGAATATTTCCATGGAACTGGAAGATGATTTGGGTGTGTAAAAAAATAGCACAAAGCTAGTAATTGAAAACAAAAATTTATAGTTAACATAATGTACACGGATAATGTTATTTCTATGACATCAATGACAGATAAATGTTTTAAATGTGGAATGTGTGGGAATTTTGAAAGTCAACACCTGAAGGGAAAATCAAATATATAGAATAAGGGTGGTAATATGGGTTGTATTTATATTTCTGATGATGAGGATCCTACAAATGATATATATGATGAAAAAAAATAAAAAGGAATAAAATGATGAATCTTGGTCAATGGTTTATGAAGACAGTGGAATGATTTAATATTCACCAAGAATAATTTTGTATAAGTAATTTTATGGTACAATGTAATAAATAAACATATATATATTATTAAACCATTTTACATCCTTAATTATTTAAATGTATATGTTGAATGGTACTGGTAAACTTGAATAGTTATTTAGATATTTTTTGAAAATACATGATATGTGAATAATGATGGGTTACAGAGATAACGAGATGTTTGATTGTATTAATGACCTCATGACTGATATAAGTACAAATTGAAAACATTGTTTGAGTATATATATTTTTATATATTTTTGTTAAGAGATACTTTTTGACAGCATGGATGTTTTCACTAAGGTTCTATGATAATTCTTGATTTCAACTTATTTCAAGAGAATAGATGATTAAGGTGTTGAATTTTTTTGGAATGTGACAACCAGGAACATACCTATGAGACATGGTAGATAAATGATAAAATGATTTAGTTCACCTCTTTGTAATGTTTTATATTTCTTGTTTTTTGAAACATTGTAATGTTTTCTATTTATCGATAGTACAAGTTATACTACAGTTGATATTTTTTAATTTAATGTATCTCACTATAGGTGGACCTTTTCATATTTGATAACATGTGTTAACTTTATTTTTGAGACATATAGAATGACCTATCATTCTATTGGTGGATCACATGATCCACTAACACTTTAATAATGAAAATTTTAACTTCATTTCATTAAATAAGAGATGAATTTGAAATTTTTCAGGGCTTAAACAATGGTGAGATTTTGCCGAAATCAAGTACATATTTATTCTCATTAAAAATTATTCAACTTTAAGAAATTGATCATCAAACAAAAAATGTAATCCTTGTACTTTCTAATCCAATGAATCATATTGTCCCATAAATCATCATAGATTTATGGATTTCTAGTTTTAAAATTTCTCCAAACCTTGTTCTCAATCACTATCTGTCATAATATGAAAGTTAGACTTTTCTTCCATATCCATGTTTCCACTTCCCATGTATGTTCTCCTATTTAGAGAACTAGTGATGGGTTACTTTGGGTTACCATTATGTTTTTAACCTTCCTTTTTAAAACGATTCTTTAGTATTCTTTTTTACGATGTTGGTTTTTATGAATGAAACATTCATGTAGTAAACCATTTATAACCCCTATGAATTTCGAGGGGAAATTCATTTTATGGGGGGAAGAAAGTTACACACCATGATGTTATGAGATTGATTCCTTTTAATTTCATTAATTTTTTTGTTGTACGCTACACCAAGATTATCTTGTGTTATACACAACACTATTCTTATCTTGTGTTACACAAAATTTCAAGTTCTTTTGATAGAATTCATTTCACACAAGTCAGAGTATAAGTGAATAACTACATATTATAACCTAGTAATTATAAAGGTTGGTATGAATAGTATTAACTTCTAAAAACTATTTAAATGAAAATAAGTGAGTCTATATAATAATAAAATCACAATTTATGGATTTAATATGATGTTTAAAATTCATCATATATGTTTTCTAGACATGATATAAGAAAAAAATTGATTTTTTTATAAAAGAAGTATTTTTCAACAAAATGGTGTATTACCGCCTTTTGATGGTGCACCTATTTTAAATTTAGATTTGGAAATTTTTATATATTCTATTAAACAATAATTTTTTTTGAAGGGGGATATATAAATTTTCATAGGATGAATTATTTTTATTTTTTCGATAAGTTTTAAACTACGATGAATATAAAAATTATAGGAAATTTTAATTGAAATCAACTTTTTCATCCAAATAATTTATGCGATTAAATTATAATATTGAATAGAATTAATGTATAAATAGAATATAATTTTATTATTCAAAAAAATTATTTCATTATCATTAATTTCACGTTGAATTCAGATGTAAAAACATTTCAATCTTTTTGAAATTTTTTAAATTTAAAAAAACATATTCTCTCTTTAAGACAATGGGAATAATTTTAAATTAATTTATGAAAATTTTGTGTTTTTAATTTTTAAAAACGTATTTAATATTTTGAACCATTAGGCCCAAATTATGTAATGATATTTAATTTATTTTCAGGAATTATAAATAGTAACTTTGGTAATGCTTATGAATGGAGTAAAAGGGTAAACAGGTAATTAATGGTAAGAATACTATTGAAAATTACCCTACCACTTGTCCTAATATATTTGGATTAATTTGTTTCAAACTAAATTATCCTTGGGTCAAAATGGGGCCCTTAGTAATCCAATTGGTTGAGATAAAGTCATTTAATTTATTTTATTTAATGAAATGTACAATATATCTCTCTCAAATATTAACAACTAACCCATTTTGTTAAGGTAATACAGAAGATAAATTTTATTTTAAATAATTATATGAAATCTTAAATGTTTTTATTTATCATTGAAATTTATTTTTAATTTTTAGAAAATATATAATTACCTTGAAGACATATACTTTGATGGTGTACAATTTAATCAATTGATGGGAAATCAATAAAAAATTATTATTAAAATGTTTCTAATCATCAAAAGACCCAAAAACATTCTCAAATCATATTGGTCGAGTATATATAGACCAAAAGCGTTCAAGGGCCGATTTATTGATTATTTGGATCCATATGTAAGATATTTTGACAAAAATATTATTTTAATTAATGTGTTGTTAAAGTTGTTACATTTATAATCTAATATGTATTGCATTCTAACGAAAAATTTTACAGAAGATAAATTCTATTACATGGATTATTATTAAATATTTTATATTTATCTTCATAATATTATTTGTTATTTAGTTTTTACCTATCAAATAATTATATTAAATAATTATAGAAAATAGTTGCAATAATTATTATATTAATGGAAATATTAAATTAATTTTTAAAAAAATATTAAAATAAATAAATTTTGAGCTAATTAATATGATAAATTATTTTTTGAGTTGAAATATACCTCATAGGGATATATTGAACTAAATGGTTTTCTAATAACATATTATCATTACATTTTAAAAAATTCACGATTTTAATAGTTTCAAAAATGACATTGTTGTTGTTTAGTTGAAATAATGTTTTATTAAATTATATAAAAATATTAATTCTTTTAAAAAATTAAAAAATAATTATTATATGGTCGGATACAATCTAATTTACTTATTTATAGTCGAATTTATATCAAATAAATAAATATTTTCCCCTTTTAATGGAGAAATATTTTTTTATCTTAATTAACATTACATTGCATAACTAAGTGTTAATTAAAATGATATTGTTTAAATTGACATAAAAACATGTATAAAAATTATTGGGTAATGGGATTACAACCGTATATCATCTAAATTATAAATTTGGACCTTTTAGGTTATTTAGTGGGGTTTTATATTATTGTAAATTAATATTTTTGAGGTTTCCAAAAGTTCTCCTCGACTCAATTATAAAAGGGAACCTCTTCTCTCTCTTCTTCGCATTAATTTGTGCCTTCAATATCAGAAATCCCCTTACATATTTCCTTATAAACTTTTCTATATACATTCTAGATTTTCAATTTTCTTCAATGACCAACTCAGGTTCTCTAAGACGTGATTTAGAGAAAGCACGTCAAAGAAGAGGTAATCTCCTCTAACGATTCATTCAAACATCATTCTTCTTCTACTTCATCTTAATGAGTTTTATCATTATAAATTAATAATTCTAGTGTCACTAATATAATAATATGTTATTATAATTATTAAACAACCATATTCTACCTTCTATCCATCCTACGAAAAAAATGAAATCACCATACGTGCGTACGTATGGCTTACCGTCTCTACTTTGTTGTGTTATTTTTTTTCACCACCACCTTGTGAGGATGGGTATAATGATGGAAATAATAAATATATATTATTTTTATAACATTATATTAATTCTTAAATATTATACACCATCCAATTAAATAACATTCAACAAATATGGGAATGATAACATCGGTCTCACGTACGTACAACCAACTGTCTCCACGATCCGATTTGATTCACTCATAATGATATCCATTAAACATGATTATATAAATGAAAATAAATATATAATTATGATATGTATTATGTTAATATCATTTTTAATTAAATAAATATGAAATAAGAATTAGAACCAAAACATGTTATGAAAACATTCATAAGAAAATCAAGAATTTTGAACACGAATAATGACTAAAAATGAAATATTATAACAAAAAATATGATCATATGATCATATATGATATCTTAAAAATGAAAATGATTATGTAATACATCAATTTCATCATTTATATCATTATATAGGAGGTTTTAAAACATATAATGGTTATTAGATCTATGGAAATGGATGATTTTCCAGTCTCATTATTATCTGAGATTGTTTATACATAAGTATTTACTGGGGTATATTTATCATCCATGTACATGATTCATAAATATGTAATATTATTTGAATTATTTTAAAAGTTTTTAATTTCAATTTTACCCATTGGTGAATTTTTTTTAAAAGTATAAAAGGAATATATTTTTCATTTTTGGTATGATGTACTTTTTGACTTTTTCTGGAAAAATAATAAGAAGAATGTTTTTTAAAACATATATGGAATGAATGGATTTTTAGGGAATCATGATTCCTTTTTCCATGAATATTCCCATATAAGATATCAAGGTTATTTTCTTGGAAATTGCTTTCCTTTAATTTTTTTGTGCACTTTTGAGATAAGAAAACACATTTGAAGAAAAAAAGATATTTTTATAAAGAATTAATCTCACATGTTATATCAAAATTTCTTTACTTATAAAGTTAAATACTTTAAATTGGGTTATGTTTCTATTAATATTAATACTATATTTTTATTGTGTTTATGAATGAATAAGTTTTATGAAAAACATTTATTATATATGTATTATGATGGAATGATGGTTAAGAACCCCATTTTTGTTTCTTGGGTTATATATGAGGAATGATTTATGTTTTTATGGCACACATAAGAATGCTTTCATTATGAGATGGGTTAGACCTATATCTTCCTGCAATGAATTGGGTAATGATTTATATCTCATTATATAGACATTGATGAAATGGAAAGTGGATATAGGTCAATAATACAGAGTTGGAATGAGCAGTGAACATGATTCAATAATGGACATTGTCTACTATAATGGTATTGTATATGAGCCTTGGCTAATACAGAAATGATTTTCAATGCTTACCTGTCTCCAAAAAGATCATGTTTTATGACAATGGGTATACAGTCATGGTTAATGATACATTATAATTTATTCCTTACATACTGTTAAATATTATTTTATGACAAAAGATATTGATATTAAAAATATATGTTCGGATTTTTAAATTATTATGTTTATGTTTTTTTTATGTTCTCTATGTTTACCCTTAATGATCATTTTATCTTATCCTTTTTATGTTTTGTTTTACTAAGGATATAAATAAATGTTTTAAATATGAAAACTAATGAGGAACACCATTATGGGAGATGTGGAAGATCTTTCACAAAGTTGGAAGAGTGTATTCCAAGTCTCCAAAGACACTAAACCAATACAATCTTTAGTTTTATATTTTTTTAATGTATTAAGTATTATAAAAAAAGTAATGTATTGTCTATGTACATAATTATTGGGTGATTATAGTTGGTATTAGAGTGAAGGTTTAGTTGAACATTGGAATACTGGATGCAAAAACTTTAGTGATATCCCTAGAGATATTTCTATAGAATCATCTAGGGATGTCCCTAAGGATACGTATAACTTAGGTTACTATCTTATAATTATGGAAATTATCATGAATAACCTATGACTAAAGATATGATTTTAGAGATTGAAGGTACTCCCTCTTGATTATATTGTTTTCCTAGTATGATTTTTTCCTCTCACATTAATATTTTTGGGTTTTAGAAAATGGCTGGAAATAGAAGGATTCTTGTTAATAGAGAATATGATGAACAATGGAAATATATTCCTCATGAGAATAAAAATTAAATGGGTGTTAGAAGGGGAAACATGTTTGTAATTCCTAATAATCAATCTCATAATTTGATCAATAATCTCAACATGGAGAGTTTCCTGACCCACCTAATAATAGAAATATGGATTTACATGGTGATCATAGAGGAAATAAAGTTAAAATTTTCTCATGTAAATCATGTTGGAAGAGGCATCATGGAGAATATTTCAAATGAACTGGAAGATGCTTTGGGTGTTGAAAATAAGGACACAAGGATGATAACAGTAAAGGGAAAGGTTCAGCTAACATAATGGACACAGATAATGGTATTGCTAAGACATTAATGATAGTTAAATGTTTTAAATTTGGAAAGTATGGGAATTTTGAAAAGTAGTTACCCAAAGGTAAAATATCATGAAGAGAATTGACATGGTTGTTTGGGAAATATTTATGTTATTGATGATGAAGAGACTACAAATGATATATATAACAACCCAACTCTTTATTTCAAACATAATCATGATTTATAACATAAAACCATCACTTGATACAATATAAAATGATCTAAAGGTCAAGTGTATTTGTTTATTGGGAACATTACATCGTAACATAAAACATAAAACACAACATCTTATTGAAAAATTCGTTTACATGACCACATAATTCTTCATACTTAGTATTTCATTGGATAACCTGTAGATATGCATAATAAAAGGGTGATCTATAAAGCCTATTAAGGGTGTAAAATTAAATAACATGAAGAATACATTACATTTTAGTAAATGGGCATATAAATGGAGTATTAAAGAAATATGAACATAAAGTAATGATCGAAATGTATAAATGTGCAACTACGTTTAACATTATTTTAGCATGATCCAAGGATCATTGAACCTGAAGCATTGGTAAACCCTAATTTAATGTGAATTATCATGAGTATACCCTCATTTCACTTGATGTATCATGATACTAATCTTTACCAAATGCATTGGAGCACATTCAGGGTGCACCATTTATAATAATTTTATTTCATGCATAAGTGGGAAACGTGGATCATATATCATTGATTCATAAAACATAATCATGTATTCCATGATAAAGGAATGTGGAATTCATACATGAAACATTATAGTCACTATATAAATGTACATAATGGTGAATACCCTTGATAGATAAATGGTCATGGTATTCACTACATAATGATTTTGTCTTGAAAATCGCGGTGCAATTTCGGCAGCATAATCACATGACATAAGAATTCATAAAAATGGTTGATGAGAGAGAAATGGGCATCTAATCGTATTTACATGAAATGGAAGGTATGTGGGTCATATAAATTTATGTCCCATCATATTTCATGGAATTTCGGTTCATAATTCAAAAGAAGTTCTTGAATGAAAATGAGGAGAGAGAAACCCCTTTAAGAATTTCGGCATGGTAAAGAGTGTACATGGGAGTAATTAATGATAGAGAAAGAGGTATATCATCATTAAAATAGAAGGAGGTATGTATGAGGGGTTATAATTCATACCCCAAAATTTTAATTGAAAATAAAATGGTACAATAATATAAAAAAATTTGGACAAAAATTATAATGGAAGAAATCCCTTATTTGGAAGTTTGATCCCAAAGGCTTAGAAGAGGTTTGAGAGAGGATTCATGGGAGCTTGGGGTTCCTTGGGAGGAATCTATAGAGAGGAGGGAAGTGTTTTTTCGAGCTCTAATGGCTTTCATTGAGGAGAATGTGGGAGCATTGGTGGGATTATATAGGAAAAGAGATGGTATTCTTTATTATTTAGGTTTTGGATACCACACATTAAACTAATCCAAACCAATATCACAACCATGGGTTTTTCCAATGGTTTTTTACAAAGGGGATTGGAAAAAATTATTTCATATGACCAATTTTTATACTTGTTAAAATATTAGGCTTGCTTATGTGGAGCACACTCTCAAGAAAATCAATTTAAAAAGTTATCATGTTTTATAAATATTGGAGGGTCCCCTAGGGCTTTGTAAAATAAATCAAAAAAAAATCTAAAATCATATTATTTAAATTTAAAAAAATATATTTCTAGAAAATACCATTTATATAATTTTAGTACATCACTATTGATTCATTTTGATGTCATAAAATGCATTATATAATTAAAAAGTATTTAATTTTTACCAAAAAATTTGACTGTCTCAGAAAATTATGAAAAATTAACCAAAGGATAATTTTGGCATCCCGATTCCAAAAATAATATTAATTTTATCTAAATATTTGTTTAAATATATGAATTTTCTATTTTAAAATAAAAACCAACATTAATAAAAAAATCATTAGTTTGGAAAAAAACGGCATTCAAACCTTAATAAAAATCACAATTGTATTCATAAAAATTATACCATATTTTGTATTTAATAAAAAGTATGTTAGTGATAATATTTTATGAAAAAATTATTTAATTTAAAAATCCATTAATTCATCTATGTATATTTTTAATTTAATATTATATAAAAATACTATTTATTCTTTAAAAACTATTTACAAAGTAACAATAATAAAAGGAATGTATATTCTTTGTTCTATACAAAAATAATGCACATAATTATAGTTCTTGGGTATTGTTAAATAACCCCTTATAACTCCCACATATGACATATGGGTAAGGTGTGCGCCAGTGATATACTCTTGGGGTGGCTCGGATAACATCTCTCAGGTGGTAATCTCCTTCAACTTCCACATATCCCTTAGGCGGTTCCATTCCAACTTAACATGTTAAAGCTTAGCTTGGGCTTGGTCAAGAGCGAAGCCCAATGACAGCACCTCCTTTCTAAGCTCTGAAAAATGGTCTTCATAAGGAGAAATTCTACTAGATGGGGCCACCACTTCCTTTGAATTAGTAAATTGGATTTGTTAAAGCACTATATTTATACTAATAAATTGATCACTATTCAAAGACTATATTAGCAACGTTAAAAATTCATAACAATATTTTGAAATCCAATAACATAAAACCAAGGAAGTGAATATGTTGAATATAACCATTTTAAATAATATGACATTAAGTTAGATCAAGTGTAAATTTCATTAATAAAATTTTGGGTCGTCACAATCTTCCCCCTTAAGAAATTTCACCCATGAAATTTCCTTTTCCCACACTAAAACAAATGCAAGTAATTTTTCTTCGTTAGTTCCTTTGATTCCCAAATTTCTTATTCAAACTTTAGGTTTCACCACAACACCGTGACGAGGGGTATTTCCATATTTTATAGAACCTTTCTCATATGATCTAAGATATTTATCGGCTTCTCATCATAGGTGAGGTCATTCTCCAATGGTTCCACATCTGGATTGACTGCATGCGATAGGTTAGGTATGTAATTTCTCAAGAGTGATACATTAAATACATCATGTGCTTGAGATAGGTTCAGAGAGAGTGGTAGTTGATAGGCCACTGCTCCAATGCGATCAACGATCTTAAAAGGGCCAATGTATTTTGGACTATGCTTTCCATTATTCCCAAACATCAAAACTCTCTTGCATGGTGATATGCGGAGGAATACCATGTCTCCGACATCAAACACTAGGTCTCATTAAAGTTGTCAGTGTATCTCTTTTTTCATCTATGGGCAACATTAATGTACTACTTTATGGTCTTAAACTTCTCCATCATTTCTTCCACCATTTATGGACCTAACAGTTTTCACTGCCCAACATTATCTCAACATACCTGTGTTCTTCACCTCTTCCATAAAGGACTTAATAAGGATCAATTTGGATGCTTATGTGTAAATTTTTTTGTAAGAGAACTCAATTAAAGGAGAAGTTAATCCCAACCTCCTTTGAATTCCATTGGGAATGATCTCAACATGTCCTCAAGTGTTTGGATAGTCTGCTTAAATTGGCCATCAGTTTGAAGATGATAAGACGTACTGATGTTCAGCTCAATATCCAGAGAATGTTGAAGACTCCTCTAAAACATAGAGGTTAATCATGGATCTCAATCAGATATAATCGATAGTGGTACTCCTTGAAACCTTACAACATCTTTGACTTATATCTGTGCATGTTGATCCAATGAAAAATACTCTCGAATTTTAAAGAAGTGTGCAATCTTTGTAAGATGATCCCCAACAATCGAGATAGTAATGTTTCTTTTGTATGTCTTTGGATGCCCGGTGATAAATTCCATGGTTATTTTCTCCCATTTCCATGCTGGTATGGGTAATGGTTGCCTCATCCCCTTATACTTTTTCCTCTCAACATTCACATGATGATATACAAGGCACTTTGATGTATACTCAGCGATCTAATTTTTCATGTTATACCACAAGTAATTCTCTCAAAGAACTCAATACATCATTTTGTTTCCTGGGTGAATGGAGAAATTGATACTATGTGCATAATTCAAAAGTTACCTCATTAACTCAGTATTTGAGGGAACATGTAGTCTTTTCACAAATATCACAATTACTTCTTCATTAACATTGAACTCTTAGGATTTTCCTTTTTTATAGTTTCCACTTTCTTATGAATTCCCACATCAACCTTTTTAGATTCATTTAAAAATTCCAAAAGAGATGTTTGACCAATAATTTGTGAGAGTATTGATGATGGTCCCTTCTTTAGGATTCCCATGTCTGTATTCATCAAATCAATGAAGATTGGATACTTTTAAATTTTCTTTAATGATACAATTATTGGGTCCTTTCTAGATAGAGCATATGTCACCTTGTTCTATTTCATAGGGTGATAATGGATTGAAATGTCGAAGACTCTGGTCATCTCTAGCCATATTCGTTGGCGCATGTTCAACTCTTTCGGTGTTAATATATACTTGAGGCATTTTTGATCCTTATATATATCACAGTTCTCCCAAAAGGGGTAATGCAACAAACATTTCATAGCGATGATTACTCCATCCAACTACGGATCATGTGCTAGAAATTTTTGTTGATGAAATTTCAATTTCCTTGAAGAATAGGCAATGTCTTTGTCATTTTCCATCTGATTACAACCCATTCCCTTCTTTTAAGTATCACTATATACCACATAAAGTTATCCACTTGTGGTTAGTTTGAGTATGGGCACAATGATATGCCTCCTATTCAACTCCTTGAAGATCTCTTTGCATTCATCACTCCATGAAAATATTACTACATTCTGAGTTAACTTGGTTAGAGTGTTGGACAATCATGTGAAATTTCTCACAAATCAGTGATAATATAATGCTAGCCATAAGAAGGTATAGATATTTGTTATAGATGTTGGCCTTAGACATCCCTCAATTATAGCTGTCTTGGAGGGATCCATAGATATCCCATTTCTTTTGATTATATAAACAAATAATGATACCACCTTTAACAAGAACTCGCAGTTGTTTTACTTTGCATAGAGCTTCTCCCTTCGTAAGGTCTCTAGTAGTGTTCTTAGATGATCCTCATGATTCTCATTGGTTTTAGAGTATATTAGAATATCATCTATAAATATTACTACAAATTTTTTGAGGTAATCCCTAAAGACTCTATTCATTATGTTCGTGATGATTTTGGGAGCATTAGTGAGTATGAAAGTCCTTAATATGAATTCATAGTGCCTGTAACTTATAAAAAAATTTGTCTTGGGGATATCCTCCTTCGTCACCCTTACTTGATAATGTCCCGACCGCAAATCCACCTTGAAGAATTATTGTTCTCCACGTATCTGATTGAACAAGTCATCATTGGGGAATATGATACATGTTATTTAATATGATGTTTTTGAAATCACAATAATCAATGGAAAGGCGCATTGACTCATCCTTCTCCTTGACGAATAGGACTGGCTCACCGCATGATGAAGCACTTGGTCATATAAAAACTTTATCCAGGTTCTCCTATAGTTTTTTTCATCTCCTCAAGCCTCACAGTAGCCATTCTATATGGATTCTTCGATATTGGAAACACCATAGGTATAAGATCTATTAAGAATTCATCATATCTTTGAGGAGAAAGGCCTGGAAATTCTTCAGGAAACACTTCAGCAAATTCCTTCACAATATGAATGCCTTAAAGGATAGTTGATTCCTTATAATCAATCATTTGATCCAGACACGGGTGCTCATAGGTCAGTAATATCCACCCTTGAGACGATGGTGCTAAGAAAGATTCATCCTTCTCCTTGCAGTTGTACAGAATCGGGGGTCGATTCTCCATATGTAGAGTGATTTCCCTTTCATAGCAATTTATGTTGGATCCATATAAGGAAAGCCAATCCATTCCAAGAATTGAAATAAATTCCACTATAGGTAGTAGGATGTGGTGCACCGGGAAGTTCAATCCAAAAATTAGGATATGGTAGGAGTTATATTCATTGGATGAAATGATTGCCCCATTTTCCGTACTCATCGGCATCTTTACTACCATTATTTTTGGGGGTTTTGGGACTGTTATATTAATCTTTCAGGATATAAAATAATGTGTAGAACCATATTCAAGAAGTAATTATCTATTATTGAATTAATAACTTGCGTACCTATCACCACTTCATTTTTGGGTTTCATTTCGACTGCAGGGATGGAAAAATCTCACCCTTGCTGCCTTGGAGGTTGTTGGTGGCCTCCAAAAACCCTTGGATTAGGGAACTAGTTTTCAAAGTGCACTGGTTCTTTGGTATTGAAGAAATGAAAAATGTTTTGATCATCAAATGATGTTTTCCTTTCCTCTTTGGTTACCGCGGGTTTTTCCTATCGGTAGTTATTGGCATGGTGCCCTTTTATTTCACACCTAAATCATTTCCTATTCCCCATCTGGAAATTTCTCTAGTGCCTCTTTCCACACCTTTGGAAAGTGGGGTGCTGTATTTTCTCTGAACCATTTTATTTTCCCATCAGACTTCTAGAATTGAATTCCACCTTAAGCTTCTTATCTCCATAATACCCATGAGATTCGCCGATCTATATTTCGACTTTACGGGAACATCTGAAAATTTCCTCATAGCTCCCAAAGTCATGGATCATTAGGGAATTCCATATGCTACGTTTTAACCCACCAAATAAGCCGTCAACTTTACATTTGGGGGTAACAACAAATCTGAAGGCATATCATGCAAGCCTTGTGATATTTTCCTTGTACGCTTTGAAGGATTTTTCATCTTTTTTCTTGAGGTCAAAGAAGTCCCCTTCCATCTTAAGTCGAAGGGTGTGAGTAAAATATTTATTGAAAAACATTTCTCAGAAATCCTTTCATTCCAATACCTCAATCCCATTCTCAGAATTCATATTTTTGATCAATGTCCATCATTAATCACCTTCACCATCCATACGATAATAATCTAGAAGAACCCTCTCTTTTTCGGAACATTGAATGATAGAGAAGATCTTTTCAATAGAGTTGATCCATTGTTCGGTAATTATGGGATCAGAAAATTCATTAAAAGTAGTAGGCCTTGGTTTCATTATGCTCTTGATTATGAATGTTTCTTTCTTAGGGTGGTTGAATGTTCCTATTGACCCATGTTCCTATTCAAAACATGTGTTTACTGAGAGAGTATCGTGACATATTTCCTAATTCCCACCCCCATCAGATTGGACATCTCATTAGAATAGTCATCACATTGATCTTCACATCAGTTGTTAGCCAAAGTCCTCCTATTATCAGCCATTGGCTAGAAGAAAAGAAATTTTAGGGGTACCACTTAATGGTTAATCCAAATACAATAACGGGTGACATATAAATTACCTTTTCTACCTTACCTTATAAATTTATATGCTTTAATATATGTTATCCATGATCTACTTCCTAACATATTTTCTTCAGGGCATTTTTTAATTCTTTAATAATGGATCATACTATGATTCTGAATTTACCAATGTATATCCCTGAGGAGTGTCATAACCAAGAGTGCAACAAAGCTCGTTGTCATGTACTATTTCTGATTTGAGTCTAGCTCAATGTGGTTTTTTCGAGTTTTTCCCCTAGATATATTTGTGCTAGAGCCGCCTCTATATGATCATATAAAGACATGGATTTATTTTCTTAATAAACCACATAATCAATACTCACCAAAATTTCGGGATGTTTTTATTATACTTATTCAACTCCCTATTGCCTTCACTAGGATTTTTATCCCAATCCTAAAAATAATTAGACCTATCATTCGATACAATATATAAAAACCTTTCTTTTTTATTTAACACTTAATCATGATTTATTACATAAAACCATCAATTGATACAACATAGAATATCAAGAGTTTTAGTGTCTTTGGGGATTATGAACATTACATAAAAACATAAAACATAAAACATAACATCTTATTGAAAAAATATTTTACATGACCGCATCATTTAATCATACTTAACATTGCATGGGAGAACCTGAGGACATAAATAATAAAAGGGTGAGATATAAAGATCATTAAGGGAGAAAAGGGTGATAACATGAAGAATATAATACATGTTAGTCAATATGCATATCAATAGAGCATAAGAGGTACATGAACATAAAGGCATGGCCATAACATGGAAATGTGGCCACAACATTTAACATGATTTTAGCATGATCCAAGGCTCATTCCATATGGAGCATGAGTAAACCCTAATTGAACATGAATTATCACGAGTAAACCCTCATTTCACTTGATGTATCATGATACTAATCTTTACCCAATTCATTGGAGCATTATCTGGGTGCACCCTTCTTAATCATTTCATTTCATTCATAAGTGTGTCACATTGATCATATAAAATGGATTCATAAAACATCATCATATATTCACGATAAGAGAATGTGGAATTCATACAAGGAAAACTATAATAAATGAGTAAATTTTCATAAAGTTGAATACCCTTTATAAGGAAATGGGAATGTTATTCAGTACATAATGACTTTGGATTGGAAAATCACGGTACAATTTTGAAAGCACCACGATGTGACATAATAATTCATAAAAATGGTTGATGAGAGAGAAATAGGTATCTAATCATATTTACATAAAATGGAAAGTATGGGGGTTAATATAGATAAATTTACAAACATATTTAATGAAATTTAAATTCATAATACAAAATAATTTCTTGAATTCAAATGATGAGATAGAAATCCCTTTCAGAATTCTGGCATGGTAACAGGTGTACATGGTAGGCATTAATGAGAGATAAAAGGGTATCTCATAATTACATCACAAGGAGGGATGGATGGGGGAGGTTATAAATCATACCTTGAAATTTTTAATTGAAAATAAAAGGATACAACAATATAATAAAATTTGGACAAAAATGAGAAAGGAAGAAATCATTTACATGGATGTGTGACCCAAAAGGCTAGGGAGAGAATTCATATAGGCTTCTTGGGAGCATAGGTGTCACGACCCGTCCTCGGGGCCCGTGCCGTGACTACCCCAAACCCTCCTTCCATAGGCCAGTGGCTGGCGACTAGCACCAAGGCGTAAATCCCGGTAAAAAGGGAAGGCATTGCCCTTGTAAAGTAAACAAACACCACAGAGCAAGAAAGAAGTAGAAGTAAACACTAAGTAAAAGCTGATACAAAGTAAGTGCGGAAAATTAAGTGGGCCAGAATACAAACCCAAACTGAAAGTAAAGTACAACTGGGAAGGGAAAATAGCAACTGAATGTAAAGCCGCAACGTCGAGATATTCACTGAAAATCCCACCTGAAGGGTGAGTACAGATAGCCTCCACAGCTCCTCGGGTCTAGCCGCCCACTCCAAGAACATCCCGCCCAGTGGTCCACCTCCAGGTATCGTCCTGCTCCGAAAGCCTCAACCACGATCAGTACTGTCCGTTGTCTGTAACCAACACAATGTAGTGCGGGCATAGCCCGTGCAGGGGTGAGTATAAACTACTTAGTAGGGACCCCGAGACCCCCGAAGGACTCCCAGAATCCACAAAGGATAATCCACAAAGGAAAGATACAATCACGAAGTAACATCAGACACTACTTAGGTATATTCCCATACATATACCTAAGTCATCAATTCCAGTATGTTCCAACGTCTAAACCCAAGTACAACCCAGTCCACATTGGAAAGAAAAACGTAATCCACATAGGAAAATCACAACCCAGTCCACATAGGAAAGAAAAATGTAATCCACACAGGATAGCATAACATAATCCACATAGGAAAGCAAAACAAGATTCAGCTCACACATGTATACTTCTTCATATGACGATAGAGATGATCAGATATTGCCACCGATTCATCTAAGCCGTCGAACCCACAAAGGATCGATAGGTACTAACCCCCGCAATGACCCACAAAGGATCTGACCCACAAAGGATCGATAGGTAACTAACCCCCGCAATGACCCACAAAGGATCTAACACACACAGTATCGATAGGTAACTAACTCCCGCAACGACCCACACATGATCGGACCCACACATGATCTGTAGGCACTGGCCCACAGAGGACCGCTGAGCGCTGACCCACATAGGATCAGACCCACACAGGATCTGTAGCACTGATCCACGAAGGATCGCTGAGTGCTGTAGTTGTCGTCGTCGAATCCATTGAGGATCTCTGTACAGTCGTCGTCGAAGTCGCAACCGGCTCTAGGGTTCCCACACACAGCAAGCTCGTTCTCGAGGGTGCGCTCCACGAGCCGAGAGGCTGATACATCAACTGAAACATAGTCCAGAGTTGATGTATCCAAAAGTTCTGTATCGGCAACAAGAACTCAACGTTGCAGATGACAAGTCAATCGGACGCCCGATCTGAGAGTTATTGGATTTTTCTTCCCAGGGGCCCGGTTGATTTTTAAGTCACAACCAACCCGACCGTACTCCACCTATGTCCAAACCTCGGGCGGAGTAAGCCAAAAGATCCTTATCACTTATAGGAATCCATCAAAGTCGACGGCACGTCAATCAGACGTCTAGAGCTCAAGTTATAAGTGTTTCCGTTCCGAGGGCCCGGTTGGATTCGTGTACGAACCAACCCGGCCAAAAACAAAGTATTCTGAAACCTTGAGTGCGATTTACCAAAATGACCGTCTCGATCCAAGGATCGCATCACAAGAGATGGTGCATCGATCGGAGGCCAGTAGCACATGTTATGGGCAACAGACCGAAAATGGTTCGATAACAGGGGTTCGGGCCTGGTCCGACCTGGCCCAATACCCCCAGGGTCGGCCCGAACCGGGTCCGGGTCCGGCCCGCTTGGGCACGGCCCAACCTGGCCTGGGCGTGGCCCGACCTGGCTGGGGGCGGCCCAGCCTGGCGGTCCGGTTCGGCGGACCGGCCAAGGTAGCCGCCCAGCGCGCGGCGCGCCGCCAGGGGTTAGGCCGAACGGCTGAACCATTTTCGGGGCGGGGGGCGCTGCCCCCGCGTGAAGTAAATCGCGGCCCCTTTAATGGGGCTGCTCAGCTGGCCGGCCTGGGGTTATGACCCCCTGTGCTCTCCTCGAACCGGCCGGCCCGGCCGGCCGGCCAGCTGCCGCCATCACGGGACCGGCAGGGGCCGGTCCCCTCGCTCCGATGCCGGCGGCCTGGAAATGGCCGCCGGTTACCCTACTCCGCCGCGGACCGGAACCAGCCGCGGCCTTCATCCGTCCGGGGCGGCGTGATGGCGCTGCGCCCCTCCGCCGCTGCCCCGCTCCGGTCGCAGTGCTTCTGAGTTCCTCTGGTGCGGCGCGATGGTGTCGTGTCCTTTGTTCATCTTCTACGGCGCGGCGCGACGGCGCCGCGGATTTGTTGCTTCCCACGGCGCGGTGCGGCGGCGCCGCGTTTCTCCGCTCTCCCTTTTACAATTTCCGCGCAGTGCTTCAGCACCGCGTTGCCTTGTTCTCCACATCAAAAATCCACAACCAAAAAGGGGAGGACTGTCGGCCGTGTTCGTGCGGTCTGACCTCCTCCCGTTAACACGATAACAGGTGGTTTTTTTGAAAGGGGAAAACGACGGAAGAAAAACACAAAATAGAAATGCATAAAACCCCTACCTTAACTTTGTCGCCGAACAAGCGTTCTTCGCGGAAGAAGAGGATCTCCGCAGAAGAAGAGGTTCGCCGCGTAAGAAGAGGTTCGTCGTGGGAGTTGGGTGATCTCCGAGAAAGGCATCTCTCGTCGTCGGAGGTTGGCGTTCTTCGTTGGCGGTAGAGTGTTCTTCGCGTTCTTCATTAAAGAACGAAGAATCCTCTCTTTGTTCTCCCAAAGGTTTAACACAACACAAACCCACAACAATAATAAAATAAGTACTCTTCTTATTTTATTATCAACTTAAGAATTTTAAGATCAAAAGATAAGAAATGAACAATTAATTCGAAGAATTAATTGTAACGATTTAACCGCCCAATTTAATGGGGCCTTTCTTAACCAGAAAAACACACAGTTGACTTTCTTTAAAGAGGGGGTTTGCGGGTGCGTTACTTAGGAGGGAAGAAACGGTGGGGCTCATGCGGGCCCCACCTCACAAATATCCTACCAAGTTGGTAGGATATTGTGGGTTCCACCTTATCCGCTTAACATAGCTTAAGTGGCCTTGAGTGAAATAAAATAAAGTGTTGCACCACTTTTATTTTATTTCTTAACTTAATCCCAAATACTAAAAAACCACACCCGAGCAAACGCAACTCTGGAAAAGGAGTTTCTAAGAAAATATCGGCGCTGTAATTCCATCGGTGTCCTCAGAATTTGATTCCGAGCACCGGTTCAAAAGTTAATAAAACCCGCTCGTTCGTTCACTGAATGTACCTGAGCTAAGCTTCGGAAAATTATTCGTGGCACACCGGGCCTCAGAATCAGGTGCCTTCAGAAACTGCGTTCTTGTAAAATTTCCAAGAAAATTAAGAAAAAAAAATCCTTGAATTTTACAGGTATTTAAATCACTCCCACCCCAGGGATTTACATCCCCGTAAAGATACATCATAAACTAGGGAAACAAATGTGGGTACTTAGCATGCATCTGAGCCTCCCGCTCCCAAGTGCTCTCCTGGAGATTCTCGTGCTGCCATTTGATGCACACTAGAGGAATCGACCGTCCACATAGGACTCGCTCCTGTCGATCCTCGATCTCCACCGGAACCTCTGCAAAAGTCGCCCCATCATCAAAGTCCAACTCTCCATGGTCAATGATAGGCGTCGGGTCGTGCATGTATCTCCTCAGCTGAGATACGTGGAAGACGTCGTGCACCCGGTGCAACTGAGGTAGTAGAGCCATTCGATAAGATGCCTCGCCAATCCTGCTGAGGACCTGGAATGGTCCGATGAAGCATGGAGACAACTTTTCGCCTCGGCCAAATCTCTGTAATCCACGTCGAGGTGAGACCCGCAAGAAGACGTGGTCGCCATCCTCGAACTCTAGTGGCCTCTGCCTCCTGTCAGCATAAGACTTCTGCCAGCTCTGAGCTATCCTCATTTGCTCCTGGATGACCTGGACCTTCTCTATCGTGTCTTGGACCATCTCTGGTCCCACAAGTGCTGACTCCCCGGGGTCTGTCGAGCATAAAGGAGATCTACAAGGTCTGCCGTACAACGCCTCGTATGGGGCCATCCCGATGGTGGAATGGTAGATGTTGTTGTACGCAAACTCCACCAAGGGTAGGTGGTCTTCCCAGCTGTGACCAAAGTCGAGGACACATGCACGGAGCATGTCCTCGAGATTCTGTATGGTCCTCTCTGTCTGACCATCTGTCTGAGGGTGAAAGGCGGTGCTCAGATGTAGCTGGATCCTGAACGCCTCCTGAAACCCCTTCCAAAGCCGGGAAGTAAAGTGAGCATCTCGATCGTAGATGATAGATGATGGAACACCATTAATCCATACAATCTCCTAAACGTAGAGACGTCCAAAGATCTCCATTGAGCCTTGCTCTCTAATGGGTAAGAAGTGAGCCGACTTGGTGAGTCAGTCGACAATCACCCAAATGGAGTCGTGACCTCTGGAAGTGCGTGGAAGTCCAGTCACGAAGTCCATAGATATCCCATCCCACTTCCACTTAGGGACCTCCAAGGGTTGTACCAAGCCTACTGGTACCTGATGCTCTGCCTTCACCTGCTGGAAGGTGAGGCATCGAGAAACAAACTCTGCGACAACCTTCTTCCTGCCCGGCCACCAGTGCTGTCATTTGGGATCCTGGTACATCTTCTCTACTCCAGGATGTACTGCCAAAGAAGAAGTGTGAAACTCTCTCAGCACCTCCTCTCGTAAAGTAACTGGTACCAAGGTACGTCCTCTGAAAAGGATGTTGTGCTCTGCTCCAAAGGAGAAACCATCAGGTGCCTGTCCTGAGGATATATGTGCATGTCGCGTCTCACAGTCAGCATCCCCACGATGTGCCTCTCTGACCCGCTGCAGTAGTGGAGGGGTGATTGTGAGAGACTGAAGGAAGGCTGCTCCATATCTATCCACAAGGATTTCTGCAAAGTGGCTAGCTACTCTGTCGCCTCCTCAAGTAACTGAATGCCAGTCCTCCTGCTGAGAGCATCGGCTACCACGTTCCCCTTTCCAGGAGTATAGACTATCTCAAAGTCATAGTCCTGGAGGAACTCGAGCCATCGCCGTTGTCTCGGGTTAAGGTCCTTCAGAGAGAAGATGTACCTAAGACTCTGATGGTCAGAAAAGACTATAAAGCGCTCACCCATCAGGTAGTGTTGCCATGTCTTCAGAGCAAAGACCACTGCTGCTAACTCCAGGTCATGTGTAGCGTAGTTCTGCTCATGCGGCCTCAACTGACGTAATCCATAGGCGACCGCTGCCCGCTCCTGCATCAGGACTCATCTGAGTCCGGTCCCTGATGCATCGCAGTAGACTACATACCATACTCCCTCCTCCATCAACCTCAAGATAGGTGTGCTGGTCAATCTTCGTCTCAGCTCCTGGAAGCTCTGCTGACATCTGTCTGACCACACGAAGGGTTGCCCCTTCCTCCTTAACGTTCTACAAAGCTTCCAAGATTTCTCCTTTGCCGAAAAGGGAAATCCGGTCTCATCCCCTGGATGAACCATGTTCCTTTCCTAATACAGTCAATCCCGTCATGATTAGTTATTTCAGGGCATGGATGTCATCGTAAGGCCTCGACACTGCTACCAAGAGATCCAACCGTTACTCTCTCCACCAAGGTTTGAGTCACACTGTCGGCATCAGTGTGTGGTCACTGGTTCTCCTCCAGTAAGAATCTCGCATGTGAGGGTCAAGTCAATAGTTTTTAACCGGCACCTCTTAGTATTAACAAAAAAAGACCTGAAAGCAAACGTCACTATTGAAAGCGTCTTTTATTACTTCAACTTAATGTACAAGGACACAAGGCAACACAAAAAATGATGATAGAGGCATAATGGGAAAAGGCCTCTATGCTTGGAGCTAGACCCGCACTTGTCCACCCGCTTCTGGAGCTCCATGATCGTATGCTTCAGCTTCCTGAAGCTGTGCTGTCACATGAGGTCAGCGTAGACCTCCTGGTGGTGGTGGTGGCAGAGCCTCAAAGCGTCTCCCACCACCTACTACTCAGCCAGCTCCTCTGCCTCTTCCTCCTGCTCCTTGCGGACCGCCACAGTCAAACCTCTGCCTCTTCCTAGGTGGTTCCTCAACTGTCTGCTGCTCCTCTGCTTGGCTGGTTGGGCAGTCACGAGCCATGTGGCCCTGCCCGCTGCATGCATAGCACTGTCTTCCACTCGTAAGGCTGGTTCTACTGCGTATTCCCCGCACCTCCGAGCCAGTATCCTGTGGTTGTCCACCCGATGGCCAGGCCCGCTTGGACCACTGCGACATCTGTCTACTGCCGGCTGCAGAAGACTCCGCCACGTGTCTCCCTGTGGTAGGTCTCGCCGCTGGTGTAGACTCAGCAAGAAAGCTCTCGATGAGAAGGGCTCGCTCCAGTACCCATGCCTATATCGGGATACTGAGGGAGATCAGCGATGCCCTGATCTCCTGCCTCAATCCCTGCTCGAAGGTCCGGGCTTGGAAGAATAGGTCCCATACCATGTCTGTCGAGTAGCGCGAGAGGTTGGTAAATCTCGCCGAGTACTGGGCGACCGTCAAGCTTCCCTGCCGCAGCTGAAGAAGCTCCTGGATGTGCACTGCGCGGAGGGTGGCCGGGATGAACTCCGAGCGAATGAGGATCTCAAAGTCCATCCAGAGGAGAGATGCCTCATCGTGCACCTGGAGAATCAAGCTCCACCATCTGCCTATTCCCGCGTGCAGGAGGCTCGCTGTGAGGATCACCATGAGATCTGCTGGTGTCCTCACTAACCTAAAAACTCATACCACTGCCTCCAGCCAATCCTCGGCTGCCTGGGGGTCCATCTCCCCATAGAACCTGGGCGGTCGCTGGTGCTAAATCTCATTCAGTGCACTAAGGCGACGTGCATCGTCAGTGGTTGGGGTTGGTAGAATCGGTGGCTTGGCGGGTAGAGGTACCGCCGGTGCCTCTGCTGTCAAAGGGCCATGTACCGAGGCCTCGTCTCTCTGTGGGATATCGTCACACACAACTCTCGGAACCCTAGCTGGCTGCCATCGTGGGGCCATCCTGAAAAGAAACAGGTGTGCCATGGTCAAACAGTATACCTGGTGAGCTGACATAAAGTAATCACAAAGAAAACATAAAACACACATGCATTCAATGTTTTCACGCATTAATTCGGAAATCAGAAGTCAGGTTCCTGGTGTACGGATACGTCGGCCATCGCACCAACACTGGACTCCCTGGACTGATAACCACACCCGACACGCTTAACACTATTTCTTCACATAGAAAAAGATCAGAGTCCAAATTTCAGCGGGAGAACCGAACTCCTCTAATACCAATTTGTCATGACCCATCCTCGGGGCCTGTTCCGTGACTACCGCAAGCCCGCCTTCCATAGGCCAGGGGCTGGAGACTAGCACCAATGCGTAAATCTCGGTAAAAAGGGAAGGCATTGCCTTTGTAAAGTAAACAAACACCACAGAGAACGCAAGCAGTAGAAGTAAACACTAAGTAAAAGCTGATACAAAGTAAGTGCGGAAAAGTAAGTGGGCCAGAATACAAACCCAAACTGAAAGTAAAGTACAACTGGAAATTGAAAACAACAACTGAATGTAAAGCCACAACATCGAGCTGTCCACTGGAAATCCCACCTAAAGGGTGAGTACAGATATCCTCCACAGCTCCTCGGGTCCAGCCGCCCAATCCGAGAACGTCTCGCCCAGTGGTCCACCTCCAGGTACCATCCTGCTCCGTAAGCCTCAACCACGATCAGCGATGTTCGTCGTCTGCAACAAACACAACGTAGTGCGGGCATAGCCCATGCAGGGTTGAGTATAAGCCACTCAGTAGGGACCCCAAGACCCCCGAAGGTCTCCCAGAATCCAAAAAGGACAATCCAAAAAGGAAAGATACAATCACGAAGTAACATCAGACACTGCTTAGGTATATGCCCATACATATACCTAAGTCATCAATTCTAGTATGCCCCAACATCTGAGCCCAAGTACAACCCAGTCCACACAGGAAAGCAAAATGTAATCCACACAGGAAAATCACAACCCAGTCCACATAGGAAAGCAAAACGTAATCCACATAGGATAGCACAACACAATCAACATAGGCAAGCAAAACAAGATTCATCTCACACAGGTATACTTCTTCATATGACGATAGAGGTGATAAGATATTTCCACTGATTCATCTAAGTCGTCGGACCCACAAAGGATCGATAGGTACAAACCCCCGGAATGACCCACAAAGGATCTGACCCACACAAGATCGATAGGTAACTAACTCCCACAATGACCCACAAAGAATCTGATCCACAGAGGATCGATAGGTAACTAACCCCCACAATGACCCACACAAGATCGGACCCACACTGGATATGTAGGAGCTGGGCCACATAGGACCGCTGAGCACTGACCCACACAGGATCGGACTCACACACGATCTGTAGCACTGATCCACGAAGGATCGCTGAGTGCTGTAGTTGTCGCCGTCGAATCCACTAAGGATCTCTGTACAGTCGTCGTCGTCAAAGTTGCAGCCAGCTCTAGGGTTCCCACACACAGCAAGCTCATTTTGGAGGGTCTGCTCAACGAGCCAAGAGGCTGATACATCAACTGACACATAGTCTAGATTTGATGTATCCAAAAGTTCCGTATCGGCAACATGAACTCAACGTTGCAGATGGCGTGTTAATCGGATGCCCGGTCTGAAAGTTATTGGCTTTTTCGTCCAAGGGGCCCGGTTGGTTTTTAAGTCAAAACCAACCCGACCATTCTCCACCTACATCCGAACCTCGGGTGGAGTAGGCCAAAATATCCGTCTCACTTAGAGGAATCCATCAAAGTCGACGGCACATCAATCGGACGTCCGGAGCTCAAATTTAAGCGTTTCCGCTCTGAGGGCCTGGTTGGTTTCGTGTAAGAACCAACCCGGCCGATCCCAAAGTATTCTGAAACCTTGAGTCCGATATAACGAAATGACCGACACGATCCAAGGATCAAATCTCAACTGACGGTGCGTCGATCGGAGGCCCGTAGCTCATGTTATGGGCAACAGACTGAAAATGGTTCGGTAAAAGGTGGTTCTGGCCCAGTCCGAACCGGTCCAATACCCCCAGGGTCGTCCCGTACAAGGTCCGGGTCCAGCCCACATGGGCACGGCCCAGCTGGCGTGGCACGGACCGGCCCGGCCCGGCCCAGCCTAGCGGTCCGGTTCGGCGGACCGGCTAGGGCAGCCGCCCGGCGCGCTAGCACGCCGCCAAGGGTTCGGCCGAACGGCCGAACCGTTTAGGGGCGGGGTATAGCATCCCGCCATTTTATAACATAAACTTTCATTACATTACACAAAACTGAGGATCGTTAAGGTTTAGTGTCTTGGAAACAAGGATCATAATACAAAAAAATACATAAAAACATTCTTCTTAAACACTTGAAAGGCTTCTCCTTTAGTTCATCCTATGTTCATTATGCATCTCATAACCTGGGGACATACATCAAAAGAAAGGGTGAGCAGAAGGCCCAGTAAGGGAAACAAGAGGAACATTTTACATGTGAACTTGAGATACTTCAATAAGGACATGAAAAGAACTTTAAGGCATGAGAAAGAAATCATGAGGCATTTCATAATAAAAATAACATTTTTCATAACTTGAAGATGTGGCTATATCATTTAACATAGACAATCATGAACATATCACCAAGGTCCATCCCCAAGGTGTCATTTGAAAATTACCAAGGTTATTCACCAAGGTATCGTGAAAATTGTAATCTCTAGTGGTTACATCATTACCCAATGCATTGGAGCGCTATCAGGGCGCACCCTTAAATTTGCCTTTATTATCATGTGAGCCACATATATCATCATCAAACATTTCATAAATAACCCACATAGCATAAAATAAATGGGTTTCATTTCATAATCATAACGTTTTAAAAACTGCTTTAAAGACATGATCTTTACGTCACTTTAAACCCACGGAAAGGGAAAGCGGGTCTCATGTATGTAAATCCCAGAATTTAAAATGGAACATTTTGATATATATGTGAATACCTTTGTAGAAATAAGATATTTGAGTATTCACTTTATAACATAAAATAATTTTTGAGAAAAGAGAGAGACATTTTGAGGGGAAAATTCTGCAGCATAACGGCTAAGTTTCGGGGTTTTAGAAAACGTTGAAATGAGAGGGGACATGGGTCACCCACTCATAAATGATCCATAAAACAGTAGGGTGAAAGAATAAGAAGGACATATGGACATGGTAACGAAATTTTATGGACATACCATTTGAAATGAAAAACATTGAAGGAAAAAGATTAGATTTCTCTTATGAAAAATCGGCAGCCTTACGGCGTCACTTAACTTCAAAAGAAAATGATTTGACAAGATCAAAAAGGGTCCCTCATCATATGATCATAAGAGATCAGTATGATTGATATAGAGATCATACCCCAACATAATAAAAAGGAACTTGAAAGACTTGACATGAAAATTGAACTTGAAAAATGAGAAGGGTGAAAGAATCCCTTAAAAATTCGGCAGCCTAACGGCGTCACTTAAACTTTCATAAAAAGAAATGATGAGAGTAAGAGGGGATCTCTAATCATATAAACATGAAAGGGCAGTAAGAGGAATATAAAAGGACATCCTCTCACATAAAAACATGGAGCATAATAGGAATGACATAAAAGAGATTTCATGAAAAGAAAGAGAGGGGTCGGATCCCTTACCTTAAAACGTGACTCTTGAAACTCAAAGGATTGGACCTTGAGGGCTTGAGGGCACCTTGGGAGGACTCTTTGGAAGGTAAGAAGACCATAACTTCGTTGGTTGAGAGTTGGGAGTGAAAACTAAGGGAGGAAAGGGTGGGTATTTATAGGGAAAGTGAGGGGACAAAGCATTAATGGCCAAAGGACACCTCACATGTGCTTTTCTCAAACCCATGGGCTCTCCCTTGGCATTTATCATGGAGTTAGGCCACATGGGGCCCCCAAAACAAAAATTCATCACCCTTGGCCGGCCAACCCTCAAAAGATCTCATGACATCATCATGACATCATTATGATGTCATTAAACATACCGAATCCCTAAAACGGTATTTTTACTATTCACTGAAAATTCAACTTTCTCAGAATAATCCCAAAATTTCACCTTAACCAAATATCAATGCTATGATTTCAAAAATGAACTCCATTTTATAAAAATAATTTTCTAAATATTTTTAATTTTATTTTTAAATAAATACACTATTCATTGAAAATTCATTTTTTCAGAAAAATCCCCAAAAATTACCATAACATAATATCGATGCTCTGAGTTCAAAAATGAAGTCATTTTTATAAAAATAATTTTCTAATTTTTTTTAATTAAATTTTTAATTAAAAAACACTATTCATCCGAAAAAAACTAATACTTGAATAATAATTTATGAAACCGTTATTTACCCATTTTATTGAATCACATTACTTAATCTAGGTGTCTAAATTATATTAAAACTTTCTTTGAGTGAAATTACTAATCCATTTGGTCACATTACTAATCCTAAGCGTAAAATCACTATTCATAATTTACTATTCATCAAAAATTAAGTTGATCTTATTAGACTCCAAATTCTTTAATGAACACTTTTGTAGAAGACCATTTTTTGAAAATCATTACACATCATTAGTTATTTAGGGTTTACATAAATATTTCAAAATATCCCTTTTTCAAAATTCATCAATAAAATACATTTTAAAATTATCTAGACATTTGAAATTTCACAAACATTACTAAAGGAAGAAATCTCAATTTATTCATCCGAAAGGATTACACAAGGAAACTAGGGTCTCATCACATAGCCCCTTATAACACTGGCATAAGACCTAAGTGTAAGGTGTGCTATGGTGATAGAATCTGAGGGAGTCTCAGATAACATTGCCCTAGTAGCAATCTCCACTAACTTGAACTTCTCCTGCAAGCGTTTTCGTTCAAGCTTGACACGCTGGAGCTCGGATTGGGCTTGGTCCAAAGCGAAGCCCACAGATGCTACCTCCTTCCCAAGCTCTGATAAGTGGGCTTCGTAAGGGTTGAGTCTACTGGATGAAGCCATCAACTCCTCTTTCTGCATTAACCATTAACATCTTAATAAATCAATAAGAGTAAGTTAATATACTATTCAAAAAGATTGGGTTGTTACATTCTTCCCCCCTTAAGAAATTTCGTCCTCGAAATTTATACTTGGGGCCTAGTCGAAAAGGTGAGGGTACTTTTGCTTCATTGTTTCCTCAGGCTCCCAAGTCGCTTCTTCATACTTATGATTCCTCCACAACACTTTCACAAGGTGGGTAGTCTTGTTTCGTAGAACCTTGTCTCTACGGTCCAAGATCTCCACTGGCTGCTCCTCATAAGAGAGGTCATGTTCAAGTTGTACCACCTCTGGGTTCAGTACATGCGAAGGGTCGGGTATGTACTTCCTCAAGAGAGATACATGGAAGACATCATGAACTTGAGCTAGGTTCGGTGGAAGTGCTAGACGATAGGCCACTGCTCCTATGCGATCAAGGATTTCATAGGGGCCAATGTACCTAGGGCTGAGCTTCCCTTTCTTCCCAAACCGCATGACTCTCTTCCATGGAGAAATTCGAAGGAAGACTTTGTCACCAACACCAAACTCCAAGTCCCTTCGACGATTGTCAGCATAGCTCTTCTGCCGACTCTGAGCAGCCTTTATGTGTTGTTGGATGGCATGAACCTGTTCTGTCATCTCTTGCACGAGATCAGGCCCAAGAAGCTTCCTCTCACCAGTTTCATCCCAACAAGTAGGAGTTCTACACCGCTTTCCATACAGAGCTTCATAGGGTGCCATCTGAATACTCGCATGGAAGCTGTTGTTATAAGAGAACTCCACTAATGGGAGGTGTTGATCCCATCCACCTTTAAATTCCATTGAGCATAATCTCAACATGTCTTCGAGTGTCTGAATAGTCCTTTCAGATTGGCCATCAGTTTGAGGATGATAGGCCGTACTAAAATTCAATTCAGTATTCAGAGCATGCTGAAGACTTCTCCAGAATTTTGATGTGAATCTTGGGTCACGATCAGATACGATGGATAGTGGTACCCCATGCAGCCTTACCACTTCCTTCACGTATATCTTGGCAAGCTGATCCAGAGAGAAATCTTCCCGAATAGAGATAAAATGGGCTGTCTTGGTGAGACGGTCCACAATAACCCATATCGCATTGTTTCCTTTGGATGTTTTCGGGAGACCAGTTACAAAGTCCATGGTGATATTATCCCACTTCCATACTGGTATGGGTAGCGGTTGTAATACCCCCTTAGGAAGTTGTCTTTCTGCCTTTACTTGCTGACACACCAGGCATCTTGTAGTGTAATCGGCAATCTCCCTCTTCCTATTATCCCACCAATAATGACCACGAAGGTCTCTATACATCTTAGTGCTTCCCGGATGTATAGAGAATGTAGAGCTATGAGCTTCATCCATCAGTTCTTTCTTTATCTCCGGAATAGATGGAACACATAGTCTTGTACGAAATTTCAATACACCTTCTTGATCAATATTGAAATCAGGGAACTTCCCATCCTTTACAGCCTCGAACTTCTCCTGCAGTAAAGGATCTTCTTTTTGAGCCTTCTTGATCTTCTCTAGTAATGAAGGTTGAGAAATAATTTGGGATAGGGTTGATGATGTCCCTTTCCTTATAATTCCCATGTCCAGTTTTATTAGATCTTTAATCAAGGGATCTCCCAGGATCCTCATTGTTGCCAGAACAACAGGATCTTTCCTGCTTAACGCATCCGCGACTTTGTTTGCTCTTCCAGGGTGATAATGAATTGAACAATCATAGTATTTAATAAGCTCCAACCATCTCCTTTGTCTCATGTTCAATTCTTTCTGAGTGAAAATATACTTTAGACTTTGGTGGTCAGTGTATATATCACATTTCTCCCCATAAAGATAGTGCCTCCATATCTTTAGAGCAAAAACAACTGCCGCCAACTCTAGATCATGCGTAGGATAATTCTTCTCATGAATCTTCAACTGTCGAGATGCATAAGCAATTACTTTGTCATTTTGCATGAGGACGCACCCAAGCCCTTTTAGAGATGCATCGCTAAAAATAACGAATCCTTCTCCGATAGAGGGTAGTGTTAACACCGGTGCAGTAACCAATCTCTTCTTCAGCTCTTGGAAACTTTCCTCGCATTCCTTTGTCCAGATGAACTTAACCCCTTTTCGAGTCAACTTAGTTAGTGGATTGGAAAGCCGTGAAAAGTTTTTCACAAACCTCCTATAATATCCCGCTAAACCAAGGAAACTACGAATCTCAGTTACTATTGTGGGTTGAGGCCACTCCTCCACAACCATTGTCTTTGCAGGGTCAACCGAGATTCCTTCATTGGTTACGATGTGCCCCAAGAAAGCCACTTGTTGTAACCAAAACTCACACTTGCTGAACTTCCCAAAGAGCCTCTCCTTCCGTAGAGTTTTCAAAATAACCCTCAGATGATCTTCATGCTCCTCACGACTTTTTGAATATATCAAAATATCATCAATAAAAACTACCACAAAGTTATCAAGGTAGTCCTTAAAGACTCTATTCATCAAATCCATGAAAATAGCAGGAGCATTAGTCAAGCCGAAGGGCATAACAGTAAACTCATAATGCCCACATCTTGATCGGAAGGCAGTCTTTGGAATATCTTCCTTCTTCACCCTCAGTTGATGATAACCAGATCGAAGATCAATCTTAGAGAAGAATTGAGCCCCACGAAGTTGGTCAAATAAATCATCAATTCTTGGAAGAGGGTATCTGTTCTTCACTGTGATCCCGTTCAGTTCTCTATAATCAATGCATAGCCGCATTGATCCATCCTTCTTCTTCACAAAGAGAAATGGTGCTCCCCAAGGAGACACACTCGGTCGGATAAACCCCTTCTCCAATAAGTCTTGGAGTTGTTTCTTTAGCTCCTCTAGCTCCACATTTGCCATTCTATACGGAGTCTTTGATATCGGTTGAGACCCAGCTCGAGTTCAATGGAGAACTCTACCTCTCTTTCTGGGGGAGGTCCAGGTAACTCCTCAGGAAATACATCCATGTATTCTTGAACAATCGGAACATCTTCAATTTGTATGCTCCCTTTCCCTTCTTCCTCATCACCGATTAACTCCATAAAGAAAGCTATAGGAGGTGCTTCTAGATAGGGATCAGTTCGGGATATCTCTCCTCGGAAGATAACTGTAGGTCGTTCATTCAAGACTACTGAGATTTCCTTACTTCTGCATTTGATCTTAGCATTATACTTTGAAAGCCAGTCCATCCCTAGTATAATGTCAAATTCCATCATGGGAATGACTACTAGATTTGCGATAAGATTGTGCTCACCAAAGTAAACACTAGAGTCTCTAAACACTGTTGATGCATGGATAATCCCACTTGGAGTCTTGACTGACAACTCTACCTCAAGCAATTCGGGGATTGATTCTATATTCTTTGCAAACTTGGAAGAAATAAAGGAATGCGTAGAACCAGAATCAAATAAAGCACTTGCTAGTTTTGAGAGGACAACAAGAGTACCTGCTACCACATCGTTCGGAACTTCAACTTCAGTTGTTGTGATAGCGAAATCATGACCTTGCTCCCTTGGCCTCTGCTGAGGTTGATGGTGATTCCCCTCCACCGCCCTCGGATTTGGACATTGATTAGCAAAGTGCCCAAGCTATCCACACTTGAAGCATGTGACTTCGGGTAGGGCCAGAACCATCTTTCCTCTGTCGTTAGTGTTGGGAAGTTGAGGCTTCACATCACCACGACAATTCCGAGAAATATGGCCTTCTTTTCCACACCTATAGCACTTTCCACTTCCGATCAAGCAGTTCCCCGGATGCTTCTTCCCACATTTATTGCATGTGGCATGTTGCATATGCTTTCCACCTCTTTCCTGATCAAAACTTCTTCCCAGGCTTGGTTCTAGAGTTCTCTTCTTCTCATTAGATTTGTGAGACCACTGTGTCTCTCCAAACTCTAGTTCAACTTTCATAGCACTTCGGACTATTTCTTCATAGCTATCGTAGTCCCTGTTGGCTAGATTCTTCCGCAGATGTGGTCGTAGTCCGCCAAAGAATCTATCAACCTTCCCATTAGGGTCCATGACAAAGCTTGAGGTATAACGGGAAAGCCTTGTGAAGTTCATCTCATAGCTTCCGACAGATTCGTTCTCCTTCTGCTTCAGCTCGAGAAACTCTTTCTCCATTTTCGTTCTCATGGAACGAGGGAAATACTTGTTAAAGAAGATTCCCCGAAATTCTTCCCACTCCATAGCTTCCATCTCTCCTCGTGGCTTCGTGTTTTTGATCAGTGACCACCACTGATCAGCTTCTCCCTCTAGGCGGTAAACAGCAAGGGTGACTTTTTCTTGTTCCGAACAATGAAGTACAGAAAAGATCTTTTCAATGGAGCTTATCCATTGTTCCGCAACCAATGGGTCAGTAGATCCACTGAATGTTGGCGGTCGTTGACGCATGAAAAACTCAACAGAAAGTTGTTCCCTTCGTGGTGAGGTCGGCCTCTCAGCTTGATTCAAGTTATTACTCATAACTTGAGTCAGTTGGTTCATCATCCGCATGAATGTTTCCATTCCGGCTTCCATCGGAGGGCCGTCAGCACAGGGTGCATTGCGGTCACCATCGGCACGGTTTCTCCTATTGCCCGCCATTTTCTAAAAGCATGTGATTAACCAAACATATCCCCCGGGAGTGTCGTAACCAAGAGTGCAGCAAGGCCCGTTATCGTGCACCAGTTCCCGTTCGAGTCTAGCTCAAAGCGGTGTTTTCGGGTTTTACCCCTATGTACATCTGTGCCAGAGCCGCCTCTACCTGCTCGTATCCAGACAGGGATGTATTTGTTTGATAGACCATTTACTTAATACTTACCAAAATACCAGGAAGTTTTCCTATATTTAAACTTTTCTATAGGGTTCTTCCTAAAGTTTTTATATCCTAATTTCCACAAATAACTAAACCATCCTTTGATACCAACTATAGCATCCCGCCATTTTATAACATAAACTTTCATTACATTACACAAAACTGAGGATCGTTAAGGTTTAGTGTCTTGGAAACAAGGATCATAATACAAAAAAAAAACATAAAAACATTCTTCTTAAACACTTGAAAGGCTTCTCCTTTAGTTCATCCTATGTTCATTATGCATCTCATAACCTGGGGACATACATCAAAAGAAAGGGTGAGCAGAAGGCCCAGTAAGGGAAACAAGAGGAACATTTTACATGTGAACTTGAGATACTTCAATAAGGACATGAAAAGAACTTTAAGGCATGAGAAAGAAATCATGAGGCATTTCATAATAAAAATAACATTTTTCATAACTTGAAGATGTGGCTACATCATTTAACATAGACAATCATGAACATATCACCAAGGTCCATCCCCAAGGTGTCATTTGAAAATTACCAAGGTTATTCACCAAGGTATCGTGAAAATTGTAATCTCTAGTGGTTACATCATTACCCAATGCATTGGAGCGCTATCAGGGCGCACCATTAAATTTGCCTTTATTATCATGTGAGCCACATATATCATCGTCAAAAATTTCATAAATAACCCACATAGCATAAAATAAATGGGTTTCATTTCATAATCATAACGTTTTAAAAACTGCTTTAAAGACATGATCTTTACGTCACTTTAAACCCACGGAAAGGGAAAGCGGGTCTCATGTATGTAAATCCCAGAATTTAAAATGGAACATTTTGATATATATGTGAATACCTTTGTAGAAATAAGAGATTTGAGTATTCACTTTATAACATAAAATAATTTTTGAGAAAAGAGAGAGACATTTTGAGGGGAAAATTCTGCAGCATAACGGCTAAGTTTCGGGGTTTTAGAAAACGTTGAAATGAGAGGGGACATGGGTCACCCACTCATAAATGATCCATAAAACAGTAGGGTGAAAGAATAAGAAGGACATATGGACATGGTAACGAAATGTTATGGACATACCATTTGAAATGAAAAACATGGAAGGAAAAAGATTAGATTTCTCTTATGAAAATTCGGCAGCCTTACGGCGTCACTTAACTTCAAAAGAAAATGATTTGACAAGATCAAAAAGGGTCCCTCATCATATGATCATAAGAGATCAGTATGATTGATATAGAGATCATACCCCAACATAATAAAAAGGAACTTGAAAGACTTGACATGAAAATTGAACTTGAAAAATGAGAAGGGTGAAAGAATCCCTTAAAAATTCGGCAGCCTAACGGCGTCACTTAAACTTTCATAAAACGAAATGATGAGAGTAAGAGGGGATATCTCATCATATAAACATGAAAGGGCAGTAAGAGGAATATAAAAGGACATCCTCTCACATAAAAACATGGAGCATAATAGGAATGACATAAAAGAGATTTCATGAAAAGAAAGAGAGGGGTCGGATCCCTTACCTTAAAACGTGACTCTTGAAACTCAAAGGATTGGACCTTGAGGGCTTGGGGGCACCATGGGAGGACTCTTTGGAAGGTAAGAAGACCAGAACTTCGTTGGTTGAGAGTTGGGAGTGAAAACTAAGGGAGGAAAGGGTGGGTATTTATAGGGAAAGTGAGGGGACAAAGCATTAATGGCCAAATGACACCTCACATGTGCTTTTCTCAAACCCATGGGCTCTCCCTTGGCATTTATCATGGAGTTAGGCCACATGGGGCCCCCAAAACAAAAATTCATCACCCTTGGCCGGCCAACCCTCAAAAGATCTCATGACATCATCATGAAATCATTATGATGTCATTAAACATACTGAAACCCTAAAACGGTATTTTTACTATTCACTGAAAATTCAACTTTCTCAGAATAATCCCAAAATTTCACCTTAACCAAATATCAATGCTATGATTTCAAAAATGAACTCCATTTTATAAAAATAATTTTCTAAATATTTTTAATTTTATTTTTAAATAAATACACTATTCATCGAAAATTCATTTTTTCAGAAAAATCCCCAAAAATTACCATAACATAATATCGATGCTCTGAGTTCAAAAATGAAGTCATTTTTATAAAAATAATTTTCTAATTATTTTTAATTAAATTTTTAATTAAAAAACACTATTCATCTGAAAAAAACTAATACTTGAATAATAATTTATGAAACCGTTATTTACCCATTTTATTGAATCACATTACTTAATCTAGGTGTCTAATTTATATTAAAACTTTCTTTGAGTGAAATTACTAATCCATTTGGTCACATTACTAATCCTAAGCGTAAAATCACTATTCATAATTTACTATTCATCAAAAATTAAGTTGATCTTATTAGACTCCAAATTCCTTAATGAACACTTTTGTAGAAGACCATTTTTTGAAAATCATTACACATCATTAGTTATTTAGGGTTTACATAAATATTTCAAAATATCCCTTTTTCAAAATTCATCAATAAAATACATTTTAAAATTATCTAGACATTTGAAATTTCACAAACATTAATAAAGGAAGAAATCTCAATTTATTCATCCGAAAGGATTACACAAGGAAACTAGAGTCTCATCACATAGCCCCTTATAACACTGGCATAAGACCTAACTGTAAGGTGTGCTATGGTGATAGAATCTGAGGGAGTCTCAGATAACATTGCCCTAGTAGCAATCTCCACTAACTTGAACTTCTCCTGCAAGCGTTTTCGTTCAAGCTTGACACGCTGGAGCTCGGATTGGGCTTGGTCCAAAGCGAAGCCCACAGATGCTACCTCCTTCCCAAGCTCTGATAAGTGGGCTTCGTAAGGGTTGAGTCTACTGGATGAAGCCATCAACTCCTCTTTCTGCATTAACCATTAACATCTTAATAAATCAATAAGAGTAAGTTAATATACTATTCAAAAAGATTGGGTCGTTACATGGGGGGTGCCGCCCCCGCATGAAGTAAACCGTGGACCCTTTAATGGGGCCGCTCAGCTGGCCGGTCGGGGGTTACGACCCCCGGTGCTCTCCTCGAACCGGCCGGCTGCTGCCATCACGGGACCGGCAGGGGCCGGTCCCCTCGCTCCGATGCCGGTGGCCGGGAACCAGCCGCCGGTTCCCCTGCTCTGCCGCGGCCTTGAACCGGACGCGGCCTTCATCTGTCCGACGCGGCGAAACGGCACTGCGCCCCTCCGCCGTGGCCCCGCTTCGGCCGCGGTGCTTCTGAGGTCCTCCGGCGTGGCGCTATGGGGACGCGTCCTTTGTTCATCTTGTACGGTGCGGTGCGACGGCACCGCAGATTTGTTGCTTCCCACGGCGCGGTCTGGCAGCGCCGCATTTCTCCGCTCTCCCTTTTACAATTTCCGCGCGGTGCTTCCGCACCGCGTTGCCTTGTTCGCCGCATCAAAAATCCACAACCAAAAAGGGGAGGAGTGTCGGCCATGTTCATGCGGTCCGACCTCCTCCCGTTAATGCGATAACAGGCGGTTCATTTGAAAGGGGAAAACGATGGAAGAAAAATACAAAATAGAAACACATAAAACCCCTACCACAACGCTGTCGTCGAACGATCATTTGTCGTAGAAGAAATGGATCGCCGCAGAAGAAGAGGTTCACTGTGGAAGAAGAGGTTCTCTGTTGGCATTGGGTGATCTCCGAGAAAGGCGTCTCTCACCGTCGGAGGTTGGCGTTCTTCATTGGCGGTAGAGCGTTCTTCGTGTTCTTCGTCGAAGAACAAAGAATCCTCTCTTTGTTCTCCCAAAGGTTTAACACAACACAAACCCCCAACAATAATAAAATAAGTCCTCTTCTTATTTTATTATCAACTTAAGAATTTTAAAATCAAAAGATAAGAAACGAACAATTAATTCGAAGAATTAATTGTAACGATTTAACCGCCCAATTTAATGTGGCGTTTCATAACCAGAAAAACGCATGGTTGACTTTCATTAAAGGGGGGGTTTGCGGGTGAGTTACTTAAGAGGGAAGAAATGGTGGGGCTCATGCGGGCCCCACCTCACAAATATCCTACCAAGTGGGTAGGATATTGTGGGTTCCACATTATCCTCTTAACTTAGCTTAAGTGTTTTTGAGTTAAATAAAATAAAGTGTCGCTCCACTTTTATTTTATTTCTTAACTTAATCCCAAAAACTAAAAAACCACACCCGAGCAAACGCAACTCCAGAAAAGGAGTTTCTAAGAAAATACCAGCACTGTGATTCCATCGGTGTCCTCAAAATTCGATTCCGAGCACCGGTTCAAAATTTAGGAAAACCCGCTCCTTCGTTCACTGAACGTACCTGAGCTAAACTTCAGAAAATGATTCCGGGCACACCGGGTCTCGGAATCAGGTGCCGTCAGAAACTGCGTTCTCATAAAATTTCCAAGAAAATTAAAAAATATATTTCCTTGAATTTTACGGGTCTTTACAATATGGTTCCTTAGGATTATTATAGATAGAGTAGGGAAAAGGTTTTTTGAGCTTATAATCCTTTGAGTGAAGAGGAAGTGGGAGCATTGGTGGGTTTATATTGGAAAAGAGAGGGAATTATTTATTATTTAGGTTTTGGACGCCACACATTAAAATAATCAAAAAATCAAACAAAGCCATGGTTTTTGCGAATAGGTTTATCCATAGTGGAGTGTAAAGAATTATTTTATAAGTAAAATGTACAATCATCTTAAAATATTAGGCTTTCTTATCTGGAGGTGAGCCACACGCTCAAATAAATCAATTTAAAAATTTAAAATGTTTTATAAGTCTTGGGGGTCCACTAAGGAATTCAAAAATAAATAAAACAAATATAACATCACATTATTTAAAATTTAAACCATATATTGGCCGAATATCCCATTTATAGTATTTTATTACACCACTATTGAGTCGTTATGATGTCATAAAAGACTTTATTAAATTAAACTGTATTTAATTTTTACCCAAAAATTAACTCCCTCATAAAATTATGAAAAATTCACCATTGGATAATTTTTATGTCATGATTCCTAAAATAATATTCATTTTACCTAAATAATTTCCTAAATATGTGAATTTTTACTTTTATAATAAAAAATGACATATATTGAAAATTCATGGGTTTTGAAAAACGGGCATTAAAACCTTAATAAAAATCACAATTATATTCATAAAAATTATTCAATCATTTATATTTTATAAAAAGTAACTCAGTGATAATATTTTATTAGCATATTAATAATTAAATATATACATTAATTCATCAAAATAGATTTCTTAATTTAATATTAACTAAAAATATTATTTGTTCATTAAAAAATATTTAGAAAGTAACAAAAATAAAATGAATGTATATTCATTATTATATAAAAAAAATTATGTGCACAATCATTGTGCTGGGGTCTTGTTACATAACCCCTTATAACACCCGCATTTGACCTAAGGGTAATGTTTTTGATTGTCGAAGACTCTTGGGGTGGCTCACATAACATCACTCATGTGGTAATCTCTATCAACATCCACTTCTCTCGTATGAATTTATGTTCAATACTAACGTTTTGAAGCTCATCTTGGGCTTGGTCAAGAGAGAAGACCAATGAATCCATCTCCTTTCTGAGATCTAATAAATGGGCTTCGTATGGAGAAATTCTGTTGGATGAGGCCACCGCTTCCTTTTTTTGAGTAAATTGGATTTGTTAAAGTCCTATATTCATACTAATCAATTGATCACTGTTTAATGGCTATATTAGAAATGCTAACAATTCATAAAGGTATTTTGAAATCAAAAAACATAAAACCAAGGAATTTAGTATGTTTTATAAAACTATTTTATATAATAAGACATTAAATTTGATCAAGATGAATATTCATTGATAAAAACATGGGTTGTTACAATATATGAGATGGAAGAAGTGTTATGGAATAAAACGATGAAGCTCGTTCAATGGTTTAAGAAGATAGTGGAATGATTTAATTTTTATCAAGATTAATGTTGTATAAGTAATTTTATGTTTCTATAGAATAAAGAAACATCTATGGATTGTTTCACTATTGTTTTTACTTAAGTATTTGAAAGTATATATTGAATGGTACTGGTAACCATGAAAAGTTATTCATATATTTCTGGAAAACACATGATATGTAAATAATGATTGGTCAAGGAGAAAATGATATGTTTGATTGTATTAATCACCTCATGACTGATATAAGGACAAAGTGACATCATGGTTTGAGTATATAAATTTTTTTATATTTTTGGAAAGATTTAATTTTTGATAGCATGCATGTTTTAACTATGGTTCTATGGTAATTCGAGTAATTACCATGTCTCAAGAGAATACATGATTATGATATTCACATGTTTGGAATGTGACAACCAAGAACTAACCTTTGAGATATGGTAGAAAAATGCTTATCTAATTTAGTTCATGTCTTTATAATTTTTTAGATTTTGAGTTTTTTCGAAGGATTTTAATGTAATCTATTTATTGATAGCATATATTATACACGAGTTGAAGTCTGTTTGATTAATGTATTATCACAGTATAGGTGGATTTATGCATATTTGATGACTTGTGGTTACCTTTTTTCGAGACATATGGAATGACCTATCATTAAAATTATGGATCGCATGATCTAATAACACTTCAATAATGAAAACATCCACTTAATTTCATTGAATAATAGATGAAAAGTAAATCTTTTAAGCCATGAAAATTGGTGAGATTGTACTGAAATCACTTAAGTATTTCTTCTCATGGAAAATTATTTAACTTTAGGAAAGTGATATTCAAACCAAAAAATATAATCTAGAACCATCTAATATGATGAATCATATGGTCCTTTAAATCATAACATATTTATGGATTTCTAGTTGTTAACTTTTTTCAAATCTTATTCTCTACCACCCTCCATCCAAAAATGAGGGTTATATTATTCTTTTGTATCCATGTTTTCACTTCCCACCTATGTTCTCTTATGTTGAAACCCAGTGATGAGTTTCTTTGGGTAACTATTATGTTTCTAAATTTCCTTTTTAAAATGATTTTTTAGTATTCCTTTTTTCTATGTGGTTTCCAGTGAAAGAAACATTTAAGCGGTAAACCTTTTATAACCCCTGAAAAATTTCGATGGAGGAAGTCATTTTAAGGTGTTTGAATGTAACACCCGAAGATTTTATGAGAAAGATTATTTTTAATTTTATTGATGTATTATGATGTATTCTACACCATGATTAACTTTCAATATATGCAACACTATTCCTGGATTGTGTTACATATAATTTCTTGTTCTTTTGATATAATTAATTTCATGCAAGACTGAGTATAAGTGAATAACTAAATATTATAACTTACTCATTATAATGGCATATATGAATAGTATTAAAATCCTTCTCAAAAACTATTTAAATGAAAAAATTGAGTATATAAATAATAAAATCTCTCTTTATGGATTCAATATAATGCTTAAAATTAATCTTATATGTTTTCTAGACATGATATAAGAACAAATTCAATTTTTCGGATTAATGTTTTATTTTTCAAAAAACAACGTATTGTTGCCTTTTGATTGAGAATACATTTTAAATATTGTTTTGACACTTTTATATTTTCTATTTAACAAAAAAATCTTTTAATTTTCAAGTGTAATATAAAAAGTTTCTTTGGATGAATTTTTTATATTTTATGATACGTTTTAAATTTTGATGATTTGTAAAATTATACTAGAATTTAATTGAAAATAACTTTTTTCATCAAAATAATTTATGTAATAAAATTATATTATTTCATGGTTTTAAAATATAAATATAATATAATTTTATCATTCAATATAAATTAGGTCATTATAATCAATATTTCATTGAATCCATATGTAAAACCATTTCAATATTTTAAAATGTTTTCCCTTTTAAAAAACGTGTTCTCTCTTTCTGAGAACATGAGTAATTTTAAATTAATTAATTCAAATTATGTTTTATTAATTTTAAATAATGGATTCCATATTTTAAATCATTAGTCCCAAATTATGAAAATATATATTTTTGGGTATTATTAATAATAACATCGGTAATTGTTTTTAATACGGTAAAAGGGAAAATAGGTAATTATGGGTAAAATTGCTATTATAAAATTACCCTAACACATATACTAATATCATTGGATGATTTTGTTTTGTGCTAAATAATCCTTGGATTGAAATGGAATCATTTGGAAGCCACTTGGATTAATTTATGACATTTAATTTATTTTATTTAATGAAAATATAAATATGTCTCGCTCAAAATTTATTAACTAATTTATTTTTTATATAATGTTATAATGAAGATAAATTCAATTATATATATTTGTTTTAAATATAATATGTTTATATTTATCGTGGTAATTTATTTTTAATTCTAAAAATATATATTTAATTACCTTAGAGACTTATACTTTGACAGTGTACAAATTACATAATTGATTAGAAATTAATAAAACAATTATTATTAAAATTATACCAAACATAAAAAGATCCAACACCATTATAAATTCATATTGGTCAAGTATATGTCTACTATAATTATCTAAGGGTTGAGTTATTTAAAATTTGGATCTATATGGATGATATTGTTACACATATCTTTTTTTATTTAATGTGATGTTAATGTTGTGACATTAATAATTTAATAAGTATTTCATTCTAAATGATGGGTTTTCTATAAGATAAATTATACTAAAAGTATTATTTTGAAATATAGTATATTTATACTCATCATAGTATTTTTTAAAAAATTTTACCCATCAATTAATTATATTAAAAAATTACACAAAACTGATGTAGTAATTATTTTATTAATGGAAATATCTAAATCATGTTATTAAAAATATTCAAAAAAATAAAATTTTAGATAATTAATATGTCTAATTATATTTATATACTCCCAAATTAATATAGGGATATAATAAAATAAATTGGTCAATGATACCATCTTAGATTGATATTTTTTTAAAAACCACGAATAGAATAATTTCAAAATTGAGACTATTGTTATTTTGTCAAATAATGTTTTATTAAGTTATTTACAAATAATACTTTTTAAAAAATATATATAATAAATATTATATGGTCTAAAATTATCTATGTTACTTATTTATGGTCTAATTGACATCTAATAAATAAATATTTGATCCTTTTAATATTGAAATATATGTTATCATAATTAAAGTTAAATTCAATAACTAAATGTTTATTAAAATGATAATGCTTAAATTGGTATAAAAACATTTATAAAAATCATTGAATGATGATATTACAACCCCATTTCATCTTAAATTATAAATTAGTACATTTTTTCAGTTTTTTCGTGGGGTTAGATTTTATTAGAAATTAATATTTCAAGAATTCCAAAAGTTCCCCTCATCTCAATTATAAAAGGGCACATCCTCCCTCACTTATTCACATAAATTTGTGCCTTAAAGCTCTGAAATACCTTTAATGATTCCATTATTAAAATAACTATTAAAAATATAGAGTTTTATTTTCTTTAAAGACCACCTCTAGAGCTTTATGATGAGATTTAGTGATAGGACGTTGAAGATGAGGTAATCTCCTCTAACAATTATTTCAAACTTATTTCTTCTTCTACTTCCTCATCGTGAGTTGTTTCATTATAAAGTAATAATTCCATTACCAATAATATAATGAGATGTTGTTATAATTATGAAACAACTATAATATACCTTCTATCCATCCTACGAAAAAATGAAATCACCATGCATGCATACTTATGGATTATCGTCTCCACGCCATGGTGTAATCTGGTTTTCACCACCACCTTACATGGATGGATATAATGATGGAAATAACTATATATTTTTATTATACAATGATATTAATTATGATGTATTATACATCATCCAATTCAATACCACTCAACAAATATGAGAATGATATTGTCGATCTAGGGTACATACGACCTACCGTCTCAATGATGTTATGTGATTCATTCTACATGATATCCATTAAAGAATGAAAATACAAATGTACAGAATAAAAAATTATTATATGTGTTATGTTAATATAATTTTTTAATGATATAAATATGAACTAAGAAAGATAACCAAAACATATTCCAAAAAATATGCATAAGATAATGAGGCAGTTCATACCTGAATAACGAGTAATACTAAATTATTATTACCAAACGTGTGACTATATGATAATATATGATAACATTAAAATTACTATGATTCTATAATAAGTAAATAAAATCATTTAAATAATTATAAAGAAGGTCTGGATACATATAATGAATATCAGACCTAACATAGGGGATAATTTTCCAATCCCATTATTATCTGAGATTATTTATATGTAAGTACTTACTAGGGTTTATTTATCATATGCATCCATGTTTCATAAATATATAATATTATATCTATTATTCTCAATGATTTTAAAGTTAATTATACCTATTAGTGATTTTTTTTAAAAAATTTATGAAAGGAATATTTTTCATTTTTAGTATGATGTACTTTTTGACTATTCCAGCAAAAGTTTGAGAAGAATGTTTAATTAACTCATACAAAATTTCATGGTATCGTGAATAATTTTTTCCATGAATCTTACCTTACATGTTTTGAATTTTATTTTCAATGAAATTTATTTCTTTTAAAATTATGTGGTGTTTTGAGAAAATAAAATGTATTTCAATAAGAAAGGATGTTTTCCTCAAAAATTAATTGCATGTGTTATATCAGAAATACATTCTATCTAAGGAGAAATTATTTAAATAAGTTTATATTTATGTTACTGTTAATACAATGATTTAATAGTTTTTATGCTGGAATAATTATTATAAAATACATTTATATTATATGTATTATTATTGGAATGATGTTTAAGAAACCCAATTTTTCATTGGGTCATGCTATGAGGAATGATTTATGTTTTTGTGGAACACATAAGAATAATTTAATTATGATATTGGTGGGGTCGATATCTCCCTCCAATACATTGGGTAAATATTCATATCTCATGATATAGAAATGGATGAAACAGAAAGTAAATGTAATATCCCAGGTAAATAAAGAATAAATAATTTTCATATTTATTAATATTTACAAATTAAATATTAATTTTATTTTGAAGGGGTTGCTATGTTCGATAGCGTACCCGATACGCAACGATGAGTTTCTTTGAAACTTACGTAGCACACTAGTAATAAAATAATATTAGTTTAAATGTTAGTTAACAAGTAGCCATTGTACTGGCGGGAATGGATAGAAATAACTAAAATATGATTAGATATGTTTTTAAATGTTTATACATTTACCCAATAAAAGATAATGGCTTAAAATACGGAAAGAGTTCAATTTTAGGGAATATATACTCTAATTTTCACTAAAGGTTCACTTATCACCTTTTAATGGTGAACCGTCATTAAATATAGTTTTGATCACTATTATAATTTATTTTGGACCAAATATAACTCTTCTTTAGAATCGGGACATCAAAATTTACTTTGTGTATATTTTTTGTACCTTTCTGATAATGTTTTTTTTAATGAATAGTGTAAAATGTTGTATTTTAATTCAAAACCTCTTTTTAATCTAATTTATTTATATGATTAGATTATCTTTTGAATTGGTTTTAAAGTGAAATTAGAAAATATTGTTACCATTAAATCCAATAGTGGTTGTTGGAATCAATTTCACTTTGAAATTAGACTTAAACTGGTGTCAATCTTTTGATACTTATTGTTTTGTAAAAACACGCTATTTGCTCTGGCAGTGCGAATTAATTATTAAATTAATTAATGCGACTTATATGATTTGAATTTTTTAAAATAGACTTCATTTTTGAATTCGGAATATCAAATATAGCTTAGGGTGAATTTTTGGTAATTTTCTGAAAAACTTCAATTTTCGATGAATAGTGAAACCACTAAGTGGTAATCAAGCAAACTGATTTTTCAGTTAAATGAAAGATTACCACTAATGTGTATTGAATTTTGAAAATCCGACATACATGGTTTTCATTAAGAAGTAAAATGTGGTTCAATGGGATTAAAATATTTTTTTTGGTGAATAGTAACTTATTATGTTTTTAATCGCGATTAGTGGTAATTAGTGTAGTTTAAGGTATAAATAATGCTTTAATAATATGAAATGACCTAGAAACATGTCCCAACATTATTGGTTGTGTCATGGCCGACCAAGACAAGCCATGGGTCAACTTGGGGACCCCATGGATCCACTTTGGTTGGGAAATGACATAAATAACTTTTTATTTAAAGTAAAAGTAAAAATGACACAAACATAATATGTTTTACGAAAACAATTTTTACATGGGGTTATAAAGATCAGATTTTTGATTATAAATAATAATTAGAAAGATAAAAGGATTTCCTACATCATAGTATTTTGTTTATAATTTTTAGACATTAAATAAATTAAATTATTTATTACATAATAATGATGCAGCAATGACATCATTATTTGACGATTTAAATAAAATGGAAAGATAATGAAAAATCTAAAACCTACACATGTCCAAAACAAATTGGATGAGTGGATTTAGAACCCTTATCACCTTATCCACGAATTATATCAATGTGGGACCTTTTAAAACCGAAACACATTTTCAAATAAAGTAATATTTCTTTACTTTCCAAAAGTGCCCCTCCTCTCCTCTTATAAAAGGCCCCCACCTCTACCTCATTTCACACACTCCTCAAGCCTTTGGCTCGGCTAAACCCTGCCCAATTACTCTCTCCACATCCCTCTCCTCATCCTAGAGGATTCCATTTGGGCAGAATCCTTTCAAAGGAAGCCTTTAGGCTCAAATCATAAGGGGGTTACACTTTTAAAGGTAATTCATTCTCTCTTGTTCATTTGTTTTATTTTGCTTCTCCAACCCTCTAAAATCTTTTTATTTACTTCTATTGTAACAAAAACAGTATATTCAATATACTAGGATGTTGTTATAATATTTATTTGAGATAAACACTCACACAACTACATCAAATGGTTAAAGAACATACAGTTTCCGTGGATGGCGAAATTCTGCCTCCCGAAACGATGATTGTTCAATACTCATTTAACACCTTCAAGGGTGGCCATTATGATGTCACTATATTTATATATGATATATAATATGTTTATGTTTTCTTTAAGCTTCTGTATTTTTCATTTTCGGCATACCTTTATGGTTTCCATTATGGGTAAACACGATATCTTCATTTAAGGAAGTGCGGACTATCGCCCCCTAAAAGTGATGTGATTCGTTAATGCCATATGTGGGACGTGTAAAGGATGGATTTAAAGTTATTATATATGATGTTATACTGGAATTATAATATACCTCTATATCATTATTATTTCTTTCCATTAAAGTATGAGATAGAAATGAAAGTAGCGTTCATGCGTACGTACGGCTTACCGTCTCCATGAACGGTGCATTTCATTTCTTATCCCCAAATGTAATGTACTATTAAAATTACATGTATATAATGTATATATATAATTAATTATATATCTAAATGATGAGTATAATTCTGGAATTAAAATATACATACCTATCATTTAGTTTTAATTCCACTAATATGACAAAGAAATGAAAGTAGCGTCCATGCGTACGTACGGCTTACCGTCTCCATGAATAGTGCATTTCATTTCTTACCTATAAATGATTATGTAATATTATAAATACATGTATATGCTGGATATATATGATATATATGGAATTTCATTCTGGATATAAAGAACATTTGACCACATGAACAACATGTAATTGTAAGAAGTCAACTTTCTACTTAAGAACCAAATATTGACAAAACAAACATTATTAACTTAAATGGTTACATAATGTTTATAACATGGAAATAATTGATATAAAAGGAATAATGAACTTTAAAAAGGTTCTTAATCAAGTATAAATTAACTCAAGTTTATTATTCAGGACGTTAAAGAACGATCGAGTCAAGTCGGACCGAAGGTAAGGGAATTTCTTAACCCAATTTCCATTCTTTGGGTTAATCTCCTACTTTGAAATTATGTCATGATATTATTATGTCCTATCTTGTATTTGTACTTTCTTTATGTGTACTTATAGTTAATACACGTAGTAGATCTATTTTATTTTAAAAATGATCTTTGTAAGGGACTTCGTCTCAATCTCCTTTCATTGAGGCATATTTCGTTTTATACACAACTTTATTTTATACGGTGTGTAAACTCCTTTGACTTTTACTTTTAATCAAAAGGAATATTTTTCTACGAAGCATTTTACTAAACGAAAAAAAAGGAATATTTTTTTAACGTACGCGGTGACAACGACCTTTTCCGCCACCGCGAGTATTATTTGGTCTTTGGCTTCCTCAACAAGCCGTAATGTTTTTAAAATAAACTAAATACCATATACTCTTTTATGTATTTTGGTATTGAAAATGGTTTTGATAAATGATTCTATTATGTCAATATATTTATGATATATTGTGATTGAAATGTGGAAATGTTATCATTCCTTTATATTGGTTTTATGTTTTATGATTTTATATTGGTACTTGGACATTTTAACGGGTGGTTACGTTATAAACCATATGACGGGTGGTGCCGTGAATACCAGGAAGGGTGGTTACGTTATAACCTCCAATGCATTGGGTATGGAAGTCGACCGTATGGCTATTCCATTATGTATGTATGGAAATTGGCCGTATGGCTATTCTATTAAGTGATATGTGTGGAAGTCAACCATATGGTTACTCCACTTAAGTATGTTTATGTCCCAATTTACCTTTATATATGTTATGAGTTCTTTATATGGGTTTTATGGTAATCCTTTGGTTACAAAAAGGTAAGTAATGATACTTTATTCAGTGAAGAGTTTTTATTACTTCGTAAAGGTGAAAAGTATTACTTTGATAAAGTATACATGTTTTACTTGTTGTTTTGAAAAACTAACAGTTTTCATTATTTTTGTATCCCTTACTGAGCTTTTTATGCTCACCCCAAGTTTTTTTGAAATGTTTTTCACAGGACTTAATGTGGAATAAGGTCAAGGATGGGATCAAGGGAATGTCATTCTATATAAAACATGGGACTAGACACGTTTCTTTTTAAGAGTTTTTTTATTATGGAAACTTAGTAGAAGTGTCTACTTTGTAATCTTTTAAGATGTAATAGTTATGTTCTAATTCTCTAAAACTCTAAACCTGAAAAGATCCTCGACATGAATTATTCATTTAATTCAATATTAAGTAAGGTTTAAGGTCGGGGCCTTATAGTTGGTATCAGAGGTTGGTTTAGACAACATTAGGAGTTAGAAAAGTGTTAAATTATAATATGAATGAAACGATATAGCATTTACGGATTACCATGTTGCTTCGCCTAAGATATTTCTGTGTTCAGAATGGTTTTCCACAGAGGAAACAAAGCAGCTATGTTGGGACGAAATCAGGAGGAAGATAACCTTCCAAATCAGCAACCTGAGATGGTCGGAATCGGAACTGAACAGTTTGTTGCAGTGATGGCACAATTGACTCAGGCTATAAATGGTGGTGGTATCCATGCACGAGATCAGCCAGATCAACCGCAGAGGAACATGTCAGTGGTAGAACATTTCATGAGGCAACATCCCCCATCATTCAGAGGATCATCTGACCCTGTGCAAGCTGAAGGGTGGATTAAATCACTGGAGAAGATTTTTGATGTCATGGGGTGTTCATAACATCAAAAGGTTAGTCTTGTAGTTTACCGTTTTGAAGGTGAAGCTGATCAGTGGTGGTCGATGGTGAAAAATATAAGGGATAGTGATGAGATTGAAGATCTTCATTGGGACGAATTCAAAGGTATGTTTCTTGAGAAATATTTTCCTAAGGTGGTTCGTCTTAGGATGGAAAAACAGTTCCTAGAATTGAGGCAGGAGGATGATTCAGTGGCTACTTATGAAGAAAAGTTCACTCGATTGTTAAGGTATGCTCCAAACTTCATACGAGATCTTGATAGTAAAATAAACCGTTTTTACTCAGGGTTAAAGCCAAAGTATCGAAGGGCTTTAGCTTCTCGTGAGTTCAAAAGTTATGAAAAACTTGTTCGATGTGCGGAGAAGGTAGAAATGGAGTTTTCCGATGATCAGGTGTTCTATGACAAACAACAGAATAAGAGATCTAGTTGGCAGGAAAAGGGGAAGAATTCATCAAAGAAGCAAGGAGGTAAGAAAACCAAATATCCATCCTGTGAGAAGTGTGGTAAAATGCATCCTGGAGAATGTTTATCCAAGTCTGGTAAGTGCTTTTGGTGTGGTAAGTCTGGTCATATTGCTCGTAACTGTAAGGAAGATGATCAAGTAGGAAATGAAAAGCCAACGGTAAGATGTTTTAAGTGTAATGAAATGGGTCATTATGCAAACGAGTGTCCAACGAAGAACTCAACTGGGGGAATGCAGCTAGACTACAAGCAGAAAGGGGTGGTAAAATCCTTTGCAACAACTTCAGCAGATGTTGGGCTATCGAATGAAGTGGTATCAGCTCCAGGGAGCTCAGTATTTTTCAAAGATTGACTTGAGGTCGGGGTACCATCAGTTGAAAGTAAAAGAAGCAGACGTTCCGAAGACTATGTTCCGTACTAGATATGGCCATTATGAATTTGTAGTTATGCCTTTTGGGTTAACCAATGCACCTGCTGTATTCATGGACCTTATGAATAAAATTTTCCATGAGTTCTTGGATAAGTTTGTGTTTGTGTTTTGAGGTTTGGGAAGAGGTTATGTGTGCCTTGTGATTCACATTTGAAGAATGAGTTGTTATGTGAGGCTCATAGTTCCCCATTTTCAGTTCATCCGGGCAGTACTAAGATGTATAGAGATCTGCGGGAGTATTACTGGTGGGATGGAATGAAAAGAGACATTGCTGATTTTACTGTGAAGTGTTTGACATGTCAACAGGTTAAAGCAGAGCGGCAGTTACCGAAAGGGATTCTTCAGCCTTTACCAGTGCCAGAGTGGAAATGGGAAAACATATCCATGGACTTTTTTGTGGGATTACCGAGGACATCTCGAGGTAATAATGTAATCTGGGATATTGTTGATCGTTTGACCAAATCTGCTCATTTCTTTTCTATACGAGATATTTTCTTTCTTGATCAACTTTCCCGTCTGTATCTTAAAGAGATAGTCAGGTTAAATGGAGTTCCTCTCTCCATTGTATCGAATCGTGATCCCAGGTTTACTTTTAAATTTTGGAAAGGCCTTCAGAAGTCGTTGGGTACTGAATTAAATTTTAGTACAGCTTTTCATCCTCAATCAGATGGGCAGTCAGAACGAACAATTCAGACATTGGAGGATATGCTACGAGCATGTTTGATGGATTATCAGGGAATTTGGGACCAACATCTTTCTTTGGTTGAATTTTCTTATAATAACAGCTTTCATTCCAGTATACAGATGGCACTATTTTAGGCATTATATGGGTAGCGATGTCGAACTCCAGCATTTTGGAATGAAGTGGGTGAAAGGAAGCTGATGGGACCATAATTGGTAGAAGAGATGGCAGAAAAAGTTCAGTTGATTCAGAAAACACATGAGAATAGCTCAGAGCAGGCAGAAGAGTTATGCGGATAACCGGAGGAAGGATCTATCTTTTGAGGTAGGTGATCATGCTTTTCTCAAGGTTTCTCCTTGGAAAAGTGTGATGAGATTTGGTAAGAAAGGAAAGTTGAGTCCATGGTTGGTTGGACCATAAAAAATTCTGGAATGAGTTGGATCAGTTGCATACCGAGTGGCTTTACCTCCGAGTTTATCTCAGGTACACAATGTTTTTCACGTTTCGATGTTGAGAAAGTATATGCCAGATCCATCTCATTTTTTGAGTCCATAGGTAGTTTAGCTGGAAGAGAACCTATCTTATGAGGAACAACCGGTCCAGATTCTTGACCACAGGGAGCAAGTGTTACGGAATAAGGTGATTCATCAGGTAAAGGTTTTGTGGAAAAACCATGTGATTGAAGAGGCAACGTGGGAATCTGAAAATGCTATGAGGGATAAATACCCCCACTTATTTTGATAAGTGAATAAAATTGCGAGGACGCAATTCCCAAAAGGGGGGAAGGATGTAACATCCCAGGTAAATAAAGAATAAATAATTTTCATATTTATTAATATTTACGAATTAAATATTAATTTTATTTTGAAGGGGTTTCTATGTTCGATAGCATACCCGATACGCAACGATGAGTTTTTTTGAAACTTACGTAGCACACTAGTAATAAAATAATATTATTTTAAATGTTAGTTAACAAGTAGCCGTTGTACTGGCGGGAATGGATAGAAATAACTAATATATGATTAGATATGTTTTTAAATGTTTATACATTTACCCAATAAAAGATAAAGGCTTCAAAATACGGAAAGAGTTCAATTTTAGGGCATATATACTCTAATTTTCACTAAAGGTTCACTTATCACCTTTTAATGGTGAACTGTCATTAAATATAGTTTTGATCACTCTTATACTTTATTTTGGACCAAATATAACTCTTCTTTAGAATCGGGACATCAAAATTTACTTTGTGTAAATTTTTTATACCTTTCTGATAAAGTTTTTTTTAATGAATAGTGTAAAATGTTGTATTTTAATTCAAAACCTCTTTTTAATCTAATTTATTTATATGATTAGATTATCTTTTTAATTGGTTTTAAAGTGAAATTAGAAAATATTGTTACCATTAAATCCAATAGTGGTTGTTGGAATCAATTTCTCTTTGAAATTAGACTTAAACTGGTGTCAATCTTTTGATACTTATTGTTTTGTAAAAACACGCTATTTGCTCTGGTAGTGGGAATTAATTATTAAATTAATTAATGCGACTTATATGATTTGAATTTTGTAAAATAGACTTCATTTTTGAATTCGGAATATCAAATATAGCTTAGGGTGAAGTTTTGGTAATTTTCTGAAAAACTTCAATTTTCGATGAATAGTGAAACCACTAAGTGGTAATCAAGCAAACTGATTTTTCAGTTAAATGAAATTTTACCAATAATGTGTATTGAATTTTGAAAATCCGACATACATGGTTGTCATTAAGAATTAAAATGTCGTTCAATGGGATTAAAATATTTTTTTTGGTGAATAGTAACTTATTATGTTTTTAATCGCGATTAGTGGTAATTAGTGTAGTTTAAGGTATAAATAATGCTTTAATAATATGAAATGACCTAGACACATGTCCCACACTTATTGGTTGTGTAATGGCCGACCAAGACAAGCCATGGGTCAACTTGGGGACCCTATGGATCCACTTTGGTTGGGGAATGACATAAATAACTTTTTATTTAATGTAAAAGTAAAACTGACACAAACATAATATGTTTTACGAAAACAATTTTTACATGGGGTTATAAAGATCAGATTTTTAATTACAAATAATCATTAGAAATCTTAAAGGATTTCCTACATCATAGTATTTTTTTTATAATTTTTAGACATTAAATAAATTAAATTATTTATGACATAATAATGATGCAGCGATGACATCATTATTTGACGATTTAAATAAAATGGAAAGATAATGAAAAATCTAAAACCGACACATGTCCAAAACCAATTGGATGAGTGGATTTAGAACCATTATCACCTTATACAAGAATTATATCAATGTGGGACCTTTTAAAACCGAAACACATTTTCAAATAAAGTAATATTTCTTTACTATCCAAAAGTGCCCCTCCTCTCCTCTTATAAAAGGCCCCCACCTCTACCTCATTTCACACACTCCTCAAGCCTTTGACTCGGCCAACCCCTGACCAATTACTCTCTCCACATCCCTCTCCTCATCCTAGAGGATTCCCTTTGGGCATAATCCTTTCAAAGGAAGCCTTTATGCTCAAATCAAAAGGGAGTTACACTTTTAAAGGTAATTCATTCTCTCTTGTTCATTTGTTTTATTTTGCTTCTCCAACCCTCTAAACTCTTTTTATTTACTTCTTTGGTAACAAAACCAGTATCTTCAATATACTAGGATGTTTTTATAATATTTATTTGAGCTACACTCTCACACAACTACATCAAATGGTTAAAGAACATACAGTTTCCGTGGATGGCGAAATTCTGCCTCCCGAAACGATGATTGTTCAATACTCATTTAACACCTTCAAGGGTGGCCATTATGATGTCACTATTTTTATATATGATATATAATATGTTTATGTTTTCTTTAATATTCTGTATTTTTCATTTTCGGCATACCTTTATGGTTTCCATTATGGGTAAACACGATATCTTCATTTAAGGAAGTGCGGACTACCTCCCCCTAAAAGTGATGTGATTCGTTAATGCCATATGTGGGATGTGTAAAGGATGGATTTAATGTTACTATATATGATGTTATACTAGAATTATTATATACCTCTATATCATTATTATTTCTTTCCATTAAATTATGAGATAGAAATGAAAGTAGCGTTCATGCGTACGTACGGCTTACCGTCTCCATGAACGGTGCATTTCATTTCTTATCCCCAAATGTAATGTACTATTAAAATTACAGGTATATAATGTATATATATAATTAATGATATATCTAAATGATGAATATAATTCTGTAATTAAAATATACATACCTCTCATTTAGTTTTAATTCCACTAATATGACAAATAAATGAAAGTAGCGTTCATGCGTACGTACGGCTTACCGTCTCCATGAACGGTGCATTTCATTTCTTACCTCTAAATGATTATGTAATATTATAAATACATGTATATTCTGGATATATATGATATATATGGAATTTCATTCTGGATATAAAGAAATTTTGACCACATGAACAACATGTAATTGTAAGAAGTCAACTTTCGACTTAAGAACCAAATATTGACAAAACAAACATTATTAACTTAAATGGTTACATAATGTTTATAACATGGAAATAAGTGATATAAAAGGAATAATGAACTTTAAAAAGGTTCTTAATCAAGTATAAATTAACTCATGTTTATTATTCAGGACGTTAAAGAACGATCGAGTCAAGTCGGACCCAAGGTAAGGGAATTTCTTAACCCAATTTCCATTCTTTGGGTTAATCTCCTACTTTCAAATTATGTCATGATATTATTATGTCCTATCTTGTATTTGTACTTTCGTTATGTGTACTTATAGTGAATACACATAGTAGATCTATTTTATTTTAAAAATGATCTTTGTAAGGGACTTCGTCCCAATCTCCTTTCATTGAGGCATATTTCGTTTTATACACAACTTTCTTTTATACGGTGTATAAACTCCTTTGACTTTTACATTTATACAAAAGGAATATTTTTCTACGAAGAGTTTTACTAAACGAAAAAAAGGAATGTTTTTTTAACGTACGCGGTGACAACGACCTTTTCCGCCACCGCGAGTATTATTTGGTCTTTGGCTTCCTCAACAATCCGTAATGTTTTTAAAATAAAATAAATACCATATACTCTTTTATGTATTTTGGTATTGAAAATGGTTTTGATAAATGATTCTATTATGTCAATATATTTATGATATATTGTGATTGAAATGTGGAAATGTTATCATTCCTTTATATTGGTTTTATGTTTTATGATTTTATATTGGTACTTGGACATTTTAATGGGTGGTTACGTTATAAACCATATGACGGGTGGTGCCGTGAATACCAGGACGGGTGGTTACGTTATAACCTCCAATGAATTGGGTATGGAAGTCGGCCGTATGGCTATTACATTAAGTATGTATGGAAATTGGCCGTATGGCTATTCCATTAAGTGATATGTGTGGAAGTCAACCGTATGGTTACTCCACTTAAGTATGTTTATGTCCCAAGTTACCTTTATATATGTTATGGATTCTTTATATGGGTTTTATGGTAATCCTTTGGTTGCAAAAAGGTAAGTAATGACACTTTATTCAATGAAGAGTTTTTATTACTTCGTAAAGGTGAAAAGTATTACTTTGATAAAGTATACATGGTTTACTTGTTGTTTTAAAAAACTAACAGTTTTCATTCTTTTTGTATCCCTTACTGAGCTTTTTATGCTCACCCCAAGTTTTTTTGAAATGTTTTTCACAGGACTTATTGTGGAATAAGGTCAAGGATGGGATCAAGGGAATGTCATGCTATATAAAACATGGGACTAGACACGTTTCTTTTTAAGAGTTTTTTTTATTATGGAAACTTAGTAGAAGTGTCTACTTTGTAATCTTTTAAGATGTAATAGTTATGTTCTAATTCTCTAAAACTCTAAACCTAAAAATATCCTCGACGTGAATTATTCATTTAATTCAATATTAAGTAAGGTTTAAGGCCGGGGCCTTATAGTAAATGTAGTTCAGTAATACAGGACTGGAACGAGGATTGAACTCAATTTAGTAATGGACTTTGTCCTCTACGATTGTCTTGGCTACGACCCTTGCCAATAAGGAAATTATTTCCTATTCTTATGTGTTTTCCACAACGTCATTTTTTATACCAATTCTATGGAATCATGGTTAATGATCCTTTATAATTTATGACTTATATACTTCCAAGTTTTATTTTATGAATCATGATTTAGATATTGAAAATATATGTTCATGTTTGTACATTCTAATGTTTATGTGTTGTTTTATATTCACCATGTTTACCCTTAATGAGAATTTGAGCTCACTATTTTTATGTTTTCTTTTCCCGTGGATATAATGAATGGTTTGAGGTTGGAAAACTAATGGGGAATAACTTTATGACAGATGTTGAAGATCATTAACCATTCCAGAAAAATGTGTTCTATGTTTCTGAAGATACAAAAATAATATGGTATTTGGGCTTCTATTTGTGTTATGTATTATGCATTCCGAAAATTAAATGTCATTTCCATGTAAATAATAATTGGAAAATTAGAATTGGTTTCTCTGTTACCATAGGATAGATAGATACATAGAAAGAAAACTATTATACTTTGATAATTTTATTATCAAATCCTTGAGAATTAGATAATCCGGGGGTTGTTGGGAATTTTGATGATCATTTCATTTATTAGAGCTTAACCATGATGGTATTTTTCACTCATATGCTGATTATGAAAAATGATATAGTAATTTAAATACTTTAATTTAGTTTGTGAACATACTAAATGATATATATGATTTCATTATCTATCATGGGATAGGTATGTGACGTTATCATCCAAAAGGTTGAACAACATGTGATTTAATCTTTTACCATGTAAGTATATTCTCATATAATTGAGAATTGATGCATATTTATATGTGATAAAATTATTTGTGTCTCATGGTTAATCAATTTCTAATATAAATGAGTTATATAAAAATGAATTCATGTATATGATTCATCTAGTGATCACATGTATAGAGATATATGAGTTTGAAAAATATCACACCAAATACCTTAAAATATTAAGTAGCAATAAGTTTTTTATTTAGAATTATATTTATTTATATTTATAAATTTATAAGTTCATATTCGATTTTTATAAGTACAGATAAACCTTGGATCATTCTATTTGGTTTACGAAATAGGGATTGAGTTTTCTACTCAATGATCATCTTTAAAAGTATTTTAGGTTTTTATATTTGATGTTATTTATGGATATTTACAATGTGTTTCATATGATTTGAAACACAAGGATGTTAGTGATATATTTCTAAAATAACTAGAATGATATCCAAAATTATTTTTGGATATAGTTTCAAAATTTAATATATATGATAGAATATAATGTTAAATGGAACTTAATATGTGATGTTTTATAGAATTTGGGAGATTATATGAGATACCCCAATAATCCTTTACATATTTTACGTCTATTAGGATATATAGTATTATAAAAAAAGTGTATTCCATGGTGTATTAAATTCAATAAAACTAAGTCATATAATAGGAATTTTTAGGGATATCAAAAGTCATATTTTTTAATAACATTACACTGAATTGTCTTAGTTGTTTTATGTTAATAGAATAAAATTCAATTTTTCCATATGGTCTATATTTACTATGGATGATTCATAAGTTGGAATTAATGGGAATATTAATTTAATATGTGGATGAATTCAGGAATATTCATGTTTTTTACTTATCCATTTTGTAAGACATGGATAAATGAAAAGAGATTGGAGAATTTCCATGCACTATATAAAATTAGGCTAAACCTGTATTGATTGGTATTCAATATATTTTATAGATTATTCCAAATATCCAACATATACTCTCCTTACAATATGATATACTAGTTTATCCTGGGAATGTGAATGGTCTTTCTCATATAATAGGTGATTCAGTATAACCCACAGAAACACTAAATAAAAGGATGTCTTCTGGTTACCTCTTAGTTTTCTCCATAATCCATATTATTTTATTATGATGAGAAAAATTTCATAAGTGAAATGTGTACATAGTGTATTAATTTTTATGTATATTCATGATTTTATGTTTCATGTATAGTAGATCTTGTTTTTGAGGGTTTCTTGTGTTTTAACTATGTTAATTAATGTTTATTTGATCTTCATAAACCCTTAATGGTATAAAATTTATATAATGTAGTTTATAAAAATTAAAATATATCATAAATATAATCATTATATAAATTATATATATCCGAAACAGGGAAAATACTTCCCTATCATAACAGGCATACCATGAGAGGCATCCCGCACTTGATGTTTTCCGATGACACAGTCCTATTCATTAATGGAAGTAGAAGATCAGTGAAGGGGTTGAAGAGGGTTATTAAGGAATATTTCAAGTGGAGTGGATATGTGGTGAATTTCGACAAGTGACTCTTCTTCACAGCAAGGACTGCCTCTCTGAGGAGGGATCAGGACTTAAGAGCCAGGTTGAATAGGAACAAGGTATTTTTTCCCATGGATTACCTTGGAGCACCAGTTATCCCATCTTGCCTCAGGGTAAATCATTTTGATAATCTCATTAGCAAACATACTAGGCGTATTCAAAACTGGAAAAACAGGTTTTTATCCTTTGTATTTCGTATCACCCTGGTTAACTATGTGTTAGTCTCCACGACAATGCATGTTTTGTCTCCCTTGAAGGTTCCGAAAACTGTGATTTTAAACTTGGATAGAATACTGGTTTCCTTTATATGGGATGGGCATATGGACGACCGCCATCATTGGGATTTAGGTAAATAGTTGGCTAGACCCCTTTCTGAATGGGGAATTAATTTAAGGATCTTGTCCTCAACCATTCAAGGACTGCATGCCAAGCTCACTTGAGGTCCTGGAAAGTTGAAATCTATGGTGTAGAACAATGCAGAACCTCCACGGCCTTAATGGGACTAGACAGAGTAGGCACCTCTCAAAGATATGGAACATGGTTCAACTGCCTCTGGAAACTCTGCAACAACATTCTCGATGGATTAACGGAAGGGGGAACATAAACTTCTAGCAGCAGGATTGAGGAGTAGGGAGGCTGTGGTTCCCGGGCTGTCCAGCTCCAGATATTACCTTCAAAGAAGCTTCTTTCCATATGAGGATCCTAAAGGTCATACAATACGACAATCAAATGGAGATGTTTAACTCTATAGTTTCAAATGATGATGATAACCGTTTTTTTCATAGGTACCTCATCGGGTGATTTCTACATCAAAGACTTCGATAATTTGACGAGGGAGGTGGTGAACGTCGATCGGTGGGGGGATATTCTGTGGTGCAAAGTGATACCTTCCAAATTTAAATTTTTGATGTGGAGAGTGCAACACAAGGCTCTACCAATGGATGCTAACCTTCAATGAATTCGAATCCCAACAGTTTACCGGTGCTGGTGTTGCAGGTCTCCGTGCACAGAATCTGTGGGGCATCTTTTTTATTAATGTTAATGGGCAAGGGGGTCTGGAAGATATTTCGGACATTTTTTGTATGGAATGGCTATGATGATAAATCTATTGAAATTATTCATTCCTGGTTTAGGGGAGCTGGAAACCAAGGTGTTGAAAGGAAAGAAAGGGCGCTCATTCTCACTGCTGGGTGTTGGACTATATGGCAGGCCCGAAATAACAAGAACCACAGTAAAGGCTCGGTCTCACAGGTCAGTATTCACGTCAGATTGAAAAACACTATGATGGATCTGCTTAGGCTGTCCCCAGACTGTAAGTCTGCTCCCTCCATGCACTCCATTGCTGCTAGTAGCACTAAAGATCATTGGGCTAGCCTTCCTGGTCATGGGCATTGGGTGAGATGGTAGCCACCGATATAGGTATCGAAACTTAATGTTGATGGTTCGCTGATCAGAGGGGAGATGGGGGGATGGGGCGTCGTGCGTGACCAAACCGGCTCTGTATATGCAGCGTTTTCTGCTTCGTTTGAGGGAGGTTATTCGCTTCAGGCGGAAGCTCGGGCTATGGAAATGGGTTTGCAGATGTGTGTGTGCAGGAATTTGGTGATGTCTTCAGTGGAAACCGATTCCTAGGTGCTGTTCAATGCACTGAAAAATAGAGGCAAGATTCCATGGAGCATTATTTATACAGTCCGGCGATGTCAGGCTGTTATAGGGGCGTGCATAAAGATTTCACATACTTGGAGGGAGGGCAACATGGTGGCGAACATTATGGAAACTACGCCAACATCAAATAGTACTCTTTCTTCCTTCTCATCATTGGGGTCCTTTCCTACTGAAGGTTTGATGTTTTTCGAAAATGATGCTTTGGGGTATCATTACTTTAGTCCCTTGTGACTTCGTTCCATGTATTGGGATTATTGTTTTTAATAAAAATGTTAACCTTCAAGTCATATATCTATGAAAAATAAAATAGTGGGGAATAAAAAAAACCTTTATGATATTAATAAATGTGATATGTATCATGAATATTTTGTAAAAAAAGTGAGTATAAAAATTTTATAATTGTGAAATTACTTTACAAGTTTTCTAATTTGAATTTTCTATTACTTAAGGGTTCATAAATTTGTGGGAGTCTTTAAAATGATATTTTTTATTTTATAGTATTTTTTTGGAGTTGTAGGACATTTTGAGATAGGATCATTTAACCCTCACTTGACTGAGTAAGGGTTATCTATCCTTAATCATTTGAGTGAGGAATATTTTTCCTTACACATTTGAGTAAGGATCAACATGATTGGATAGTGTTTCCAAGATCATTTCTATTTTGATTTAGGTCATTTTATCCTACAGGTTTGAGTATTGGTCTTTTATTTTCACTCATTTGAGAAAGGATCAATTGTCCTTACTCATTTGACTAGGTATGGCTCAGATAAAAATTATTCCTATAAAACGTACTATTTTGAGTATGGGTCATTTTATCCATACTCATTTAATTATGAATCATTTATCCTTACTCATTGGAGAAAGGATTACACAGATGAAGTGTGTTTACCAAATAAATACTATTGTGATTATGGTATATTTTATCCTTGTTTCAGTAAGAGTCATTTACCCTTTCAAATTTCATTTAGGATTGATTGGAATAATGTTGATTTAATTACATTTTAAATACTAAATAAATTATTAAAATTTCATACTTAAAGGGAACTAGAGCTCCCTTGTCCCCAAAACTCAGAACCTAAAATCTTCCACCCCCTCCTCCAAATATTCTTTTTTGATATTCAAATTGGCCTCTTTTAGGGGAATTGGTAACCAAACACCAGACGTTAAACAAAAACCAAGTTACAAGTTTGAAATTCAAAATTTAAAAAACACATGATGGACCTGTGGATCAAGGAGGCCTCAAGCCGAGAGACACATATCATCCGAAATCACATCGCCTGCCAACCTTCGTCATCACTGTCTTCTGTCGCCGTCCAATATCACCATCTTCATTGCTGACCAATCGCACACCAGCTCGCCGGAAGATCCATTATCCGTAGTTCATCATCACAATCGAAAAAACCAGAACATTCCACATTGAAACATCAAACAAAAAAGAATCCAAAATAAACCTTCATTGAGGGCCTCTGTCAACTCATTGGGTACTGGGAAACCTCAGGACACAAAGCCACCATTCTGTTACCTCAACAACATCCTTGTATCAACGTCACCTAAAACACAACACCAGCAGAAACAAGACAATCTAATGAAACCAGTGACACTGCCATCAATGAACCTTGAGGGAAAACATATCCAACCTCAACCACATAAGATCAAAAAGGGACACAAACCCAGCCAAAACATCACTGACCTCCATCAACAACATGCCTCAAACTGCTGGAGCACTATCGTCAGCATCGTGCATCAAACCATTTCTACCATGCATAGTCTGAAAAAAAAGTCTTCACCCAAAGCTGAACCAAAACTGTCGACAAACACACCACATCTAAATTCATAACCGGAACAGAACCACATACATTCATGGAATCACCACCCAAATGAACCCCAATCATCAGAATCCACACTGCCGAGACGCACAGTTGGCGCCGAAAACATTCACTAACACTATCCCAAAACCACCTCAATCACCTTCATACCAAACCGAGATGGAGTCCAGTACAGAGGGATAGGCTGCAAGGGCAGAGGTAGATGAACGGGCCAACCGTAAGAATCACCAAACATTGTTACCAACTTAATCCCAAACCACCAGAGTGCCTTAGGGGAAAACCAAAGTGGGGTTTGACACGAAGGCTCCAATGATAAGAGCGTGGAAGCAACAATCAGAGAGCAGAAATCGATAGTGGGAATTCGAGAGGCATAGAAAAAAACGGAAAATGAAACCCAAAGCTAAGGGAAAATAGAAACCTAAAACAGAAATGAGCCCTTCGAGAGTAGAAATCAAAATGGAGAAACTGCCACCATGAGGTCCAGTGAAAGGGTCATCAGAGGGAAGAATAGGGAAGCCATGGAAAGTGATAAATAGGGAGAGAGATGAGAGGAAACCAGAAACTCCCAGTGGAGAAGGATCTGCCGCGCCGAGAGAAGGGGATACCCTAGAGCTCGGGGGAGGGATCTCTGCCTGGGGAGATAGGCGCCATCAATTCAGGGAGCTCGATTATCCCAATTTCTACCCCCTAACTGGGTTTTCCTGTTCTTCTCCATGGGAGATATCCTTTGTTTCTTATTTTATTTTTTTTCATTTGAATCATGATGGAGTTACCTGCAAGGATAACTATTCAACCGTGAATATTTTTATATTCTTTCTATTTTATAAACCCTCGCTAAAGAACACTAATTTCATGGGTTTTTTTATATTTTACAGATTATTTTGATTAAATCTAAATTTGATGAAGATTCTTAATTAGTGGAGTCATTCAAACTCTATGTAGTTAGTGCCATGATTTTTTCAGTGATATATGGGTTATGTGATGTATGGTAAATGGGAATATTTGTGGTGGTATAGGGGAGAGTAGTTTGTAATTTCATATTATTTTTATTATTAAAATGAGATATTGAACGGTGTAATTATATATGAAATAGTGTGGCTAAGAATGTTAAGGAATTTCATGTTTGATATGTGATTTTATGAATGGTTTAAAATTAGTATGTCGGATATCTAAATTGTTTTGAGTTTGTAAGGGTCGATATGGTTTTAAAAAACCATTTTATGTGGGGCCCATGTTTCTATTGGTGATGTTGATCATCAAAAGTGATGTGATGTGGTTATCTATCATAAATCAAGTGGAATTTTCCATTACCATAGTTGGGAGTAATGGTTTGTACAATAAAACTATGGTTCATTGGTGATCAATTAGAAGATTCAAGTAATTCCATTCATTGTTGATAGATGATAGGTCCTTTAGGAATTTATTCATATATTATATTACCCATGAATTAGTCATGACCACTTTTTTGGGGTGGAGGACTCTGAACAATAAAAAGAGAATGGAAATTTTTAACATCATTATTGAGGAGGTACACACTATAAAGTGCCATTTTAGAATGTAGTGGAGAACACCAGAAGGGGTTTGAGGCTCAGAGTTTATGTTAGGGTTGATTTGTAGGTTTATTAGATGTATTAGTGTCATTATTCCTTGGGTGATAACAATTATTCAATTATAGTATTCTTTTTTTCTTGAGAGACCATAGCACCATAAAAATAGTTTTATTTATTAATTTGATTAAAACATATATTATATTTTTTAAAAAAATTTAACACTATGAAATTAATTTTAATTTTTAATTCACCAAATAAAAATTATCTTAGATTTATTTTTTTTTTGAAAATTTGATTTTTAGTTGAATAGTGAAAAATATAGATTTTACAAAAAACATTGTCAGGTTAGGAAATTTTAATGATATAATAACTACATGAAAGATAATGATTTTTTAAAGAGAAAATATATATTTATGAATAAATATAATTCAAATGAAAATATAATGTTGAAAATAAAAACAAATTCTTAACATTTTAAAAATCAGATTAATTTTTTTGTCTAAATAAATAATATTGTTATTCTTTTCTCATAATCAAGTATTTACAAAGTATCTTTTAATTTTATATTTTCTTTAAAGAAAAATAAATATAATTTTATTTAACATAATTCTATTAGGATCTTTTGGGTCAACAGTATAATTTTTTTCTTTTAATCCATTTTTATGTTTAATAAAATGTTTTCCTAAAGATGGTTTTATTTCATTTTGAAGATTATATTTAAATATTTTTATATAATCTTATAAAAATTTAGTATTTTTAAGTGGATTAAATTTTTTATAATTATAATTAATATAATGTAATTAGGGAAACATATTTTTTTGTTCATAATGAATATTAAACACAGTTGGAATTTGTTACAAACGGTAGGGTTAAAACTGGTTTACTTGGGGGTTAAACTAAGAGATATGGGTAGAAAGAACACATAAATATATATATATATAACCCTAATTTTATAGGTATATTTCAACCCTAAACTAATAATATATATTAGTTTACAATTTTTATCATCTATAATGAGAAAACTATAGTATATTATTAAAATAATTTTATGTAACTCCCAGTGCGTCCATTCCCCAATTTATAAAAGGGAACAACTTCCCTTCTCTTATACACACCACATGAGACAATTATATCAAACAATACCTCTTAAAATAACATAAAAACTTACTACCTATTGAATATTGATTCTGGTATCATCAATGGACTATCTTAACACAATTAAGGTGTATTCCAATGGAGGCTTTCTAAAGAATAGGTATAAATTTTATCTAAATGTTTTAGTATCATCTATTATTCTACCTCTCAAAATTATTAAATATCCATGATCAAATGATAATGCATTTATCTTAAATATATGTAAATTTTATTACATTGTAGTTATAACTAATATTCCTCTATGTTCCATCCTATGGAAAATGAAAGCATTGCGCATGCGTACTAATGGGTTAGAGTCTCCAAAAAGTGGTGTAATACAATTTTCATAGTAATTTTACATGGATGGTGGTAAAATGGAAAAAAATGAATATATTTAATATATATGGAATATTTATTATTCTAAAAAACTAATATATTATTTAAATTGTTTCACATTCAATAATTAAAAGATGATAATGTCACTCATGTGTATGTGTAGGCCACCACCTCCATGATATGATGTGATTCACCTCTAATGTCTACAGTTAAAGGAATATTACAAATATGTATAAAATGAATATATAATATATTTAGATAATGATAAAAATTGAATACATGTTGTAACCATGATAAATATTCAAGGAAAAAAACTATCAAATTTTATCTTAGATGAAAAATGGTACCGTAAACACTCATAATAAATGGATTTAATAAATAATTATTAATAAATGGGTATTGAAATCTAATAAGTGGATTATATATCATATTATAAGTTTTTCTATGGGTTTTTATTGAATTATAAAAAAATTAAATTTATTATATAGGATAAAAAAGAACATATAATGAATTTCAGACCTAAGATACAGGTAATTTATTTCACAGTCTCTTCAATATTTGGGATTGTTTATGTTTATGTTTCGTTTGGTGGAAATATATGATATTTATATCTTAATTCACATAAATTTTATAATAATATGGATATTTTTTGTCTTTCAAGTATTATTTCCATTTTTCTATATTTGGAAGTAAAAAATGTAAGATCTCATGTTTGTATAGGTCATTTAAATTAAAACGATGTTTGATTTATTAATTTATCATTATGGATAGGTAAGTATTTGATCGAGAAGAAAAATGATATTATGATTGAATTCATGCTGGAAAGTGTTTTTAGACTATTAATAATTTTTGGGAGTAGATATGGTTATCATGGGAGCATTGGAGGCTTCAAGTCTTGTATTAGGATGTTTCAGTCCATTTTACCAAAGTTCATAGTTTTTCATGCACAGTTGAATAAATATCACTAAACACCTTGATGCTTAGAGTTTTTTCATTTTATTTCAAACTGATCATGGTTCTTCATCATGGTAACCACATGGCTTGGGATAAACAACATATTTTTATATGAAAAACCATGTAATATTGGGGTAATCTGGAAGCTAGCCCTCGGTTGACACACAGTCTATGTAACCATGCACTATAACAATGTTTTATATCAGACCATGAGTAGTGGTGGGAATACAGTTAGTGAATAGTTTGGTGAAAAATGTGACCAAAAAATTTGGTTAACAAAAATATTATAAAAATAAAATTTTATAATTTCCCCTATGAGGTTTTATCTCTCCCAATCCCTTTATCTTTACCTCATGCCCATGAAACATAGGAAGTATATTCTTCCCTTCCTACCCTATTTAATCCTAAAAAAGAAGGAGTTTTTATGGGCTTCTTATAGTGATTGAGGCACGTTTTCTACTCCTCATCATTCATTTTATCCAGTCCTTTGGTTTTTTATTTTCAAATATATGAATATTGGGTTTTGTTTACAATCCCAATGAATCATGGTGGAATCATCCATGAAAAATAGTTCTTTTCGTAAACATCCATAGAGGATATCCTTAGATGAATTTCACACACCATTAATAATCATTTAATTAAGTTATGTGACCATGATATATATATTATTTCTTTTTATTTCAATTTTGTTTTGAATTAAACATGTAAATAGTGTCCCCTCTTAATTATTTGGTCCAAAATTCATTCAAGTGTATGTCATGAGAGTTTGGTAAGAGGTCTTCTATCATTATAGTCTGATAAGGGCTTCTAGTAGGTTTTATTATCTTCTTTTTAGTCTTCATTGTTTTTATACTAATTATAATTGGTCTTTAGAATTTATTATTTGAGTTTGTGTAGCTTGAGATAAGTACATAGTTGGCAATGTGAGTTTTCGAAGTACTTGGTAAGTTTCAAACCATTTGTGTTCATGTGAGAAAGCATCTAATGAGGTAATAGGTCTATGAAATTTTACCCATTATCTCCCTTTATATATTATATTCGTGATTTATAATATATTGTATGTTTACCCCATTGTTTAAGAAAATAATTTAGGGCTTAATCAGATTCATCACACCTTCCTCAAACCCCATTGGTCCAATTAGTGAATTATGAAACCAATTCTATGACCACCCATGTGGTGTTTCAACCTTCATCAAAATGGGAAATTATGGTTTCAAATGATTGGATAGGTGCATTTTAGTTTAACCCAGTTAGTATTTTTGTTCAGTTTGATACCATGGTAAAATAACTACATGGTATAAATTATAAATAACTCTATTATTATTGGGTATATGGGTGAAATGAAATGATTTTATATTTTATGATTTTGTGAAATTCCTATATTGTTTTTTGAAATTGTTTTAATTGTTTGTTGTGGATATTGATTCGGTTTTGGTTTTCAATGAGTGAAAACTATGTTTTATGGGTGGGTAATTATTTAAAATGATATGTCAACCTAGATGTGATTTTAAGTGGAATGGTTATTTTTTTAAATGGGTTTGAATAATTTTTTATGGATGTATTATGTAAATAATATATGAAGCGTTTGAATTCAATAATTTTGGTTAAAGGTGTCAAATATAATTGGTCATTAGGAATAATAAATGTTGAAAAAGTGCACCACTTTTTTTATTTAAAGGTTATGTATATTGACCCATGGATAGACATCCATGATATGATGGTTTGGTTATTTGGATATAGTGTTCCTTCTATGATGACATATTGGGTTTTACATGGTGTTCCATACTAGATGAGATATTAGGTTATACATTTCTTCCCTTCCAAGATGAGATATTGGGTTACACTTAGTGTTCCTTCCTAAATAAGATTATGATTTTTATATGGTGTTACTTATAGATATTTCACTCATTGAAATGAAAATGTAATCTAATATCATTCTGATTTAGGATTTTCTGAATATAGTTATTAACCCAAATCTCAAAGGTTGGCATATTTATTTGATGTTCTAAATTGAGGAATGAATTAATTCCCATGTTTATTATATTATTTCATAGATTATTGTTTTTATTGGTTATTTATTTAGACACCATTGGTTTTGTCCTTCTATGTTGTACTCACACCCTACTTGGTCCACCATGACACTCGGGGAACCCATGAAGGTGCTATTTATTTTCAAGTATAGTTTCAGAACTAGGACATAGATCTTGTTTATTGTTTGGAATGATACGATAGAGCGTGGGATATTTGGACTGAGACTCAACTTGAGACTATGTTATGATTTTCTCTTAGTTTTAATATTTTTAATTTTTTCTATGACTTCTTGAAATATTGTATATATATATATATATCCTTTTTTATCCCATGTTTCCCCTATATTATTATTGGAACTTTTTATATGATGTTTCACTTTCCAATTATAATAGTTTTTCATCTATTTCTTATTATTTCTACTTGTTCTATTCATTGGTAAAGATGAAGTAGTCTGTATATGTTCCTCATTAGACACTATCTGATAGTCATCATCCTCTAGAAAATGGGGAGGTTCTCATGAGGTATTATGTTAGACAAACTTGGGGAACCACTTAGTGTCTTATTAGATCCGGTGTTCAAAATTGGTATCAGATATTTTTGTTATTTTTTTATTATTTTTTCATGGTGGACATAAGACTATGATATTTTTGGATATTGGTAATGAGGCTATGCATATGTACATTTTTCCCATTCAAGGGGGGAACCAAGTTTCCATTGATGTGAAATTGATGTTTTTACATTTTTACCGTTGATGGATTTCACAGTTCACATTTTGCACTATGATTTGATTTTATTTGAGTTATGATTTTTTAATCTCTTGATTTGTTATGCAAAGAGGGGATTTTTTTTCATTCATTTTTTCAAAGAACATTGGAATGATATGTCATCAATATATTATATGTGGTTGATAACTCGCTAAGATTCATCATGTTTTTAGTGTATTTTCAGAATATCGATTATTTCTTCTAATCATTCATATCTACCAATGGTTATAATTTATTATAGGGGTTGCTATTTAATGTCTTTGAATCCACTTATATGGTTTATATAAAAGTAAATGGTGGAACTCTACTTGAACAACTCCTTATGTGAACTCTAGGTAATAGGTAGGTATAGATGTCTTATAGGGTGATAGTTATGGTCAAATAAAGTGTTAGTAATCAAATATTATGGTTTTTACAATTATAATTTGTGTATAACTTTATATATATCTAAAACCATTAAATTTGAAATTTAATATTTCTAAAAAATTTGAAATATTAATTAATGAAAGGTTTTGAAATGTATATCCCTGGGATATAAATGGTAATGTTTAATTAAATGGAAATGAGAAATTAATAATCCTTTTAGGAAAATAGAGATGATTTTCCCTTGTGTTATTATCTTACCTTATGTATAAGTGGTTTTAAATTTTAGAGGGTCCTAGTTTTGAGACCCTTGGTCATGGTTTGTGAGCCCATATTGGGTTATTATGTTCTAGATAGTGGAGTGTTACTCTTTACACCTACAGTTTGACTATGAAATTGTATTTCTGAGAATTCATCATATTATATTAATGAAGGACAAACATATAATTTGTAACCACGAGTTTTTTGCATTATCCCATTCAATGTATTTAACAGTTTGTGGTGTAATTAGTAGATAGTTTCTAGTTATAAATATGGGACTAAGAAGAAGTTGTTACCTAGGCACATTAGATTCCCAATTTGGAATGGGGGTAGGAGCTCCACCCATGAGTGGTGACTTATGTGATGTTTGATGTGTATGGGTCTATGGGATGTCATAGGAACCTTCCTCAATGTGACTTTTGTTTATAGAGTTAGTTCCTTGTGAACTTTGAGGGTGACTTGTCAGAGGGGTCAGTCATGTTTTAAGAACATTTGGGTGTGAGAGACGCATGTAGAAGATTTTGTAATTTTTATAATCTTTTACAATGGCTTCTTCATAGTGTGGGTTTTGGACTGGGGTGTCATGTAGGAGAGCATGAAGTTTTCAGAATGTGTCTTAGGTTGTGTTCATGAGTCGATGGGTTGTGGTAATTGAGTGTTACCATGAGTGACATTATCCTAGTGTTGTGGGTGAATTTTAATCATAATCATTGGTGGATTTTTTGGAGGTGGAATCAACGCATAGTGGGTTACATATAATTTATGTAAATAATATTTCATTATTTGTTTCCTTTGAAATGGAAGAACCATGAGTTCTAGTGCTTTGATTTAGGAACATATTTTCAGGGAATGATTGTTCTGGTACATCACCCTAATAGTCTAATATAATTAAATTTAGGAATTTATGTATAATTGAGTTGGACAATAAATGGGTGGATAGAGTGTGGATAGATGCTTCTGAACAAGGAATGACACCTGGAATGATGGGTGGTCATGTGGTAGGAACTAACTTTTTTTAAAGGTTAGGTTATTGGATGGAAACATAGAAGAAACCATAAGAAATATATGGAAGATGGTCTTAGAGTCCTTGTTAGCTACATGAGGGGGAGTTTCATCCTTATTCAAGTGACATATGAATATTGGTATTTTGAGTTGTTTTTACTTAGTGGTATTTGGAAAGTGTGTGACATTAGGGTATATAGTGATGTTGGGATAGTTTTTATTTGTGATATATGTGTGATACCATCTATAATACATGAACATGTGGCTCAGGAAAAAATTTACAGTCTTTTTTTGTGAGATCAAGGTGATGTAAACTGGGTATGTGTGAGAGTGTTTGATATTGGATCAATATGATGGATCATTTATTTATTCATTTAGAATTTTCTAGGTCATGGAAGTCAAAATTTTATAAAACACATACGGATATGGAGTCCTGGATCCTTTAAAAGTGTTGATATTTCCCTATAGTGATAGGTGACATCAGGAATGGATTGGTTGTGGTTGTCTTCGTCGATAAAATGTCAGTTTATTCCCTGTCCGGATAAAATCATACCTAAAATTATGATGTCATCTTGTGTACGTAGAGAGGGAATCAACTATATTATAACATATTTAAATTCATTTCTTGTTTGTTGAAGGGAATCCTTGGATGTTGCAGTCATAGATTAGTGTATGTGAAGATATTTGGTGGGAAGGGAACCATTAGTCATTTGTGAGTAATTTTCATGAAATAGAATATATATTGGAAGATGAAGCGTGTTCTATTAACAAAAAATGGGAATGGGAAATAGTTAAATTTTTATTTTTTTCACTGAGGTGAGATAAATATGTCAATGCCCACTTGTCATACTTGATTGAGATTGGAACATTTCCAGGACAGTTAGAGTCACTTGAGTGCAGTGGTGGGAATGACACTCAAATGGTGAGGAGTGTCGTGTTGGCCATGAGGGTACAAACCTCATGATATAAGTTTATTAGATTCATAAATCTAGTTTTGGGTTTATCTAGGTGGAACTGGAATGTCACTGAGGAACTTGTTATGTGGGTACATGAAATAAAAAATTAATTATAAATATAAATTTTATGTGGTGGATGATCTGGAGGAGTGTTGGATCTAGTCTCAATATTGATCTGAATGTAATTTGAGGTGTTTGTGTTGGAGATCATTTAGTGGGTGCGGTAGAGAAAAGTGATAGTTTTGGGATTATTGAGGTTTAGACTTTTGAATCTCACCAGGATTTAGTTATGGACTATAGTTGGAATATTTAGGTGGTTTTTGAATGCTACTGGGTATCAATACATCATGAATAGATGAGGTGGTGATGTGTCAAATGATTAAGTTGAGAAATTTTAGGACATGTTTTATAAGGATATTTTAATTTAGGATAGTATATAATATAAATTTTTTGAGTTTAAAACCAAATCTACCATGATATATAGAATGTTATGAGTGAAATTTTTTAATGAAAATTGGTGTTGTGGATAATTCATCTTATTCTCATTCTGTGCACAGATAGTTGGTATAAATCTGTTTTAGTTAGTATTTTGAGGATTATGGTGAGTTGACAAAAATATTGGAATTATAATGGTTTTTTTGGTGTAATAGTTTATGAACAAAATAATTTTTCTTTTCGGAGCATGAGTTTGTGGTTCAACTTTCCTTTTTATGGTAAATATTCTAAACATCATAATTTGGGTGGGGACGCGATAACAGTAGAAACAATCCAAATGAAAACACAATTAGTGTTTAGGTTGATTTAGATGATATAATATCCATATAGATGTATCAGTTGTCACAAGGGGTGTTTTCCCAAGCTTGAGAGGCTTGATCATCTTGAGTTGAAGGTTGTTCCTTAGTTTTTCTTCATGAACTCATAATGGAGTGAGAAAATTATGCCTTATATGGTTGAACAACACAGGTCGAGGTATTTTGTTAGATGACCATCAATATTGGTCAGGGATGATATATATTATGATGAGTGTATTGTATGTTCATATTCATATATTGGAGGTTTAAATTGAAAAAGAGTGTGAACTTATTTGGTTTAGTGGATGGCTTAGTTTTTTTATCAAGACTCGAAAAAAATAAATGATTTGGAATACCTCAATGTGTTTTTTAGAAAATAAGTATGGAAATATGGGGTATCATAGATGCTTGGGGCTGCTTCGGAGGATTTAGGTTTTGTTTTTGGAAGAATTAGTCTCTTTTACCCAAGTTTAGAGTTTAGTGTGCACAGGTTTCGAGAAACCATGGGACATTTTGATACTTGGGCTGTTTTCTATTAAATTTGAAGCCATATATAAGTACCTGGACCCTAATAGACCAGATTTGGTGCCTTACATTATTAAATTGGTATGTAGGGGTGTAATTTCAGCCCGGGCCAACCATGAAATGATTCGGGCTGCTGACCACTATTCGGGCCGGGCCGGGCCGGCCCGAACAACCCCATGTGGCTGCCCGAGCCTGGCCTCGGGCTGGCCCAAACCATCAGGTCGGGCTGGGCTTTTTTGGGCCGGGTCGGGGTTTTTCGAGTCGGCCCATGGTGGGCTTTTATTATTTTCAAAATAATTATCTCTTTTAATTTTTTTAATTTAAACCATTATTTAACATTTATTTAAAACGTTTCTTTACATTTATTTTTAAAGGCGTTTTTTTAAACGTTTATTTTATTTTTTATTATCATTTTACAGTGGGTGGATATGTTTTTTTTATCTAAATAGATTTTTATATTGTGAATATATATATATACATATATATATATTATTTGAAAATTGTAAAAAAAATGAGGGATTCGCAGCTGCCGTGGGTGAGTTTAAAGACTTATCATTTATTCATTTTTCTAACATTTTTTTAAATCATTTTTTACATTTATTTTTTTAACTTATTTATAATTTTTAAGCATTTGTTAATATTTTTTATTTATACATTTTTATTTAAATCATTATTTAACATCTGTTTAAAATGTTTTCACATTTATTTTTAGACATTTAATTTAAAACATTTTTTTAAACGCATATTTTATACATGTAATTTTTTAAACTTATAACACATTTTATGTAAAAACGTTTTACATTGGGTGGATATATTATTTTTTCCTAAATATATTTATACAAGTCTGTGAATTTATATATATTATATACAAATTAAAAAAAATTAATGAGTTATTGGGGGGTGCGCAGTACTGGGTGGTGGGTTTAAAGTGTTGTTATTTAAATGTTTTTTATCATTTATTTAAAAAAAATTTTACATTTATTTTTTTAACTTATTTATGAAAAGTATTTTTAAGCATTTGTTTAATTTAACACATTTTTTAATTTTTTTTCAAGGTAGGCCTGACCCAGCCCTGTCTAGATTGAAATTACACCCTTAGCGGGTGCGCAACAATGGGTGAGTTAATTTTTTTCTAAATAGATTTATATATGTATATATAGTATATATAATATAAGCAAGTATAATCATATTTTAAAAAAATAAATGAGGTTGGGGGTGTGTGAATATCATTTTTTCAGTAGTTATTTATTTGTTAATATATAATAAGTTATTATATATATATATATATACATAATTTGATAAACTTGAAAAATAATAATTCCGGGTTGGGGGGTGCGCTGTAGTGGGTGGGTTAATTTTTTTCTAAATAAATTTATATATAATATATGAAAATTTCAACATATTTATAAAAATTAATGAGTTTGGGGGACGTGCACGAACATCATTAGGAGAGCGTGTTATTTTTTGGTTAATATAAAATAAGTTATTATAGAATATTAAATCATTGACACACACATATATTATTAATGGATTTTTAAAAGCCACTCTTAGTTGATATATATTATTAATAGGTATATATATAATATTAATGAATTTGTTTACATATATATATATATATATATATTATCATATCATTGATATATATATATATATATTATTAGTAGATTTGGTTTTATATATACATATATATAATATACTGGTTTCATCATATTTAAAAAAATTAGTGAGGTTGGGGGTGTGCGTGAATATCATTGGGTGAGTGTGTTATTTTTTTATTAATATATAACAAGTTATTACATATATATAATGTTAAATGATTGATATATATATATATATATAATTAGAAAATTATAAAAATAATAATCAGTGGTTGGGGGTGCGTTATAGTGGGTGTGTTAATTTTTTTCTAAATATATTTATATATGTATAGTATATATAATATATGCATGTTGCAACATACTTAAAAAAATTAATGAAATTGATGCACTTGCACGAACATCATTATGTGAGTGTTATTTTTTTTAATTAATATACAGCAAGTTATTATATATATATATTATTAAATCATTGATATATATATATATTAATAGCTTTGTTTATATATATATATTATATTATATCAGATACATATACATAAACACACACACATATATATATATATGTATATATTATTAATGGATTTTTAAAAACCACACTTAATTGATATATATTATTAATGGATTTGTTTATATATAACACTATTATAAATATAATTATATATCATTGTATATATATATTTATACACACATTATAATTATATTTAATAATAATTATATGTATATATATAATATTATATTTTGTTAATATATAATGATATACACACATATATATAGAAATATAAATATATACACACATATATAGATAAATATATATGTATACATATACATGTATATATATATAGAGATATATATATGCATGTATGTATATATATATATATACAGAGTTATATATATATAGATATAGATATAGATATATATATGTATATATATATAGGTATGTGATTATTTAACAGGCGCAACGCCTGGACCAGTTGGTCCAGGTGCAGCCTTGGGAGCTCGAGGTAGGGGGGTCGAATACCCTTACCCGTAGTTTCCCCGTTAAATTTTTTACAGCGGGATGGGCTTCGCGCGGGACGAGCTTCATGCAGGCCAGCGGGACAGGCTTTTTTGGGCCGTCCTGGCCTTTCCCGCGAGCCTTCTTGGAAAGGCCCAGGCCCGACCCGCTGAACTAACGGCCTGAGCCCGGCCCGATGCGGGCTTTGTCGGGCCGGGCTGCTTAGGCTTTTGTGCCGGGCTTGTCGGGCTATCGAGCCAAAATTACACCATTATTGGTATGATTAAAAGGAATCACATCTCAAATGACCAAATAGTTTAGTAGCATTGAAAATCCTGATACATACATAATTGTTACATTACCACAAGAAATGAAATACAGTATAGATATTCTATTTGAGACATCCTTAAATCATATATTGTCCCTACAAGTCATCTGTAATATTCATCATTACATCCTAGGGAAAATTAAAACATAAGAAAACGTTGATCTCATATGATCATTAAGGGTATTTAATATAGAATATGTTATCCTAAACATAAACATTAGGGATGGTGAATAAATAAAAACACATTCCATTAAAAATAAACTTGAGCATAATATGACAGGAATGAAGGCTGAGTAAATAATTCCACATAACTGATCATAAGAGAATAAACCTTAGTCATGGATATTATACTAGTAAAACATAAAATTTATTATAAATTTGTAATATCTTAATGAGTGAATGAATAATATCAAACATCTGAAACCTATCATCTAGGCCTCATCCAGGAAATCTAAAAATACTTTGGTATGTCTTCTGCCAAATCCCACTTAGGTTTTTTCTCAGGATACCTACTAATGCATTGAGGGTCTATTGAAGACCCCACCCTTCACATTCTATATAAAATTCAATCATCTTCTAAATGTAGATAAACATAAACAACATGAATATATGAAATGTAAATAACATTATTCACCAATCAGTAAACATAATTAGTAACCAATCTGAGTAGCATAGTCAATGGTATCAAGACAGTATCCATAGTCAAACCTTTCACAAACCAGTTAATAACATATTTTAAATGAAAATAATAAGTTATAAATAACAATAAGGAATAAAATTCATCATATGTTTTTAAATAGATGAAAAACACTAACAAAATCAACAGTGAATTCTTGAGAGAAATGCCCCTTTTTACTTTTCAAAGAAGAGTTCTTTTGGAAATATAATTTTTACTTTTCAAGGATATTTTTATAAATCCATAGAGTAAAAAATATAAATTTTCATAAAAAAATTAGTTATTTTATAAAAATAATTTTGTCTTAAAAGTGATTATGGATGGTACTTGAAAATGGGAAATAAATTTAGATGTTCCCTTTAATTAGGCTTGTGTAACAAGAAGAATTGAGAAGGAAACATTGTGAAACATGTAATTACCATTAACAAATGGGGAAATGACCTGAATATATATTTTTCGAACATATACACTTAATTTATAATAAATATTCAAAAATAAATACGGATTATATTTTTATAAATATGATAAAGAGTAACTCAAATGGAAATAGAGGTTCGGGAAGAAAAACCTAACGTTATGTCTGAATGAGTTCTTCACTCGACCATAAAATCCTGAATAATAAAATTAAATCCATTAAATAATTAAATAAAAAACTTTTATACATTAATTTTATTTTCAATAATTTTATTAAGTTTATTTATTGTCTTTTTTATGAGTTATAAAATATTATTTTATCTCTTGACAGTGTTCATTTCCATGGTTTTCATGATCAATATATTTGTATATGAGTGTAGAAGTTCATGTGGAATGGTTAAAATTATATAGAATTTAATTTATATAATATTAAGGAAAATAAATTAGTTTAAATGGAAATATATATCATTTGGTTATATGATATGATGATAAATCATTAAATAAGACATTCAGTGACAATCGTTTGCATTATTATGGCGGTTATTGATCATAAGAAAATAATTTTGATTTATCACTAATTATCATGTAAATATGTTACATAAAGAACATAATAAAGGTTTTAATACATATATTATAGTTTTTTACCATAAAATGGTTTCATTACCAGTCTTGAATGATAAATTGAAGAATGAAAATCCATTTTCTATGAAGGTTGTAAATCAACACCTCTCATAAGATGATTTCATTTTTTAAATATAGGAGAGATAGAAAGGAGTTTGAGTAAGGATATTCCATTAACATGATATAATTATAGTATAAATATGATATTGGAGTTATAATTATCAAATATAAAGAGTATGTGAGGAGATAATAATCAAATAACATAACACGAAAAAAATTAAAATGAAAAGGAAGACCATTTTACCTCTTGAATACTCCTCCATAAAAACCTCCTTAAGGGTATTGGTTTTGGTATTTTGTTAAGAAAAGGAACTACAAGATGCGGGTAAGAGTCTTGAAAATAGTTTTGGGTAGAAATTTGACAATGATAAAATCTTGGAATGTGTGAGGAGACTGGGTGGTGAGGGGTGGTATTTATAGTGGAGGAGAGGAGTGACTTCTCATTATTTTAGAAATTATTTTATTATTTTGACAAAGACAACCAAAAGTGTTGATTCTTGAGAAACAATATAGTAATATGTTCATTTTAATTCAAGTAAAGATTAATTATATAATCCAAGCTTCACCTAGGACTCAATAAATCATTCTTTTATTATTTATCAAAAAATTTTGGATTTTACTATTCAGAAAAAATTCATATATTATATAAAAATACTAAATATTCAGCCTAAAAAATTTTCATTTGTTGATTTAAAAAATGAAATAAATTTTTTGAGAATAATTTTCTAAATATAAGGGTTTTGATTTTTATCTAAAACCATCATTTACTCAAAAAATACAGATTTTAAATCTATAACAGATTTTATATCACATTCAAAAATTAACGAAGGTATTCTAAAATTATCCAAAAATCATAAGACAAAAATATTTTAAATTTAAAATACATTTTATATGAATATAATTTCTTTAAAATAATTTTGTTAATTATTAAATTCTAAATAAATATTTAAGACCTTCAAGAATACCCACACTTAATTTAATAATTCTTAAAATATTCATTTGCATATACTATTATATAGTTACATGATAATTTCATTTATAAGGTGCCTAATTTTTATTTATACTGTCATGGGTGAGGTTACTATTCATTATTCAGATTTACTATTCATAAGGGTCATATTACAATTCCTAAGGTCAAGTTTCTATTTCATTGATATAAGTTCCTTAACTTCTAGAAATACATCTTATTTCATTTGTTCATCATTTATGATGTCTGTATTATGTTCTCTTAGTGATTTAATGTGATCTATTCTATATGGAATAAACATAAGAAGTTAAATTTCATTGATTGAGTTCTGGTTCATTACATTCTTCCCTCCAATACAAATTTCATCCTGAAAATTTTCAGATAGTCCCCCCAAAAAACGATTTTGGTATTTTTTTTCCTCTTAAGATCCTCGGACTCCCACATCACCTCATCAATTTTATAATTTTACAAAGTCTGATTACCAGCCGAGTCATCAGATTACTCAACAATTTTTCTTTACTGTCCAAAACGTAGATAGGCTATTCATAGTACGATAAGTCAGCTTCCAATTATATTCCTTGAGAAGTAATTTCATGAGTTGGGTATGGAATGTACATCCATAACAAAGAGGTGTGGAAAAAATTGTGTACTTTGTAAAGGCTTGTCAGAATTTCTAAATAATAAGCCACAACTCCAATTCTATCTAGAATTTCAAATGAACTATTGTACCTGTTGCTCAGTTTACCATTCCTGATAAATCTTATAACAACCTTCGATAGAGACACATTCAATAAAATATGATCTCCCACTTGGAATTTGAAATACTTCATTCGATTACCATTATAGATCTCTTTCCTACATTGAGATTCTTTGGTGGGGGTTTGAATAGTCTTTACCTTCTCTTTTGTTACCACTACTAGTTCTAGACCTACAAGATTCATTTTACCAACATTGTCCAAACATGTTGGTCTATGAAATCTCCTTCCATATAACACTTAATATGCATCAAATTTTAATACTTTAATGGAAACAATTATAGTAGGAAAAATCTAAAATAGGTAAATACTGATCCCATATACCATGAAAACAATTTGAACATGATCTCAACATGTATTCTAATGTTTTCATCATTCTTTATGATTTCCTGTCAGTTTGATGGTGATAAGAATTACTCTAATGAAACTCAGTATCCAGGGTGTTCTGAGGAATTTTCCATAAATTTGATGTAAATCATGGATCACGATCAGATACTATTGAAATAGTTTCTCTATGAAGTCTTATAACTTCATTAATGTATATTCGTGTAAGGTGATCCAGTGGAAAATCTTCCCTTATAGTAATGACATTTTCAGATTTGGAATGTCGATCAAAAATCACCCATATTGCATCATTATTTCTTTCAGTTTTTGGTAATCCAATTACAAAATCCATGGTGGTATCACCACATATCAATGTACAAATAGTAAGTGGTTTCATGAATCCTCTATGATTTTTTCATTGAGCATTCACTTGTTCGAAGACTAAACATATTGATACATAATCAGAAATATCATGCTTTTTGTTATCTCACAAAAAATGTTCCTTCACATATCTATAGGTCATAGTGCTAAAAGGGTTTATAGAGAAATTCAAACTATGAAAGCCTTCCAAAAACGTTTTTTTTATCTTGGGTATACATGGATCACAAATATGTTTCCCAAATTTCAGAATTCCATCTACATATATGAAGTCTACAAACATCCCTTCATTCATAAATTTAATTTTCTTTTGAAGATTATCATCATCAGGTTGAGAACATTTAATCCTTCTCAATAAATATGGTTGGGAAACCAATTGAAAAAAGGAATGATGTTTCAACTTCCTTGAAAATTCCTATATCTATATTTTCTAGATACATCTACACAAGATCCTTGTCAATCCACATTTTTTTTTTCAGAAATCCATTTTATTTTCTACTAAAGAAACTTCTAACATATTCTCCTTCTCATAGTGGTAGTGTATTGAAAAATAATAATCATTGATAAGGTAAAAGCATATTCTATTCCTAATGTTGAGTTCATTCAGCGAGAATATATATTTTAATCATTTTTGATCTATACATATCTCAAATATTTCTCTATATAAATAGTGTATCCATATTTTAAGAGAAACTATTACAGCATCTTACTCAATATCATGAGTTGGATAGTTCTATTCATTAATTTTTTAACATCCTTAATGGTTTGGGAATACCTCTATCATTCTATATAAGGACACACCCTAGTCTATTCATTGACGCATCACTATAAATAAATAAACCGCCATTTCTTAATTGTAGAGTTAGGATTGAATCATTCACCAATATCCATGTTAATTTTTCAAAATATTATTCAAATTATATCTATACAAACTTTACCCACTTATGAGTGATCTTGGTTAATGGGTTAGCTAATAGAGTGAATTTTGGAATGAAATACAGATAAAAACATGCTAAACCAATTAAATTACGTACCTTAGTTATGTTCAATGGTGTAGGTCATTCCAGAACTACCTTTGTCTTTGAATGATCAACTAAGATTCCATCATTTGAGAAAATATTTCTAATAAAATAGACTAATTGTATAAAAAATTAACTCTTGATAAACATCCAATAGAATTCATTTCTTCTAAGAGTCTTTAGAATAGTCCACAAGATATTCTCATGGTCTAAGTAGATTTTATAGTATACAAAGATATCATTAATAAATAATTTAAAAAAGTCATCATGATTTTCCTTGAAAACCTTATTCATAAGATCCTTGAAAACCGAGGGTGCATTAGTCAGTCCAAAAGACATTACTGTTAACATATATTTTCCATACATAGATTATAATTTTGTCTTTGGAATAACTTCTTTATTCACACAAAATAGATTATATCTAGATCAAAGGTCAATCTTTTAAAAATATTGAGCTTTATGAATTTTATTGAATAAGTCATCAATACAAAGAAGGGATACATGTTATTTATTATTATAGAATTGATTTATCTATAGTTAATGAAAAACCTCATGGATCTATCTTTCTTTCTGAAAAAGAGAACATGGGCTCCCCATGGAGAAACACTAGGCTAGATAAATCCGTTATCACTCAATCCCTTTAGTTTTTTTTGTTATAATAATTGCTCAATAGCCATTATATAAGGATTATTTGATATATTTCTTGATCTAAGAATTAAATCTATAGAGAAATCGACTTCCCACTCTAGGGATTTCCATGTATATCCTCTGTAAAAGCATCAATATATTCTTGAACAATAGTTATGTCTTCAATAAAATGATTCATAGATAATTTTTTCTCTTCCTCCCCAAGGATTTAATTTATTAGAGCTATTAGGGGTGGATCTAGATGACAATTATATGGTGATGTTTATTCAATAATTATTAGGGATTCAATACCTTCCTCACAAATTATAATTTCCTTCTTGAAAAAGGGTTTCACATCATATTTTTAAATATAATTCATAATGAAGATTATATCAAATTCAACCATATTTATGATGATAAAATTAGTAGATAAATCATGTTTATATTCCATAATTGGAACTTCCTAACACATTATTTTTTTAATTAGAATTTTCATTGCGGTTTTTGACACAAAAATCCCTTATTCAAGAGAATTGGACATATAAAAATTTTAATGAAAACTTGGAAGATATAAATTAATTTGATGATCTATAATCAAATATTGCCATAGCTAAATTTTATTATACGATTAATCTACCAAACGCCACTTCATTTGGAATTTCAACCTCTATTGTGGTGATTATATATTATTGTCCTTGCTCTAGTGGAATTTTCTACGGAAAGACTCCATAATGCTTAGGGAAATCATTTTTATAGTATCTACTCTCCCTAAAATTGTAGCATCAAATATTGGTAGCTTTATTCTTGTCCTCGAAATCATGGGCTTGGTGGCCATTTTCTCTACACTTGAAACAAATTCATTTTCCTTTTATGTAGGCTTTGGTGGGTATCCTTTCACAGGTATCCCAAGTTGGTAAACTCCCCTTTTTATTCTTCCCTTTATCTATTTATTCATCTTCCACCATCTTATTCTCTTACATTACCTTAAAGTCCTAATACTTAGAGAATAATTTCTTTTTCTTGATAGCATAAGAGACTATATATATTGTAGGATTAGATCTATTGGGAAATATGTTCCCATAAGAGGAATATATTTAAACCATCAGAGAATCAATCAATATCTCTCTTTGGATTATGTATGTAGTCCAAGGAATGCTTGTTATAATTTTAATGTTGTCTTCATACATGGAAAAATTCTCAATCTTTTTTCCCTTAGATTCATGAAATTTGTTTCTATATCTACTCATTGTTCAGGAGTAAAATATGTTTCTGGGAAAATTTACATTAAATCCACCCATTATATAAATTTTATTTCATCCTCCTCATTTGTGTTTTGGGTTAGTGAACACCATTGATCTCTGTATCTCGATAGATGATAAAAGTTTCTAAAAAAATATCCCTTTCATTACTTCCCCAAGTTATAAATGTCTTCACTAAGGAACTTATCCACTGCTCAACTACAAATGAGATTGTAGACCCATTTAATGATGGATGTTTTTATCACATAAAGAAGTCTTAAATTTATACTCCATGTTGTGGATAATGATGCTCCATATGGGTATAGTTATTTTTCATATCCTGATTCAACATTCCCAGTATAGTTATATGTTTCTTAGAACCAGTCGCAGCTCCAATACCGACACCATTATCTTACATAAGAGGGAAATTCCTACTTTGGATATGTGTGTCTGTATGGTTCTCATTCCTTCTAATATGTGCTATTTCTAAATAATGGCATATACTAGATATGATTATAAATTTTAATGTAAAATATCATCCCAAAAAAAATCTTAATAAAGAATTATGTTTCATGCATAACTAATATCGTAATCATAAACATGGTTTATTTGGGGACATATTTACTTTTAAATCCATCATAATGGTTTTAAAAAAAATATGACTCATCCTATGAATATCCGCTAGGAGTTTCAAGATAGGTGTGCAGTAAGGCGCATTGTTGTGTACCAATTTACCCTGAGTCAGACCCAGAACACCTTGAAGGAGTTGTTACCCCTATGTACATTTGTGACTGAGATTTGTCCACTTGTAGTATCCAGACATGGATGATATTCTATGAATCTCCACATAATATCTACCATACCAACATTCTATTATTTTATTCTATTATTATTGACATTTTCTATCTTATGGTTATGTTACCTAATCTATGTTTTTTAAATATAGTTTCAGAGGTTTTTACTATATGTACTCTAAAACCAACTATAGGGACCCGAACACCATTATCATGGAGACAGTGACTTACATTATTAAATTAGTAAGATTACAAGGAATAAAATCATGAAGGAAAAAATTGTATAGTAGAATTGAAAAAAAACACACACAGAATTGTTACATTACAACATGAAATGAAATAAATAGAGATTTCATTGGAAACATTCATGACTCCACAATTATCCATATAAGACATTCATAATATTAATCTTCACATCCTGGGGGAAAATAAATCTTAAGAAAGGGGTTATATTAAATTATTAGTAAGTTTAATTTAGATAGTGGAAGTTATCATAAATATAATCATTAGTCATGGTGAAAAACAAAATACTCATGCCTTTACAAATAATTTGAGCATAATATAGGAGGAATGAAATATGAGTAAATAAGTCAATATAACCAAACATTAGAGAATGAACATTAGTCATGGATATTTTACTAGTGAAATATCACACAGTTTATCAATTTATAATATCATAATTATGGAATCCATAATTCTAGAAATCAGAAAAATATGGTCAAGATCTTGACTAAGATTCCCAAAAATACTAGGGAAAGGCCTCAACCAAAACCAAATTCGGGTTTCTCTCTTGATACCTATTGATTCATCCAGGGGATATGGTAGGACCCACCTACCACTTAATAAGTAAAATAAATTCCTCATATTAATGGGGTTAAATGTAGAAAATATGAACCTATGAAATGGAAATAACTTTCCCCAATCTATAATCATAATCATTAACCAATTTGAGTAAAATGGGGAACAATATAAAGATAGAAAATCCATATTTAAACTGACCATGAACTATTTAATAACATATGGTAGATGAAATTTATATGATATAAATACTAGTAAAGCATTAAATTAACTTAATATCTTTAAATAGATAAAAATACTCTAATAAATTTATTGAGTAATTCTTGAGAGAAATATCCCTTTTTTACTTAGCAAACAAGACTTATTTGGAAAATAATTTATTTGACATGACTATTTTTTTAAAACAACAAATGAAAAAATATATATTTTCATGAAAAAAATTATTTTAGAAAAATAATGGTTTCTTGAAACCGATTATGGATGGTACTTTAAAATGGTTAAGAAATTTAGATGTTATCTTTAATTGGAGTTTTGTAATGGGAAGAATTGACAATGGACCCTTTTAATACATGTAATTCCTATAAAATAAAGGTTAAATTAAATATATATATGTTTTTGGAACATAAAAACATAATTTAGAATAAATACACAAAAATACCAAAAGATTATATAGGGGTAAAGAGAGATAAAGAGTAACCCAATTGAAAATGGATGTTCAGGAAGAAAACCATTACCATATGTCTGAATGTGTTTTACACTTGACCTTAACATCCTGGGTAAAAAAAATTAAATCCATTAATTAATTAATTAATTAAGAACACTATATACATTTTTTTTTATTTTAGTTTTATTATGTTTATTGATGTCCTTTTTGATGAGTTATAAAATACAATTTTTTTAACTCAGGAGTGTTCCTTTCATTGGTTTCCATGATTGATATACATTTATATGGGTACATAAGTTCCTGATGAATGAGAATAATTCAACACAATTGAATTAATATAATTTTAATGAAAATAAATTTTTTTAAATTTTTATATATATCATTTTTTTATATGGTATGAAAATTGAATCATTATATAATATATGTAGTCATAATCGTTTATATTATTACCGCAGTTATTGATCATAACAAACTCATCCCATTTTATCATTTAGTATTATGCCAATATGTAACATCTAGAACATAATAAAGGTTATAATACCTTTGTTATATTTTATTTTAACCAAATAAATTATTTCATTACCAATCTCAATGTATAAATTTAATAAAGAAAATCCATCATCCACGAAGGTTGTAAATCAACACCTCTCAAATGATGATTTTGTTTTTAAAATAAAGGAGAGATAGAAAGGAGTTTGAGTAAGGATATTCCATTAACATGATATAATTATAGTATATATAAGATACTGGGGTTAACATTTTCATTTATATATAGGACGTGGGGAGATAATAATAAAATAAATAAACTTGAAAATAAATTAACAGTAAATGGAAGATGATTTTACCTCTTGAATACTGCTCCTAGAGAACAACCTTAAGGGTATAGGTTTTAGTATTATTTAAATAACAATAGCTCATGGATTTGGGGAAGAGTCTTGTGAATAGTTTTAGTCATAAATTTGACAATGATCAATGCTTAGATGGTGTGAGGAGAAGGGGAGGTTGATGGTGGTATTTATAGTGGAGGAGAGGGGTGATTTCCCATTATTTTATTCATTTACCCCAAACAACCAAAAATGTAAATTTATGTGACTAAATATAGTAATAATTTCATGTGAATTCTACCCAAAGTTTCTTAAATCATCCAAACATCAACTATGACTGAATAAATCATGAATTTATCATTTATTGTAAGTTATCATATTTTAATATTCCCAAAAAATTAAATTATTTTAGAAAAATCCCCAAAATTCACCCAAACCATTTTTCAACATGTAAAATTAATATATTTACCCAATTTGTTTTAAAATAATTTATATACATGATTAATTTATTATTTACCTAATTCCATCATTTACTAAAAAAATATAGATTTTAAATCTATAACTATTTTTATGACACATTCCAATATTAACTAAGGTCTCATTAAATTACCCTAAAATCTTTAAAAAATATTAATTTATTAGTATGTTTTATATGAATATATTTTCTTTTATATTATTTTATTAATTATAATATTGTAATTAAATATTTATGACCTACAAAAATACCAACACTTTATTTAATTTTATTTGAAAATATCCATTTATTAATACTATGATATAATTGAATGGTAATTTAATTTATCAGGTGCATAATTTTTATTTATACTATCATGGGTGATGTTACAATTCATTAGTCTGATTTACTATTCATAAGGGTCATATTACTATTCATAAATTGAAGTTACTAATTCATTGGTATAGGTTCTTTAACTTCTAGAAATATCTCTTATTTTAATCATTCCTCATTTATGAAGTTTTTATTATGTTATCTAAGTGATTTTATATGATTCATAAAATATAGAATTAACATATGTAGGAAAATTTCATTGACAATGTTCTGGGTTGTTACAACATCATAGATTGGTTTTAGAGTTACTACAGAGTTAAAGAAAAACAATGTAGGTTTAATGGTAAATCTGTGTGACATTTAGAGTGATGTATAATCTAAAACTTGTATGGTGTATAGTCAATGTAACCACGCAATATTTCAGGACTTGGGTAGTGGAGTTCTCATAGTTAGTTCTTAGTTTGGCCAACTATGTCGCTTCCTAGAATCCCATTAAAATAGCGATTTTACCTTTTTTTCTCTCTAGAATATTTAATGAACCCTCCCTTTATCTTCCCCTTATACACACAAACCCTATAAAGGTCCATCATCTCTCCCACCATTATTCATGCCTCACTAAGGTGGTGTTCTTGGTGGATTTATTTGGGGATTGAGGAGATTTTTCTTTTCCTACTCCTTCTCATGGTCCTTTCCCTTGGATTATTTAAATTTCAAACATGCAAATTTATCTTTTTGGATCTAATACCATTGAATAATTGAGGAATCAACCAAAGAATATGGGGGATTATAGTTGGATTTCATATAGGAGATATGAATATGAATTTCTCAAACAGTTTCTAGAAATTTCATTAAGGTATGAGACCGCTGGGTATTTTTTCTTATTTTTTCCATCAAGTTGTTTTTCTAATTATACCTTGGAAATGGTGTCTCCTATTATAATTTTTTCCTAGAATGTGTTTGGGGGTATTTCATTAGTGTTTGGTAAGATTATGACCTTGGTTCTCGTGTGAGAATGGATTATGGTAATTCAAATCCAATTTTTACTAGATAGAGTTGTTGTAACTTATTTATAATTGATGTTTATAATTGACTGTTTGATTTTTCATTTTATGTTGTAGGAACCCAAAGGATATGAAAGTTTCGGTGGGCCTTGGAATTTTTATATCCCTTATATTTAATGTGTGATATCATATGATGAGTTAGGTGGTCTTCATGATTTTACACATTGTGATGGAAAACTTATGTTGTATGTTTCATGAATGACAAAAAATATTTTGTGTGTTTCCCCCTCAGTTTAAGAAATTATTTTTTAAATTTAATAAATTTCATATAACTTTCTCAGACCACATCATGTTCTTTAATTAATTATATAATAAACCAACAACCACCTATAGGGTGGGCTATCCCTCATGAAAATATAAAAGTGGGGTTTCAAATGATGGGATATGTGTATTAATGTTTAACCCAGTTAGGTTCGTTGGACAGTTTTATAGAATGGTTAGTGAATACTTTTATTAAATTTGGAAAAATATTTTCTGATATGTAAAAGTGGTGAAATGAAGTTTTAATATGATAATATTTTGTGAAATTTCTATGATCCATTTTAAAATCGTTCTTATTGTGTGTGTGGGGTGTTGATCTGGTGTTGCTTTTCAATGAGTGAAATCTATGTTTTAAGTGTGGATAATAATTTAAATTGATGTTTTTAACTCAATGCAATTTAAAGGTTCATGGTTATGCTTTTAAATTTTTTTGAAGAATATTTAGTGGACATGTTATCTGAATAAAGGATGAAAATATTGAATTTTGTAATTTTGGTTAAGGGTGTGAAACATAGTTTCCCATGAGGAATAATAATTATTTAAAATGTGAAAAATATTATTTTTATTATGTTAAAAAGGTTCAATATAAAATTAAATAGTATATCATTATAGAATGGTTTGGGGATGTTTACAAGGAATTCTATTACAGATAAGATATTATGTTGAAAATAGTATTCCTTCCCAGATGAGATATTTACTTGGACATGGAATTACCTTCCCAAAAGAGATATTATGTTACACATATAATTTTTTTAGGATGAGAGATTGGATTGGACATGGTGTTTCTTAATAAACAATATTACAATTTCTATATGGATTTCTTTCTTGTTAATTCACTCATTACAATGATAGAGACATCTGATAACTTGTTGAAGTTGATTTGGTTGACTCTTGGTGTCACCCCAGAGCTTATAGGTTGGGATGTTTATTAATTTTTCTATATGATTTTTTAATTAATTAACCATTATATAATATTATTTTTTACAATATTGTTTATAAGGGTTAGTACTTTAGACAGCATTACTGGCGACATACTATGTTGTACTCAAAACCTGCTGAGGCCACCATGTAGCTTAGGGTACATGAAAATATGCTACTTGTATTCAGATATAGGTTCTGAGTACGTACCTAACTCTAAGTTTTTATTTCAACTAATGGGATAGAGAATGGGATGTTTTGACTGGGCCTCATATTGGTAACTTTTTTTAGGGATTTCCTAGTTTCATTATTTGGTGTTTTTATTGTATGACTACATGACATGTATTGTATATATCTCATTTTTAATGCATCTTTCCCCATGATTATTGATGAAACATGTAATATTTTTCTCCAAATACCACTTATAATATTATTTTATTTGTTTTTTATTATTTATAATCTTAATCTACTCTAATAAAGATATTAACACATCTATATGTTCTTCATTAGACCCTCGATTGTAGTTAATAGCCTCTAGAATATGTTGATATTTTCTACAGGTTATGTGGGAAGCTGTCTTGGACATCGACTTAGTTTATTATAGGATGGGTTATTACAAAAAATACATAAAATAATATTTTAATTGAAAATGAGTTCGTTTTTTTGATTCGGTTGTGAGATTTTTCTTCAATGACCGTATTTTCATTATAATGTATTCAATAATATTTTTGATGTCCAATAATAACTTTTGAATGTAATTTTTACTCTTTTTTGAATTTCTATAAATAGCAGTAAAGGTATTTTTATTATTCTATTTTTAACGATCCACTTTTTAAAGAAGATTAAATGAAATCCTTTTTTTATTATATACCACATTAACATATTTTCCTTCAATTAAGAAAACTATTTCTTTTGTATATTAGTTTACATGATTCATTGGTTAAGTCTAAATAAAATATTTTTCATAATATTTTGAAAATTTTAATTTATTAAATAAATAATTGAAAAATAAAAATGCTACCTTCCTCAATAAATGTCCCAATATCATTTTAAAAGTAATTTCATATATATAGATATCATTTACGGACAGTTATTATTTACTAAAGATATATTATAATGGTATTTTCCTTCATATTTATCTTCATGGATTATGATCATTTCAACTTTGTACTTTATTAACATTACATATTCCAATTATTATAATACCGATTGACTATTAAATCTTACTGATTAATCTATATTGTTAATTCATATGTTGAGTACATTGGTCTTACTATTTAATGGGTAAGACCTAGAATTACATCGACCCTCAATACATTGGAAGGACTCTTGAGAGAAAACAATTCAGATATTTGGAAAATGCCTTACACATTTATGTACAATTTCTTGGCATGAGGCAATGATGGTAAGTTTTAGTTTTCCAGTATTATGAATTTAATCATTCTGGAATCAATTATTTATGTCCATATAATTATTTGAATAGTTATGTTATCCATGGATATGTTTCAATCTCATGTGATTATTTATAGGAAATTATTTTGTCATAATTTATTACTTTCATATTATTAATACATTTTATATTTTATAATATCTTTTGTTATATGCATTACCATACAGATAAAATGATCTCACACCCTTCTTTTTATTAAATTCACAAGGATTCTATGATGTTTGATATGATTGATAAGTATTATTATTCATGAGGGGAAAACATTTTTCTCAAAAAAAATTCATGTTATTTTTCCAATATAATTTTAGATTTAAGCATGTATCATGTATTACAAGACTACAAAAATCAACAATCTCTTGGGATGTGATCACTTGTATCCTATTCCATTGTAATAATGTAACTACTTGATCTAAGATAATAGGGTTATGTTTATATTAGTTTATATTATAGTACGTTTATTAGGATCATTGGGAACTATATTTATGAAAACATATATTTAATAAGATAAACTTAGGGTATATTTTAGGCATTAGTCTATGTAGAGGGTTATATAATGAAGATTTTCTAATATAGAGATTGTGTATGTTTTTTAGAAATTGAATCCATGTATAGATATTGGAATGTGGAAGAACTATAGAAAATGTGAAAAAATTTATAATAAATATGAAATATGTGGACTTGGTATTGGATAGATCATTACTAGTGCATGATGAGTGGTCCTAAGATTAAGTACCTATATAGAAAAAACTAAGGGTCATGCTTTTGTTGATTAAAATTTTCTTTCAAAACAGTTTTGAAATATTTTAATATACATTTATGATTTTGAGATATTCCAAATGATACTAATATTATGATTATAATTTTATCTATGTATAAAATTTCAATTTATTTTAACTATTTTACCAGCTTCAAAATACTAAATTATGATTCACAATGTTATGATATAATCATTTCTGTGAAATTATTTTGAAATGGGACATAGGTGAAGGATTGGAAACCAAATTAGTGCATGTAATCTATGTTTCAATTTTAATAAAAACCAAATTTTTATGGAATATTTTATTCAAATAAAAAAAATTTCTTCATTCACTTGTGTTACACGCAACACCAATTTTTAACGCACCATGATATGCTATTATTGTTATAATTTTAACCAAACCATTATCTAATGCCTATGAATTTTTTTTGTATAAATAGAATATATTTTTTAAATTATATGTATTGTTTTTAGATAAACAAAATATACTTAAAAATAAGTGATTAATTTTTAGTAATGTTTTATATGATTAGAAAATACCATTTAAAAAAAATATTTAATTATTTTTGGAAAAAAATTATAAAATAATTTTTTATAGTTATATAAAATTTATTTCATAAAATTGTATTCAACTTAAGATTAAAAATGTAAAAATTATCTTATGATGAATTTTTTAGAATATTTTGATGATATTAATTTTTTGATGAATAATGAAAATAATGATTTTTATTAGAAACATTCTTTTTGTTTACAGAATTTACACATTTACATATTACTTGAAATAAATTTACAAGTAAAATTTGATCATTTATATTAAAATTAACCCAATTTACGTCATTCGAATAAATTTCACAATGAGTTTTACTATTAAAACTCTATATACTGATGACATTTTTCTATTGGAACCCCTTTTTCATCGCATCTGCTGGTTAAATTTTAAAATAATTTTTAACATATTATTTAATGAAATTTACAAAAAATCATTATATTTCCACAATAATAAAACTTAATATTATTTAACAATGTTTTATTAATTTTTATTCATAATATTTTGAAAAATATCAAAAATTAATTACCACATTTAAGGTTAAAATGTGTCTTCACACCTTCCATGCAGTTGTGTTAATATTAATCTTCTAAAACATAGTTTTCTATTTCAACAAATGTGATAAAAAATTTAGAATAAGGGGGTATAAATTTTCTAGTAATAATTTTTTTAAAAAAAATTTATGTGATAAATCACCTAGGTAAGAAATAATAAACTAGATACCCTAGTGAAAAATAAAATGGTAAAATTTTTTAAACATAAAGGATATAGAATAAAATGTTTAAAACATTAGATTTTATTAGATATATCATTCATTCATATATTCCCTTTAATAATTCAATTTACAATAATTGAGGTACTTTGGGTGAGAGTGACATCCTAGTGTTGAATGGTTATGGGTATTTTCAAAAACGCCACTCCTCCTTATTTATAAAAGGGAACTTACCTCATATTCCATTTCAATCATCCAAAACCTAAAACAATCCCTCAAAAACATCATTATAGAATTTATATATATTATATTATTCCCAAAATATCAAGACTAGGGCACTTAAAAAGATATCAAAAGGTGGTTGTTCAAAGTGAAGTCAATTATCCTATATACGCTCTTTCTTTTGACTTGTTCTCTTTCCACCTTCATTCATGTACTAATAATAAAAATATAATAAAACCAATATCTTTCATAAATGGATATGTTATTATACTAATTTATTAACCTATATATATTTCCTTTAAAATCAAATGGGAAACCATATTGTCGATCGTCTGTATAGTGAACTAGCACCCCATGAACCGAACTAATTTGTTTTCCATGCCCACCCCTCCTGGATAGATATAATGACGGATTAAACATATTTATATTATATTAATTAATGAATTTTAATTCTATTACTATAACATCGAATATAATTTCTTACATTGAAACCCATTGTAATATGATAACATCGCTCGTGTGTACGGTGGACTACAACATCACGAAGCGATGTGATTCGTTTTTCACTTATTCTTTTCATGGAAGGTAATAAGGATATATTTAATAAATATATGTGAAATATATTAAATTATAATGACTATATCGTGTTTATATATTATTTTCCTTCTTTTTGTTCCATCCTTAAAGAAAAAGGAAACATCATTCATGCATATGAACAACCTACCGTCTCCATGAACAGTGAAATTCATTTTCATTCTATAAATTTTATGGATTGCTCTAAATAATTAAATAAATAATATATATATAATATTTAATATTCTGGATTTTTTTTGAATCATGATATGTGTAAATGTACTGAAAATACCCAATAAATAACCAATGAAAAAAGAATCATTTATTACTCAAAATATGATTTTAACAAAGAAAATGATAATAAAAAGGTAAATAAAGGTTGCAGTAAAATAATATATTAAATTATATATATATAGACACACGTCTCTTTAATATATTTATATAAATACTAGTATTATTATACAAGATGTTATAATGTGTAAAAAGGATGTTGATGATTAAGATAAGGGGTCTTCTTCTCGCATTTATTTCTCTGAGACACACAACATATTCACAACATGTTTATTTTATGTGGTTTATATAAATCCCATTAATGTATTTTATGATTATTTATGGGAAATTTATGGTCATTTTCATGTCCATTTATATTTTTATTTATTTATTTGGGATTATGAATTCAATGGTTACAAAAGTGGTAAGGATTTTATGTTAAAATCCCATTATTTATAAGGATTTTTATGATTAGGTTTATGATGAAGATATATTAATATCTATCATTCAAGAGTCTCATTAATTTTATTCCCCTATGTTTATTTCTATAATATAAATTTATTCATTTAATTTTCCTCTCTTAATGTATTAAACTTACCAAAATATTGTTTTCACCAAAAATCAACTTTATTTCCCTCTTTAGTTGAAACATCTTTTTATTATCTATCCATGTTTTCTATAATTGTTTTTATGAATTTTTTTAATATAATACAAATATTTCTTGATATAATTTTTTTAACATTTTTTTAATTTTAATTTATGTTTTAATATGAATATTCATGTCTTTTTTGAAACAAGAACTTTTTTGAATTTACCACACTATGAAAGGAATCCTTGATTAAACATTTATGAAATTATCAAAAAATTTATTTAATCATGATTGGTCAATGATTTTAATCATACTTTATAATTTTCCTATTTTATTTTCAAATAAAAACATGTTTAAACATTTTATGTAAATTTTAGTAGTATATTTTTTTCAATTTGTGGAGGCGATTTTCCTCAAAAAATATCTTAGTTGAACTTTAAAAATAATTTTACATAAATAATACCATCCTTTAATGTTACATATAATTTTTTGGGGATCTTATCCAACTATGCCATCCTTATTATTTCTATGGATTGTTTATTTTTATGGTGAAGATACGTTTATGAAACCTTTTCTTTTTTCATGAGTGTTTCTATGATGAATTGATGATATGATTATAAGACCCATTTCCTTTATATAGGATAAGATATTACGGAATTATTATAAGACCAATTCCTTTTCATGGGTTATGATAAGATGAATATTGTAGGATATTGTGTAATACTTCTGTAAGGTTTTCATTTTGGGATGGTTTTTACATTATAACCATGGATTATTATTACATTATAGATAAGGACAGTGGATACATTATAACCAATGTTGGATGGGACCAATATCTCCCCCTAATTCATTGTGTAAATCAATATATCTCTTGAGATAAAAATGGTAAAAAAGTTTATGGGATTAATCCATAATGGGAAATATGTATTAATTCCTAATCCACTATATTTGGTAGTCATGGTAGTTGACCTTGACAAATGAAATGGTTTATTATACATATTGTGGTGATACATTTTAATGAAATTATCTCATACTTTGGGAATTATGATAAATTCAAACTCTTATAAATCACATCTTGTGGAATGATAATTTTTTATTCCACAACTCATATTTATGATCTATAACAATTTGAGTGTGAACATTTTGTGTTATGTTCATGATCCCAAAAACATATTATTATATTTTAATTTCATATAATAATAGTATAATTCATCCCATAAATACCCTTATTGATAATCTAAGATCATACATTATTATGTGTATTTTCCTGAGTTTGTGAATATTTTTTTAAATAGGGTATGTTTATGAAGAGTAAAAAAAGGAAATGATATTTACATGATAGGTGAAAGATATTTCATTAAATAATAATATTATATTCTTGGGACCAAAATACACTAAACCATTATAGTCCTCTAATGATTATTTGTGAAATATATTTTTTATTCATCTAAATAGATGTGATATTTCTGTATGAAAATCTCAGGTCATTATAGTTGGTATCAAAGAAAATGTTTCTTTATCCGTTAGAAAATAGGATGATAAAACATTAGTGAGAAAAAAATATGATAATCCTATGAAAAGTATAGAATAAATACCTTTTAATAAGAAAGGGATTATGTGATTTATCTAGTAATAAATATCTGTCTAGATGTTGCATGGGGATGTGTTTTTGGAAATAATTTACCTAGTGGTAATTACTCTAAAAATGTGCATTAGACATGACTCAAGAATTACATGGTATATGAAAATAAGATTTACTATACAACTTGTCTAGTACTCTTAATGATATTATTTTTTTAATTCACATTTTATTTAGGAACCATCATGAAGGATTTGAATAGATGATGATAATAGATTTCCATGGTCAAACATATGGTGGCATAGATGTAAAAACTTTTCTTGATTTTGAAAAGATATAAATAATTCTCCAAAACTATGTGTTTTTATAATATGACTAGTGTTTCTCCAAATACAATTTTTAGTTTCATTCAATGGGCGGAACCTAATAGAATAATTCTAATACTAAATGTGTTAGAAAATGTACTGATTTTCCACCTAACAAACCAAATACAATGGGAGATGGGATATAAAATATTGTTTATATGCTAACCCAACTTTCTCACATCATAAATTATTCTGAGATTCTAAATAATAAAATTATAGAACATTTTTTTGTTTAATCCTTTATGAGATAGCATCTACTATATTATAGTCAGTAATCTGATCCACTAGTGGATGAGAGATAGATCCCCACTATTGATAACATATTTTATTTTCCACATTTCCTAGAATATGAAAACAATTTCCCTACTATTTACCATTTGAAATGTGAAATAGATCAGTGGTGGAACCTTATTATTAATATAATACAGGAGGAAGAAATCGTATCTATGGAATAGGATTATTAAGGGGATATTTCTCTATTATTAATTCACTTGATATCTATATATAATGACAATGAAGAAATTTCTTGAGCTCAACTAAAAGCATGATGAATCTATTATGGATAATGAGGAAAATTTTATGGGAATGGCGATATGACCCTCTTTTTTTAGTGATCAGTTCTAAAAGAAAAATTGATCAATTATTTGGATGATTGAAGTCTCTAAAAGGTGTTATCCATAAGTGAATTTAAAATTTATGACTAATTGTTTTGATGTTCAATCATGGTTTATATGGAAAAAATAGATTTCCACAATTCACATTATTTTGATAAGAAATAAAAGATTATTTTTTCTAAAAACATGAATAAATCACATTGTGTAATGAAATTACTAAAATCTAGATACTATAAATATGGGAAAAACAACAAGGGAATTTTTTGAATCAAATTGGGCTATGATTTAAATATAGAAGGGAGGCTCATATTGCTCGCAAATGTTGATATGTAATGACAGTTACATTTGATTCAATGGAGGAGAATAAGAAAACAAATAATTCCCCACCCACTCTCTAATGAATCAAATAAAAATACTCTGGGCATTATGTCTACTAGTTCAAAAATATGATGGTTTTTTAATATCAACGTGAACATTTTCATAAGAAGAATGATAAAAGGAAATACAACGTGATCAAGACTTATAAAACGAGTTATGAGAATGAGTGGTTAAAGGTACACCTATCATATACACTTGAATGGATATGACTTATTTTGTTCAATATCTACCCACTCTTTTTATTTAATTAATTTTCAATGATTCTTTAATTAGAATATCTTGGGTTAGATGTTGAGATAGTCATAAAAAATGTTATTGGATTTATATTCAAATCACAGGTCTGTATTTCCTCTCTGGTAGAAATTTCTACAAAAGTTATTCCTAAAAACCATATGATTCTTACTTTAGTTGAACTTTATATGATTTAGGGAATGGATCAGATTTCAATATATAGATCTCATACAAATTTATGAGGAAGAGAAGTAACATTTGATATTCCAAATAAAGTCACCCTCATTTATTGGAGTAAATATGAGTAAAAATTTATAATGGGAATCACTTCAACCTTATGGGTCCAAATTCCTATCCATGAAAGCAAATTGTCTCATATGGTTAGGGGGAAACATTATATAAAAAAAATGCCTATTGTTTTTAAGTTTTCTGAAGTATTTTGGGAATATTTTCTTATTCATCAACCGGATAATAAGGTTGAGTTCTTAATAGATCTTATATTTCATGTTTCATCAATTTTTAATACTCCTTATATAATTGCCAAGATTGAGTTTCAGGACATAAAGACGAAAATACAATAAAATCATGATAAAATATTTATACACACTAGTGTGTCCTAATGGGGTTCACCTATTATTTTTTAGTATAAATAATGGTTCAATGTTTCTTTTCCATTATTATTAAGAACTAAATGATATTACAATCTAGAAATGTATCATATACCCGATATTGATGAATTTTTTTGATCAACTATATAGATCTCAATACTTTTTTGAGATTAAAAATCATTATGGATCTCATAAATTATGGTTGAAGATAGATTATATACCCAAGACTACATTTTGTACAAGGTATAAACACTATGATTATATAGTGATACCATTTTTTCTTTCTAATTCAACCACTGTCTTTATGGATTTAACTAATAGGCTCTTCAGGTATTACCTTGATCTGTTTGAGGTATTATTTTTTGATGATATACTTATATATTCAATGTAAAAGGAATAGAATGATGAATAATTGATAATTTTACTAAAAATCCTAAGGAAAAAGAGATTCTATGAAACTTTTATAAAGTGTCAATTTTTTGAAAAAAATGATCCATTTATTGGGAAATACAATCACAAGAAATGGTATGTTAAAGGATCTATCAAATATGAAGGATATTGAATATTGGTCTAGACCAACCATAGTAAATATGATCCATTATTTTCTTGGTTTGGTTGGATGTTTTAAACTATTTGTGGATAATTACATCAGACAATATAATCCACTCACTATGTTAACTTGGTAGGGAGACAAGTTTCTCTATACAAATGAATGCAAGGAAAATTTCAAGGAACTAAAGAGAAGATTAGTTAGTGCACATGTTCTTGTACTAACATATAGTATAGAAGGGTTTGTAATATTCATTGATGAATACAATAAGTGATTGAGATTTTTTCTCATGAAAAATCACTTGGTTATAGATTATAATTCATTATAATTGAAGGTTCATTATAAGTAATTCCCAATTCTTGCTTTTTAGTTAGCTATAGTAATTTTTCATTAATGATATAGAGGATTTTATTTGTGAAGAAATGTGTGGTATATATACATATCTCAAAAAGACAAAATATATATTTTTATATAAGTAGTTAAACATTAACCAAAGAATATGATTATCGGTGATTAAATGTTATGACTTCTCAATATATTACTATCCTTGATAAGTGAACAAGGGGTAGGATGCTATCAATTGAAAGAATCATGATTTCTTATCCATTATGAGGATCACACAAGATATAATATTTATGGATTCTCAATGGATGGGTCTATAGATCCTGAACGAAAGGGAGGAATATTTCTCAAAAATGTTTTCAACCATCTATCCTTGTAAAGATTAAATATGAACAGAGGGGTGGTATGGTGATATATAAGAAGTTGTGAAAATCTTCTGATTAAACCTCGATAATGATGGAATCATAAGGTGTAAGAATATCATATGTGTTCTTACCATTCTAGATTTGATTATGGATATTTCAGAATAGTCTCATAGTTTTTCATTCTCTATTTATCCTATAAGTAAAATGTTTTATAAATATTTGAAATTTTATTTCAAGTGGGACGACATAAAAATGATATTTCAGAATTTATATCTCGATGCTGAGTATATAAAGATGTTAAGTATGAGAGGCAAAGGTATATGGTTATATTATAACCATTTGGAAGACCATAATATAATTGGAAAATATGAAAAAAAAATCTTCATACTCACCAAAATATATAGGAGGCACAATCCTATATGGTTTTTACTCAACCTCATTACCTAGTCAGGACACTTCACCACTATAAGAGAATGTTTCTCTATGGATCATATTTCTAGGATATGAAATAATTAATTGGTAATTTCTCTGGCGTACCATGTTCTATTATTTTCCACTATGATATAAGGATAACCCTAATGTTATGGTCAAGTATTCAAGAGGCTCTATATATAGACATGAGTATCAATAGTGTTATTCATATATAAATAGATGGATAGTCTAAGAGAAAAAATGAAACACTAGGGGACATGTTGATATCTTCTTATACATATTTCAATGGTTTTGGTGATCCACACCTTAATCTAATTGATTATTTTGTAATAATTACTTGCACTCTATAATTAATATGACACCTTATAAATCCCTTTACGGAATGACATATAGAAATCCAATGTGACGGGATAAATTTGGATAAAGAATGATTTTTAGACCAGAGATAGTAGATAAAATTGGATATATGGATAAATATATTTATCACCACATAAGGGTTGTAAAAATTTGAATGGAAATTTTTTTATTCAATAATTGACATGATCAGTAACTTGAAGGTCATGAAAAAAACTTTCTAATAATTTATCCCTGGATTAAGTTATTGAAAATAATAATGAAGGGAAAATAATTCATAGGTATATAATGAACTTTAAAATTTTCTATTTTATTAGTATGGTAGCTTATTGATTGGAGATTCCACTAAATATCTCATAACTTACTGATGTCTTTCATGTATCTCTTCAACTAAACTACATATCTATCCATTCACATGTACTAAAATCAATGTTTATACCACTAGAGAAATATATTTCTTATAGTTAAAATTGGTGGAGATTTTGGACCATATAGAGAATTTTCTATGATGAAATACCACTCACCTAGTCAATTTTTTGTGGTGAAACCACCAATTTGAAGATGTTTCTTGGGTATAATATGATATAATGAGGAACACTTTTCCCCATTTTTTGTTTAAATTTGAAAAATTTCAAAGTATAAATTAATTTAATGGGGTATATAACATAACACCCCTTGTTTTATGAAATAAGTTTTTTAAAATAAATTAAAATTCCTTGATATCCATTGTTACACGCAGCACCGAGTATTAAAAAGCAACGATTTACAATTATATTTTTATCTAAACATGAATATTATAACGTATTAATTAAAAATTTATTTATGAATATGAATATATTTTTTTAAATTTATGAATAAATGGTTTAGATAAATAAAATATATTAACAAATAATTACAAACATTTTAGTAAATCTGTTATATGTTAGGAAAGAACTATTTTCTCAAAAAAATATTTTACTGTTTTTTGTGAATAAAAAAAATGTAACCACTCCTCCTTAAAGAAATTATTTTTGTTAAAAATATTATCTATATTGGCATTAAACATGTAAATATTATATTATGTTTAATTTAGAGATTCATTCTAAAAATATTAATTTTTCAAATAATAGTGAAAATAATACTTTTTATTAAAAACGACATTTCCATTTAAATTTTTTTACAAAGTTTCATCTTGTTTAAAAAAAATAAAATATAAAAATAGTTCATGTATGTATTGTAATTAAAATAATTTATTTAATTTGATTCAATTTTGTATTTAATTTTTATATTAAAACATTCTATACTTACCGACATATTTTCCTTTGAAAACCCATTTTCCATCGCATCTATGGGTTTAATTTTAAATTAAAAGTTTCCAATTATGTGAATTAAATTTGGAATCATGGGTTAAATATTTTGAGTAATAATAATTAAAATTAATCAATATAGTGAATTTAATTTGTAGTCATAATTAATTGATAAAATAATTATAATTAATTACAACATTGAAGGTTAAAATAGGGTTTTACGTGTTACATGCGCTTATATTAAACTTAATTTTCCACACATATATGATTAAAATATAATAAATTGGATATAATATATATAATAATATTTTCTATATTATATAATAATACTCAATTTAATTTTTTTAGGGGATAAATGACCTAGGTAAATAAATTTAAAAAAAAGGTACTATAGTAAAAACTAACAAGGTAAATTTATGTAATCTTAAAGGATAAGGAATAACATGTTTAATAATATTCATTTTATTGGTGGGGTTTTTTATAGAATATATATTTCCAAGAATATATTAATTATAAATTCTTTAGGTACATGGATAGAGAGTGACTTCCCATTACTTAATAGTTTTGGGTATTTAAAAAACATCATTCTTCCTCAATTATAAGAGGAAACATCCTCCCCTCACATATTTACACCTACAAAGATATTTATCTTGACCAAACCAGGAATAAATCCCACTCAACATAATTATACATGTTATAGGTCTTATGGTAATCCTAAAAAACAACCCTAGTGTCCTTAATAAGAAATCTAAATAAGGTTGTTCTTTGTGAAAGCAATTGCCTTCTCTAAGATTTTTCTTTTTAAAAAATTATCTTTATAACTTAATTCATGTCAAAAACAATTACAATATATTAAACATAGAATATACCATATACATTGAAATTATTATTTTTATAGAATTACCATATCCATATCCTCTTCCATAAAATGGAAAATTGAACCATTGATCATGTGTACAACAGAGTACCACCTCGTGAACTAATGTAAATTTTTTCCATCACCACCTCCAATAGAGAGATATAATAATGGATTAAAAATATTTACATATATATAATATTTATGAAATAATTATCTATCTATAATTATAATATCCTATATAACTTATCACATTGCATTCTGTGGGAATACGATAACGTTTCCATTTGTATGACGTACTAATACCTCCCAAAATAATTGAGTTTTCAATTAGGATTTACATGAAAACTAATAAGGATATATTATATAAATATATGTGATATATGATAAATAGTATTTAATTTTTAATTTTTATATGTTATTTACCTTCCTCTCATTCTATCTATTGGGAAAATGGAAATAACATTCTTGAGTATGTATGGCCTACCATCTCCATGAATGGTGTAATTCATTTTCAATATATAAATTTTATGAATTGATATAATGTATAAATAACTAATATATATGATATTGTAATAATTTTTACCATTTTTGAGATGATGAAACCTTGTTCAATGTTAATGTAATGAAAATACCATACCAAATCATATAAGTAAAATGAATAATGTTCTACTTGAAAAAAGATTTCAAATATTAAATTTTATAAAAAAATGTAATACAAGGATTCATTTAAATCATATATGGTAATATATATATGATTATATTTATCCAAGATATTAATAATAAACCTATATTAATTATACGAGACAGTATAATGGATATTAAATAATTTTTTACTTAAGTTCAGTGATATTCATCTCACTTTTCTTTTTGTGAGACACAAACCATATTCATCACTAGTTTAATTTGTGTGGTGTATACACATACCATGAATTTATTTTATTATTTTTTTAAACATAATATATGTTTATTTGAATGTATATCTATCTTTGTTTCTTTCCCTCATGTGTAATATGAATTCAATGGTTACTAAAGTGGTAAGGGTTCTACGTTTCAATGATTTATTTTATCACGATTTTTTTAAGAATAGGTTTATGATGATGATATAGTTTTATGTATCCCTCAAAACAGTCTTTAATTTTATCTAATTTTTAAGTGTAGAAAATAATTTTTTCCTTTCATTTTCTTCTCTTAAAGGATTAAAAAGAACAAAAAAATGTTTTTTAAAAAATTTAACATTATTATTCTCCTTAGTAGAAAACCTATTTCATCCATATACATGTTTTTTATAAAAAAATTAATGAATTTTTTAATATTATTCAATTATTTTTGGAGAACATTTTCAACCTTTTTTTAAATATAAATAATTTTTAAAATTAATCTTTATTTCATTTTCTAATCAAGGTAGTTTTATCTATTACCATAATGTGAAGGGAATTTTTCTTATGTGTATGAAATGAATAGAATTTACCACTTTCATGAATGTTAAATGATTTAAAAATTACTTAATATGTTTCTATGATTAATTTCAATGAAATGTATTTTGATCTTTTGTTTTGAAATTTTAGGTCTAAATAGTACTTGTCATAGTGGAAACGCTATTTTTCACCAAAAATGTTTGAAGTGATCATTCAAAATAATTTCTCATCTAATATGACATCCTTTTATGTTACTTATTATTTAACGGCTATATGATCCAATATTACAATCATTTTTATTTATCAAGATTTTCTATGATTATGGTGAGAATATTTTCATGAAATCCATTCCTTTTCCATAGATTATACTATAATGAATTGATAACAAGAATATAAAACCCATTTCTTTTAAATGGGTTATGATGTGATGAAATTTTTTTGAGACCCTCTTTATTTTCATGTGTTATGATATAAAGAATGTTTTTTGATGTTATGGAAAACAATTATATGCTTCTCATTATGTGATAGAGGATAAACTATAACCAAGGATAGTGGATACTTAATAACCAAGGAAATTGGTGACATTACAACCAAGGATGGGTGACACATATATCTCCCTCTAATGCGCTATGTAATGAATTATTTCTCATGAGATAACAAAGTGAAAACAAATAAATGGTATTCATTCACAATGGGAAACATATTGATGAGATTGATCCACATTGAGAAACTAGATGTCTAGCTTGATTAATAATGGGAAACTAGTGATAAGGCCTAATACACTATGTTTGATGGTCTCTTGAGTTATCCATGACATATAAATAAGTTTCTATATCTATTTTGGTGCAAAATATATATGAAATAAGCTTATGGTTATTGAATTATGATTATATCACACTCTAATGAATAACATATTATGGATTGTTAATGTTTTATTAAATGAATCATGTTTATGATCTATAGCATGTTGGGTATTATTATTTTTTTGTTATTATCATGATCTCATGCCCTTTTTATTGTCTTATTATTGTAATTGATCATATAATTATTATATTCATCCTTACCTTTATAGAGTATCTGATATCAAACTTTCTTATGTTTCATTTCCCAAGGTTATAAAGAATTTTTTATATAGGGTATGATTATGAAGAGTAAAGAAAGATATGATATTTTTGGGGGATGTTGAAGATCATTCATTAAATAATATGTTTGTGTACCTAATTTCTAAATATAGTAAACAATTATGTTCATCATAAATGTATTTTTAATATGTATCGAATATTAATTTAAAAGGATTCAATATTTATGTATGAAAAGATTATGTTATTGTAATTTCATTATTAATACAAAAAATGATGTTAGAGATAGAGAATTAGTTGGAGTTGGAGCTAAAAAAATTATAATTATATTGGTGTATCGAACTCAAGTTACAATGAATAACCTTTCACATATAGAGAAATATGGAGATACACAATACAATGTGATAATTTTATACCATTTCCTATGATAACATCCTCTATCATTAAATGGAACCTTAAATCTATTTGTATATGTGCAAATTTTATGTTCCATAAAGAAGATATTTGTTAATATTATATTAAATTAATGGTCAAAAGTTTTCATGGTTTTTAATAATCTTAGGGGGGAGTCAGGTTAATGTTGTTCTTTCATTCGAAACAGTAAGGATGTGGAAGAAATATATTTATTATTGCAGACGTATTTTTTTGTAATTTTCTTCGAAAGATATTTCCCTCACAGACAATGAGTGGATATGGAGAGATAGTTCACAAGTTTATTTCAAAAGTAAAATGAATATGTTTCTATGAATAAAGATAACATTGTGAGGTTTTCAATGAATTTCATGGACTATTTACATAATCCAAAGACTAATTTAACCAATTATTTTTTTAAATAAACCCAATATTTCTATGGGAACTAAAAAATAAATCATTCTCATCATATGAGGATATAGTATCATGTTTTATCAAGATGGAGATATAATAATTCATGTTTTATGAGTTTTATATAATGAAAGTGAATAATAGGATGTATTCTAACCACATGATGACAAATATATATAAGGGGAAGATGATTAGGGTAATTTTGAACATGTGATACTTGTTGAAGGAAACACCCCAGTAGAAGCTTGAAAGGGAACAATAGATTTTTTAAAGTGTGGAAAGAAAGGACATCATGCTCATTAATTAAAGGGAAGTGGAGAATCCATCAATATATATTGCTTCAACTATACGGAGATAGGAAATTATGCTAGCCCACACCCCAAAGGTTAATGGAGCTCACAAAATAAGAGGTTAATGGGATACTGATAAGCTTATGAAATTGTTGTAGCATAATTTGATGATTCTAATAACGGGATGGTAGGTACTATAATCATAACATCAAAGATAGTTAATTATTTAATATATTTTAGATCGATGTACTCTTTTATATCATCTATGATTTGAATGAAAATTAAATATTTTTCTATCCCACTAATAAGGCAGTAATCTATCAAGACACCTAGAAAAAATATTATTAAAATAAAGATATATATTTTGATCTCTATTATGTTACATGGATATAACATATTAAAAAATTTGATATTATACCTATTGTAGAAATGTCTGTAATCCTTTGTATTGATAATATTTAAATATATAATAAAAAAATTACTTTCACTATAAGGATATTACACATATTCATTAAGATGTTTAGTTTTTTATAATTATAAAAGAGTCTTCATCTTATGATTCATGTTTGGATCTTCCAGTAGTATCCCTACTTTGTAAAATTCTAGTAGGATAAGTGAACACATAACCTATATTTTAGAAAGTAAACAGTAAGATTCATGATGTTATTATTGTGTAAGAATAAATTGATGTGTTTACATATAAGAATTTCCAGATCTGGATGCCACTAAGGAGTTGCCCTAATCCCGGTGGGCTACATAGCATCCGAAAAATCTCCCAAAATTCCAGAGAATACTAAAAATCGTTTAGGGCCATGGTCATGTAGTTGGGAGACTATTCCCACATTACCAAATTGAATCATAGATGATAACATATATTATATAGCATGTGATAAATAAAGGAAGAAGAATAAGTAAATATAATGCACAGTGGAAAGAGGAAAATCAATGATAACAAGAATAACATACTACATCTACTGATGATATATGTCATGTCACTAGAAATCTTGAAAACATGGATACAATTTAGTAGGAATACTTGGAAAACTTGAATTACCAAAAAGAAAATACCTAAATTATACCAAGAATTCCGAGCTCTAGCTCGTTAATCTACTACAAGCTCCATAATAACAAAACAATAAATAAAGTTTTTGAAATGGTATGCTTCCATTTATCAACACCTATATAAATGTAATATGACATGGGTACCAATAGCTCATGGAGAGGGTGTGAGGTTTATCTTTTTGGGTCATCACCAACTGTGTCTATAACATCTTGCTAGTGTAATAGGAATGGAAGAGTGTGAAAGAATGTATATATAAAGTAAAGGAATACAATGTAACTAAATTCCAAATAACCCACTTCATACCTCATCTCATGTCTAAAAATATAACCATTTCATTAATTAATAAATTACCAATTTATATTAATAGGTCTAGTGAGGAATAGAAAACACTAATATCACCCCATGATAATACCAATAGTGAAGGTTTCAGGGGGTAATAAGTCAATAATTATTGATAAATAATATGAAGTGGATCCATGGTGATCACCAAGGAAACCTAGCACTCAAGGGCTACCAAAATAGAAATAACTAAGCCTAGATAAGGGGTAAGAGAATAATCCAAAGATTAGAATCCATGGAATTCCCATAATAATTAATCTAATCGATTCCAAGGATTTAATCCAATGTAAAAGAGGAATATAAGTAGTGGTCCTGACCAAAGATGTTACTAAGTCACCTCATGTCATGCTCATTCCAATGAGTGTATACAATTAATGATATAATAATAATAAAGGGATCCTTTGGGGTCATAATGATAATCCACATGTAGAAAAGGATCGGGTTCCCATGTATGTCTCACCTAAGGACACTAACATCCTTGAATAAAAATTATGCTATTGAGTTCCCATGACAGCCCTTCTGAAATCCAAGACCTAACATGAGTCAAGAATTCCTATAAATATGTCAAGGTCCCTATTCATAAATTGGGACATTACATTTAATTCATTACAATTAATTTATTCATATGATCACTATTCCATTAAAAAATTTACTTGGTTCAATCATGGCCTTTAATTAGTTTGACAGGGCCAAGTATCATGCTAAAATTTAACTAAACCCCATTAAATCTGGTTCAATTACCAAGGCTCTCTGTTATGACTTTGTTTATACAGAAACATTCTCTACATATGTGAAACCAAACATTTATTTACATTTAATAAGGATAATTAATATACTTAAGCATTCTTTCTATAATATCATTTGAATACAACACCTACATTAAATGACATACCATAGGAATGTAAAGTGCAAGTGAAAGAGTAAAATGTACTCAAAATTTCTTTATTCAAGAGTAAATTAATATAATGAGGTTTACCATTAGCATCATCATGATGGAACAAACAAAAACAATGGATCAGAAATGATAAAACACTAAAACCCAGTTGTGGAATTTCACACTACATGGGTTGTTTGAATTTTCAGATGAAACCACCAACTACCAATCACATTTATGGAAAAATAATAACCATATGGATCTAGTGATTATAATAAAGTCATATAAATTCAATAATTGAAATATGACGATATTGGTTTTCCCCACACATCAATTCCAAAATTGGTGAGCTTAATGGATGAGTTATAAACCACCAAAATCATACTCGTATGACTCTCCTCATCCAGTATTGGGCTCTAATTCAGACATGATTAGATAATATCTAAGAAAATTAATAAAATCATAAACCTTAATTACTATGTTGAGAGAAATAAAAACATTGAACAGATAAAATTGACTTGAGTACTTAACGTTGCGAATCCAATGTGAAAAATAGAAGCATTATCAGACCCCAAAAGAAGGATATCTCTCAATCCTAATATTTTTCCTTCAAAAGATCTAAATTGGGAGAAATATAGGTTCGACTAGTTGAAAATCCAAATAGGGAAGAAGTAGGAGGTTAAATTAGATCATTGAGGTTTAAACTGTCAATTTTTCTAGAAAAATAGCCAATGCATGGTTTAGATTCATGGTTTGTCAAGCCATGCACCATCCACGAAAGGGTACTTGGAGAACTAGGGAACTAGCACGGTTAGTCCACACTATTAGGGAAATTGTGTTCCAACCGTGTGGAATGGTTCTACCTAAAAATATATAACCTTTCACAGTTAGATATAACTGTGCACCCTACCATTAAAATTTATAGTAACCATGAAACATGATAATTTCTCACAAAAAATTGGGTTCCAGGATCTAAACAATCCCACGACAGCCCTAAGACCTTTGAGAACTCATTAGCCATAAAAAAGGTCCATAAAAGAGAGTTTGAAAAAAAATTAAAGGATATATTCTTGAGTCAAAAAAATGTTCTTATCGTATTCCCACCATAAAGGATCATAGCCCATGTTCACCTTAAAAGGTTGGTGAATCACTATTTGAGAATAAATCTGGCCACTTAGCCCATGACATGGACTCCCGCTCCCATGTCTCATCATTTACATGGGAATTATACCATAAGATCCATACTATAGGGATTGATCAGACTCTGAGAACCATTGTTCTCCTACCGATAATGTTTATAAGATATTCCTAAAAATAAGCACTATCGTCTCACTAATCTTCCTTAGGACCGAAATTATTATATGGGTGGCATGATAACAGTGAATCTATGAATTATAGAAGATGTTGTGCATAAAAAATTAAATCTAAGGTAGTAACAACTAACTGGGTACCATCTTGACTCCTTCTAAGATTTCAAATGGCCCTAAATAATGAGTTAAGAGTTTCCCTTGCTTCTGTAACCATATGTTCCCTAACCCGGGCGATACACAGAAGAAAACATGATCCCCGAAATTTAAATCTAGAGGTCATTAATGGTGATCAATATAATATTATTATCCATATTGAGAAGTAGTTACACGCTTCATAATTAGCTAAAACTTCTCTTAGTTATCTTGTGTTATACAAGGACCTGGTTGGGCTTCCTCACCCACCTATAACTAGCACAGGGGTGACCGACATAGCCCAACATATAAGGGATCAAATTGATCAATCTGAGATGTCACCTAAGTTTTTTTATAGAAAAACTCAATGGGGGGATATTATTCTCCCATGAGCTTCCAAAATCAAGGTAACATTCACATAGAATGTCTTATAGAACCTATATCATTTTTTCTGACATTCCATCATTCTAACAGTGAAAAGATGTTCCCAGAAGCCCTTTTGTACGAATAGCCTTCTTCAAAACCATTCATAACCATGATGTGAATTGAGAATCTATATTAAAAATGATAGTATGAGGGAACCCATGTTTCCATATTATCTCATGAACATATAGTCTTCTTGGATCATCAACCTAAAAAGTCTCTTGAACAAGAATGTTGTGGGATATATTCATTAATTGGTCAAGAAAAACCCATACAGTGTCGTTACCCCTATGAGAACTAGGTAAGAAAACTATGAAATCCATACCAAAATATTTACATTTCCATTTTGGGACTAAAGTAGCTGTACAAATCCTATATTCCTTTGGTTCTCCACCTTCCCTAACTAATAGGTGGAACACCTAGTGATAAATCCATATATATTACATTTTATCTCAAGCCACCTGTACAAGCATTGCATAACTCAATACATTTTGGAGATTCCAGGATGAACATCCCATTAAGGATGATGGGACTCTTTCATCGGCTCCTCTATCATATATATAGTAACATGGACATGCCCATGAATATTTAAAATGTAATATTTATTTATAGTCCAATCTGAAGGTGAGTCATATCTGAATATAATCTCATAGTGAACCAAACCCTCATCATATAAAAATTTCATTCCATTCACCTTTTCAATGAGGGAAGAGGTAACAATCAAGGATGAGAGGTATGGATACTTGTTAATATAATGAATATATATATATATATATATAACTCAAATAATAAGTCCATTAACTTTAATTTATCACTAGCTACCCGTATATCATGTTCTTGAGTTTTCCTACTCAGCGCATCGGTGACTACAATGCCCCTTCCAAGCATATAGGCAAGCACTAAATTGATTGAATGAATATATTGGACCCATATTTGTTGTTTGAGATTCATGACATGCTGTGAAATTATATAATTGAGTCTACCTTGGTCTGTGTACACCATAAAGTGTTCATCCCATAGATAGTGTCCCTATAAAATGCAGGACATGGACAACTACTTCTTGCTCAAGGTGGTGCATTGGGTAATTTCTATCATGATGTGTCCATTGTGGAGATCCATATGCAATTACTATATCCTAATTCATTACTAATACCCCTTATTTGTGATACTAGTAAGAGATGATACAAGGCATGATACATCCAGTATGAAATTCCTATAATATCCTTCTTGCCCCAAGATACTTCTTATTTCAAACACATTCTTGGGTTTATAGTAGGAAAACATAGAACTAACCTTATCGAGGTACATATTTACTCTTGATTCTAAAATAAAATGAAAAAAGAAGTTAAATATATCAATCTAGATGTGGCACTTAGCTAGCATGTCTTAACAATTATTCTCTCTTAGTGTCCTCAAAATGATCTCGTGGTTCTTTTAGTGGCCTCTGTGATTGTGGGAATACACCATAATGTTTTCCATATTGAATATGAAAAAATAATCCAAATAGGGGTGGAACACCCAATTAAATAGATTTATGAAGATGGTTGGAGAGTTTATAAGACCGAACAACATAACGAGGTAATCATATAGACCATACCTACTTCGGAGTGTTGTACAAGGTATGTCTTGATGGCTTGACATGCACCTGGTGATAGATCGTTCTCATGTTGATCATAGAGAAGACCATATCTCCTCAGAGCTTATTAAATATATAACTTATTTCATGAATTGGATACCAGTTCATTAACATAAAATGGTTCAACCATCTATAATCCAGGCATAGATGAAGGATCTCATCTGCCTTATTGGTGAAAAGCATGGGAGAACTCCAAGGGGATTTGATGGGTCGTATGAAACCATTGGCCTTCATGTCCTCTGACTACCTCTTATGCTCATGGAGCTTAGTAGGTTACATATTATATTGATGAATTGACAATGGGTCTATTACTATAACTTCTTCAATCATAATCTATACCTACCTCTCATGAGGTAAGATAGAAATGTCATCGGGAAAAATATCCCTGAAATGTTCTAATACTGGATGAAATTTAGCTGGGTATAAACCTTGATCCTCCATGAAGAGTTTAGAAATCTGGGTAGTCAACCCACCTAGACCATGATGCTCTAGTCCAACCCTCTTGATCTGGACATCCCACTCACCCTTATGTTGATATCTACTTACCAATGGTGTTTTAAACAATATGCTTAAGATATAAAAATCTAAAAATACATGACACAGAACCAACCAATCCATCACTATAATGAAATTTAAGCTTTTCATATAATGGAACAAGAGGTCCCACAATAAAGTGTAACTTCCTTCCTCAAGGGGAAATTCCTACATTGCTTTATGGCCTTTAAGGGACTCCCAATAGTTTATCTTGGTTTATAACACCATAAAAAATTGTATTTATAGCCCAAGAAATTCCATGATAGATAAATATATTAAAAAGTGTGAAGCACCTATAACAAATAAATAAGATAATATAGTGTAGGATACTAGAATAGTACCTCATATTGTAGATGTTTTTGGAACCTGATCTTCAGTTATGTATTGTAAAGATGTAATCTAGCCTGATCTGTGGCCCTGAGAAAAATATTGACTACCATTATCATAATTTCATTGCTGGAACTACTGGTTATCAGGGGTCTGACTACCACAGCCATGAAATCCTCCTATATCAGTCCCACCAGTGCTAATACAACTTCCTAGTTGAAAAAATGTAAAATAACCAATCACTGAAGGTAGAGATTGTATGGAACCTCTTCTACTAGAAAATGATAGAAAGGTCCAACAGAATATCTTAAAGTGTCCCATATAACAACAAACTGAAAGCTCTATAGGGTCTATATAACACTTTGGATCAAAATTCTATGTATATACACACTTATGGAATACTACAGAGTTACCTATATGGGTACCTTGGTCACCACTTCCAAACAAGAAACCTCAATGGGATGCTTCCTACCATGGGAAGAACTACTGGACAAACACAGAGTTGTTCCTCTATGTCTGGAACTTTCACCAACCCTCAGGTTGAACTCAGTAATTAGAGAGTAATTTACTATTCTAGAAAAATTAAGTTGGTGAAATATGTTCACCTTGATATTGATGGAATAAACCATCCTATACTCCATGAATCAATAACTTGAAGGCTCATCACTAATTAGAAGTTGTAAAAATCATTATAACTTGGTGAAACAAACTGAATACTCCATAAAAACATAAAACCCAACTCAAGATCCATAAAATATATATATTTTTCATCTCTAAGTATCTAAAGAAAGAAATTATCACATTAGGCGGCTAGGAAACACATCCCACACCATATCCTAATGGAAACCAGCATGAGTATTCACATCCCACCTATGCTTGGCCAAATCACAGATCAGTTATGTAGTATGTTTGACCCTCTATTTTGGAGGTATCTCTAGAATATGATTGATAGACATGGTGAAAACTATCAAGGAATCAATATCTTGTGGACCTCCATCCCAAAAGAATGTGAGATAATGTTTCTGATGGAACTCTTAGGTCAGATCAACCATCGTAGGTTCATATCGTGGAGCACCATGCATGAACAACCACAAACATATAAAACTATCATGAACTTCAATTTAAGTGCCCAATTTAAACACAAAAGGCATTGCCTCATGTGGAAATCCTGGATGTAAGGATAGTTTATCCAGGCCATCCACGTCTAGAGCATTGTCTTCACCACCCTCATGACACATGACATGATGACGTCATGATGGCATTGTTCCCAAATCATTCCCAGCACATGAATTATAATAAACTTTAATAAAAAAGATAGAAACACTAATGGAATTTAAATGTACAAAATCCATTTTACCAAGGAATACTACCCCAACCGCCCACTTGGATGGCCATATATATTTAAGTACTCAATTATATGTTTTAGGGGTTCTACATTATTAAGGATCAATAGTACCTTGCCTCATCATTTAACATAAAACATTTCATTTAATTTTATTTTTAATTAGCAAGCTCACATATTTACCTTTTATTAGATTGAAAAGCTTGGATAAGGACATGAAACCATTTGACTTTTATGTTTTGTATTTTCAATATTAATTTTTTCAATGAACTTTAAAATGGACATTCATTCGTAGTAAGTTAGGTCTCATACTCCTTAACACTGGAAATGACACCCATTTGAATTTATAATTAAAGTATTGATTCAGTAAATTACTCATTCTAACCCACAAGGTCCCATAATACCGCATGAATTGAAACAAAAAATCACTCAACCATAGCCCAAAATAGTACAATCACATATAAAAGGAAGTATAACTCAACAATCATAGGAATATCAAGAAATTACAATAGTGAAACACACCAATATGGCATGAAAACATGCATGAAATGTAAATCTTAGGTTCCTATATGATGAATGTAACAATGATACATGCCTTCATATCATCAGGTCAATGATAAAATAGAATCTCAATCATAAGAATAATCACCGACACCAAATATCATCTGATTCAACCAATGGTATAATGATAATGACTATAATTTGCAAAATCAGAACAAAAATTATAATTCAAATAACTCTGCCTTTATCCCAAACTAGGTTCGTGATTCCCATGTTAAACTTATAACCACGTTCCCAGTATTCCTTATCTCAAATTTAATGTCTAAAAATAGTAACGTAAAAAATTAACCTTCTCTGATACAAATTGTTAGTTTCCTAGACTCGGATTCCACTTAGGATGTGCGACAAGCCCAGTGGACAACATGGACTTAGGCACATCTCCCAAAATAAAAAAGGTTTTCGACTCATAGTGAGGGACTTGGGTGTGGCCATGGGGAGACTATACCCTTATTACTACAGTGCATCATAATGGATAACATATTTGATACAACATTAGGTAAATATAGAAAGATGTATAATTAAATAGAATGCACAGTGGAAAGAGACAAAACAATGATAACAAAAATAATAGGAAGAACATAATACAACACATGATGATATATGTCATGTCACTATAAATATAGATAACATGCATACAAAGTAGTAGGTATACATAAAAACACCCAAGTAGAAACAAATAAATACAGAAACTATTCATAGCATCCTGATCTCCAATAAGATCATCTACGACCAGATCCATACTAACACAGTAAGTAATAAAGTGTTCAAAGAGGTAGGCTTCCATTTATCAACACCAGCATATAGTTAATATTATCTGGGTACCAATGGAACTGAGAAAATGTTTGTGATAAATACCATTGGGCCACCAGAAATGGTGTCTATAACATTTGGCTCGTGTAATGGAAATGGTACAATGTGATAGCATGTATATGTAAATTAAAGCAGTAAAATGTATCTAAATTCCCAAGTACCTCATTCATCCATCACCTGGTATATAAACATGTAACATGTTAATTAATAAGTTAACTTCCAATATATATTAGTAGGTAATGTGAGTCATACCCATTACTAAAATCACCTCATGATAGTATAAATTGTGAAGGTTCCTAGGTATAACCATGAAACCATGATTGATTAGTAATATGATGTTATTCTAAGGTTATCACCAAGGAAACCTAGACTATAAGGTTTTCCAACATAGTAATAACCGAGCCTAGATATGGGGAAAGGTTCTATTCCTTGGATCACCATCCAAGTCATTCCCACATTAATTTTTCTAACCATGTCCAAGGAATGTATCCATAGTAAAATGAAAGATAAGCAGTGGTTAAGCCCAAGGGTATAACCAAGGAACCTCATGTCATGCTGGATCCAAGGAGTGTATCTGAGGAATCCTATAATAACAATGAAGGTATCCAATGGTTTCATACTAGGTATCCATAGGTAGAAATGGATCAGGTTCCCTAGAAGGTCTGAACCATGGCAATCATCATCCTTGAATCAGAATGATGTCCTCGATTACCCGGCACATTTCCTTGGGAATCCAAGATCCAATAAGATTCATTCATTCCTTTAAAATGTTGACATATATGTTCATATAGTGTGACCCCACATTTAATTCATCACAATTAATTTGGTCATATGTTAACTATGCCATTAACAAACTCACTTGGTTCAAGACTTTCCTTTCATTAGTTTGACTAGGCCAAGTAGTAAGGAACAATTTAATTGAAACCTTGTAAATCATGTTCAGATAATAAGGTTCACTCCACTTTGTTCCATAAAAATGGAAATGTGTGCTATATAAATGAAACCAAACATTAATTTAAATTTAATAATTCCAATCCATAACATTTATTATTCTTTCCATAATATCATTTGAATCAATCGCTTACAATTAATCACTTTATGTTGGTGGGTCATGTGTGAGTGAAAAGATACAACCTATTTTAAATTTCATGATTCAATAATCGATTAATATTAGGAGGCTTACCACTTGTGTGGTTAATCTCAAGCACACCATAATGATGGATCAAAAGTAACAAAACACAAGAACCCAATTATTGCATAACACCCTACATGGGGTGTTGGATGTAGTGGATACAACCACAAACAAACAATCATATTAATGGAAAAAGCATAACCAAAAGGTATTAATGACTATATAAAAGGCATAAAAATTCAATGAATAGATCCTAATGAAATCTTAAGGCCCCCCACATCAATTCTAAAATCAAAAAACTTGAGGGATGTGTTATAGAAAACCCACCTCGTAATTCTATTTCTATCTTCATCAAGTATAGCCCTCTGATTCTCTATGGATCAAAATAGATATGAATAATAGTCATAAAATCCAAAGCCTCGATAACTAGGTCATGATAAAGAGAAACAAAGAATGACTACAAAGGACTCAAGCACATACCATTATGCATCCAACATGACATGTAGAAGCTCAATCCGATCCAATATGAAGGATATATCTCAGTCCCAGGATATGGAATTAAAAATATCCAAAGTGGGAGGAATGGGGGCTCAAACAACTAGAAATATGAATTGGGAAGAAAGAGGTGATTAAATTATATTAGAAATTGTAAAATGGTCTTGTTTTCAAGAAAAATTTCATGTGCACAGTTTAGCCACACGGTTTTCAAAACATTGCATCAACAATTCATGGGTACTTGGAGAAGAGTGGCACACACATGGTTATTCCGCACAATTAGAGAACAAATGAGACAACCTTATGGAATTGATTTTCCAAAAAATTCATACTATCACCCTACCCTCATAGTGTAACACCCGGAGATTTTATGAGAATTATTCTTTTTCTTTAATGTCTTTTGTTATACGCTTCACCAAGATTTTCTTGCACTATACGCTACACCGTATTAGCTTATAGTATAAACAACACGATTCTTGGCTTATGAATTTCAAGTTCTTTCAAATAAAATTCATTTCACACAACACCAAGTATAAATTTTGATCAATTTATAACTGAACTAAATTTTCAGTATGTTATACACTACACCAAAGGAATCTTTCCCTACACACAATCCTGACTTGGCTTGTATTACATGCAAGAGAGACCTTCTTCAATAGCGTGTGTTGTACGCAATACTGAGTTTCACTAAATAGTGATATATTATTATAATATAATGAACTAGCCATTATGAATATTATTAACATAATTTTGAATTTTATGACATTATAATTCATCATTCACATTTTCTAGAATGAGGTATGAGAACAAAATATATTTTTTGGATAAAATAAATATTTTTTTAAAAAATGCAGTTTTGTCGCTATTTGATGGAACACCCATTTTAAATCTAATTATTGAAAATTTTATAAGTTCAATTTTACAAAATAAGATTCTTCTTTTGAATCAGGATAAAAAATTTACATTGGATATGGTTTTCATATTTTTCTGATAACATTCATATTTTGATGAATAGTATAAATATGCTAAATTTTAATTAAAAACAAATTTTTTCATCGGGATAATGGATATGGTCTAAATTTTCATAATTTATCTAATTATCCAAAATTTAAAACACATAGTTAATTATTCATAACAATTTAAAATTTATAATATTATTACCACAAATAAAATTAAATAGATTAAATAAGGTTAAATCGAGTTGATAAGGTTTAAAATAAATTCCCAACTTGTCTAAATTTTATTGGTTGATGAGACTAAAACCCTATATCATCTAATATTCGTATTTGTGTCATTTTAGGAGGTTGTTAAGTGGTGTTTGAGTTTATTATAAATTAATATTTTAGAGGTTTCCAAAAGTGCCCCTCTTTTCCCTTATAAAAGGGCACCTCCTCCATCTCCTCTTCAAAACTTTAGAGCCTTCAAGATCTGCAAAAACCTATCCACTTCTCTTCTCCACTTACCTAGAAACATAATATAGGTCCTGTTCTTCTTCAAATACCAAATTTAGTACCCTAATAGGAGGTTTAGATGAGGCACGTCGAAGAAGAGGTAATATCCTTTACCTATTATTTCAAATTTATTTCTTCTTATACTTCCCCTTATTTATTAATTTCATTATAAAGTAAGAACATCAGTATCAATAATATATTAATATGTTATTATAAATATTAAACCACCCTATTTCATCTTTTATCCATCCTACGAAAAACGAAATCATCGTGAGTACGTACGTACGACTTACCGTCTCCATACTATGGTGTAATATGTTTTTCCGACACCACCTTACTAGGATGGGTATAATGGTGAAAATAATAACTATATATTATTCTTATAACATTATAATAACTCTAAAATATTATACCATCCACTACAATTTCATTCAATAATTATGGTAACAAAATCATCGTTCATGCGTACGTATGGATTACCGTCTCCACGATGCGATGAGATTCATTCTCCATGTTAACCATTCAAGAAAGATTATAAAGTATATATAATGAATAATAATGACATATATGACATAATAATGCTACTAGATTTGGGTATATATATATATATATATATGTATTTCATCTACATACATCTTTTCAATTCAATAAGGAAATGAAAACAACAATCATGTGTATGTACGACCTACCGTCTCTATGAACGGTGTATTTCATTTCATTTATATATATATTATACATATATATACTAAATATATATGATATAAAAGTCTTGTATTATATTTTTGAAGTAAGTAAATCATGATATAAGAAATAATAATATTAATAACAACAAGTCCAAACAAGTATGATAAATGATACGATTATTACCCAAAACATTTCTTTAATAAAAAATTGACAAATGAATGGGTAATATAAAGACATAAGTGTATCATATATGATATAATAAATATTACAATGGTTCTATTGAAAGTTTATAATATGTTTAATCCCACTATACTGGAGTTTCAGACATGTATGGAAGAGATTGGATCTAAGGTAAGGGATAAATATTCCAATCTCGTTCTTATCTAAGATTTTTTATTCATAAGTATTTACAAGGGTTATGTTTATCATACATGTCCTTGATTTCTCAAAATGTTTTCACAAAATGTTTACTATTCTTCAATGTATTTTTAAATTCATATTTATCCTTTTTAACTTTTACCACAAGGTATGGAAAGAATCTTTCTTTTTTTACCATACGAGGTAGTTTTTGACTTTTTAGGAAAAAGTACGAGGAGAATGTTTTTTAACTTATATGACATGAATGGATTTTTATGGTCTCATAACTCCTTATTTTCATGAATCATAATGTACAATATTTCATGATTATTTTCAATAAAATCCTTTTCTTTTAAAATTGCATGGAATTTTGATAAAAGAAAATGATATTTTCCTCAAGAATTCATTTCAAGTGTTTTATCGAGAATATTTTCCATATAATGTGACTTTTTTTAATACGGTCATGTTTCAAGTATAATTTCCCTATTATTTAGATGGTTTGATTTTGTTTGTGATGAAATTATATCCATTGTTTTATATGGATTATGTTATGATGGGATGATGTTTATGAAACCCATTTTATTTGTTGGGTTTTGATGATTGATTTATGTTTATTTTGTGGTACACGAATGAATGATTTCATTATGAGATGGGTGGGACCTATGTCTCCCTCCAATTCATTAGGGAAATATTTATATCTCATGAGATAGACATGGATAGAATGGAAAGTAAAATCTGGTTCAGTAATACAGGGCTGGAATGACAAGTAAACCTGGTTCAGTAATGGACTTTGTCAACTGTGATGGTCTTGGAAAGAATGCCTTGGCTACTATTGAAATCATAACATGTTCTTAATGTTTTTCCACAATTAAATGTTTTATTTGCATGATATTTTATCATGATTAATGTTCCTTTATGATCTATGCCTTATGTAATTCCCATATTTATGTCATTACTCATGATTTTGATGTTTTATGTTCGTGGTTTTACGTTCAAATGTTTATGGGTTGTTTTATGTTCTCCATGTTTTCCCTTACTGAGCATTTGAGCTCACCCTTTATATGTTTTCTTTCCCCATGATTTGAATAATGGTTTTAGGTAAGAAAACAAAAGGGAAAGATCTTTATTGGAGATGTTAAAGATCTTTCACCATGATTAGAGGACTATGTTCCATGTTTCCAAAGACTCTAAACTAATATGGTCTTTGGGAGTATATTTTTTTCATGTATTAATTATTCCGCAAAAGTAATGTAATGTCCATTTACTTCAAGATTTGGGCCTCTACAGTCGGTATCAGAGCCAAGGATTAGTTAACCTTTGGAAACTAGGATGTGAAAACTTTAGTGAGATCCCTAGAGATATTTCTAAGGTATGTCTAGGAATGTACCTAAGGTTTAGTATAACTATAGGTTATAGTTCTAGTATTATGTTGACGATCATGAATAACTTAGGGTGAACCTATGGTTTCATGGATTAAAGAATGTGTGATAAGTTAGACTTTTTTTGATTATGTGGTTCCTCGTTATTTTAACTATGTCTTACACCATGGTTTTTGGGTTTAGTCAATGGAGGAAACCATAAGGAATTTGGTCAGCATTGAATCCAATGGAAAAATTGGTGACTAGGAGCAATGAAATTGCATAATTCCTAGAAAGAAAGATATTGTGATTATGCCGAATCAGTCATCACTATATATGATTAATAAGGTGAACTTTAGTGGTATTCCTAATTCATCAAATAAAAGGAAAATGGAATTTTATGCATGTTCGCATGGTGAGGATCATAGAGAAAGGAAGACTGAGATTTATAAAGAAGGGAAGAAGAACCTTGATGAATACATCAAATAGAGGGTACGATGTTATCTGTGTGGGGAGAAGGGTTATAGAGTGACATACTATTATGGAGTTCAATGTCTTATCTGTGGAGATCATGGGAATTACCCATCTTAATGTCCTGACCTAATAGGTTACCTCTAAATCCAGGAAGGACTTATTCCATGACAATCATTGAAGAGGATTGATTGATGTTTTTGTGTATTGGTATTCAAGAATAATGTTGTTTAGGTACTTTTATGGTATATTTGAATATCTATATATGGGTTAGTTATGGTTTTCAATAATTATATGGTACCGGTAACCATGAAAAGTGATTGAAATACTTTTTTAAAGAAGATGATATGTGAATAATGAAGGGATAAAGAGAAAATAATATGTTTGATAGTATTAATGTGCTCATGATTTATTTATGGACAAAGTGATATCATGGTTTGAGTATATAGAATTTTTGGGATTTTGGTATGTGGAAAGAGTTAACTTTTGACAGTATTCATATTTTCACTAACGTTATATTGTAAATCATGTTTTGAGAGAATACATGATTAAGTTATTCACATTTTTGTAATGTGACCAACAAGATATATCTTATGATATATGTGAGATAAATGATTGTATTCACATGCTTGGTAGATGACCTTTCTTTTAATCGTTTTCTTTATACTATGAGTTTGGACAAAAGTATTTTGGATAAGCCTAATGGTTGGAATGGATTATGTTTTACATAATATAGTATTGTTTAAGGATAGAACATTTTTCGATATTATTGCTGGAATGTTATAACAATGTAGTTTTAGAAAAAGAAAAACTTGTAGGATGGGTGGCAACCCGTCTTGTCGGACAAGGATGCGGGAATCAAACCCACAACCAAAGTGCGAATGCCTTTATCGCCTACCACTAGCTTACAGGAAGTCCCTTTTTAGTAGAAAAAAGTTATATTTTATTAATTGGTATGATAGATAAAGTATAATTCCATTTTTGGAACCATATATGATTAATATCACCATATATGGACTTATTTATATTTAATATCTTTTTCTAACCTTTTTTTGAGATAGAAGGAATGACCTATCATTCTATCGCATGATCTTCTAGCACTTCCAGAATGAAAAATTCAACATCATTTCATTAAATAAGAGATGAAGTGGAAATTGTTCATAGAATGACCAATGATGACATTACACTGAAATAAAGTAAGTATTTCTTTCTTATGAAAAAATTCAGCAACATTAAGGAAGTGATCTTGAAAACCAAAAATTTTGTCCCAGTACCCTCATACCCGATGAATCAGAAGGTACATTAGATCATCACAAATTTATTGCTTTGTGATTGTTGGATTTTTCATATCCATGTTCTCTACCACTCTCCATCAGAACATGATGGTTAGATTTCTCTTCCATAACCACATTTTCACCTATGTTCTCCTATGTGGATACACAATTATGAGATAATTTGTGTACCATTATGTTTCATACTTTAGTTATTAAAATTAATATTAAGTATTCCTTTTTACGATGTGGGTTTCTATGAAGAAACTTTCCCGTAGTAATCCATTTATAACCCCAATGAATTTTGAGGGAGAAATTAATTTTAAGGGGGTGTAATGTAACACCCCGATATTTTATGAGAATTATTCTTTTTCTTTGATGTATTTTGTTGTACACTTCACCAAGATTAGCTTGTGCTTTACGCAACACCGTATTAGCTTGTAGTATACGCAACACTATTCTTGGCATGTGAATTTCAAGTTATTTTGAATAAAATTCATTTTACACAACACCATGTATAAATTTTTATCAATGTATAACTGAAATATATTTTGAGTATGTTATACGCAACACCAAAGGATGCGTTCCCTAAACACAATCCTGACTTGGCTTGCATTACACGCAAGAGCGACAATCCTCAATAGCATGTGTTGTACGCAATACCAAGTTTCACTAAACATTGATATATTATTATAATATTATGAACTAGCCGTTATGAATAGTATTAACTGAATTTTGAATTTTAAAATATTATAATTCATCTTACAAATTTTCTAGATAAGGTATGAGAACAAAATCAATTTTTCGGATAAAAGAAGCATTTTTCAAAAAATGTAGTTTTGTCACCTTTTGATGGAAAAACCATTTTAAATATAATTATGGACAAGTTTATAAGTTATATTTTACAAAATAAACTTCTTGTTTTGAATCAGGATATAGAAATTTACATTGGATAAAGTTATGATATTTTTCTGATAACATTCATATTTTGATGAATAGTAAAAATACGCTAAATTTTAATTAAAAACAACTTTTTTTCATCAGGATAATTTATATGGTCTAAATTTTCATAATTTATCCAATTATGGAAAATTCAAAACACAAAAGTAATTATTTATAACCATTTAAAATTTAAAATATTATTACCACAAATAAAATTAAATAGATTAAATAAGGTTAAATCAAGTTGATAAGGTTTAAAATAAATTCCCAACATGTATAAATTTTATTGTTTGATGAGATTACAACCCTATATCGTCTAATATTCTTATTTGAGTCATTGTTTGAGGTTTTTATGTGGGTTTTGAGTTTATTAAAAATTAATATTTTAGAGGTTTCCAAAAGTGCCCCTCTCCTCCCTTATAAAAGGGAACATCCTCTATCTCCACTTCACAACATTTAGAGACATAATGATCGGTCCAAACCTATAAATTTCTCTTCTCCACTTCCCTATAAACATACTAGAGTAATTGGTATTCTTCAAATACTAACTTTAGTACCATAAGATGAGGTTTAGAGGAGGCTCGTCGAAGAAGAGGTAGTATCCTTTACCTATTCTTTCAAATTTATTTCTTCTTCTACATCATCTTCTTTATTTGTTTCATTATAAAGTAATAACATCAGTATTAATAATATACTGATATGTTATTATAAATATGAAACAACCCTATTTCACCTTCTATCCATCCTATGAAAAATGAAATCACAATGCGTGCGTATGTATGGATTACCTTCTCCACGTCATGGTGTAATATGTTTTTCCGACAAAACATTACTTGGATGTGTATAATGGTGGAAATAATAACTATATATGATTATTATAACAAAATACTAATTCTGAGATATTATATCACCCACTCCAATTCCATTCAATAATTATTGGAATGATATCATCGCTCGTGCGTACGTACAGATTACCGTCTCCACAACGCGATGAGATTCATTCTCTATGTTAACTATTCAAGGATAATTATAAAGTATATATAATGAATAATAATGAAATATATGACATAATAATTCTACTGGATTTATGTATATATATATATATGTATTTCATCTACTTACTTCCTTTCAATTCAATAAAGAAATGAAAACAACATTCATGCATGCGTACGGCATACCGTCTCCATGAACGGTGTATTTCATTTCATTTATCTATCTATTATACATATATATACAGAATATATATGATATATAAATCGTGTTATGCATTCTAGAACTAAGTAAATAATGATATATGCAATAATAATATCAAGAACAACAAGTCCAAACACGTACGATAAATGATACGATTATTACCCAAAATGTTGCTTTAACAGGAAATTGACAAATGAACGGGTTATATAATGACCTAAGTGAATCATATATGATATCATAAATATTATTATGGCTCTATTAAAAGTTTATAATATGTTTAAACCCACTATACAAGAGTTTTGGACACGTACGGACGAAATTGGACCTAAGGTAAGGGATAATTATTCCAATCTCGTTCTTATCCGAGATTGCTTATTCGTAAGTATTTACTGGGGTTATGTTTGTCATCGATGTCCATGTATTCTCAAAATGTTTTTATAAAATGTTTATTATTTTCCTTGTATGTTTAATGTCATTTTTACTCTTTTTGACTTTTACCACAAGGTATGGAAGTAATCTTTCTTTTGTTTACCATATGAGGTACTTTTTGACTTTTCCTGCAAAAATTCGAGGATAATGTTTTTTAACTTATACGGCGTGGATGGATTTTTAAAGTTTCAGAACTCCTTATTTTCAGGAAGATTCCTATACATGATTTGATGATTTTTTTCAATAAAATCACTTTCTTTTAAAATTGCATGGCATTTTGAGAGAAGAAAGTTATTTTGAAGAAGAAAGGATACTTTCCTCAAGAATTCATTTCAAGTGTTTGATCGATACTATTTTCCATCTAAGATGAAATTATTTAATATGGTCATGTTTCAAGTATAATATCCCTATTATTTACATGGTTTGATTTTGTTAATGAGGAAATGATATCCATTGTTTTATATGGATTATGTTATGATGGGATGATGTTTATGAAACCCATTTTATTCATTAGGTTATAATGAATGATTTATGTTTGTTTTGTGGCACAAGAAAGAATGATTTCATTATGAGATGTGTGGGACCTATTTCTACCTCAAATGAATTGGGTAATGATTTATATCTCATGAGATAGATTTGGCTGGAATGACAAGTAAAATCCGGCTCAGAAATACAGGGCTGGAACGACCAGTAAACATGGTTCAGTAATGGACTTTGTCCACTATGATGGCCTTGGCAGCAATACCTTGGCTAATATGGAAATCATAACATGTGATTAATGTTTTTCCACAATTATATGTTTTATTTCCATGCTATTTTATCATGATTAATGTTCCTTCATGTTCTATGACTTATGTACTACCAAGATTTATGTCATTACTCATGATTTTTGATGTTTTATGTTCATGGTTTTATGTTAAAATGTTTATGGGTTGTTTTATGGTCTCTATGTTTTCCCTTACTGATCATTTTAGCTCCCTCTTTATATTTTTTCTTTCACCAAGATTTAAAGAAAGGTTTTATGTATGAAAAAAGGGGAAGATATTTATGGGGGATGTTCAAGATTATTCACCATGATTATAAGACTATGTTGCGAGTTTCCAAAGACACTAAACTAATATGGTCTTTGGGAATTTTTGTTTCTCATGTATTAAGTATTTAGAAAAAGAAATCTAATGTCCATGTACATCATGCTTTGGGTCTCTAAAAATAGCGTACACTAATCGTGTGACATGCCAATTTCTCCAAAGAATATGGGTTCTGGGGTCCAAAACCCCCCCCAAAAACCCCTGGAACCTTGTGCAACTCATTATGCATCCAAAAAAGGTCTGCAAAATAGTGTTTGGAAAAACATTTAAAGGATCCATAACTGATTTTGAATCCATTTTCTTACAACTAATGAACTCAATAAGAATACATTGATGCATGTAATTGAGTTTACTATTGAGCTCATCGTTGATGTGAAGGCAATCACTAAGAATACCAATAGAATAGCCAAAGTGGATATTTTGGAGTTAAAGAAACATCTTTATGATTTTTATGATAAGGGTTTTATACATCCAAGTGTATTTCCATGGGTAGATCCCACTTTTATTGGGAAAAAGGGAGATGAGAATATGAGGTTTTGTGTTGATTATAGGGACATAAATTACATTGCTATAAATAAAAAGTATCCTCCAACTCATATTTGTGATGTTTTTAATAGACATCAAGGTTCTCAAATTTTTCAAATATTTTTCTTTTTCAAGGGTATAGTCAATTACATGTATTGAAAGTAGATATTCCAAAAAATAACATTTAATATGAGGTATGGACATTTTGAGTTTATTGTAATGCACTTTCTATTAACTAAAAAACCCTATGTTTTTATAGATCTGATTAAAAGAGTTTTCATTGAATATCATGAATATTTTATTACGGTATCTTTTAGTGATATATTGTTTTACTCCAAAATTTATGAATATCATAAAATTAATTTTAGAATCAATATTTAGGAAACATAGATAAATGGCGTTATACGGGAAATTTAGCACATTTGAATTTTGGAAACTGTAATTTCATTTTCATATATATATTTTCTCTAAGGATAGATTATTAGTTTATCATTCAAATATATAAGAAATTAATGAGTTTTCTATGATAATAAACATAACAAATGTATATAGGTTTTAGGGATTTTTAGGTTACTATTAGTGATTTTTTAAAAAAAAACCCTTTAGAAAACCTATTAAGCAAGTAAACACACAATGTTCTTTAGGATAGAGGAATTTAAAGAGTGTTTTTAATAACTAAATATATTTATCCTTGTGATAAAATTGACATTACTATTTAGAGGTGATGTATTTATTTTATATTGTGACGTTCCAAATAAAATACTTTAATGTTTCTATATGGATAATGATAATTTTATTATCTATGCATCATGGTGAATTTGGATCCATGAATAGAACTATCTAACACATGATCTTTATATGGAAGCAATAAATTTATTCCATAAATTTATGGAGGCATTACATATCACATAATTTAGAAATACATATTTTCATTGGAATATCTAAACATGAGGAAAATGATATGGAATTAGTTACTCAAGGATTACATTTTCTCAAAATGATACTACCATGGGAAGTCTAGTAATATAAGCAATTCATTGAGTATGAAATATAATAGATTTTTTACCAAGAGTACAATTAAAAAGTATTATTTTTTAAGACTTCATAAGCTTGGATATATGAATTATTATTGATGTAAAAACATCTCCCTTTTACAAATGTTTTGTAAACCAACCTTATTATAAAAGATAAAAAGTTTTTATCTGGATGATAATAGTTCACCAAATAAAATAACAGTAGTTAATTATTGGAAATTAGGAAAAATAATTATGAATATAGTGTACTGAATTTTGGAAGGAATTTCTTTCCATCCATTGATAATTATTAAATTAAATTAATAGCTTAAATTTATTTATACACCATATAAGCACCAAAATGTTTCAAAATTTGATAGAGATTTTTTGGAGGGATAATATGAAATGGATAATTGTATAATATGTATCAATATGAATGGGTTATTAATGGGGGTAAATATTAGAGGCAATATCAAAACAGATTCATGCTTCCCTTACCTATTCCTATGTTGAAATGATATTATATTACTATAGTCTTTGTCATAAAATTTATAGACTCCAATAGAGAATGATATTGTATGGGTTATTGTTGATCACTTTATATAGTCCACAAAATTAATCTCTATAAGGGAATATCTACCTCTTTGGAACCTTACAAAAATCTATATTAAGTCAGTTCTAATACTTCAAAGTAAACATCTTTCAATTATATCATATCATAGGTGTGGTTTAAATATAAATCATAGATTTTTATTTATAAGGATCTTGAAACCATTCTATATTTGATCACCAACAATAATCCTCAAAATTATGCGTATCCTGAAAAGAATATTTTTACATTATAATACATGTTAATATCATGTTCACTTGACTTTAAGGGTATTTGGGGTCCTTATTTACCATTATTATAATTCACATATAATAATAACTTCCCTTAACTAATTAAAAAAGGGACAATATAAATCATTTTATGGTAAGTAGTTTCATACTCTAACATATCGCGATGATGTTTTTAAACATAATCTTTATTTCCTAGATCTCTTAAAAGATACAACATTGAAAGTGATTATTATTGAAGATCATATTATGTAATATCAATGAAGGTAAAGATTATTTTTGGATAACCAAAGGAAGTATCTAAAATTTAATGTTTGGGAATAAATTTTCTTGAATGTATCTCTATGAAAGGGTTTTATATGGACTAAAAAGAAAGCTAAAATATGTGCCAAGTACATAGGTGTTTTTTAAATTCAGGAAAATATTTGGGTTCTGGCTTTCCATTTGGAAATACCACCTGGCCTCTCTGAAGATCATAATTTTTTCCATATCTCTTTATTGTGGAAGTAAATCCTATATAGATTTCATTTTATCACTATTGAGGAAGTAGAATTGGAACCTAATTTATCTTACTTTTTATGGCCTATACAGATTCTGGAAACTGGAGAATAAGTGTTATGAAATTAAATAGGTATGCAGGTAAGATACTTTTGTGAAATCATATGATAGAAGATGTGACATGGGAACCTGATGAAATTATTATGTTAAACAACCCAAATTTTTTCAATAGGTAACATTCTATAGATATCAAAGATGAATTTTTTCTTGGGAAGAACGTAACACCTTAGATTCAATTTTAATAAGATTTTATTATTGAGGAACAACAACATAACACACAATGTTTTATTAATGAATGTGATTAATAATTAAATTATCAAATTTTATAAATTTATATTGATAAAATTATTTTAGTTTTTTAATTCATCATTTCAAAATTATTTTAGGGTAATTTTGGGGACTTTATCGAAATAGTACATTTTTAGGTGAATAGTGAAGTATATTGATTTTTCAAGTAGTTTGACTTTCTGGAATTTTAATACTATAAAGAATATCATCAAATATCAGGGAACTCTTTTTCTAAATAAAATATTTATTTTATATCTATTATAATTCATATAAAAAGAGAATTTTGAACACAGAAATATATGCCTAACATTTTAGAAATCTACATAATGTTTTTATCCAAATATTTTTTTTTCATTTCACATAATCAAAAACTAATAGTGTTAGTTTATGATTTTTTTTGTTAAATGAAAATAAATCTCTTTTTATGTAACATCGAAAAATTATTTTTTATCAACATTCTACATTATTTTTTTATAAATTCATTTTTATTTTTAAAATAATCATTTTAATAAAAATTGGGGTTTTTTATATTTTTTACCTTTATGTTAAAAATATATTTTTTCAACTTATACAAATTGAATCCTTTTATATTTATTCAAGAAATAATGTCATAAAAATAAATATTAAGTAATATGGGAAAATTGATTTTTGGTAATAATTATTATTAAAAAAAATACAATTTTGTTATTGAGGGTTGGGTTGAAACAAATTTTCTGGGGGTTAAACAATGATATAAAGTTATAAATTCAACATAAACTGGAGTTAAAATCATTTTTTTGTCATATTTAAACCTTACCCTAAATCTATTTTAAAATTTTAAAATTTGTATGCACCTTAAAAAATACATTATATTATTAAAATATTTTTATTAATTCCATGTGTTTTATTTCCCACACTTATAAAAGTAATCTAATTATCCTATATTTTTCACAACTATTATGTAACACCAGAATAAATAAATATTTATTTCTTTTTAAATAAATTCTATCTATTTTTTTGGTTTTGATGCATGCAAAAACATTTTTAAACAAAAATACTATAGTAAAAAATTATTTAAACAACATCATTATAACCTATACATTATGTTGGGGGGTATGAAAAGTAAAAACTATATTTTTAATATTATATTCATTATGTGTTTATAAATAAATTTAGTGGATACTAATTATATTTAAATAAAATAATAATCATTTCAAATAAAATAATACAAAAAATGTATTTTATCGAAAAGGCGGGTTTTTCACGCATTACACGTATAATTTTAAATTAATTGTTACTAATTTTAGAAAATTTATTTAAAAAATAAATTTAATTTTTTAATTCACAATATCATTATTTTATTTGGGTCTATTTTTGAACTTTTTATGAAATTTTTTTCTAGGAATAGTGAAAAAATGTTTGTTTTTTCTTGATCATCTTCCTTTTGGTTTACATTATTTCGAAATATAAATAGTTTTTTAAATTATGTTAAATTTTAAATTATTTCAATAATATTTTAATCAATACAATATTGGTTATTGGTATAACTTTAAATATGAATTTTGATATAAAAACCTTCTATACTTTTGAGAATTTTCTCTTGAAACCCATCTTGTTCATGAGGTATGCGGGTATAATTTTAAATTGGATTTTCCCACTAATGTGAATTGAATTTATAAAATTTTATTTCAAATTTTGAATCCTAATATTTCATAATATATAATGGTTTTAACTTTTTTTCCATTATGAATATTAAACGTACTAAAAATTAATTCACTGTTAAGGTACAAACTGATTTTATAGTGGGTCAAACTGAAATAAAAATGGATAAAATGAAATACCAACATATAAAACACTAATTTTATGTACACAATTTGAGGCATAAACCTATAATATTCATGTATTACCAAATTTTTTGTATTTCTAAATATAAAAAAATTGGTTTAATTGATTGATTTCAAGCATTTCATATGTGCCTCTCCCCCATGTATAAAAGGTCACCCCCTCTCCTCATCTACTCACACATCCAATGACATTTATATTATCCAATACAATACCTAATAAATTCTTTAATCCCCTAACCACATCCTAGTTCATTTTCCTGATTATATAACCCTCTTATACAGGCTTTTGGTGAAAACCTAAAGAGGTCATCCAAAGAAGTGGTAACATTCTTAAATAATCCAATTTATTTTAATTATTATTCCACCTTATTAAATTATTATTAAACCATTATATTATAATAACACAATTATATATCATATAATTTTATATTATTATGTTAATTTAATAACCTATATCCTTATTTTCTTCCATCAAATTGGAAATGAAATCATCGATCGTGTGTGTGGTGGACTACCGCCTCAAAAACTAATATAACTCTTTTTCCCACAAAACCTCTCACGATTGAATATAATGATGGATTTAATGTTTATATATAGTATTTATTAAATTAATATACTTATTTAATTATGAAATCTCATATAATTTCTTACATTCAATTACATTTAAAATATGATAATGTCACTCGTGTTTTACAAAGGAGTAACACCACATAAGTAGTTTTGATTTATTTTTCAATTATGATTTAAATATTTCATAATAAGGGTAAGTTTAATAAATATATGTTATATTTATGAAATCCTATCTATTATATATAATTAATTTATCATACACTCCCTTACCCTTTGACACATTAAGGGAGTTATATTGTCATTCATTCGTACGTACGACCTACCATCTCCACGAAGCGATGTAGCTCTTTTTCCCTTACAATCATTCTATGATAGTTATAATAACATATATAATTACTAAATATTATAATAATGTTACTATTTTAAGTCATAATATGATTTATTTCGATCATATGCACTATAACCATTACTTTCATGGAAAAACATGCTTGAGAACAAAAGACAATTAACACATGAAACAAGGAAAATAATGAAATATTATACCCAAATGGGTGGTAAAATATTATATTACGATGATATATGATATTATAAATATGATTATGGATATATTTATAAATTAATATCAATCTTAAAATCATTATACATATTGTTATATCATGTTCAACTAATAGAAATCATGAGTTAATGGATTTCATCTAAATTCCAATTTCATTGCAACATAATTGATAATATAAACATATTCACTTTTAAGTGGAATAAATATTACCCCTATTATATATTTAACATTTATAAAAATTTATTAAAGATTATTAGTTTTTTTCACATTTATTCTCCAAGGGTTTAAAATTTAGGATTTTCTCAACATGTGAAGAATCTATTGTACAATCTCACCTTCTTTTGTGATTGTTTAATTTATCCTAAATCAATCACTTTCTTATTATCATTTGTCATTTTTTGTAAAATTTATATTAAAAATCAATAATATTTTATTATGGATATAATTATTTCATAAACCATATTCCAGTTTTACATATGGTGTTTACTTTGATAGATATTTTATTAACTGGGGAAAAATTGATAAATCCATATCCTTTAATAAATATAGATATTTGATGATAAGAAATACTGACTAATGATTAAATGGATTATTGTGTATTGGATAAATTACATTGAAATGTAGTTAGAGGTGTATGTAGGTTATAGAAATCACCTCGATTCATTAATTGGTCTCACGTGACAAATCATTTCATGAAATCTGATTGGTTTTTACCCACAGTTTTAAACTATCTTGTCAAATGTATTGATGGTAGAGGTATCAATATTGCTAAGATGATGAAATCCAATGATTAATAATATTGTTCATTGAATATTCAGTAGTTATTATTATCAACAACATTTTTTCTTTGATATTATCTCAATATGAATTTCATTCTCAATTATTTTCTAAATTAAATTTGTTTTTAGTTATTTACTTTACCATATTCATTATGCTTTATTCCATGTTCAAGTTATTGATTAAATGAAATTTTTATTCAATTATCTACATTTTTCATATTGATAATACTTTGTTGATTCATGATATCCTCTTTTGTATGTGTCCCATATAAATTATTTGATCTCTCTCTAATCTCATTTTCATTCGCTTGGATATGAAGAAGGGTTATAGAAATGATTTCATGGATTCCAAATATTTTCCATTACTAAGTTTTTTATATTTCCCCAATAAAAAATAGGTGTCATGTATGCATTTGGTTCTCGAAAACTAATAAAATATTCAGTCCTTACGGATTTCATCCCTTGTATCCATGATAATATAATAAAGTAATCACCACCTCCAGGTTACTGTATTAGGGGTCATTAATATTTTTATCATATTAAGTTAAATATAAACCTTGGGGGATGGATTAAAGAAAACATAGATTATGGAATAAAACCTTTGATAGACTATGAGGATAAGTATAGGAGACAATCATATTGTTTTTTTAAGGGTGGAATTATGTTGTTTTCCCTAAAAATACATTCGTTTCATGATAATACATGTAGACATCGTTCCAAAACAAATGTTTCTAGGGGTAATAAATTTAAAAATGGAACATTGGGCTTAACCCAATCATCATATGGTGTAAAAAAATAGGTCATGCTGCACAACTAGTAGGGCACTTCCTAGGAATATTATTAGAATAATTCACATTTTCTTTTCAAAACATTCTGATGGATTTGAGAATAATGATTTCCCCAAGGAAACCATGTTTATGATTATGATATTAACAATGCATAAATTTTAATTTATTTTAAGTGTTATAACATATTAATAATTATATATTATTATATAAAATTATAAATTTTATGAGATAATACAAAATATTCTATTTTTAGCAATGGTTCTTGGATGGAAGAAGGGTACCAATACACATGGCCAATTTGGCGATTTTCTTACCGAGAAAGCCAGTATAGCTGGAATTTGAAATCAGAATGTCATGCCTATATTTCGGAAGCTTAATCAGGTTATGAAAAATAATATTTCTTCGATGTAGAATCCTTCTCCACAACATGATTCTCTTGTGTTTGATCACATAATATGATAAAATCCATCATCATTAGGTTGTACTACTAATCCAAAGGTAGTTGATAAATGGATTAACTATCTTGAAAATATATTTTTGGTGTTGGGATGTGATTAAATCGATATGTTTACACATTCAATGTATTTTCTCAAAAGTTATGTGGATTAGTGGTAGTCATTGATCTAGAATACTAGCGATATAAATGAAATAGAACATATAGAAAGGAAGTATTTTTTAGAGTCATTCTTTGAAAATTATTTCCCTCATGATAAAAAATCAAATGAAAAGAATTTTCCATAGCTTAAAAAATGGAAGAATATTTTTTTATAAGTATGATGATACTTTTACGAGGATTTTCTAGTATACCACATACTATATACACAACATGGAGTGTAGGATTGAATATTTCATTGAAGGGATTAATTTAAGTCTCTAAAGGCCACTATTCCCTCAAACGTTTTCACTATATCATGAAATATGCTTTCATGTCATCAAAAAATATAAATAATTCTATATATTATACTTGTTCAAAGGAAATAAAGAAAATAATATGTTCAAGAAGGCAAAATAAAACAATAATGCGTCAAATAAAAATAAGAGATGGGAGATTCTTGAAGGTCTTGTGTGTTCATTATATGTGTGAAGATTGGTTTCATCAAGCTAAATATTACAAAGGGGATAAATTATAACACATTTTTTTATTAATACAACTATAGTGGGATCAGAAACTACACAAATAAATTCCCCAAGACTCATCGTAATCTACTATATAAGAGGCCAAGGGGAGAGGACCAATTTTATGTGATCACTATATCTAAGTGAAAAAAAAAATCAATGATGTGGTGGAAGCTACCTTAAACATTACTTCAAAGTTATATAATTCATTTTCATTTATTTTTGACCCTCACACTATTCTATTTCTTCCAACTTGGATAAGGAAATTAGTTATTTCTTTAGCACATTTTGAAGGGTGTTGTCATTCAAAAATCCAAATGTATGCATCACTATAATAAGTATGTTTCATGAAGTTCCCATCATATCATAGAACAATGCATTGTTTTCTAACCTTATTATCAACCTTACAGTGAAATTAGATATAATACATGGTATATACTGGATTTTAATATACTATGAAATATTTTATTATAAGAAGAATTATATTATGATTCATGTTGATGATATAGAATTCATTACATTTAAATAATATAGTTAATCATCTAAGTGATGTTTAAATCCACCACTAATAGATATTTTGAATGTGATTTAGGAGGAAAATAGAAAAACAATCAGTGTATGGAGTAGTTAATGATCAAATTTAGTATATGATTATTTTATTGTATTATATTGATGTATTTATTATGGAATTAGTTGGACACCAACATGAGTATGATGTTGAGTTTTCAAACTATTAAATTCCTGATATAAGACCTGTATCAAAGTTACCCTATCCAATTTACATTGTGGAATTACTGGAGTTGAATAAAAAAACATGATCAGTTTTGTGGTAAAGGATTTATTCTCCTTAGTGTTTCACCATGGGGTCACATGTTCTTTTCATTAATAAAAAATATGGATTTGGGAGTTTTTTCATTGATTTTTCTTAAAATAAGACATATTAAAATAAATAACAGGGATCATCTTACTAAAATTGATGAATTATTCCATCAACTTCATAGATACAAATAATTTCAAAAGATTTCCCTTTATTTTGGACATCACCCTTTTCATGTAAAGAATGAAGGAATTTCTAGGGCAAAATTTTTAATGCAGTATAGACACTAAATGGTAATAGTAATTCATTTGGATTGTCTAATGGACCATATATTTTTATGGATCTATTGAATAGAGAGTTCATGGTATATGATAAAGATTTTGTTCTGGTAATCATTAATGGTATCTTATAGTATTCTAAAAGCTAATCGGATCATGAGAATAATTTACAGATCATTCTTGGTCTTTGTAAAAGTAAAGATTTATAAGTGAAATTTTTTACAGGTGATTTCCGGCATCAAGAAGTTTCTTTTATTAGCTATATTATCTCCATGGATGGAATCTCATTTGATCCTGTGAAGAAAAATCTAGTTAGATATTGTCTTATACTAACAAATAAAACTAATTTATATAATTTCATTGGTTTGGAATGTTACTATTGGTGATTCATTTAGAATTTTTTGGGATTGACTATCCCATTAACCATGATTACACATAAATATGTTAATTTCCTCTATAAAATGGTATGTATAAAATATTTTTATGAACTAAATAGTTTATTGGTCAATGTTATGAAATTGAATCTACCATCTAGCAATGTTGGTTTTTTCATATATAGCAATACATCAAAGAAGGAACATGATGGTGTCCAATTAAAAATGATAAAATTGTTTCATATGAATTGAGGAAAATGAAAATACATGAATGGAACTATAAAACCACGATCATTAGTTGGAATTTATAATATCTCCTTAGATTATTTAGAGATGTAATATTTATGATGAATTATGTGCGATATACACAAATCATAAAGTGCTAAAATATATCTTTTCATGGAGTGATCTTAATATGTGAAAAAGATGATGGATTGAGATTCACAAATATTTTCATTTATCAATTAAATATAACCTATGAAATGAAAATTTGGTAGTGGATGCATTGAGTATGAATGATCATGATGTTCAAACCCAATTGAGGATTGTGAAAGATCTTATTTTCATGGATATAGTAATGATAGACATTTAATTCTAAAGGAAGGTGATATATCCCTCCCTTTTTAAATTTTAGTGAAACTGTGTTTATTATATAGTAAAAAATGTTATCAATTTAATGGTGATAATTTTTTTGATGAAAATTTATGCTATTAATGATGAGAAGTTTGCAGAGTTTGTTTGTGATGATAGTGTTTAGATACATAAAAATAGATTATATGTTCCATCTATACCTTATATGTGAAGGAAATAATTGGATTACTCTCATTGAATGAATCTATATATACACCATAGTAGTATAAAGTTGTTTATGGATTTTAGGGAAACTTTCTAGTTGGATATCATAAATCAAAAAATATCATATCGTGTATCACGATTTTTGGTTAGTTAATATATTAATAAAGTGATATATAACCCTATATGTGTCATGAAACCTCATCCTTTTTCTATGTGGAATTTGGTTGAAATTAGTTTTTTTTTTCATTAGACAACCAAAGATTCCTATAAAGAGTGATTCAATACAGGTTATTATTGATCACCTACCCAAATCATCAGATTTCCACACTATAATAAAACATTTGTCAATTTAGATCTATATATGGATCTTGTTAATGATGTTTTAAGATTTAGTTGGGAACCAAATTTGATAATTTATTATCATGTTACCCATTTTAAATAAAAATAATAGATGAGAGTTCAGAATGATCATGATGATATGCTTCATTTGGGAATAGCCTACCAACCTAAAATTTATGGACAATTTTAAAGGACTATTAAAAAATTTGGATACATGATGATGTAATTATATATATACTTTAAGGTACATGGGATTATTATTTAACTTTTTTAATGTTTTCCTATAACAATAGTTTCCATTTAAGTATTCAAATGGTGTCGAATAAAACATTATATGGAAAGCTATTTTCTACTCCCACTATTGGTATGAAGTTGGTAAAAGTAAATTCCTAGGCCAAGAAAATTTTGGACATATAAAAACAAAGGTAAATCCTATTCAAGGTAATAATAACGTAGCTCAATTTTTTCAAAAGATTTATTCAAAAAACTGAAGGAACGATTTTGAATTCAAAGTGGGAGATCATTTTTTCATGAATATATCTCAATGAAAGGGTGTTATAATGTTTAGTAAGAAGGATAAATTGATCTCTTTGCACATTTTACACTTCAAAAAGCATGAAATAATTTTTTTTAACTTATTATAAATGTCACCTATTCTCTCAAAAATACATGATATGTTACATATTACTTTTTTATGGAAGTATATTCCATACCCAACACATGTTCTCACCTATATTTAAATATAATTTAAACCTGATCTATCATATTATGAAGAAAACATCCATATTCATGATACTAGAGATCAATTCTTGAGGAATTGGACAACTCTATTGGTAATGGTTATTTGGATAAATCAAAAAATGATTGAAAAAACTTAGGAACTAGAGGTTGTTATAAAAAATAACTACCCTCATCTGTTTAGAATTTATCATCCATGAAATTATAAGAATGAAATTTTTGTGGAATGGAAGAATATACCATATTGAGACTTTTAGATTTATTTGATAGTAAATAAATTTAATCTCTTCTTTAGCATTTGATGCACACAACTCGAGGTTTCAATAAAATTACTATATTAAAATGTTATATAAACATAACCACTATTACATATCCATTAAAGTGGAAGGTATAGAAAATACAAAATAAATTATGGAAATTATATTCTTTATACTTGTATAAAAAAATGAAAAGTATATCTATTGATTTGATATAAAATAATAATCATTTGAATGAAAAAGAAAATTTTTCTCAAAAAATATATTTTTTATAAAAGGCAGTTTAGTGATGCTTTGGGAAAATAATTTGAAACAAGTTCATACCACATTAAGAAAACATATTTTATAAAATGAAATTCAATTTTGAAATCGTCATATGAAAATTATGTTAGGGTGATTTTTTGGTATTTCTCAGAAATGTTTCATTTTCCATAAATCGTGAAAAATAAGGATTTTTAATTAAAAAAAGATTTTAATTATATTATATAAAATGGTATAATATATTTTAAACTATATTAAAATTTAAATTACATCAATTATATTATTATCAATACAATATAGGTTTTTTAATCGACTAAAATTATAAATTTATTTTAAAATCCTCTCTATATTTGATAATTTTCCATTCGAAAACCAACTTTTTCATCATCTACAAATATAATTTTAAATTGAATTCTTCTACTTCTATGAGTTCAATTTGGAAAAATAGATTCAATACTTGGAATCGGAAAAATTGGTATTATCTAGTAAGGTCAAATTAATTTTTTTCTATTATGAATAGTAAATGAAGTAAAAAATTAATCATTTTGGTTGAGGTCAAACCTAATTTACTATGGGATAAACTATAAGGATAAGGTTTAAAATAAAATAAAAACTAGAACAATAACAATTGTACGTACATATATACCATATAACCTATAATGGGTGATAAAGACCCATATTTGAGGCTTTTGGAATGAAAATTTTCTATTTTAAATGATTCTTATAAACAAATCAATGTTTTTCCACTCCCCCACTTATAAAAGGCGGTCGTCATCCTCCCATAACTGCACTAACAATTAAATTTGGATCAAGAAATACTAGAAATATCACATACATAAACCCATACCAAAATCCTATATCCCTTGGTTGGATCATAATTCCATCATTGTGAAGCTTTTTCTGAAAACCTATGGCAGTCCTCCAAAGAATAGTTAATGTTCTTAAGTGATCATTTTTATTGTGTTTATTATTCCACATAGTTAAAATATTATTACATAATGATATTACAATTAAAACCTTATATAACATACACATATATTTTATATGTTTAATGTAATAACCTATATCCATCTTATATTCCCTCAAATTGAAAAAGAAGTCATCGATCATCTGTATGGCGGACAACAGCCCCACAAACTGATGTGACTCATTTTCAATCAACACCATTCTAAGTTGAAACAAAATATTCATTTAATATTTCAATATAATATTTATGGAGTTATAATATCCCATATATCTTCATACATTACATTTTCTTAAATCTGATATTGTCCCACGTGTGTATGGTGTACTACCACCTCACGAAGTGACACGAATCAATTTTCACTCACACTATAATTGAAAGGTAATAAAGGAAAATTTAATGAATAGATGTGATATATATTTCATTATATAAATTTTTGAATATTTATATATCATACTCTCTCTTACCATTTCTCTCATTAATGTATTGATATCGTCGCTCGTGTGTACTTATAGCCTACCATCTCCATGAAATAATGCAACTCATTTCTCATGACCAAAATCAAATAACGGTACTAATAATTTATCAAATAAAAATATATTTTATGGATAAAATTATTATAATTCATGACATGATTTATTTATATAATATTTTCAATAATCATAAATTTCATGACAAAACACGCATGAGAAAAAAGGAATTAACCCCTGAAACAATGAAAATAATGAAATATTATTATAAAAAATGTGGTAAATGTTATAGTATAATCATATACGATATTATAAATATTAATATTTTTCCAGTAAAAATTAATATCATTCTATAAACTAATAGATTAGAGTTAAAAAATCAACTAATGGAAAGTGTGAAAATTACTATTTCATCTCAATTTTCATTTCATTGAGACATATTTCTTAATATACAACTACTCACTTTTATGTGGTGTATGTAATTCCCCTTTTGTGTATTTATCATTAATACGTATTTATTCATGATTATTAATGTTTTTTATAATTTATTTTCTAAAATAGGTTAAAATTTAAATTCTATTGAATGGGTGAAGAATATAATGTAAAATATCACTTTCTTTAATGATTATTTACATTTGGCTGAAACAATAAATTTATTGTAATCATTCGTAACTAGAAATTAAATTTGTATTAATTATAGATATTATTTTATGATGGATATGATTATTTTATACAGTATATACCATTTCTAATTTTTTTACTTTTAAAATTATTTTATTAACTTGGGAAATATTGATAAATATTTATCCTTTACACAATATAGATATTTGATGATTAGAAATTTTAATTCATGAATTTAATTGGTTATTCAATATATATAGAGTTTTTAATGAAGTTATTGGTGGTTCCTAGTTAGAGAGAGACTCTTGATGCATTGACTTGTCTGATGAGATAAATCAATTGTCCATATAAGATTAGGTTTTACCTATAGTTTTAAATTATCTTGTGAACTGTCTTCACAATAGAGGTATCATGGTACCAAAGATCGTGAAATACCATAAAATAAGAATTTATTTCACTTAAATTTAGGTAATTATTATTATACATTATATTTTTACATTGGTATTATGTATGGATGCTTTTAATTATCTGTTATTGATTATATGGAATATGTATTCAATTATTGACATTATAATATTGATTATGTGTTATTTAATTGTCAATTTATTGATTAACTGGAATGTGTTACCAGTTATTTAACATTTGATATTTATTATTCCTTGTTTAATTATGATATTAATGTTATTTATTAATTATAATTTTTTTTAGTTATTTATCATTCCATATTAATTATTCTTTTTTTAATTTTTGATAACATCTATTATATGTTACTTTGAAAGAGAATTTTGGTTTACCATTATACTTTCTCTTTTTCACAAGATATGAATAAGAATTATTGGAATGATTTCAAAAATTCCATATGTTTTACATTATTATTCATTTAATTATTTTCCCCATGGTTAATGTGTATCACGTATATGTTTGGTTTTAAAAATATCTAAAATGATAAGTACATATTGATTTTCGCCTTGTATCTATGCCAATGTATTCAAGTAGCCATCATCTCTGGGTTATTGGATTTGGGGTCATTATATAGTATTCCACTATTCTGAACTAACACATACCCAACATCCTTCATAATATTCCTCAACATGACTAGGAGAAGCTTTTCACTTCAAAGTTCCAACCAAGAATGCATAAAGTGTATTCCAAATTTTGTTTTACAAAGAATAGGTATAACTTTTTACCAAGTGTTTTCTAGTTATTTCCTCTTATAACACCTTCTAATATTTTATTAACATGATAATATAACAACATTTATTTATTTTATATACTAAAATGTTATTATATTAGTCGAACAACACATATTCAAGTTCCACCATATTTATCTACTTTCTGTTCTATAAATCTGAAAACATTACTTGCGATTATGTATAAATTATTGTCTCTAAATACCAAGATAATTAATTTTTCATCACCACATTACATGGATGGAAAAAAATATTAAAATTATAATAACTCAATACCCACACTCCTAATCCAGTTCTGACAACATGTGAATTACATTTTTGGAGTTCATACCGATTAAGGTGACAAAATATTTTACATTCAATCCCTTCATCATATAGAAGAAAATTTGGGTCACTTATATTCTCAAAGACCTTTTTGGTATATAGTTTTAATGAATTAAGATAAAATTATATGTAAAAAATTCCAATGAATTCAAATGATCATTTCTTCTAATTAACCCAAAATTTTTTATTTCACATTATTTCATCATCATTATCCATATGAAACCCTTGTAAACATATTTATTCAACATCATTATAGATAACCTGGGAAAAAGAAAAAAAATTAAGGTTGATCTCAAATTCTCAGAAAGGATAAACATAAAGATAAATAATTGAATATCATCAATGAGTATAACATGTGCATAAAGGTATGAAGACATAATCAAAGTTAAGATTTGAATCATAAAAGAACACATACCCATAAATATCTGAATCATAAATCATGAAACTTTTCAAAAGGCTTTAACAAAGTAAATAGTAATAAGAATAAATAATCTTGAGCCACGTGATATATATATAAATAAAAGGAAACATTATAAAACCCTGGAAACCATAGATAAAAAAATATTTTCTTCTTGTAACATCATCATCATATAACCCTTATAAGTGAAATAATCATTCCTCTAACTTATGAGATAATTATCTAGAGAACATGGTACTTACCCAATGCATTAGGGTGATATCTAGGTGCACCCATCATATATAATATCTAATAACTATAATATCAATAAAGTACATAGAAAATTCATTTCAACATAATCTCATAGAACAATGAAATTATTCCTCTAATTAAATGATTATACTAGGGAAGAGAAATAGGTTTCATGGAAATCTATATAAAACACAATTAACCCCTGGTAAAAGTAATTGCTTCCATAAAAATATCATTAAAACATGATTGTCATTTAGAAAGTAAATAGGTTCCATAACAACATATTTGAAACATTATTAAACTATGGAAAACAAAAGGGTTCTACCAAAATATCTTTAAAATATGGTTAAATCTTTGAAAATAATTCGATTCCATAAAAATATCTTAAAAATGACTGACACACAGAAAAAATGGGTTCCATAATAATCTATTTCAAACATGGTTAACCTATGAAAATGAAATGGGTTCCATTAAAATTTATATTAAACAATCATAATATATCCATTCAAATAATGGTGATGTTATCCTTATAAAATATCACCATTAGAGAATGAGTAATAACAATGTATATGGATGTTGATTAATTAAAATACCATTAAATAATCATTTAAACAATTTCATAGAGAATAAAATTTTATATTTGAATATCACTTTTAAGGAATACAAATTCATAAAATATTTTGAAAAAAAATTCTTTGAAAATATCAATGGTTAATTTGAAATTACAATTCTAGGAAAATAATTTTCATGATATAGGGAAAATATGTTCATTTCATACATGTTAAAAAATATTCCTATTAAATTTCTAGTAAAATAAAAATGGGTATTGTTTAGAAAATGAAAATAATATTCCTTTGAAAATATTTTTTTAATATACGATTATGTGTAAAAAAATAAAAAATTCATATTAAAAAAATATGATTATGGATTGGGATATAAAATGGATTTTTAAATAAAGAGAGAAATTGAAATATAATTTATAAAAAATAATTTCATTTAAAAATAACTTTTTAAAATCTAAAATTATGAAAAAAAAGATCTTGAAAATAACCTTGGAAACATATACAGGAAACATAAACTCATTGGTAGTTTTTGATAGATAAAGATTCTATCCATGATTTATTTATTTGAAAAGTAAATTTCTATTGAAAATATTTTTAAAGGGAAATTTAAGAGAGTATTTTTAAGAGGAAATACATTTCCACATTGTAAACATTTAGATAATAATTCCCATGAAATATTAACAATAAAAATCCTTAACTATCATGATAACTGATAAAACTCAAGATATAAAAACTAAATCTTCCAGTATAAACATATTATAAATTAATATACTTGAATAACATAAAAATATTCTTCAATGAATGGAAATTGAGATTAATTCCCTCACAATGATCATAATGTAAAATTTATAATTATTCAATTAATAAATTATATGTATAAAATGTAAATCCATATAAAAAAGTTGAAATAAAACATAAATTGTTCAAAATTAATTTCACATATAATCTTAGAATATAAAAGGTGAAGTAAAATTAATAAAACCCATGTAAAATGAATTAAACTATGAAATTATTTACCACTTGTTAACATTCATGTAAAAAACTCTTGGATGAGATAATTAAAATTAAAAAATAAATTAGCATGATTTATTATGGATTCCAAATATTTATTTTAAAATTGTAATTATATACACTAGAAAATAACACCAAGTGCTAAATATGGAATTTTTCTTAAATAAACAATAGGTAGACAAGAAAAAACCCTTACTATGAGTCCACACATTCCTTTTATGTCACCTAAAACCTCTATAATAATCATATATAGTTTTTTTGATTTATTTAGAAAAATGTCTAGGTTTTATACCTTATACTTCTATAAATTTTTATTACTTTTTAATAAAAAATTTAAATATTTAATCTCTTTAGTCCATGTATGGTGTTTGGGGGACGTTCGGTTCATTTTTTTAAAATGGTTTTTCTATGTTGATCTTGGTAAAATACGTAATCATTTCAAAATCTAAAAATTAATAATCATGACACATTTAAAATATTTATAGAACAATTATACATTTGAGAATAATCATGAATGATGGATTTGAGAAATGAAGTATATTATAATCATAGAGACGGTATGTCATAGATACACATGAGTGACATTTACATTATTTTTTGATCAATATAGAAAGGACGAAAGTAATATTTTATCACTTAAAAATGATAATAATATCACTTAAACCATATTATTTCAATAAATATACTTATATATATTATCAATGTGGTGTGGGTATGAAAATAGAGTCACGTCGCTTTATGAAGGCGGTAGCCAATAGGTTCATGAATAACGTTATCTTTATTTCAATAAGTGACATGGTAATAATGAAAATGGTATATTATAATTTATTAATGATAAATATTTATTTAATATTATAATGATGTCTGGTATTTCACATATATTCATTATCATTACCCATATTACCAATCATGAAAAGTTTTAGAGAAAAATTAACCACATCACTTCATGAGGTGGTAGCCCACCATACACACAAGTAACATTATCATATCCCCAAAAAAATGCAAATTAAAATGGTATATATGAAAAATTAACCCTAGAGGCATAATCATGCTATAAAAATCATATCTATAATTTTCATCTATCATCATAACCAACCAGAAGATATAGTAATTGAAAAAATGATACTGGTTATCAAGGTGGTTGTGTGCGGTACACATGAATATTGATTTCATATACTATTTTTTAATAAACCATCCTGGGTCAATTAGATAAGACACCTAAACTAACCTATCATTTAATATAGGTAAAATAGAATGTAAAATAATTTTTATTATATTAAAAACAAGAAAATCAACCCAAATATAGGACTGAAAAAAATGAGATACCATAATTAAATACAATTAAATCCAAAATAAACTAAACCAGAAAATATACTGAATCCCAACAAGAACAACCATAAATTTTAGAACAACTTAAACTGAATGTGGAAACAACTAGGGAGACCACATACTATAGGATTCACTTACTTTACATAAATCCTAGAATTCAACATATTTAAATGTCTAATCGCACAATTAGAGTGTAATACAAATCCCAGTATGATATGATCATAGTCCTTATACATGATCTAGTATCATGAATGAAACAAATCTAGGTTTAAAAAAATAGTTTTAAAAATAATTTCAGAAATTAAATACATTTGTAAATAATTTCTCATTTGGTTTTCCTAAAATCTATACATATTCTCAAACCATTAATAAATCAATTTGAAGTGATAAAAATGTAAATAATATCCCTATATAAGGAGGTAAACATATCCAAGAAATAACCTATCATATAATGATTTTTTCTACACCTCATATAAAAATATGTGAGGTATGATCCATGATAAAAACTATAATTTAATAAAAACTCAATAATGAAAAGAACATCGTATTGTGATCTATCCTATAGGATAATACAGAATAGGATCTCATAAGCCTTACTAGTCATATGTTGAAGACAATAGATATCGATTCTTCCCAGTCTATAACCCTAAATGTCACCTCCTTATAGTTAAAAACACACTAAGGCTACCCATGTATCATTCCAAATGCACCTAAGGTTATGAATCTTCTATATTTAAAATTCATTTCAAAACCATGATCACAATTCCATAAAACATGTTCAATGAAAATACAATCTAATTTAGAGTTTGAAACCCCATTTTAAAATCAATAAAATGTGATTTGAAAAACAAACACCCTTCTTTAAAATTTATTTTACGAGATATATTTTGAAACCACAAATAATTTCAAATAAATGAAGAAACAAATTATCAATAATGATATGAAATTCAATAAAATAACCCCTTTTATATAAACAACTACCTCAACATGGTAAAATCCTTTTTCCTTCGAAAATGATGACTAGAATCAAATAGAACAAACTTCAAAAGACAAGGCATGCTAAGAAACTAACAAGGATTGATAGAAAACACTATCTAATCCCAAATCAAAAAAAACCACATACAATACTATTGTCATATCCAAAACTAAATATAAATGAGAATATCAAATTCTTAAAGGGATGAAACCCAACCATTATGGTGATTAATCACGAAACAAAGTAATCTATAAGGGGAGTTGTCACTCAAAATCACCTAGGAAGTGCCTATAGGACAAGAGCATAGAATCCCACAATATATTAAATATGAAACCTCTCATATAGAACCCTAAAATACCTATTTTCAATGATTACATGGCATGTAAATCCATTACACGTGGTATAATCCCCAAATATCATATACGTTAAAAAACCACCCACTTTTTATTAAAAACATGATATTTTACATTATATGAGATGTAAACCCTATAATATGTCTATCTAGTGTGTGGATTCTACCAAAAAACCATTACATTGTGTTTACATAAAATAAATGGAATATAATAACCAAGAGAACCATAAAAACTGAATGATTAAGGAGAAGATTCCTATAAATATCTGAATTATCATTACATATATCCTCCTAATTCATTTTCAGTAATACTCATTCAATAAAAAAGGAAACCAACTGAAATGATTGAAACAAACCTAGTAGAAATGTAATGGGTAATTATAATCTCCCCTCTATAAATGTTTTCTTCCCCCAAAAATCCCTCATGATTCTTGATATATAGAAAATATAAGGCCACTATTGCCTCATCAATTACTCATGCTCTCACATTTTAGGGATATCATGTCCACACTATCACATTACCCGAACTAGGGGATATTTTTACAATGTAGTACCTTATCCTGGAAATCCATAACAAATAATGGTAGTTCATCCAAATTGGTATCTATATCAAGATCAACATCCTCTCATCCAATCACATGGGAAGATATGGTATATGCAGCCTCTATAAAAAACATGAAAAACATCATGGATAGATTTCATGCTAGATGGTAAGTCTTATTGATAGGCCACCCTTCTTAGTCATCCAAAGATCTCAATGGGGCCCACATACCTCTGTTCCAACATACCCTGCTTACTGAACCGATAATGTCCTAAGTGATGTGAAACATTGAGAAAGGGCCAATCACAAAACTCAATCTCCATACATCAATGAAGATATTGAACATTGTAATTTTTTTGAATCTTTTTCATGATCAATCTCTTCTCGATCAAATGTATCATATCCCATGTCTCTTGAACCACACTTGTCCCAACCAAGGAACTCTTTGCAAACTATGTCTGGAAAAAGAGAGATATACATGGATTACCATAAAAGGCCTACAAGGACTCCATCATTATCAAATCCTGAAAACTATTATTATAGGAAAATTCTACCAAAGGAAAATACTTTTCCCATTATCTTCTAGAATCATGAACAAAATCCTTGTGCATATCCTCTAAAACCTAGATTTTCCTGTTTATCTATCCATCTATCTTTGGATTATAATTATTTCTCATTCTATTGTGGGAAACCATAACCTCTTGATATCCTTTAATAAAAAATATATGTGATCCACATTTTTTTTGATACAATTATAGAGGGAACCCCATGAATTATCATAATCTATCTATCATACATGTTTATAATATTTTCCACATTCATCATCTCCTTTAATGGTACAAAATGCACTAATTTAGCGAGTCGATCAAAGATAAACCAAATCGCATCAATCCAAATAGGAGTTCCTAGAAAACCAATGATTAAATACATGGAAATCACAACCAGCTTTCAAGATTAAATGGGTAATGGAGGTAATATCCCCAAAGGAATATTGTGTTCTACATTAATTATCTACAAGAGAGAAACCATACCAAATTGAAACATTGAAAATCTAATTCCCTTCCTCCAATATCGATGTCTCAGACCAAGATATATCTTGGTAGAACCTTGGTTCATGGTACAGTATTATTGGTTTCCACTAGCCATTAATTCCTTCCAAAATAAAAAATTATCAACATACCTACTATAGAAGAATAAATCACAACTAGTAGACAGAGACTACTCACATATGGTCTCCCCCACCATAATGGATTTCACTAAAGAGTTGGAACATGGTGCCTATCACCTATTCAAGTCGAACTTACTCATACAAATAAGTGTCAACTTTCATTGAATCAAATATAACATTTCCACCAATCGTATCCCCTTCCAATGTCATATCAGCAAACAAAATCATTATAGATCAGTCCCCAACTAATTCTTTTATAGATTGTGTTGGTAATTTTTGTCTCAACTCATTGGAAACCACATTACCTTTCCCAGGGGTATAAAAATATCAAAATCAAAAATATAGAGATACCATAGAAAGTGTCTTTGTCTGAAATTCTTATAAATTTCTATGAAAATGTATTTCTAGATCATATGATCAGAATATACCATAATCCACTCCCCCAAGAGGTAGTGACTCTATGTTTTGAGTGCATGAAAAACTGATTCCAAATCAAGATCATGGGTAGGGAAGTTCTTCTAATGAGGTCATAAATGGAAAGAGACATAAGACGAAATGTGTTTGCCCTCTATTAGGATGCATCCCAAACCCATTCAATAAGTATCATAGATAACATCATAAACTAATATCCGTTTCAGGAGAATTAAAATTATTTCTGAATTCAGCCACTCTTTCAGATCCTCAAATTATCTATAAAACATTTCATTCCACTAATTTTTTTTATCATTATAGGTTCAATCAATCATTAATGATTAAATATTTAAGAAGTCATGAACAAATAATTTATAGTAACTTGAAAAACACATGAATCTCTAGATCCCAAAAATAATTCTTGGGCTACATCCGAGAGATAAAATTCCGTAATTTATCAAGATCTATACAGATTCCCCACTCAGATATCTAATTCCCCTAAAACATCTCTTTCTGGATCCAAAACACACATTTTTAAATCATTTCATACAAATGATTTTATTTCTAGTTTAGAATATTGGTATCAAAATTTTCTATATGGTCTCACTTTTTCACGGAATACAATAAAATATCATCCATGAAAAAAAAAATTCCATGCACAAATGACTGATATGGTTCTTCAAATCCATAAACAATATAGGAGATTTTTTGAGAGAAATGAAATAACTATAAACTCGAACAAACTGTACTGAGTCATAAATTTTTTACATGGTATATCTTTTTCCCAAACACTCAACGGGTGATACCCTATTCTATCTTCAATCATAGAAAACCAATCATCACCTCTATGCTAGTAAAACATATCATCAATCCTTGAAAATTATTTTTTTCTTAATGGTCATCCAATTCAATATTTATAATCAATAAAGAGATTGAGGAACCCATCTTCCTTCATAGATAAGAGGACAAGAAAATCCCAGGGTGACAAACCTAGATGTATAAATCCATTAGCTTCCATGTCCTTAATTTAGACCTTCAGTTCCACCTACTCATCAGTTACATGTGGTAAGATGAAATAGAAATTGGATTCATACGGGGGAGAATGTCTATAGTAAACTCGACCTCTCTCTAGGGTGTAAAACTATAAAAATAATCTGAAAAAGTCCATAGGGTATCCACAAAAAATATATGGAAGTTGACCACAAAAATAAGGATCAACTGCATCAAGAAACACCTTAAAAAAATATGTATGAGATTACCATAGAATAAATAACAACATGATATATCCTTCCCGATTAAATTTACACTCAACCTAACTGACATCAGTGACACCATTGGGAAATAAGAATTTAACTCAATGAAGATGATAGTATATCTATACCTTAACAATTATCATACCATAAATGATGATAATAAATTATATGATGTCAAGATCAAGAACTAAAAAGTCAAACTCCACTTTAATGTCTGCCATCATCACCCTACACGTAGGACATCTAAAACCTTGTTCAGAACTCTTTTATAAAAGGCATGGAAATTTAAAACAAGAATGGAATAAGAAGTGAACACAAAACCAAAACATCAACTATCTTTGAGGATATAAAATAATTATTAGAACCTATATAAAACAAAGTTATTACCTTATAAGATGAGGTAAACAATGTACCTATAACAGTAGTTGGCCCTTATTCAGATTCCCCTAGCACGTACTTTACTACATAATGTCATCTGTCCATAGCCACATGAAAATCTCCCATGGACAGAAGAATTGGCCCACCACACATGGAGGAATCAATATAAACCAATAAACCACTTGTGAGAGTGGATCCTGACCAACTAACCTAGGATATCATTACATAAAAACACTGAATATGGCCAAATCACCAACAAAGACGGAATGTCCTAGGAATCTCTATACAATTATTACCGGTATAAAAAAACAACCCATATTGGTAGTAGAAAACATGGTACTACCATGTTGAAGCCCTTGAAACTAGTGTTGTTGAAAAATTCCCACTCTTAAGAATCCATTTCATTCCCAAAGATACACTTTGGCCAACCACTAAACTAATTGAAGCTCCCCCCAAACCTATCTTCCCATCTATTTCTGCATCAACCGAAGATACCATGTCAAATATATATAGATTGGTTAGAAGGAACATGAGTATCATCATCAACCAAATATCAATCCGTAGTCCTAACTCAAACCTATGATAATTCATTAACTCATTATTTGCCTAATCTAGTGCTAGATACACCAAATTTGATTAATGGGTTGAATAATCCAAAAATGGTATTCTCTAGATGATATAAGGCTTAAAAATATTGGTTCTTCACTACACGAAGTGTCTCACAGTAAAAAATATAGTTAAATATTTTGATTATGGAATCCCAATTAAGATCCTCATGAAACATAGAATGCGTTATAGAGTCTCACCATCTATTTCTCGGTACCGTGGGAAAATACATTGAGAAACCCTCCTTCGATACTCTATAATTCATCAAGAAGTATACAATAATATATATCTATTCAAGCCACTCCTCAGATGAATTGGTTCCTATTTCACCATGGAATACTGGTGTATGTTTTTTAGAAAATTATGAGCCATGATCCAGAACATTTCCTACATTCCCAACACCGTTTGACCCAGAGTCTGGAATGTGTGGATAATAGCTTTTACCAATGTAAGGCCCACTAGAGAGTATTCATGGGTTACATGCCTTAGATATTTCTATATTGGGTTTGTAAGATCTCATCTTAGATGCTTTTTCTAATATAAGACACAAACCAATCATTCACGAGAAAATTCCAAAATTAATGGACCAACATTAGGTATTTATATCAAATATTTTAAACATTAAGAATCTAAATACATAAAAATACCTTACTTAAAAAAGGAACATAACACTTTAAATAAAAAACACATATAGTTCATTAAAAGGAACTAAAACTGAAATTATAAAATTAGTAAAAATTCCATGACCACTGATGGTAACTTAGTTTTAGTCACCATAGTGAGCTGGCAATGCCACTTTTCCAGAATTACCATCTAAAATTCCAATTTTCCTAACACCTTTCTACCAAATACATAGAACCAAAAATAGATAATTTTAACATACTTTAGGATGAGAATAAATTTGATACCAAATAGTAACTAACCATCATTGGTCAACTAGACAATCCTCTTGAATCAGCCCATAACATAATATGGTTAAAACCGTATAACAAAAATAAGACATGAGAATAATCAAAACAAGAGATAAATCTAGATTAAATAGAGTAAAAAATTATATGCCACAAATAAATACAATCCATTGTATAAAATTATAAACTATAAAGGGTATCAAATCCCTATGCGACCAAAAATCACATAAAAACAAACCAAAACAGAAGTATGCTACCACTAGAGAAGCTATCATACTTTAATATTATCTTCCCCTTATGTGAATATCAAAAAATAAAAAAATCTAAAACTTCCCAAAGACGCAAGTAGGGTGTGATCTAATTCCCTCAAGGATTCAACAAAAGTTTCTGTACCAGGTCTAATATCATGTATTCTGTAACACCCCAAGCTTCCACGGTACGTTTTCCTTCGAATAATGCGATAGCGTGTGTTGTACGCAACCTCGAGTTCTAACACACACCACAACTAATTAAACTAGCCGTTGTGAATAGTTATACCTAATTTTTGAAATCATATATATTTTATATTTCAAAATGGACTTCATTTTTGGATTCGGAATATCGAATTTAGCCTAAGGTGAAATTTTGGAACTTTTCGGATAACTTTCATATTTTGATGAATAGTGAAAATTACTAAATTTTAATTAAAAACAACTTTTTTAATCAAAATAATTAATAGTGATAAATTATGAATTTTAGTAGTTTTAAAGTATATTTAGAATATATTTTTACCATTTAATATAATTTTGGTCATTGGACATAATTTTACAATTAAACCGAACATAAACAAGTGTCAATCTTTTGATAGTTATTATCTCTTAAAAACACGCTTTTTGTTTTGACAGCGGGAATTAATTTTAAATTAATTTCTGCCACTTCTGTGTTTTGAATTTAGGAAAATGGATTCCATATTTGGAATCAGGATGTTCAAATTGTGTAAATGGGTAACTTTTATTTTTAGACATTTTGAATAATTACTGCGGTAAATATTTTATTTACCATGGTTAAGGGTAAATCCGGTAAATAAGGGTTAATAAATAATATTATAATAATACTAAATTACCCTAAAACGTGTCTTAACCCTATTGGTTGATACAGGGTCGACCATGGGCATCTTTGGGTCTATTTTGGGACCACATGGATCCACTTGTAAGTGATAATGACACTTTATTTTAATTTAGTTAAAATGAATACAAAAATGACACAAGCATATATCTTTTAGAACAACAATTTTTACATAGGGTTATATATGTTGGATTTTAGATTATAAATATTCATTAGAAAGCTAAAAAGATTAGCTACATAATTATATTTTATTTATAATTTTTAGACATTAAATAATTTATTTTATTTATGACACAATGATGATGCAGTAATTACTAAAATAGTAAAAAAATTAACATTATTGATATTATAAATACCCAAATAAATATAATATGAACCTTTTAATGAATAAAACTAATTTTATAGGATAATATGATATATTAGGATTGATTTAATTGACTTTGTTCGAAGTAATCAATCTGTTATGAGTTTCACAAAAATCAACTATTGAATATTGTCAAAATTGACATAAAAGAGTTCTTAAAACAAATATTATATTATTAATTGATATTAAATTCCTAAAAATCTAAGGTTCGGCCAAGAGACTTATATTATGATAGGTTAATCATTAATGGACCACTTGGGGGTCGCTTGGATGTATATAGTAAGTTTATTAACCATATTATATAAAAATACAAAGAGACATTGTAAAAGTGAAACTAATTAACTTAGAGTTAATACTTAAAGATAAGGTTAATATAAGTACCCAAACCTGTCTAAATTCTATTGGTTGAGTGGTTTTCGACCTATCCCCACCTTAACCTTTGAATAGTCAACTTTGGAGCCATTAGAAACCGAATATGAATTTATTATAAATTAATATTTCTAGCTTTTCCAAAGGTGCCCCTCACCCCTCTTATAAAAGGGCACTCCTCCTTCTCATTTCTTCACACCTTAAAAGCCTATTGGTTCGGCCAAACTCTGCCCAAATAATCTCCCAACATCCCTCACTACAACATAGAGGCCTTAGTTTGATCAGAAAGCCAACCTATGGAGCCCTTTTGATCAAATCAAAAGGAAGAACCCGAAGAAGAGGTAATGATTTCACCACCCTTTTCTAAGTTCATTTCTTCTTCCACTTCTTCTTCCTTTGTTCTTACCATTCTAAAATAATAACTCCAGTATCTAAAATATACTGTGATGTTATTATAAGTATGGTACAACCATATTCAGTATTCTATCCACCCCTTGAATAACATGTCACCATACGTGCGTACGTACGGCTTACCGTCTCCACGTCGTGGTGTAACTGTTATTCAATATAATATTATTTGGATGGGTATAATAATGATGTGTAACTCATGTAAATAATAAATATAACATATTAATGATTCTGTATATATGATATACCATCCATTTATATATTATTTTAATATCAAAAGAATGATATTGTCGCTCGTGCGTACGTACGGACTACCGTCTCCACGAACGCGATGAGATTCATTCTCCATCGTAACCATTAAAGTATAATTATCATTTTATGATTTAAAAATGATGTTTAAGGACTTGATATCATTCTGGATATGAATAATATACAACCTATCCTTTACAGACATGTCTTACGTAACAAAACATATGAAAGAAAACAAGTAAGTTAACACCCGAAACAACGATAATACTAAGATATTATTATCAAATCAATATTAAAAGATCATATATGATATCATATTAATGTATATGATTCTTGTATAATTTAATAACAATTATTTCACCATTATACAGGAGGTTAACCTACCCCAACAAAGTAAAAGTACAAGGTAAGGGTTATTTCACAATCTCTTCATTATCCGAGGTTGTTTATATGTAATAATCTACTGGGATCTCTTTATCATCCACATCCATGTTTCATAAAAATGTATTTCAAAACATTTTTACTATTTACAAGAATATGGGTTAAAGTCATTTATACCCTTTTTTGACTTTTTATAAGAGGTTTATAAAGGAATCTTTCCGTCGTTTTCAAAACAAGGTCCTTTTTAACCTTTTCGACAGAATTGAGGTAAGAATGTTTTTTTTAACTTATACGGCGGGTGCGGTTATTTTACGCCATTATAAAATCTTCAAAGCTTTCCTTACAAGCTTATAAGAATATTTTCAAAGAAAATGTTTTATTTTATATGGATCTTAAATGATTTCAAAATAAAAGGAGATATTTCTTTAAAAAGAATTTTGATTTCATCTATGTCAACATCCTTTGATGGATTTTAAGATTATTTGAAGTTGATTTATTGTGATACAAAACTTCTATATTGTATTGAAGGTTTTGTGATATTTTTGACTGTGGATGTGCTATTTTTATACCATTCATAGTTTATTGTGAAAGTATTGACATTTCGTATGCTAGTTTTAATACGAATGTTTATGTTATGTTTAAACCTTTTCATATGGGAATGCATTGGACTTAATAAGTGACGGGTGGAGCCCGCTATAGCTCCTTGATGCATCGGTAGGTCTCATGAGACAAACTAGTGTCTTGGCACAAGGCCTTGACAAAATCTTATTTGTAGTCTTGGCACGAGGCCTTGGCTATGTGGTTATGATAGTCTGGCATTATGCATTCCAACATTATGAAAGTGGTTATTGATTTTTGCATGTGATTATTCATTTAGTAGAATATCCATGTGAATAAGTAAATGGAATTATTTCATTTATGCCATACCATGTTGAAAGTTCGTATTTAAAAGGCTTTTGTTTTAGTTATACATTGCCTTAAATGTTTATTCTTATTTATGAAAGTTTCCACTTTATTGTTATCCTTACTGGGCATTTGAGCTCACCCCTTTTTTTATGTTTTATTTTTCCCAGGATGTGAAGAAGTAAGTTATGAATGACCTGCAGGGATTTTATGAGGGGTTAATAGTGTGGATTGTGGAAACATTATGTTGTTGTATTAGTTTTTCATTTTATGATGTAATGTAAAACTTATGAATATATCTAGTGTTTCCAAGGCTACTAAACCAATCGGTCTTTCGAGATTTGATCTTTCTTGTGATCATGCCAATTTTATGTAATTAATGCACCGACTCTGGGTAGCTGGGGTCGGGGCGTTACATATTCCATATTTCTAGTATATAAATCAAAATATTCTTACAAAGCAATTTCAGAAATAAAATCAATCTATAAATCATTATCCATTTGTTTTTATAAAATCTGTTATTATTCTCAAAAACGAATATCAAAAGTAGAAGTGATAATATAGGAAATCATATACATGAATCTATATGTAAATATATTTATGAAATAACCTATCATGTTAGGCAATTTGATACAACATTATATATAAACCATTAAGCAACAATCCAAGATAAAAAAAAATATATGATAAATATGCATAAATGAAAATTAAACTCACATTAGACTCTAGATATTATAAAAATTTGTAATTGCACTATCTATACTAAATAGTAATATCTTGGACCCTATATATATTGATTCATTCTAGTCGATATCACAAAAGGATGCCTCCTGATGGTGAAACACACACCATAAATACCTATATCTATCTTTCTTCATGCAACAAAAGTTCCCAATGTGCAATTATACAAATTCATTTCAATATTATGCTCAAAATTTCATAAAATGTTTTCAAATCTAATATAATCTTCATTAGAGTTTAAAACACCATTTTAGAATCAAGAAAATATATTTTTTATGTAAAATTAATTTGTAAAAGCATTTTTATTTCTAGAAAATAATTTTAAACCATATATAACATATAATAAATGAAAACCTAGAAAACATTTATCATGAATGATACATAATTCATATAATTAACCCATTTCATAGAAACATATAACTAAAAAGGATGAAACCAAGTCATCTTTGATAGTGGTGACAAGAAACATAAAGAATGGCCTAAAAATATATAGAATTCTGTGAAACAGAAAAGGATGGATAGAAAGAACAGTTTAATCACAAATAAAATCACAAATCTAAACAAATACTCTTCCAAAACCAAATGAGTAAACAAACCAATGATGAAATGGAATGAATACATACCTAGAGGGAAGCAACCCAACCACAATAATGATCAATCACTAAAAAACAATCCATAATGGGAGGATTTACCCAAAATCAACTAGGAAGATCCTCTAAGATGAGAGAAAGTAATAATACAATTAATAAAATACCAAACCACTCATTCAATACCCTAATAGAAGAATTTGTAATGATTACATGGTGTGAAAACCCATTATAAGTCATGTAATCCATTAAACTCATATAATCTAAAATATATATCACCATTATGTAAAAAGATAATATTTTAAAATATAAAATTAAATCCCACTTCATGACTTTTAAACATCTCACATTGTGTATCTTGTTTATGAATTCTTCAGGGTGGCCATTGCATTCCATGTACTCCAGTGACATGGCATGTAATCACCCAGAAAATAGAAAAGACTACAGGATTAAGCTAAAATTTCAAAAAAAAATCCTACCTTCTCCATTAAATGTATCCTCCTATTTCATTTTAGGCATTACTCAACCAATGAAAATGAAACTAGAAGAAAAAGTTAAAATATACCAGATAGAAAAGTAATAGGATGTTATGCATTTGATAAAATAGGAGAAGGATTTATGTTTTTACATTAACATAATAACAACTCAGTATAGTGAATTTTTTTATGTTATTATGTAACAATGTATAGACATGAATTTAATGGGGTGTGGATGAAATAAAATAAAAATGTGGATTGAAGAAAATTACTACTTCTTTGGGTAAATTCATTTGGTTTGATCCAACAGGATTCTTAAGATGTATTTCTAAAAAATAAAAGGCTAATAGGATGAGATTATGGGAGTTGGGAATTTATTTGAGTAGGCATGGGAGGATATAAAAAGGTTTTTAAGTGCGAAAATGATAAGAGAGAGGTTGATTTTTATAAGTGATATTAGTGGCAAACTTGAAATTGATTAAATGAAAAAGCGGTAACCATTTTTATCAAATTCAAATGGGTCAAAAATAGAGTATTTTAAAAACTAAGGGATTATAGGATCTAAATAGGAAGAATATATATATTTTTTACATGTTTTTAGTTAATTTTATCCCTTATTTTTTAGTTTGACCCCCCTAATAAACACTTTTTTATCTACACTGCGATAAATAATTTTTACTGTTTTGACAATTCATTCTGGTAAAATGTTATGTTGAACTTATTAAATAATATAAATTTTTCTAATTAAAAATATTTAATCAACTTTTCCAAATTCCATTAAAATATTTTTATATTCTTAAATTAAAATTAATTCCATAGATACATTGACAAAGAGGGTTTTCAAAGTGAAACTGTTAAACAACTTACATGGTTTTTATATCAAAATTAAATATTTAAAATATTATACTGATAAAAATTAAAATAATGGAATTATAATTTAACTAAATTTAATTAAAATTTAATTAAAATTAAAATTTCAAATTATAAATTATTTAAACAGAAAATATTTTTTATATTAAAATTTAGTATTATTCAATATTCAAGAAAAAAATTAATCATTTATGAAACTTCCAAAAAATGTACACATATCTAATTATAAAATTACGAATGAAAAAATTAAATTTCATTTATCAAATATTTTTTCTATGATTTTCTATTATTATTTTTTATATAATTATCAAAAAATAGGCAAAACATTATTTTAGAAAAATATAGTTTTTAATGGTAAAATTGGATTTATTCTTATCTCTTGTCCAGAAAAAAATAAAAATAATTTTAAAAAACTATTGAATATATTAAACAAAAATTTCATTAAAAACATTCACAATTTTTTACTAAGGTAAAATGTGTTTTTTTTAATGTTTTTTGAGAGAGATTTCCATTATTTTGAAAGAGTTTTTATATCAATTTTTAATTAATTAGTCAAAATAGACATAATTTTATTTATATATATAAAAAATATATTCCTATAATTTAGTTTATCCTAGACATGCATTCCATTGCAATGGCTCGATGATAATGGTTATATATATCACTTTCTATTTTATCTTGGTGTTGCATGTAGAGTATGCTATTGAACATAGTTTCTTTTATAAAATTTTGGGGTGTTATATCCCCACCCACGTTAATAAATTTTTTATCTATAATTTGGAGTTTATCTAAGTATTCAATGATTGTACATTTGAAAATACATTTTTTTGAAACAAACATAATAAAAGGGTTAATAATACATCCTCTAGATAAGAAAGAAAAAACATACAAATGTAATGTAGAATAACAAAAATTAACCTTCCCAATATTTTTCACAATAAATTTTAATATATAGAAAAACATTATTATGAAAAATACTAAATTTTAATTAAAAATTTCCAAATATTTTTCACACTTTTTTAACAAATCATTATTTATTGTGGAAAACTTCCAAATATTTTTCACGAAAATTTACTTTACATATTTAATTATTTATTGTGAAAAATAATTTTTTATTAAATTGTTTTAATAATTAAATTTATTGTGACCAATGATCTCTATAACTCTATATTTTGAAAGAGATCATTGGTCACAATAAATTTAATGATTAAATAATATTAATAAAAAAATCATAAACCAAAAATGTGTGAAAAAATATAATTGATATCATCCGAAATAATGGCAATAAGACAATATTTTGTTTCAAGATCATTGTACTAGTTTTGAGGATTTATTTTTTTGTCTATACAAAGAGAATAATAAAATATACATACATTATTAGTATAATTTAATCCTTTTTCAATTTACACCACAGTCTCATTTTTTCAAACAATGAGTATTCAGGATTAATTTCTCTTTCCTAATCTACTGAAATCAACACTAAAAGACCAAATATACATAAATGGTATAATAAAAAATTCCTCATATCTTTAGACATTAACCAAAACCAAAATTGTAAAAACATGGTAATATAATTCCCAAAATGAATAAACATTCATATGATAAATTAATCATAAATTTCAATTGTAATACACATATTTGAAACTAAATCATTCCCTGAATGAATGTCCTTATTTCCCAAATATCGGGAATAGCCTCAATATTAAATATTTTTTTAACCTCAAATTTTATCTCATATCTTTTATCTCATAAGAAAACAAATATGGTCATGTCCTTTTAAAATAACATTAATCACTTATTCACGAAATAATTATTCAATCCCATGTTTTCTATATAATAGAAAACATGTTTTCCCATAATTACCTCAATATCCAAGGTTATATAGTCCCTAAATGTTAGTAATAAATTAAAACATTTATACTAAAAATGTAATGGAATAATTCACATTAATCTAAAGAATTAAATAGATATCAACCCAATAAATGTCTCCTAATGTGTCATTTATCACTTTAAGATCCCATCACTTAAAACATAAATGTGGTGTCTTAGATATTTAACTTATGATCATCCTTAATCTTATAGTCCTCATAGGTATCCATAAATTTCAAGATAACATCCAATGAAAAAAATCCTAATTTACAATGTTATCTAATTATTTTTATTGATACTAACCATAACAACCTTGATTACGCAGTCCTAGATCTAGTACTAATAATATGAAATTTACAATTCAATATTTGATAAGGATGACGGTGACATAATTTTCGTAATAAAATAAATTCAAAAATGTATATTTTTTATCACTTACATTATCAATGACCATAAAGGATTATACTTTTAGATAATCATAAAAAATAATATATAAAAAATACCCATGTATTTAAATACTAATTTATCCCACTTAACCATACTTTCTTATTTCACATTAAGTCATTATCATTATCCATTTCAAACCCTTATATACAAAATTCATTCTACATAATTCATGGAAATATGAAGAAATAAAACATAATAATGCTAAGATAAAATTCTCAATAAGGATAAGCATAAAAATTAAAAAAAATATGTAACCAATGAGAATAAGAAGTTCATAAGGGTATGCTGACATAATCAGAGATCATGAGTGAATCATAAAGGAACTAATACCCATCAAGACCTAAATCATGAATCATGTAAATTTTTATAAATCATTAACAACTAAAAGATTTATATGAATCAATAATCATGATATATATGATATAAATCATAACTAATGGAAACATTATAAACCCATAGAAAGAATAGATAAAATTTATTGGAATATTGTAATATTATCATCATAGAATTGTTACAGAGCCCTAAATATTGGAATAACCAGACGGTCGACTTCTGAAATGATTACCTATAGAATATATGCATTATCCAATGCGTTGGAGCGCTATCTAGGGGAACCCATTGTATATAATGTCTAATAACATCACTAAGAATAAAGTAAATAGAGAATTAATTTTCTCATAATATCATAGAAATTGTTGTTATTTATTTAAAACAATATTAACCCATGGAAGAGAAAATGGTTCCATAAAACCCACTTTCAAACATGACTAATCCATGGGAAAGGAAACAGGTTTCATAACTATTTTGTGGAAACGTGATTAATGATTAGAACGGATTGAGGTTCCCAAAAAATATAATTGAAACATGAATAACCAATTGAAAATAAAATAATAAAATAACAATATATTAGAATCATAGTTAACCAATTGAAAAGAAACATGTTCCATAAAAATCTCTTCAAAACATGATTCATAAAAAGGAAACAATTTCTATAACAATCTCTTTCAAATATGGTTAACTCGTGGAAAAGAAATGGGTTTTATATCAATTTCTTTTAATTAATCATAATCCATCCATATAAAGATTTATTATAGAATCATTATAAAATATATACTTTATAGAATAAGTTAGAAAAAGGGTTGTTGATGTTTATTAAGGGAAATACCATAAAAATAGTATTCAATCATTTTTTTTAAAATAATAATCTTTCAATTTAAAAATAAATTTTAAAAACTGAAAACTAATAAAATATTTTGGAAACATTTTTTAAAAAAACATTTTTTAATTTTAAACAAATCTAAATAAATTATAATGATAAAGAGAAAATATGGGCATATTTTACATGTTGAAAAATTATTTCTTTTAAATTTTCAATAAAAGATAAATGGGAATTGTTTCGTAAAAGAAAATAAGATTCCTTTAAAAAAAATTAAAATAAAATTAAGTGTAAAAAATGAATAAAATAATCATATGAAGAAATTTATGAAATCTTTTTTATAAAACATTTATTTTTGAAATAAAAAATATTTCTGAATGATGGGAGAAATGAAGTAATATTTTCTTAAATATATTTTCTTTAAAAATACATTTTTCTAAAATCCATAAACTATGCACTAAAAATCTATTTTATTTATAATCAAACTTAAAACATATAAAGGAAACATAAAATATTTTATTTTTTGGGATGGTGGGAAATTTAGTTCATTTTCATATTTGTTGAAAATATATTCCTTTTGAAAATATTTTAAAATGGATCTTTAAAAGATGAATTTTCAAAGAAAATCCATTTCCACTTTTGTGACATTTGAATTGTATGCCCCAAGAAAGATAAAAATTAAAAAACATTATTTATCATGATAATAGATATAATTCATGATATATCATGCCAATGGGGTATTTTATAAACCTCATTAATTAATATTAGTGAATAATATCAAAATAGTCCTTAATGAATGGAAGTTGAAATAAAGTCCCACAAAATGATCATAATATTGACGTGAGAGGTAATAAATGATCCAAATATGTGCCAAAAATGAAAATTAACATATTAAAATTGTAAATATTACATAAGCTATTAAAAATTCATTTTAAACAAAATCTATTAATATTGAAGGTATAGAAGAAGTAATAAAACACAATGAAAAGTAATTGAGTTAGGAAATGCTTTACCACTTGGTAACATTCAAGTAAAAATCGATTATAATAATTAAATAAAATTGAAAATAAAAATAACAATATTTATTGTGGATTTATTATATTAAATTTAAAATAGATAGTATATACATCATGTGATTAAAAAAGTCATGAATTTGTAATATTTCTCATAGAAGTAAAAGTGAGATGAGAAAAATGCTTACCTTGATTCTAGAATTTCTTTATATGACTGATAAATCATATAATATGATATTGTATAAATTATTTAAATTATTAAGAAAATTTTAAAGGTTTAATACATTATAATTAAATTTTATATTTTATTTATTTTTAATTACATATTTAATTATTTTAATAATTAATGAGTTAAGTCCATGGTGGTCGTACATATGCTTTAGTGACATATCCATTTCCCAATGATTATTATAGAAAAGTCTAAAGTAATATTTTATTTTTTATATAATTATAATAAATATATATATAACTATGTTTCTTTAAATGTACTTATATTTATCATCCATGTGGTATTGTGATGAAAAAAGAGTCACATCGCTTCATAAAAGAGGTAGTCTATACGTTTACGAACGATGTTATCACATTTTCAATGACTGGAAATGTTAGAAAGAAAATTATATATTATTTTTTAAAATTATAAATATGTCCTTAATGTCATTATTAAGTCATTTATATCAAAAAATATTAATTATCTTTAACTTCTTTTCCTTCTATGTAAAGAATTAGTGAAAAAAATACACATCATTTGGTGGGGCGGTAGTCCACCAAGTAGACGAGAAAAATTATCATATCCCCTACGGAATGGAATGTAAATAATAAAAATATATTATAATTATTCTAGATATATAATTATGTTATAAATAATATATATATACATTTATAAAATTTATATCCATATTTTATACCCAACCATGGGGGGTGGTAATGGAAAAAATGAATGACATTGGTTCCTCGGGTGGTAGTCTGTCAAACAAAGAATAATGATTTTATTCACCCATTTGATGAAATATATGTTGGATTTATGTTATAACATTATCATAATAACATATAAAAATATTTAATATTTTTATGTTATTATATAATGACGTTTAAAAAATTGAAAGATGTGGTGGAACAAATAAAATAAAAACAATCGCTAATGAACATTAACCCTTCTTTGGGTAACTTATTTTGGTTTTGACCAAAAGTCTTCGTAGAATCTATTTATCACAAAAATAAGGCTTATAATATATTCGGATAATATGTTATAAGTTATTGTTTCATCTATTGGGTGATATGAAAGGGTTTTAAGGTGTGAAGTATAGATGATTGGGGTGTGATTTTATAAGTTAGGTGAGTGGAACACTAGTATGTTTTAATAAGAGAAAGGTGTACCCATGTTATTAACATTAAAAAATTATAAAAAAATAGATTATCATATATACATATAAATTATAGAGTCTAAATATTTCAATAAAAATTATTTTATACATTTCCTAGTTTATTTTAACACTTATTATTTTACTTTAACCCCAAGGTAAACCCATTCCTTCCTTAATCGCAATAAATACTTTTTACTCTTTTTACAATTCATTATGGTAAAAAAATTATGTATCATTTATTATAATATATATATTTTTATTACTAAAAATTTGGAATACATTTTTCCATATTCCATTTACTAAAATGTTAATTTTTAATTGAAACTTTACCCATCCAACATGATAAGGAAGCTAGTTCTCAAAGAGAAATCATCAAAAGTTTACAAAGTCAATATATCTAAATTCAATTTAAATATTACTCTAATAATAAAAATTAAGAATAATATATTTAAAATTTAATTATTTATAAGTTATAACCAATATAATATTTGATTTACCTTTAAAAATAATTTAAATGAAAATACAATATCCAATTATAATAAATTATTATTCACTTATAAAAAAAATCTTTCTAGAAAATTCAAAAAACATCACAATAAGGTAATATTTTATATATGATTAAAAATATTTACCCAGGATCATCAATTAATTTTTCTAATAAGTTTATAAAATAGTACAAAAAATAGTTCTGTAAAAAGGAATAAAACTACTTTTTAACAATATACTGTTTTAAGTGTAAAATTGAATTTATTTCAATCTATTGAATAGAAAAATAAAAAGATTAATTTTAAATATATGATTTAATATATAATACATAAATTTAATTAAAATAACACACTAGATGATGTTGATTAATTTACATATGGAAATGTTTTTTTCATAAAAATAAATTTTCAATGAAAATATTTATTATATTTTAAAATAGATTACTATTTTAATTTTTAATTAATCCTCATAAAAAAATAATTTTAATGACATGTGTAAAATATATATTTTTATAATTTATTTATTTCAATTAATATCCATAATACTAATAGCTAGGTGTTAAAGTTTATATATAAGAGGGGTCGTTTAAGTCGAGTGTTTTTTCGAATACAATATCAAACAATATTTTCCTTCTAAAATATCAAGATTTTATAGAAAAATGAATATATATTATATTTATGAAATAATTTTAGTTATTGAAATATAATAATTCATCTAACATTTTACCCATACCCTTGTTAAAAGAGGATGATTACACTAATCTGTATGTGTGTATTACTACATCCACAAAGAGATGAATAAATTTTCATGTCATTATTTTGAGTATAATTTTAAAAATGTATATAATGAATATAATTTGTATTTATATCATGATTAATATGAAAGATATTATAGAACTGTAATTAAGATTTGAGTATTAAAATTTCCAAACTGAATCATACATGAAAAATGAAAGAGTAAACACCAGAAAAAAATGATTTTTATAAAAAATTATTACTAAATACGTGTTGATATATTATAATTATATAATATATGATATTATCATTTTGTTTATTTTTATCGCATAAAATTATACTAAATTGAAATTTATTGTAATATATGATAAAATAACTTACAAATAATGACTAATCTATGTGAAGGGTTTATTTCATATTCTCAACAATATTTAAGATTTTATATGTTTGAGTTTCTGTTGGGGGAATTATATTATCCTTCTATAGAATACACCATAAATCCTCAACGAATATGTAAAATTATATGGTTTTAAAGCATTATATATGTAAGGACCCAGAAATTCCGTGTAAATTTTTTTCATAAATTCAAGGGATTTTTACGAGTCCGTAGTTTCTGAAAAAGCTTGATTCTGAGGCCCGGTGTTCCTGGAATCAATTTCTAACATTTGGTTTGGGTATGTTCAGTAAACATACATTTGGGATTTTATAAATTTTGAACCAGTGCTCGGAATTGAAATCTGAGGGCACCGTTGAACTCACAACGTCAGTGATTTCTTAGTGATACCTTCACCGTAGTTGCGTTCTAACGAGAGTGGAAGTTAGATTTTGGGGGTTTTTAATTAAGTTAAATAAAAAAAATAGTTAGCTTATTTTTATTTCTTGGTAGTTAAAACCACCAAGGGGAGGTTAGTGGTGGGGCCCACCCACACATAACCTCCCTTGGGAGGATATTATTAGGTGGGGCCCATACAATCTTCAAGCCCCCTAAACCCCCCATTTATGTGTGATGAAACCCTTAAACATCCCTTGAGTTAATGAAACCAGCCCTCTCTTCTTTTAATTGTAAATTTCCACCTTCCCACATAAGTGTATAAAACCACATAATAATTAATGGCATTAATTAATGAATTTGAAATCATTTTAATTATTTTGGCCCATAATTAAATAATGGGTTAGCTTAACCCATTATTTTGGTTACCACTTTCTTTTTTGTGGAGATTTGGAGAACCCTTAGAGAACATTCTTCTCCCAACGAAGAACGCCCCTCTCCAACGAAGAAAGACGAACATATCTCTCTCCCTCTTCAACCGGGGCAAGAAGAAGAAACATCATCTTCCTTGAACAACGACGACGATGTCATCTTTTTTGTCATCTTCTGACGTCAAAGGAAGAACATCCGCCTTTTCGTGACTTCAGTAATGATCGTTGGCAATCGAGGTAGGGGAAGTTGAGATATTTTTTATATATGAGCATAAACCTCCATTCTTTTCCATTCAAATTTCTAAATTATGGTATGCCAAATTTTATCACCATAACGAGGAGGGATTGAACCGCACGAACATGGCCCGACCCTACACCTTTGTTTGGTCACGTTTGTTGGTGACGGGGGCGGTGCAATGGCGCCACCGGAAGGAAGAACTGTGGCGGATCAACACAAATGATGACGTGTCGGCTGTGGAAGAAGCTGGCGGCTCAAGGGCCGCCATGCCACCAGAGAGGCGCGGTGCTATCACACCGCGCAGGAAACCATGCTGCAGCCAGGTGGGCCTCGGCAGAGCAAGAGGGGCGCGGTTCCAGCGCGCCGCGCTGAAGAGGAACCGCGGCCAGAAGGGTTGTAGAATAAGGAAGAGGCGCAGCACCGTCGTTCCACGCAGAGGGAAGCAGAACCAAGGCACCGTGGTGGAGGTGTACTGGAGGCCAGCCAGACCGGCTGTCGTGGAGCTGGAGCGACTGGCCGCTCGACCACTCAGGAGGAGCGGGACCCCGTCGGGTCCTGCATGTGCTGGACCATCACCACTTGGCGTCGGTTGGAGCACCACCCAAATAGATGAGCCGTTCGGGAGCCAGGGGTGCACGCTACCCCCTGACCGCAACTTAGGCGGCCCCTGCCGGGCCGCCGGGCCAACCGGGCCGGCGGGCCGCCTTCGGGTCAGGCCACCCACTCGGGTCGGGCCGACCACTCGGGTCGAGCCACCCTCTCGGACCAGGTCAGACCCGCGGATTAGGTCGAACCCCAGTCTAGACCGGGTTGGTCTAGGTCAGTCTGGCTGGGTGGGACCGGACTCGGACCCATTTGGCCAGTTTACACTTTTTCGCCCCTACCTTGGGCTACGGGTGTCCGTTTGATGAACCGCCTATGATGATGGAAGGCTTGGTGTGAGGCGGTTCTTTTGGAATACCCCACATGTGTTTTGGACACAGTTGGAGTACGATCGGATTGGTTTCAACCTAAAAACCAACCGGGCCCCTAGAACATAAATGCCAATAACTCATAGATCGGGTGTCCGATTGACGCATCGTCTATCGCATTGGAACCCTTACGACATAGTGGTCCTTTGGAATACTCCTTTTTGGAGTTTAGTGGAGGTCAAGGTACGACCGATATCTTGATGGTAGATTCTACAGAACTCGAGCGCACCGGGTTCAAGGAATCCAGTGACTGATAGTGAGGAGGAGGTTAGAGAAAGATCATAAGGAGGTCAGTGCTCAACGATACTATGTGGGTCAGCGCATACCGATCTGGTGTGGGTCAGATCCTATGTGGTTCAGCGCTTAGTAATATTGTGTGGGACAACACATACTGATCCTTTGTAGGTCAGATCCTTTGGGTCATTATGGGGGTTAGTACCTATCGATCCTATGTGGGTCAGCGCTCAGCGATCCTGTGTGGGACAAGGCATACCGATCCTCTGTAGGTCAGATACTTTGTGGTCCATTTCAGGGGTTAGTACCTATCGATCCTGTGTGGGTCAGACTCCGTATGGTCAGAAGTAGTGCCTCTTGACCGAATAAGATGATCTAGATTCACGACTAATCATTTTTACTTCTATACTTCACTGAAATCCTGGTTTGACTTGAGTCAATGACCTTTATGTTTTCCTCATGATTGAGATGGGTTACCAGATAACTTAGGTATCAGTATTGGAATATACCTATGTAATGGTTGTCCGTTGATTCATATATTGTGGATTATCCTTGTTGGAATTTGTGAGACCTTGAGGGTCTCGGGGTCCCTACTCAGTATCTTCATACTCGCCGCTGCACGGGCTTTGCCCGCACCTCTTTGTGTTGGATGCAGACAAAGGACAGTGCTGACCGAGGTGGAGTGTACAAGGACTAGATGGTACCCGAAGGTGGACCTCACGACGAGACGATACCCAGAGGAGATGGACGGACTTGGGGCACTGAGGAGGCTATCTGTACCTACCCTTCATATAGGATCTGTGGTGGCCGATCCATGAGCTTCTAGACACCTTCCAGCTATTTAACTTTTTAGTTGTACCTGTTTTGTCTTTTCCTTGTACTTTAATTTTTGGCTTGTATTTCCATCCCATTTTTCTTTCCAGCACATCCTTTTTATATAGTTTCTACATAGTGTTATGCTCCTAGTTGGGAACTCTATTGTGTGTGTTTACTTTTATAAATGTAGTTCCTTCCCATGTTAGGGATTTACGCCTTTGGTGATAGTCGCTAGCCCCTGTCCTATAGATGGCGGGCTTGGGGTAGTCACGACACGGGTCCTAAGGACGGGTCATGACAAATTGGTATCAGGGCAGTCGGTTCTACTTCAGAACTCATGACTCTGATCATTCTTTTCTGTGAACCAATAGTGTTAAGGGTATCGAGTGTGGTTTTCATTGAAGGGATTCTAGTTTTGGTGCGGCGTCTGACGTATCCATACACCAGGACCCTGACTTCTAATTTCCAACTTAGTGCACGAAAACATAGATTGTGTGTGTGTATTTAAAATTTTTCAAAAGTCAGCTCAACTAGGTCAGCTCACCAGGTATAATCTTTTGACTGTGTCACATCTGTTCAGGATTCCTCCACACAGACTGCTATTTGGACTTCCGAGAGAATACTCGATGATGGCTCATCGAGAGATGAGGCTCTAGTGCTGGGCCCTCTTACTATGTTGGCCCCTTCAGGTGGTGTATTAGCAGCACCAACACCCATTGGATTGTAGATGCCACCAGCCGCACTGGCGGACAGTCCATGTCACAACCCAACCCTTCCCGGGCTCGAGCCACAACTACCCCTAGCCCGCCTCCACAGTCCAGGGGCTGGCGACAAGTGCCGAAGGATAAACAACTCACGGAGGAATTTTCCTGAGTACCTGTACACACACACGCAACCCAGTCAATCCAGATGTGCATAGTAAAAGGAAAAATAAAGTACTAACTTCTACAAAAAACCAGAAAAGTGCATCGACCTCTAAATAGTACAAAGTAAAAGCTGAAGGTAAACTGAACAGAAAAAGGAAAAAACACACACCCAACCAGAAAAGTGCCACAACCCGGCAATAGGTAAACAAAAGTAAACAGCTAGGAGAGTCCCACAACTGGAACTCGACTACGACCACCACACGAAGTCCAAGCTCCCGAACTCCTAAGCTCCACTGAAGTCCCAACCAACCTGTTCGTCGTCTGCAAGGGCACACCAAGTGAGGGAAACCCCCAAGTAGGGGTATAACACCCTGACCCCAGTTACCCAGGTTCGGTTCATTATTACATAAAATTGGCATGATCACAAGAAATATCAAGTCTCGAAAGACAGATTAGTTTAGTAGCCTTGGAATAACTAGATACATTCATAAAGATTACATTACATAATAAAATGAAAAACTACAACAATATAGTCTCCATCATCCACACTCTTATCCCCTCATACTATCCTTGCAGGTCATTCATAAAATACTTCTTCACATCCTGGGAAAAATAAAACACAGAATGGGGTGAGCTCAAATGCCCAGTAAGGATAACAATTTATCGTAAACTTTCATAAATAAGCATAGACATTTAAGGCAATGTATAACTAAAACAAAAGCCTTTTAAAACATGAACTTTAGCATAATATGGAAGAAATAAAATCAAATAATTCCATATAATTATAGACATGGATATTCTACTAGTGGAATAATCACATGCAATATCAATAACCACTTTCATAATGATGGAATGCATAATGCCATACTATCATAACCACATATCCAAGGCCAAGTGCCAAGACTACAAATAAGAATTTTTCAAGGCCTTGTGCCAAGACACTAGTTTGTCTCATGAGACCTACCGATGCATCAAAGATAAATATCAGGCTCCACCCGTCACTTATTAAGTCCAATGAATTCCTCATATGAATAGGTTTAAACATAACATAAACATTCGTATTAAAACTAGCATGCGAAATGTCATTACATTCTTCATAAACCATGAATTGTATAAAAATAACACATCCACAGTCAAAAATATTAAAAACCCCATCAATACAATATGGAAGTTTTGTATCATAATAAATCAACTCCAAATAAACTTAAAATGCATCAAAAGATGTTGACATTGATGAAATCAAAACTCTTTTTAGAGAAATATCTCTTTCTTTTTTGAAATTATTTAAGAGTCATATATTTATAAAATAAAACATTTTCTTTGAAAATATTCTTATAATCTTGTAATGGAAGCTTCAATGATTTTATAACAGCGGAAAATAGCCACACCCGCTGTATATGTTAAAAAAACATTCTTCCCTTAAATCTGTCGAAAAGGTTAAAAAGGACCTTGATTGGAAAACGACATAATGATTCCTTAATAAACTTCTTATAAAAAGTCAACAAGGGTATAAATGAATTTATCCCATAGTCTTCAAAATTGTAAGAATGATTTGTAATACATTTTTATGAAACATGGATGTGGATGATAAAGAGGTCCCAGTAGATAATTACGTATAAACAACCTCAGATAATGAAGAGATTGTGAAATAAAACCTTACCTTGTACTTTTCCTTGTATGAGGGTAGGTTAACCTCCTGTATAATGGTGAAATAATTTTTATTAAAATATAGAAGAATCATATACATTAATATGATATCATATATGATCTTTTAACACTGATTTGTTAATAATATCTTAGTATTATCGTTGTTTCGGGTGGTAACATACTCATTTTCTTTTATATATTTTGTTATGTAAGCTGTGATTGTAATGGATAAGTTGTATATTATTCATATCCATAATGATATCAAGTCCTTAAAAATTATTTTTAAATCATCATATGATAATTATACTTGAATGTATACGATGGAGAATGAATCTCATCGCGTTCGTGGAGACGGTAGTCGGTACGTACACACGAGCAACAATATCATTACTTTGATATTAAAATAATATATAATTGGATGGTAAATCATATATACAGAATCATTATCATGTTATATTTATTATTTACATGAATTACACATCATTATTATACCCATCCAAATAATAATTTATTGAATAACAATTACACCACGACGTGGAGACGGTAAGCCGTACGTAAGCACGTATCGTGACATGTCATTCAAAGGATGGATAGAATACTGAATATGGTTGTACCATATTTATAATAACATCATAGTATATATAGGATACTGGAGTTATTATTTTAGAATGGTAATAACAAATAAATAAGAAGTTTATGAAGAAAGGAACTTGAAAGAGGGTGGTGAAAACATTACATCTTCTTCGGGTTCTTCCTTTTGATTTGATCAAAAGGGCTCCTTAGGTTGGATTTCTGATCAGACTAATTCCTATAGGTTGATGTGAGGTAAGTTTAGAGAGTATTTGGGAAGGGGTTGGCTGAGCCAAAAGGCATTTAATGTGTTAATTAGTGAGAAGGGGGAGTTCCCTTTTATAAGAGGGGTGAGGGGTACCTTTGAAAAAGATAGAAATATTATTTTATAATAAATTCATATTCAGTTTCTAATAGCTCCAAAGTGGATTATTTAAAGGTTAAGGTGGGTATGGGTAGAAAACCACTCAACCCATAGAATTTAGATAGGTTTGGGTCATTATATTAACCTTATATTTTAGTTTTAACTATTAGTTAATTAGTTTGACACTTACCATGTCACTTTGTATTTTTTTATTATATAACTAATAAAAATACAATATACCTCCTAGAGACCCCCTAAGTTGTCCATTAATGATACCCCTATCATGATATAAGTATGTTGGACAAACCTTAGATTTTTAGGAATTGAATATAAATTAATAATATAATATTTGTTTTAAAAACTCTTTTCTGTCAATTTTGACACTATTGGGTATTTTGTTTTTGATAAATTCATAACAAAATTATTACTTAGAACAAATTTATATAATAAATCCTAATATTACATATTAACCTATAAAATTAGTTGAATTAATAAAAAGTCTCAAATTACATTTATTTTGATATTTATAATATCAATTATTTTAATATTTCATTAATTAATTAATTACTCCGTCACCATTGTGTCATAAATAAATTAAATTATTTAATGTCTAAAAATTATAAATAAAATATCATTATGTAGTAAATCTTTTTATCTTTCTAATGAATCTTTACAATCGAATTTATCTCATGTATAACCCTATATGAAAAGTTATTTTATAAATAAACATTGATTTTAACTCTTTTAACTCTTCTTTGAATTAAATAATAATAAATTTCCTAATCTAATCCAAGTGGACCTAAATGATAATATTTTATTCCTAAGGTTGTTTTTGGTCGAGATACACTTGTCCAACGGAATTAGGACATGTGTTAGGGTAATATTAATATCATTTTTACCCTTAATTACCCTATTTACTTTTAACCATGGTAAATAAAAGTAAAAAGTTACTATTCACCAAAAATTATTTTAATCTCATTGAACCACAATTTACTCCTTGATATTAACAGTTTCTCTTGGATTTTCAAAATTACCCTCATAGAAATGGTAAAATTAAGTTTTATGTGAATTTCAAAATTCTCCTATGAGGTGGGTAAAATACGGTGAAAAGTTCAATAAAATTTTTATATATCTAAAATTATTCTAAACTAAATCCAATGAATTACATTGAACTTATATAGGTATTATGTATCTATTTTGACCTTAATTAAATTTAAATAAAATAAATAATTATGTAAATAAAAATTCATTTTTAAACTATAACTCAGTGTTTTTCACTATTCATCAAAAATTGGATGTTTTCAGAAAAATACCAAAATTTCACCCTAGGCTAATTTCGATATTCTGAATCCAAAAATAAAGTCCATTTTGAAAGATAAGATTTATAAAATTTCAAAAAGTTGGAATTACTATTCATAACGGCTAGTTTGATTGGTTGTGGTGTGTGTGTTAGAACTCGAAGTTGCGTACAACACACGCTACTGTATTATTCAAAGGAAAGCGTACCATGGAAGCTTGGGGTGTTACATTCTCCCTTACTTAAAATAATTTCGTCCTCAAAATTTCTAGAATACTACCAAATGAAAAGACTCGGGTGGTTCTTCATCACATGTTCCTCGGGTTCCCACGTTGCCTCTTCCATCTTATGGTTTCTCCACAAAACTTTTACCAGACAAGTCGTCTGGTTTCTCAGTACTTGTTCTCTCGTATCAAGAATACTGAAAATCTCTTCGCAATAAGACATATCGGGTTCCAGTTCTAATTTCTTCATAGGTGAGTACATGCGTTGGGTCAAGCATGTATTTCCTCAACAGTGATATATGGAACACATTGTGAACTTTGGAGAGACTTGGCGGCATTTCCAAATGGTAAGCTACATCCCCAATTCATTCTAGAATTACGAAAGGTCCGATGTACCTAGGACTCAATTTACCCTTCTTACCGAAACGTATAACTCCCTTCCATGGAGATTCCTTCAAGAAAACATGATCTCCTACCTGAAAGTCCAAATCCTTCCTTCGGTTATCGGCATAGCTCGTCAGCCTACTTTGAGCTGCTTTGATGTGGTTTTGGATTTCCTTTACCTTTTCTATTGTTTCCTCCACCTGTTCTGGGCCTATAAATTTTCTTTCACCAACGTCATCCCAACAGGTTGGTGTGAAACATCTATTTTCGTATAACTCTTCATATGGTGCCATCTGAATACTCTAATAGAAGCTATTGTTATAGGAAAATTCTACCATAGGTAAATATTTATCCCACATACCCTGAAAGTCAAGCGAGCAGGATCTCAACATGTCTTCTAAGGTTTCAATAGTTCTTTCTGATTGTCCATCTGTTTGAGGGTGGTAGGCAGTGCTCAAACGAAGTTCAGTATCCAAGGCCTTCTGAAGGCTCTTCCAGAATCTTGAAGTAAAACGGGGATCATGGTCAAAAACAATCGATAGGGGTACTCCATGAAGTCTCACAACTTCATTAATATATAGTCTTTCTAGACATTCTAGTGGTAGATCTTATCTTATTGCAAGAGAATATGCTCACGTGGTAAGACGATAAAAAATAACCCATATTGCATTGTTCCTTCTAGGAGTCTTCGGTAGCCCCATAACAAAGTCCTTCATAATATTTTCCCATTTCCAATCCAGTATGGGAAGAGGTTGCATGACTCCTCCAGGCTGTTTCCTTCCAGCTTTCACTTGTTGACAAACCATACATCTTGACACAAAATCAAGAAATCTCCCTCTTCATGTTGTCCCACCAAAAATGTTCCTTTAAATCTCTATATATTTTGGTTCTCCCAGGGTGTATAGAGAAATTGGAACAATGAGAATCGTCTAGGAATTCCCTTTTTAGATCAGGTATATCGGGAACAAAAAGTCTCTTCCCAAATTTCAATATTCCATCTTCATACACAAAGTCTCTCAATCCCCCATCATTCACAGCTTTAACCTTCTTTTGAAATTCTTCATCATCAGTCTGAGAACTCTTAATCCTTTCTATTAAAGATGGTTTGGCAACCATTTGAAAAAGCATTTATGTTTCACCTTCCATGGTTATTCCCATGTCCATATTCACAAGATCCATGAAAATTTGATCCCTTTGAATTCTAATATTGTTCAAAACTCCATAATCTTTTCTGCTCAAAGCATCTGCCACCTTATTTGCCTTCCCCGGGTGGTAGTGTATCATACAATAATAATCCTTGAGTAATTCAAGCCATATCCTTTGCCTCATGTTGAGTTCTTTTTGTGAGAAAATATACTTCAAACTCTTGTGATCGGGATAAATCTCACATTTTCACCATAGAGGTAGGGCCTCCATATCTTCAAAGTAATGATTACAGCTGCTAACTCGAGATCATGAGTAGGATAGGTTTTCTCATGAATTTTCAACTTTCGTGAGGCATAGGCAATAAACCTATCATTCTGCATAAGGACACAACCAAGTCCATTCTTCAATGCATCACTATAAATAACAAACCCATCATTCCTTTATTGTAGAGTCAATATAGGAGAATTGACTAATATTCTCCTTAGTTCTTCAAAACATTCGTCACACTCTTTTTTCCAAAAAAATTTAACCCCTTTACATGTGAGATTTGTTAATGGGTTAGCCAACCGAGAAAAATTCTGGACGAAACGTAGATAATAACCTAATGAACAAATAAAACTGCGTACCTTTGTTATACTCGTATGTGCTGGCCATTCTTGGATTGCCTTGGTCATAGAAGGATCAACAGAGATTCCATCTTTAGGGACAATATGACCAAGAAAAGAAATCTCCTGAAGCCAGAATTCACACTTTCTAAACTTCCCATATAATTTATGTCTTCTTAGAGTCTTCAGGATAATGCGCAAGTGATTTTCATGCTCTTCGTATCATTTGGAGTATACCAAGATATCATCAATAAATACCACCAAAAAATCATCGAGATATTCCTTGAAAACTCTATTCATTAGATCCATGAAAAAAGAGGGTTCATTAGTCATCCATAAAGTCTTTACGGTAAACTCTTAATTCCCTTACCTTGTTTGAAATGATGTCTTCGGAATGTCTTCCTTATTTACACACAACTTATGGTATCCAGATCGAAGGTCAATCTTTGAAAAGTATTGAGCTCCATGCAGTTGGTGAAATAAATCATCAATTAGAGGTAGGAGATACTTTTTCTATATTGTTATAGCATTGATCTCCCTGTAGTCGATACATAACCTCATAGATCTATCTTTCTTTTTAACAAAAATAACACGGGATCCCCATGGAGAAACACTAGGGAGAATAAATCCCTTATTAATCAATTCCTCTAGTTGTTTCTTTAGTTCAATTAATTCCACAGTGGGAATTCTATAAGGAGACTTTGATATAGGCCTTGATCCAGGAATTAAATCAATGGAAAACTTAACTTCTCATTCTGGAGGATGTCCATGTGAATCTTTTGGAAACACCTCTACATATTCTTTCACAATAGGTACATCCACTATTTGAACATTCCTTTCCTCACCCACAGTCATTTCATTCTCTTCCTCCCTAATAATTAAATTTAGTTGAGCTACTAGGGGTGGATCTAGATAAGAATCAGGTGGTGACGATTCTTCTCTAAAGATTAGGTGTTCCTTATCATCATCATCAAAAATTGTACCCTCCTTTTTCTTACAATAAATCATCACATCATTGTTCAGAATCCAATCCATACCGAGGATTATATCAAACTAAATCATAGGTATGATGATGAGATGAGCAGATAACGAACATTTATGTGCTCTAATGGGGACTGATTCACAAAACTTTGTTGCAATGATACTTCCCTTAGGAGTTTTAACTGACAACTCCATTATTAAATCAAATTGGAAATATCTAATTTTATTAGAAAAATGGGAAGATATGAAACAATCCGATGATCCAGAATCAAATAATGCATTTGAAAAACTTGAGGAAACCATTAAATTACCTGCCACCACATCTTTTGGAGCTTCTACCTCAGCAGAAGTGATAGCATAATCTTGGCCTTGATCCCATGGCCTTTTCAGAGGTACGTTCCCCTGACGCTTAGGACATTCATTTTCATAATGTCCCATCTCCCTACAATTATAGTATTGAACATCGGTAGCTTCATTCTTCCCCTTGCTATAACGAGCTTGGTGGCCTTTTTCCCCACACTTATAATAGACTCCCATTCCTTTTAAGAAAGTACCGGGGTGTTTCTTCCCATATTTATTGCAGGATGGATATTCAACTTTTCCCTTCTTCCCCTTACATCCATTACCAGATTGATCAACAAATATCTTCTTCTCTTTCCTTGCTTTAAATTCATAAGACTTGGAGAATTCCTTTTCTGCCTTGATAGCACATGCGACAATGTCTTCGTACGATGAGAATGATTGTGAGACTAATGCTCGAAGGAGAAATGGTTTTAACCCATCAAAGAAATGATCAATATTACTTCATTGGTTATGTATATAATCTCCATCATACCTTGCAAACCTCGTAAAGTTAGCCTCATTCTTTGCGACATTTTCATCCTCCTTTTGTCTCAGACTCAGAAATTGCCTTTCCATATCTGCTCGATTGTCACGAGGAATGTATTTTTATAAAAACAGTTCTTTGAACTCCCTCCATTCCATATTTTATACTTCATCATCTTCCTTCGTGTTTTGTATCATTGACCACCATTGGTCAGCATCTCCAGTGAGGTGATAAACATCCATGACAACTTTTTCCCTTTCACTACTCCCCAAAGCCGGAAATATTTTCTCTAGGGAATTTATTCATTACTCAGCTACTAAAGGATTTGTACTCCCATTGAATGTTGGTGGTTTCTGCCTCATGAAGCATTCTAAAATTGATCATCCACGCTGTGGATCAGGTAGATCCATACATGTAAGTATTTTTTCATAACATGGGTGAGTTGTCACAGTATGGTGATTAGTTGATCAGCACCAGTTGCATCACCCGCTCCACTATAATTATCTTGAGTATCAGGGCAATCCCTACATGGTGTGAGTGCATTGATACGGTTTCTGTTTCTTCCACTAGGCGCCATTTCTAAACAATGGCATAAACTAGATCAGTTTATGAATCAAAATACATAATTCCATACTTATAAAACACTTAACATAAATTGAACTATTTATGGATATAATCATTAATCATTAAAATGTTTTCTTTGAGGAAAAATATACTCATAAACCTTTCATAATGATTTGTAATGAAAATGAGATTTATCCTAAGAATATCCCTCGGGAGTGTCGTAAACAAGAGTGCAGCAAGGCACGTTGTCGTGCACCAGTTCCCGTTCGAGCCTAGCTCAAAATGGTGTTTTCGGGTTTTACCCATAGGTACATCTGTGCCAGAGCTGCCTCTACCTGCTCATATCCAGACGGGGATTTATTTCTCGTAAAACTCACAAAATCTCTACAATACCAAAATTCTAGGATGTTCTTCTATACTAATCCTCAAAGTCCATCTTAAATCAATGTGCTCTAATCAGAGTTTATCTAAATCCAGCTTCCATGGTTTGTACTAAACATCCTTTGATACCAATTATAACGCCCTGACCCCAGTTACCTAGAGTTGGTGCATTATCACATAACATTGTCATGATAACAAGAAATGTCAAGTCTCAAAAGACAGATTAGTTTAGTATCCTTGGAATAACTAGATACATTCATAATGTTTACATTATATCATAAAATGAAAAAATACAACAATATAGTCTCCATAGTCCACACTCTTATCCCCTCATACTATCCCCACATGTCATTCGTAAATTACTTCTTCATATCCTGGGAAAAATAAAACATAGAAAGGGGTGAGCTCAAATGCCTAGTAAGGATAACAATATTGCGGAAACATTCATAAATAAGCATAATCATTTAAGGAAATGTATAACTAAAACAAAAGCCTTTTAAAACTTTAACTTCAGCATAATATGGAAGAAATAAAATGAAATAATTCCATATACTTATTCACATGTATATTCTACTAGTCGAATAATCACATACAATATCAACAACCACTTTCATAATGATGGGATGCATAATGCCAGACTATCATAACCACATAGCCAAGGCCTTGTGCCAAGACTACAAATAAGATTTTGTCAAGGCCTTGTGCCAAGACACTAGTTTGTCTCATTAGACCTACCGATGCATTGAGGGGCTATAGTGGGCTCCACCCATCACTTATTAAGTCCAGTACATTCCTCATATAAACAGGTTTAAACATAACATAAACATCCGTATTAAAACTAGCATACGAAATGTCACTACTTTATTCATAAACTATGAATGGTATAAAAATAACACATCCGCAGTCAAACATATTACAAAACCGTCAATACAATATGGGGGTTTTGTATCATAATAAATCAACTCCAAATAAACATAAAATCCATCAAAGGATGTTGACATAGATGAAATCAAAACTCTTTTTAGAGAAATATCTCCTTCTATTTTGAAATCATTTAAGAGTCATATATTTATAACATAAAACATTTTCTTTGAAAATATTCTTATAAGATTTTATGGTAAGATTCGATGATTTTATAACGACGGAAAATATCCGCACCCGCCGTATAAGTTAAAAAAACATTCTTGCCTTAAATCGGTCGAAAAGGTTAAAAAGGACCTTTTTGGAAAATGACATAAATATTCCTTAACAAATTCTTATAAAAAGTAAAAAAGGATATAAATGACTTTATCTCATAGTCTTTAAAATAGTAATAATGATTTGTAATACATTTTTAAGAAACATGGATGTGGATGATAAAGAGGTCCCAGTAGATAATTACGTATAAACAACCTTGGATAATGAAGAGATTGTGAAATAAACTCTTACCTTGTACTTTTCCTTGGTTGCGGGTAGGTTAACATCCTGTATAATGGTGAAATAATTTTTATTACATTATACAATAATCATATATCGTAATATTATATCATATATGATCTTTTAACATTGATTTGTTAATAATATCTTAGTATTATCGTTGTTTCGGGTGTTAACTTACTCGTTTTTCTAAATGTTTTGTTACGTAAGTTGTGTTTGTCATGGATAGGTTGTATCTTATTCATATCCAGAATGATATCAAGTCTTTAACATTATTTTTAAATCATCAAATGATAATTATACTTGAATGGATACGATTGAGAATGAATCTCATCACGTTTGTGGAGACAGTAGTCCGTACGTACGCACGAGCGACAATATCATTATTTTGATATTAAAATAACATATAATTGGTTGGTATAACATATATACAGAATAATTATCAGGTTATATTTATTATTTACATTAATTACACATCATTGTTATACCAATACAAATAATAATTTATTGAATAACAATTACGCCACGACGTGGAGATAGTAAGTCGTACGTACACATGTATGGTGACATGTAATTCAAAGGATGGATAGAATAATGAATATGGTTGTACCATATTTATAATAACATAACTGCATATATAAGATACTGGAGTTATTATTTTAGAATGTTAATTACAAATAAATAAGAAGTTGAAGAAGAAAGGAACTTGAAAGAGGGTGGTGAAAACATTACCTCTTCTTCGGGTTCTTCCTTTTGATTTTATCAAAAGATATCTTTAGGTTGTATTTCTGATAAAACTAAGGCTTCTAGGTTGAAGTGAGGGAAGTATAGAAAGTATTTTGGTAGGGTGTTCTTGAGCCAAAAGTCTTTGAATGTCTGAATTAGTGAGAAGGTGGAGTGCCCTTTTATAAGAGGGATGAGGGGCACCTTTGGAAAAGCAGGAAATATTATTTTATAATAAATTCATATTATGTTTCTAATGGCTCCAAAGTGTTCTATTTAAAGATTAAGGTGGTAATGGGTCGAAAAAAACTCAACCAATAGAATTTAGATAGGTTTGGGTCATTATATTAACCTTATCTTTTGGTTTTAACTCTTAGTTAATTAGTTTGACACATACCATGTCACATTGTATTTTTATATTATATACTTCAGAAAGATACTATATACCTCCAAGAGACCCCCAAGTGGTCCATTAATGATAAAAATATCATGATATAAGTCTCTAGGCCGAAACATAGATTTTTAGGAATTGAATATAAATTAATAATATAATATTTTTTAAAAAACTCTTTTATGTCAATTTTGACACAATAGGGTATTTTTTTTGATAAATTCATAACAGCATTATTACTTCGAAAAAAATTTATATAATCAATCTTAATATGTTATATTAACCTAGAAAATTATTGTAATTCATAAAAAGTCTCAAATTACATTTATGTTGATATTTATAATATCGATTATTTTAATATTTCATTAATTAGGTAATTACAGCGTCACCATTGTGTCATAAATAAATTAAATTATTTAAAGTTGAAAAATTATAAATAAACCACAATTATGTAGGAAATAGTTTTATCTTTCTAATGAATATTTACAATTGCATCTATCTTATGTATAACCCTATATTAAAAATGTTTTATTAAATAAACATTGATTTTAACTCTTTTAACTCTTCTTTGAATTACATAATAATAAATGTCATAATCTAATCCAAGTGGAACTAAATGATAATATTTTATTCCTAAGTTTCTTTTTGGTCGAGATACACTTGTACAATAGAATTAGAACATGTTTTAGGGTAATATTAATATCATTTATATCCTTAATCACCCTATTTACTTTTAACCGTGGTAAATAAAAGTAAAAAGTTACTATTCACCAAAAATTATTTTAACCTCATTAAACCACATTTTACTCCTTGATATTAACTGTGTCTCTCAGATTTTCAAAATTCCACTCACAAAAGCGGTAAAATTAACTTTTATGTGAATTTCTAAATTCTCTTAGGAGGTGGGTAAAAAACCGTGAAAAGTTCAATAAAATTTTTATATATCTAAAATTATTCTAAACTAACTCCAATGAATTACATTGAACTTTTATAAGTATTATGTATCTATTTTGACCTTAATTAAATTTAAATAAAATAAATAATTATTTAAATAAAAATTCGTTTTTAAACTATAACTTAGTGTTTTTTCACTATTCATCAAAAATTGAATGTTTTCAGAAAAATACCAAAATTTCACCCAAGGCTAATTTCGATATTCTGAATCCAAAAATGAAGTCCATTTTGAAAGATAAATTTATAAAATTTCAAGAAGTGGGTATTACTATTCATAATGACTAGTTTGATTGGTTGTGGTGTGTGTGTTAGAACTCGAAGTTGCGTACAACACACGCTACTGTATTATTCAAAGGAAAGCGTACCGTGGAAGATTGGGGTGTTACAAGGGGTGAGTATAAAAATACTCAGTAGGATTCCCCGAAGGCTCGAGGGAGTAACAAAGGAGGTATTAAAGAGGTGAGCAGTAGATTGAATAGGGAAAAGTAAAGGAGTGCAACCGAGAGTGTAGTAAAGAGTACAATAGATTATCATCTCAACCCAATAATAAAAAGGAATTAGTCTCGTCCAATCACAAGGAGCAAGAACTGGTGAGAAGATGAAACTTCTCGTCGAGTCTTCACTACATATAGTAAGAGAGTAGAATCATCCAACCATGAGAAGCTAGACACGGAAAGCATGTGGCATACCCCGCGCATCTTCACCTCTCTTGGAATGAGAGTAACCAAAACCAAGTTGTGGGTAATGGAACAAGGTATATACATATCCATGTACTCAATCAAGAAGCCTGAACAAGATCTTAAAGGGATCTCCATCTCGTAGCTCAGCCCAAGATTGTGAGTATCCAACTGTACCAGAAGTAAACACCATCGATGCCCAGTATCCTCATGTCTGCATCGAACTACAAGTCAAGGGTTTCAAATCACCGCACCTTGACACTATCCGCTTTGGGTGGAATTGAGTCGCCCACGCGGTTTTAGGTCGCATCACAAGGATGCATCTCATTTGGGAAAGTTCCCCTCGTACTTGAGAGTTTTGGGGGAGCGTCAAGCCACACCTCTTCATTATCACATAGTCGAGAGGTCTTCTCAAAGTTGACGGGTTCCCACTGCCCAGCCCCACGAAAGGGTAATCCATTGGAGGGAGACCCGGATCTGCTCTGGCCATCCCTGGTGGATGGTACCGCACTGGCTATCCATGATGGATGGTACACCACTAGCCACCCCTATTGGATGGTACCTCACTGGCCATCCCTGCTGGATGGTACCTCACTGGCCATCCCTGTTGGATGGTACACCACTGGTAACCGGAAAAAATAGTGGGAAACATGTCATGATAGATCGTGGAAGGAAGATATGATCTCGATAAACAGCTAGGGAGTCTGCACCCTAGGCTCACTGGGGGCTTTGTACCCTACTGGAAACAACCTCCTGGGTAGAGGATCGTTTCCCGCATAATGTGTTGGTCACACCGATACCCAATGAACCCTACCAGGGAACATGAAGGGATGTGAGGGTCTCCCCAGGACTCTCGGGGTGATACATGCTCCAATCCACTGAGTCTATTGTCGAAACAGACCGAGACAACTCACCCCAGAATGTGGGAGCACACCCACACTATATGAACGCACATAGCTGTAAACGATGATGCAGTCCGATGAAAGGGACACATCATTGAAAACCCCCTCAGTTGAATGAACATGGGAACCAAAACAACTCTACCAGTCAAACCATTGAGAACAAGAGGACCATGTGCATCGCGAGAGGTCAATGGTATGTAAAGTAGAACACGACACACACATGGGGCCCACACGACATGTGGCCCCAAATCATCTCCAAACCAGTGCACAAACGTTCTCAGGTACAAACTACAACATGTACCTCCAAGAATTATTGTACTCCCAGAGTATGCCAAATTGCTAGTCCAAGGCTATTATGCACACGACACCCAATGTCAAAGCGAAGGGCGTAAACATAATCTTTCCAAACCTACTTCCTCCACGGACCTGGCATGACCAATAACATTACTTTATACATCAACTTCACTCACATGGGAGTGAACTTGATCTCACGCCAAGGGTTCGCTTCCAAACACAACGAGAAGAACCGCCATCGGGGCACCTTTCATGCTTTCACATTTAATGATATATCGAAATAGACTCCACACATGCGAACTGATTACCCCATTGTAATCCTCACTGAAAAACACACGAGATAGACTACTTACTCACCTCAAAAATATATCTGATGGAAAAGTCACCAACATCACTTTACGCCCGAACGACATCCCGTGGTCCCGATCCTCAGTCCCAAAAACCGTCGGGCTCATTGCTCCATTGCGATCTCCTCGGAAAGACATGTCAAATGGACTGCTCGCTTGAGTAGAATGGATGTCCGGAGGAAAAGATGCATTTTTCCGTACCACACACGAGCGATGCTACGTGGGACCTGCATCCCAGTACCGAATCACTACGAACGGATTGCACTGTTGAGATCCTCTCAAAAAAGTACACAAGATTGACTAATCACTTGTCCAAAACGGACACCCGGTGATAAAGATAGAAATCACTGCCAACTAACAAAACGGCCCTTGTGGGGCCCTCACCACTGTGCAGAATTAAAGAGGGTAGATTGCGCCATTGCAATGAACTCAGAAAAAACCCAGATTCGACTGCTAACATGCCCTGAACGGACATCTGATAAACAAGTTACAAAACACTTCCCACAGCTTAAAAGATGGGTCTTGGGGCCCATGCCTCAACTCCAGCATCAACACCTGATACCACCCTGGAATGCTCCGGCTCGGCACCAGGGTCCCAACGCCACTGACGGCACTCAAAACGGACATCAGATGTTTCTGTGCCGCCCAAAACAAAAACCCCTGGAAAAACGTCAATACATATAAAGGAATGTCGCGCCACTGAGCCCCTCGTCTTGGGAATTAATAATTCTCGAGACCATCTCAAAAACTCAGTCTCGATTTAAGGATCACACTGCCGTAGACGACACGCAAAACGGACACCCGTAGTGAGGTTTACGGGCGTCCGAAGTCAAGGGGATGAATCCCCCTTGGTGGGGGGGGGACCATCCTGGGCCAGCCCGGCTCGCAGCGCCACCCCGCAGCTCAGCCACGCGGCCTGGCGCTGACCCACGGTCCACCCGTAGACTGGCCCTTGTGGCCGGTTGTCTTTCCGCGTGAATACCCGCTGAGGGTGGGTCTTTATCCCGTTGTGGGTCGTGCGCCGCGACGCCTGGTCGCATGCTGCGCTGGCGGTTTCAGCCCGCCGCGCCGCCTGGGTGGCCACAACCTCCGCCTGGAACCCGGAGTCGTGCCGCCTGTTGCCGTCGTCCCGGACGTGAGCCACCGAAGCCTGCAACCACCGCTCGCCATCCCAGCTCACCCGAAGCGCCGCGTCGCTACCTGATCTGAGGCTGCCATCACCTGGGAGACCTGCGCCACCACTGTCCACTCGCCGGGGAACCCAAATTCACCGGAAAAACCCACAAAACACACCGGACTTCGACTCACAGCTGCGGATGCCTTGGAACTCCAAAATTAAAACCAAAACATGCGTTGGAAAGATTATAACGATCCCTACTCGAAAATGGGCTTCGCTTGATAATTATAAAAAAGTTTGATGCAACAAATTGAGATCGAAGTAGGTGCAGGAATTAAAAATGTAAATGTACGATCCTACCTCTTTGGCGTAGCTCGACGCTTAGTCGTTGATCCGCCTTCGCCGTAGCCGAGGTCTCCTTGATTGGATATGGATGAGGAGGGCTTCAGGATGAGATCTCCCTGCCACATAAATGACTTATATTAATGTTAAATTTAATTTAATGGCTATTTATGCTTTTTTTGGGGTTTCTCACGCTTTTATAGTGGAATGGGTGAGTTTTCATGAATTGAGCCAAACCATGAGCCAAATTCATGATTTAAAAATAAATTTTGTTTCTTTTATAAATTTTTCATTTTTTAATATTTTTCACCCATTCCAATTCCTAAATGGTATCCCCTAACATATTAACACCACAATTGTAGTTTGGACCCCTTATGAATCCATAACAATGGGGTATTTGGGTTTTTATTTAAGAATTGGGCCAACCCGAAAGCCCATTTTCCAGTTTTAAATTGTTGTTTTAATTTTTTAATATCTCATTCAGTATAATGAATTGTTTTGTGATTAAACCTCCCTTTTGACCCTAAGAAGACCAGGCACGCTCCCATTTCCTTTACCCCATCCTTGGAGCTCTTTGAAATCTCAAATTAGGGCAGACCTTCATAGGGTGACTCAAATCGGCCAGAATTGAAGAGGTTACTTCGTCCCTTATTAACTCTCTCAATTCTTACTCTTTCCCCCCCATTCTAGTTCGTAAATGACCTCCTAACTCTTGTTCGAACAACCCCTAAATTTTGGGTTGTTTTCAAATTCAGCTACTGGGGTATGTGAGAATATTTCTACAAGATCCCTCATGTAAATTGGTCTTCTTCATTCTCCTTTCAATTTTCTTAGGGTTACATTCAATGTGATTAGGGATTCTTACCTTATCCATAAGGTTCCTAATTTACAAAATTTAGGGTTAAATCCAAGGCATTGATATCTTGCCTTTTGTGTGAAGTCTTGAGGTTTTAGGTTGGATTTCCCTTCCTTGAGGTGCGGCAGTGGTGCAGTTTATGTTTCGCACCATGTTTTGAGTGTTTCAACATAAAAGGTAGGTGATTCTATGTATAACCATTTTATGATCAGTTATATTGATTGTTTTATTAATTTAGTATATTTCAAATCTGATTTTTGTGGTGCGAAAACTATTTTTTGATGGATTTGGTTAAGTGTTTAATTTTGTAGTTGCTTTTTTGCTTGGAATTGGGTGCTTTTCATGCATGGCTCTTGAAGAAATGATTGGGTGTATTTTATAACATATGAAAGTGATTTATTAGTGTTGAAAGGGGCTAAAAATTCTGGTTTGTTAATGTCATAATGTCATGTGGGCCTTCTAATGGGGTTTTTGAATGGTTTTAATGTCTGAAACCATGTTGTACTTCTTGAACGTGATTTGTGAGGACATGAGTTTTTCATGTGTACCTTTTGTGGTGTTGTTTGTGGTATTTGTATAAAACTTTGGTTGGTTTAATAAATGTTTTTAGGACTAAAAATTCTTCTTTTTATTGTTATTGTCATTGTTTTGGTCTTGAATTTGGGTTTTGAAATGGGTTTTGTATGCAAACCATGGTTGCACCTCTTGGGTTGGTTTTATGAAAATATTAAATGATTTAATGAGTTACACAAAGTGTGAAATGGTTTCTTATGTGCTATTTTGGTGATAGTATGTTCCTAAAATGATTTTTTGAAACATAAAGTGGTTAGTTATGTTGTAAAACATTTTGTTAATGTTTTGTAATTCACCGAGGTGATTTATGAAATTGGGATGTGGGTGCGAAATGTGTTTTCGGGTTGTTTTGCGTGAGGGTGATGTGAAAAATGGACTTTTTTTATAAAAAGGGTATTATTGTAACATGTGAGTGGGATTTTCTGTGATGTTTAGAATCTTGGGAATGATTTTATAAAATTGGTAATGGATTTTTTTGAATTGTGAAAGATGTGGAAAATGTGTTGTGGGCTATTTTTGGTGTGGGTATGATTTCAAAATTAATTTGAATGAAAAAGTGGATTTTTAGACTTGTGTGGAATACATGTGGGATTTTTGGTGAACTTGTGCTGTGAGAATGATATTTTCATGTCTAAAGTATATTTATTTACTTGTTGAACTTGTCTGAGCACAAGGGGAAAACCCTGGTATCTGGGTGGGTGGACGTGTACTAGTACGCTAGTGAATCCGTGGGGTTTGACCTCGATTTCACATACCAAGATTAACGATTACAACTCTAAATAATCTATGATGATAATGATTGGGGACCACTAGGTAATTGGTATTTTCCTTACTAGTGGCTCATGCACAAGAACAGATATTGTGATGGTTACTCTCACCGAGATACGAGGTACGTGAGACCCACAACAAGCTAGTGCCTAGGGGTTATTTCCTATTGCTTGTGATCATTAGTTACATTGTGATTACCATCGGCAAACATAATGGTTGGATGGAAAATTCAGTATTTTTGACATCACTTTTTTAAAAGTGTTGATTCTTAAAGATAACCCACTTGAAAACTGTTTTAATTTTTTTAGTTTAATCTTTTAGAAATGGTAACTAGCATTTTTTGTTTATGAAAACTTACAAGATTTCTATATTTGAATGTTTATCACATGGAATCTCTTAGTGTTTTTATCCTACAGGGCATTGGATCCCACCCTACTTACACTATTGTGTGTAAGTAGACTTGGTTATTTTGTTGTTTCGGGTTTAGATACAGTTTTTAGTTCTAGTGGCTTGGGTTTCTAGCAGGTCCTTGGTGGTGAAGGCCTATGGAGATGGCTTAATGGTGGCGCCCCTTACCATGAGGGTTCTTGTACTTTTTCATTTTTTTTTGTAAATATATTATAGTCATGATGAGTTGTTTCAAAACATGTAATTCAGTTCTGAATTTTGTAAAAGATGGTTTTAGTTGAAAAATCCAGATTCATTTTATTGAGTTTGTTTGTTGTTTAATGTTTATAAACTCGGGTAAATCGTTCCCAAACTTAATTTTATGATACCCGAGAACATTTTCCAGACCGTGGGGATTGGGAACGCCCTTCGGACCTTGTCGCGGGCCGGGCCAGGTGCCGGTTTTGATGGCGACCAGATTCGTTTCATGACAAAATGGTATCAGAGGAGGTTCGCTCTCTTTGGGTAACGCTATTTGGCGCACAATCGGGATAGTCTAGATTTAGGATTGTCGGGACATGGCATTCTAGTTATGAGTAATGTGGCTGATCACCACACCTCATGATGGGATTCAATTCTCCAGGGGATTTTGGGATTTATATGAGTCCTTTGGATTTCTTGGATTGATGATGATTAGGGAAACGAAAAGAGAGTTGGGTTACTGGTCTCAGTGAGATCACAGGGTCTGGCAAGCAATGTGGAGCTGGGGATATTTACATAGAACACTCTCTGTGATGGTGAAGTGATTGGAATATGGCTACCAACCATATGTCCAAGTCACCCACTGAAACTAGTTTCCTCTCACATTGCCTTGTATTCTTTAGTTTTGAAAACTTGGATCTTTGGTTTTAAAGTGACATGGTTTTATGAAGCATATAGTTTTTCTTAAATGATTTTAAAACAAATAGTAATTGGTATGGTTTATGAAATGGTGGAACTGAATTTTCAGAATTCATTTGAAATGGAAAATGTTGTGCTTACACCTCTTTTGAATGTAGGAACTATATTGAAGTTTGTTTTGAAAAGTGTTTCCAATAGAGTTTTCTAAAAAATCAAAGGGTGTTTTAATGGGATGAGATTTTTTTAAATTGATGTTAATATCTTTAAAGTGATTTATTTTTTAAATTTTTGTGTCTTTCTAAAAAGTTTTTTAAGATTTGAGTTGGGATTTTGATCACGTGGTTAGTGGTTTTGAGAAAAATGATGTGTTTGTTGACCTTTTTGGTTTTGAAAAGTGGAAAACAATTTGTTTTAACCATTGGTATTTTTCTGAGAAACCACATGCATGGGGTTATATGGGATGATGGATGGTTGATGAAAAAACTAGATGAGTGTCGGGATGGATATGGGTAGGGTGTCTAGTGTTGCACAAAAACAAGCATGTGTAAGGCTCATGGGGTAGAATTTGTTGATGTGCTAACCCCTGAACCATTTTTTTCAAAGAAATATTTTTAAAGAAAAACATAGTGTCTTGATGGATTGTTTGGGATGGTTTATATTATGTGGTTTTTTTAAATTTTGATGTTGTGGGATTTTTTGAGTCCATGAACCCCTCCTATTCGAGCTGTGTTTTGGGTTTGTGTTCAGTCGGAAAGCCGGGTAGAAGGACCATTAGTAGTCTCCTCTGAGATATATTTTGGGAAACCTTTATGGTGGTTCCCTTAAAGAGTTTGGATCTGGTTTGTGGCACTTTTTGACCAATGAACCATCTTGGTTGGGTCCTTGGGTTCTCTTGTTGGATAAGGTACTCCCCCATTAAGGGTTAGTCAACAACTGAAGTGCAACCCGGATTGTTTCTCCATTTGAAGACCCTCCAGTTGATCAATATAAGTAATCTTTTTCTTATGATTTTTAGATTGATTCTACAACATTTCCATTCATAGTTTTGTGTATCCACTTGTAGTGTGAGAGTTATCATGGAAGGTTGAAAGAGACCTTAGCTACTTATGTTTCCTGATTTACTGAAGGTGGAAGTGGTATGGGGTTGTTAGCGTGGATGAGTATCTGGATGGTGTCTAAGTGGTCCTCTCGGCCCATCGTAGTCTTTTCGAAGAAGGAGTTCACAATAAACTACAAGTGTGGTAAATCTAGTCATGAGATGATATTGTGGCCACTTTCTTGAATTGTGTGTTGTTTGGGGATGTTGTATAAGGTCACACTTCATGCATTGTTTATATCAATCGCAATGGTCATGTTCGGTGAAGACTTGTGATTTCGTTCACCCGATTGACTTTAAAGGTGAAATTCGTGTAATCCTCTCAGAGTCTCTTTATGTTGGGAGAATGTATCCCTTGGAAATACTTCAAAATATTTTATTTTAGAGGGAGGTGATTATATGTGTTATTACCTTGTATAGTTTCTCACTCCAAGAAACAATGTGTGATGTGTGTTCATTTTCTAAGCCCTTGTTTCATAGAAATATCGAGTTAGGGTAAAGTGAGTTTGAATTGTGTTATGTCTTGGAAACATTATTGGGGATTTCAGTATAGTAGTTGGTGGAATCGAAAGAAGAATTCTCATTCAGGGGGGGTTCCAAAGCCTAACTGTGAGGTCGAAGATGCTTCAATCATTTGAGCTCCATCCATAGGTCTCGGAGAGAAGCTGACTCATAGTCAGGGGAAATCCTTGGGTTGTTTAATCTCATGTACAATGTCTTATCCTCAATATTAAAGATAGTAAGAGTTTAAACCTCTAGTTTCATTATATTTATTCTGTTTATACCATTCGGTGGAAGTAGGTTGAGGGCCTTGTACCCATGTCATCACCTAATGTAATTCCCTCCCCATTTGGTTTCCATCGAGTCATTAGAGAATGGTTATAAATTTGGATGGATATGATGAGGACATAGTTTTTGTATGATTAGCATTAACCATGTTCTAGGAAGCCATGTGAAAAGAATGATCTGCACAGTTAGTGAAGAATTTCCCACACCGTGTGGACTGACCCTACGACATTCCCAAATATTTTAAAAAGAATTGGGTCTTTCTGTGTCGTCCCATGCTGGTCAGTTAAGACGGTTAGTTATTATGGTTGGGAGATACACTATGATTCTCATGTACATTCCTTCGTAAAATATGAATGAAATTATACCCTTTGTACTGGGTATTTCGTTCATCCCCCTGTTAGTGTCTTGATTCTGTCTCGGAAAACAATATAGGTTGCCTATTATAGTGGGGAGCCTATTTGTGTCCCCCCATACCAATAGATCATATTTATCCATGGTGTTATCTTGGTGGTAGGTAGTCTAGTTCAGAACTATCTATATACCAACATCTTCCTTGAGTAAACGTTGGGATTGGAGAGCTCCCAATGGTTTATTTAATGTAAGGTAAGTGTAACCTTTATCAATGTTTTTGTTCGTTTGGGTGAATTGCTTGAGTCTTGTTCGGATAGAGTTTGAGGAGTTTAATTTTGGGATAGAGTATGAATGTGATTGATCATTTCAATAAAGTTGTGTAATTTTGGGTTATGAGATTAATCATTCCATAATTGATCATTGGAGGTGTTTTGGCCCTTGGGGGCGAAGCATGGCAAAGAAGTACATCTTCGTTTATCGGTTGGGTTTGGATTTGGTATCTGGCCTTGTGGTAGTTTTCTTGGGATGGAAAGTTTTCATGGTGGTGATAATTTTCACATAAATAACTTATTTTAATTTAAAATTTAATTTAATTGCTATTTATGCTTTGTTTTTGGGGTTTCTCAAGCTTTTACGGTGGACTGAGTGAGTTTTTGGGAATTGGGCCAAACCGTGAGCCCAAATCAAGTTTTAAAAATAATTTTTTTTTATTTTATAACCTTTTCATTTTTTAATATTTTTCACCCATTTTAATTCCTAAATGGTCTCCCATGACATATTAATACCACCATTGCTGTTTGGACCCCTTATGAATCCATAACAATGGGGTATTTTGGTTTTTATTTAAGAATTGGGCCAACCCAAAAGCCCATTTTTTAGTTTTTAATTTTTGTTTTTATTTTTTGATATCTTATTCATTATAATGAATTTTTAGTTGATTCCACCTTCCTTTCTACCCTAATAATCCCAGGCGGACTCCCATTTCCTTTACCCCATCCTTGGAGCTCTTTGAAATTGTGAATTAGGGAAGAAATTCATAGGGTGTCTCAAATATTCCAGAATTGAAGAGGTAAATTCATCCCTTCTTAACTCTGTCAATTCATACTCTTTTTCCTCCATTTCAGTTCATAAATAACCTACTAAATCTCGTTCGAACAACCCATGAATTTTTAGTTGTTTTCAAATTTAGATACTGGTGTATGTGAGGCGATTTCTACAAGATATGTCAAGCAAGTTGGTCTTCTTCATTTTTCTTTCAATTTGCTTATGGTTACATTCAATGTGATTAGGGTTTCATACCTTATCCATAAGGTTCCTAATATCCAGAAGTTAGGGTTGAATCCTAGGGTTTGATATCTTGTCTTTTGTGTGAAATATTATGGTTTTAGGTTAGATTTTACTTTCTTGAGGTGCGGCGGCGGTGCGGTTTATGTTTCGCACCATGTTTTGAGTGTTTCGACATAAAAGGTAGGAGATTCCATGTATAACCATTTTATGATGAGTTATATTTCTTGGTTTATTAATTTAGTATGTTTCAAATCTATTTTGTGTGGTGGGAAAACTATTTTTTGATGTATTTGGTTAAGTGTTTAATTTTGTAGTTGCATTTTTTCTTGGAATTGGGTGCTTTTCATGCATAGCTCTTTGGGAAATGTTTGGGTGTATTTTATAACATATGAAGGTGATTTATTAGTGTTTAAAGGGGATGAAAATTCTGGTTTGTTAATGACTTAATGTCATGTGGGCATTTTAATGGGGTTTTTGAATGGTTTTAATGTGTGAAACCATGTTGTACTTCTTGAACATGATGTTTGAAAACATGTGTTTTTCATGTGTACCTTTTGTGGTATTGTTTGTGGTATTTGTATAAAACTTGGGGGTGGTTTAATAAATGTTTTTAGGGCTTAAAATTCTGATTTGTATTGTTATTGGCATTGTTTTGGCCTTTAATTAGGGGTTTTAAATGGGTTTAGTATGCAAACCATGGTTGCACCTCTTGGGTTGGTTTTATGAAAATTGTAAATGATTTAATGAGTTACACAAAGTGTGAAATGGTTGCTTATGTACTGTTTTGGTGATAGTATGTTCGTTAAATGAGTTTTTGAATCATAAAGTGGTCAATTAGGTTGTAAAACATTTTGGTAATGTTTTGTAATTTGTCGATGTGATTTATGAAATTGGGATGTGGGTGCGAAACGTGTTTTCGGGCTGTTTTGCGTGAGTGTGATGTGAAAAATGGACTTTGTTTATGAAAAGGGTATTATGTAACATGTGAGTGGGCTGTTATGTGATGTTTAGAATCTTGGGAAATATTTTATAAAATTGTTAATGGATTTTTTGAATTGCGAAAGATGTGAAAATGTGTTGTGGTCTATTTTTGGAGTGAGTATGATTTCAAAATTCAATTGAATGAAAAAGTGGATTTTTAGACTTTTGTGAATACATGTGGGCTATTTGGTGAACTTGTGATGTGAAAATGATATTTTCATGTCCAAATAATATTTATTTACTTTTTGAACTATTCTGAGAACAAGGGGAAAACCTGTGTATCTAGGTGGGTAGACGTGTACTAGTATGCTAGTGAATCTGTGGGGTTTGGCCTCAGTTTCACATAGCAAGATTGACACGTACAACTCGAACTAAACTATGATGATGATTATTGGGGACCACTAGGTTATGGGTATGTTCCCTACTAGTGGCTCATGCATGAGAACAGATATTTTCATGGTTACTCTCACCGAGATATGAGGTACCTCGGATCCACAACGATCTAGTGCCTAGGAGTTATTTCACATTGCTTGTGTTCATTATTTACTTTGTGATTACCATCTGCATACGGAATGGTTGGCTGGAAAATTCAATAGTGTTGAAATTATTTTTTTAAAAGTGTTGATTCTTAATGATACCCCCTTCAAAACTTTTTTAATTTTTTTTGTTTAAACTTTTAGAAATTGTAACTAGCATTTTCAGTTTATGAAAACATGCAAGATTTTTGCCTTTGAATTTTTATCACATGGAATCTCTTAGTGGTGGTATCCTACAGGGTATTGGCTCACACCCTAATTACACCCTTGGGTGTAATTAGACTTGGTTATTTTGTTGTTGTAGGTTTAGATATAATTATAGTTCTAGTGGTTCGGGTTTCTAGCAGGTCCTTGGTGGTGAAGTCCTATGGAGATGGATTATGGGTGATACCCCTTACCATGAGGGTTCTTGGGATGTTTCATTTTGATTTTGTAAATTTTTTATAGTCTTGATGAGTTTTTTCAAAACATGTAATTCAGTTCTGAATTTTGTAAAAGATGGTTTTAGTTGAAAAATCCAGATTCATTTTATTGAGTTTGTTTGTGGTTTAATGTTTATAAACTCAGGTAAATCATTCCCAAACTTCATTTTATGATACCAGAGCAATTGTGCTAGCCTGTGGGGATTTGGAACACCCTTCGGGCCTTGTCGTAGGCCGGGTCGGGTGCCAGTTTTGATGGCGACCAGATTCGGTTCGTGACCCTCCCTGATTGGGAGCATTTTCTAGAGGATGAACTAAGGGGGAGGGAGAGATGTGTTTAGGTTTCAATAAAGAAAAATTAATTAAAAAATTAATTAATTTAAAACCCCCAAATTAACCCGCATCTGAAACTCTCGATGGGGTCATGGGTAAGCCTCCCCTAGGGTAAACACCACCTCTTGAGCACAACGGTAGTCTCAGAATTTTAATCTGAGCCTCCATTTGAAAGTTATAAAACTTATTGCCTGAGGCTACTAAATTACGAAAACGCCCCTGGTGGCATTTTTCACAGAAGAACCACGCCCGTGAATGTTACACCCCTCCTAGGGTAAAAGGAACGCTCCGGTCTCAATGGTACCCTCGGTTTTCCAGTCTGAGCAACTATTTAAGAGTTACTTGAGTTTAACTATTAAACGAATAAATTAATTATTTTATTTATCCGTTTAATGTTCCGTCAATGAGCAAGATGCCCCAACATCCCACGTTGACATGTTCTATTTCATTACTATGGTAAACAACACATTTCAGACCCATCCATACTCTCAGATTTAATATCCAAATTACTGTTTAGGAGTTATCCCATTTATTTGGCGTGCCTAGTGTGAACGCACTAAAAATTTAATTCCAGCCACATCGGGGCTCGGAATCGCACGCCGTCTGAAGGTGCTGCTCTGGAATAACATCAAGAATATTCCAATTTCTTTTATAGAAAAAACTTGGTTCTTATAGTGCACGCCGACTGAGCGCGTTGCACGAGTTCCAACGGAAGAGGCCTCTGAGGTTACGTGGCGAGACAGATTCCCAGTCAGCAGAGGACTGTCTGGAGGCGATTGCTAGGGTTTTCCACCTAGTCGAGACTCCATTAGAGCTGATGGTGATCTTAGCTACTAGTATTTTTTAATGATTGACCATGAGGGTGGTTTTCTTAGTGATGAGGCCTCGGTACGTGGACCATTTCTCGATATAGTACCTCCAGGTAGTGTGTTAGTTATATCATAGCTTGTTGGTCAACAGTTGCAACTGGAGGTATCGATGGAGGAAACATGTAGTATTATTTCCTTACACATGTTTCATCATTAGAAACCCCTTAGGTTCCAAGGCGATCCTGACTCATAGGTGGCTGAGGAATGGCTTGAGGAGGTGGCTGAGAGTTCTCTAGAACTTCTACTGCTTCGGCAGGGTGACGTGTCGGTAGCTGAGTAATCATCAAGGCATGCCGATCATTCCTAGTACTCGATGAATATGGTTCGATCAGTGCTTCAGGGGTCAAAATTTTGAGCAAGGTGTGCTTAAAAGACATCTTAGCCAGCAAAATTCCTCTACGCATTCCTACTTATATAAGGATGCTAGAGAGAACCTTTGTGGTTGAATGATCTTTCGATGAGCGGATAGAGCCAGTGAATGTTATCAGTTGGAAAACAGGAAACTAGTACCAGTATTAGAGACATGGGTGCATAAACTATTTAAAAAAGAGGAAGTGTTAAGGACAGATGAATCTATAGAGCAGTAGATGTGGAAGCAGAGCTAGGAGAGAAGCATGAGGTGGTGTACATTTCGACATGTTACAACCGCCCCCTTTTTATGGATCCCACCATGCTCAGGGAGCTGGAGATTAGGGGAAGAGAGTAGCTGCATGTGGTCAAGGAGTGTGACCCAAGGGATCTAGGAATGATTTAAGGTACAGACTGTGTCTACTAAAAGTTGTCGTATTAATAGACATAGGTACCAATCATTCCTTCTTACCATGAATCTTGTCCCAGACCTAGAGTTTTCGGTTAAACCATTGACTTGACCCTAAATTATGGAGATACCTTTGGGAGGAGACTCGATAATCACACCAATGCTGACTGTGTGATCTGACCCTAGAGGTGAGAGTTTTGGTTGGAACCTCTTGGTGGCAGCGTTGAGGGCTTACGATGTTAGTTTGGGTATGAACTGGGAAACCACAGTTCATACGCAGAATGGTTGTATTAGGGAAAAAGGTTGTGGTTTATATACAACATTGAGATGAGTATTTCCTTAGTCGGTGAAAAAGGGAACCCAGGAAGTACATATTAAACTCATGCATAGGAGGGTGCAGCTGATCACTCTTGATTTGTCCAACCTTACCCTCGTGGCAGCAGGAGTTTTGAGTTTCCAGTGCCAAAAAGGAGTGACAGAACATGGGGAAATCTTTTTAAAGGATGATTCCAAGATTACCCTCCCACCCCACCCCAAAGGGGGAGGGATGTCTGCATTGGCTGGATACTACAGGAGGTTCATTCCAGACTTCATTAGAGCTGCAGCACCACTATCAGCCTTGACAAAGAAGGGGAAAACCATCGTGTGGTTGGAGAGATTCCAGCAGAGCTTTTAGGAGCTGAGGCAAAGACTGACTGGTGCACCTATCTTGATACTTCCAGAGGATGTCTAAGGGTACATAGTTTACTACGACACATCAAGGACTGGACTCGGATGTGTCCAGATGTAGAAGAGAGTTGTGATCATGTATGGTTCTCAGAAACTGAGATAGTGCGAGCAGAACTACGCTACCCATGACCTGTAGTTAGCAGCAGTGGTTTTCGCCTTGAAGATTTTGTAGAACTATCTGATGGGTGAGCGTTTTACCATGTACTATGATCACAGGAGTCTTAGGTATATCATCTCTCAGAAAGACCTTAACCTGAGATAGTTTCATTGGATTATGTTCCTCCAGGATTATGACTTTGAGATAGTCTATACTCTTGGGAAAGGGAACGCTATAGCAGATGCTCTCTACAGGAGATCTGGTATTCAACTACTTGGAGAGTCAACAGAGCAGTTGGCTACCTTACAGATATCCATTGTAGATAGGGATTGAGTAGCCTATCTACAGTCTCTCACAGTCACTCTTCCACTTCTTCAGCGAGTCATGGAGGCGCATTGTGGGTACGCTGAATGCGAGATGTGACATGCTCAGGTATCCACTGGGCAGGCACCTGATGGATTTTCTAAAGGTAGGGAGAACATCATCCTTTTCAGAGGATGTACCAGGGTACTAGTTGCACTTCAGGAGGATATTTTGAGGGAGTTCCACACTTCCCCTTTGGTGGTACATCCAGGAGTGGTGAAGATGTACCAGGACCTTAGACGACAGCACTGGTGTCCAGGTATGAAGAAGGTGGTAGTAGAGTTTGTCTCCCGGTGCCTCACTTGTTAGCAAGTGAAGGTGAAACACCAGGTACCAGAAGGATTGGTACAGCCCTTAGAGGTCACAAAGTGGAAGTGGGATGGGATATCCATGGACTTCGTGATGGGTCTTCCACGTATATCTGAAGTCAAGACTCGATTTGGGTGATTATTGACCAACTCCCCAAGTCGGCCCGCTTCCTACTGATCAAATAACATGGATCAGTTGATCTCTTGGGACACCTCTATGTGCAGGAGATAGAGAGTTTACATAGAGTACCTTCTTCTATTTTATCCAACGGTGATGCACACTTTACTTTCCGACTATGGAAGGGGTTGCATGAATCTTTCAGGACATAGCATTGCTTGAGCCCCGCCTTCCATCCTCAGACGGATGGTCAGACCGAGCGGACCAATTAGACCCTAGAGGACATGCCCAAAGCATGTGTCCTCGACTTTGGTCGCATCTGGGAGGATTACATACCATTGTAGTGTTTTCCTACAACAATATCTATCACTCCACCATCGGCATGGAACCTTTTGAGGCCTTGTATGGTTGACCTTACAGATCACCACTGTGCTAGAAAAACCAAGGAGAGTCAGAATTAGTGGGACCAGAGATGGTACGCGCGACCACGTAGAAGGTGAAGATCATCCAGGAGTGGATAAAGACTGCACAGAGCAGGTAGCAGTCATATGCTGACATGATACGAAGACCTCTAGAGATCGAGGATGGAGACCACGTCTTTCTACAGGTCTCATCTCGATGAGGTCTATAGATATTTGGATGAGGTGGCATGTTATCTCCGAGGATCATCAAACCTTTCAAGTTCCTCAGTAGATTAGGTGGGGTGTCTTATTGTTTAGATCCTCCACCTCAGTTTCACAAGCTGCACGACGTCTTCCACGTATCTCAACTAAGGAGAAACATGCACGACCAGTCCCACATCATTAACCATGGGTAGTTGGACATCGATGACGAGGTGAATTTCATAGAGGTTCTGGGGGAGATTGAGGATCGACAGGAACAGGCCCTACATGGACGTTAGATACCTCTAGTGCATGTTCGAGATCAAGGGTTTTCATTCATTGGCAGCAGGAGAATCTCCAGGAGAGCGCATGGGAGTGGGAGGCTCAGATGCGTGCTCAGTACCCTCATTTGTTTCCTTAGTTTGAGTTGTATCTTATGATGACATAAATCCCTAAGGTGGGGATAATTTAAAGACAGGGAAATTCTATGGAAATTTGTTTCTTAAATTCATTGGATTTTTACAAGCCCGCAGTATCTGACAAAGCTTGATTCTGAGACCCAGTGTTCCTGGAATCAATTTCTGACATTTTTCTCAGCTGCGTTCAGTAAACTTACGTACGGGATTTTATAAATTTTGAACCAGTGCACTGAATTGAAAAATAAGGACACCGTTGAACTCACAGTGTCGTTGATTTCTTAGTGAGACCTTCACCACAATTGCGTTCTAATGAGAGTGGAAGTTAGATTTTGGGGGGTTTTAATTAAGTTAAATAAAAATAACAGTTTGCTTATTTTTACTTCTTGGTAGATAGAACCCCCAAGGGATGGTTAGTGGTGGGACCCACCCGCACATAACCTCCCTTGGGAGGATATTATTAGGTGGGTCCCACACAATCTTCAAACCCCCTAAACCCCCCATTTATGTGGCATGAAAACCTTAAACATCCCTTGAGTTACTAAAGCCAACCCTCTCTTATTTTAATTGAATCTTTCAATCTTCCCACATTAGTGTGCCAAACCACAAATTAGTTAATGGAATTAATTAATTAATTTGAAATCATTTGAATTATTTTGACAAAAAATTCAATAATGGGGTTCCTTAACCCATTATTTTGGTTGACACTCTCTTTTTGGTGGAGCTTTGGAAAACCCTTGAATAACTTTCTTCTCCCAACGAAGAACGCCCCTCTCTAACGAAGAACGATGAACATCCCTCTCTCTCTCTTCAACCGGGGAAAGAAGAAGAAACACTACCATCCTTGAAGAACACCGATGAAATCATATTCTTTGTCTACTTCTGATGTCAACAGAATGATGTCTGCCTTTCCGCGACTTCATCATCAATCATCGGCAATCGAGGTCGGGGAAGTTGAGATATTTTTTATATATGAGTATAATTATTTATTCTTCGTCGTTCAAATTTCTAGATTATGGTATGAAAAATGTTATCACCATAACAAGGAGGGATCAGACCGCACGATCACAGACTGATCCTCCCCCTTTGTTTGATAACATTTGTTGGTGATGGCTGCGGCACAACGGCGCTGCCGGAAGGAAGAACGTCGGCGGAGCACCACGACAGGCAATGTGCCTGCCGCAGAAGAAGCCGGCGGCGCAAGGGATGTCGGGCTGCCGGAGAGGCACGGTGCCTTCACACCATATAGGAAACCAAGCCGTGGCTAGGTGGACCTCGGTAGTGCCGGAGCGGCGTAGTGCCGTCACACTGCCCTAGAGAGGAACCACGAATAGGAGGGCCGCGGCGGAAGGAAGAGGTGTGGCGCCGTCACGCCGTGCGGAGGAGATGAAGGTCATGGCTAGGTCAGGCCGCCGAGAAGGAGGTGTGGCGCTATCGCGCTACGCGGATGGTAGCAGAACCATGGTTCCGTCGTGCTGCGGTGGAGGTGCAGTGACGGCGGACCATACTGGCCGTAGAAGAGCCGGAGCGGCTGGCTGCTCGGCTAGTCGGGAAGAGCGGGACCCTTTCAGGTTCTGCGTGTCCTAGACTGACACCACCTGGTGCCAGATGGGGCACCACCCAAATGGAAGAGCCGTTCGAGTGGCAGGGGGCGCGCGCTACCCCCCTGGTCGTGGTTTAGGCGGACCCTACAGGGCCGCCGGGTCGCCAGGCCGACCGGGCCGCCGGGCGAACTGGGCCACCGGGCCGCCCACTTGGGCTGGGCTTGTAACACCCCAAGATTTCATAGTGTGTTATTTCTTCAAAATAATTCAATAACTTTCACTACATGCAACACCATGTTCAAGCACACCATGACTTACCAAACAAGCCGTTCAAAAGAGGTTATGAATAGTATTAGATAAATTTTAATGTTTATATAATCCTTATAATTTTAGAATCCATATTATGAGTTTCTTAGATATAATGCAAGAACAAATTCATTTTCAGTATTGCACTTTTATGAACTTTAATAGTGAACCCTTTTTAAATACTATATTTTAAACTTTTTGACTAAATGGGGACATCAAAAATTTAAAATGAAACATCCCAAGCTTCCACGGTACGCTTTCTTTGAATAATACAGTAGCGTGTGTTGTACGCAACCTTGAGTTTTAACACACACCACAACCAATCAAACTAGCCGTTATGAATAGTAATACCAAATTTTTGAAATTATATATATTTTATATTTAAAAATGGACTTCATTTTTGGATTCGGAATATCGAAATTATCCTAGGGTGAAATTTTGGTACTTTTCGGATAACTTTTATATTTTGATGAATAGTGAAAATTACTAAATTTTAATTAAAAACAACTTTTTTAATCAAAATAATTAATATTGATAAATTATGAATTTTAGTGGTTTTAAAGTATATTTAGAATATATTTTTACCATTTAATATAATGTTGGTCATTGGACATAATTTTACAATTAAACCGAACATAAACGAGTGTCAATCTTTTGATAGTTATTATCTCTTAAAAACACGCTTTTTGTTTTGACAGCGGGATTTAATTTTAAATTAATTTCTGCCACTTCTGTGTTTTGAATTTAGGAAAATGGATTCCATATTTGGAATCAGGATGTTAAAATTGTGTAAATAGGTAACTTTTATTTTTAGACATTTTGAATAATTACTGCGGTAAATATTTTATTTACCATGGTTAAGGGTAAATCCGGTAAATAAGGGTTAAAAAAATAATATTATAATAATACTAAATTACCCTAAAACGTGTCTTAACCCTATTGGTTGATACATGGTCGACCATGGGAATCTTTGGGTCTATTTTGGGACCCCATGGATCCACTTGTAAGTGATAATGACACTTTATTTTAATTTAGTTAAAATGAATACAAAAATGACACAAGCATATATCTTTTAGAACAACAATTGTTACATATGGTTATATATGTTGGATTTTAGATTATAAATATTCATTAGAAAGCTAAAAAGATTTTATACATAATGATATTTTATTTATAATTTTTAGACATTAAATAATTTATTTTATTTATGACACAATGATAATGCAGTAATTACTATAATAGTGAAAAATTAAAATAATTGATATTATAAATACCCAAATAAATATAATATGAAACTTTTAATGAATTAAACTAATTTTATAGGATAATATGATATATTAGGATTTATGTAATTGACTTTGTTCGAAGTAATCAATCTGTTATGAGTTTCACAAAAATCAACTATTGAATAGTGTCAAAATTGACATAAAAGAGTTCTTAAAACAAATATTATATTATTAATTGATATTAAATTCCTAAAAATCTAAGGTTCGGCCAAGAGACTTATATTATGATAGGTTAATCATTAATGGACCACTTGGGGGTCTCTTGGATGTATATAGTAAGTTTATTAACTATATTATATAAAAATACAAAGAGACATTGTAAAAGTGAAACTAATTAACTTAGAGTTAATACTTAAAGATAAGGTTAATATAAGTACCCAAACCTGTCTAAATTCTATTGGATGAGTTGTTTTCGACCTATCCCCACCTCATACTTTTAATAGTCAACTTTGGAGCCTTTGGAAACCGAATATGAATTTATTATAAATTAATATTTCTAGCTTTTCCAAAGGTGCCCCTCACCCCTCTTATAAAAGGGCACTCCTCCTTCTCATTTCCTCACACCTCTCAAGCCACTTGGCTCGTCCAAAATCTGCCCAACTAAGCTCCCCACATCCCTCTCCTCCTCCTTGAAGCTTCCCCTTAGGCAGAAAGCATTTCAAGAAGTCCTTTGGTTCCAACCAAAGTGAGTTACCTAAATTAAAGGTAACAATTTTCTCTTAAAGTATTTTCATTTATTTTGCTTCTCCAACCCCCAAAATATTTTTATTTCCTTTCTTTTGTAACAAAACCAGTATCCTCAATATACTAGGATGTTGTTATAAGAAGGATTCAAACTACACATTCACACAACTCCATCTAATGGATGATGAACATAATGTTTCTGTGGATGGCAAACTAACGCCTCACGAAACGATGATTGTTCAAATACATCTTACCGCCTCTCATGGTGGCCATTAGGATGGAACTGTAATTAAATATGATATTAATGATATATATTTTATATATAAGCTTCTGTAATTCCATTTTATTTCATACCATTATTCGTTTCATGTTGTATATACATACGATAATTTCATTTGAGGAAGTGCGGACTACCGCCCCCTTAAAATGATATGACTCGTTCATACCACACATGGAACGTATAAAGGATGGTGTAAATGAACTTAAGTAACATATATAAAATATTATATTATACTGTAATAGTAATATACCTATGTATAATTTGGATTCGATTCTTTTAAAATAAAAATTAAATGGAAGTAGCGTTCGTGCGTACGTACGGACTACCGTCTCCACGAACGCGATGAGATTCATTCTCCATCATATAATTTGATGATTTAAAAATGATGTTTAAGAACATGATACCATTCTGGATATGAATAATATACATCCCATTAATAACAAATATGTCTCACATAACAAAGAATATAAAGTAAAATGAACCCGTTAACACTCGAAATGACGATAATTCTAAAATATTATTAACAAATCAATGATAAAATATCATATATGATATCATATTAAAGTAAATGATTCTTTTATTATTCAATAACAATTATTTCACCATTATACAGGAGGTAAACCTACCATCGACCAAGGAAAAAGTACAATGTAAGGGTTTTCTTATCTCACTTTTAATTCCATGAGAATTCCATTGATCACCACTTAATTATTGCATGTGGTGTATGTGTACTGCCCATGATCGTATTCATTGTGTAATATACTTTAATTTATGGGTATTTACATCATCATGGTATGATACTTCTTTCATGGGTGTATGTTTCGTAAGTTACCTAATCGATAAGGGAATATGAGATTTCAATTTCCACTCATTTGGCTTTACACATATTTCATTGATTATATTACCCCAAGATTATGTGTGGAATCACTATTCATTTGATTATGTCATAATTTCCACTCCCCTTCCTGTGGATAGAAGTTTGGTACACATAATCACTCCATTTGTAATTCTCAAGTCATTGATATGAATTTGATAAGAGTAATTTTAACTCATTCTCCATTTGTTGAGTTAAACATCCAATTCGTTGGTATTGTTTTTACAAGATTATGTGTGAATGTCCTTTGATTGTTTTACACTGAATATCCAATCATATTTAGTGTATTTATATTTTTCACACATAATTATGTCATTGATTTATCCTTAACCTAAGGATACAACCTTTTTGAGAAATTTCATCTCAATTTACATTCCATTGAGACTTCTTTGATGATATACACCAAATCACTTTTATGTGGTGTATATAATGTACTTTGACATAGTATATCATGAATTCCTTTATTCTCATGATATTACAATGTTTTGATTACCTCAATTATTTGTATTCAAGTGTCTCTCTTTTGGTTAGAAACTCTAACCAAAATACCATTTTAAAATGTTTTAAAGAATTATTCTTCTAAATCATGCTCATTAATGTCCATATTTTAAAAATGGTTTTAAGGATTTATTTATATGGACATTAAAGTTTTAAAATTAAAACTCCTTTTAAAAGTTTCAAAGTGGTATGGGACACTTTGATTCAAAAATATACTTTTAAACGGCTTCTTGACAAAAAGTGTGACTTTTAAATGTTTTCAAGAAAAGGGGGATATTTCTCTCAAATAGTTTTGATGATTATTTTCATCTATGTCAACATCCTTCATTATTATTGATTGAGGTTAATGTGATACAATACAATCTTCCATATTGTATCGAATGAATTATGTTTGACTGTGGATGTGCTATTTTTATACCATTCATGGTTTGTGGTGAAAGTATTGACATTTCGTATGCTAGATTAATACGAATGTTTACGTTATGTTTAAACCTTTTCATATGGGAATGCATTGGACTTAATAAGTGACGGGTGGAGCCCGCTATAGCTCCTCGATGCATCGGTAGGTCTCATGAGACAAACTAGTGTCTTGGCACAAGGCCTTGGCAAAATCTTATTTGTAGTCTTGGCACGAGGCCTTGGCTATGTGGTTATGATAGTCTGGCATTATGCATTCCATCATTATGAAAGTGGTTATTGATATTGCATGTGATCATTCGACTAGTAGAATATCCATGTGAGTAAGTAAATGGCATTATTTCATTTTACCTTTGCCATTTTATGCTGAAGTTCAAGTTTAAAAGGCTTTTGTTTTAGTTATAAATTGCCTTAAGTGTTTATGCTTATTTATGAATGCTTCTGCTATAATGTTATCCTTACTGAGCATCCGAGCTCACCCCTTTCAATGTTTTAATTTTTTTTTCCAGGATTATGAATAGTAATTTATGAATGACCTGCAGGGATAGTATGAGGGGATATGAAAACAAGATGTTTTTTTTTATGATGTAATGTAAAAATTTATGGATGTATCTAGTTATTCCAAGGCTACTAAACTAATCGGTCTTTCGAGACTTGATCTTTCTCGTGATCATGCCAATGTTATGTAATTAATGCACCGACTCTGGGTAGCTGGGGTTGGGGCGTTACAGTTGGTATCAGAGGAAGTTTAGTACAAACCTTGGTAGCTAGATTTAGATAAACTCTGATTAGAGCACGTAGACCTAAGATGAACTTTGAGGATTAGTATAAAAAAAACTTCCTAGAATTTTGGTATTGTAAAGATTTTGTGAGTTTTCCGAGCAATACATCCCTGTCTGGATACGAGCAGGTAGAGGCGGCTCTGGCACAGATGTACCTAGGGGTAAAACCCGAAAACACCGCTTTGAGCTAGACTCGAACGGGAACTGGTGCACGACAACGGGCCTTGCTGCACTCTTGGTTACGACACTCCCGGGGGATATGCTTAAGATAATTTACATTTTCTTTACAAACCGATTTAAGTAATATATACATAAGATGAGAGAAAATGACCTTGGTTAATCCTAATATGTTTCAAATTGAGAATATGGTGACATTTTAATCTCTAAATTATTTTACGACTACTATTACTCACACAATGCCTTCTGGTTTTAGTCAATGGGTGGATTCCAAGGAAGTCATAGTGACTTTGAGAATGATGTACAAGTTGGGAACAGTGGTGGCAATGAGCAACAAAATGGAATGTTGATAGGCGTAAAAGATATCGTCTTTATGCCAAATCAGTTTTCCAAAAATATGATCAACAACATATATATTAACCAACTCCCAGACTCAACAAGGAAGAGAAAGGTGATAAATGATAAGATCTCCAGCAATGGAGACCATGGAGAAAAGAAACCTCAATTTTCATCATGCAGGAATTGTGGAAAGAGACACCCAGGAAAGTGTCTCAATGGGACAACGAAATGTTTTACGTGCGGGAAGGAAGGACATAAAGTGAAGAATTGCCGAAGAAAAATGAAGAGTACTATGGAAGAAGATAAAAATGGTCCCAAGAGTCCATTTACAGTCATTTGTCGTAAATGTAGGGGACCTGGCCATTACCCGAGTGAATGTCCTATTTTATAGGATATTTTCTTGGTCAAAGAAGAAGCTATGTGGAAATAAATGGCTGGAGAAAAATTTAAAAAGTATTAGCACTCCTTGTTGATGGGTTTGCTTTGGAATAATTTTCTCTTGTATTTGTAACCCCGCAGTTTTCCATGTGAGAATGATATTTGAGGAAGAGTTGTCTCTTCTCTTGTGGATATAGGTATAAATAACCATTTGGTTTTATATGATCATTGGGGTTTGAGAAAATGATAAGTTATTATAATTTGGGATGAAAATGCAAAGTATGATATAACATTTGTGGTTAAATTATGTTATTTTGAGGAATTTATCTCATTTTGGTAATATTATAAAATATTGTTTTTGAAAAAGGACAACACGTAGACCGTGTGACAACCCATCGCGTCGGACAAAGCCGTGGGAATCGAACCCACAACCAAAGTGCGATTGGGATTTATCGCCTACCACTGGACTACGTGAAGTCCCTGGTTAGTGTGACTATTTTTTTTTGTTAAATGATTTTATTGATCAATAATAATATGATTTGGGTTCTTATGTCTTATCAAATGAATACCCTTGGTATAGGAAAATGATTTGGTGATTAAGTGATAAATGTTATTTTGGAAGATGTTCGTTTTGTTAGGAACACTATATGCCCAAGGAAAATAGAATACAATGAGGTTTCATTTGTAGAGTAATGGTGGATTTTTATCTACATTTTTATTGTTGATTTATAGTGATTTGGGTTATTTATGGAAATGATTAACCTATAACAGAGAATATGTGATGATTACTTTTAAGTATGTGACTTTAAGAGTATTTGATGTAATTTGGAGATACAATGTAACATGGGAGACTACATAATCAAATTCTTCTATGTTTTGGGTTTCAATATTAGTTTGGATTATATTAAAGGATTTTAAGGACAATTGGTTATTGAATGGTATCTATTTAACTTTGGGGTATTGTTGGTTTAATTTTAGAAATTAAGATTAGTGCATATTTATCTCAATGAATATCCTTTTGGGGGATCATTAGATCATTCACTAACCATTTTGGTTTTGATTAATATATGGTTTATCCTGCATCGATCATGTGATTCTATAGAAGTTTATTCTAGCTCTTCCAGTGTGACCAAGTCTTCTTGAATACTAATCGTTTAAAAAAAAATTGAGTTAGTGGTGGAAATTTATTAAAGAATGAAAATCTACTTAAAATTTAAGTATATCTCATAATGTTCTTATCCAATCTCATAAATAAATTCCCCAACATTAATAAAAGAAACATAGAACAAAAATGTTGTCCTAGATGGTACCTTAAATCATCACAAATTTATGGCTTTGGGATTTTTGGCCTTTTCATAGCCATGTTCTCTACCACTCTCCATCAAATAATTGATGGTTAGATTTCTCCTCCATATCCATATTTTCCTTCATGGAACCCTAGTATGTGTTATTTTCGGTAATCTTCATACTTTCGACTCTTTATTTTAAATAGAGGCCTCATTAATTCATTTTTCGATGTGGGATTTCAACTAAGATATTTTGAAACGTCAAAAATGTGTTATCCTAATACCCTATGTTTTGTTGAACCAATGGTATTTCAAATCATCATAGATTGATGATTATAAGGACCTCACTTTTATACTTGTTTGTGATTGATGACCTCAATCACCACCTATAAATATTTACGTTTTTCCTCCAATTATATGTCTCTAGTTTCCACCAATGTTCTCCTAATCGAGATCATAATTTGGTGGTGACCCTTTGATTTCTCTTTTTCTCATATTAAGACTAAATTTTAGTAACCCAATTTCCGATGTGGGTTTTCCCACAAATATATTATCTATTTTCAACCTTTTATTTTCGAAGAACAATTTCAAATTGCGAGGACGCAATTTATTGAAGGAGGGGAGAATGTAACACCCCAAGATTTCATAGTGTGTTATTTCTTCAAAATAATTCAATAACTTTCACTACATGCAACACCATGTTCAAGAACACCATGACTTACCAAACAAGCCGTTCAAAAGAGGTTATGAATAGTATTAGATAAATTTTAATGTTTATATAATCCTTATAATTTTAGAATCCATATTATGAGTTTCTTAGATATAATGCAAGAACAAATTCATTTTCAGTATTGCACTTTTATCAACTTTAATAGTGAACCCTTTTTAAATACTATATTTTAAACTTTTTGACTAAATGGGGACATCAAAAATTTAAAATGAAACATCCCAAGCTTCCACGGTACGCTTTCTTTGAATAATACAGTAGCGTGTGTTGTACGCAACCTTGAGTTTTAACACACACCACAACCAATCAAACTAGCCGTTATGAATAGTAATACCTAATTTTTGAAATTATATATATTTTATATTTAAAAATGGACTTCATTTTTGGATTCGGAATATCGAAATTATCCTAGGGTGAAATTTTGGTACTTTTCGGATAAATTTATATTTTGATGAATAGTGAAAATTACTAAATTTTAATTAAAAACAACTTTTTTAATCAAAATAATTAATATTGATAAATTATGAATTTGAGTGGTTTTAAAGTATATTTAGAATATATTTTTACCATTTAATATAATGTTGGTCATTGGACATAATTTTACAATTAAACCGAACATAAACGAGTGTCAATCTTTTGATAGTTATTATCTCTTAAAAACACGCTTTTTGTTTTGACAGCGGGATTTAATTTTAAATTAATTTCTGCCACTTCTGTGTTTTGAATTTAGGAGAATGGATTCCATATTTGGAATCAGGATGTTAAAATTGTGTAAATAGGTAACTTTTATTTTTAGACATTTTGAATAATTACTGCGGTAAATATTTTATTTACCATGGTTAAGGGTAAATCCGGTAAATAAGGGTTAAAAAAATAATATTATAATAATACTAAATTACCCTAAAACGTGTCTTAACCCTATTGGTTGATACATGGTCGACCATGGGAATCTTTGGGTCTATTTTGGGACCCCATGGATCCACTTGTAAGTGATAATGACACTTTATTTTAATTTAGTTAAAATGAATACAAAAATGACACAAGCATATATCTTTTAGAACAACAATTGTTACATAGGGTTATATATGTTGGATTTTAGATTATAAATATTCATTAGAAATCTAAAAAGATTTTCTACATAATGATATTTTATTTATAATTTTTAGACATTAAATAATTTATTTTATTTATGACACAATGATGATGCAGTAATTACTATAATAGTGAAAAATTAAAATAATTGATATTATAAATACCTAAATAAATATAATATGAAACTTTTAATGAATTAAACTAATTTTCTAGGATAATATGATATATTAGGATTTATTTAATTGACTTTGTTCGAAGTAATCAATCTGTTATGAGTTTCACAAAAATCAACTATTGAATAGTGTCAAAATTGACATAAAAGAGTTCTTAAAACAAATATTATATTATTAATTGATATTAAATTCCTAAAAATCTAAGGTTCGGCCAAGAGACTTATATTATGATAGGTTAATCATTAATGGACCACTTGGGGGTCGCTTGGATGTATATAGTAAGTTTATTAACCATATTATATAAAAATACAAAGAGACATTGTAAAAGTGAAACTAATTAAGTTAGAGTTAATACTTAAAGATAAGGTTAATATAAGTACCCAAACCTGTCTAAATTCTATTGGATGAGTTGTTTTCGACCTATCCCCACCTCATCCTTTTAATAGTCAACTTTGGAGCCTTTGGAAACCGAATATGAATTTATTATAAATTAATATTTCTAGCTTTTCCAAAGGTGCCCCTCACCCCTCTTATAAAAGGGCACTCCTCCTTCTCATTTCCTCTCACCTCTCAAGCCACTTGGCTCGTCCAAACTCTGCCCAAATAAGCTCCCCACATCCCTCTCCTCCTCCTTGAAGCTTCCCCTTAGGCAGAAAGCATTTCAAGAAGTCCTTTGGTTCCAACCAAAGTGAGTTACCTAAATTAAAGGTAACAATTTTCTCTTAAAGTATTTTCATTTATTTTGCTTCTCCAACCCCCAAAATATTTTTATTTCCTTTCTTTTGTAACAAAACCAGTATCCTAAATATACTAGGATGTTGTTATAAGAAGGATTCAAACTACACATTCACACAACTCCATCTAATGGATGATGAACATAATGTTTCTGTGGATGGAAAACTAACGCCTCACGAAACGATGATTGTTCAAATACATCTTACCGCCTCTCATGGTGGCCATTAGGATGGAACTGTAATTAAATATGATATTAATGATATATATTTTATATATAAGCTTCTGTAATTCCATTTTATTTCATACCATTATTCGTTTCATGTTGTATATACATACGATAATTTCATTTGAGGAAGTGCGGACTACCGCCCCCTTAAAATGATATGACTCGTTCATACCACACATGGAACGTATAAAGGATGGTGTAAATGAACTTAAGTAACATATATAAAATATTATATTATACTGGAATAGTAATATACCTATGTATAATTTGGATTCGATTCTTTTAAAATAAAAATTAAATGGAAGTAGCGTTCGTGCGTACGTACGGACTACCGTCTCCACGAACGCGATGAGATTCATTCTCCATCGTATAATTTGATGATTTAAAAATGATGTTTAAGAACTTGATACCATTATGGATATGAATAATATACATCCCATTAATAACAAATATGTCTCACATAACAAAGAATATAAAGTAAAATGAACCCGTTAACACTCGAAATGACGATAATTCTAAAATATTATTAACAAATCAATGATAAAATATCATATATGATATCATATTAAAGTAAATGATTCTTTTATTATTCAATAACAATTATTTCACCATTATACAGGAGGTAAACCTACCATCGACCAAGGAAAAAGTACAATGTAAGGGTTTTCTTATCTCACTTTTAATTCCGTGAGAATTCCATTGATCACCACTTAATTATTGCATGTGGTGTATGTGTACTGCCCATGATCGTATTCATTGTGTAATATACTTTAATTTATGGGTATTTACATCATCATGGTATGATACTTCTTTCATGGGTGTATGTTTCGTAAGTTACCTAATCGATAAGGGAATATGAGATTTCAATTTCCACTCATTTGGCTTTACACATATTTCATTGATTATATTACCCCAAGATTATGTGTGGAATCACTATTCATTTGATTATGTCATAATTTACACTCCCCTTCCTGTGGATAGAAGTTTGGTACACATAATCACTCCATTTGTAATTCTCAAGTCATTGATATGAATTTGATAAGAGTAATTTTAACTCATTCTCCATTTGTTGAGTTAAACATCCAATTCGTTGGTATTGTTTTTACAAGATTATGTGTGAATGTCCTTTGATTGTTTTACACTGAATATCCAATCATATTTAGTGTATTTATATTTTTCACACATAATTATGTCATTGATTTATCCTTAACCTAAGGATACAACCTTTTTGAGAAATTTCATCTCAATTTACATTCCATTGAGACTTCTTTGATGATATACACCAAATCACTTTTATGTGGTGTATATAATGTACTTTGACATAGTATATCATGAATTCCTTTATTCTCATGATATTACAATGTTTTGATTACCTCAATTATTTTTATTCAAGTGTCTCTCTTTTGGTTAGAAACTCTAACCAAAATACCATTTTAAAATGTTTTAAAGAATTATTCTTCTAAATCATGCTCATTAATGTCCATATTTTAAAAATGGTTTTAAGGATTTATTTATATGGACATTAAAGTTTTAAAATTAAAACTCCTTTTAAAAGTTTCAAAGTGGTATGGGACACTTTGATTCAAAAATATACTTTTAAACGGCTTCTTGACAAAAAGTGTGACTTTTAAATGTTTTCAAGAAAAGGGGGATATTTCTCTCAAATAGTTTTGATGATTATTTTCATCTATGTCAACATCCTTCATTATTATTGATTGAGGTTAATGTGATACAATACAATCTTCCATATTGTATCGAATGAATTATGTTTGACTGTGGATGTGCTATTTTTATACCATTCATGGTTTGTGGTGAAAGTATTGACATTTCGTATGCTAGTTTAATACGAATGTTTACGTTATGTTTAAACCTTTTCATATGGGAATGCATTGGACTTAATAAGTGACGGGTGGAGCCCGCTATAGCTCCTCGATGCATCGGTAGGTCTCATGAGACAAACTAGTGTCTTGGCACAAGGCCTTGGCAAAATCTTATTTGTAGTCTTGGCACGAGGCCTTGGCTATGTGGTTATGATAGTCTGGCATTATGCATTCCATCATTATGAAAGTGGTTATTGATATTGCATGTGATCATTCGACTAGTAGAATATCCATGTGAGTAAGTAAATGGCATTATTTCATTTTACCATTGCCATTTTATGCTGAAGTTCAAGTTTAAAAGGCTTTTGTTTTAGTTATAAATTGCCTTAAGTGTTTATGCTTATTTATGAAAGCTTCTGCTATAATGTTATCCTTACTGAGCATCCGAGCTCACCCCTTTCAATGTTTTAATTTTTTTTTCCCAGGATTATGAAGAAGTAATTTATGAATGACCCGCAGGGATAGTATGAGGGGATATGAAGACAAGATGTTTTTTTTATGATGTAATGTAAAAATTTATGGATGTATCTAGTTATTCCAAGGCTACTAAACTAATCGGTCTTTCGAGACTTGATCTTTCTCGTGATCATGCCAATGTTATGTAATTAATGCACCGACTCTGGGTAGCTGGGGTCGGGGAGTTACAGGGCTGATCTCTTGGGTTGGTCCAGCCTCTCGGACCAGGTCGAACCTGCGGATCGCGTCGAGCCGTGTCAGTCCGACTGGGTCGGACCGGACCCACACTCGTTTGGCCATTTTACACCTTTTCACCCCTATCTTGGGCTACGGGTGTCCGTTTGACAAACCGCCTATGGCGATGGAAGGCTTGGAGTGATATGGTTCTTTTGGCATACCCAACATGAGGTTTGGACATAGTTGGACTATGGTTGTTTTGGTTTGAACCTAAAATCCAACTGGGCCCCTCGAAAGGAAATACCCATAACTCACAGATCGGGCATCCGATTGACGCACCGTCTGTCGCGTTGGAACGCTTACGACATGACGGTCCTTTGGATTACTCCTTTGTGTAGTTTAGTGGAGATCGAGGTATGACCAATAACTCGAGGGAAAATTCTTTGGAACATGAGCGCACCGAGTGGGAGGAATCCAGTGGCTGATAGTGAGGCGGAGGTTGGAGATAGATCGTATGGAGGTCAGCGCTCAGCAATCCTGTGTGGGTCAGTGCATACCGATCATGTGTGGGTCAGATCCTATATGGGTCAGTGCTTAACGATCTTGTGTTGGTCAGCGCATACAGATCCTGTGTGGGTCAAATCCTGTGTGGGTCATTACGAGGGTTAGTACCTATTGATCCTTTATGGGTTAGCCCTCAGTGATCCTGTGTGGGTCAGCGCATACCGAACCTATGTGGTCCAGATCCTGTGTGAGTCATTTCGGGGGCTAATACCTATCGATCCTATGTGGGACAGACTCTGTATGGTCAGAAGCAGTTCCTCTTGAGAAAATAAGATGATCTAGCTTCGTGACTAATCATCTGTACTTCTATACTTCACTGAAATCCTGGTTTGACCTGAGTCAATTGTCATGACCCGACCCTACCCGGGCTCGAGCCGCAACTACCCCAAGCCCGCCTCCATAGGCTAGGGGCTGGTGACCAGCGCCGAAGGCACAATAACTCAGGGATGCCTTTGCCTAAGTACCTGTACACACACGCAGCACACTCAATGCAAAAGTGCAGAGTAAAAAAGGAAAACAGAGGGAAACTGCTATAAATAAACCACAATGTGCATCGACCTCTAAAAGTACAAAGAAAGCTGAAGGTACACTGAAAAGTAAAGGGGAAAAACACGTGCCCAATTAGAAAAGTTCCACAACCTGGAAACAGGTAAACAAAAGAAAATAGCTGGTAGGGTCCCCCAACTGGGACCCGACTCGACCACCGCATGTGGTCCAAGCTCCCAAGCTCCTCTGATGTCACGCCCAACCTATCCGTCGTCCACAAGGGCACACCAAGTGTGGGAAAAGCCCAAGCAGGGGTGAGTATAAAAATACTCAGTAGGATACCCCGATGGCTCGAGGGAGTAACAAAGGAGGTACTGAAGGGTGAGCAGTAGAGCGAACAGAAAAAGTAGAGGAGTACAAATGAATGTGTAGTAAAGTGTACAGTAGAGAGTCCAGCTAACCCCAACAAGAGGAAAGGAGGTAGACTCATCTAGGAACAAGGAGCTGGAAACGGTGAGAAGATGAACTTCCCATCGAGCCTTCTCTACCTATAGTAGGAGAGTAGACTCATCCAACCACGAGAAGCTAGACACGGAAAGCATGTGGCATACCCCGCACATCTTCGCCTCTCCTGGAGGGAGAGTAACCAAACCCAAGAAGTGGGTACAGGAACATGGTATATACATATCTTTATGCTCAGCAAGAAGACCGACCAATGTCGTAAGAGGATCTCCGTCCCGTAGCTCAGCCCAAGAAAACAAGTAGCCAACAGTCCCAGAAGTAACACCATCGATGCCCAACATCCCACATGTCTGCCCCGAACAAAAAGTCAAGGGCTTAATCACCGCACCTCGACACTGTCCGCCTTGGGCGGCACTAACTTTCTCGCACGGGTTTAGATTGTGTCACAAGAACGTGTCTCGATGGGGAAAGAGCCCCTCGGGTTTGAGAGTTCTGGGGGAATGTCAAACCACAACACGTCACTACCCTGCAGTCGATAGGTCTCCTCAAAGTCAGGTTGTTCCGTCACCAACCCGTACAACCAAGGTTCCTGCTCTAATAATCACGGAGTAATACCACAGACTAGCCTAGTAGAAAGGACTGAGTCTGGAATGCCAACAGGTGTCCCACTGCCCAGCCCTACGGGAGAGTAATTCATAATACATCATCAGGCGACCCACTGCCCAGCCCCGCTAGAGGGTAAACCATAATACATCATCAGGAGACCCAATGACCAGCCCCGCTAGAGGGTAAACCCTAATACATCATCAGGCGACCCACTGCCCAGCCCCGCTAGAGGGTAAACCCTAATACTTCATCAGGAGACCCACTGCCCAGCCCCGCTGGAGGGCAAACCATAATACATCATCAGGCGACCCACTGCCCTGCCCCACTGGAGGGTAGACCAGGAATAAGTCGACAGGCGACCCACTGACCAACCTTGCTGGAGGGTAGACCTCGAACTAGACGAAGAGCGACCCACTGCCATGTCTCTGCTGGAGGGTAGACTCTAAAGAGTCATCGGGTGACCCACTTCCCAGTCTCTGCTAGAGGGTAGACCCTAAGAGCGTCGGGTGACCCACTGCCCAATCTCCGCTGGAGGGTAGAACTCAGAACTGCTCTCGCCATCTCTACTAGAGGGTACAACACTGGCCAACCAAACACTGAGTGGGTATCGCGCAACCATCCGACTCTGGAACAAGACTAGGGGAAAACACTCAACCATGCTAATCTAAACCATCAATAACAGAGCTGGGAAAAAAAACTCAACCACGCTGGTTGAAAAACAAGACCCGAGGGACCCTCTACGTCGCGATAGGTCAAAGCATGCAAAGAAGAGCATGACACGCACATGGGGCCCACACGACGTGTGGCCCCAAGTCAACCCCAACCGAATTCACAAACGTTCTCAGGTAAAAACAACCACATGTACCTCCAAGCGCTCCCGTATACTCCTAGAGTATACCACGTTCCAGCCCAAAGGCTATCGTGCACATGGAACCCAACGTCAACGTGAAGGCATGATGTAACAACTCCATCCTGCCACCTCAACGGTTACGGCACAGCCAACCACATCTCTTCACTCACACGGGAGTGCATGCGATCACATGCCAAGGGTTCTCTGCAAACACGGCGAGAAGAACCACCATCAGAGCACCTTTCACATTTCCACATTTAATAAGATCACGGAAGAGGCTCCAAACAACCAAAAGGATCAAACTGTTGTAATCCTCGCGAAAAAACACGCGAGATTGACTACTTACACACCTAAAATGGATATCCGACGAAAAAGTCACCAACACCGCCTCACGCCCGAACGACGACCCATGATCCCGAGCCTCGGCCCCGAAAACAGTCGGGTGCATCACACCATTACGATCCCCTCTGGAAAACACGTCAAAAGAACTACTCACATGAGTGAAATAGATATCAGGAAGAAAAGGTGCATTTCGGTGCACCGCACACGAGCGGTGCTTTGTGGGACCCACAACCTGGTCCCGAAACACAACGAACGGATCATACCGTTGCGATCCTCTCGAAAAGGAACACAGGATGGACTATTCACTTGTCCAAAATGGTCGCTCGGTGATATAGATGGAAAATCACCGTCAACGCCCAAACGACCCTCGAGGGGCCCACACCATCATTCGGAATTAGAGCGGGTGGATTGCACCATTGCAATCCCTCAGAGAAACATCCAGAATCGACTGCTCGCATGCCCCGAATGGACGCCCGATGAGAAAGTCTCTAAACGCTACTCACAGCTCGGAAGACACGTCGTGGGGCCCGCGCCTCAACTTCAGCCTCAACGCCTGAAACCAACCTTGGAAGCTCCACCTCGGTGCCAGGGTCCCAACGCCACTGACGGCGCTTAATTCGAACATCGGACGCGTCCGCGCCGTCCAAAACAAGTATTCCAGGGAAGCCCGCTAAGCTACTCTACGCGCGTGTCGTGTCCCTGAGACTGTCATATCAGAAGTTAAAACTCCCGAAACCACACCATAACGTACGCGTCAACGCCAGGTCCGCGCCGCCGTAGACGACGCGCAAAACGGACGCCCGTAGCGAATGCTACGGGCGTTGGAAATTCCAAGGGGGGGGACCCCCTTGGGCCGGACCGGCCCGGCCGCGAGTCTGGTTCGCTCCGCCGCGGCCTGGCCGTGGGTACGGTTCGCTCGGCCGCGGAATGCTGGCTGCTGCCTGCCGCCACCGACCGGCCATCGTGGCCTATCCCTGTTCCCGCAGCGACCCGCGATACGGGGGTCGCAGTCGCACCGCACGGGGCTGCGCGCCTCGCGGCCCCCTCCCCCCATGTGCCCTACGCCGGCGACACGCCGCCGGGCCGGCCGCCTGCTGAGCCGCCGCCTGCCGCCTGCCGGACGCCTGTTGGAGTCGCCACGCTGAACAGCCGCCGCCGCTTTCCGCCATGGTCCGCTGTCACACCGCCACCGCGCCGAGGGGCCGCAGTCCGCCGGACCACCTTGCCAGATACCGGCCTCGTGGCCGGAACATTTCAGAGGACCACCGGAAATGATCCGGTGGTCAAATATTCGATCCAGATAGCATTCCGGAAAGCTCGGGACAATTTCTACGCGATTATGGGCTTGTATGGAAGATCGGGAAGCAATTCAACGTGCAAATTCGCGTTTGAAGTTATGTTAGGGAATAAAAATAGAAAACGCAACATCCTACCTACAGGGGCATAGCCCGAAGCTTCACGGGTGGTTCGTCGGTGTTGTCGAGCCTCGCCGGAGCTGCCTCGCCTGAGTGGAGGAGGAGAGGGAGGAGAGGTTGAGGGTTTCCGCACTAGGGAGAACCACCAAGGGGGGGATGAAGTGTTTAAAAAAAACCAAACACTTAAACTCCCACCCATGGGCCCCGTACCCGAACCGTCAGCAGGGTCAAGGTTAAGCCTCCGCTAGGGTAAACACAACCTCCCGAGCACAACGACGCTCTCGGAATTTTAATCCAAGACCCCGTTCAAATGTTATTAAACTTAGTGCCCGAGGACACCAAATTACGAACATTCCCCAAGGGCCATTTTTCACAGACGGGCCGCGCCTGCAAAACTTACACCTCTCCTTGGGTGAACGGTACATTACAAACTGAATGGTGCCCTCAGTTTTCCAATCCGAGCCACCGTTTAGGAGATACTCGAGTTTAACCATTAAACCAATAAATTATGTAATTAATTTATCCGTTTACCATTCTGGGAGCGGGCGAGGGGTCCAAACATCCCGCTCCGACAAGGTTTATGTCGTTCCTAGGGTAAAAACCCCATTCCGGACCCATCCGTCTACTCAGATCTTTGATTTGTAGCACCGTTTAGAAGTTATCGCATTTATTTGGTGTTTCCAGTGTTAACGTACTGAAAATTTAATTTCATCCACTCCGGGGCTCGGAATCGCACGCCGTCTGAAGGAGTTGCTCTGGAATATCATCAAGAATATTCCAAAGTCTATCAAAAAAAAACCGGGTTCTTACATCATTCCCTCCTTCAAGATTTTCATCCCCGAAAAAGAAAAAATATGGAGCAACACATGGTACTAAGCCCACACCTAGCTTTCCTATACCCAGAGGAACCCACACACAGCTCTGCGTCACTGCACACAGACCAAAGGATTTATTTTTCCACACGAGGTCGGCCCTTGCCGATGTCGTTCATTGGAGCACACACACTTCTTCTCGGGTGAGTCACGTGGGAGACGTCGTGCACCCACTCCTGACTTTGGGGTTAGGGCAAGGTCTTAGGGAACCTCGCCATCCCTTTGCACGATCTCAAACGACCCGAAGGCTCTTGGGAGTAGCTCACCTCCCCGACCGAGCCTCTACGTCGCATTCCATGACTAGAATCACCGCCCACACCTGGAACAAGGCCCGATGATTCCCTCCTTCAGAATATCCATATGGTGAAACACCCAAGGATATCTGGTCACACAAGGTTCACAGTCGATCTCCCACAACCGAGACTCTCTTATACGCTCAAAAGGCGAAGGAGTCGCCAACATCGACTAAAGCGGAAGGTAACACACCTTCTACTCTACCAACACAGGGTTACACCCGATGCCTTGCGTCACCCTGGTAACAACTCAAGCAAGGAGCGGGGAGGAAATAATTCCAAACACAGAGTCTATCAATTCTACTGCAAGAAGTAGAAGAGTCGCAAGGGGTACCTCTCATCATCACATGCTCCTCATGATCGTAAACATCCAAGGCTTGCGGCTGTCCGCGGTCCCAACTATCAGCTCCCAGAGCCTGACGTGGACCGCCTAGTGTGTGGGGGAAGGTCTCGTAATGCCATCCCCCACCACCATATCCTCCTTCTCCTCTTCTAGAACCACCTCTCTGGGCGCTACTCCAATCACAACGTTGCCTTCGTCGTGGTGGTGCACCTGCTTCCGGCCTGAAGCTCTCCGCATGCCTAGTCGGGCAGTCTCGTGCCAAGTGACCTCACCCATCACAAGCATAGCACTGACTCTTTGGGATGCACTAGTGCCCTCCGGATCCACGGTGGTGTACGAACACACCCCTGAGTCTGGTTGTCAGAAAGGCACATGCGTCAAGTTCCTGTTTGCCGACACCCGCTAGCTGTGACAGACATCTCAGCTCTAACGTGCCTGCTGCCACCACCAACTCTAGAACATGACAGGAAGCTCTCTGTCACCAGCGCCTGCTCTAGCACCCCGGTATATGTGGAAATTATAAAGGGTACTATGACAGCACAAATATCTCGGCGGAGAACCTGGTCAAACTTCTTCACTCAGATGTTGTCGTCACGGAATAAGTCCGGGTAAAAGTGTGCATAGTCTGCAAAACCAGCCATGTACTTGGCCACCGTCACCCCCTGCTGAAACTACAGGAGCTCCTGAATCCAAATGGAGCTCTAGCTGGAGGGAAAAAACTCCTCACAGAACAACAACTGAAAGTCACCCCATGAAAGCGACGACTCGTCAAGAAACTGAGTCACCAGACTCCACCAACGCCAAGCTTCTCCACAAAAAAGGGTGGCTGCCAAAGCCACCCTCTGATCTGTCAGCGTCTACACAATCCTGAAAAGGCGAACCACTGACTCGAGCCAAACCTCTGCTGCCTGAGGGTCTGGCTCACCACTAAACCTCAGTGGTCTCTACCACTGGAACTCACTGAGTGCACTCAACCTGCGCTCAAGCCCCGCCCACTCTGCTAAAACTGCCTACAGCTCAACAGGTGGGGGGTGCTACTACCGGCCCACCTGGAGGAAGGGGCTCGCATGATGGGTCCTGGACTGTGGCCTCGCAGATCACATTGTCATCGTCATGAACCAAAGTTGGTATCTTGGATGGCTGTCTTCACGGAGACATCCTGAATATTATCAAGGAGTGCCGCGATCAAATGAGCATATATGTATATACCCATAACAATGATGGGGAGATGACTCAAGAAGGACAGTCAAAGACTCAATCCTATGTGATTCACAAACAAATTTTCCCTGCAACAAGTGTCTCAGCATGCCGAGTCGACAAGCGGGTTATAAAGGTCCTGGTGAATGGATACGTCGGTCGTCGCACAATCCCTGGACTCCCTGTCCTGAAAGCCGCTCTCGAGACACGTTGACCCTTTTTCCCTAAATCCCAACCAGTTAATTTTTAGGGAAGTCCGCACAACGCCCCATGGAACGAACCACCTTCGATAAAACTTTGTCACGACTCGACCCTACACGGGCTCGAGCTGCAACTACCCCAAGCCCGCCTCCATAGGCCAGGGGATGGCGACCACCACCGAAGGCACAATTACTCGGGGAGGCCTTTGCCTAAGTACCTATACACACACACACACACACACACACAACACACTCAATGCAAAAGTGCATATTGGAAAGGAAAACAGAGGGCAAATGCTATAAATAAACCACAATGTGCATCGACCTCTAAAAGTACAAAGAAAGTTGAAGGTACACTGAAAATTAAAGGGAAAAAACACGCGCCCAATCAGAAAAGTGCCACAACTCGGAAACAGGTAAACAAAAGAAAACAGCTGGTAGGGTCCCCCACCTGGGACCCGACTCCGACCACCGCATGCGGTCCAAGCTCCCAAGATCCTATGACGTCATGCCCAACCTGTCCGTCATTTGCAAGGGAACACCAAGTGCAGGAAAAGCCCAAGAAGGGGTGAGTATAAAAATACTTAGTAGGATACCTTGAAGGCTCGATGGAGCAACAAAGGAGGTACCGAAGGGTGAGCAGTAGAGAAAACAGAAAAAGTATAGAAGTACAACTGAAAGTGCAGTAAAGAGTATAATAGAGAGTCCAGCTCAACCCAATAAGAGGAAAGGAGGTAGACTCGTCCAGGAACAAGGAGCTGGAAACAGTGATAAGATGAACTTCATGTCGAGTCTATTCTACCTATATCCGGAGAGTAGACTCATCCAACCACGAGAAGCTAGACACAGAAAGCACGTGGCATACCTTGCGCGTCTTCACCTCTCCTGGAGGGAGAGTAAAAAAACCCAAGAAGTGGGTATAGGAACACGGTATATAAATATCTTTTTTTCTCAGCAAGAAGCTCGAACAACGTCGTAAGGGGATCTCCATCCAGTAGCTCAGCCCAAGAAAACGAGTATCCAACAGTCCCAGAAGTAACACCATTGATGCCCAACATCCCACATGTCTGCCCGGAACTACAAGTCAAGGGCTTAATCACCGCACCTCGACACTATCCGCTTTGGGCGGCACTGACTCGCCCGCACGGTTTTAGATCACGTCACAAGAACACATATCGGTGGGGAAAGCGCCCCTCGGACTTGAGTGTTCTGGGGGAACGTCAAACCACAACTCTGAAGGACCCCGGGACACCCTGAGAGGGGAGGGGTGAATCAGGGTGACAACATTTTATTTTAATGTGATGGGTCTTGTTCCCACGTTGGTAGGAACTTGTTGAACCTGTATGATGAAAATGATCAGAAATAAAACATGCACATGCACAGAGAAGACACAACCCTTTTTACTGGGTTCACCACTAAGGGATACGTCCAAGGAGGATACGCCGACAATTTTTCAGTCGTACCAAATCCACTATGCTTCACTAGCTGGAGATTACAATTGTTCGGGCACAATCACTCTGTCCCAGGCTCACTGCCTTTAAAAAGATTTAGGGATTTCTCACTCCGTCCCTCAGGTCACTCCCGTTGACTCCCCCTGACTCACTGCCCTTGAGAGGTCTCACTCAGTTTATAGACGTGAAGGTCTCTTCAATAGATGTGCATTGAAGTCTTTTCCTCTGCTCAGCACAAGACACTACTTCCATCGAAGTCCGGAATAGATGCACTAGAACGCAGAAAACCACTGAACTGGATAACCAGAATGTGCCGACAAACTTCACTAACAATTACGCTCCACCCCAAACCTTTGCACGCAAAACCTTCGTATTGCGTGCAAAGTTTACTTTTTGTGCAGAAAAAAATTGCGCGCAAAACCCCCCTTTTTCGTGCACCCCAAAATTTTCCGCGCAACTCCGAATATTTCGCACAAGCCCCTTTACGCGATCCTTTTTCGTGCATCAGACCTCAGATCTTCTATAAGTCTTCAAATGTACGGAATGAAGGGGGTCACCTCATATTTATAGGCGTCAAAGACCCCCACGCACAAAAAGCTCTGTGGCGCGTAAAACCTCTCATCTGGCGTGTAATCTTTCACGCCGATACCATTTTTCGCGCACATCATCAGATATTTCGTGCAACCCATGAATTTTCCATTTTTTGACGTTTTGATTCCGAAATACTATTTTCACGAAAAATATCGCTCCAATATTTCGCGCACCATGCTATTTTTCGCGCCCAGCTCACGTATTTCGCGCACAGCCCTTATTTTCTGCGCAGCCCATGGCTTTTCCATTTTTCACCAATCTGATTTCGAAACACTATTTGCGCAAAAAACTCCGCTCCGCTATTTCGCTCATCCCGCTGTTTTCCGCTCCCAACTAAAGTATTTCGCGCAAGCCTCTTATATTTCGCACACCACTTCCTTTTTGTGAGAACCTCCTTTTGCAGACAATCCATGTCTTCATTTTTCGATTTTGAGGCCCAAAAATTTGGCAAACACTGGGAAACAGCACCACCTTCAATACTGTTGTCTGCTTGAACTGTATGATTGCTTTGCTACACACATTCAGAACATCCACTCAGGATTGACAACAAACACAAACCAAACTCCAATTCCTACATAGAACAGCCATGGTTCCAACAAACACGTCACTGCCCCATAGTCGAGAGGTCTCCTCAACGTCAAGCCGTTCCGTCACCGACCCGTACAACCAAGGGTCCCGCTCCGATAATCACAGAGGAAAACCACATACTAGCCTTGTAGAAAGGACTAAGTCTAGAATTCCAACAGGTGTCCCACTGCCCAGCCCTCGTGGAGTGTAATTCATAATACATCATCAGGGGACCCACTGCCCAGCCCCACTAGAGGGTAAACCCTAATACATCATCAGGTGACCCACTGCCCAGCCCCACTGGAGGGTAAACCATAATACGTCATCAGGCGTCCCACTGCCCAGCCCCGTTGGAGGGTAGACCTGGAATAAGTCGACAGGAGGCCCACTGCCCAGCCTTATTGGAGGGTAGACCTGGAACTAGACGATGAGCGACCCACTGCCCAGTCTCTACTAGATGGTAGACTCTAAAGAGTCATTGGGTGACCCACTACCCAATATCTACTGGAGGGTAGACCCTAAGAGCATCGGGTGACCCACTGCCCAGTCTCTGCTAGAGGGTAAGCCCTACAAGTCAGTGAGCAACCCACTACCCAGTCTCGGCTGGAGGGTAAACCCGAAGAAGTCGATGAGTAACCTACTGCCCAGCCCCACTGGAGGGTAGAACTCAGAACTACTATGTCCATCTCTACTGGAGGGTACAACACTGGCCAACCGAACATGGAGTGGGTATCGCACAACCATCCGACTCCGGAACAAGACTAGGGGAAAACACTCAACCCTGCTAATCTAAACCATCGATCACAGAGTCAGGGAAAAAACCTCAACCCCGCTGGTCAAAAAACGAGACCCAAGGGACCTTCTACATCGCAAGAGGTCAAAGCACGCAAAGCAGAGCATGGCCCGCACATGGGGCCCACAAGATGTGTGGCCCCAAGTCAACCCCAACCAAACGCACAAACGTTTTCAGGTACAAACAACCACATATACCTCCATGCACTCCCGTATACTCCCAGAGTATACCACGTTCTATCCCAAAGGCTATCGTACACATGGCACCCAACGTCAACGTGAAGGCGTGACATAACAACTCTAACCTACCACCTCAACGGCTGCGGCACAACCAACCACATCTCTTCACTCACATGGGAGTGCATGCGATCACATGCCAAGGGTTCTCTGCAAACACGACAAGAAGAACCTCCATCAGAGAGGCTTTCACATTTCCACATTTAATAAGATCGTGCAAGAGGCTCCGCAAAACCAAATGGATCACACCGTTATAATCCTCACAAAAAAACACACGATATTGACTACTTACTCGCCTCAAATGGATATCTGACAGAAAAGTCACCAACACCGCCTCACGCCCGAACGACGTCCCGTGATCCCAAGCCTCGACCCCAAAAAAAGTCGGGCGTATCGCACCACTGCGATCCCCTCAGGAAAACACGTTAAAAGCACTACTCACATGAGTGCAATGGATATCCAGAGAAAAAGGTGCATTCCGGTGCACCGCACACGAGCGATGCATCTTTAGACCCGCAACCAGGTCTCGAAACACAATGAACGGATCACACCATTGTGATCCTCTCGAAAAGGCACACATGATGGACAATTCACTTGTCCAAAACGGTCGTCCGGTGATATAGATGGAAAATAACCGTCAACGCCCAAACGGCCCTCGAGGGGCCTGCACCATCGTGCGGAATTAGAGCTGGCAGATTACACCATTGCAATCCCCTCGGAAAAACATCCAGAATCGACTGCTTGCACGCCCCGAACGGATGCGAGATGAGAAAGTCTCTAAATGTTGCTCGTAGCTCAGAAGACGGGTCGTGGTGCCCACACCTCAACTTCAGCCTCAACACCTGAAACCACTCTGGGAAGCACTGCCTCGGTGCCAAGGTCCCAACGCCAGTTACGGCGCTTAATTCAGACGTCGGACGCGTCCGCGCCGTCCAAAACAAGTATTCCCGGGAAGCCCGCTAAGCTGCTCTACGCACGTGTCGTGCCCCCGAGCCTCTCATCTTGGAAGTTAAAACTCCCTAAACCACCCCATAAGGTCCGCCTCGACTTCAGGTCTGCGGTGCCGTAGACGGCTCGCTAAACGGAAGCCCGTAGCGAAAGCTACAGGAGTCGGAAATTCCAAAGGGGGGGAGACCCCATTGGGCTAGACCGGCCCGGTCCCGCCGGTTCGCCCACAGCCGGCCCGCGGCCCAGCCGCAGTTCCCATTCACTCCACCACGGTCAGCTGGCCACGGCCAGCCGCCACCGACCGGCCATCACAGCCGGTCCCTATTCCTGCAGCGACCTGCAATACGTGGGTCGCGGTCGCGCCGCACGGGGTCGTGCGCCCCGCGGCCCCCTCCCCCCTTGTGCCCTATGTCGGTGAAGCGTCGTCGGGCCGACCACCTGCCGAGCCACTGCATGCCGCCTGCCGAACGCCTGATAGAGCCGCCGAGCTGAAGAGCCGCCGCCGCTTTCCACCGTGGTCCGCTGTCGCGCCACCGCCGCGCTGAGGGGCCGCAGTCCGACTGACCACCTTGCCAGAAACCGGCCTCGTGGCCGGAAAACATCAGAGGACCACCGAAAACGATCCGGTGTTCAAACATACGATCTGGATAGCATTCCGTAAAGCTCGGGACAGGATCTACGTGATTATGGACTTGGATCGAAGATCGGTCAGCAATTCAATGTGCAAATTCTTGTTTTAAGTTAAGTGTGAGAATGAAAATACAAAACGCAGCATCCTACCTGCAGGGGCGTAGCCCGAAGCTTTGCGGGTGGTCCATCGGCGTGGTCGTGCCTCGCCGGAGCTGCCTCACCAGAGTGGATGAGGAGAGGGAGGAGAGGTTGAGGGTTTCCATGCCAGGGAGAACCACCATGGGGGGGGGGGTTTGAAGAAGTGTTTAAAAAAGCAAAACACTTAAACTCCCGCCCGTGGGCCCCATACCCGAACCCTCAGCAGGGTCGAGGTTAAGCATCCCCTAGGGTAAACACCACCTCTTGAGCACAACGGCGCTATAGGAATTTTAATCTGAGACCCCGTTCAAAAGTTATTAGACTTAGCACCCGAGGCTGCCAAATTATGAAAACGCCCCTAGGGCCATTTTTTACAGACGGGCCGCGCCCGCAAAACTTACACCTCTCATAGGTTAAAAGGTACATTCAGAACTCAACGGTGCCCTCGGATTTCCAATCCAAGACATCGTTTAGGAGATACTCGAGTTTAACCATTAAAAAAATAAATAAATTTATTTATTTATCCGTTTAATATTCCAGGAGTGGGCGGGGGGTCCAAACATCCCGCGCCGACAAGTTTTATATCGTTCCTAGGGTAAAATCCCCATTTCAGACCCATCCGTACACTCAGATCTCTGATCTGAAGCACCGTTTAGAAGTTATCTCATTTATTTTGCATTTCCAGTGTGAATGTACTGAAAATTTAATTTTGTCCACTCCGGGGCTCGGAATCGCACCCCGTCTGAAGGCACTGCTCTTGAATATCATCAAGAATATTACAAATTCATTCACAGCAAAAACCGGGTTCTTACATCAATGACCATTGTGTTTTCCTCATGATTGAGATTGGTTACTAGATAACTTGGGTATATGTATGGGCATATACCTAAGAAATAGTTGTCCGTTGATTCGTACATTATGGTTTATCCTTGTTGGATTTTGTGAGACCTCGAGGGTCTCGGGGTCCCAACTGAGTATCTTTATACTCACCCCTACATAGGATTTTCCCGCACCTCGTTGTGTTGGATGCAGACTTCGGATAACGCTGACCGAGGTGGAGTGTATGAGGACTAGATAGTACTTGAAGGTGGACCTCACGATGAGACAATACCCGAAGGAGACAGACAGTCGTGGAGTGCTAAGGAGGAAATATGCACTTACCCTTCAGGTAGGATCCATGGTGGGCGATCTAAGAGATTCTAGACACCTTCTAGCTGTTTATCTTTTTAGTTGTACATGTTTTGTCTTTTCCTTGTACTTTACTGTTGGGCTTCTATTTCTGGCCCCTTTTCCTTTTCAGCACATCTTTTGTATACAGTTTCTACTTAGTGTTATGTTTCCAGTTGTGTACTCTGTTGTGTGTGTTTATTTTTATGAAGGCATTGCCTTCCCATCTTAGGGATTTATTCCTTTGATGCACGTCCCCAGCCCCTGGCCTATGGAATGCGGGCTTGGGGTCATCACGACATGCGTCCCGAGGACGGGACTTGAAAATATACATTTTTAACTTCTTTGGAGCTAAAAAATAACAAATTAATGTTTTAAGGAAAACAAAATTTGTTTTTACCTTCTTTTGGGGATCATTTCCTTCTCTGACAATATTTTCTTTTAAAAAAATCATTAACTATTTTTACATCCAACAATGATTTATAAGTCATTTTTACCCTTGTTTAAATTTCTATAATACGGTTTAAAATGAATCCTATTATCATTTTATAAATGGGTAAATATTTTACAATGTTTTAAATGAAATCTATCCTTTAAAAGCTTACAACAAAAATAGATTTTTATGTGGTTATAACTACTCTTTCTTTGACGGCCCCTTTAAATTTTTCCATAGTTATTTATAAAAAAATGATTTCAAAAAATGATTGAAATTTTATTATTTTAAAAAATTTATTTCAAATTGAAATTTTTATTTTCCTCATGAAATTTTCCAGAAATATTTTTAAGATTATTTATATTTCTGAAAAAATCATTTCGTAAATATTATTCTTTAATGAAGACATAATCTAATGATATCATCCACCATATAGCTCTGCATAGATTATAATCATTTTTCTGGGGGAAAGTATTTATATTCAATGTGATATTTTTTCTAATAAGGATTGATTAATAATTCATGTTGATTAATTTATATTATTCATTCATATGTTGAATTAATTAGACTTATGAATTAGTGTGGTATAGAATTAAAAATACCATAGATCAATCGGTTGGTCTCATGAAACAAAATATTTTGAGTATTTATCTTAGTTATTATCCATTTATGTAGGATATAATGTCACAAGACCTCACCAAAAAGTTTAATATGTGGTAAATTATGAATTTCGTAATTATGAAATTGTTGATTGATGACCATGAAAAGATTGGAATTGTTTTTTTGTCCATTGATCAGTTTCATGCTTATGTGATTATTTATTTGAGATTATTTTATCATCCTTTATTCCTTCCATAATATTCATACTCTATTTATTCCTTGATAGCTTCCACTATATGAATAACCTTACTGAAAATATAAGCTCGCAATTTTATTTTCTTTCCTTTCCCCATGATTATTGGAAGTGTACAACAAATGATATTCAAGGATATTCTATAAATAATAATAGTATTCTCAAAGAAAATGTTATATTGTAATTTATGGATTAAAATAAAATACGATATTCAATTATATATCATGTTTTCTAAGACTAATAAACTTTATTATCCCTTATTTAGAAATCACTTATATCTAGTGATAATATAACAATGTAACAACTAGTTATGGGTTAATTGGTTTAGGGTTTTCACACCTTGGGTTTATTAGGTTTTTGATCCTGTTTTTTCAAAATGAATTTCAAATCCCTTAGGAAATGTGATATCAATTTTAAAAATTTTGATGGGCATTGAGATGACTAGGGATTGTTATATAGTAGTGTAGGCATGTGATTCTATAAAGTATTAACTTGTTTGAAAGGTTTAGGGATATTATAAATTTATCAGAATTGAATATATGTCTTGATAATAATGGGTGGAGAGAGATATGTTATGATCTATTATTTTATATTTATTATAATTTTTCATACATTAATATATTTATTAAAAAAAGATAGGGACAATATTTTTGGAGGCCTACTGAGATCATACATAAACATTCACTATCCCCTAGAATGCGTGTAGACTTTATGGTTATTAGTATAGGTAATAGAAATGGGTTTTGATTTTTGGAACATATTATACTTGTATATTTTGATGTTTTATGACTAGATTGAGTGATTTTTAGGATAGGTTGGGTGGTTCCATAATTTCATGTTGGTGGTTATTTTTCTTATTTTTTATAAGTATATATATGGTCATTCATGGTATATCTTGTGTATTTTTTTACTAAAATTGAATTTTAAATATTTATTACTATGGTCATATATTTTTTTGTGATTTTTTCATTGTTTAAATTTTATCCTATTATTTTATTATTATTATCATTACCATATGAGTTTGTAGTCCCCCCACTATCACCCACCAGACCATCACTGATAGTTAGTATCATTATTAATTCTATGATGTGTGCCTAAATTTATTTAAAACACCACTGGTTCAAGAACCAGATGACTGGTCTAGGGAGGTGTAGCATTACAAATTAGAATAAGAGATTTGGTATTTCAGGATAGTACTTAATAAAGTCATATATAATGTATTGATAGTGTTTCATTGTTCCAAAGTTTTTCAAAAGGTGGGTTTTTATGGGTAGTTTTTTATTTTTAATATAGTATGTTAGAGTTTAGTAATGTGTTAGAGCTTCATATGGGTTTAATTATCTGTGTATGGCCAACATGGTTATGGGTCGAAGGCTAATTTTCCTCGCAAAAATGGATTATTGTTCGGTTTTCAAAGTTACATTTCAGTTATTTTATTTGGATTATTTTTTAATTGATTTTATTTATTTATATTTTAATATAATTTCCCTAAGAAGTGAGATGTGTTCATCATTAATAATAATAGGAACATATGGCTCACAATGTTTGTTTCATGTAATTTTTATTTGGAACCTAGAATAAAAAAGGAAGGTTTTTGTTGTTTAAACTGTTGATAATAAGATAAATGGTTTGTTCCCACATAGTCACTTTATGGAATTCCACACTAATTTCCCAAGAAAGGATAATCCTTCCATAAATAAAAAGTGGGTTAAAATATTAAATTTTTCAGCATCATCCTATATATATTATTACTATATAGTTGATTGGTGGAATTCTACTCAGTCATCCCATGAATGTAATCCTATATGTATAGGGTGTGTGTGGTACTCGACCCTAGTATGGGTAGAATGGAGTCATAATGAAGGATGATACATGACATGGGTGTAGTATAGAAGTGTATGAGATAGTGATGTAGGAATTACGTTATATATTTTCAATATTATAATATCTATAAATTTATTTCTATGTTAATTACGATATTTGGTTCTCAGCGAGATACCCCATAGATAACCTATATTAGAGAATGATGTTTGAATTTGTGTAGTTCCACTAGGATAGAACAAGATAATTACCTTGAGGGTATAGTTGGTCATGCTCCATAGGTAGAGACTTTGATGTGGGAAGTACTTGAATAATTGGGAGAAGAGATAGGGTAGTTACTAGATGAGTAACTCAAGACAATTTTGGTACAAGTTTTTTGGAGTATTGATTGGGTAGATTAGGTTATTGGTCTATAATAAGTTTATTTGATGTGTGATTTTCAATAACAATATTCACATTTATTTAAGGGGTAGGAGGACCATAGTAATTACAGTAATGGATAGAAACTGTGAAGAAGATATTTGATTATATTAAACACCCTAATGTAGTGGGAGTGATTGGATACATATATATTCAGAGAAATATCAAAATAATCAAGGGACATTTAGGTACTGGTAGGCATTCATGGTAGGTAGACACAGATATAATGTTAAGATATGTTTTTTCAATAACTTATTCCTTGATCCACTAATGGAAAATCAAGATCACAAGTTCATTTACTTTTAGTATGTATAAAACATGATAATGGATTGTATTGAGAGGTTCAATGATCTATTTAATTTTTTTACTGAAGATAGAGGGAGATGTGGTCATCATTTTGTGGTAATTTGAGGGTGTTTTAGAACAATCCATCATGTTATAGGTAAACATCTTACTGTTAACCTCATTTTCAATGGTAGTGGGTGATGTGTTTATTTTTTAGTGGAACATGATATATTGGAATATTCCAAGATGGATGGTCAAGTGAGGTGAGATAGGTTGTGGATCTATAGATAGTTATACAAAGGGCCATGAGGAGACCTACAAGGGTAGTTGGGGGAAATATGGGAGGATTCCATGCCAGAGTATATCACTGAAGATGTGTTCTCATTTTGGGTAGATGGGGCATAGTTGAGATCAGTGTGATCATCCATCGATGGAGTTTCAGGAATGTGTTTGAATAGGTAATCTGCAATGTTTTTGTTAAAAGAAATCATAGTTAGTTGAAAGGTGTAGTTGTGGGAAGCCTCACATGATTAGTGGTTTTTCGGGTATTTAGGTGCAGTAGAGTGGCTGAACGAGTCATTTCACAAAGGAGGAAGTAAATTAAAACAATAACTTAAAGGAATTCTAAAAATAAAATAGAATAGAATTAAAACACTAGTTGAAAGTATGGGGATTTTTTATAGTTTATAAACCTAGAATATGTTTTTTGGAAGAATATTGTATTTTTTTTGTTTTTAATTTTGAAATGTAAGTTGATTAACAAAGCACAACGAGAAGATATTTTTTTAGGAAACTATTTAAAAGACGTAATCAATCTAAATCTACCTCTTAATTTAATTATTTTTAATTATCATTTAAATCATTATCCACTTAATTATGATCCCCTAATTTTTTAACCCTTGAACCCTATAAGAGTTAACTTAACCACAAAGATGAAATTACTTAAACCCTATGCTAGCTTTGGATTACGCAATCGTAACACCCTACTTTGATTATTGTTATAAGGTTATCTTATGTTTAGTGGTTAATTAGAGTACAAATCCATTATAGAAATAAGGATGAATTGTGTTTATGGATTATATTTGAACTCTAAAAATTTATCCTGTGTGGTCTTGTATTACCGATTAAAATTGTGCTCTCACAATTTACACAAAATCTCGATCTCACGTGTTTTTGTGTTAATTGTTAAATTGATTTCATAGTTTATTATAATTTAAAAACAAAATTAATGGATCATATTAATTGATTTACAATATCTCAATTATTCAAAATAAATAAATGAAGAGAGTAGAAGATAGATTGATCACTAAAAAAACTACTCTTCCATGGGCGGTGTGGTCATCGTGGAGATGTTTTGCATGAGCAAAGGATTGAAAGGGTTGAACCTAATGTCATCTCAACTGCTGATTCCAACCCAATTAGGAAGATTAATAGAAGAAGAAAATTAAAAATAACAGAATAAATGGAAGACAAACTAAGAGTTTATTGAAAGAAGAAAAGAATTACAACATGAAGAAGAAGAAGGAGAAGAGGAAGGCGAGAGGAGGGGATCCTTGCTTCAAGAGATACCCCTCTTAAAATGGTTGGATAATTGGAGCGAAACCTCTTCTCTTCTTCCTTAGACTTTCCAATGTATATCTCAACCCCAATAAATGATAAAAACATCATTTTATAGTGTGGTGGGGAGGCTAGGTTCAAAGTGGTTTCAAGTGTGAATGGGAATCTCAGACAAATATTTTATGCCAAATTGAACCGCCCATTTTACCAAACAAACACAAGAATCAGCTGTCCTTACAGATGGAGGAATCTCTCTTTAATGAGTCTTATAGAGCCTCTAAAAATTTGGGCCTTATCCAAGCAAGGATGAAGAAGTTATGGCCCAAATCCAGAACACATGCCCTTTCTACCGAGTCCATCCGACCATTGACTTAATGGCTCATTTACTCTATCCAAATGCACTCTTTAGCTCTAGTGTCATTAATAAAAGTTGTATAAAATTATGTTAGGAAATCTTTTAAAAAATATTAAGTTCAAATAATAAATATTAAAATATTTATTATCAAAATACTACAGTATATTTTAAAATGGTAAAACTGGAATTTTAATCAAATTTTGAAATGAATGATATAATCCCAAATATTTCATAAATGAATATATTTAGCACAAATTGGGGAAATTATATCATTTATTAACAATAAAATATTCATAAAAATAGTGTTTTATCAACTCCACACACTTAACCTTTTACACTCCTGGGAAAAAGCTCCTATCAAGTAAACATCAATATCAAATCAAAACCAATTTTAAAACACATATCCTTGAGATTCAACAATTCCACCCCAAGAAACCAATGATATCATGCCTCATATAAAACCATTATTTCAATTTCTTCATTTATATCATTTAATATATTTACACTTTATTTATCCTCCCATGAACAAAAAACTTACCTCAATTGAATTTTCTCCTATCACGTAAATGTCATTTTTTTGCAATGTCTTTCTCATCCAAACTCATACAAGGGTCCCCATAGGATTGATAAATTCCTATATTGCAACCTGATGTGATTTAAGGACATATGTTTATCATGAGTACTTTTCAGGGTTTTTTTGTGGCTTTCGGTTGGTAGGATTTAGATGTGAAAAATTATGAGGCTGAATGAGGAGGGTTTGACTCTTTTTGAAGAAACATTGCATTAATATAATTTTCACTTAAATATGGTCTCCTCTTCAATCGACATAGCATTGATTCATGTTCATCATTATGAATGTGCACACCATTTAAAATTTCAGCAGTAATAATGTCAATCTTTTCAAACATGATTTTCATAAAAGCTCTAGATAGGCACAAATTTCCACATTAATTAGAAGCTCTAGAAAAGGAAAAACTTCACTTATCATGAAAGATCCAGAAAAGGATCAAATTTCAATATAATGATTTTTTTAGTAGAAAACAAATCTATTCATAATTTAATATTTCACCTAAATTATCACAAAATGTGGTATCACAACAAAAGTCATCTTCCCCCCACACTTAAGCTCAACTAAATTATGCAATTTCACTTTAAGAGTTGGTTGGATAGGGAAAATTGGCTTGTAATGTGGCTAACCTAATAGGATGTTCATGGATTATAAGGGATAAAAGGATTAAATATTCAAGGAAGGCCATTATAAAAAAGTATTCTTTGAAATGGGGGCTTTAATACAAAACAAACGCCTTAATCATTTAAACATAAGTACCTCAAACCCTCATGTTTTGACAGGAATAAATCAAATTCTGGTTAAATCAAGCATGGTTTGGTTCTCTCAAGAAGTGAGGTGAATGTAAATAATATGAAAATAATGGTTTAGAAGCCTCACAGGAAAGTGGTTTCAAATATAAAGACAGTGAGATGTGGCATGAGATTCAAAATTCCGTGTACTTTTCAGGAAATTACTAAATATTTGATCTCAAAACAAAGTCATATCAGCATTCATTTAAGCTTAGTTTCAAGGGATAAATTTTTTTACTTAATGATATGGATTTAAAAATGTTGATGAGAATCATTTTAGCTCAAGAGTTTCAATAACACACTGAAAATTGAAAAATAAACACACAAAATTTGAAAAACACAAAAAAAAAATTAACAGGAAAACAATTGAAATTGATAAACTAAAAGGTTCCCTCCCCAACACTTAGAATATTTCATTGTCCTCAATGTGAACCCATGAGATGATATATGCACATGAAATGTATAATTTAAAATAGGACATGGAATAAAAAAATTAAATGGTTAGGAATAGCCTGATGTGCTCAAGTGATGATGGGGTCATGCAGTGTGATAAAATCTACTGCATCAGTAGGAAGTCTCTCAATATATGTCTTCAAAAGTTTCCCATTGACTGTAAAGATCCTTCCTATTACCTCTTGTGTGATCTCCACTGCACCATACAGAAAAACATTAGTCACAACATAAGGACCTAACCATCTGGAACACAACTTAGCAGGCATCAGCTTCAGTCGTGTACTGTAGAGAAGGACATTCTCTCCAACATGAAACTCCTTTTGTAGGATCGTTCTATCATGAGATGCTTTTGATTTTTCCTTATAGAGTCTTGAGTTCTTATATGAAGACAATCGAATCTCCTCAAGCTCTTGAATTTGCAGCTTCCTTTGGATTCCAGCTTGGGCCAAATCAATGTTTCATTTCTTTATAGACCAATAAGCTGATGCTCAACTTCCATAGGGAGACGAAACACTTTCCCAAAAACAATACTAAACAGGGAAATACCAATGGGTGTCTTGTATGCTATATTATAAGCCCACAATGCATTATCCAAGCGCTTGCCCCAATCCTTCCTATTCGGCTGCACGATTTTTTCTAAAATCTGTTTCAACTCACGGTTTGAAACCTCAGCCTGACCATTTGTTTGGGGATGGTATAGTGTCGATGTTTTGTGTGTCACCCCATACTTCTGAAGGAGGGAAGCTAAATTCTGATTGCATAAGTGTGTCCCTTGGTCACTGATGATGTCCTTCGGTACTCCAAACTTGCAAAAAAATTGCGCTTTGACGAAGTCCACAACAACTTGAGAACCATCAGTCCTGGTGGCCTTATCCTCCACCCATTTACTCACACAATTGACAAAAACAAGGATATACAGGAAACCAAATAAACTTGGAAAAGGTCCCATAAAATAAATTCCCCAAATATCAAAAATCTCACATAATAAAATGGGTTGTTGGGGGCATCTCGTGTCTCCTTGAAAGGTTTCCAGTGTGTTGGCAATGACAGCATGACTTGCAAAACACATGGGAATCATGGAATAAGAAAGTCCAATATAATCAAGAGTATAAGACTTTTATAGCAGTACATTGGGGTCCAAAGTGTCCACCACAAGCAAGTGTATGACAGAAATGCAAAAAAGACTCAAACTCATGATTGGGAACACACCTCCTAATGACTTGGTCACTACACATGCTCCATAGGTAAGGATCATCCCACACATAAAACCTAGACTCACTTTTTAATTTTTTTACATGATGCTTCTTCAAATTTACTGGGATTTCAGAGGCAAGAATGTAATTAACTAAATCACCATACCAAGGATGCATACCTGAGATGGTATAGAGATGATCATTAAGGAAAGTGTCCTGAAGTGGTACCTAGTCCAATGTGTCTCCCCCTGGTGTGTGAGTAAGCCTACTCATGTGGTGTGCCACCAAATTCTCTGACCCCTTCTTGTCCTTTATCTTGATGTCAAACTCTTGTAGAAGGAGCATCCAATGGATAAGTCGTGGCTTTATATCTGGCTTTATTAGGAGGTACCTCAAAGCTGAAAGGTTAGAAAAAAAACATTTTTAGATCCCAAAAAATATGAACAAAATTTATCTAAAGAAAATATAACAGAAATAAACTCCTTTTTCGTGGTTGTGTAATTTTATTGGGCTGAATCTAGTGTCCTCGATGCATAGGATATCACATGTGAATGTCCCTCCACACTATGATATAAGACGGCTCCAACCGCAAAGTTGGAGGCGTCACACATAAGCTTAAAAGGAATCTCCCACTAAGGAGGTTGAAGGATAGGTGGAGTGGTTAGACACTTCTTTAGATCATCAAAGGATGTTCTACAAGAATCATCAAACACAAAATCCGAATCCTTTTGAAGTAATCGTAACATAGGAAGAGAAATCTTACTAAAATCCTTGACGAAGCACCGATAAAATCCTGCATGCCTTAGGAAAGATCTAACATCATCCACACATGAAGGATAGGGTAAGGATGAAATAATATCTGTCTTAGATCTATCAACCTCTATCTCATGTTCTGACACTACATGCCCTAAGACAATGCCATTCTCTACCATGAAATGAAACTTATCAAAGTTCATGACCAGATTCTTCTCAGTACAAGAATTAAACACCTTTCCCAATATACATAGACATTCATCAAATGATGACCCATGCACTATAAAATCATCCATAAATACCTCCATGCAGGTCTCAATAAAATCAGAAAAAATACTCACCATGCATCTCTGGAAGGTACCTGGGGCATTGCAAAGTCCAAATGGAATCATTCAGTAGGCAAACGTACTGAAAGGAAAAGTGAATGTTGTCTTCTCCTGATCCTCCGGAGTAATAGGAACCTGAAAATATCCAGAAAATCCATCCAAGAAACAATAATGTGTTTTCCCAGCAAGTCTCTCAAGCATATGATCAATAAATGGGAGGGGGAAATGGTCCTTGTGAGTAGATTGATTTAGTTTCCTATAATCAATACACACACGCCAACTGTTTTGTACTCTCACCGGCACTAACTCATCATTTTTATTTTTTATTAAAGTGATACCAGTTTTCTTTGGTACAACCTTGATAGGTCTAACCCATTGTGAGTCAGAAATAGGGTAAATGATACCCGCCTCAATTAATTTTTCAACTTCTTTCTTAACAACTTCCAAAAGTGTTGGATTAAGTCTCCTTTGTGGCTACCTAATCGGTTTAGCCCCATCCTCCAAGAGAATCCTATGCATGAAAATTGAGGGGATAATACCTGATATCTTTTCCAATGTCCAACCAATTTCCCTAATGTTATCTCTCAAAATATTGAGAAGTTTTTATTCATGTTCAAAAGAGAGATTGTTAGCAATGATAATAGGTAATCTATCACCACTCAGAAAGTATGCATATTTATGATTTGGGGGCAATGTCTTGAGTTCCAATGTAGGGGGGTGATGTATGGATGGAGAAATTGATGCAACTGACATATCTTCACAATGAACATCAGTATCAGAATAAAAATCCTCAAAATTTAGAAAATAATTCATCAAATCCATCAGCATACTCAACAGCCATGTCATAATCAGAGTTTATAAGATCAGAATTTGAATCCACATCAAAATCAAACCCAAGAGAGGTTTGTCTATCAAAAAGAGGTTGGAAGTACTCACAGACATCAAACTAGAACCAATACTCATAATCTCCCTAAGCATAGTACAATCAAAATCCATGGAGTTTTTACTTGGTGGTTCAAAATTGGAGATGAAAAACAAAAAATGATTCTCTAAGGGGTACTTCATGGAATCCATAACATTAAATATCACAAATTTATACCCGAATTCCATGGAAAGTGTACCCTCATTGACATTTATGATAGTTTTTGCAGTTTTGAGGAAGGGTCTACCTAAGATAATGGGGGAATGAGAACTTACCAGATCATCCCCCATGTTAAGCGCATAGAAATATGCTGGAAAGATCATGTCTCTTACCCGGACAAGTACATCCTCCAGAACTCCCGATGGGTATGCCATAGCTATATTCTCCAACTGCACCACTACTCTCTTCGATTTTAGCTCACCAACCTACAAAGAATAGAATACATAGTGAGGCATCACATTTATGAAAGCTCCTAAATCACAAAGCGCATCAGAAAAGTGTAACTCCCCTATGGTGCATGGGATTGTTAATGTCCTGGGATCCTTGCACTTTGTTGGAATTGGTAGAGTTGGTGTAATGAGTGCTGACACATTCCTTCCAAAATGTATCCTTTCAATTCCCTTGAGCCCTCTTCGACTGGTACAATGTTCATTGATGAATTTTTCATACCTTGGAATTTTCTTAATGTCTTCAAGTAGAGTAATGTTGATCTCCACATGCTTGAATGTGTCCAAAACCTCTTTTTTCATTGCTTCTTTAGCCATCTTCTTGGTTTGAACAACCATATTTGGAAAAGGAAGGGGTTTAGGAGGAACATAATTAATCTTTTTCTTACCTTTACCTTTATCCTTGGTTTTCTCATTAGTTGATGTGGAATTGGGCTCTTTTGGAGTTGAGGGGAATTCCAGTGGAATTGTAGGTGGAGAAGCATTAGTTTTTTGCTCCCCACATCCCAATGTGATGGCACTGCCATTCCCATTTGGATTTGGAGTGGTTTGGGATGGTCGATTTTCAAAATTGATACTTACAAGTTCATGGAGGTTGGTGGCAATCTGGCTCATTTGAGTCTTTAACTCCCTCAGCTCTGATCCTTGACTCTTCAGCTCATTATATTTATTAAGAACAATTTGCTTCAAAAGGTCATCAGTGTTAGAATATACCTTTGGTGGGGTATTCCCTTGATGCTGGCTTGTTGATTCTTGGGCTTCAAATCTCCTTTGGGGTTATTGGAATCCCTGCTGGTAAGGCGGAGGCTGCTAAAAGTTTTGTTGAAAGGGGGGGGGGATTTTTGTTATCTAGAGCCATACCTCATGTCCGATTTATCCTTACACCATTTTTTGTATGTTGGTGAAAAGTAATCAAGATTATTTTGGGAATATGGTTTTTGTTGCTGATAAGGTCGCCCTGGAAACACTGCTGCACAATCTTCTATTTCTTGTAGTTGGGGGAAACAATCAGTTGGGTAGCTTGTCTCGGTAAAAATGCCACAAGGCCATGAAAGAGGGGGTTGGGATGTCTTTTGTGCCAAATCAATCAGCCTCACCATAGTTGTCAATTCATCTAACTTGGTATCAATCAAATGACTTTCAATAGAAGACGGACTTACCTGATGTACTCCCCTGACATGTGGTGTACCTCAATTACCAAATTGTTGGGAGTTTTGGGCCATCTTGTCAATCAAAGGACGTGTGGCTACTGGTGTCTTATCCACCAATGCCCCTCCTACTGCGACATCCACCTTTGTCCACTCCATAGGTGTGAGTCCTTCATAGAAGTACTGACTGAGGAGTTACTCACTGATTTGGTGATGTGGAAAGCTTGCACACAACTTCTTGAATCACTTCCAGTACTCATACATTGACTCCCATTGTGCTTGTTTGATCCCCAAGATCTCCCTACAAATGGAAGTGATCTTCGATGTTGGAAAAAATATCTGCAAGAAAAGACGTTTCAAATCATTCCAACATGTTACATCTTCAGGTTGTAAATTGTACATCCAATCCTTTGCAACACCATAAAGTGAAAATGGGAATGCTCCTAATTTGATTTGATCTTCGAAGACGTTTCTAGGTATTAGGTTTGAGCCAACCACATTAAATTATTTTAAATGTTTATTGGGATCCTCACCATTGAGGCCATGAAACATAGGAAGTAAGTGAATTAACCCAGATTTTAGTTCAAAGACCGATTCAAGATTTGGGTACGAAATACAATTTGGTTGATAATTAATATCAGGTGAAGCCAATTATCGAATGGTTCTATTTAGATCATTGTTATTATTTCCAACCATTGGTTCTTCTTTTATTTTTTTAATTTTATTTTCTTCCAATTTCAATGTTTCCAGATGAGAGGAATTCACCAACAGGTTGAATATTGAAACTTCCCGTAGACTGAGACTGTCTGATTCGAGCTCGAAGGCTACGTTCTATCTCAGTGTCAAGATCTAAAATATCCTCGAGATTAGTTCATGTCATAAATCAAAAAATTAAAATAGAAAAAGTGGACCATAAGAAAAATGTGATGTTTGAGTTGATGGTCCAAAAAGAAAAGAAGAGGATGAAAAAAATGAAAACTTGAGAAAGGGGAAAGATGAACGAGAAAGGTGAAGAAAATAATAAAAGGAAAAATAAAATAAATACCTCTAAATGGTTGAATAAATTACATTCCTCCCTGGAAATGGAACCAATTTAAAAGGCTTAGTCATGGGCTCCCTCAAATGATTATTGGTTTTTGGGGTATTTAGGTGCAGCAGAGTGGCTAACCGAGGTCGTTTCTCAATGGAGGAAGTAAATTAAAAAAACATCTTAAAGGAATTATAAAAACAAAATAGAATAGAATTAAAAAACTAGTTTAAAGGATGAGGGTTTTTTACAGTTTATAAATCTATAAGATGTTTGTTGGGAGAATATTGTATTTTTTTTGTTTTTTATTTTGAAATGTATGTTGATTAACAAAGAACAACGAGAAGGTGTTTTTTAGAAAACTATTTAAAATACATAATCTATATAACTCTACCTATTCATTTACTTATTAATAATTATAATTTAAATCATTATCCACTTAATTATAATCCCCTAATTTGTTAACCCTCAAACCCTACAAGAGTTAACTTAACCACAAAGATGAAATTACTTAAACCCTTGGCTAGCTTTGGAACATGCAATCACAACACCCTGATTTGATTGTTTTTATCAAGTAAGCTTATGGTCAGTGGTTAATTAGAGAACATATCCATTCTGGAAATGATGATGAATTGTGTTTAGGGATTATATTTGAACTCTACAAATTTATCCTGTGTGGTCTTGTATTGCCGATTAAGATCGTGCTCTCACAATTTACAGAAAATCTCGTCCTCGTGTGTTTTTGTGTTAATTGTTCAATTGATTGTTTAGTTTCTTATAATTGTAAAAAATAATTCATGTATCATATTATGTGAATTATAGTATCTCAGTGATTCAAAATAAATAAATGAAGAGAGTAGAAGATAGATCGATCATTAAAAAAACTACTCTTCCATGGGCGGTGTGGTCATCATGGAGACGTTTTACATGAGCAAAGGATTGAAAGGTTAGAACCCAATATCATCTCCACTATTGATTCCAACCAAATTAGGAAGATTAATAGAAGATGAAAATTTAAAATAATTGAATTAATGTAAGACAAACTAAGAGTTTATTGAAATTAGAAAAGCATTACAACATGAAGAAGAAGAGGGAGAAGAGGAAGGGTTGATGAGAGGATCCTTGCTTCAAGAGCTACCCCTCTTACAATGGTTGTATAATTGGAGTGATATCTCTTCCCTTCTTCCTTAAACTTCCCAATACACGTCCCAACCCCACCAAATTATAAAAACATCAATTTATTGAGTGGTGGGGAGGCTAGGTTCAAAATGGTTTCAAGTGTGAATGGGGAATCTCAACCAAATATTGTATTCCAACTTTAGCCACCCATTTGACCATTAAAACACGTGAATCAGCTGTCCTTCCAGAAGGAGATATGAGATAAATTGATTCATAGAGATCCTCTCAAATTTTGGGCCTTATCCAAGCAAAGATGAATACTTTATGACCCAAATATAGAACCCATGTCCATTCTCCCGAGTCCAGCCCACCATTGACTTAAGTGCCCATTTACTACTTCCAAATGCACTCTTTTGCTTTAGTATCATGAATAAAAGTTGTAGAAAATTAATTTAGGAACCCTTTTTTAAATAATTAAGTTCATATAATAAATATTAAAATATTTATCTTCAAAATACTATAGTACATTTTAAAACGGTAAAACTGGAATTTTCATCAAATTTTCAAATGAATGATCTAATCCCAAATATTTCATAAATGAATATATTTAGCATAATGTGGGGAAATTATATCATTTATTATCAATAAAATAGTCAAAAAAATAGTGTTTTATCATTAGTTACATGTTATGGATTAAGGAAAAATAAAGCATCCATGGTAGTATTTGGAAAGTTACTATGTGATGGTTGTTAGGATATTACCACATAAAGAAGATGTGGTTGTCTATGGGATTCCCAGATATGGGTGAAATTAATAGTAGGTAGTAAAAATCAATTAAGAAGATATAATTCATTTATTCATTATTTGGTTCAAGTATATGTGATCGAGCCAATATATTGAATTAAACACAAAGCATCAATGATATTCATAGGAACTCTCTAAGTGTTTATTGGTGGTTTTTCGTTTTTTTGTGCCAAATACAGGTGGTTGAGGTGCATGTATGATATACGAGTTAACCAAGTACTAAAAAATATATTAGTATTATATAAAATTCATTCTAAATGTGGTATGCCTTACCATTGATAGTTAAGGTTGTAAATAAGTTTGACGAGGTATAAAGTGGGCATCGAGTATCATGAAATATAATGGGGTCATCTGATACTATTTAGGATAAAATGGGTTTGGGTATGATGTAATATAGGATATTGACATTGGGAAGATGTGGGGTGATGATTGATGATGACTGTCAATTACATGTGGATAACTTGTGCCTGAGGAATAAAGAGGTATGATATTTTAATTGTATTTTAAATTTGGGTTGGGATGAGACTAGTTAAGTGATTCCTATAGTGTTGAGTGCCAAATGATGGAATTAATTTATTATGTTGTGTACTTTGGCTAGTCTAGGTATGTGGGGAAGAGAAAAATGAATTCAATTTCATCTTATTGTTGAAATATTTCATAAAATGGGATGCCTGAGTGTTTTCAAGAGTTATCCACAATATGGTTTGGACCGACGAGGGAGGAGTGGTCATATTGTTGTGTTGTTGTAAGGTCTCTGGTATATGGACCATCAATTCTGGTCAGGTTTTGCCTCATCCTAGTGTGTTTGGGATATGTACAGTTAATGAATGTTTCAGTATAATATGAGTAATAAACCTTTGGAGTTTTTCTAAATAGAGGATCTTAGTTTTTATAAATATTGTTACAAGTGTTCCATCATGATTTTTTTATCTATTTATGGGTTTAAAGATGTTCTCCAGGCATTAAAATTAATTTTATATAGATTATAGATTGTTTTTGAGTTTTAGTATAATTTGGGTAAGGGCCATTTCATCATTACTAGAATGTGTAAGGATTAATTATCCTCACTCTATTGAGTAAGGTTCATTTATCCAAACTCATTTTAGTAAGGATGAACTTATATAAACAATGTTTCAATAATTGTTAATATTGTGAGTTAAGGTTATTTTATCATTACTAGTTTTTCTAAGGATCATTTATCTATAATAATTTGAGTATTATCATTTATCCTTACTCATTGGAATAAATATTGTTTATCTAAACTCATTTGAGCATGGATGGACCATGTGAGTAGTAATGAAGAATACTTTTATTGGGAGTCAGGGTCATTTTATCCTTACTCATTAGACTGTGGATTACTTCTCCATACTCATATGAGTATGTATGTATAATATTATAAGTAAATTCAGATCATTCCAAATATTTAATAAACAATTAAATAATATATTAAAATGGATTTCATCTCCCTTTTTCCTACATCTCATCACAAAAAATTATTCAAATCCCACAAAGGAGTTAATTTTATTCTCTAACAGATATGTCCTTTTTCGTAACAAAACAACATTTCGTATGAATAATAATGTTGTTATGGGTAAGTCTAATTTTCCACATGTGACTAGTGTATATATTTCATGCTATTTCTTCCTCACTCATTGAAAAAACATAATTTTAGGAATTTTGTAAATTTTTTCAAAATAGCTTGATGAAATAAAAATTGGCTAGAGATTCATAATGTGTGTAGTCCTATAGATTCTAGGTGTATAGATTTTTCTTATGTTATACATGTGTTATACGATGTATGGTAAACAGTCATGTGTGGGGTGATCCGAGTGAGAATAGTTATAAAGAATTTATATTTTTTATTATTTATTAGATATTTCAGAGGGTATCTCATTTGTGAAATGGTATAGTTTATCCTGGTAAGGCCTATTAGGTAAGATATTTAATTATATTAATATTTTTTTTGTGATGATGTTGGTTATAGAATTTTTTTCCATAATGAAATCATTAATATGGTTTTGTGTAAATATTATTGGAGTGGAACAGTTTATTTTTCAAATTTGATCATTAGAAGTGATTCAATGTGTTTATTTAGGATAAAATAGATATTTTGACCATTACCATTGTTGGGAGATGTGGTTTAATGGTGGCATCAGAGGTTTGTCCGAAGTGCGGCCTAAGATGATGGTGGTTTCACTCATAGATAACTGGAAACAAGGTCATCTGAGTTGTGTGAACACAATTTAGGACCAATAAGGCAGTTTTGAAAACTCTTTGTGCATGGTGTCTTCTATATATTAAAAAAATAGTGGATTATTTTGACCATCAGTTTAATGGAAGTTTTCATTGAAGAAGGTCATAGTTGTTGGTAGTTCAAATCACCAAATACAGGTTTAGTCTCAATGTTTGTATTGGGGAAAAGGGGTTGAATTATTTATTGGATGGGTAATCTTGTTCCTTGGATTTATCGGGATGTTGATCAGTTTGTTAAATAATTAATGTGGATGTTCTTGGGACTTGTAACATGTTTTGGGGAATTTCCTTTGGGGAACCTAGATAAATTTTTGATGGCTACATTTTTATATAGGCATGTTATGTTTCATATTATGGACATGGTTGGAAGTATTTGAGGTCTTATTTAATGATAACCCATGGATGTACTATTGCACTACAACACTGGTAGAAGCAGGTATTGGCCAACTATATATTAATGAACAATGTTGGAGCCATATATGTTTTGAGCCATTTGATACCATTTGTCTATAATTTTTCATACATTGGTTTATGTGTGAAAATAATTTAGGGACATGGTTGGTGGTTTCCTACTATGTTCATACTTACATTATCACATACTAACTCTACTCACTCTGAATAATAAAGAGATCAAGTGTGACTAAACATTTGGGACACCTCCTCATATGTAAGAAGTTGATGACTATCTGTGGAGGTATAGAGTCATACAGTGGGGATACTATACCCTCATATCAATCTTTAAGACAAAAGGTATATAAAACAAAATATAATAACTTAACTAAACATTCAGATTACTTTGAATTCATAAACCTGAATCAATAATTATTTATGAAATGTGAAAACAAGCATTCAAACCAAAACGATCACTCCCCAAATTAAACATATATGCGAATAAAATGCCGATAAAATATAGTAATCTAAAATAAAATCCTCTTCCCTCACATAAATTATATTTTATACATCATAATCGGGATACTATTTCTTAATCATGAAACAGGGGTCCTCAACCCAACTAGAACCTAGAACCAAGTGAGGGGTCTTATCGAGTGATAAAATGCCATAGCTACCAGGGTAGGGTGTGAGTTTTACTCAATGAGAAACCACAAACATGGTCTCCTATCTATATTTTACATACTGTTTATATTTATGTTATATTATCAAAAGGTAAATAAACTACTGAATATAAATAAGTTAATCAATGTAGTCACTTTGGTTCTGTAGAGACACCTAATGTCGATCATACTTTCTTAATCAAGTGTCATATTGTCTCTTAGCATATTGTGTAATTGTTCAAATCCATGTAACCACATAGGGGCCATGTCTTAACCTAGAACAAATAACAAATAACATGCATTCGTATCACCATCAGAGTGTCTCTATTCGCATCACATGTTTTTGAAAAACAATATAATTACCCAGAGGTCTGAATCACCCAAGTATATAGAGGACACACACCCAGGGTCTTGTTCACATTAGTATTCAAAAGATAAACATCTGAGGGATAACCTAAATAGTAAACATGATATAAACACCCATGATATTACCAACTCAATATACATGAGATGAAAACCAATGGGATAACCCCTAGTGTATTGGTTCAATATCAAACATTATATCATGGTATTCCTAGTATCAAAATCTATATAGGGGTCGCATCCCCTACCCATTGATTAAAACAGAACGTCCATGGTGTCTTGAGATATATAATTGGACACGTTCCCCTACCCTTGGATCTATCACACACCCAGGGGGTCACATTCTTTACCTAAAACCACATGTATAATATAATACAATCACCACATCGAATTAACCATCCACAAAACATCATGTAATATGATAAAAAATTAACCGATGCAAGATCCTAGGGAAACCAAGATCCACAGATCCTCATATCATATGTCCCATTTCAATAAAATTATGACCACTTCATAATCATTTTCCATTCCATTTTTTATTTAATCCATAATTTTAAATTTTACTAGATTAAAGATCATGCCTAGAACTAGTAGGAAAGCTCCCCAGTTCAACCCCTCTATAGTGTTTTAATTAAATTGGAACATACCAAGGTCCCCTAAGTCAGATCATAAATTTGAACACCTCACCAGTGTCCCTCAATCTCAAACATGTCTCTTGAGTCACTACTTATCTCATAGAGGGAATAAAATAGCTTAACATCATAAAAATATCACTCGAGCCTCAGTGCAATCCTATGAAAAACTCCAAAGGGAGATGTTTCACTTCCATTCTCAAAACCCATGTAATTTCATAGTTGTTCTGATCAACTGAACTACTATCAAACTACCCATAGTCCATCCATCTATGTAATCATACCATAATAGAGGAAGAATGATCACCCCATGGTCATCTCACTATCCATGAGTATATAAGTTAGTATAAGGATCTACTATGGCCTACTAGGACCACTCATCCTTATCTAGCTCCTTCAAATTACATACTGGTCCACAAGGATATTTTTTAAGGTCCACCATGATAAAATATACGAATAATACCCTTCACAGGGTCCATGTATCTTAGAGTAAACATATATAATCATGTCCCCAACTATCAATGACCAAAGAATCACTAGAATAAAAGGGACTAATATGGACCTTCACCCTCCATTCAAACGATTAAATTTAAATATATATATATAAATATATATATATATATATATTATGTTAAATAAATGATTTCCCACTAATAGTGGAGATACCATACACAACACAATCCACATAAAAACATATATAAAATCCAAATGGTGTATGTAAGAGGTTACATACCCCAATTATGAATCTACATCCCTTTTATATAAAAACCTGACAACCTGCTTCTTGATCTCATCTAAGTCCCTCTTTGATTAGTAAGCCCTCATTTATCAATATGAATCCTAATATCATGTGAAGATACACAAAAATAATAATTATAACATTTATAATTTATTAAAATTTTAAATTATATATGGGATAAATTATTTAGAAATATCCAGCCACTATTGCCCCACCAGAACCGCCACTAATCACACCTGGATGGTCCACGAGGCTACCCCTATTTAAAATAAGAAAAATATAAAAATTTAAATTCAGATTCAGTCAACAATTTAATTTAACTAAAATACAATAACAAATGTGTTGGTGTGACATAACTCCATAAAATCGAAGAGAGATGATATGAATATGTCACTATGGGATAACATGTATGCAAGGCAAGTGAAATGGCCATTAGAATTAGAAGATTCCATCAAACATCATTGGAATCAAAACTGAAACACTAACTAAGGAGTAGAGAAATCTGAAATGATATGAGGAGAGTGATGGAGGAAAATAGAGGGGGTGACATACCCAAAATCATCCAAGAATCCCATCAAAACACAACCCTAGACTATAGGGTAGAGTAACCATGAAGGGAGATCCCTCCTGACCATATTTCACAATATAGGAGTTAACAAGGGTTTGAACTCTCTAAAATATTGACGGATAAAACTAACATTTCTCAAAATAAAAACACCATGGGCCATCTCTAGGGTCTCACTAGCTATCTAGTGTCCCACTGGGTAGATGGGGAAACTATGCAACCTACTGGGCTAATATACATCCCAACAATCAGCTTATAATTGGCCACTGGCTAGTTCATAGAGCTCGGTAACCCTACCCTCTACTATGATACTAACTCAATCCTATGTTTCACCTCCCAATCCTGAATACTCATCCCAAATAAAACTTTTAAGATGATTAGAAAATTGGTAATCTATATCAAATATCAATTTGAAAACACAACAACAAAAAATTCCAAAAGTAGTCCAACCAATATTTGTGATATGTATGAAATCGGGGACTTTACAACCTCCGAACAACAACACATATAATTCTTTGAAATCCTCACTATTAATCCATAAAATATATTTAGCTAAATCAGTCATCAATTTAATGTTAAATGGTCAAACTCTATTGTCGTACTCCGAACACACTTCTAAATAATAACTCAAACATAGGGTTCTTTATTTATTAATAAATGATCCACTACTCATAACCACTAAAATATCATTGAAATGGTTTTCAACTACACCAATATATTTAATGTCATCATTGCTCCTTCATATGACTCATATCTTATCCAATAGTGCTCCCCGTCATTCAAATGAATTCATACAGACTGATTCTGACCCATTATTCATCACACCAATAGAAAATCCAAACATAGGTTGACTCCTATCATCCACTCACCCACTCATTGTTTTTCCTAAAACATCATACCCCATTCAAAAACTAAAACAATTCTTTGATCCCGATTTCCAACTGATTTATATGAGTCATGATTTTATTAAAATAAGATCAAATCACTTCTTATCTCTTTTTAAATACTTAGTTAATCCCCAAAACATACTCTTCAAGAAGAAAATGGAATACCTGTTGTCTTTTCAATACAACTACATCAAATTACTCTCAAAAACATTACTCAAACAACCTTTAGCTGACTTTTACCAAAAACATCTGAAAATAACCATATCTGGAATATCTATTTTCCCAATCATGATTCCTCAAATCTCAAAGGAATCATATTATTATCCAAACATGAACACAAAATAATGAAATTTGATCCTAGAGAAATTCCATTATTGAATAAAAAACCATCTAGTCTCATTGTTATACTATAATGTGAGCATCAATGATATAATGACATGAATCCTGATCATACCACCTCAAGTTCCTCAAAAACCAAATGAAAATTCTCAGCTTTAAATTGTACCAGATAATAATTTACAACTACAATTAACAAAGAATCATAGAAAAATTGAAATCACCTACACACAGGTACCCCAATGTCACCATTACATTCCACCAACTAGTCTCATATTTCTATAACCCTTCTACTTTGAGGGTCACATATCCATAATCAATGTAATGTTCCCAAATCTAGATTATATTAATAATAAATGACATAAACAAAAATACATATATCAATGTAATTTTTTTATCTATTACCAAAAGTAATGATTATATATGGATAAATATTCTCAATCCCTAGGGATAAAATGAAACATTAATTCATAACTTATGCCAAGATCACATGAAAATCACACTTGGAGTTCACCAAAATTTTATTCACAGCATCGGTTTCACCCTACAACAGCCCATAGTGAGCTCCCTACTATCCAGATTCCCTTAAACCACTCATCAAAATCATCCTCAATAGGTTCCATCATAAATACCTATGTGCCACTCCTCTTGATCCATATTCATCCACTATCAGTTCCTAAAATCATTACACTCAGGGAATCCTTGTTATCACAAAAGAATAATTCATACTCTCATATAATTCTCTAGGACCCCATGTATGTAAGAATCTCATCAAATTCACATTTGTCCTTATCCCAAAGATGGACACTCATTGATTAAAAATTAAATAGGAACCATATATATCCAACATGAACTACCTCAGTATAACATAAACTTAATGAGAATATGCTCCTACACAACCCAACCCATATTTCATATGGCATAGGACATCTTCAGTTCAAATTTTTTACCTCCTGTTAATAAAAATTCAGTGGTATCACTTTCTCATAAAACACAATTATGAATCCCAACTCATGAACTCATGGGTATTACATCATCACAACTAGGCTCAATTTCTAAAGCCACTTACCATGCTCCACATCATGTAAACCTCATCTAAAAAGATGAATCATTGGAACTATTCTTTCAAACCAAACATCTCACGTATTCCAATGTATATAAAATTAGCTAAAACCATATAGGAATCATTAAAAACTATAATCACAGTCCACATACTAACCAAACCACTAAATGTGTATCCAAAACATAAAACATTATGTATCCTACTAAACATGCACTGGAATTAAAAATTTGATACTAAACAAATCCATGCTCTTCCGCATTCAACGTCATATCACCAAGCATGTATACCATATATTGTAATACCTCACATGCACTTAACTCAACATGAATTATCCACCTCTACTTATAAACCTTGAGGGAAATCAAAACCCATGGCCAACCCCTCAAATGGGTTTCCCACATATGTCACATGTCATCTCAATTTCCGGACTCATAAACACCATAATCCATGAATCAAATACAGTGTTCTCTTGCCTATATCATAAATAATACCTCACCAGGTCAAATATCACAAAATTATCCACTCATGGGAAACAATTCATGGTTCCCATATCATATATTTTATGGACACTCACATTCCAATATACCCATCTCGGGTCTCATGAATTAACGCCAGACATGACATGCCAAAATCAACCCCCCACCCAAGGAACCAATCCACTCTGAGTATATGCACATGATACTACTCCCTTGAGAATCAAATCTCATCTATAAAAACACAATAGATCAATATTATGATGACCATTATAAATATAATTATAGTCAGAAGGATTGTTTATATAAAATGGAACCAAGAGCCTATATGGGTATAAACCATATAGACAATTAATGAAAAATTCTGTTATAAAATCCTTTTTATTCCAAAAATCTTTATTATACTAACCGTAAAGGGGTTCATTTATATTTTATCTTGTGCCTATAAAAAATTATTAAGGGAACAAAATATCACATACACTGAGTGACTAAATAGTCATTATCTTCCAGGACATCACTATAGATCAACATAAACTACCATCAGATGAAACTATATGAGATTCAAAATTAATTTTTTTTTATTCAAAAAAAATTAGAGAAAAAGGGTGAAATAAAAAGTTCAACCACAAAATTAAATTACTTATCCATTAAAAGATAGTTTAGAACAATCAGATTTAGTCCCCCTAAATAACATCTAGGATAGATTGTTTACCTAGGTGTTTGGTTCACCCAATATAAGATCTTCGAACTAAAATGCCAGCTTGTCCCAAGAATGGATGTAATCATCAAGCATTATCATCCCATAATTTAATCCACCAACAAGAATCAGGTCCTTCTTGTTGAAACAACAATATTTATCCCCATTTGGAGTCACCCTCAAGGAACTCCCGATCATTTTGGCAGCTTCTTCTTCAGTAGCATTAAGTGACAAAACCTGTTCAACCACTTCTTCTTCTGAGATCACAAGTAATTCCAATGAGTGATCATGCATATCACCTCGCTTCTTATACTAACAACCATCCTTGGGGGAAGGTATTTCTATCCATATTATTTTCCTTGAAAATCATTTCTGATCATGTATCCATTGGAAATGGAAAATAGGATAATTCCTTTCTATCTTTTCGAATGCCTTTCTATATTCCACTTCTCCTCGACCTTGGGAGATTACCACCATCAATCGAATCCTCTATTTAACCTAAAAAAAATTTATTACTAGATTTGTTCCTGAGAATCCTCTTACCATCCATAGAGGACCTAATCAGATCTTCCTTGAACTCCTGAACTAGATCATCATTTGGAAATTGTTCAAGACAATTTCCCAACTCAATAGATGCCACCTACATTCGAGGGTCTTGTCCTAAATCCAGTATAAATACCTTCCTAAGGTTCTTTAAAAATCACTTCATATCCTCTAACATTAATACCAATCCCTAGGCACACCACCTCATCATATGAAGCACCCAAGGGATTTGTGAGACCTACAACATCCACCATTTGAGAATTTTTTTTAAGATTAATTCCACTGCCATCCTGGGTACCCACAAGTAAAGTAATATCCTCAACTGTACCCCTTGCAACCACATTACCACATAATGGTCCTCAATTAAATGTTTAATATTATCCTCCATGGTTTTCACTTACTTCCTCAATAGTTCCCCAATTCACAAAATTCCTTAAAGGGATCACCACCTGTAAGTCCCATTTCAATGTATCAACAATTCCTTTAACCTTAGGATCAGTAGGTAGTACCTGTATTTGCTTCTAAATCACAAAATCACCAAAAATCACATGACCAACATCCTTGCATGCGCGTTGACCATATCCATCATTAACCAAATCCTTCCCATGATCTTCTACAAAGGCATCACAAGAAAAAAATTCCTGCTTCCTCAAGTCATGTATCATATTGTTTGGTGACCCACCCTGACAGACCAAATAAATATGTCCTAAACGGTTGCAAGACCTGAAATAGTCTATCCCCGACTAAAATTTAACAGTTTGTCTCCACCATAATTCTTCTCCACCTATTATCCAAAAAAAATCCACTGGCCCCTGGGAGACATATTTCTCCACACAAACTCATGGAAAAATGGGATGAAATTATACTTCCAGTATGTTGTCAGAGAACAGGTAACGACCCACCAGGATCCCAAGAATATGAAAAATAGAGTGGTTTTGGAAGGGTAGTGGGAGTGCAGGGAAGCTTTCCCAAATTATCGTATTTGGATTCCCATTTTTCAAAAGGTATTTGAAGTTACACTAAACAATATAATATAAGGATCCACCACATCAGCGAGGAGCTTTGGACCACACAATAATGAGATCATCCATCGACCTAAACCGAATCATTATATGTCTTCAATATATAATTACAATAACCTAACATTAATGTAAACCCCAGGAATCAAAGACAAAGTGGTTGAACACATAATTTGATGGATGGTGATGTCAGAATCGTGCCACAAACATTAGGTATAAGAGACCCGAGGTGTTATTTAAGTCCAATGGTGATTAAAAGAGATGAGGTGTTTGTGATGCACTAATTTGATATTCATTATAAGATCTAAAAAATTATATGAAACTTGTATAATATCTCAAAAAATAGTAAGTAAAAATAATAATAAAATAATAATATGACATTAGTCACATAATCTATAATACCCAAATTTCATATACAGACTTGGCTCACTCTACTCATTCAGCAGATTGAGGTTGACTGGACCTTAGGTTCTCCTCCCGATATACTAGAGTCTTCCAACTGGTAACATGGTTCTAGAGTGATACCATGGGAAGACTATAGCCTCCTATTAGTGTACTCAACAATATGAATGTAATAAAAAAATTAAATCAATAACATAAAATTTAATAGTAAGAAAAATAAATAAACATGAATCAATAACGATAAATTAAATGTGAAAATATGAAGTTATACAGACAATTATTTCCGGTCAACCCAATCACAAATAAAAAATGACTAAAAACATGGGTAGATCAACAATAATCCCCAAACATCATTTTAATCATATTAACTACATGCCATTGGAGTTTATTTAGCCAGATCAAGAAACTCTGTACATTTTCCCCACCAGAACCTACAACTATGTGAGGGATATTCTCAAGTAGTAGAATTAGATGATTTCCCAAGAAGGGTTTTAGTAAAAATCAATAGGGTTCCACCAGTTTAGTACAATATAGAATTGTAAAGGAAGTGTACATGAATTTCAAATGCTTAGATAAATAAATAAACAATTGATAAAAATAAATAAATCACCATCGACTCATAAAACTCTTAGTGAAACCCGTTGTAATTATTATATGCTTCATTTAGGGCATGAGTGCCTCTGAGAATGTCACATAATCATGCCAAACAATATAACCATGCAGAGGGACCAAGTCCAACCCTAGGATAAATACTCAATATAATACCTTGTTTTTAGAGTGTTGACGTTTCGATGATCATGTCATGTGATCAGGACTAGGACATCCTGAACTCGTACTTCCAGATTCAGTTCTAATAAAATGATATTTTTCTAAAAGATAACTGAGATATAAAGAGGAAATTATATAACCAATCATATTTTATATTATAGTTTCTTTAAAATTAGGTTTATCCATAATATTTATCAAAGTTGTAAAAAATTTCAATAATTAACTTATTTTCTTCACATTCTCTATATACTTATATGAATCAAGAACCATTAGAATTTCTACTAAACATTTGAAAAATATTTAAAAACATTGGGTGAGAAAAAAATTTCAAAGTATGTGGTTTTAATACCAGGGGAAATAATTTTATAAATACATATTTAAATACTATTTTCAAAAAAAATTATATCAAAAATACATATTTGATATATAATTAAATTATCATATATTTTTTAAAAATACTTATCATTTGGAAAATCCATTTCAAAATAGTTTTAAAAAACACATGGATTTTTCCTTTCAAAACATTTAAAAAAAAATCTAAATTTCTTCATGGATTATTTTGATACATACATGATATTATGAAACCCATGCATCCACTAAGTAGTATCTGTTTTTGTGAAATGTCCCATTAAGTCGGTGGGTTCAATTCCTACCCCTTATCATCTAATTTGATATATAAGTGAAAAAAAAAATTTATGAAAACATTTTTACAAGGGATCTAACTATATCATTCAAAAACCACTAAAACCCAATAAAAATATTACATAATTTTTTTTCATAAAATAAAAGTGATAACTTATAAACATAGAAATAAATGTATTTGTTTTTTGAGAAATCCATTTTCCATAAAATAATTAATTTCATTTTTATGACATGAACATAATGACATTGAAATTAAAAAAATTTCTTCAATTAAAATTTATGAAATGTAAATAATTATATTTTATGTCAATATATAATAATATTCATAACAATTATAGAATCTAAAAATCAGACATGACACAAAATGACATAATATAAATTAAATTTATTCAAAATTAGGTATTTAAAAAAATATAACAAAACAAAATTTTGTTATTATTTTTTAACTTGAAATAAAATGTTAATTTGATTCAAATAAAACAATTTCATTTTTGAAATAAAAACACCATTACAATATTTTGGAACATAAATCATACTTGTTTTTGGAAATATATATTCCCTACAAACAGGTTTTTAAAAAGAGTAAGAGTGTCACATAAAATAATAATTTTATTTACCTCAAACGATTTAAGGAATCCAACTACCAGATAATTTTACCCATTTGGTGAATAAGGTGAAAGAGAGTTTCAAGTTGTATAGAATTTTCATGGTGGAACCATCAGATGAACTTGTCTTCTATAGTAATAAATCCATTGTTTTTTTACTTATATATCAATACATTTTTATTATAAGAGGTTTGAGGATATGATAGTAAATATAGTTATATTGTATATATCTTATTGTCTTCCATGATACAGTATTGAAAACATGACATGGAAAAATTCGAAATGAATAGGTTATTTCATATTTTAATAGTATATTACGACCTTCACTGCACATATCCATTTGAAAACTATACACTGGATCATTAAAATAGATTCTAGTAGAAGATGTGAATATAGATTTTAATTTTTTTTATAAATTATAAATACCTACATACCTATAAAATATGATTTGAGATAAAAACATGTCCACTTATTTAAATCTTCAATATCAATATATAGTTTTTTATGTATAATTATGGTGATACATTAGAAGATGATAACCAAAGATGTCATTAATAATGGAAATTATATTCATATCAGAATTAATTTCCATGATTATTATTTGGTTAATAAATATAGTTTAGATGGACTATAGTTGGATAGAGATATAGATAGTGGAATTAGAAGAGAATTCATTGGCGTGGAGGACTTCATCAATATAGCTCAAAGTTGAAAGAAATAGTTGAATGACATTGAAATGATGAGATCAATCATATCAAATGACTATAATATAATGGATCATTTTTAAAATGGATGAAAAGTTACACAAATACCATATACCACATCAAAAACTATTTTCATTGAGTGTCACTTAAAAAACACAAGCAGTGAAAACTTATGTATGACATCATAACACACACCACTCAGAAGCTACAGCCCATCGGGTGATATACGCATCTTATTTATAGTTTGTGAGCCTTATACATGATATTTATGATACTTAGACCAAACCATATTTAGTACTCAAGAGTTACACATGGATCTCTATTCATGTGAACTCCCAGAATGGGCTTGGACAAGTGCACTGGGCCCACCTAAGTAGTGGTTTCCCATACACAAGGCTACATTTGTTAAGTATATTTTTATTAAAATAAAAATATTAAAATTAATTTTTATCCTTTTTTATTTATTTTTATTTTTATTTTATATTTCAATTAGTTTAATTATACCTTTTTAAAAAATAATTTACATTACTATTAATTTCAACTAAATTTTTAACTACTATCATAGAATTTATTTAAATTTATTTTCATGTCACCTTATGTTTTAAATGAATCTTTTAATTTTATCACTATTATATTTTTTTCAAAGATTTAGTGGTTATTAGAATATTGTCAAAAATAAATTTCTAAAAATATACATGACTTATAGGTATTTGGATAAAAAAATATTTCTCAATGTTCATTTTTCTTTCTAAATGGTTCAAAATTTTCCTCTAACTCCCAATATTTTTTCAATCTTCCACTATGTAGATCCTTTATTCATGGATGACTTAAGGGTGGTGGGTTATACTTTTAGATTTATTTTTTGGACCATAGATGTTCCAATTGAATTTCTGATTCTTATGAAAAAATTATTGAATTAGATATGGAATCTTGTTTTCAATGAAGTTAATGTTTTATGATAAAAATGTCTATCATTTTGACATAAATTTTAAAGTCTTATTTATTTAAAATTTTTAGAATAAATAATAATACTTTGGGGTTATAGTCCAATAAAATTTAATCACCTAGGCATATAACTCACATATGTCTATAGGGGATAAACACTTGTGCGATGACACTCCCCGATATATGTAAGATAATCTTCTGGGGGAATACCCACCCGATATACATGATATAAACACCTAGTGGTGACCCACCCAGTATAAATGAGACAAACACCGAAAGTGGAACTATGATACCCAAAAAATAATGTTTAAAATAATACTATGCTCTATAGATTTCCTAAAAGTCAAAACCAATATTTAAGAGAACTTTGATTTATTATGAAAAATATTATTTAAATATCAATGTTATAACTTTTTTGTTAAACTAGTGGTATGAATATGAATAAACAAATTTTAAATATATAAAATTTTTATGTAATTCAAATTTATTGATTAATTCATAATATATATGTACTCTATTTTTAAGTATGTCATTTTAGGCTTCAAAAATTATTATTTATTAAAAAATGATTTTTATTTCATTTTATGTGTGGATGTTGGAAATAATTTCTTCCCATTAAATAATTTTTATTCTATATAATGGATATAAAATTTTGAAACGTAATACACAAATTATCTTAGGATTAATTGTTTTTGATTATTCTTAAAATGATAATATTTTCATTGATTATTGAAAAAAATCATATTTTTATTGAAAACTATCTTTTCTATTCAAGTATTCAAAAATTAAAACTTTCCTTGAATTTATTGTAAATTTTAATTAGTTCATTCAATTTAAAAACAATCCAATTAATATAATTGGATTTGATATTATGCTTACTTTTGGTATAAAAACTTTTTTATACTTTAACAATGAACTTTCTAGAAAATTATTTTTCATCATGTTATGATAAATTTTTTAACAATTAATTTCCATGAAATATAATACTTGGATTTATTAAAATATATTATATATTTTGAATCAAAATTTCAATGTTTTTTATATAATGGAACTTTATTTCTGTTCAGAATGAATAGTAATATTAGTGAAAATTTTGTCACCACGATAAGGGTAAATTGGGTAGATCAATGATAAAACTGTGAAATAAGGAAAAAAAATTGTCCATAAACCTTCCTCTATATCATCTGATAATTTTACCAAAACCATAAAATACTGAAAAATATATAATTTTTTTTTCAATTTTCATTGATAATGACCCCGATTATTTCTTATGTGAGGAAAAATTCCAAACTGCCTCTATCATCCACATAATATCAATAATATTTTGTAAAAGGCATAAATAACTTATGAATGGTTCTAATATATTATTTTAATATGAATTTTTTTTTCTGATTATATATTTTTTATTTCAATCAATAGAATAATTACATTAAATTCACACATAATTCTTAAAGATACATGTTAATGTAACAATAAATGGTTTTAAAAATATTATAATTAATTCAATTTGGATGAATACTTTGTTTCAATTATTTTTCAGAAAATAAATATATTTTTTACATGATAAATGTTTATATTTAAATTCTTATTCAATCTTGTTTTCTTTATTTTTCATCTCTTTTAATAGTCTATAAAATGATTTTCATGGTATCTTATGCTAAATAAATTTTTATTAAGTGATTAAAAAACATAAAAATATTATATTTGGAAAATTAAAATGGATAAGGTATATAAAATAAAAAATTTTCCTATTATGGGTAACCTTTTTATAGTATCTTTGAGGTTAATAATGAGTTAAAAATGGTGATATAATGGTTATCATCAAAAGGGTATAGAGGGATAAAAACTAAGAGGGATGGGTTAAAACACAACCTAAACATGTCTAGATTTTATTTGATGGGGGAATAGTGAGTCATAATAATCCTTGATTTTAAATATATGAATTATTTCAACTTTAAAATTAAAATTAATTTATTTTAATTTCATACATTAAGTAATTCCAAGGGTTCCACTCCCCTCAATTTTAAAATTCACTTTCTCTTATCCATTATCCACAATGTTTTAGACATCTATATTAGCTAATTCCTATACTACTACCATAATATATTCCTTCCCCAATTCACAGAGATTATTTTTTATTCCAAAATAATTTCATCATCGAGTAAATTTTTATTAAGAAGAGATAAAGCACAAAGACCACAGACACTAGGGCTCAAAGAGACCTAAAATAGTAAAGGTTGAGGGAATTAACTCTAATCAGGTTGACCCCATCGGGTTTCAAAGACATTAAATAATGAAGGAAAATAGGGCTAGGATGAAGAAACTCAATGGAATCAAGGTGATCTGTGACTTGGATACCCTCTCTCCACGAGTGCACCACTTTGGTATTATTACTACTTACTCCCCCACACTTTCTAATGGTATACATAATTGACCAAGGGGTGGTACATAGGCCATTTAAGATGTTATTGAGAATCGTATATTTAGTTTCTACCTCTGATAACCCAAGGTTCTCCATATGGAATAGGCTAATTTCCTGAAGAAAAGAATTTACCTCAGCCTATAGGGATGATACACGACCCAAGCCGGTGGAGAAAGCCAGAATAATAGACCCCTTGTCATCCCGAACCACACCTCCCGCATGAAGGACCCCCATACATTAGGATCCATCTACATTTAATTTTAGGAAACCTGAGGGGGTTCCATCGAACCTATTGACCTCTGTCATTGCCCTAATTTGGATGGGTATCATAGGAGCTCCTTTTAAGAGATCAGAGGGAGGGAGCCACCCGCCAGTTACTGAAGAGTTGGGCCAGCTCCAAACGTAGATTTTTTTCCTAATGAAGATGGATGTTTGATAGGATGAGACCCCATCATGTCTAGCATTGTTCCAAGCATGCCAAATACTCTAGAACCCTACATTTAAGATCATGGTGCGGGCATCCTTCTCTGTTCCACTATCACCCAATCCATGGAACCACCTCTACAGGTAGAGTAGCTCATCTATGTTATGATCAATGAGAGCTGTAAACTCATAGATTGCACTACACACAGCATACAGCCAGTCTCCCTAAAAGAAAAGGTGATTAACACTCTCCACCTTACTATTCTTGCAGAAGGGTAATTGGGACACCAACTAGATTCTAAAAAATCTAATATTATCATCTATAGTGATTTAACTATTTATGATATTCCACGATAATAAGTTATACATTAAGTGAAGAAACGTTTTTCAAAGGGTCTTCTTCTAGTTTTCTGAACATTCCAGGGTGCAAAGAGTTTGATGAATGTCCCAAGAGGAGAAGGCCCCCTATGGAAGAGGGATTAAAAATGCATTACATTGGATATGGGGTAAATTCAAATATATATAATTTTTATTTGTATTATGGAACAACCATTATCATCTTCTTTACATTATATGGGATAATAAATCATCTCTTATGCATACTTATAGACTACTACCTCCACATAGTGATGCGTTCTATTTTTCACCACCACTTAACATTGATGGTTATAATGATGGTTTTTTTGAATATATATGATATTTTTATATTTATTGTAAGGATTTTTTTTTATTTTTTTATTTCCATCCATCTAGAAGTGAAAAAATCAATCATGCATATGTATGAACTACCACCTCCACAATATTATGTAATACATTTTTTCCTCACTGATTCATATAAATAGTTACAATGTGTTTATAATGATCACATATAATAATACTGACATGTTTAACATTATATATATTACAATAACAATATCATAGTTAAAAAATTCTACGATTTTTAAACATAACATGTATGAAAAATGATGTATTTGTCTCCCAGAACAATGATTATTGTAAAGTAATATTAATGAATGGATTTTAAGATTATCTAATCAAATCATATATTTAATGATTTATATAAGTTTGTATCAATAATATATGTCTAACATATAAATATTTATTATAAATTATTATCAAAGGTGTATGATGTAATATGAAACTTGAGGTATTGGTTCTTCATGTTAATATTGTTTCATTAAGCCATACTTGATGTTTTCACCTATTTATGTTTATGAGAGGTAGGAACTTCCCTTTTAAAATATTGTATTTTAATATTCTCATGTTCATGGTATTTAATGTAGTTTGGGTATTATTTATTACATGGTTGTTAATATTGAATGGTTACCAAGCTGGTAAGTGTAACGCCCTGACCCCAGTTACCCAGAGTCAGTGCCTTATTACATAACATTGGCATGATCACAAAAGATCAAGTCTCTAAAGACTGATTAGTTTAGTAGACTTGGAACCACTAGATACTTTCATAAATATTACATTACATCATAAATTGAAATCTACAACAACATCTTGTCTTAACACTCATATCCCCTTATACTATCCCTGCAGGTCATTCATAAAATACTTCTTCACATCCTAGGAAAAATAAAACATAGAGAGGGGTGATCTCAAATTTCCAGTAAGGATAACAATATAGCAGAAACTTTTATAAATAAGAATAAACATTTAAGGCAATGTATAACTAAAACAAAATCCTTTTAAACTTGAACATCAGCATAATATGGAAAAAATAAAATGAAATAATTCCACTTACTTATTCACATGGATATTCTACTAATCGAATAATCACATGAAATATCAATAACCACTTCCATAATGATGGAATGCATAATACCAGACTATCATAACCCAATAGACAAGGCCTCGTGCCAAGACTACACATAATATTTTGTCAAGGCCTTGTGCCAAGACACTAGTTTGTCTCATGAGACCTACCGATGCATCGAGGAGCTATAAGGGGATCCACCTGTCACTTATTAAGTCCAATGCATTCCTCATACGAACAGGTTCAAACATAACATAAACATTCGTGTTAAAACTAGCATATGAAATGTCAATACTTTCTCCATAAACCTTGAATGGTATAAAAATAACACATCCACAGTCAAACATATCAAAAAACCATAAATACAATATGGAAGATTGGTATCATAATAAATAAACTCCAAATTGGCTTAAAATCCATCAAAGGATGTTGACATAGATGAAATCAAAACTATTTGAGAGAAATATCTCTTTTTTTGAAATCATTTAAAAGTAAAATAATTATAGAAAAACTTTTACTTTGAAAATATTCTTATAAGATTGTAAGGGAAGCTTCGAAGATTTTATAATGGTGTAAAATAGATGCACCCGCCGTATAAGTTAAAAAATACATTCTTACCTTAATTCTGTCGAAAAGGTTAAAAAGGACCTTGTTTCGAAAACGATGGAAATATTCCTTTATAAAATTCTTATAAAATGTCTAACAAGGGTATAAATTAAATTAACCCATATACAGTAAAATAGTAAGAATGTTTTGAGAAGTGTTTTTAAGAAACATGGATGTGGATGATAAATAGGTCCCAGTATATAATTACATATGAACAACCTCAGATAATGTAGAGATTGGGAAATAAACCCTTAGCTTGTAATTATCCTTGGTTGAGGGTAGGTTAACCTCCTGTATAATTTTGAAATAATTTTTTTTAAATTACAAGAATCATAGACATTAATATGATATCATATATTATCTTTTAGCATTGATTTGTTAATAATATCTTAGTATTATCATTGTTTTGGGTTTTATCTTACTCATTTTCTTTTATATGTTTTGTTACGTAAGTCATGTTTGTCATGGATAGGTTGTATCTTATTCATATCCAGAATGATATCAAGTCCTTAGGCATTATTTTAATCATTAAATGAGAATTAGTCTTGAATGGAAACGATGGGGAATGAATCTCATCGCGTTCGTGGAGACGGTAGTCCGTACGTACGCATGAGCCAAAATATCATTATTTTGATATTGAAATAATATATAATTGGATAGTATATCATATATACAGAATCTATATCATGTTATATTTATTATTTACATGAATTAAAAATCAATTTTATACGCATCCAAATAAAAATATTTTGAATAACAATTACACCACGACATGGAGACAGTAAGCCATACGTACACAAGTATGGAGACATGTCATTAAAACGATGGATATAATATGGAATATGGTTGCAACATATTTATAATAACATCACAGTATATAGAAGATACTGGAGTTAGTATTTTAGAATGTGAATAACAAAGAAAGAAGAAGTTGAAGAAGAAATGAACTTGAAAGAGGGTGGTGAAAACATTACCTCTTCTTCGGGTTCTTCCTTTTGATTTGATCAAAAGGGCTGCTTAGGTTGGATTTATGATCCAAATAAGGCCTCTAGGTTGAAGTGAGGGAAATTTAGAGAGTATTTAGGTTGGTTTTGGCAGAGGCAAAAGGATTTTAATGTGTGAATTAGTGAGAACCGGGAGTGCCCTCTTATAAGAGGGGTGAGGGGCACCTTTCGAAAAACTAGAAATATTATTTTATAATAAATTCATATTCGGTTTCTAATGGCTTCAAAGTGGATTATTTAAAGGTTAAGGTGGGGATAGGTCGACAAACACTCAATAAAAAGGTTTTATGCAGGTTTGGGTCACTATATTAACCATATCTTTTAGTTTTAACTCTTAGTTAGTTAGTTTAACATTTACCACGTCACTTTGTATTTTTTTATTATATTGTTAATAATCTTACTATATACATCCAAGAGACCCCCAAGTGGTCCATTAATGATACATATATCATGATATAAGTCTCTTGGCCAAAACGTATATTTTTAGGAATTTAATATCAATTAATAATATAATATTTATTTTAAAAACTCATTTATGTCAATTTTGACACTATTCAATAATTGATTTTTTTAAAGTCTTAAAAACATTATTAATTCGAAAAAAATTCTTTTAAGAAATCCTATATTTTCATATTAACCAATAAAATTCATGGATGTCATCAAAACTATCAAATTATATTTATTTTAACATTTATAATACCAATTATTTGATTCTTTCATTAATAAGGAAAATACAACATCATTATTGTGTCATAAATAATATTAATTATTAAATGTCTAAAAATTATAAATAAACTACCATTACATAGGAACTCCATGTAGATTTCTAATGAATATTATAGATGAAAATCCATCATATATTACCATATGTAAATATTTTTTTCTAAAAGATATATGCTTATGTCAGTTTTGTATTTACTTTATCTTAATTAATATAATGTGTCATTATCACTTACAAGTGGCTCCATGGAGTCCAAAAATCGACCCAAAGATGCCCATGGTAGGACATGTATCAACCAATAAGGTTAGGATTCATTTTAGAGCAATTTATTATTATTATAATATTATTATTTTTTACCCTTATTTACCGGATTTACCCTTTAACCATGGTAAATAAAATATTTACCGAAATAATTATTCAAAATGTCTAAAATTAAAAGTTACCAATATACACAATTTGGAAATCCTGATTCCAAATATGGAATCCATTTTTCCAAAATCAAAATGCATAATTGGCAGAAATAAATTTAAAATTAATTCCCGTTGTTAAAAAAAATGCATGTTTTTAAGAGATAATAACTAACAAAAGATTGGCACTTGTTTATGTTCAATTTAATTGTGAAATTATGTCAAATGACCAAAATTGAATTAAATGGTAAAAATATATTCTAAATATATTTTAATACAACTAAAATTCATAATTTATCACAATTAATTATTTTGATTAAAAAAGTTGTTTTTAATTAAAATTTAGTAATTTTCACTATTCATCAAAATAGAAATGTTATCTGAAAAGTTCTAAACTTTTACCCTAGGCTAATTTCAACATTCCAAATCCAAAAATGAAGTCAATTTTGAGAGATTAAATTTATAAAATTTCAAAAATTTGGTATTACTATTCATAATGGATAGTTTGATTGGTTGTGGTGTGTGTTAGAACTCAAAGTAGCGTATAACACACGCTACTATATTATTCAATGAGAAGAGTACCATGGAAGATTGGGGTGTTACATTCTCCCCTCCTTCAAATAATTTAGTCCTTGAAATTTCTAGAATACAACCGCATGAAAATAATCTGGTGGTTCTTCATCATATGTTCCTCAGGTTCCCACGTTGTCTCTTCCATCTTATGGTTTCTTCAGAAAACTTTTACTAGACTAGTCATCTAGTTTCTCAGTACTTGTTCTCTCGTATCAAGAATCCTGACAGGATCTTCGCAATAAGACAGACCGGGTTCCAGTTCTAATTCCTCATAGGTGAGTACATGCATTGGATCAGGCATGTATTTCTTCAACAATGATACGTGGAACACATCGTGAACTTTGGAGAGACTTGGCAGCATTGCCAAATGGTAATCTAGAGCCCCAATTCGATCTAGAATTTTGAATGGTCCAATATACCTAGGAATAAATTTACCCTTCTTACAGAAACGTATAACTCCCTTCCATTGAGATACCTTCAAGAAAACATGATCTCCTACCTGAAATTTCGAATCCTTTCTTCGGTTATCGTCACAACTCTTTTGCCTACTTTGAGCCGCTTTGATGTGGTTTTGGATTAACTTTACCTTTTCCATTGTTTCCTCCACCAGTTTTGGGATTACAAGTTTTCTTTCACAAACATCATCCCAAGAGGTTGGTGTGCGACATCTCTTTCCGTATAACTCTTTATATGGTGCCATCCGAATATTTGAATGGAAGCTATTATTATAGGAAAATTCCACCAGAGGTAAATATTGATCCCACATACCTTGAATGTCAAGTGATCATGATCTAAACATGTCTTATTAGGTTTGAATAGTCCATTCTGATTGTCCATCTATTTGAAGGTGGTAGGGAGTGCTCAAATGAAGTTTAGTATCCAGGGATTTCTGAAGACTCTTCCAGAATCTTGAAGTAAAACGGGGATCACGATCAGAAACAATTGATAGGGGTACTCCATGAAGTCTCACCACTTCATTAAAATATATAATTTCTAGACGTTCAAGTGGTAAATATTCCATTATAGCAAGAAAATGTACTGACTTGGTAAGATGATCAACAATGGCCCATATTGCATCGTTCCTTCTAGGAGTCTTTGGTAGTCCCGTGACAAAGTCCATTGTAATATTTTCCCATTTCCACTCTGGTATGGGAAGAGGTTGCATGACTCCTCCAGGCTGTTGCCTTCCAGCATTCACTTGTTGAAAAACCATACATCTTAAAACAAAATCAGCAATCTCCCTCTTCATGTTGTCCCACCAAAAATGTTCCTTCAAGTCTCTATACATTTTGGTGCTCCCAGGGTGTATAGAGAAATTAGAAATATGAGCATCGTCCAACAATTCCCTTTTTAGATCAGGTATGTTGGGAACACAAAGTCTCTTACCAAATTTCAAAATTCCATCTTCATACCCAAATTCATTCAATCTCCCATCATTAACAGCTTTAATATTCTTTTGAAACTATTCATCACCAGTCTGAGAACTCTTTATCCTTTCTAGTAAAGATGGTTTTGAAACCATTTGAAAAAGTATTGATGTTTCACCTTCATGGTAATTCCCACATCCATCTTCACTATATCCATGAAAATAGGATCCCTTTCAATTCTCATCATGTTCAAAACTCCATGATCTTTTCTGCTCAAAGCATCTGCCACCTTATTTTCCTTCCCCAGGTGGTAGTGTATCATGCAATCATAATCCTTGAGTAGTTCAAGACATTCCCTTTGCCTCATGTTGAGTTCTTTTTGTGTGAAAATATACTTCAAACTCTTATGATCAGTATAAATCCCACATTTTCACCATAGAGGTAGTGCCTCCATATCTTCAAAGAAAAGATCACAACTTCTAACTCGAGATCATGAGTAGTATATTTTTGCTCATGAATTTTCAACTGTCGTGATGCATAGGCAATGACCCTATCATTCTGTATAAGGACACAACCAAGTCCTTTCTTCGATGAATCACTATAAATAACGAACCCATCATTACCTAATAGTAGAGTCATTATAGGGGAATTGACTAATCTTATCATCAGTTCTTAGAATCATTCTTCACACTATTTTGTCCAAAAAAAATTTAACCCCTTTACATGTGAGATTTGTTAATGGGTTAGCCAACCTGGAAAAATTTAGGACAAAATGTTGATAATAACCTGTTAAACCAATAAAATTGCGTACCTCATTTATACTCGTTGGTGCAGGCCATTCTGGGATTTCCTTGCTCTTAGAAGGATCAACAGAGATTCCATCTTTAGAGATAATATGGCCAAGAAAAGAAATCTCCAGAGGCTAGAATTCACACATGCTAAACTTCCCATATAATTCATGTCTTCTCAGAGTCTTCATGACAATGTGCAAGTGATTTTCATGATCTTCGTAGCTTTTGGAGTACACAAAGATATAATCAATAAATACCACCACAAATTCATCTAGATATTCTTTGAAAACTCTATTAATTAGATCCATGAATACATAGAGTGCATTAGTCAGCCCAAAAGGCATTACTGTAAACTCGTAATGCCCGTACCTGGTTCTAAATGTTTTCTTTAGAATGTATTCGGTCTTCACACACAACTGATGGTATCTAGACCGAAGGTCAATATTTGAAAAGTATTGATATACATGCAGTTGGTAAAATATATCATCAATGTGAGGTAGGGGATACTTGTTCTTTATTGTTATATCATTGATCTCCCTGTAGTCGATACATAACCTCATAGATCCATCATTCTTTTTAACAAAAAGAATAGGGTCTCCCCATGGAGAAAAAATAGGGTGAATAAATCCCTTATTACTCAATTCCTCTAGTTGTTTATTTAGTTCAACTAATTCCACGGTGGCCATTCTATAAGAGGTATTTGATATAGGCCTTGATCCAAGAATTAAATCAATGGAAAACTCAACTTCTTATTCTGGAGGATGTCCAGGTAAATCTTCCGGAAACACATCTATATATTCATTCAGGATAGGTACATCCTCTATTTGAACATTCCTTTCCTCACCCACATTCATTTCATTCTCTTCCTCCCCAATAATTTAATTTAGTTGAGCTATTAGGGGTGGATCTAGATGAGAATTAGGTGGTGGTGATTCTACTCAAAAGATAAGGTGTTCCTTATCTTCATCAGCTAAAATCATAACCTCTTTCTTCTTACAATAAATCTTCGCATCCTGGTCCAAAATCCAATCCATACCGAGGATTATATCAAACTCAATCAGAGGTATGACGATGAGATCAGTGGATAAAGAACATTTATTTGCTCTAATGGGGACTGATTCACAAAACATTGTCGCAATGATTCTTCCCTTATGAGTTTTAACTGACAACTCCCTTGTTAAGTCAAATTAGAAATATCTAATTTTCTTAGCAAACTGGGATGATATGAAACAACACAATGATCCAGAATCAAATAATTCATTTGCAAAACTTGATGAAACCATTAAATTTCCTACCACCATGTCTTTAGGAGCTTCTACCTCAGAAGTAGTGATAGCATAATCTTGGACTTGATCCCTTGCCCTTTTCTGAGGTAAGTTCCCTTGACGCTTAGGACATTCATTTTCATAATGTCCCATCTCCCTGCAATTGTATCATTGGACATCGGTAGCTTCCTTCTTCCCCTTGCAATCACGAGCTTGGTGGCCTTTTTCACCATACTTGTAACAGACTCTCATTCCTTTTAAGAAAGTACCGGGGTGTTTATTCCCACATTTACAGGATGATGGATATTCAACTTTTCCCTTCTTCCCCTTATTTCCATTCCCAGATTGATCAACAGATCTCTTCTTCTCTTACTTTTCTTTAAAGTCATAAGATTTACAGAATTCCTTCTATGTCTTGATAGCACATGAGAAAATGTCTTTGTACGACGATAAGGATTGTGAGACTAATGTTCTACGGAGAAATGTTTTTAACCCATCAAAGAAATTATCAATCTTACTTCATGGGTTTTGTATATAATCTCCAGCAAACCTTGCTAACCTTGTAAAGTTAGCTCATACTTGGCGTCATTCTCATCCTCCTTTTGTCTCAGACTCAGAAATTGCCTTTCCATATCTGCTCGATGGTCATGAGGAAAGTATTTTTCTAAAAATAGATCTTTGAACTCCCTCCATTACATATTTGATACTTCATCGTCTTCCTTCTTGTTTTGAATCAATGACCACCATTGATCAACATCTCGAGTGAGGCGGTAAACTTCCATGATAAATTTTTCCCTTTCACTACTCCCCAAAGCCTGAAATATTTTCTCTAGGGAATTTATCCATTTCTCACCTACTAAGGGATTTCTACTCCCATTGAACGTTGGTGGTTGTTTCCTCATGAAGTGATCTAACATTGATCCTCCACGCTGCGGATCGATGTGCTCCATACGGGTAAGGTTATTATTCATAACCTGAGTGTGTTTTCCCAATATGGTGATTAGCTGATCAGCACCAGTTGCATCACCCGCTCCACAATAATTATCTTGACCAGGAGGGAAATCCATACATGGAGTGAATTCATTGATACAGTTTCTATTTCTTCCACTAGGAGCCATTTCTAAACAACGACATAAACTAGATCAGTTTATGAATCAAAATACATAATTCAATACTTATAATACATTTAAATTAAATTGAACTATTTATGGATATAATCTATAATCATAAAAATGTATTCTTTGAGGAATTATATACTCATAAACCCTTCATAATGATTTTTAAATAAGGTGAGAGTTGTCATATGCATATCCCCCGGGAGTGTCGTAACCAAGAGTGCAGCAAGGCCCATTGTCGTGCACCAGTTCCCGTTCGAGTCTAGTTCAAAATGGTGTTTTCGGGTTTTAACCCTAGGTACATCTGTGCCAGAGCCGCCTCTACTTGCTCGTATCCAAACATGGATGTATTGCTCGGAAACTCACAAAATCACTACAATACCAAAATTATAGGAAGTTCTTCTATACTAATCCTCAAAGTCCATCTTAGGTCTATGTTCTCTAATCAGAGTTTATCTAAATCTAGCTTCCAAGGTATGTACTAAAATTCCTCTAATACCAACTGTAATTCCCTGACTCTCATTACCCAGAGTCAGTACATTATTACATAACATTGGAATGATCACAAAATATCATGTCTCGAAAGACCGATTAGTTTAGTTGCCTTGGAAACACTAGATACATTCATAAAGTTTAAATTCAATCATAAATTGAAAACTACAACCACATCTTGTCGCCACACTAATATCCCCTTATACTATCCCTGCAGGTCATTCATAAAATACTTCTTCGTATCCTGGGAAAAATAAAACATAGAGAGGGGTGAGCTCAAATGCCCAGTAAGGATAACAATATAGAGGAATCTTTTATAAATAAGCATAAACATTCAAGGAAATGTATAATGAAAAAAATCCTTTTAAACTTGAAAATCATAATAATATGGCAAAAATAAAATTAAATAAAGCCATTTACTTATTCACATGGATATTCTAGTAGTCGAATAATCGCATGCAATATCAACAACCACTTTCATAATAATGGAATGCATAATGACAGACTATCATAACCACATAGCCAAGTCCTCGTGCCAAGACTACAAATAAGATTTTCTCAAGGCCTTGTGCCCAGACACTAGTTTGTCTCATGAGACCTACCGATGCATCGAGGAGTTATAGTGGGATTCACCCGTCACTTATTAAGTCCAATTCATTCCTCATATGAACAGGTTTAAACCTAACATAAACATTCGTATTAAAAAATGCATATGAAATGTCAATACTTTCTCCATAAATCATGAATAATATAAAAATAACACATCCACAGTCAAACATATCATAAAACCTTCAATAAAATATGGAAAATTTGTATCACAATAAATAAACCTCAAATATGCTTAAAATTCATCAAAGGATGTTGACATAGATGAAATCAAAACTATTTGAGAGAAATATCTCTTTTTTTAAAATCATTTAAAAGTCACATAATTATAAAATCAAACTTTTACTTTGAAAATATTCTTATAAGCTTGTAAGGGAAGCTTTGATGATTTTATAATGGTAGAAAATAGCCGCACCCGCCGTATAAGTTAAAAAATACATTCTTACCTTAATTCTATCGAAAAGGTTAAAAAGGACCTTGTTTGGAAAACGAAGGAAAGATTCCTTTATAGTCTTCTTATAAAAAGTCAAACAAGGGTATAATTTAATTTAACACCTATTCTGTATAATAGTAAGAATTTTTTGAAACACATTTTTAATAAACATGGATCTGGATGATAAAGAGGTCCCATTAGATAATTACATATAAATAACCTCAGATAATGAAGAGATTGTGAAATAAACCCTTACCTTGTACTTTTCCTTTGTTGAGGGTAGGTTAACCTCCTATATAATGGTGAAATAATTGTTATTAAATTATAGAATAATCATATACATTAATATGATATCATATATGATCTTTTAACATTGATTTGTTAATAATATCTTAGTATTATCGTTGTTTCGGGTGTTAACTAACTCATTTTATTTTATATGTTTTTTTACGTAAGCCGTGTTTGTCATGGATATGTTTTATCTTATTCATATACAGAATGATATCAAGTCCTTAAACATTATTTTAATCGTTAAATGAGAATTATTCTTGAATGGATACGATGGGGAATTAATCTCATCACATTCGTGGAGACGGTAGTCCGTACGTACGCACGAGCAGTAATATAATTCTTTTGATATTAAAATAATATATAATTGGATAGTATATCATATATATATACATAATCAATATCAGGATATATTTATTATTTACATGAATTACACATTATTATTATACTCATCCAAATAAAAATATTTTGAATAACAATTACACCACGACGTGGAGACGGTAAGCCGTACGTACGCACGTATGGTGACATGTCATTCAAAGGATGGATATAATAATGAATATGGTTGAACCATATTTATAATAACATCACAGTATATAGAAGATATGATATTTATTATTTTATAATGGGAATAAAAAAGAATGAAGAAGTTGAAGAAGAAATGAACTTGAAAGATGGGGGTGGAAACATTACCTCTTCTTCGGGTTCTTCCTTCTAATTTGATAAAAAGGGCTCCATAGGTAGGATTTCTGATCAAAATAAGGCCTCGAGGATGAAGTGAGGGAATTTTAGAGAGTATTTGGTCAGGGGTTGACTGAGTCAAAAGGATTTGAATGTGCGAATTAGTGAGAAGTGGGAGTGCCCGTTTATAAGAGGGGTGAGGGGCTCCTTTGGAAAAGCAAGAAATATTATTTTATAATAAATTCATATTCGGTTTATAATGGCTCCGAAGTAGATTATTTAAAGGTTAAGCTAGGTATAGGTAGAAAAACTCTTAACCAAAAGGTTTTAGAAAGGTTTGGGTCACTATATTAACCTTATCTTTTAGTTTTAACTCTTAGTTAATTAGTTTATTATTTACCATGTCACTTTGTATTTTTATATTATATAGTTAATTAACGTAATATATAAATACAAGAGACCCTCAAGTGGTCCATTAATAATACATATATCATGATATAAGTCTCTTGGCCGATCCTTAGATTTTTAGGAAATGAATATCAATTAATAATATAATATTTGTTTTAAAAACTCATTTGTGTCAATTTTGACACTATTCAATAATTGATTTTTGTTAAAGTCTTAAAAACATTATTAATTCCAACAAAATTCATTTAAGAAATAATATAATGTCATATTAACCAATAAAATTCATCTATGTCATCAAAACTTTCAAATTATATTTATTTTAACATTTATAATACCAATTATTTGATTCTTTCATTAATTAGAAAAATACTATATCATTATTGGGTCATAAATAATATTATTTAATAAATGTATAAAAATTATAAATAAAATATCATTATTTAGGAAATCCTCTTATATTTCTAATGAATATTTATAGTTGAAAATCCAACATATATAACCCTAAGTAAAAATTGTTTTTCTAAAATATATATGCTTATGTCATTTTGGTAATTACTTTAACTTAATTAATTTGAAGTGTCATTATCACATACAAGTGGCTCCATGGGGACCCCAAATCGACCCAAATATTCCCATGGTCGGACATGTATCATCCAATGAGGTTAGGATACGTTTTAGGGTAATTTATTATTATTATAATATTATTTTGTTACCCTTATTTACCGGATTTACCCTTTAAACATGGTAAATAAAATATTTACCGAAGCAATTATTCAAAATGTCTAAAAATAAAAGATACCTATTTAGACAATTTGTAAATCCTGATACAAAATATGTAATCCATTTTTTCAAATTGAAAACACCTAAGTGGAAGAAATTAATTTAAAATTAACTGCTGTTGTTAAAACAAAAAGTGTGTTTTTAAGAGATAATAACTATCAAAAGATTGACACTTGTTTATGTCTGGTTTAATTGTGAAATTATGTCCAATGACCAAAATTGTATTAAATGGTAAAAATATATTATAAATATAATTTAAAACCACTCAAATTCATAATTTATAACTATTAATTATTTTGATTAAAAAAGTGAGTTTTAATTAAAATTTAGTAATTTTCACTATTCCTCTAAATATAAATTTTAACCGAAAAGTTCCAAAATTTTACCCTAGGATAATTTTGATATTCCGAATCCAAAAAGTAAGTCAATTTTGAGAGATCAAATTTATAAAATTTCAAAAATTGGGAATTACTATTCATAATGGTTAGTTTGATTGGTTGTGGTGTGTGTTAGAACTCGAAGTTGCGTACAACACACGCTACTGTATTATGAAAAGAGAAGCGTACCATGGAAGCCTGGGGTGTTACATTAAGGGTTTATGTTAAAATATCATTTAATTTCAATAATGTCTGTGCTAAAAATCTTTTGAGGAAAATTATAAATATCTAATCCATTAAACTTATTTTTCATTTTATCAATTTTTTATTGCTAAAACATTCATGTATTAGTAATTCTATTATCTATTTGTAATATAAAATAATTGAGAAAGTGTTTTAAAAGAACTATAGAACTTATTTCTTCATTTTTTGGGAAAATTTTTCTTCTAGGTCCTCACTCTTAATTTTTTTTATAAAATATACTAACTATACGTGTAATATTTTAAAAGGATAGTTTTCATTACCTTTGAATTTATTTATAATTAAAATTTTTTAATTTTTTTGAAAGGTTTATAAATAATTACAATTTTACTTTTTACCAAAGGTTGAAAATAAGGTTTTCTTTTAACTATTATAGAATGAAGTGGTTCTCCCACCATTATAGAAATTATTTTATTTGACTATTCTATTACATGTTTCCATGGATATTTTCAAAGAAAATCATTTTATCAATATTCTGTTAATTTTAGATCAATATTTTGTCAAATTAAGAGGATATATTAAAATGTTTTCAAGGAAATGTTAGAATAATAATTTGAAGGTATTTTTATCGAATGATAACATCCAATAAGTATTTTTGTGCTTCACTCTAGATAATATCTAATTTTACCATCAATATTCCTTCTCTAATCAACTAATATTTATGTGATTATGATATTATTATGAATGATATTTATTTTCCATGGGTAATGCTATATTTAAATGATGAATTCCTTTTTATATATTAGAACACCTATTTAGTGTTTTCATTATGTGATGGATGTGTCCTTTATATCCCTCCAATACAATTTTCAATACCTTAAAACTTATGACATAGTTATGAGAAATAAGTTTAAGTGTTCGATCCACAATGGGAAATAAGTGGGAATCCCTAGTCCATTATGATATGGGAAACATGTGGTTATACATGATAGGTTTTGATATGTGAAACATGTGGTGATACAAGATCCATGATGATATGATGGTACAATTATATAACCTTGAGAAATGATATGGTTTATAGGCCTTTGAGGGTTGCATAATCTTATAACATGTTGACAAGTTTATTATTTGAACACATGGTTAATGATTGATTTTTTTTATTCCTTAATCTTTTGAAAAGCAATGTTTTTATACCAAGAATCATGATTATGATCTAAAAATTGTGGGGTATTAGTTTCTATTGATAACTACATGTTATCATACCCTTTTTATCACTATATTCTTATATATGATCATTGATTGATATCCATCATGTAACGCCCTGACCCCAATTACCCAGAGTTGGTGCCTTATTACATAACATTGGCATGATCACAAAAGATCATTTCTCGAAAGACCAATTAGTTTAGTAGCCTTGGAAACACTAGATGCATTCATAATGTTTACATTACATCATAAATTGAAAAATACAACAACATCTTGTCTCTACACTTATATCCCCGTATACTATCCCTGAAGGTCATTCATAAAATACTTCTTCACATCCTGGGAAAAATAAAACATAGAGCGGGGTGAGCTCAAATTCCCAGTAAGGATAAAAATATAGCGAAAACTTTTATAAATAAGAATAAACATTTAATTTAATGTATAACTAAAACAAAAGCCTTTTAAACTTGAACTTCAGCATAATATGGAAAAAATAAAATGAAATAATTCCATTTAATTATTCACATGGATATTCTACTAGTCAAATAATCACATGCAATATCAATAACCACTTTCATAATGATGGAATGCATAATTCCATACTATCATAACCACATATCCAAGGCCTCGTGCCAAGACTACAAATAAGATTTTGTCAAGTCCTTATGCCAAGACACTAGTTTGTCTCATGAGACCTATCGATGCATCGAGGAGCTATAGCGGGATCCACCAGTCGCTTATTCAGTCCAATACATTCCTCATATGAATAGGTTTAAACATAACATAAACAATAATATTAATATTAGCATACAAAATGTCAATACATTCCCCATAAACCATGAATTGTATAAAAATAACACATCCACAGTCAAACATATCACAAAACCTTCAATACAATATGGAAGATTTGTTTCATAACAAATAAACTTCAAATAAGCTTAAACCCCATCAATGGATGTTGACATAGTTGAAATAAAAACTATTTGAGAGAAATATCTCTTTTTTTAAATCATTTAAAAGTAAAATAATTATAAAATAAAACTTTTACTTTGAAAAAATTCTTACAAGCTTTTAAGGGAAGCTTCTAAGATTTTATAACGGCGTAAAATAGATGCACTGACCGTATAAGTTAAAAAAGACATTCTTACCTTAATTCTTTCGAGAAGGTTAAAAAGGACCTTGTTTGGAAAATTACAGAAAAATTACTTTATAAACTTCTTTAAAAAAATTCAAACAAGGGTATAAATTACTTATACCCATATTCTGTAAAATAGTAAGAATGTTTTGAAACACATTTTTAAGAAACATGGATGTGGATGATAAAGAGGTCCCAGTAGATAATTACGTATAAACAAACTCGGATAATGAAGAGATTGTGAAATAAATCATTTCCTTGTAATTTTCGGTGGTTGAGGGTAGGTTAATCTCCTTTATAATGGTTAAATAATTTTTATTAAATTATAAAAGATTCATATAAATTAATATGATATCATACATGATCTTTTAACATTGATTTGTTAATAATATCATAGTATTATCGTTGTTTCAGGTGTTAACTTACTCATTTTATTTTATATGTTTTGTATGTAAGCCATGTTTGTCATGGATAGGTTGTATCTTATTCATATAAATAATGATATCAAGTCCTTAAATATTATTTTAATCATTAAATGAGAATTATTCTTGAATGGATACGATGGAGAATGAATCTCATCGCGTTCGTGGAGACGGTAGTCCGTACGTACGCACGAGTGAAAATATCAATCTTTTGATATTAAAATAATATATTATTGGATAGTATATCATATATACAGAATCAATATCATGTTATATTTATTATTTACATGAATTACACATCATTTTAATACGCATCCAAATAATAATATTTTGAAAAACAATTACACCACGACGTGGAGAAGGTAAGCAGTACGTACGCACGTATGGTGACATGTCATTCAAAGGATGGATATAATACTGAATATGGTTGTACCATATTTATAATAACATCAAAGTATATAGAAGATACTGGAGTTATTATTTTATAATGGTAATAACAAAGAAAGTATAAGTTGAAGAAGAAATGAACTTGAAAGAGGGTGGTGAAATCATTACCTCTTCTTCGGGTTCTTCCTTTTGATTTGATCATAAGGGCTCTTTAGGTTGGTTTTCTGATCAAAATAAGTACTCTATGTTGAATTGAGGGAAGTTGGGAGAGTATTTGGGTAGGTTTTGGCCGAGTCAAAAGGCTTTGAATGTGTGAATTAGTGAGAAGAGAGAGTTCCCTTTTATAAGAGGGGTGAGGGGAACCTTTGGAAAAGCTAGAAATATTATTTTATAATAAAATCATATTAAGTTTATAATGGCTCTAAAGTGTATTATTTATAGGTTAAGGTGGGGATAGGTCTAAAACCACTCAACCAATAAGTTTTAGATAGGTTTGGATCACTATATTAACCTTATCTTTTAGTTTTAACTCTTAGTTAATTAGGTTAACATTTACCATGTCTCTTTGTATTTTTATACTATATAGTTAATAAACTTACTATATACATCCAAGAGACACCCATGTGGTCCATTAATTATACACCTATCATTATATATGTCTCTTGGACGAACATTAGATTTTAAGGAATTTAATATCAATTAATAATATAATATTTGTTTTAAAAACTCATTTATGTCAATTTTGACACTATTCAATAATTGATTTTTGATAAAGTCTTAAAAACAATATTAATTCGTAAAAAACTAATTTAAGAAATCCTATAATTTCATATTATCCAAAAAGATTCATGGATGTCTTCAAAACGTTTTAATTATATTTATTTTAACATTTATAATACCAATTATTTGATTCTTTCATTAATAAGGAAAATTATGCATCATTATTGTGTCCTAAATAATATTAATTATTAATTGTCTAAAAATTATAAATAAAATACCATTTTGTAGGAAATCCTTTTACCTTTCTAAATAATATTTATAGTTTAAAATCCAATATATATAATCCTATGTAAAAATTGTTTTTCTAAAAGATATATGCTTATGTCATTTTTGTATTTACTTTAACTTAATTAATATAAAGTGTCATTATCACTTACAAGTGGCTCCATGGGGTCCCAAAATCGACCCAAATATTCCCATGATCGGGAATGTATCATAAAATAAAGTTAGGACACATTTTAGGGTAATTTATTTATATTATAATATTATTGTTTTTACCCTTATTTACCAGATTTACCCTTTAACCCTGGTAAATAAAATATTTACCGAAGTAATTATTCAGAATTCTAAAAATAAAAGTTACCTATTTAAAAAATTTAGTCATCCTGATTCCAAATATGGAATTCATTTTTCCAAATTCAAAACACCGAAGTGGAAGAAATTGATTTAAAAATAATTCCCGTTGTTAAAACAAAAAGCGTGTTTTTAAGAGATAATAACTATCAAAAGATTAGCCCTTGTTTATGTCCGGTTTAATTGTGAAATTATGTCCAATGAAAAAAATTGTATTAAATGGTAAAAATATATTCTAAATATACTTTAAAACCACTCAAATTCATAATTTATCACTATTAATTATTTTGATTAAAAAAGTTGTTTTTAAATAAAATTTAGTAATTTTCACTATTCATCAAAATATAAATGTTATCTGAAAAGTTACAAAATTTTACCCTAGGCTAATTTCAATATTACGAATCCAAAAATGATGTCAATTTTGAGAGTTAAAATTTATAAAATTTGAAAAATTTGGTATTACTATTCATAACGGCTTGTTTGATTGGTTGTGGTATGTGATAGAACTCGAAGTTGCTTACAACACACGCTACTGTATTATTCAAAGAGAAGCGTACCATGGAAGCCTGGGGTGTTACATTATCTCCTCCTTCAAATAATTTCATCCTTGAAATTTCTATAATACTACCGCATGAAAATACTCAGGTGCTTCTTCATCATAAGTTCCTCGGGTTCCCACGTTGCCTCTTCAATCTTATGGTTCCTCAACAAAACTTTTATCAGACGAGTCGTCCGATTTCTCAGTACTTGTTCTCTCATATCGAGAATCATGACGGGCTCTTCGCAATAAGAATGATCGGGTTCGAGTTATAATTCCGCATAGGTGAGTACATGCGTTGGGTCATGCATGTATTTCCTCAACAGTGATACGTGGAACACATTGTGAACTTTGGAGAGACTTGGCGGCATTTCCAAACGGTAAGCTACATCCCCAATTCGATCTAGAATTTCAAAAGGTCCGATGTACCTAGGACCCAATTTACCCTTCGTACCGAAACATTTAACTCCCTTCCATATAGATACCTTCAAGAAAACATGATCTCCTACCTGAAATTAAAAATCCTTCCTTCAGTTATCAACATAGCTCTTCTGCCTACTTTGAGCTTCTTTGATGTGGTTTTGGATTACCTTTACCTTTCCCATTGTTTCCTCCATTGGTTCTGGGCCTACAAGTTTTCTTTCACCAACGTCATCCCAACAAGTTGGTGTGCGACATCTCTTTCCGTATAACGCTTCATATGGTGCCCTCTGAATACTTGAATGGAAGCTATTATTATAGGAAAATTCCACCATAGGAAAATATTGATCCCACATATCCTCAAAGTCAAGTGAGCATGATCTCAACATATCTTCTATGGTTCAAATATTCCATTCTTATTTTCCATCTATTTGAGGGTGGTAGATAGTGCTCAAACGATGTTCAGTATCCATAGATTTCGGAAGACTCTTCCAGAATCTTGAAGTAAAATGGGGATCACAATCAGAAACAATAGATAGGGGTACTCCATGAAGTCCCACCACTTCATTAATATATAGCCTTGCTATATGTTCATGTGGTAAATCTTCCCTTATAGCAAGAAAAAGTGCTGACTTGGTAAGACGATCAACAATGACCCACATTGCATCATTCCTTCTAGGAGTATTTGGTAGTCCCATGACAAAGTCCGTTGTAATATTGTCCCATTTCCACTCCGGTATGGGAAGAGGTTACATTAATCCTCTAGGCTGTCGCCTTCCAGCTTTCAGTTGTTGAAAAAAATACATCTTGACACAAAATCAGCAATCTCCCTCTTCATGTTGTCCCACCAAAAATGTACCTTCATGTCTCTATACATTTTTGTGCTCCCAGGGTGTATAGTGAAATTGGAACAATGAGCATCGTCCAACAATTCCCTTTTTAGATCAGGTATATTAGAAACTCAAAGTCTCTTCCCAAATTTTAAAATCCCATATTCATACCCAATGTCATTCAAACTCCCATAATTCACAGCTTTAATCTTCTTTTGAAACTCTTCATCACTGGTCGGATAAATCTTTATCCTTTCTAGTAAAGATGGTTTGGCAACCATTTGAAAAAGTATTGATGTTTCACCTTCCATGGTAATTCTCATATCCATCTTCACCAGATCCATGAAAATAGGATCCCGTTCAATTCTCATCGTGTTCAAAACTCCATGATCTTTTCTGCTTAAAGCATATGCCACCTTATTTTACTTCCTTGGGTGGTAGTGTATCGTGAAATCATAATACTTGATTAGTTCAAGCCATATCCTTTGCCTCATGTTGAGATCTTTTTGTGAGAAAATATACTTCAAACTCTTCTGATCAGTATAAATCTCACATTTTTCACCATAGAGGTAGTGCCTCCATATCTTCAAAGCAAATATCATAGCTGCTAACTCGAGATCATGAGTAAGATAGTCTTTCTCATGAATTTTTTATTGTCTTGATGCATAGGCAATAACCCTATCATTCTGCATAAGGACACAACCAAGTCCTTTCTTCTTTTCATCACTATAAATAAGGAACCCATCATTCCCCGTTGGTAGAGTCAATATAGGAGCATTTACTAATCTTCTCTTTAGTTCTTCAAAACATTCTTCACACTCTTTTGTCAATACAAATTTAACCCCTTTACGTGTGAGCTTTGTTAATAGGTTAGCCAACCGGGCAAAATTCTGGATGAAACATCGATAATAACCTGCTAAACCAATAAAACTATGTACCTCGGTTATACTCTTTGGTGCCGGACATTCTTGGATTGCCATGGTCTTTGAAGGATCAAAAGAGATTCCATATTTAGAGACAATATGGCCATTAAAGGAAATCTCCTGAAGCCAGAATTCACACTTGCTAAACATACCATATAATTCATGTCTTCTCAGAGTCTTCAGGATAATGCGCAAGTGATTTTCTTGATCTTCATAGATTTTGGAATATACCCAGATATCATCAATAAATACCACCAAAAATTAATCTAGATATTAATTGAAAACTCTATTCATTAGATCCATGAATATAGAGGGCGCATTAGTCATCCGAAAAGGTATTACTGTAAACTCGTAATGCTCGTACCTAGTTCGAAATGCTCTCTTAGGAATGTCTTCCTTCTTCACACACAACTGATGGTATCTAGACCGAAGGTCAATCTTTGAAAAGTATTGAGCTCCATGCAGTTGGTCAAATAAATCATCAATGAAAGGAAGGGGATACTTGTTCTTTATTATAATAGCCTTGATCTCCCTGTAGTCGATACATAACCTCATAGATCCATCTTTCTTTTTAACAAAAAGAATAGGGGCTCCCCATAGAGAAACACTAGGGTGAACAAATCCCTTATTACTCTATTCCTCTAGTTTTTTATTTAGTTCAACTAATTCCACAGTGGCCATTCTACAAGGGGTATTCCATATAGGCCTTGATCCAGGAATTAAATCAATGGAAAACTCAACTTATCATTCTGGAGGATGTATAGTTAAATCTTCCAGTAAACATCTACATATTCATTCACAATAGGTACATCCCCTATTTGAACATTCCTTTCCTCACCCACAGTCATTTAATTCTCTTCCTCCCAAATAATTGAATTTAGTTGAGCAACTGTGGGTGGATCTAGATAAGAATTAGGTGGTGATGATTCTACTCTAAAGATAAGGTGTTCCTTATCTTCATCATCAATAATCGTATCCTCCTTCTTATTATAATAAATCTTCGCATCATGGTCTAAAAGCAATCCATTCCAAGGATTATATCAAACTCAATCATAGGTATGACAATGAGATTAGTGGATAAAGAATATTTATGTCCTCTAATAGGGACTGATTCACAAAACTTTGTTGCAATGATACTTTCCTTTGTAGTTTTTACTAAAAACTCCCTTGTTATGTAAAATTGGAAATATCTAATTTTTGTAGCAAACTAGGAAGATATGAAATAATGCGATGATCCAGAATCAAATAATGCATTTTCTAAACTTGAGGAAACCATTAAATTACCTACCACCACATCTTTCAGAGCTTCTACCTCAGCAGTAGTGATAGCATATGCTTGGGCTTGATCCCATGGACTTTTCTAAGGTAAGTTCACCTGACGCTTAGGAAATTCATTTGCATAATGTCCCATCTCCCTGCAATTGTATCATTGGACATCAGTAGCTTCCTTCTTCCCCTTGCAATCACGAGCTTGGTGGCCTTTTTCACCACACTTGTAATAGAATCCAATTCCTTTTAAGCATGTACCGGGGTGTTTCGTCCCACATTTACTGCAAGATGGATATTCAACTTTTCCCTTATTCCCCTTATTTCCATTCCCAGATTGATCAGTAGATCTCGTCTTCTCTTTCTTTTCTTTAAAGTCTTAGGACATAGAGAATTCCTTCTCTATCTTGATAGCACATGATACAATGTATTCGTACGACGAGAAGGATTGTGAGACTAATGCCCGATGGAGAAATGGTTTTAGCCCATTAAAGAAATGATCAATCTTACTTCTTGGGTGACGTAAATAATCTCCAGCATACCTTCCTAACCTTGTAAAGTTAGTCTCATACTTTGCGACATTCTCATCCTCCTTTTGTCTCAGACTCAGAAATTGCATTTCCATATCTGATCAATGGTCATGAGGAAAGTATTTTTCTAAAAACAGATATTTTAACTCCCTCCATTCCATATTTGATACTTCATCATCTTCCTTCGTGTTTTGAATCAATGACCACCATTGATCAGCATCTCCAGTGAGGCAGTAAACTTCCATGATAACTTTTTCCCTTTCACCACTTCCCAAAGCCTGAAATATTTTCTCTAGGGAATTTATCCATTGCTCATCTACTAAGGGATTTGTAATCCCATTGAACATTGGTGGTTTTTTCCTCATGAAGAGATCTAACATTGATCCTCCATGCTACAAATCAGGGTTCTCCATACGGGTAAGGTTATTATTCATAACCTGAGTGAGTTGTCCCAGTATGGTGATTAGTTGATCAGTACCAGTTGCATCACCAGCTCCACTATAATTATCTTGAGCAGGAGGGAAATCCCTACATGGAGTTCATGTATTGATACGGCTTCCATTTCTTCCACTAGGCACCATTCCTAAAAAATGGCATAAACTAGATCAGTTTATGAATCAAAATACATAATCCCATGCTTATAAAACACATAAGATAAATTGAACTATTTATTGATATAATACATAATCATAAAAATGTTTTCATTGAGTAAGTATCTACTCATAAACCCTTCATAATTATTTTTAAATAAAATGAGAGTTATCCTAAGCATATCCCCCAGGAGTGTCGTAACCAAGAGTGCAGCAAGGCCCTTTGTCGTGCACCAGTTTCCGTTCGAGTCTAGCTCAAAGCGGTGTTTTTGGGTTTTACCCCTAGGTACATCTGTGCCAGATCCCCCTCTACCTGCTTGTATCCAGACAGAGATGTATTTCTTGGAAAACTCACAAAATCTCTACAATACCAAAATTCTAGGAAGTTCTTCTATACTAATACTTAAAGTCCATCTTAGGTATATGTGCTCTAATCAAAGTTTATCTAAACCTAGATTTCAAGGATTGTACTAAACTTCCTCTGATACCAACTGTAACGCCCTGACCCCAGTTACCCAGATTCGGTGCATTATTATATAACATTGGCATGATCACAAAAGATCAAGTCTCGAAGGAACAATTAGTTTAGTAGCCTTGGAAACACTAGATACATTCATAATGTTTACAGTACATCATAAATTGAAAACTACAACAACATCTTGTCTCCACACTCATATCCCCTTATACAATCCCTGCAGGTCATTCATAAAATACTTCTTCACATCTTGGAAAAAATAAAACATAAGAGGTGTGAGCTCAAATGCCCAGTAAGGATAACAATATAGCGGAAACTTTTATAAATAAGCATAAACATTTACGGCAATGTATAACAAAAAAATGGCTTTTAAACATGAACTTCAGCATAATATGGAAAAAATAAAATGAAATAATGCCTTTTACTTATTCAAATGGATAATATTCAAGTCAAATAATCACATGCAATATCAATAACCACATTCATAATGATGGAATGCATAATGCCAGACTATCATAACCACATTGCAAAGGCCTCGTGCCAAGACTACAAATAAGATTTTTTCAAGGCCTTGTGCCAAGATACTAGTTTGTCTCATGAGACCAACCAATTCCTCGAGGAGCTATAGCGGGTTTCACCCGTCACTTATTAAGTCCAATGCATTCCTCATATGGACACGTTTAAACATAAAATAAGCATTCGTATTAAAACTAGAATAAGAGATGTCAATACTTTCTCCATAAACCATGAATTGTATAAAAATAACACATCCACAGTCAAACATATCACAAAACCTTCAATACAATATGGATTATTTTTATCATAATAAATAAACATCAAATAAGCTTAAAATCCATCAAAGGATGTTGACATAGATGAAATCAAAACTATTTGAGAGAAATATCACTTTTTTTGAAATCATTTAAAAGTCACATAATTATAAAATAAAACTTTTACTTTGAAAATATTCTTAGAAGCTTGTAAGGTAATCTTCTAAGATTTTATAACGGCCAAAAATAGCCTCTCCCGCCGTATAAGTTAAAAAAGAAATTCTTACCTTAATTCTGTCAAAAAGGTTAAAAAAGGACCTTGTTTGGAAAACGACGGAACGAATCCTTTATAAACTTCTTATAAAAAGTCAAACAACTATATAAATGACTTTAAACCATATTCTGTAAAATATTAAGAATGTTTTGAAACACATTTTTATGAAACATGGATGTGGATGATAAAGAGGTTCCAGTAGATAATTACGTATAAACAAACTCAGATAATGAAAAGATTGTGAAATAAACCCTTACCTTGTAATTTTATTTGGTTGAAGGTAGGCTAACCTCCTCTGTTATGGTGAAATAATTGTTATTAAATTATTCAATAATCATATACATTAATATGATATCATATATGATCTCTTAACATTGATTTGTTAATAATATCTTAGTATTATCGTTGTTTCGGGTGTTAACTTACTCGTTTTCTTTTATATGTTTTGTTACATAAGACATGTTTGTCATGGATAGGTTGTATCTTATTCATATCCAGAATGATATCAAGTCCTTAATAATTATTTTAATAATTAAATAATAATTAGTCTTTAATGGATACGATGGGGAATGAATGTCATCGCTTTCGTGGAGATGGTAGTCCGTAAGTACGCACGAGCGACAATATCATTTTTTGATATTAATATAATATATAATTGGATAGTATATCCAATATACAAAATCAATATCATATTATATTTATTATTTACATTAATTACACATCATTATCATACGCATTCAAATAATAATATTTTGAATAACAATTACACCATAACGTGGAGACGGTAAGTTGTACGTACGCACGTATGATGACATGTCACTCAAAGGATGGATATAATACTGAATATGGTTGCACCATATTTAAAATAACATCACAGTATATAGAAGGTACTGGATTTATTATTTTAGAAAGGGAATTACAAATAAATAAGAAGTTGAAGAAGTAATGAACTTGAAAGAGGGTGGTGAAAACATTACCTCTTCTTCGGGTTCTTCCTTTTGATTTGATAAAAAGGGCTCATTACGTCGGCCTTATGATCAAAATAAGGCCTCTAGGTTGAAGTTAGGTAATTTGATAGAGTATTTGGGCTGGGTTTGGCCTGAAAAAATGGCTTTGAATGTGTGAATTAGTGATAAGGGGGAGTTCCCTTTTATATAAGAGGGGTGAGGGGCACCATTGGAAAAGCTAGAAATATTATTTTATAATAAATTCATATTCGGTTTCTAATGGATCCAAATTGGATTATTTAAATTTTAATGTGGGTATAGTTCGAAAACCACTCAACCAATAAGTTTTATACAAGTTTGGGTCACTATATCAACCTTATCGTTTAGCTTTAACTCTTAGTTTATTAGTTTAACATTTACCATGTCACTTTGTATTTTTATATTATATAGTTAATAAACTTACTATATAAATCCAAGCAACCCCCAAGTGGACCATTAATGATACACCTAATATTATATAAGTCTCTTGGCTTAACTTTAGATTTTTAGGAATTGAAAATCAATTAATAATATAATATGTTTTTTAAAAACTCATTTATGTCAATTTTTGAACTATTCAATAATTGATGTTTGTTAAAGTCTTAAAGACTTTATTAATTCGAAAAAAATTCATTTATGAAATCCTATAATGTCATATTAACCAAAAAAATTCATGGATGTCATCAAAACTTTAAAATTAAATTTATTTTAACATTTATATTACCAATTATTAGATTCTTTCATTAATTAGGAAAATACAGCATCATTATTGTGACATAAATAATATTAATTATTAAATTTCTAAAAATTATAAATAAAATACCATTATATAGGAAAGACCTTTATATTTCTGATGAATATTTATAGTTGAAAATCCAACATATATAACACCATGTAAATTTTTTTTTCTAAAAGATATATGCTTATGTCATTTTTGTATTTACTTTAACTTAATTAATATAAAGTGTCATTATCACTTACAAGTGGCTCCATGGGGTCCCAAAATCGACCCAAATATTCCCATGGTTGGACATGTTTCAACCAATAAGGTTAGGACACGTTTTATGGTAATTTATTATTGTTATAATATTATTGTTTTTACCCTTATTTACCGGATTTACCCTTTAACCATGGTAAATAAAATTTTTACCGAAGTAATTATTCAAAATGTCGAAAAATAAAAGTTACCTATTTACAAAATTTGGACATAATGATTAGAATATGGAATCCATTTTTCCAAATCGAAAACAAAGAAGTGGGAGAAATTAATTTAAACTTAATTCCCATTGTTAAAACAAAAAGCGTGTTTTTAAGAGATAATAACTATCAAAATATTGACACTTGTTTATGTCCGGTTTAATTGTGAAATTATGTCCAATGACAAAAATTGTATTAAATGGAAAAAATATATTCTAAATATAATTTAAAACCACTCAAATTTATAATTTATCACTATTAATTATTTTTATTAAAAAAGTTGTTTTTAATTATAATTTAGTAATTTTCACTATTCAACAAAATATGAGCATTTTCAGAAAAGTTCCAAAATTTTACCCTAGGATAATTTCGATATTCTAAATCTAAAATGAAGTCAATTTTGAGAGATAAAATTTATAAAATTTCAAAAAGTGGGTATTACTATTCATAACGGCTACTTTGATTGTTTGTGGTGTGTGATAGAACTCGAAGTTGCGTACAACACACGCTACTGTATTATTCAATGAGAACCGTACCATGGAAGCTTTGGGTGTTACATTCTCCCATCCTTCAAATAATTTTGTCTTCGAAATTTATAGATTACTACCGCATGAAAAGACTCGGGTGGTTCTTCATCATAAGTCCCTCGGGTTCCCACATTGCCTCTTCCATCTTATGGTTTCTCCAAAATACTTTTACCAGACGAGTCGTCCAGTTTCTCAGTACTTGTTCACTTGTATCAAGAATCATGACGGGCTCTTCGCAATAAGACATATCAGGTTCCAGTTCTAATTCCTCATAGGTGAGTACATGCGTTGGGTCAAGCATGTATTTTCTCAATATTGATACGTGGAACACATCATGAACTTTGGAGAGACTTGGTGGCATTGCCAAACGGTAAGCTACAGCCCCAATTCATTCTAGAATTTCAAAAGGTCCGGTGTACCTAGGACTCAATTTACCCTTCTTACCAAAATGTATAAATACCTTCCATATAGATACCTTCAAGAAAACATGATCTCCTACCTGAAATTCCAAATCCTTCCTTCGGTTATCAGCATAGCTCTTCTACCTACTTTGAGCTGCTCTGATGTGGTTTTGGATTAACTTTACCTTTCCAACTATTTCCTCCACGATTTCTGGGCCAACAAGTTCTCTTTCACCAATGTCATCCCAACAGGTTGGTGCACGACATCTCTTTCCGTATAACGCTTCATATGGTGCCATCCGAATACTTTAATGGAAGCTATTATTATAGGAAACTTCCACCAGAGGTAAATATTGATCCCACATACCCAGAAAGTCATGTGAGCATGATCTCAACATGTCTTCTAAGGTTCGAATAGTTCGTTCTGATTGTCCATCTGTTTGAGGGTGGTAGCCAATGCTCAAACAAACTTCAGTATCCAGGGATTTCTATAGACTCTTCCAGAATCTTGAAGTAAAATGGGGATCACAATCAGAAACAATCGATAGGGGTACTCCATGAAGTCACACCACTTCATTAATATATAGACCTGCTAGACGTTGAAGTGGTAAATCTTCCCTTATAGAAATAAAAAGTGCTGAATTGGTAAGACGATCAACAATGACCCATATTGCATCATTCCTTCTAGGAGTCTTTGGTAGTCCCATGACAATGTCCATCGTTATATTGTCCCATTTCCACTCCAGTATGGGAAGAGGTTGCATGACTCCTCCAGGCTGTTGCCTTCCAGCTTTCACTTGTTGAAAACCCATACATCTTGACACAAAATCATAAATCTCCCTCTTCATGTTGTCCCACCAAAAATGTTCCTTCAAGTCTCTATACATTATGGTGCTCCCAGGGTGTATAGAGAAATTTGAACAATGAGAATCATCCAACAATTCCCTTTTTAGATCACGTATATTGGAAACACAAAGTCTCTTCCCAAATTTCAAAATTCCATCTTCATACCCAATGTCATTCAATCTCCCATAATTCACAGCTTTAATCTTCTTTTGAAACTCTTCATCACCGGTCTGAGAACTCTTTGTCCTTTCTAGTAAAGATGGTTTGGCAACCATTTGAAAAAGTATTGACGTTTCACCTTCCATGGTAATTCTCATATCCATCTTTATTAGATCCATGAAAATAGGATCCCTTTCAATTCTCATTGTGTTCAAAACTCCATGATCTTTTATACTCAAAGCATCTGCCACCTTATTTGACTTCCCTGTGTGGTAGTGTATCGTGCAATAATAATCCTTGAGTAGTTCAAGCCATCTCCTTTGCCTCATGTTGAGTTATTTTTGGGAGAAAATATACTTCAAACTCGTGTGATCAGTATAAATCTCACATTTTTCACCATAGAGGTAGTGCCTCCATATCTTCAAAGCAAAGATCATAGCTGATAACTCGAGATCATGAGAAGGATAGTTTTTCTCCTGAATTTTCCACTATTGTGATGCATAGGAAATAACCTTATCATTCTGAATAAGGACACAACCATGTCTTTTCTTTGATGCATCAATATAAATAAGGAACCCATCATTCCCCGATGTTAGAGTGAATATAGGAGCATTGACTAATCTTCTCTTCAGTTATTCAAAACATTCATCACACTCTTTTGTCCAAACAAATTTAACCCCTTTACGTGTGAGCTTTGTTAATGGGTTAGCCAAACGGGAAAAATTCTGGACGAAACATCGATAAAAACCTGCTAAGCCAATAAAACTATTTACCTCAGTTATAATATATGGTGCAGGCCATTCTTGGATTTCCTTGGTCATAGAAGGATCAACAGAGATTCCATCTTTAGAGACAATATGGCCAAGACAAGAAATCTCATGAAGCCAGAATTCACACTTGCTAAACTTCTCATATAATTCTTGTCTTCTCAGAGTCTTCAGGATAATGCGCAAGTGATTTTCTTGATCTTCATAGATTTTGGAGTATACCCAGATATCATCAATAAATACCACCAAAAATTAATCTAGATATTCCATGAAAACTCTATTCATTAGATCCATGAATATAGAGGGCACATTAGTCATCCGAAAAGGTATTACTGTAAACTTGTAATGCTCGTACCTAGTTTGAAATGCTCTCTTCGGAATGTCTTCCTTCTTCACACACAACTGATGGTATCTAGACCGAAGGTCAATCATTGAAAAGTATTGAGCTCCATGCAGTTGGTCAAATAAATCATCAATGAAAGGAAGGGGATACTTGTTCTTTATTATAATATCTTTGATCTCCCTGTAGTCGATACATAACCTCATAGATCCATCTTTCTTTTTAACAAAAAGAATAGGGGCTCCCCATAGAGAAACACTAGGGTGAATAAATCCCTTATTACTCAATTTCTCTAGTTTTTTATTTAGTTCAACTAATTCCACAGTGGCCATTCTACAAGGGGTCTTCCATATAGGCCTTGATCCCGGAATTAAATCAATGGAAAACTCAACTTATCATTCTAGAGGATGTCTAGGTAAATCTTCCAGTACAAATCTACATACTCTTTCACAATAGGTACATCCTCTATTTGAACATTCCTTTCCTCACCCACAGTCATTTCATTCTCTTCCTCCCAAATAATTGAATTTAGTTGAGCAACTGTGGGTGGATCTAGATAAGAATTAGGTGGTGATGATTCTACTCTAAAGATAAGGTGTTCCTTATCTTCATCATCAAAAATCGTAACCTCCTTCTTCTTATAATAAATCTTCGCATCATGTTCTGAAAGAAATCCATTCCAAGGATTATATCAAACTCAATCATAGGTATGACGATGAGATTAGTGGATAAAGAATATTTATGTGCTCTAATAGGGACTGACTCACAAAACTTTGTTGCAATGATACTTTCCTTAAGATTTTTTACTAAAAACTCCCTTGTTATGTAAAATTGGAAATATCTAATTTTTGTAGCAAACTGGGAAGATATGAAATAATGCGATGATCCATAATCAAATAATGCATTTTCTAAACTTGAGGAAACCATTAAATTACCTACCACCACATCTTTCAGAGCTTCTACCTCAGCAGTAGTGATAGCATATGCTTGGGCTTGTTCCCTTGGAATTTTCTAAGGTAAGTTCCCCTGACGCTTAGGAAATTCATTTGCATAATGTCCCATATCCCTGCAATTGTATCATTGGACATCAGTAGATTCCTTCTTCCCCTTGCAATCACGAGCTTGGTGGACTTTTTCACCACACTTGTAACAGAATCCCATTCCTTTTAAGCATGTACCGGGGTGTTTCGTCCCACATTTACTGCAAGATGGATATTCAACTTTTCCCTTATTCCCCTTATTTCCATTCCCAGATTGATCAGTAGATCTCTTCTTCTCTTGCTTTTCTTTAAAGTCTTAGGACATAGAGAATTCCTTCTCTATCTTGATAGCACATGATACAATGTATTCGTACGACGAGAAGGATTGTGAGAATAATGCCCGATGGAGAAATGGTTTTAGCCCATTAATGAAATGATCAATCTTACTTCTTGGGTGACGTAAATAATCTCCAGTATACCTTCCTAACCTTGTAAAGCTAGTCTCATACTTTGCGACATTCTCATCCTCCTTTTGTCTCAGACTCAGAAATTGCATTTCCATATCTGATCAATGGTCATGAGGAAAGTATTTTTCTAAGAACAGATATTTTAACTCCCTCCATTCCATATTTGATACTTCATCATCTTCCTTCGTGTTTTGAATCAATGACCACCATTGATCAGCATCTCCAGTGAGGCAGTAAACTTCCATGATAGCTTTTTCCCTTTCACTACTTCCCAAAGCCTGAAATATTTTCTCTAGGGAATTTATCCATTGTTCAGCTACTAAGGGATTTGTAATCCCATTGAACATTGGTGGTTTTTGCCTCATGAAGAGATCTAACATTGATCCTCCATGCTACAAATCAGGGTTCTCCATACGGGTAAGGTTATTATTCATAACCTGAGTGAGTTGTCCCAGTATGGTGATTAGTTGATCAGCACCAGTTTCATCACTAGCTCCACTATAATTATCTTGAGCAGGAGGGAAATCCCTACATGGACTTCATGCATTGATACGGTTTCCATTTCTTCCACTAGGAACCATTCCTAAAAAATGGCATAAACTACATCAGTTTATGAATCAAAATACATAATCCCATGCTTATAAAACACATAATATAAATTGAACTATTTATTGATATAATCCATAATCATTAAAATATTTTCATTGAGTAAGTATATACTCATAAACCCTTCATAATTATTTGTAAATAAAATGAGAGTTATCCTAAGCATATCCCCCAGGAGTGTCGTAACCAAGAGTGCAGCAAGGCCCTTTGTCGTGCACCAGTTCCCGTTCGAGTCTAGCTCAAAGCGGTGTTTTTGGGTTTTACCCCTAGGTACATCTGTGCCAGATCCCCCTCTACCTGCTTGTATCCAGACAGAGATGTATTGCTTCGAAAACTCAAAAAATCACTACAATACCAAAATTCTAGGAAGTTCTTCTATACTAATCCTTAATGTCCATCTTAGGTATATGTGCTCTAATCAAAGTTTATCTAAACCTAGATTTCAAGGATTATACTAAACTTCCTCTGATACCAACTGTAAAGCCCTGACCCCAGTTACCCAGAGTCGGTGAATTATTATATAACATTGGCATGATCACAAAAGATCAAGTCTCGAAGCAACAATTAGTTTAGTAGCCTTGGAAACACTAGATACATTCATAATGTTTACAGTACATCATAAATTGAAAACTACAACAACATCTTGTCTCCACACTCATATCCCCTTATACAATCCCTGCAGTTCATTCATAAAATACTTCTTCACATCTTGGAAAAAATAAAACATAAGAGGTGTGAGCTCAAATGCCCAGTAAGGATAACAATATAGCGGAAACTTTTATAAATAAGCATAAACATTTACGGCAATGTATAACAAAAAAAGGCTTTTAAACATGAACTTCAACATAATATGAAATAAAATAAAATGAAATAATGCCTTTTACTTATTCAAATGGATAATATTCAAGTCAAATAATCACATGCAATATCAATAACCACATTCATAATGATGGAATGCATAATTCGAGACTATCATAACCACATTGCCAAGGCCTCGTGCCAAGACTACAAATAAGATTTTTTCAAGGCCTTGTTCCAAGATACTAGTTTGCCTCATGAGACCAACCAATGCATCGAGAAGCTATAGCGGGTTTCACCCGTCACTTATTATGTCCAATTCATTCCTCATATGGACACGTTTAAACATAACATAAACATTCGTATTAAAACTAGCATAAGAAATGTCAATACTTTCTCCATAAACCATGAATTGTATAAAAATAACACATCCACAGTCAAACATATCACAAAACCTTCAATACAATATGGATGATTTTTATCATAATAAATAAACATCAAATAATCTTAAAATCCATCAAAGGATGTTGACATAGATGAAATCAAAACTATTTGAGAGAAATATCACTTTTTTTGAAATCATTTAAAAGTCACATAATTATAAAATAAAAATTTTACTTTGAAAATATTCTTAGAAGCTTGTAAGGGAATCTTCTAAGATTTTATAACGGCCGAAAATAGCCTCTCCTGCCGTATAAGTTAAAAAAGAAATTTTTACCTTAATTCTGTCAAAAAGGTTAAAAAAGGACCTTGTTTGGAAAACGACGGAACGATTCCTTTATAAACTTCTTATAAAAAGTCAAACAACTATATAAATGACTTTAAACCATATTCTGTAAAAAAGTAAGAATGTTTTGAAACACATTTTTATGAAACATGGATGTGGATGATAAAGAGGTCCCAGTAGATAATTACGTATAAACAAACTCAGATAATGAAAAGATTGTGAAATAAACCCTTACCTTGTAATTTTATTTGGTTGAGGGTAGTTTAACCTCCTCTGTTATGGTGAAATAATTGTTATTAAATTATTCAATAATCATATACATTAATATGATATCATATATGATCTATTAACATTGATTTGTTAATAATATCTTAGTATTATCGTTGTTTCGGGTGTTAACTTACTCGTTTTGTTTTATATGTTTTGTTACATAAGCCATGTTTGTCATGGATAGGTTGTATCTTATTCATATCCGTAATGATATCAAGTACTTAATAATTATTTTAATAATTAAATAAGAATTAGTCTTTAATGGATACGATGGGGAATGAATGTCATCGCGTTCGTGGAGATGGTAGTCCGTAAGTACGCACGAGCGACAATATCATTTTTTGATATTAATATAATATATAATTGGATAGTATATCCAATATACAAAATCAATATCATATTATATTTATTATTTACATGAATTACACATCATTATCATACGCATTCAAATAATAATATTTTGAATAACAATTACACCATAACGTGGAGACGGTAAGCCGTACGTACGCACGTATGGTGACATGTCACTCAAAGGATGGATATAATACTGAATATGGTTGCACCATATTTAAAATAACATCAAATTATATAGAAGATACTGGATTTATTATTTTAGAAAGGGAATTACAAATAAAGAACAAGTTGAAGAAGTAATGAACTTGAAAGAGGGTGGTGAAAACATTACCTCTTCTTCGGGTTCTTCCTTTTGATTTGATAAAAAGGGCTCATTACGTCGGCCTTATGATCAAAATAAGGCCTCTAGGTTGAAGTTAGGTAATTTGATAGAGTATTTGGGCTGGTTTTGGCCTGGAAAAATGGCTTTGAATGTGTGAATTAGTGAGAAGGGGGAGTTCCCTTTTATATAAGAGGGGTGAGGGGCACCATTGGAAAAACTAGAAATATTATTTTATAATAAATTCATATTCGGTTTCTAATGGATCCAAATTAGATTATTTTAATTTTAATGTGGGTATAGATCTAAAAACACTCAACCAATAAGTTTTATACAAGTTTGGGTCACTATATTAACCTAATCTTTTAGCTTTAACTCTTAGTTTATTAGTTTAACATTTACCATGTCACTTTGTATTTTTATATTATATAGTTAATAAACTTACTATATAAATCCAAGAAACCCCCATGTGGTCCATTAATGATACACCTAATATTATATAAGTCTCTTGGCTGAACTTTAGATTTTTAGGAATTGAAAATAAATTAATAATATAATATGTTTTTTAAAAACTCATTTATGTCAATTTTTGAACTATTCAATAATTGATATTTGTTAAAGTCTTAAAGACTTTATTAATTCGAAAAAAATTCATTTATTAAATACTATAATGTCATATTAACCAAAACAAATTCATGGATGTCATCAAAACTTTAAAATTAAATTTATTTTAACATTTATATTACCAATTATTAGATTCTTTCATTAATTAGGAAAATACAACATCATTATTGCATCATAAATAATATTAATTATTAAATGTCTAAAAATTATAAATAAAATACCATTATATAGGAAATACCTTTATATTTCTGATGAATATTTATAGTTGAAAATCCATATTATATAACACTATGTAAATTTTGTTTTTCTAAAAGATATATGCTTATGTCATTTTTTTATTTACTTTAACTTAATTAATATAAAGTGTCATTATCACTTACAAGTGGCTCCATGGGGTCCCAAAATCGACCCAAATATTCCCATGGTTGGACATGTTTCAACCAATAAGGTTAGGACACGTTTTATGGTAATTTATTATTGTTATAATATTATTGTTTTTACCCTTATTTACCGGATTTACCCTTTAACCATGGTAAATAAAATTTTTACCGAAGTAATTATTCAAAATGTCGAAAAATAAATGTTACCTATTTACAAAATTTGGACATAATGATTAGAAATATGGAATACATTTTTCCAAATTGAAAACAAAGAAGTGGGAGAAATTAATTTAAAATTAATTCCCATTTTTAAAACAAAAAGCGTGTTTTTAAGAGATAATAACTATCAAAATATTGACACTTGTTTATGTCCGGTTTAATTGTGAAATTATGTCCAATGACAAACATTGTATTAAATGGTAAAAATATATTCTAAATATACTTTAAAACCACACAAATTTATAATTTATCACTATTAATTATTTTTATTAAAAAATTTGTTTTTAATTAAAATTTAGTAATTTTCACTATTCAACAAAATATGAGCGTTTTCCGAAAAGTTCCAAAATTTAACACTTGGATAATTTCGATATTCTAAATCTAAAATGAAGACAATTTTGAGAGATAAAATTTATAAAATTTCAAAAATTGGGTATTACTATTCATAACGGCTACTTTGATTGGTTGTGGTGTGTGATAGAACTCGACGTTGCGTACAACACATGCTACTGTATTATTCAAAGAGAAGCGTACCATGGAAGCTTGGGGTGTTACATTCTCCCCTCCTTCAAATAATTTTGTCTTTGAAATTTATAGAATACTACCGCATGAAAAGACTCAGGTGGTTCTTCATCATAAGTCCCTCGGGTTCCCACATTGCCTCTTCCATCTTATGGTTTCTCCAAAATACTTTTACCAGACGAGTCGTCCGGTTTCTCAGTACTTGTTCTCTTGTATCAAGAATCATGACAGGCTCTTCGCAATAAGACATATCAGGTTCCAGTTCTAATTCCTCATAGGTGAGTACATGCGTTGGGTCAGGCATGTATTTCCTCAATAGTGATACGTGGAACACATTATGAACTTTGGAGAGACTTGGCGGCATTGCCAAACGGTAAGCTACAGCCCCAATTCGTTCTAGAATTTCAAAAGGTCTGGTGTACCTAGGACTCAATTTACCCTTCTTACCAAAATGTATAAATACCTTCCATATATATACCTTCAAGAAAACATGATCTCCTACCTGAAATTCCAAATCCTTCTTTCGGTTATCAGCATAGCTCTTCTACCTACTTTGAGCTGCTTTGATGTGGTTTTGGATTAACTTTACCTTTCCCACTATTTCCTCCACGATTTCTGGGCCAACAAGTTCTCTTTCACCAATGTCATCCCAACAGGTTGGTGCGCGACATCTCTTTCCATATAACGCTTCATATGGTGCCATCCGAATACTTGAATGGAAGCTATTATTATAGGAAACTTCCACCAGAGGTAAATATTGATCCCACATACCCAGAAAGTCAAGTGAGCATGATCCCAACATGTCTTCTAAGGTTTGAATAGTTCGTTCTGATTGTCCATCTGTTTGAGGGTGGTAGACAATGCCCAAACGAACATCAGTATCCAGGGCTTTCTAGAGACTCTTCCAGAATCTTGAAGTAAAATGGGGATCACAATCAGAAACAATCGATAGGGGTACTCCATGAAGTCACACCACTTCATTAATATATAGACCTGCTAGACGTTCAAGTGGTAAATCTTCCCTTATAGAAATAAAAAGTGCTGACTTGGTAAGACGATCAACAATGACCCATATTGCATCATTCCTTCTAGGAGTCTTTGGTAGTCCCATGACAAAGTCCATCGTTATATTGTCCCATTTCCACTCCAGTATGGGAAGAGGTTGCATGACTCCTCCAGGCTGTTGCCTTCCAGCTTTCACTTGTTGAAAACCCATACATCTTGACACAAAATCGTCAATCTCCCTCTTCCTGTTGTCCCACCAAAAATGTTCCTTCAAGTCTCTATACATTATGGTGCTCCCAGGGTGTATAGAGAAATTGGAACAATGAGAATCATCCAACAATTCCCTTTTTAGATCACGTATATTGGAAACACAAAGTCTCTTCCCAAATTTCAAAATTCCATCTTCATACCCAATGTCATTCAATCTCCCATAATTCACAGCTTTAATCTTCTTTTGAAACTCTTCATCACTGGTCTGAGAACTCTTTGTCCTTTCTAGTAAAGATGGTTTTACAACCATTTGAAAAAGTATTGACGTTTCACCTTCCATGGTAATTCTCATATCCATCTTCATTAGATCCATGAAAATATGATCCCTTTCAATTATCATTGTGTTCAAAACTCCATGATCTTTTATACTCAAAGAATCTGCCACCTTATTTGAATTCCCTGTGTGGTAGTGTATCGTGCAATAATAATCCTTGAGTAGTTCAAGCCATCTCCTTTGCCTCATGTTGAGTTATTTTTGGGAGAAAATATACTTCAAACTTTTGTGATCAGTATAAATCTCACATTTTTCACCATAGAGGTAGTGCATCCATATCTTCAAAGAAAAGATCATAGCTGCTAACTTGAGATCATGAGTAGGATAGTTTTGCTCATGAATTTTCAACTATTGTGATGCATAGGCAATAACCCTATCATTCTGAATAAAGACACAACCATGTCTTTTCTTTGATGCATCAATATAAATAAGGAACCCATCATTCCCCGATGGTAGAGTGAATATAGGAGCATTGACTAATCTTCTCTTCAGTTATTCAAAACATTCATCACAATCTTTTGTCCAAACAAATTTAACCCCTTTACGTGTGAGCTTTGTTAATGGGTTAGCCAAACGGGAAAAATTCTGGACGAAACATCGATAAAAACCTACTAAGCCAATAAAACTATGTACCTCAGTTATAATCTATGGTGCATGCCTTTATTGGATTTCCTTGGTCATAGAAGGATCAACAGAGATTCCATTTTTAGAGACAATATGGCCAAGACAAGAAATCTCCTGAAGCCAGAATTCACACTTGCTAAACTTCTCATATAATTCTTGTCTTCTCAGAGTCTTCAGAAAAATGTGCAAGTGATTTTCATGATCTTCGTAGATTTTGGAGTATATCAAGATATCATCAATAAATACCACCACAAATTCATCTAGATATTCCTTGAAAACTATATTCATTAGATCCATGAATACAGAGGCTGTATTAGTCATCCCAAAAGATATTATTGTAAACTCATAATTCCCATACCTGGTTCGAAATGATATCTTTGGAATGTCTTCCTTCTACACACACAACTGATGGTTTCCAGACCGAAGGTTAATCTTTGAAAAGTATTAAGCTCCAAGCAGTTGGTAAAATAAATCATCAATCCAAGGTAGGGGATACTTGTTCTTTATTGTTATATCATTGATCTCCCTGTAGTCGATACATAACCTCATAGATCTATCTTTCTTTTTAACAAAAAGAACAGGGGATCCCCATGGAGAAACACTAGGGTGAATAAATCCTTTATTACTCAATTACTCTAGTTGTTTCTTGAGTTCAACTAATACCATAGTGGCCATTCTATAAGGGGTATTCGATATAGGCCTTGATCCAGGAATTAAATCAATGGAAAACTCAACTTCTCATTCTGGAGGATGTCCAGGAAAATCTTCTAGAAACACGTCTACATATTCTTTCACTATAGGTACATCCTCTATTTGAACATTCCTTTCCTCACCCAGCGTCATTTCATTCTATTACTCCCCTATAATTGAATTTAGATGAGCTACTATGGGTGGATCTAGATATGAATTAGGTTTTGATGATTCTTATTTAAAGATAAGGTGATCCTTATCTCCATCATCAAAAATCATAAAATCCTTCTTCTTATAATAAATCTTCGCATCATGGTCTGAAAGCCAATCGATACCAATGATTATATCAAACTCAATCATAGGTATTTCGATGAGATCAGCAGACAATGAATATTTATGTGCTCTAATGGGGACTAGTTCACAAAACATTGTTGCAACGATACTTCCCTTAGGAATTTTAACGGAAAACTCCCTTGTTAAGTCAAATTGGAAATATCTAATTTTCATAGAAAACTGGGAAGATATGAAACAATGTGATGATCCAGAATCAAATAATGCATTTGCTAAACATGAGGAAACTATTAAATTACCTGCCACCACATCTTTCAGAGCTTCTACCTCAGCAGTAGTGATAACATAAGCTTGGCCTTGATCTCTTTTCATTTTTTTAAGGTAGGTTCCCCTGACGCTTAGTACATTCATTTGCATAATGTCCCATCTCCCTGAAATTGTAGCATTGGACATTGGTAGCTTCATTCTTCCCCTTGCAATCACGAGATTGGTGGCCTTTTTTACCACACTTGTAACAGACTCCCATTCCTATTAAGGAAGTACCAGGGTGTTTCGTCCCACATTTACTGCAGGATGGACATTCAAATTTTCCCTCATTCCCCTTATTTCCATTCCCAGATTGATCAGCAGATCTTTTGTTCTCTTTCTTTGCATTGAAGTCATAAGACATAGAGAATTCCTTCTCTGTCATGATAGCACATGAGACAATGTCTTCGTACAACGAGAAGGATTGTGAGACTAATGCTCGACGGATAAATGGTTTTAACCCATCAATGAAACGATTAATCATACTTCCTGTGTTACGTATATAATCTCCAACATACCTTGCTAACCTTGTAATGTTATCCTCATACTTTGCGACATTCTCATCCTCCTGTTCTCTCAGACTTAGAAATGGAATTTCCATATCTTCTTGATGGTCACGAGGAATATATTTCTTTTTAAAATAGATCTTTGAACTCCCTCCATTCCATATTTGATACTTCATCATCTTCCTTCGTGTTTTGAATCAATGACCACCATTGATCAACATCTCCAGTGAGGCGGTAAACTTCCATGATAACATTTTCTCTTTCACTACTCCCCAAAGCCTGAAATATTTTCTCTAGTGAATTTATCCATTGCTCAGCTACTAAGGGATTTTTACTCCCATTGAACATTGGTGGTTGTTGCCTCATGAAGTGATCTAAAATTTTTCCTCCAAGCTACGGATCAGGGTGCTCCATACGGGTAATGTTATTATTCATAACCTGAGTGAGTTGTCCCAGTATGGTGATTAGCTAATCAACACCAGTTGCATCACCATCTCTACTATAATTATCTTGAGCAAGAGGGAAATCTCTACATGGAGTGTGTGCATTGATACGGCTTCCATTTCTTCCACTAGGCGCCATTTCGGAAAAAAGGCATAAACTAGATATGTTTATGAATCAAAATACATAATCCCATACTTATAAAACACTTAACAGAAATTGAACTATCTATAGATATAATCCATAATCATAAAAAAAAATTCTTTGAGGAAGTATATACTCATAAACCCTTCATAATGATTTGTAATGAAGATGAGAGATATCCTAAGGATATCCCCTTGGAGTGTCGTAACCAAGAGTGGAGTAAGGCCCATTGTCATGCACCAGTTCCCGTTCAAGTCTAGCTTAAAGCTGTGTTTTCAGGTTTTACCCCTAGGTACATCTGTGCCAGAGCTGCCTCTACCTTCTCGTATCCAGACATAGATGTATTTCTTGGAAAACTCACAAAATCTCTACAATACCAAAATTATAGGAAATTCTTCTATACTAATCATCAAAGTCCATCTTATGTCTATGTGCTCTAATCAGAGTTTTTCTAAATATAGATTCCACGATTTGTACTAAACTCCCTCTGATACCAACTGTAACGCCCCGAACCCAGTCACCCAGATTCGGTGCATTATTACATAACATTGGCATGATCACAAAAGATCAAGTCTCAAAGGAACAATTAGTTTAGTATCCTTGGAAACACTAGATACATTCATAGAGTTAACATTACATCATAAATCGAAATCTACAACCACATCTTGTATCCACACTCATATCCCATTATACTATCCCTCCAGGTCATTTATAAAATACTTCTTCACATCCTGGGAAAAATAAAACATAGAGAGGGGTGAGCTCAAATGCCCAGTAAGGATAACAATATAGCGGAAACTTTTATAAATAAGTATAAACATTTAAGGCAATGTAAAACTAAAACAAAAGGCTTTTAAACTTTAACTTCAGCATAATATGGCAAAAATAAAATGGAATAATTCCATTTACTTATTCACATGGATATTCTACAAGTTGAATAATCACATGCAATATCAAAAACAACTTTCATAATGATGGAATGCATAATTCCAGACTATCATAACCATATAGTCAAGGCCTCATGCCAAGACTACAAATAATATTTTTTCAAGGCCTTGTGCATAAACACTAGTTTGTCTCATGAGACCTACCAATGCATTGAGGAGATATAGCGGGCTTCACCCGTCACTTATTAATTCCAATGCATTCCTCAAATGAATAGTTTTAAACATAACATAAACATTTGTATTAAAAATAGCATATGAAATGTCAATTCTATCTCCATACACCATGAATGGTATAAAAATAACACATCCATAGTCAATCATATAAAAAAGCCTTCAATACAATATGGAAGCTTTTTATCATAATAAATAAACTTCAAATAAGCTTAAAATCCGTCAAAGGATGTTGACATAGATGAAATCTAAACTATTTGAGAGAAATATCTCTTTTTTTGAAATCATTTAAAAGTCACATAATTATAAAATAGAACTTTTACATTGAAAATATTCTTATAATCTTGTAAGGTAAGCTTCTAAGATTTTATAATGATGGAAAATAGCCACACTTGCCGTATAAGTTAAAAAAGACATTCTTACCTTAATTCTGTCAAAAAGGTTAAAAAGGACCTTGTTTGGAAAATGAAGGAAATATTACTTTATAAACTTCTTATAAAAAGTCAAAAAAGTGTATAAATTACTTTAACCCATATTCTGTAAAATAGTAAGAATGTTTTGAAACACATTTTTAAGAAATATGGATGTGGATGATAAAGAGGTCCCAGTAGATAATTACGTATAAACAACCTCAGATAACGAAGAGATTGTGAAATAAACCCTTACCTTGTAATTTTACTTGGTTGAGGGTAGGTTAAACTCTTGTATAATGGTGAAATAATTGTTATTAAATTATAAAAGAATAATATACATTAATATGATATCATGTATGATCTTTTAACATTGATTTGTTAATATTATCTTAGTATTATCGTTGTTTCGGGTGTTAACTTACTCGTCTTTTTTTATATATTTTTTACGTAAGCCCTGTATGTAATGGATAGGTTATATCATATTCATATCCAGAATGATATCAAGTCATTAAACATTATTTTAATCATTAAACGAGAATTAGTCTTGAATGGATACGATGGGGAATGAATCTCATCGCGTTCGTGGAGACGGTAGTCCGTAAGTACGCACGAGAGACAATATCATTTTTTTGATATAAAAATAACATATAATTTGATATTATATCAAATATAAAGAGTTAATATCATGTTACAATTATTATTTACATTAATTACACATCATTATTATACACATCCAAATAATAATATTTTGAATAACAATTACACCATGACGTGGAGACGGTAAGCCGTACGTACGCACATATGGTGACATGTCATTCAAAGGATGGATATAATAATGAATATGGTTGCACCATATTTATAATAACATCAATTTATATATAAGATACTGGATTTATTATTTTAGAATGGGAATAACAAAGAAAGAAGAAGTTGAAGAAGAAATGAACTTGAAAGAGGGTGGTGAAAACATTACCTCTTCTTTGGGTTCTTCTTTTTGATTTGATTAAAAGAGCTTAATAGGTTGGCTTTATGATCAAAATAAGTCCTCAAGGTTGAAGTGATGTAAGTTTAGAGAGTATTTGGTCAGGGTTTGTCCCAGACAAAAGGCTTTGAATGTGTGAATGAGTGAGAAGGGGGAGTGCCCTTTTATATAAGAGGGGTGAGGGGCACCATTGGAAAAGCTAGAAATATTATTTTATAATAAATTCATATTCAGGTTATAATGGCTTCAAAGTGGATTATTTAATGTTTAAGGTGGTTATACGTAGAAACCCACTCAACGAATAGGTTTTAGACGGGTTTGGGTCTCTATATTAACTTTATCATTTAGTTTTAACTCTTAGTTTATCAGTTTAACATTTACCATGTCACTTTGTATTTTTATATTATATAGTTAATAAACTTACTATATAAATCCAATAAACCCCCAAGTTTTCCATTAATGATAAACCGATCATGATATAAGTCTCTTGGATGAACCTTAGATTTTTTGGAATTGAATATCAATTAATAATATAATATTTGTTTTAAAAACTCATTTATGTCAATATTGACACTATTCAATAATTGATTTTTTCTAAAGTCTTAAAAACATTATTAAATCGAACAAAATTCATTATGGAAATTCTATAATGTAATATTAACCAATAAAATTCATGGATGTCATCAAAACATTCAAATTATATTTATTTTAACATTTATATTACCAATTATTAGATTCTTTCATTAATAAGGAAAATACAACATCATTATTGTGTCATAAATAATATTAATTATTAAATGTATAAAAATTATAAATAAAATACCATTATGTAGGAAATAAATTTATATTTCTAATGAATATTTATATTTGAAAATTAAACGTATATAACCCTATTTAAAAGTTTTTTTTCTAAAAGATATATGCTTATGTCATTTTTGTATTAACTCTAACTTAATTAATATAGAGTGTCATTATCACTTACAAGTGGCTTCATAGGGTCCCAAAATCGACCCAAAGATGCACATGGTTGCACATGTATCAACCAATAAGGTTAGTACATGTTTTATAATAATTTATTATTATTATAATATTATTTTTTTACCCTTATTTACCATATTTACCCTTTAACCATGGTAAATAAAATATTTACCGAAGTAATTATTAAAAATGTCGAAAAATAAAAGTTACCTATTTAAAAAATTTGGAAATCCTGATTTCAAATATCAAATCCATTTTTACAAATTCAAAACACAGAAGTGGCAGAAATTAATTTAAAATTAATTCCCATTGTTAAAACAAAAAGCGTGTTTTTAAGAGATAATAACTATCAAAAGATTGGCACTTGTTTATTTCCGGTTTAAATGTGAAATTATGTCCAATGACCAAAATTGTATTAAATGGTAAAAATATTTTCTAAATGTAATTTAAAACCACTAAAATTCATAATTTATCACTATTAATTATTTTTATTAAAAAAGTTGTTTTTAATTAAAATTTAGAAAATTTCACTACTCATCAAAATATAAATGTTATCCGAAAAGATCCAAAATTTGACCCTAGGATAGTTTCGATATTCCGAATTCTAAAAATGTAGTCAATTTTTAGAGATAAAATTCATAAAATTTCAAAAAGTGGCTATTACTATTCATAACGGCTAGTTTGATTGGTTGTGGTGTGTGTTAGAACTCGAAGTTGCGTACAACACACACTACTGTATTATTCAAAGAGAAGCATACCATGGAATCTTGGGGTGTTACACATTATGCATACCATTTTTGAGCATAAAATCTAACACTTTATTATGATTCATTTTCAAGAGGATATGAATAATGGTTATATGTATTTTATTCCAAATGAAATTTCTAAGTGTGAATAACACAGTGGAATATGTTTTAAATATTTTATGTACCAGTCGTTTATATATACATGTTTTCATGTACACAATACCTTTATATTTAGAGCATGAATTATAATTATATTTAATGAATATTCAACTAAATATATTTTGTATTTAGTTATCACTTTCTTGTATATCTATAAAAACAAACATGGTATACAATCTCAGTGGATGAATATTAATTATGTAAGCCTATATAATATAAATCTATTGCGGGGAAGGGGGGGGGGTGAATCAATTATACACATATTCAAGGAGTGTTTCCAAGTCATCACAACCAATGAGGGTGGTTGGATCCACTACCATAAGATCCATCAAACAACCAGGGTGTCAAATCTTAAAAAATAATAGGCATAAGGAATATAAATAACTATGATCATTCATTATCCCTAAAACATTATAGAATACAATGAAAAAAATAAATAGGTTATCAAATGAACCTATTGAAACCACAATTCACAAAACCTTATATTAAATTTATTTTATTTCAATAAAATATAGAACACTTCACATGAATCTACAATTGTATGAATCATTTAACCTCTAATTTTACATTTCATTTTATTATGGGTTAAACCTACCAATAATATCTGACATTCTATTCACTACCTATCTCTAGGGTATAAATCAACTTGGAATCATCCACGAATCCATAATTCTCATCACATACATGAAAACATCACTAAGTTCCCTCAATCAAAAACATGTATCCTGCATTATCACCCATCTAATTAAGGTACTAATGTCCTTAGAAATAATCAAAATATCCTAGAAGCCTAAGTGGAATCCTAAGAAAAGGCCACATGGAAGTTGTATCAAAACTCTTATCAAATTCATTCCACGTTTAGTTCAAATAACTGACTTGCCTTTAAACTACCCACTTTCTACTCATCTAGGTAATCATATCCTCATGAGGGAATAATTATCACCCCAAAATCACATCACTATTAATGAGGCACTTAGGCTTCTAGGATACTATTAGGAATAACAGGGCCACCCATCCTCATGTTGTTTCATCCTTATACTAATAGGTCCAAAAGGTTCTTGTACTAAGGCCCATTGTTCTTAAATAAACCAAATACACCCCTCATAGGGTTCCATGTACATTAGGGAACACATATATAACAAAGGATGTAACCATCTGTGGAAAAAAAATCACTAGATTTCAAGGGACCATTATGGGATATTACCATACATTCTACTAATTAAAATTTTAAACATAAATTAGATTAAATATTTATCTTCAATAGTGGGGATAAGAGACACCTAACAAGACACATAAAAACATACATAAAAACTATAGTGTGTGTACCGGAGAACATATACCTCAATTAGTTTTCCACATCCCTTTTATATCGTAGATTACCAATAATTTTTTAGCTTATTGTAACATACATATCTTCACCATTTCCTTAAGAAGGTGGTGGGAGGTTACTAGGCCTTATATAACACCCCCAAGACACAAAAGTTTTAATTAAATTCCACGTGATTCATACAAAATTGGGTGATGATATTCACTTTTAAAATAAAAATAAACAAAACCAACATAACCATAACCAAACAACCCATGATATGATTCATTATTAAAATGTAATAAAACTTGACATATAACATATACAAACCACAATATCAGAGTAAAAAGTGGAAATCAATACAAAAAAACACATATATGTGAATGAAAACAAATCATAAACTCCTAACCTACTCTAAGATCAAATCCAAAAGACATTCGCATGGTATCATAATTCATCATTAATGAACCGTGAGACATTCTACTATATATTTTTCTCAATATAAAATATTAAATAACGCACGAATGTTCCAATGTAGGGAGTGAGTATAAAATTCTATAAGATTCCCCCCAATAACATTATTAATAAAGACCCTCTTATGGAATATGTAATCACCTTAATATAAAAAAATTAAAATTATTTAAATTAGTTTATATCAAAGACAAACCATTTTTAAAACTAACCAATTCTCTAAAGAATGAAACCAAATAATCCATTTAAATAATTTCAAAATTCCCATTTGTAATTCCATTACATAGTTATTAAAATACAAAAAACTACACATGCATTCCAATGTGACATTGACATACTCATGACATGTCTCTCATCAATCAACAAATTCATCATAAGGTAACCATATACCAAGTTCCCAAGTGGAACATGACCCTTCCATAGGGTCACATCAATGAAAATAAACCAACACTAGCAAAGTAAGAAAAATTCCATTCCAAAACAACCATTACAAAACATTTTAATAAAAAATTTATTTTACATAAAAAATTTCTACTAATCAATTTCCATGAATCAAAACCAAACTATTTTTTAATACCATTATTTTAAAATTATAAAAACAATACACTTTTTACAAAACAACCAACTTTAACAGTTTCAAAACTATTAATAATTTGGATTTCATCAGGATTTAAAACTTAATTTCTTAATTAAATTTAATAAATATGAAATAAAACCTTCATTATCTAGTAATTGGAGTCATGAGTGAATCCACCAACCTTGAAAATGTTGTTTGAAACGATGAGTGGCACCGAACTCAAAAACGTCAAAACATATATTCAATATTAAACTATATATCTTCTTCCCATCAACCAAAACTACAATATAACCTCATGATTGGAATCCTAGAAAATGAATTTATATTCAACAGAATATATCCATGAATACAAGGGAGGAAAGAAGAAGAAAATTAAAAAAACCCCACCAAAATGAACACTTGCTAAGGAATTTGGGCCTCCAACACATATAAAATCAATAACATATTTCTCAGGGATCAAGAGAAAGGGTTTCCCCAGCCATTGAAATGAGTTAAATTATGTTAGGTTTCTATTATGGAAAAAATAATCCATTTAGTAGGTAACAGAAATTACTTCAACAGAATTTAGTCTTTGTTTTTCAAGATCTATAATTAGGGAGCACGTTTAGGATAATCATGTGCTAGATGCTACCTCTAAAAACCACTCGCATGGTTAGAACACATGCTCATTAAAACCATGATATGCCCATGATAAACCCATATATCCCACATTACACCTATAATGACCAATATTTACATATATATATATTGTATCATTTTTTGGAATACAAAAACACATGCCTGAAAATCATATTTTATAGTTCCTTCGAAAATAAGGAAAATCATTTTCTAGTATGCTGAAATATCTTTTCAATGATTCCCAAAAAAATATTTCCCTTTTTTACAACTAACTAAAACCTTTCTATATAATATTGTAAAAATAAAACATAATAAAAGGGTGATATCATATGCTTAGTATGGGAAAACAAGGTATATTCATAAGAAAAATCGTGAATATAAGGGTATGATAATAGGTAAATAACATTAGAAGATAATACCCTATATATAAATGATCATATTATTCATTCATGGAATAAATATTAGGTTATCATAATACATGAATCAGGAGGTAATAAAGGGAAAAATCCATGATATCATAACATAAGAATAAGTCATGGAATTTCATCCTCAAAAATAAACATATAATATAATTTCATATAAGTCAAGGATCATTCCAAGAACATAATTGGGCACTTAATGGGGGTGCACCTACTGGGTAGGACACACCAGCATCCCCAGTCATAGTTCTTTCCTTATAGAGGATCGAGTTTTCCCCTCACCTCTTAGTGGATCGGGTTAACCCCTCATCCAATAGTGGATCAAGTTAGTCGACTTGTTTCCAAACATTATCTCGTGATATTAATATCTTTACCCAATGCATTAGATGAAGATGTATATCCTACCAGTCTTGAAATGAAAACCATACATTTGTGTGCAATATGATCAAAAATCATTCTTCATAAATTTAAAATAAAAATTTAAATTATAAGGAACTAATCCTTGAATCATCAACCCAATAAAGAAAAAGTTACCAAAAATAATGTAAACATATATGGAAAACTGTTTTGAATGATCATTTGAAATAATTCATGAGGATAACATATTTTCTACATTGAAATAAAATATTTTTTAAAATCATAAAATATTTAGAAAATATTTTTCATTGAAAATGGACATAAAAATTGACAAAAAAAATATTTTAAAACCATTTAAAACCTCATTGAAATAAAATCCCTTGAAAAGCGATAACAAATCATTACAAACACTTTTAAAACATTTTAAAAAAATAATTTTTTTGAAGGAAGAAAAAAATTGATCGAAGAAAGACTAAAATTACATGAATCTTTTAATATTATAAAATGATTTATACTCATGATAAATTTTTTTTAAAGGGAACTAAATACATATCATAAGATAAAACATGTTTATAACATAAGATATGTCCAATATAATGAGAATTGAGACAAAATTACCTTACTCATTTGGTAAATTTTGAACTATAAAAACCATTTAAGAGGGATCATCAAATGGATAGGTAAATACACATTTGTTATGGATGAGGATCATATAATAAATTAATGGGTATTATATAAACCACAAAAAAATACAAGTCATAAATATATCATAAGTATCCTAGAAATAAAAGCGAGACTAAAAATATTCATATCGTAAGTCTTTACTTCCTACACATTAAAACCTCCTCTTATTTGGGAATCTCCATTTGGTTTCCACTAAATAACTTCCATGGTTGTATTTATACCCATATTTAGTCTTTTAGAATGGAGGGTGTAATTTATGGGGGATATAGGTATAGATTTTGGCGAACCAAATATGTTTTGATGTGTGAAGAAAAGATAATAAGTGGTTCCCTTTAATAAGTGAGGGTAGGGACACTCTTGGAATTTCCCAAAATATTATATTATAAAAAAATTTACATCGATTAAAATAATCTAAAAAGACAATTTATTGTAATATATTCTATGATGGGATTTTAATCTCATAAAAAATAGATTTTTTACATGTTTTGATGTTATTTTAAACACTATCATTTTGATTAACCCTCAGTTAAGCTATATTAATTTCAACTATGCTAACAACATCTTCAATAATAAAATATAGTTATTTTTACATATAAAGATTCAATTTTACCATAAAGGCCCAATTAATTATATTTTATACCATATATCACCCCATTCTGTCCACATTGAACGTTTTTATGATTTCTGAATAATTTAATAAAATATTATTTTCATAAAATATTATTGTTGTCAATTTTGACACTATTCATTTCATTGAAATTAAATAAATAAATACTGAAAGATGACTTTAAAAATCATATAATAAACCCTTAATATGTCACATTCACCATAAAAATTCATTTATACTCTTAATAAATTCATATTGTTTTTCATTTATTATTTCTATTATCATTTAATTGATTTTTTCTCGTTAATTGAATAATTACTGCATCATTATTGTGTAATTATTTATGACTTTTATTTATTCACTATAAATTAAAAATAAATTTAAATAATGAATATAAACCTTTTATATTTAAGGTTAATATTTTATCATAAAAAATATATTCTAATAATCCAATTATTAAAAATATTATAATTATTAAAAGAAAGAGTGTGGCATTTTGTCACTCCCTTTGATTTCAATAGTATCTAAGTCATTGTCCTGGGAAAGTGTCTATTTAATAATTATAAATATAACCATAGGCGTTTAAGGTTGAATTAATGTCATCCAATAACATTTAGGAATGTTTTAGGGCATTTTTATGATATTTATAATATTATTTTTACCCTTAATGTCCGGATTTACCCAAAATAGTGGAAACAAAATTTGTATGTTTACTATTCATATTTTCCAACAAAAATGTACAAAAATACTAAATTTGGACCGTATGATTCAATATATGGAGTAATTTTTTCCAGAATCGATTAAATAATTTTTTACAAATTAATTTAAAATTAATTATGCAGATTGGATGGAACAATTGTTTTTTAATATAAAAATATTCAAAGGTTTAAATTTTTATATGAAATATCAATTTGAAATAGGTTTAGATGACCTAAATTGGATTAATTGACATATTATTATTATATTTATACTCTAAAACCAAAATAAAATATATTTTAACGAAATAAATTAATTAGATGAAAAAGATATTTTGAATTAAAATTCAATATTTTCACTATTCATCCAAAAATAAAATATCTCAAAAAATTAACAAAAATTAACCCAAAGTAAATTTTAATATTCCAATATCTAAAATGAATTATATTTGTTTAAATTGAGTTTTTAAAAGTGTCAAAATTTGATTTATAATAGTTGTTCCAACAAAAGGTGGTAAAATTTCCATTAAAAATATATCTTTAAGGGTAAAATTGGTTTTATTATAATCTTTTGAACTTAAAACATAAAATATTAATGATAAAAAAATATTGAATAAATATTAAATTAATAAAATCCATCAATAGTGAATTTTTTATTTATTTCTATAAAACATACTTGTTCACAATTAAATAATTTTACCTAATAATAGTTCCTTTCATTAAAAATATGCTTTGTTATCATTTATGATTATTCAGTCACAAAATAATTAATTATATATACACAGAAAAACCATATTTTTATAACTTAGTTAATCAAGTTCAAACCAACTATTCAAATGGTAAGGTTATAATTGTATTATTTAAATGAATATAATAATAAAATGGTGTTTCATAGAAACTTAGTATTTTGTGTAACACAAGATATGTTGGTATTACGTGAAGTGAAGGATTAAATTGATTTTTTTATATCACAAGACATCAATGTAATTTAATTGTTTTTTTTCAGAAAAAGGTTTATAAAAAATTAGAATTTCACTTTCTACCCTCCTTAATATGAATTTCTCCCTCAAAATTCCTCATTATAATATAATAAAATGAGGATACTTATGCCTCATCATATCCTAATGTTATATTGTAGATTTTTAATACATGTGTTTTACCCCTAAACCTATTACCAGTTGATGGGTATTGGTTTTAGAAAATTATCTCTATAATACAAAATTTCTATTAGTTTATCTTCATATGAAAGATCATGATCTAGCGGTACAACCTCTATCTTTAGCACATGTGAAGGATCATGTATATAATTCCTCAAAATAAATACATGGAACACGTCATGAACTCAGTATATATTTTAATGAAGATACAATAAATAATCCACTATTATGATATGATCAATATTTTTTTAAAAAAATCCCTTGCACTTTGAAATTGCACATTGACAATTTACATTGAAAATATAAGGTTGATCTTGGAGAATTTCATTGAGTGAAACCCACATCTGAAAAATGTTAAATAAAAATTATACTAAAAATAAGGAACTTAAAATGTGGGTATCACCAAATAATTAGGATTTTGATTCGAATAGCACTACTGAAAATTCAAAACATTAACATGGAAAAGAATTCCAACTATCAAGTTCTGATGGAGAGTGATAGAGAACATAATAATTATATTGTTAACCGTCATATAAATATAACTCTACGATGATCTAGTGGACCATTTGATTCCTCAAAATTAGAGGTACTAGGATACTTTTTTCTTTGAATAATTTTTACAAGAAGATATGCTTATTTTATTTCATTCAATTTGGTAATCAAAATTTCATCCCTCGGTTATGCCTTGATCAATTTCTACATCATATTTTACTCTAAGAAATGTTGTTAAAATTGTAATAATAGAATAACTAGTGGATAATCAGATAAATTATGGGTTTAAAATACATTATTTATGTCTCTTTTTATCATCACAACAAAATGTTTATTATAGGTTATTACACCCCAAAAATTCTAAAACATTAACATTTTATTCGATAACCTGTATGAAATGAAAAATCAATCATAGAAAGGAATATAACCTCTCTAGGATTTATGTAATATTTAATATCTAAAATAAATTTAGTATATTATATGACTTTTAAAAAATGAAACACTGAGTTTTCTTGACTCACAGGAAACAAATACTTTTTTCAATATATTGTGTTACGTGCAAGATGATGTTTTACCAAACACCAATATATTATTAAAACATTATTCTTTAATAAAAAAAATATATGAACTATCCATTAAATTATAAATTAGGAATATTATTAACTATATTATGAAAATATATGGTATATTGAAATATAAAATGAATTCCAAGGTTAACAATTTATTAGGAAAGAAAAAAAACAAAATGAATATGAAGAAATGTTTTTATGCTTATAGTGGTGTTTTATCCTAATAAATTGAATTAAAATATATTAGTGAATGATATTATTAAAATATATATTCTATATATTCCATAAAATATTTTTGAGAATTATCTAATATATTCGACATACATAAAATAAAAAACCCAATTTTACAAATAAAAACATATATTTTTCTAATGGAAATTTTACATCCTTTTAATAGTGCAATTTTTTTAATTATAATTTTTAGAAATTTTATAAATTTTAGTGTAAAAATAATCTTTAGTTTTAAATTTGTAATTTTAATATTATCATATTATTATTTTTTGTATTTTGTGAAATATATCATTTTTGATGAATAGTGAAAAATACAGAATTGTAATTCAAAAATGTATTTTCCATATTTAATTTATAATTTCAAATTTAATTATTTTATTAGTTTTGAGGATTAATTACATAAACTATAAATAAATTAATCCAATTTAGTTCATTATTATCAAATAATAATTGAAAATAGTTCTAAAAATCTTTCACACTTTTGAACATTTTTACTTTAAACACCCACTTTGTTGTCCCATCTACAAAATTAAATTTAAATTAATATCTTCCACTAATATGACTAGAATTTCAAATAATGGATCAAATATTTTTATTCAGAATAATTTATAATGTCTAAAAAGGATAAATTGGTTTTTCACATAAAATATTTTTGAATTTGATTAAAATTATTTACAGCGACTAAGAGAAAAATTAGTTTAACAAGGGAGTAAATCTTAAACTTAGGGGAAACGATGAACTAGAAACTTGTGAAAAATAAATTGGATGGACATATATAGATAATATACTCATTATTATCTAATTTTTACAATTATCTTATCCCATTTACATGGGTAATACATGGGTGGAATTACGTTTAAAATAATTCACAAGAATGCCACTCCTCCGCCACTATAAAATGCACTCACACGTCCAAGTTATTAACACCTATCAAGCCATTTGTATCTAAAAAGCCCTTTAAAAATAATCTACCATTATAAATGTTATAATATTTAAGCATGACTTTTTGACAAGTAAATCCAATGAATTAGTTTTTTTAAAACCGAAAAGAGTCACCTGAATAAGAGGTAATGTTCCTCAACGATCATGTCACGACCCCCTCCCCACAAAGTGTACCCCTCCTGGGCCGGCAATGTGAGAAGGGAGATAATGACCCCCGAGTCCCGCCTCCAGTGGGCCCCGGGTTGGCGACTAGCACCGAGGGTATAATACACACACAAATGGGAGGCATTACCCTCTAAGAGAACACATGCAGAAGAGAGAGATAGAATAGACTCCAATCAACTTCAACTCAGAACTGAAATATAAAAGGAAACCAAGTACATATGTGAAATGTCATGAAAAAGTACTACAACTGAAAGGGAAAACTAAAATTACCCAAAAGAAAGTAAAAACGACAGCGACCACAAGCCCGAACAGCTCCTCCTCCAACCGCAAGCTAGTAGTAACCAGCTTGATCTCCAACCTGCTCCAAGTGACCTGAAAAAAAGTTTATATGTACATAGGGTGAGTATAACAGTATACTCAGTAGGATCCTCCCCAAGACTCTCGTGCAAAGTTAAAGAAAGCATGCTAAATCCCAGTGAACAACAAGTGAAACTAACTCATCACCTAAACAGGTATACTATGTTCCCAACCTCACCATGGCTACTCTCACCAAGTAACGCATACAAGAATATAGCATATAGTAAAGAATATCAAGGGTACCCCGCTACTACTTCCCCACTGGTTTTCCGCTTTTCCCCAACGACATACGTCCTGTGCATCTCTCTCCAAAGGCTTGCCCGCAGACACCTGGGCTAAGCTCCACAATCTGCACCTCGTGCACCACAAAGGCTTGCCCACAAACACCTGGGCGAGGCACCACACCGTCCTCACAACCAAAGTAACCAGGTAGTTTCTGGGAGCCACCATAGCTCGTATAACGTGTATCATACGTCGAGTATTATTCCTCAAGCCATCACAGCCCATACGCAGAGTAAGGATCCTCAAGCCATCACAGCCTATACACGTTACACGTATAGTATTCCATAGGATACTATATCCAGAATATATGTGTGTGAAATAACCACAAGCCATTACAGCCCTCTACACACATATATGGGTAAAACTAACCATTGTGCCTACCAGCACAAGGATCTACCAAGAGAAGAGAGCAGGGCCAAAGGGGGTAGTCACCCATTCAACCTCCCATCAGAATGTTGGGGAAAACACCCCCTAGGGCTCAGAATCCCTGGGGTGTCAGTTGCCCTTACCGACAGGGTGGAGTAGCGTATAGAAACACAAAAAGTACAGAATATATAAGTAACTCACATCCACACTATGGGCATTACCTAGTCTTAGATACAACTGCAGCTAACGTCTCTCAGACTCCAGGCTGATACTTCTGAGACTAGGTATCCTATAAGCACACAAACAATGAAGAGCTTCATTAGATTACTCCATTCTCATTTATCAATTCCACTGTACGTTAATTAATTCTTTAAACATTAATTAATAATGAACAATTCCACATTAAACTGAATTGGCATCACTTTCAAAAACAACTTCTCCTTTTTAATATTCACATCACCTTTAAATTCCAGTATCTCCATCCCCATGGATTTTCACCACTTAATCAAACATTCCTTACAGAATTACTTTTCCACATTCCCAGGCATTCTTGAAAAACATCATATGCTTCTAAACACAAAGGAGGCTCAACACGGTGAGTAGATATACTACCCGTCGAGTCTTTTCCACCTACAGAAAGATCATAGACCCATCCTCCATCGAGAGGCTAAACACGGAAAGCACGTGGCATACCCCACGTGTCTTCGCCTCCTTCGGAAAGAGGGTAAGCAAGACCAGGTGCCTTGAGCAGTGGGGAAAAGCAAAGCAGATAAACAACCAAACCAAACCACCAACATCAAACCATCACATTCATCTCATACCATCACCCTTGGTGTCCTCCCCGGCACCCATATGCATAAACCGATGCATCTCGCCACACTAGGCGTCATTCGCTGCCACAACCACAAGTCTCCATGCCTCCACATATCACATCAGCCATCCAGGATCACATCACAGCACAAGCAGTAGGAAAACAAACATCGCAAAATGGGATCTCGGCCCTTTAACAAGTCATTCAGCCTTCAAACACAATGAGCACTCACAGCTCCAAACCACAAGGCATTCAGCCTTACAAGCAAGCGGGTAACTCAGAACCCTTTTGAAATTCCCACATAATCTGTTTTCTAATCCATATTGAATTAACAGATTTGTTATTCGTAGTTTCCAATCATGGATACCTAATCAGAAAGCTATCACAATTAAATAACCATTCTTACTTCCCTCATTTGATTATCCTCAAATTAGAACTACAACAACTGCAACAACCAGATTAATTTACATGCCTCTTTATCTTTAGCCAATTAATTAAAAATTAATTCTGGCTTAACGTTCGTAATCAATTGCAATCATGAACGAACAAAAAATCAAAGAAAACATAGATATCACTATATCTAGGAAAACATGAGGAAAACCGTTATCACGGTATAAAGCAACATCATGCGATCAACCAATTCTTTTAATCCTGTTTAAGTATTTAATTAGGTCAATTTCATTGTGATCCAAAGGGATAAATCATGCTAATTCTACGATTGCACATATACAATTAAGGAAGCCATGAATCCCCTACCTGTTGATAGATGATCGATGTTTAGGCCGGGGGCGTGGAACTTTACAGATAACGACGCGGCGATCCCGATGCACAAGAAGAGTCACGATCGAAGAAGGGGGAAACCACGGCCTAACCCTTAATTTATAAGAGCCGGAGACGGTTGAGATAAAAACGCTGAACCGCGTAAGACGTGGAAGTCGTGGGTTGACCATGCGGCTTGACTCATCATTAAAGGTGCTGAGTGGTTTAAACCGACTCATGAGCCGATTCAGTATTTAATTAAACTTTTGTGCGCGTTACTGGAACAACTTGGCAAGGCCGGGTGACGTCGGCCGGTTCCGCCGATCAGTCACACCGATCGGTTGCACCAATCGGTCTCACCGATCCATCTCACCGATCCGTCTCACCGATCAGTCTCACCGATCCGTCGCACCGATCCGTCTCACCGATCGGTCGCACCGATCCGTCTCACCGATCTGTCCCACCGATCGGTCGCACCGATCGGTCGCACCAATCGGTCTCACCGATCCCTCCCACCGATCGGTCGCACCGATCGGTCTCACCGATCCGTCTCACCGATTGGTCTCACCGATCAGTCTCACCGATTGGTCTCACCGATCCGTCTCACCGATCCGTCTCACCGATCTGTGAAACTGATCGGTGAGACCGATCTGTTACTGTTCATAAAACTGGAAACACTATTCACAGAACTGGAAAATTGGTAATGTGTTGGGGACAAGTCCCCTTGGCCTCCCGGAAAACCTCCAACACCAAAATTCCACAAAGTAATGGACCGGAGAGGTCCGGGCCATTACATTAGATACCTCTCAAAACATTATCGTCCTCGAGAATTAAAAACCAACCCAGAAGAAAAGAGGGGTCCGAACAACCACCCCATAAGATACCTCTCAGGGAAAAACCACCATGAGTTGTTCGAAAGCTGGAACAAAACTCTGACATCCGGGAACAAACAATCCATACCCAAACAATTCATTCACAACATCACATCAAAGGTACATAAATAAAACATGAAAGATCTAACCAGAGAGGAAACATCATTACATGAAAGGAGTTAAACATTAAACAACTCTGGGTACTGAGCACGTATCTATGATTCACGCTCCCAGGTACTCTCCTCCATGCCACTGTGTCGCCACAAGACACGAACTAAGGGGATAGAACGCCCACGCAACACCTTCTCCTTGTGGTCTTGGATCTCCACAGGTCACTACTCGAAGGTTGCATCATCATCAATATCGATCTCTCCCCAATCGATAACATGAGATTCATCATGAAGATAAAGACGGAGCTGTGATACATGGAAAACATCATGTATCCGACTCATCTGAGGGGGAAGTGCTACTCAATATGCCACAGCTCCAACACGAGCTAACACATCGAAATGCCCAACAAAATGGGGAGAAATCTTACTTCCGCGACCAAACCTTCGCTGCCCACGACGGGGAGTCACCTTCAGAAACACATGATCCCCAACCTTAAACTCTAACAGTCTCCTTCTTTGATCAGCATAAGATTTCTGACGATCTTGTGCTGTCTTCATCCTCTCACGAATCACTTGAACCATCTCTGTCGTATTCTGCACTAGTTCTGGTCTGAGAATTTCTGACTCTCCGACCCCAGTCCAGCACAACGGAGAACGGCATGGCCGGCCATACAAGGCTTCAAACGGCGCCATGCCGATGGTAGAGTGAAAACTATTATTGTAAGCGAACTCTACCAAGGTTAAGTGCTTCACCCATGAACCTCCAAAATCAAGAACACAAGAGCACAACATGTCTTCAAGAGTCTGGATGGTTCGCTCTGTCTGACCATCCGTTTGAGGATGAAAAGCAGTGCTAAGGCATAATTGAGAACCAAAAGCCTGCTGGAGTCCTCTCCACACCCTGGAGGTAAAATGAGGATCTCGATCAGAAATGATCGTCTTAGGGACTCCGTGAAGCCTCACCACCTCCTCCAGATACTGCCTTGACAAAACTTCCACTGAGCTCGACTCCTTGATCGTTATGAAGTGGGATGATTTTGTTAAACAATCCACTACCACCCATATATCATCATGTCCTCCCGGAGCTCGAGGTAAACCTATAACAAAGTCCATTGAGATGTCCTCCCACTTCCACTAAAGAATCTCTAAGTGCTGGAGAAGACCACCTGGAACACGGTGTTCGGCCTTCACCTTCTGGCAGACTAAACATCCAGACACACATTCTGCAACTGTACGCTTTAGCACAGGCCACCAAAACTGACTCCTCAAGGATCGGTACATCTTCGTCAGACCAGGATGTACCGCCAAGGGTGAACTATGGAACCTTCGGAGAACCGTCTTGCGCATCGCCACGGGAACAAAAAGCCTACCATGATACAACACTCAGTGTTGTTCATCATCCAACCAACCATCAGGGGCCTCACCACATACAACTCTGTCTCTCCAAACTTCCACCTCTAGATCACCCAACTGAGACTCTTCCACCTTCTGCATCAGGGATGACTGCACCGTCATCTGGAAAAGAGAACCTCTTCCCCCAACTTCTCCCATATCAAGATGCAAAGCTGATAGCTCTTCCATCACTCTCCAGGAACCACCAGATTCACGCACAACATCATTACGTGACTTTCGGCTTAGTGCATCAGCTACAACGTTCCCTTTTCCAGGTGTATAGGATATTTCGAGGTCGTATTCCTGCAAGAACTCCATCCACCGATGCTGCCTCAAGTTCAAGTCACGTTGGGAGAAAACATACCTCAAACTCTTATGATCGGTGAAAACCACAAAGCGCTCTCCAATGAGGTAATGTCTCCACAACTTCAGCGCAAACACCACGGCTGCCAACTCAAGATCATGGGTGGCGTAGTTGCGTTCATGGGGACGCAATTGCCGAGACCCATAAGAAACAACGGACCTCTGTTGCATAAGAACAGAGCCTAGCCCCAGATGTGAAGCATCACAGAAAACATCAAACTGGACTCCCTCCGCTGGAAGACAAAGGACTGGAGCACTTACCAACTTCTCCATTAGATACTTGAAAGGTGTCTGACGCTGATCAGTCCATATGAACGCTTGATCCTTCCTGGTCAAAGCTGTCAGAGGAGTCGCAAATTGGGAGAAATTAGCCACAAACCTCCTGTAATAGCCTGTGAGACCAAGGAATCTTCGCACCTCTGACACGGCCTTGGGGGATGGCCAAGACACCACTGCTTCTATTTTAGAAGGATCCATAGCTACTCCCTGTTGGGACACAACATGTCCCAAGAAACGAACTTCTCGAGCCCAGAACACACACTTGGACAACTTCCCAAACAACCGATGTTGGAGAAGAACTCCCAAAACGGCTCGTAGATGCTCTGCATGCTCCTCTTCAGATGTGGAGTACACAAGGATGTCATCGATGAAAGCCACAACAAACTTGTCCAGGAATTCACGCAACACAGCATTCATCAACCCCATGAAAACAGCTGGAGCATTCGTCACGCCGAATGGCATTACAACAAACTCATAATGCCCATGACGACAACAGAAAGCAGTCTTCGGGATATCCTCATCCTTTACATGCATCTGATGATATCATGACCGCAAGTCTATCTTTGAGAACCAACATGCACCCTTAAGTTGATCTAATAGGTCATCAATCTGCGGGAGAGGATAGCGGTTCTTTATTGTCACTTTGTTTAACCGACAATAATTGACACACAACCGCAAACTGCCGTTAGCCTTTTTCACAAACAAAACTGGTGCACCCCAAGGTGACACACTTGGCCGAACAAAACCACACTGCAACAGACCATCGAGCTGAATACGTAGCTCTCGTAACTCAGAAGGGGCCATCCTATACGGAGACATAAATATAGGAGACGCTCCCGGCTGTAGCTCGATCCCAAACTCGATCTCTCGTCGAGGGGGTAAGGATACAACCTCTTCTGGGAAGACGTCAGGGTACTCCTCTACGACCCTAGGAAACGCCAACTGTTGAACCTCTGAAGAACTCAGCATCATCCCAGCCATCATGGATGATAAGGATGAAACTCTTCTATGACTCATCCGAGGATCTCTCTCACCAACAAAAACTACTTCCTCTCCATCTTCATCAAAGAAAACGACCTTCATCCTGTAGCAATCAACAATAGCCTGCATCGAATACAACCAATCCATGCCGAGGATGACATCATATGGTTGTATTCGTAAACATAGGAAATCTCCCCAAGAGCGGTGATGACCCAACACTAGCTCACAGTCTCTACATACTTCAAACAATCTAGCTCGACCTCCAACTGGCGTAGTCAACGCCAAGGGCACTGGAAGCCTCTCTACCTCAAGTCCCAAAGCGTGGACAAGGGTAGGGGATATAAAGGAGTGTGTCCCTCCTGAATCAAACAAGGCATACACAAAGGTAGAAAACAAGCAAAGGGTACCTCAGACGACGTCTGGCTCGCCTGGAGCTGGCAACGCTAGAGCATGAAGCTGACCACGACCACCTCCACAGCCTCTCTGACCCTGATGACGACCACCACCACGGCCTCGCTCTGCTCTCTGAGGATGGGGAGCGTCATGGGGATGTCCTCTGCCTGCTCCATCTACCCTCTGGTGATCTAAAGCTGTTTCCACCTGCTGCTGCTGCCTCAGCTCGAACTGCCTCAACGGAGGAACCTGGAGTGGAGCTCCTGGTGTACAATGACGGCTCTGAAAAGTCGGGCACTACCGCTGCTGATGACCACGACCAACACAAGAAAAACAAGCGCCTGATCCCTTGGCATAGGCCTGAGAGTTGCTGCCTCCGGAGAAACGAGATGTGAAGGGCTGGGATCTACCCCCAGGTGAACGGAAACTCTTCTGTCCTGAAAACCGGGAACCCCGAACCACAGCCCTACTTCGTGAGGAATCATGACGATTCCCCTCTCGTGACGATCCGGTCCTGGAAAAAGTCCTCTCAACAACCTCTGCCCTCTCCAGCACCTCTAGATATGTCTTCAGCATAAATGGGGTGACCTGGTGCTGGATCTCTGGACGCAAAGCCTCCTCTAAATGCCTCGCCCTGGCCTCATCATCTGGTAACAGGTCGGAAGCATATCGTAGAAGGTTCATGAAACGGATTCCAAACTCCCGAACACTGGAGCTCCCCTGTCGACGGGTGAGTAGTTCCTGGCGACTGGACGCTTTCGCAGTCGATGAAAGAAACTCGACTCTAAACCTGTCTCGAAACTCCTCCCATGAGATCGCTGACTCCTCACGATCCCCGAGGAACAAGAACCACCACTGTCTCGCTGCTCCACGCAACATCGTCACAACCAAGGACACCCAGTGTTCCTTCCGAGCACGAATCAAACTGAATCCTATCTCGACCTCCTCCAACCAGTCTTCTGTGACTGCATCTGAAACGGAGCCCTCGTACTTCTGTAGACTCTGGCGCTGAAACTCTCGGAGTGTCTTCCTCCAAGTGTCATCGTCGTCAACCTCTACCTGGCGGCGATCTGCTGGAACAGCCTGCTGGGCACCTTCTGCACAAACCTGACGAGGACGTCGACCTGGAGCCATACCTGTAAAATAACAACCATTAGATCTCCTAATCCTGGAATATGGAAGACTCAACATTAATTAATTATTTATTTTGTTTTATTAATTTTTTTTTGGTTACCTATCCCAAGTTCTACCCATTCAAACACAGGCGCAAAGAATAATGATGCATGATCCTTTCCTAGGTCTCTACCCTACAACTAGTATCACTTTGTTTAGTAGCCATCGTAAACTTAAAGGTCCGTGCAACAGATCATAGGGGGCCCTGAACGCCTATGTCTCTGCCGGTTTCCAGTATTTACCCCACTTTCTAAACATGAATGACACTATTTCCCTACCGTCCCATGCATCCTCACCTGTGCCTAACTCCAAACTCCATCCTATCCCTCAACCAGACCTCTGATACCACTCTGTCACGACCCCCTCCCCACAAAGTGTACCCCTCCTGGGCCGGCAATGTGAGAAGGGAGATAATGACCCCCGAGTCCCGCCTCCAGTAGGCCCCGGGTTGGCGACTAGCACAGAGGGTATAATACACACACAAATGGGAGGCATTACCCTCTAAGAGAACACATGCAGAAGAGAGAGATAGAATAGACTCCAATCAACTCCAACTCAGAACTGAAATATAAAAGGAAACCAAGTACATATGTGAAATGTCATGAAAAATTACTACAACTGAAAGGGAAAACTAAAAGTACCCAAAAGAAAGTAAAAACGACAGCGACCACAAGCCCGAACAGCTCCTCCTCCAACCGCAAGCTAGTAGTAACTAGCTTGATCTCCAACCTGCTCCAAGTGACCTGAAAAACAGTTTATATGTACATAGGGTGAGTATAACAGTATACTCAGTAGGATCCTCCCCAAGACTCTCGTGCAAAGGTAAAGAAAGCATGCTAAAGCCCAGTGAACAACAAGTGAAACTAACTCGTCACCTAAACAGGTATACTATGTTCCCAACCTCACCATGGATACTCTTACCAAGTAACGCATACAAGAATATAGCATATAGTAAAGAATATCAAGGGTACCCCACTACTACTTCCCCACTGGTTTGCCGCTTTTCCCCAACGACATACGTCCTGTGCATCTCACTCCAAAGGCTTGCCCGTAGACACCTGGGCTATGCTCCACAATCTGCACCTCGTGCACCACAAAGGCTTGCCCGCAGACACCTGGGCGAAGCACCACACCGTCCTCACAACCAAAGTAACCAGGTAGTTTCCGGGAGCCACCATAGCTCGTATAACGTGTATCATACGTCGAGTATTATTCCTCAAGCCATCACAGCCCATACTCCGAGTAAGGATCCTTAAGCCATCACAGCCTATACACGTTACACCTATAGTATTCCATAGGATACTATATCCAGAATATATGTGTGTGAAATAACCACAAGCCATTACAGCCCTCTACACACATATATGGGTAAAACTAACCACTGTGCCTACCAGCACAAGGATCTACCAAGAGAAGACAGCGGGGCCAAAGGGGGTAGTCAGCCATTCAACCTCCCATCAAAATGTTGGGGAAAACACCCCCCCAGGGCTCAGAATCCCCGGGGTGTCAGTTGCCCTTACCGACAGGGTGGAGTAGCGTATAGAAACACAAAAATTACAGAATATATAAGTAACTCACATCCACACTATGGGCATTACCTAGTCTTAGATACAACTGCAGCTAACGTCTCTCAGACTCCAGGCTGCTACTTCTGAGACTAAGTATCCTATAAGCACACAAACAATGAAGAGCTTCATTAGATTACTCCATTCTCATTTATCAATTCCAATGTGCGTTAATTAATTCTTTAAACATTAATTAAGAATGAACAATTCCACATTAAACTGAATTGGCATCACTTTCAAAAACAACTGCTCCTTTTTACGATTCACATCACCTTTAAATTCCAGCATCTCCATCCCCATGGATTTTCACCATTTAATCAAACATTCCTTACAGAATTACTTTTCCACATTCCCAGGCATTCTAGAAAAACATCCTATGCTTCTAAACACAAAGGAGGCTCAACACGGTGAGTAGATATACTACCCGTCGAGTCTTTGCCGCCTACAGAAAGAGCATAGACCCATCCTCCATCGAGAGGCTAAACACGGAAAGCACGTGGCATACCCCGCGTGTCTTCGCCTCCTTCGGAAAGAGGGTAAGCAAGACCAGCTGCCTTGAGCAGTGGGGAAAAGTAAAGCAGATAAACAACCAAACCAAACCACCAACATCAAACCATCACATTCATCTCATACCATCACCCTTGGTGTCCTCCCCGACACCCATATGCATAAACCGATGCATCTCGCCACACTAGGCGTCATCCGCTGCCACAACCACAAGTCTCCATGCCTCCACATATCACATCAGCCATCCAGGCTCACATCACAGCACAAGCAGCAGGAAAACAAACATCGCAAAATGGGCTCTCGGCCCTTTAAGAAGGCATTCAGCCTTCAAACACAATGAGCACTCACAGCTCCAAACCACAAGACATTCAGCCTTACAAGCAAGTGGGTAACTCAGAACCCTTTTGAAATTCCCACATAATCTGTTTTCTAATCCATATTGAATTAACATATTTTTTATTCGTAGGTTCCAATCATGGATACCTAATCAGCAAGCTATCACAATTAAATAACCATGCTTACTTCCCTCATTTGATTATCCTCAAATTAGAACTACAACAACGGCAACAACCAGATTAATTTACATGCCTCTTTATCTTTATCCAATTAATTAACAATTAATTCCGGCTTAACGTTCGTTATCAATTGCAATCATGAACGAACAACAAATCAAATAAAACATAGATATCACTATATCTAGGAAAACATGAGGCAAACCGTTATCACGGTATAAAGCAACAGCACGCGTTCAACCATTTCTTTTAATCCGGTTCAAGTATTTAATTAAGTCAATTTCATTGTGATCCAAAGGGATAAATCATGCTAATTCTACGATTGCACATATACAATTAGAGAAGCCATGAATCCCCTACCTGTTGATAGATGATCGACGTTTAGGCCGGGGGCGCGGAACTTTACAGATAACGACGCGGCGGTCCCGATGCACCAGAAGAGTCACGATCGAAGAAGGGGGAAACCACGGCCTAACACTTAATTTATAAGAGCCGGGGACGGTTGAGATAAAAACGTTGAACCGCGTAAGACGTGGAAGTCGTGGGTTGACCACGCGGCTTGACTCATCATTAAAGGTGCTGAGTGGTTAAAACTGACTCATGAGCCGATTTAGTATTTAATTAAACTTTTGTGCGTGTTACTGGAACAACTTGGCAAGGCCGGGTGACGTCGGCCGGTTCCGCTGATCAGTCACACCGATCGGTCGCACCGATCCGTCTCACCGATCGGTCGCACCGATCGGTCTCACCGATCGGTCGCACCGATCGGTCTCACCGATCCGTCCCACCGATCGGTCGCACCGATCGGTCTCACCGATCGGTCTCACCGATCCCTCTCACCGATCGGTCCGGCCGATCGGTCTCACCGATCCGTCCCACCGATCGGTCGCACCGATCCGTCTCACCGATCGGTCTCACCGATCCGTCTCACCGACCCGTCTCACCGATCTGTGAAACAGATCGGTGAGACCGATCTGTCAGACCGATCTGTTACTATTCATAAAACTGGAAACACTATTCACAGAATTGGAAAATCGGTAAAGTGTTGGGGACAAGTCCCCTTGGCCTCCCGGAACACCTCCAACACCAAAATTCCACAAAGTAATGGACCGGAGAGGTCCGGGCCATTACAGATCATTTTTCATTAATTTAATTCTACACCCCTATAATTCTTTTTATATAGATATTAAATAATAAAATAACTGTCCTAAATATGATTGTATGATTTTTTTATGTTTTATACCTAAATATATATAGACACTTTCTCCAAATTGGTAAAAGACTTACCATTTGAGTATAGCGAACTACCACCTCATGAAACAATGTATTTTTCTTCAATACCAACTATAATGGTTAGAAATTATGATAAACATGATATTTAATTTTTATATATATTATATTTATATTTTATTTATGGTTCTATAATTTTTATATAACTCATATCTTTAAGTTTCAATTTTGTGTATATATGATAACATCATTTATGGATGTGTGGACTACCGCATCCTCAAAGCGACGCGAATTGTTCAGGATATACATGGAATGCATAATGGATGGTTGTAATAAAACAATTTAACATATATAAAATAATTATGACACATTAATTACAATATAAATGTATAAAATTTTATATTCATTATTTTTAATACAATAAATAAATGGAAGTAACATTCATGCATATGTAAAACCTACAAACTCCAATAATGGTTTAGTTCATTTCCCATCTCCAAATTTTATTGATTATTCCAAATAAATATATTATTAATATAAATATTAAAATTAAATCATGTTTTACAATACTAATATTTTGAAATCATGATCTAAGATATCAAAACAACTAATAACAAATAAAAACATACTCGAGAAACTAGACTATTAATACACATACAATTGAAAATAAGGAATGATTACCAATAAATGGGTAATAATATATTTTAAGAAGATCATATATGATATAATAAATATTAATATGGTTCAAATATAAGTTATTAAATGTTTAAAACCATATTATATGAGGTTAAAGGATGTTTATCTTAAAAGGAACACATGGGAAGGGATTCTAGTATCACTTTTACTTTCGTGAGGCATATATCATAATCACCACATATATTTTTCATATATATATTACCCATTTTGATATATTTTATCATGAATTATTTTATATTTACAGAATATCAAGTTTTTCTATTTTATATTTCAACTAATGGAATTTGAATTAAAATTTACCATGTCGTAAAGAATTTCATAACCCGATTCTTTTTCATTGGGCTATATTACATAATTATTGTCGTCGATATTTTAAGATTATGTTTGTAGTTAGTTTTTACTATATGTAGTTGAATTTAAAATAATTTATGTGGATTTATATTTGAAAAAACAAATTATATTAGTTTATTGATTCTCACCTCAATATTAGTGTCTTTTCAATGTTTTAATTCACAATCTCCATGTCTTCGGGACTGATTACACTTGAATTTCCATTAACGGAATTTAATTTTTCATTATTTAAAAAACTATTTCATTTTCATCTCCTCTGGTTATTCATGACCCTTTTCATTTAATAATACTATTTTCCACTCTTTTTTACTCAATGTTTTTTAGAATGATTTAATGAAAACCTAGCATTATTTATCTAATTTTTTGGCAAACCATTCTTTCTTCTAAAAAAATATTTTATAAAATGGATTTTTAAAATGTTTTTTAAAATTATAGAATTATTTATTAAATAAATCTTTACCCTTTTTTATTTTACAAATGTTTTCAAAGTAATCTTCTTATCACTTTCTGAATACGGAACTTTTTTAACCTTTTACCTAATAATAGGAATTTCATTTTTATCATGTACGACATGTGCGTAATTACCCACCATAATTTATTTGAAACATAATTTTTAATTTCGAAAGGTTAATTATTTGAAAAAATCCCAAAGTTTTTTTAAATGAAAATTATTTAATTTTTTTTCAAAATTAAAAGGATATTTTCCGAAATAATATTTTTTTAAATATCATTTTATTGTATTTCCATTTATCAATGACAACAAACCTATGTTTTACTCCACTTGGGATATGGTTTATTGATACTATACTTATTATTCCTTAATGTTGATTATTATTCATTTGAACAATGATATAATTTATATTCACCACCTTGATTCCATTGTTAGTTCCCTTGAAGTATTTGATTTCCTATGATCATTGAACATTGAATTTCAGCTAACTATCCTTATCATCTTTCATAGATATGTTCACTGACTAAACCATATATAATTTTTAAATGTGGTGTTTACATTGAAATTTGATTAATTTATTGTGGAAATATTGATAAATTTGTGTCCTTTACTTAATACGGATATTTGATAAGGAAAATTGTTTTTTTAATTAATTTGGTTACTTGATATATGATGAATGTTTTAGAAATTAAAGACACAAGTCATGGAATGTTTAAAGGAAGCTCCTCAACACATCAGTAGTTTATGGGGTGAAATTAGATTATGAAATACCCTTGGATTTTGTTTACAAGATTAGTATATGGGTTTCAAACCATGGATTTAAACTATATTTTTTGGTTCCTGGTTGTAGTATGTTAACCTGTCTTGTCAAAGGTCTTGATGGTAAAGGTATTGTGTTATTGAAAAACATGATGTCTGATAATTATGAATTTCCATCATTATGTATTCAGTTATTAATATCCATGATATTTTTTCATTAACATTATTGAAGGATTCAATTTATTCTCATTTAAATTATTAAATGGAATTTGATTCATTTATTTTCCATTTCATATTGATTATTCCTCAAAAAGTTATTTAAATGGAATCTGTTTCCGTTATTTACCACTCCGTATTTTTTACTAAGTTCCTTCTCAGTTTATTGATCACACAACATGAGTGATCAGTTATTACCTTTCTATATTGACTATACTCAATTTCCTAATAATGGATTTTTTTATACTTTACCCCTACCAAGAATTTATGTTCACCCTTATTTTGTTTCCTTTACCTAGGAATCCAATCTATTTACAATGAAATATGTGCAAATATATCATAGATGGAATAAATTTATCCTTGATGCGAAAATATATTTTGAAATTAGTGTATTCATTTTCAATATAAGAATCGTGTGTGTATATTATTTACCTAGAGTAGTAAACTATTCTATTCATCAGGATTTCATTTCTTATAATCATGCCAATGTAATGAAAAAAGACACCAACTCCTATCTTTCTATGATTTATTTGATACATACATTATTCAATACACATAGATCTCAATTTGGTTAAATAGAAAATTAATATCTAAATCACCATTCAACGTTCAAAAAAACAATTTCATAAATGGTTACCATTATAAACCTTACAAAAGATTAAAATCCAAAAATTTAAAAATAAGGTTAGTAAATTTAAAATATCAAATTATCATTAATCCATCCAAAAAATAGTGTAGATCTTAATTTTCATATAGTAATCATGTGAATACTATAATAATGTATTCTCTTAAAACATGTTAACAACCTAAATTATCCTAAAATGTTACTAAAATCTTTAATTATTTCAAAACAATAACTCTTTCCTCTTACCATAAATCCAAAAATTATATAAACTCAATCCTCAAACCACTATTTCATCATATTACCAAATAGTTCTATATTTATCAATTTTGTCCCATATATTTTATCACATAATCAAATATCAATTTATCATTTTATTATCCCTACATGATGAATATATAATGGTTTTTATTTCAATTAATTTTATGATCTCCAAAAATATCACCATATGACCTTAATAACTATTCGTGGTTATATATACCACTCAATATATCCTTGAAAATTATTAATAAAAACTACAGTTGAGAAATAATTATAATTTTTATTATATTTTAATACCATAAAATTAATTCTACAATAGTTTTTTTGAATTATAATACATAAACACTCAATAATTTCACAACATTGTTGTCATACTCCACATAGATAATTGTGATCGCATGATATTTTCATTTTTCTTCCATATTAGTAGGTTTCTAATGTTTATCACCATCAATAGACAATGGATTTGGACTTTGTTAGAATACTTTTCATTTTCCTTTTACACGAGAAATTTAAGTGCATGAATTTCATTCTATGTACCCTTTTCTCTATTCACATCATTAGCAATCTTTTTCCCACTACTTAAATTTGTGATTTCCCGACGAACTTCTATTCTACACTTCAAAATTTTTCAATACACCTTATGTACTTTTCAACCATGTTTCTTTCAACACATTCAAAATAAACTAATGCTCGTCTTCTTTTCTCACTGGTTATTATATTTTACATTAATAACCATCTTATGTTTTTTTGTCAAAATAAAGAGATTTATTTGTAACTATAAAATTCATTTCCCCCTTGATAACAAAAGTCACAAGATATTCATAGCTAGTAATGTTATTATGGGTAATGTAACACCCCAAGATTTCATAGTATGTTATTTTCTTTAATGTGATTCAATAGCTTGCGTTACACGCAACACCGAATTCGAGCGCACCACGACATACCAAACTAGCTGTTCAAAAAGCGGTTATGTATAATATTAACTGAATTTTAAATTTTATATACTCCATGTAATTTTAGAATTAATTATATGTTTTTCTTAGACATAATATAAGAACAAATTCATTTTTATGATAAAATAATTATTATTCAAAAAATGAAATTTTACAACCTTTTAATGGAAAAAACTTTTTAAAATCAATATTTGAAAATTTTATAAAATAAATTTAATGAAAATAAATTCTTCTTTAGAATAAAGACATAAATATTTATTTTGGATAATTTTTTGGTGCTTTTCGGATAACTTTCATATTTTGATGAATATTGAAAAATGCTATTTTTTTATTGAAAACAATTTTTTTAATCGAAAAAATTTATAGAATTAAATTAAAATTTTGACTGTTTTGGAAGTATAATTAAATTATATTTCTATAATAAATTACAATGTAGGTCATAATAAGTAATTTCACATTTAAATTTGATATTAACACATGTAAATATTTTGATAGTTTTTACTTTTTAAAAACCAGCATTTCGATTTTGACAATGGAAATTAATTTTAAATTAATTAATGAAAAATCAATGTTCTGAAATTGGTAAAATAGAATTATTTTTCTAATTCATAATATCAAATTCCTCTTACGGTAAATTTTTGGTGTTTTTCTGAAAACATTCAATTTTCTATGAATAGTGAAAACACTGTGTTATATTTTAAAACGACTTTTTATTTAAATAATTATTTATTTTATTTAGATTTATTTTAAGTAAAAATAGATACATAATACATATATATGTTCTATATAATTCATTGGAGTCATTTTATAATAAAATTATATGTATAAAATTTATTGAACTTTTTACCGTCTTTTAACCACCTTCTTGGAGCATTTGCAAATTTGCATAAAACAAAATTTTACCACTTCTGTGAATTTAATTTCAAAAATACAAGAGATTCAATTAATAACATTAAGTATAATATGGTTCCATAATAAGAAAATACTTTTTGGTGAATAGTAACTTTTGACTTTTATTTATCTCGGTTAAAAGTAAATATGGTTATTAAAGGTAAAAATTATATTATAATTACCATAACACATGTCGTAATTATATTTGATAAGTATAATTAGAAAAAAAACTTTAGGAATAAAATATTATCCTTTTTCTCCACTTGGATTAGATTAGAACATTTATTATTATTTTATTTAAAGAAGAGTAAAAAGTGTTAAATTCAATGTTTAATAACTAAACCATTTTTAATATAGGGTCATACAAAAGATAAATTAGACTATAAATATTCATTAGAAAGATAAAAATATTTCCTACATAATGGTATTTTATATATAATTTTTTTAAATTAAATAATTGTATTTATTTATGACACAATGAGGAAGAAGTAATTGCCTTATTAATGAATGATTAAAATTATTTATACTATAAATATCCAAATAAATGTAATTTGATACGTTTTAGGAATTACACTAATTTTATAGGTTAATATGAAATTTTAGTGTTGATTAAATTGTTTTTTTTTTGAATTAATCAAGCCGTTATGATTTTCAAGAAAACAAAATACCAAATAGTGTCAAAATTAACATAAATTAGTTTTTAAAACAAATACTATATTTTTGGATGATATAATATTCCTAAAAAGCTAAGGTTCGACATAAGGGCTTAAAAATATTATATAAGTCATTAATGAACCAATAGATTTTCTATTGAAGTTTATATTAATTTTATTAACCATATAGTGTAAGAATACAAGAAGACACTATAAATGTTAAACTATTTAACTAATAGTTAAAGGGAAAAGATAAGGGTAATATGGTGACCTAAACTTGTCTAAGACATATTTTTTGAGAGTATTTCAATGTATACCCACCTTATCTTCGAAATAAATTAATTTTTATCAATTTGAAATTGAAAATTATTTATAATAATGTAATATTATAATGTTTTCCTAAGGTGTCCCTCACCTCTCTTATAAAAGTGTACTTCCCCTTCTCTCAAAATCACACCTCCAACGAAATTTTTCTTGGACAAACCCTACCCAAATATCCTCACAAATTCCCTCAAATCATCCTAGATTGCATAATTTCATCATAAATCCAACCTAAGGAGCCCTTTTGATCAACTCAAAAGGAAACACCCTAAGAAGCGGTAATAATTTCACCACCCTCTTTCATGTTATTTTCTTCTTCCACTTCCAATTTATTTGTTGTTTCCATACCAAAATTATAAATCTAGAACCTTATACATACTAAGATTTTATAATAAATATGGTACAACCATATTCGTTATTCTATCCATCTTATAAATGTCAAAGTCACCATATGGGCGTACGTAAAGCTTACCGTCTCCACATCGTGGTGTAGTTTGTTATTCAAAAGCATCATTATTTGGATGGGTATAATAATTAGTATAACTTATTTAAATAATAAATAAAAAAATTAATGCTTTTTTATATATAATATACCATCCAATTATATACGATTTCACCATCAAAATAATGATATTGTCACTCGTGCGTACGTACTGCTTACTGTCTCCACAAACATGATGAGATTCATTCCCCATCGCAATCCATCAAGAATAATTTTCAATTTATTATAAAAAATAATGTTTATGAATTTAATAAAATTCTAGATATTAATCAAATACATCCTTTAAATAACAAACATGACTTACGTAACAAAAATATATAATGGAAAATGAATTGGTTAACAACCAAAACAATGGTACTACTGAAATATCATTAACAAAGCAATATTTGAAGATCATATATGAAACCATATTTATGTATTTTGTTCATTTATAATTTAATAACAATTATTTAACCATTATATAGGATGTTAAATTATGTTATACTAAGAAAATGTACAAGGTAAAGGGTTTTCATCTCACTTTTATTCCCGTGAGATTCATGCAATATTTGGCATGTACTGCCCATGATTGTATTTTTTACACAATATAATTTAATTTATTTGTATTTACATCATCCTTTTATGATCTTTATTTCATGGGGTGTATGTATAATAAGTTACCAAATTGGTAAGGGAATTTAAAATTTCAATTTCAACTCATTCAGTTTTACACAAACTTCATTGATTACTTTATTCCAAGATTGTGTGTGAAATAACAATTTATTTGATTATGTAGTAATTTACACTAACCTTTTTGTATATATAATTTTCATACACATAATCACTCCATTTATAAATCCTTAATTCATCAATATATACATGATAAGAGTAATTTTAACTCAATTTTTATTCATGGAGGTAAACATCCAAGTCATTGGTGTTGTTTTTACAAGAATATGTGTGAATGTACTATGATTGATTTACATATAATATCGAATCATATTGAGTGTATTTATATTTTTCACACATAATTTTGTCGTTTATTTATCCTTAACCTATGGATAAGGTCTTTATAAAGGAATTCATCTCAATTTACATTCCATTGAGACTTCTTTGTTGTTATGCGCCAATTCACTTTTATTTGGGGTATATAATGAAATTTGACCAATTATGTCATGAATAAATTTATTGTCATTATATTATAACGTTTTTATTACCACAATTTTTTTTATTAAAGCGTCTCTCATTTGGTTAGGAACTCTAACTAAAATATCATTTTAAATGTTATAAAAACTTATTCTTCTAAATATTTCTTATTAATTTCCATGTTTTAAAAATGGTTTTAAGGATTTATTTATATGGAAATTAATGTTTTAAAATTGAAATTCCTTTTATAAGATTAAAAGTGGTATGGGAAACTTTGAATCAAAAATCTATTTTAAATAGCTTCTTGATAAATAGTGAGACTTTTAAAGGATTTCATGAAAAAGGAATATTTCTCTAAAAGATTTTTACTGATCATTTTCAACTATGTCGACATCCTTTATGGGATATTATTCTTCATTGAGGTTGATCTATTATGATACACATATTCCATACTATATTGAATGTTTTTTAACATGTTTGACTGTGGATGTGTTAGTTTTACACCATTCACAGTTTATTGATAAAGTATAGAATTTTCATATGCCAGTTTTTATACAAATGTTTATGTTATGTTTAAAACTTTTCATTTGATGAATTCATTGGAATTAGAATGTGATAATTGGAGCCCAAAATAGCTCCTTGATGAATCAGTAGGTCTCACAAGACAAACTAATGCCTCGGAATAATGCCTTGAAAAAATCTTATTTATAATCTTGGCACAAGGCCTTGACTATGTGGTTATAAATTTTGGAATTATGCATTCCATAATTATAAAATTGGCTATTGATATTACATGTGATTATCTTACTAGTAGAATATCCATGTGAATAAGTAAGTGGAATTATTTGATTTATCTTTTCCATATTATACTGAAGTTTAAGTTTAAAAGGTGTGTGTTCTAGTCTTATACATTGCCCTAAATGTTTATTATTATTTATGATAGTTTCCACTATATATTTTATCCTTACTAAGAATCTAAGCTCACCCATTTCTTATGTTCGATTTTTTCCCTAAGATGAAAAGAATTATATTACGATTAACCTACATGAATATGATAAGTGATATAAGAGTGTTCAAATGGGACACAAGGTTGTTTTTTATTTCATGATGTATTGTAAAACTTTTATTTCTATATAGTACATCAAAGGTTACTAAACTTATCAGTTTTTCAGGACATGATTCCTTGTATCATTCAAATGTTATGTAATAATGAACCGATTCTTCGTAAAAGGGGTCGGGGAGTTATAGTTGGAATCAGAGGATGTTTAGTAATAACTGATTAAGCTAGATTTAAAAAAAACTATGATTAGAAAACACTACCCAAAGATAGAAATTGAGGATTTATATAGAAGATCATCCTAAAATTTTTGTAATGTAAATATTATATTGGTTTTCCGAGAAATACATCCATGTCTGGATACAAGCATGTAGATGTGGCTCTGGAACAGACGTACCTAGGAGTGACAACTCTGACAAGGAGTTTCGGACTTGACCTAGGTATCCTGGTACATGACAACAGGACTTACTACACTATTGTTGAAGACACTCTCGGGGGATATACTTATGATAATTCAAATTTTCTTTAAAAACAGATTTGAATGATTTTAATATAAGATGAAAATAAATAACACTGGTTAATCCTAAGATGTTTTAGATTGAAAATAAGGTGTTATGATATTCTCTAAATGATTTTATGACTCACACTAAGATTTCTTGGGTTATTCCATGGTTGGATTCCATGGAAGTCATAGTAACATTGAAAATGATGTACAAGGTGGGCGTGGTGGTGGAAATGAGAAACAAAATGGAATTCTTATAGGTGTAAAAGTTATTGTGTTCATATCGAATTGGTTTTCCAAAAATAATAACAACAACATATATATTAACCAACACCCATACTCAGCAAAGAAGAGAAAGGTGGTGAATGATAAGATCTCCAGCAGTGGAGACGATGGAGAAAAGAAAGCTCAATTTCCATTTGTCAGGAAATGTGTAAGGAGACACCTAGGAAAGTGTCTCTATGGAATCAAAAAATGCTATATGTGTGGGAAATAAGGACATAAAGTAATGAATTACTGATGAATAATAAAGAGTACGATGGAAAAAATAATAATGATCCTAAGAATCTATTTACTATCATTTTCCGTAAATATAGGGGACCTGGGCATTACCCTAGTGAATTCCCAATTCTACAGGATAACCTCTTGTTTAAGGAAGAAACTATGTGGAATAAATATATGGATAAATGTTTAAAAATAGTAGTGCTCTTTGTTGATGGGGCTACATTTGATTACTTTTCCCTTGTATGTGTAACCCTAGAGTTTGATATGTAAAAATTATATTTTAGGAAGAATTATCTTTTCTATTATTGATATAGTTATAAATAACCATTTGGGTTTATATGATCCTTGAATTTCAGGTAATTACAAGTTATTAAATTTAGGGATGAAAATGAGAGGCATGAGATAACATTTTGGGAGAAATTATGTTATGGTTATTTTGTGAAATTTATATCATTTTGGGAATGTTATAAAATATATTTTTTAAAAATGGAAAACATATAGATTGTGTGACAACCAGTCACGTCAGACAAAGATGCGGGAATCGAACCCCCAACCAGAGTGTGATTGGGATTTATCACCTACCACTAGAGTACGTGAAGTCCCTATTTAGAGTAAATTATTTTTTTAATTAAATTATTTTATTTATCAATAATATCTTGGTTTGGGATCTTATGACTTATCAAATTGATATCCATAGTATAGGAAAATGATTTGGTAATTAAATGAAAAATGTTATTTTGGAAAATGTTCACTCTGTTGGGAACACTATATGCCTAATTAAATTAGAATACTATGGGATTTTATTTGAGGAGTAATGATTGATTTTTATCAATTTTATTATTATGTATTTATATCAATTTGGGTTATTTATGGAAATGATTAACCTATCATAGAGATTATGTGATTAGGTTAATTAATTTTAAGTATATGACTTTAAGAGTATTTAATTTTATTTGGAGATACAATTTAACTTGGAAGACTACATAATCAAATTCTTCTATGTTTTGGGTTTCATTTTTAGTTTGGATTATATTGATGAATTTTAAGGACAATTGTTTATTAAATGGTATTTATTGAACTTTGGGTATTGTTGGTTTAATTTTAGAAAATAAGATTTGTATTTCTTTCTCTAAAGGGATATCCTTTTGGGGGTCATCTAATCTTGTACTAACCATTTTGGTTTTGGTAAATCTATATATACAAGGGAAATATATAGTTTATCCTTTTTGGATCATGTGATTCTTTATAAATTGATTCTAGCACCTCATGTGTGACCAAGTCATCTTGAATACTCATTGTTTAAAAAAATATGAATAAGTGGTAGAAATTTATTAAAGGATGAAAATCTACTTAAAAAGTACGTAAGTATTTTTATGTTCTTAGTCACTCTCATAAATAAATTCCTCAAAATTATGAAATAGAACATAAAATATAAAAACATTGTCTATTTACTTTTCCGTCTAGGAAAATAATGACCACTTATCCCATCACATGTTTGCGGTATTCTTGTTGGTAACTTTCTCCTGATCATGTTTTTTTTCACTCTCTATCAGAACATTACACTTATTTTATCTTCCATATCCATGTTTAGTTACATTGAAACCTAGTATGGGTTATCTCAGGTGACCTTTGTACTTATTATTCTTTCTTTTAAAGTGATAGTTTTATTGACTATTTTTATGATGTGGGACTTTCAATGAAGTTCCAAAGACCAATTTTAAAATTGGGAGGATGGAATTTCCAAATGGGGAAGAATTTAACAACACAAGAATTCATAGTAAGTTATTTTCTTTAAAGTAATTCAATAACTTGTACTACCCGCAACACCAAATTCAAGCGCACCATGACTTACCAAACTAGCTATTCAAAAATTTATTATGAATAGTATTAACTGAATTTTGAATTTTATATACTCCATATAATTTTAGAATCCATATTATGTGTTTCTTAGACATAATATATGAGAAAATTCAAATTTTCATATAAAAGAAGTATATTTACAGGAATGCAATCTTACCACCTTTTAATGGAAAACCCTTTGTAAAACAAATATTTGACACCTTTATATATTCAATTTAATGAAATTAAATTTTTCTTTAGAATTGGGACGTAAAAATTTATTTTGGGTAAATTTTTGGTACTTTTATGTTAACTTTCAAATTTTGATGATTATTTAAAAATACTAAATTTTAATTGAAAATGAATTTTTTAATAGAAATAATTTATAGTGTTAAATTATGAATTTTAATTGTTTAGAAGTATAATTATTTTATATTTCTATCATTTAATACACTGTAGGTCAATATAAGTAATTTCAAATTAAAATTTGACATAAACACATGGTAATCTTTTGATAGGTTTTACTTTTTAAAAACTCACCTCTCATTTTTGACAATGAGAATTAATTTTATATTAATTAATCCAACTTCTATGTTTTGAATTTTGTAAAATATAATTCATTATTGAATTCGTAATATCAAAATTATCTTAGGGTAAATTTTTAGTATTTTTCTGAAAACATTCGATTTTTTATGAATACTGAAAAACATTGCGTTGTAGTTTAAAACTGACTTTTTATTTAAATAATTATTTTTTTTATTTAAATTTATTTTAAGTCTATATATATATATAATACCTATATAAGTTCAATATAATTCATTGGAGATAATTTATAATAAAATTAAATGCATAAAGTTTTATTGAACTTTTTACTGTCTTTTACCCACCTTCTAGGAGCATTTGAAAATTTGCATAAAAATTAATTTTCCGCTTATAGGAATTGAATTTCAAAAATTAGAGAGACATGGTTAATATAATTAAGTAAAATTTGGTTCAATAGAATGAAAATAATTTTTGTAGAATAGTAACTTTTGACTTTTATTTACCTCGGTTAAAAGTAAACAGTGTTATTAAAGGTAAAAATGTTCTTATAATTTCCCTAACACCAATCCTAATTCTACTGGATAAGTAAAATTAGACCAAAAAAAGACCTAGGAATAAAATATTTTCCTTTTTTTCCACTTGGATTGGATTAGAACATTTATTATTATTTTATTTAAAGAAGAGTTAAAAGTGTTATATTCAAAGATTAATAACTAAAAAATTTTTAATATAGGGTTATACATAAGATAAATTTGACTATAAATATTAATTATAAATATAAAAATATTTCCTACATATAGGTATTTTATTTATAATTTTTATAGATTATATAATTAAATTTATTTTTGACACAATGATGATGTAGTAATTACCTTAATAATGAAATATTAAAATAATTGATATTATAAATGTACAAATAAATGTAATTTGATACTTTTAATGAATTACACTAATTTTATAGGTTAATATGACATGTTAGGGTTTATTAAATATTTTTTGTTCAAGGTAATCATGCTGTTATGATTTTCACAATAACAAAATACCAAATAGTGTCAAAATTGACATAAATTAGTTTTTAAAACAAATACAATATTATTGGTTGATATAATACTTCTAAAAATCTAAGGTTCTGCTCAAGGGATTAAATAAAATTATCTATTTCATTAATGAACCACTTTGTTTTTTCTTGAATATTATAGTAAGTTTATTAACTATATAGTGCATGAATACGAGAAGACACGATAAAAGTTAAACTATTTAACTAATAGTTAAATCTAAATTATAAGATTAATATGGTGATCTAAACTTGTCTAAAAACTATTTTTGGGAGTTGTTAGAATCATACCCACCTTAGATTCTAATTAAATAAATTTGAATCCATTAGAAACCAAAAATGATTTATAATAAAATAATATTCCAAGGTTTTCCTAAAGTGACCCTCACCTCTTTTATAAAATTGTACTTACCCATCCCTCAAAATCACACCTCCAAAGCCATTTGCCTCGGACCAACCCTACCAAAATATCCTCCCAACTTCCCTAACATCAACCTAGAGTCATTAATTTGATCATAAAGCCATCCTAAGGTGGTATTTTGATCAACTCAAATGGAAACACCCGAAAAAGAGGTAATAATTTCACCACCCTCATTCAAGTTCATTTCTTCTTCCACTTCCTCTTTATTTTTTTGTTTCCATACAAAAATAATAAATCTAGTACCATTTATATAATATTATTTTATTATAAAAATGGTACAACCATATTTGTTATTCTATCCATCCTATAAATGATAAAGTCACCATACATGCGTAAGTACGTCTTACCGTCTCCACGTCGTGGTGTAGTTTGTTATTCAAAAACATCATTATTTGGATGGGTATAATAATGATTTTAACTGATATAAATAGTAAATATAACATGTTAATGATTCTGTATATATGTTATTCCATCCAATTACATACGATTTCACCCTCAAAAGAATGATATTGTCACTCGTGCATACATACTGATTATCGTCTCCATGAACGCGATGAGATTCATTCCCCACATTAATCATTAAAGATTAATTTTAATATTATTATTAAAAATAATTTTTATGAACTTAGTTTCATTCTGGATATGAATCAAATACTTCATTTACAAAAAAAACATGACTTACTTAACAAAAGCATATAACGGAAAACGAATCAGTTGACAACCAAACAATGATACTATTGAAATATCATTAACAAAGAAGTATTAAAAGATCATATATGATATTATATTTATGTATTTGGTTATTTTATAATTTAATAACAACTATTTAAACATTATACAAGAGGTTAACCTACCCTATACAAAGTAAAAGTACAAGGTACTAGGTTTTCATCTCACTTTTATTCCCGTGAGATTCATGCTATATTTTCCACTATTAACTTTTGTGTAGGGTATGTACTACCCATGATTTTATTATTTGGGTAAAATAATTTAATTTATGGGTATTTAAATAATCATTGGATGATTCTTCTTTCATGGGGTGTATGTTTTGTAAGTTACCAAATCGGTAAGGGAATTTCAAATTTCAATTTCCACTCATTCGGTTTTACGCAAATGTCATTGATTACTTTACACCAAGATTATGTGTGAAATCACTATTTATTATCTCATGTGTTAATTTACACTCCCCTTTGTGTGGATATAATTTTGATACACATAATAAATCCATTGATAAATTCTCAAGTCATCCATATAAACATGATATGAGTAATTTTAACTCAATTTCTATTCGTTGAGTTAAACATCCATGTCTTTGGTGTTGTTTTTACAAGAATATATGTGAATGTACTCTGATTGATTTACACAAAATATCCAATCATATTGAGTGTATTTATATTTATCACACATAATTATTTCATTGATTTATCCTTAACCTATTGTTACTATCTTTATAAAGGAATTCATCTTAACATACATTCCATTGAGACTTCTTTGTTGTTATGCTCAAATTCACTTTTATTTAGGGTATATACTATACTCTGACATAGTATATCATGAATCCCTTTATTCTCGTGATATTATAATGTTTTTATTACCTCAAATATTATTATTAAATAACTTCTCATTTGGTTAGGAACTCTAACTAAAATATCATTTTAAATGGTTTAAAAAAGTATTCTTCTAAATCATTCTCATTAAAGCCCATGTTCAATTTTATTAAGGTTTTATTTATATGGAATTTAATGTTTTAAAATTGAAATTTATTTTAAAAGATTCAATTTGGTATGAGACACTTTGATTCAAAAATCTATTTTAAACATCTTATTGATAAATGGTGAGACTTTTAAATGTTTTCATGAAAAAGGGATATTTCTCTCAATGATTTTTACTAATCATTTTCAACTATGTCAACATCTTTTATGGGATATAATTCTTTATCATGATTGATTTTTTATGATTCATATCACCCATGCTGTATTGATGGTTTTTTGATATGTTATGTTGTGGATGTGTTATTTTTACACCATTTATGGTTTATGGATAAAGTATTGACATTTCATATGCTAGTTTTAATAAGAATGTTTATGTTACGTTTAATCCTTTTCATATGAGGAATTCATTGGACATAGTAAGTGATGGGTGGATCCCTCTATAGCTCCCTGATGCATCAGTAGGTCTCATGAGAGAAACTAGTGTATTGGCACAAGGCCAAGACAATGTGGTTATGAACTCTATCATTATGCATTTTATTTTTTATGAAATTTTCTCTTGATATTATATGTGATTATTTGACTAGTATAATATCCACATGAAAAAGTAAATGGAATTACTTGATTTATCTTACCTATATTATGCTGAAGTTTAAGTTTAAAAGGACTGTTTTCTAGTCTTATACATTGCCATAAATGTTTATTCTTATTTATGAGAGTTTCTGCTATATTGTTATCCTTACTGAGCATATGAGCTCACAACTTTCTTATGTTCTATTTTTTCCTAGGATGTAAGGAAGTATATTACGATTAACTTGCATAAATAGGATAAGGGATATAAGAGTGTTCAAAGGGGGAAATATATTGTTTTTTTTAATTTCATGATGTAATATAAAACTTATATATGTATCTAGTACTTTTAAGGCTTCTAAACTGATCGGTCTTTTGGGACATGATTCCTTGTATCATGACAATGTTATGTAATAATGCAATGATACTGGGTAACTGGGGTTAGGTAGTTACAGGTAACACCCTTTGAAGACATTCTTTTAAGACTCTAAAGAATCTATCAACCTTACATTCAGGTAGGATGATAATACCCAAAGCATACCTCATAGGTCATGTAATGCTAGCCTGGTAAGTACCAATAGACCCATCAACCCATTTCCTTAACTGAAGGAACTCTTTCTACATCATCATATTAGAAATATGAAGAAATTACTTATTAAAGAATAAGTTCTGGTACTCATACCAATCTATAGATTCAATTTTAGATTACTTCCTTGTATTATTTATTAGATTCAACCATTGGTTATCTTAATCATAAATATGATAAATAACCAAAATTTCCATTTCATGTTTCGAACACTGAAAGAACTGAATGTATATTTTCTATGGTACTGATCTACTATTAAATAATAAATGGATCTAAATACCCACTAAAATAATGTGGTTGTTTCCTTGAGAATGACTTAATAGAATGTTGTTCCATTCTTTGTTGATTTGGGAATCCATAAATATTTATAGATTTTGTTATTATGGTGATACAATTATTCAATACTTATCCCATAACATTTTGTTTTTCGGGAGGAAAATCATTGCATTTACCATCATTTTCAACATTAAAGTGGTTCCTTCGAGTTACATCCACTGAATAAAACAGAAATAATATTATTAGTAACACTAATCAAAGTGTAAATACCACATAATAAAAGGAAATTACTTTCAATATATAACATCTTAGGTTTAATACAAGGTTCTCCATGATCATTTCCAAAATTCTAGGATTTTGACCTATAATTAATCATATCCTAAGGCACATTACTAAAGTTTTCTCATGATACTCTCATAATTTTTCAAAACTTTATCTCAGATACTCACTATAAAAACCCAGGAAAAACATACACATACATTACATAATTATTTTTGATTACAAAAATAGATTCTAAAAGATTATATTCGTTTATTTAATTTAGAAACAGATATGAATAAATTCTATTCTAGTGAATTATCTTCTAGGTTTCCCAAAAATATCTTCCCCTTTACTATCCCTACCTAAAAAAATTCTTTATAACCTTAGGAAACGAAATCATAATAAAAGGGTGAGAAAAAATTATTAGTAAGGGTAAGCAAAGAAGATATATATGAATAATCCTGATCACAAGGGTATGAGAACATGATCATAACATTATAAGATCATATCCTCCATTTCAAATATCAAATACAATATTCACGGAATAAATATTGGTAGTTCATAAGTATGGAATCATAAGGGGAATGAAGAGAGTAATCCATGAAAGAATAAAATAGGAATAATAAATAGAATTTATGGTAGACAAAAAACATGTAATTTCATTCCCTATAAGTCAAGGATCATTCCCAAAATATAAAAGGTAACTTCAAGGGGGTTGCACCTACTTGTATGGACACACTACCTTCCCCATTCACATTCATTTCCTAATAGTGGATTTGGTTTCCCCTTTTTCCCATAGTTGACCATGTTTCTCCTTATTCCCATAGTGGATAAAAATCATTTACTGGTTTACCATCCTTATGTGACGAGATATAATTCGTTACAAAATGCATTGGAGGGATATATAGCTCCCACCCATCAAATAAGAAAGAGAATATATATTTTTTCCACAAGAACATAAATCATTCATCTTAAGTATAAAATATCCATATAAATAATAATGGTAAAATCCTATAATGATAACCCCAATAAATCATAATTAACATCAAATATTGTTTTCATAGATATTAAATTTTTTTGATAGATTATTTGAAATAAGTCTTGAAGGAAATTCCTTTCCGCATTGAAAAAAAAAAATTTTAAAAATCATAAAAAATCCCAATAACGTTTTTTTAATTAAAATAATCTTGAAAAAATAAAAAGGAGTATTTTAAAACCATTTTCAACAAATTATAAATCAGTTTCCTTAAAAATTCATAAAATTTCATTTAAAATACATTTATATTAATATATGTAAATAATATATAACATCTCTCAAAGACGGAAACGTGAGGCCAAATTACCATACCGATTTGGTTATTTTTGAACTGTATACCCCACAAAAGGGAGATCAATAGATGGATATGTAAATACCCATAAATATATGGATAAGGGTAATAAAATACATTAATGGGTAGTGTATATTGTGTCAATTATGTAACGCCCCGACCCCAGCTACCCAGAACCGGTGCATTAGTTCGTAACATTGGCATGATCACAAGAAAGATCAAATCTCGAAAGACTGATTGGTTTAGTAGCCTTGGAAACACTAGATATATTCATAAGTTTTACATTACATCATAAAATGAAAAACTACTACAACAACATAATGTTTCCACAATCCACACTATTAACCCCTCATAAAATCCCTGGAGGTCATTCATAACTTACTTCTTCACATCCTGGGAAAAATAAAACATAGAAAAGGGGTGAGCTCAAATGCCCAGTAAGGATAACAATATAGCGGAAACTTTCATAAATAAGAATAAACATTTAGGGCAATGTATAACTAAAACAAAAGCCTTTTAAATATGAACTTTCAACATGGTATGGCATAAATAAAATGAAATAATGCCATTTACTTATTCACATGGATATTCTACTAATCGAATAATCACATGAAAAAATCAATAACTACTTTCATAATGTTGGAATGCATAATGCCAGACTATCATAACCAAATTGCCAAGGCCTCGTGCCAAGACTACAAATAAGATTTTGTCAAGGCCTTGTGCCAAGACACTAGTTTGTCTCATGAGACCTACCGATGCATCGAGGAGCTATAGCGGTCTCCATCCGTCACATATTAAGTCCAATGCATTCCCATATGAAAAGGTTTAAACATAACATAAACATTCATATTAAAACTAGCATATGAATTGTCAATACTTTCACCATAAACTATGAATGGTATAAAAATAGCACATCCACAGTCAAACATATCACAAAACCTTCAATACAATATAGAAGTTTTGTATCATAATAAATCAACTTCAAATAATCTTAAAATCCATCAAAGGATGTTGACATAGATGAAATCAAAATTCTTTTTAAAGAAATATCTCCTTTTATTTTGAAATAATTTAAGATCCATATAAAATAAAACATTTTCTTTGAAAATATTCTTATAAGCTTGTAAGGGAAGCTTTGAAGATTTTATAACGGCGGAAAATAGCCGCACCCGCCGTATAAGTTAAAAAAACATTCTTACCTTAATTCTGTCAAAAAGGTTAAAAAGGACCTTGTTTTGAAAACGACCGAAAGATTCCTTTATAAACCACTTATAAAAGTCAAAAAGGGTATAAATGACTTTAACTCATATTCTAGTAAATAGTAAAAATGTTTTGAAATGCATTTTTAAGAAACATGGATGTGGATGATAAAGAGATCCCAGTAGATTATTACGTATAAACAACCTTGGATAATGAAGAGGTTGTAAAGTAAACCCTTACCTTGTACTTTTCCTTTGTTGGGGTAGGTTAACCTCCTGTATAATGGTGAAATAGTTGTTATTAAATTATACAAGAATCATATATAATAATATGATATCATATATGATCTTTTAACATTGATTTGTTAATAATATCTTAGAATTATCGTCGTTTCGGGAGTTAACTTACTCATTTTCTTTTATATGTTTTGTTACATAAGCCATGGTTGTTGTATCTTATTCATATCCAGAATGATATCTAGTCCTTAAACATCATTTTTAAATCATCAAATGATAATTATACTTGAATGGATACGATGGAGAATGAATCTCATCGCGTTCGTGGAGACGGTAGTCCGTACGTACACACGAGCGACAATATCATTCTTTTGATATTAAAATAATATATAAATGGATGGTATATCATATATACAGAATCATTAACATGTTATATTTATTATTTACATGAGTTACACATCATTATTATACCCATCCAAATAATAATATATTGAATAACAATTACACCACGACGTGGAGACGGTAAGCCGTACGTACGCACGTATGATGACATGTCATTAAAATGATGGGTAGAATACTGAATATGGTTGTTCCATATTTATAATAACATCATAGTATATATAAGATACTGGAGTTATAATTTTAGAATTTAAATAATAGACAAAGAGGGAGTGGAAGAATAAAGAAACATGAAAGAGGGTGATGAAAATGTTACCTCTTCTTCGGGTTCTTCCTTTTGATTTTATCAAAAGGACTCCTTAGGATGGCTTTATGACTAAAGTAAAGCTTCTAGGATGAAGGTAGAAATGTTGGGAGAGTATTTGGGCAGAGTTTGGCCGAACCAAAAGGCTTTGAAGGTGTGAAGAAATGAGAAGGAGGAGTTCCCTTTTATAAGAGGGGTGAGGGGCACCTTTGTAAAAGCTAGAAATATTAATTTATAATAAATTCATATTCGGTTTCTAATGGCTCCAAAGCTTATTATTCAAAGGTTAAGGTGGGGATAGGTCTAAAACCACTCAACCAATATAATTTAGACAGGTTTGGGTACTTATATTAACCTTATCTTTAAGTATGAACTCTATGTTAATTAGTTTCACTTTTACAATGTCTCTTTGTATTTTTATATAATATGGTTAATAAACGTACTATATACATCCAAGCGACCCCCAAGTGGTACATTAATGATGGACCTATCATTATATAAGTCTCTTGGCCGAACCTTAGATTTTTAGGAATTTAATATCAATTAATAATATAATATTTGTTTTAAGAACTCTTTTATGTCAATTTTGACACTATTCAATAGTTGATTTTTGTGAAACTCATAACAGATTTACTACTTCGAAAAAAGTCAATTAAATCAATCCTAATATATCATATTATCCTATAAAATTAGTTTAATTCATTAAAAGTTTCATATTATATTTATTTGGGTATTTATAATATCAATTATTTTAATTTTTCACTATTATAGTAATTACTGCATCATCATTGTGTCATAAATAAAATACATTATTTAATGTCTAAAAATTATAAATAAAATATCATTATGTAGTAAATCATTTTATCTTTCTAATGAATATTTATAATCTAAAATCCAACATATATAACCCTATGTAACAATTGTTTTTCTAAAAGATATATGCTTGTGTCATTTTTGTTTTCATTTTAACTTAATTAAAATAAAGTGTCATTATCACTTACAAGTGGATCCATGGGGTCCCCAAATAGACCCAAAGATTCCCATGGTCGAACATGTATCATCCAATAGTGTTATGACACGTTTTAGGGTAATTTAGTATTATTATAATATTATTTTTAACCCTTATTTACCGGATTTACCCTTAACCATGGTAAATAAAATATTTACCGCAGTAATTATTCAAAATGTCTAAAAATAAAAGTTACCTATTTACACAATTTGAACATCCTAATTCCAAATATGGAATCCATTTTCCTAAATTAAAAACACAGAAGTGGCAGAAATTAATTTAAAATTAATTCCCGCTGTCAAAACAAAAAGCGTGTTTTTAAGAGATAATAACTATCAAAAGATTGACACTCGTTTATGTTCGGTTTAATTGTAAAATTATGTCCAATGACCAACATTATATTAAATGGTAAAAATATATTCTAAATGTACTTTAAAACCAATCAAATTCATAATTTATCACTATTAATTATTTTGTTTAAAAAAGTTGTTTTTAATTAAAACTTAGTAATTTTCACTATTCATCAAAATAGGAAAGTTATCCGAAATGTACCAAAATTTCACCTTAGGCTAAATTCGATATTCCGAATCCAAAAATGAAGTCCATTTTCAAATATAAAATATATATAATTTCAAAAAGTAGGTATTACTATTCATAACGGCTAGTTTGATTAGTTATGGTGTGTTAGAACTCGGTGTTGCGTACAACACACGCTATCACATTATTCAAAGAGAAGCGTACCGTAGAAGCTTGGGGTGTTACATTCTCCCCTCCTTCAAATAATTGCATCCTCGCAATTTCTAGGGTATTACTGCATAAAAAGACTCGGGTGGTTCTTCATCATATGTTCCTCGGGTTCCCACGTTGCCTCTTCCATCTTATGGTTTCTCCACAAAACTTTTACCAGACGCGTCGTCCGGTTTCTCAGCACTTGTTCTCTCGTATCAAGAATCTTGACGGGCTCTTCGCAATAAGACAGATCGGGTTCCAGTTCTAATTCCTCATAGGTGAGTACATGCGTTGGATCAGGCATGTATTTCCTCAATAGAGATACGTGGAACACATCGTGAACTTTGGAGAGACTTGGCGGCATTGCCAATCGGTAAGCTACAACCCCAATTTGTTCTAGAATATCGAAAGGTCCGATGTACCTGGGACTCAATTTACCTTTCTTACCAAAACGTATGACTCCCTTCAACGGAGATACCTTCAGAAAAACATGATCATCGACTTGAAATTCCAAATCCTTCCATCGATTATCGGCATAGCTCTTCTGCCTACTTTGAGCTGCTTTGATGTGATTTTGGATTACTTTCACCTTTTCCACTGTTTCCTCCACCAGTTCTGGGCCTACAAGTTTTCTTTCACCAATGTCATCCCAACAGGTTGGTGTAGGACATCTCTTTCCGTATAACGCTTCATATGGTGCCATCTGAATACTCGAATGGAAGCTATTGTTATAGGAAAATTCTACCAAAGGTAAATATTGATCCCACATACCCTGAAAGTCATGTGAGCAAGATCTCAACATGTCTTATAAGGTTTGAATAGTCCGTTCTGATTGTCCGTCTGTCTGAGGGTGGTAAGCAGTGCTCAAATGAAGTTCATTATCCAAGGATTTCTGAAGACTTTTCCAGAATCTTGAAGTAAAACGGGGATCACGATCAGAAACAATCGATAGGGGTACTCCATGAAGTCTCACAACTTCATTAATATATAGTCTTGCTAGACGTTCCAGGGGTAGATCTTCTCTTATAGCAAGAAAATGTGCTGTCTTGGTAAGACGATCAACAATAACCCATATTGCATCATTCCTTCTAGGAGTCTTTGGTAGCCCCATGACAAAGTCCATCGTAACATTGTCCCATTTCCACTCCAGTATGGGAAGAGGTTGCATGACTCCTCCAGGATGTTGCCTTCCAGCTTTCACTTGTTGACAAACCATACATCTTGACACAAAATCAGCAATCTCCCTCTTCATGTTGTCCCACCAAAAATGTTCCTTCAAATATCTATACATTTTGGTGCTCCCAGGGTGTATAGAGAAATTGGAACTATGAGCATCATCCAGCAATTCCCTTTTTAGATCAGGTATATTGGGAACACAAAGTCTCTTCCCGAATTTCAAAATTCCTTCTTCAAACACAAAGTCTCTCAATCTCCCATCATTCACAGCTTTAATCTTCTTTTGGAATTCTTCATCATCGGTCTGAGAACTCTTAATCCTTTATAGTAAAGATGGTTTGGCAACCATTTGAAAAAGAATTGATGTTTCACCTTCCCTGGTTATTCCCATGTCCATCTTCACTAGATCCACGAAAATTGGATCCCTTTCAATTCTCATATTGTTCAAAACTCCATGGTCTTTTCTACTCAAAGCATCTGCCACCTTGTTTGCCTTCCATGGGTGGTAGTGTATCGTACAATCATAATCCTTGAGTAATTCAAGCCATCTCCTTTGCCTCATGTTGAGTTCTTTTTGTGAGAAAATATACTTCAAACTCTTGTGATCAGTATAAATCTCACATTTTTTACCATAGAGGTAGTGCCTCCATATCTTCAAAGCAAAGATCACTGCTGCTAACTAGAGATCATGAGTAGGATAGTTTTGTTCATGAATTTTCAACTGTCGTGATGCATAGGCAATAACTCTATCATTCTGCATAAGGACACAGCCAAGTCCTTTCTTCGATGCATAACTATAAATAATGAACCCATCATTCCCCGATGGTAGAGTCAATATAGGAGCATTGACTAATCTTCTCTTCAGTTCTTCGAAACATTCTTCACACTCTTTTGTCCAAACAAATTTAACCCCTCTACGTGTGAGCTTCGTTAATGGGTTAGCCAATCGGGAAAAATTCTGGACGAAACGTCGATAATAACCTGCCAAACCAATAAAACTACGTACCTCAGTTATACTCGTAGGTGCTGGCCATTCTTGGATTTCCTTGGTCTTAGAAGGATCAATAGAGATTCCATCATTAGAAACAATATGGCCAAGAAAAGAAATCTCCTGAAGCCAGAATTCACACTTGCTAAACTTCCCATATAATTCATGCCTCCTCAGAGTCTTCAAGATAATGCGCAAGTGATTTTCATGATCTTCGTAGGTTTTGGAGTATACCAAGATATCATCAATAAATACCACCACAAATTCATCGAGATACTCCTTGAAAACTCTATTCATTAGATCCATGAATACAGAGGGTGCATTAGTCAATCCAAACGGCATTACAGTAAACTCGTAATGCCCGTACCTGGTTCGAAATGCTGTTTTCGGAATGTCTTCCTTCTTCACACACAACTGATGGTATCCAAATCGAAGTTCAATCATTGAAAAGTATTGAGCTCCATGCAGTTGGTCAAATAAATCATCAATACGAGGTAGGGGATACTTTTTCTTTATCGTTATAGCATTGATCTCCCTGTAGTCGATACATAACCTCATAGATCCATCTTTCTTTTTAACAAAAAGAACAGGGGATCCCCATGGAGAAACACTAGGGCGAATAAATCCCTTATTACTCAATTCCTCTAGTTGTTTCTTTAGTTCGACTAACTCTACAGTGGCCATTCTATAAGGGGTCTTCGATATAGGCCTTGATCCAGGAATCAAATCAATAGAAAACTCAACTTCTCGTTCTGGAGGATGTCCAGGTAAATCTTCCGGAAATACATCTACAAATTCTTTCACAACAGGTACATCCTCTATTTGAACATTCCTTTCCTCACCGACAGTTATTTCATTCTCTTCCTCCCCAATAATTGAATTAAGTTGAGCTACTGGAGGTGGATCTAAATAAGAATTAGGTGGTGACGATTCTGCTCTAAAAATAAGGTGCTCCTTATCATTATCATCAAGAATCGTAACCTCTTTCTTCTTAAAATAAATCTTCGCATCATAGTCCAATAGCCAGTCCATACCGAGGATTATATAAAACTCAATCATAGGTATGACGATGAAATCAGCAGATAAAGAAAATTTATGTGCTCTAATGGGGACTGATTCACAAAACTTTGTTGCAACGATACTTCCCTTAGGAGTTTTAACTGACAACTCCCTTATTAAATCAAATTGGAAATATCTAATTTTCTTAGCAAACTGGGAAGATATGAAACAATGCGATGATCCAGAATCAAATAATGCATTTTCTAAACTTGAGGAAACCATTAAATTACCTGCCACCACGTCTTTCGGAGCTTCTACCTCAGCAGTAGTGATAGCATAAGCCTGGCCTTGATCCCTTGGCCTTTTCTGAGGTAAGTTCTCCTGACGCTTAGGACATGCATTTTCATAATGCCCCATCTCCCTGCAATTATAGCACTGAACGTTGGTAGCTTCCTTCTTCCCCTTGCAATCATGAGCTTGGTGGCCTTTTTCACCACACTTATAACAAACTCTCATTCCTTTCAGGCAAGTTCCAGGGTGTTTCTTTCCACAGTTACCACATATGGGAAAATTCTTCTTTTCCCTCTTACTTTTATCCATCTTTCTCTCTTCCATCCTTTTCTTCTCTTGCTTCCCTTCAAAGCCATAGGACTCAGTAAACTCTTTACTTATCTTATAAACACATGATATTATTTCTTCATATGATGATAATACATGGGAGACTATTTCTCTTATAAATTCTAGCTTAAGACCATGAAAGATATGATCCTTCCTTCTCTTTGGATCATGTGCATTTCCGGAGTTCTCATTCCTTCTACTGGGCGCCATTTCTAAACAATGGCATAAACTAGATCAGTTTATGAATCAAAATACATAATCCCATACTTATAAAACACTTAACATAAATTGAACTATTTATGGATATAATCCATAATCATAAGAATGTTTTCTTTAAGGAAGTATATACTCATAAACCCTTCAAAATGATTTGTAAAGAAAATGAGAGTTATCCTAAGCATATCCCCCGGGAGTGTCGTAACCAAGAGTGCAGCAAGGCCCGTTTTCGTGCACCAGTTCCCGTTCGAGTCTAGCTCAAAGCGGTGTTTTCGGGTTTTACCTCTAGGTACATCTGTGCCAGAGCCGCCTCTACCTGCTCGTATCCAGACAGGGATGTATTGCTCGGAAAACTCACAAAATCTCTACAATACCAAAATTCTAGGAAGTTCTTCTATACTAATCCTCAAAGTTCATCTTAGGTCTACGTGCTCTAATCAGAGTTTATCTAAATCTAGCTTCCAAGGTTTGTACTAAACATCCTCTGATACCAACTGTAACGCCCCGAACCCAGCTACCCAGAGCTGGTGCATTAGTTTGTAACATTGGCATGATCACAAGAAAGATCAAATATCGAAAGACCGATTGGTTTAGTAGCCTTGGAAACACTAGATATATTCATAAGTTTTACATTACATCATAAAATGAAAAACTACTACAACAACATAATGTTTCCACAATCCAAACTATTAACCCCTCATAAAATCCCTGGAGGTCATTCATAACTTACTTCTTCACATCCTGGGAAAAATAAAACATAGAAAAGGGGTGAGCTTAAATGCCCAGTAAGGATAACAATATAGCGGAAACTTTCATAAATAAGAATAAACATTTAGGGCAATGTATAACTAAAACAAAAGCCTTTTAAATATGAAATTTCAACATGGTATGGCATAAATAAAATGAAATAATGACATTTACTTATTCACATGGATATTCTACTAATCGAATAATCACATGCAAAAATCAATAACCACTTTCATAATGTTGGAATGCATAATGCCAGACTATCATAACCACATTGTCAAGGCCTCATGCCAAGACTACAAATAAGATTTTGTCAAGGCCTTGTGCCAAGACACTAGTTTGTCTCATGAGACCTACCGATGCATCGAGGAGCTATAGCGGGCTCCACCCGTCACATATTAAGTCTAATGCATTCCCATATGAAAAGGTTTAAACATAACATAAACATTCATATTAAAACTAGCATATGAAATGTCAATACTTTCACCATAAACTATAAATGGTATAAAAATAGCACATCCACAGTCAAAAATATCACAAAACCTTCAATACAATATAGAAGGTTTGTATCATAATAAATCAACTTCAAATAATCTTAAAATCCATTAAAGGATGTTGACATAGATGAAATCAAAATTATTTTTAAAGAAATATCTCCTTTTATTTTGAAATAATTTAAGATCCATATAAAATAAAAAAATTTCTTTGAAAATATTCTTATAAGCTTGTAAGGGAAGCTTTGAAGATTTTATAACAGCGGAAAATAGCTGCACCCGCCGTATAAGTTAAAAAAACATTCTTACCTTAATTCTGTCGAAAAGGTTAAAAAGGACCTTGTTTTGAAAACGACCGAAAGATTCCTTTATAAACCACTTATAAAAGTCAAAAAGGGTATAAATGACTTTAACTCATATTCTAGTAAATAGTAAAAATGTTTTGAAATGCATTTTTAAGAAACATGGATGTGGATGATAAAGAGATCCCAGTAGATTATTACGTATAAAAAACCTTGGATAATGAAGAGGTTGTAAAGTAAACCCTTACCTTGTACTTTTCCTTGGTTGGGGTAGGTTAACCTCCTGAATAATGGTGAAATAGTTGTTATTAAATTATACAAGAATCATATATAATAATATGATATCATATTTGATCTTTTAACATTGATTTGTTAATAATATCTTAGAATTATCGTCGTTTCGGGAGTTAACTTACTCATTTTCTTTTATATGTTTTGTTACATAAGCCATGGTTGTTGTATCTTATTCATATCCAGAATGATATCTAGTCCATAAACATCATTTTTAAATCATCAAATGATAATTATACTTGAATGGATACGATGGAGAATGAATCTCATTGCGTTCGTGGAGACGGTAGTCCGTACGTACGCACGAGCGACAATATCATTCTTTTGATATTAAAATAATATATAAATGGATGGTATATCATATATACAGAATCATTAACATGTTATATTTATTATTTACATGAGTTATACATCATTATTATACCCATCCAAATAATAATATATTGAATAACAATTACACCACGACGTGGAGACGGTAAGCCGTACGTACGCACGTATGATGACATGTCATTAAAATGATGGGTAGAATACTGAATATGGTTGTTCCATATTTATAATAACATCATAGTATATATAAGATACTGGAGTTATAATTTTAGAATTGAAATAATAGACAAAGAGGGAGTGGAAGAATAAAGAAACATGAAAGAGGGTGATGAAAATGTTACCTCTTCTTCGGGTTCTTCCTTTTGATTTGATAACAAGGACTCCTTAGGATGGCTTTCTGACTAAAGTAAAGCTTCTAGGATGAAGGGAGAAATGTTGGGAGAGTATATGGGCAGAGTTTGGCCGAACCAAAAGGCATTGAAGGTGTGAAGAAATGAGAAGGAGGAGTGCCCTTTTATAAGAGGGGTGAGGGGCACCTTTGGAAAAGTTAGAAATATTAATTTATAATAAATTCATATTCGGTTTCTAATGGCTCCAAAGCATATTATTAAAAGGTTAAGGTTGGGATAGGTCGCAAACCACTCAACCAATAGAATTTAGACAGGTTTGGGTACTTATATTAACCTTATCTTTAAGTATTAACTATAAGTTAATTAGTTTCACTTTTACAATGTCTCTTTGTATTTTTATATAATATGGTTAATAAACTTACTATATACATCCAAGAGACCCCAAAGTGGTACATTAATGATGTACCTATCATGATATAAGTCTCTTGGCCGAACCTTAGATTTTTAGGAATTTAATATAAATTAATAATATAATATTTGTTTTAAGAACTCTTTTATGTCAATTTTGACACTATTCAATAGTTGATTTTTGTGTAACTCATAACAGATTGATTACTTCGAACAAAGTCAATTAAATCAATACTAATATATCATATTATCCTGGAAAATTAGTTTAATTCATTAAAAGTTTCATATTATATTTATTTGGGTATTTATAATATCAATTATTTTAATGTTTCACTATTATAGTAATTACTGCATCATCATTGTGTCATAAATAAAATAAATTATTTAATGTCTAAAAATTATAAATAAAATATCATTATGTTGGAAATCGTTTTATCTTTCTAATTAATATTTATAATCTAAAATCCAACATATATAACCCTATGTAACAATTGTTTTTCTAAAGGATATATGCTTGTGTCATTTTTGTATTCATTTTAACTTAATTAAAATAAAATGTCATTATCACTTACAAGTGGATCCATGGGGTCCCAAAATAGACCCAAAGATTCCCATGGTCGACCATGTATCAACCAATAGGGTTAAGACACGTTTTAGGGTAATTTAGTATTATTATAATATTATTTTTTAACCCTTATTTACCGGATTTACCCTTAACCATGGTAAATAAAATATTTACCGCAGTAATTATTCAAAATGTCTAAAAATAAAAGTTACCTATTTACACAATTTGAACATCCTGATTCCAAATATGGAATCCATTTTCCTAAATTCAAAACACAGAAGTGGCAGAAATTAATTTAAAATTAATTCCCGCTGTCAAAACAAAAAGCGTGTTTTTAAGAGATAATAACTATCAAAAGATTGACACTCGTTTATGTTCGGTTTAATTGTAAAATTATGTCCAATGACCAAAATTATATTAAATGGTAAAACTATATTCTAAATATACTTTAAAACCACTCAAATTCATAATTTATCACTATTAATTATTTTGATTAAAAAAGTTGTTTTTAATTAAAACTTAGTAATTTTCACTATTTATCAAAATATGAAAGTTATCCGAAATGTACCAAAATTTCACCTTAGGCTAAATTCGATATTCCGAATCCAAAAATGAAGTCCATTTTCAAATATAAAATATATATAATTTCAAAAAGTAGGTATTACTATTCATAATGGCTAGTTTGATTAGTTATGGTGTGTTAGAACTCGGTGTTGCGTACAACACACGCTATCACATTATTCAAAGAGAAGCGTACCGTAGAAGCTTGGGGTGTTACAAATTAAGTCGTTAGACTTTCAGAAATAATAGTGAGACTAGAAATCCCCTTACCTTAGGTCTTAATTTCATTCATTCATGTTAAATCATCATCTTCTTCAAATATCTGCTTTTGGTTTGAATCAAAGGGATTACTTGGAGGGATTTGAACCACATGTAAGGCTTCTATAATAATGTTATGGATGTTGGGATGGTATTTCAAGAGATTTAATCCAAATTAAATTATTTTTTAAGTTTAGAGAAAAAAAAAGAAGAGGTTTCCTTTTAAAAGAGAGGGGAGGGGAACTCTTAGAATATCTCAAAAGATTAATTTATAATAAATTTAATCTCAATACAAACACTGAAAAAATTTCATTTATTATAATAAAATATATTATAAGGTTTTAATCTCATTTTCCAATATATTTTAGACCCGTTTTGTTGTTATTTTAAACCATATCATTTTGATTAACCCTTAGTTAACCTATTTTAATTTTAGCTTTGGTAAAAATAATATCAATTTTAAAACTTATTAATTTTTTCATATAAAGTTAACAAGTGAAAATAAATTTCTATTTTTAAATATTTTAGACCATATATTCCCCCCATTTTTTCATATTTAATACTTTTCTGATTTCAAAATAATTTAACAAAATATTATTTTTCATAAAATATCATTATTGTATATTTTGAAACTATATGTTACTTTTAATTTAATAAAATAAATAAAGAAATATAATTTAATAAAATAAATATATTGAAATTATAATATGTCACACTCACCTATATAATTCATTTAGAACCTTTATAAATTAAAATTATTTTTATTTTGATATTTCTAATATCATTTAATTGTTTTTTTCATTAATTGAATAATTACTCCAAAATCATTGTTTAATTATTTGGGCCAAATATTTCTCCACTGAAACTTAAAAATAAATTTCCATTATTTATATAAAACTGTTGTATTTTATAATAATTTTATAGTTGAGAATATCTTATATTTAACCTAATATTAAAATATTATACTTATTAAAAGTAAGATTGTGGTATTTTATCACTCTCTTTGATTTTAATAATATATAAGTCATTTTCATCTTAAAGTATTCATTAAGAAAATAAAATTATAACCTTTAGTGTTTAGGGTTGAATTTACTACATAAAATAACTTTTGGGAAAGTTTTAGTGTAATTTTATAATATTTATAACAATATTTTCACTGTTAATTACCATATTTACCTTTAATGGTGGAAATAAATTACAATGTATGCTATTAATATTGTATAAAACTAAAAGGGAACTAATTAAAAAAATTTGAACATATGATTACAAATATGAAATCCATTTTTTAAAATTAAATTCAAAAAAAAATTCAGAAATTAATTTAAAATTAATCATGGAAACAAGGTGAAACAATAAGATTTTAAAGTAAAAATTTGGTAAGGATTGAAATGTTTTTATGTCCTATCTCATTGTGAAATTTTTTTTATTGAACTAAATTTTATTAATTTATGTATAACTTTTTTAATTACAGTCTAATATAAATTAAAATACATTTTAAATATATAAATAAATTAAATTAAACTGATTTTTTGAATTAAAAGTTAGTATTTCTCAGTGTTCGTCCAAAAATTAAACTTCTCAGAAAAATACCAAAAAGATCAACCGTGGTAAATTTTTTATATTCCCATTTCCAAAATGAATTTTATATTAACTAAAATAATTTATAAATTAATAAAATTAGATTTAAAATATACACTCTATTAAAAGGCGTTAAAATAATCATTTAAAAAATATATATCTTTAGGCATAAAAATGGTATTATTCTTATATTTTGTCTTGATAATGCATAAGATGAATTTTAAACATTATATAGAATATATATTTCATTAATATAATCCAACAATAGTGTTTTTTTATTAATTGATATAAAACACATTTGAGCACATTTAAAAAGTTTTTTAGGAAAAAAATAACTTTTTTTAAAAAAGAGTTTAATTTTCAATTATAATTAATTGGTCACCAAATAATTAATTATATATACATGTTTAAACCATATTTTCATAATTCTGGTAATCTTGTTCAGACCCACTGTTCTAATGGCTACGTTATAATTGTCTTTTAAAAAAAATCAATAATAAAAGTTTGTTTCATAGAAACTCTATGTTGCATGTAATACAATATAAGTCGGTTTTTCATGCATTACAATCTTAACTTTGTGTAGTGTATAACAAGAGACATCAAATAAATTTTATTTATTAATAAATGGTTCCCAAAAATTGGTAATTTTGCAATAATGTTTCTCTTGGGTGGCCACATTATTTAGAAAAAATGTTTGCCTATCCATGTGTCCACCTAGTTCCCAAAGTTATTGTGGCATGGTTTATAGGAAGGTGATGCACAGTTTCTACTACTATTCTCAAACTGTGCACCTCCAAAAAAATCCCCAAAACATGATAAAACTCCACAAAACTTCCCAAAATAAAACACATTTATTTATATAGTTAAAATACATAAATAAAGGGTTAATTACATGAAATAGCATGGTGACACATTTTCCCCACCATTAGCCTTTATGTAGTGGGAAAATTATAATCAACCAGTAGCTTGAAAGAGTTCAGGATATTCTTTTGATTTCCCCATGAAATACTTTCTCTTTCTTATCAATGATATAGACATTCACATGAACCAACACAAAATCCGGATCTACATCAATTCGATCCCAAAAAATCCCGTGGTTATGATTATGTTAAACTTATTCTAATGAGATACATTAAATTAATTCTACATTAAACTGAACTTTGGGAGAAATTCCAACTGAAATTCCACCTTATTAACCTATTAAAGTATATCAATTGTTCTTGTGTATCTAGAAGATAACATTCGATACATTGGAAAATGATGATGCCCAATCCTTGGAGAGATTCCCAAGAACACATGATAAAAAACCTTAAATGAAAATGGTCATCGATGATGATCCACATATAATTTTTAATGAATCTGACTTGTCTCAAACCTTTTCAAGATCAACTGATTCTTCTCTTTTAACTCCTATACATGGATCAATCTGACCAATGAAGTCTCACATGATTCTACACAAAAAAATAGAGAATGGTAAGGATGTACATAAAATGATTTAGAATGAGTTATATGTATCAAGACATGATAACTACTATTATATAGGAACTCCACTACTAATATGTGCTCCTCCCATGATCCAGAAAAATCCATTACACAATCCCTAAGCATGTCTTCTGATGTTTGTATCATCTTATAAAATTTTCACACATTTGAGGATGATATGTTGTGCACATTGTCAAATTACTCCCACGATATTTTTATAAGGATTTCTAAAAATGAGATTTAAACCGAGGGTCTCAATCCGAAACTGTCAAAAATAGAATTCCATGAATTTTTATAACATCTTGAATATAGATTTTTAAAAATTAATTCGAGATATTAAATTATAAAATAGAGATGAAGGGGTATAATTTCCAGGAAGATCTGTTATTACACATATGGAATCATGTTTTTGAATTATCCTTGGAAGAGACATAAAAAAATCCACATTTATCATATCCAATTTACAAATAGGAATAGGAAAAGACTGTATCATATAGACTGGATGTTGTCTGTCTTCCTTAAAATAATTATAGGAGATTTATATCAAAAATAAATCATCCATATTTCATTTTATTCTATCCCACAATATTTGTTTTTTCAATACATTATACAAAATTTTTATCTAGGATTAAAATACCATCTACATTGGTAGTAATCGTGAATATATTGTTACTGACAAGAAATCGGTTTGACTATTAGATCTTAAAAACACTACATTAATCATCTTTCATGCATACATCGCTCAATAGTCTCCCCACCATTGTGGTTTTACATCATAGAAACACATTCAGAGTCATATTTCTATAACACTTTAACCATTTCCACCAAATTAGGAAGATAAGAATGAAAGAAGAAAAATGAAACACTACTTTGTTCTTCACAAACCAGATGCATTTCGTCTATCACCAACATCATCTAACCCTGATTTAAAGCCTCTTTTTCCAACTAACTGTATGAAATTATTCTTAATGCATCCACCACAAAATTTACTTTACCCATTGTGTTCATCAAGTCAATGTTAATTATTTGGAGATTCTCCATCCATATTCATTGTCTCAGTTTCAAATATCATTCAGATAAAATGTTTTTAAAATACTTATAATCTCTAAACACTGTAAATTTATCACCAAAGATTTAATGATTCCATGTCTTCAAAGAATGTACAATATCTACAAGTTCCAAATCCTTTTTTGGGTAGTTCTTCTCATGAAATAGTAACTATCATGATCTATTAGCTACAACAAGATCTATCTTCTAGATAACTCACCCCAAACCAAATCTTAATGCATCACAGTTCACCGTTGAATGTTTTATTGATTCTAAAAATATAAAAATATGTGCTTATGTAAGGAGAAACTTAATTTCATAAAAATACTTCAATAATTATGCATTCCATTAGAATAAAACATTTTTCTTTATCAGTTTTTTCATTGGTGAAGACAGTCATGAATGAACATGAACAAAACATCAGTAATAACTAGATTATACAAGGAAACAACAAATCTCAAAGTCATTAATTGGTGGTTACCAAAATATCACTACCTCTATCCATTATAGATCTATAAAAACACATTTTTCATAGATAACATAGGTATGGAAACATACATCTTGTATCCCAAAATCACATTTTGTTTTTTGGCATATAGATGATGATCCTGCAAGATTCCCAACACGATCTCCAATTGTTTCTAATGCTCACCATCTACCCTAGAATACAATAGTATGTCATCCATAAAAACCACCGCAATTGAATCGAAATAACATTTTAAATATTTGATTCATGAGTTCCTTAAATACATATATTTAATTCATAAAACCAAAAGGCATAACCACAATCTAATAATGGCCATATATAATACTAAAATATATATTCGGAATATCCTCAATACAAACTAATAATTAGTGATATCCTATGCACAATTCAATCTTAGAAAACCACTTGGATCCCTCAGTTTTTTGAAAAGGGTATCAATGTGTGAAAGTGGATACCTATTCCTTATCCGAACTTGATTAAGATTAGGGTGATATACAGATAGTTGAAGAGTTCCATCTTCCATTTCACAAATAAAACCTCTACATCCCAATGATATGTGCTAGGCCAAATTAAAACTTTTCATTCCATCTATTTTAATGGGATTTTCAATTCTGTTAAATCTACGAGTTCAACGTGATTATAAGGAAGTAAGATAGGATTGATCCATGTTAAGAGATCAATCATAAACACTAATTCACATATAGGTGGAAAACCTAGAAATTTACCAAAAAAACAATAGGAAATTGATCAAGAATTGTTAGAAAATAAAATTATAGATCTCATCCACTGATGACAAGGTCGATGCTGCCAACTAGTATGAGATAGTTCAATTGTTGGTACCAACAAACCAATTTCACCCTACTTTACATTTTTATCACCTCTAAATTGATGCTTGACAGCAACGTTAGATGTTAAACTAACCATTTGTGTATAACATTTGATGTGATCATTGAACATTATCAAAAATATCCATAACATGAATAATTTCATCAATATCTATTTCACTTATAGATAAATTCTATATCAATTCACCCCATTGATAGTTATAGAACAAACATTGCAAATAATGGCGTGACATTCTTTTTTAAAAATAGGAGTTCTATGTTTTAATACAAAAGTAATCCTCTCAACATGATAACGAGAAGATAAAAATCACAAGTATAAATTAATAAATGAGATAAAACCTTGTCAAAAAAATAATTATAAAGTTTAGAAATAAAAAAAATCATATGTCCCACTTTTTATAGTCAATATTAATCATCAATAATAATTTTATCACCTCTATATAATTGCTTACTCAGTGGAATTTAGTCTTTATTACCCTATTAAGATTGCACTAGTTGAGGAGTTGTGGTATTCCTAGAATCACCATGGATTTCCCATTTATGATGATGATAATTATTACACTGTGATCATTCCTTCTAATTATATGACATCTGTGATAAATGAGATGTGTCCCTAACACCCAAAATTAGTGCATTGTGAGAATATCATTAAATATTGACCTTCAGGTTGCAATTGTGAAACACTATAGGTGATATCAACAAATATCACTTCATGTGATGGAAATAATAAAATTTAAACATATTTTATTACTATAGGGTTTAGGTGATAGATTCCCTGATCTCATTGTCTAATTAGGATTCATTCTACTACCTCAGAAATATGTTTCCCCATTTTTTAAATTCCAATAATTAGAGTTCCCTCCTTTTATAATAGATATCAACATGTTTCCTTAAACCAAAATTCCTAATATGTATCTCTCATCCATAGTCTTTCTGCTTACCATCTATTTATAATCTATTATAAAAAATCAAGAAAATATTTCATTGAATCTATGGAATTAACCCTGATTCAAAAATATGTGACTTTAGGGATGCACATGCCTCAAAATTTTGTGAAAATAGAATAAATTCCTAAATTCTTCCACATACTCTATAACTAAGATATTCTTCTAATTCATTCTAAAAAAATTCATCGTTATAATAATTATGAACATATGAGGATACAATTTTTTATTTAAAAATTATTCAAAATCCTCCAATGAAATTACATTATCTGATTTTTCATGAACAACTAAATATCACCACTAGCATACTATATAGTCTAGCATGCACATGGAAAATTGGCTCTCAACTTAGTTGGTGTGCTTAGGAAATAAAAGATTTTATTCATTTTTTTGAAATTCCATTTACATTTTATATTCTGAATCAATCTAAAATATGGGTGGATTATTTTTATGGAACTGAAAAGAATGACCCACATTCCATTTTCCATCCCTTTGGCTCCCCCTATCTACAACTTGAAATTATTTTCTAATACTCTGAACTAGTTTTTGGTTCCCCTGTTGTTCAAGTGTAACCAAATTTGAAGATGAAACATCCATTTTTTTCTACAATGCCTAACCAGGTCCATTTTTTATAATGAAAAAAATCCATTTAGTCTCACTTCATATTAATTGAAGGCATATAAATTTCAAATTTACCACATCACACATATCAATACAAGTCTTTCCAAATTTTTAAAATTTTTCAGCTTCCCACCTTTTTTGAGAATTCCACCAATATTTTGAAAATCAATCCTCTATCAACTATTTTAAAAAATCAACACTTTTCACAAAATCATAAATCATTACTCAGAATGAATTACTCACTATTAGTGGAATGTAATTTGTAAAAATGAATTTCATGATATTCTCCTCAGCTAAACCCCTGATTATAAGATAATACCTCTTAGATGTGTCTCAAAAAACTTATATAACCAACTCCCTAGTAACATTGTGTTCAACATATATAGGTTATTTATTCTCTTTGTACTCTTCATTCCACATTTTGATGACCCCAGTCCTTGTTTCCAATCTAACTCATCAACTAAACCAAAAAACTCAAATTCTGGTCCAAAATAACTGATACCATGTGTAACATCCTACCCCTCCTCATTTTATTGTTAAGGCTATGGGAAATTACTAAGCCTTAGGTGGCATCCCCAAAAACCAAAGGATGGAAATAAATTCCAAAGGATTCATATAGAATAGTGGGATGGTTTTAAATTTTAAAATAAAACAACTATACTGACTTAACCATAACTGAACAAGCCACAATATGATTCAATGGGAAAATAATTCTATGGTACACCATAAATACAAGAAAAGTAAAAGAATAATAAGGACTAACTAATCCCAAAAGGCTTCTGGGGAATAAAAATTAAAATAGTAACTAAAGAATAGTGAAATATTAAACTATAGGAGTATAATAAGGGAGAAAAACAAAGGGTGATACATACCAAGAATCACTGTTGTATCCCATTGTAATACAAACCAAAACATGGGGTTAAATCAACTAAGGAGGGTGTTCCTTTCTAGTTTTAATACACAAGAGAGGGGAGAAGGAGTGGTTTCCCCCTATAAAAATTGAAGGTCAAAAATAGTTATTTTACCTCATAAGACCCTACTGGATAGCATATAGGTCTCCCTCCTTATTCAACCATCCTAAAAAACCTGAAAAAAATTAAAAACAATTAATATCATTGTTAGTTTTAGAATACATGCTTGAATTATAATATTTAACTTAATATATTTAAAACTAAATAAGATAAAATAATATAATAATTTAAAAAAGAAGTTAAGAGATTAGTACCATCTGATGGAGGAAACTCTATCCTTAAACCACTAATAATTTATCACACATACTCCATATTCTCCTTGTAGTTTTAGTCCTACTATTTTTGTTTCTCTTTTTTTTCTATTATCACTGCTCTTTCTTATCTCTATTTAATCTATATATAATTTTATCTAGAGCTCAAGTTATCTCCTAATAATCTATCGTATAAAATGATGATAGTAATAATGATCTCCCACTTTTTCAAATTAAGAAATAATTATTCACCACTTCAATGACATTGTAACTATACGAGATCAATCATAAACCTAAACTAATCGCTCAAACATTATAAATACATCTCATCATTTCCCACATCTATGATTCCTTATCAAGAAGTGTCTACCATGATCCAAGATCATTCATCCCCTCTAACTCATCTTGACTATATCATTTGGGAGAAACCTCTTCCAAATATATATCCTAGAACTATATAAAATCGAATTAGGAAATAAAAAAACAATTTTTTTAATTTAAACATCTAAAAAATTAATAACAATAAATTTTCACTCCCTATCACCAATAAAGTTTTCTAGAACTATCTATGTACACCATCTCATACACATAAAACTCTATTATTGGTAGATATACTACATAATGAACATATTTATCATATACATATAGTATATATATATCTATATATTATCAAATAATATCACATACCAAATAAAGATGATGTGTAAAAAGTGTATGATTTTCAACTCTCTGTGTGACATCCATTCTCCCCTAATTATGTGGACAAAACATTTATACCCTTAGAGAAAAAAATAACTCATGTGTATTGTAATACCACAAGATTCCATGGTTCGTTTCCCTTTGAATAATGCAATAGCTTGCATTGTATTAAACTTCAAGATTCTAACACACCGCGACCAATCAAACTAGCCATAATGAATAGTAATACCCACTTTTTGAAATATTATAAATTTTATCTTTCAAAATAGACATCAGTTTTGGATTCGGAATATCGAAATTAGCTTAGAGTGAATTTTTGGTATTTTTCTAAAAACATTCATTTTTTATGAACAGTGAAAAACACTGAGTTATTTTTTAAAACCGACTTTTTATTTAAATAATTATTTTTGTTATTTAATTTTATTTTAGGTCAAAATAGATACATAATACCTATATAAGTTAAATTTAATTCATTGGAGTCATTTTATAATGAGTTTAGATATATAATATTTTATCGAACTTCTTACCACCTTTTACCCACCTCCTAGGAGCATTTCAAGTTTGTATAAAACATAATTTTACCACTTCTGTGAGTTGAATTTCAAAAATCCAAGAGATACGGTTGATATCAGTATGTAAAATGTGGTTCAATTAGAAAAAAATAATTTTTGGTGAATTGTATCTTTTTACTTTTATTTACCACGGTTAAAAGTAAATAGGGTAATTAAGGGTAAAAATGATATTATTACTACCCTAACACATGTCCTAATTCTATTGGATATGTATAATTCAACCAAAAACAACCTTGGGAATAAAATATTAACCTCTTTGGTCCACTTGGATTATATTAGGATATTTATTATTATTTTATTGAAAGAAGAGTTAAAAGAGTCAAATCAATGTTTAATAACTAAAACATTTTTAATATAGGGTTACACACACGATAAATTTTACTATAAATTTTCATAGAAAGATAAATGGATTTAATACATAATTGTATTTTATTAATATTTTTTAGACACTAAATAATAAAATTTATTTATGACACAATGATGATGCAATAATTACCATATTAATGAAGGATTAAAATAATTGATATTATAAATATCCAAATAAATCTACTTTTAGAGTTTTAATGAATTCCACTAAGTTTATAGGCTAATAGGATATGTTAGGGATGATTAAATGAATTTATTTATAATTAATAGAATTTTTAGGACTTAAAAAAAATCAATTATAAAATAATGTCAAAATTGATATATATAATTTGTTAAAACAAATACAATATTATTGGTTGATATAACAATACTAAAAATCATAGGATCTTCCGAAAGACTTATATAATGATATTTGTATAATTAATGAATGACTTGGGGTTCACTTTTAATGTTATATTATGTTTATTAACCATATAATATAAAAATACAAAGAGACATGGTAAATGGAAAACTATTTAATTAAGAGTAAAATCTAAAAGATAAGGTTAATATAGTGACCCTAGCCTGTCTAAAACCTATAGGTTTAGTGTTTTTCGACCCTCCCCACCTTAGAATTTAGATGATTAATTTTGGAGATATTATAAACCGAAAATTATTTTATAATAAAATAATATTTCAATCTTTTCCTAAGGTGCCCCTCACCCCTCTTATAAAAGGGAACTTCCCTTTCTCTCAAATTCACACCTTCAAAGCCATTTTTCTTGGACAAATCCTGCCCAAATATACTCCAAACTGTCCTCACTTCATATTAGAGGCCTTCCTTTAGTCATAAAGCCATCCTATGGAGCCCTTTTGATCAAATCAAAAGGAAGGAACCGAAGAAGAGGTAAATATTTCATCACCTCTTTCATGTTCGTTTCTCCTTCCACTTCCTGTTTCTTTGTTTGTTCCATTATAAAAGAATAACTCCAATATAATATATGTGAATTTATGTTATTATAAAAATGGAAGAACCATATTCATTATTATATCCATCCTATAAATTACAATGTCACCATACGTGCCTATGTACGGATTACCGTCTCCATATCATGGTGTAGTTTGTTATTTAAACAATTCATCATTTTTATGGGTATAATAATGTGTATAAATGATGTAAATAATAAATATAATAGGATAATGATTCTGTATATATGATATACCATCCAATTATATATGATTTTAATATCAAAAGATTGATATTGTCGCTCATGCGTACGTAAGGATTATCGTCCCCACGAACGCGATGAGATTCATTTCTCATCATATCCATTAAAGAATAATTTTCATTTGATGTTTATAAATAATGTTTAAAGACTTAATATCATTATGAATATGAATAATATACATCCTATCCGTATGAAACATTACTTATGTAACAATGTATATAAAGGAAAACGGACCCGTTAACACCCGAAACGATGATACTACTGAAATATCATTAACAAAGAAATATTAGAAGATCATGTATGATATCATATTTATGTATATAGTTCTTGTATAATTTAATAACAATTATTTAACAATTATATAGGAGGTTAACTTACCCTTGACCAAGAAAAAGTACAAGGTAAGGGTTAATATCAAAATCTCTTTATTATCTGAGGTTGTTTTTACGTAAGTATCTACTATGACCTCTTTATCATCCACATCTATGTTTTGGAAAAATGTATTCCAAAACATTTTTACTATTTACTAGACTATGGGTTAAAGTCAATTATACCCTTGTTTGAATTTTTATAATTTATTTGAAAGGAATCTTTCCATTGTTTTCTAAACAAGGTACCTTATGACCTTTTCGACAAAATTAAGGTAAGAATGTTTGTTTAACCTATACGACGGGTGAAACTATTTTCTGTCATTATAACATCATCAAAACATCCCACTCAAGCTTATAAGAATATTTTCAAATTAAATTTTTTATTTTATAATTATTTTAATTTTAAATTATTTCAAAATATAAAGAGATATATCTCTAAAAAATGTATTGATTTCATCTATGTCAATATCCATTGATGGATTTTAAGCTGAATTGATGTTGATTTATTAGGATACAAAAATTCTTTATTTTATTTAAGGTATTGTGATATGTTTGACTATGGATATGCTATTTTCACACCATTCATGGTTTATGGAGAATGTATTGACATTTCATATGCTATTTATAATACGAATGTTTATGTAATGTTTGAAAGTTTTCATATGAGGAATGAATTGGACTTAGTAAGTGACAGGTGGAGCCAGCTATAGCTCCTCGACACATCAGTGGGTCTCATGAATCAAACTTGTTTCTTCATATAAGGCCTTGAAAAATATTATTTTTAGTCTCAGAATAAGGCCCTGACTATGTGGTTATGAAGTCTATCATTATGTATTCCATCATTATGAATGTGAATATTGATATTTCATGTGATTATTCGACTCGTAGAATATAAATGTGAAAAAGTAAATGGAATTATTTGATTTTATCTTTTTCATATTATTCTGAAGTTCATGTATAAAAGGCTTTTGTTCTAGTCTTACATTGCTTTAAATGTTTATGCTTGTTTAGGAAATTCTCGGCTATATTGTTATCCTTACTGAGCATCTGAGATAACCCCTTTCTATGTTTAATTTTCCCTAGGATGTGAAGAAGTTTATTATGACTGACCTGCATGGATAGTCTATGGGATATGAGTGTGTCTTATAGAGACTATATTGTTGTAGTTTTTCATTTTATAATGTAATGTAAAACATATGAATGTATCTAGTATTTCGAAGGCTAATAAACTAATCGGCCTTTCAAGACATGATATTTTGTGATCATGCCAATGTTATATAATAATGCACAGACTCTGGGTAACTAGGGTCGAGCCATTACAGTTGATATTAGAGGAAGTTTAGTACAAACCTTGAAATATAGATTTATAAAAACTCTGATTAGATCACATTATCCTAAGATATACATTGAGGATTAGTATAGAATAACTTCCTAGAATTTTGGTATTGTAGATATTTGGTGAGTTTTCCAAAAAATACATCCTTGTCTAGATACGAGTAGGTAGAGGTGGCTCTGGAATAGATGTACCTTGGGGTTAAACCTGAAAACACTACATTGAACTAGACTCAAATGAGAACTGGTGCACGATAATGGGCCTTACTGCACTCTTGGTTATGATACTCCTAGGGGATATTCTTAGGATAATTCTAATTTTCTTTACAAACCATTATGAAGGGTTTTTTATTATATACTTCCTCAATGAGAACATTTTTATGATTATGTATTGTATCCATAAACTGTTCAATTTATGTTAACTATTTTTACAAGTATGGAATTATGTATTGGGATTTATAAAATAATCTAGAGTATGCCACTATTTGGAAATGGAACTTAGTTGAAGGAATGGAAATTGTATCAATGCACGTAATCCATCTTGGTATTTCCCTCCAACTCCAGCTAATTATAGTGGAGCTAGTGAAGCAACTAGTGCTGATTATCTTAACACCATACTAGGACAACTCACTCAGGTTATGAATAATAATGTTAACTTTACGGAGCACCCTGATCCACAAAGTGGAGGATCAATGCTAGACCTCTTCATGAGGAAACAACTACCAAAATTCAATGGGAGTACAAATCCATTAGTAGATGAGAAATGGATAAATTTCTTATAGAAAATATTTCACGCTTTGGGCAGTAGCGAAAGGGAAAAAGCTTTCATGTTAGTTTATCTCCTCACAGGAGATGTAGATCAATGGTGGTCGTTGATTCAAAACACAAAGGAAGATGATGAAATATTAAATATGGAATGAAGGGAGTTTAAAGATATTTTATTAGAAAAATAATTTCCTCAAGACCATTGAGCATATATAGAAATTCAATTTCTGAGACTGAGGAAAAAGGAGGATGAGAATTTCGCAAAGCATGAGGCCAACATTACAAGGCTAGCAAGGAATATAGTAGATTATATATGTAAACCAAGGAGTAAGATTGATTGATTATTTTATGGGTTAAAACCAGTTCACTGGAAAGCATTAGTCTCCAAATCCTTCTTGTCATATGAATATATTGTATCATGTGCTATCAAGACAGAAAATGAATTCTCTGAGACTTATGACTTTAAATAAAATCACGAGAAGAGGAGATCTGTTGAACACTCTGGAAATGGAAATAATGGGAAAAAGGAAAAAATTTAGTATCCATCCTACAGTAAATGTGGGAAGAAACATCCTGGTACTTGCCTAAAGGGAATGTGAGTCTGTTACAAGTGTGGTGAAAATGCCACCAAGCTCATGATTGCAAGAGGGAAGAAAGAGGTTGTCAATTTTGAATGCTAAAATTATAGAGAAATGGGGAATTATGAAAATAAATGTACTAATTTCTAAGTAAACTTACCTCAGAAAATGAAAATGGATCGAGGATAATATTATGTTATCCCTACTGCTATGGTTGAAGCTATGATTGATGTGGTGGCCGGTAATTTAACGGTTTCCTCAAGTTTAAAAAATGATTTATTTGATTCTAGATCATCTCATTGTTTCATATCTTCCCAGTTTGCTAAGAAAATTTGATTTTTCAATTTGACTCAACAAGGGAGTTGTCAGTCAAAAAACCTAAGGGAAGTATCATTGCAACAAAGCTTTTTGAATCAGTTTCCATAAGGGCATATAAATGTTCTTTATCTACTGATCTCATCATCATACCCATGATTGGATTTGATATAATCCTTGGTATAGATATGATTTCAGACCATGAGGTGAAAATTTATTTTAAGAAGAAGGAGGTAAAAATTCTCGATGATGATAAGGAGTAACTTATCTTTAGAGTAGAAACGTCACCACATAATTCTTTTCAAGATACATCCCCAGTAGCTCAACTAAATTCAATTATTGGGGAGGAAGAGAATGAAATAACTATGGGTGAGGAACAGAATGTTCAAATAGAGGATGTACCAATTGTGACGGAATATGTTGAAGTGTTTCTAGAAGATTTACCTAGAAATACTCCAATACAAAAAATTGAGTTTTCCATTGATTTAATTCCTGGTTCAAGGACCATATCAAAGAACCCTTATAGAATGGCCACTAAGAAATTATTGTAAATAAAGAAACAACTAGAGGAATTGATTAATAATTGATTTATTCTCCCTAGTGTTTCTCCATGGGGAGCCCCTGTTCTTTTTGTTAAAAAGATAGATGGATCTATGAGGATGTGCATTGACTACAGGGAGATCAATGCTATAAAAATAAATTACAAGTATCCCCTACCTTTCATTGATGATTTATTTGACCAACTTCACAGAGATCGATTTTTTTTGAAATATTGAACTTCAATTTGGATATCATTAGTTGTGTGTGAAGAAGGAAGACATTCCGAAAATAGTATTTCAAACCAGGTACGGGCATTACGAGTTTACAGTAATGCCTTTTGGTTGAATAATGCACCATCTTTCTTCTTCTATCTAATGAATAGAGTTTTCAAGGAATATCTGGATGAGTTTGTAGTGGTATTTATTGACGATATCTTGGTATACTCCAAAAGATACAAAGATCATGAAAATCACTTGTGCATTTCCCTAAAGATTCTTAGAAGAAATGAATTATATGGGAAATTTAGCAAGTGTGAATTATGGCTTCATGAGATTTATTTTATTGGACATATTTAATCTATGGATGGAATCTCTATTGATCTTTAAAAGATTAAGGAAATCTAAGAATGGATAGCACCGACGAGTAAAACTGAGGTATGTAGTTTTATTGGTTTAAAAGGTTATTATCAACATTTCGTCCATAATTTTTCCTGGTTGGATAACACATTAACAAATCTCACACGTAAAAGTGTTAAATTTGTTTGGAAAAAAGAGTGTGAAGAATGTTTTAGAGAAATGAAGAGAAGACAATGCTCCGATCTTGAATCTACTATCGGAGAATGATGGTTTTGTTATTTACAGTGATGCTTCAATGAAAGAACTTGGTTGTGTCCTTATACAGAATGATAGAGTTGTTGATTATTCACCACAACTGCTAAAAATTCATGATCAAAACTATCCTACTCATGATCTTGAGTTAGCAGGTGTAATCTTTGCTTTGAAGATATAGAGACATTATCTCTATGGTAAAAATGTGAGATATATATCGATCACAAGAGTTTGAAATATATTTTCTCACAGAAATAACTCAACATGAGGCAAAGGAGGTGGCTTGATCTACTTAAGGATTATGATTGCATAATATACTACCACTCGGGGATGGCAAATATGGTGGCAGATGCTTTGAACAGAAAGGATCATTGAGTTTTGAATAAGATGAGAGTTGAAAGGGAACTTATTTTTATGGATCTAGTGAAAATGAATAAATTAATAAACATGGAAGGTGAAACATCAATAAATTTTCGAATGGTTTCCAAACCATCTTTACTAGAAAGGATAATAAGTTCTCAGGCTGATGATGAGGAGTTTCAAAAGAAAACTAATGCTGTGAACGATGGGTGATTTGGTAACTTCATATATGAAGATAGAATTTTGAAATTTGGGAAGAGACTTTGTGTTCCAAACATACTTGATCTAAAAAGGGAATTATTGGATGATTCACAAACCACCAATTTCTCTATACACTCTAGAAGCACTAAGATGTATAGTGATTTGAAGGAATATATTTGGTGGGAAAACATGAAGAGGGAGATTGTTGATTTTCTATCATGTTGTATGTTTTTTCAATAAGTGAAAGATCGAAGGCAACATCCTGGAGGAATCATGAAACCTCTTCCTATACCTGAGTGGAAATGGGACAATACTACGATAGAATTTTTCATGGGATTCCAAAGAAACATAGAAGGAATGATGCATTATGGGTCATTGTTGATCATCTTACCATATCGGCACATTTTCATTCTATAAGAGAAGATTCTCCACCTGAACGTTTATCAAGACTATATATTAATAATGTTTTAAGACCCCATGGTGTACCCTTATCGATTTTTTTTATCATGATCCCCATTTTACATCATGATTCTAAAAAAGTCTTCAAAAATCCCTAGATACTGAACATCATTTGAGCACTACCTACCACACTCAAACTAATGGAAAATCAGAACAGACTATTCAAACCATAGAAGACATGTTGAGATCTTTCTCACTTGACATTGAAGGTATGTGGGATCAATATTTACCTCTAACAGAATTTTCCTATAACAATAGCTTCAATTCAAGTATTCCGATTGCACCATATGAAGCGTTATATGGCAAGAGATGTCCCACACTAACTTATTGAAATGATGTTGGTGAAAGAAAACTCATAGTCCCAGAACTTGTTGAGGAAATGATGGAAAAGGTGTAGGTTATCCAAACCCACATCAAAACAATAAAAAGTATCCAGAAGAGATATGTCGATTTTTGAAGGAAGGATTTCGAATTTTAGGTAGGAGATCTTATTTTCTTGAAGGTATTTCCATGGAAGGGAGTTTTATGATTTGGTAATAAGGGTAAACTATGTCCCAGGTCCAACAGACCATTTGAAATTATAGAACAAATTGGGGCTCTAGCTAATCTATTGGCAATGCCGCCAAGTCTCTATAATGTTCACAATGTGTTCCACGTATCACTATTCAAAAAATACATGCCTGACCCAGCACATGTACTCACCTATGAAGAAATTGATCTGGAACCTGATCTATCTAATTGTGAAGAGCTTGTCAAAATTCTTGATACCAGAGAACATGTGCCGAGAAACCGGGAAACTCATCTGGTAAAAGTTCTATGGAGAAACCATAAGATCGAAGAGGAAACATGGGAACTCGAGGAACATTTGATGAAGAACCAACCAAATCTTTTTATGCAGTAGTATTTTAGAAATTTCAAGGACTAAATTACTTGATGGAGGGAAGAATGTTACACCCTAAGCTTCCATGGCACGTTTCCCTTTGAATAATGCAATAGCTTTCATTGTACACAACTTTGAGATTTTAACACACCGCAACCAATCAAACTAGCCGTTATGAATAGTAATAACCATTTTTTGAAATTTTATAAATTATATCTTTCAAAATGGACTTCATTTTTAGATTCGTAATATCGAAATTATCTTAAGGTGAATTTTTGGTATTTTTCTAAAAACTTTCAATTTTTAATGAATATTGAAAACCACTGAGTTATTGTTTAAAACCGACTTTTTATTTAAATAATTATTTATTTTATTTAAATTTATTTTCGGTCAAAATAGATACATAATAACTATATAAGTTCAATGTAATTCATTTGAGTCATTTTATAATGAGTTTAGATATATAAAATTTTATTGAACTTTTTACCGACTTTTACCCACCTCCTAGGAGCATTTCTAAATTTGTATAAAACATAATTTTACCTCTTATATTATCTGAATTTTGAAAATCTAAGAGACACAGTTGATATAAGTAAGTAAAATGGTGTTCAATAAGATGAAAATAATTTTTGGTGAGTAGTAACTTTTTTCTTTTATTTACCACAGTTAAAAGTAAATAGGGTAATTAAGGTTAAAATGATATTATTATTACCCTAACACATGTACTAATTCGATTGGATATGTATAAGTCCACCAAAAACAACCTTAGGAATACAATATGCACCTCTTTAGTCCACTTGGATTAGATTAGGAAATTTATTATTGTTATTTTTAAAGAACAGTTAAAAGAGTTAAAATGAAGGTTTAATAACTAATTTTTTTTAATATAGGGATAAACACAATACAAATTCGACTATAAATATTCATATAAAGTTAAAAAAACTTTCTGAATAATGGAATATTATTTATAATTTTTAGAAATTAAATAATTAAATTTATTTATGACATAATGATGATGCATTAATTACCATATTAATAAAAGATTAAAATAATTGATATTATAAATATCCAAATAAATATAATTTTAGACTTTTAAATAATTACACTAATTTAATAGGTTAAAATAACATTTTAGGGTTGATTATATGTATTTATTTTTAAGTAATAATGTTTCTAGGACTTTAAAAAAATCAATCATTAAATAATGTCAAAATTGACATAAATGAGTTTTTAAAACAAATACAATATTATTGGTTGATATAATAATCCTAAAAACCTTAGGTTTGGACAAATGACATATATAATAATATTTTTATCACTAATTAACCACATTTGGTCCTCTTGGAAGTTTATAGTTAGTTTACTAACCATATAATATAAAAATACAATGAGACGTGGTAAATGTCAAACAATTTAACTAAGAGTTAAATATAAAAGATAAGTTTAATATAGTGACCCAAACCTGTACAAAACTTATTCTTTGAGATTTTTTCAACCCATACCCACCTTACCCTTTAAATATTTAATTTTGGAGCCATTAGAAACCGAATATTATTTTATTATAAAATAATATTTTATTCTTTTCCTAAGGTGCCCCTCACCCCTCTTATAAAAGGGCACTTCCCCTTCTCTCAAATTCACACCTTCAAAGTACTTTGGCTAGGCCAACACCTACCAAAATATCTTTCCAAATGTCTTCCTTTAATAATAGAGGCTTTACTTAAGTCAAAAAGCATACTTAAGGATCCCTTTTGATCAAATCAGAAGGAAGAACCTGAAGAAAAGGTAAATATTTCATCACCTCTTTCAAGTTCTTTTCTTCATCCACTTCCGTTTTATTGTTGTTTCCATTCTATAATAATAACTCCAGTATCTTATATATACTGTGATGTTGTTATAAAAATGCTACAACCATATTCATTATTCCATCCATCCTATAAATGACAAAGTCACCATACGTGTGTACGTACGGATTATTGTCTCCACGTCGTAGTGTAGTTTGTTATTCAAATACTTCATATTTTGGATGGGTATAATAATGAGTATAAATTATGTAAATAATAATTGTAATATGATAATGATTCTGTATATATGATATACCATCCAATTATATATGTTTTTAATATCAAAAGAGTGATATTGTCGCTTGTGCGTACATACGGATTATCGTCTCCACGAACGCAATGAGATTCATTCCTCATCATATCCATTAAAGAATAATTTTAATTTGATGTTTAGAAATAATGTTTAATGACTTAATATCATTATGAATATGAATAATATACAACCAATCAATAAGAAACATTACTTATGTAGCAATGCAAATAAAGGAAAATGGATCAGTTACCACCCGAAACGATGATACTACTGAAATATCATTAACAAAGAAATATTATAAGATCATGTATGATAACATATTTATGTATATAGTTCTTTTATAATTTAAAAAAAATTATTTAACTATTATATAGGAGTTTAATGTACCCTTGACCAAGAAAAATTACAAGGTAAGAGTTAATATCAACATCTCTTTATTATCCAAGGTTGTTTTTACGTAAGTATCTACTAGGACCTCTTTATCATCCACATCCATGTTTTTGAAAAATGTATTCCAAAACATTTTTACTATTTACTAGACTATGGGTTAAAGTCATTTATACCATTGTTTGACTTTTTATATAATGGTTTGAAAGGAATCATTATGCCATTTTCCAAACAAGTTACCTTATGACCTTTTCGATAAAATTTAGGTAAAATTTTTATTTAACTTACATGGCGGGTGCAGCTATTTTCTTCCATTATAACATCCTCAAAGTTTCCCTTACAATATTATAATGATATATTAAAAAAATGTTTTCTTTTATAATTATATCACTTTTAAATGATTTCAAAATAGAAAGAGTTATTTCAATAAAAATTGTTTTGATTTCATATATGTCAACATCCTTTGATGGATTTTAAGCTTAATTGATGTTGATTTATTATGATACAGATCTTCTATATTGTATTGAAGGTTTTGTGATATGTTTTACTGTGGATGTGTTATATTCACACCATTCATGGTTTATAGAGAATGTATTTACATTTCGTATGCTAGTTTTAATAAGAATGTTTATGTTATGTTTGAAACTTTTCATATGAGGAATGCATTGGACTTAGTAAGTGACGGGTGGAGACCGTTGTAGCTCCCAAATACATCGATAGGTCTCGTGAGACAAACAAGTGTCTTGTCACAACGCCTTGAAAAAATCTTTTTTGTTGTCTTGGCACAAGTCCTTGACTATCTAGTTATGATGTCTGGCATTATGATTTCGATTATTATGAAAGCGGCTATTGATATAGCATGTGATTATTCAACTAGTAGAATATCCATGTGAATAAGTAAATGGAATTATTTGATTTTGGGTTATTAATATTTTTCTGAAGTTCAAGTTTAAAAGTATTTTGTTATAGTCTTACATTTCCTTAAATTTTTATGCTTATTTATGAACATTTCTACTATATTGTTATCCTAACTGAGGATATGAGCTCACCCCTTTCTATGTTTTATTTTTCCCAGGATGCCATGAATTTTATTATGATTGTCCTGCATGGATAGACTATGGGATATCTGTATGGACTATGGAGACTATGTTGTTGTAGTTTTTCATTTTATAATGTAATGTAAAACTTATGAATGTATCTAGTATTTCCAAGGCTACTAAACTAATTAGTCTTTCGGGACTTGATCTTTTCTGATCACGCCAATGTTATGTAATAATGCACAAACTCTTGGTAACTAGGGTTGGGGCATTAAATATTTGACAAGAACAATCCCTTTATAGCGTGAGTGGAGATGTAATCTAGTTGATAAGGCATAGAAGAATAATAAAATATAGTTTTATATGCTCTAAACATAGATCTCCTACAAAGGATACAAATAAACCAATGTAATCAATCAGGAACTTAATCCTCTGATGCCTCCTCAATAGAGGGTCTCATCCGTACCATCCAATTCTTGAACATATGATAGAATAAGTCACCAGGAATCTAATTCCTTGATATCCCTATAGAAAAAATAATCCTTAAAATATCTCTCATATAACAAACATTTGGATGTAAAAAATATGAAAATTATAATAATTTGAATGAAAATTAATATATAAAGTAAAATTCAAGAAAACAAAAATAGATAAAAATTTTCATATAATGAGGATCAATGTAAAGAGATGTAAATTCCTCTATAAGGGGATTCTAAATCATTAATCATTCAAGGAACCGAATGAAACTTATAGTTGTTGTGGAATCAATACCCACAACATTGAAATAATGGTGTTCATCAGTTGTTAGTGGATCACCAGTAAATATATGTAACAAATCATCATAATTCTCTTCATCTATTTTAAACATAATATTAATTTTATAAAAAAACCATTATTATATATAAAATATAAATAATTTAAAAATTATATAACCATTTTTAATGAAACTAAGTGAAAATAAGGATACCGTAAAATAATTTTCTATATATATATCAAAAATTTAAGGGCCAATCTGGATCTCTAATCAATGAAATGGGGAGGGGGTAAATCAGTGATCTCATACTTTTTTCCTCACTTAAGACGAATCCTTTTGCTCAAGTTATTGAGAATCAAATATAATAGAAACAATAAACAAGAATACCTATAAGAACACATTTATTTACAATGTTCAGTTATCAGTATGTGTATCTAGTACATGGAATGGTTTTGAAGGAATCCAATTCCACACAACCACTAGAAAATAATAATTTTTTTATTCAAACATATAAGAATAACTTTCATTTATAGAGAATTATTCTCTCTTAATAGTGTAGGTTATCCTCACATAGATAATATGATAAAAAAATAATTTCCTAAAAAATTAAAATCATAACCACTAGGCATTGAAATGATATCACTCTAATGATTGAATATTTTTTACAATTTCCCTCTTGATAAGTTATTTTTTCTCTTCACTTTCATGTACAATAGTGATCAAGAACGTTCTTTTATATGGTAATAGTAAATATAGTTATATTCATCTGGTATACTCAGTTCATTCTACCATTTTCTGTTACCTTTGATACCATAATAACCAACATATTCTTCTAATTCCACTTCACTACGGTATTCTAATACCAATTCATAGGAAAATATATCGGTAACTGTTAGTCTGATTCCACTATATTTGATGATTTGACACAAGAATACTTATACTCATAATTTATCACCTAAAAACATTTTTAATTTTCATAGATGTAAATTAAATCAGAAACCTCTCAGTGGCCCACCATATACCAATTATATAATAAGTGTTGTTATGAAATAAAATGGATAAGAACAATCTTCAAATCCAAATTTCCCACTAAAAACAATGAATGTCCCCCTCAAATACATTCACCATTTGACCATTTTCAATTATCTTACATTATAGGATTTAAACCATCATAAATAATTCATTAAATCTAGGAATCCATTTTACAATTCAATCCTCCTAAAATATTATCTAGAATCCATACTATTTCATTAAGGATTATTGGGGAATTGAATTTCCATCTCAACATCATCAAATTTAATTACTTTACAAAAAGATCATATGGTTTCACGATATTTTTCTACTACAACATTATAGAAATTGCATCGTTGGATGATGATTCATCCTATATCCCTTCATAATGATATTATTTATCTAGAACAACTTTTTTAGAAATTATTTTTTATCTACCATCATACATATATCTCATGAATCTTCCTTCATCTTATGGGTTCATAGATTTTTTTTATCTATCTCCATCCGATGAACCATAAAATTACCTTTCATTAAGAGCTCTTATTAGAACTTCTTTTTTGACATCTTTTCAAATAATTGACCTATAAAATTTTTCTAATGAAATTTTAAAATTGAAACTAATTGTACTTGTATGATGACATTGTTTGGATTCCTCTATTCAATTCTCCTTCATAGACACTTATTTTTCTTGTGAATCATAAAACACATTACGATCATTCATCATATTATATTCGATTCACAAAGAAAAACTTTTTAGATGAATTCTAAACCATTTTACACCTGATGAACATATATAAATTATCCAACCACAACTAATTCAATTTTTTATCTTGATCTATTTACATGTCTATATGATAGTATTCATATAGATATTTTATAACACAACCTGAATAATAACTCTCTTTCATTAGGAACCACAGTTCCAAAAAGTTACATAAAATTATTCATTTAACCCACCCTTGAAAAAATTATCAATTTGATAAAATGATCAAGAGATTTGGTATATTAGATATCATAAAAACAACAACCATTTAAATGCATGAAATATCACTCTTTGATATAATTATAACCCTAATTAGATAAATATTTGGGTTTAAAATCTGTTAAGTAACATTAGTTCATTGGACTCTATGTATTAAAATTAGTCCATTGTAATTGATTATTTAACATTTGTATATCAATAGTGTTAAGTGAATTATGTTGAACAAAAAAAGATAATAGAAAACCATATTACCTTATAACAAACATATTTTTAAAAGATCACATTAAATAATCTTGGTATCAATAATCTCCCCCCTTGAATTTAATTTTTCAACCAATGAACATAAATCATTGAAACTTTTAAAATTTATGAAATAGGTCACTTATACATAAAATATATAATCCTAAATAAGGGAAATAACTATAGGAAACAACAATAATTTAACAATATTACCATGTTCTCAATAATAAATGATTAAAAAAACATTCTTAATAAATTTTTTAAAATTATTCCTTCACTTTTATGAGAACTTTCTTAAGATGCTTTTGGAGCTTCATCTTACACATCAAATTTATTCATAAAAAAACTCCATCCTATGTTGAACAACATTAAATATCAACATAAATAAACTATTAAAATAGGTCATAGAAAATGAACTCACAACTTACCCCCTTTTAAAATACCCATGAATATATACTCTTTGTAACAACCCCAACTCTAGAAACTCAAAGCTAGTGTATACTTTATTACATTGGTACTAGATACATGGTATCACATCCTTATAGACTCGATAGTTAATAGTCTTGGTAAAGTATACAAATACGTGAAATTCACCATGAATTTTAAATATAAAATAAACAAATGGTTTTCATTGTGCATTCAGTTATTATCCTTAGAATATCCTAATATATCAATCACAGAACCCTTCCAAGTATCTTGGGGAAAATATAACATAAGAAATCGGTGAGATCATATACTTAGTAAAATAATGAGAATAGTAGAATCTATCCTTAATATCTAATCATAATAAATATGGAATGGTAAATAACTGAAACACTTGTCATTTAATCTATAAACATGGAATAATATGGAATAAATGGACATTGATCAAAGAAATCCCTATAAATAATAAAATGAACAGGAAACTTACAAATAGATATTCTAACTAATAAATTAATCACATGAAAATAAATAAATTTTCCCTTGATGAGGGAATATATAATTTCAAACATATCAAACTATCAAGACCTTTTACAAGACAACTTAAATCTATGTGTAGAAACCCATCTCATTTTGGAAAACTGAAATGTATTATGAGACCTGTCGATGTATTGAGTGGATACTTACAACACATATCTACCCATATGTTACTAATTACAATTATTTATTCATACTAAAGCATTTATATGTAATAAATATAAACATTATTATTGAAAACTAACATACAAAATGTTAATACCAATCCCAATAAAATAAAAATATTCAGAAACCATCTAGAGTAATATGGTGAACGAAAATAAAATTATAAATCCTTAGTCAAAGTGATCATAAAACATCAAAACATGTAATAAAAATAATTTCAATACAATATGTCCTCTTTGGAATATAAATAAAGGGATTGAATCATTATTTAATATATATATATATAATAAAACATTCATTAAAAGCATTTTTTAAGGAAAATATTCTTCTCACATTGAAAAAAATTTTAAACCAAACAATCCAAAAAATATTGAATATAATACTTTTTGAAAATTATCATACAATACTTGTAATATATGATTTAGAAAATTTACCTATCATAACGGATGAAATATTTTTTCCAGTTGTAGATGTTAAAACAAAGATTCCTTTTAAATTTTTTGTAAAAGAAAAATGGGGAAAGTTTTTAAAAACATGAAGATTCTATTAAAAAATTAAAATGTTTAACTGGGTAAAAATATCTTTAAAAAAGTATTTTTCAAAAGTTTTAAAAAATAACATATTTTTAGACAATGTGTATTTTGATGAAAAAATAATTTTGATAGAAGAAAGAAATAAATTTGGATTCCCTAAAAAAACATATTCCAAATAATATTATATAATAAAGAGTGAAAAAATAGTAAAATTTATTAAAAACTATTATTAATAACTAGTTGAGAAAAAATATACATTTTTTGAGTAACTAATATCAAATAATTCCACTAAAGGATACATGAACAAAAATAATTTTGAATAATGATGGCATTGTGAAACGACCCCTTACAACTTAGGTAAATTATGAATCATAATCTCCATAATTTAAAATATCATCAAATGAGCCATTAATGGTCTGGAATATAAAGATATTAAAGATATAAACTGTCAAAATGGAAAGTATATATACCATAGAGTGGAATATTTGGAGAAGATCGCATTTTTATCACAGATGGAAATGTGAGAAGAGAAACATTTACCTCAGGTTTGACTTCATTCATATGACTAAAAAATCATATATAGAAAAATTATATTTTTGATAAATATATTATATAAACATAATAACATATATTATTTATTATATGATCTAATTAAAGTATTTTACCACCTATTTATAATCAATTCATTATTAAAATCAGATCATCAGCTTATAATTACTTCGTTTTTGAGATATATTATAGTTTTCTAATTTTTTCCTTCCAATTTTATCATGGATACAAAATATAAAAAAATTCGACCATGATATAAATATGATATATATCCATTATAAATTTATTTACATTAATCTGTTAAATTTAGAGGTATAAAATTGATAACATTATTTATTAAGACACTAGGTTATACATATACGGGAACACTGTTTCAATTTTTCTTGACAGAGAGAATATCATGAAAATGAATATTAATTACTATTTAAATAATAATTATTTTATCCTATGTATAATTTATATTTGTATTTGAATTGTTAATTTCAATTTAAAAATAAAATAAAATATATTTCACATCGATGCGTGGTGGAGATAGTCGACACGTACACACGAGTGACCTTATTTTGTTTCCAAATAATTAGAAGGTCATAAGATGGATGAAATATTATATTTACATATGAATGTTTAGATACTAAAAATTATATATATTCAATAAATTTGACTTTACTACCTTTCATGTGAAGAATATGTGAAAAACCAATTATATTAGTTCGTGATGTGTTAGTTTGTCATACATATGAGAATCATTATCTGATCCCCCACAGAATGGAAAGTAAAAAAGTATATGTGATTTCACAATTAAATAAGTATAATAATTTCATAAATCCCACATAAATATTTTAAATCCATCATTATATCCATCCCTTAAAGTTATTGATGGAATAAAAATTAAATGGGTTCGTATGGCGGTAGTCCGCTGTACAAATGATCGATGGTTTCATTTCCCATTTGGTGGAAGTGGAGATAGATATGTGTTATTTCATTGACATAATAGTATATCAGTAAATATTATATAATTTTTTTATTATATTATCATAGTTTAAGAAGGTTCTAATGAGGTGTAATAAGAAATAATACCAATATGCATGTTTAATAATTTTCCACTTATTTGGAGAGCCTCTTTAGGTTTATAAGTAAAGTTATATTAGAAGGGATTAATAGAAAAAATGCCTCTTGGATGTGGGAATTTAATTCAAAAATGAATTTAGGTAGGTATTGGCTGAACGAAATGGTTTTGTATGTGTGAATATGTGAGTAGAGTGAGAGACCTTTTATAAGTGGGGGAGAGGACGCACGTGAATATTTTGAAAAGATAAATTGTCACCCATGTTTTAATCATCCAAAGGACAGAAACATTGGTCATTAGTGAACCATATAGGTGATAATATTGAATTATTTACATCTAATGGGTGTTTGACAACAATTTTGTAATTTTTTAACCCTTCTCTTACTAGTTTAATCCCCCCCATTAAACTCATTTTACCATAACTGTGGTAGTTAACATTTTAAAATTTTAACTATAAATAATGGTAAAAAATTAATTTTACCTTTTAGATAATAAAAATTATTCAAATTAGAAATATGGAATTAATTTTTCTAATTTCAATTCCAATAAGCTGTATAATTCAATTTACAATTAAATTGGAGACGTAAAGTCTTCTAAAGAGTAAATTCACATAATTATAGAATGTTTTAATATAAAAATACAATACTAAATGGAATAAAAAGGTCAAAATTAGTTAAAATGTAATATAATTGAACATATTTTACATTAAAACTGATTTAAAATTTAATTTATGTTTGTAAATAATTTAATTGAAATGATAGTTCTCTATAAAAATTTATATTTTTCACTATTCCTAAAAAATTAATTTTTTTAGAAAATTATTGAAAAATTACTTGAAGAAAATGTTGAGATGTGGATTCCAAAAAAAAAACTATATTATACAGTCAATAGTTTATAAAAGGGGTAAAAATATATGTTTAAATTATGTTTTCAAATCCTAACTAGACTACCTTTTAGAAAAAATATAGATGTTTAGAAAACATTTCTTTTTATTTCAAAATGTTCCTATTTTATTTATAATTAATAGAAAAACATTGAATTAATTTTATAATTCATTAGAACATATAATTTTATTTTTATTTATTATTATTAATACCATTCAACTTAATTGTTAGGTTATAATATTAATAACAATATTTTAGAAATCTATCATATTTCTTTTAAACAACGTATTTTGAAAATTATATGAAATTGAAGAGAATGAATTTATTTTGAAATAAATATATCTTAATGTGTTAGGGTGTTACATTCTCAAAAAATATTTGTGTTTCATGTCATATTAATATCTAATACAATGTTCCTCTTTTAAAATCTCAGGGTTCCAGATTCTTCCACCCTTATAAAAACTGCATCCTTAAAAATTTATCTCGATATCGAAAAATAAGGGTTTGAAATTTTAGATTTACCTTCTTGAAACCCCATATCATAAAAATGGTTAATAAAATTCCTCTTTATAGGAGTATAAGGTTATTATTATGGTAATATTGAATAACACAGAATTGGTTTCCAAATAGAATAATATTAGTAGAAAGTGAATATATGGGAATATAAGAAAAGAATAAATAATTTTGGAGAGTTTTAGATAACTTTAATCACATGAAAGTAAATGATATTGAAAATTTAATGACAAAAATTCCATAAATCTGTGATGGATGAAGAGGTCATTTATTTATTAAAATGATGGTATTTGTATTATATTTTTATTTTAATATTCTTTTCCATGAGTTGAATAATTTATTTACAATCTAGAGTGAGAACTTATAAAAAATAATTAATTTATATATTTCAATTTCATAAGAAAAACATCATTATTTGGTTGATATTATATCAATTCCCACTTCACTTCATACTCCATAAAATTAATTTCCAAAATGATTTTTTATTCGTGAAGCATATTTAATAAATCATTATAATGTCATGTCATTCATTTTGTCTCTTCATAGTTTCCAAAACCAAAATGGTTAGAAAAAGTTAAACAATAACTCCCAAAGTTCGTCTTTATCAATTATATATATATTCAACCTTAAGAATGATCTATAATATGTCTTTCCAAATTCAAAGTCTAATAATTTTGAAGGATGATCACTAAATCAACATTATATTTTCTGGACTATATAAATTGGTTCATATTGTCCGATTCCAAATATTTGAATACCATGATCTCTAAAAACTATAATGAAAACATCCAACCCTGCAAAAAATAAAATATCATATTTTCGAATATATTCCTTATATATAAACATGTAGAAAACTCTATGAAATATATCATAAACTGTCAAATCATTGAGAAAATTAAATGTTAGTAGTATTATCCCTCAAAAATATTGTTATAATTCATATCTCATCATCATGTATATATTAAGGGTTATCTTCCATCAATAATGTGTTTTCCAAAAATACAAACTATCCAATGAATCACATTTGTTTATTATCAGTTATATTCATCATATGATTTCACATCCTTAAATAATAGGTACTGTTGTACTATCCTTATACAATTTCTCAATTATATAATGATGATATCATTTATAAATTAATTCAACAATATATTTCTTGAATCCAGATGAAATCAATTTTATTATTCCCCTTTCGATTTATCAATAGCATAAACTTGACCTCGATCCCTTTGTTTTTTTGGGGTATATTCCCTTGACACTTGGGAAATTCATTTATGTTTCTCCCTATCTTCAAATAGATGAATCATTGAACACTATAAACTTCATTGTTTCCCTTTCAATCACTATTATGGTCTCCATTATATTTACACTCATAGAAAACACTCATTCATTTCAAGAATGTACCCAGGTGATTCTTTCCAAAATTATATCACGTTGGAAAATCACTCTTTCCCTTATTACATTTTCTATCTTTTGATATGCCACCCTCTTCTCCTATTGCATCCCATTAGAGAAATAATACTTGGATAATTCCATCTCGGTCTTCATACAACATGATACCATATTGTTGTATGATGAGACTATTTGGGGTAATAGTTCCCTTTAAATAATTGTATTAATCCCATAAATGAAAGATCCCATATTATACATTGGATTATGAAAACAGTCTATAGAATTCCTTGATAACCTTGTAAAGTTGGGATCATACATAGGAACATTTTTATACTCCTTTTATCTTATACTCAATAATTTATTTATTTATATTCTTGTTTCTCATTAGGAAAATACCTTTCAAATAATATTACCATAAAATCCATCAATTCCATGAATGATATATTTTATTTATAAATTTTATTTTCAATCCATAAACATCATTAATACGCTTCTCTTTAGAGATGATAAATTCCCCTGAAGGAATTATTCATTTCATTACTACATAGAGTAATAAATATATTCTCTAAGGAACTAATCAATTTCTAATCTACAAATGGGTTGGGGGTGTAATTAAATGATGGAAGTGTTTGATACATAAAGTACTCTAAAATTGTATCCCTATATTATTTATTATTAGGATACTCCATTTTGGAAATATTATTTTTTATAACCTAATTCAGCTACCTCAATATTATTATAATTTGGTTAGTTTTAGCTACAAATCTCACTACACCTTCATTATCTTTCCCAAGAGGGAAATATCTATATGGGGTTTGTGTATTAATATGGTTCCCATTTCATTCACTAGGGAATATTTATAAACAATTACATGCTCAAGATTAGGTCATAACATTATGAATCATATTATATAATACCAATACTTATGAAATACATAACATAAAATTAATGTTTATGCAAAACTAATATCATAAACATAAACAAGGTTTCTTTTATAAAATTCTCAAATTATTAATATATTTTCAAAACCTTCATAATTTTTTATAGGGAAATTATGAATTATCCAAAGAATATACCCTGGGGTGTCAAACTGGTTCCATAGTAATAACTATTTTCATATACCTGGAAATAATTTAGTCAAGCCTGACGTGCCTTTTTTAGAGATATCACCCCTAGGTACATCTTTGTCAGAAACAAATATACTTTTAGTATCTAGATAGGGATGAATTTATAAGAAGAACAATATAATATCTTCCTTATAGATACATTTACAATATATTCAATACTTATCATAAATTTCTATCATTGCATTATATTCCCTAATATATGTTTGATTAAATCTAGTTCCCATGGTTTCTAATAAACACTCTCTCATACCAACTATAAAGAACATAAATCCAATAACATGGAGCCATTTTCTATTTTGTTATATGAAACTATGTAAAATGTATCTCATCATGGAGGACTAAATAGTTTATTAGTCTTGGTAAAATAGATATAAAAATGAAATTCAAATTATATTTTAAATAAAAAAGTGTTTTCATTATTATCGCTTGTATTCCCCATTCCTTATACTGGCATATCAATCAAAAAATACTTCCTCATATCCTAGGGAAAATTAATCATAAGAATGGAATGATATTAGATTCCCAATGAGGGTATGCATACAATGGAAACTATCATGAATAAAAAATCATAGTCTATTAAGAAAAGGTAAAAAACTAAAACACATTCCATTTAATCAATAAATAGAGAATAATATGGTAGAAATTAATGAATATTAAATAAATCCATATAAATATTCAAATGAGCATGAAAATTATACCTAAATATTCTAACTAATATAATAATATCATAGACACCAATAACTGATCACATAATTATGGAATATATATTTCTGATCATTTTAACCTATCAATACCTTTCACATGATAGTTTCATTCTATGTGTAGAAACTCCCCTAATTTGGCCAACTGAGTTGTCTTGTGAGACCAATTGATATATCAAGGGGCTATATGTAACAAGGATACACCCAAAACATACTTGGTCAAATTAATTCCATTTATGAATGGTTTGAAACAAAATCAATAGAAGCATCCATATTAAAAACTAATATATAATATTTTAATACTCACACAAATAAAATAAAAAAAATCATAAACTATCCGGAGTAATATGGTGAATTGTAATAAAATTATACATCCTTAGTAAAAAAGAGTATAAACCATCCAAATAAAAATTAATAATGAGTTAAATATAACTTATACTCAATGTGTTATATGTACTGTAAAGGGTTTATATCATTAATGAATATAAATACCATAAAAATGTCATTAAAATCATTTTTGATGAAAATAACCCTTTCACTATGAAAATAATTTATTTAAATGTTACATTCAAAAAATATTGGAAAAATATTTTTATTTGAAAATAACCTTCTATAATTTGTAAATTAACAATTAAAATATTAGTGGTCTTAAAGGTAGAAAATTATGTTCACATAATACAAGTTAAAACAATGATTTTCATAAAATTTTGAGTAAATTCAAATGAGACTTGTTTTAAAAATGACATGAATATACCTTATAAAAAATAAAAAATTTGTAAAAATTTCATTAATATATAATTTCTAAAAGGAAAACATTGAAAACATTATTAGAAAGCATGGATTTTGATGAAAAAAGAATTTTTTCCAAAGAGATAAATAATGTCATATTTTATTACAAACCTTTCTCCATCATTATAATTAATAAAGAGATGGAAATTGTAAAATAACATGAATAAATTTATGAATAAATATATTATACTAATGTAGATTTTCTTTTATATATAAATATCAAATAATACCGCAAAGGGAGACTTAAACAAAAGCAATCCGAAATAATGATTAGATTGTTAAATAAACCCTTACCATATTGGTAACATTTGAATCGTAAGCACCATAAAAAAATAATCATGAACGGAAACATTTAATACCATTACCATAAATAGATTAATTATATATCACATCAAAAGATGTAGTATATACAACCAAGGAAGGAATTATTAGTGAATATTGAGTATCTCTTAAAGAAGTAACAGTGAGATCAGAAACTCTTACCTCAAGTTTGACTTCCTTTGTATGTTCTGGAAACTCATGTATAATAAATATATGTTTAATATAAATAAATTATTGAATAATAACTATATATATCATACCATATATGGTTTAATTATATTCTTTTATCACAATTTAATTAATAATTATTTATCAAAATCTCTATTTCATGTGATAACTGCATTGTTTTTCATGCATTCAATTGCTCAATAATCTTGTTTATTTTATTTTTATCCTGGTTAAATAATATACCAGATGTTAAAAATGATATAAATATAATATATATTCACTATATATGTATATGCAGTAGTCTATTATTGTTATTGGTAGAAAATGGATTACATTGTTCATGGAGACGGTGGGTCGTACGTATACATGAATTTTGTTTCTATATTTCTCAAAAAATAGAACGAAAATAAAATTAATATTAAATAATTTTTATGTAATAATTAAAATTTAATATATATTATTTATATTAATCCAATAAATCCTTATTAAAGTCAATTTTACAAAAATTGAAAAACATTTCACATTGTTATGTGGAGGTGGTAGTCCACATATATGAACAGGTGATATTATTGTTTTCCAATTGATTGGATGGTAAAAAGATAGATGAGATATTATATATATATATGAATTTTTATATTATGTATATAACATATATTATTTAACCATAACCTTACAACATTTCATGTATAGAGTAAGTGAAAAATTAATCACATCACTTCACGATGTGGTAGTTAATCAAACTCATGAGAGACATTACCATATCCCATATAGAAACGAAATGTAAGAAGATATGTGTGATATAATAATTATATTATGTTATTATTTTTTATAAAATACATATAAATATTGGAAATCCTTCATTATACTAATCCTTTGAAGGTGGTGATGGAAAATGAATTACAACGGTTTGTGAGTATGTTGTTTATAGTATGCATGATCTATAGTTTCATCTCCAATTAAATAGATGTGGAGAGGGATATGGGTTTCAAAATTAATATAATAAAATATATGTATATATTAGAGACTAGTTATATTATATTCTCATTTTTTAATAAGGAAGAAAGGTGGTTGAAGAATAAGTAAAAAAATTACGCATGTATAATAATTTTACCTCTTCTTCTTAGATCCTCTTTGGATTTATACATAGATCCTTCTTAATTGGGATTCGCAATAAAACAATGGTCAATAGTTTGTGGTTAGGGGTTTAAATAATTTATTTTTTAGTCCATGTATGAACCAAATGGTTTTTGATGTGTGAATAGGGGAATGGAGTGGTGGCCTTAATAATTGGTTGAGAGGATACTGATGGAATTTTTCAAAATATAAAGTGATATCCATGAATATATCCTTCCATAAGCCTCAAAATGGGACATTATCAAAACATAGAGGTCTTATGGTAACCATATTACTATTAATAGGTTTTTTAAAATGCTAAAGGTCATTTTAATCCATATCTTCTTATTATCACTTCTCGGTAAAACCATTTTTTATCTTAATGGAGGTAATTCATTCTTCCTCTTTGAACAATTTATAGTGGTAAAAAGTTAATTTCACCATATTATAAAATATAAATTATAATAGTTAAAAATATGAAATATAGTTTTTAAAATTAAATTCATTGAATTAAAATAATTTAATTTAAAATTGAATCATGGAAAAGATGAAATGGCGGGTTTTCCAAGAGAAAATTCTCTACAATATATAATGGTTTAATATAAAAATTATATAATATTTTATTCCAATGAAATAATTTTTTGAAAATTTAATTTAATTTATGAAATTTAACATTCAAGTAAATTTTGAAAATAATTTATCTTTTAAAATAATTTAAATTAAAAGGATAATTTCTTTAAAAAATAATTATTTTTAGTTATTCATAAAAAAATATATTATTTATAAAAAAATTAAAAAAATTAAACCAATGATAATTTTGACATGTTGATTCCAAAAATTATATATATTTGTTTCAAATTAATTTTATAAATTTTTTAAAAAAATAATTTAAAATTATGTGTGAAAAGCATGACAAGCCCAACATTTAAGGAAAATACTATTTATCAGAAAGTGTTGATTTTTATTTTGAATTGTTCTTATATTATTTAAAATAAATATATAACCATTTAATTTAATTATTACATGTGTAAAAAATATATGTTTCATAATTTAATTTTTACTATTAATACTGACCAACATAATATTTATTTTATAATAGTTGTAATAATATTTTAAGAGAGTATTGAGTTTTGTTTAACCAGCGTGTTGTGTGCATTGAATGAAATTGAAGAGATTGAATTTATTTAAAAAATATTTATTTTAATGTCTTAGGGATTTTTATTATCATCTATTCCTTATGTTTCGTTTCATATATGATACTGAATATGATGTTCCTCTTTTAAAATCTCATGGTTTTATACTATCCCATAAAAGGATAAGACCATACCAAAGGATAGATTTATGTTATATATTTTATCCTCCATAAAAACACTATCCAAATAAAAAATAAATTTTATATTGATAGAACATATCATATCCTCAATTTGAGAGTGTTTTGACACACATTATAAACCTAAAAAACTAAAAATTTCTCTTCGATAATGGATTAGAGAAGATATTAGTTAATTTCTTCATTGTGGCCACAAACTGAAAATTTGTTCATTTATTCCCACATTATCTTTGAGGAAGTGATATTTAATTTCAGTGTGCTTAGATTGAGAAAGATGCACTATATTCTTAGTATGATTTATAACACATTGATTATCAAAATACCCAATGGAGGGGAAACATAACATTAACCTATAAATATTCCAAATTTTTATTCATTCATTTTAACTATTTAATGACTTAAGTGAAAAAAAATATTATCATTTGAAGTAATAAGAGTTGTTGAAATTTTATCCCTTGTATTCCAACATATACATCACTCTCCCAAAAAATATTAATCCAATAGATATGGATCTTCTATCACTAACAAATAATGACCATTATGTATCTGTGTGTCCAAAGAGATAAATATTTCAAATGTTTTCATATTTCATCCCAAAGAAAATAGTTCCTTTAAAATATATAATAATTATTTTTACATCCATGACATGTGAATCATTTGGATATCTTTGATAAAAGGAACCTTGTATAACTGCATGCATAAAATCATGCCTTGAATATATTCGATATAATAGTGTTTAAATCAACTTTCTAAACTAGTTAGGATCAATATCTATTAATTTCCAATATTTTTCCAATATTGTTCCCACAAAGATGCATATGAAAATTGAATTTTATTCCTCTAGGTCAAAATTCTTTAGAATTTCCTTAGAATTATTCTACTGAAAAATGAAAATTTACTTTTAATTTTGAAATATTTTAATGCCAAGAACGTTTTTCACATAACCTAACATTGCAATTTCTGATAAATTATTTTTATCCTTTTTAATATTTTCACATGTTTCATTAACATTATCTGAAAATATCATTTCATCAAAATAAATAATAATAATAAGTGAAACCACTTTATTTTCTTTAATATAATTGTTGATTTCAAATCATCCATTGATTAATTTTATATTCATAAAAAATGTATCCAATATAGTATAGAACACTCATGTTGTGTGATTTAATCCATATAAATCATTATTTAACTATCAGACACAATATTCATCATTAAAAAGAATTAATTAACATGGGTTTTTAATATATACTTCTTCACACAGGTTACTTTTAGGGAATTATGAATTAATATCCATCTATGAAATATTATATATTCATTTGAAAGTAGTATTTTGAGTTATTCTAATGGTTTCAAGTCATATTACTAGAGATAAGGTCTCAACAATATAAATTAATTTAACCTATGAGTGTCCCTTAAAACCGAATATGTCTTTATTTCTTGTCACTTTAAATTTTTCATTATAATTTTTTTAAAAGTATCATTTTGTTAAAATAACATTATCAAATTTTTGTTTGGGTACATGTTCCCTTAAATCAATTTTTTAATCTTACCCAGCTCTTAATCATGGAATCAATCAACTATTGATAAACTAAAGCTTCATATATATCTTTAAGCTTCACCTATTAATACAATGATTTATATTAATCTATCTTTTATGTTATTTTGGTTTTTATATTTTGTCCTTGATAATGATTTATTTTTTAAAACTCCACATACTTTATTAGCATAGAATGATATGAATGCAATTATTCCCTATCACTTGACATGGTTTAATAATTATATCGATACCAAATAGATTGAACATCATCACTCTTTCGAAGAATATTGTTTTGTTTTTTAACATTAACAACATCATATTCACCTTCTTATTTAAAAAAACTAACTATTATTTTTTTGATCAAATTTTTCATGTAAAATTTACATATATAGAATAAATAATTTTTTGTTTTTATTTATTATACAACATGTATCCTCCGCTATTATAAGGTTAAATATTAAATATTCCCCCAAAACTCTTTAATAAAACATCCCAAGACTCTCTACATTTACATTTACTATATAGGGGATATCAAAAACCATTACGTATTTAATGCATAGTGGATCGTTTTAAAACATCTCTTAAGGATTCAAATCTATATTTTTCTTGTAGAAAAATTCATTGTAAATACTAACTTCTTCTATAATATCTTTCCTAATAAATACTCGATATGTATCATTTTCAATCATCATAGTTTCAAATATTTCCATAAAACTTCTATTTATTATTTTAAAAGAAACATTCTATTATGGTGAATATTTTTAACTAAAATCATATTGATTTCAATTTTCTGGAATATTGTATTTAAATAACCCATTTATATATTCTAAATAATTTTCATTATAAATATTCTTCATGGAATATTCAAATTTCTTTTTTTTAACATCTCCTAATGAATTTAATCATTTTAGATCCTATGATTTATGTTTTCAATACATAATACATATAATATAATAAATGCCAACAATAAAGTCAATTAATTACATATATCCATTTTTTATTTTTTTCCCATAGACCCATTATAAGGCCCCAGCCTTAAACCTTACTTAATATTGAGTTATTACAAGATTACACATTGAGGATATTTTCAGGTTTAGAGTTGTAGAGAATTAGATCATAAAACATGCATTACATTCCACATTTACACAAAGTGGTTACATAAAAGATAGTATTCATTTTTCCCCTCAACGGAAACATATTTAAAATAAAACATGGATTCTTTCTTGACACTTCCTTGACACTATCATCATATCATTTACCCTTCCCTTGACCTGTGAAAAACATTTCATAAACTTGGGATGATAATAAAAAGCTCAGTAAGGTATATAAAAAAATATGGAAAGGAAACATGAGTTTATATGTACATAAGAATGAAATCATACTTTACCCATAAAACATAGGCACTTTAACATATCTCATCAAATCATAGAAATCATAAGACATAAAAGGTAACTTGAGGCATTCATAACATTCTTATGTAGGGAGTAACCCTCTTGGTTACATTTGGAATACCCACCACAGTATATTCCCTAAATCTCTTCGGAGAAACCATAACATTTCACTCCTTCGCATTACCCAATGCATTAGAGAGCTATATCGGGCTCACCCGCCCTTAGTTTATCACAGAACCACCCGTTTTCATAACAATTCCCAAGAACCATAACATAAACGTATCACATAAAACATGCATAAAGGAAACATAAAATTTCCACATTTCAATCTCAATATAACATTTTAGTATATTGAAATAATTAATCCATTCAAAAAGAAACCATTTCCAAAACCATTTAAAACATTTAATAAAGAGATTTTTGAATCAAAGTGTCCCATACCACCTTGAATATTTTAAAATTTTAAACCATTAATATCCATATAAATAAATCCTTAAAACCATTTTCAAAATATGGATATTAATAAGAACAAATATTTAAAACATTTAAAGCGATATTTTGGTTAAAGGGGTTTTACCAAAATTAGAGACACTTGAATACAATAATTGAGGAATAACATTTAGTCAGAACTTTATAATATCATGAGAATAAATGGATTCATGATATAATATTCCAAAGGACAGTATATACACCATATAATAGTGAATTGGTGAATAACAACAATGAAGTCTCAATAGAAATGTCAAATGTGATGAAATCCCTTATAAAGAAGGTATCCTTAAATTAAGGATAAATCAATCTCAAAATTATGTGTGACAAATATAAATACACCCAATATAAGTGGATATTATGTTCAAAACAATAAAAGGTCATTCACACATATTCAAAGGATGACATATTCAATAACTACTTGTTGAACCCAAAGAAATCGAAATTGGGTTAAAAAGTTCCCTTGGTAAAATTCGACAGCCTAACAGCATCACTTCAAAATTCAGAAAATGATTTGTTGAGAGATAAAAAGGGTATATAATCACTTGGACATAAAATTTACATCAATAAGGATATAGGAGAACATATCCCAACATAATATTTTGTGAATTAAAAGACATAACAAAAGAAGTCTTTTAAAAAGAGGAGGGTGAACGGTTCCCTTACCGACTTGGGTAACTTTCGAAACGTACACCCCATTGATGAAGTGTCATACAATGAAGATGTGAATACCCATAAATGAAATTATACTACAAAAAGTGTATAATAAGAGGCCTTACATACACCACTAAAAGGGAATTGTGGCAAATGTAGCATAAATCTCACGGGAATAAAAGTGAGATGAAAAACCCCTTACGAAAACTCGACAGCCTAACGACGCCACTTAAAACTTACAAAATGGATTGATGAGCGGAAATAGGTTATCTCATCATATGAACATAAAAATTACAGTAAGATTAATATAAAATAACATCCCAATCACAAGAAATATGAGCTTAAAAGGAATGACATAAAAGGGTGTACTTAAAAAAAGAGAGGAGTAGGATCCCTTACCTCAAGTCCAACTTGTCTTGTTCGTTTCTTTATATTCCTGAATAATAAACTTTGGTCGATTTATAATTTCTTAAGGACCTCCTATAAAGATAATTATTCAGTTCATATCACATATTTTAATTTTATAATAATTGGTTAATAATCTTAGTTCATATCAGATGTTTTTGTCGATGTTTGGTACATGTGTCAAAAATTGAACTTGTTGGAAAATAATTTTCCATGTAGTTAAAAGTACATAGTATCCAGAATAGTATTGATGTTTTAAAGATCATATATATCCAGTATATTTTCATTTTATACCATTCCATAGAATTTGGAGATAAATTAAAAGCACCGTTCATGGAGACGGTAGGCCGTACGTACGCATGAACGCTACTTTCATTTTTTTGTCATATTAATAGAATTAAAACAAAATGAGAGAGTTATATATTTGTTATAATTCCAGAATGATATCAATAATTTAGATGTAATATATTACATATATATCCATTATATATATGTACTTATAATAGTACATAACATTTTGAGATAAGAAATGAAATGTACCGTTCAAGGAGACGGTAAGCCGTACGTACGCATGAACGCTACTTCCATTTCTATTTCATATTTAATGGAATTAAAATATAATTATAAATAATAGTATTTTAATTCCATAATGGTATCATATATAATATCATTAAATATATCCTTTATACGAACCACATACGGTATTAACGAATCAAATCACTTTGAGGGGGCGGTAGTCCGCACTTCCTTAAATGAAGATATCGCGTTTACCCATAATGGAAACCATAAAGGTATGTCATAAATTAAACACACATAAGCTTAAGTAAAACATAAAAATATTATATATCATATATAAATATAGTGACATCTTAATGTCCACCTTTGAAGGTGTTAAAAGACTGTTGAACAATCATCGTTTCGGGAGGCAGAAATTCGCCATCCACGGAAACAGTATGTTCTTTAACCATTAGATGTAGGTGTGTGTAAGTGTAGCTCCAATCCTTCTTATAACAAAATCCTAGTATACTGATGATACTTTAGTTTTTACAAAAGAAATGAATAAAAAGAGTTTAGGGGGTTGGAGAAGCAAAATAAAACAAAAGGACTCAAGTGAAGACATTACCTTCAAATCAGGTAACTTCCTTTGATTTGAGCTCAAAGGCTTCATTGGAAAGGATTATACCCAATGTGAGGCTTCTAGGAGTTAGAGAGGGATGTGGAGAGACAAAATGGGTAGGGGTTGGCCGAGCCAAAGGCTTTGGAAGTGTGGGTAAAGAGGTAGAGGTGGGGGCCTTTTATAAGAGGAGAGGAGGGGCACTCTTGGAAAGTAAGCAAATGTTACTTTATTTGAAAATGAGCTTCGGATTTAAAAGGTCCCACATTGATATAATTCGTGGATAAGGTGATAAGGGTTATAAATCCACCCATACAATACGTTTTGTACATGTTTAGGTCTTAGATTTTACATTATCTTTCCATTTTATTTAAATCGTTAAATAATGAGGTCATCGCTGCATCATCATGATGTCATAAATAATTTAATTTATTTAATGTCTAAAAATTATAAAAAAATACTATGATGTAGGAAATATTTTTATCTTTCCAATTAATATTTATAGTCCAAAAGATCATTTATGTAGAGAAAATTAAAAATATTTTACTTAGGTGATACATTCTTTGTTACATTTAACATTCTTTAAAAATAAAAAGATAAAAAGTCACTTTCTCACAAAAGTGATTCCATGGGCCCCCCAAGTTTGGCACAAGGAATCCCATGGTCGTCCATGAGACAACCAGTAGCCTTAGGACACATTTTGTGGTCATTATTTATTATTATGATATTATCTTATTATCTTTAACTACCCGATTACTCATTAATCTAGATAATTAAAGATAATTACCGTCGTTACTATTCATAATGTCCAAAAAAAAAAGAGTATTAATTACATAATTTTGACCTTCTGATTCCAAATATGTAATCCATTTTACCAAATTCCAAAAACATAAATTGCAAAAATTAATTTAAAAAAAACTTCTCGTTGTCAAAACAAATAGCGGGTTTTTTAGAAATAATATTTATGAAAGGTTTGGCACTTGTTTATGTCTAATTCCAAAGTGAAATTAATATCAATGGCCATCATTGAATTAAATTCTAAAAATATATTCTATTTAAAATTTAAAACAAATTAAAAATATAATATAACCATATAATTAAATTATATGAAAAAGCAGTTTTGATGTAAAATGCAGTATTTTTCACTATTCATTGAAAAATGAACATTGTCAGAAAAATACAAAAAATTAACCCAAGGTAAATTTCAGTGTCCCAATAATAAATAATATGTTTATTTTGAAAAATATAGCTTATAAAATTTTCAAAAAGTGGATTTAAAAGAGGTTCGCCATTAAAATGCGGTTAATCAACCTTTTAAAGAATATTGGAATGTTTACGCTTAAAATTGGATTCATTCGCATTTTTAATCCTCTAACATTTATTGTAAAGAGTAAAAATATTTGAAAAACATATATAATCATTTTTTAGTTAGTTCTGTTCATTCCTGCCATTACAACGGCTAGGCGTTAACTACCATTTAAAATAATATTATTTTATTATTAGAGTGCAATTCAAGATTTCCAAGAAACTCGTTGTTGCGTATTGGGTACATCATCGCACATAGTGTCCCCTTTAAAGTAATATTAATATTATATTCACAAATATGGATAAATGTGAAAATGTCATACTCTTTATTTACCTGGGGTGTTACATCCTTCCCCCCTTTTGGGAATTGCGTCCTTGCAATTTTAAAATTGGGCTTGGAAACTTCATTGAAAATCCCACATCGGAACAAGAGTCAGTAAAACAATCACTTTAAAATAACGAATGAGAAGTACAAAGGTCACCTGAGTTAACCCATACAAGGATTCCAAGTATGAAAATATGGACATGGAGGAAAAAACAAAGGGTCATGTTCTGATGGAGAGTGATAGAAAAGATGTTTAGGAGAAATTTAACCATATGAAAATCAAAAACATGTGATGGGTTAAACGATATTTGATTCCCCAGTAAGAAAAGTTAATAGGCAACATTTTTTTAAGCTACTTTTTATTGAGGAATTTATTCATAAGGAAACATAATCACTTATCATGTTGACTTTCAACACAAACTCATATTTTCTCTAAAAGATGAGTATTTAGGAAGACTTGTTCACATTAAGAGTACTATAATCAACTTCTAGAGAATCAACTAATCCATAAAAGAGAAATATATAATTCCCAGGACTTTAGACATTAACCAAAACCAAAACCAAAATGTTTAGTACAAGATCAGATAATCCAGAAAAGGATAACCCTTTATAAAAAGAAAATCTATTCTTAATCTCCAAATTTTGTCCAACAAAATCCAAAGTTCAACGAGGACCATTCGATAAACAATTTGTCCATAAAATTATTCAATGTAAACCAAACTAATATTGAACCCCAAGTATTTGAAGGATTTAGTCACATAGTCTTCCAAGTTAAATCGTAACATTTATCTCCAAACAACATCAGTTGCTCTTAATGTGTCGTATTGAAAAGTAATTAACCTAATCACATATCCTCCGTGATAGTTTAATAAATTTCCATAGATAACCCAAAATCAACATACTCTTAATTCATAAAATCATCTAACTAAAAATAATCAGTCAAACTAACCAGGGACTTCACGTAGTCCAGTGGTAGGTGATAAATACCAGTTGCACTTTGGTTGTGGGTTCGATTCCCGCAGCTTTGTCTGACGTGACGGGTTGTCACACGGTCTGCGTGTTGTCCTTTTTCCAAAACTATATAATTTTAAAACATTCCCCAAAACGAGATAAAATCTTCAAAAATAATCATAACATATTTTAACCTCAAGTTTACCTCATGCCTTTCATTTTCCAGCATAACATATAGTAACCCATAATTACGTCAAAAGTAAGGATCATATAAACCGAAATGGTTCTTTTTAACTATGTCCACAAAAGAACAGATAACTATTCCCTGAATAAAATTTTCATATATTAAACATCAGGGTTACACATAATATAAAAAGTATTGTAATGTAACCCCATAATCAAGAGAGTCTTAATACTCTTAATAATTTCACCAAAACTCTTGAAGCCCTTATATGTTGACATCTTACTCATTCAATATTCTTCATGATCCATTAACCATTCCTTTCCAACTTATTCTGAAATACTTCCTTCCTAAAAACAAAATCATGAATCCTATCCTTAGATTCCAAAATAGGAAAACAATAGTCATGAAATAATCCATACCTTTGATTGGTCATTTTCAGTTTCTTCATCCTCAATCGGAATGGCATTACGTATCGGTAAATGAACATTTGTACGATCTTGGTAATCCCATTCACGAAACTTCTTCATAGGACATGTGTTTGCATAATGACCATTCACACCACATTTTAAAAATTCAATTGATCCCTCAGAAAGAACTTCTTTCCCTTTCCTCGAGTCAACTGGATGCTTCCTTTTTCCATGGAAGGTTCTTGCTTTATGACCTTCATTTCCACATATATAGCATATTTCTATCCCTTTGAAACATTTTCCTAGGTGTTTCTTTCCACATCTTTGACACATATGTTTTTGAACACACTTACCTTTATGATTTTTACCTGTAGTTCCGTAGGGATTTGTTTCTCACATATATGATGCCTTAGATAAATCACTAAGGTTTAGGTGGTCAATCATGACTCCAGATAGTTGGTTGAGGATAATCACAAGAGTTCTCATTGCATCTCCCATATCATTCAGTTGCTTTCTCAAAAAACTGTCACAGTTTCCTTCACATCCACTGTTACTTTGGTTCCTGCTAGATCCAGCTATTTATGAAACCAAAAAGGTCAGTGTGAGTATATCAACAAAACCATCATGTACTAATGAGGAAGATAAACACTAATATATACTTACTCATTCACTTTATCTAAAACTAAGACTCATTCTGAAATCCTAACCATTATGGTAATGTCAGTTATGCTTAAAGAATACCCTAACCTCTAAAGTTTTCTAAACCGACCTATGATACCAACTATAAGGCCCTAGCCTTAAACCTTACTTAATCTTGAGTTATTACAAGATTACACATTGACGATCTTTTTAGGTTTAGATTTTTAGAGAATTAGATCATAAAACTTGCATTACATTCCACATTTACACAAAGTGGTTACATAAAAGATAGTATTCATTTTTCCCCTCAACGGAAACATATTTAAAATAAAACTTGGATTCTTTCGTGACACTTCCTTGACACTATCATCATATCATGTACCCTTCCCTTGACCTGTGAAAAACATTTCAAAAACTTGGGATGAGCATAAAAAGATCAGTAAGGGATATATAAAAATATGGAAAGGAAACATGAGTTCATATGTACATTATAATGAAATCATACATTACCCATAAAACATATGCACTTTAACATACCTCATCAAATCATAGAAATCATAAGACATAAAATGTAACTTGAGGTATTCGTAACATTCTTACGTTGGGAGTAACCCTCTTGGTTACGTTTGGAATACCCACCAAAGTATATTCCCTAAATCTCTTCGTAGAAACCTTAATGTTTCACTCCTTTGCGTTACCCATTGCATTGGAGAGCTATATCGGGCTCACCTGCACTTAGTTTATCATGGAACCACCGATTTTCATAACAATGCCCAAGAACCATAACATAAACGTATCAGATAAAACATGCATAAAGGAAACATAACATTTCCATATTTCAATCACAATATAACATTTTAGTATATTTAAATAATGAATCCATTCAAAAAGAAACCATTTCCAAAACCATTTAAAACATTTAATAAATAAATTTTTGAATCAAAGTGTCCCATACCACCTTGAAGCTTTTAAAATTTTAAACCATTAATATCCATATAAATAAATCCTTAAAACCATTTTCAAAACATGGATATTAATAAGAACAAATATTTAAAACATTTAAAGCGATATTTTGGTTAAAGGGGTTTTACCAAAATTAGAGACACTTGAATACAATAATTGAGGAATAACATTTAGTCAGAACTTTATAATATCATGAAAATAAATGGATTCATTATATAATATTCCAAAGGACAGTATATACACCATATAATAGTTAATTGGTGCATAACAACAATGAGGTCTCAATAGAAATGTCAAATGTGATGAAATCTCTTATAAAGAAGGTATCCTTAAATTACGGATAAATCAATCTCAAAATTATGTGTGAAAAATATAAATACACCAAATATAATTGGATATTAAGTTCAAAACAATAATAGGTCATTCAAACATATTCAAAGGTTGACATATTCAATAACTACATGTTGAACCCAAAGAAATCGAAATTGGGTTAAAAAGTTCCCTTGGTAAAATTCGACAGCCTAACGGCATCACTTCAAAATTCTGAAAATGATTTGATGAGAGATAAAAAGGGTATCTCATCACTTGGACATAAAATTTACATCAATAAGGATATAGGAGAACGTATCCCAACATAATATTATGTGAATTAAAAGACATAACAAAAGAAGTCTTTTAAAAATAGGAGGGTGAAAGGTTCCCTTACCGACTTGGGTAACTTTTGAAACGTACACCCCATTGAAGAAGTGTCATACAATGAAGATGTGAATACCCATAAATGAAATTATACTACAAAAAGTGTGTAATAATGGGCAGTACATACACCACTCAAAGGAAATTGTGGTAAATGTAGCATAAATCTCACGGGAATAAAAGTGAGATGAAAAACCCCTTACGAAAACTCAGCAGCCTAACAGCGCCACTTAAAACTTCCAAAATGGATTGATGAGAGGTAATAGGGTCTATAATCATATTAAAATAAAAACTAAATTAATATTAATATAAAAGAACGTCCCAATCACAATAAATATGAGCTTAAATGGAATGACATAAAAGGGTGTACTTAAAAAGAAAGAGAGGAGTAGGATCCCTTACCTCAAGTCCAACTTGTCTTGTTCGTTTCTTTATATTCCTGAATAATAAACTTTGGTCAATTTATAATTTCTTAAGGACCTCCTATAAAGATTATTATTCAGTTCATATCACATATTTTAATGTTATAATAATTGGTTAATAATATTTGTTCATATCAGACGTTTTTGTCGATGTTTGGTATATGAGTCAAAAATTGAACTTGTTGGAAAATAATTTTCCATGTAGTTATAGGTACATAATATCCTGAATAGTATTTATGTTTTAAATATCATATATACACATTATATTTTTATTTTATTCCATTCCATAGCATTTGGAGATAAATTAAAAGCAACGTTCATGGAGACGGTAGGCCGTACGTACGCATGAACGCTACTTTCATTTTTTTGTCATATTAATGGAATTAAAAAAATGAGAGATATATATATATGTTATAATTGCAGAATGATATAAATAATTTAGATGTAATATTTTACATATATATCCATTATATATATGTACTTATAATAGTACATAACATTTTGAGATATGAAATGAAATGTACCGTTCATGGAGACGGTAAGCCGTACGTACGCATGAACGCTACTTCCATTTCTATTTCATATTTAATGGAATTAAAACATAATGATAAATAATAGTATTTTAATTCCAGTATGGTATCATATATAATATCATTAAATATATCCTTTATACATACCACATATGGTATTAACGAATCAAATCACTTTGAGGGGGCGGTAGTCCGCACTTCCTTAAATGAAGATATCGCGTTTACCCATAATGGAAACCATAAAGGTATGCCATAAATTTAAAAAACATAAGCTTAAGTAAAACATAAACATATTATATATCATATATAAATATAGTGACATCTTAATGGCCACCTTTGAAGGTGTTAAAAGAATTTTGAACAATCATTGTTTCGGGAGGCAGAAATTCACCATCCACGGAAACAGTATGTTCTTTAACCATTAGATGTAGGTGTGTGTAAGTGTATCTAGAATCCTTCTAATAAAAAAATCCTAGTATATTGATGATACTGGAGTTGTTACAAAATAATTTAATAAAAAGCGTTTATGGGGTTGGAGAAGCAAAATAAAACAAAAGGACTCAAGTGAAGACATTACCTTTAAATCGGGTAACTTCCTTTGATTTGAGCTCAAAGGATTCCTTGGAGAGGATTATGCACAAAGTGAGGCATCAAGGAGTTAGAGAGGGATTTTGAGAGACAAAATGGGCAGGGTTTGGCCGAGCCAAAGGCTTTGGAAGTGTGGGTAAAGAGGTAGAGGTGGGGTCCTTTTATAAGAGGAGAGGAGGGGCACTCTAGGAAAGTAAGCAAATGTTACTTTATTTGAAAATTATTTTCGGATTTAAAAGGTCCCACATAGATATAATTCGTGTATAAGGTGATAAGGGTTCTAAATACACACATAAAATAGGTTTTTAACATGTGTAGGTCTTAGATTTTACATTATATTTCCATTTTATTTAAATCATTAAATAAAGAGGTCATCGCTGCATCATCATGATGTCATACATAATTTAATTTATTTAATGTCTAAAAATTAAAAAAAAATACTATGATGTAGGAAATCTTTTTATATTTCCAATTAATTTTTATAGTCCAAATTATCATTTATGTAGACAAAATTAAAAATATTTTACTTAGGTGATACATTCTTTGTTACATTTAACATTCTTTAAAAATAAAAAGATAAAAAGTCACTTTCTCACAAAATTGATTCCCTGGGGCCCGCAAGTTTGGCACAAGGCATCCCATGGTCGTCCATGAGATAACAAGTAGCCTTAGGACACATTTTTTGGTCATTTTTTTATTATTATGATATTATCTTATTATCTTTAACTACCCGATTACTCATTAATCTAGATAATTAAAGATAATTATCGTCATTACTATTCATAATGTCCAAAAACAAAAGAGTATTAAATACATAATTTGGACCGTATTATTCCAAATATGTAATCCATTTTACCAAATTCCAAACACATAAATTGCAAAAATTAATTTAGAAAAAACTTCCCGTTGTCAAAACAAATAGCGGGTTTTTTAGAAACAATATTTATGAAAAGTTTGGCACTTGTTTATGCCTAATTACAAAGTAAAATTAATACCAATGACCATAATTGAATTAAATGGTAAAAATATATTCTAATTACACTTTAGAAAAAATTAAAAAGATAATATAACCATATTATTAAATTATATGAAAAAACAGTTTTGATGTAAAATGTAGTAATTTTAACTATTCATTGAAAAATTAACATTGTCGGAAAAATACAAAAAAATTAACCCAAGGTAAATTTCAATGTCCCAATCATAAATAATAAGTTTATTTTGAAAAATAGAGCTTATAAAATTGTCAAAAAGTGTATTTAAAAGAGGTTTTCCAGTAAAAGGCGGTTAATCGACCTTTTAAAGAATATTGGAATGTTTACGCTTAAAATTGTATTCATTCGCATTATTAATCCTCCAAAATTTATTGTAAAGAGTTAAAATATTTGGCAAACATATATAATCATTTTGTAGTTAGTTCTATTCATTCCCGACATTACAACGGCTAGGCGTTAACTACCATTTAAAATAATATTATTTTATTATTAGAGTGCAATGCAAGATTACCAAGAAACTCATTGTTGCGTATTGGGTACGTCATCGCACATAGTGTCCCCTTTAAAGTAATATTAATATTATATTCAAAAATATGGATAAATGTGAAAATTTCATACTCTTTATTTACCTGGGGTGTTACACCCACAAATGATACAGACTTTCTGAATTAATATCAATATTTTTATATACTAAATTGTAATATTCCCTTCCGAACATATCAAAAAACCTTGAACTCTCCTACTTATCATTTAAATGTTATCATAAATATTTTATTTTTTTATAAACTATCACACATTCTAATAGAACATAATTCATATCCTATTGTTCTATAACTAATTTTCTATCGTCATGCTTAGATAACAAGTTTCTTCTTTATATCTAACTTGATATAGGATTATCTTGGTTCATTTTCCTCTAGTTAAAAATTTCTCATCATTATGTATTTTAACAAAAACACTATATCCGGAAGAAATAAATTAGTCCAATCATCAAAATGTTTTTAAACACTAAAAAATCATGTTTCTATCCATCAATTTTTTTTCCTAATTTCAATTTTTATTTTCAAATGATAGAAGATCCAAGGAATTGGATTCTGAGTGACTTGTCACTTAAAATTTTTTTGATCACTTTTATATAATCTTTCACATTTTTAGAACTTCATTTTAGCCATCATATAGGACGTACAACTAATATCTAGTTTATGAGGTCATTCTCATTTTGTAACATTGTGGGATGTTTAAAAAACAAAGGGATTTTCCTTTCCTTTCCCTTCTTTGCATGAGGCTTTTGAGATATGGTGTAAAATATTTTTTTACCTAGATTCATTATATGAAATAATTTAACCAAAATTATAAGATGATAAAATCATTCACAAATAGATTCAAAAGGATGAAATCTATTTTTAGCTTTCAAAATATATTTTTCAAGTTTCCTTTTTTTGAGTGGGTTGAATCCCCATAAAAATCTGCCACTTGTTTCTCCATGATTTATTATACTGTTTTGGATGAATCAGTACATTTTTTCACTATATCAAAAGCCTCTACAATACCTACAATATCCATATTTTCCATATTTTCCTCTTTAACTTGTATTTTGTTTTCGGAACTATACACATGATTTTCAAAAAAAGTAGGACAACCATATTTCATTAGTTCAAACTAATTTTTACACTTGAGAAACTCTCTAGCTGTGGATTTTATTTATTCAACCACTGATTTCTCAAAATTCTTCAAATTATTTATTTTTATGGTCTTTCTACATACCCAATCTTCTTTACCTAGTTATTCGTTTGAACATATTCAAAAAAATTCTGAACCAATAAGGATGGTTCTTATTAATCCATCAATGTTTTAAAATTAATTTTTTTAAAGGATTGTGAGGAAGACTTAATTATTATTGAAGCAAAGAAAATTCCTCTTTAATTGGGTAGAGGGAGACCCATTACATATCCCGAAGGCCCAGTGGGCATTTCTCCCCATATATGGCCCGTAGGCCCTTTTGTTTTTGCCCAAGGCCCATTCTGTGAATATTACTGCTATAGTACCTGCGCTGCTACAGTACTGCACAGTACCCGCCACTGCTACAATACTCTGTCGCCTATACAGTGACCTTCCACCACTACAGTGCCCATTGTTGGTATCCTCTTCATCAAGTCACTTATTATGATCATCTATCTCTTTTAGTAAACTGGTTTTTTCTTAAATTGTTGATTTTAGATTGTATTATATTAGATCATCTTTATTGAAGTTCTAGTTTTCATTTTCATGTTTTCCATTCATTGAGATACACTCTATAAACTCCCTCTTAATCGTAAAATCTATTTGAGTCTCCTCTCAGACTAATTTTTTGTTTATTTATTCATCAATAATAAATTTAACATAATTCAATTTTTCAATACATTTTTTCTTAGTAGAACCATCACATGAGTTTTCATCTTCCTCTTCACTATAACAATAACTCTTACATTTGTAAAATGTTTTACATTATATACATATATCCTCTAATAATTTCCTTTTGGAATGGTATTTCATCTGTCTTCACTCATCTTCAATGATCTTCTTGACTCTATATATTCCTCTTTATTGTCTTCATCATTCTTTTTTATTAGAAACCATTATAAGAAGGGTCCAATTGATCAAAATCTAAATAAATGTAGTGGTAAAAGTATTTTATAATACTCTATACCTATTTTTACATTTTTATAAAAATAAATATATATTCATCTATTTTTATACTAACCTCATCTTGAGGGTTATAATTACAAACATATTCATTTAGAACATTCATAAGAATTCCTTAAATAGTACCTTTGAATGGAATTTCGTAAAAATATTTCTCCATATGCATGACAACCTTTTCCCTACTTATTGCATATTTTATTTTTAAATATATATATATCATAAAAATATATATTTTTTGGATCACTTTATTCCAAATATAACTCCTCGGAATCAGATTTATCGAAAATAATTATTAGAATCCATTCAATAATAATTTCCTCATATAACATGAGATAAAAATATATTATAGTTATAATAATGTCATTTAACTATATAAAAAGGTTACCAATAAATTCGTAATATCCCATTATAATATCATTATACATCAATCTCCTAATCTTTTACTTTTATTTTTTTAATTTTAATTTTTTCTTCATAGAGTCTATTCAACTTATCTTAGGTTTCATTATTATTCAAATTCCAATATCCTTTGGAATTTTACTATTAGTTAGGAATGAATGTACAGAATTTCTAACTCATTTCAATATTTTTATTATCTACAACTTTTAATGGATCACCCCCAGTAGGTGTATCTATTGAATATTAAAGAAATTTATATCTAGTAGTTTAGTTATAGTGTAATATTACTTCCCTAAGGATATGAAATCTATTACCATTAGTTATTGGAATACACATATTTTTTAATCAATGAAATATTCACTCTAATACCTATTTAAATAACAAAATGGGATTAGTGCGATCAAAAATATTTGTATAGCGTGAATCAGTGGCCTCTTAATTTTGATTTTTTTCCTATAAAAAACATCACCTACTATTAGTGAGAATCAAATCTGTTCGAAAAAAACAATCATATTAAGGATACAAACATAATAATTGTATAATCTTAGTTAAGTAAATAATTTAATTTTCTTTCAAATTGAGGAGAATTTTAGGTCTATAATTTTAGAGAATTTCGCCATAACATAAAGATAACAATACTATAACAATAATAAGTGGACACTTCTAAATAGATTCCATTTTATCATTATCTAAAACATTTAAAATAATACATGATCAATTTTATGAAATATATTCATGATTTTCAACATGAAATTTCCAAATCCTTACTAATACATAAGTCATTAGAACAACATTAAAAAACATGGGATGAGAGGATATAAACCTCTTAATGGGATATAAAAAGAAAGAAACCATTATTACATTTAAAAATATAAAAACCCATGAAACATTTATCAAAAATTAAAACTTTTCACCCTTAGTAACATGTAAATAATTTACATTCAGAATAATCCCATTTAATACCACATTTGCAATCACAATATTACTATTAAAACTATATTAAGAATAGAAAATACATAAAGGTACCTTCAGACAAGATTATATTTTTAACTCTTATAATGGAATAACCATGTGGCTGACTTCCATACATTTCACTCTTATAAACCGAATAACCATATGGCCGACATTCATACCCATGATTCTGAGGTTTTAATTTTACCACACATCCTTGGTTTTCCTTAGAACCACACATACTTGGTTTATCACTGAACCACCCATATTTGGTTTATCATATAACCACTCTTGAAATTTCCATGTATGATTATATAATCAAAACACATAAAATACTATAATTTTCATTATTTCACTCTTAAAATTTCTTTTTTAATTAGAATAAAAAATTTGAACATAATGAAATAATAAATCCATTTTCAAAACAATTTACATCCCAAAATATCTAGAAGAGGGAACAATGGTATTATTTTTATTTTAAAATTATTTATGCATTTATAGGAATCCAAATATCAAATAATGGTCATGGAGGTGGAGAAGTTATTGTAACCATATACGTTGAAAAATAATTCCTTTTTCATTAGTAATGAATGTCAAACACTCAGTATAGAATGTATAAAAAGTTTAATTTTTTAAAACATTTAAATGCAATTGAAAGTTAAAGGGGTTTTTATACACTTTATAAGATAATATGGTTGTATATCATCAAAATATGTTTCAATGAAAGGGGATTGAGATGAATTTATTTACCTTTAGTCTGATTCATCATGTATGTTATTTATCATTCTAGATAAAAAAACTTAGGTTAATTATTCACTTTAATGAGAATATTTTTCATTTTTATTTTAAATTTTATATCACTTATTTCCATTTTATAAAAATTAATTCATTATTTATGTTCACATTCAGCGTTTTTATGACATTTGGAACATGTGTCCAAAATGAAATTGGTATGATGTCAATAGTCAACATGGATATTATTCAATTATATCTAGAAGAATACTCATAAAATGATAATAATTTTTAAACATTAAATATAATTTTAAATCAAAATACTATGCATTGTTATGAAATATTAACTACGTTATAATCATGGAAATGTTAGGTCGTACATATGCATGAGTAACGCTTTTATTTCTCCACGATCATTATGGAAAGAAAATAAGAATTTGTTTACATTCCTGTAATTATTATAAATTAATTAATATCATATTAATATTTTAATGATATGTAAATATGTCATTAATGTTACATGATGATAAAAAACGAATCACATCGCTTCTTGGAGGTGATAGTTCACACATACGTAGGAACGACATTATCATTTTTATGTGCTTGGTAAGGAAAGAAAAAATAGATATATAATATTATAAAAATAAAATATATTCTGTTAATATAATATATACACATTAATTTTTTCATTATAACCAGTCTTGAGAGATGCTGATGGATAACGAATTATATCTGTTCGTAAGGTTGTAGTTCGTCGTACACAAGAACGATAATTCTTTTCCAATTTGATAGTATTGGAGATGGATTTAGTTTATTATATTAAAATAATAACATTTAATTATATTGATGATAATATATTTATTATTCAATAATTTTGGAATAAAATTTGAAGTAATTGGGGTAAGAAATAATATATAATTACTTAATTAAAATAAATACATCTTCTTCGAATGATCTTTGTTGATAAACTCCACAACCACTCTAAGGAGGGTGTTCTATCTAAAATAAGAATCTAGAATGTTTGTATGGATTATAAGATTGTATTTTGGTAGATAATGGTGGAACCAAAAATTATTTTAGGTATTAAGAAAATATGATAATGGGTTCTCTTTTATAATATAGGGGTGGGGCACTCCTAGAATTGTTTAAAACATTAAATTAATATAAATTAAATTTATTTTAAAAATGGTTCCAAAGGGTTCCAAAATTGATTTATTTAGAAGATATTATGATTTCTGGTCAAATATTTTTTTTTATAATTACAATTAGAAAATTATTGAATATTTTATAATCATTGAAATTTTGTTTTAAACCTTATTTAACCCTTTTAACTCTTACCATCATATCATGTAATTTACACATTCAAGGTTAATATAATATCCATAAAATGAAAAAATGATAAAAAATTAGTCAATAAAGACACTTTATGAACTATAAAAATTAGTCTGACGAAATTTATTTTCCTAGAAATTTTATATCACGTAATAAAATATTATTTGTTTTATAATATCAATAATGTAAATTTTGACACTATTCCTTACCCGACTTTTAAAAAATAAAATAACAATAATATAAATTCAAAACAATACTTCTAAAAAGTTTATAACATGTCAAATTAATGAAAAAATGTATTTTAAGACATTAATCACTTCAAATTATATTTATTTTAGAATTTTTAATATCATTTATTTGATATTTCATTTAATTAGACAATTATTACATCATCATCGACCAAGCCTTGAATTATTTTTTTTCCTTCTATAAAATTACAAATAAAATATCATGATAAGGACAAAAATTTTATATTACAAAGTAATTTTCATAGTATAATATTTCCCATATATAACTCCATATTAAAAACATTTGAATTGTTAAAAACAAAAGTGTTATAAAACTAACTTTTATATGAATATAATATTATAAATGTAATATTCTCATCCAAGAGGATTACAACGGTCATTTTTTAGACTAATGATTTTTTGAGTGAAAAAAAAACTCATCAAATTAAATTAGGATTGGTCTTATGGTGATTTTATAATATTAATAATATTATTTTTACCCCAAATTACCCAAATTTCATTTAACCATGTAAAAAATGACTAAAGATTCTATTCATATTTTTCAAAAATAAAATAGTCTTATTTACATGATTTAGACCTTATTTTTAAAAATATTAAATACATTTTCCCAAATTAAAAACATATAATTTTCATTAATTAATTAAAAATTAATCACGCTGACAGATCTATAAAATTGTTTTTAAAGTAATAACGTCCAAAAGATTGAAATGTTTTTATATTCAAATTAAATGTGAAATTTATTCTAATGAGCTTAATTGGATTAAATTATAAAATATTTATCCAAATACAATTTAAAACTAGTCTAAAATATAATCTAACAATGTAAATAGATCATTCAAAAATGCAGTTTTTAATTAAAATTGTCACGACCCGCCCTCGGGGTCCGTGCCGTGACTACCCCAAGCCCGCCTTCCATAGGCCAGGGGCTGGCGACTAGCACGAAGGCGTAAATCCCGGTAAAAAGGGAAGGCATTGCATTTGAAAAGTAAACACACACCACAGAGTAAACAAGCGGAAAGTAAACACTAAACAAGCAGAGTACGACTGAAAGTGCGGAAAAGTAAATGGGCCAGAATACAAACCCAAACTGAAAGAAAAGTACAACTCGAAAAGGGAAAAACAGCAACTGAAAAGTAAAAGCCGCTACTCCGAGCTGTCCACTGGAAATCCCACTTGAAGGGTGGGTACAGATAGCTCCTCTGCTCCACGGGTCCCGCCGTTCGCTCCAAGCACGTTCCGCCCAGTGGTCCACCTCCGGGTACCGTCCCGCTCTGCAAGCCTCAGCTAAGGTCAACGCTGTCCGTCGTCTGCAACCAACACAACGTAGTGCGGGCAAAGCCCGTGCAGGGGTGAGTATAAGCTACTCAGTAGGGACCCCGAGACCCCTGAAGGTCTCTCAAATCCACAAAGGATAAACCACGAAGAAAGTACAATCACGAAGTAACAACCGACACTGCTTAGGTATATGCCCATACATATACCTAAGTCATCAATTCAAATACGCTCCAACCTCCGAGCGCAAGTACAACTCAGTCCACGCAGGAAAGTATACGTATTCCACATAGGAAAGTAAAACATAATCCACACAGGATTGCACAACACAATCCACACAGGAAAGCAACAGGATTCAGCTCACACAGGTATACTTCTTCAAGGACGATAAAGATGATCACTGATCCATCTAAGTCGTCGGACCCACGAAGGATCGATAGGTAACTAACCCCCGCAAAGACCCACACAGGATCGGGCTCACACAGAACCTATAGGCGCTGGCTCACACAGAACCGCTGAGCGCAAGGACCCACACAGGATCGGGCCCACACAGGACCTGTAGCACTGATCCACGTAGGATCGCTGAGTGCTGTAGTCGTCGTCGTCGAATCCACACAGGATCTCTGTACTGTCGTCGTCGAAGTCACAGTAGCAGTCGTAGCAGTAGAACAGTCGCATCCAGCACTAGGGTTCCCGCACACAGCAAGCTCGTACGGAGGGTCTGCTCCACGAGCCGAGAGGCTGATACATCAACTGTCACAAAGACCAGAGTTGATGTATCCAAAAGTTCCGTATCGTCAACAGGAACTCAACGCAACAGACGACGCGTCGATCGGACGCCCGGTCTGAGAGTTATTGGCATTTTCGTCTCCGGGGCCCGGTTGGTTTTTAAGGCAAAACCAACCCGACCGTACTCCACCTACGTCCAAACCTCGGGCGGAGTATGCCAAAAGATCCGTCTCACTAAGAGGAACACTACGCGACTGACGGCACGTCAATCGGACGTCCGTAGCTCAAGATATGAGCGTTTCCGCTTCGAAGGCCCGGTTGGTTTCGTGAACGAACCAACCCGGCCGAACTCAAAGTTAACTGAAACCTTGAGTGCGATATATCGAAACGACCGTCTCGATCCAAGGATCGCGTTTACGCAGACGGTTCATCATTCGGAGGTCCGAGGCTCAAGTTATGGGCCAAAAACCAAATCTGGTTCGAAACGGGGGGTCTGGGTCCGGGCCGACCCGGCCCGACCCCCCCCCCCCCCGGGCGGCGCGGTGGCCGGCGGCGGCGGGCGGCGGCGGCCGGCGGCGGCGCGGCGGCGCGGAGGGCCGCGGTGGCCAGTCGCCGCGAGGTGGCGGCACGCGGGGCTAGGCCCCGCGGTTCCTGGAAAAACGGCGCGGCAATTGCCGCGCCCCTGATTGAAACCGCCCCCACGTGGGGGCCGGTTTATTTAAGAGAACCAGGGGGGCCGGCTGCCCCCCTCCTTCAAGAACCGCCCCCCCTCTTTAAGAGGGGGGGTTTTTATTGAACCGACCGGGGGATTTATTCCCCCGGTTTTATGTCATCCGGCCGGCCAGCTGGCCGGCCGGTTTTTACCAACGGGACCGGAAATTCCGGTCCCGCCTTCGACTTCCGACGCCGGCGGCCCGGCCGCCGGTCTCCTCTTCCGCCGCGGCCCGGAACCGGCCGCTGTCTTTTCGTCCCGCCGTGGCCCGGAACCGGCCGCGGTCTCCTCGTCCCGCCGCGGCCCGGAACCGGCCGCGGTGTTCGTCGTCCGGCGCGGTGCGACGGCACCGCGCCCCCTTCGCCGTGCCATGATTCTTTTCAACGCGGCGCGACGGTGTCGTGTTCTTGAAGATTTTTCCTTGACGTAGTGCGACGACGCCGCGTAAATTATTTGTACGATCATCCGCGTGGTGCGACGGCACCACGCCACTTGCTTCCACCCGCATGAATAAACATGAACGATGGAGGGGGGTTCGGCCGTGTTCATGCGGTCCGGCCCCCCTCGCGTTAACTATAACACTTAAATAAAATATTTCAAAGCCTCACGTAGACATGCGATCCACGAGCAAGAAATGGAATAATTAAAGAATTAAACAACAACCCCTACCTCTGGTATAAGTTCGAGGATTTGACTATGTCCACGGAAGACGGCGTCGCGGAGGTCGGGCGTCGCGGTAGTCGTTCGTCAAATCCGTTGACGAAGTGTTATGCCCGAAGAGACACGTCGTTGGCGGATCTTCGTTTGCCGACGAAGAAGGTCCGAGGAGGAAGCGGCGTTCCCTCTTGTTGACACCGAGGACGAAGAAGAGAGGTGTCGTTCTTCGTCGGAGTTTGAGCGTTCTTCGTTCTTCGTCAGAGCTTGAAGATGAAGAGGAAGCTCTCAAAAAGCTCTCAAGGGAATAAACAAACAACCCATAATCAAATAAGATTAAATCTTATTTTATTAACACATAACACAAAAGAATTTCAAATGTTTTAAATTCAAAAGAGTTAACTCCCAAAATTAATTAAGAGTAACTTAAGCCAATTAAGAGGGGGTTAAGGGAACTTGAAAAGTCTAGGGGTTCGTGTGGGCCCCACCACACTTAATCCTCCCAAGGGAGGTTAAGTGGGTGTGGGTCCCACTTCCAACCCCCTTTGGTAGGTTTTTAACAAACTAAAAAATAAAATTTGTCTTACACAAATTTTATTTAACTCAACTGAAAACCCCAAAACTTAACTTTCAACCCGCAACAAACGCAACTCCCGAAAAGGACTCTTTAAGCGAATATCGGCGCTGCGAGTTCATCGGTGCCCTCGGATTTCAATTCCGAGCACCGGATCAAAAGTTAAGAATTCCCGCTCGTTCGTTCACTAAACGTACCCGAGCCAAACTTCGGAAATTAATTCCGGGCACTCCGGGCCTCGGAATCAGGTGCCGTCTGAAACCGCGCTCTTGTAAAATTCTAAAGAAAATTAAGAAAAAATTTCCCTTGAATTTTACGGGTCTTTACATTACTCCCACCTCAGGGCTTTACGTCCCCGTAAAGATACAAAAAAAACTAGGGAAACAAAAGAGGGTACTGAGCACGCATCTGAGCCTCCCGCTCCCATGTGCTCTCCTGGAGATTCCCGTGCTACCATCTGATGCGCACAAGAGGAATCGATCGCCCACGCAGGACCCGCTCCTGTCGATCCTCTATCTCCACCGGGACCTCCGTAAAATTCGCCCCATCGTCAACGTCAAGCTCCCCATGGTCAAAGATGTGCGTCGGGTCGTGCACGTATCTCCTCAGCTGGGATACGTGGAAGACGTCGTGCACCCGGTGCAACTGAGGTGGTAGATCCAGGCGATAAGCCACCTCGCCAATCCTGCTGAGAATCTGGAAGGGTCCGATGAAGCGCGGAGATAACTTGCCGCCTCGGCCAAATCTCCGAATACCACGTCGAGGTGAGACCCGCAAGAAGACGTGGTCGCCATCCTCGAACTCCAGTGGCCTCCGCCTCCTGTCAGCGTATGACCTCTGCCGGCTCTGAGCTGTCCTCATCCGCTCCTGGATGACCAAGACCTTCTCTGTCGTGGCCTGGACCATCTCCGGTCCCACCAGTGCTGACTCCCCAGGGTCTGTCCAGCACAAAGGAGATCTACATGGTCGGCCGTACAACGCCTCGTACGGTTCCATCCCGATGGTGGAGTGGTAGTTGTTGTTGTACGCGAACTCTACCAAAGGTAGGTGGTCCTCCCAGCTACGACCAAAGTCAAGGACACATGCGCGGAGCATGTCCTCGAGAGTCTGAATGGTCCTGTCCGTCTGACCATCCGTCTGAGGGTGAAAAGCTGTGCTAAGACATAGCTGCGTACCGAACGCCTCCTATAACCCCTTCCAAAGCCGGGAAGTAAAGCGGGCATCTCGATCGGAAACGATAGATGATGGCACGCCGTGGAGCCGCACAATCTCCTGAACGTAGAGACGTCCCAAGCTCTCCACTGAGCCCTGCTCTCTGATGGGTAAGAAGTGTGCCGACTTGGTGAGTCGGTCAACAATCACCCAGATGGAGTCGTGACCTCTGGAAGTGCGTGGAAGTCCAGTCACGAAGTCCATAGAAATGCCGTCCCACTTCCACTCCGGAACCTCCAAGGGTTTTACCAAGCCTGCTGGTACCTGATGCTCTGCCTTCACCTGCTGACAGGTGAGGCATCGAGAAACGAACTCTGCTACAGCTTTCTTCATGCCCGGCCACCAGTGCTGTCGTCTGAGATCCTGGTACATCTTCGCCACTCCAGGATGTACCGCCAAAGGAGAAGTGTGAAACTCCCTCAGAACTTCCTCTCGCAAAACGACCGGTACCATGGTACGTCCTCTGAAAAAGATGTCGTGCTCTGCTCCAAGGGAGAAACCATCAGGTGCATGTCCCGAGGATATCTGTGCACGCCGTGTCTCACAGTCAGCGTCCCCATGCTGTGCCTCCCTGACTCGCTGCAGTAGTGGAGGGGTGACTGTGAGAGACTGAAGAAAGGCTGCTCCATCACTATCCACGAAGGATATCTGCAAAGAGGCTAGCTGCTCCGTCGCCTCCTCAAGTAGCTGAATGCCCGTCCTCCTGCTGAGGGCATCGGCTACTACGTTCCCCTTCCCAGGGGTATAGACTACCTCAAAGTCATAGTCCTTGAGGAACTCGAGCCATTGTCGCTGTCTCAGGTTCAGGTCCTTCTGCGAGAAGATATACCTGAGACTCTGATGATCGGAAAAGACTGTAAAGCGCTCGCCCATCAGATAGTGTCGCCATGTCTTCAGAGCGAAGACCACTGCTGCTAACTCCAGGTCATGGGTAGCGTAGTTCTGCTCATGCGGCCTCAACTGACGTGATCCATAGACGATCACGGCCCGCTCCTGCATCAGAACACATCCGAGTCCGGTCCCTGATGCATCGCAGTAGACTACGTACCCTACTCCCTCCTCAGGCAACCTCAAGATAGGTGCGCTAGTCAATCTCTGCCTCAGCTCCTGGAAGCTCTGCTGACAACTGTCTGACCACACGAAGGGTTTCCCCTTCTTCGTCAAAGCTGTGAGTGATGCCGCAACTCTGGAGAAGTTCGGCACAAATCTCCGATAGTATCCAGCTAGTCCCAAGAAACTCCGAACCTCAGTCACGCTCCTGGGTGGCTCCCATGCTAACACAGCCTCAATCTTCGCGGGATCCACTGCAACTCCCGCCTCAGAGATAACGTGTCCCAAAAAGTGGACCTCACGTATCCAGAACTGGCACTTCGAGAGTTTACCATAAAGCTGGTGCTCTCGGAGTGTGTCATGAACAACTCGCAAGTGATAGGCGTGCTCCTCCTCTGTCGTAGAGTAAATCAGAATGTCGTCGATGAAGACCACGACAAACCGATCGAGGTATGGCTGAAAGATCCTGTTCATGAGAGCCATGAACACTGCTGGAGCATTGGTTACACCGAAAGGCATAACCAAGAACTCATAGTGGCCATACCGACATCTGAAGGCCGTCTTCTGCACATCCTCGTCTCTGACTCTGAGCTGATGATAGCCTGACCTGAGGTCTATCTTCGAGAACCACCGTGCTCCCTTGAGCTGATCAAAGAGGTCATCAATCCTCGGTAGCAGATACTTGTTCCTCACTGTCACCTGGTTCAGGAGACGATAGTCAACACAAAGTCGCAAGCTCCCGTCCGCCTTTTTGGCGAACAATATCGGGGAAGCCCAGGGTGAAACACTGGGTCGGATGAACCCCTTGCCCTGCAAGTCCTCCAACTGTACCCGTAGCTCTCGAAGCTCGGCGGGGGCCATCCGATATGCTGGAGTGGATATCAGGGCTGTCCCGGGGTACAAGTCAATATAAAAGTCTACCTCTCTGCGAGGAGGTAGCCCTGGAACATCGTCGGGAAAAACGTCCGCAAAACTGATCCACCACTGCAGGAAAACCAGGACTCCGCACGTCAACTGCTCCAAGGATAGGGCTAGCCAACTGATGAGTGATGGGCTGTCCTCTCCTCCACGGAAGTCCATCCTGTGCTGCTAAGGCTCCCTTCTCGCCGGTGAAGGTGAACCTGCTCCCGTCGGTGCGTACACATCGCACCTTGCGCCTAAAACAGTCAATCTGTGCATGGACCGTAGACAACCAATCCATGCCCAAGATGATGTCGTAAGGCCTCGACGCTGCTACAAGAAGATCCCAGCCGAAGCTCTCGCCTCCTAGAGTAAGCTCACACTGCCGGCACCATTGCGTAATCGTCGAGTCTGCTCCCGTAGGAGTCTCTAGCCGTAAGGATCGAGCCAACGGCTCTGTCGGAATCGCCGAGCTCCAAACAAGGGCAGCGGCTATGAAAGAGTGACTCGCTCCTGTGTCTATAAGAACTGCAGCAAGGGTGGAATAAACACAGATAGTACCTCGAATCATCTCAGGTGCGCCGTGGTCGTAGGCCTCTGCTGCCTGGAGCTGTGCCTGTCGCTGCCCGCCAGCTCCCTGTGGTCGGGGTGGACCTCCTGGTGGTGGTGGTGGTAGAGCCTCAAAGCGTCGGCCACCACCAGCTGCTCGTCCAGCTCCTCTGCCTCGTCCGCCTCCTCCCTGCGGACCGCCACAGTCGACCCTCTGCCTCTGCCTCGGTGGTCCATCAACTGACTGCTGCTCCTCGGCACGACGGGTCGGGCAGTCGCGAGCCATGTGGCCCTGTCCGCCGCATGAGTAGCACTGTCTGCCTCTCGGAAGACTGGCTCGCCGCTGTGTGCCCCGCACTGCTGAGCCAGTGCCCTGAGATCGTCTGCCTGAAGGTCTGGTCTGTCTGGACCCCTGAGTCATCTATCGACTGCCTACTGCAGATGACTCTGCCACGTGCCGCCCTGCGGTGGGTCGCTGTGCTGGTGTAGACTCAGCAAGGAAGCTCTCGATCAGAAGGGCCCGCTCCAGTACTCCTGTCTGAGTCGGTATGCTGAGGGAGATCAGCGATGCCCTGATCTCGTGTCTCAAACCCTGCTCGAAGGTCCGGGCCCGGAAGAATGGGTCTCGTACCATGTCGGTCGAGTAGCGCGAGAGATCGGTAAATCTCGCCGAGTACTGAGCGACCGTCATGCTGCCCTGCCGCAGCTGTAGAAGCTCCTGGATGCGCACCGCACGAAGGGTGGCTGGAACGAACTCCGAGCGGAAGAGGCTCTCAAAGTCCGTCCAAATAAGAGATGCCTCATCGTGCACTTGGAGCATCAGGCTCCACCATCGTCCAGCTGCTGCGTGTAATAGGCTCGCAGCGAGGATCACCATGAGGTCTGCTGGTGTCCTCACTAGCCTAAACACTCGAACCACTGCCTCCAGCCAGTCCTCTGCTGCCTGGGGATCCGTCTCCCCGCGAAACCTGGGCGGTCGCTGGTGCTGAAACTCATGCAGTGCGCTGAGGCGACGTGCATCGTCAGCGGCTGCTGCTGGAAGCATCGGGGGCTTGGCGGGTAAAGCTACCGCCGGTGCCACTACTGGAAAAGGGCCCAGCACCGAGGCCTCGTCGCTCGGTGGGCTATCGTCTCGCTCGACTCTCGGAACCCTAGCTGGCTGTCGTCGTGGGGCCATCCTGAAAAGGAAACAGGTGCGCCATGGTCAGAACAGTATACCTGGTGAGCTGATATAAGTAATCACAAAGAAAACTTTGAAACACACACGCAATCAATGTTTTCGTGCATTAAGTCGGAAATCAGAAGTCAGGGTCCTGGTGTACGGATACGTCGGCCGCCGCACCAACACTGGACTCCCTGGACTGATATCCACACTCAATACGCTAAACATTATTGCTTCACATAGAAAAGATCAGAGTTCGCGGTAGAACCGAACTCCTTTGATACCAATTTGTCACGACCCGCCCTCGGGGTCCATGCCGTGACTACCCCAAGCCCGCCTTCCATAGGCCAGGTGCTGGCGACTAGCACCAAGGCGTAAATCCCGGTAAAAAGGGAAGGCATTGCCTTTGAAAAGTAAACACACACCACAGAGTACACAAGCGGAAAGTAAACACTAAACAAGAAGAGTACGACTGAAAGTGCGGAAAAGTAAATGGGCCAGAATACAAACCCAAACTGAAAGAAAAGTACAACTCGAAAAGGGAAAAACAGCAACTGAAAAGTAAAAGCCGCTACTCCGAGCTGTCCACTGGAAATCCCACCTGAAGGGTGGGTACAGATAGCTCCTCTGCTCCACGGGTCCCGCCGTCCGCTCCGAGCACGTTCCGCCCAGTGGTCCACCTCCGGGTACCGTCCCGCTCTGCAAGCCTCAGCTAAGGTCAACGCTGTCTGTCGTCTGCAACCAACACAACGTAGTGTGGGCAAAGCCCGTGCAGGGGTGAGTATAAGCTACTCAGTAGGGACCCCGAGACCCCTGAAGGTCTCTCAAATCCACAAAGGATAAACCACGAAGAAAGTACAATCACGAAGTAACAACCGACACTGCTTAGGTATATGCCCATACATATACCTAAGTCATCAATTCAAATATGCTCCAACCTCCGAGCCCAAGTACAACTCAGTCCACGCAGGAAAGTATACGTATTCCACATAGGAAAGTAAAACATAATCCACACAGGATTGCACAACACAATCCACACAGGAAAGCAACAGGATTCATCTCACACAGGTATACTTCTTCAAAGACGATAAAGATGATCACTGATCCATCTAAGTCGTCGGACCCACGAAGGATCGATAGGTAACTAACCCCCGCAAAGACCCACACAGGATCGGGCTCACACAGAACCTGTAGGCGCTGGCTCACACAGAACCGTTGAGCGCAAGGACCCACACAGGATCGGGCCCACACAGGACCTATAGCACTGATCCACGTAGGATCGCTGAGTGCTGTAGTCGTCGTCGTCGAATCCACACAGGATCTCTGTACTGTCGTCGTCGAAGTCACAGTAGCAGTCGTAGCAGTAGAACAGTCGCAGCCAGCACTAGGGTTCCCGCACACAGCAAGCTCGTACGGAGGGTCCGCTCCACGAGCCGAGAGGCTGATACATCAACTGTCACAAAGACCAGAATTGATGTATCCAAAAGTTCCGTATCGTCAACAGGAACTCAACGCAACAGACGGCGCGTCGATCGGACGCCCGGTCTGAGAGTTATTGGCATTTTCGTCTCCGGGGCCCGGTTGGTTTTTAAGGAAAAACCAACCCGACCGTACTCCACCTGCGTCCAAACCTTGGGCGGAGTATGCCAAAAGATCCGTCTCACTAAGAGGAACACTACGCGACTGACGGCACGTCATTCGGACGTCCGTAGCTCAAGATATGAGTGTTTCTGCTCCGAAGGCCCGGTTGGTTTCGTGAACGAACCAACCCGGCCAAACTCAAAGTTAACCGAAACCTTGAGTGCGATATATCGAAACGACCGTCTCGATCCAAGGATCGCGTTTCCGCAGACGGTTCGTCATTCGGAGGTCCGAGACTCAAGTTATGGGCCAAAAACCAAATCTGGTTCGAAACGGGGGGTCCGGGTCCGGGCCGACCCGGCCCGACCCCCCCCCCCCCTGGGCGGGCGGCGGCGGCGGGCGGCGGCGCGGCGGCATGGCGGCACGGCGGGCCACGGCGGCCAGACGCCGCGAGGTGGCGGCACGCGGGGCTAAGCCCCGCGGTTCCTGGAAAAACGGCGCGGCAATTGCCGCGCCCTTGATTGAAACCGCCCCCACGTGGGGGCCGGTTTATTTAAGAGAACCAGGGGGGCCGGCTGCCCCCCTCCTTCAAGAACCGCCCCCCCTATTTAAGAGGGGAGGTTTTTATTGAACCGACCGGGGGATTTATTCCCCCGGTTTTATGTCATCCGGCCGGCCAGCTGGCCGGCAGGTTTTTACCAACGGGACCGGAAATTCCGGTCCCGCCTTCGACTTCCGACGCCGGCGGCCCGGCCGCCGGTCTCCTCTTCCGTCGCGGCCCGGAACCGGCCGCGGTCTTTTCGTCCCGCCGCGGCCCGGAACCGGCCGCGGTCTCCTCGTCCCGCCGCGGCCCGGAACCGGCCGCGGTGTTCGTCGTCCGGCGCGGTGCGACGGCACCGCGCCCCCTTCGTCGTGCCATGATTCTTTTCAACGCGGCGCGGCGGCGTCGTGTTCTTGAAGATTTTTCCTTGACGTAGTGCGACGGCGCCGCGTAAATTATTTGTACGATCATCCGCGTGGTGCGACGGCACCACGCCACTTGCTTCCACCAGCATGAATAAACATGAACGATGGAGGGGGGTTCGGCCGTGTTCATGCGGTCCGGCCCCCCTCGCGTTAACTATAACACTTAAATAAAATATTTCAAAGCCTCACGTAGACATGCGATCCATGAGCAAGAAATGGAATAATTAAAGAATTAAACAACAACCCCTACCTCTGGTATAAGTTCGAGGATTTGACTATGTCCGCGGAAGACGGCGTCGCGGAGGTCGGGCGTCGCGGTAGTCGTTCGTCAAATCCGTTGACGAAGTGTTATGCCCGAAGAGACACGTCGTTGGCGGATCTTCGTTTGCCGACGAAGAAGGTCCGAGGAGGAAGTGGCGTTCCCTCTTGTTGACACCGAGGACGAAGAAGAGAGGCGTCGTTCTTCGTCGGAGTTTGAGCGTTCTTCGTTCTTCGTCAGAGCTTGAAGATGAAGAGGAAGCTCTCAAAAAGCTCTCAAGGGAATAAACAAACAACCCATAATCAAATAAGATTACATCTTATTTTATTAACACATAACACAAAAGAATTTCAAATGTTTGAAATTCAAAAGTGTTAACTCCCAAAATTAATTAAGAGTAACTTAAGCCAATTAAGAGGGGGTTAAGGGAACTTGAAAAGTCTAGGGGTTCGTGTGGGCCCCACCACACTTAATCCTCCCAAGGGAGGTTAAGTGGGTGTGGGTCCCACTTCCAACCCCCTTTGGTAGGTTTTTAACAAACTAAAAAATAAAATTTGTCTTACACAAATTTTATTTAACTCAACTAAAAACCCCAAAACTTAACTTTCAACCCGCAACAAATGCAACTCCCGAAAAGGACTCTTTAAGAGAATATCGGCGATGCGAGTTCATCGGTGCCCTCGGATTTCAATTCCGAGCACCGGATCAAAAGTTAAGAATTCCCGCTCGTTCGTTCACTGAACGTACCCGAGCCAAACTTCGGAAATTAATTCCGGGCACTCCGGGCCTCGGAATCAGGTGCCGTCTGAAACCGCGCTCTTGTAAAATTCTAAAGAAAATTAAGAAAAAATTTCCCTTGAATTTTACGGGTCTTTACAAAAATATAGTATTTTTCACTATTTATCAAAAAAATAAATCCTATCAGAAAAATATCAAAAATTAAACCAAAGTAGAATTTGATACTCTAATTTCAAATAAGTTGTTTTTTAAATAAAATTTATAAAATTTTCAAAAATTAGGTTTAAAACACATGCACCATCAAAAGGCGATAAATATTCCTTTTTAGAAAAAATACTTTTGTTATCCATAAAATATTAATTCATCAAATATCATGTCCTGAAAAATATAAGATGAACATTAAACATTATATTATATTATATTATATTATATATATATATATTTCATTATTATAATCCATATAAATTTATTTTATTATTTATTGGTATAAAACACACTTGTACACATTTAAATAGTTCTTCAGAAAAACATTTCCTTTTATTTTTAAAAAACCTATTCATTAATATATAATTAATTGGTTAAATATTTAATTATATATAAATGTGTAAACTATATTTTCATAATTCAGATAATATTATCACACCCTCTATTCTAACAGCTATGAGATAACATCCATATTAAATAATATTATTTAGTTGTTTGTTTAATCTCGATGTGGCTTATCATGTACACTATCAGACATTGAGTTTCATTTTAGAAAATTATAATTTTACATTATCCCCCCCCCACATTAATAAATTTTATCATTGCAATTTTAAAATAATTTTTGGTAACAAATTTTTGAATTTTCAAAATTCCTTTATTGAAATCCCATATCAGAAGAAGGGTAAATAATTTTCCACTTTAAAAGAAATAAATGATAGTACAAAGGTAATATGAGATAACACATACTAATATTCCATATAGGAAAACATGGATATAAATGAAAAACTAAATATATTATTCTCATATAGATTAATAGAGAACAAATTCATGAGAATGGTAACAATCACAAAACCATAAATCTGTGATGGGTTCAAAGGCCATTGATCTCGTAGTAACAAAAGTAATTGGATACTTTTTTTTAGATCATTTTTATAGAGTTGAGGAAATAATTTACTACATAGACTAGGAATATAAGGAAACATACTTACCTGAAAAGTATAGATTCATCCTATAATAAATTTCCATAAAAAACTCATCTTTTTTTTCAAAACGACGAGTATTCAAGATGAGTTTTTAGCACTAGAAGCATTAAAATATACATATTGAGAGTCAGATAATCCAAAAACGATTAATTATCTCTTAATATAGTCATCATAAATTAAACCAAAAAGTGGATAGTAAAATATAGTACAAACCCCCAAAAATAATCAACCTTATATGATGAAATGTACTTTAATCTCCAAAATTAAATAGTAATAAATGAAGTTCAACATAGAGAATTCAAAAAATAACTATCCTTAAAATTCATTAAAAATATTATAATTATCGTTAAAAAATAGAAGGATTTATTCACAAAGTATTCCAGGATAAATTTTATGAATTATATCCAAATATCATAAATTACTCTTTAATTAATGTAGAAGAAAGTAATTTCCCTAGTAATCATAAAGATTTGTTAACCATTTCTTTAAATAACAGAAATCAGCATAATAAAAAATAAAATTATAACGGCTTATAAAAAACAATTCGACATTTACCAATAAATTTAAAAAGCACAGTTTTCAATTTATCTTAATCGTATAAATTTCCTAAAATAGCGAGCATCCTGTGAAATAACATTAATCAGTTATTTACTAAATCACTTTCCAATCCCAACGTTAACTATTTGATAAAAAATATATTTCCAAAATAAACATATTCTTCATCCATGAAATAATTTAACTAAAAAAATAATTCTAACTAAGACTTCATGTAGGTGAGTGGTAAGTGTTCCACCCCTGTAACCCTTCAGTTATGAGTTTGATTCTCATGGCCATGCAAGATGTGCTGGGTTGTCACCCATCATACTATTTTTCACTTATCCTACAGGTTTTAATTTTTTTCCAAAACCACATAATTATTAAAAAAAATACCCAAGATATAATTAATTACTATGAAATAACCACAACATGTTTTATCCTTGAAGGTTATCTCATACCTTTCATTTATCATCCCAATAAGTAATAACCCATAATGACTTAAAAATTGAATGTCTTCAAAAATATCAGTAATCACCTTATAAAATCATAACGTAAATGCTAAAAAGGGTTTCTAAGAAAATGAAATTATGATAAAACATAATATTATCAACCCATGATGATATAAATAACTCTTACCAAAACATCCTAATCTAAAAAGTTTTCTAAACCATCCATTGATTCAAAATACAAGGACATGGCCTTAAACATTACATAATCATTAATTAGGTAATGAATTTTAATTTATTTCAAATTTTGGATATTTTTAGGTTTAGAGTTTTAGATAATTAGTCCATAAATCATACAAAAAAACCATAACAATACAATATGGATACATCCAAATAGATTACATTTTTTTCTAGAATATAATACTTCTAAAATAAAGAATGATCACTTTTATGAAAACTCTTCATAGAATTCAACATGACATCTTCAAATACCTAATCATCCAGAGATCCCATGAAAAAAATTGAGGGATGAGCATAAAAATATCTGTAAGGGATATAAAATAAGTAAATCATTAGTCTATTGATAAATATTAGAATCCGTGAAAACATTATCATTAAATAATACTTTTCACAATTAATAAGTAAATACATTCTTTTGAAAATAAGTTCATTTAATAATTTATTTTGTAATTCAAATATTAACATGAATCCCATATCAAGCCAATAAAATACATATTGGTGACTTGGTATATAATATTATTTTTCACTCTTACAATTGAATAACCATTGGGCCGGCTTCCATATATTTCACTCTTACACATGGAATATCCATACGGTTGACTACCACACCCAGTGCATTAGAGGTCATAACATTATAACCCATCCTTGGTTTATCACAAAACCACCTAAACATGGCTTACCACAAAACCACCCATAAAATTTCAAAGAAAAATTATATAATCACAATACATTAAATATTGAAATTTTCATCATTTCAATCATTAAATTTTTTTTTCAATCACAATAAATAATTTCATGATATTAAAATAAAAATTCCATTTTCAGAACCATTTTCAATACCCAAATATCCATAAAAGTATGTAAGGGATTTATTTTTCTTTTAAAAGTATTATGGCTTGTTGAGGAATCAAAATATCAAATTATATTTACTACGGAGGAGAAGTCATTGACACCATATACGTTAAAACAATTATTCCATTTATTGATTGTAATGAATGTAAAACTATAAATGTATAAAGAAAAAAAATAATTTTTGTAAATAATTTAATGGAATTAAAATTATATGGGGATTTTTATACATATTATAAAATAAGGTGGGTGTATAAGATCAAAATATGTCCTAATAAAAGGGAATTGAGACGCAGACACTTACATTTTGTTTGATTCATCACATATATTCCTTATCATCTTTAATAATAAAATTAGGTTAATTATTTACATTATTTAAACCTCTATTAAATATTTTATTTCTTTTATATCACTTAGTACCATGTGATACCAATTATTTAATTTCACATCAGGAGTTTTGTTGAAATTTGGTACGTGGGTCCAAAATGACTTTGGAATGATCTCAATAGTCAAACTTTTCATTAGTCCATAATATTCATAATAATATTCATGAAATTATTATCATTTTTAAACATAAATTATACATTTAAATAAAATATTTATTCATGGTTATGTAAGATTAACTATATTTTAATCATGGATATTGTACGTCGTACGTACGCATGAGTAGCATTCTCATTTTTCAATGATCATTATGGAAATAAGGTAAGCATTATTTTACCATTATCGAATGATAATAATATAATTAATATAATATTAATAATTTAAATATACAAAAACACACAAAAAAACCACAGAAAAACACAAATACACACACACACACACACACACACATATATATATATATATATCATTCATGTGACGTGGTAATGAACAACGAATCACATCACTTCGTGGAGGTGATAGTTTACACGTACGCACGAACGACTTTATCATTTTTATGTGCAAAGAAAGTTAAGAAAAAACGATATATTAACTTTTCATAATGATAAATATGTAATTAATATCATATATAAATATTAATTTCATCATTATAACTCGTATTGAGCGACAGTTATGGAAAACGATTTATATCAGTTCATAATGAGGTAGTTCGCCATACGCACAAATGATAATTTCTTTCCCATTTTATGGAAGTAGAGATTGGTTTAGGTGATGATATTAAAATAATAACTTATAATTATATTAATTATACTGTATTTTTTATTTCATCATGGTGTAGTAACATTAAATATAAATGAGAGAATAAATAAAATAGAAATACTTAATTAAAAATGGTACCTCTTCTTCAGAAAATCTCCTTTCATTAACACCTTAACACCTATAAGGATGTTGTTATTACTAAAATAAGCCTTATAGAATATAATGATGGATTCAAGGAAGAAATTGGGGCATTTAGTTTCTAACAAAAAATGGTTTTGCGTTGTGAATAAAAGAAATTATTGGGTTCCCTTTTATATGAGGGGGGATGGGTCCTCTTGGAATTATTTGAAATATTAAATTAATATAAATTTATTTTCTATTCCAAATGGGTTAAACTTTACTTATTTATAATATATCATGAATTTGGGTCGTATAACATTCATCCAATTGATGTTTTATATGATTGAACTATATTTAAATCTTGGTATTTTTGTTTTAAACCTTATTTAACCCATTAAACTCTTACCATTAGATCACATAATTTACAATTTAAGGGTTAGAATTATATGTATAAAATTAAAAAAAGACCACTAAATGATTAATTTATTAACGTTTATGACTTTTATCAATCTAGTTTCTGAATATTATATTTTTATAAATTTTATAACATTTAATAAAATATTATTTATTTTAAAAAATCATCATTGTCAATTTTGACACATCATTACATGGCTTATTAAAAAATTCATAACAATAAGATAAATTTTAAAAAATAATTATAAAACATCAATAAAGTATAAAATTAATCTAAAAAATTATTCAATTACATTAATCATTTAAAATTATATTTATTTTAGTATTAATAATAATATTTTCTTAATAATACCTTTAATTAAACAATTACTTTATCATCACTCTACGAGCCAAAACATAAATTATTTCTTCTCTAAAAATTATAAATAAATTATCATGATAAATATAAAGATTTTATTTTAATTATTAATATTTATAGTCCAATATATACCCTATATAACACTATATCAAAAATATTACCCTTTTTAAAAACAAAAGTGTGATAAAATTGACATTTCTTTGAAGATGGTATTATAAATGTAATACTCTCATCCAAGTGGCATAAAAATATCATAATTTTTGTATAAGAATTATTTTATCTAATAAAATATTTAAAATGAAATTAGGATAAGTGGTATGTTAATTATATTAAATTTATAATATTTTTGTTACCCTTAATTACAAAATTTACATTTAACCGTGTTTATTAAAAAAATTACAAAAGTCACTATTTATATTATCTAAAATTAAAAGGGACCAATTTACATAATATAAAATTTTTAATAATAATATGGATTACATTTTTCTAAATTGAAAACATTTAATTTTTAGAAATTCATTAAAAATTAGCCTCGCTGACTGATCAATAAAATGGGGTTTTAATGTAAAAATGATCAGTAGTTTGAAATGTTTTTATATCTGAATTAAATTAAAATTTTATTAAAATGAATTTAATTGGATTAAATGATAAAATATTTATCTAAATATACTTTAAAAAAAGTATAAAATATAATCTAACAACATAACTATATCATAAGAAATTGATGTTTTCAATTAAAATAAAATATTTTTCACTATTCATCAAAAAATGAATCTTATCATAAAAAATACCAAAAATTCCCCCAAGATAAATTTTTATACACTATTTTAAAAAAATATTTTTAAATTTTCATATAATATTTATAAAATTTCCAATATAATATTTAAAACAAGTGTTCCACCAAATGACTGGATATATGCCTTTTTAGAAAAATACATATTTTATCCATAAAATTGGATTTTCTCACCTATAATTTCTACAAAACACATTATATTAGTGTTAAAAATTAGATTAAATATTTATTTTTCATATATATATATATAATATAATCCAACATGATTTATTTTATTATTTATTGGTATAAAACATACTTTTTCACATTTAAATAGTTCCTCATAAATACATTTCCTTTTATTTTAAAAAGGGATTTACATTAATTTATAATTAAATGATTTTTGAATTTATTATATATACAAGTGTAAACCATATTTTAATAATGTTTTTAATCCTATTCATATACTCCATTCAAACGGATATGAGATAACATAAGTATTAAATAATAATATTTAGTTGTTCGTTTAGGCTTGAGGTGGTGCATCTTTTACATTATGAAACAAAGATTTAACTTTTAGAAATGTGGGATGTTATTATCACACCCATTTGAATACATATATTTACAAGTACTTCAACCCAATAAGAGTATCTAGTCTATAGAATGAATTGGATGTAATACAAAACAATTTAACCACTAGAAAATAACACTTTTAGTTGTGAAAATATGAAGGTAATATCCATCACCTTCATATAATAATAATCTCTTGAGAGTGCATGTAATACTCAAAAAAAATATTATAAAAATATCTTCTTTAAAAACAATAATAACCTTATCTACAAGGATTCAAAAAAAAATCAAAGTTGTTATTTAATATTCCTTACAATTTCGATTCTTAAATGTTCTTCTTCCTATTCACTTTATCATATATCACATTATATGTACATTCTTATATTTGTTAGTAATATATCCAATATGGTATTTCTAGTATATTTAGTATGGTCAACATCTGCTCATTACCTTTGACAACACTCTATCAGACCTTTTCGTCTAGTGATTCTTCACCTCGTTCATTCGATACTAGTTGATATGAAACTATGTCTCATATCTATCTGTCTAGTGGAACTTCATTCGATGATTCAACACATCAACTCTCAATATCTTAAATATCCACCTCAAAATAGTAGTAATACACCCAGTCATAAATAACATAGAAATATTCTACATGGCACACTATCTCCCATTTATATATTAATCAATTATCTGAAACAATATGGAGGAGATAGAGATTCAAATTTATAGTTCCCACTCAAACATTAAATATCATTTTCAAAACATTCAATATTTTACCACCTTCAAACTTACTAGAAGATATATGTAAGAAAATCCTAAAGACTTCGATAAACCTCTATGTCAATATTATCCCAAAAACCTACTAAAATATAAGCTATAATAATAATTCCTTCCTTTATGATTATTTTGGATTTTAATATCCATACCTTCATCATCTTAACAATTAATGAATTTACAAAAACATTATAATGTTTCAAAAGATTTTGTTATTATACTTTAATAGGCATATCTCCAAAAGATGATTCTTCATTTAGTGTCCCTTTATAATTATGTTCTTAGTTTGTAAAATAGTTTTTTGATTTCTATGTTTGATCCACATTCAATCTTCTATTTAAATACTCTTCCTATATATAATGGGTTCCCAAATTTTTATCTATATTGTCTTAATTTGATATACCTTTGAACTTGCCTTCATTTGGAGCTCTCACAAAAATATATATATCTGATGAATTTGAAAATGTAAGATAGATGGACATTGTTTGTTGAAATTTTCAATGTTTATCCAATGTAATATATATGATGAAATTATTTGGAGACCAATGTTCAATACTTATCATAATCTCTTCTCTTTCGGATGGCTCAAAAACAACATTTTAGTTATTTAAAAACAATACCTTGATTCATATGGACACTCTTTTATGATGAATTCTCACTCTTTTTTCATACTACGAGCCTATACAAGTTCATATGGAACATGTTCATCACTTATCTTCTAGATCATTGTAAATTTAAATCTAAAAGGCTATGTACAACTCTTTATCTTTACTAGCTTCAACAATACTTATATTTTTTTGGAACCAGAGTCCCATAAAGACCAGAAAATATATTCATTTGACCAACTTTAATTAAGATCATGAATTCCTTATAATGATCCTGATATATGGTACATTTATTACTTGAAAATCATTACATTATTTTCAATATCGAACATCTATTTGTATTATAATTTAAAAAATAATTTGATATACATTTTCTTTAACACATTATTTGATCAATTTAATCTATTGGTATCCATATTTTGAACATGTTAAGTGGTACTCCATCTATTAACCTTTGAAGATAAAAAATTTTATCTGATTTATATTGATTTAAAAAATATAATATATGAGAAAAACTTCTTACTTTATAATAGTTTTATTCTTAAAATATCCCCTCAATGTTTCTTGGACTCAAAAAAATACTACACTAGAAAATATATTTTTTTTAAAAATAATTCATCATTATTAATATTCATATTCAAATTCAAATTCATTAGTGTATGTATTTACATTTTCCTCCTAAGAATCACCAATTTTCATAGAGTATAAATTACATGACACCTTGTAATTTGAAATTCATTGGTTATATCAGTGATGTTTTAAACACCAGTAACCCTTAGCATTGGGGTATCATCATCGATATCTATATATTTTTTAGTAATATATTTATATATATTCTTTAATTTATCTATAAATATTTCAATATATTTCACCTCAAGAGAACCACTATCATTTTCAATAAAATAAATTTCATGGAATTTCAATTACATTATACTCCAAAAGTCATTTAAATCTAATTAATTGGCATAGTAATTTCCATAATAAACAATATATCTTTTATATTCCTGTAAAAATAGTTTTATTACTACTATATTAATTTATAATTAATATCAAGTATTTCATTTTGTGGATGAATAGGAAATACTCAATCTGTATCAAACTAATTACATTTAAACATTATTATGTAATTATTTTATAGATAACATAACTGAATTATTTCATCTATCATTATGTAAACTTAAATATCACTTTATTTTTTATTAGATCCATTTAAAAAATTTCATTTATTTGTTTGATTCTCTATTTGTGCTTGTATGAAATAAAAATCCATTAAACATATAAGCATAACAAAATATTACTATTTCGATATCGGATTAATCATTTCACATATTAAACTCTCAATTTTATTTCCATGTTTTGAAACATGTATTAATAAAAATTATGATTAAAACATAAAAAATAAAAAATATATTAAAAAATTATGGTCGATATTAATTTATGTTACCAATATTTGATACCAAAAGGAAAAATTAAGTTTTCAATGTTCCTGAACAGCATTTGGGGTAATTTGCGTTCATTGATTTTTGATATTATCTTCATATAATCTTCTGAAAATGTAATATAAATTTACTTTTAACAATTATTTAAAAACATATTTAAGTGAAATTATTTCTTACTCAAAAAATTGGATCATTTCTTCAAAATTTAGTATAACATATCATTGATCTCTTTATGTTCTTCAACTAAAGTCCAATATTGATGATGAACTCCAAAACCAATTCCAAAGTTATTAAATACTAACAATTGATGGGGTGTAAAATCATCAATATTTCCATAATTTCTATTCATTCAATTATGTTTTAATGGATACTCATATAAAAAATAATATGAGTATAAATATTAAATTTCCTCCTACAAGTATGCTTTAGAAAGTGATCCCTCGAACAAAACTTTTTTATTTACCTCTTTCATCAATTTTTTATTATATATCTCTAATGGTTACATTAATAATTATTTTATAATCCCTTTATTTTTAGAAGCATATGAAAAATAAAATATTTATTATTTTATTTACTCTAATAAGGCAGATTGAAATGTTTTTCTAGGTTACAAAAATTATAATAATATTCTTTTGTAGTGTAATAAGTGCATCATAGTATGTCGTTTCCACAATAAATTCTTGGGTGAAATATAACGTTCCCCTAAATAAATCCCATATCAAAGAATTCAATAACCCTATGTGAATAATATAAATAAAACATTCCATGATGACATGACATTCATATCTTTTTAAACCAACAATATGTCAATTTCTAAATAAATAAGTCAATTTAAAAAAATAAATATATATGGAAAAATGAAAACTATAATCCACTAGTATAATTATAAATTCCCATATTTATAAATTTTATAATTTTATTTTGACTTCATTAAATTTTGAGATCTTCTATTTTTTTAAAACTCATGTTTTTTGTGGGCTAAATTTTTTTGCATGCACTAAATGTCCTTTTATGAACATGGAATAAAAGATGTTTTCAAAACAATTCCTTTTAAAATTTATTACATTTATAAAATAATGAATAAAAAACCGCTAATATGGATGATCTGAAAAATTAATTCACTTTATCCAATTTTAACCTCTCCCAGAACAACATAGTTTTTTATAGATTATAGTTGTTCTAAAAGTAATAGGATGTGATGAATAGATAATTTATTTTACCTGAATACCTAATAAAACTACTATATTTTCTTCTCTTTCAATTTTACCTTCATAAAAAATCCCATTTATGTTTACATCGGTGATATATATGAAGAAATATCTGATGTAAAATAAAAAAATATCACTTTATTCTATTAACTAGAATAAAACAATGGATGTGATCTTTTTATTATAGAAAATATTTTTGACCATCTGTATTCAATCATAATAATAACCAATACACAATAAAGTCACTAGTTTTCCAAATTAATAAATATTTAAGTATCAAATTCTAAACTAAAACTACATCATATGTAGGTACACTATCGATCCATAATAAAATTAACTCAACAATCAGTGGCATCAAATAAAAATCAATATTTTTCATCGGATTTCATAAAATTAGTCATTGTAATATATATATATATATATATATGGTTTTTTCATTAGTATCCATTGAGGTAATTATTACAATGTTATGAAAATAGGACAAAAAAATATTTCATGTTGTAAGAACGAAATAGGAAAAAACTATTTGTAGAATTTACCAACATAATTTTATAAGGTTATGAATAAAATGATTGATGAAACTAATCATAGTGTTTCCAAAAATCAATATTGAAATGATGATTTTATTTTTCATCGATAGAAACATTGGACTTATTTCATTTTTTTAATACAGTTGTGTTCCAACACATAAATAAAAGATGCAGTTTAGAAGTAATCTATAACTCCATGACTCCAATAACCTATAGGTGGTGTTTATCTTACTGAACTAGAAGAATATTCAAGAGACACGTCTTGATGGTTCGAATATATTTTTAGTATTGGAAGAACATATACATACTTCATTCTAACATTAAATTTGAAAATAGGAAATGCAACTTAAATATCATATGGGAACCATATTACTTCTTTTATTATATCCTACAAAACATTCTTAGATCAATTATATGTATCCTAGAGATAGAAAAACATAATAAATTTTTAGCTCATATTCCCAATAATGAATCTCATAAAATAGAAGTAGTCCTAAAGTAAATAAATCATGACCAATATGAAAGATATAAATAATAATTGAATAATACATATAACTAATATCATAAAAGTGGAATATATACATGGATGATGTAACAAAATAGTCAATCACATATATAATAAAAACTAGTTTTATAATTATATAATTCATACTGTCAGACATCATAGTCTTACCATAAATGCCTCGTACTAAAACATAATACATAAATAGGTAATACATATATCAAATACCCAAGATATTTAATTTAATGTAACATACCCATTCATCTAGGGGCCATAAATGACCTTTCCCATCACTTACTAGGTCCAATGCATTCATCATATTACATAAATGAATAAAAAATAAATACTTTATTGACAAACTCATTCATATTGAAAAATTACTATACTAAAGGTTAATATTTTCTCAATTCAATAAATAAACAAATCATAATCAATATTGAGTAATAAGTTGGATGGTATTATTAGAGTATATACTTAGAAAATAAATAGAATAATAAAATCATGTTGACATAGATGAAAATACCTTTAAAATAGAATTTGATCCGTCCATGGAAAGCATGATAAAAAATCATTTTCTATTAGTAAATATTATGTAAAAATTTTCAAAAAATTTGGATAATTATATTCTTTAAAAATAACCTTGGAAACATGTAAAATAAGCATCAATTAACAAAATAGTTATGATTTTGGTAAATATTTTCAATAGGAAAACATTAAAACAGATATTTCATTCTCATTATTTATAAAAATAAAATATAACTCATTCTATAAATGGTAAAAATATTCCATTCAAATATTCGAAATGAAATAAATATATGGTTGTAAATAACATTAATCATCCATTAAAACATAAATAATAAAACTCAATAAAACATTTTATGATACATGGGCTTGGAAGAAATTGTTCGTCGACAAAAGGTGAAATAAGGTTTTCTTTTCTTAAGTCAAATTCCAATTCGTATTAAGTACCAAAGAGAGGAACATGATTGGAAACCATGTTAACATTATATATAACAAGAATATAAGAAAATATATGGATCTTAAAATAGAAATAGATTAAAATTTCCTTTAATGAAAATTTAAACATAAACAATCCGAAATATAAATTAGATTATTGATTAAAACATTGCCTTATATTTTTTTAATGGACACATGCATTCCAGCATATTTAATAATAAAATTTTATTAATTATATACATTACTAATAATCATTTAATTATTTATTCCAACATAATAATACCTATTATATTATTTCATTCCATGTTTTATATAAGATGTATCAACATAAAACATTCTACACAATCTTAACAAACATAAAAAAAAATAATCCACTCTTTATATTCAATCATGTTTCTAAATATTATATTTCTTAGGATATTTAAGTTGTTTTTATGAAACAATAATGTTTTAATAGATAGAGATAATCGTTTTTCCTAGACAATGTTTTGTTAAGTATAGTAGATGGAAATATACTTTTTACATTAGATGGACCTATATTAAGTACATAGGATGAAGGTTAATATAGTATATACTAGCATAGTTTAATGAATTCCCTTAGAAAACATTCAGGAATATATATCTGAATGACCTTATCATATGAAGACTTGTTTGTCTATCTCATGAAATTTTATCAAACCTCATAGATCAACAACATTATACATACTATGGTATTAAGTTATTTATTTTTACAATATGGAAAATTACATGCAATTCAGTGGTTTGAATCCTAATTATCTTCAAAAAGATAAATTTTTTTTGAATAATTCATGTGAATAAGGATTTCATCCAATTTTATTTCACCCACATTCAAGAAATGTGGAATATGATCATTCAAGTCCTCATATAATTAAAGACTCGTGTCTGAGAATAATAAATCTTTTTTCTTTTGGAAATCAAAGATTTAATGTTTCTAAAAAGTATTTGAAACATCATATTATGTTGGAGGGGTTAATTATAATATCTACCGATATTTTTTTAAGAAAACCATTAGTGAGTTTATCATTGTAAATGCTTTTTATTTTTCCTTTATAATTGTTGTTTTTATGATCTTGTTTATCAAGGGTTCTTAAGGTTTTAAAGAAAAAAATTACCTTTCTCGATAACATATAGGGTTCACATTTTTAGGTAAATATTGTTTTCTTTGATCATTTGGATTTCTGGATTTTTTTGATAGAAAGATAAACCTAACTATAGTGTCGATATCTTGGATACCTTAATTTAGGATACATAATTCCTTAACACTGAAAGTAAATATGTGGATATTTTCTTATAATGTTTTTCTTATTTTTATTAGATACTTAATAAATTTTTTATTACATTTCTCTCTGAGTTTATATAGTCATTTTGAATTTTATAGGAATATATATTATGTTTGTAAAAAACTTCTTATACTTTAATTTATATTGTATATTAGTATGAAAAATATTCTGATATAAAATCTTCAATAGGTAGGTAAAACTGTACTTTTAACTTTAATAAACCATAAATCACCCCCCATATTTCATTAAAATATATACTCTTTGGATCTTATAATATAGTTACATGATAAGTTATGTTTGAGTCAAATGTTTTGAGGTTGTTTAGCTCAAAATCCATATTCAAAATTGGCAGGTTGACTATTTTTAAAGGGTTTATTACTCTATAATATTCAAAATATTAATCATTAAACATTTATCATGTTAACACAATAAATATAATTTTATATCTAACATTGAAAGGTGGTCCAAAAAAATGAAACTTGTCGCTACATAGAGATAGTAGTCTATACAATCACATGAACAATGTTTTAATTTTTCTACTGAATGAAAAAGAAAAGAAATATTTAAAGGATTAATTTTAAATAATAATAATATTATTTTAAATATAATATTTAGTCAATAAATATATTTTTATTTTCATACTTGAAATGCAGATGTGAAAATCAAATCACATCGCTTCATGGAGGTGGTAGTCTGCATGTTTGCACGAGAGACATTATCATTTTCAATATAATTGATAGTTAAAATGGTATATTATACATTACAATTCCATAATAATAATTATATCGTATATATCATACATATACATTATATCCATTATAATAAGAATATATATGACATGGTGATGAACAATTAAATATGTCGCTTCATGAAGATGGTAGTATACACATACGATAGAGTGATGCTTTCATTTCATTATTGATATAATGGAGGTGGATAAAGGTTGTTCCACTATTCTAATAACATTTAAATATAATAAATATATTAAATATACTGATTGTATTTTATCAATGTGGTTAGGATATAAGTCAAGGTGGTAGAAGAATTAATAAAAAGATAGAACTTAGTTAAGAGTTATACCTCTTCTTTGGAAAATATTCTTCGGATTGGTCATTAACCCTTCCTATGATAGTCTTAGGAGAATACCATAATCTCTAGTAGTATTAGAATTAATATAGGATGATATTTTTGATTTTTTTATGAGATATGTTTCTGAGTATTTTTTAATAAGAGTTGACTAGGGTGTACCCATTTATAAGTGAGGTGGGTGGAAATCATATAAATACATGAAATATTATTATATATTATATGTTATACAAAGTTAAAGTTGTTGAAAATTGTGGAAATTTATAATATTAATGTTATAAGATCTAAATAACAAAAACCAATAGAATTTATACATGTTTTTTGTTCATTTTAACCCTTATCTTTTTAGTGTAACCCTCTTTATCCCCATTTTAGCTTTTACCATAGTAGTAAATTTCAACCTCAGATACTAATAAGTATAAAGAAAAAATAAATTGACCATATCATATAATTTAATTTTATATTATTCCAATTATTGAATAAAATTTAAATTTTCAAATTTCTTGAGTTAAAATAATACTTTAAATATATGTTCTTAAAACGCAATGAAAATCGATTTTTTTGACTCATTCGTAATCTTGAATATAATTTTCCAAAAAAATAAAGTATAATGTTGAGTCCATGGGAACTAATTGTATTTACTTTATATAAAATGAAACATATATTCCGTTTAATCTAAAAAAATGAATGTATCCTTTTTAATAGTTTATTGGAAGATAAGAATCAAAAATAGTTTTTTTTTGAATGAACACATTACATTGATTTCCAAAATCTACAGAATACATTTATAAGTAAAATATGGTATTTTTATATAAATTAAATTAAATATTTATTAAATATTAATTATGTAAAAATTATATCATAATAATTCATTTAATTAGTATATCATTATATTTTTATAAAACCGATTGTACCTGTAAAATCTATATTTTTCATTATTCACAAAAAAAGGAAAATATTTCTGAAAAATCTAAAAAAAATTACCTTAAACTAATTTATAAAGGATAATTACAAAAATATATATAATTTTTTGAAAAAAAAATTAAAAATGGTGGAAATTAATTTAAATTATTCACACATAAAACACTTAAAACCCATTTTTATGAAAAATGTATTATCATAAAATAAAATAAATTTTTTCTTATACATTTCCAAATAATAAAATTAAATGTCTTCAAAACAATTTTTTGAATTAATTATTTTTATTGAGGAATTAATTTATATATGTATTTCATAATTTTTTTTCCTATTCATAAACTATAACTAAATAACTAGGTTATAATAGGTGTATTTAAATACTATTATTTTACAGTTCGTTAAATCTCTAGATTTCATATGGTGAATACTAGTAAACAAAGTATTAACTTAATGGAAACTAAAATATTTGTATTTCTAAAAATTATATTAATTATTTACTAAAAATATTAATTCCTTTTGAGTATATCATGACATTTTGGTATATTATTATTAAGAATTTTAATTTCTACATAATAACTAGGGAACAAATTATATCATAGATAAAAACTATTTTTAACATTATAATTATTTTAATTATGGATTTGTTACAAGAATATAAAATTAATAATGAATTGATACATTCAATATAAAATATGATATATTAATCATCAACTGCATGAGTGTGAGGAATTTTATGAAAATATACTTACATGATTCCATTCAAAACTCTTTGTGAAATTGTTTCATATTGATTGAGTATTTTAATCAACTTCCAAATATTATTATTTTGATGAATTATTGGAGGAATGTTTCATTCATGAACTATAAAAATCATTCATTGATGGATCATAAAGCTCCTAAAAGAAATAAAAAAATCACCTATGAAAAAAGTTATTAGAACAGGATAAGATAACACTCTATATGAATAAAATTTATTCTAAATAAGTAATAAATTAATTCCAAAAACATAAATAATATCACCAATAAAAATACTATAATATTTAAATATTTAAATTACAATACCACAAGTTGAAATAGTTATATTATGTTTCATCTACTAATTCATAATTTTTCATACCTAATTAGACTCCAAAAATCCTGACTGTGTCAAATATAATCATTAGTATAACAATGAATTTTTCAACATTGGAATAGTTATTTATCATAATGGAAACATTTTGATAAATTCTCATTATAACATGATTACCACAGGTTGTCTTGATGGAAATTTCCTTCCACATAGTGTCACAGGGTGATTCAATATCCACTAAAAATATAAAAGTGTTAATGTATCTTGAATAAAATAAATTGTTAGATTACGTTCAACATACATGTTATCATATCTTAAAGGATTTATAATTTAGTTTAATTAATTGAATAATCTAGGCATTGATTCTATTTCCATTTCTAAGAAAAATTCCCTCGATTCATGAAGTATTCTTTTTTATGATGCCCCATTACCAAACTATTGAAACACTATTCTTTGAATGACTATTTCTTACCCATATATTCACAAACCTAATGTAAATTCCCTCCAAACATAAATTTAACTCACATTCCCTTTCTGCTAGTATCTGGGTGTTTTTTCACACAATTATCTCATGTGGGAAGATTCATCCATCCATTCATTTCAGTCACCTCCTCTATTATTAGTGTTCAGTCTTCCTCTTCTTCACTTGATTTCCATTTTAAATATTTGAATATGGTAATTATTTCCCCATAATGATGGCACATGATACCATTTCCTCAAATGATGATAACATTTGAGAGTTTAGTGATCATTGGAAGACTGGATTACCCACATCAAATAAAAATTCCATTTTACTTTCTAGACTAGATACATAATCCAATATATTATATGATAATTTTGTAAAGATTTACTCATACTCAACATCACTTTACACTTCCTAATATATTATATTTCTCAATTACCTTTCCAAATCATCTTTTTTTACAAGAAATATATTATTTGAATTATATATCCTTAAATGACTTCAATTCCATTATCTCTATCTCCTCCTCCATTTTATTTTGTAATCAATATCCCCCATTTCTCAACATCATCAACTAAATAGTTAACATCTGTAATTAACTTATCTATTTTATTACTTCAAAAAGACAAAATATATTTTCTGGGGGTTTGATCTACTATTCAGCTACCAATAGGTAAGTAGTTTGATTAAATTTTAGAGTTTTCTCTTACATGAAGTAGTCCAACATCAATTATTCACGTTGTGAAGATATTGTATTTTACATACAGTGTAGTTTATCGGCAAATATGAGTCAAATTGCCAAATATAGTAAAAATATTCTCTATTCCAACACCTGCCATGTTTATTTTCTTAGTCGTTTAATCCATATATTTATTATGGGAATTAACACATTTTCCCTTTCATCTACTAATAAAAATTTATAAATTAAATCATTTACTATTTGATCTTATAAAATTATAAATAATAATTTATAATTCAAATTTTTGTTTAAGAAAAAACATAAATTATAAATTCATGTATATCTAATCCCATAATAATAATATTAGTATCATTGGGAATATCAAAAAAATCATAACATTATTTCAAATCCATTATATTAGTTTGTAAAGATATTTTGAGTCGACCAATGAATTTAACCCCATGTTTCAACTCTGTTTTTTTGTCTTTGGCCCACACATCATACACAATGTAAAGATCTAGTTGATACTCAATGAGAATTTTCAGGGTGTTTACTCTAAGGTGAGTCTATTTCATAGATGCATCAAATTACTAGTATAAATATAAATATATATATATATATATATAATTTCTAGGAATCCAAACATTCACTACTTTAATAAAACTTCATGATATTATATAATACATATAATTATCCCTATAATATTTCATTGGGCTATGTCTTTTAGTCTTTGTTCTCCAAAATCTAGTTCCCCATATTTATGCTATACTTTCTCTAATAACAACTATAAGACCTCAAATCAAGTAACCCAAATATATTTATTATCATAAAAAATTATCATAAGATAAATGAGATTACATCTAGAAGGATCAAATAATGTTTAATTATTTGAAGACAAGATACATACATGGTCCTCAGACATGAACAATTGGCTCGTGAGCTTGATAATAAAAAGGATATCCTAGAAGAAATGATCCTCATACACAAATGGTTATCTCTCAAAAACTCGTGAATTAAATTGTGCAATGAAGGTGACAATAAGACCAAATTCTTCTATGTTTTTATTATGATGAAAAGGTATATAATCATCCCTAACATACATCTATAAGAGGGCTCATACACCGACAATAGTAATTAATGGAATGGAAAAATCCCCCTTTAAGGGACTCCTGGAATGTCCCAAAACACACATGCCTAATTTTTATCTGACATGTCAAGATGAAATATTTAATTTAATCCCTAACATAGTTTCAAGTCTCAAAAATGAATTCATTGAAGATGATCCTAAGAAGAAGTACATCAATCAGGATATATGTGGTCTTAGCCTAGAGAAAAATCCAGCCCCAGATGGCTTCTTGAGCTATTTCTATAGGGTGTATTAGAATCTAGTTGAGAGAGACCTAATGAAGGTTGTGCAAGACATCTTTTATTGTGGAACTCAGACTTGAGTAGCATACTCAACTACTCTGGTGCTCATCCCAAAAATCAAATATCTTTCCTTCATTCACAATTATAGACCGGTGAGAAAATGAAATTATCAATATAAGTTTTTTTGAGTGTTATTAATAGAATTCACTCAGTTTATCTCTCACAGTGGATATCTGAGGAGAAACATGGGTTTATTAGAGGATGATTGACTTAGGGGTGATATCGTTGACTCAGTAAGTGGTTAACCATATTATTTTCAAGGCTTGCAGATCCAACATGGTAATCATGCTTGATATAGATACAGAATATGACAGATTCGAGTATATTTTCATCATTTTGGTGCTATAAAGTATAGGATTATCCTCCTGGGCACATATCTCATTTTTAAGAGTGTTTTTTATTCTATGATTTCATTATTTTTCATGGGTAAAATCACTTATTCTTCAAGGATTATCATGGATTATGGAATGGATACCCATTATCCCTAATTATCTTCATCCTCACCCAAAATATTATTAGGAACCATATAAATAGGATCACCATGGAGTAATATTTTACCTTTACATTATATATTGAACCCCCATTGCTTCCATAATATTATGTTTTAAAATTATACTATTATCTTTAGTAATTTTATATTGATATCGGTGTGTGGTATTAATAATGTTCATGATGATTACTATAATGATACTGGTCAACTAATTAACCAGGGGAAGATAATATTTTATATCTCAAGACAGTTATTTGATAGGAGACGATGTTATCTGACCAAAATCATAGAAATGAACCAAAGGAGATTCCCAATTGAGTACATGGGTGTCCCTATTTTCTAAAGGGGCTACAAATCCATCATTTGGATTAGATCACAAGAAAGAAGCATGATATTCATTTTAAACTATAAAAAATGTTTTCTATCCATTGGTGGAAGATTTTCATTGGTGAAAAATTCTCTTTCCTCCGTCTCAATCCAATCCCTTTTAGCAATCAAGGTCCCAAAATGAGTTATCTCAAATATTGATATCATCCTTTCCTCAATTATCATTGATGCCCATTCAGAAAAAAGAACCACCAGGCATCATGGGAAATGATGGTCAGGACTTCGAGGGAGGGTGGAATTAATGTTTGTAATATTGTTGAAACATTTCATGGTAGGCATACAAAGATGACATGGGATTTTATATAGGAGTGTACCCTCTATGGGGGATTCCTGAAATGAAAATATAGAGGACTGGTGGGTGGGGCTGCATGAAACTCTTTTTCTGTATGGAACATGATTTACCCTTAAATCCAAAGTCATAAAAATATGGTCAATGGATAGTGGGGATGGGTGAAATATCATTTTGGAAATATAATTTTCTTAGCACCATGCATTAATTCATAGGGTTCTCTATAACAGATATTAAATTCAAGCATGCCAACATACACATGATCATTATCAACACAATTCTAAATGAAAATTTGATAGATACATTGAAACACCCCAAGATTTTATGAGATATATTATTTTTAATTTCATTGATGTATTCTATTATACACTACACCAAGATTATATTATACTATACACAATAGTGTATTAGCTTGTAGTATACGCAACACTATTCTTGGCTCGTGTTACACACAAATTCAAGTTCGTTTTGTGGAAATTATTCTACACAACATTAGGTATAGATTTTGTTTAATGTATAAATGAAATAAGTTTTGATTATATTATATGCAACACCAAACAGAGCTTTGACTACACGCAACCCTGACTTGGATTGCATTATACGCAATCAAGACCTTCTTCGATAGCGTGTGTAGTACGCAATACCAAGTTTCACTAAATGAGATATTATTATAATATTATTATGAACTAGCCATTTTGAATTATAATACCCACTTTTTGAAATTTTTTAAATTTTATATTTCAAAATCGACTTCATTGTTTTATTCAGAATATCGAAATTATCCTAGGGTGAATTTTTGGTATTTTTATAAAAACATTCAATTTTTGATGAATAGTGAAAACATTGGGTTACTATTTAAAAACCGACTTTTTATTTAAATAATTATTTATTTTATTTAAATTTATTTTAGGTCAAAATTGATACATAATACCTATATAAGTTCAATGTAATTAATTTGAGTCATTTTATAATAATTTTAGATATATAAAAATTTTATTGAACTTTTCACCCACTTTTACCCACAACCTAGGAGAATTTGAAAATTTACATAAAAATAAATTTTACCGCTTCTATGAGTGGAATTTCAAAAATCTGGTAGACACAATTAATATTAAGGAGTAAATTTTGGTTCAATAAGATAAAAATAATTGTTGTTGATTATTAACTTTTCACTTTTATTTACCACGGTTAAAAGTAAATAGGGTAATTAAGGGTAAAAATGATATTATTGTTACCCTAACACATTTCCTAATTATATTGGATAACTGTAATTAGACCTAAACAACTTTAGGAATAAAATATTACCCTTTAGGTCCACTTGGATTAGATTTGGACACTAATTATTATTTTATTTAAAGAAGAGTTAAAATAGTTAAAATCAAAGTTTAATAACTAAATAATTTTTAATATAGGGTTTTACATAAGATAAATTCGACTATAAATATTCATTAGAAATATGAGATGATTTCCTACATAATTGTATTTTATTAATAATTTTTAGACATTATATAAGTTAATTTATTTATGACACAATGATGATACAGTAATTACCTTATTAATGAAATATTAAAATAATTGATGTTATAAATACCCAAATAAATGTAATTTGAGACTTTTTATGAAATAAACTAATTTTATTGGTCAATATAACATGTTATAATTGATTAAATTAAATTTTTGCGAACTAATCATGTTGTTATGATTTTCATAAAAAAACAATTACCAAATAGTGTCAAATTTGACATAAAATAGTTTTTAAAAACAAATATTATATTATTAATTGTTTTTATATTCCTAAAAATCTAAGGATAGTAAAAATGACTTAGATAAGTTTATATATATTAGTAATGAACCACTTGGGGTTCGTTTGGCTTGTTATAGTATGTTTATTAACCATATATTGTAAGAAAACAAGGAGACATTGTAAAAGTTAAATTATTTAACGTAGAATTAAATCTAAATGATAAGGTTAAAATAGTAACCTAAACTTGTATAAAACCTATTTTTTGAGAGTATTTAGACACATCACCACTTTATATTCGAAATAAATCAATTTTTAGCTATTATAAACTCAATATTACTTTATTATAAAATAATATTTTACGTTTTTTCAAAGGTGCCCCTCTCCTCCCTTATAAAAAGGGAACCCCTTCCCTATTCTCTTCACACCCTTTTGAGCCATGAAGCTCATAAAACCCTTGAAAATCACTCTTCTAAACCTCTCTAGTTATATCATAGAGATTATGTTCTTCTCAAAAGACCAACTCTAGTGCCTTAAGAATAAGTTTAAAGGAGGTGCATCGAGGAAGATCTAATCTCTTCTACCGACTCTTTCAAGTTTCTTTCTTCTTCTACTCCCTCATATTTAGTTTTTTCATTATAAAGTAATAACATATGTATTAATTATATACTGATATGTTATTATCAATATTAATCAACCCTATTTCACCTTCTATCCATCCTACAGAAAATGAAATCACCGCGTGTGCGTACGTACGAAATACCATCTCCACGCCGTGGTGTAATCGGTTTTTCCAGCACCACCTTACTTGGATGGGTATAATGGTGTAAAAAAAACTATATATGATTATTATAACATCATACTGATTCTATGATATTATATCATCCACTAAAATTCCATTCAATAAATATGGGAACGATATCATCGCTCGTCCGTACGTACGGATTATCATCTCCACGACGCGATGAGATTCATTTTCCATGTTAACAATTCAAGAATTATTATAAAGTATATATAATAGGTAATCATTAAATAAAATACATAATAATGGTTCTGGATTTATGTAAATATATATGTATTTCATCAACTTAATTCCATTCAATTCAATAAGGAAACGAAAAACCGCATTCATGCGTACGTACGACCTACCGTCTCCATGAACGATGTATTTCATTCCATTTATCTATCTATTATATATATGAATATTATGAATATATATTATATATAAAACATGTTTTATAATATATAATTAAGTAATCATATTAATAATTACAAGTCAAAACACGGATGATAAATGAAACGATTTTACCCAAAACTCTGCTTTAACATGGAATTGACAAATGAATGAATAATATAAAGTCATAAGTGAATCATATATGATATTATAAATATTATTGTGGTTATGTTTCAAGTTAATAATATTTTTAAACTCACTATACAGGAGTATTGGACACATACAGAAGAAATTGGACATAAGGTAAGGGATAATTTTTCAATCTCATTTTTATCCGAGATTTCTTATACGTAAGTATTTACTGGGGTTATATTTTTCATCCATGTCCATAAAAATGTTTTCATAAAGTATTTAATAATATTCCATGTATGTTTAAATTCATTTTTACCCATCTTTACTTTTACTTTGTTTTATGGAAGGAATCTTGATTTTTTTACCATACGTGGTACTTTTTGTCTTTTCCAACAAAAAGTACAAGAAGAATGTTTTTTTAACTTATACGGAATGAATGGATTTTAATGGTTTCCTAAATCCATATTTTCATGAAGCTTACTCTACTATATTTATTGAATATTTTCAACAAAATCATTTTCTATTAAAATTTCATTGAATTTTGTGAAAAGAAAATGATTTTGAAGAAGAAAGGATATTTTCCTCAAGAATTCATTTCAAGTGTTTTATCAAAACCATTTTCCATAAGATGGAATTATTTCATATATGTATGTTTCACGTAAAATGTCTCTATGATTTACATGGTTTCACTTTTCTTATGATGAAATGATATCCATTTGTTTTATATGGATTATTTTATGATGGAATGATGTTTATGAAAACCATTTTATTCTGTGGGTTATGATGAATGATTTATGTTTATGTTTTGGAACACGTAAGAATGATTTCATTTTGAGATGGGCGGGACCTATATCTCCCTCCAATGCTTTGGGTAAAGAATTATATCTCATGATATAGATATGGCTGGAATTTTATGTTAATCTAGTTCAGTGATATAGGACTGGAACGAGGAGTGAACTTGATTCAGAAAGGGACTTTGTCCACTAAGATGGTCATGGCAGCAATGCCTTGGATAATATGGAAATCATAACATGTGCTTAATGTTTTCCACAATTACATGCATTATTTCAATGATATTTTATCATGATTTATGATCCATTATGATTTATGACTTACATACTGCCATGTTTTATGTCATTGCTCAAGATTTTGATGTTTAAATAATATATTCATGTTTTGAAGATCAAATGTATATAGTTTGATTTATTTTCTCCATGATTACCCTTAATGAGAATTTGAGATCACCCTTTATATGTTTTATTTTCCCTAGTATATAATGAACAGTTTTAGGTATGAAAAAAAGGAAGATCTTTATGGGATATATTGAAGATCTTTCACCAAGATTAGAAGATTATATTCTGAGTTTCCAAAGACACTAAACTATTATGGTCCTTTGGTGTCTGTTTTTTTATGTATTAGATATTCCGAAAAAGTAATGTAATTTATATGTAAATGAATATTTGGGTCTCTATAGTTTCTATGATAGGCAAAGGAGGTAGGAATGAATTCGATCCTCTGGAACTCTCAAATGTGAGCTTTGGACGAAGCATTGCTCTCTGCCCAAGGGCTTCATGAGGAATGGTTTCCACTAGGGATGATGGTGTGTCCCGCCCATGGGGTGTAGACTCCCATGGATTTCCTTGTTAGGTATTCATTATATTCCAATATAAGTAATTCAAGACCATTACAGTTGGTATCAGAGTAAAGGTTTAGTTAAACTTTGGAAACTAGGATACGAAAACATTAGTGAGATCCCTAGATATATTTCTAAGCTATATCTAGGGATGTCCCTAAGGTTAAGTATAAGTATAGGTTATAGTACTAGAATTATGGTAAAAATATTATAATTAACCCTAAGATGTTATATATTATAGGTACTCCTCCTTTATTATGTTGTTTTCCCTAGCATGATTTTTTCCTCTCACACTATTCTTTTTGGGTTTTAGACGATAGCTGGAACCCGAAGGAACCGTGTTGATCAATGTAATGGAAAATTCAAGGATTTTACTCTTGAACAAACCAATGTTATAGGAGATGTAGTGAAAAATCTTATTGCTATACTTATACACGCTATGAATCATTCTGGACTTCCAAATGACCAGAGAAGGGAACAATATTCTATTGAGTCCTTCATTAGGCAACATCCACCTTCTTTTAGTAGGTCTTCTGATCCACTTGTTTCTGAAAAATGGATCAGTACCATTGGAAAAATATTTTCCATACTTTGCTATTCGTAACATGAAAAATTAATTCTGGTTATTTACAGTTTAGAAGGTGAAGCAGATCAATGGTGGACTCTAATTTAGAATATGAGGCCCTAAGATGATATTGAATCCATGGAATGGGATGAGTTCAAGAACTTATTTTTCAATAAGTACTTCCCTCATATTATTCGAACAAAGATGGAAAAGGATTTCCTTGAGCTTAAGAATAAGGATTATGAATCAGTTAGTATATACGAAGTGAATTTTACATGGCTTGCAAGGTATGCATATGGATTTATCATCCAACCTGAAAGTAAAGTTGATCGGTTCTTCAATGGCTTAAAACCAAGTCTTCAAAGGGCATTAGCTATAAGAGACTTCAGTATCTATGAAGAAATTGTGCATTGTGCTATCAAGGTAGAAATGGATATTGGTGTTACATATCCATCTCATGGTTTTGACAATAAACAAAAGATTGGGTTCAAGGAAAAAACTTAGAATAACGTTGAAAAGAAGATGAATGTTTCTTTATTCTCAAAGTGTTGAAATAAGCATGGTGGAGATTGTCATAAAGGGAATAGAAACTGTATTAAGTGTGGAAAAGAAGGTCATCCAGCTGCTGAGTGTCAAAGTAATGGAAAAAGTGTTGCTGATGATGTGAATAATGAAAATACTAGAGAGAACACACCACCAACACTTCAATGCTTCAAGTGCAAGGAAATGGGGCATTATTCTAATCAATGCCCTAATCCAAGGGTTAATGATGATTATTGTAACTAACCTCTTAAGGCAGAGGATAAAGGGAAGTCACTTGAGATCACTATTTGTGATGTTGAGTATGACAATGATGTTGTGTAATGAATAAGTGTTTATGTAATGGGATTTCAAAATAGTATCATGGAATCTCATTTATCGCATCATGGAATTTTGGAATATCTATGTATTGGTTTTCAATAATTATATGGTATTGGTAACCATGAAAAGTGATTGAATTTTTTTGGAAAGATGATGATATGCACATAATGAAGTGATAAAGAAAAAATGAAATGAACTCATGACTGATACAAGGACAAAGTTATATCATGGTTTGAGTATATATAAATTTTGGGATTTTGGTATGTGGATAGTGTTATATTTTGATAGTATTCATGTTTTCACTAAGGGTCAATGGGTGCTCATTTTTCAAGAGAATACATGATTAAGGTATTCAAATGGTTGTAATTTGACCAACAAGATATATCGTATGATATATGGGGGATAAATTATGGTTTTCACATGCACATCAGATGACATTTCTAGTAATTGTTTTCTTTATACTATGAGCTTGGACAAAAGTATTTTGGATAAGCCTAATGATTAGAATGGATTATGTTGGAAATAAGTCAGTATTGTTTAAGGCTATAACTTTTTTTGATATTATTTATGGAATTTTATAATAATATAGTTTTAGAAAAAGGACAACATACAGGATAGGCAACAACCCATCGCGTCGGACAAGGCTGTGGGAATCGAACCCATAATCGAAGTGCGACACGCCTTTATCACCTACCACTGGCTGACAGGAATTCCCTGGTTAGTAGAAACTAGTTTTATTGTATTAATCATTATTACATATTAAGTATAAGTCCATTTTAGGAACCATATATGATTAATCTCACTATAGATGCACTTATGTATTTTTGATAACTATTTCTAACCTTTTGTTTGAGATAAATGGAATGACCCATAATTCTATCACATGATCTGCTAAAACTTCACGAATGAAAAATTCACCTTCATTTCTTGAAGATATGAAGTGGGAATTGTCCATGGAATGTCCAACGGTGAGATTTTACCAAAATCAGGAAAGTATTTCTCCTAATTCCAATTTCTTCAACTCTAGGGAAATGATCTAGAAAACCAAAAATGTTGTCATAGTGTCCTTATATCTGATGAATTATATGGTACCTTAGATCATCACAAATTTATTGCTTTGTGATTGTTGGATTTTTCATAGCCATGTCCTCTACCACTCTTCATCATAAGTTGATGGTTATATTTCTCTTCCATATCCATATTTTCACCTATGTTGTCCTATGTGGAAACCCAGTGCTGAGTTACTTTGGGTAACTTTTATGATTCTAACTTCCCTTTCTAAAATAAATTTTTTGTATTCCTTTTTACGTTGTGGGTTTCTATGAAAGAATCCTTCAAGTAGTAAACCATTTATAACCCTAATGAATTTTGAGGGAGAACTTCATTTTAAGTGGCGTGGAATGTAATACCCCGAGATTTTTTGAGATATATTATTTTTAATTTCTTTGATGTCTTCTATTATACACTACACCAAGATTATCTTTTACTATATGCAACATTTTATTAGCTTTCAGTATACATAACACTATTCTTGGTTCATGTTACACACAAATTAAAGTTCTTTTTGTGGAAATTATTCTACGCAACTTTAAGTATAGATTTTGTTTAATGTATAAATGAAATAAGTTTTGATTATGTTATACGAAACACCAAACAGAGCTTTCACTACACGCATCCCTGACTTGGCTCTCATTACACACAATCGAGACCTTTTTCAATAACGTGTGTTGTAGGCAATACCAAGTTTCACTAAATGAGATATTATTATAATAATATTATGAACTAGCCGTTATGAATAGTAATACCCACTTTTGAAAATTTTATAAATATCATCATTCAAAATGGACTTCATTTTTTGATTTAGAATATCTAAATTAGCCTAGGGTGAATTTTTGGTATTTTTCTGAAAACATTAAATTTTTGATGAATAGTGAAAACACTAGGTTACTATTTAAAAACCGACTTTTTATTTAAATAATTATTTATTTTATTTAAATTTATTTTAGGTCAAAATTGATACATAATACCTATATAAGTTCAATGTAATTAATTTGAGTCATTTTATAATAATTTTAGATATATAAAAATTTTATTGAACTTTTCACCGTCTTTTACCCACCTCCTAGGAGAATTTGAAAATTTACATAAAACTTAATTTTACAGCTTATGTGAGTGGAATTTAGAAAATCCTATAGACATGGTTAATATAAAGGAGTAAAATGTGGTTTAATAAGATAAAAATAATTTTTGGTGAATAGTAACTTTTTACTTTTATTTACAATGGTTAAAAATAAATAGGGTAATTAAGGGTAAAAATTATATTATTATTACCCTAAAACATGTCATAATTATATTGGATAAGTTTAACTCGTCCAAAAACAACCTTTGGAATAAAATATTACACTTTAGGTCCACTTGGATTATATGAGGACACTTATTATTATTTTATTTAAAGAAGAGTTAAAATAGTTAAAATCAAAGTTTAATAATTAAAACATTTTTAATATAGGGTTTTAAATAAGATAAATTCGACTATAAATATTCATTAGAAATATGATAGGATTTCCTACATAATGGTATTTTATTCCTAATTTTTAACATTATAGAATTTAATTTATTTATGACACAATGATGATGCAGTAATTACCTTATTAATTAAATATTAACATAATTGATGTTATAAATACCTAAATGAATGTAATTTGAGACTTTTTATGAATTACACTAACTTTATAGGTTAATATGAAATGTTAGTATTTATTCAATTAACTTTTTTCTAACTAATCATGTTGTTATAAGTTTCAAAAAACTCAATCACCAAATAGTGTCAAAATTGACATAAAATAGTTTTTAAAACAAACATATATTATTAATTGTTATTATTTTCCTAAAAATATAAGGTTAGGAAAAATGACTTATCTAAGGTTATATATATTAATAATGAACCTCCTTGGGTTCGTTTGTCTTTTTATAGTAAGGTTATTAACCATATAGCGTAAGAAAACAAGAAGACACGGTAAAAGTTAAATTATTTAACTTAGAGTTAAATCTAAATGATATGGTTAAAATATTAACCTAAACCTATCTAAAACATATTGGTTGAGATTATTTCGACCCATCCCCACTTTATCTTCGAAATAAATCAATTTCGAGCTATTATAAACCGAATATGACTGTATCATAAAATAATATTTTATGTTTTTTCAAAGGTGGCCCTCTCCTCCCTTATAAAAAGGCACCCCTTCCCTCTTCTCTTCACTCCCTTTTGAGCCTTTAAGCTCAGACAAACCCTTCCAATTACTCTACTAAACCTCTCTAGTTATATCATAGAGGTTCTGGTATTCTCAAAATACAACTCTAGTTCCCTAATAAGCAGTTTAAAGGAGGTGCGTCGAGGAAGAGGTAATCTCTTCTACCGACTGTTTCAAGTTTATTTCTTCTTCTACTCCCTCTTATTTAGATGTTTCATTATAAATTAATAACAAAAGTATTAATTATATAATTATATGTTATTATAAATATGAAAAAACCCTATTTCACCTTTTATCCATCCTACAGAAAATGAAATCACCGCGCGTGCGTACGTACGGAAACCGTCTTCACGCTGTGGTGTAATCAGTTTTTCCCCCACCGCCTTAATTGGATGGGTATAATGGTGTAAAGAATAACTATATATGATTATTATAAAATTATATTTATTCTAAGATATTATATCATCCACACCAATTCCATTCAATAAATATGGGAACAATATCATTGCTCGTGCGTATGTACGGATTACCGTCTCCACGACGCGATGAGATTCATTATCCATGTTAACAATTCAAGAATGATTATAAAGTATATATAATAGGTTATCATGAAATATATGACATAATAACTATATTGGATATATATATGTGTGTGTGTGTGTATTTCATCTACAAATTCCATTCAATTCAATAAGGAAACGAAAAATAGCGTTCATGCGTACGTACGGTCTACCGTCTCCATGAACGGTGTATTTCTTTTCATTTATTGATCAATTATATATATGACTATTCTGAATATATATTATATATAAATCATGTTTTATATTCTTTAATTAGGTAATAATGATCTATGTAATCATATTAATAATTACAAGTCAAAACACAGACGATAAATGAAATTATTTTACCCAAAATGCTACTTTAACATGGAATTGACAAATGAACGGATAATATAAATTCATAAGTGAATCATATATGATATCCTAAATATTATTTTGGTTCTATTACAAGTTAATAATATTTTTAAACCCAGTATACAAGATTCTCAGACACATACATAAGAAACTGGACATAAGGTAAGGGATAATTTTGCAATCTCATTTTTATCCAAGATGGCATATACGTAAGTATTTATTGGGGTTATATTTTTCATCCATGACCATAACAATGTTTTCATAATGTGTTTAATATTCTTTCATGTATTTTTAAAGTCATTTTTACCCATATTTACTTTTACTTTATGTTATGGAAGGAATCTTTCTTTTGTTTACCATATGTGGTACTTTTTGACTATTCGGGAAAAAAGTACGAGGAAAATGTTTTTTAACTTATACAACATGAATAGATTTGTACGGTTTCATGAAGCCTTATTTTCATGAATATTACTCTATATTATTTATTAAATATTTTCAACAAAATCCTTTTCTTTTAAAATTTCATGGTATTTTGTGAAAAGAAAATGAATTTGAAGAAGAAAGGATATTTTCTTCAAGAATTCATTTCAAGTGTTTTATCAAAACCATTTTCCATATAAGATGGTATTATTTCATATGTTTATGTTTCAAGTAAAATGTCTCTATGATATACATGGTTTCACTTTTCTTATGATGAAATGATATCCATTTGTTTTATATGGATTATGTTATGACGGAATGATGTTTATGAAACCCATTTTATTATTTGGGTTATGATGAATGATATATGTTTATCTTGTGGCACATGTAAGAATGATTTAATTATGAGATTGGTGGGACCTATATATCCCACAAATTAATTTGATAAATATTTATTTCTCTTGAGATATACATGGCTAGAATGGTATGTTAATTCGGTTCAGGGATGCAGGACTGGAACGAGGAGTGAACTCGATTTAGAAAGGGACTTTTTTCCTCTAAGAAGGTCTTCGAAGCAATGCCATGGAAACTATGGAAAAAATAACATGTGATTAATGGTTTCCAAAAATACATGCATTATTCCCATGCTATTTTATCATGATGGATGATCCATTATTATCTATGCCTTACGTACTTCCATGTTTTATGTCATTGCTCAAGATTTTTATGTTTAAATATTATGTTCATGTTTTGAAGTTCAAATGTATATGGTTTGTTTTATTTTCACCATGCTTACCCTTACTGAGAATGTTATCTCACCCTTTATATGTTTTCTTTTTCCCAGGATATAAAGAATGGTTTTAGGTAAGAAAAAAAAAGATCTTTATGGGAGATATTGAAGATCTTTCACCAAGATTAGAATATTATATTCCAAGTTTCCAAAGACACTAAACTATTACGGTCCTTTGGTGTATGTTTTTTTATGTATTAGATATTCCGAAAAAGTAATGTAATGTCTTTTTATGTCAATATTTGGGTCCCTACATACTTTTGACATTTTCAAAATGAACGTAGATGAGGAAAAATATGTTTTTTACTCAATCTACACCAGGTTCCTTTTTTATAAAGGATTATCATAGGGTGAGGATATTCATGGACTATGTTGATAACTAAGAGGAGGTTCTATTGTCAAGGAGCCCCCTATGAATTATAACATCCTTTTATAGATAATAATGAACTATGAACTGTCTGTTGATGAGAAAATTAAATGTATAGGTATCAACCTAGTCTCTGGAAGCTTGTGTCGCAGAGGCCGTCAATAGGGGATCACACACAACCTCATCATTAATAGTCAATTGGATCGCACAATTTGGAACTCCTTTGGTGATTTCACCAGATTTTCCTCCCATGAGTTAATGTAACTTACCTTTATAGTGTTTTGGTTCTATGGGGTAGTATCTACTAGTCCTGTGATGAATACAAGATCCATGGTTATGTTAGAAGTGAGCTGGTGCATATGGTTTTTGTGGAAGTTGGTACAATTATAAGTGGTTGTTTTCTATAAAAACACTCTGGATAAACATACCGAAAACCTCTTGGTCGATAAGGTTAGGATCTCAAAGAACTAATATGGTACCCCCACACTCAGACATCTATTAGTTACAAACTCTCCTAATTGATCTACTTTCAAAGGCAATTAGTGTCCTTCAGTTTTTTGGCACCCACACCCCTGTGGCACCAAACATAACACTAATGGATCATATGTCATGCGATCCATGTAGGGTGGAGGTGTGGTTCACGATAATAGGGTTTCTATTAAAATTTATTTAACCATGAAATTTGAATATAAAATCTCCCTTCTAGCCAAATATATGGTGATACAAATCAGTCCATGCCTTTCCTGTCAAGGGAGAATTAGTCTAGAAAAGGTGGAAACAGACTCCCCGATACTATATGATTCATTTCATGGTAGTGGTAATAGTACTTCTTAAATTTATTATATCATTTAATGGATGACACACAACATTAGCAATCACATGAATTTATGACATTAATGGATAGAGGGTAATAATGTTGGAGATTATCATGCATTCATGGAGGCATGAGGGGAAGATGTGATTTTCATTCTATTCTTGAACTCCTTCCTCTTAGGGAAAAACCTCATGAGAGGGGATGCACACTAGATTTAGTATTTTATAACTTCCTAGATATATGAAGATGATAGTATTTGAAATGTTATTTCAAAAAAAAAATCTAATACAAATAATATGTTGATGATGATGTAGAAGAAAACTGTCATTGTCTAAGAAGAAAATACGGTAGGATTTTCTTTTAAAAAAAATTTCTCGATCATACAAGGTACCAAAGAGAGGAAAATGAAAAAAATATAAACTCTATATATAAAAAAGGTGATTTAAATTTATAGGGTTTAAAATTAAATGATAATATTATTTCATTTAATATAAATTTATATATAAACAATATTAAATAAAAAAGATATTATTGAATTAACCCTCCCCTTGGAATTCTTCTTGGTTGGATACATTCCAACCTCATATATAATAAGTTTATATTAATTATTTACTTTATTAATTATAATTTCCAATATTATTAACATTTAATAATCCATTTTATTTAATTTATTACCTTGTCTTACATATTTACTAAATTAATTAAGTTCATGGGGGTTATTTTGAGGATGTTAAGTTCATAATCTGAATAAAAATTATGTAGTCTTACCATTGTTAAAGGTTAATTTATCAAAAATATCCAAAATTTTAATAATTAAATATTTACCATTTTATTAATTAAAGATAATTTTGAAACCAGCAATAAGAGGAGTTCATTAACAATATAACATTTCACTTAATGGATATTACAGTCCATATGTTTTCATGAATGACGTTTTCATTTTTCTAATGGATGAAAATGAAATGAACTAGATTTAAGGTCCCATTAAAATAATAGTAATAATATTATATATATCATATATATTCATTAAATCCCTCTTTTTTACCATACATATAAATATGAAATCAATATGGAATCATAACACATCACGAAGGTAGTAGTCCAAATGTACACATGAGTGAGGCTATTATTTTAAAAAGTATGGAAGGGTTAGAAGGTATATTATAAATTATAATTATAAAAGAATAATAATATCATAAATATCATACATAAAAATTATATCAGCCATAATAATTAACCGTTAAGGGTGATGATTAAAAAATAAATACATCGCTTCGTGGATGCAGTAGTCCACACACATATATGATCATTGATTTCATTTAACATTTGATTGAAAATTGGTGGATAATGGTTGTTCCATCATTAAAATAACATTTTATTATATGGACGATAGTAATGTGATTATATCATCGTGGTTGGGATAAAATTGAATTTTTTATAGTGTGAAGTAATATGAAAGAACTCTTTTAAGAGTTATACCTCTTCTTTGGAAGTCTGCCATTATCCTACACCGTAATCCTTCATGGGGTGGGATTAGGGGAAGACAAGATGCTCTAGAATGTTTAAATTGAAGATAATAGTGTATTTTTAATGGATTTTATAAGTTAAGTGAATAAAAACTTTAGAATAAGAGTTGAAATGGGGTTCCCATTTATAAGTGAAGTTAGGTGTAATCCGTTAAATACTTGAATTTTTTTATATTATATGTATTACTCATGTAAATAGAATTCAAATTAACATAATTTCAAATATTAGAGAGATAATAGTGAACTATTTTTATCTAATAGAATTTATACCTGGTTATGAGTTCCTTTTAACCCATATCATTTTATTTTAACGCCCTTTTTACTCTTCATAACCAATAATGTAGTAAATAATTGCTTACGTCAATTGATATTCATTATGACCAAAAATTATGTTGGCCATATCACCAAATATTACTTATATTTATTACAAATATTGAATCAATTTTATAATATTCAATTTTTTGATTGAAAAAAATTACAATTAATATATGTTAAAAAAACATAAAAAATAGATTTTATAAAAATGATTTGTTTAAAATTAAAAATGATTTTAAAAAATATTATATTATAATTTTGATTACTATGGAACTAATCTTATTTAGATAAATTAATAGACAATAATTTTTCCTATAACTAAACCAAAAACTAAAGGGACCTTTGAAATAAATGATTAAGAAAGAAGAACCAAAAAAAATTATTTGAAAAAACCCACAACATAGATTACAAAATAATAAGCATTGATTTCAGTGTTAAATACTATATTTCTATATGATTTATATTATAGATTAAATATATAGTTTTTCTAGAAATGTTCTTTAAATAACACTAAAGTTGTTCATATATCATTATAATTTCATAAATGTGTCAATACTTAAAAAATCCATATTTTCACTATTTTCCAAAAAATCCTTAATTTTGGAAATATATCCAAAATTGACCTTGAGTTAATTTTTACACAACAATTTAAAAAAAAGTTAATTTTATAAATTAAAATTTCTAATAATGGAATATATTGTTTCTAATTATTCACACATAAACCAACTTAAACCCATTTATTTAAAGAATGTAAATCTAGAGTATTAAATGAATTTTTTATTATAAAATTTCTTGAGACAACAATTAGATGAATATAAATTTTTTGGATTTATTTCGTTATTTTTATTATGGAATTAATTTCAATATATATATATATCATAATTTTTTTATTCATGTTCATGCTTACCATCTCAATGTATAGGGTATAAAATGAATAATTAAATAATACTATTTTTCTTTTCATTTAAAATTACAATTATGTTTGTCGAAAACTATCAATTATATAATACATTTAGTGGAAAATAAGATCTTGGGGCTTTATAAAATTAGAGAATAACTCAATTTTTTAATAGGAATGAATACAGACATTCCTTATTGTGCCTTTTGATACATTAACTATCCACACATTGAAAAATTAACCAAAATCTCATATTCACCATAATATAAGATGCATCCATTAAAACATTCTTGGATATTCAAATAACTAAGACCCAAATTATGAACCATCATTTTTTCAATGTAAAATGCTTGCAATGTAATCACTTCATCAAATAATGATATAACTAAAAAACTATTTGATCAAAATAACTATTTGATATTCCAAAATCTTATTTAATAGACATAAATTTTAAAACTTATTCATATTTTGTTATCCAGTACCCAATATATGATGATGCCTCAATAGATTTCAACAAATTATATATTTAAAATTGTTCAAATTTTGGATTCAAACTGTTATTATGGGTTTTTTTTCATGTAAATATGTTCGAACAATGTCATGTTGTAATTTTTTAAATTGAAATGGTTTTAAAACCAATGAAATTGTAGTTCCTTCTGAATTTAGTTCTGTACATTGATATCAAGAAAAATTACATTGAAAACTAAAATGCAATAAATGAACCCCATAATTATCAAATCATTCATATTTTTTGAGAACACACATCTTATATGGGTACATAATTGTTCCTTCTAAAAATTACTCTAAATTTTTTGTTGAAAATGATAGAATTACTTCAACACCCATCATGTAGAAAAAATTTACTCCAAAGCCATTTGTATTTCTCTGATTATTTTCCAAATCATGATCTATTAATAAAAATTGTTGAATATTTCTTAGGTCCAAATTTTTCTAAAACATTTATCAGTAATTAGTTTACTATATAAATTATAAAACATATATGATGAAAATTATATTAATTCACAATAATATATAATAGTTTTTAATAATTTATATCAATTTATAAAAATTTATATGAATATATAGTAATTTATATAATTTTATAATAATTTATATCTATTTATAATAATTTATTTCAATATATACTAATTTATATTTATTTAAAATATCTTATATCAATGTATAGTAATTGATATCAATTTGTACTATTATATTTATTCTAGTAATAATCAGTTATTAGTAATTTAACCAAATATCTGATAATTTTAATTAGTTTTATAATAATTTATAAAAATTTATATCAATTTATAATAATTTATATAAATTTATCATAAATAATTGATATTTATAATAATTTACATTGATTTATTGAAAATTATATCAATTTTTTGATAATTATTTCAATTTTTTTGAAAATTATCAATTTATATGAAATTATACAAATTGACGCCACGTTTATAATAATTTTTAATTATATTAATTCATTTATAGTAATTTAAAATAATTTCATAATACTTATAATAAATAATAATTATTTTTATTAATTTATATAAATTTTATTAATATATACTTATTATTAATGAATTTTTACTAATTTATCATAATTTTTTAAGTTGTAATAAATTATATTCATTTTTCTATTTTTTTTGTAATTTATAATAAATTATATTAATTTACAATATTTTTTATTACATTATTCAGATCTAAATTATTTTTACTAATTTTTAGTAATATATATCCAATTATTGTGCTTTTTACATATTTATATTAATTATAATGAATTATTTAAATTTTCTATATATTATATAAATTTTAAAATTATTTATTAAAATAAAAAATATTTATATTAATATTTATTAAAATATAATAATTTATAAAGAAAAATTGGTAATTTAAAATAATTAATATTACTTTACACTAACTCCTAGAGAATTTATACTAATTTATTCTTAATTTTTGTAACTAACAATAGTTTTTATTAATTTATAAACAATTATATTTTTTATTTATATATAATAATCTATATTAATTTAGGAAATTTGACAAATGATTAATACTAATTATTCTTGATTTTTTGTAGTTTTTAGTAATTTATAATAAATTATTTCTTTTATAAATAATTATAAAAATTTATAATATATTATAAAAATTTATACTAATATATCATAATTTTTATCAAGTTTTAGTAATATGTAACATTTTTAATAATTTATAATAAAATTTAATAACATATATTAGTTTAAATGAATTTATAGTACGTTATACCAATCGTATTTTAGTTCATAGTAATTTAAAAAAATATATATTACATTAAATAAATTTATATAAATTTATGCTAAATTACTCAAATTTATAATAAATTATATCAATTTATAATAACTTTTATTATTTAATACTATTTTATAGGAATATATATTTGTATATATTAAATTAATTTTAATTTTAAATAATACATACTATTTTATATTAATATAATATTAATTTAAAACAATTTATAATGATTTCTATTAAATATAATGCAACATTAAGATGTTAAACTGACTAAAAAATTATATAAACAAATAAACTGAATATAAAAAATTTAATATTTGAAAAAATTGAAAAAGTTCAACATGATTGGTAATTTTTTAATTGATTTATAGATATGATCATGAATATACTAAATTGAATATTATAACAGGAATAAGTGATAGTTCTCAATAGAAACAAAACATTTATGGATTGAATGTTAAGGGGGTAAATATTTATAGTTTTTTTATACTGAATTATTAACGGAGGAATGTTTCATAGAATAAAAAGTTATTTGTGATGGATATTTCAAACAGATTGATTATTGGTAATGAATTTCCATGATGAATGGAATATCCATAGTAAAAAATATAAAGAAATAATATTTTGTGCATATCTAAAAGTGGAATTTCATTTGAACATTCCATCGCAAAAAGTCATACACATAACTATTTATGATATAACTTTAACCAAAAAATGTATTCATGATGAATCCATCATAAATAGTCTTACTAAAATACTATTTGTGATTGATCCATCTAGAAAAATGGTATTGGTTATGAATCTTTCACAAATAGTATGTCTCACATATGGTCATTTACGATGAACTTCTATGTCCATCACAATTAGTTATTTTTTTAAACTATTTCAGTGGATTCCAAATTCCATCATAAATAAATATTACTCACCACTACATGCACCCATTCACATATGGATTTTGTGGAAAAATAAGAATTTTATAACAAATAATTTTTGTGAAAAACATTTTTTTGGATGGAATTATTGGACAGTCGCATTGAATTATTTTATGGAAGGTGTTTTTTACGGAATTTTAGTCTCTCAAAAAATAACTCATTTCAAAAAATTAATTTTACTACACTAAAAAAATTTCTTTTTTATGATGGATTATTTATGAAGGAACTATGTTATAATAAAGTTTTTTTGTTATAATAACCTGTCAAAGATATTCTATTTTGAAAAAGTATTTTGTAAATAATTATATTTATAAAATATTTATCACAAATTAGCTAATGGCAAATTATTTGTGATTGATTACTTATTCTGTAACATATAAATGAAAATATTTTTTATGGCTTTTTTCAGCCATAAAAAACAAATAAAAATATTAAAATAAAATACACTGAGAAATTAAAAAACATGTATTCATTTCAAGATTTCAAGTAATTTTTTATAAAATATTATGTAAAAAATAATAATAATAATAATGTCACTAAATAGGTAGGGGATCTTCCCCATCTAGAGCAGGAAAATCTATCCCTAAAACACATTTTAGTCAAGGAATGTACTCCATCATCTCCTCATGCCACCTATCTAACTGTCATTATTAATATATGGGATCTTCCACCCCTCTTGTTAATCACTTAATAATGTCATCTTAAGATCCTATCCTACCCTCATACTCCATATTATAAATGGAATATGATTATTTTCCCCATTTAATCTCATTATTCCATATGATTTCATTTCTTTAGTTCCATAATAACTACATAGGTTCAATCATGAACATATACATGTCGCTCAACCATTCAAAAAATTAATCATTGGAAAATGCATTCATGATCCATTATCAAAATGTGACTCGCATGATCCCTAGACATACCCACACTCTATATTGGCCTGACTCTCATGAATTCAAAATACATCTATCTCATATGTATCCTATAACTACAGAAATAGAAATTAAGAAGATATAAAAATATATAATATTAATCTTAAAAAATTAAAAATTCTAACATTAAATTTTCACTACCTCTCACCAATATTATGTCCAGTACTAAAATTTTAAGATGTACATAGAAGGTATGACTCCCAACTCTATGTGTGACATCCTGTCACCTTAGATTCTATCGGCGAGAATCAAATCTCTGGTAGAAAGTCTTCATATCCAGCAGAAATAAAATCCATCACAAGACCATGTTGAGAAGTAATTTGATCTATGAGGGATGCAAGAATGATTAAATAAAGTCATATATTTTATTAACATAGCTCTCCCCCAAAGGATCTATAGAAACTAGTGAAAATGATCATGTATTAAAGCCTCTCAAATAGAGGGTCTCATACTCTCATAAATAAGTAGACCTTAATTCCTAAAAATATTTAATAATGAACTAAATTACAAATTTTAAAAATTTAAAATATATCACACTATTTATTTATATGTATCATCCAATTCTCAAATATATGATGTTATAAATAACTAAGAAAACAATCTCCTGATGCTCATGGGGTATAAAAATAATACACTAAAATTACACTTATCTAACCAACATCTATATGTGAAATTTTTTAAAATGAAAATAATAAGTAAAAAAATAATTTTAATTAAAATTAAATAAAACTCATAATTAAGTGTATTTACTATAATGAGGATAAATTCCAAGTTATAGGTGTCACTCAAGAATAGGATTTGGAATCATCAACCATGTATGGCCTCATCTGTTTCTAGTCACCAGTTTTGTATCAACACCCTCTATTGACCAATTAGGAAGCTCATCCCTGGGTAGTGGATCATCAGTCGAGATACATATCAAGTCATCATAATTATATTTATCCACCTAAAACCCATCATTAAATTTATTAAAAAATATTATTCTATAAAAATATAATTAATTTTAAAATTATACAACCATTTACTAAAATAAATAAAATGAAAATAATGTTACATATAAATAATTATCATTACATATATAAAAAATATTAAACTAATAAATATTTATTGAAAATAAATAATGTGTCAATGTTTATCATCATCTTCATATTCATCAATATCAATGTCTTTATATTCCTCTATAGTGGCATCAATTTCCATAGGATATTCAATTTCATCATCAAATGTAATTTTAATGTGATAAGTTACATCGTCAACATTATCTACATGATCATCTGATAACTATATTATCTCATCATAGATATTTGTATCTATTTGAATAATATATTTTAGTCTATTTTTATTGAAAACATTATATATCTTCAACTTTAAGAAAAAAACATTCATTTTATAAAAAAAATATTTGATATTTAATTTTTATTAAACTCCACATTAATTTAAAACTCTCAAATAAATTGATTATTTTTTATAATAAACTTTTTGTTCATAATATGCCATCAAAAATGATTTATTTAATGGTATATTAAATTTATATTTAAAATAAAATATTCGATGTCGTATAAAAATATTAAACCATTGATCATTTTAAGACCTTTGATGTCCTAGCCTGGGTGCCTCACACCAGTGCCCTGAGCTGGTTGGCCACATGACCTCAGGTGCAACTCCCTGTATGCCAAAGGTTACCGACTAGCAGTGACAGTATGAATTCAATCATGGGGAGACTATATTCAATTTATCAAAGTAATACTACATCATAAATAAGGAATCAATACACAAACAATATATAATCATAACCAAAATAATAAAAGTTTCACAAGATGACCAAAACAAGAAATAAAATATAAAACTGAATAGTAGATATGTTATTTCTAAAATGCATCCCATGTTTCAAAAAGAAAACGCAAATATAAAGACAAGGTCTACTCCCAAGAGGGTCCTGAACCACATCTATTTCCCTTATCAATGCACAATCCCAAATCATCCATCTAGTATAGAGCCTTTTTAATTATCCTTCTAGAAATCATGATGTCTATTCTGATACCGATTAGGTAGCCCGATTAGGGTTTGAGTACAACTCAGCAGGCCACCATCAATTATTCCAAAAACAGTATCCTATCAAAAAACAAGTGTATGTAATTTTACAAAGAATTATTTCTAATAATAAAGTAAAAAATTACATGTATTAAATTACTCTTCATATAACCACATAAACCCTCAGGTTCTCTAAGGACACCGAAAATCTCAATACATTCTTCGGGCCTTTCCAATGTCTAAACTATCCCCAAGGGATATTATATAACTAAAATTTCATTATTACCATTCGTTATCTCAAATCATACGTGAATTCCATTGTTACCATTCAATATTTTATTTCAAACTATGGGCTTTTGATGTTACAGACCATGACCCTCATATGATTATCACAAATGGACTTCATTATTACCATTCATCATTTCAGTTCACATTATGGGCTTTTTATGCAATAGAATATGACCCACGAATGTTTATTAAATCATTTATAACAACATACTATTAGATTTTGACCATCGTCATTTCTTATAATACTATGGGATATTTATGTTGTAAACCATGTCCCACACACATTTATCAAAATATATATCACTATAGGCCTTGGAAATAGTAGACCTTGTCCCACACATGTTAATCCATCAATTTATCACAATGGGCTCTAGAAGCGGCATCCCATGTCCCACATGTGTTAATCAATCAATCACAGATATGAAACATATATCACAATATAACATTATTTGATTCACTAATTAATTAATTACACTAAAAAATTGCATACTCACACTATTTCTTTAATTAACATACCAATTAATTTAACACAACACTCTCATTAATTAATTTTCCAATAATTTAATCACAACAATTAGCATTTGTTAATTCAAAAATTACTTAATAACAACAATAACACTATTTAAATGAAAAATTAATTAATCATAAACAATTCATTAATTAATTAAATAACTAAATAATTAGATTAATAAAATTAATTAATTCAAAAATTATTTAATCACATCAATTTCTTTAGTTAATTTAATAATTAAATAGTCACATCCACAACATTAATCAATTAAAAAATTAATTAATCACATCGATATCATTAGTTAATTCAAAAATTAACTAATCACATCAACAAAAATAATTACTTCAATAATTAAATAACCACATAACTAACATTAATTTATTCCACAATTAATCAATTACTTCGATTCAGTTAATTAATACAATAATTAATTAATCACCCTCAAACCCATCAATTATTCTACCAATTCAGTGTTCAAATCAATTTTATTAATTAATTATATAATTAATTAATCACATTCAATTCCTTCAATTAATTCACTAATTGAATATTCACATCAATTCCATCAATTAATTCCATAATTAATTAATCACCTTTAATAAATACAATTATTTTAAAAATTAATTTTTCACATTAATTCCATTAATTAATTCCAAAATTAATTAATCACATTTAATCCCTGTAATTAATTCATGAATTAATTATTCACATCAATTTCATTAATTAATTCCATAATTAATTAATCACAATAATCCCTTCAATTAATTAACCAATTAATTGTTCAAGTCAATTTCATTGATTTACTAAAAAATTGATTAATCACTTTCAATCCTTTCATTAAATTCACTAATTAATTATTCATGCCAATTCCAATAATTAATCCCCCAATTAATTAATCACAACAATCACATCTATGAATTCACTAATCAATTGTTCTTGTTAATTCCATTAATTAATTCCACAATTAATTAATCGTATTTGATCCCTTAAATTAATTTACAAATCAATTGTTCACTTCAATTCCATTAATTAATTCCATAATCAATTAATCACATTTAGTCACATAAATTTATTTACCAGTCAATTGGTCACATAAATTTCATTAATTAATTCCACAATTAATTAATCACATTAAGCTGAATCAAATAAAATTATTAATTAATTCATCTATTAATTAATCCATTTAAACCAAATCTATAATAATAAAAATCCCAATTTCATAATCCCAATATTACAATAATTAATTCAGTAATTAATTATTATAATCTCACAATCCCAATATCTCAATAATTAATTCATCAATTAATTATCCCAATTTCAGAATCTCAATATTATATTAACTAATTGAACAATTAATTATTCTAATTTCAAAATTCTAATATCTCATTAATTAATTCATCAAATAATTATCCCAACAAGACAGTCACAATAATCCATTAAATAATTCATCCAATATTTAATCAACTTCAATTACACATTTTAATTAATAAATCAACTATAATCTCAACCATTTAAATTAATTCAACAGCTAGTTAATCATGTCAATCATTTTAATAATCACATCAATCTCAAATAATTAATTATACAATTAATTATTCCAATTCAACACTTTTAATATAATATTAATTAATTTAGCATTTAATTATCGCAACTCAACTAAAATTCATAATCACAACCATTCACATTAATTAAATCAATAATTTATTAATCATGTTTCGTAATACCAATCATTCCATAATAAATTCAAAAACGTATTATTTCAAATTCACAATCCCAATATCCCCAATTTCCCAATCCCATCAATTAATTAATTCATAAAATTAATTACTCAAATCTATGAAACTCAATTGTTAATTATATAATATCAACTATATAAATAAATTTAATTGAAATTAGGATTATGGGATTTGAATTATTTAACACCTATATCAATTCACTGATAAGAAAGTGCCCCATGGAAATCCCCAATTTGAATCGAATAAATCATGAATGTGACGAAGAACATGATCTATCTCTAAAACATTGATCCTAGTTAAACTAAATCAGGATATAATATACTTGTATCTAGATATGAAAATCCTAGATCTAGATTCTAAAAAAATAGATCTAGATCCCAAAAATAGAAGGTAACTTTCCCATAATAAAAGAGAGAAGAATGGGAGAAGAACCAAAAACCAATCAGGGTGTTATTCACTTATCGGTAGAGGTGTAAATCTTTAATCCTACTATATATTAATCAATAATAGAGTTTGGGAGACCAAGTAATTCATCAAGGATCCTCCAAAAAAAATTATTTGGTTCAAGCTAGGATTTTATGGTGTTGTAATGGGGGTTTAGGAAATTTCCATGCCTGATTTTGTAACATTAAATATTTTTCTTATGACTAACAGAGTCAGGTCTCACATTTAGTTTTAACCATATGCCCATTTCACACATATGATGTATTACTATTTTAACAACATTCAAACCCTATGATCTCATTTTAAACTTTTTTAACCATGCGCAAATCATGCAACCCCCTTGAACACTTTTTTAAAAATTGCGCAAACCATGCAACCCCTTTCACACTTTTTTTAAACATGATAAAACCATGTTCAAACCTTGAACCCCCCCCCCCCACATCCAAAATTCATAAAAATTCACCCAAAACAACCAATGTTAAGACCTAAACAAGTTATACTCAAAAGTAGTAAAAATAATACCACTAAATGAGTGCGAGACATCTCCAGAAAAGGTCAGGAACAGACAATTTCCCCACATTATAACAACTGATCCATGAGCTACAGTCCCAGGCATCACTATAATTTCGAGTCAAAAACAGCCGGCCACTGATCCCTCAAATATTCTTCTCTCACCCATTTTTCCTCTTGAACAGGTTCATGTTGAAATAATATATGAACTATCAGTGTGGTATTTCTCCTTAACACTTTATCAGTTCTTTCCAAACCATGTATCAGATGCTCCACAAAGGACATATCTATCCCAAGCTCGACATCATAAATATACCTAACATGTTCCACAACTCACCATAACAAACAACAATAAGAACACCATCCATTATTGTCACTTAGTAATGATATCAAAAATTTCTAGAAAGGATTTATATACACCACCTCTGAGGCCCACCTAGACTTTCCCCCAAGGAATTTAAACATGGAATTTACAGGTTCCCCATTTTCATTCTGATGCCACCACTTCCAACCCATGTTATTTCTATACACAAATAGTACTTACACATATTTCCCCAACATTGTATCTTCATTTAAAATGATTCATAAAGATAATAAACCATAATGACCCACACATTAAACACATGATAAACTTTTAAACATGAATGTTACATTCTATCTACTCACCATAAAACCAAAAAAAATCATAAACTAATACATGTTCCCAGCTTTCGAGTGTGGAACCCGTGGTATTCATCAACCATCAGTCCATCCTAAGAACATGTTATGTAAATATTCGAGGTTATACATTCCACCATACATCTAAACATATACTGATTTATAAGTGAAACCTCTAATAGGCCCCATATCCCACAAAAACCCATTCAATTTTCTTAGTGTAAATCCCTATATTTCTCAGCATACCTAGTATGATGTTTTGGTAGGGAGAATTATAGTCTCTAATTAAAAGTAATTTTAACATGTATGTTGTAAAAACAATCACAATTCCTCCATAATTTATGTTACCTCTCACTATAGAATCACAAAATGCCACAAATATGTCTTTTCCCCAAACCCTTCCATAAGTTCATAGTCGAGGCACTTTCACTACCCTTAAACATCCAACAACTTGGTCATGGTTAACAAAGGATAAAATAATTATAATAATTCATGGTTCATTATACACCCATTTACTCACATTTAGCATCATTTATAAAATTTTAATTTTCATGTTACACAACTTTTCCATTAGAACACAGAAGAAAGAAAAAACATTTCATGTTCAACCACTTACTGAAAACCCATTTTTCAGTGAATTCCTAAAATGATTCATATAATAAAATAATCTTGAGTTCCTATAATTTTTAATTCTCACTAAAATATAATGCCATACTAGGACATGAGTCAAATATCAAGAGGTATTTGTAAAAATTAATCACATCAATAAAGATGTGTGTAACTCAAGGTGACATAATAAACAATTTTAATAGAAAATAGTAATAATAAAAATCCCACATTGGGTACTTGGGTTCTTCCTTATACATGGGTTAGATACTCCCTTACATGAGCTCATAACTAAATCTCAACTCATCCTAGTCTCATGTATACCTTTCCCAAAATAGTAAGAAAAAATAAACGAAAAGGAATCTCCTTTGATATAACTTTGGGATGTCCTGACCTTGATTCCACACATTGATCCTCTAAGCCGGTTATCCACATGTCCTCAGGCACAAATCCCCATACACCGGACGCTATCGACTAGTAGTGAGTGTATAATGTTTGTCATGGGAGAACTATAACCTCTTTATTTGAGTAATACCTCAATAGAAATAAAGACTAAATAACCAAATGACATATAATCATAACAAGGAATATACAGTTATCACAGGATGACCAAATGTAGACATAAAATATCAAAACAGAATAGTAGATATTACATGCTAAAGTATGCACCATGTATCAAAATGAAAATACAAAAAAAAAATTGTCTACTCCCAAGTGGGTGCCAAACCATATTTAGTTCCCTCATCCATGACCCATCCGAAAATAGTCATATAACATGGATCCTTTGACCATATCCTGTCATGAAAACATGATGTATATTTGGGTAAAAATTGAGAGGCCCGAGTAGGGTGTGAGTAAAACTCAGTAGGCAACCAACAAATGTGTCCAAAATAATATATAGTCAAAACAAGCGTATGTAGTTGTATAAAGATTAAATAATATAAATAAATTAAATAGTTTACATTTATTCATATTCTCTTTATTAAACCAACACCCCCATGTTCCCTAAGGACACCCGAACTATCAATATATTCTTCATATCATACCATAGACTGAACTATCCCTAAGGGATATCAGATAACTGAATTCCATTCATACCATTCATTATCTCTAGTCACATGTGAATTCCATTATTACCATAAACTATTTTATTTCACACTATGGGATTTTTTATGTAGTCGACCATGTCCCACAAATGATTATCACAAATCAATTTTATTTTCTTTATTTATCATTTCTTTTCAAATATGAATTCCATTATTACAATTCATCATTTCAACTTATATTATGGTGTTTTGATGTAGAAGACCATTTCCTACACACAAGTATCACATATAAATTTTATTTTTATCATTCATCATTTCTTATCACACTATGGGATATTAATGTATCAAAACATTTTCCTCACACATTTGTCAAACAACTTATCACTATGAGTTTTGGAAGAAGAAGACCATATCCCACACATGTTAATCAATTAGTTATTCACAATGAGATTTGGAAGTAGTAGACTATATCTTGCACATGTTAATCAATCAAGAACACATCTACCTTATATATCACAATATAACATTAATTATTTGACCAACAAATTAATCAAACACAACAATTAAATACCCAAACTCTTTAATTAATTTATTTTGTAACTCCACGACCCCAAAATTCTGAACCTGGTGAATTATTTTAATACATCAAAATGATTAGAAGGAATATTTTCCCAAAGGACCAATCAGTTTTGTGGTCTTGGAAAACATATTACATACATGAAGTTTACATCAAAATTTCTAACATAAAACACCCCATAAATAATCATTTGAGGACACCATTATTAACCTTGCATAACCCTACATATCAAAAACACTTCTTAGAATCCTTAGAATATAAAACATAATACATGGGTGATCTCAAATGCTTAGTAAGGATACAAAATATAGTGGAATATATCTCAAATAAACATAAATATTCAAGGAAAGGTACAAAACAAAAACACAAGCCTTTTAAAACATTATATTCAGAAAAATATGGGAAGAATAAATCAACTAATTCCATTTAAACATTCAAAAGGATATTCTACTAGTAAAATAATCACATGTACAATCAATAATAAATCCCTTAATAAGGGAACACATAATGTGTGGAATCATAATCATACCATAAATCTTCACCCAAGACAACAAACCTAATTGTGTAAGAAATTAGAAAAGGCCTAAAAATAATTATCACATGAGACTACAAATGCATCAAGGGGATATATAGGGCCCCACCCAACACTTAAAAAGTCCAATGCATTCCACTTATTAAAGGGGTAAAACATAACCAACATAAGAATTCATATTAAAAATATCATAAAAATATCATTCATTTGACCATAAACCATGAATAGTATCCAAATAGAACAACGGCATACAAAAAATATCTATAAACCTCAATAAAATATAGAGTATTGTTTTATAACATATTAACCTTCATTAAGTATAAAAACCAACAAAGGATGTTGGCATAGAAGAAATTTATCTAACAAAACCAATAAAAACTCTTATAGTAATATCCCTTTGTTACATTGAAATCATTTGAAAGCCTGTACAATCATAAAAGAAAACATTTCCTATTAAAATAACCAAGTTATCTTGTTAAGGAATCTTCAAAATGTTAAGGCATCATAATAGATGAAAATAGTAGCAGGTTCTATATAAATTAAAAAACAATATTTCCTTAATTTGTTGAAAATGTTATATAGAACCTTGTTTTGAAAACTAAAGAAATATTCCTTTCAAAAAATTTTATAAAAAGTCAAAAATCTGTATAAATTTATTTAAATAATAGTATAGGAATATAAATATAATTTTGAAATACATGTATATGAAACAGGTATTTGGATGACAAATATGTCCCAGTAGATACTTACATATAAACATTCTCAGATAACAATATGATTGTGAAGTTAACCCTTACCTTGTACATTCCAGTAGTAGAGGGTGAATTAACCTCTAGTATAATTGTTAAATATTGTTAATAAATTATAACATTACAATAAACATATTTATGATATTATACATGATTCTCTTATCCTGTTTTGCTAATAATATTTTATTATTACCAGTATTTTAGGTGTTACTTCTTTGTCTTCCTATTAAAGTTTTGTTATGTAAGTCATGATTCTAATGAATGGGTTATATTTTATTCCAATCCAGAATGTTTTTAAGTTCATAAATATTATATTTACTTAGCATATTATGTTTTTAATCATTCATGAATCGTTAATGTGAGAAATTAATCTCATCATGTTGTGGCGATGGTAGGTCGTACCTACACCTGAGCACCAGTATCATTTTCTTATGGATTAAATGGAATTGAATTGGATGGAATATTAATTTTATAGAATTATAATATTTTAATAATAATTATTTTTACCTATTATACTCATCAATAATCTCATCTAAATATGGTAATGTTGAATAACAAATTACACCATAGCTTGGAGACGGTAAGTCGTATGTACACATGCATGGTGATATTATTATTCGTAAGATGGATACACTGATGAATATGGTTGTATCATGATTATAATAACATATAAGTATATGTATGATCCTGGATTTATTACATTGGTATAGAAACAACATATAAAGTGGAAGCAAAAGAAGAAAATAACATTAAAAGGAGAGATAAAACGATTACCTCTTCTTCGGGTGACTCCTTTTGATTTTCACAAAATGAATCCTTAAGTTGGTTTTCACCCCAAACGTTTCCCTTTATGAGGATTTGTGGAAATTTGGAATAAGATTTGGGCAGTTTTTGTCCGAGACAACAACCTTTTTAGATGTGACTAAAAGAGAAGGGGAAGTGACATTTTATATGAAAGGTGATAGGCACTTTAGGAATGTCTTGAAATATTAATTTATTAAAAATTTATTTTAGGTTTCTAATGGTTCCAAGGTGATATATTTCAAGGATACGATGGGGATGGGTAGAAATAATTTAAACCAATAGGTTTTAGGCAATTTTAGGTCATGAATTTGACCTTATCATTGGCTTTAACCCTTAGTTAAATAGGTAAACTCTTAACATGTCTTCTGATATGTTGATACTCTATGGTTGTTATAGTTACTATAAAATGACAATATAACCTCAAGAGGATAATTAGTAAAAATTTTAACATTATATAAGTCATTTTACCATATATAAATTAGTTTACCAAATATTATATTTTTTGGACTGTTATATCATTTAATAAAATAATATTTAGTTAAAAAACTAATTTATGTCACTTTTGAAAATATTTAGTAATTGAATTTTTTAATTAATAAAAAAAAATTTCCATAGAAAAAAGGAATTACATGAAATATAATATCTCATGATCATCTATAAAATTAGTTTATGGCATAAAAACATTCAGATTGCATTTATTTTAATATTTATAATATCATTTCTTTGATTCCTTCATTAATAAGGCAAACACTGCATTAGTTTTGTGTCATAAATAAATTTACTTGTTTAATGTATAAAAATAAAAATAAAATACCATGTTGTATGAAATCATTCTATATTTCTAATTAATATTTCTATTTGATCATATCTCTTATATAACTCTAATTAAAAAAATTAGTAATATGGCACATATTTTTTTATATCCATTTATATTAAATTAGTTATTATAACATGTCATTTTCACACCTAATTGGCTCCGTGGGGTCCTAAAATTGACCTAAGGATGATAATGGATGGCCATATCTCATCCAGTAGGATTATGACATGTGTTATAATGGTTTTATATTTTTAAAATATTATTTCTTACCCTTATTTACCTGATTTACCCTACAACCATAGTAAATAAAAATAATTACTGAAGTTGTTATTCATAATGTCCAAAAATAAAATGTACATATTTAAATAATTTGTATATAATGATTCCAAATATAGAATCCATTTTACATTTTTTGATAATTTTTTTTAATAAATTAATTTAAAATTAATTCTCATTGTCAAAACCAAAAAGCGGGTATTTAAAAAGTAAAATCTATCAAAATATTAACATTTGTTTATATCCAATTTCAATGTAAAATTACTTCCAATTACTATAATTTGATTAAATAAAAAAATAGAACCTAAGTATACTTTAAAACCACTAAAATAAATAATATAACTCTACAAATTATTTCGATTAAATTTTTTTTAATTAAAATTTATTATTTCTCACTATTCAGCAAAATATGAAAGTTATCAGAAAAGAACAAAAAAATCATCTAAACTAAATTCTCATGTAATTATTATAAAGAATAATTTAATTTCATCAAATTGAATATGTAAAAGTGTTAAATATGAGATTTAAAAATGGTTCTCCATTAAAAGGCGGAAAAAACTGCATTTTTTTAAAATACATCGTTTATCTGAAAAATTGTATTTGTCCTTATATTATGTCTAAGAAACAAATAATATGAAGGATAAAATTATATTTTATAAATATAAAGAATAAAAAATTTTGTTAATACTCTTTGTAACATTTTTTAGAAGGCTAATTTGATAGGTTATGGTGTGCTTAAACTCAGTGTTGCGTGTAGTAAAAGCCATTGAATTATAAGAAGTGTATCAATGAAGCTTGGGGTGTTAAATTATCCAATACTTCAATAATTTAAATCCTTGGAATTTATACTCAGGATTGAAAAATATGGGTTTGACATTTCAAAAAATCATAGATGAAATCCCACATCGAAAAATGGATTAATGAGACCTCTATTTTAAACTAAATAAAGGTAAGTGTGAAGGTTACTATAAATAACACATACTAGGGTTACATGTAGGAAAACATGGATATGAATGAAAAACATAACAATCATGTTATTATGGGAAGTGATAGAGAAAATTATTTGGATAAATTTAACAATGTGAAAGCAACAAATCTGTTATGATCCATGGGATCATTTGGTTAATCACAAAAGAATACACTAGGGAAACATTTTTGGTTTTATGATTTTTTCCCTAGAGTTGGTGAATTACTTCATAGACTCAGAATTCAGAGAAAAAGAAATAATTTTCATGAAAAGTCTCATTCATCAACTAATTCCCACCACAAACTCATCTTTCTCTTCAAAAGATAATAAAGTCAAAAAGTAAAAAATATAAAAAGTCTATTTATCATAATCATATAAGGTTCCAAATATAAAATTATACAATTTTAAAACAGAAAACTATGTTATACTAATCAAGGAATTCAAGTAGGCCAATGGTAGTCAATAAATAATTGTCACACTTTGGTTGTGTGTTCGATTCCTACAACCTTTTCTGATATGACAGGTTGTTTCTTGTCCTATGGGTTTTCCTTTTTGCAAAATATATTATTAAACATTCCATAAATAAACATAAGAAATATTTTAAACATAAAATATAATATCCAAAGTTCAAATTAATACATTCCAACATTTAGCCTTATACAAAATACTTCTGTTCAAACTCTGTCTAAAAGGACTCTAAATTTCCACAATCAATTATGACATTAGATTCCCCAAACAACGTAATGTTTCTCTTATTCTCACATACTGAATATAAGACCATATTAAAACCTTAATGAATTAGAAAATTACTACAGAATAATCCCTATATTTATCACATTATTGTTATATAATCAGAATTTATTTATTTAATATAAAGACACAAATACATTAATTATTCCTCTTCTACCGTAGTAACAATATAAGTTTGACCTTGATCTATTTTCTTCTTCTGAGATATGTTTCCTTGATGATTTGGATAATCATTTTCATAATTTATCCTATCTTTTCAACATTAAAATTTCATATCTTCTTTCTTTCCCTTAAAATCACGGGCTTGGTCACTTTTTTCTACATTTGTAATAAACTCTCATACCTTTTAGGAATGTATCTTGGTGTTTCGTCCCACAATTATCCCCAATGGAAAATCCTTCATTCTGTTTTTTCATTTATCAGTCTCTTGCTCTACTGTTTTCTTCCTCTCTTTCTTTAATTTAATTTCAAAAGACATAGAAAATTCATTTTCCATATTAATTTCACATGAGACCTTATCTTTATATGATGATAAAGAGTGTGAGACTAGTGATCATTGGAGGAATTGTTTTAACCCATAAAAGAATCTATCAAAATTTCATATTGAGTTATGAATGTAGTCTGAAGCATGCCTTTCTATCCTTGTGAAGTTAGACTCATAATTAGTGACATTCCTTTTCTCCTTCTTCTTGAGACTTAGAAATTTCCTTTCTAAACATCTCGTTGTTCACGAGGAATGTCTATCTATTGGGAAATTTCTTTAAACTCCATCCATTCTATATTTTATACTTTGTCATCCTCCTTTGTGTTAGGAATTAATGACCACTTTTGTTCTGTATCTATAGAGAGATAGTAAACAGCCATGAAAACCTTCTCCATGTCATTAGATTCTATAGAAAGAAATATTTTCTCTACGAAACATATCCACTGCTCAGCAAATAAGTATTTTAAGTCCCATTGAATGTTGGAGTTTATTGTCTCTTGAACTGGTTTGAAATTAATCCTCTGTGTTTTTTATTAGGGTTCTCCACATGGGTAAGGTTGTTATTCATAACCTAAGTCAACTATTCCAATACGGTTATAAGTTTCTCAGCACCTGTTTCATCACTAGATCCACTATATTTATCTTTCATATGTCGGAAATCCCTACATGGATTACGTGTGTTGATACAGTTTTCATTCCTTCCACTAGGTGCCATTTATAAACAATGTAATACACAATGTTAGGTTATGAATCCAAATGAATAATTCCAAACTTGTAAAATACATACCATAAATTGTAAAAAAAATTATGCATATCTAATCCTTAATAATAAATATGGTTCCTTTGAGGACATGTTTACTCATAAATCCTTCACAGTGGTTTTTAAATAAAATATTAATTATCTTTAGCATATCCCACAGGAGTGTCATACCAGGTGTGCAGTATGGATCATTGTCATGTACTAGGTTACCCCATGTCAATCCCAAGACACATTGTTGGAGTTTTTACCCATAGGTATATCCCTTCCAAAACCATGTACACTTTTAATATCTATACATTAAGGTATTGTTTGAAATATCAATGTAATCCATACTTTTCAAAAATTCTAGAGGGTTTTTCTATACTTTTTTTCAAATTCTATCATAGGGTTATGATCCCAAATCTATGATTTCAAAATTTATTTCCAAGGTTGTTTGTGAACATCGATTGATAACATCTGTAACACCTTGACCCTAGAATCCCGGAGCTGGTGCATTATTTTAATACATTTTTTGTTTTACAAGTAACCAAGTTCCTTTAGATAGATTAGTTTAACAACCTTGGAAAATATATTACATACATGAACTTTAAATCATAATTTCTAACAAAAAACACTGCATAGACAATCTTCTGAGAATGCCATTATTCCCTTAGATTAACCATACACATCAAAAACACTTGTCAGAATCCTGGGAAAATAAAACATAATGAAAGGGTGATCTTGAATTCTCATTAAGGATAAACATTATAGAAGAAGCTATCATAAATTAACGTAAACATTAAGTCAGTGTAAAAAACTAAAACACATGCCTTTTAAAACATTATCTTCAATACAATATGGAAAGAATATGTCAAACAATGTAATTTAAATATTCACATGGATTTTATACTAGTCGAATAATCACAATGAAAATCAATATGTAATCTCATAATGAGAAAATGAATAATTCAATACATCTTAAACATATTTTCAAGGCTTCGGCCAAGACACCATGCCTAATTGGGTAATACATTATCCAAAACCCAAAAATAATTGTCTCATGAGACTATCAATGCATATACGGGTTATAGAGGGACCTTCCCAAAACTTATAAAGTCTAATTCATTCCTACTATGAAAGGGGTAAAACATAACCAATATAAGAATTTGTATTAAAACAAGCTTACAAAATATCAATACATTAACAATAAACCATGAATGGTATCAAAATAGAACATCCATATTAAAACATATCTTTAACCATAAACACAATATAGAATATTGTATCATAATATATTAACCTTAATTAATTATAAAATCTAACAAACGAAGTTGACAAAGATGAAAGAGATCTAAAAAATCATTAAAATCTCTTTTGGTAATATCACCTTTTAATTTGAAATCATCTGAGGGCCTGCAAAATTATAAAAGAAAATATTTCCTCTGAAAATAACCTAATAATAATGAAATAGAATCTTAAAAGTGTTAAGGTTCCATAAAGGTGGAAAACATCCATTCGTTCTGTATATGTTTAAAAACAATCTTTCCTTAATTTTTTGAAAAGGTCATATAGTACCTTATTTAGAAAACGCCAAAAAAATTCCTTTAAAAACATTTTAAAAAAATTCAAACATGGGTATAAATGATTTTAAATAATAGCATAGGTATATAAATATTATTTTGAAGTAAGTTTATATGAAACAAGTATTTGGATGATAAATATGTCCCAGTAGATAGTTATGCATAAACAATCTCAGATAATAACGAGATTGTGAAATTATCCCATACCATGTACTTTCATTTAGTCGAGAGAGAGTTAACCTACTTTATAATGGTTGAGTATCATTTATAAATTAAACTAGGACCATATACATATAAATGATATCCTAAAAGATCCTCTTATCTTGTTTTGTTAATAATATTTCAGTATTACCATTATTTCGGGGGTTAACTGCTTTATTTTCCTGGACTTGTTTTGTAAAGTAAGCCTTATTTATTATGCATATGTTATTTTTTATTCTATTGTAGAATGATATGATGTTCAGAAAAATTATTTTCACAAATAATATGATGTTTGTAATCATTCTTAAATGGTTAATGTCGAGAATGAATCTTATCACGTCGTGGAGATGGTAGGCAGTACGTACGCACGAGTGACAATATCATTTCCTTAAGGATTAAATGGTATTGAATTGGATGGAATATAAATTAAATAGAATTATAATAATTTCATATTCATTTTTTATACCTAATATACTCATTATTAAACCTTTACAAATAAATTTATGTTGAATAACAAATTATACCCAAACGTGGAGACGACAAGTCGTATGTACGCACACATAATGGTTTTATTATTAATAACATGGATAAAATGATGAATTTGGTTGTACCATGATTATAATAACATATAATTATATAGAAGATACTGGAAATATTTCTTTTTTATAGAAAAAATATAGAAATGGGATGTAGAATAAGAAAATAACTCTGAAGGAAAGGATAAAATGATTATATCTTTTTCGGGTGTCTCCTTTTGGTTTTCCCAAAATGACTCATTAAGTTGGTTTTCTTTCTAAATGGTGGCATCTAGGATGAAGTGAGAGAAGTTGGGAGGATATCTAGGCAGGTTTTGTCCAATCCAAATGGCTTCTGATATATGAATATAATATAAGGAGAAGTTCTCTATTATTAGAGAGGTGAGGGGCACTTTATGAATGTCTTGAAATATTAATTTATTATAAAATTATTTTCAGCATAAAATTGATTAAAAGTGAAATATTTTGAAAATAATATGAGTATGGGTAAATATACTCTCAAAAAAGAGGTTTTAGATAGGTTTAGGTCATGAATTTAACCTTATCTTTTGGCTATAACCATTAGTTAAATAAGTTAACTCTTAACATGTCTTCTTGTATTTTTATCCTATATAATAGAGTTACTATATAATTCCAAGAGAAAATTATGTGGATAATTAATGAAAATTTTAATATTATATAATTAATTTTTCCAAATATTAGATTTTTAGGACTATTATATCATTTAATAAAATAGTATTTTACTTAAAAACTCATTTATATCAATTTGACACTATTTAGTAATTGATTTTTTTCAAATCCATAGAAACTTGATTACTTTGATCCAAATGTATTAAATTGAAGATAATATGTCATAATTGTCCATAAAATTAGTGGAGAGAATAAAAACCTTCAAATTATATTTATTTTAATATTTAATATTTAATTTATTTGATTCCTTCATTAATAAGGAAAACACTACATCATTATTATGTTATAAATAAATTATATTATTTAGTATCGAATAATTCCAATTAAAATACCTTGATTTATGAAATATTATTTTATTTAAAATTAATATTTATAATTGAATATATCACTTATATAACACTAATTAAATTTTTTAGTTATATGATACTACATTATATTACATTTCCTTTTACTTTAAATAAATTATTATAAATGTCATTTTCACACCAAAGTGGCTCTATAGAGTCCTAAAATCAACATAAGGATGATAATGGTCATCCATGTATCAGAAAATATGAGTAGGACATGTGTTATGGTGGTTTATGTTGTTATAATATTAATTTTTACCCTTGTTTACCTGATTTACCCTTTAACCATGGTAAATTCAGATAATTACAAAAAATTTATTATTCATTATGTCAAAAAATAAAATTTAACTATTTAATAAACTTGGACCTTAGGATTCCAAATATGAGATCCATTTTTCCATATTCTAAAAACAAAATTAAGATAAATTAATTTAAAATTAATTCACATTATTAAAACCAGAACATCGGTTTTTATGAAGTAAAATATTTCAAACGATTGACCTGTGTTTATGTCCAAATTCAATGTGAAATAACATCAATTATAATTATTGGATTACATATTAAAAATTTAATACAATTATACATTAAAAAGGATTAAATATATAATTTGACAATAAAACATATTTCTATTAAGAAGTAGTTTTTAATTAAAATATAGTATTTCTCATTATTCATCAAAATATGAAAGTTATCAGAAAATACAAAACAAATTATCAAAACTAAATTTTTATGTATAACTTCTAAAGAAGAATTTATTTTTTTCAAATTTAATATATAAAAGATTCCAATATTATATTTAAAATGGGTTCCCTGTTAAAAGGTAGAAAAACTGCATTTTTTGAAAAATACTTCTTTTATCTATGAAATTGAAATTTTCGATATATTATTTCTAAGAAAAAAATAAGATCAATATTAAAAGTATAGGGGATATATATAAAATTCCCAATTTGATAATACTATTAATAACTGCTTTTTAAATGGGTAGTTTGATAGGTTGTGGTGCACTTGAACTAAGTGTTGGGTATAGCGCAAGCTCATGAATTATATGAAGAAGTGTACCATAGAATCTTGGAGTGTTAGAAATTCACCAATTAATTAACAGTATAATTCTCAGTAATTAATTCACAAATTAATTAATCACAATTTTTTCTTTTAGTTAATTCAATAACTTATTAATCGCTCTATAAAATATTTTAATTCAATAATTAATTAATCATATCAATTCCATTATTTAATTCAACAATTCACTAATTTTAACAATCACATTAATTAATTCCAAAATTAATTAATCACATAAATTACTTTAGTTAATTTGAAAATTAACTAAACTGATCCACAACATTAAATAATTAAAAAATTAATTAATCACATCAATTCCTTTAGTTATTTCAAAAAATAACTAATCACATCACCAAAATTAATTACTACACAAATTAATTAATCTCATAAATAACACTAATTAATTCAACACATAATTAGTCACATTAATTCCATTAATTAATTAAATAATTAATTAATGACCTTTGATCTCTTCAATAAATTCAACAATTAATTATTCACATTAATTATATTAATTAATTCTGTAATTAATTAATCAAATTCAATCTGTTCAACTAGTTTACTAATTAATTATTAATATAAATGACATTAATTAATTCAAAAATTAATTAATCATTTTCACTATCTTTAATTTATTTATGAATTAATTGATTACATTTATTCTATTAATTAATTAACTCCATAGTTAAATAGTCTCATTTAACCCCTTAAATTAATTTACCTATTAATTTTTTACGTCAATTACATTAATTAATTATACAATTCATTAATCACATCCATCACTTTAATAAATTCACAAATTATTTTATCATTTCAATTCCATTAATTAGTTCCATAATTAATTAATCAAATCAATCTTTTCAATTAATTCACCAATAAACTATTCCCACCAATTCAATTAATTAATTTGATTAGTAATTAATCACATTCAATCCCTTTAGATAATTTAAAAATTTATTGTCCATGTCAATTCCATTAACTAAATCCACAATTAATTAATCATATTAAATATCTTCTATTAATTTACCAATCAATTATTCACATAAATTAAATTAATTATTTTAAAAATTAATTATTTACATTTAATTGAATCCACACAATAATATATTAACTAATTAATACTATGGTTAATCAATTTCAATCAAATCTGAAATCATTACAATTCCCAATAATGAATTCAATAATTAATTATACCTATTTCAAAATTAAAATATTGTAATAATTATTTCAACAATTAATTGTTCCAATTTAACAATCCCAATAAATTCCTAATTAATTAATTAATTAATTAACCCAATTACATAATCAGAATATTTTAATAATGAATTTGATAATTTATTATTCCAATTTCACAATCAAAATATCAAAATAATTTACAAATTAATTAATTATTCCAATATAGAAATCACAATAATAAAATAATTAATTAAAAAATTACTTATTCCGATTTCACAATCCCAATATCTCAATAATTAATTCATCAATTGATTATTCTAATTTCAAAATCACTATACACCATTAATTAATTCAACCACTGATTAATTTATTTCAATTCCACTTATTATTCAACAACTAACAAATAATATTGTCCCTATTTATTATTCCAATAATTAATTAATAATCATAATAATTTTAATAATTATAGAAATATCTGATAAATAATTCAACAATTAATTATTTTAAATCATCAATTTCAATAAAATAATAATTAATTCAACAATAAATTATTCCAAATCATTTAATTTCATAATCCAAACCATTCCCATTAATCAATTAAATAAATAAATAATAAAGTTCCAAAATCCTAACATATTTGTAATTAATTAATAATTAATTATTTCAAAATCACAATCCCAATATCTCTACATTCAAAATTACCTTAATTAATTAATTCACCAAATTAATTACTTCAATCTAAGAGAATAAATTTATAATCATCTAATAGAAGTTATAAAAATAAATACACGTAATTGAAATAAAGAATTTAGTATTTGAATTATAGACCACCTAACATAATTCTTTAACAGGCGATTTCCCCATAGAAATCTAATATTTGAACTGAATCAATCAAGAATGCGACAAAGCACATGATCTGGATCTAAAACCTAGATCCCAGAAAAATCAAATTAAGATATAATATACCTAGATCTATATCTAACAAGACTAGATCAAGATTATACAAAACCAGATCCAGATCCAACAATGCAGAGGATAACATCCCTTAAAGAAATAGGGAAGAATGAGAGATGAATGAAAAAATTATTGGGATGAGGTTCACATACTGGTATTGGTGAAGATATTTAATAATTATATTTATTCACCATAAACGGAGCTCTAGATCCCTATGAATGCTTCCAAAAGCCACAAAAATGAGGGAATTTGATTTGGGTCGATCTAGGGTTGATTTGGGGTTAATATAGGGGTTTAGTTTATTTTAAAACCAAATTTATTAATAATAATTACTTTTTACATGGTTTCCTCGTTCAAGTCTCATGATTAGTACTAACTATGCACATCACCATGAGTTCATTGCACACTTAGGCTTCACACTTAGTTTAACTATGAGGAAAACATGAGACCCCCTTGCTCACATTTTTTAACCATGTGAAAACCATGTAACCCCTTCAATACTTTTTTAACCATGCAAAAATCAAGTGAAAACCATAAAACCTCTGGTCATAGATATATAAAACATGTGAAAACCATGCACAAACCATGAAATGACCCTCCTCCTTTAAAAATTAACCATTTTTACCGAAATGCACCCAAGTTAATACCCCAAAAATTATAATCAAAATATGGAAAAATGTTTCCTCGAAATGAGTTGGGAAATCTTTAGAAAGGTTCAATATTTTATAGTCTCCCCACCTTGTATTATCTTTCCCTCGATCTGTACTCCCATGCATTGCAATGATTCTGAGTCAATAAGATCAGGCTGTTAATCCCTCATATCCACTAACATCTCCCATGTTTCCTCCTGAAAATAACCATGTTTCCACAATATAATAACTATAAAAATGACCTTTCCCCCAAAAAAATTAACTTCAATCCAACACACATTTCACATGCTGCTCAATTGATTTATCCATCTCAATATCAACATCATCAAAATACCTGATTTGTTTCCCAACTCATTGTGCCCAATTACCATAAAAAACTATCCAAAATTGGCACTCATTCTGGACCCCCTCTATTTATTTATTATCCTTCTAAACCCCTAAATCTATTTTTTTTCTATCTGAACCTCTTCCTCGATATATGCATCATTATGATCCTATTTTTTTGGCCTTCTCAAGCTTTTAAATAGAAACTGATTTTTTGGTCTTCTAAAACTTCTCTGTTCAAAAGGGATCTCTTCATGATTATTTATCTCAATAGATGAAAAAAAATCTATCAATGACCTTGAACCCATTTAAAAACTCCAAATTTATCTAAAAATTAAGGAATATGTATTACATTCACATTTTAATTTTGGTAAAAACTCATTTTTTATCCTACTTCTTTCAAAGACTCCAATTATATTAGAATAAAAAATCATAATTGCCTTTTCAATTATAACTTTCAATGGTCTCCATAAACAACTAGATCCATATATGAAATCATGATCTTTTATTTATGATTATTGAGTTGTTTAATTTATATATGAACATCGTTAAAATGTATAGTGATTAAAAATATATAATCACCTCTATTCAAAATAGTTTAATAACTTATTTGATTGATACTTCTTCACGAGAACATCATTTTACTTTATTTATTGGTTGTAACTCCTCCATGTAGTAATTTATATTATGAGATTCTTTTTATGGATATAGATTTTCTAGTTTCTCTTCATCAAAAGAAGAATTTTTTGGATCCCCTATATATGAAAACCTCAATTCGGTGAACTTATAAAAGTTATTTTTCTAATATCTTCAAGATCCCTTCTACCCAAAACAATTCTCTAGAAGGAATTTTTTTGGAGAACTCATCCTTGTGTTTATCCATCTAAAATCAATTTTTTAGAACAATATATTCTATTATATCCTAAAATAATATGTACAATGGATTCATGAATTTTCATCCAATAAATTCAATTTTATTCATTTGAAACTATTAAAAAATTCTCTCTTTAGTTCTATATGTTTTCATTATCCAATAATGTGATGAATAAACTCACCTTGAATCATGAATGGATTTATTACACATGATGTTATAAAAGATTAGGTTCCAAAAAACCTCATTTGACATTATTAACAACGCAAATAAATTGAAGTCCAACAAACATCATTTAGTAATAAAAATTCAAAAAAATAAAGAACTCAATATTGAATGTTTTTTTGTCACTTATAGTTTCTCCTAAGCTATTGTAAACTCAAAAATTATTTCCTATAAAATTTTATAAATTAATGAACACACTCCTTTTATTTCATCCTTTTTTGTTATCCTTCATTTTACAAGACAAAAATGATAATAAAACTTCTATGTTTCAACATTTTAAACTTTTTCCCTTCTGAAAAACCCATCTAGAGTAGTTTCCTTCTTACAAATATTTACCCTTTTAAAAAATTATTAAATTACCTGAAAAAAAAATCCAAAGACCTAATATTGAAAAAAATACTAAAGGATTAATAAATCAAAACAAAGGTACTTAATTTACATTTATATTCACTTGGGGTGTCAGTAACCTCCATATATAGTTAAAAATCAATTGGGATATAATGCACCTTGGTTTACAGAATATAGACACATATGGGATGAACAACATGGAATACACGAGATAAACACATGGGAAATCAGAAACCCGATATACATTAGATAAACACAAAAGGGTCTAGCACACCTAGTATGTCGGATCATCGGTTAACTCCCAATTAGGATTGTATATAGTATCCAAATAATTATGGCGGGTCACATCCCACACATAAACATTCAAAGAGAACATCCAATGAATACCAAGATGTTTTGAGGGTTTCATCCCCTACCTGTGGATCCATCACATGCCAGAGGGTTACATAACATACATGAAACCACATTCACAATGTAATATACACACCTAGGGGAATCCCCATCCCTATATTATCATGAAATAAAATATGAAAAATAATTAAGTCAACACATGATCCAAGGGAAACCAAAATCCATGGAGCCGCAGATAAAATTTATCATTTGAATCAAATCACGATAACTTTATAATATTTCACCATTTCATTTATAATTTAACCCCTACATTTATATTTTAGTAGATTGAGAGTAAAGGTTATAACTGGAAGCTAAACTCCATAGTACTACACTTCTTTTGTATCTATATCAAAGGGGAACCAACCAAAATCTCTTAAGTATCATCACAATCATGGAAACCTCATTAGGTTACCTCAATATTGAGCACTTATCTTGGGTTAGAACCCATCTCCCTGAGAGAATTATGCCAGTTTACATCACCAAAATCACTTCTAGGCAACACTAGCCTACTAAGAAAAACACCTAAATGAGAATTTACATATCCCTTCTCAATACCAAATTCATTACATGGTTAATATGAACACCCAAATAATCACCACAATACCCACGCATTAACTTCCCAAGTAATCACATCTTAGTGTGGGAATAATGTTTTCCCCAAAATCATCCCACTAGACATAAGGTTCTAAATAATTCCAAGGGTCTACTAAGGCCTACCAGGGCCACTAATCCTCATTTTGTTTCTTATTTCTACTCATAGGTCAAAAAGGGTCTTGTACTAAGCTCTAATGTGTATACATAAAAAATCAAACAACTCATAGTATTACATGTATCCAAGGGAACACATATATAATCAAGGTCCCAAGAATTAGTGGTCGAGAAATCATGAGTGTTTTGGGGAACTTTGTTTCACAAAACCCTTTTTATACCAACTAAAATTAAATAAAAACATTTAGTTAAATTTAATATTGCTTGAAAATTGTGGTGAGACCAAATTGATCACATGATACAGAAACAGATATATAAAAACCATTGGTCATGTGAATTAGACCACTTAACTCAATTTTAAACCCACTTAAATTTTATAGCACATCCCAGCAACTCATTTTCAAAAATCACATATGTATATATTATCTCAATCAGCCATCATCTATCCACATGAGGTTGTATCTCACGTGAAGTCTCCCAAAACAATTAATTATTATGTTTATAATTACATTATCTATTAAATTATAGAGGGGAATAATTTTTAAAAATGATTTGGGCACACCATTCATTTTGGAACAACCACCCATCACAATTAGATGATCCATGACACACCCATAGACCTACCATGTGAAAAATAACAATAAAAAGACGTATTCAATAGAAAATTTAATTTAATTCAAAAAAACCTCAATAAATTTTGTGGAATGAAATACCTCAATTAAATTTATGAGAGACGGTGGGAAGACTTATCAATGACATACCCTTTAGGGAATTTCAGTGAAATCTCCATGAGAATCAATTGATTCAACCATGCATAAATGGAATGAGGATAAAAGTACTAACCAAATAATAAATAAATTATAAATAATTTGAGGGGATCCATGGAGGATAATAGAGGGAGATACATATAATTAATCAATAAAAACTAACTTCAGAACACAATCCAATACTATGGGGAATAAGTACCTAAAGAGGGATATTTATTTGAGTTGGAAAACAAATGAGAGGTGAGAAATAGGGCCCACACCCTCTAAAATTCCTAGGGGGTTTTTTATTTCCCCCCAAAAAACCCACCGACTAGCTGTTAGGTCTCACCAGTGATCCATTGGCTCACCAACAAGCTAGTTGTAGACCATTGGCTATTTGATAATACCATATATTTAACTTGGCAACTTCCCATCCCACTAGAGATCTGGTGGTAGCCACCAGCTGGCCAATGATTGTTGTAGTGGCCTTACAACCATATACTTCACTCTAATTCTTATTTGATCCTCTGAAACATCTTTCCAACATGAATCCTCACAGAAAATATATATTTTACAATGTTCCAAACCATATTATTCCATTTGGATCCGAAATATACAAAAATAACCACCCAATTAGTGAAATTTAAAATCCCCATAAAACTTCATAACCTTTTTGAAATGAGGGTAATTTCAAACACCTTTTACAGGCCCTCTAGGATGTATACATACTTTATGGTTCATGGTACACATAAGGTAAATGGTACAATATTTGGAACATAGTATTAAGGGAAGTGTATATAGAGCTTGACTAGATGGAGTTATTTTATATGTTGTCTAGGTTTATAATTGATTTTGGTTTGATGTTTATATGTATTATTTTTTACACATACATATAAGATTGTCCATAAGAGATATTTGGTATTTTTGTTTGAATAGAACAGGAAGGTAAATATTTTTGAAATTGATCATATTTTTATATTAATTTTTATGAGTTTATTTCAATTGCTTTTACCATGTTATAATTCATATTATTACCATCAATGTGTATTATATCCCCACTGTCACCCTATAAATCCTCGAAGCTTGTCAAAAAACATTAGAATGTAGAGAGGCATGACTAATGTACCATAGTGAACCATTGGTCTGGGTAGAATTCAAGTGGTCTAAAGTAGTGCGGAGTAACATTAAATAGGGATCCAACTATAACGACAAGATATTTTATGATTATTTTTCGAATAAATTTAATATTCTTCAATATCTATCATTTCATGCAAGACTGAGTTTTAATGAAACATGAAATACTATTAAAATATTATTATTTAATATGATAGTTATAACCAAGCTGTTTGAATGGAAAAAAAATGAATTCTATTAACTAAATTAGGAAAATATATAATATATATATATAATGAATTAATTGGTTACCAGATAATTATAAATTCTATTAAAAATATTTTGAAAATAATTGAAATATTTTTCTCAAAAAGTCTTTTTATGGGAATAAACATGTTTTATCTCAATAAAATAAATAAATCATTTTTTTGTGAATGATTTTAGTAAAATTTGTAAATATTTTTATACAATAAAACGTATTATGAATAATATTTTGTTTTTTTGGCATGATATTATAAAAAATCAAATATTATTCTTAAAAAAACGCATTTTTCTAAAAAAGGTTTATCATATTTTACGCACTTATATATTAAATGTAATTTTTTAAAATGTTTAGAAAATATATTTGAAAAAATGAAATATATTTTTGAAATTATCTTGTAAAAATTATCTTAGAGTGAATTTATGAGAATTTGTTAAGAATATAACTTTTTCGATGCATAGAGAAAAATAATGATTTTTATAAAGAATTATCATTTCTTTTAATGAATTTAAAATATTTTAGAAATTTTTTAAGATAGTTTTAAATGTAAAATTAGATAAATTATATTCTTATTAATAAAATATTTTTCACTATAATATATTCTACATTGAATTTGGATATTAAATCATTTTAAACATATGAAAATTTTCTCTTCTAAAAACTTCTTCTCTATTAACTTTATGGGTTTAATTTCAAATTAAATTATGTAATGTCAATAAAAAGAATTTTTAAAAATTGATTACATATTAATAATAATAAAAATATATATTATCTAATAAGTTTAACATACTTATTTACCATTGTGATTAATAAGACCAAAAAAATCAATTATTGTGGTTGAGGTTAAAAAGAGTATATCGGGTGTTAAACTAATATGGAAATGGGTAAAAAGGCATAGAATTTTTTAAGAAACCAATTTTATATAAATTTAATACCATAAATACTAAATTATTTATAATTTTACATTTTCATCCTTTTTAGGGGAAAATCAGGGTACACATTGTTTTTCAAAAATTACATGTGTACCACTCACCACACATATAAAAGGCCACCCCTCTCCTCTCCACTTCGCCATTTCAAAACCCTTTGGTTCAGCCAAGAAATAAAAAATTAAATTCCATAATTACCTCCTATAATCCTGAAAAAAATTATTTTCATCATAAATATAACCATGGATTTATTTTTATGCTACCCCTTGGAGGTTACCTGAATAAAAGGTAATGGTATTCCATGGGTATTTTTATTATATTTCATCCTCCACCTCCATAAAATATTATTAAATCATGATAATATAATAACAATGGTATCTTAAAAAATCAAATATGTTATTATACTATTTCATTACATATATCCATATCCTCTTCCATCAAATGGGAAATAATAACATTGCTTGTGTGTTTGGTAGACTACCACCTTACGAACCAATGTGAAATGTTTAAAATAAACACCTCTCTGAGGTGGATGTGATGATGGATATAATGAAAATATATGATACTTATATCATAAATATAATTTTTTAATTATAATATTTCATATTAATTCATACTTTTCATTCCCTGGGGAGGTACAATGACGTCATTTGTGTATATATCAGACTACCAAGTCATGAAGAAATGTGATTTATTTTTCACTAATGATTTTTATTGATGTTAATTATGGTAAATTTAATGAAAATATATGATATATATGATATAAAAATGATTCTTTAATGGTAATATAATAAATTTATTTCATCCATTGAGAAAATGGAAGCAGAGTTCATGAATACATATATCCTACCATCTCCATGAATGATGTATTTCATTTTCTATCTATAACTTTTCATGATTCGTATAAATAAAAATATAATTAATATATATACATTGTATATCATGATTAAAATTATTGTTATTATGTAACCAATATTAAACTAAGATAACTAAAAATACCAAATCAAAATGTACACGAAAAACAATGTTGTTTTTACCCCAAATGTGACCTTAACATGGAATTGAAAAAAAATGATCATAAAATTTCACAATTAATTCATATATTTTATGATACATATACTTATAGTTTATAATATATGTATAATAAAATTTTATTTATTATATAGCATGTTCATACATGTACAAAGGAAGTTGATTCTTAAGGTAAGGGAATTCCATCTCAATTTTTTCATCCATGAGACACATTCCATATTAAACACTTATTTATTTTATGTGATATATATACATTATAATATTTTATTTTATTATTAATATCCTTTTAATTAAAATGATTTAAATTTCCTTTTTAGGATCTATCTTTTGTGTGGTTTATGGTTAAAATGTTACCAATGTGGTAGGGATTTTTGTATCAATTTTCCATCTTTGAGGTATATGTTGCCTTATGCACCTATGTTTTTTATGAGGTTTATATATAGCCCCTTTGACAATAAATATCATGATTGTGTTTATTCTCATGATTTAGTTTGTTTTATTTAATTGTATTCTTTCATGGGTCTTATAAATCAATCGTACCAAAAATGGAGATGATTTTATTACCCAATATCATTATTTATGAGGATATTTTATGTTTATACATTCAATGATGAAATATTATTATACATATCCCAAGATAAACAATAATTTTCTTATACACTTGTTATTTCATGAGAATAAAAGGCTTATTTTTATTTTCCTTTCTCAATGGATCAAATAGATCAAAATATTGTTTTTAATAGTAATCATCTTCATTTCCTCATTCGATCACAAACCCTTTTCATGCATATCCATGTTTTCTAAATAAAATTGAATTTTTTTAACATTATAAAAATTAATTAATAAAATAATATTTACCCATGTTTAATTTTTTGCAATTTTTTTAAAAAATAATCTTCATTTTATTTTCAAAAAAATTCGTTATTGTGATTTCAAGGGAAATGTGAAAGTAATCCTTTTTTAACATGCAAAACATGGATGATATTTCCACCATCATGACCACTATTTTAATTAAATATTACAAAATATTATTTCCAATATTATTTTTAAATGACGGATTTTTAAAAATTGTTATTTTTTAAAAATAATTTTTCAAATTGGAAGGGTTATTTTCCTTAATAAATAAACCAAGTGATGTTTCAGTATCATTTTTCACATAATATGAAATCCATTAATGTTACTTATAATTTAATAGGGGTAATTGTATTGATAAAACACTTATAATTTATATTATTTATTAATTAGTAGTTTTATGATATTTTAATGAAACCCCTCTATTTTTAATCGGTTATTTTATGGTGAATTGATGAAATGTATATAAAACACATTTTTCATTACATGGGTTATGATGAGATGATATGATGAATGTTTTTTAATATTTTTAGCACATAAATATGGTTTATATTATGATATGTGTGGGACCTATGTATCCCTCCAATGAATTGGGTAAACATTTATATCTCATGAGATGATAATGGGGAACAAGTCGATGGGCCTGATCCACTATAGGAAACAAGTGTCTCCCAATACATAATGTGAAGTAGGTGATAGTTCATGATCCACTACATTGATAGTATTGGTAGTTGAACTTGACATATGAATTTTTTCTATATATATGATGGTTCCACACTTCTATGACATGACATTATGGTTCATGAATTATTTATTTTGATTTATCACTTTTATGGGCCATGTTTTCATAAATTATAATGTTTTATTCCTTGAATCATTTTTATAATATATGAAAGGTTATTTATGGACATCAAAAGTCATGTTCATGACCACATACTCTTATTATTGAATTATTCATTCAAATGATCATAGATTGATATTTCATATTTTTACCTTTACAAAGAATCTCAGCTCACCCTTTCTTATGATTCCTTTAATAGTTTATGAAAAAAAAATTGGTTGGGTATTAATAAGAGGATTAATATGTGATAATATCATGGTGGTGGATATTTAATATATTTCATGAAATAATAATATTGTGTTTGTAGTCTCCAAACACATTAAACGGTCATGTTCCTAAAGTATGTTTCTATGGAATATATTTAATATTTAATGAAAAATATGTGATTTTTTTGTATGAAAGTCCATGTCTTCTATATTTGGTATCATAGGAATGGTTTAGTATATATTTATATATTATGACTTGAAAAAAGTAGTGTATACCCGATGGATAATTCTAGATATATTATAACATCATAATGTTTTGGTAAGAAATAGATTGTGTTGTTTTCCTAATAATACATCCCAATTTGAATACTATATATTGATGTAGATCTGGAAGAAAGGTTCCTAGGGTTAATAACTATGAAAATGGTACATTGAGGGAAACATGATCCTCACCTAGTTCACATAAATAGTCCTTTTATACACCTGGTTTTACACTCTGAGTGGATATTCTTTGTTTAATGCACATTTTATTTATGAACCATTATAAAGTAATTGAATTGATGATGATAATGAGAGACCTAGGAAAAAAATAAGGTATCATTGATTGAAAAAGGTTTCATTATTTATAAATAATATAAGTTATTTTTCAATGATTTTAAAAGGACTCAGTTTTAAACATTATATAATCTAGTAAATTGAATTATAATTAACTTCAATATATTCCAAAATATCTTTTTCGTTTATTGTTTTAAAAAATTTGGACATAATTCACACATATCAATCCAAAAAAATAAAATGTGGTTATAACTAAAAAACATCCATTTTTTCTATAATGTTTTTCTAATAAATATATGAAATCTTTTCATGAAAAGTCTTCACAAAATTCATCCTAGATTATCCTTTTATATTAACTATCATTAAAACCTATGAAAAAACATCTTAAAACATGGGATGTGAACAAAAATATAAGAATATAATATAAGAAGATGCATATAGATTTTCAGTACATTAATACTTATAAACAAATTAAATCATTCTCACAAAGTCATACTTCTCACCCAAGAAGTATCATATAGTTACTTTATGAAAAGATAATATTTTCATAAATCATCAAAAACATAAATAATAACATAATTTTAAATTAGGGAATCACATAATTATTATTTTTAGCCTTGTAGCTACAATATTATTTTCAACCCTCACGGCTACCATACAATGTTACCCTCCCAACCACCTTTTGACATAACCCTCACGGCAGCCTTATGGTGTAACCATCACTATTACACTAGGAGAAAACACACAGTATACCTCCAACATAAACAAAACAAATGAATTGGAGGAAGATATACGTCCCAAAAATTATCATAAAAAATTCACAAGAACCAATACCTAGTTAGAAATAAATATTACTTACATCATATAAATCATTCCATTTAATAAATCAAAATAAATTAAAGGATTATTTTAAATGAAAATTACTTTAAAAATATAATATATTTGAAGTGATAATTGATAAATATAATGAAATATGTGTATAAAATATTAATAAATAACAATATAAAAAAATTAAATACACAAATAATCTTAGTACCACATAATCAATGAAGTAAAAGGTTAACCCAAAGAATGGAAAATAGGTTAAAGATTCAATTACCTCAGGTTTGTCTTAATTCAAACATGTTCAAAACTTTTGTAAAATGGTTTAAAAGGTGTTATTAATAAATTATAGAACCATATTAATATTTAAAATTACATCTATGATAATATTATAATATCTTTACACCCATTATTTAATATTATTATGTAATTTTCATTGTTTCAAGTGCATTTATTTCATGGTTTCCATGGTTGGTGTATTATGTATTTTCTTGTCGGAAGGGATAAAAACTCAAGAATTGAAATTTAATGTTATTAATGAACATATAGATTATTTAATGGTATTAAATACCATTTTTTATCTGGTATGAGTATGAATAATGATAAAAAACATTAGTTATGAACATAATTTTATTTTGGGGAATTTGGATCATTACGAACAAATTTTGTTTTATTAATTAACATTTTGTATAAAAACAATTTCTAGAACAAATATAACATATGATATGTATAAAATATATTATTTAACCACATTAATGGCTTATGAAAATAATTTAATGATTTAATGAAATTTGAAAACAAATCATCCATGATGTCAGTAAATTAACACATCACAGATGATATTTTCATTTTTAGAGTAAAAGGGATATTAGAAGAAGTATGACGGTGAATATTTCGATAAACATGATAATATTCATGAATATTTATGGTAATTGAGTCTCCACTCCTCTTAGATATGGGAATTAGAAGATATTATAAGAAATAAATATAATTGAAATGAATATAAATGAAAATGAATGAGTATTTTTAGCTCTTGATTTATCTTCCTTGAAAACCACATTGCAGCCCTTGGTTTTGACCTTTTGGTGATACAAGAAGGTATTGGATGAGGGGAAGAGTCTTGGGAAGGTATATTAGAAAAATTAATTAATATCAATAGTGTATTTATCTTTTAATGTGTATAAACCATAAATTAACGCATTTTACTATTCATAAAATATTCATGTATTTTAGAAAAATCAAAAAAAACATCACCCCTTCCATTTTCCAATTAGTATAATTAAAAAATGTACACAAATTTTTTAAATTAATTTTCTAAAAATTATAAATTTAATGTTTATTTAAAATGATAATTTTTCAAAAAATACCAATTGTAAAATTAAAACTAATTTTATATCAAATTGAAAAATTAATTAATGTCGCAAATAAATATCATATAATCCTAATACAACAAAATAATAATTCATGAATCTATTTCATGATAATTATATTTATTTTCAATAATTAAATTTATTATATAATTGTAATTAAATATTTATTACTTACAAATATACCAACACTTAATTTATCATTTCTAGAACATTTATTTACTTATTCTATGATATAAATAAACTACAATTACACCTATCAGATAACTAAATCTTATTTATATTCTCATAGGGGAGGTTAATATTTTATTGGCCTAATCACTCTTCTAAATAGTCATGTTACTATTCCCAAGTCCATGTTACTATTCCATCAATATAAATTATTTAATTTCCATAAATATAAATTATTTCATTAAAAAATTATAATTAATTTAAATATTTAATTATACAATGAAAAAAATTTATTTTAATAAGTACCTGGGTTGTAACATTATCCATAACATTTGGAAATTGCATCCTCACGGTTTTTATTCACTTATTAAACAAGTGAGTATATTTTTCCCTCATAGAATTTTCATATTCCCATGTTTCTTCTTCTACCATTTGGTATCTCCATAAAACATTAACATGGTGTTTTACCTTGCTCTGCAATACATGATCTCTATAATCAAGAATCTTAACAGTTTTTTCATTATAAGAAAGGTTCTATACCATTTGAACTACGTCATGGCTCAAAAATAGGATATGAATTTGGCACATACTTTCTTAACATCGATACCTGAAACACATTCTGTACCTAAGATAAACTCGAAGGGAAAGCTACTTGGTATACGATCAGACCAAATTTCTATAGGATTTTATAAGGTCTAATGAATCGTGGACATGTCTTTCCTTTCATAGTAAAATGCATAATGCTTTTCCACGGTGAGATTATAAGAGAAACATAATCACCTACCTAAAAATAAAACTATTTCCTCTTGTTATTTTTATAAAATTTCTACATGCTCTAAGATGCACTCATGTGTTGTTGGATCATCTTCACTTTCTCAGCCAATTCCTCTACTAATTCTGTTTCCATCAACTTCCACTCCCCAACATCATCCCAAAAAGCTGGAGTTTGACACTACTTTCCTTCTAATGTCTCAGAAGGTTCCATCTATATACTAGATTGAAAAAATTTATTATAATACAATTAAACTATAGAAATATATTGATCCCAACTTCACATTTTTTCCATTGAACAAGCTCAAATAATATCTTCTTATGTCTGGATTATTCTATCGGAATTTCTATTATATTGAGGATGAAAAGAAGTTTTTGAAATTTAATTTTGCACCCAATGACATATAAAGGAATTTAAATAATTTTGATGTGAAACTTGGATCACAATAGGATATAATGGAAATAGGAAATCAAGGTAACGTGACAATCTCTTTGAGGTATAATTGAGAAAGATGTTCCAATGACATTATATATCGAATAAAAATAAAATGTCTTGATTTAGTCAGTTAATCAATAATAACCCAAATCAAATTGTTACCAAAGGATGTCTTTTTTAGTAACATCACAATTTCCATTGATATATTTTCCCATTTCCAATATAGCACTAGAAAATTATGAAGCATCCTCTATAGTATTTTTCGATGTACATTAACTTGTGGAAATGTCAAACATTTCTTCGTAAAATTTTCAATATCTCTATTCATTCCATCCCACCAATAATACTTCTGACGTTCTCCGTACATATTAGTACTACCATTACAAACTAAAAACAGTGATATATGGGTTTCACACAACAATTCATTCTTCAGTTGGGAATCACAAGTCACACGTAAATCATTCCAAATCTAAAAACACAGTCATTATCAATGTTAAATTCCATAAATGTACCATTTTAACCAATTATACCTTTTTCTACAACTCATGGTCTTTTTTCTATGCTTCCTTATATAAACCTAAAAGGGACAACTGCATTAACACCTAAAACAAAATAGGGGAATTTCCTACAACAATAACATCCAATCCAAAATTAATCAAATCATGAATCAAGGGGTCTTGTATCAAATGTTACATGGTTAGTGGTGCATGACTTTTTAAACTCATGGAATCCACCACTTTTCTTTTCAAGGATGTTAATTTATTATATCGTCATAATAATTTATCAGTTAAATCCTTCTTCACTGCCTTATGTTTAATTCTTTTTGAGTGAATATATACTTCCGACATTTTTTGTTAGTATATATTTCATATTTGGATCCATATTTATGGTGCCAAAAAATTTTCAAATAAAAAACCACACCTAGTAATTAAAATTTATATGTGGGATAATTTAACTCATGAGGATTTAATTTTCTTGAAGAATAAGAAATTACCAGATCAATCAACATCAGAACACAACTAAGTCCCTTAAATGAAGTGCCACTGTAGATGAAAAATTAACCATTTATAGAGGGTTGGTGAAAAACTATATCATTCACCAATATTGTATTCAGTTACTAAAAACAAAACATTACATTCATCTATCCTAATAAATTTAACTCATTTTCATGTAAACTTATTTATCAGGCTAGAAAAATCAGAAAATGTTTTTAAAACTGTGAAAAATAACATGTTTGTCCTAAAAAATATGAATATTTGTAACATTTGTGTGTCTGGGACATTCATTAACCACTTTTTTTAGAAGGATAAACTATTGTTTTATCCTTATTTATATTTTTTCCAAGAAAAGAAATCTGTTACAACCAAAAATCACATTTGGTAAATTTTACAAAAAACTTATTTTCATTGAGAGATTACAAGAAAATCATTAAATGTTTTTTATGATCCTAATAACTTTTTGAAAATACCAAAATTTAATTAATAAAGACAAAAAGAAACTTTTCCAAATATTCACGAAATATTTTATTTATAAGATCCACGAATATTTTAGTGATATTTTTCAAACCAAAGGGCATAAAAAATTCATAATGCCTATATCGATAACAAAATTTTGTTTTTGGGATGTCATCCTTTTTCACCTTCACATTATTGTACCCAGAACTCAATTCAATCTAGGAAATATATTGAGCTCCCCGGAGCGGATCAAACAAGTCATCTATATGAAAAAAATAATTATTTTTAACACTAATATTATTAAAATCTCTAAAATCAATGTAAAGTCTCAGGGAACAATATTTATTTTTAAAAATTAAAATTAGTGCACCCCATAGTGAAGTGCTAGGAAGAATGAATCCATTATCATGAAACTACTACAAATGATTTTTCAATTCAATAATAACGACTTGATCTATTTGATAAGGTGTTATTGAAGTTAGATTAGCACCAAGAACTAAGTCAATAGTAAATTCAGCTTCCGAATCAGGTATAACACTAGGCAACTCATCGGCAAATATATTGAAGTATTCATTTACCACTAAAAAATCATTAATCTATAAAGTTCACATATTTTCAACAATATGAGAAATATAACATTCATTTCAATAATTTAATAGTTTCTCACCATCCTAATATCATATCAATTGTATAGTTTCATTGTTGTATACAAACTAAATTTTTTTCAAAAAAATGACTTCTTTAGATCTATAATCAATCTCATTATGATTAATTGAAATCCAATCCATACCCATAATGTCACCAAACTCAACTAAAGTTAAAATTACTAGGTCTTTATGTAATTTTTTTCAACAAAAAATATAGTAAGATTCTTATAATGCATTTTTCTATAATATTTACCCCTAGTGTTTTAACCTAAGCTCCAGTCTCATTTCTTAAGATCAAATTTCCAATTTAGAAGTATGTTTTTCACAAATGAAGGAATGTGTAGACCCTGTGTCAAACAAGACATTAGAGAAAACTGAGTAAACAAACAAAGTACATAATTCCACTTCATTGTATGGACCAACATCTGATAGCGTAGTCACAAAGGATATCACTACACCTTTCTGATTATAATCTGGTTGCCTTCTACCATTCAGATATTTATTTGGGTATGTATTTATATAATGACCCATTTCGCCAAATTCAAAAAATATTAGATTCTTTTGTTAGAATTAATATTAAGATCATTTTAATTAGAATCTTAGTACATATGTTCAAACAAACGAAATATAAAACCCTTACCATTTATTTTAAATAAATACCCAGGTTTCTTTCTACCATACTTTTCAGAAACTAGATACTAGACTTTCATATCATCATATTTCTTTGATTGATTCTCACCCATCACATATCATATGAAAGTCTTCTTTTTCTTATTTTAAAAGTACACGTGATCTTTAGAAAACTATATTTCTACCCTCTTAGTATATCATAAATGTTTTTCATAACTTTTAAATTCGTGGTAGTTCAACACCCTTTGATATCTTGGATTCAATCCTAAGTAAAAATGATTTTTTTTATCAAGATCCCTAATAATATTTGGAGAATACTTTTCCAATCACGTGAAGTTTTATTCATATGCATCCACTAATTACTCCTCCATTTGTTTCAATTCAAGGAATTTATTTTCCATCTTATGTCAAACCACCTTAGGAAAATATGTTTCATGGAAGTTTTTAAAAATTCATCCCCTTCCAACGCATCAATCTAATAACTATCTCTGAAATTATTGACCTATGACCACCACTATTCAGCTTCAACTTCAAAAGGATAAATGGAAAGACTATGATTTTGATTATCTGAACACCCCATAACATCAAATATATTATCAAGGTATTTAATCCATCCTTCATGTCCCATTGGGTCAGAAGATCCATTGAAAGCAGGAGGGTGTCACCACATAAAATGTTCCACTATCACTAGTTTTCAATATGGTAGATCTAGTTATTATATTATATAGATTATACTTCCATCTATATCCTCTTTCAACTAATCCCTTACTATCACTAACTATTTGATTCCAATTCCCACCATTCCAAGTTATGGATTTGGAATTGTATCATCCTCTCGGTGACTTCCTACTTCATCTTCCCTATTCCTTCTATGGAAAAGCATTCTGAATAGAAATATCTGAGAGTAAGAAACATGTTAATAATAAAATGATATATCATTTCATCATTCACCTAAGATAAAAATAATTTATAGTATTCTATTAAAATTTTCCTAACCTTTAAAGTTATCTAAACCATGCTTAGATACCAACTATAATGACTCGACCATAAACATTACGTAATCTCATAAATTCCTTTAGAGTTCACTTCTTTACATAACCAAAGTTATATTCAGTTTATAATTTTATAAAATTAGGACATAATTCAAACAGATAAACCCATAATCATAAAATTTGGTTACTATTGATAAAATATCAATTTTTTTATTTTAGAATAGAGTTAAATAAAATTTGAAATATTTTCAAGAAAATTCATCACAACATTCATCTTGGCTTATCCTTTTCTCTTACCCATCCTTAAAGTATATGAAAAAAATTAAAACATGGGATGAGGGAAAAAAGTTCAGTAAGGGATATAAAAAGAAGGGGAAATCCTTAGTATATGAATAAATATAAACACGTGAAATCATTCTCAAAAATAAATTCTTCCCACACAAGAAGTACCATATAGTTACTTTTTGAAAACATTAGATTTCTATAAAACATAGAAAAAATAAATAATTCGATAAACGTAACTTAAAACGTCACTTAATTATGATTTTATCCCTCACTACTAACACATTATTTATAACCCATACATCTTCTTTACAATGTAACCACTATGGAAACCCTAGGATATAACCCTCGCGACAACCTTATGGTTTAACTATCGCAGTTAAACATAGAGTAACCATATAGTATACCTCCAATATAGAAATACCCAATGAATTTGAGCGAGATATAGGTCCCACCCATCATCATAAAAAATTCCTAAGAACCATGACATAATCTTAAAACAATATTACATACATCATATAAATTATTCCCTTCAAGAAATAAAAGAAATTAAAAGAGGATTTTAAAATAAAAGTACCTAACAAATATAAAATATTTGAAGTGAGAATTTATAAAAAAATGGAATATGTGTATACACTATAAATAAAACATAATATAGAAAAATAATTTCACAAATAATCTTAGTACCACATAATCATTAAAGTAGAAGGTTAACCCATAGAATGGAAATTGGGTTAAGAAATACGTTACCTTGGGTTCATCTTATGTCTAATGTGTTCAAAACTCCTATATAATGGTTTAAGGAGTATTATAAATATATTAAAGATCCATATTAATATTTATAATTAATCATATGATATTATTATAATATATTAACATCCATTTATTAAATTATTTTTGTTTTTTTATTTTGGTACATTTATTTTATGGTTTCTATGGTTGGTTTAATATGTATTTTCTTATCAGAAGGGTGAAAAAATATAGAATTTAAATTAAAAGATATTATTGAACATACATAATATTTAATGGTATTATATATCATTTTCTATATGGTATGAGGATGAATAATTATATAAAACATTGGTGATTAACATTTGTTTATTTTAGTGAATTTTGATCATTATGAACCACTTTTGTTTTATAAATTAATATTATGTGTAAACACTAGTTTTAAAACATAATATAAGATATATTATGTATAATACAATATTATTTAACTGTATTAATGGTTTTATAACCATAATTGACTATAGTAATGGAAATTGAAAATAATTTATCCCTGATTACGGTAAATCGACACATCAAATATGATGTTTTTCTTTTTACAATAAAATGGATAGGAGAAGAAGTATGATGATGAATATTTCCATAAAGATGATAAAATTACAATATATATATGAGACAATATTTTTAATGCCTCTTGTATTACAGGAGGTTTGGAGTGAATAATATAGAATTTTTACCTCTTGAATTCTTTTACTTGAAAACATCCTTAAGGCCCTTAGTTTTGGCCTTTTGGTGGGACCAATAGGAATTGAATGTGGGGAAGATTCTTGGGAATGCATTTGGGAAAAAAATAAGCAATTGAAAATTCATTGAGGTGTGAGGAGAAGGGGGGTGAGGGGTAGTATTTATAATAGAGGAGAGAGGTGTTTTCTAATTATTATTTTCATTAGTTTATTAATTTGGCTGAAGAATATGAATATTTTAAGAATTATAATAAAATATATTATAATAATAAAGGTAATTTAGATACTGTGGTTCTTACACAATTCATTACTCATCAAATAATGTATTTATCTTATAATATATATATACCGTAATTTAAAATATTTTACTATTCACAAAAAATTCATGTATTTCAAAAAAATCCCAAAAATTTACACCAACCATTTTTAGATATTTAGAATTCAAAAATTAAATCCATTTCTTGAAAATAATTTTCAAAATGTGATAAAATTATTTTTATATTTAAATCATTCTTTATTCAGAAATATACCAATTTTAAAATTATAACTACTTTAATAACATATTAAAAAATTAATTACTGTCTCGTAAAATAATATTATAATCATAAGACAAAAAAATAATAATTTCTGAATATTTTTAATTAAATGAAATTTATTTAAATAATACAATTATTTATAATATTGTAATTAAATATTTATGACTTACAGAAATATCGACACATAATTTATCATTTCTAAAACATTTATTAACTTATTCCATGATATTAATATACCATGATTACACTGATAAGATATATAAAAATTATTAATATTATCATAGGTGATGTTAAAATTCTATTAGCCAAATCCTTATTCCTAATTGTAATCTTACTATTCCCGATGTCATGTTACTATTCTATCAGTATAAATTCATTAATTTATATGAATATCAATTATTTCATTATAAATTTATAATAAATTTAAATATTTAATTCTAGATTGAATAAAAAATATTTTATAAGTATATGTAACAAACCAAGAAGGGTCTCCATCCGACCTGGAATCTATCCTGGTCCACGGTATATCCCGATTGTGAATTCCCAATCCCTTCGAGTTAGCACAAGTTCACAAGAATCAAATGATTGTATGAGAATGATTTACCCAAATAAGCAGTCAATAATGTACTAAAAATATAAATAAACTAAAACTATAATTACACAACCAAAAAATCCCTTAATAATCTTTATATTCATTGTTTTATAACATTAAGACAAAACCCCCAAAATTACCAAGACATAAGGGGACCAAACTCTATAAGAAACCTTTATTCAACAAGAGAAACCATATCGTCAAGCCACCATCACCACGATCCACACCGAACACTACTAAGAACTCAACCTACCAACACTAAACATATTTTCTTAACCAAAAACAAAAGGAAATAGGGTCTGCATACACCTAAAGTTGTATGCAGGGTGGGATCCAAATCCTAGTATTATTGTACTCATATAAATGATTCCATGCTATAAAAATTGTAATACAAATAAACTCTCATGATTAATAAATGAAAGTAAATGATTGAAAAATTTTATGGAAAATGAATGTAAAGAAAAATTACTTAAGATGAGTGATAAATTAAGGGAAAAGTAGTCTCAATGAATGAAAAACTAAATAAAATCACCTTTTTTGTTTGATGTTACCCAAATATCACACTGTATACTGATGCTTAGTTCCAAATAGCTAAAGAGCACAAACATAGGTTGGGCCCTATAAGTACTAGAAAATAATGGGACCCCAAATTCTTGTGCCTTGGTGAAAAGTGGTATAGAAACCAGAAAAATGTATATTCTCATAGACGAGCTACAAGTTGGGGACATCCTCAAAACCCTAGTGGTCTCTAATAATCATCCATATATTTATTTATTGTTTTAGTCGTCAATCTCTCTAAGTGATTTCAGGTAGAATCCACCTCGTATAACTAGTACACTAGTCCTAGTCTACCCAACTTGTTACGCAGACTTCCATTAGTGCTCATTCATGATCCAAGTTCTGATAATATATCACACTAACATTTTTCAAGACAAACAATTTACTACACACACAAATGTTTCCATTTCCATACCTGAATCCTTTCATCAAAACCAATCGCACACCCAAAACCATTTCAAAGCACGATATTCACCACCTTAATGATTTAAATAATCATTGAAAATAGTTTTAAAAATCATTCCAGGAAAACCCATAATGCTTTACACCCAATATACACTCAAAACCCTCTCTTTAGACCCAAACACACACAAAAACACTTCCCAGACATGATTATCATCACAAATATAATTTAATATATTTTTTCCCCAATTAATAAAATATTTAAAAAGTGCACAACATGGACTTACGTCAAGGACACACCAATTCCATATGTAAATACCATTTTAATATCAACTACATATCAAATCTCTTCAAAAACTAATTTTTTACCTATTATATAATTTAACAAACCAATTAAATAATTTATAAAACCCTTCAAATTATTACAACACATGTCTACACAAAAAACATTCTATATTTCATATGGACAATTCCATTTTAAAAACAATACACAACAAAACCATACCATGATGTGATTTACACCACTAATTCAATTTGATAAATAACATAAAAACATAATATAACATTTATAGTATGTGCATCAAGGATTTACTGCAAAAATACACTCAAATTCTCCCCTTTAAAATCCAACTCACACTAAATCATTTTCCAAACACCATTTTCATCATTTTTACAATAAAAAAATCACTTATTCAATTTAATGGATCATTTTCAAATTTCCAAAAATATTTTATCATACACACATACCCAATTTCACAGGTAAAAATCCATTTTCAACTCAAATTAATGGAAAAATTGTTCAATGACAACTTATAAACCCCATATATATTTAATAAAATGTTCAAAATTAAATAATAAAGCTTAATTAACTCATCAAATAATGTCTATGCACTGAATCACTTACCTCAGGTGAAGAACATGATGGAATTGATGTGAATCTCATATGCACCTCAACTGCGCCACAAGGTGACCAAAACAGACCCTAATCAAAATGATTAAACCAAAATACTCATGATCGAACCCCTATAATTGAACCCTATACATTGAAAAAAGGAAACCCAAAACCAAGATGTAAAAGAAACTATTATAGGGTGTGGGTATGACAACAGAGTTTCATGAGAGAGAATAATGGAGTCACAGTCACCGGTGGAGGAGGCCAGTGGGTTCAGTGTGTCATGCAGAGAGTAGGGAGGCTGGTCGGTTCAGTGCAATGCACAAGGAGGAGGGATGGCGATCAGTGGGGCTCTCCGGAAGGGAGATCCGACCAATGGGGTTGGGTGGCGTGACATGGGTAGAAGGAGGAAAGATGGGGCATGATATGAGTGGGGGTGAGGGAAGGGGGGTGTGACACACGAGGGGGAGGAAACATTAAATTTAAAAAACCTAATAATAATAATAATAACTAATAACTAAAAATAATATTTTTAAGAATTATTACAATCTTATTGTTAATAATAATTATTATTATTATTATTATATCAATACTAATAATGTAATTAAATTAAATTCTTAACACTAATAATATTATTATTATTAATCTCAAATAATATTGACAATATTATTATTATATAAAAAAATCATTGAGTTTTACTACATTTTCCTTATTTTATTTTATCACCTATTTAATTAATTAATTGTTCATAATTATGGAAAATCGTGTCGAAACCACGCACGAATCATGAGGCCATGTATGGACCATGTGGTGGCTCTTCCCCATTCAAGAGGTGATCCTATGGGTACTCGAGCTGACTTCAAGGATTCCACTTACCATACGGTTTCCTTGAACTAGCCTAAAACCCACCAAGTTTTCAAAATTCTAAAATTTAAATCAGAACCCAAACTCGAACTTTGATAATGTTTTCCCAAAACCACCAACCCATCACACCCGGTTCCCAAAAAAACAATCTAGACCTGACCTGGACTGAGACCAAGGCTAATTTAAAACCCCAGGTGTGATAATTGTCCCCGCCATAAAGCTTTATATCCCTAGAATGCCAAGCCATGATAGTGTAGAAAAAAGAACCAAGACACCCTCTTAGCTCTAAGTCATTCTTGGAAAACAAAAAATGAGAGAGAAGCAAGGAAACTATCAAAAAGGAGAAATGAAATGAAAATTAAACACAGGGTACTAGAATGTTCTCCCAATTATGTTCCACCGACCTCTAAAAGTAAAAACACCTCTAGTAGATCGATAAAAGGAAAATAGATTTCCCACAACACACAACACAACATCTTAAGTTAAAAATCCACAAACACTACAAAATGGAACACACATCACATTCTTGAAATAAGAAAAAATAGTCAAACCACATCCTGAAGAATACTCACATAACTCTGACTCAACAAAACTGTTGGGTGTTCCTTGTGGGAATTCCTGAAAGGACTCCCCACCATTAGAAACCAACCTTCAACCAAGATGAGGCCGAAATACCAACATGGGGAGGCCCTAATGGACTCCCCACCATTAAAATGGACTAACATCAGTTTACTCCTAGGGAATTCAGTGAGACACGCAGTGGGTATCCCTACTATAAGAACCAACTAGCTTAACCGCGTAGCATGGATCGACATGGAAATTAAGAAATGGGATATCTTGGGAACTTCCCGCACATACTAAATCCCTAACCATTAAGGGCCTGACAAAAGAAACTCCAAACCAAATAGAATACATTATATGGTTTACCACTCCCATGGGTATTACCATCCTCATATGAGCCTAACAAAAAATGAGATCGATTCTCATGGATGGACATAAATGGGAAACCACATAGAGACTCACACCCACAAGGGTAAAAGAACTAAGGCTTAAAAAAATGACACAACCAAGACTCTTTATAAACAAGGGTGTCTCTTACTCCCACGCGGTTTGCAATGAAGAATCATGGTTCCCATGACTCCATCCACCAAACAGGACTACATTTAATGATACATCTAAAGAAGAAAATTTGTACTACCTAAATTTCTAACAGCGATGATAAATATTAGACATGGATCAATTACATCCTTGGGGTCCCGGACTATACGCCAACTTTCCTCTAGGACCTATGGTAGGAGCTCTAATGGTTGAAGCATCTACCACCTCCCAGTCGTGGGTTTAAACCCACAAACAAAACATCCCCATTTTTAGGTGCCACAAGAAAGAACCGCACATACAATATAGAACCACCATGACATAACACACTCTCAAACCCACTTCACATTTGCACACCACTTCACCAAAACAGGGGCTTCAAAGATGCACAATAATAACCTATTTTTACTTTGAACAATATACTTTGAATGAATGAACGTATAGAGGACACTCACATTTGAACAGAGAGACTCAAGATTCTATAAAAAGTAATATATACTTCTATTGAAATAAAAGTTCTCACAAGGTTCCACAATATCCACCTTCACATTTTATAGGGAACATGACACATCAAGATGTCATCGAACATGACCCTTTTCATTGAAAAAAACATCACTAGGAGACAAACCTTAAACCAAGTCTCAAACAATATGAGATTGTCATAAGCATCCATAACAGCATCTTAGGACCTATTTGGACACACTTGTGGCCTAACATGATCCTTTCATAGATAAAACCAACAAAATACCCAAAGTCCATTTAAGATAGTATCCAGCAACGATGAATCTGGACTTCTTCCACCCTTCCTCATTGGTCTTCCATTCCCCACTTCTAGAAAGGACCCTTAGATACACCAGTGTCAAACTTCACCTTTGATGACTCAGTTAACTCAATAAACCAAGGTATCTTTCAATTTTCCACATCCACACTCCTACTGTGAGGAGGTTCTGTTAATCGAAGAAGAATATGGGTAGACTAAATCTCCAAATATCTAAAATGAAGTCCTTATGTTGATCAACAGGAGGAAATTCCAATGGAGAATCACATGTCGCCTCACTTCAATCATGGATTAACTCTTTATGGGGGAATATTCTAGATATCAAGGGGAAAGTGCAATGACCCAATAAAACAATTCCATTGGCCAATATATATAGTAAAATAACACCGAATGCATGGGGTGGGGGAGAACCACCGAATGGCTCCCCAAAACATTCCTCAAAGAAACCATTCACCATTATTTAGAAAAAGTTTTAGAAATTCATGAAACTTTCTAAATGAAAACGATTTACCAAATAAAAATCCATTTCCAAAACTCAAAGCATAAATCCCAAAACATTTCATCTCATTCAAACTATTCTACAAATACCACATTATCCCATTCAAAAAACCATTAAATAGTTTAACAAATCCCATTGAAATCAATTTCAGTCACACAACAAACCCCATTTTTCCAACTACTGAAAAGCATACCACCTCTTCTTTTAAAACCAGTTTCACAATTTTTTCAAACACGGGCTTCCAAAATAATTCTTAGAACCCAATGATACATAATTTGATTCAAGAGGTAACTTGGGTCTGTGGGTGAATTTAACATACGATTAGTGGCCATATTCCATTCACTTAATCATAATGGAGAGTATCCTATGATAACATCCCCAACTCCACATTGCTTTCCGGGCCTCGTGAGATCACTAAGACCATTGACCTTACTCCCATTTCAATTACCAAATAACAAGAGACCAAAAGGGGTAAAGAACTCAGATAAAACTCAAATTCACCTGGTAACCTCAGTCCTGTCACAAGTTGTGCTCGGTGGGCACCTTACTCATTACTATAATGTTATGTTAAAAAATTAGTATCTCCCATCTACCCCACTAGTTCACTTGGGAAAATACACAAAATATCATAACCTTGATCTGATACCTTTTTTCCCAAACCATGATCAGTCACCTTCCAACCCAGTGCCCAACGTAGTCCACAAAAAGGCCCGAAGGGTTTTTTCGATCCCCATGTGTTGGCACAAGTTCTCAGGTATCAAATGAATGTATGGGAATGATTTACCCAAATAATAAGCCAATAATCATCTAACAAAATAAAACAATTAAAACTATAATTACAGAACCAAAAAATCCATTAACAATCTTCATATTTAATGGTTTATAAAATTTAGGAAAAACCCTAAAATAGTACCATGATAGAAGGGGACCAAAATCTATAAAAAACCTTCATATAATGAGAGTAACCACATCCTCAAGCCTCCATCACCAACATCCACAACAAATTCCCATAAGAACTCAACCTTTCAACACAAAACGTCTTAATATAACTTGAAACAAAATACAATAGGTTCTAAATACACCCAAAGGTGTATAATGGGTGTGAACCAAGTCCTAGTTGGATTCCACCAGATGAAATGGTTCCATGCTGTATACATTGTAAGACAAATAAACTTACCAGTTAAATAAATGAAATGAATTGATTGAATTTTTTTTTTAATTAAAATAACATTAAAGAAAAATGACTTAAAATGAATGTAACATTAAGGAAAAATCAATATTAAATAATGAAACATTAAATAAAATCACCTTTTTAATTTGATGTAACCCAAATTCCACATAGTATGCTGACGGTGAGTGTAAAGTTTCTAAGGACCAATAATCATGGGAGGGTCCCTATATGTACTTTCTAGTAATTGGATCCTAGAATATCACGTCTCAGTGAGAAATTGTATAAAAACCATGATACCATGTATTCTCATTCACGATCCACTAGTAGGGGACATCCCCATAACCCTAGTGGTCTACAATAATCATCCATATATTTAGTCAGTGTTGTATTCTTGAATCCCAATATGTGATATCAGGCTAAAGCCACCTCATCTCACTAACACACTAGTCCTAGTCCACCCACCTAGTGCCCAGATGTCCCATAGTTCTCATTCAAGTTCTATGTTCACATAATATATCAAATACACATTTGGTAATATAAACAATGTACTACACCTAAAAAAGTATCCATTTTCATACCTGAATCCTTTCTTTAAAACCAAAATCACACCAAAATACATTTCAAAGAATGTTACACGCCAACTTAATGATTCAAAAAATCAATTAAAATGGTTATAAAAATCATTTAGAGAACCCCCATAAGGATTTCACCCAATATACACCAAAAATCCTCTATTTAAATCCAAATTCGCCCTAAAAATCTTCCCAATCTTGACTCACAACACAAACACAATTTAATAAATCTTTTCCTTAATTAATAATATATTTAAAAAAGGGAACTAAATGGGATTAAATCAAGGACACACCATTTCCATATGTAAATTCCATTTTAAAATAAAATGCATACCAAATCTCTTCAAAAATTACATTTTCACCTCTTATAAAATTTATGAAACCAAATAAATAATTTATGGAACCCTTAAAATTTGGACAACAAAATTTTACACCAAAAATACTCCCAACTTTATATGCGAAATGCTACTTTAAATCCAATGCCTAATAAAATCATACCAAGACGTGATTTTCACCACTCATTGAATTTGATAAATCACTTAAACACTTAATAAAACATTTCTAGGATGCACAACATGGATTTACCACTAAAACATATGTAAATTCTCTCCTTTAAAATATAACACACACTGAAGAATTTTTTAAACACCGATCTCATAATTTATAGAATCAAAAAAATCACCTATGCAATTGAATATATCATTCTAAAAATCCAAAAAACATTTCAAAATGCACACATACCCAATTTCACATGAAGAAATCCATTTTTCAACTTAAATGCCTGGAAAAATTCTTTAAATAACCCTCATGAACAACACATATATTTCATAAAAAATTCCAAATTAAATAATCAAGCCTAATTAACTCATTAAATAATGTCTATGAATGGAATCACCTACCTTCAGTGAATAACTTGACTAAAACATTTTGAATCCCATATTCACCTCAACCACACCACAAGCAGGCCAAAACAGACCCTACGTACAATTTTTAAACCAAAATACTCAAGATCGAACCCCTAAAATGGACCAATAGCCACTGAAAAAGGAAAACCCAAACCCAGAGGGGAAAAAAACTATCGAAGGGAGATGGTATAACATAGGGGTCACACGAAAGAGGGTGGTGGGTTCGTAGTCACCAGAGGAGGAGGATGGCAGGTTCGATGGACCGAACTTAGATTAGGCAGGTCGGTCAATTCGATGCTCTAAACAGGGAGGATTGAGTCTGGTCGGTTCAATGTACCATGTAGGGAGGCGGAGACTTACTGGTAGAGGGTGCTGAAGGGAGATACAACCAAGGGGGTTGGGCGGTACAATGTGGTTAGGAGGGGACATGTGGTATGATAGGAGTGGGGTTCATGGAAGGGGGTGTGACTCACCAAGGAGGAGGAACCCTAAAAATAAATAATAATAATAATAATAATAAATAAGAATAATATTTCTAATAATTATAATAACATTCTTAATAAAAATAATAATAATTATTATTATTATATTATCAATACAAATAACTTAATAAAATTATATTCTTAACACTAATAATAATAATAATAATCTCAAATAATTATAACATTATTATTATTATATAAAAAAATTAATTCTTTGAGTTTAAATTCATTTTCCTTATTGTCTTTTATTACCTATTCAATGAATTAATTATTCATAATGATGGTCAACTGCACAACAACCAAGCACATGTCAAGCGGATATGCGCGGACCATGCGGTGGCTCCCACCCATTTCAGAGGTGACTTCACGGGAACCTAGGATGACTGAATGGCTTCTGCTAACCATGTGGTGTCCATGTATTGGGCTAAAACACACAAAGTTTCCAAATTTTATAAATTTAAGCTGGGAACCAAACCTGAACTTTGAAAAAGTTGTCTCGAGATCCCAAACTCGTCACACTTGATTCCAGAGCAGAACAACCGAGACTCAATGCATATTGGGACCAAGGCTAAATTTAAACAAGGGATTGACAGTACCTATGTTGTTACTTGTTATGTGGTTATCCACTATGAATTTTTTTCTCACACTATTCTTTTTGGTTTAGTCTATGTCAGGAATGAGAAGTGACTAAATTAACATTGATTGTGATAGGAAATGTGTTCATGGGAAACCAAATGGGATGATAACCGAATTGAAGGTTAAAGTGATTATTCCTAATCTGTTATCATAATATATAATTAAAAACATTCACTTTAACTAACTCTCAAACTCACCCAAGAAGGTGATGATAGTGTTCACTAAGGGTTTGAGTAGTGTATTCTATTGAGGAAAGAATATTCAGTTTTCTATATATCGAGACTATGGGATCAATATTTCAAGGTAATGTCTTAGAGGAATGGGAAGATATTTTTAGTGTGGAAAATAAAGACACAATGCATGTAATTTCCAAAGAAAAATTATAATGTTGGTCAATGAAATGGATTATAATAATGACCCTCAAGGTAGAACTGATAGTTGAATTTTTTAAATTTTAATTTTATGGTCACTATGAAAATCAATTTCCCATTAGAATATCACAGAAGTAAGATCATAAATTTTGTAAATGAAAAGGTTTTTATATTTATATTGAAGAGGCAATTAATGAAATATTTGAGGGATTTTTTAATAAATCAGGTAAATCCAAGATAATTTTTTAATAATGAATTTGTTGATTAAAGTGTCTATGTAGTTACCCGACCCTAGTTACCCAGAGTTGATGAATTATTATGAATCATTGGCATGATAAAAAAAGATCAAGTCTTGAAAGACCGATTAGTTTAGTAGCCTTGGAATCACTAGATAAATTCATAAAGTTTACATTACATTATAAAGTGAAAAACTACAACAAAAACTTGTCTCCATAGACCACACTCATGTCCTCATACTATCCCGGCTGGTCATTCATAAAATACTTCTTCACATCATGGGAAAAATAAAACATAGAAAGGGGTGGGCTCAGATGCTCAGTAAGGATAACAGTATAGCAGAAATTATCATAAATAAGCAAAAGAATTTAAGGCAATGTATAACTAAAACAAAATCCTTTTAAAATTGAACTTCAGTATAATATGGAAAAGATAAAATGAAATAATTCCATTCACTTATTCACATAAATATTCTACTATTCCAATAATCACACGAAATATCAATAACCACTTTCATAATAATGGAATGCATAATACCAGACTATTATAACCACATAGTCAACTCCTTGTGCCAAGAATATAAATAAGATTTTGTCAAGGCCCTATGCTAAGACACTAGTTTTTCACATGAGACCTACCGATTCATCGAGGAGATATAGCGGGCTCCACCCATCACTTACTACGTCCAATTCATTCCTCATATGAAAAGTTTGAAACATAACATAAACATTCATATTAAAACTAGAATACGAAATATCAATACTTTATCCACAAACCATGAATGGTATATAAATAGCACATCCACGGTCAAACATAACTCATTCAATACAATATGGAAGATTGTATTATGACAGATTAACATCAATCGATAATAATGAAGGATGTTGACATAGATGAAAATAACCATCAAAACTATTTGAGAGAAATACCCCCCCTTTTTATTGAAAACATTTAAAAGTCACACTACTTGTCAAGAAGCCACTTGGAAAATAGATTTTTGAATCAATGTTTCCCATACCACTTTGAAACTTTTAAAAGGAATTTTAATTTTGAAACATTAATTTCCATATAAATAAATCCTTAAAACCATTTTTAAAACATGGACATTAATGAGAAAGATTTAGAAGAATAAATCTTTAAAACATTAAAAAAATTATATTTTAGTTAGATTTTCTAACAAAAAGAGAGACACTTGAATAAAAATAATTGAGGTAATAATTTTTTTTTAATATCATGAGAATAAAGGGATTCATGATATACTATGTCAAAGTACATTATATACACCGTATAAAAGTTATTTGGTGTATAACAATAAATAAGTCTCAATGGAATGTAAATTGAGATGAAACTTCCTATAAAGACCGTATCCTTAGGTTCAGGATAAATCAACAACATAATTATGTGAGAAATATAAATACACTCAATATGATTGGATATTCAGTGTAAATCAATCATAGGACATTCACACATATTCTTGTAAAAACAACACTAATGGATTGGATTTTTAACTCAACAAATGGAGATTGAGTTAAAATTACTCTTATCAAGTTCATATTGATGACTTGAGAATTTATCAATAGAGTGATTATGGGTATCAAAAGTATATCTACAGAAAGGGGAGTGGAAATTATGACATGATCATATGAATAGTGATTCCACACATAATCTTGGAGTAAAATTATCAATGAAGTATGTGTAATGCCGAATGAGTGGAAATTGAAATTTCAAATTCCCTTATCGATTTGGTAACATAAGAAACATACACCCATGAAAGAAATATCATACAATGATGATTTAAATATCCATAAATTATAGTATATTACACAATTAATACAATCATGGGTTGTAAACACACCACATGCAATAAATAAGTGGTGAACAATGGAAATCTCATGGAATTTAAAGTGAGATAAGAAACCCCTTACTTTGTACTTTTTCCTTGGAAGAGAGTAGGTTAACCTCCTTTATAATGGTGAAATAATTGTTATGGGATTATACAAGAATAATATACATTAATATTATATCATATATGATCTTTTAACATTGATTTGTTAATAATATATTAGTATTATCGTGGTTTCGGGTGTTAACAGATTCGTTTTCCTTTATATTATTTATTATGTGAGCCATATTTGTTATGGATGGGATGTATCTTATTCATATCCAGAATTATATCATGTATATAAACATTATTTTTAATAATCAAATGAAATTTTTTCTTGAATGGATACGATGGGGAATGAATCTTATCGCGTTCATGGAGACAGTAATCTGTACGTATGCATGAGCAACAATATCATTATTTTGATATTAAAATAATATATAATTGGATGGTATATCATATATACAGAATCATTATCATGTTATATTTATTATTTACATGAATTACAAATCAATATTATACCCATCCAAATAATAATATATTGAATAACAATTACACCACGACGTGGAGAAGATAGGTCGTACGTACGCACATATGGTGACATGTCATTCAAAGGATGGATATAATACCGAATATGCTTGTACCATATTTATAATAACATCACAGTATATAGATGATAGTACATTTATTATTTTATAATGGAAATAACAATGGAAGAAGAAGTGGAAGAAGAAAGGAACTTGAAAGATGTGGTGAGATTTTTACCTATTCTTCGGGTTCTTCCTTTTGATTTGATCAAAAGGGCTCCTTAATTTGGGTTTCTGACTAATGGAAGGCCTCTAAGATGAATTGAGGAAAGTTGAGAGGATATTTGGGTAGGGTTTGGCCGAAACAAATGGCTTTTAAGGTATTAATTTGAGTGAAGGGTGAGTGCCCTTTTATAAGAGGGGTGAGGGGAACCTTAGGAAAAGCAAGAAATATTATTTTACAATAAATTCATATTCGGTTTCTAATGGATCCAAAGTGACATATTTCTAGGATATGGTGGGTATGGGTCTAAAACCACCCAAAAAATAGGTTTTAGAGAGGTTTGGGTCACTATATTAACCTTATGATTTAGTTTTAACTCTTAGTTAATTAGTTTCACATTTACCACGTCTCTTTGTATTTTTATATTATATGGTTAATAAACTTACAATAAACATACAAGAGAACCCCAAGTGGTTAATTAATGATACAAAAATCATTATATAAGTCTCTTGGATGATCCTTAGTTTTTTAGGAATAGAATATCAATTAATAATATAATATGTTTTTTAAAAACTCTTTTATGTCAATTGTGGCACTATTTGGTATTTTGTTTTTTCTAAATTAATAACAGCATTATTAAATCGATCCTAATTCATTTAATAAACCCTAATATGTTACATTTACCTATAAAATTCTTCAAATTCATTAAGAGTCTCAAATTATATTTATTTGGGTATTTATAATATCAATTATTTTAATATTTCACTAATAAGGTAATTAATGCATCATCATTGTGTCATAAATAAATTAAATTATTTAATGTCCAAAAATTATAAATAAAATACTATTATGTAGGAAATATTTTTATCTTATAATGAATATTTATAATATAATTTATCTTATGTATTTCCCTATATTAAAAATGTTTTAGTTATTAAATTTTGATTTTAACTCTTTTAACTTTTCTTTGAATTAAGTAATAATAAATGTCCCAATGTATTCCAAGTGGACCAAAGAAGTTCATATTTTATTTATAAGGTGGTTTTTGGTTGAATTATACTTATCCAATAGAATTAGGACATGTGTTAGGGTAATAATAATATTATTTTTACCCTTAATTACCCTATTTACATTTAATCGTGGTAAATAAATGTAAAAAGTTAATATTCACCAAAAATTATTTTTATCTTATTGAACCACAATTTACTCCTTTATATTAACCGTGTCTCTCAGATTTTCGAAATTCCACTTACATAAGTTGTAAAATTATGTTTTATGTGAATTTGAAAATTCTCCAAGGAGATGGGTAAATGACGGTGAAAAGTTCAATAAAATTTTTATATATCTAAAATTATTATAAAATGACTCCAATGAATTACATTAAACTTATATAGGTATTATATATCTATTTTGACATAAAATAAATATAAATAAAATAAATAATTTTTTAAATAAATATTCAGTTTTAAACTGTAACTTAGTGTTTTTCACAATTAATCAAAAATTGAATGTTTTCAAAAAATTCCAAAAAAATCATCCTAAGCTAATTTTGATATTCCGAATCCAAAAATGAAGTCCATTTTGAAGGATAAAATTTATAAAATTTCAAAAAATGGGTATTACTATTCATAACTGCTAGTTTGATTGGTCACAATGTGTTAGAATCTCGAAGTTGCGTACAATTCAAGCTATTTCATTATTCAAAGAGAAGTGTGATGTAAAAGCTTAGGGTGTTACATTCTCCCCTCCATCAATAAATTCCATCCTCGCAATTATTAAAATTGGGATTGGGAATATAATGGAAATTCCTATATCAGAAAAAGAGTCAATAAAACTGTCACTTTAAAATAAATAAAGAGAAGTAAAAAGGTCACCTAAGATAACCTATACTAGGATTCCATGTAGAAAAACATGGATATGGAAGATAAACTATGTGTCAAGTTCTGATGGAGAGGGATATAAAACATGATCCAGAGAAATTTAACAACAAGAAAACCACAAACTTGTGATGGGACAAACGGTTATTAGTTTCCCAGTTGGAAAAGTAAATGGATAACATTTTTTTAAGTTACATTACATAAAGATGAGGAATTGATTTTTGATAATGACTAAGAAATAGCATTCAGTAAACAATTATCCTTAAAATCCTTCAATATAATCCAAAATAATATTGAAACCCAAAACTTAGAAGAATTTGGTTATGTAGTCTTCCACGTTAAATGGTATCTCCAAATGACATCAACTACTCTTAAAGTCATATACTTAAAAGTAATTAACCTAATCACATTTTCTCTATTATAGGTTAATCATTTCCATAAATAACCCAAATCACTATAAATCCAAAATAAAAACCTAGATAAAAATCCACCATTAATCCTTAAATGAAATCCGATGGTATTATATTTTCTTTGGGCATATAGTGTTCCCAAAAAAGCAAACATCTTCCAAAATAACATTTATCACTTAATGACCAATTCATTTTCCTATACTAAGGGTATTCATCTGATAAGACATAAGATCTCAAATCAACTTATCATTGATCAATAAAATCATTTAACTAAAAATAATTAGTTACACTAACCAGGGACTTCATGTAGTCCAGTGGTAGGTGATAAATCCCAATCGCTCTTTGGTTGTGGGTTCGATTCCCACAGCTTTGTCCGACACAATGGATTGTCACATGGTCTGCATGTTTTCCTTTTTCAAAAACAATATTTTATAAAATTACCAAAATGAGATAAATTCCTCAAAATAACCATAACACAATTTAACCACAAATGTTATCTCATACCTTACATTTTTATACCAAAATATAATAAGTTGTAATTGCCTCAAACCCAAAGATCATATAAGACCAAATGGTTATTTATAACTATATCCACAAGATAAAACATAATTCTTCCTTAAATATCATTCTCACATGGAAAACTGCAGGGTTACAAATACAAAAGAAAATTATTCCAAAGTGATACCATCAACATGGATCACTAATACTTTTAAAGATTTCTCCAACCATTTATTAACACATAGCTTCTTCTTTGACCAAGAAAATATCCTATAAAATAGGGAAATCACTCAGGTAGTGGCCAGGTCCACTACATTTATGGAAAATGACTGTAAATGGATTATTGGGACCATTTTTATTTTCTTCCATATTACTCTTCATTTTTTCTCAGAAATTCTTCACTTTATGTACTTCTCTACTGCACGTAAAGAATTTCTTTGTTCCATTGAGACACTTTCATGGGTGTCTCCTTCCACATTTCCTGTATGATGGAAATTGAGGATTCTTTTCTCCATGGTCTCCACTACTGGAGCTCTTATCATTCATCACCTTTCTCTTCGTTGTTGAGTCTGGGAGTTGGTTAATATATATGTTGTTGATCCTATTTTTGGAAAACTGATTTGGCATGAACATGATATCTTTTACGCCTATCATCATTCAATATTTTTCTCATTGCAACCACTATTCAAACCTTGTACATCATTCTCAAAGTTACTATTTCTTCCTTGGAATCCAGCCATTGATTAAAACCAGAAAGCATTGTGTGAGAAACAGTGGTCATAAAATCATTTAGAGAATATCATGATGTCATATTCTTAATTTTAAATACCTTAGGATTAACCAAGGTCATTTATTCTCATCTTATATTAAAATACATCAAATCGTTTTGAAAGGAAAATATAAATTATTCTAAGAATATCCCTTGGGAGTATCGTAACCAATAGTGCAGAAAGGCCAGTTTTCGTGCACCAGTTCCTGTTCGAGTCTAGCTCAAAGCGGTGTTTTCGGTTTTTACCCCTAGGTACATCTATGCCAGAGGTTCCTCTACCTGCTCGTATCCAGATAGGGATGTATTTCTTGGAAAACTCACAAAATCACTACAATACCAATATTTTAGGAATTTCTTCTATACTAATCCTCAAAGTCTATCTTAGGGCTATGTGCTCTAATCAGAGTTTATCTAAATCTAGTTTCCAAGGTTTGTACTAAACTTTCTCTGATACCAACTGTAACGCCCCGACCCCAGTTACCCAGAGTTGGTGCATTATTATGAATCATTAGCATGAAAACAAAAGATCATGTCTCAAAATACCGATTAGTTTAGTAGCCTTGGAATCACTAGATACATTGATAAAGTTTACATTACATCATAAAGTGAAAAACAACAACAACAAATTATCTCCAAAGACCACACTCATGTCCTCATACTATCCCTGCATGTCATTTATAAAATACTTTTTCACATCCTGGGAAAAATAAAACATAGAATGGGGTGAGCTCAGATGCTTAGTAAGGATAACAATATAGCAGAAACTTTCATAAATAAGAAAAATCATTTAAGGCAATGTATAACTAAAACACAAGCCTTTTAAACTTGAACTTTAGCATAATATGGAAAAGATAAAAGGAAATAATTCCATTTACTTATTCACATGGATATTATACTAGTCAAATAACCACATGCAATATCAATAACCACTTTCATAATAATGGAATGCATAATGACAGACTATCATAACCACATAGTCAAGGCCTTATGCCAAGACTACAAATAAGATTTTGTCAAGGCCATGTTCCAAGACACTATTTTGTCTCATGAGACCTACCGATGCATCAAGGAGCAATAACAAGATCCATCTGTCACTTACTAAGTCAAATGCAATCCTCATATGAAAAGTTTGAAACATAACATAAACATTCGTATTAAAACTAGCATACGAAATGTCAATACTTTATCCACAAACAATGAATGGTATAAAAATACCACATCCATAGTCAAAAATAACTCATTCAATACAATATGGAAGATTTTTTTGTAACAAATTATCCTCAATCGATAATAATGAAGGATATTGACATAGATGAAAATAATCATCAAAACTATTTTATAGAAATACCCCCCTTTTTCGTGAAAACAATTAAAAGTCACAGTACTTGTCAAGAAGCCGTTTTAAAAATATATTTTTGAATCATAGTGTCCCATACCACTTTGAAACATTTAAAAGGAATTTTATTTTAAAAAAATTAATGTCCATATAAATAAATCCTTAAAAACCTTTTTTAGAACATGGACATTAATGAGAAAGATTTAGAAGAATAAATATTTAAAACATTTAAAAATGATATTTTAGTTAGAGTTTTAACCAAAAGAGATACACTTGAATAATAATTATTGAGGTAATAATTTTTTTTTAATATCATGAGAATAAATGGATTCAAGATATACTATGTCAAAATACATTATATACACCATATAAATTAGATTTGGTGTATAACAACGATGATGTATCAATGGAATGTAAATTGAGATGAAACTTCATATAAAGACCATATCCTTAGGCTAAGGATAAATCAAGGACATAATTATGTGTGAAAAATATAAATACACTCAATATGATTGGATATTCAATGTAAATCAATCAAAGGACATTCACACATATTCTTGTAAAAACAACACAAATGAATTGGATTTTTAACTCAACAAATGGAGATTGAGTTAAAATTACTCTTATCAAGTTCATATCGATCACTTGAGAATTTATCGATGGAGTGATTATGTATATCAAAAGTATATCTATAGAAAGGGGAGTGGAAATTATGACATAATCAAATTAATAATGATTCCACACATAATCTTAGTGTAAAATAATCAATGAGGTATGCGTAAAGCCGAATGAGTGGAAATTGAAATTTCAAATTCCCTTATCGATTTGGTAAATTACGAAACATACAACCAGGAAAGAAAGATCATACAATTATGACGTAAATATCCATAAATTAATGTATATTACACAATGAATACAATCATGGGAAGTACACACACCACATGCAATAAATAAGTGGTGAAAAATGGAAATCTCGTAGAATTAAAAGTGAGACAAGAAACCCCTTACATGGTTCTTTTTCCTTGGTCGAGGGTAGTTTAACCTCCAGTATGATGGATAAATAATTGTTATTGAATTATAAATTAATTGTATACAATAATATGATATCATATATGATCTTTTAAAATTTATTTTTTAATAATATCTTAGTATTATCATCGTTTCGGGTGTTAACAGATTCGTTTTCCTTTATACTCTTTGTTATGTGAGCCATATTTTTTATGGATGGGATTTATATTATTCATATCGAGAATTATATCATGTATCTAATCATTATTTTTAATCATCAAATGAAATTTATTCTTGAATAGATACAATGTGGAATGAATCTTATCGCGTTCATGGAGACTGTAATCCGTACGTACGTGTAGACGCCGAAAAAGTCCGTAACTCCGAGAGGAAGTTTCAAAATGACAAAGAGAAGTCATATTCGGAATCAGAGGCTAGGTCCGGAGGCCCGGGAAGTGGTGCACAAAATTAAGGAGGACTTGCGTGAAATAATGAGGTGCGCGCGAAGCATTCCCGGGATTTGCATAATCGAGCCGATGGCGTGCGCAATTTTGCGCGCCCCGGTTCCGCGCGGTGAAGCTTTGCGTGCTGACGGTTCCCGGCACGGAAGATTTCACACACCGCCTAGATTCCACGCCAGTTGATACCTATAAATAGAAGGAGACCCCTGACCTTTTGGGGGTTGCAGAATTAAGAATGGCTCCCGTGCGCGCAATTCAGACTCCCCCGCACGCAAGATGACTTCCAAGTAATTCCTCTTTTCGTGCAACCTTGCCCCGGGGATCGCCTTTGTGCGCAAATCCACAGGCTTACGTGATTTCACTCACTCCTTCGGGTTCCTCCCTTGTGCGCAATATTTACCCCATGTGCGCAATCCCCTCCTGTGCGCGTAATCCCCATCCTTTGCGCGCAATCCCCATCCTTTGCGCGCAATCACGTCTCCGCACAATCCTCTAGTCCTAAGATGGGTTCGTGAAGCTCGTTGTTGGCGTCATATCTATATGGACTCCAGTTAATTACGCTGCTTTCGTCGAGACGCTCCAAGGGGTCTTATCGGGGCAGCAACCTTCGATGAGGAGAATGGTCACATTGGGGTGTCATTGGCATGTCTTGATGTTGGGGATCGACATGTCTGTCTTCTTTCCTTTATCAAAGGGCTTCTCGAGGGCGCGTAAGCCCGAGGCATCCCACATTGAACACGGGGAATTGTGTACCATCTGAGGTTTTCCTCAGCTCCCCATGTTTAACATGGGGTATGCCACGAGTTTAACGTCTTGCGGAGACGGATCGGACTGATCAGAACACTGAGAGTGGATCAGATTGAAGAACCCCCTAGGGGGAACACCAATGTTGGGGCCATCACGTGGGAAGCTTCCCAGATACCATGGAGTGGGATGGGGTGACATGATCTCACCGGGATGTGGCGGCCCGGGTAAGGATCAGGATGAGTGATGGAGTTATGGGCTCGAACCTCGTGGAGGCTTCCTACGTACCATGTGTTAGCACAGATCAAAGTCCACGTAATTCGGGGAATACAGTTTAACGTTTTGCGGGACGACATACAGTTTAACGCCATGCGAGATGAAGGCATATAGTTTAACGTCATGCGGGATGAGGGATACAGCTTAACATCATGCGGGACGAGATACAGTTTAACATCCCCGAGGGCCGCGCAGGGAGCCGCCGCTCCCCACTCCAACGTTCAACCGCTTCGAGAGCCTATCCCCAGAGCACCTTGACACATCCCTCCCCTAGGACAATGAGGTGGGGGATGTCTGGGTTCGCCCGATCGGAGACCCATCCCAGGGGTTAACGGCAAGAGCCCCCGCCAGGCTGCGTCGGCGCCGCCACCCACCTCCCCAGTCCAAGGAATAGGCAATCGTCGTGCCCGCTCCACCGGATCCAACCCATCTGACCCGACGCTAGCGTCGGGAACGAGCAGAAGAGGAAGCCCATCCTGGGGCACCAACGTCAGCAACCACTGTGGCCTGATCCGCTACTGACTCCTGTTACCAGAACCCCGCACACGTTGAGTAGGGACCGTCACATGCCTGATGGGGATCGAGGCCCCGACTGCCCTGCTAGAAGGTTGGGTCGACTCTATTGGTCGTGGGCACAGGCAATGGGCACCTTGAACCAATCCGCGGTAGTGCTTCCCACCATGAAGGCTCATTCTGTGCCACTGATCTAAGCCGAAGGCTTCGCCGCGACAGCTATGATTCGGGTATGACTCTTCTCAGCACCCACTACACTGGGTATGAAGTCACTCCCCCTACCGCTGGCCGTGAGTATGGAGCCGTTGCGTATCTGGTCGCTCACCCACATGGAGGTCCTCCCCATGTCCCTTTCGATATCTATCCCGGTGCCCCTTGCACCCCGACCTTCAGTCCCCTCTGCCCCAGCACTATTGCGGCCAGATGACTCCTTGACGGAAATCATCCTTACCCTGAGGAGCCACCCAGCGGTAGGAAGGCGGGACGCCGTCACCGTCAGAAGAATGTTAGGGGAGTCCGGACAGAAATTAGACCAATCTGTTTTTTGGACTTTGAGGCAGTGTACGACTCGATGATGGAACCTTCCCCCCAACCCTTTGAGTCAAGGGAAGGGATGGGGATGCGGCACTTCAGTCTCGTACTCCCCAAATGCGAGATCCGTAGGATTCCCTCCTCCCTCCTAAGGTATATCCAGGATGACAAGGACTTGGCGTACCCCCAGGGGTCGAACACGAAGTTATCACTGGCCTCCCCAGAAGCACCTTCCACCTCAGTCAGGGAGGGTGGGGAACTTTTCTGGGGACTGACGGATGAGTCGTGATGCGAAACACCCTCGTCAAGCATCAATACTATAACAGGAGGCCTGTTTGCCAGCCCATCCTATCGTGACATGGCAGCCAGGGCACTGAAACCCTTGGAGGACGACTTAGGGATCGGCGTCCAATCGTCTTATCCGCCGTATTCCCCACCGGCCAGCTCACCGGCCCGGTGGCCTATCTCGGCACCATTGTCAGATCCCCGACCATTCTCGGTTAATGAGAAGGGGCTGCAAGGGCCGGATCTTTAACCAGAGTCATGGAGCGTCTGGACCGTCCTCGTAGCGGGCCACTTCCCCGAGGAGTTCTGGTCGGTCGTAGGATCGGATTTTGATATGCCTGAGTCACTCACCCCGGGAGAGTTTGAATGCTTCCGCCAGACTCTTCGGGTGACTCACTCCTGTCTTCTCCATTAGCTAGAACCTTATCTCAAGAGTCAAGCACATCTCGAGGATATCGATGAGCAGTGTCGTCGGGTCGACCTGGCTGTGCTCCCCGCGGTTCAGCACCCCGAGTCACTTGACCACCACAGGGCCCTCCAGCAACAATGCATCCAGAGTTTTCAAGTACTCCACAAGGTTATCGACGAATCCACCCCCCACGTGCACGTCTGCGGATGGGGGCAGTACGCTGCCCTTCTTTTCTGTGCGATCCATGGACAACCCGACTCACTGGGCGGACCTGAGGGAATGTCACCAAGGGCAGTGGCGGTCAACATGGCTGACCTTTCAGATGAGGGAAATGGTGTGGAGCTCCTCTATGGGGACTCTCCCCCTGAAGAAAAAGCCGCTACTGGACCAATATTGGAGGATGACTCGCCAACATAGGAGCCTCCTAGGTCTCCCTACACCCACTGGAGCCTTAAAACTGTGCCGAAACATCGGCAAGGGTAAAGAGAACGTCGGGTTTGTCAAGCTTACCGACCCATCTGCCTCGGTACAGAAGGCAGAAGAAGACCCTGAGAAGGCCACGCTACGCCAACAACTTTTTGAGCAAAAGAGGCTAGTTGATGAGCTCTTGGCCGAACGCATTGCAGAGCGGCGGCCTGACTATGGTAACCCTAGGCTAGGACAGTAGGGTAAGGAGCACCTACACATTGACAAGATTCCCCCGGGAAACCGAGACCATGTTGTGTTCGCCGATAGGGGAGAGGCTGGAGCCCATGGAAAGAGGGCGCGATATGTTTCGCCGAACCCTCCCGAGCGGCGGGATCACCTGGAGGACCCTACTCGATTTCCCCCCTGCTGCCCCGAGAGTCACTCCGCCTACCGCCCCGCGAGCTGCTGAGATTGACTACCAGACTGAATAGCCTGGAAATGCGCTTGTGGTTAGAGATCCCCATCAGGACCGGAATCCGCCTCCAGATGATCTAATGGAGGCACTCATCGCCCGCTTAGAGGCCCTATAAACTCGGCAGGTGGCAATCCCACCGGACGGCAAGCCATTCGTAGCAAGGGTGGATGACATGCCGGCCCGGCCAAGATTTGGGAACCCCACTTTTTCCCCCTATAACGGAACCGGGGACCGGCCATAGCACCTGGACCACATCAACTCAAGGTGCAGGCCTATGTTAGGGACTCCGGCGCAGTAGAAGGATTCCATGCTCCGTTGCTTCGTTCAGACACTGGAAGGACCAACATTCGTCTGGTACAGCCAGCTCCCTATCGGATCTGTAACTAGTTGGGGGGACCTTCTCCGGAAATTCCTCTACCAGTTCAGTTCCACAACCCAGAAGGTGAACATCGAAGACCTCTTCAGGTGAAAACAAAGGCCTGATTAGCAAGTCGCAGACTTCGTCGCCCGGTGGAAGGGGCTCACGTACTCCCTTGACATGCCACTGACTCAGGAGAAATTAATGACAATGTGAATAGGGAACGTCAAGGCATAGTTGGTTCCTTCTCTGATCAATCAGAATTACCCCAGAGGGTTTCGGGACTTCTCGGACAAGGCTCAACGCCTCGAAGAAGCCCTGCAACAGGCCAGTCAGGCACGCCTGCTGCCTCCTATAATCCCTGCAAGGAGAGCTGCCGGAGCCAAGACTGCTGATGTGGCCCAGATAGAGGCTCCCAAAAAGCTATTGTTACTACCGGTAATACCAGCTCAGCAACCTCATAGGGGTCCACCACCACGGGAATAGCCTCCGGCCCAGCACCGACCTCCCCAAAATCGGCGGGCGCCTCCGCATAACGCACCGCCACCACCGAGTCGAGATAATCAGGCTCCACATCCTCGGAATGATCCTCCGTCCCCTAGTCATGTTCAACCTCCAAGATACCACTTTCCAGATATAGGGAATCAAACTAACTCATTTGACGAGGCCCAGGTCCCTGGTTGTTTCTGTAGCGCCTTGGAGTAGAGGCTCGTGCGGCTGCCTGAGTGTAGGAAGCCAGAAGAGGCACGTCTCACTGATCACCCTAACTAATGACCTTATCACTGGACCCTGGGGCACACCATCTAGTGATTCTATGTGTTCAAGGACTGCCTCCAATACTAGATTGAAAACAACATAGTCAGGTTGGGCCCAGCCCCGACGCAAGTGGCATGTGTCTTCGTGAGATCAGATGGCAGCAGCGGCAATGAGGATGAGTGGCAGCAGGTTTCCAGCCATGGGTCCCGGAAGTATAACGACTGGATGTCCCACATGATGGTCACCCATTCCCATGGAATCATCTGTTCCCACCTGAGTCATCCAAAGCCCTCAGAATCTGCGAGCGCCTCTTTGGCATCGTCGTCCCAGCCTACCTCTTCCCAGAAGAGCAAGCGGCGGCTCAAGAAGAGAGAACGTGATCTTCCAATGCCGTCATCATCCAGAACGCTTGGCGATTTTATGCCCCCAGAGATGGGGATCCCTCCGAGGCACCGTCCGGTAGTGGATTAATCCTCGAGTGAAATCTTGGGGTACGCTTAGGATAACACCATAGAGTTGGTAAATCCCTTTTTGACTCCCGACGATGAGGAACGCCAGGTGTACCTTCCCAATGTCCCCATCCATCGCCAATGTTGGCAGAGCCGTTGCTACATGAATCGACGGGGCACGGAATTCGTCACCTCCAGTCAGGTCGTGCACGCTACTGAGACCAGGCAGCAGGCCCGATACAGAGCTTAGCATAAGAGGCCCCCTGACACGATGTCAACAGGTTCGCCTCCACCACCGTTTGTGTGGCTGGATCAGGCGGGACAACCTCGGTTGTGCCGCGACCAGCCCTGCCCTGCCCTGCCACCGACCAACTACAGCCTTCTGGTCCTAGCACGGCAGCCACCTCCCGGGCTTGGACTAGTGAATAGCGAGACTTTCCTAGTACCAGCCAGTCACCAGTTCCGCCGGTAGGGCCCGTCATGCCTCCAATCGGAGAGCGGCCTCCTATAAGCAGAAGCTCGCGTTTGGCTCAAATGTGTGATGTTCTAAAGCACCTGGCCGGCATTCCCGCAAGGCTTTCTATCCTTGATGCCCTTCTTCTGTCTTTTGAAATGCATGAGGCGCTTGACGAATCTCTAAGGATCCCCCTTCAGTTTGAGACGGAGGTGGCGGACGCAGAAACCTCCCACACCGAGGCAATTGAGGACGCCAAATGTCAGGAGGTTATGTTGTTTTCTGGTGAAGATGTAGACCTTCCCATACACGGGCACAATCACCCACTGTACATCACCGGCCAGTTCAATGGCGTGGAAGTCCGCTGTTGTCTTGATGACACTAGTTACGAGATTTACCTAATCCCAAATCGGACACTGTGGAAACTGGGGTTGTCTGAGGATGATTTAACTCCCTCCGACCTTAGGATCCCGGAGTATGATAGGACTGGGAAAACTCCACTCGGCATGATTCGCTTGAAGACCCAGTTCGACGGCTTAATTTCCAACACCGGATTCATGGTTGTCTCTCAGGACACCGCCTACAACATGTTGATGGATAGGTCGTGGCTCCACCTTCACGCAGTGGTCCCCTCATCGTATCACCAGTGCCTCAAATACTCCATTAAGGGTAGAGTGGGCATGCTCCAAAAAGATGCGTCTCCATTTACCTCATGTGAAGCCCGTTATCTGGACACTGACTATTACAAGAGTAAGGACAAGCAGATACTGGCAGGTGAGGTTGATCCCACCACTGTCACGAGTGATCCTTGGGCAGGTTTGGACGACACATATGTCTTCCCAATCCATCAGTTGGAGGCCACGACCCCCGACATGGGGCAGTGCTTCGTTGTTTCGAGTACCAGAGGAAGGTATATTTCCGGGTCCAAGCAACGGTGAGAAATCACCTCGTAACCTTACACCAACCAGGCTCAAGTGATCCCTGAGCCCCTTACCCTCGTACGATATCGGGACGTTAGGCTCCTGGCAACGACAATAGGTCATACGTGTCTGTTTCGTTGGGACGGAATCGACCGGCTCCAGCCAACGTGCCACTACTGCTTTGATGTCATAAAGCGTGGCCCCATTGGGTCGAAGGCCAGATGGGATTGGTTCAACCACTTTTGTCACCATGGTCTCCGCAGTGCATGAGTCTCCCGACGTGATGACATCTGCCGCCCCAGCCGGCCCCAGCTTCCCATCAGGGTCTGGCAGCCCCGAAACGGCTCCCCCCATGGATGATCTCTCTACAAGTGGAGATGAGAACATGGAAGATGCTCCTCCGACCTTTGAGGATGGCTTCCCCACCACGGTCGACGATTTAGTACAGGTGAACCTCGGTAGCGAGGCGGACTCAAGACCCACATTGGTCAGCACCGCTATGCCCCCCGAGGAACGAAAAAAGTACGTAGACTTCCTCAGACAGCACCATGATGTGTTCGCCTGGAGTTATGTTGAGATTCCAGGGCTAGATCCCCAGGTAGTCATCCACCGCCTTGGCCTTCCAACAAACCATCGTGGGTTCAAGCAGCCTCCCAGGAAGATGCACCCCTCTCACGGTGCCATGGTTAAGGACGAAGTTGATAAGCTCATCAAAGGTAACATCGGAAATTAATTCTAGTACCCCAGGTGCCTATCCAACATTGTACAAGTCAGGAAGAAGAACGGGCAGATCAGGGTCTTTATCGACTTCCGCGATCTCAATCGCCACTGTCTGATGGATGATTTTCCCCTTCCCATGAAAGAGTTGTCGATCGATGCCACGGCCGGGTTCCCAGCCCTCTCCTTCATGGATGGGTACTTTGGCTACAACCAAATATGGATGGCACCTGAGGATGAAGAGTTCACTGCCTTTAGGGCCCCCCAGGGTACTTTCTCCTACCAGGTTATGCCCTTCGGCCTGAAGAATGTGGGTGCCACCTATCAACGGGCTATTCATCGCATATTCAAGCCGATTCTTGGGATGCTGGTGGAATTCTATGTGGAAGATCTGGTGGTTAAATCTCTTCAGCACCAGGATCATCTCAAAGACCTTGAGAAAGTGTTCTGCTTCCTCTGTTCTCGTCACTTGAAGATGAACCCGTTGAAGTGTGCCTTCGGGGTCACCTTCGGAAAGTTTCTTGGCTTCGTTGTTAGATACCGAGGCATTGAGATCGACCTAGAGAAAATCAAGGCAATCAATCAGATGCATCCCCCGAATAATATTCGAGATCTGAGAGGTATTCAAGGCCACTTAGCCTATATACGCCGATTCATTGCGAATCTGGCCAGAAAGTGTAAGCCCTTTTCTCGGCTCATGAAGAAAGGCTCCGACTATGAATGGGATGAAGAGTGTCCTATTGATTTTGAGGAAATCACGCAATATTTAATCCATCCTCCGGTCTTGATGCCACCCATTTCCGGAAAGCCACTGGTCCTTTACGTGACTGCCCTAGAGAAATCTGTCGGTGCACTTCTTGCCCAGAAGAACAATGAGGGAACAGAGAATAGCCTCTGCTACCTCAACTGCATGCTCCTTGATATGGAAATTAGATATTCTCCCATCGAGAAGTGCTGCCTGGCAGTCGTAGTTTCCGTGTAGAAATTGCGGCACTACTTGCAGCACCACGAGGTACAGCTGGTCTCTCGGGTAGACCCATTGAAATACATCCTGAGCCGACCTATGTTGATTGGCCGATTAGCGCACAGGGCGGTGATCCTCCAGCAGTTCGACATCAGGTTCGTACCTTAGAAGGCCTTCAATGGAAAGGCGTTGGCAGACTTCTAAGCTACCTACCCAACCTTTGCGGACCAGCCACTAGATTTAGGCTTTCCTGATGAGGCAATCCTCTCAGTCGATCACGCCATCCCCTGCTTGCAGATGCACATTGAAGGTGCCTCCCGGAGCCCCACCGGTAGGAGGCTCAATGATTCTAGGCTCAATAGAGTGGGCCCGGGTGTCGTCTTCATCACCCCAGAGCAATTCGTTCTGCCGTTTACATTCTTGTTGTTAGTAGGCTGCACCAACAATGAGGCAGAGTATCATGCCCTCATCACTGGCCTCGAGATGGCTCTCGAGATTGATGTACCCCATCTGTATGTAAAAGGGGACTCTGAGCTAGTCATCAAGCAGGTAAATGGTGACTATGCTGTTAGGAAGCCAGAACTCGTGCCATTGCTGGAGTTCACCCTTCATCTAATGGCTAAGTTCCCCTCCCGGCCAGAGGTCGTTCACATTCCTCGGTCGCAGAATAGTCGAGAAGATGCTTTGACCAGCCTGGCCACATCACTTGCGGAGCCCGAACAGGATAACCTAATTATCCACGTGGCACACCAGAGAGTCACTGCTCATATTATTCTGGAGGGCTATCATGGCCCACGAGTGAACCATCTCATCGCTTGTACCCCTACGTCAGGATCCCCGGGGGCTTTCGGTGTGGTAATCGAGACAGTTCTTGACTGGAGGACACCCTTGGATGAATATCTCCATCACGGCAATCTTCCGTCGGACCGATCCGAGCACGAGTGAATCCGACGCCGCACGCCGCAGTTCACCCTTCAGAGCTGTCCTAGTCTTGAGCAACTCCTTTACAGGCGTGGATTTTATGGTGTTCTCCTATGTTGCCTTCAAGGAGTCAAGATCCCACGGGTCATGCAAGAAGTGCACGCTGGTTGCTGTGGCGCCCACCAGGTCGGGTTGAAGTTGTCCCACCAGATTCAGAGGCTGGGATACTTCTGGCCCTCCATGATCTACGACTGCATCGAGTATGCCAAGAGGTGTCACGCATTCCAAGTTCATGCTAATTTTGTGCGTCAGTCACCGGAGCCTCTCCATACTACCAAGTATTCTTGGCCCTTTGCAGTCTGGGGGTTGGATGTTGTAGGACCTTACCTGCCGGCGATGGCCCGCCATTGCCAATTCATATTGACCACTACGGATTTCTTCTCAAAGTGGGCAGAGGCAATCCCGCTCAAGGAAGTCAAATCTTGTTTTATCGCCGACTTCATGAGCTCCAATATCATCTATCAATTTGGTGTACCTCACGCTATCCTCACGGATAACGGAACCAACTTCCGAGTAGCCGAGCTGATGAAATTATACACCAAGTACAACATTTGATCTAACCACACCTCCCGCTATCATGCGCATGCGAATGGATAGATCAAGGCATTTAAAAAAACCCTCTCTAACATTCTGTAAAAGATGTTTGGTCAGAATAAGAAAAGTTGCCCGGACAAGCTCCCCAACACCCTCTGGGATTATAGGACGACGACTCGTAACTCCACCCATGTGACTCTGTATTCCCTGGTGTATGGAGCTGATGCCATCTTGCCCATCGAGATCCAGTTTCCCTCATTGCGCATGGCGGTCTACGACCAGAAAGCTCCAGATAGAGTTTCTGAAATCCATATAGCCGAATTGGAAGCGCTGGACGAAAGTAGGATTCGCACGTTACATAACATGGAAAGGCATCAGAGCAGGTTGGCTCGAGCTTTCAATAAGAAGGTTCGCCTCCGCTCTTTCCTGCAAGGTGACCTGGTGCTGGATCTCAGAGCACCGATGATTCCCGGTAGGAAACCACCCAAGTTGGAGCCCAAATGGGTGGGGGCATTCATTTTCCATAAGCTCTATACCAATGTCGTGTATTCCCTGGTAACTATGGATGGTGAGAGCATAACTCCTCCCACCAACACCATGTTCCTCAAGTAGTACTTTGCCTAGGTATGTATGGTCCTGCATGACCTTAAACTGTACGATCCCACATGACCCTAAACTGCACCTTGGTCTGAGATCTAAGACCTTAAACTAAGATCCTTATATGGTCCGGCATGACCTTAAACTGTACGGTCCCACACGACCCTAAACTGCACCTTGGTCCGAGTTGTATGACCATAAACTAAGATCCTTATATTGTCCTGCATGACCTTAAACTGTACGGTCCCGCGCGACCCTAAACTGCACCTTGGTCTAAGTTCTAATACCTTAAAATAGGATCCTTATATAGTCCTTCATGACCTTAAACTGTACGGTCTCGCACGAACCTAAACTGCACCTTTGTCCAGGTTCTAAGACCTTAAACTAAGATCCTTATATGGTCCTGAATGACCTTAAACTGTACGGTCCCGCACGACCCTAAACCGCACCTTGGTCCGAGTTATAAGACCTTAAACTAATATCCTTACATGGTCCTACATTACCTTAAACTGTACGGTCCAGTACGACCCTAAACTGCACCTTGGTTCGAGTTCTAAGAACTTAAAATAAGATCCTTACATGGTCCGGAATGAACTTAAACTACATTTTTTCTTACATCTCGGCCCCCAATTGTCTGAGTTCTAAGACCTAAAACTAAGATTCTTTCCCCGTCCCACATGACGTTAAACTGTATTTCGTCCCACACAACATTAAACTGTATTTCGTCCTACATGACGTTAAACTACGTTTCAAGAACTACGTGTGGATTCATTCCCATATTTATGGGATACATAGGACCACTTGAACACTTAGATTTCAGGTCTAGCCCCATCTCTTAGCAGATCCCATGATCTCCCGATTGCCTCGGTCTTTTGACCTGCCCTTCCCTTGGGAATCCGCCATCTTTTGGCCACTCTCAGACTGAGCCCCTCGACACATTCTAGTGGTCTGCTAATGTGTTCGGAGTACTCTGGTCTAGGACCTGGAGTGTCAGATTTGAATTAGGCAAGTCTTCCTCCGCTTGTTAAGCTTCGTGTTCCCTTTCATTTGGGCCCCACCCTCGTTCACACCCGAAGGGACCCCCAAGAACGATATGTATACAACGCCTAAGGGCTCTCCTACCATGACATGATATTGTGTTGTGAACATGGTCAGCAGTAATCCTCAGTCATCACGCCGGCTTCTTTGGGCCTTGATTGTTGGTTGCATGATTCACAATATGTTCCACCCCACCGTGTCAAGGTGGAATCTCGAAACTCCTTGTACTAACCCTCAGTACACCCCCACATGTCAGATGGACCAAGCTGCGTAACTGTGTCTCTCGGGGCTCCCGCTATCTGAGCGCTAGAGTTTGTGCTTGGGTTTCTTCTTTACAGGTTGCGTGCATCTTGAACCTCATCCCCATGGGGAATGAAGAGTCGCCCAGACATTTCATTTTGGGCCCAGCGTAGCTGGGAGCTAGCAGCTCCTTCCCCCCATGATTGTTGAACCCTCATAGACCCCTTTGGCCCGTGGCTCCTCTCTCGGAATCGCACGCAGTGATGGGATGGGATTATGTCCTTATCCGCATCATGTATGCTTTATCGCATCATGCGTGTTTCCCCTTGGTCCAAGCCATATGACCTTAAACTGTGATGTGTGGTCCAAGAAATACGGCCTTAAACTGTACTGCCAGGTCCAAGCCATACGACCCTAAACTGTGCTGCCTGGTCCAAGCCATACGACCTTAAACTGTGCTGACAAGTCCAACCACATGACCATAAACTGTGATGATATCGTCCCAGCTGTGCACCGTTAAGGCTCCACCTTTCAAGAACTATGTATGGCTTGATTTTAATCGTTATGAGATACATAGGAGCGCCTGGGAACTTCCCCATAGGCCCAGCCTCACTTTTCATGTTCGGTCTCTCGGCTTAAACGTGTCCCTAGGAGCACATAGTATGCAGGGCTTTTCCCCATTCATGTTGGGTTTTGCAACCTCTTTACCGTGTGTCTCTTATTCCCCTTATTCTTTGGTCCGATTTCTAAGACCGTAAACCAAGACCCTTGGATTTTCACGACTCAGTCTCTCTTGTGGGATTGTACGGTGTGGTGCGGGATTATGTCCAACTTCACATCAGGTTACTCGTCGTACCATGCCTATCCCCAGATGAGACGTTTCCCCCGTCCCACACGACGTTAAACTGTATTTCGTCCTACATGATGTTAAACTATGTTTCAAGAACTGTGTGTGGCTTGATTCTCATCCTAATGAGATACGTAGGAACCACCGTACATTTCGTCTTGGGTCCTGCCTCAGGGATTACCAAATCTCGGCCCTCCTTATTGTCGGCCCCTCGGCCTGACTTCTTGGGAAGTGGTGTAATCATGACATCTACCATGAATAATTTCGAGATGCCCCATAGTAATAAATGGAAGTGGCAGTTCTCTCGCCAGAGAGGTCCTGTCTGAAAATTGGGATGATCCGTGATTAGGTTGGTACGTCCGCTTAATGCGCCTCTGCCACGGTGGCGCAATTTTGGGAGTGTTGGACTATGTTCGAACAAACCACCACTCCACATTCCACGCTTTGCGTGACCCTTTATTCAGATCCTCATTCTCTTTCATGTTTGATGGGACCCCCTAATAGTATGGATGATAGACCTACGGTCCACCTACTGCCCTGGGCCAACGTTCCGAAGGATTGGTCATGTTTGACGGGACCCCCTAACAGTATGGATGATAGACTTTGGTCCGCCAGCTGCCATAATATGGATGATAGACCTTTGGTTCACTTATTGTAGCGGTATGGATGATAGACCTATAGTTTTCCTGCTGTCCTAGGCTAACGTTCCAGAAGACTGGCCGGCGATATTTGAGTTACACCCCATGTTGCGAACATGGTCAGCGGTCAGCCCTCATTTATTTCCCCCATTCCAGGACAACACGATATGGATGATGCTTTTCTGCCACGGTTAACAGTCATCCTCCATCGCTGCACCCCAAAGTGTTCTGAATTCGGGTAGCGTGATTCACCTTTCCTTTCCATCTCCCAATGTTCAAATGGATTTCAATGCCCCTGGCATTGCCCCGCTATTGTGTCAGAGCCCATTGAGAAGGTGATATATGAATCAGTCTGAGGTCTTCTCGTCAGAAATCCGGGCCCAATTTCGGATGCCAGAAGCTTGGTTAATGCCCCACAATTGGACGAAATGATAACACGAGTATCCTTTGCTTCTCGTGTTGGGTGTGAACCAAAGGAGCTTAGGGATGAATTGTTATTCATTTTGGAATTATGGTTGAGAATATTAAACCAGGGGTACAAATGAATGGATTTCCCCATGTGTTGGATTGAGATGATGAGCAGTACAAGCAAGAAGTTCATGAGATGGTCAAAACAAAGCCCCTCAGGGTCGGTGTGCTGGATCGATCCTTCCAACGCTGCTACCCTTTGGCGGGTAGCCTCTAGGACCGCTTCTCGCTCCTTGCACACTCTCTCCTCATCAGTCGCCACAGAGCGCACCTCGCCAACCCTAGCTTCTGCCTGCGACCACTCGGTTTGAAGTACGACCATCTGCTGACTAACCTCCATCAGTTTTTCATCCGCATCAGCCAGTTGGGCCGCCAGTTGTTCCACGAGCTCAGAGAACGTCGCAAGGAAGGCCTCCATCTCGGCCGCCTGCCCTTTGAGGTGCCGGACCTCCCGCTCCGCCCTCAGCAACACTCGGGCGTCCACCGATCTTTCCCGACACTGGGCAACGTCGGTGCGCCGGCTGATCTCGCGTATCTTCTCGGCCATGTAATCATGGACCGTCAGATGAAGGCACTGAGCGTCAGCCCCTCCGGCGCCCAAGAAGCACATCCAGGTCTAGAGTGATCTCATCCGCCTCAGCCAATCTGACTGGGGATGTCTGAGAAAGCGTTGGATACACTTCCACCCTTTGTGTCGTGTCATCCAGCTCTCCTCGGCCACTTCTGAGTTTGAGTCATCTATCTACTCAGGGTCAGCGGGCCGGTACACAGGAAAGACAGCCAGCCGGTCGGCAGCAAGATCTGCCTTAGGGATGTCTTCATGAGGAATAGGATCCTCGACGTCTGAGCGATCTTCCTCTCTCGCCCCGACAGCGATAGTGCCTCCTTCATCCTCCGGCCTCGCCTCAAGAACAGTGCCGCTGATGCCCGCTTCCCCCTTCTCACCGATTTCCAGGGCTGACTCAGTGTGGGAAGCATGTTCTGAACGAGGTGGTATGTCCTCCACTGGTCCGCTCACGGATGGCCCGGGCTCCGCAGCCTGACGAGCCTCCAATGTTCAGATCACTGCGTGAGGTGTATGCTGATAAGTTGGGATCTTTGGATACCAAGTGCCAGTAGTGAAGCGTGAGACTCATAGGAATCCAAAGTGTCGGCCTCCAGTGTTTCGGCCACTGCAGGAGCCGCCGTGATGGGAGACCCCTCTGCGCTTATCAATTCAATGATGGGTGTCGGATCCCCATCCTTCTCCATCGGTTTTCTTCCTCCATCCTCTAGTGGGGATGCCTGACCAACGCTTAGGAACTCCTGAGTGAGGTAGAGAGAGGGTTTGGAAATTGAAAAGGAGAATAGATGAAAAATAGAAATGAATGAGGATAGAGATAAACCTCGAGTATCTCGGTTATGTAGAGATCAGAGCCAAAAATCTCGCCGCTCTCTCGGAGACTCCCTTGGTAGGTCACCCCCTGCGACCCCTCAACAACGGGTTCTCCTTCTTCTTCATCTTCCCTTTCACCTTCATCTTCTCCGGTCTCCTCCCCCTCCGACTCCTCGTCACTATCCCCTTCTCCCGATTACATCACTTCTGGATCATGCTCCTGGCCGAGCATCACTTTCACTAGGAAAGGTGGCTCTGCACGCCGACCCCTTTGGCGCGCGTGTGTGTCCATGGCCGTCAGATAAGCATGTCACCGATGGAAGTTTACTCAGTCGGTAACTCGAATGAGCTCGACCTCTGGATGTTGGATCCCTTTTTGCATGATCTTCAACCAGACGGCTTCAACACTTAGTGATTACCACAGGGTCATCCAGGACGACCACAATGTTGGGAAAATTTCATCTTGGGAAGGTTCAATGAGGTACCTTATCGGCTTCCCAGGTAGTTCCCTGGCCGCCTCAAGTGACCCCCCCCCCCCCCCACGGGCAATGAGGTTGTGGCGGCACCGTGCGATGTGCCCGCTACTGAGGTCCCAGCCTGCGCAGGCCTCGCTGCCGGACGCGCCCCTGGTTCCCCCTTCTGGAGGCACCTTGCCTCCTCACCCGTCGCCCGGTTTCTGCGTGGGTAGCTTGAAGGAGCCGAACTCACTTACGTAAAAGCCCCTCAGTGTACGCAATGGTCCAGTACTCTACATACTCAGTTTCTAGTACATCGTCGACCCCAGTGGGAGGAAGAGTCATGACGTCATTGGAGCCAAAAGTGGTAAACATCAACCAAATCTGGCGCAGAACGCAGGGATTCTTCTCCTGCCAGACAGCCTTGAATACCTTCTTCGACATTCGTTGGAGTCACCCGAATTTCCTGGCGAATCGAGATTGCACGTAAGGCTCACAGATCACCTTCCCGTCGATCCGAGCCATGATCACCCCGCCCCGAATGCCCTGGAAATACTGCCGCTGCTCTAGTGAGACTCACCCATTGTCCACCATCTGGCCGACCAGGGTGGGGAACGGGATAAAGATGAAGTTGGTGTGGTTACCAATGCGGATTCACACGCACTCCTCATTGAGCGTCATCGGCACCACCCCGACGATGTTCAGCATGGACGGTCACAGGCCACTACCTAGAGGATGGATGGCATTTGGGAAAGTGTACCCACCAAGGTGAGCCTCCACCCAGCCGTGGAAGATCGAGAAGGGGCCACATACTCTCCGAGGCAACATCCCTTGTGAGATGCGTCCTAGGATGGCATACAACTTGGCCAGTATGGGGATGCCCAAGTTGAACCGTTTGTTGGTGGCCATGGTGTCCGCCATCACCAGTGTTGCTGGACGGACGCCCATCCTCGCGTCACGCACCAGCAAGAGCCACCCGCTCAGGAAGGCGGCAAGGAACCCGGCATAACGGACGTTCGGGTCCCAGGCCTCGATGACGCGATAGCCCCATGACTGGTATTGCCCCGCCTCCAGGGTCCTCCAGTATGACCCATCCTTGCTCCTCTGAGCCGCGGTTGGGCACCGTTTCCCCCGTCCTGGTATCTTGATTACTGGATCCTTCTTGAGGAACTGGCTGAACCAGCCCTTGTAGGAAATGTCCTTCAAGAATTCCTTGACCCCCAGCCTCTATTGGGCCAGCTCCAGCAGGTGCCACATCGGTATGGGTGTCCGTGACCTGTCTTCCCAGGTGTTCTTTGGAGGAACAAACTCATCATATTGGGAGCCCTCTAGTGGGATACCTCCGATGTAGTGAATGTCCCAGAGACTGATGCCAACTTTCCCATGGTGAAGGTGGAATGTGTTGGTATCAGGAGACCACCGGGTGAATAGCTCCAAACCGAGCTCGGGTTGACGGTGGAAGTTGAACTGCGATGTCCATACCGCCTCAAATAGGCTAATATGCTGTAGTTCCTCCCCAAACTGGTCGCAAGTATGGGGAATCCCAAATGCCCAGGCTCACTCACTGGCGATGTTTCCCCCGGACCATAGGTCTCAATCCTTCAGCCAGCCCTTCGTGTCATCTGTGACACTCTGACGAAACGTGCTCGCGTAGAGGGCCGGATAATTCTCTGCGACAGGCTCGTCCCCGGTAATAGTCCTAGTCCTTGGTTTCAGGACATATATGTCCATATGTCTGGTTTCCTTAGCAGGATGGCCGTTGTTAGTAATGTTGTAGTGACGAAGCTCATCCTCCCAAGTCACCCATGACCGCGGTGTGTCCACCTCGAAGCCCGGCAGAGGCACCTCCTCCAGGATGCCAATGTTCCAGAGCAGGAGGTTGTTAGATAGGGGATACGTCTTCTGGGCTGGAGTCAGCAAATTGAACAAGGTCAGATTGTTGGAAATGATCACCTTAGCACCATAAACCTCCTCATTTTCCACCATTTCGGTCCTACGAGCGGCGGATTCCCTGTCATCAACTCGGTTTGCGTCCATCTCGAATATTTTGGGAGTTACATGAAATCAGGATGTAATGGGCGAGATCAGAGAGTGCTGTGAGAAATCTGAAGTGGCGGTGCAAAATCCTGGAGTTGGGTGCGCAATTGGCACGCTAGGCGCAGAATAGCCCGAGTAGGCGTGCAAGTACGGCTGAAATTTGGAAGGAATTACGCGCTACCAGATCGTTTTTACGCGCAGCCGCTGGAGCAATTTCGCACACGAGATCGTTAATACTATCACACAGAAAAGCTTCTATACGGATTCGGGACCCATCTCCCATTTTTATAGGCAAGGCCTGGGATCTACGTCGTGCATAAGGAGAATTCCACACTTATCCGTCGTTTTGTGTGCCACACCAGTTTTTTGCGCGCTAAGTGCCCAAGATAGGCCCTGCTTCGGCGTTTCGGAGTTTCCCTCGAAATCCGACCATTGCGACCTCTCACTGATCCAATTATAAGAGGGGCCATTTGTAGACGCCGAAAAAGTCCATAAATCCCAGAGGAAGTTTTGAAATGACAAAGCAAAGTCATATTCGGAATCAGTGGCCTGGTCCGGAGGCCCATGGAGTGGTGCACGAAATTAAGGAGGACTTGCGCGAAATAATGAGGTGCGCACGAATCATTCCCAGGATTCGTGTAATCGATCTGATGGCGTGCACAATTTTGCGCACCCCGGTTCCGCGTGGTAAAGCTTTGCGTGCCGACGGTTCCCAGTGTGGAAGATTTTGCGCGCCGCCTGGATTCCGCGCCGGCTGATGCCTATAAATAGAAGGCGACCCCTGACGGTTTGGGGGTTGTGGAATTCAGAACAGCTCTCGTGCGCGAAATTCAGACTCCCCCGTGTGCAAGATGATTTCCAGGTAATTACCTTTTTCGTGCAACCTTGCCTCGGGGTTCACCTTTGCACGGAACTCCACTGGCATAAGTGATTTCGCTCACTCCTCCAGGTTACTCCATTACGCGCAATCTTTACCCCGTGCGCGCAATCCCCTCCTGTGCGTGCAATCCCCATCCTTTGTGCACAATCACGTCTTCGTGCAATCCTCTGGTCCTATTGCGTGCCATCCCGATGTTTTGCGTGCAAACCTTCGTTTTGCGCGCAACACCCAGGACCCCTTTACCTTGATTCCCCTTGGCTGCCTTTCCGCGTCGGCACCTGATGTCTCCCCTGCCGGGCATGTGCTCCATGTGTTTTTTTCTCGTACGACCTTCCAGGCTCGTAAGAAGTAACCTCAAGGTCCCTTGGGCGGTGTTTCCCGTTGTGTTGCTTTGCCTTATGCTTCTCCACATAGGCATGCTAATGGCTATTGCTTCTTTGCATATCCACGCTAATGTCGACCCCTCAAAGGTTCGCCCTGCGCCCCCCTTCATTACGGCCTTGCCGAAGCCTTACCTCCCACAAGGGGTAGAGGGTGTTGGGCATGTAAGCCTTAGAGGTGTGGAGTGAACCCACCTCGTCCAAGCTGCAGGACGCTAAACTGCTAAGCAGCTCATCCTTAACACAAGATGTTAAACTGTTGTCCAACCCCGTGCTTCGTATGTAGGGTCCCCCTAGCTTGGACATTTTTTTATGCCTCTCGTCTCCACGGGAATGGATTCTTACTCACATGGAATGTGATCCTCCTTGTCGTAGTGGCGTTTGTCCGTGGGCGAAGGGTTGTCTCAGAGCGTAAGCCCCTAGCCTCTCATACGGAAGGTTGCACCTATGCTCCTCCGTACTTCCCCCCTGCCAAGTCCAATGGAGTCCCTTTCCCACTGTGCTTTGTTGCCCCACGGGCCTCCATCCTAGAGTAATCTCCAACACCCAGGGCTGCTAACCACGTGTATGCCTGTGTTTCCTCTTTGGTCCGCTCAATGCGTAAGCCCCTTTCTGCTTCTCACGGATGCACCCTTTGCGACATGATCGCCTGGTCCCTACTGCCTCTTGTTTCTCACACCGAGCATGACTCATGTGGGCTTAGAGCACACATCGACCATGACATCCTCCTATGGTCCGCCTCAGAGCATAAGCCCCATACCAATGAACTATGTGGACTTTGATCCGTTCTAACACATGGTACGTAGGAAGCCTCTATGAGGTTCAAGCCCACCACCTGGTCGTTCCGACTTCTTCACATTGGTTCACCAACACCATGGGCTGCCTTAGAGCGTAAGCCCCAAATTCCCTCATCCTGCATGTTGTTAAACTATATCTCGTCCCGCATGACGTTAAACTGTATCTCATCCGGCATGACGTTAAACTGTATCTAGTCCCGCATGATGTTAAACTGTATCTCGTCCCGCATGACGTTAAACTGTATCTCGTCCCCCATGAAGTTAAACTGTATCTCATCCCGCATGAAGTTAAACTCTATCTCGTCCCGCATGACATTAAACTGTATCCCCTGTCCCACATGACGCTAAACTATATCCCTTGTCCCGCATGACGTTAAACTGTATCTTGTCCCGCATGACGTTAAACTGTATCTCGTCCCACATGACGTTAAACTGTATCTCATCTCGCATGACGTTAAACTGTATCCCTCGTCCCGCATGATGTTAAACTGTATGCCTTTGTCCCGCATGATGTTAAACTATATGTCGTCCCGCATGACGTTAAACTGTATTCCCCGAACTATGTGGACTTTGATCTGTGCTAACGCATGGTACGTAGGAGGCCTCCACGAGGTTCAAGCCCATAACTCCATCAACCATCCCGATCTTTGCCTGGGCCGCCGCATCCCGGTGAGATCATGCCACCCCATCCCACTCAATTGTATCTGGGAAGCCTCCCACGTACTGGACCCAACATCGGTGTTCCCCCTAGGGGGTTCTTCAATCTGATCCACTTTCAGTGTTCTGATCAGTCCGATCCGTCTCCGCAAGACGTTAAACTCACGGCATACCCTGTGTTAAACATGGGAAGCTGAGGAAAACCTCAGATGGTACACAATTCCCGGCATTCAATGTGGGATGCCTCGGGATTCCGTGCCCTCGAGAAGCCCCGTGATAAGGGATAGAAGACAGACATGTCGATCCCCAGCGTCAAGACATGCCAACGACACCCCAATGTGACCATTCTCCTCACCGAAGGTTGCTACCCAGACAAGACCCCTTGGAGCGTCTCGACGGAAGCAGTGTAATTAACTGGTGTCCATGCAGATATGGTGCCGGGAACGAGCTTCATGAACCCGTCTTAAATCTATGAGGGAGACCTGGACTAGGTGACGAGCTCCGAGGAGGAATCCATGAAAGGAAGAACCGACATCCCATCATCCAGGTTTCGATCAAGGAGGAGACGTCCCTGAACAAGGAACAGATGTTTCCCACCTTTGGAAAGCGGGAATGCGGGGCAACAAGCCACGCATCCCCCCATGCGTGACGGACAAGCGCGCGCGTCCCGGAGTAAAAGCGTCAGGAACAGTATGCACGAGCGACAATATCAATATTTCGATATTAAAATAATATATAATTGGATGGTATATCATATATACAGAATCATAATCATGTTATATTTATTATTTACATGAATTACACATCATTATTATAGCCATCCAAATAATAATATATTGAATAACAATTACACCACAATGTGGAGACGGTAGGTCGTACGTACGCACGTATGGTGACATGTCATTCAAAGGATGGATAGAATACTGAATATGGTTGTAACATATTTATAATAACATCACAGTATATAGAAGATATTGGAGTTATCTTTTTATAATTGAAATAACAAAGAAAGAAGAAGTGGAAGAATACAGGAACTTGAAAGAGATGGTTAGATTTTTACCTCTTCTTCATGTTCTTCCTTTTGATTTGATCAAAATGGATCCTTAAGATGGATTTCTGACTAAAGGAAGGCCTCTAAGATGAATTGAGGGTAGTTGAGAGGATATTTTTGTAGGTTTTGGCCGAACCAAAAGGCTTGGAAGGTATGAATTTGAGATATGGGGGAGTTCCCTTTTATAAGAGGGGTGAGGGGCACCATAGGAAAATATAGAAATATTAATTTACAATAAATTCATATTCAGTTTCTAATGGCTCTATAGTGACTTATTTCTAGGATAAGGTGGGTATGGGTCTAAAACCACCCAACAAATTGTTTTTAGATAGGTTTGAGTCACTATATTAACCTTATCTTTTAGTTTTAACTCTTATTTAATTAGTTTCACATTTACCATGTCTTTTTGTATTTTTATATTATATGGTTAATAAACTTACTATAAAATTCCAAGAGAACCCCAAGTGCTTCATTAATGATACACCTGTCATTATATAAGTCTCTTGTCCAAACCTTAGATTTTTAGGAATATAATATCAATTAATAATATAATATTAGTTTTAAAAACACTTTTATGTCAATTTTGACACTATTTGGTATTTTATTTTTTCTAAATTCATAAAAAAATTATTACTTAGAACCTAATTCATATAATCAACCCTAATATGTCACGTTAAACTATAAAATTAGTGGAATTCATTAAAAGTTTCAAATTATATTTATTTGGGTATTTATAATATCAATTATTTTAATATTTCACTAATAAGTTAATTACGGAATCATCATTGTGTCATAAATAAATTAAATTATTTAATGTATAAAAATTATACATAAAATACCAATATATAGGAACTATTTTTAGATTTCTAATGAATATTTATAATCGCATTTATCTTATGTATAACCTTATATTAAAAATGTTTTAGTTATTAAACATTGATTTTAACTCTTTTAACTCTTCTTTGAATTAAATATTAATAAATGTCCTAATCTAATCCAATTGGACCAAATAAGTTCATGTTTTATTCCTAAGGTTGTTTTTTGTCTAATTATACTTATCCAATAGAATTAGGACATGTGTTAGGGTAATAATAATATCATTTTTACCCTTAATTACCCTATTTACATTTAACCGTGGTAAATAAAAGTAAAAAGTTACAATTCACCAAAAATTATTTCTATCTTATTGAACAACATTTTACTCCTTGATATTAACCGTGTCTCTTGGATTTTAGAATTTCTACTCACAGAAGTGGTTAAATTAAGTATTTATGTGAATTTGCTAATTCTCCTAGGCGATGGGTAAAAGACGATGAAAAGTTCAATAAAATTTTTATATATCTAAAATTATTATAGACTAACTCCAATGAATTACATTGAACTTATATAGTTATTAAGTATCTATTGTGACCTAAAATAAATTTAAATAAAAATTCAGTTTTAAACTATAACTATGTGTGTTTCACTAGTCATCAAAAATTGAATGTTTTCAGAAAAATACAAAAATTCACCCTATGCTAATTTCGATATTCTGAATACAAAAATGAAGTCCATTTTGAAAGATAAAATTTATAAAATTTCAAAAAGTGGGTATTACTATTCATAACAGCTGGATTGATTAGTCATGGTGTGTTAGAATCTCAAAGTTGCGTAAAATCCAAGCTATTGCATTATTCAAAGATAAGCGTACCGTGGAAGCTTGGGGTGTTACAGTGTATGTATTGTAATTAAATAATTATAAATCATGAAATATAATTGAATTATTTAGGATTTTTTTTCACTAAGGATATGAAATAATATTTTCAATGGTTCTGATGAAAAATAAATGTTATTAAATAGATAAGTTACATTTTATGTTAAACATTTGGTTAATGGAAAGATGACGCTTACTATGTTCCTGATGTTGACATAATGATGTTAGTTCTAGGTAAAGAAATTATGGTCAAGTATAAAGTAAATTTCATAATACTAATGAACTTGGAATTTATTTTTGATTTGATTTCAAATTGTTTTATGTTATCATTGATTGAATTTAAAGAATTTTTTGATTTATAAAATATAGTCAATAATATATGTTTTTGTTTGTGAATGTAGAATCATGTATGTTTTTATTGCGGTTTTATGGTAATTTTAGTTAATACCATTATTCAAGGGAATATATGGCCAAATTATTCCCATATTTAGTATCTGACATTAAGTTCTACATCATTTTATTTATGGGATTAATATTATGTTTATTTTGGAAATTTAGTGACCTACTTTTTAAATTATTATATTTCAATATTATGGAAGATCCTTAAGGTTAACTATTTTTCAAAAGGGGTATGATATATGGGGGATGTTATTTATATTTTAGATATTATTATATAATTAATAACATAGAGACTTATCCATGTCTGATAACATGTACTAATAATTTTATTATGATTAATAGAGATAGAAGTAATGCTATATCGTTTTATTATGTATATTGTTATCTGTTTGTGATTCAGGTTTAAAAAAATCATCTTCATTTATGGGAGTATGAAATGAATTGGAATTTTTTTCCTAAAAAACCTAATGAAGAAATTCTAAAAAGGATATAATGGAATTTTTATCTCTAGATATATTGGTCTATTTAAAATTCTTGATCGTATCGAGACTGTAACAAATTATTCGGTGCTTCCACCAAGCTATTATCAAGTCCATTATGTGTTCCATGTATGCCCTCTAAGGATGTTCATAACTATCCCTTCACATGTACAAAAATCAGAAGTAATACCACTGGATAATGCTATTTATTTAGGGGAATAGATCGTGGAGATTCAAGATCATTCAATGAAATTTCTATGAAACAATACCACTATCTAGGGAATAGTTTTTGGGTGAACTCAATGGCTTAAGGATTCTATTTGGGAACATAGGATTTCATGTATTAGAAATATCCACTTTTTATTTTATCAAAGTGAATTATTTTAAGGGATAAATTAATTTTAATGGGGTAAAATGTATCAGCCTAATATTTTACAATTTTTTTGAAGATATATTTAATTATCATTGACTTCTTGAAATACATTCATGACTGAGTTTAAATGAAATATGACATATTATTAAAATATTATTATTTAATATGATTGATATTTCATATCTGTTGGAAAGGTGGGAATGAATAGGATTAAACAAATTTTGAAAATATATGTGTTAAATCTATATTTAAAATTAATTATTGTGTTACCAATTATTTATAAATTAAAATAAAAATAATTTGAAAATAATGGTTATTCTTTTCTCCCAAACTATTTTTTTATGAAGAAATGTGTTTTATTTCAATAAATTCAATAAATAAATCTTCATGAATTAGTTTTAATGAAATTTATATAATAATTACTCGATAAAATGTTCTAACATTCATGTTATGGGTTTTATTGGCATGATATAACAATAAATATGATTTTATACATAACACATGACTTTTATAAAACACAATTTCTCTGTGTTTTACGCAGTATGTTTTAAAAATTAATTGTTGAAACTTATAAAATTTAGTTGATAGAAAGAATTTTTTTAAATAATCATGTAAAAATTAACTTAGGGTGAATTTTTGTGATTTTTTTGGGAAGAAAAATGTCTTTATTTGTAGTGAGAACTAATAGTTTTTATTAAAAATTAAAATATCCTTTAAAGAATTTAAAAACATAAAATATGTTTTAAGATAGTTGTAAAAGTAAAATTAGTAATATAATATATTTATTAATAAAATTTAGGTTATTTAAATTAATTCCATTTAGAATTAGGTCATTAAAACATCTTATACTTATGAAAATTTTCTCTTCAGAAAATTTCTTTTTTTGTGGCTTCTAGGATTTTAATTTAAAATTAAATTATTCCACTTCTTTAAGTATAATTGTTAAAAAATGGATTAATTATTTTGATTTATAATAATTTATATTATCTAAAAATATCAATATAAATTTTTACCAAAATGAATAGTAAAATAGTAGAAAATTAATTATCATGTTAAAGGTTAAAATGGGTTTACAGGGGTTAAGCTTATATTATAAGGGGTAAAATTACCAAGAACCTTTTACAACACCAATTTTATGACCATATATCTACAATATATCTTCTATTATTTATAATGGTCCATTTTAATACTTTTCTAAAGGGAGAAATATGGGTAAACTTTATTCTAAAATATTACATGAGTTACACTTGCCTCCCTTATAAAAGGTCACCCCACTCCTCTCTTCTTAATACATACATGTTTAGTTCATATATTACCTCTTTGAAAAACTCCCCTAGATAAATTATTCCTTAAAATGTTTATCACATAAAAAATTGAAGGATTTATGAAACATCATTTTCCTCCCCCTTGACAATGATTTCCAAATACACTATGGGATAATGGATAGAAACAAATACCTCAAACATGGAGATGAAGAGGTCGGGTGACCATCATTAACATTCGTTTGAAAAATGATTCCTTTGGTAAAGGTATTATGAATATGTCCGAAACTTGTTTCATTTCTAGAACATATTTTGTATTAATATCATTCATCTCGACATTATCTTTGAAGATGTGATATTTGATATCAATATTATTTGAATGAGAATTTTACACTCGATTTATAGTGTTATTTTTATCACATTTATTATCACAACCAAAAATAGGGGTAACATAAATTCAAATAGAAAATCTTCCAATTTAGTCTTTACCAATATAAGTCATTTTTCATCTTTACTGGTGATAATATGTTCATCTTGAAATGATATAAGTGTTAAATAATTCATCTTTTTATTAATTCAACTCAAATTACATTCCCAAAATAATAAATCTCCAACAAATGTTGATCTTTAATCATCCACACTTCCTTACCAATCTATATCTATAAAACCAAACAATTCAATTATTACTGATATTTCATATTTGATATCTAAATATAGTGTGCCTCTAATATATCGTAGAATTAACTTTCCTTCCACAATATGATTTTACATTGGAGAAATTTTGAATATTTCAAAAAAAAGTAATAGGAAAAAAATATCTAGTGTTGAAATAGTAAGATATAAGAGACTTTCAATCATCATAATGAAGTTGTTTACAATACACTTCCATTCCTTCCCTATTTTTAGAAAACATTGATCCCACCAAAATTGTTGTGGAAATCAGGTTCAAATATTCCATTCAAAACATATTAAAAAGTTCTATAGTATGCTTCCTTTTAGATAGAATTGTGTATTTCTTATTTGGCAAGATTTTCAATCCAATAAAATAGTACATTTCACCATGAATGGAAATTTGAAAAAAAAATTCATCTCTTTAGTAACATTATCATAAGGTAATTTATCATTCATAGAATAGATAATATCATCAAAAAATAATTACAAAGATAACAATATATATATTTTATTTAATAAAAATATTATTACCAACTCTTAATTTCATAACATTCAACTTTATTAATTAGGCATCCAATTTTGAACAACATGATATTATAGAATTATTTATCCCATTCAATTCATTCATCAACATTCTCACATAAATTTAATCTTTTCTAGTTAAAATGCCACATGGTTTTCAGATATAAACTTTTTAATCAAACTCTGCATTGAAAAATTTTTATTTCACACCCATCTAAAAAATATTACAAATTCATTACGAAGTGATCGTTAGAAAAATTCGTATTGTTTCTAACCCTTCTTATAAAAAAATAATCATCAAAATCAATGCCTTTAATATATGATTAATGTAATACCCTGACCCCAGAAGCCCAGGGTCGGTGCATTATTATGTATCATTGTCATTATCACAATAGATCAAGTCTCGAAAGACCGATTAGTTTAGTAGCCTTGGAAGTACTATATACATTCATAAGGTTTACATTACATCATAATATTGAAAAATATAACAAAATTGTTTCCATAGTAAACACTGAGATCCAATATACTATCCCTATAGGTCATTCATAATATACTTCTTCGCATCTTGGATAAAATAAAACATAGAAAGGGGTTATCTCAGATTCTCAGTAAGGATAACAATATAGCAGAAACATTCATAAATAAGCATAAACATTTAAGGCAATGTATAAGACTAAAAAAAGCCTTTTAAACTTGAACTTCACATAATGTAGAGAAGATGAAATCAAATAATGAAATTTACCTATTCAAGTAGATATTCTATTAGTCTAATAACCACATTCAATATCAATATCCACTTTCATAATGATGGAATGAATAATGCCAGATATTCATAACCACATAGTCAAGGCCTTGTTCCAGGACTACAAATAAGATTTTGTCAAGGCCTTATGCTAAGACACTAGTTTTTTCTCATGAGACCTACCGATGCATCGAGGAGCTATAGTGGGCCCCAACCATCACTTACTAAGTCCAATGAATTCCAAATATGAAAAGTTTGAAACAAAACATGAACATTCGTATTAAAACTAGCATATGAGATGTCAATACTTTATCCACAAACCATGAATGGTATACAAATAGCACATCCACATTCAAACATAACTCATTCAATACAATATGGAATATTGTATTTTCACAGATTAACCTCAATCGAGAATAATGAAAGATATTGACCTAGATGAAAATAATCATCATAACTATTTGAGAGAAATATCCCCCTTTTCTTAAAATCAATTAAAAGTCACACTATTTTTCCGGAAGCCGTTTAAAAATAGATTTTTGAATCAAAGTGTCCCATACCACTTTGAAAATTTTAAAAGTAATTTTAATTTTAAAACATTAATTTCAATATAAATAAATCCTTAAAATAATTTTAAAACATCGACATTAATGAGAATGATTTAGAAGAATAAATTTTCAAAACATTTAAAATGATATTTTAGTTAGAGTTCCTAAACAAATGAGAGATGCTTGAATACAAATAATTGAGGTAAAATAAATTTATAATATCTTGAGAATAATGTATTTCATGATATACTATGTCAAAGGAGAGTATATACACCATATAAAAGTGAATTTGTGCATAACAGCAAAGAAGTCTCAAAGGAATGTAAATTGAGATGAAATCCATTATAAATACAATATACTTAGGTAAAGGAAAAATCAATGAAATAATTATGTGTGAAAAATGTAAATACACTCAATATGATTGGATATTTAGTGTAAATAAATCAGAGGACATTCACACATATTCTTGTGAAAACAACACCAAAGACTTGGAGTTTTATCTCAATGAATGGAAATTGTGTTAAGATCAAGACAATATCCTCAGGTAAAGGATAAATCAATGACATAATTATGTGTGAAAAATTTAAATACACTCAATATGATTGCATATTTAGTGTAAATAAATCAGAGGACATTCACACATATTCTTGTGAAAACAACACCAAAGACTTGGAGTTTTATCTTAATGAATGGAAATTGTTTTAAGATCAAGTTTATATCAATGAATTGAGAAATTATATGTGGATTGATTATGTGTATGAAACTTATATCCACACAAAGGGTAGTGGAAATTACTTCATAAATAATAAATAGTGATAACACACATAATCTTGGAGTAAAATAATCCATGAAATATGTATAAAACCCACTGAGTGGAAATTGAAATTTGAAATTCCCTTACCGATTTGGTAACTTATTAAACATACAACCCATGAAAGAAGGATCATAAAATGAATATGTAAATACCAATATATTAAATTATATTAAACCAAGAATACAATCATGGACAATACATACACCACACAAAAGGAAATAGTGGACAATATAGCATGAATCTCACAGGAATAAAAAGTTAGATGAAAAAACCTTACTTCATTGTAATCAATCGAGTCGTAGGACCAAAAGTTAATAACCACAAAATTAATCATATAATACCATTAATATAAATATAATCATGATAATATTTATCAAATGGCAGCATAAAATACACCACATCCAATAAATAAATGGCGAACATTGGAAATCTCACAGAATTGAAAGTGAGATAAGAAACATCATACCTTGTACTTTTCCTTGGTAGAGGGTAGGTTTACCTCATGTATAATGGTTAAATAATTGTTATTAAATTATACAGGAGTCATAAACATATATATGATATGATATATGGTCTTTCAATATTGCTTTGTCAATAATATTTTCGTATTATCGTCGTTTCGGGTGTTAACTGATTCGTTTTCCTTTATATGGTTTGTTACGTAAGTAATGTTTTTTATGGATATGATGTATCTTATTCATATTCAGAATTAAATTAAGTCTATAAACATCATTTTTAATCATCAAATTAAAATTAGTCTTGAATAGATATGATGGGGAATGAATCTCATCGTGTTCGGAGAGACGATAATCCGTACCTATTCACGAGCGAAAATATCATTCTTTTGATATTAAAATAATATATAATTGGATGGTATATCATATATACAGAATCATAATCAGGATATATTTATTATTTACATCAATTATACATCATTATTATACCCATCCAAATAATAATTTATTGAATAACAATTACACCACGACGTGGAGACGGTAAGCCGTACGTACACACGTATAGTGACATGTCATTCAAAGTATGGATAGAATAATGAATATGGTTATACCATATTTATAATAACATCAATGTATATGGAAGATAATAGAGTTATTATTTTAGAATTGAAACAACAAAGAAATAGGAATATGAAGATGGATGTAACATGAAATAAGTGATGAAATATTTACGTCTTCTTCAAGTTCTTCCTTTTAATTTGATCAAAAGGGATTCTTATGTTGACTTTCTGACAAATGGAAGGCCTCTAGGCTGAAGGGAGGATATTCGATAGTGTATTTGGGTAGGTTTTTTCCGAGCTAAATGTCTTTTAATGTGTGAATTAGAGATAAGGGGAAGTGCCCTTTTATATGAGGTGTGAGGGGAACCTTAGGAAAAGCTTGAAATATTATTTTATAATAAATTCATTTTCCATTTATAATGGCTAGAAACTAAATTATTTAAAGTCTAAGGTGGGTATGGGTCTAAAAACTCTCTGCCAATAGGTTTTAGGCATTTTTTGGTTACTATATTAACTTTATCTTTTAGATTTAACTCTTAGTTAAATAGTTTGACATTTACCATGTCTCTTTGTATTTTTATATTATATGGTTAATGAAATTACTATAAACTTCCAAGAGAACCTAGAGTGGTTCATTAATGACATATATAATATTATTTACGACCTTTGGCAGAACCTTATATTTTTAGGAATTGAATATCAATTAATAAGATAATATTTTTTTAAAACTCTTTAATGTCAATTTTGACACTACTTGGTATTTTTTTGCTAAATTCATAAAAGCAATTTTATTTAGAAAAAAAATTATCTAACCATACATAACATGTCATATTAACATATAAAATTAGTGGAATGCATAAAATGTCTCAAATTACATTTATTTGGATATTTATAATATCAATTATTTTAATATTTCATTAATTAGGTAATTACTACATCATCATTTTGTCATAAATAAATTAAATTATATAATGTCTACAAAATATAAATAAAATACCATTATGTAGGAAATATTTTTAGTTCTATAATTAATATTTATAGTCGAAGTTATCTTATGTATAACCCTATATTAAGAAAAATTTGTTATTAAACATTGATTTTAGCTCTTTTATCTCTTCTTTAAATAAAATAATAATAAAAGTCCTAATTTAATACAAACGGACCTAAAAAATATTATTTTATTCCAATGGTTGTTTTTGGTCAAATTAAACTTATCCAATAGAATTTGGAACAGTGTTAGGGTAATAATAATATCATTTTTATCCTTAATTACATTATTTACATTTAATCGTGTAAATAATATTAAAAAGTTTCTATTCACTAAAAATTATTTTCATCTTATTGAACCACATTTTACTTATTTATATCTACCATGTCTCTCGGATTTTTGAAATTCAACTCACAGAAGCGGTAAAATTATGTTTTATGTAAATTTGCAAATGCTACTAGGAAGTGGGTAAAAGATTGTAAAAAGTTCAATAAAATATTATACATCTTATTTCATTATAAAATGACACCAATTAATTAAATTGAACTAATATTGGTATTATACATATCATTTGACTTAAAATAAATTAAAATAAAATAAATAATTATAAAAAATCATTTTTATACTATAACATAGTGTTTTTCACTATTCATCAAAAAATTGAATGTTTTCAGAAATTTACCGAAAATTTACCCTAAGATAATTTTGATATTCCAAATTAAAAAATGAATTATATTTTACCAAATTAAAAACATAAAAGTTTCATTAATGAATTTAAAATTAATTCATGTCGTCAAAATCGAAAAGCGGGTTTTTAAAAATTAAAAACTATCAAAAGATTGACATGGGTTTATGTCAAATTTAAATGTGAAATTACTTATAATCACCAACATTTTATTAAATGATAAAAATATAATCTAATTATACTTCCAAACCATTCAAATACATAATTTAACACTATAAATTATTTTTATGAAAAATATGTTTTCAATTAAAATTTAGTATTTTTCAGTATTCATCAAAATATAAAAGTTATTAGAAAAGTACCAAAAATTTATCCAAAATAAAATTTTATTACCTGATTCTAAATAAGAATTTAATTTCATTAAATTGAATATATAAAGGTGTCAAATATTGGTTTTAAAAAGGGTTTTCCATTAAAAGGTTGTGAAATTGCCTTTTTTTTTAAAAAATACTTTTTTTTATCTGTTGAAGTGAATTTGTTGATATATTATGTCTAAGAAACACATAATATGTATTCTAAAATTATATGGATTATATCAATTTAAAAAATCTGTTAATACTATTCATAACCACTTTTGAATGACTAGTTTGGTAAGTTGTGGTGTGCTCAATCTCGGTGTTTCATGTAATGCAAGCTATTGAATTATTTTAAAGAAAATAACTTACTCTGAAATCTTGGGGTGTTACATTCTTCCCCCATTTTGGAAATTGCATCCTCACAATGTTAAAATTGGGCTTGGGAACTTCATTTAATGTCCCATATCGTAAAAAGATTCAATAAAACTATCTCTTTAAAAGAAAGAAAGAGAAGTACAAAGGTCACCCGAGATAACCCACACTAACATTCTATGTAGGAAAACATGGATATAGAAGATAAAATAAGTGTCATGATCTGGTGGAGAGTGATAGAAAAAATTATTAAGAGAATGTTAACAAAAAGAAAACCACAAACTTGTGATGAGATAAATGTTCATTAGTTTCCTAGTAGCAAAAGTAAACGAAAAACATTTTTTTTGTTTTAAGTTCCATTTCATTAAGTTGAGGAATTTATTTATGAGACTGAATAAGAACATACAGAGATATACATACAATTTAAGTAGAGTTTCATCCTTTAATAAATTTCTACCACTAACTCATCTTTTTTTAAAGGATGATTATTCAAGCTGAATTAGTCACACCTGAAGCACTATAATCAAATTCTAGAGAATCACCTAATCCACAAAGGAAAAACAATATATATTTACATTGTCTTTAGAGATTAACCAAAACCAAAATGGTTAGTACAAGATCAGATGATCCCCAAAAAGGATAATCCTTTAGAGAAATAAATACTTATCTTAATTTTCAAAATTAAACCAAAAATACCAAAAGTTTAATAAATACCATTCAATTTTCAATTGTCTTTAAAATACATCCATATAATCCAAACTAATATTGAAACACAAGACATAAAATAATTCGATTACACAGTCTTCCACATTAAATTGTATTTCCAAATAACAGTAACTACTCTTAAAGTCACATACTTAAAAGAAATAAACCTTATCACATATTCTCTATGATAGGTTAATCATTTCCATAAATAACCCAAATGGCTATAAATACACAATAAAAACAGAGATAAAAATCCACTATTACTACTCAAATGAAATACCATAGTATTATATTTTCCTTTGGCATATAGTATTCCCAACAGAGCGAACGTCTTCTAAAATAACATTTATCACTTAATCCCCAAATCAGTTTCCAATACTAAGGATATCTATTTTATAAGACATAAGATCCCAAATCAACACATTATTAATCAATAAAATCATTAAACTAAAAGAATTAGTCACACTAACTAGGGACTTCATGAAGTCTAGTGGTAGGCGATAAATCCCAATCACACTATGGTTGTGGGTTCAATTCCTGTAGCTTTGTCTAGTACGATGGGTTGTCCCATGGTCTGCGAGTTGTCATTTTTCAAAAAGTATATTTTATAACATTCCCAAAATTAGTTAAATTCCTCAAAATAACTTTAATATAATTTCACCTCAAATGTAATCTCATACCTCAAATTTTCATCAAAAAATTTAATAACATGTAATTGCCTCAAATTCGAAGATCTTATAAACCCAAATGGTTATTTATAAATATATCAACAATATAAAACAAAATTCTTCCCAAAATAGCATTTTCACATAATAAACTACAGGGTTATATAGAAGAGAAAAGTCTTCCAAAGTAATCCCATCTACAAAGAGCACTAACACTTTTAAACAATTAACCGTCCTTTTATTGCCACATAGGTTCTTCATTGACCATGGGGTTATCCTATTGAATAGGGCATTCACCCGGGTGATTCCCAGGTCCCCTACATTTACGGAAAAAGACTATAAATGGATTCTTGGGATCATTTTTATTTGCTTCCATAGTACTCTTCATTTTTCCTCAGAAATTATTTACATTAGGTACTTTCTTCCCATATATAAAGAATTTCTCTGTTCCATTGAGACACTTCCCTAGGTGTCTCCTTCCACATTTCCTATATGATGGAAATTGGGATTTCTTATCTGCATGGTCTCCATTGCTGGATCTCTTATCATTCACCGCCTTTCACTTCTTTATTGAGTCTGGGATTTGGTTAATATATATTTTGTTGATAATATTTTGGGAAAAATGATTCAGCATGAACACAATATCTTTTACACCTATCAACATTCCATTTTGTTGCTCATTTCCTCTGTCGTTCCAACCTTGTACATCATGTTTAATGTTACTAAGACTTCCATGGAATCCATCCATTGACTAACACAATAAATCACAGTGTGAGTCATAAAACCATTTAGAGAATATCATAACACCTTTTTTCAATATAAAATTCCTTAGGATTAATGAATTTTATTTATTCTCATCTTATATTATAATAATTCAAATCATTTTGTAAAGAAATTGTGAATTATCCTAAGAATATCCACCAGGAGTGTCATAAAAAAGAGTATAGCAAGGAATGTTGTTGTGCACTAGTTCATGTTCGAGTCTACCTCAAAGTGGTGTTTGCGGTTTTTACCCCTAGGTACATCTGTTCCAGAGTTGCCTCTACCTGCTCGTATCTAGACAGGGATGTATTTCTTGGTAAACTAACAAAATCTCTAAAATACCAAAATTCTAGAAAGTTCTTCTATACTAATCCTCAATGTCTATCTTAGGGCTATGTGCTATAATCGGAGTTTATCTAAATCTAGTTTCCATTGTTTTTACTAAACATACTCTGATACCAACTGTAACGCCCCGACCCCAGAATCCTAGAGTTGGTGCATTATTTTATACCATTGGCATGATCACAAAAGATAAAGTCTCAAAATACTGATTAGTTTAGTAGCCTTGAATTAGTAGGTACATTCATAAGGTTTACATTACATCATAAAATGGAAAACTAAAACAAAATTTTCTCCATAGACAACACTGAGATCCCATGGACTATCCCTACAGGTCAGTCATAATATAGTTCTTCGCATCTTGGGAAAAATAAATCATATAAGGGGGTGAGCTCAAATGCTCAGTAAGGATAACAATATAGTGTAAACTTTCATAATTAAGCATAAACATTTAAGGCAATGTATAAGATTAAAACAAAAGCCTTTTAAACATGAACTTCAGCATAATATAGAAAATATGTAATCAAATAATTCCATTTACCTATTCATTTGGATATTCTACTAGTAGAATAACCACATTAAATATCAATAGCCACTTTCATAATTATGTAATGTATAATTCTAGACATTCATAACCACATAGTCAAGGCCTTATGCCAAGACTACACATACGATTTTATCAAATCCCTTTTCCAAGACACTAGTTTGTCTAATGAGACCTATCGATGCATCAAGGAGCTATAGCAGGCTCCACCTATAACTTACTATGTCCAATGCCTTCCTCATATGAAAAGTTTGTAACCTAACATAAACCTTCATATTAAAACTAGCATACGAAATGTCAATACTTTATCCACAAACCGTGAATGGTATAAAAATAGCATATCCACATTCAAACATAACTCATTCAATACAATATGGAAGATTGTATTGTAAAAATTTAAACTCAATTGAGAATAATTAAGGATATTGATATAGATTAAAATAATCATCAAAACTATTTTATAGAAATATCTCCCTTTTTCTTGAAATCATATAAATGTCATAGTATTTTTCAAGAAGCCGTTTAAAAATAGATTTTTGAATCAAAGTGTCTCATACCACATTGAAACATTTAAATGGAATTTTAATTTTAAAAAATTAATGTACATATAAATATATCCTTAAAACCATTTTAAAAACATGGACATTATTTAGAAATATTTAGAAGAATAAATTTTTAAAACATTTAAAATGATATTTTAGTTAGAGTTCCTCGCCAAATGAGAGACGCTTGAATTCAAATAATTAAGGTAATAAAAACATTATAACACCTTTATAATATAGGATTTCATGATATACAGTCTCAGAAGACAATATATACACCATATAAATGTGAATTGGTTCATAACAACAAAGAAGTCACAAAGGAATGTAAATTGAGATGAAATCCTTTATAAAGACAGTATCCATGGGTAAAGGATAAATCAATGACATAATTATGTGTGAAAAATATAAATACACTCAATATTATTGGATATTCAGTGTAAATAAATCAGAGTAAATTTACAAATATTCTTCTAAGAAACACCAATGACTTGGAGGTTTAACTCAATGAATGGAAATTGAGTTAAGATCAAGTTTATATCAAATACTTGAGAAATAATCAGTGGAGTGATTATATGTATCAAACGTATATCCAGAGAAAGGTGAGTGTAAATTACTACACAAATAATATATAGCTATTCCACACATAATCTGGGAGTAAATAATCAATGACGTATCCGTAAAGCCCACTGAAAGAAATTGAAATTTGAAATTCCCTTACCGATTTTGTAAATTTTGAAACATACAACCCATGAAAAAAAGATCATAAAATGAATATGTAAATACCCATAAATTAATGTATATTACACAACGAAAACAATCATTGACAATACATACACCACACAAAAGGAAATAGTGGCCTACATAGCATTAATCTCATGGGAATAAAAAGTGAGATGAAAAACACTTACTTCGTTGTACTCAATCGAGTCATATGACCAAAAGTTAATAACCACCAAATGGATCACAGAATATCATGAATATAAAGGGAATATTGATAATATATATCAAATGGAAGTACACAATACACCACATCCAATAAATAAGTGGCGAACAATGGAAATCTCACAGAATTAAGAGTGAGATAAGAAACCCCTTACCTTGTACTTTTCCTTGGTCGAGGGTAGGTTAACCTCCTGTATAATGGTGAAATAATTTTTATTAAATTATAAAATAATTATATACATTAATATGATATCATATATGATCTTTCAATATTTCTTTGTAAATAATATATTAGTATTATCGTCGTTTCGGGTGTTAACTGATTCGTTTTCCTTTATATTCTTTGTTACGTAAGTAATATTTGTTATGGACATGAAGTATATTATTCATATTCAGAATGATATTAAGTCTTTAAACATTATTTTTAATCATCTAATGAAAATTAGTCTTCAATGGATATGATGGGGAATGAATCTCATCGCGTTCGCGGAGACGGTAATCCGTATGTACGTACAAGCGACAATGTCATTATTTTGATATTAAAATAATATATAATTGTATGGTATATCATATATACAGAATAATTACCATTTCATATTTATTATTTACATCAATTATACATAATTATTATACCCATCCAAATAATATTGTATTTAATAACAATTACACCACAACGTGGAGACGGTAAGTCGTACGTACGCACGTATAGTGACATGTCATTCAATGGATGGATAGAATAATGAATATGGTTGTACCATATTTATAATAACATCACTGTATATGGAAGATACTTGAGTTATTATTTTAGAATGGAAACAACAAATAAAGAGTAAGTGGAAGAAGAAAGGAACTTGAAAGAGGTGATGAAATATTTTCCTCTTCTTTGGGTTCTTCTTTTTGATTTGATCAAAAGGGATTCTTAAGATGAATTTCTGACTAAAGTATGGCCTCTAAGATGAATGGAGGATAGGTGAGAGGGTATTTGGGCAGGTTTTGTCCGAGACAAATGGATTTGAATGTCTAAATTAGAGAGAATGGGATGTTCCCTTTTATAAGAGGGGTGAGGGGCTTCTTAGGAAAAGCTAGAAATATTATTTTATAATTAAATAATTTTCAGTTTCTAATGGATCCAAAATGAATTATTTAAAGTCTAAGGTGGGTCTGGGTCGCAAACCACTCCACCAATAGGTTTTATATAGGCTTGGGTTGATATATAAACTTTATCTTTTATATTTTACTCTTAGTTAAATAGTTTGACATTTACCATGTCTCTTTTTATTTTTATATTATATAGTTAATAAAATTACAATAAACTTCCAAGAGAACATAAATTGGTTCATTAATGAAATATATAACATTATTTAAGACCTTTGGATGAGCTGTATATTTTTAGGAATAGAATATCAATTAATAATATAATATTTGTTTTAAAAACAATTTTATGTAAATTTTGACACTATTTGATATTTTGTTTTTCCTAAATTCATAACAGCATTATTATCTCGAAACCAATTCATCTAACCAACCCTAACATGTCATATTAACCTATATAATTAGTGTAATTCAAAAAAAGTCTCAAATTACATTTCTTTGGATATTTATAATATCAATTATTTTAAAATTTCATTAATTAGGTTATTACTGCATAATCATTTTGTCATAATTAAATTACATTATATAATGCCTAAAAAATATAAATAAAATAAAATTATGTATGAAGTATTTTTATCTTTTTAAATAATATTTATAGTCGAATTTATCTTATGTATAACCCAATATTAAAAATGTTTTAGTTATTAGACTCTGATTTTAACTCTTTTAACTCTTCTTTAAATAAAATAATAATAAATGTCCTAATCTAATCCAAGTGGACCTAAAGGATCATATTTTATTACTAAGTATGTTTCTTTTGGAATTATACTTATCCTATATAATTTGGGTAAGTGTTACGGTAATAATAATATCATTTGTACCCTTAATTTCCATATTTACTTTTAACCGTGGTAAATAAAATAAAAAAGTTACTAGTCACAAAAAAAAATTATTTTCATCTTATTGAACCGAATTTTACATACTGATATCAACCATTTCTCTTGGATTTTTGAAATTCAACTCACATTAGTTGTAAAATTATGTTTTATGTAAATTTGCAAATGCTCCTTGGAGGTGGGTAAAAGACGGTAAAAAGTTCCATAAAATTTTATACCGCTAATTTTATTATAAAATGCCACCAATGAATTAAATTGAACTTATATATATATATTATAAATCTATTTTTAATTAAAATAAATTTAAATAAAATAAATAATTATAAAAAGTCTGTTTTTAACTATAACGTAGTGTTTTTCACTATTCATCAAAAAATGATTTTTTTCCGAAAAATACCAAAAATTTACCCTAAGATAATTTTGATATTCCAAATTCAAAAATTAATTCAATTTTACCAAATTCAAAACCTTGAAGTTGAATTAATTAATTTAAAATTAATTCCCGTTGTCAGAACAGAAAAGCAGGTTTTTAAAAAGTAAAAATAATCAAAAGATTGACATGTGTTCATGTCAAATTTAAATGTGAAATTACTTATAATCACTAAATTTTATTAAATGATAAAAATATAATCTAATTATACTTCCAAACCATTAAAATATATAATTTAACACTATAAATTATTTTTATTAAAAAAGTTGTTTTCAATTAAAATTTATTATTTTTCAGTATTCATCAAAATATAAAAGTTATTAGAAAAGTACCAAAAATTTATCCAAAATAAATTTTTATGTCCCGATTATAAATAAGAATTTAATTTCATTAAATTGAATATATAAAAGTGTAAAACTTTGGTTTTAAAATTTTTTTTCCATTAAATAGTGGTAAAATTACAGTTTTTTGAAAAATACTTCTTTTATCTGAAAAAATGATTGTGTCTTATATTATGTCTTCGAAACACATAATATGGATTCTAAAATTATATAGAGTATATAAAATTCAATATTCAATTAATAAAATTCATAACCTCTTTTGAACGTCTAGTTTGGTAAGTCAGGGTGTGCTCGAACTCGGTGTTACATGTAGTGTAGGCTATTAAATTACTTTAAAGAAAATAACTTACAATGAAATCTTGGGGTGTTACAATTAATGTTTGAAAAAAAATCATTCTTTGTTTCTTATCACATCACCATATTTATTATACTGGTTTTGGAAGACCCACTTTGTGCTAATAACATTTTTATCATTTTGTTTGGGTATGATTTCTCAAGTATCATTATTCTCAAAATGTTCCAACTCTCAATTCATACATTAATATACTCCAGATACTTGAAACATTCATTAAAATCCATTGAACCATCTTTTGAATGAAAAAATTTATGTTCAAAAATAATTTATGTACATCTTGTTTGAATAATTTTTTGTTGATCATCAATGATGTTCAAAACATTGACCAATTTCTTCAACCTAGGATGAGACATACACAATTATTACTCATCAATATAAATAACTGAGCTTGATTCATCTATTTTGTGGAATCTATATTATTGTAATTTTTTTCATGTTTCTCAATAACAAATCATCCATCTTCTCTTTATTCTTTTATAGCATGTTTTGGGGAAACAGCTTTTTCAGCTATTTCAAGAACTTTTACATCATCAAAATCAATTATCCATCCAATTTATTTTTTGAAACATCAATGTACTCTACCATATGGAAAAAATCCATGAAATATTCCATCTTCACCAATTAGAATAAATTTTATAGTATTTCCACTTATTTTCTTTATGAGGAATGGACTCCTGAATACTATTTGGTGTTCTAAGCTTGGAGTTTAAATATATAAAATTTCATAAGGATTAATATCATAAATCATCTGGTAGAAATATTTATTCTAAATATAAAATATTCTACTCATTTCTTTCCTCTAGAAGTAGTGAGACAGACCATGTTCTTTTAGAATTTCATGTCCCACCCCCACCAAACTCCTATTTTCTCTTTTAAAAACTCCATTTTTCTATTGTGTGTAAAGTTTACTAAACACATGATGAATTTCATGTTTTTTCAATTTAACTTCTTAATTATTCATTATTTTATTTACCCACATTATCAATTCATTAATTCCTTATATAATATCCACATAAGTTTTATGCTCTTCTCCTGAAAATCCTAAACAGCTTCAGAGCATCTGATTTATGACTGAAATAAATAATACATGTAATGAGAGTAAAATCATCAATGAAAGAAATAAATTAAGTATCCCTGAATATTGATGATTTACTTATTATCCCACAAAATATGAATTAATTATTTCTCGGGGTTGATTTGATCTCATTTCGAAATTCTTGGGCGCAGAGTTTGTAAAATTCTATTTCTGAACAATTGAACAACACCAATCTCTTATTCTTAAAATATTAGTAATATCACAAACATTGTCTCAATTTTTTAAATTAATCTTATTCAATAGGGACATATTCCCCAAATATTTATACCACAACATATTTTTCACCCATCAAGCTTAGACAACATGAATTATGTAAATCTACTTTTTGAAACAAGTTTTCCTTCATGCATTGGCCTCTTGAATCAACTTTTCCATCTTATAAACTTCTCATATAAACCATATTTTATGATAAAAATTTTCTATATTCATAAAAATGTTGTGAAAAAATTAACATGTTGTGTTTTAACCCATCAAAAAACAAGACCTTTTTTGAATTCAGTATTTCATCAAAAATAATAGTGGAACCAACACCATTGATTTTGAGTGATTAGTCATTTCCAAACATCATTATTCCTTCAGTAAAATCATTCAAATTCCTTAATAAATTCAAATATTTAATCATATGTAATGATTACCCACTATCAAAAATATTGGATCATTCTCTTTTGGATATTTTAGAAAAGTTTTAATAGAAACTTTTTTTTATTTTCCTTTATCTTCTTTCACATTCTGATTTTGTGAGTTTTTATTAGCTTGTTGTTGTGAAATTATAAAAAGAAGAAATCCTTTAAAAATATGTCTTGTCTATTAACATCTTTCAAAAATATTTTTTAGAGGTTAGAACCTATTTTAATCTTTAAAACTAAATTTGTTATGGTTCCTTCTTTGATAGGAATGAATCCCCCCAAAAAAATTATTCCTGTAACACATCCGATATTTTTAGGATTGTTTATTTAACCAACACATATTAGTTTCATTCCCCAATCCACCACAATACCCACATTTTCTATATAAATAATATTTTAATCTGTAACTTCTATAATTCCTAGATTAGTAAACATGAAATTTTAAATCTTTCTTAACATCCACATAACAACAATGTTAAGCCCTAGGTTTCCTATTATCACCCAAAATATTCTTCTTAAATTCAAAATTCTTCCCAGATTTAATAGAATATTCAGTAGTAGCAACCTTTTTTTAAACAATTGGAATTCCAGAAACTCTAAATTTACAAATTTATTGGTTTTGACAATATCCATGATTTTCATAGATCACTTCTTCTTAGGAACATATTCAATTTTATTTTTAACCTTTGGAGATAATTTTGTTGATATTTCTTAGTTTCACACTTTCCATAACATTAATCATATTTAGAGAGAGATTAATTGAAACATGTAACTACCTTATCATCTTTAAAAAAAATCTGTTCAATAGATTTGATCTCATCATACTTTTCTTTTATCTTCACATCAACATGCTCATTTTGACTATTATTTTTCATGATATTTTTTTTAAGAAATCAATATCTTCCAGTAACATAGCATTCTCTTTAAGAAATGTTTATTTATTGTTTGATGTTGAAATTTACTTTCTAAACTTATTGATTTCACTTTCAAGTCTTAAAATTATTTGAGACATTATTTTAGCTCTCTTTTAAGTGAAAATTCTATCTGAGTCTATTCTTTTTTAAAAATAATACTTTAATCACCTAAAAAACTTCATCATATACTTTTTCAATTAATGGATTTTTTAAAACAGATTTAGGGAGTATTTAATCATCAACTTCACTGACATCATCTTCATCATATTTAAAGAAAAAAATTGTCCTTTCCGATTTAGTGAACTTTTTATCATTTACCTTGGAATATGTTTTTTATTTTTTAACATGTTTCTTCCTATATATTCCTGTCATCATTTCCACTTCATCACTATCTTCTTCATCCATTATTTGTTCGAAATTTAAAAAAATCCCAAAAAATCCATATTACAACCATTATAGAGGTAGCTTCGCTTTTTTACTTTCTTGAACCATGTTTCTATTTTTAGAAAATAAAGATAGTAATTCATCAAAATATTTACTAACCCCATCTTTGGTGTTGGAGTCACCAATTTAATCATCTTGAAAAATCTTCTAAGATTTTCTGTTGATGGAATCATTAATGGAAATTTCAGAATAAAATATTTCTTTTCGTTGCATAACTTTATCCCTTCTCATTTCACATGTATGGAGAGTACGATGAAGTTCTTATAAGGATAGAGTTTAAAGATATATACCTTAGAAAGATGAAACATTGATATCACACTATTCCTGAAGAATTCATGTTATCATTTCAACAATAGTTATATCTTTTAGCTTCACACCAAGACAACTTATAGTGCTAAAAACATAATTCAACCTTGTAAAGAAGTCACCAATAGATCCATACTCACATATTTTGAGATATTCATAATTCAACCTCTAGATTTGGAAATTTTCTTTATTCACCTAAATATTCCCTTAATATATATTTTTATATTTTCTTAGATATCTTTAGAATCTCCAATTCCCTTTACTCTCTGAAATTTCCCTTTTAGAGAGTATTGAATGTAAATAATTTATAGTCATTCCATCATTCTCCAGATTTTTATTATCCATAGATATAAGAGGAACATTTTGAAAAATAGAAGGAAATTGATCTATAGAAGCTTCCAAGTAATCATAACACAGAGTAATAAGGAGAAAAACATTTTATCTTTACATATTTGATTGTTATTTCATAAAAAACTGGAACCCCCTTACTGTTCACACAATGGAAATTCTACATAACAACTTATCTTCAATCATTATCAAAGATTTAAAAAACAAACCTTCCCTATAATACCAAATGAATATGATCAACCATGATAATTGTATTCACTGGTAGGGGAGAGTTGAATCATGGGTATCTTTTCTTTTTATGTTATTTATCTTTTAAAACATCATTCACATATTGTAAAAGATTTATTACATTATTGAAACCCGAACATTAAAACAACAATAGGTAGATAAGTTTTTAGAATGTTTAATAATCAATAAGATCATCTAGTCCATGGAATTTGTTTAAAATAATCCAATACCACAAAATGTACTAGAAAAGAATCCTTTTGTATGGATAAAACAAGTAAGAAATAACATTACACTTGTGTATCACTATGTTTAATACCAAATTTCATGTTCTTGTTATCACAAGAATGATTTAAAGAAGATTTTGTAACAAGTTTATAAACCTTCACATGTTGGTTCTAAACATGTCACTGTTATTCTTCAACAACATCCAATTTTTTTATTCTTTATAACTCAATTATTCACATTCTTACCCATAAATAGGTAGGTACCACTTCAATGGAATTCATATAAAAACTCAGTCCAATTATTTAGTCTCATTCAATAGTTCAATCCTTCATTCTAGAAAAAAGGTTGATTCCCTTCTCTAGAAAGTATTTTGATTTTCATCTTTCATTTTCTGCAATTTGTTATCATGATTTGCTAAATCCAAATCACAATAGATTTTTAGTACTTATTCTATCTGAAAAATGTTTCTCAAGATATTCTTTTCAGAAACAAAACCTCCAACGATCTCTCTCTCTCTCTCTCCCAAATGTGAATAGTTTTTACAGTGTGTTTTACGTTCACCTATATTTTTAAGTGCTCAAAAGTGAAAGGGGTGGAAAATGTTCACTTCCCTTCTTAATCAAAGTTAATAATACTTAATTTCACATTCATTTCAGATTGTTTTTGACCACTTCTCAATGCATCACAAATAATACAAATTCTTTTCATGTCACGACCTGTCCCCTGGGGTCATGTCGTGGCTACCCCAAGCCTGCCTTCCATAGGCCAGGGGCTAGCGACTTGCATCGAAAATGTGTATACCTAAAATGGGAAGGCATTACCTTTTAACCTGAATATACACACAGTACAAGAACACAAGAAGAAGAAACCCTGAAGTGAACTAATTTAAAAAAAGTGTGCTGAAAGTAAATGGGCTAGAATACAAGCCCAACTGAAAAGTACAAGTGCAAATAAAAAGTATAAATACAACTGAAATGTGAAAAATAGCTATTGGATCGTCCAACGAGGATCCTACCTAATGGGTAAGCACATCACATGATAAGCAGTATTTGAGTGACATCACGCCAAATGGTCCACCTATGAGTATCATCTAGCCCTCACTCCCTCATCCTCGATCAATATTCTCCCTCTTCTGCACAAGACAAAAAAAGGTGTGGGTGTATCCCGTGTAGGGATGATTATAATGATACTTAGTGGAGTCCTCGAGACCCCCATAGGTCTCCCACTACAAGAAAACCTCCGTTTAGCGGCGGTTTTTTCACGGCGGTTTTTAAAACCGCCGCGAAACGTATTTTCGGGACGTCATTTCTCGGCGGTTTTAAGAACCGCAGCTAAACGGCAAAATTTTTATTTTTATTTTAATGTTTTTAATTTTTTTTTAATTTTATTTGAGGATTAGCGGTAGTTTTTTAAAAAACCGCCGTGAAATAGCGGCGGTTTCGGTAAAACCGCCGCTAAATGAAATGAAAAAAAAATGTGAGAAACCCCAAAATCACTAAAACGACCATAACTTTTGATCCGGGCGTCCGTTGAAGCGCCACGACCAGTCAAATCGAAGCTCATGAAGAGATCTAGAGGCACATATAATCAAAACCGTGAGACGGTCTAAGGTGTGGAAGATATTAGAGTTATAAGAATGTTTAAAAAAGTTCTCCAACTTCAAACGGCAATAACTTTCGCTCCGGGTGTCCGTTTGGGCTCTACCACATATCAAATCAAAGCCAGCGAAGAGAGATATGCATCGGTTCGTCAGAAACATGCTTCTATTACATTTTTCGGCCCCCAAAACCCCTCCAAAGTCCGTCAAAACCCCATTTCCGTCACCGGTGTCCCGTCGAACTTGTCTTCAAACAGACTTAACTTTCAATCCGCGTGTCAGTTTGGCCTCCTCCACCTGCCAGATCATAGCTCGTTCCATGAGCTTAAGTTTGACTGGTCGTGGCGCCCACATGCACTCATAGATCATATGTTATGGCCTTTTAGTGGGTATCGGGTTTGTTATGTTTTTTAGTGTCTCGTTTCTAGCACCCGTTCTCCGTCATCTTTTTTAAATGGTCATAACGTCCGATCCGTTTGTCCATTCAAAATCTTTCCCCTTTCAGGTTGAAGAGCGTTTCAGGATCATTGATTTGACAGGTCACGGATCTAAAACGGACTCTCGGATCATAAGTTATCTCCGTTAATGTGAGTCCAATGTTTTTGTCTCTTTAGGACCGTTTTGACGGGTTTCAACGGTAGCTCCATTTATTACTGTTTATTTGGGTTTCCATGACTTTTTATCTTTATCAATGGTTTTTTATGGGTTATTATGATGGTTATGTTGAATTATTAAGGATTTTTCCAGAGTTGTCACGAGTTTTCATGCGTTCTCATTTTTTATAATGCCTCATTCTTCATAAGCTTCTCCATCCTTTTTCATGCGTTTTTATGATTTTTCATCCCATATCACGTCTTTTCATACTTTTTCATGTGTTTCCTTTATTATTTATTATTTATTATTTATTATTTATTATTTATAATATACATTAATTTATTTATTATCTATTATTTGTAACTGGTTATTTATTATTTATTATTTATTATTTATTATTTATTAGTTATTAGTTATTATTTATTATTTATTTTTTATTTTTTATTTTTTATTTTTTATTATTTATATTTATTATTTATTATTTATATTTATTTATTATTTATTATTTATTATTTATATTTATTTATTATTTATTATTTATTATTTATTATTTATTATTGATTATTTATATTTATTTATTAGTTATTATTTATTAGTTATTGTTTATTATTTATTATTTATTATTTATTACTTATTACTTATTATTTATTATTTATTATTTATTATTTATTATTTATTATTTATTATTTATATTTATATTTAATTATTTTTATTTATTATTTATTTTTATTTATTATTTATTATTTATTATTTATTATTAATATTTATTTATTATTTATTATTTATTATTAATATTTATTTATTATTTATTTTTATTTATTATTTATATTTATTTATTATTTATTATTTATTATTTATTTATTATTTATTATTTATTTATTATTTAATATTTATTATTTATTATTACTTATTATTTATTTTTATTTATTATTTATTATTTATTATTTATTATTTATTATTTATTATTTATATTTATTATTTATTATTTATTATTTATTATTTATTATTTATTATTTATTATTTATTATTTATTATTTATTATTTATTATTTATTACTTATTACTTATTACTTATTATTTATTATTTATTATTTATTATTTATTATTTATTATTTATTATTTATTATTTATTATTTATTATTTATTATTTATTATTTATATTTATATTTATTATTTATTATTTATTCTTTATTCTTTATTATTTACTGTTTAATATTTATTTATTATTTATTATTTAATATTTATTTTTTATTATTTATTATTTATTATTTATATTTATTATTTATTATTTATTTTTATTTACTATTGATTATTGATTATTTATATTTATTTATTAGTTATTATTTATTAGTTATTATTTATTATTTATTATTTATTATTTCTTATTTATTATTTATTATTTATTATTTATTATTTATTATTTATTATTTATTATTTATTATTTATATTTATTTATTATTTATTTTTATTTATTATTTATTTTTATTTATTATTTATTATTTATTATTTATTATTAATATTTATTTATTATTTATTAATTATTTTTATTTATTATTTATTATTTATATTTATTTATTATTTATTTTTATTTATTATTTATATTTATTTATTATTTATTATTTATTATTTATTTATTATTTATTATTTATTTATTATTTATTGTTTATTTATTATTTATTATTTATAATTTATTTTTATTTATTATTTATTATTTATTTATTATTTATTATTTATTATTTATTATTAATATTTATTTATTATTTATATTTATATTTATTTATTATTTATTATTTATATTTACTTATTATTTATTTTTATTTATTATTTATATTTATTTATTATTTATTATTTATATTTATTTATTATTTATTATTTATTTTTTATTTATTTTTTATTTATTTATTATTTATTATTTATTATTTATTATTTATTATTTATTATTTATTATTATTTATTTATTATTTATATTTTTTTATTATTTATGATTTATATTTATTTATTATTTATTATTTATTATTTATATTTATTTATTATTTATTAATTATATTTATTTATTATTTATTATTTATTATTTATATTTATTTATTATTTATTATTTATTATTTTCTATTTATTATTTAATATTTATATTTAATTTATATTTATTATTTATATTTATTTATTATTTTCTATTTATTATTTATTATTTATATTTATTTATTATTTATTATTTATTATTTATATTTATTTATTATTTTTTATTTTTTATTTTTTATTTATTTTTTATATTTATTTATTATTTATTATTTATTATTTATTATTTATTATTTATTATTTATTATTTATTATTTATTATTTATATTTATATTTATTTATTATTTATTATTTATTATTTATTATTTATATTTATTTATTATTTATTATTTTCTATTTCTTATTTATTATTTATATTTATTTATTATTTAATATTTATTATTTATATTTATTTATTATTTATTATTTTCTATTTATTATTTATTATTTATTATTTATTATTTATTATTTATTATTTATTATTTATATTAATTTATTATTTATTATTTATTATTTATTAGTTATTATTTATTATTTATTATTTTCTATTTATTATTTATTATTTATATTTATTTATTATTTATTATTTATTATTTATTTATTATTTATTATTTATTATTTATTATTTATTATTTATTATTTATTATTTATTAGTTATTATTTATTATTTATTATTTATTATTTATTATTTATTATTTATTATTTATTATTTATATTTATTTATTATTTATTATTTATATTTATTATTTATTATTTATTATTTATTATTTATTATTTATTATTTATTATTTATTATTTATTATTTATTATTTATTATTTATTATTTATTTTTTAGTATTTATATTTATTTATTATTTATTATTTATATTTATTTATTATTTATATTTATTTATTATTTATTATTTATATTTATTATTCCTTATTTATTATTCCTTATTTATTATTTATTATTTATTATTTATTATTATTGAGTTTATATTTATTATTTATGTATTATTTATTTTTTCTATTAATATATATAAGTATATTAAATTCTGTTTATTAAACACATGACGAGCTTGCTGGAGTGGTAAAGTCTTTGAAAATATGCAAGAGGTTAGGGGTTCAAATCTCACCAAAAACCGCCGCGAAACGTTCTGCGATGGTTTTGAAAACCGCCGCGAAATAGTTTCCCGACGCACGATTTCGCGGCGGTTTTTCCAAACCGCCGCTAAATGCCTTTTTTGCCCTAGTGTCCCGGGGTTCCACAAAGAAAAAACTACAAAGCAAGACCTCAATCCCAATGCAAGAGGCGATAGACATCAACAATACTTAGGTATATGCCCATACATTTACCTAAGTTATCATGATATATGCAACTCAAACATGAGGGAATAATACCACAATAGTAACACCATGAAGGTAGAAGTATCACACAGGTAACACCACAAATATAGATGCACCACACGGGTAACACCACAACGATAGAAGTACCACATAGGTAACATCATAAAGTTGACACCACGAAGGTAAAAGACTCATCTCACACTAGGATAACTAATGTTTGGAAGTAAAAATGATAAGTCACAAGAAAGACCATCTTATTCTATTAAGAGGCACTACTTCCAACCCCAACAAGATCGATAGGTAATAACCCCCGTTGAACCACACAGGATCTGACCCACATAGGATTGATGTGTGCTGACCAACATAAGATCGCTGAGCCTGACCCACATAGGATTTGAAGATGCAGAACCTCGAATTATTGATAGATGTTAACCCACTTAAGATCGATGTACTTTCTTCACGTTACAACCTGTCATAGGATTCCTCACTCCCGGTGCACTCGAGTTCTGCAGAATCTGGCCCTCGAGATATCAGTCATACCTCGACCACCACTAAGGTCACAAAGGAGTAACCCAAAGGACCACCAGGTCATAAGGGTTCAAAGGTGGAAGATGGTGCATCAATCGGATGCCCTGTCTGCGAGTTATAAGCATTTTAGTTCCGAGGGCCAAGTTGGATTCATGTTCGATCCGACCTGGTCATACTCCAATTGTTTCCCAAACTCATGTGGATTATACCAAAATCACCGACTCAATCCATGGATCCCAGTGCCGTAATTTTTTTTTCCAATGAACATCAGGTTCTCAAGATATGGCACTTTAAGTGTTTCTGGGTCCGGTTGGGGTCGGGTCCTGTCTAACCCGACCCGACCCGGGCTGGGGGGACCCGAACTAGTTCGGGTCATTTGAACCCTGTCCGAGTCTGACCTAGATGGGTTGGGCCATGTTCTGGCCCATCCCACAAGGGGTGTGGTCGACCTGATAGGGGCGGCCCAACCAACAAGGGGGGTGCAGCCGACTGGGCGTGTGGCCCGGCTACATGAGGCGCGGCATACGGCTGTGTGGAGTGGACCGTTGTGGCGGGGCCTGATCAAGCCGCCACCCGGTGGAGTGGCCCCTTGTCTACCCGAATGGTCGCAAGTGCTGTTCAGTTTCTTCTGCAGTGTCGGCACCACGTGGTGCCCCCATGTGGCATGCGGGACCCACTGGAGCAGGTCCTGCCTCCCTTCACAGCAGGCCGATGCCGGCCTCCGTCTCTAGTGGCGCTCGACGGCGTGCCACTTCACCACCCACAGCTGGCCACCTCCCACAGTCCGTCTCGGCTGACATGCCACGACCCACGTCCTCCGGAAGCGCGCTAGTCATGCCACCCTCCCCTTCCGTGGCCGGTCGGTGTGCTAACCGTCTCCTTCGACCACAATGGCTGAAAATCCACAGCAGGTTCCTCTAGTGGCACTGGTGCACCGCCTCCTCCCTCATGTTCAGCCTGAGCCTACCACTGCCTTGGTCCCTGCTGGTGCTGTTCACCGGTACCGCCATCCCGGAAGCCTTCTGCAGGTCACCTGGTGAGCTCAAGTGGCCCGTTTTTTCTTTCTGAAGGATTCGTTGAACTTCCCGGGACATCGTCGTCACTTATAGCCCATTAAAATTTGGGTTTTGTCCATCCTAAAGAATCTCCCATGAAGAACACACAATTAATCAAGATAGAGGAGGGACCGAGCCTTGTTTTTTTCCAACTCCCTCTATATTAGCTTGATAGAAATAGGTTGAAGAGATTGAATCATCCAAACATAAAATTAAACAATTTGAAATACCTACCTCGTAAATCCATTGGAGAACATCAATGCTTGAAGGTGGGTCTGTGTTCTTCGTTCCCGAAACAAGCTTCCAATGGAGCCGTTGTAATGGTGATCCTCCGACCATTCTTGGTGGATATTTTCCTCACAAAAGGGTTTCTCCAATGTTCTCCTCTCGAGATCTCCTCATTGGACAATGATTCCAAAAATTCCACCAAGAGGAAAGAGGCGCTTTCAACCATTAAGGGGGGGGGGGGGTTCATTAATTTTTAATTAATTAATCCTATTAATTAAAGGGGTTAGTGGATACACACTTTGTGTAACCAGGTATTTAATGCCCATCATTAAATTCCCGACCTCCCTCTTGGGTTCCACGCCAGCAAAAATTAAAAGGAGAGATGTGAGGATATTATTCCTAAAAATAAAATATATTTATTTTATTTTATCCTCCATAAATAAAAAAACCAAATTCCTCTCTCAACCCACTACAGTTCATGTTAAACCTACCTTAAGAAAATCCGAGCACTTCGGATTTAATGACGCCCTCAGATTTTTCTTTCGAGCACCAGTTCAAAAGATAGAAAACACCGGTTGCGCATTTACTGAACGTTCCAAAAAAAAGTTCATAAATTAATTTCGGGCACACCAGGCCTCAGAATCACGCACCGTTAATTTTATTAGACTTGTAATAATTCCATATAATTAAAAAAATTACATCAAAAATTTGGGTCTTTATATTCTCCCCTCCTTATGAATTTTTATCCCTGAAAGCCACAAACTAGACTAAGAAAATAAATGGGGGTATTGAGAACGAATATGAGCCTCCAGCTCCCAAGTTCTCTCATGGAGGTTCCCATGCTGCCAGTGAATGCACACCAAATGTATTGACTGCCTGCGAAGGACTCACTCCTGTTGATCCTCAATCTCTACTGGAACCTCCGTAAACGTCACCCCATCATCAAAGTACTACTTAGCATTGTTGATTATTTGAGATGGTTCATGCACATATCTCCTCATCTGGGATATGTGGAAGACGTCGTACACCCTCCCAAACTACAGAGGAAGTTACATGTGGTATGCTGCCTCGCCTATCCTCCGAAGTATATTAAATGGTCCAATAAACCTCAGTGATAACTTTCCGCCTCATCCAAATCTCTGTAAACCTCATCGAGGTGAGACCGATAAGAAAACATGGTCTCCCTCCTCAAACTGCAAAGGTCTCTGCCCCCTTTCAGCATAAGACTTATGCCTGCTCTATGTAGTCTTCATCCACTCCAAGATGATCTATACCTTCTCACTGGTAGCTCGTACCAACTCTAGACCCATAAGTGCTGACTCCCCTGGGTCTGTCCAGCATAGATGTGATCTGAATGGTTGACCGTATAGGGCCTCGAATAGTGACATGCCGATGGTGGAGTGATAGTTGTTGTTTTATGAGAACCCCACCAAGAGAAAGTGATCCTACAAACTACATCCAAAATCTAGGACCCAAGCATGAAGCATGTCATCCGATGTCTAAATGGTCTGCTCCATTTGACTATCCATCTGTGGATGAAAGGCGGTGTTCTAACACAGCTGAGTCCTAAACGCCTCCTTCAACCCCTTCCAAAACTGAGAAGTGAAACACATTTCATGGTCAGAGACGATCGTCGATGGAACCCTATGAAGTCACGCAATCTTTTGTACATAGAGGCATCCCAAACCCTCTACTGATCCCTGCTCTCAGATAGGTAGGATGTGGGCTGACATGGTGAGATAGTCAACGATCACCCAAATGGAATAATGTCCCCTAGACATACGTGGAATCCCTTTAAAAAATTCAATGGAGATTCCATCCCACTTCCACTCAAGCACCTCAAGTGGCTGCACTAAGCCTACTGGAACCTAATGGCCAGCCGTCACTTGCTGACAAGTGAGGCATCGAGAAACAAACTCGGCCACTGCTTTTTTCATCCCTGGCCACCAGTACTGATGGCAAAGGTCATGGAAAATCTTCTCCACACAGGGACGTACTTCCAGAGGGGAAATATGGAACTCCCTCAACACCTCCTCCCATAGATCCACCATTACCATGGTACATCCCTTGAAGAGGATGATATGCTCCCCACATTCAGAAAATACTTCAACTGCCTCTCTTGATGATATCTAAGCACGTTGAGCCTCATAGTCAATGTACTCAAGTTGTGCCTCCCTGACTTGCTGAAGGAGTGGTGGAGTGACTATCATAGATTAGAGGTAAGCTTCTACATCTCTCTCCACAAAGGATATCTACAATGCGGCTAGCTGCTTTGTCACCTCACTCATCAACTACAGACCAGACCTCCTACAGAGTGCATCTGCTACAACGTTCCCCTTCCCAAGAGTATAGACTATCTCAAAGTCATAATCCTGGAAGAACTCCATCCATCGTTGATATCTCGAGTTCAGGCCCTTCTATGAGAAGATAAACCCGAGTCTCTTGTGATCAGAGTAGACTGTAAAACATTCTCCCATCAAGTAATGTCACCATATCTTCAGGGAGAAGACCACTACTGCTAACTCCAGGTCGTTAGTAGCATAGTTCTACTCTTGTTTCCACAGTTATCGTGAAGCACTAGTGATCACTGCTCACTCCTGCATCAGGACACATCCAGGTCCGTTCCCCATTGTGTCGTAGTAGATGACATAACTATCGCCCTCTTATGGTAGCCTCAAGATGGGGGGACTTTTCAGTCTCTGCCTCAGCTTCATAAAACTCTGATGGAATCTCTCCATCTATATGAAGGGTTTTCCCTTATTCGTCTATGCTGACCAGGGTTCCACAACTCTCGAAAATCCAGGCCTGAATCTCTAGTAGTATCCATCCAACCCCAGAAAACTCCACACCTCGGTCACACTCCTGGGTGGATCCCAAGAAAGTAGAGTCTCTATCTTTGATGGATCCACTGAAACTCCATCCTTAGAGATAACGTATCCTAGAAATTAGAACTATCATATCTAGAACTGTCACTTCGAGAGCTTACCATAAATTTGGTGCTCTAAGTGTGTATCTAGAACATTCTTCAGATGATAGGCATGCTCATCCTATGTCACTGAGTATATTAATATGTCATCGATGGATACCACCACAATGTGATAACGGTATGGTTCGAATATCCTTTTCATGAGTCCCATAAACACTTTTGGGGAATTGGTTATGCCAGACTGCAAAACCAAGAATTCATAGTGTCCATAAAGATATCTAAAGTCTATCTTTTTCACATCCTTATCTCGTACACTGAGCTGATAATTGCCTGATTTGAAGTCTATATTTTAAAACCAACAATATTCATTCATCTAATCAAAAATATCATCAATCCTTGGAAGTGGATACTTGTTCTTCACAGTCACCTGGTTCAGGCATCGATAGTCCACACAGAGTCTCAAACTCCCATCTTCCTTCTTGGAAAAATCAATCAGGGCTGCCCATGGAGAAACACTGGGCCTTATGATGCCCTTCCTTTTCAAGTCCTCTAACTGTGCCCATAACTCATGAAGCACTGTGGGAGCCATCTGATATGCCGGTGTAGATATCGGTGTCGTCCTAGGGTACAGGTCGATGTAAAATTCCACCTCTTTTTGAGGAGGTAGTCCGATATCATCATCAGGAAAGACGTAATCATACTGGTCCACCACTACAATATATCTAGGACTCTCTACAACAATTGATCCAAGGGTAATTCTATCCAACTGATGTGTGATCGGTTGCACCATCCTCTGGGTAAGTCCATCATGTGCTGCAAAGGTTCCATTCTCGCTGGTGAAGGAAAACCTGGACCTATCCTCATGGACACTCTGCAATTTGATCCTAATATTTTCAATCTGGGAATGGATGGTGGATAACTGGTCCATACCCAATGTGATGATATAAGGCCATGACGTCACTACTAGAAGATCCCAGCTGAATATATCGCCTCTTAGAGTAAGATGACACTGGAGGCACCAGTGTGTAATTGTCAAATCTCTTCTTGTAGGAGTCTCTGGCTGTAAATATTGAGCCAACAACTCAACCAGAATCATCGAGCTCTGAACAAGGGTAGTGGAAATAAATGAGTGACTGGAACCTGTGTCTATATGTACTATATCTAAGGTGAAATGGACACATATTGTACCACTAATCATCTCTGAGGCATTGTGGTCGTAGGCTGTAACTGCCAGGAGCTGAGCACGTCCCTATCGTCCTACTCCCTATGGTCAGGGTGAAACAGCTGGAGATGGTGGCGGTAGAACCTCTAATCACTTCTCACCACATGTTGCCCATCCATCTCCTCTGCCACGTCCACCTGCAGCATGTGGACCTCCTTGATTGAATCTATACCTCAACCTAAGAGGTCCATCGACTGTCTGGTGGACATTCATACGGTGAGTCCAGCAGTCGCGAACCATGTGACCCTGTCCACCACACGAGTATCACTTCCAACTCCTAATATTCACTCATATGTCTCGTGAGCCCCGCACCACTGACCCATCATTCTGAGGTCGTCCACCAGAAGATCTAGCTTGCTTGGGCCCCTGGATCATCTTCATAAATCCTGTTGTAGTTGAATTTTCTACCTGATGTCTGATGGTGGCTCTCGATGTCTATTCCTACTCATCAAGTAATCTCTCCAACAAAGGTGCTCGCTCTAGCACCCCTACCTGTGTCGGTATGCTGAGAGATATCAATGGTGCTCTGATCTCCAATCCGAGACCCTGTGAAATGGTCTAGGCCCTAAATAATAGGTCTTGTACCATGTCAGTGGAGTAGTAGGAGAGATTAGTGAACCTCGCTGAGTACTGGGCCATAGTCATGCTTCCCTACTTTAAGTTCCTAAACTCATGTATATGCACTAAGCATAGAGTCACTGGGACAAACTCTACCCTGAAAAGGCTCTCGAAGTCTACATAGATGAGGGTCACGTCGTCTTGAATCTATAGTGTCAGACTCCACCATCTCCCAGCTACTCCATAGAAGATACTTGCATCTAGGATCACCATTAGATTAGATGGTGTCCCACCTAAGTGAAAAAACTTATCCACAACCTCCATCTAGTCCTCAACAGCCTACAAATCCATCTCCCCTTAGAACCTAGGAGGCCTTTACCGCTGGAACTTGTGAAATGTGCTCAGTCGGAGTGTATCCTCTACTGGTGGGGCTCGTGTCAACGACTGCCCAATGGGTGGTGTTGTTGTTGGTACACCACCTAAAGGTGCTAACACACTAAGAGGGCCCGACACCGGGTCCTCATCGATCAGTGGACCATCATCATGTACTCTCTTGGGAATCATGGATGGCTGTCTATGTGGCAGCATCCTGAAAGAAGACAGGTGTTCCATGGTCAATAAGTTATACCTGGTGAGCTAACTCAAATATTTCATAAGAAAGACTCTTCAAAAACACATTCAATCAGTGTTTCCATGCATTGAGTCAAAAATCAGAATTCAGGGTCCTGGTGTATGGATATGTCGGCGGCTGCACCAACACTAGATTCCCCAAACTGAAAATCACACTCATAACACTTAACACTATTGCCATATAGAAAAGATTAGAGTCTTAGTTCTTTGGTAGAACCGACACCTCTAATACCACTTTGTCATGAACCATCCCCCGAGGCTCGTTCCGTGAAAACCCCGTGCCCACCATTGACAGGACAGGGGTTGGAAACTAGCATTGGAAAGGTGTATCCCTAAAAAGGGAAAGCATTTCCTTTTTACCAGAACTGACACACAGTCCATGAACACAACCAGAATAAACCACAAAGTAAACTACTGTAGTAAAAGTGTTCAGAAAGTAAATGGGTCGAAATATAAGCCCAAATGAAAATTACAAGTACAACTAAAAAGTGAAATACAATTGAAAAGTGAAAATAGCTCTTGGATCGTCCCCTGAGTATCCTACATGAATGGTAGGAACAACTCTCAATCTTTAGTCCTTACGTCACGTCACACAAAATGGTCCACCTCTGAGTATTGTCCAATTCTGGCTCCCTCATCCTCGATCAATGATGTTTGTCGTCTGCAGAAGACACAACAAGGTGCAGGAGTAGCCCATGCAGGGTTGAGTACAACGATACTCGATAGAGATCCCGAGACCCTCAAAGGTATCCAAGAGTTCCACAAAGGAAAAACCACAACGCATGACCTCAATCTCAATGCACGAAATGATAAGCATAAACAATACTTAGGTATATGCCCATTTATATACCTAGGTTATCAATATATACTCAACTCACACATGATGGAAGAATACCCCAAAGGTAACACTATAAAGGTAGAAGTACCACACAGGTAAGATAAAAAAGATAGAATTACTACATAGGTAACACCATGAAGATAGAATTACCATACAAGTAACACAATGAAGTTAATACCACGAAGGTAAAATACTTTTCTCACACCAAGAAAACTTATGTATAGAAGTACATATGATTAGTTGTAAGCTATATCATTTTATTCTCTTAAAAGACACTACTTCTGACCCACACAAGATCGATAGGTAATAACCCCCACTAACCCACACAGGATCTGACCCACACTAGATCGGTGTGTGCTGACCCACATAGGATTGTTGAGCACAAACCCGCAAAGGATCTGATAGATGCTGACTAAAACATGATCGATATTTTCTAACCCACTTAAGATTGATGTTATTTCTTCACGTTAGAGCCTGCCACAAGATTCCTCGAACCTTGTACCCTCGAGATCCATAGAATATGCACCTCAAGATATCGGTTGTACCTCGACCACCACTAAGCTCCACAAAGGAGTAACCCAACGGACAACCATGTCTTAAGGGTTCCAATGATAGATGTTGCATCAATCAGATGATCGATCAGTGAGTTATATGCCTTTTAGTTCCGAGGGCCCGATTGGATTCAGGTTCAATCCAACCTGGTCATACTCCAAGAATTTCCAAAACTCAAGTGGAGTATACCAAAATGACCATCTCAATCTAAGGATCTCAGTGACGTATATATTTATTCAAATAGACATCCAGTTCGCAAGATATAGCCCTTTCTGTGTTTCTTGGTCCGGTTGGGCTTGGGTCCGGCCCGACCTGGTCAGACTAACCCTACCCTACCCTACCCGAAAACCCAACCGATCTGGGTCCGATTCGGCCAGGTGGGGTCACGGTGGGCTCGACCTGCATTGCCGGGATCTGGGTTGGCCCACAAGGGGTGTGGCCCGGCCCACAAGAGGGCAGCCTGGCCCGCAATGGGGCAGCCGAGCATGCAAGGGGGGTGCGGCCCGCTGGGCACGCATCCCGACCACATGATGTGTGTCCCGTGGTTTGGTGGAGAATCCCACTATGGTAGGGCCCGTACTATCTGCCACCCAGGGGAGTGACTCTCAGTCATCCTGAATGGTCGTGAGGGCCGATCGGTTTCTTCCACAGCAACGGCGCCACGTGGTGCCGCTAGGCACCATGCGGGACCCGTTGGAGGGGGTCTTGCCTCCCATCGTGGATGGCCAGTGTAGGCTTCTATCTCCATTAGTGAATGATGGCTTGCCACTCCATCACCATAGGTCGACAAATGTGCTGACCACCTTCCCCAGTCTATCATGGTTGAGAAGTCGTGGCCTGTGTCCTCCAATGGCACGCAGGTCGCGCCGACCTCCTCTTCCGCAGCATGCTGGTGTGTCGGCCGCATCCTCCAACCTCCTCAGCTCATTAGTGACGGACGGTTCCACTGGCGGCATGGGTGCACCGCCTCCTCCATCATGTTCGGCCAGTGCCGGCCACCGCCTTTGTCCCTTCCATCATCGGTCGCCAATATCACCACGCCATCAGCCTTTCGTGGGTCACCAGGTGAGCACTGGTGGCATGTGTTTCCTTCCAAAGGTGTCATTGAACTTCCTGAGACATCACCATCGCTTCAAGACCTCCAAAATTTTGGTTTCATCCATCTCTAAGAATCTTTTTCGAAGAACATACAATTAATCAATATAGTGGAGGGACCAGGCCGTGTTCATTTCACCTGCTCCCTCCACGTTAGCTTGATAGCTTTAGGATGAGGAGATTGAATAATCCAAATATGAAATTAAACAAGTTAAAATCCCTACCTCGTTAATCTGTTGGAGAACGCCAGTGCTTGAAGGTGGGTCAGTGTTCTTTGTTCCCACAACAAGATTCCAACAACGCCACTAGAATGGAAATCCTCCTACCATGCTTGGTGGAAATGTTCTTCACCGATGGGTTCCTCCATGGTTCTCCTCTCCACATATCCTCCTTCACCAACAATTTCAAAAATTCCACCAAGAGGAAAGAGGGGATTTCAACCATTAAAGGGGTGGTTCATTAATTTAGAATTAATGAATCCTATAAATAAAATGTGTTAGTGTTTAGACACATTGTGTAACCAGGTATTTAATGCCCAGTATTAAATTCCCAACCTCCCTCTTGTGGTCCCTTCCACCACAAATTGATATGAGAAATAAGAGAATATTCATCTTAAAAATAAAATATATTTATTTTATTTTTTCCTCCATGAAAAAATAAAAAAACAAACATCTTCCCTGACCCACTTTGGTCGAGGATAAACCTCCATTAAGTGAATCCCAATGCAGTGGATACAACGGTGCCCTTGGATTTTTATTTTGAACACCAGTTAAAAAGTTAGAGAACTCTGCTCGTGCATTTACCGAACGTACCTAAAAAGGATCAGAAATTCATTTCAGACACACTGATCCTTGGAATCACACGCCAGCATTTTTTTTCTGAATCATAATAATTCCATATAATTAAAAAATATTTACATGGAAAATATTGGTCTTTACATCTCAAATATTCATTAATATTTTCACAACTTCAGCCTTATTTGGATTTCAATGAAATTATTTAGTCATATATTATATTTTATTTCAATATTCATAATCCAATAGAAAACATGTAAAATAGAAGAATTCCTTTTCTGATACACCTTTACAAATGAAAATGTTCTCCTATAAAAATCATTTAAATATCTATAGACTTAAAAACCAAAACACCATTTCAATAACAAATTCATCAGTTTTCATCTTTTATTCCTTTTTCAACGGCTCCCCATACTGATAGAAATATTTCATATAAAAACCATCCTTCAATTACTTATTGAAGTCAGTATGTATCATAGGGATTAGTGTCTATTTCCCATTAGATGGATCAATGTCAAAACGTTACTAATATATCATGACCCAATTAAAAATATCGTAACTACTACCAAAATACTAAAATTTGAATTCTCACATTGATGCTTCATATCTCATGAAAATGGTTTACTACATTATTTTATTTCATTAGATTGATTGATCCCTGAAGCCCTACTGATTTATTATTTCCAACAACCCAACTGATTGATCAACATCAACATCTTCACTTTATATTTATAAACAAGAACCCTGATATAATGACCCACTAATTTTCATTTTCCTGAGAGTACAACGACTCATTACTAGGCCTCAAGAGACATCCCCAAGATGCCCAAGGCTGGACATAAATGCCGAAAGGTTTCAAATACAAGTGGGGGACGATTTACCCTTTAAGAAATAAACCAATAACCCTACCAATCATAACCAAACTATCACTATATGTTTGATGAAAAAATAGAATACAAATCAACAACATCGTGTATCTCACAATTACATCAATGTAAGAAATAGTTGAAGAATAACCATGAACCAAAGTACACATCAGATAAACCACATAGGACTCTCCAAAGACCCCAAGACTCCATGCTCCATAAGTTACAAGTTCCAAAATCTCTGAACATCCCATACATCACGAGGTATTTCTAAACACGTGGGAAACATTACATTTTCCCTTGTCTCGGAAGATTGCATCTACAAAAGCACCAAAGTGCCAAACCCGGGGTGAGTATAAAACTCAATAGGTTTTCCCCAAAGACTTACCTACTCAGACTACTAGGATAGAAGAGTTAGAAATAATTATTTATAACATTTTATATAAAACAACTTCTCAAAAACCGTTTATAACTAAATATAAACCAATTTCCAAAACCATTCATTACCAAAATCATACATGTGCAATTGTAACCAATTTTACTAGAATTATATTTTTCCAAAAAATAACTAAACAATCTTTATAACCATTTCAAAATATCCCTTTATTAGCATACCCAACCATTCCTCAAACCCATTCAACCAACCATGAATGCTATGTTTTGACAGTCCCATACTCATGAGCGGTTTCTTTTCGATTTACCAAGTTGTCACAATGTAATTGTATCCCATGTGCCATTAATCCTTTGGCACCAATCACAAAGTCATATTTCAACCAAGCCCCATGTATGAAATTACCATGTGCCATTAAACCTTTTTCACTAAGAAAAAGGTCATATTTCAACCATCCCCATATATTAAACATGAACACACACAACATATTTTCAAAGATCATGCCAAAACAACCCTTTCAATAAAAAAATCTTTTTATTAAAAACCATTTCTGGAAAAATCATTTCAATGCCAAACCATTTCAATTCCAAAACATTTCAATAAAACACCATTTTTATTGGAAACCATTTCTATTGAAAACCCTCTTTTCATCAACAATTTATCTATTCTATATAATCCATAATTTAAAATCATTATTTTAAATTAAACCCCCTTTTGCACAACTATTCACCATGATCACAAAATTTCACAAAAACCATAAATCATCATAAATGAATATTTTTCCTTGAATTTCACTATAAATAAACCAATTTGAATCTAAGAAAATAAATTCTATGAAGTGGAGTTTAGAGAGAATCCTCTTACCTTGAAGGTTTTGATGAAACATTGACTACAGACGAAGAACACACAAGAAAGCAGGTCGATTCACCAAGAATGACCTTAGATATCTTATCCTAGCAAGATAACGACTCAACATTGAATTATTTGGCATCCAAAAACGTAGATATACCCACTATAGGTTCATATATGAGAAATAATGGAGATCATAGATGTAGATCTAAGCAGATCTAAGAAAACATGACAAATCCAGAAAGAATGGTGACATACCTCAAGAATCAGACTCGAAATCACCAAGGGAAGGCTCTAGGATGGATCCAAGTCATGTGGGGAGGTTTCTCAAGCCTTCTAGGGAGAGTAATAATAAAATAGGGGCGTTTTAGGCCAAACCGAAATAAATAGAGCAAAAACAAGTAAGCTCCTAGAAAATAGGATCTAGATTTGACCTCTGGCCAAGGTTTGACCACACAGTTTGGGCCAACTGTGTATGGATCGTGCGACCTTCTTTCATGTACCAACACTCCTTATAAAACCACCAAACTCTCCCATCCTTTACCTTTTCCATTTTTATGGAAACACATTTTTATAGAAACATACCACTTTATGGAAACACCCCAATTTAAGGAAACAACCAACTTTATGGAAACAACCCACATTATGGAAACACCCCAACAAAAAGGAAAATCAATATATTATAGAGACTATCTATTTTATAGAAACTCTCTATTTTATACACACAAAATAAAAAAATTGAGTAAATGGGTTATGTACCTGAAACCGTGGGTACTATATTCTCCCCACCATTGGTCTTTCCATCCTCAGAAATTTGAAAACCCTCACTAGGAAAAAAGAGTTATGACCACTGCTCTTTCATTTCCTTCTCACGTTCACAAGTATCTTCCGGAATATGACCTTATTTCCATAAAACCCTCACTAGGACAACGCTTTTCCAACACAATACATTCTATTGTATATCCATGATCTGCACTGGGATATGTATCAGTGATGCATCTGATTCTAGATCATTATGATCCCATCTGATCACATGGTTAGGATTAGGGTGATACTTTTTCAATTGGGATACACGGAACACATTATGAACTGAACTAAATGATAGTGGTAATTCCAACCGATATGCCACCTCTCCAACCTATTCTAGAATCTCAAAAGGGTCAATGTGTATCAGGGATAACTTTCCCTGCTTCCCGAAGAAACAATGTCCAAGCCTTAGAGAGATCCTTAAGAAGACATGATCACCCACAACGAACTACAACGGTCTTCGACGGTGATCTGCATAAGATTTATGATGACTCTATGTCGTCTCCATCCAGTTTCTAATCAACTGGATCTTCTGTGTTGTTTCTTGGACAAGGCCTGGCCCGACTAGTGAAGTTTCGCTCATTTCCACCCAACATAGTGGAGAATGACAAGGACTCCCATACAATGATTAAAACGGAGCCATGTGTATCGAGGCTTGAAAGCTATTATTGCATGAGAACTCCACTAATGTTATATACTCATCCCATGATCCACCAAAATCAATTACACAAGCCCGCAACATTTCTTCCAACATTTGTATGGTTCGTTTGGATTTCCCATCCGTCTAAGGATGATATGTCGTTCTCATAGTCAATTGAGTCCCCAGGGCTTGAAATAAGGATTTCCAGAAATGAGACGTGAACCTCATATCTCTATCTGAGAATATTGACATAGGTATACCATGCATGTTTACTACTTCATGGATTTATATTTTTGAGAGATCCTCTACCATATGAGTTTCATGAATATGGATGAAATGGGCCAACTTTGTAATACGATCCACTATCACCGAAATGGAATTGTGTTTCTAGACTATTCCTGGAACACCTGTAACAAAATCCACTCCTATATGATCCCATTTACACACTAGGACAGGCAAAGATTGTAACACACCATCTGGTCTCTGATGCTCTGCTTTAACCTGCTGCCAAGTTAAGCATCGCGAGACGAACTTGGTCACCTTCCTTTTCAGGCTGCTCTACCAAATTTTCAGCTTCAATGCCTTATACATCTTCTGTATACTTTTATTTACAAACCATCTTGAATAGTGGTAATAATGAAGGATTTTTTCCTGAAAAAACATAGGTGAAACCATCCGACCACTGAAACACAAGACTTGACCCCCATCAAGTTTCCATCCCTCAAAGATCTCCCCACCATTGAGTTTTGAACTTATAACCTGACATTCTGAAATAGATGTTTGTGCCTCTTTGATCATTTTTACTAAATCAGGAACTAGAGTATCTAAATAGAAAACCACAATATCCCCTCGGTCTTCACATTCCACATTCATGTCGGTTAAGACCGACATCAACTGCCATTCATCTGACGCTTCTTTCGCCAAATGAGAATATGACATTCTACTCAATGCATCTGTCACCAAATTTCCTTTCCCCAGTGTGTACATCAAGTCAATGACTAAAATTTGGAGATACTCCATCCGTAAAATTTTCCTCAGATTTAATTCTCACTGTGAGAAAGTGTGTTTCAAGATTTTTTGATCTGTAAACATGGTAAATTTCTCACCAAATAGATAATGTCTCCATGTTCATAAAGAATGAATGACTGCTGCTAACTCCAAATCATGTGTTGGGTAATTCCTCTCATGCACATTCAACTTCCTTGAACAATAAGACACCACATGATCACTTTTCATGAGATCACATCCCAACCCTAATCCTGAAGTGTCACAATACACCACATACCCATGTCCTCATTCTAGCAAGATCAAGATAGGTGCCGAGGTAAGTCGGGAATTCAGTTCTTGGAAATACTTTTAACATTCATCCATCCTTTAGAATGGAACATTCTTCTTCATCAAGTATATCATTAGTGAAGCTAGTCATTATCAATCACGCACAAAGTATCAGTAGCAACCAACTAGATGAAGAAAATTCGGATATTGAAAACATTATTCAGTGGTTTCCCAGAGATAACGAATTCTATCTTTTCAGGATCAACTGAAACACATATCTCATAATTGACATGGAAAATAAAACGTACTTCTTGTATCCAAAAAACACACTTTGATATTTTGGAATACAAATGATGATCTCTTAGGATTTGAAACACTGTTCCCAGGTGCACCTCGTGATCAGCCCTAGTCTTTGAATATACCAAAATTTCATCCACAAACACAACAAAAAATGAATTCAAATATTGTTGAAATATCATATTCATAAATTCATTGAATACATCTAGTGCATTAATTATATTTAAAGGCGTTACTATATATTCATAGTGGCCATATCAACATCTGAAAGCTGTCTTTGGAATATCCTCTTTCCAAACTCTCAATTGGTGATATCCTGATTGCAAGTCAATCTAGGAGAACCACTGAGCTCAACTTAATTGATCAAAAAGATCATCAATGTGTGGATGTGGATATCTGTTCATTATTGTAGCATGGTTAAGCTTACAATAATCAACACATAGCTGAAGAGTTTCATCAGCCATCTTCACGAACAAAACTGGTGATGCCCATGGAGACGTACTTGGATGAATGAAACCCTTTCTTTCCATCTCCTCTAACTGCACATTCAATTCCCATAATTTTTTTGGTTCCATACAATAAGACGGAAGGGAAATTGGACTGTTTCCCGGAAAGAGATTAATCATAAACTCCACTTCCCTTAGACGTGGTAACCCTGAGATGTTTTTGGGAAAGACATCTATAAATTGATCCACAACAGCTAGAAAACTATTTTTCTCGATCTATTACATTGGTTACGAATTCAACACTACCAATCAGTAAGATATCGTTCCCACTATTGGTTCTAAAAATATCTTTTCATCCTTCATTAAAATCCTCTCTCCTCTAAATTGATGCTCGATTTTGTCCTCATTTTTGAAACTAATTGTTCTCCTGTAACAGTCGAATTGAGCCTTTAACGTTGTCAGCAAATCAATAACCAGGATTACATCATCGACATCCATATCCAACATCGAAAAGTATCATTTTATTTCAGCTCAATCAATAGTTTTAACACATTCTCTACACAGAAATTCTTGACATTCTCTTTCACCGAGAGAAGATTTCAGTTTCAAAATAGAAGGCATCATTTCTAGTTTTAAACATAGCAAGTCAACAGAAAAAGAAGAAATGAAGGAATGTGATGCACCGGTATCTGATGATATTAATATTTTCATTACTTATTATATGCTCCCTTTAATTATTTTATATGAAATGTGCATAATTCGTGTTAACTATTAATGTTTTACTACTAAGTATAATTTTTTAACATTTTTTGAATTTGTCCAATTGAGGCAGTTTACTATTTTATTTATAACTATCACCCTACTGATACAACTTGTGTGGTTCTTCTTTTTTAGGATTCCTAATTCAATATCCAACATTTCATTAGAAGGGGTCATGGGCCAATTCATCCATTTGATGGCCCATATGGACCACACAATGGGGCCTACAGAATCTATGAAGAAACAGGACCAGCCATGAAGATTGAATTACTGGGCCCAATATAGAATTTAAAATACCTTAATTATACTCAAAGGTTCGGGGGAAAATTTAACGAGTCTTGGATAAAAATATCAAGGCCCAAATACAAATACATGGGGAGCAAGTGGTTCATTTAAACTCAGCCCACCATTTTGGCTGGGAATTAAAATCAGTACAATATTCATGACATGTCTCCGGATATATCATCAAATCAAGCTGAAATTTTTCATTTTGAAAGAGGAGATATAGGTGGCCGACTTTTTCAAAAAAATAATTCAGATTTGAAGGCATCGTCCTATTACAAAATCAATTCACATTTCATCCATTGAAAAAGCATGGATTGAAATGGACAATTTAACTTTGTTTAATCAAACTGCCATAACTTTGGATCCATAGGTCCAAATGACTCCCAATTTTGAGATAATCCATCCAACATTATTATATAAAACTTTTAAGTAGTATATATCTTGTGATTCAGCTGTCGGGATGTCAAAAGCATCAGGCCAAGTGGAGGGACATATTGGGAATGCCAACAGTCCACTTCCTTGGGCCATAAATACATCCCCCTCCTCTCCTTCAAAAGGAGTTGGCATTTCAGAAAATAGGAGAACATATTGGGATGACCAAAACCTTTAAAATGGTTTTGGAGGACCTTACATACTCCTGTTCTCATTGGAGAGACCTTTCCTCCTCTCTTTGTTTTCATTTACTTTTGTGTTCTTCATTTTTGTAAACGGGTAAGTCTTTTTCTTTGTAATTCTGTTTTAATGTAAGTTTCTTCTTTAATATCTCTTATTTTCATCAAAATTATATAGTTTAATATTAATGTTCTTAAAATATTTTAAATACAGTTGAATCCCCTTCCCTTATTTTTCTTTCTCATTCAATCCAAAGTTCGTTTTTAATTCTCATTATCATTCGTGAGTGTTTGTTCGATGAAAAACTCTTTTCTTATCCCTTTATTTTTCTTATATTCATAATTTATCATCATAATAATTATAACCATATTACTAATCATTTAAATGGAAGAGTAAATATACCATTGGGGTGAGTTATAATTTAGGGATATTAAGTGATTGAGAGCCTTTGAACGATGAGTATTCTTTGAGCTAATATTGTCTATGTTGAACATTATATGTCATGGATCAATGACATGTTATGTTCAATATGTGGATTCCATGGATTATTGGAAGCACAAATACAATACCATTAACAAGTAATGGTAATTATTAGAACCCTATGTTATGATGTGGATTTGATTAAAGATTTAACACTTAGTAATTCCAATCAACTTGAACTTATGACATGGGTGATAATTTAATGCAATATGAAGCAAAGATCCAGGATATCACATGCCTAACTACCTAATGATGAAATAACCCCAATCATTATCAAATTGTTAAATCAAACACCAATAATTAATCACTTAATTTAAGCTCTACAAAAAACCCCAATCAAAATAAAATCAATTAAAAACAAATGACTATTAAAAAGTATCATCGTCTAGGATTCGACCCAAGTGTTGCTATTCACATTAACAGAGCATCAGAACATTGACCGGTCGATAGGTGACAATCAGCTGCACTTTTCAAATAGTGTTTTTTCTAGGGAGGGTGTAATTAAGTAGTCGTTAGTTTCTAGTTATTGTAAAAAAACAAAAAAAATTAAAAAAATCCTCATAAAAATCATAAACGGAAAACACAAAGAAAAAAAATTATCTTCATATTTCTTCAAAATCTCTTTGAATTCCCCATAGCCTCCCAGAAAATCCCTCAGATTTGTTTGACCCTGAAATTGGGTGAAATTTTTTCCATCATAGGTGTAACTTAAGAGATTATCAAGTCATTCAAGAACCCGTCCTTGTCCATTCAATTGAATTAGATATGGCCAATCCTAGAAAAAAACACTTGATGAACTCACTGCCCCTGATATTAATTACCAACCTCTTGGTATTCAATATCTGAACATAGAGGCATACTTTGAACTCAAATGAGTTTTGATTCATCTTTTCTCTAATTTCCATAGGCTAGCCGGTGAGGATCCTCTTCTCCACCTTAATGAGTTCCAAGTATTGTGCTCCACCATGAATCCTCAAGGAGTTTCTGTAGAAAAAACGAATCTCCAAGCATTCACTTTCTCCCTAGCTGAAAATACTATGTCATGGCTCAACTACCTTCCTCCAGGTTCTATAAACACATTGATTGACATGAAGCAACTCTTCTTAAAGAAGTTCTTTCCTGCATCTCGTACTTCATCTATCCAAATGGAAATAAGTGGTATTCGTCAATTACCAAGTGTATCGCTCCATGCGTACTGGGAGAGGATCAAAAATCCTGTTGTAACCAGCCCACACCACCAAATCCCTGACCAACTCTTGATCCAATACTTTGATGAGGGGTTATTGGCTATGGAGGGAACTCTCATTGATGTTGTAAGTGGTGGTTCTCTTGTTGATAAAACTCCTATAGCTTCAAGAGGTATTATAAGCAACATGGCTGCAAACACACCAAAATTCAATACTCAAGAACATGCTCATGTAAAACAAGTCCAAGAAAATCAATCCATAGAGCCGAACAACATGACCGAGTGGATGATTGAACTTACAGGTCTTGTGCGACATCTAGATGTTGCATCCAAAGCCCCAACCTCATCTTCTCCACAATTAATATTTCTTGGACCTATCAAAAACTGTGGAATCTGCAACCCACCAGCTCATCCAACTGACACATGTACACAACTTCAAGAGGATCAATCCGATTCACCTGGACCAATGGAGCTTAATGAAGCATATGATCAGTAGAACACCAACACTCAACTATCAGGTCAGTTTGTTAGAAACTTCAACCAACCTCACTCTGAGCCCTTCTATTCATCCTATAACAAAGGCCTGAGGTATGGTAATCATGTTTCTTATCCCCCTCAATTCCCTAATAAAAACCCAAACCAATTACAATATGGCCAAGTTGTTGGTAACTTCCAATATCTTTTTTCTTTGATTCCTCAACCTCAAAGAAACAATCCTCCTCTTGGATTCCAATATCCTAGTGAGCCTTCCCAATTCCCAAACCAATACAATTGCTTCCCTAGGAACCAAAATCATGGTAATCCCAATTTAGGACAAGCCTATTCTTCTAAGAAACCTTGGGAAAGGGATGTAGAAGATCTTGCCTCCTTCACCCGTTCCTTCCTCAAGAACATTGAAACCCAAATTGGTCAACTTTCATCCCACCTTAGTCAACAGCAACCATCCAATTCTTCCCAACATCCAACTCAACCATTACCCAACCCCAAGGTTAATGTAAGTGTAATTTCACTTAGATCGGTGAAGAAATTTCTAGGCCTCAAGATAAGTCCTCCAACCCTCCTTTAAATGTTTTCCTAGAAAATGAATAGAAAAATAAATTTTAAAAGGAATCTGAAACTGTTCCCTCACCTCCTTCCATTCCACTTTGGAATCCAATTCCTTTTCCTCAAGAAATTTCTAAGCCAAATAAGTCCTTTGAAAATGATCCTGAAGTGCTCAACAAGTTTAAACATGTTGAAGTGAAAATTCCCCTCTTAGATAGCATTAAACAAATCCTTAGCTATGCCAAGTTTCCTATGGAATTGTGTACCCATAAGAGGAAACTTAGGACCTTTGAAAATGATTCCACCCAGTAGTCAATTACCATAATGTGCACAGATCTATGGACCTTTTCGGTTCAATGCCAAATTGGAAGTTCCAACTTTGATTATGCACTCATAAACCTATGATACTCAATGAATGTCATGCTAAAATCTATCTTCTCCAACCTTTGTCTAGGTACTTTACACCCAATATGTGTTTCCATCCAGTTATCCAATCGAAGCATAGACAGTCCTGAGGGAATAATTGAGGAAGTCCTTGTTCCTATCAATGATCTTATCTTCCCAGCTGACTTCTATATCCTTGACATGGAAGGTGAGACAACTTCTTTCCAATATCCTCTGATTTTAGGAAGACATTTACTCATGACATCTAAAACCAAAATTGATGTCCATTCTGGCATCTTATCCATGGAATTTGGGGACCAACTAGTAATGTTTATCATTTTCCAATCCATGTGATACCCATCAGAGAACGAATATGCATTCTCTATCCATTCTTTTGAAACTCCCTCTGAGAGTGTGTTGAATCCCAATCCATCATGTCCTTCTTGTTCTATTGATAGAGGAATTTGTGAATATTTCATCCTCATTAATGAAGTCATAATTAGATATGTTGATGTTGACATTATAAATGAAAACATCATTGATCTAAAGGATCTTGAAAAATATTTAGAATCTCATCTTTCCTCTAAGCTCCACTTCTCCATCTTGGATGATAATGGGGAAAATGAACTAGAATGATCATTTGTTGATTCAGATCAGTTTATCCAACATTCATCATTTCCTATCAATGATTCTGAAAATTCTATTACATGTGAGGTTAACCCTAAACAAATGTGTTTATCTTGTCCCAATGAGAGTGAAGGTTGCACAATTTGTTCCCTAATTAATAAAGTGATCACTAGTAAGGTTTAAATTGACCATTATTTGGAAAACAACATTGTTATAAAGGATATTGAAAATTTTATTCAGTCTTATGAATCAACTGATCCTCATTACTCTACATCGGTAAGTGATGAAATAAATGAGTCAAAAACAATTAGGATCTCATACAATGGTTTTCTATTATCTAACCCTTACATAAATTAACCATCAAAATTGAGACATCATCCTGAATTTCCAAGCATAGAAAACCATCACTTTGAGGATAAAATCATTCCTCACGTTGAAGAACAAAGGGAGGATAGTAATATGCTCTTTCAACCCCCGTCGAATTTCAAGAACACAATCAAGGAAGGGGATAATTTATCCAAAATCAATCAAGCATCCAAGAAGAGAATTTTATCTGGAAGCACTCAAGAGTTGAGAAAATATGGTGGCCACCATCAAACTATGGGTAGTCCACTGTAACTGTTTAGCTGTAGATAAATAAATGCAATGCTTATTGGGAGTCAACCCATGTTTTCTTTTACTTTTATAAAATTTTAATTTCTTTTTAGTTTTTCATTAGATGAATAATGATTTTTCTTTTTCAGATAACATCCCACACTCTTGGAACCACATCGACTTCCTTCGAATCCCAAACTTCCATAGTAGACCCACCATTGGATGGAGATGGTGACCCACCAATTCTAAACCAGGGGCACCTCTTTCCCTTTATCTCTCTCTGTCTCTCTTCCTCCCTCTTCCACTTTTTTATTCTTCCTCTATCTTTATTTTTTTACCACTTTCTTTATCAAACCCTTTATTTTTCTCTTTCTATTTTGTGTGGGTGTGTCTTTATTAAAAACAAGAAAAACCTAAAAAAAATACAAAAAAAAATCAAGATTCATTCTTACTCACCATCAAGATTTGAAACTTTGTCCATCCTTTTTGAGGAGTCAACAGACATGTTTTCATCTCAAAAATTTTTTATTTTCATCATGGCATTGGATAATGAATTTTGTGTCAAAACCAACAAATTTTTAATTCTCACTTTTTGATTTGGAAAATTATTTTCCCCACTTGTGAGGAAAACAATTTGCTTCCATGCCAAGGCTATCTGTGGCCATCTTTCCATAATGTGTGTTTTTCACCCCCATTTGTGAATTTTGAGAATGTGGACCTTTGATATGAATTTCCTACTTTAGTGTGCATTAATATGATAGAGGCATTTTTTGAACCACATGAGAATCACAATGGACAAATAAAACCCCATTTCAATGAAATTAATCCTCCTTTTGAAAGCCCATTCGACCATATGAAATCCTTTTCTTTGTTAGACATATTAAAAGCCCAATACCATATCCCACCCAATATAAACATGGATTTTTCATTGCATATTGTTTTTTAAAATTTATGTGTGGGGGAATGGATTTCATTTTGGGTACCCTTTGTTGATTTCACCATGTTACCATATGCTTGAGGGAAAGCATCCATTTCAGTGTATGGGAGGGGTTTTCATTTATTGAGTGTTTGGGGAATGTAATGTACTTTCATTTATGTAATTTTGTAAATGTTATTGAGAAGAGTTCAAAAAAATGAAAAAAATGAAAAAAAATTGGGTTGTGTATTAGGTAGGTCAAAAATCAATATTACTTAGCCATTGATCGTGATATAACTATTACAATTAGTGTCATGAGGATATAAATCATGGGTTGGGATATGAGTGTGAGATCTGTTTCAAGTTCAACTTTTGAAAAAAAAGAAAAATAAGAAGAAAAAAAGAACACTTGAATTATATTCTTATGTCATTGGGAGAAGTTTTATGTTTTGTAAATATTCCATCTTCTCATTACCTTCATATTTCCTTCCACTTTTATGACTTATTTCAAATTTTCATTCCCTTGAAAATATGTGTCTCCATTTCCTTTCATGTGTCATTTCAAAAATAATGTGCATTCCTTTTTCCATGTTGGTGTTTGACCCCTATTCTTCTCTCTCTTGGAAATTATATTCATACCATCTCATAGAAACAAAAAAACCCTTCGAAAGACCTCTTCATTCTTGTTCAATTTAGATAGGAATTGGAATCTGAGAGCTCTTTCAAACTCTAAGATTTTCACTTTTGGTTGGTGAAAGAGTAAACCTCCACAAATAAATTTTATCATCTTGAGAGGTGTGGGTTTTGAGTGTCCACATTTTCCATTTCTAAATTTGAGCATTAAAAAAAGAGTTGCTTTTGGAACATGGTTTTGTGAAAATTGGAGGTGTAATTCAATATGGATGAGTGAAATAGTCTAAACCTCCTCTGATTGGGGAAAACAAGATTTCAATATTTTTTGGTGAGTGAAAATGATTTGGTCATGTTTTTATATTTGTTTTACATGAAGAAATGTACAAGACTAAGTGCGGGGGAATTGAGGATATTAATATTTTCATGACTTATTATATACTCCCTTTACTGATTTTATATGAAATGTATATAATTGGTATGAAATATTAATGTTTTAACACTAAGTTTAATTTTTTATCATTTTTAGAATTAGTCCAATTGAATCAGTTTACTATTTTATTTATAACTATCACCCTACTAATCCCAATTGTGTGGTTATTGTTTTGTAGTATTCCTAATTCAATATCCATCATTTCATTAGAAGGGATCATGGGTCAATTCTTTCATTTGAAGGCCCATATGGAGAACATAAAAGGGCCTACAGAATCTGTGAAGAAACTGGACCATCCATGAAGATTGAAGTACTGGGCTCAATATAGAAGTTAAAATTCCTTAATTATCCTTCAAGGTTCAGGGGACAGTGAAAGAAGTCCTGGATAAATGTTTAGAGGCCCAAATCCAAATAAAAGGGGCCCAACAGCTTCATTTAAACTCATCCCACCATTCTTGCTACGAATTAAAATTAGAACAATATTCATGAAATGTCTCTTGATGTATTCATAAAATCAAGCTGAGATTTTTTATTTTGAAAGAGGAAATATATTGGGCCAACTTTGATGAAGAACGAATTCATATTTGAAGGCATATTCCACTTCTAAAATCCATTCCCATTTTGGCCATTGAAAAAGATTGGATTGAAATAGACAGTTTAACATTGTTTAATAAAACCGCCATAACATTGGCTCCATATGTCCAAATGACTCCCAATTTTGAGAGAAGTCTGCCAACAATATTATCTAAAACTTTGAATCAGTATACATCTCATGATTCGGCTGTATGGTTGTCAAAATTATTAGGCCAAGTGGAGGTACAGAATGGGAATGCCAACAGTCCACTTCCTTGGGCTATAAATACATCCACCTCCTCTCCTTCAAAAGGAGTTGGCATTTCAAAAGAGAGGATCACATATTGGCACGACCAAAGCTTTTCAAAAGTCTTTGGAGGACCTTCCATACTCATGTTTTCACTTGAGATACCTTTCCTCCTATATTTGTTTTTATTTACTTTTGTATTCTTCATTTTTTTAATCTTGTAAGTCTCTTTCTTTGTAATTTCGTTTTTATGAAAGTTTCTTCTTTAATATCTCTTATTCTAGTCCACCTTCTGTAGTTTAATATTAATGTTCTCAAAATAGTTTAATTACAGTTGAATCCCCTTCCTTTATTTTTATTTCTCATTCAATCTATATTTTGTATTTAATTATCATCATGGTTCGTGTGTGTGTGTTCAATGCAAAACTCTTTTCTTATCCCTTTATTTTTATTATCTTCTTAATTTATCATCTTAATAAGTATAACCAAATTACTAATAATTTAAAAGGAAGAGTAAATATTCCATTGGGGTGAGTTATAATTTGGGGATATTAAGTTGTTGAGAGCCTTTTCTCGATGAGTATTCTTTGAGTTAATATTGTGTATGTTGAACTTGTAGGAACCCGGGACACCCTGAGAGGGGAGGGGTGAATCAGGGTGAAAACCTTTTCTTTTAAAGATAATGATATTGTTCCCACATTGGTAGAAACTTATTAAACCTCTATGATGAAAAATATCAGAACGTAAACATTCACATGTAGAGTGATGACACAACACTTTTTACATGGTTTACCACTAAGGGCTACGTCCAAGGAGCATACGCCGACAGGTTTTCGGTCATACCAAATTCCACTAAACATCACTAACTGTGGATTACAATGGTTCGGGCACAATTACTCTGTCCTAGGATCACTTCCATTACAAAAGATTAGGGATAGCTCACTGCATCCCTCGGGTCACTCTCGTTGACTCCCCCTGACCTTGATGAAGTCTCACTCAGTTTATAGACGTGAAGGTCTCTTCATCATTGCAAAATAATACATCCTCTATTTTATGTAGATTCTCTGATGAATTCCAACTCTCACCCATAGACTAATCTCACCTTGTACCAAAAGTATCGAGCAATCTTCCAGCTTTCGGGCAGATCAAAAAAGACCGATGTACAACAACCACTTTTGGCACGCTTCTCCTAGCCCGGTGCGCAAGTCACTTGCACGGAAAAAATTCGGCGTTCAAGTATCACCTCACCACTTACGCCACACCTCCTTATTTAGCTCCAAACTTGTGCGACTCACCGTCTTATATGCCCAAACCACTAAGGACACGTAGCCAACAATTGGCGCACAACTTCAACCTGCACGACCAAACTACCACTTGCGTGACTTCTCCACTTGCGCGATGGGAGCTTGGAAAATATCTAAGTCTTTAACCTCAAACCAAATGAGGAGGGGTGGTCTACTATTTATAGGCAAACTGGACACCCTGGGAGGTGGCATCCAAGCCTCCTCTCGACACGCATGTTCTGGCCTACAACTCCAACTGCCCTAGCCTCTGTCACACTACTCACTTGTGAGACCAAACCAACACATCCACGACCATATTTCCTTTGCCATATTTTGATGTTCTGATTTTGAAAATCATATGGCGTGCAACTTTCCAATCCTACTCAGCACCGGCGTGAAAATCCTTTCATGGAACGCAAGTCACTTGCGCGAAACATATCTGACGCGCAAGTCCTTTACCAAAAAAAAACATTGTTTTCCCCTTTTGTCAAATTTGAGGACCAAGAATTTGGAAAACACTGGAAAACAGTTCCACCATCAATACTATTATTTTATTGACCTGTATGAGTAATTTAATGGCACACATTCGGAACTTCCTCTAAGGATTGACAATAAACACAAACCATTCTCCAATTCATGTGTAGATAACCATGGTTCCAACAATCTCCCCCTTTGGGTTTGTTGTCGATCAGTAAATAAATTCAATAGATCACCATCCACATACAAACCAAAAAATGCAATAATCAACTCATCCAACACTCTAAGTCTACGTGAGCAATTCATGATGTAGAAAACAAGAGAGGAAACTGGAATTGGGTTCATGTGTTTTGGAATTCCCAATGACGCCCAAGAAATTCTCTTATAGTGTCACAGAAGCATTACATGTGTGAACATTCCTGAATTTATTCCTTTCTCCCCCATTGACAATAAACCCAAAGATCGGAAACTGTTCCTTGTTTAGCTCAATCCACACTCCCCCTGGATAGTATCTCCCCCACAAACCTGCATCACATCCATAAACAGATTAAAAATAGTTAGCATAACTGGGGAGGGTATTCCCATAACCTCCTTATGCACTGGGAGGTGGCTGAACACCGAGGCTCAACCGATGCTTCACAAATACAGCCGTGGACACTGGCTTGGTCAGGATATCAACCACTTGCTCATTAGTTCCAAAAAGATCCATTCTAATCATTCATTGCTCAACTTTTTCTTTGATAAAGTGATACCTAATTTCAATATGTTTTGTACGGGAATGATGAACATGATTTTTCGTAAGACCAATTGCACTCTTGTTATCACAGTAAATCACCATTGGTTTCTTCACCTCATCCCCAATATCTGTTAATTTTTGTTTCATCCATAGCAGTTGAGTGCATGCCTTTGTGGAAGATATATATTCATCTTCAGCAGTACTAATAGAAGTAATTTCTTGTTTCTTTCTCAACCAGCCAACACATTTATTCCAAATATAGAATACTCCACCCCTAGTGGACTTTCTGTATACTACATCGCCAGCCTAGTCAGCATCAGAAAATGCAGATAATTCACTATCTCTTCCTGCAGAAAAGCATAATCCACAATTGTGAGTACCTTGAATATATCTCATGATTCTTCATATGGTTGTCATATTTTCCTCCTTTGGATTACTCTTAATACAGGCTACTAGACAAGTTGTAAAGACAATATCTGGCTGCGTCGCTTTCAGGTACAGTAGGCTCTCCATTATCCTCATGTACATGGTTGGTTCTACAGATGTCACATCCTTATGCTTTCCAAGTTTGGTTCCAACTGCAATCGGTGTTGACATTGGTTTGGAGACTTACATGGTAAACTACTTCAGCAGCTCTCTTGCATACTTTTCCTGTTAAATGAAGGTGTACTACTTCCTTTGAATCACTTATATCCCTAAGAAATATGTGAGCTACCCAATAATAGACATTTCAAATTTGGATTTCATGTGATTAGAAAAATCATCCACTTATTTCTGCCTGCTGCCACCAAATATTATGTCATCAACGTAGACTATAACCATGAACAGATCTTTTGGATAATTCTTCACAAAAATATTGTCGTCTAATCCTCCTCTTTTTAATTATAACTTCTTGAGAAACAAGTCCAGTCGGGAATACCATGATCATGGTTCCTGCTTCAAACCATATAGAGATTTCTTCAGTTTGCAGACCTTTGTTTCATCAGGACCAAGAACAAAACCCACTGGTTGTTCAATGTAGAATTCTTCTTCGAGTACACCATTCAAGAATGTTGTATTTACTTCCATTTTATATACTTTATATCCTCTTTGGTGTGACATGGCTTGGAAAAGCCTGATTAACTCCATTCTAGCCACTGGAGAAAAAGATTCTTCAATATCAACGCCATCAATTTGGGACTATCCTTTACATACTAGTCGTGCCTTGTTTCTAATAAAACTTCCATGCTCATCAATCATGTTCTGGAAGATCCATTTTGTACCAATAACATAGTGACCTTCGGGTCTCTGGACAAGATCCCATGTCTGATTCTTGTCAATCTGATCTAACTCTTCATTCATGGCTTTCACCTATGATTCGTCATTTGAAGCTTCGTCAAATGAGGATGGCACCACAACTGACAGAAATTCATATTGCGTATTATTCCTCATCCTCCTTGTTTGAGTGGGTACACTCCTATCCCTAATTATGTTAGATGGATCAATATCAGCTCTTCAATTTCTCCTGCGAGGTTAAGTTGTATTATCTCCACCCATACATTCTTCTTCAGATTACTCTTTTGATTCAACATCATGATGTGACTGCTGAGTATTTTATACAAATTCCTCTATTTCTATATTTGTATTTTATCCATGCTCACTTTCTTCCTCAATTTCTATCACATCAGTATATGACATCTTTGAAGCATTTGTGTTTTTCTCTTCAATTATCTTAGTATCACTGCTTTCCACAATCCTTCCTAATCGCTTGTTGAAACACTTGTAGGCTTTTCTGTTCATTGAGTATCCGAGGAAAATTCCATCATCTGCATTGTCACCATACTTCCGTTGATTTCCTTCTTTGTTTCTAATAAAGCATTTACTTCAAAAACCACAAAAGTATTTCAAAGAGGGATTCCTTCCATTCCATAATTCATATGGTGTCTTCGTCTCACCCATATAAAGTCCTATTCAATTTTGAATATACATTGCATCTTGAACATCCTCTTTCCAGTAATGTCATGGAATACGACTCTAAATCAGCATATTTCATGCCATTTTGTTCACCTGTCAATTCCTACGTTCAACAACTCCATTTTGTTGTAGAGTTCTCACAGTAGTTACCTGATGTTATATCGCATGTTTCTCTAGGTAATTTTAAAAATTCAAAGGATGTGTATTTCATTCCATTGTCAGATCGCAACACATTGATTGTTCATCCATTGTCATTCTCGGTGATTCACCGATATGTTTTCATGCAGTCAAGCACTTGACGTTTCCTATGAATGACCATAACACATGCCATTCTACTGTAATAATCTATGACAACTACAAAGTACCTTTCTTCATGGGTTCATGAAACATTTATCGGCCCGCATACATCTGTATGAATTAGATCAAGAAGATGAGATTATATTTTCTTCTTTGGCCGATATGAACTACAGACCAGCTTTCCACAAATTCAAGCATCACAAGACTTTTCACGCTCAAGCTTCAGGTTGGGAATGTCCATGGAAATCCTCAATTTTGATATTTTCTCCATGTCTTGTTGTCTGATGTGTCCCAGACTCTGATTCCACAAATTTTTTTCTTCTTCAACAGTCATGTAACATACATTTTCTTTACTATCATCTTGATACAAGTTTCCTTCTATTCTGCATTCCTTCATAAGTGAATTGCATGTCTTTCCCTTGATAGTGCAGCCTTTCTGATTAAAAGTAACTATAAGTCCCGAGTCACAGAGTTGACTCATGTTGAGTAGATTATAACGTAGGCCATCTATATAAAAGACATCAGTATTCTTTAGCTCTCCATTAGCTAATTATGTACTTCTAGTACCTTTGATTTTTAGAGCTCCATCATTAGCAAATCATACTGTACTATCATCCTTCCTTTTGATATCTGTTAATAGGACAACATTACCTGTCATATGAGATGAAAAACTCCTATCCAGAATGGAGGTACTGTTGCTTTTTGTAGCTTTGGGGCCACCTCTGCAAGGTTGGATTTCTCAATTTTCATCCTTTCTTTCCATGAGACATTGGATTGAGTATAGAGCACTAATGGCCTTTCAATTATCTCGTCTGTGTACATTGGTTCTTCATAGTAGAAGTATTCTTTGAGAGGAGAAAACCTGTTTGTAAGAGAAACACAATATTGTTGGCAAGATTTGGCTTGTATTGAACTCTGGTATGAGGTGTCCATGTCCCTTCTCTGCCTGCAATTAACAGCCTTATGACCAAAGTTAGAAAAAAATAGTATGCACAAAAACTATTTCTACTATAAGATGGAGGATATGAAGTCAGTCTCCTTTGTTGACATCCCAGATCTTCTGCATTCAAGTAGCTCCATGCCTCTTCTCAATATGACATGGTATGGCCCAGATAGCCACATAATTGACACTTCAAGAGAGTAAATGTCATATCAGTTGAATTTCTCCTCATACCTTCTTCTTTGGGAGAATAGTTGGACTACCTATCATTTGTGAATGTTTGAGGATAATTTTCAGTTCTCCTTTTAGTTTGTATTGAGGGTTTCTTTTTCAGCACTTTAGGCAACGTTTCAACATGTCCAACTTTCATCTTGTCTTTCTTTTGCCTTTCTTTACGTCCAGCAATGGATGTCTCAGCTTCACAGCCAATTCCACTCTTTGCCATGCAAGCAGGTCTTTGTTCATTCAAGATTTTTCCTACCCCAACTGAGCCACACGTGGCTCTTGATAGTAAATTTTCATCTGAGAATCTTCCAAACTATATTTTCTTCCTTGATTCTTTTGAAATTGATTCAGTCTCAAGTTTACTCCTAAGAGTAACAACATCCTCTTCAAGACCCTCACCAGTCTTGGATTTTTCTTCCAGTCTGGATTTGAGGTCATTGATGACCTTTACCTGCTCTTCAATTCTCATATTCAGATCAACTACATCATCATTGATTTCAAGGATTTTATACTGTACTTTCACTAGTTCTTCTAGTCATTCAATTTCTTCTTCAGGCTCATCAAAAAATTCTGATGATTCTTCCACCATTTCCTTCAAATTATTGCATCTCTTTCATTTATTATCAAGCATAGAAAAGGCATACTTAATTTGAATCTTTGGATCACCATCAGCATTAATTTGATTATCTTTGCCTCTATTGATCGAGGGTTCTAACTTTTCAATGGTAGCCATCATGGAAACATGGTTTCCTATTTTAAATTCTGGTTCTTCTTCTTCACAAAATTCAATATCATCATCTTCCTATTCATAGAAAAAACACTTCCTCTGTATTTTCTTTCCATATTTGAAGTCTCGCTTTTTGAAAAACCTTTTCTGAGGCTTCTGGATGTCTTCTGCATCCCTATCATCTTCCTCGATCTTCCTTAAGTACTGAGAAGTAATGTGCCTGACTTTACCACAACGAAAGAAAGCTTGAGGTAACTTCCCTTTGAATTTACCTTTTCCCTTCTGGAAATTCTTAGCAATGAGGGAAATAATTTATTTGTCCTCATCAACTTCACCACTACTATCTTTTGAAATTTTCAGTTTCTCTATGGATTTGAACGTCATTTCCTTACTTATTCGTGTAGTAGCATCTTCTGGTTTCAGCCTCATTTCATATGCCACAAGGCTGCTCAACAGATCATCCAAAGAAAGTTTGGAATGATATATTTCCTCAAGGGCTGACACCTTTTCATTGTACAAGGGTGGAAGTCATCTAAATATTTTCTTTACAATTCCAACATCATTGATTTCTTCACCTAGACCCAGAATTTCTCCAACCACTTCAGTAATTTGATTGAAGAAGGAGTCTTCATTCTCATCAGGATGCTTCTTCAGATCATCTAACCTATTATGTAGGACTTGTAGTTTCACCTCCTTCACTTTGCTATCTCCTTCACTAATATTTATTGTTTATCCCACATGGTCTTTGTTGAGGTGAAACTCATCACATTTAGATATATTTGATTAGAATGGGATGCGGTGAGGGCATTCAACGCTTTTGCATCAGCATCAAGAATTTTCCTATCAACATCAGTCATAGCCAGACCTGTTGGGTCAGTAACATGTTTGAGTTGCATAGTGGAAAATAGAACATATATTCCATGGGATCTTAGATTAGATGTCATTATATTCTTCCATATCTGGATATTACTTCCCTTAAAGAAATGGACTCCCCAGACATTGGCTGCATTCTCCATGACAACAATGAACAGATTCAACACCAACAACCTGGCTCTGATACCACTTGTAGGACCCTGAGACACCCTGAGAGGGGAGGGGTGAATCAGGGTGATAACTTTTTCTTTTAAAGAGAAGGATCTTGTTCCCACGTTGGTAGTAACGTGTTAAACCTATATGATGAAAAAGATCAGAAAGTAAACATTCACATGCAGAGAGATGGAACATCACTTTTTACTTGGTTCACCACTAAGGGCTACGTCCATGGAGCATACACCGACAGGTTTTCAGTCGTACCAAATTCCACTAAACATCACTAGTTGTGGTTTATAATGTTTTGGGCACAGTCACTCTATCCCAGGCTCACTGCCTTTACAAAAGATCAAGGATAACTCACTGCGTCCCTCGGGTCACTCCTGTTAACTCCCCCTGGCTCACTGCACTTGGTGAAGTCCCACTCAGTTTATAGACGTGAAGGTATCTTCATCAATGCAAAAGAATGCATCCCCTATTGTATTTAGATGATCTGAAGAAGTCCAACTCTCACCTGTATACTAATCTAACCTTGCAACTAAAGTATCAGGAAATCTTCCATCTTTGGTGCAGCTCCAAAAAACCGGTGTACAACAACCACTCCTGGCACGCTTCTCCAAACCCGGCGCGCAGGTCTCTTGCACGACACAAATTTGGCGTGCAAGTATCACCTCACCACTTGCGTGGCACATCCTCCTTCATCTCCAAACTTGCGTGACTCACCATCTTGTACACCCAACCCACTAAGGAAGCGCAACCAACAACATGCGTGCAACTTCTACCTGCGCGACCAAACTACCACTTTCGCGACTTCTCCACTTGCGTGATGGGAGCTCGCAGAATCTCTAATTCTTTAACTTTTTACCAAATGAGGAGGGTTGTTCCACTATTTATAGGAAAAATAGACACCCTGTGCTGTGGGGCGCAAGCCTCCTCTAGGCGCGCATGTTCTGGCACGCAACTCCAACTGCTCTAGCCTCTGTGGTGCTACTCACTTGCACGACCAAACCAATACTTGCGCGAACCTATTTCCTTTTCCATATTTTGAAGTTCTGATTTTTAAAATCATATAAGGCACAACTTTCCAATCCTCCTAGGCACCGGCATACAAGTCCTTTCTCAGCGCGCAAGTCACTTGCGTGACACATGTCCAGCGCGCAAGTCCCTTTACCAAAAAAACATTATTTTCCCCTTTTGTCAAATTTGAGGTCCAAGAATTTGGAAAACATTGGAAAACAATGCCACCTTCAATACTGTTATCTGCTTGACCTGTATGAGTACTTTGCTGGCACACATTCTGAAATTCCTCTAAGGATTGACAACAAACACAAACCATTCTCCAATTCATGCATAGATAACCATGGTTCCAACATAACTTTATATTTCATGGATTAATGACATGTTTTGTTTAACATGTGGATTCCATGGATTATTTTCACCACAAATATACTACCATAAACAAGTAATTGTAGTGATTAGAACCCTAAGTTAAGTTACATCTTGGATTAAAGTATTAACACTTTGGAATTCCAATCAACGTCAACTTGTGACATGGGTGTTAATTTAATGCAATATAATGCAGAGCTCAAGGATATCACAAGCTTCACTAAATAATGACGAACTCACCCCAATAATTATATAACTGTTAAATGAAATACCAATCATTAATCAATTCATTTATGATCTGAAAACAAACCCCCCAATCAAAATACAATCAACTAAAAACAAACGACTATTAAAAAGTATCATCGTCAAGGATTCGACCCGAGTGCTGCTATACACATTAGTAGAGAATCCGAACATTGACCGGCTGATAGGAGACAATCGGTCACACGTTTCAGTATCAAAAAACACTTTCACAAAGGTAGAATTCAAAAGAATCATACCTCTCACTGTAGAAGGTCCTTCCTGATCATCATCAATCATCTTCTCGGCTCCATATAATTGTTTCTTCACAACATTGTTCTCCTTATTTCCTTGTCGAGGTTTCCCTGGTTGGGGATTCATGGTATTTCAAGAATCACACTATTTTTCTCTGCTCTTCTAACGAGACTGATTCTGCTATCCTCTTCTAGTCGAAGCATATGATGCTTGTGACACATGATAAGTTTCTCGAGCACCTGACATTGGAGCACTGTGAAAATAACACTGGAGATGTCCCATCTTGTTTCAATTATTACATACACTAGGTTGTTCCATACAATCAAGATTTATGTGGTCAAGATAACCTCATTGAAAACAACCTGCATTGATATGGGGTCATGGAGGAAGGTTTATTGATCCAGCTGTCTGGTTATGATTTCCACTTGCACCTTGGAAATAGGTACCCTTTTTTAGCTTGTTCCCAGTAGTTGAATTTCCACCATTTCTTGTAGGTTTCATCATGCCTCCTACCATAGATCCCGAGATATCATGTTCCGCCATAGTCACTCAATTCACCATCTCTGTATAATCTATATTACAAAGTATAGAAATATTTGATCGAATCTCCTATAGTAGCCCTGATTTGAAGATGCGTACCATCAATGAGGCACTTGCCGCAAATTCTGGGGCAAAGCAAACTAAGTTCATGAACATAGCCACATACTCTGTGACAAAGAGACTCTCTTATTTCAGGCTAAATAAGTCCATTGTTTTTTGGATCTTGAATGTGTGAGGATAGAATTATTTGTTGAACAATTCCTCAAAATCCTTCCATGTAATTACATCATCCAATTTAGCCTACACAGCTAAATCCCACCACAAACGTGAAACATCCACAACCATATACATCTCTAGTTTGAAATTTAGCTCTATCAGTGTTCTGATGAAGTCGAAGATACGATTCATCCTACATAGCCCCACCTCCACCTTCTGAGGTTCGAAATCACACTAAAAATTAGGTGGATTCTGCTTCATGAACTAGATGGTATGATCAACATGTCATGGATCATTACTCCAGTTCCCTATGTCCAGAGCTTGAAAAGCTTGGACAATACTCTGAACCAGCTCTGGGTTCACATGTTGTTCAGGTGAAACCAAATTTTCTACAGCTTATTTGGGTTGGTTTCGATGATGCCTAATAGGTGCCATTTTCTAGGCTTAACTACTAACTCTGTTAATCTCACATTCTATAAATTGTTGTCTTAGCATTTCAAATTATATCACATCAACTATCACAAAAAAATTTATCCAAAACAACCTTTTTCCCATGTTCAATCATTTATGAAGACACATCACATGCTTTTGGAAATTAAACCATTTTCAAAATACGATGACCAATAGCTTTTTCAAAATATTTCATTTGAAAAGAAACTCTATTATTTTTCAAAATTTATCACTTTTTTACAACAAGAATCATTCCAAAAAATGATTTATGCACTCCTTGTGGGAATTCATTCCTCTAAAAAGCATTTCATGTTCATCTCATTGGCTAAACCGGTGATAATAAGATTTGAAAATTCTAGAAGTGTCTCTAATCACTTATTTACCCAACTCCCTGGTAACTTGAAGTTCATCATAAAACAGTTAGTTATGTCCTTTTATGTTATAAATTTCAAGTTCCGACAATCCTACTACTTTATAAGATTCCCACCCAAGGAATAGACAAGAAGGGATTTCATCTCCAAAACATGGAACATTGATTACTATTTCTTAGACAAGGACCGAAGAAGCTGAAAAAAATTGTAATGACCCGCCAATTCTCATTGTCTTGAGAGTAAAAAGAGTCATTACTAGGGCTTAAGTGACATCCCCAAGACACCCGAGGTTGGAAATAAATGCCTATGGGGTTCAAAAACATGTCTGGGATAAATTAACCTTTAATAAATAAACAAATAAACCGACCAACCATAACCAAACATGCACTCTATGATGCATGAACAAATGGAAGACAACCCAAAAACTTCATGTATCTCACAACCACATCAAATTAAGCAACAATGGAAGAATAATCATGAATCAAAGTACATGGCATATAAACCACACATGACTCTCCAAATACATCAAGATTCAATGCTCTACAAGATCCATGCTCCAAAATCTCCGAACAACCCCTACATAACGAGGTAGTCCTAATAACATGTGAAACATTACCTTTTCCCTTTTCCCAAAAGATAACATCTGAAAACGCACAAAAGTGCCAAAGTAGGGGAGAATATTAAACTTAGTAGGTTTTCCCCCAATGACTTACTTACTAATGACACTAGGATAGAAGAGTTAGGAATAATTATATAAAATAGTTTATATAAAACAACTTCTAAAAAACAGTTTAATACTAAATATAAACATGTTTCCAAAACCATTCATTACCAAAATCATACAAGTGAAATTGAAAACAATTTTCCCAGCAAGATAATTTTCCAAAAAATAACTAAACAATCATTATAACCACGTCATAATATCCCTTTATCAACATACAAACCATTACTCAAACTCATGCAACCAACCATGAATGCTACATTATGAAAGTTTCATACTCATGAGTGGTTTCTCGTCGATCTACCAAGTAGTCACAAGGTAATTTTTTCCCATCTACCATTAACCCTTTGGCACCGAGCACAAGGTCATATTTCAACCAAGACTTGTGTATGAAATTCCCATGTGCCATTAATACTTTAGCATCGAGAACAAGGTCATAATTCAACCACGCCCTGTATATGCAACAAGAACACACCTCACATACTCCCCAAGTCATGCCAAAACATCCCTTTCATTAACATCACCTTTTTATTGAAAACCATTTCCTTCAGAAACATTTCAATGACAAACCATTTCAATTCCAAACCATTTCAATAAAACTACATTTTTATTGAAAACCATTTCTATTTAAAACACCCTTTTCATCAACAATTTATCATTTCCAAAAAATCCATATTTTAAAATCATCATTTCCAATAAAACCCCCTTTTGCACAATTACTAAAAAGATCACGAAATTTTACAAAAACCATAAATCACCACAAATGATTATTTTTCCATCCATTTCAAAACAAATAAACCAATTTGAATCTGAACCAATCAATTCCATCAATAGGAGTTGATAAAGAAGCCTCCTACCTCGACGGTTTTGATGAAACTTTGACAACAGGTGAAGAACGCAAAAGAAAGCGGGTCTATTCTCTAAGAATGGCCTTATTTTTCTTATTCAAGCAAGATCACGACTAAAAATTGAATTATTTGTCATCCCAAAATGTAGATATACCCCCTATAAATTCCTATCTGAGCAAGAATAGAGATTAGAGATGTAGATCTAAGCAGATCGATGCAAACATGAAAAATCTGGAAAGAATGGTGACATACCTCATGAATCGAACTCGAAATCACCAAGGGAAGGCTCTGAGATGGCTCTAAGTCATCTGGGGAGGGTTATCCAGAATTCTAGGGAGAGTAATCTCAAAATAGGGGTGTTTGAATCCAAATTGAAATATAAAGAACAAAAATGGGTAAGCTCCTAGAAAATATGATCTAGATTTAACCTCTGTGTATGGTTTGACCACATGGTTTGGCCCAACCGTGTATAGATCGTGCGAACTTACTTCTTATCCCAACAATCCTTATAAAACCCCCCCAAACTCTCCCATACTTCACATTTACTCTATTTATGGATACACATTTTTTAATGGAAACATCCCACTTTATGGAAACACCACACATTATGGAAACAACCCACTTTATGAAAACACCCCAACTTAATGTAAACTCTCTATATTATGGAAACTATCTGTTTTTTTGGAAACTCTATATTTTATACACACCAAATTAAAAGAACATGAGGAAAGGGGTTACGTACCTGAATCCAGGGGTACTACACCTAATCAATCTGATATGATTTGGGTAGTCTAATATTCTACCTCTGATGAAATTTTTGTGTCTGATGTTTTGTTGGTGTCAACAACTCATCTGATGAATTAGTGATGAAACATGTCTGATGAACCAATATATATGATGGATCAATCAATTAGTACTTCTTAAAAACCTCTTACATCAGAAAATTCAATCCCCCGGCCTTCATACAACATCAATTTTTGGTACTTCTCAGATTAATTATCAGTTTTTGAATAATATTGACTTCATAGAAAGACCAGGACATTTTCTCCCCCTTTCTACACAAATCATGGATTATATGTAACATGTCAATATTTTATGGAATATATTCTTCCAAATTAGTTTAAATTATTTGATGTCTTATGTTAAACAAATTCATAATTTATCTTGAATTATATGCAACATAATGTTTACATTTCTTTTCATGTGACATTGAGTTTCTTTTAAAACTTATGTCACACGAAAGGTCGAGTCTTACGGGACAACAATATACTATTAATATTATTATTTAACATAATAGCTTTTCGATAGATATATAAATGATGGAAATGAATATTGTTATACAAATTATGAATATATGGTTGACAATTGTTTATATAATGAATCCTATGTTTTCTAGTTTACTAGAAATCAAAATAAAAACTTATTGAATTTGATGGAAGTGTTTTAATAAAAAAGCTATTTTTATGACTAAAAAGATGTTTTTTCAGGATGAATTTAATTAATAACTATTATTGAATGATATTAATGAAATTAATAGATTATATATTCAATAATGTCTTTAAAATTTATCCAATATTTTTTATAGGCCTAAAACAAGTATAAAAAATCAAATTTTAAGAATTAAAAGATGTATAATTATAAAAGGTGGTTTTTATCCATTTAATTATAGATGTTTTTTTAAAAGTATAACTTTTATAAATTTTATGTTAAAAATTAAATAATTTTTTGGACTAAAAATATCTAAATTTATTTTCCTTATTTTTTTGGTTTTTTCTAAGAAGTTTTATTTTTCATTGAATAGTGAAAAATTATGGATTTTAATCAAAAAATTATTTTATATATATATAATTTAGATTGTTAAATTGTATTATTAATTAGTTTTAATGTTTAATAAGATCAACTATCTATCTATTATTCTAATTTAATTCATTAGATTCCTTTTTTATACAAAATTTAGATATAACAATTTAGTAAAATGTTCAGTATTTGCACATTAAAAATCAGCTTTGTTGTCCCATATGATAAATTAATATTAAATTATATTATACTAATTCAGTTATTTCAATTTAGAAAAATGGATTATACAATTTGGATCATCATAATTTATAATTTTTAGTGAGTTAGAATTATTTTTTTTGAAAAATATATTAGTGAAATAAATTAAAATTAATTATATTGATTAAGGTAAAAATGAGTTTACTTAGAGGTTAAACATTAATATAAAGGGTCAATGTGACCTATAGAATTATATAAAACCAATTTTATTATCATATTTAAAAATATTACATCTTTTATATAATCTCAAAAAATATTTAAGTCACATTATGTAAGGGATACCTCCCAAAAATGTTTACCTTTTTAAATTTACAAGATTACCACTCTTCCTCCACTATAAAAGGGTATTCACTCTCACCAATTATTCACAAATATCAACTATTTTGGCCCATAAAATACCTAAAAACTCAAATAACATAATAAATAATATAGTTATTGAATCCTAAATTTTTAATGAAAACAATCCAAGGAAGTATCTTTGTGCAAACCAGAAGGAGTTACCCGAAGAATGGGCAACATTCTTCAAAGAGAACTTTTGTTTTATTTCTTTCTCCACGCTTATATTATTTTTATATCAATATTATATATAAACCTTAGTTTCAAAAATATAATAAAATAATTTTATTATATGTTTATGAACTATATCATCACACACTTTTATCAAATTGGATACACAATCATCATTTGTGTGTACGGCAGACTACCGCCTCACAAACTAATGTCGTTAATTTTCCTTTACCACATCACAAGGTTTGTAATAATGATATAAGAAATACGTTAATATGATATATATGATATAAATATATATTATTTTATAATTATTATATGACACATTAATTCATGAATTTCATTTTTTTGGGAATATGATAGCATCATTAGTGGACATATGGACTCCCACATCCTAAAACAGAAGTGATTCATTCACATTTTACATGGAATGTATTCTGGATTATTTTAATAAACATATGTGATATAAATTAAATATATATTATATTCACTAAATAATTATATTTTTTAAAAAAATATAATATATCACTTTCTTTTTTATGTTTTCATATACTAAAAAAGTAATAATGTCATTTGTAGATGTTTGGACTACCGCCTACTCAGAGAAATGTTATTCTTCTTGCTTCATCACCACATCATAATAATGATATGTATATGAATTTATAATTAAAAAAAATTATTTATGATATAATTTTAATTCTAACAAGATAAATATTCCTTACCTTGTTTCTATAATGATTTTTGAAATATAGGAACGTCAGTCATCTGTATGTATGACCTTCTGTCACCATGATCACAATGTTGGTTCATTTTTCCTAACAATATTTAATTATTGATTTTAAATTTATAATAAATATAGAAATATTATTATTAGGGATGTATTATTGTTATATTTATGTTTAAATAATTACCTCATTGAACTTAATCGACCTACAAAAGTTAGTTTTGACACATAAGCCGAATATGGTCAAAACATCCGATGTAAACCTAATCAATTAAGTAATTGTATATAACATGGTAATAAGTGATGTAAAAGTATTAATAAATATAATAAAAGTTATGAATAAAGTAAATTATTAATTTAACTTTATTATTTAGTAATATAAGGAACATTCATGACAACTCGGACTCAAGGTAATCTGATTTCTAGTATCACTTTTATTTCTGTGAGACTTATGCCATGTTCACCACTCATTTTTTGGTGTGGTGTATACAATTAAATATGATACATTAAATAATTATTTTAATTTATTTAATGGTATTAAATGATTCAATTTATATAATTAATTCAAATATCTCATTATTCAAAATGTTACTCAAGTTGAATCTGAATTTTTAGTCCCACTTTTATTTCTATGAGATTTTTCCATATTCCCCACTCTTATTTTTTTAGGTGTTTATACTACACTATGAAATGATATATAATTAATTTAATTTATATCATGATATGAAAATATTAATTCGATGGTATTTTTTCACTTATTTAATGATTCAAAAGATACTCAAGTAGTAAGCGTTTTTCTCATATCGCTTTTATTTCTGTGAAATACATGCCATCTTCAGAACATATTTTTGTGTGTGGTGTATATAATAGACATGAATTTATTTTATTATTATTATAAATATATTAATTGGGATGTGAATATATATTTTTTATTTCACTTTCTTGGGGTTTATGGTTTTAATGGTACAAAATCGGTAATGGATTTTTGACACAATTTGCCTTATTCATGCTGTTCGTTAAGTCATACACCTATATTCCTTTATTTAGTGTATACACTTCCCCTTTTACATGTTATATAATAAGTATCCTTACTATTATGATATATCATGTTTTATTTAATGTAACCCCTTCATGGGTATTATGATTCTATGTTTCCAAATGGTAAGAGTTTGATATTACAATCTCATCGACTATCAGGATTGTTTGGGATTAACTGTCTAGTGTTGAAAAAATATGATCTAACTCTATTGTGAATTTCATTATCCACTATTTGTGTCATGAGAATTCATGTTTTCCATTCTATTTACCCTCCTATTATACTCAATACTTCAAAATAATTCTTTTATTAAAAAAACATCTTTTCAATCAAAAAATATTTTCTTCCAAAATCATGTTTTCTAAAAATATTTTGAAAAATGTTTTAAAAAGTATTTCTCAAATCAATGGAATTATTTTCCTCAATAATTGTTTTAAAATTTTTAATGGTATTTTCATTAATCAACATCAATAACACTTATTTTTACTTATCAAATATTGGGGATTTTTTGTATTGATACCATCCCCACTCATTTATTAGTGGATTAAGATTGCTTCCTTGAGATTGTTATGGAACAAGTTTCTTTTCCATGACTCAATTATGTTTAAAATTGGTTGTTATGATACCTGTTTTTTTCATAGTATTTTCATTTTTTATTATTTTTATAATGAAATTTCTTTATTAATTATATGTGTGCATTTTATGAAACAGTTGAGCCCGATACAACTTATAAGGACGGTTGATCCCTATTATATCTCATGGGTGAGCCTAATATATCTTATATTAAGGGATAGTACCCATTATATCTCATGTAATATGGGTGAGAGAGTTTTATATTATATGATTTGTTATACCCATTATTGATCTCCAATGCATTGTGTAATGATAATGTTGGAAATAAACCATATGGTTATTCCAATTAAAAGGGTTTTGAAAGGGATTTATGAAAGTGATGATTCAAGTTACCAAAAATATTTTTTAATTATTTATATGGTTTTATAATGTTTCTCAAAAATGATATTGATATCACATGTATCATAATTATTTATTTTTATGAAATGTTTCTTTTCCATGTTTTCATATTGTATTATCTATGTATAGATAAGTATGAGTTACTTTATGATTTTCTCATATACTTTGATAATGTCATCATAACCTTATACACTCTTAATATCATTGATGAAATCCAATTTTCAATACTTATGATTACCCTTACTAATAATTTGATCACACCCTTATTATGATTCTTTTTCCCCAAGTTTAAATAATGAGGTTTAATGACTTATGTATATAAAGACATTGACAAGGATAATGTTTATAACCTAATGTGAAACATGAAAATCAAGGGTAAATGGGAGAAATTCACATTAAAAGAAATTGGAGTTGTTTATGTAGGCTTTTTTCTTATGTCTCTACAACTCCAAACCTAAAATTCCCTATAGAATTTTAGTGATAAAAGTTTTGTGTTTGATGTAGTTGGGTTTTTATGGAAAAAAATTGGGTCACAAGTATCAGCTTCATAGATTTAAATGTAATGTTATGGATCACATCATAAGTTCCATGATTTTGTGTCTGGTAATGTTATAATTGGAATCATATATCACTTTAGATAATCTGGATATTAGGATTTTATCATGTGATGTTATCCTAGGATTTATGGTTACCATCATTTTTCTATAATATTAAGGATAGTCATATATTCAAAGTCTTAGCCACCCCATTAACGTTTTATGTGATGAGATCATAACGTCATTACTGTTATTAATAGATATATTTTATTTGGTTTAGGTATTTTTAACCCATATGATCAACATGAATTAATATTTAAGGGGGATTTATTATTCATTTTTAATGGAAAAAAATAACACATATTCTATTTGGAAAATCATCACATCATTATGGTGGTGGGGGATGAACCCTTGATCGAAGAATCATAAGGTTTTTGAGCCTAAAACTTCCCTATATGATTTCTTAGTTTGTGTGAAATTGTTTATAGGTAATGATTAAGATTATTTTGGAAACATATGCAATTTTATGTTAAGATAATTATTGATTTATCTTGGATAAAATATATTATCAAATCCTATTAGTCTTTGGGATTCAAACATAGTCAAGATATGATTGAGTTATTTTAAAGATATTTATTTAGGGAATAATTTAGTTTCAAATTTAGATATTATTTATGACTATTAATGTATAAAATTAAGGTTTACACATTTTTGGGATTATCTTACCATGTGCTAACCATTTTTTGTTTCTATTAATTTCTAAAAATTGGTGGAATAGTTTGACTATTACTTTTATGGTTATGTGGTCTTTAAAAGAAGATTGTTTTTTGATTTATACACAAAACAATTCATCTTGAGTACTCATCATCAAGAGAAAAATATGATATAGCGAAGGAAATTGGTTAAAGGCTGAAATTCACTTGTCAAGTAAGTATATTTATTTATGTTTTTAGTCTATATGGTGAAATAAATCATTAACATTTTTGAGAAGGATCTTTAAATAAAATGATATCCTATTACAATATTTTAAATTGATATCAATGACCTGGTAAAAATGTTTCAAATCTCTTGGAGGAGGGTGAATTAGCCTAAAAAATATTAATCTTTTTGATGAATCTTTATAGGATGGTATTAACTTGAAAATTATCTATATAAATTCATTGGATTTGGGTTTCCTCAAAAGTAGATTATTGGATAGATTGATATAAGGAAAACATTTTTACATGGATTCATCTCTTTAGATAGTTATTAAAACGTTTTTCCCAACATAATGGGTCCCTCCAGATGGATATCTAGAAGAAATAACTCTCGTAGATTATTGAGAGATAACTATACTTAGTGCCCTCTTATTGTCGATTCTAATCCTTTAGTGAGCTATCAAGTATCAATTAAGGACATCATTGAAATTCGATCACTACACAAGAAAAATGAAATCCGAGATGGTGTTGAAAATTATCCCTTTCCACCATGCAAGGATGTTTTAATTTGGTAACCACTTAAGAAAGAATAATAAATATAATCCTTTAGTAACAATTCATTATTTTGATTCCACTAAAGGTTTTCACTAGATTAAAAAATTAAATGGGTCCAATACCTGAGCTTTGCGGCTCATACTGATATGGAGGAATGCACAAAATTTTATTTTTTAGAAGGTTACTTACGAAATTTTATTTTTTTTCCAATGTTCCAGGTGTATATTATGAAATAAAAACATCCAACAGGTTTCATGTGGATGCGAATAAAGTGTTTCACAACATTTGATATAGATTTAATAAACTATTCTATATAAACACTTATTTCATCTTATAATTAGCAATCAAAAAAATAATTTTTTTCATCAAGGATTCTAACGTGATGAAATTGGGTTACTGTAATAGTAGCATTCAGGAATTCGTAGTTCCGAGATGGATAGGTGTTTATGGGGATTAAAAACTACTAATAGGAACATTGGATGTTTTATGGTATCCTCCAATAAAAAGTTGATTCAAAATTAATTCTAATTGTACTTCAAAGGTGAATCCTGGACCATCATGTTATGGTTCTATTTACTAGGATCGTCATGGGAAAATTCATGGTTGTTTCTGTGGTTCATGTGAACTAGAAAGGCCTATTGAATATGAGATTATTATTTTAATTAACATGTTATAATTTTCTAAATCCAAGGGCCGGAATAATTTTTGGCTTGAATTTGACTACACTACAATTGTGCACCCCATTAGAAATGGTACATTTCACCACTCATGTAGGCTTACTTAATAGTGGATAGAATTATTGAAATATATCTCATGTATTAATCACAACATTTCAAATGTATATTAGGTGGTGAATATGATTGTTTATGAACTTTCTAATAAATCAATTGGATTGTGTCATACATGGATGGATTATATTCCTTTATTCTTTCCCTCTCTCTCAATGTAAGAGATTGTTGTAAAATACAATAATTCATATTTTTGTGTGCTTTTACGTAAATAAACTACCCTTTGACTCTTTCTTAAAGTAACCTCTTCAAAAAAACCTCTTATTTACCACATTCTCTATCACACTCTATTAGTAAATGGGAATTCACGTTCCCTTCCAAATATATATATTAATTTTGCACCAATGCTCTCCCTATGTGGAATCATAGTTTTGCATAACATCAGGTGAAATTTATGTTTCCTATTTTCCCATTTTAAGGGGTGTTTTAGTTATTTTATTTGTATGATTTTAGTTTTAATAAATTACTTCTAAAATTTTAATCTTTTGATAATGAATGGGTATTTCATGTTTGAAATTCATTTTAAGAGGGGTATGATGTAACATCCTGGGATTTTGAATAATATATTTTTTCATATTAATTTAAATTCCTTCATAGATTGTGTTATACAAAATGAAATGTTTATATTTCATTATACACAAGGCCATGTTTATCTTATGGTGCACAAAACATCGATTTTCTTCAATAACATATGTTACACGCAAGGTCGAGTCTTATCGAAAAGCAATATACTATCAATATAATTATTTAAAAATATAGTTAACACTTTGCTATCAGAATCATGGGAATGAATATGAATCAATAAATTATGAATATATGGTTTAAACATATTTGTTTATTGAATACATTAGTGTAACATAAATTATAAATTAATATTTAAACCAATGGAATATAAAGAATGTTCTTTATTGAAAACTCATTTTTATGCCCACAATGGGTTTTATCTTAAATAATTAAACTAATCATTATTGGTTAATGAAATTCCGGAAATTAATATGTTATATTCTCATTAAATATTTTTTAAATTCGACAAATATGTTTTAAAAGAATAAAATAAGAATAAATCTAACTTTAAGCATAGAAATTTGTATTATTATAAAAGACAGTTTTGTCACTATTTAATGGAAAACATGTTTAAAAGCTAAATTTTGAAAATTTTATAATTTTTTTTGAAAAATAAACTTATTTTTTGGAATTGGAATATCAAAATATACTTTGGGTGAATTTTTTTATATCTATAATAATTCAATTTTCTTTTGGAATAGTGAAAATTATTGATTTTAATTGAAAAATGAATTTTCTCTAAATAATTTATATTTTTCAATATTATTTATAATATGTTTTAAAATTAAATTGAATCAATTATAAATCAATTAATCCAATTTTTTCATTTTAATTATCTTATAATTTTATTTAGATATAAAAACAAATAAAACGTTTGACCATTATCCCTATAAAACCCAGCATTGTTATCTTGTATATGGGATTAATTATAAATTAAATTTTGCCACTGATGCCTTTTTTTTAAAAAAAATGGAATCTATATTTGGAAGAATAATTATGAATAATGTCTATTAAGGTAAAATTAGTTATTTACCAAAAATTCTTGTCAAGGGAAAAAATTAATTATAATGATTAAGGTAAAAATTAGATTACGTAGTTATTAGACATTAATATTAAGGGGATAAGTGGCCAAGAAACATGTAAAAAACCAATGAAATTGAAATGTTTCGACCATATCCCATATTTTCTTTAATTGTTTTTCATTATTTTTGGAAAATTATGTAATGGATACCTCCCAATAGTGTTTACCATTTTGTAATTACAAGAATTTTACTCCACCTCCACCATAAAATGGAATTCATTCTCCCCACTTCGTCACACCTATAAATCCTTTTGGATCATCCATTTCATGACAAAATATACTCCAAAAATACCTCTAATCATGATATAGGCATCACTTTTATAAAAAATAAAACCACAAAATTCTGTTGTGAAAAACAAAAAGAGATACTAGAATAAGGGGCAACATTCTTCAACATGCACTTATGTTTTATTTATTTCTCCACCCATTCAATTTTTTTTATATAATGATTATATAATAACCTCATTATATCTAATAAAAAATTTATATATTAAGGTTATGAATTATAACTTCACACACTTCAATTAAATGGGGTACACATTCATCATTCTGACATCTGACGGACTACCACCTCATGAACCAATGTCGTTCATTCTTCCATTACCACCCATAATGGTTGGGAATAAGGATGTGAAAACTATTTATATATATATATATATTATATTTTTGATTTTATTATTCTTTTTTAAATATTATATAAAACATCCCTTCATGATTTCCATTATTTTAATATGGTATCATCATTTGGGGATGTGTGAACTACCTTCTCCTCAAAGAGATGTGATTCATTCACACATTAAAAGGAATGTATTAACGATTGGTTTAAAAAAACTGAAGTACATGAAGTATTTATGATATTAAATAAATAAATAAATTTATTTAAAATATAATATCTTAATTTCTTTCAACCCTTTTCACATACTAAAAAAATGAAAATGTCGTTTGGGTATGTGTGGACTACCACCTCCTCAATGCAATGTGATCGTTATTTTATCAAAACCACATCACAATAATGATATATATAATTATGATAAATTAAATAAAATTGTATTTATGATATAATGGTAATTATTGAAATAATTGTTTTTCTTACCTTCATTTTATAACGATAATTTAAAAATGGGAATGTTACACATGCGTACGTACAACATACTATCTCAATGATCATAACGTTGGTTCATTTTTAATAATAATATTTTTTTGGAAGATATTAAGATTGTAAATATATTTATAAATATATTTATAAATATAATTATTATATCATGATTATTTTTTTGGAGATATTTGAATAATGATCTCATTGACCATAGTTGACTAACCAATATCAGTTTTGACAGTTAAGTCACATATTGTCAAAACATCTGATGTAAATTTATACAATAAATAATTATATATAACACGGTAATAAGTGATTTAAAATTAATTATAATCTTTGAAAAATTTCTCAACAAATAAAATAATTAACCTGAGATTATTTTTTTGGAATATAATGAAAAGGTGTGTCCATTCAGACTCATGGTGAGGGGATTTGTAGTCTCACTTTTATTTTGGAGAGACTTATGACATATTCACCACTCATTTCATTTGTGTGGTGTGTATACTTCACAATGAAATCCTATATCATGTATATAATTTATTTAATGATATTGAAATTTTCAATTAATTTTATTCTTCCATGGATCTCACGATTCAAAATATTCTCAAGTAGTAAGAGGATTTCTGGTCTCAGTTTTATTTATGTGAGACTTCTTTCATATTCACCACTTGTTTATATTTTGTGGTGTATATAATGCCCAAGTAAAAGTTATATCATGAATTTATTTATTTATTTATATAAAATTATTCAATTAATGGTATTGTATCACATATCTCTGGATTAAAAAAATACTCAAGTAGTATTGTTTTTTCTCGTCTCCCTTTTATTTTTATGAGATACATTTCATATTCGCCACTTATTTTTATTTTTGGGTGTATATAAATAATTTGAATATATTTTATTATTATTATACCTATATTTATTCTTATGTACATATCCATTTTATTATCTCTTTTACCTAGGAATTGCATTTTCAATGTTAGGAAAGAAGTAATGTATTTTTGTCACAATTTTCCTTCACTGAGACATTTGATATTTTAAACACCTTTCTTATATTATAAGGTGTATATATTTATCCAATGATAAGTTATATATTGAGTATCCTTATGTTTCTGATATTATATGTTCCATTTATGGTAATACATTCATGGTTATTATGATTCAAAATTTACCAATGTGGTAAGAGTTTGATATTTCAATCTCATCGATTATTCTGATCTTTTGTGAATAAGTATCCAATTTTAAAATATAATTATCAACCTTTAAATAATTATTATGAAATTTCTTATCCTCGATTTGTATCATGAGAATAAATTTTTCCCACCATTTTCCTCTCTTTTTATTATCAATACTTGAAATTACTTTTTTATTCAAAAAATCATCATTTCGGTCAAAAACTATTTTCTTCCAAAAGAATTTGTCATAATTATGTTCCCAAAAAATTGTTTTAAAAAGTGTTTTTCAAGGTTAAAAGGTTTTTTTCCACAAGAAATGTTTCAAAATACATTTTAATGGAATTTAAATTCCAAAACATCAATAGCCCTTATTGTTACATATCCTCCACTAGGTATATTATGTATTAATTATATCCTCATTATTTTCTAGATGGACTAATATTTTTTCAATGAGATTATTATAAAACCCCTTTATTTTCCTCCTATTAATTATATTTAAAATATATTTTTATGCAACCCATTTCTTTTTTCATGTTTTTTTCTTGTTTTTACTATTTCTATGATGAAAGTGTTTTATTAAATGTACATGGGAAATATATTAAATAGTAGAGCTAGATATAGATTATACCAAGGGTTGATCTCTATTATAGAACTCGGGTGAGACTGATATAGCTTTTAAGACGGGATGATACCCATTACAGGTCATGTAAAATGGGTGAGCCTGATATATCTTATATGAAGGGTGATCCCCATTATAAAACTCTAATGCATTGGGTAAATAAAATGTTTCACGTTGGACATATAGTTATTCCAATTAAATGGTTTCCGAATGGGTTTTATGGAAGTGATACTCCATGTTTCCAAAATGAGTTTTCATTTATTGTTATTGGTTTATAATGATTCTCATGATCTAGATTGATATCACATAGCTCATAAATATGGATTCTCATGACTATCTTTTCTTCTCTATGTTTTCATATTTGATTACCTAGTTATTTATGGGTACATGTTCCTTTAGGATTCCCTAATACACTTTGATTATGTCATCATACCCATAGAAATATTATACTTATTGAGGAAATTCAATTATTAATACTAATGTTTAACCTTACTGATCATTTAAGATCACCTTTATTATGTTACCTTTTACACAGGTTATAAATAAAGAGGTTGAATGATTTATCTCTATAAAGGATTTCATGAGGCAGATGTTGATGACATATTTTGAAATAATAAATGTTGTGTTAAATGGGAGATATGCTTATTAGAAGTAACATGATTTTCTTATATAGGTGTTTTTCTTAATTTTCAAAAACTATAAACATAAAATTTCTTCCCAAATGTATGTGATCATTGTATTAATTTTAATGTTGTATGGTTTTTATGGAAAAACATTGGGTCACAATTATCATCATTATATCTGGAAATGTAAAGTGATTTATTTAATCATAGGATCTGAGAATATGGGTCTTGGGATCCAATATAATAAGTTTTTTAAAAAAAATGATGTTAAGATCATTTATCACGGAAATGAATCATCTTATTTTTTGAACATCTAGAATGAAATTCTAAATTTGATACACTATCCCAATCCATTCCAAAAAAACTTCATTTTTGAAAAATGATTCAGGAAACAAGTTCATTGAGAAAACATATCCAAATTCGAAAACCTCACTTGATGGACTTTCTTAATTAGTCTGTGTCTGATATTCTGAGTTTGTTACAAGATTTTTCGATAAAAATAACTTACAAAGTAAGGTGATTTCTAGAAAATACAACAAAATAACAAACATCCAGTAATCCAATTCTTCCAATATCCTTCAATAATATGAAAAACAAATTCCATTATTCATCTAACCTAAAGGAACCATGCCCAAATTTAAAGGACTAGAACTACATGACTAAAATTCTAATGAAAAAAATTATAGTTGACACCTAGAAAAAACAACATAAAACATGAATTTTCAATAATTGGATGTTTAAATATTATTATTGGATCATACAAGATATTATAACTTTGTAAATTTATCCTATAAAAAATTGAAATGAATTTAAATATATTATAAATGTGGTTATAGGATATTAGAAGGTAGTAACTCAAAATAAGTGATTTCTATTATAATTTCTTTTATTGTGGAGATTGTTTATAAATATGTTTTTGGTAAAGATATTATATTATATACATCTCAAAAAAATGCATAGAATTTTTTTTCAACTACTTATTCATATATATTTCATGTTTTCCAGTCATTTTCCTTTTATTATAAACTCAAGAGACGGAAAGATTTTTGTTTATGAAAACCCATCTTTACATTTCTCTTTAATTGAAAATTACATTTTCCCCATATTATTATTTTCTAAAAATTATTTCAAGAATTGTTTTATTTTTAAATGATTTTATAATGTCATTTTTACAAATTATTTATTTTAAAAAAAAGTCTGAAATGAATCTTCTAGTAATTTTCAAAATAATATACCTTTGTCTTTTTATTGAAAATGGGAAGATAATATTTCTTTAAACATTCGTGACATGAATGGAATTTCCCTATATAATGACAACTCAATGATTTTATGCTTCCATTAAAGGATTACAAGGTCAGTTTGAATGAAATAAATCCTTGATATTTGGTAAATGTTTTGTTTTTAATATGTGATTTAAAAATTCAAAGGGAATTTACCTCATGTAATATTCTAGTGGTATTTTAATGGAGTTTCTCATATATGATAACATCCTTTGTTTTCATATACGCTTCACTATGGATATGAACCAATGATTCCATATTTATGCTTTCTCTATATAGTTTTTGGTTATGATGATGAAGTATCAATGAAACTCGTTTTTTTCCATGGGTTGAGTTATAATAATGGTTTTCATGATCTTCTGGCATACATATGAAAGGATTTATTATCACATGATAGGGGAGGATAAAATTATATATCTATAAAATGAATTTTTTAATGATTAGTATCATATAATATCGATGTAAAGACCCGTAAAATTCAAACAAATTTTTTTTCTTAATTTTCTTTGGAATTTTACAAGAGCGCAGTTTCTGAACGGCACCTGATTCCGAGGCCCAGTTCAGCTTGGGTACGTTCAGTGAATGAACGAGCGGGTTTTTCTAACTTTTGAACTGGTGAACGGAATCAAAATTCGAGGACACCGATGGAATCGCAGCGCCGGTAATTGCTTAGAAACACCTTTTCCGGAGTTGCGTTTGCTTGGGTGTGGTTTTTAATTTTTGGGGTTAAGTTAAGGAATAAAATAAAAATTGGACGCACAATTTTTATTTGACTTCATGTTGTTTAACCTAAGTTAAGTGGATGATGTGGGACCCACAATATCCTACCCACTTTGTATGATATTTCTGAGGTGGGTCCCACACGAGCCCCACCATTTATTTTCTTTTTAAACCCCTCCTTAAATAATGTAACGCACCCGCACCCCCCATTTTTAATGAAGTCAACCCCTGCATTTATTCTGGACAATAAAGGCCTCATTAATTGGGCGATTTTAAACTCATCAATTAATTCAATTAATTGATTGTTTATTTTTGAAATTCAAACGTTGGCTTGTGTTAATAAAATAAGACAATTGTTATTTTATCAAAGTGGTTGGGTTGTGAGAGGCTTGGGAGAATTCACTCAGGTTCTTGAAGTTCTTCCTCCTCGCAAAGAACGTGAAAATCACGAAGAACGCGAAGAACGCCGACCTCTGATGAAGGTCGACAAGAATTCCAGATCCACGGAGATCGATGTCGTGACGCCGATGAACCCTTTCCCTGCCACGCGATGATCTCCCTTCCGCGACGCTTCTTCCGGGACGTTCCTTCTCCCGCGAAAATCTTCGAATCATCGACGCTTGAGGTAGGGGTTTTGGTTCATTTAAATCTATGTGATTTATATCCTCAGCGTGTGTTTAAAAATTGTCGGAAGACTTTTTAAACCGCTAACGCGGTGGGTACGGACCAACGAACAAGTCCGAACCCATTGTCTCTTCGTTCTTGGTGTGCGGGTCAGCGAGCAACAATGAAGCAGGCCGTACGGGCATTTTGAGGTCTTCGCAGTGGAGAACCGGTCCCCGGAGGACCATTGGCGAAGACGACAGGCAAAACCGACCACCGGAGCTCATCCGGTGGTCCGCGGAACACTCTGCCAGCGTGCCTCGCTGGCACGGCGGCGCCCGCCGCGCCGCCGGGAACAGCCGCCGCGGCTGAAGGTGCGGCGGCAGACCACAGGTCCCGTGACCACGCGGGACCGATCGAGGCGGGATGCGCCACTCAGCCGCGTCCATTGGAAAGGGGTGGCCCCCACGCGAGGCCGCAGTTTCATCAAAGGGGGCGGCGCCCCTTTGCGCGGCCGCTTGGCCAGCGCCAGCGCGTCGGGCCGCGCCCAGGCCGGGCCGGGCCGGGACGCGCCGAAGCGCGCCGGACTCGGACACAGGTCGGGTCGACCCGGTTCAGGCCGACCCAGGGGGTACCGGGCCGGGTCGGACCGGGCCCAAACCCCCTAATACCGGACTTTTCGGTCTGTTTCATATAACGTGGGCTACATACCTCCGATCGACGCACCATCAGATGCATAGCGATCCTTGGATCTAGACGGTCGTTTAGGTATACTACACTAAAGGTTTCAAAGTACTTTGGGTTCAGTTGGGTTGGTTCGTACATGAAACCAACCAGGCCCTCAGAGCGGAAACACTTATAACATGAGCTCCGGACGTCCGATTGACGTGCCGTCGACATTGTTGGATTCCTATTAGTGAGACGGACCTTTTGGCTTACTCCGGTCGAGGTTTGGACATAGTTGGAGTATGGTTGGGTTGGTTTTGACTTAAAAACCAACCGGGCCCCTGGGACGAAAAAGCCAATAACTCTCAGACCAGACGTCCGATTGACGCACCGTTTGTGACGTTGAGTTCCTGTTGACGTTACATAACTTTTGGATACATCAACTCCGGACTATGTGTCAGTTGATGTATCAGCCCATCAGCTCATGGAGCGGACCCTCCCGAACAAGATTGCTGTGTGCGGGAACCCTAGAGCTGGCTGCGACTGCAATGACGATGATGACTGTACATAAATCCTCCTTGGATTCGACGGCGATGACTACAACACTCAGCGATCCTACGTGGATCAGTGCTATTGGTCCTGGGTGGGTCAGATCCTGTGTGGGTCAGCGCTCAGGGGTCCTATGTGGTCCAGTGCCTACAGATCATGTGTGGGTCCGATCCTATGTGGGTCATTGCGGGGGTTAGTTACCTATCGATCCTTTGTGGGTCATTGCGGGGGTTAGTTACCTATCAATCCTTTGTGGGTCATTGTGCAGGTTAGTTACCTATCAATCCTTTGTGGGTCATTGCGGGGGTTAGTGCCTATCAATCCTGTGTGGGTCCGATGGCTTAGTTGAATCAGTGGCTACATCTGATCATCTCTATCGTCTTACGAAGAAGTATACCTGTGTTTTCTGAATCTTGTTATGCTTTCCTATGTGGGTTGTGTTGTGCTATCCTATGTGGATGTGATCGAACTTGGGCTCGGATGTTGGAGCCGAAGTGGAATTGATGGCTTAGGTGTATATATGGGCCTATACCTAAGTAGTGTCGGATGTTACTTCGTGATTGTATCTTTTCTATTGTGGATTATCCTTTGTGGATTCTAGGAGACCTTCAGGGGTCTCGGGGTCCCTACTGAGTAGCTTATACTCACCCATGCACGGGCTATGCCCGCACTACGTTGTGTTGGTTGCAGACGACGGACAACGCTGATCGTGGTTGAGTCTTGCGGAGCTGTCGGTACCTGGAGGTGGACCACCGGGCGGGACGTACACGGAGCGGACGACTGGACCCGAGGAGCAGAGGTGGATATCTGTACCCACCCTTTGGGTGGGAGTACCAGTGGACGGCTTGATGTTGCTTCTTTACTTTCAGTTGTTGTGTTTTCCTATTCAGTTGTACTTTACTTCAGTTTGGGTTTGTATTCTGGACCACATACTTTACCGCACTTTCTAATGTACCCAGATTTACTTAGTGTTTTCTTCTACTTGCTTGCTTGCTCTGGGTGTTTGTTTACTTCACAAAGTCAATGACTTCCCTTTTTATCGTGAAGTATGCCTTGGTGCTAGTCTCCAGCCCCTGGACTATGGAAGGCGGGCTTTGGGGTTGTCACGGCACGGGCCCCGAGGACGGGTCGTGACAAATTGGTATCAGAGGAGTTCGGTTCTACCGCAGAACTCAGGACTCTGTTCTTTCTTCTATATGAAGCAATAATGTTAAGCGTATTGAGTGTGGTTATCAGTACAGGGAGTCCAGTGTTGGTGCGGCGGCCGACGTATCTGTACACCAGGACCCTGACTTCTGATTTCTGACTTAATGCACGAAGACATTGATTGCATATGTGTTTCATGTTTTCGTTGTCATTACTTTGTGTTAGCTCACCAGGAATACTGTTCTGAGAGTGGCACACGTGTCTCTTCTCAGGATGGCCCCACGATGACAGCCAGCTAGGGTGCCGAGTGTTGTGCGTGACGACAGCCCACTGAGCGACGAGGCCTCGGTACAGGGCCCTTTGACAGCAGAGGCACTGGCGTTACCTCTACCCACCGAGCCATCGATGCTACCAGCCCCTGCCGCTGACGATGCACATCGCCTTAGTGAACTGCACGAGTATCAACACCAGCGACCACCCAGGTTCCGCGGGGAGATGGACCCTCAGGCAGTCGAGGATTGGCTGGAGGCAGTTTTATGAGTTTTCAGGTTAGTGAGGACACTGGAAGACCTCATGGTGATCCTCACAGTGAGCCTCCTGCACGGGACAGCAGCCAGATGGTGGAGCTTGATGCTCCAGGTGCATGACGATGCATCTCTCCTCTGGATGGACTTTGAGAACCACTTTCGCTCAGAGTTCGTCCCAGCCACCCTCCGTGCGGTGCGCATCCAGAAGCTTCTACAGCTGCGGTAGGGCAGCTTGACTGTCACCCAGTACTTGGTGAGATTTACCGATCTCTCACGTTATTCGACGGACATGGTACGGGTGCCATTATTCCGAGGCTGGGCCTTCGAGCAGGGATTGAGGCATGAGATCAGGCCATCGCTGATCTCCCTCAGCATTCCGACACAGGCAGGGGTACTGGAGCGAGCCCTTCTGATCAAGAGCTTCCTTGCTGAGCCTACATCAGCAGCGAGACCTACCACAGGGCGACACGTAGAAAAGTCTTCTGCAGCAGGCAGTCGATGGATTAGTCATGGGTCCAGGCTAACCAGACCCTCAGGCAGACGACCTCAGGATACTGGCTAAGTGGTTCGGGGCACACAGCACGGAGCCAATCTTTCGAGAGGCAGAAAGTGCTACGCATGCGGCGGGCAGGGCCACTTGGCTCGTGACTGCCTGACCCGCCGTACCGAGGAGTAGTAGATGGTTGAGGGGCCACCCAGGCAGAGGCAGAGGGTCGATGGTGGTGGTCCGCAGGGAGCATGCAGACAAGGTAGAGGAGCTGGCCGAGCAGCAGGTGGTGGGCGATGCTTTGATGCTCTACCACCACCACCACCAGGAGGTCCACCCCGACCACAGGGAGCTGGCGGGCAGAGACATGCGCAGCTTCAGGCAGTGGAGGCCTATAACCACGACGCACCCGAGATTATTTGAGGTACTATCCGTGTCTATTCCACCCTTGCTTCAGTTCTTATAGACACATGAGTGAGTCATTCTTTCATAGTCGCTTCCCTTGTTCGGAGCTCGGAGATTCTGACAGAGCCGTTGGCTCGATCCTTACAGCTAGAGACTCCTACGGGAGCAGACTCGACGATTACGCACTGGTGCCGGCAATGTGAGCTTACTCTAGGAGGTGAGAGATTCAGCTGAGATCTTCTTGTAGCAGCGTCGAAGCCTTACAACATCATCTTGGGCATGGATTTGTTATCTATAGTCCATTCTCAGATTGACTGTATTAGGCGCAAGGTGTGATGTGTACGCACCGACGGTAGCAGGTTCACCTTCACCGGCGAGAAGGGGGCCTTCGCAGAACTGGATGGACTCATGCAGATGAGAGGACATCCCATCACTCATCAGTTGGCTATCCTCATCCTAGGAGCAGTTGAAATTTGGAGTCCTGGTTTTCCTGCAGTGGTGGATCAGTATGCGGACGTTTTCCCCGATGACGTTCCAGGACTACCTCCTCGTAGTGAGGTAGACTTTTATATTGATCTGTACCCCGGGACAGCCCCGATATCCACCCTAGCATTTTCGATGGCTCCCGCCGAGCTTCGAGAGCTACGGGTATAGTTGGAGGACTTGCAGGGCAAGGGATTCATCTGACCCAGTGTTTCACCCTGGGCTTCCCCGATATTGTTCGCCAAGAAGGCGGACTGGAGCTTGCGAATTTGTGTCGACAATCGTCGCCTAAACCAGGTGACTGTGAGGAACAAGTATTTGCTACCGAGGATTGATGACCTCTTCGATCAGCTCAAGGGAGCACGGTGGTTCTCGAAGATAGACCGTACATCAGGCTATCATCAGCTCAGTGTTCGGGATGAGGACGTGCAGAAGACGACCTTCAGATGTCAGTATGGCCACTATGAGTTCTTGGTTATGCCATTCGGTGTAAACAATGCTCCAGCAATGTTTATGGGCCTCATGAATAGGATCTTTCTTCCATACCTCGATCGATTTTTCGTGGTTTTCATTGACGGCATTTTGATAAACTCGAAGACTGAGGAGGAGCACGCCTACCACTTGCGGGTTGTACTGGACACACTCCGAGAGCACCATCTTTATGGAAAACTCTTGAAGTGTCAGTTCTGGATACACAAGGTCCACTTCTTGGGACACGTCATCTCTGAGGTAGGAGTTGCAGTGGATCCTGTGAAGATCGAGGCAGTGCTAGCTTGGGAGCCACCCAGGAGCGTGACGGACGTGCGGAGTTTCTTGGGGCTAGCTAGGGAGTTGGGTACGTAGTTTAATACAATGCATCAGGGACATGACTCGAATGTGTCCTGATGTAGGAGTGGGTAGTGATCTCATATGGATCACATTAGTTGAGGCTGCATGAGAAGAACTACGCTACCCATGACATGGAGTTAGCAGCAGCGGTCTTCGCTCTGATGACATGGCGAAGTTTGCGGAGGTCTCGGTGGAGATTGAGGATCGACAGGAGTGGGTCTTATGTGGATGGTCGATTCCTCTAGTGCGCATCAAATGGCAGCACGGGAACCTCCAGGGAAGCACTTGGGAGCGGGAGGCTCAGATGTGTGCCCAGTACCCACTTTTCTTTCCCTAGTTTATGATGTATCTTTACGGGGACGTAATGTCCTGAGGTGGGAGTGATGTAAAGACCCATAAAATTCAAGGAATTTTTTTTTCATAATTTTCGTGGGAATTTTAAAAGAGCGCAGTTTCTGATGGAACATGATTCTGAGGCCCGGTGTGCCCAGAATCATTTTCCAAAGTTTAGCTCAGGTACGTTCAGTGAACGAACGAGCGGGTTTTTCTAACTTTTGAACCGGTGCTCGGAATCGAAATCCAAGGACACCGATGGAATCGCAGCACCAGTAATTGCTTAGAAACTCCTTTTCCGGAGTTTCATTTGCTTGGGTGTGGTTTTTAATTTTAGGGGTTAAGTTAAGGAATAATATAAAAATTGGATGCACAATTTTTATTTGACTTCGTGTTATTTAACCTAAGTTAAGTGGATGATGTGGGATGCACAACATCCTACCCACTTGGTAGGATATTTGTGAGGTGGGGCCCACACGAGCCCCACCATTTCTTTTCTTCCTAAACCCCCTCCTTAAATTAAGTAACACACCGCACCCCCCTTTTTAATGAAGTCAACCCTTGCGTTTATTCTGGATAATAAACGCCTCATTAATTGGGCAGTTTTAAACTCATCAATTAATTCAATTAATTGATTGTTTCTTTTTGAAATTCAAACGTTGGCTTGTGTTAATAAAATAAGACAATTCTTATTTTATCAAAGTGGTTGGGTTGTGAGAGGCTTGGGAGAATTCACTCAGGTTCTTGAAGTTCTTCCTCCTCGTGAAGAACGCGAAGAACGCGAAGAACCCGAAGAACGCCGACCTCCGACGAAGGTCGACAAGAACGCCAGATCCTCGGAGATCGACGACGCGACGCTGACGAACCCATTTTCTGCCACATGACGATCCTCCTTCTACGACGCTTCTTCTGTGACAATCACTGATTCATCGACGCATGAGGTAGGGGTTTTGGTTCATTTAAATCTATGTGATTTATATCCTCGACGTGTGTTTAAAAATTGTCGGAAGCCATTTTAAACCGCTAACACAGTGGGTGCGGATCAACAAACAAGTCTGAACCCATAGTCTCTTCGTTCTTGGTGTGTGGATCGGCAGGTTACAATGAAGGTGGCCGCACGGGCGTTTTGAGGTCTTCGTAGTGGAGAACCGATCCCGGGAGGGCCGTTGTCGAAGACGACAGGAAAAACAGACCACCTGAGCTCGTCCGGTGGTCCGCGAAACACTCCGTTGGTGCGGGACCGAGGGAGGCGGGACACGGTGCTCGGCCGAGTCCGTTGGAAAGGGGAGGCCCCCACGCAGGGCCGTGGTTTCATCAAAGGGGGTGGCGCCCCTTTGCACGGCCACTTGGCCTGCGCCAGCGCGTCGGGCCGAGCCGCCCGGCCAGACCGCCAGGCCGGGCCGCGCTCAGGCCGGGCCGAGCCTCGCCCAGGCCGGGCCAGGCTGCGCAAGCCGGGCCAGTCCGCACCCAAGTGGGCCGGATCCGAACCCGGGTTGGGTCGATGCGTTTCGGGCCGTCCCAGGGGGTACCGGGCCGGGCGGGACCGGGCCCGAACCCCCCTAATACCATACTTTTTGGTCTGTTGCCTATAACATGGGCTGCAGACCTCTGATCAATGAACTGTCAGTTGCGTAGCGATCCTTGGATCGAGACAGTTGTTTTGGTATACTACACTCAAGGTTTCGGAGTACTTTGGGTTCGGCCGGGTTGGTTCGTACACGAAACCAACCGGGCCTCGGAGCGGAAATGCTTATAACATTAGCTCCGGACGTCCGATTGACGTTCCGTCGACTTTGTTGGATTAATCAATGTGAGAAGAACCTTTTGGCTTACTCCGATCGATTATTGGACACAGTTGGAGTACGGTAGGGTTGGCTTTGACTAAAAAATCAACTGGGCCCCTGGGACGAAAAAGTCAATAACTCTCAGACCGGGCGTCTAATTGACGCGCTGTCTGTGACGTTGAGTTCCTGTTGACGATATGGAACTTTTGGATAAATCAACTCCGGACTATGTGTCAGCTTATGTATCAACCCATCGACTCATGGAACAGACCCTCTCGAATGAGCTTGTTGTGTGCGGGAACCCTAGAGCTGGCTGCGATTGCAACTACGATGACGACTGTACATAAATCCTCCGTGGATTCGACGGCGATGACTACAGCACTCAGTGATCCTACGTGGATCAGTGCTACCGATCATGTGTGGGTCAGATCCAATGTGGGTCAGCGCTCAACGGTCTTGTGTGGGCCAGCACCTACATATCATGTGTGGGTCCGATCCTGTGTGGGTCATTGTGGGGGTTAGATAGCTATTGATCCTTTGTGGGTCATTGCGGGGGTTAGTTACCAATCGATCCATTGTGGGTCATTGCGGGGGTTAGTTACCTATCGATCCTTTGTGGGTCATTGCGGGGGTTAGTACCTATCGATCCTGTGTGGGTCGGATGACTTAGATAAATCAGTGGCTACATCTGATCATCTCTATCATCTTACGAAGAAGTATACATGTGTGAACTGAATCTTGTTTTGCTTTCCTATGTGGATTGTGTTGTGATATCCTATGTGGACGTGATCAAACATGGGCTCAGATGTTGGAGCTGAACTGGAATCGATGACTTAGGTATATGTATGGGCATAAACCTAAGTAGTGTCGGATGTTACTTCGTGACTGTATCTTTCCTTTGTGGATTATCTTTTGTGGATTCTAGGAGACCTTCAGGGGTCTCAGGGTCCCTACTTAGTAGCTTATACTCACCCCTGCAAAGGCTATGATCGCACTACATTGTGTTGGTTTCAGACGATGGACATCGCTGATTATGGTTGAGACTTGTAGATCAGTCGGTACCTGGAGGTGGACCACTGGGCGGGACGTACACAGAGTAGAGGGCTGGACCCGAGGAGCTGAGGTGGATATCTGTACCCACCCTTTAGGTGGGAGTACCAGTGGACAGCTCGACGTTGCTGCTTTACTTTCAGTTGTTGTATTTTCCTTTTGAGATGTACTTACTTCAGTTTGGGTTTGTATTCTGGCCCACATACTTTACCGCACTTTCTATTGTACCCATCTTTACTTAGTGTTTGCTTTTTCTTGTTTTATTGCTCGGTGGTGTTTGTTTACTTCACAAAGGCAATGCCTTCCCTTATTATCGGGAATTATGCCTTGGTGCTAGTCCCCATCCCCTGGACTATGGAAGGCGGGTTTGGGTTAGTCATGGCATGGGCCCTGAGGATGGGTCATGACAATTGAAGGGTAATATAGTAGGTTATCCTAATAATAAAAAATTTACACTGAAATTTAACAAAATCATAACATGATATAAATGTCTTGTTGGGTATCCTTGATATAATTTTTATTTTATTATGAATATTCCATACTGTACTCCAATCGTTTATTCAATGATCTTGTACCAATATTATTTTCTAATCTATCATGTTCTTTGAAACCATTTTGTTATAATTAATTGTCTATCCAGTTATATGATTAAAAATCTCAACTTTGGATAGTTTTCTGACACACATAATAATAGTAGAATGGAGTTTTAGGAAGAACATGGAGGGAAGATGACTTAGCTTCCTATATTCCACATATGTGGGATGATGAACTCATGGAAATTTATTAGATGAATGAAAAAATATTTTACGTATGGAACCTAAGAGAATGGAGAATTTAATTACTAAGGATAAATGAAAAGGTCAATAGAGAGATATGATTTTTATCCTATGTTACCATTTATAGTGAAATGTCATATATGAGGTGAACATAGACATTATTAGATTTAATTCCTTAATCTACGAGTTAACTCTAAGACTAAGGAATAACTAATTACAAGAAAATAATTAATGTTAAAATATTATAGTTATTATGTATTGTGAATCAATAATTATGTTATAGAACTGTTATATTAATTATATTTTCTCTATAGGAATCTTTAAATATATTTGGATTTTTCCACAATAGATTTTATTTATGGATTTGAAAACATTTTTAGTTGTAATGGAAATTTTTAATAGCCATATGATTTATGGGAAGATAACCATTAATACATGACTCATGGTGAGATAACAATGTTCTGTTGGGATAAATAGGTGATATAGTAAACTAGATAATATAGATAACCCTATAATTTAGTGGTGTTTTGGAGACAATGTTATTTATGTTATCTTTGGTGAAATTTTCTGCATTTTTAAATTTATAGGGTATATTATATTGTCTGTAAGAATTTATGTTTTCATTGAGGTTTTATGTTATGGGATTTTGAGGTTACCTGAAGCTTTTAATGGGGTTTTGGATGAATGCTCTATTAATATTCAAATAACACTGTGGGTTAATATTTGAATTTTTGTTAAGTTATTTATGTTATATTCAATAGTGGGATATATATAATCATGATGGTTAAAAATTGATTAATTGAAAATGTCATATTTTAGATGATATTTATGGTTAAGATAATGATTACCCTTCAGGTAAGTATCTAAATTTGATTCATTATATATGGATTCTTTTACTAAATTATAATATTATATAGTGACTTATCATGGTGATTAATGATATTTTTAGAGATTTTTCACTGGTTTGAGGTATATTTAAACCTTATTTTTAACATGTGATTTAACATGAAATATTATTTAGGGTTAATTCAATTATTTTTATGGTGATGAAATCTTAAAGGTATAAGATTACTTATGAGGAAAAAAATTCTATATCATTGATGTAATTTGGGATTTAGTGTTATTCACATATGAAATGATCTAAGTTGAAACTTTGATGTTATTGTATAAATTTTAGAGTAAAATGTATTATTTCATCACATGATGGTTTATACATTTTGGATATTGTCTTACCTTGTGATAACAATTTTGGTTTTTTTACTGTTTAAAGGAAAGAGGAATTGATTGTTTCCCTTTCATGGATTATTTTAAATGTTAGAAGATTATGTTAGTGATACAAAAACAAAAAACATCTCTAATACTAATCATTTGGAAAAGAAGTTTATATTTTTGTGGAATATGATTAAAGGGTGAAATTATCATTTTTATATAAGTATGGTTACTTATGTTCTTAGTATTAATGGTGATATAGTTATTTAATTATATGAATGGGATCTTGAAACAAAAATATTATCCGACTATATTTATTTATGAGGAATTGGTCGTATTTTTAACACCTCACTGATTTAGGATTTTTTGGCTACTAACATCCTCAAGATCATTCACTTTTTTATGATCAATGTTATCTGCAGATCTCTATAATTATTTGGAAATTACATTTTTCCCTTTATGCCAACATTTTAACTCTCAACCAATGTTCTCCTATTTGGATGCCATGTTATGAATTATTCAAGGTCACCTTCAAATTTTAATTTTTTTCTTTTCAAGAGTATTTTTTATTAACAATTTTTACAATATGGGTTTTCAATAAAGAAATTTTTAAATATAAAAGCCATTATTTATGAGCATAAGATCAAATTATAAGGAAAATCTTTATTATTGGTGAGAAATTTAATTTCACTTAATTTCCATGTTAATGTTTTTAAAATTATATGGAATTATTTCGAGACCAAACACTTTGACGACACTTTTTTCCAAGACCCAGTAAGCTCCGAAGAAAATTTAGAACTTTTTTGAAGTTCATTTATGTAAATGTATGGGTGGGTTTTTCTAACTTTTAAACTAGTTCTCAGATAAAAAAATATGATGGCACTGTTGGAATAGACTTAACTACGGCTGGTGAGGATCTACCGGAAAAGATTGTTTTCAAACATTTTGGAAAATAATAAAATAACATAAAAAGTTATTTCATTTTCTTTTCTCACCATTGAGTGGTGGAATTCAAACACTAAGGTGTGGCGACGTGGTGGTGATGGGCCCCTTTATTGATACTCCTTAATTTAATTTAATTAGAGACATTGTTTCATTAATGAAATAACATAACGACATGGAGACGTAGTGTAATAGAAATGATGGGACATGTTTCCTTATTAATGAGATAAAAAGTTGGGGGAAAAATAGGGAGTTCCTCTAAAGAACCAATAATTAAATTCCTCTCTAATAATGAATAAAAAATTGTAGAAAAATGATAGCGATGTCAACACACCTCGAATAATGGGATTGGAGGGCGACGAATGCTAACGACATCGAACAAAACATGAATTCTCATGGGATGGATCACTTCAGTGACGAACAGCTTGGAGTTAGTGCTTTGTTTTGTTTTATGTTCCTCTGTTCTTTGTTATAAAATAATAAACATGGATCCACCCATGAACATGTTGATCCAAGGATCACTCGATCTTACTATAGGGTGTTTTTCTTGGGTTTTCCAAATTGGGATTAATTATTTTTGATAGAAAATCAATCCCAAACCTCCCCAAGTTTAAAACACTAACGCGGAGGGAGAATGCCGACACCAACACGGCCTGATCCCCTCCTCCTTATGTGTTATTCATGTTTTCATCCTAAAAATAGAAATAGGTTGGATCTGAGGCCACCTCAGTGAAGATAGAATCCCTTGGAGTCTATAAGATCAAGTGGTGTAGAGAATGGACCACCGGAGTAGACTTGGTGGTCTACAGAAGAACCCGTTGGTGCACCGACACTGTTGGCCACCGTAGGCGGGTGGTGGAGCGCCACGATAACATTCTAGGAGAACTTTCATGGTCGGATAGGCTAGAGGTGGTGTGGCATGAGTTGTTGGCCTCTGTACAGGCCGCTGGCGATGGGTGGACATAGCCAATCGTCCACATCAGGTGCACCGTGGACACGACCATGCACCACATCGCACGTTGCAGGGTTGTTGCCAACCGACCATAACCGTGTGGTGGCCCTGTGCACAACCCATAGGTCATTGGTGAGCGGATGTGGCTTCCAACCATGTCCCAGTCAGGAAAAGGCCGGTGTGCCTATGGCGGACCAAGAAGGGTATGGGCCACCTAAGCGGGTCGGACCCGCCCCATCAGACAGGACCCACCCCATCAGGTTGGGCTAGAACCGTGCCACAATGGGCTAGATAGAGTCAGAACCATGCTAGGTATGGGTCGGGTCAGTGGATCCAGGTTAGGTTGGTGGACTCGAAATTAGTTGGTGGTCCCGGGTCAGGTCGGTTGACCCTGGGATGGGCTACGTTGGGTTGTTCCGACCATGTTGGATCAGACCCAATCCTGACTAGCTCCTTTTTGTAAATACGTCAATATCATTTAGATCAGGCATCTGATTAAAAAGTTTTTTACATAAATGGAGCCCTTGCAATTAGGTGGATATTTTGGAATAATCTATAGAGGATTTCTTGGAAGCTGAAATTTGACAAATTTCTAGAGGAGCAATTCTCCCAAAATCAAGCGAACTATGTAGAAAAACCCCACGGCTGGCTGAAACCTAAATATCGGTGACAAGAAACCATGTGTGTATCAGCTAATATGGCCTAGTTGGAAGTGTATATGTGTGATCTAGTAGGCCCATGGGGGTAGTGGCTCTGTGTGACCAAGAAAACACATGATACTTTACAAGAGAAATACATAAGTATGGCCAAGGTGGGAAGCAGTTTCTGTGTGACCCCACATTCCCATGGTGGGGAGAGACTACTGTGTGACCCAGCATACCGATGATACTCATCAGGGATGTGTACCACTGTAGTCCAAGGATAGTGGGAAGTGGCTTTAATGTGACATGATTGGACCACTATACTCTTTGAGGAGGAGTTCCCCAGTATCCCAAGGTGTCAAAGATATGACTGATAGTCCAACATTCCACACTCTACATTATACATTTTGTGAGCTCTATTACTTTGTGGCTTTTTTATATTTATTTTTCATCATTCCTTATTAGTTTGGGGTCTCTAATAAGTATATTGTTACTCACCCTTGCCCGAGAATCCCCTATACGTGCAGTGTCTAGTGGAGATGATCCCTGATTTGAAGGAGGACATGGTGGTCAAAGATCTATGGGTTCCCAGTAAGACCAGGAATGCAGGGAGTACTTATATGACTTCTAGCAGCAACTCTTCACATACCAGTCATGTGGGTTCTCCAGAAAATTTCTTTCAGTGTTTTCCTTCTACTTTCCTATTTTTAGTTTATCTTTTGTTTGGTTTCTATTCTATCCCATTTGAGAAATAGTTTTTACTTTTACTCGATGGTTGTTTAGCTGAATGCGTGTTTAATTTTCCATCTTTGTGACTTTTTTTTGTGTGAATTCATAAAGGTAGTTAGGAAAATTTCTCCCACTTCCAGGTTCACACCTTCAGCACTTTTCATGAACCCTAGGACTTCAGGAGGCAGGCTTGGGGTACGTCACGACACGGGCCCCAAGGGATGGGTTGTGAAAAAGTGGTATTAGTGGTGTTTAGTTCTTCCTGAATGACTGGGGGTCTGTTTATTTTTAAAAAAAATTGGAAATTTTTCTGTATGTTTCCAGTTCAAATTTCAGATTTGGGGATCCCAATGTTGGTGTGGAGGCAGACGTATCCATACATCAGGGCCTTGATTTCTACATTTTGGCTCAATAAAATAAAATCCCTGGTTTCATTCATCATATATTAATTGTGTGTTTCCTCATGTTATTCTTGAAATAGAGTCAGATCACAAGGTATAATCTATTGACCATGATACATCGTGATCATTTAAAGGATTCCACTATGAAGACAACCATCTAGGATTCTGATGCATGACTATGATGACAGATCACCTAACGATGAGACATCGGTTCACATACCAGTGCTATAGATGGCCCCACGGAGTGGTGCACCAGTGTTACCACCACCTATTGATCAGTAGTTACTACCAAAGATACCTGAGGAAGAAGAATGCAGGATCAGTGGATTTCATTTGTTCTAGAGATAGAGAACTCCTATGTTCTGGGGAGAGAAAGATCCACATGCCACTAAGGACTAGCTGGAGGCGATGAGGAATGTCTTCCTCTTAGTGAGGAAGCCACTCGACCAGATGGCGATCTTAGCTATGAACCTTATTCAAGGCTCAGAAAGGAGATGGTGGAGCCTGATGATTCAGAGCCATGATTGGATGACTCTTGAGGAGTTTCAAGGGGGGGTCGAGGATTGACATGAGTGGGTCCTTCGTGGATGGCCAATTCCTCTAGTTCATGTTCAGTGGCTATACATAAATCTCTAAGAGAGAACATGGGAGTGGGAGTCTCAGATTATAGCACAATACCCCCATGTTATTGTTTAACCATGTTTTCAATTACGAATACATGAAGCCAAAAAGGGGGGAGTAATGTAATGTCCCAAAATTTCCATGTATTTTTTTAAATTTTTATGGAATTATTTAGAGACCATATGCTTTGAACAAACATGATTCAGAAGCCTGATGATCCCTGAATAGAATTTGGAACTTTTTTAAATTCATTTATGTAATTATGAATGCGGGGTTTTCTAAATTTTAAACTGGTGTTCAGATCAACAATATGAGGGATCCATTCAACTCATAATGGCGGGATTCTCCAAGAATGGAATTAACATTGATCGGTGAGGATCGACAGGAAAACATAGTTATTGGAATTTTAAAAAAATAATAAAATAACATAAAAGTTATTTTATTATCTTTTCTCACCTTTGAGCGGTGGCATGATCGCTCTGCAGTGCGGCGACGAAGTGATGATGAGCCCCTTTAATGATACTCTTTATCATAATTGAAACATACACACTGTTTCATTATTGAATCCGTGTAATGATATGGCAACATAGTGTAACAAAAATGTTGCGACATGTTTATATATTACTGAGACAAGAGGTTGGGATATCAAATAGGTAATTCCTATAACAATCCTACGGATCATTCCCTCTCCAATAATGAATAATGAACCTTGGCGAATCACTAGAGACATAAACGCACCATGAAAAATAGGACTGGAGGGCGACGAATGCTGATGGCTTCAAACGGAAGTTGAATCTTCAAGGGTAGATCACTTTAGCGAAGAAATCATTTAAGGTAGGTGTTTTTTTTGTTTTATGTTTTTGCGCTTTCATTATAAATGATGAATGTCGATCAACACACAAATAGGTTGACCCACAAATTTCTTGTTCTTTCTAGAGGGTGTTTTTCTTAGTTTTTATCGACTGCAATTAATAATTCATGATATAAATTCATTCCCAAACCTCCCAATGTTTTAAAATCTAATGTGGAGGATGCGAGCCGACACGAACAAGGCTCGAGACCCTCAGAGTTATGCGTTCCTCATGGAAACATACAAAAAATGGTGGAATGGAGGATCCGAGTCCATTGTAGAGAAGTTGGCATCCCCTGAAGGCCATATGCGCAAGTGACACAAATAATGGACCACCAAAGCAGACCTGGGGGTCTGTGGAAGATCTCGTTGGCGCACTAAAACTGGAAGCACTGATGATAGATGGTGGTGGTCCACGATGACAGCCATTGATGGGTGGAGGTGCTCCCTAATGGTGCCCCAGGAGAAGTGCCATGGTCGGCTCGATTAGTGGTGGTGCGGAAGGAGCAGACAGCGTCCGTGCCGGAGGGTAGTGGTCGGTGGACACGTCCATCCGGCCGCGTCGGGTGCACCGAGGACAATGAACCTCACCGCTTCACATGTTTTAGAGCCACAGTCAACCAACTACGGTGGTGAGTTGGCCCCTTGGATGACCTGTTGGGAAAGAGTGAGCAGACATGGATTTCAGCCATGTCCTGGTCATGAAAATGATGATCCACCTATGACAAACCAGGTAGGGTGTGGGCTGCCCCAGTGGTCCGGAACCACCACATTGGACCAGACAAGGTCAGACCCAGGCCAGGTCCTGGTCGTTTTAGCAAACCCGGCTCAGTTTGGTTGACCCCGGGCCTAGTTAAGGTGGTCCGACCATGGTGGAATGGACTAAAACCCATCCAACTTCTTTTTGGGAAAATATCAATATCATTCAAACCAGGCATCAGATTGATGAGTCGTTTGTGGAATTGGAATCCTCATGATGAATCAGATATTTTCGAATAATCTATGAAGGATTTAATGGATGTTGAAATTAGAATAATGGCTTGAGGAGTGATTCTCTTAGAATCAATTGAACTATGTGCGGAAACCCAGATGTTGGATGAGATCTATAGACTGCTGACCAGCAACCCTATGTGGATCATCTACGATGGACCAGTGGGAAGTGTCTTAGTGTGACCTGATAGGCCCATGGTGGGGATTTGATCTATATGACCCGGTAGACCCATAATACTCAATAGGAGGAGTACCTCAGTGTGGCAATGGTGGGAAGCAGCTTCTGTGTGACCCAACATGCCCGTGTGGGGAGTGGCTTCGGTGTGACCCAACATAACCACGGTACTCATCTCGGATGAGTACCACATTGGTTCAAGGTTAGCGGGAAGGGGATTTTATGTGTGACCGATAGGCCCACTATACTCATTGAGGAGGAGTTCTCCCACAGCCCAGGGTGTTTGATGATATGACTGATGGTCCTACTTTCCATACTCAAGATTATACTTCATGTGTGTTTTCTAACATTGTGGTTTTATTTGTGGATTTATTTGTTGTCTGACCATATTGGTTTGGGGTCTCTACTGAATATATTGTAACTCACCCCTACACAGGCTTCGCCCATATGTGTTGTGTCAGGTGCAGATGAGCGCCACCTTGATGAAAGACATGGTGGTCTAGGACCTGGTGGTTCCCAGTGGGACTAGGAAGTTGGGGTGTACATAAACGAATTCCAATAATTACTCTAAACTTACCCATCATGTAGGGTTTCTAGGAAACGAGTTTCAGAGTTACCCTTTTACTTTTCTATTTTGATTTTATCTTTTTTTGGGTTTGTATTCTGGCCCAATTGACTGACATTTTTTCCTTTTACTCAGTGGTTGTTTAGTGTCATACATGTTTACATTTCTAGCTTTGGGTTGTGGTTTTTTTTGTGTACAAGTACTTAGGAAAATGCCTCTCACTTGAAGGTTGATTCCTTCGGTGCTAGTCTCCAACCCCTAGTCTTCGGGTGGCGGGCTTGGGGTATTTCATGAAATGGGCCCCAGTTGATAGGTCATGAAAAGACTGCAACACACTGGTATTTTAAAATAACAATATGTTTGATATTAGTTACTACACACATCAACAAGCTTAAAGAAAACATGAAATATTAATTTAGGATCATTATACCATAAAAATTGAAATGGAAGGTATAATTATAAATAACCCAAATTTGATATATATAATAACTTATTGATAAATACTTAGGAAAAAAAGTGCTCATTATTTATAAGTAATTTTAATCTTTTAAAAAACATTTTCATCAAAAATGGTTTTTATGGATTGAATATTATAATTAATTTCTACAACAGTTAAGAATTATATTTGATTAAAAATAATATCTATTCTAAAATAAATTTATCCGAATTATCTTATGTATAGTTTTGGGAGTTTTTGGAAAAGATGGATTTTCTAGTGAATTGTGAAAAATACTAATTTTTATTAAAAAATAAATTTATGTCTCAAAAATATATAAAATTATCTTTTTATTTTAGAATGGTATAAAATTAAAATTATTTATATTATGTTATTAATTTTTCAAATAGTTTTATTAAAAAAAATTCTTTTGAATTTTGTATTAAAATATATGTATGCATAAAATTCAATTTTATAAAAAACTAATTTTCATTGAATTTTGTGTTTTAATCATAAATTAATTTCTGCCACATCTAGAAATTGTATCATGGAAATTTGATTTAAAATTTTGAATTAGGAAGTTTAAATTTGGTAAATATTTATCTTTAGTGTTTGGTCATTATAAAAAGTAACCATGGTAGATATTTCCATTTTGTTTTTTAGTCATTATGAATAGTAACAATGAGTGGTTATCCCTTGGCAGATATGACTTTCCCTTTCAGGTTGTGTCTATTAAATTTTTATGTTTTATTATAATTGTACCCCTAAGTACCTATAATAAAAAAATTTCCACCTCTATAAGGGTAAAATGGGATAAAAAGGGTTAAAACCCTAAGATAAGGTCTCCAAATCAACCCAATACATACCGTTATCACATTTTATGGAAGCAATTGGACAATAAACATTCTATAATAGAATATATGTAATTCTATCCTAGTTTATTTTGACAGTGAAATTTATATTATTTTAAATAATGAAAATTCCATAATGTCCCCTCTCGAATTTAATATCTCTAAAGAATATACATAAGTATAAAAAGAGGATTAGTTTAGTTATAAATTTTTATTCGAAATAATAAAAGAAAATTATTTAAATTTATTTTTAGTTTTTATGTATGAAATAACTAACATGAATTCTTACACAACATCGACACAATGCTTGATCAAGTAGTAGAAAAATAATATAAATGTTTTTTGAAACTCTAAATGAAATATTATATGGATGGTTTATAATCCTTAAAAATAATTATAGATGAATTTAACAAATTAGGGGTTTTTTACAGGTTTATAATTGAATTAAATTAATTTATTCATGTATTTAATTCAATTTAAATGAAGAGTATCAAAATGACATTAATGATATTTTATGTTAAATAATAGTTGAAAAAATTATTTAAAAATAATAAAGAAATAAATGATGAATATTTGGATTCAATATGGTTTAAAAATTTATCCCTTGGTCATTATTAAGATAATTTTTATCTTATAAGTAAAAAATATAACTTTTTAATGTTAAAAATTTCAATTCCAATTTGAAGTAAAAATTATTTAATTAAGGGGTGAAACAAAAATATAAGGTTTAAATTGAAAAAAAATCCAAATTTTATTTTATAATAATATATCTTCCATAAAATATTTTAATTTTATTTAATTCAAATTTTAAATAACTATACATACAAAATTCAATAATTATATTGAAATATTTGTTCTGTAATTCCATGTGCATCATTTTCCTCCATTATCAAATGACACCCCTTATTTCATTTTTTGACACCACATTGATCCATATATCTCAACAAAAACCTTACCATACATGTTATAAGCATAAATAGCATTGAATTATAGGTTCTTTTATTCTTTAAATACCATTCCAATGGTCATTAAGAAGGGATCTAAAGGAGGCCTACAAAAAAAGAGGTAATCTTCCTACCAAAGCTCTTTCAATTTATTTCTTAATCTACATCATCTATATGTAAGGTATTTATCAAAAAAATAATAAATTATATATTATAAATATAATTAAATGTTATTATGTCCATAGAACCACCAGTATTCACCAGCTTTTCCATCTATGAGTACGTGAAAATATTGCTCGTGTGTATGTGTGCACTACCACCTCCACATAGCAATTCAATTCATTTTCTATCACATTATTTCATGGATAGTTATTTTGATGTGATAAAATATTATATATGATATTTATTACATAATCATAATTATTTAATAATTATTTCATATTTATGTTCCTACGTTCAAATTAAATGGAAAACGATAATGTCGCTCCTGTGTACGTATGGAGAACCACCTCCATGATACAATGTGATTCATTTTTCATTTCTTATTTAAATATAATAAAATAATGATATATTTAAGTTATATATAAGATATATATTAAATATTAATTATTCTATAAAGGTAATTTATTTTTTAAATTTTATTTTTTCTATCCGTCTAAAAGTGAAAATAGTGTTCTTGCTTGCAAACAGCCTGCGGTCTCCACGAATGGTGTTATTTATTTTTCTATAACTATATATTACAGTCGGATATAAATATATATATAAATCATACATATTATTTCTATATCATGATTAAAATTCTTTATACTTTGTAAAAATGATGAAATTTTCATGATTGGAACTGAAGAATTGAAATTCTCATGCTAAATGAAACAATTGAAACCGGAATATGATGATTTTAATAAAAAATATTAATAAATGGGTAATAAATCATTATAGGTATAGTATATATAATATAATAAGAATTTAAATTTTTATTTCATAAAATTATAATACATTTAAATTTAGTATACAAGATTTTAGATAACATTCAAAGAATGTCAAAATCGGGCTAAGGGATTTCGGTTACAATCTCATTACTTATTGGGATTGTTTATGATTTTGTTTATGATGATGAAACTATATGATTTTATTCTAAATTAAATATTTCATTTTGTTATCATATAATTATTTAAAGAGGTTAAATATTTTCTATTCATTTTGTTCTATTTAAAAACCCATGATACTAATACATTTTTTTAAAGATATTTGAATTTATTTTCCCCGTCGATCAAAAATATTTCTTCTTCAATATTCATGTTTTCTAAAAAATTTATCAATAATGTTTTCCAATTATAAAATGATTATTTAAATTCATTTTACCAAAGAAATATTTATTTAAAAAATGGTTTAAATGGAATCATCATTTCTCTTTCTAAATGAGGAATATAAGACTTTTTATCGATAATATAGACAAAATATTTATTTTAAGTTACAAGACAAGAAAAGAATTTCCTACCATAATAACCAATAAAATATTAATCGATTCCTTTAAAAGTTTCCAAAGTTATTTTCAAATAAAATTTTTCCTATATTAGTTAGTAAATTTTTAGATTTTAATATTTTATTTAAAAATGAAAAGTGTATTTTCTTCAAGAAATATTCACGTGATATTTAAAAGAAAATTTTCATCTCTGATAACATTATTTAGTGTTACTTAATAGTTTAGAGGGATATGATCTAATGATACAATATTTATTCGTTCCCCTGATATTTTGTGGTTTTAATAATGAAATATAATTGAAAACTATTTTATTTTCCACAAGTTATGTTATGATAAAAAATTTCAATATCTTGTGGGGTACATATGAATAAATTTATTATTATTTTATGGGTTGGACAATAATTATATAGTTATCCAATTAATAGATAATTTTATAATTCTATAAGCTTAAAGGGTACTTGGTAGGTTGTCTTATAACTAAAATAGGGTAGACAGGTGGTTATCCTAGGTATTAAAAAGGGTAAATGATAGGTTATCCAAAACCTAAAGTAGGTAATTGAGATGTTATCACTAGTCTAATATCTTATTAATGTCTTGGTTAGTACCCATGAAATTATATTCATATTATTATTATTCCACACTTTATTCCACTCTTTTATGACATGATCATATTATAATGTTATGTTCTTGAGGATAATTCTCTTTGATCCCTTTAGGATTAATGTTTTATGAACTGCCATGTTGTGTTTCATGACCCAATATTATGATCTATTCTATGAAGGGTATGGTTTCAGAATTTTAAGATTTTCTTATAATTCCTTTATGTGCATGTGATTCTTAAATACTCAATGATATCTCCCTCATTTATCCATACATAGAATCTGATCTAACATTTTATTATGTTTTGTTTTCCCCATGATATGAAGAAAAGTTGTAAGTATAATGTGTCTAAGAAGGGTAGTAGTTGTGAATAAATAATTGGTGGGGGGTGATGTAGATCGTTTTTTAATTAGTTATTTATGTATCAACGTATCCAGAGACACTATACCATTACAGTTATGGTGTGGAACATAATGTTATGTATTGTACATTTATATAAAAGGATGAAATATTTAAGTCTCAAAATGTTTGGGTGAAAATAATGAGAAATATAGAAATATGCACATTCTTTCTTATTAGTGGGGTTTATTTGAATCAAATTCACTCTATACCAATAGTTGTGAAAGTTTTATTGTGATTCATGACACTAAAGTTATGTGGTGTGGTTTTTGGGAAGGGGATATTAAATAGGTGATAATAATTCCCTATTATTAATCTACCCATATATAATATATTTTGGGATATTGGAAGCGAATGGATTTGGATAATAATTTTTTCTGATTATAAAATATATTATCTAAAAGTAAATATGTATTCTAAGGTAACAGAAATAAAGACACACAAAATTCTCATTTAGTCCATCCTTATATAGATATAACTTTTATACAACGATGGTTATTTTCTTTTCTTGTTTTATGATATTAAAACCAGTAGAATATATGATGCTTATACCCAAAATAAGAGATTTTGGTTTCCTTAGGGTTGGAAAATTTTACCTTATTGTGTGTATCAAAATAGGAATAGTATTCTATGTAAATATACATGGATATAGCTCTCACACGGGATATTGGGATATATATGATGGACCAATATATGTAGTTTAATTTCATATATGTATACCATATAATGCACAGTTTATAATCATGTTATAATGACTTAGGTTTCATAATTATTTTGGTTTAAATGACGAGGACCTATATATAGAATATTTATAGGAATTTATAATTTTCATAAACTAATATGGATTCACCTATGTGATTAAATCATGGAAAAAAACTTTATTTAAATTAATGGTCCCATATATTATGATTAAGTAGGGGATTATTGGATTATATGGCTAGGCCCATGATAAATGTTTCAGGGTTCACTATATATCCCTTAATGGCCTAAATTAAGCTATATATAGTTCATATAATGTCCTACCATTAGTACCATTACTATAATCACAACAACAATGGAGTGTCTCATAGTTGGATGAAGAGGGTTTGAAATTAATGAGACTTGTGGTTGGTCATAGGATTAGAGATCTAGGAATCACTATGTATTAGGTGTTATTAGGAATCGAGAAACACATAGTTATTAGGTATATAATCTACTTATATATATTTTTCTCATGAACATGTTATGAAGGGTGTAATGTATGGGTTACATGGTATGATAAATTTGAAAACCCAATGCGAATTAGGAAAGGCCTCCTCCTTAGAGTAGATCCCGGTATGTGAATGGAAGCTATAGGTGGGATGAGGATTAAATATACTAGTATCAGTACATATATTGAGTTAATAGGAATCAATGTATATATAGTTATGATATATATGATGAAATTATTATATTCATAATTTAGGTGATACAAGACACCAATGTTTGTAAATATAACCATATCCATACCATCACAAAATAAAGAGATCTGTCTAATGGGGCGAGATCTTAAAAATGGGGGAAATTTTGATTACATATATCGATATATCAAATGAGGGGAGATTTCATATCATGGGGTCTCACAGGGTAGACCACTCTAATTAGTTTAATAGAATACAAGATAGACCCTATGTTGTATATTATAACATCATGGGTATTGGAAATTTGATATACAGATTAACATTATATTGCTTGGATGATGATATTATAAAATTAAAGAACATATGAAAAGGGCTAGATACAAGTAGTTTAGGATCATGAAGATTAGTCAATACATCATGATTTTAATGTCTCATAAATTCCGTGTATTTTTTTTAAATTATATGGAATTATTCTAATACCACACTCTTTGACCACACATGATTCTGAGGCCTAGTGAGCCCAGAATAGAATTTTGAACTTTTTTAGATGCTTAAGTAAACATGTGAATGAGTTTTTTAAATTTTTTAACTTGTGCTCGAATCGATAATCCAAGGGAACCATTGGATTATGAATGCTGGGATTCACCTAGAAATGACTTAACTTCAGCCAACAAAGGCCAAACAGAAAAGTTAATTTTTAGACTTTTTGAAAAATAAAAAATTATCCTTAAAAAGATATTTTATTTTCTCATCTATTGAGTGGAAGACAGTGACGCTACGGTGCATTGATGAGGTGTATTGATGAGGCTCATTAATGGATCATTAAATCTCTACATAAATACAAATTTATGATGCATAACAACGATGCGGTTTCATAAATAAAATAGCATAATGACATGACGTCGCAATGTAACATAAACTCTGGGATGTGTTTTCCTTTTGTTTTTGTTGATGTGTTGGTGGAATGAAGAATTAAACAACAAGGATTCTATGGATAACCTCCGATGAACTTCTTCTCCAATGAAGAATGAAAACCACCAACGAACGTCTAACATCTTCAATGCACCTCAAGGAACAGAGATGGAAGTGACGAACGATGACGATGTCTTGAAACCTTGAAGATGAAAGGACGGGACATCAAATATCAAATAGGTAGGGGTTACTTAATTTTAACATTCTTCCCTAATCTTTTTTTTATAAAAATGAAAAACATGGATCAACCCACAAACAGGATGATCCGCAAATCATGTGTTCTATCAGGAGGGTATCATTATTTGGGATTTCCTTAGCTGGTATTTTAACATCACATGACTTGATTAAACTAACCCCCATGGACCTTTACCTACTTTAAACCTCTAATGTGGAGGGATTAGGCTGATATGAACAAGGAAAAAGAACCTCTTTCGTGTTTGTTCTTTATGGATGCAATCTCAAATTGGCGAAAATATTATTTCGAGATATTTTTAGCGAAGAGGATGTTCCATAAAGTGAACAGAAGCAGGTGGCATGAAGAACAGACCACCAGAATGCATCTGGTGGTCTGCCGAACAATCATTCGATGCACTCATCAGTGGACCACGACAGCAGGAGGCCACAACGGCTACAAGGAGACATGGAGCCCTCCTAGCACCACATGGAGGGATATCATACATCCGAGTTGCCTCAGCGTCTAGAGAGCTACAGTCACTCAACTACGGAAGGAGAGGCTCTTGCATCTGCAGGGTAGCTAAGGTAGGGCATGGCAGCCAGCAGTATCCTGGTTGGACGGCGCACCACCAGCTTCCCATACAGCTGGGCTTCGGGCTGGCACGACGTAACCCCAACCATTGGGCCAAACCCGCAATGGCGAGCCGGTCCCACTGACTGGGTGGCCAGACATGAACCGGGGGGATGGACCCATGTTAAAAGGCCAAACCGATGCCCTTTGCATTAGGTGGACTAGACTTGGTCGCCGAGCGACCAGGCGGGCTTGACCCTTGGCCAAACTAAGATGGGTGCATCGATTCCCATTGGGCCTATCCCACTACCCAGGCTAGACCAGACCAACCTAGACTCGAACTAGGTCAGGTCCATTTGGTCGAATTTAAACCAGGGTATGTGGGGCCACATTGCAGGTTTGGTCGGGTCGGTCTGATAGGGTCGGATCAGGGCCATTCGCAACCGGGCCCTATTTACCAAATCACTTGTATCTTGAAAACTATGAGTTCAATTGATGAGATGTTTTCGTATTTGGAAACTCATGATGTGGAAGATCTTTTTGGAATTATCTATAGAGTCTTTCATGGAATTTTAGATGTGAAGAATGGCATGAGTAGTGGTTCTCCCAAGTGCACTACTTTTGAAACCCTGCGGTTGGCGGAGACCTGAAGACCGATAACTATCGACTTTGTGTGACTCGACGATGGCCCAATCGAAAGAGGTATTGGGTGACATAGAAAGGCCATGGTGGGGAGAAGATCTGTGTGACTCGAAAGACCCACGATACGCAACAGGAGGAGTATCTCAGTATAGGCAATGAGGGAAAGCCGCTCTGTGTGACCCGGCATGCCCATGATAGAGAGAGGCTCTATATGGCCTACCATACCCAATATAATTATTTGGGATGAGTACCACAGGGTTCCATGGTTAGTGGGAAGTGGCTTCTGTGTGACCTTGCATGCCCACTACAATCGATAGAGGAGGCGTTATCCAGCATCCGAGGAGTTCAATAATGTGATTGGTTATTCTTCTATCACTACTCTAAATGTATACCTAGTGTGAACTATCTTGTCCTTCATGCTTTACCTTTAGGATTGTTTTGTGGTATTTCCTTTTTTTTGGGGGTCCCTACTGAGTATCGTGTTACTCACCCCTGCACAGGCTCTGCCAAGTTGTTTGGTGTCCCATCCAGGAGATTGGAATATCAACGGAGACTTTAGTGGACCATGACCCCGAGGTGTTTAGGGAGATGGGACTGATGGATACTACGACAGTGGAATTGGTGAACTTGGACCAGGCGGGACCCAGTAGGACCAGGTGAACATGACATACTGCTTCATCTGCCAATAACTACACTACTCTTTCAATCAATTGGATTTTTTCACGGATGGACATCATAGTTCCTTTTGTACACTATAGTTTTTAGTTCTTTTGTTGGGTTTGTATTATAGACCAATTTTTATTCCAATTGTACTCAGATTTTATTTAGTGATACATGTTTCTGTTTTAGTGTGTGGTACTTGGTTGGGCATGTGTGTGCGTATAGGTACTCAGGGAAATTCCTCCCACCAGTAGGATGACGCCTTCAGTGCTAGTCTCCAGCCCCAGGTCTTCCGAAGGTAGGCTTGGGGAAGTCACGACATGGTCCCCATGGGATGGTTCATGAAAAAGTGGCATTAGAGGGAGGGTTTTCCTTCCCCAAAGACCGTGAGTTTGTGTTTTGTTTTGGGGAAACATTTATACGTATTTCATGTCCAACAAATAGATTTCGGGAGTCTAGTGTTGGTGCGGTGGTCTACGTATCCATACACCAAGACCTTGAATTTTTTTCAGCTACATACATGAAAACATCGGTTTCATAAGTGTCTCCTTATGTTATTTTGAATAAAATTCATATTGATAGGTATAACCTTCTAACCGTGGTACATCTTGATCTATATTAGGATTCCTCGATGTGGATAACCCATGGACTCAGGGTCGGTAGTGTGGGTCTACCAGTCCAGAGGGAGTCTGCACCGAGAAAGGTAGTTCTTTATGTGTGGTGGGTAGGGGTAGATGGCTCGTGACTTCCCAACCCTTTATACAGATGACCAGCAGACAGTCTAGGGGCCACTGAGACAGAGTCAATGATTTGTGTGAGGAGGTCTGTAGGGTGGTAGATGTGGTAGGGGAGCATGCTGAACTGTGGGTGGTGGGTGACAGTTTGAGTTGTTACCACCACCACCCACAGGTGGTCCACCACAACCTCATGGAAAAGATAAACATGGGCTTGCGCAGCTTTAGGAAGTGGAGGCTTATTACCACGGCGCTCCAGAGATGATTCTTGGTATGATCTGTGTCTTCTCTACCCTGGTTGAAGTTCATATAATCAGAGGTGCTAGTCACTCCTTCCATCCCACAGTTCTTTTTCAGATCTCTGTGATTCTGGAGGAGTTGTTGGCTCGATCATTATGATAATAGACTCCTAAAGGATGAGATTTTACAATTAAATACTGATTTTGGTAGTGTGAGATCACTATAGGAGATGAGAGTTTTGGTAAGGATCTCATAGTAGTGGCATCTAGGCCTTACGATGTCTTCTTGGGTATGGATAGGTTACCCACAGTCCATGCTTAGATCAACAGTTTTAGGCATATAGTGCAGTGTATCCATGAATATGGGACCTGGTTTTCCTTCACCGACAAGAAGGAAACACTTGCAATGGAGGACGAAATTTCTTGGAGGAGCGTACAAACGATCACTCAACATTTTTATTGCCTCAACCTTGGTGTAGTGGATGAGGGGAGTCAATTTTTTCCTATAGTGGTGTATGAGTATGTGTATGTTTTTCTTGAGAATGTTCCAGGACTTCCTCCTCCCAGGGAGGTAGACTTCTTCATCAACCTGTACCCCAGGACAACCCCAATATCTACATTGGAATATCAGATGGATCTTGTTGAGCTTCACGAGCTAGGGGTAAAGATTTAGGACATGTAGGATAAGGGGATCATAGGGCCCAATGATTCACCATGGGAAGCCGTTGTGATTTTTTCAAAAAGGTAGACAAACGTTTTAGGTTGTGCATGGACTTTTGGTGCATGAACCATGTGACCATGATGAACAAGTAATCACTTCTATGAATTGATGACCTCTTTGACCAACTTAGGGGAGCAAGGAGGTTCTCATAGATAGACCTCAGATTGGGTTATCTCTAGCTTCGGGTGTGGGATGTGTTTGTACTGAAAACAACCTTCCAGTGCCGATATGGACACTATGAGATACTGGTGATGCCTTCTGTCATGACCAACACCCCAAGAGTTTTCATGGGCCTCATAGACAAGATATTTTATCCTTACCTTGATCGGTTCATCATGGTCTTCATCATTGAAATGATTTTGTACTCAGCGTCAGAGGAGGAACACACTACACACCTATGGATATTATTGGATACACTCAAAGAGAACCAACTTTATTGTAATCTCTTGAAGTGTCAGTTTTGGATACAGGAGGTCCACTTTTTTGGGTAGCTCATCTTGGAGGCTGATGTTGCAGTAGATCCAGCGAAGATAGAGGCAGTTCTTGCTTTGGATCCACCCAGGTGTGTGACTGAGGTGAGGAGCTTCTTGGGGTTTGCTGGTTATTATCGTATGTTTGTTCCAACGTTTTTCAGAGTAGCAACATCCTTATCATGTTTGACACGAAAGGGACATACCTTCATGTGGATGGAGAAATGTTTGTAGAGTTTCTTAGAGCTGGGAAGAGACTGACTAGTGTCCCCATCACGAGACTCTTAGAGAAGGGCGTTGGGTATGTAGTTTACCGAAACACATCAGGGACCAGAATGAGGTGTGTCATGAAGCAGGAGTGAGCAGTGATCACCTATCACTCAAGCTAGTTGTGGCCACTTGAGCAGAAAAATGTGACCCATGATCTGGAGTTAGCAGTAGTGTTCTTTTTGTTGATGATGTGGTATCACTACCTGAAAGGTGAATGTTTTAGGGTTTACTATGACCACAAGAGTCTTAATTATATCTTCTCTAAAAAGGACCTAAACTTGAGACAATGATGATGGCTAGAGTTCCTCCAAGAATATGACATTGCGATAGTATATACCCTTGGAAAATGGAACGTGGTGGCAAATGTGCATATTATGGGGACCAATTTGCAGCTGTTGAGAGAGGTGACAAAGTGGTTGACCACAATATTGATATCCTTCGTGGATAATGGGGAGGATTATTACCTTCAGTGGATGACTATTACTCCCCCACTATTATAGCAATTTAGGGAGGTATATCTGGTGGATGTTGACTGTGAGTCCGAACGTGCATAGTTATCCATAGGATGGGCTCGAGATTTATTTTTGATAGCTGGGGAGTACAACATCCTTTTCAGGGGTCACATTGTAGTGCTAGTGATGTTGTGGGAGGCGGTGTTGAGGGATTTCCATACATACCCATTGGTGGTACATCCTGGAGTGGAAAAGATGTACCAATAACTAAAATGTCAGTACTGGTGGCAAGGGATGAAGAAAGTAGTGGCTGAGTTGGTTTCATGATGCATGACTTGTCATCAGTTAAGGTCGAGCATCAGGTTCTAGCAGGTTTGGCCCATACACTTGAGCTACCAGAGTGGAAATGGGATTGTATCTCTATGGACATTTTGATGGGGTTACCGTATAAATCTAGTGTCCATGAATCTATTTGGATGATCGTTGTCTGACACACTAGGTCACCTCACATCCTACCCATCTAGGAGAAGGGACCGGTAGAGGGCTTGAGACACCTCAATGTCTAGGGGATAGTGTGACAGCATAGGGTGCCTTTGAAGATTGTCTAAGATTGTGATTCTAACTTTACATCCCATCTATAGAGGGGATTACTAGAGTTGTTTGGGATGCAGATGCATTTAAGGACAACTTTTCATCCCCATACAGTTTGTCAGACAGAGCAGACCATACAGTCCTCGGAAGACATGCAACGTGCTTGCATCCTGGATTTTGGTCATAGTTGGGAGGACCACCTTCCATTGGTGGAGTTTTCATATGACAACATCTATCGCAGCACCATTGGTAGGGAACTATTTGAGGCCTTTTACGAGCGGCCATGAAGATCAACCCTATGCTGGACAGACCCAGGGGAGTCCAAACTCATGGGTTTGAAGTTGGTATAGGCTACCACTGAGACGATGTAGATAATCTAGGAGAGGATGAGGACTGTAGAGAGCTTCCATATGTCTTATTCAGATTGAATATGGAGACCATTGGAGTTTCAGAATGGTGATCATGTTTTCCTTCAGGTCTCACCCTAATGAGGATTAAGGAGATTTGGTTGGGGTGGAAAGATATCTATAAGGTTCATCAAACCATTTCAGAACTTGGGATGACTTGGAGCTGTGGAGTACAACCAAGATCTTCACCCATAGATGCACCGGGTGTATGATGTTCTCCACATATCGTAGCTAAGGAGGTACATTCATGATCCATCACACGTTTTTGACTGGGGCAAGCTGGAAATTAATGATGGGGTGATGTTTGCAGAGTTCCCGGTGGAGATATAGGATCAATATGATCAAGTCCTAAGTGGGTGGTCGATTCCTCTGGTACAAGTTTGGTGGAAGTACGTGAATCTCTAGTGGAGCACATGAGAGTGGTAGGCTCTTATTTGTACTCAGTACCCCTATCTGTTTGATTAGTTTTTGTTTTGGCTTTTGGGGACGTAAATCACTAAGGTGGGGAGAATTTAATGTCTTAGAAATTATGTCTAATTTTTTTTTTAAATTATATGTAATTATTATTAGATCACATGATTTGACAATACATGATTATGTGACCTGGTGAGCCGATAAGGGAATTTGGAACTTTTTTTAAGTACGCTTAATTAAATGCGCGAGCGGGTTCTTCTAAATTTTGAACCGGTGCTCGGATCTAAAATATGAGGGAACTGTTGGATTCAGTACTCTGAGATTATCTTAAAAAGGACTTAAATTCTTCTGGAAAGGGCCGAATAGAAAATATAATTTTTTGACTTTTTATAAAATAATAAGATACCTTTAAAAGTTATTTTATTGTATTTTCTCATCCGTTGAGTGGTGGATGGTGATGTTGCTATGCTGGGATGAGGTGCATTGATCGTGCATACTAACGGCTTGTTAACTCACAATGTAAGGACACTTTAATGATGTGTAAAAACAACACTATTTCATAAATGGGATAGTATAACGATGTGATGGTGCAACATAACAGAAATGATGTAATGTGTTTTACTTTTATTTTGGTTGACATGTTATAAGAATGAGGAATTTCATGGAAGGGATTCTCTGAAAATCCTCCAACAAATTTCATCTACAACAACGAATGAAAAATGCTAAAGAACGCCAAACATCTTCAACACATCTCGAAGAACAAGGCTATAAGTAACGAACAATGTCGATATCTTGAAACCTCATGGAAAGAACGTTGTGGCATCGAACACCAAAAATGTTGGGGTTATTTGATTCTGAACATTTCCCCGTTCTTTTTTTCTGAAAATGATGAACGAGGATCAACCCACAAAAACGTTGATCCACAGATCATGCATTCTAGAGGGAGGGTAACATTCTTTGGTATTTCTCTATCTGAGATTTTAATCACTTGTCTTGATTGAACTAAAACCCCCCAGACCATTCTATTCTTTAAACCTCTAACGTGGAGGGCACATGACGACATGAACAAGGCTGGAGCACCTCTTTCGTGTGCATTCTTTGTGTCTGCATACTTAATTAGGAAGAAAGATGATTTTGGGACATTTGCAGCGAAGAAGAAGTTCCCAAAGAGAGTAGGCGCTGGTGCCGCAAGGAAAGGACCACCAGAGTGCATCTGATGGTCCGCCGAACAGTCTTCTAGCACACCAGCACCGTGGGCCATGGCCGGATTTGGTGGCATGCTCGTCGGTGAACCATAGAGCCAATATCTATTTATAGTTGGCCGCGATGGTAGCAGGAAGATGTGGATCCTGCCTCATGCCAAGTGGAGGGATGACCCACATCCAGGCTGTCCGGATGGCTAGAAAGCTGCGGTCCATCAACCATGGAAGGAGGGGCTCGCATATATGTGGGGAAGCTGAGTCCGGGTGTGATAGTAAGCTGCATTCGGGCTGGATGACTCAGCACCGGTTGCCCATGTGACCTCTATTTGTGTTGTCAAGCCACACCCCTAGCCAGCAGGCCGGACCTGCAACCCAACAAGCCGGTCGCACGACCAGGTGGGTCGGACATGTGCCAGTGGGCTGGACCCGCACACAGAACGTCTGACCCACACCGGCTGGCTGTACTCGTGCCCTTCGGGCTAGGCCGGAGTAGATTAGGTCGATGGGAAACACTAATGGCTAGACCCTCAACCAAACCCATCCGAGTCCATCGAGGCCTGTTGGGCCTGGCCCACTGGCTAGGCAAGACCAGACATAACTAGACCTAAAATGGGTTAGGTTGAGTTTCTTGAATTTAAACCCTGGTATGTGGGACCCCAGGGCTAGGTTGGTCGGGTCGGCCCGGCCGGGTTGAACCGCGCCAAGATGCAATTGGCCCCTCTTTACTAAAACACTCATATCTTGTAAACTACATGTAACACCCTAGGATTTTATAGTACGTTATTTTTTCAATGTAATTCAATAACATGCACTACACACAACACCGAGTTCAAGCACACCAAGACTTACCAAACTAGTCGTTCAAAAAAGGTTATGAATATTATTAACTAAATTTCGAACTTTATACAGTCTTTATAATTTTAGAATTCATATTATGATTTTCTTAAACATAATTAAAAAAACAAATTCATTTTTTTCAGACAAAAGAAGTATTTAAAAAAATTCAATTTTAACGCCTTTTAATGGAGAACAATTTTTAAATAAGATATTTGACACTTTTATATATTCAATTTGACAAAATAAACTTCTACTTTAGAATTGGGACTTAAGAATTTAGTTTTAATAAATTTGTTGTGTTTTTCTGATAACTTTCATATTTGTGTGAACAGTGAAAAATTATATATTTTAACTGGAAAAAAGAATTTTAATCAAATTAATTTGTAGTGTTAAATTATTCATTTTAATGGATTTTAAGTACAAATAGATTATATTTTTACCATTTAATCCAATTTTATTCATTGTAAATAATTTCACTTTGGAATTGAACATAAACAAGTATCAATCTTTTGTTAGTTATTATTTCTTAAAACCATGTTTTTGGTTTTGACAACGGGAATTAATTTTAAATTAATAAATTCAACTTCTGTGTTTTTGAATTTGGTAAAATAGACTTAATTTTTGAATTCATAATATCAAAATTATCTTCGGGTGAAATTTTGGTATTTCTCTGAAAACTTTCAATTTTTGATGAATTGTGAAAAACACTGAGTTATAGTTTAAAAACAAGTTTTTATTTAAATAATTATTTGTTTTATTTAAATTTATTTTATGTCAAAATAGATACATAATACCTATATATGTTCAATGTAATTCATTGGAGTCAATTTTTAATAATTATAGATATATAAAATTTTATTGAACTTTTCACCGTCTTTTTCCCACCTACTAGTAGCGTTTGTAAATTTACATAAAACATAATTTTACAGCTTTTGTGAGTTGAATTTCAAAAATCCATGAGACACAGTTGATATCTATAAGTAAAATGTGGTTCAATAAGATGAAAATAATTTTTGGTGAATAGTAACTTTTTACTTATATTTACCACGGTTAAAAGTAAATAGCGTAATTAAGAGTAATAATGATATTATTATTACCCTAACACATGTCGTAATTCTATTGGATAAGTTTAATTAGACCAAAAACAGCCTTAGAATTAAAATATTATCCTTTAGGTCCACTTGGATTAGATTAGGACACTTATTATTATTTAATTCAATGAAAAGTTAAAAGTGTTAAAATGAATGTTTAATAACTAAACCATTTTTAATATAGGGTTACACATAAGATAAATTAGACTATATATATTCATTATAAATATAAAAATATTTCGTACATAATGGTATTTTTTTTTAATTTTTAGAAATTAAATAAATAATATTATTTATGACACAATGATGATGCAGTAATTACCTAATTAATGAAATATTAAAATAATTGATATTATAAATTTCCAAATAAATGTAATTTGAGGCTTTTTATGAATTAAACTAATTTTATAGGATACTATGACATGTTATGGTTGGTTAGATTATTTTACTCAATGTAATAATGCTGTTATGAATTTAGTAAAAACAAAAAACCAAGTAGTGTCAAAATTGACATAAAAGAGTTTAAAAAAGATATTATATTATTAATTGATATTCTATTCCTAAAAATATAAGGCTAAGACAAAAGATATATATAATTATAGGTGTATCATTACTGAATGACTTGGGGTTCTCTTAGAAGTTTTTAGTAATTTTATTAACCATATAATATAAAATACAAAGAGACGTGGTAAATGTCAAACTATTCAACTATGAGTTAAATTTAAAAGATAAAGTTAATATAGTGACCCAAACCAGTCTAAAACCTATTTATTGAGTGGTATTTTACCCATCCCCACATTATCATTTAAATAATTCATTTTGGAGCCATTATAAATAGAAAATTATTTTATTATAAAATAATATTTCTAGCTTTTCCTAAGGTGCCCCTCACCCCTCTTATAAAAGGGCGCTCCCTCTTCTCTCTAATTCACACATTCAAAGCCATTTGGCTCGGCCAAACCATACCCAAATACCCAGTAAACTATCCTCCCTTAATCCTAAAGGCCTTCCTTTAGTCAGAAAGCCATCCTATGGAGTCCTTTCGATCAAATCAAAAGGAATAACCCGAAGAAGAGGTAAATATTTCATCACCTCTTTCAAGTTCCATTCTTCTTCCACTTCCTCTTTATTTGTTGTTTCCATTATAAATTATTAACATAGTATATTATATATACTATGATTTTATTATATATATGGTACAACCATATTCATTATTCTACCCATCCTTTTAATGACATGTCACCATACATGCGTACGTACGACTTACCATCTCCACGTCATGGTGTAATTTTTATTCAATACATTATTTTTTGGATGGGTATAATAATGATGTGTAATTGATTTAAATAATATTTATAACATGATAATGATTCTGTATATATGATATACCATCCAATTATATATTACTTTAATATCAAAATAATGATATTGTCGCTCATGCATACGTACGGATTACCGTCTCCATGAACGTGATGAGATTCATTCCCCATCATATCCATTCAAGACTAATTTTTATTAGATGATTAAAAATAATGTTTAAAGACTTAATATCATTCTGAATGTGAATAAGATAAATCTTATCCATAAAAAACATTACTTATGTAACAAATCATTTAAAGGAAAATGAATCAGTTAACACGTGAGACGATGATAAAACTAAGATATTATTAACAAAGCAATGTTAAAAGATCATATATGATATCATATTAATGTATATGATTCTTGTATAATTTAATAACAATTATTTCACCATTATAAAGGAGTTTAGGCTACCCTTGACCAAGGAAAAGTAAAAGGTAAAGGTTAATTTCACAATCTCTTTATTATCCAAGGTTGTTTTTACGTAAGTATCTACTGGGACATATTTATTATTCATGTCCATGTTTCATAAAAGAGCTCTCAAATGGATTATTCTTAAGGAAATTTTTACTAAAACATCATTTTAAATATTTTAAATATTTATTCTTCTAAATCTTTCTCATTAATTTCCATGTTTTTAAGATGGGTTTTAAGGATTTATTTATTTGGACATGAATGTTTTTAAACTGTTAATTCCTTTGAAAAGTTGCAAAGAAATATGGAAAAATCTGATTCAAAAATTTATTTAAATGTATTCCTTTTTAAATTGTGTGACATTTAAATGTTTTAATTAAAAGGAGATATTTACCACAAAGAGTTTGACAAATCATTTTCATCTATTTTCACATCCTTTGTTGGCTTTTAAACTTGTTTGATGTTGATTTATTATGATACAAATCTTCCATATTATATTGAAGGTTTTGTGATATGTTTGACTGTGGATGTGTTATTTTTAAACCATTAATGGTTAATGAATAAAGTATTGACATTTCGTATGCTAGTTTTAATATGAATGTTTATGTTATGTTTGAACCTTTTCATATGAGGAATGAATTGGACTTAGTAAGTGATTGTTGGAGCCCTCCATAGCTCCCCAATGCATCGTTAGGTCTAATGAGACAAACTAGGGTCTTGGAACAAGTCTTTGAAAAAATATTATTTGTAGTCTTGGCATAAGGCCTTGAATATGTAGTTATGAATGTCTGGCATTATGTATTCCATCATTATGAAAGTGGCTATTGATATTACATGTGATCATTCTACTAGTAGAATATCCATTTGACTAAGTAAATAGCATTATTTTGATTTATATTTTCCATTTTATGATGAAGTTTATGTTGAAAAGGATTTTGATTTAGTTTTATACATTGCCTTAAATTTTTATGATTATTTATGAAAGTTTTCATTATATTGTTATCCTTACTAAGCATTTGAGGTCACCTCTTTCTATGTTTTATTTTTCCTAGGATGCGAAGAAGTATATTATGACCGACCTACAGGGATAATCTATTAGATCTCAGTGTTGTCCATGGAAACAATATTGTTGTAGTTTTCCATTTTATGATGTAATGTAAACCTTATAAATGTATCTAGTACTTACAAGGATACTAAACTAATCGGTATTTAGAGACATGATCTTTTGTTATCATGCCAATGTTATGTAATAATACACTAACTCTGGGATTCTAGGGTCGGGGTGTTACAGTTATTATTAGAGAAAGTTTAGTACAAACCATGGAAACTAGATTTAGATTAACGTTGATTAGAGAACATAGCTCTAAAATAGACTTTGAGGATTAGTATAGAAGAACTTCAAAGAATTTTGTTATTGTAGTGATTTTTTGAGTTTTCCAAGCAATACATCCCTATATGGATACGAGCAGGTAGAGATAGCTTTGGCACAGATGTACCAAGGGGTAAAACATGAAAAAACAACTTTGAGCTAGACTCGAACAGGAACTGGTGCACGACAATGGGTCTTGCTGCACTCTTGGTTATCAAAGTCCCGAGGCATATTCTTAGGAGAATTATCATTTTATTTACCAATCATTATGAAGGATTTACATGTATATTCCTCCTCAATGAAAATATTTTTAGGATTATGGATTATATGCATAAACTATTCAATTTAGATTAGGAATTTTACTTGTTTGGAATTATTCATTATAATTCATAAACTGACCTACTGTATTCCATTGTATAGAAATGGCACCCAGTAGAAAGCATGAGAACTCCAGTAATACGTTTTATCCAAAGAGTAAGAAGGATTATATCTTTCATGATATTAAGCCAACATTTATAAGGGAAATAGTCTCCCATGTATTCTATACATATAATGAAATATAATCATGTGTTAATAATATAAGTAATGAATTCTTTGAGTCCTTTGTTTTTTAAGGGAAGGAAGAGAAAAAAATGATGAATGAGAGAAAGATGGATAAAGGGTAGAGGGAAAAGAAGGATTTTCCCAAATGTGATAACTATGGAAAGAATCACCATGGTAAATTGTTTAAGGGAATATGAGGTTGTTATAAGTGTGGAGAAAAAATACACCAAGTAAATGATTGCAAGTGTAAGAAAAAAGTTTCAAATGTACAATGCTTCATCTGCAAGGAGTTGGGACACTACGCAAATCAATTTTCAAATCATCAGAGTATACCCCAAATACTACTACTGGATAATAATAAAGTTATGATAGTACCGAAGTTGAAGAGGAACGATTATATTTCTTACGTTGTTATTAATGTATTGTGTCATTTGAGTATTGTATTAATGATGTACATGTTATAAGAATTATAGAGTATATAAGGATTGTACTACAGTACTATTTCATTAAGGAATTGAGATTGTGTGGAACCAAGAAAAGTGACACAATAGCAGGTTAAATTTTTGGAAAATATATGGTTGAGAGAAAGATAAACCATAATATAGTTCTGATATTGAGGTAGTGATTTTGGAATAATACATGATTGATTTGGATAAATTATATTGGATATTATTGACTACCATGAAATTGATTAATTATTTGTATATTACATCATTGTGGGAGTTTACAATATTTTTGGATAGGAGTATATCCAGTGTTCTATAAGTAATAAGGGATCAAGAATGTAATCAATAAGGTTTTATGGTAATTCAAGATGTTGCAATGTTTTAATATAATACATGATGCTGATGTTCACATGTTATTACCTGGAAAAAAGGATCATCATTGGGTTTACCTTCCTTATAAATCATGGATTGTGAGTTTGGGCAGAGTTATTTTGGATAATTCTAGTTTGAGATTATTTATTTATTTCCACAAAAAGGACAACACGGAGGTCGGGCGGCAACCCATCACTTCCGGCAAGGCCACAAGACTTGAACCCACAACCGAAGGGCGACAAGGGTGTATCACATACCACTGGCCCACATGATGTCCTGGATTGAATAATGTAGTATTTTTAAAAGGTATGGTAGTTGAATTATAAATTCATTATTTGGAACCCTATACGGATAGGATAAATATAATATTTTTTTATGTTCTATTATCTTTTAGTGTGAAAGATGAGTTTGTGGTAGAAATTAGTTAAAGGATGGAACTCTACTTGTCAAGTATATATATATTTTTTTATTTCTTCTCTTATTCTATGAATAAATTAATTCTTAAAAATTATTTAAGGGATATTAAAACAAAAAATGTGTTATCCTAAAACCTTATGTTTTTTTTGGAACCAATGATATTTTAAATCATCATATGTTGATGGATTTGAGGCCCTCAATTCTACAATTGTTTGTGACTGATGACCTCAATCACTACCTATAAATATCTATGTTTTTACTCTAATTTTGTGTCTCTAATTTCCAACAATGTTCTATTAATCGAGATCATAATATGGTGGTTACTTTTTTATCCCCCTTTTCCTCTTATTATGACTCAATTTTATTAACCCAAATTCCGATGTGGGTTTTCCCATAGAGGTATTTTCTATTCACAACCTATTATTTTCAAAGAACTATTTCATATTGTTAGGATTCAATTTATTGAAGGATGGAAGAAGGAAACACCCTAGGATTTCATAGTACTTTATTTCGTCAAAGTAATTCAATAACTTTCTCAACATACAACACCGAGTTCAAGCACATCACGACTTACCAAACAAGCCATTTAAAAAAGTTTATGAATAGTATTAACTAAATTTTGACCTTTATATAGTCCTTATAATTATAGAATCCATATTATGAGTTTCTTAAACATAATGAAAAAAACAAATTCATTTTTTTCAGATAAAATTACTATTTCTAAAAAATGCAATTTTACCATCTTTTAATGGTGAACAATTTTTAAATACAATATTTTAATCTTTTATATATTAAATTTTACAAAATAAACTTCATCTTTAGAATCAGGTAATAATAATTTAGTTTCGATAAATTTTTGGTGTTTTTTTTATAACTTTCATATTTGGGTGTATAGTAAAATATACTTTATTTTAACTGAACACAACTTTTTAAATCAAAATAATTTATAGTGTTAAATTATACATTTTAATGATTTGGAAGTATAAATAGATTATATTATAACAAATAGTACAATTTTATTCAATGGTAATAATTTCACTTTGAAATTGAACCTAAACAAGTATCAATCTTTTGTTAGTTTTTTATTTTTTAAAAACACACCTTTTGGTTTTGAAAACGACAATTAATTTAAATTAATAAATGAAACTTCTATGTTTTTAAGTTGGTAAAATAGACTTAATTTTTGAATTCATAATATCAAAATTATCTTTGGGTGAAATTTTGGTATTTTTCTGAAAACTTTAAATTTTTTATGAATAGTGAAAAACACTGAGTTATATTTTAAAACCAAATTTTTATTTAAATAATTAATAATTTTATTTAAATTTATTTTAGGTAAAAATTTATACATTATACCTATATATTTTCAATTTAATTCATTAGAGAAATTTTATAATAATATTATATATATAGAATTTTATTGAACTTTTCACCGTCTTTTACCCACTTCCTAGGAGCATTTACAAATTTACATAAACCATAATTTTACAGATTTTGTGAGACTAATTTCAAAATTCCAAGAGACATGGTTGATATCTATAAGTAAATATGGTTCAATAATATGATAATAATTTTTGGTGAATAGCAACGTTTTACTTTTATTTACCATGGTTAAAAGTAAATATGATAATTAAGTGTAAAAATGATATTATTATTATTACCCTAACACATGTACTATTTCAATTAGATAATTTTAACTCGACCAAAAAACCATAGGAATAAAATATGATCCTTTAGGTCCACTTGGATTAGATTACGACATTTATTATTATTTAATTCAATGAAGAGTTATAAGTGTTAAATTCAATGTTTTATAACTAAACCATTTTTAATATAAGGTTACACATAAGATAAATTCGACTATAAAAATTTATTAGAGAGCTAAAACGATTTCCTACATAATTGTATTTTATTTATAATTTTTAGACATTAAATAATTAAATTTATTTATGACACAATGATGAAGCAGTAATTACCTAATTAATGAAATATTAAAATAATTGATATTCTAAATATCCAAATAAATGTAATTTGAGACTTTTTATGAATTACACTAATTTTCAAGGTAAATATGACAAATTAGGGTTTGTTAGAATATTTTTCTCGAAGTAATAATTCTGTTATGAATTTAGAAAAAACAAAATACCAAATAGTGTCAAAATTGACATAAAATAGTTTTTAAAAAATATATTATATTATTAATTTATATTCTATTCCTAAAAATCTAAGGTTCTGAAAAAAGACATATATAATGATAGGTTTATCATTAATGAACAACTTGGGTTTCACTTGGAAGTTTATAGTATTTTTATTAACAATATAATATAAAACTACAAAGTGACATGGTAAATGTCAAACTATTCAACTAAGAGTTAAATCTAAATGATAAAGTTAATATAGTGACCCAAACATGTCTAAAACCAACTGGTTGAGTGGTATTAGAGCCATCCCCACCTTAGCCTTTAAATAATTCATTTTTTAGCAATTAGAAACTGAAATTGATTTTATTATAAAATAATATTTCTAGCTTTTCCGAAGATACCCCTCACCCCTCTTATAAAAGGGCACTCCGCCCTTTATCCTAGAAGCCTTCCTTTAGTCATAAATCTAACCTAAGGAGCCCTTTTGATCAAATAAAAAAGAATAACCCGAAGAAGAGGTAAATATTTCATCACCTCTTTCAAGTTCCATTCTTCTTCCACTTCCTCATTCTTTGTTGTTTCCATTCTAAAATAATAAATCTAGTATCTTCTATATAATTTTATGTTATTATAAATTTGGTACAACCATATTCATTATTCCATTAATCCTTCGAATGATATGTCACCATACGTGCATACGTATGACTTACCGTCTCCACGTCGTGGTGTAACTTTTATTCAATACATTATTATTTGGATGGGTAAAATAATGATGTGTAATTGATTTAAATAATAAATATAACATGATAATTATTCTTTATATATTATAAATCATCAAATTATATATTATTTTAATATCAAAATAATGATATTGTCGCTCGTTCGTATGTACGGATTACCGTCTCCACGAACGCAATTAGATTCATTCCCCATCGTATCCATTCAAGTCTAATTTTCATTAGATGATTAAAAATAATGTTTAAAGACATAATATAAATCTTATTATGAATAATATACATCCTATAAATAACAAAAATTACTTAGGTAACAAAGCATATAATGGAAAATGAATCAGTTAACACCCGAAACGATGATAATACTAAGATATTATTAACAAATCAATGTTAAAAGATCATATATGATATCATATTAATGTATATGATTCTTGAATAATTTAATAACAATTATTTCACCATTATATAGGAGGTTAACCTACCCTAGACCATGGAAAAGTACAAGGTAATGGTTAATTTCACAATCTCTATATTATCTAAGGTTGTTTTTACGTAAGTATCTACTGGGACATATTTATTATCCATGTCCGTGTTTCCTAAAAGAGTTTTCAAAGGATTTATTTTTAAAGGAATTTATAATAAAACATCATTTTAAATGCTTTAAATATTTATTCTTCTAAATCATTCTCGTTAATTTCCATGTTTTCAAAATGGGTTTTAAGGATTTATTTATATAGACATGAATGTTTTTAAAATTTTAATTCCTTTGAAAAGTTTCAAAGTGGTATGGGACACTTTGATACAAAAATTTCTTTAAATGTCTACATTTTTAAATTGTGTGACTTTTAATTATTTTCATGAAAAAGAGATATTTCTCTCAACGAGTTTAACAAATCATTTTCATCTATGTCAACATCCTTTGATTGATTTTAAACAAGTTTGAAGTAGATCTATTATGATACAAATCTTCCATATTGTATTGATGTTTTTGTGATATGTTTGACTGTGGATGGGTTATTTTTATACCATTCATGGTTTATAGATAAAGTATTGACATTTCATATGCTACTTTTAATACGAATGTTTGTGTTATGTTTAAATATTTTCATATGAGGAATGTATTGGGCTTAGTAAGTGACGGGTGGAGCCTTCTATAGATCCTAGATGCATTGGTAGGTCCCATTAGACAAACCAGTGACTTGGAACAAGGCCTTGACAAAATCTTATTTGTAGTCCACAAGGCCTTGACTATGTGGTTATGAAATTCTGGCATTAGGGATTCCATCATTGGGAAAGTGGATATTGATATTTCATGTGATTATTTGACTAGTATAATATCCATTTGAGTAAGTAAATGGAATTATTTTGATTTATATTTTCCATATTATGATGAAGTGTATGTTGAAGAGGATTTTTTTTAGTTTTATAAATTTCCTTAAATGTTTATGCTTATTTATGAATGTTTCCACTATATTATTATCCTTACTGAGCATTTGAGATCACCCCTTTCTATGTTTTATTTTTCTCAGGATGCAAATAAGTATATTATGAATCACCTGCAGGGATATTCCATGGGATATCAGTGTTTTCCATAGAAACAATGTTTTTGTAGTTTTCCATTTTATGATGTAATGTAAACCTTATGAATTTATCTAGTACATACAATGCTACTAAACTAATAGGTGTTTCGAGACTTGATGTTTTGTTATCATGCCAACGTTATGTAATAATGCACCGACTCTGGGCTACTGGGGTCAGGGTGTTACACTGCGCATCTGATTTTTCATCCGTTTTTAGCATTGGGAACCTCTCGATGAGGCATATCTTATGGCATGCCCTAAGAAATATTTTGTACTGACCTGAACTTTTATTAATGAAAATTCATCTTGATCTAATTGAAAGTATTATTATGTAAAATGGATACATAAAACATATTCACTTCCTTGCATTTAAGTTTTTGTATTTTAAAATACCGTAATGAATTGTGATTGTTTATAATATAGCCATTAAACATTGATCAATTGATTTTTATAAATATAGGTCTTTGAAAACCCCTATTAACTCAGAAAAAGGAAGCCAGGGTGACAGCACATAGAATTCCTCTGTACGAAGCACATTTGTTGGAGCTTGGAAAGGAGGTGATGTTATTGAGCTTCTCTCTTGACCAAGGAAAATCCAAGCTTTAACACGATAAGCTCGAATAGAACCACCTACGAGAGAAGTGGAAGTTGATAGTGATTACCACCCAAGTGATGTTATCCGAGCCACCCCAAGATTCTGTCACCATCGCACACCTTACACTTTGGTCTTACACAAGTGTTATAAGGGGTTACGTAACAAGACCCTAGCACTATGATTATGTGCATTATTTTGTATATAATAAAGAATATACATTGGTTTTATTATTGTTTCTTTTTAAATAGTTTTTAAAGCACAAATAATATTTTTATTTAATATTCAATTAAGAAATCCATTTTGATGAATTAATAGATTATTTTATTAAATAATATTTTAATAAAATATAATTAATAATTTTTTTTATTATATATAAATGATTGTATAATTTTTATGAATATAATTGTTATTTTTATTAATGGTTGAATGCCGTTTTTATCAAAACCAATGAATTTTTGATAAATTTTGGTTTTTATTTTAAAAGTTAAAAATATCATATTTATAAAATTATTATATAAAATCAATATTTTTTTTGAAATCAGTATGTTGACATTATCTAATGGTGAATTTTTCATTATTTTCTGAGATCGTCTAATGTTTGGCTAAAAATTAAATACCATTTAATTATATAATGTGTTTTATGACATCCTAATGACCCAATAGTGATGTAATAAAATAATATAAATGGGATGTTCAGCCAATATGGGTTTCACCATTAAAAAATATGATTTTAGATTTTTTTGACTTATTTTACAAAGCCATAGTTGACCCCTCAAGACATATATATTTTTTTATCTTTTTAAATTGAGTTCTATGAGATCTTGACACACCTACACATAAGCAATCATAATATTTTAATATGTTCAGCCATTTAAACTATAAAATATTATTTTCCAATACCCTTTGGAAAAAAAATATATGGTTTTTGGTTTTGATAAGTTTAATGTGTGGTGTCCAAAACGTAAATAATAAATAATTCCCTCTCTTTTCCTATATAAACCCACCCAATCTCCCACTACCTCTTCACTCAAAGCCTTTAGATCTTGACCAACCACTAGCTTACTCTATCTATATTCCTCCCATGTTTCCCCAAGATCCCAATAATCCTCTCTCAAGACTCCCCCAAGTCTTTGGGATCACACTTCCAGGAAAGGGATTTCTTTATTTCACATTTTTGTCCAAATTTCATTAAAATGTTATACCATTTTTTTCAAATAAACATTTTGGGGTATGATTTAAAACCACCCCATACTTACCTTCTTATTTTTGAATTGATTAAAGAACTCTTTATCTCTCATTAGTGCCTCCCATCCACACCCATTACCATGCCGAAATTCCGTAAGGAATTTCACTCTTCTCATTTACATTCAAGAAATTATTTTGTAATATGAATATAAATTCCATTATAGATGTTGGGAAATGTATATATATTACCCCTTAATTTATATTTCATATTCATATGATGATACACACCTTTCCCTCTCATCAAAATTTTTTATGAATTCTTATGTCATGTCGTTATACTGCCGAAATTGTGCCACGATTTTCCAAGCCAGAGACATTGTGTAGTGAATACCATGACAATTTCTCTATCAAGGGTATTCACCATTATGAACATTAAAATATTGATTATATAGTTTCATGTATGTATTCCATACCTCTTTTTCATGGAATCAATTATGATGACTAATGAATCCATGTTGTATGATCCACGTGGCACATTTATGCACGAAATTTAATGATTAAGAAGGGTGTGCCCTAATAGCTCTCTAATGCATTGGGTAAAGATTGGTATCATGATATGTCAAGTGCAATGAGGTTTTACTCGTTCTAATTTAGGTTCAATGATGGTTTACTCATGCTCCAAGTTCAATGATCCTAGGCTCATGCTAAAATCATGTTAAATGTTGTTTTCACATTTCCAAGTTAGGATAATCATGCTATATCATGCCTATATGTTCATATATCTCTTATGATCTATTGATATGACTATTTCCTAACATTTACTTTATTATTCATTTTATACCTTGTTTACTCCCTTACTGGGCTGTATAGCTCTCCCTTGTCTTATGCATGTCCTTAGGTTATCCCATGCAATGCTAAGTATGAAGGATTGTGTGTGGTCATGTAAAAGACGTTTTAAATAAAGTTGTGTGTTTCTTGTTTTATGTTGTTATGTAATGTTTCTAAGCCCCAAAGACATTATACCTCTTGATCCTTTATGTTGTATCATGTGAAGATTTTATTTAATAAATTATGTTTAAGTGTGTAATATTATTCAGGGTTGTTATAGTTGGAATTAGAGGATAGGTTTATTTATATTTGGGATTTGGACTAGAAAACCCAAGTGAAAGAAATAGGGATAATACTAAGATTAATAAAAAAAATTCCCTGAATTTTGGTAAGTATTGAGTAAGTAGTTTATCAAGAAAATACATCCTTGTCTGGATATGAGCAGGTAGAGGTGGCTCTAACACAGATGTATCCTAGGGGTAAAACGTGAAAACAATACATTGAGTTAGACTCGAATGAGAACCGGTGCAAGACAATGGGCCTTGATTCACTCTTGGTTATGACACTCCTGGGGGATATGCTTTGATAAATTCATAAGCTTAGTATGAACCATTATTAAGGGAATAAAAAAACCCCTTTGAATATATGTTAGGAAGTAGATCATGGATAACATATATTAAAGCCAATAAATTCATAATTTGAGAAAATAAATGTACTTTATAAGTCATCTATTTTTGTCCTTGGATAACCCATTATGTGTTACCCCTAAATGTCTTTTTATTCCAGACAATGTCCTGTAATAGGAGGACTCAGGCTAAAAACTGAAGTGAAGATCAATGTGATGACTGTTCAAATGAGATGCCCAATCTGATTGGAGAGGGAATCACAAACTTTTTCGTGATACACTCTCAGTTTACTCAAGTTTTCAATTGAAACCTGGGTCATGAGAATGTTCAACCCCAATAAGAAATAAAAAGTTGCAATCGAGATCTTCATGAGACAAAGGCCTCCTAATTTTAATGGGTTTTCTGATCCCTCAATCTCTGAATAGTGGATCAACTCCACTGAGAAGATCTTATCCATCCTTCATTGTTCTGAACAAGAGAAGGCACTTCTAGCTACTTATCATATAGAGGGTGAAGCTGATCAATGGTGGACATTGATAAAAAATAGAAAGCACAAGGAGGAGATTGAGTCGTTGTAATGGAAGGATTTCTGAAAAATGTTTTTCGACAAATATTTTCCTCACACAATTTGACTTAAGATGGAAAGGTACTTTCTTTCCCTCATGAATAAAATGATGAATCCATCAGAGAATACGAGGAAAAATTCACAAGGATTTCACAATATTATTTTGGCTTTGTCATTACCCTCAAATGCAAGGTTGAACACTTATTTGGATGGAAAAAACCTATCCAATAGAATGCCCTAGTGATCAGTGACTTCGAGATCTATGAGGAAATTAATCGATGTGCCCTCAAAGTCAAAGTGGATATTGACTAATCTCAGGGTTATCATGGGGATAAGAAGTGTATGGTAGACTTCAATTCTGGAAGACTGATGTATAAGTCCAATGGTTCTAAGAAAATCTAGAACCCCACTAGAAAAAGGTTTGGAAAGAAGCACCCCATACATTTCTTGAAGGGTATGAGGTAATTATTTAGGTGTGCAAGAAAAGGGAATTATCCCATTAACTACCGACAAGAAAAACCCACAGTTAAGATAGAGGAGAGGAATTCTTTGCTCGACCCTCAACATGTTGTTCACTGCTCCAAATGCAATGAACTGGGGAACATTGTAAACTAGTTCCGTAATCCAAGGGGTTTTTAAGTCAACCAACAACTTTCAAGGTAGCAAGGGAGAGATTTTTGCATCACTACCATTGAAGTGAACCTGAAAAAAAAGTGGCGACATGTATTCTAGTTATTCATTCATGAATATTAAACTTACTCTTTTATTCTGGTTCTACGTATTCTGTTTTATACCAAATGTTTAGTAGAAAAATCCCAACACCCCAAAAAATCATGGATGTAAAGATGACGGTGAGAATGAAAAATTAGGAAATCATTGCATCACAAGAATATAAATCCTCTCCTTTCACAATTTGTGGATAGAACTTCCTGGTGAAACTCATCATACTCCCTCTGGTAAAATTTGATGAAATTTTTGTCATTGATTGAATTTCCTAATACAAATCCAACATAAATTTTCATGAGAGGGAAATCTCTCTCCATGTGGGGAATCGACCACCGATTCTAAATAAGTGAAAGGAGGAAGATGAATTTTCTTTAGCACCATCATCTCAAGCGTGGATATTATTGCCCAGTGAGCACACATATCGAGCTCAAATTATTGAGTCAAATGAAGCAATCGTCCTTGAAGGCAGTCCTATTGTGCGGGAACTCACAGTAGTGTTTCCAAAAGAATTTCGTGGTCTTACTCCTAGAAGATATGTTTAATTATCAATATATATTATACTTGTGGTGTTTCTAATATCCAAGAATCCATATAGAATGGTTGTTGTGGATCTTGAGGAGCTGATGAAACAACTGTAGGAGAATATGGAGAAAAGGATGTATACGGCCAAGTGCTTCATCATAGGGTGCACTAGTCCTCTTCATCAATAAGAAGGATGTGTTAATGCACATTTTCATTGATTATTGTGAGCTCAAAAAAATCACAATAAATATCAAGTATCCTATGCCTAGAATGGATTAATTTTTCATCCAGCTACATAGAGAACAATATTTCTCCAAGGTGGATTTGCGGTCAGGATATTACCAAGTAAGGGTGAAGAAGGAGGATATCCCCAAGACTCCTTTTCAAACAAGATATGGGAAATATTAATTAATATTAATGCCTTTCAATCTAACAAATGATCCAGAAATCTATATGGACTTGATGAATAGAGTGTAGGAATTACCTCAAAAAATTTGTGGTAGTATTTGTAGATGATATTCTAATACACTCCAAAAATTAAGGAGGATCATGATGAGTATCTAAGAACTGTACTAGAGACCTTGAAAAAGGAGAAGCGCTATGCAAAGTACATCATGTGCGAGTTCTGGTTGAATGAGATCTCATTATTGGGTTATATAATCACAACCAATGGGATATCTGTGGATCCCTCCAAGACAGCTGAAATTGAGGGATGGTCAAGGCCAACATCAGTAATGTATATCCATAGCTTCTTGGGGTTAACTAGATATTATCACCGATTTTTGAGAAATTTATCATGATTTTAAAACCCTCTTTCCAAGATAACTCATAAGGGAGTCACGTTTTCATGGAGTGACGAATTTGAAGAAAGTGTCAAGGAGTTGAGAAAGAGGCTTATCACTATGCCCGTGATCACACTACCCACAAGTGGAGAACTTTTTGTGGTATCTAGTGATTCTCTGAAGAATGTAATGGGATATGTGTTGATGAAAAATGAAAAACACATTGCCTATTCTTCAAGGAAATTGAAATTTCATGAGAATAACTGTCCAACAAATGATCTGGAGTTGGCTGTAGTGATCTTCGCTTTATGAATTTAGCGACAATACCTATTTGGGAAGAAGTTTGAAATATATATAGACCAAAAAAATCCTCATGTGTCTATTCACACATAAAGAGTTGAATATGTGCCAACGAAGATGGTTAAAGATGATCAAAGACTGTGAATGCTCAATCCATTACCACCCTTGGAATGTGAATAAGGTGGAGGACGATCTATGTAGAAATGACCCGGAAATTATATCATTGATGAGAATTGAAAAGGATAAAATATTCTTATATTTGATGAAGATTTACATGGGAATCATAAAGAAAGGAACATCATCAATCCTTTCACAAATGATTTCTCAACTGTATCTTTTGTAAAGGTTAAAGGATGCTCAAAAGGATGATGTGGGAATTCAGAATAAGGTGGAAACTATTAGGAAAAGGAAATCCTCAGAGTTCAATGTCAATGAAGAAGGAATTATAATATTTGGGTCAATGATATGTGTTCCATTAAATCTGTAGTTAAAGAAGGAATATTTGGATTATGCACATAGTTCAAATTTCTCCATTCACCCAGGAAACACAAAGATGTATCGAGATCTCTGAGATCATTATTGGCGGGATAACAAGAAGAATGAGATCACTGAGTATAAATAGAAGTTCCTAGTATTTCAAAAAGTGATGGCTGATAGGTAGATGTCTAAAGGGATGATGAAACCATTACCCATACCAACATGGAAATGGGAGAACATCACCATGGTCTTTCTCATCGTACTTTATAATACATCCAAATAAAACAATGCTATCTAGGTTTTTGTGGATCATCTTACAAAGACTGCATGCTTCATTGGAATTTAGGAGGATTTGTCACTATATAAAATATAAAAAATATAAATTAGATATGTGGTAATGCTGCATGGAGTACCACTATTGATTGTGTCCAATCGATATCCAAGAATCAGAACTATGTTTTGTAATAATATTCAACATGCTCTAGATACCGATCTGAACATCCATATGGCTTTTCATCCTCTAACAGATGTCCAATCTGAGTAAACTATTCAAACAATTGAGGACATGTATATAGAATGCATATTTTACTTCAATAGATGATGGGATCAACATTTACCTCTATTTGAGTTCTATTACCACAACAGTTTCTACTCAAGCATCCAAATGGATCCTTTTGAAGACCGTTTTGGGAATGGGTGTAGAAAGCCATCATTTTAGGATGAAGTTGGGGAGTAGAAACCTCTAGGTCTAGAAATGTTCCATGAAATGGTGGAGAAGGATAAGATTATCTAGTTTCACATTAAATCTTCTTAGATTTGAAAAAATATTCATGAATATAATCATCGACCAGACCTAGAGATTGATGTCGGATACATGGTATTCCACCACATATCACTTTGGAAGAGATTTATGAGATTTGGTAAGAAATGAATTTTAGTCCAAGGTAAATAGGACATTTTGAGATCCCTAATCACATTGGAGCAGGGGCCTATTAACTAGCACTCCCATTGAACCTATCTCATGTACAAGATGAATTCTATGTATCACTCTTGAGGAAGTACATACCTGACCCATCTCATGTACTCAATCCAGAGGTAGTAGAATTGGAGAATAACCTCTCCTATGATCTTAAGTTGTTGAAAATATTAGATCATAGGGAAAAAATTATAATAAATAAGACAATACCCTCATCAAGGTGTTGGGGGAAAACAACATGTTTGAAAAGGAAATGTGGGAATTAGAGGAATTAATGAAGAAGAGTTACCTGTATCTGTTTTAGGGTGGGAAAAGTAAATTTCGAGGGAAAAATTTCTTAAGGGGGGGAGATTGTGATGAACAAATATTTCATTAATGAAAATTTATATTGATCTAATTAAATGTCTTATTTTGTTAAATGATTATGTAAAACATATCCACTTCCTTGGTTTTATGTTTTTGGATATTAAAATACTTTTATGAATTGTGACCATTGCTAATATAGTCATTGAATAGAGATCAATTGATTAGTATAAATATAGGGCTTTAACAAACCCAATTTACTCAAACAAAGGAAGCGATGACCTCATCCTATAGAATTTCTCCATATGAAGCCCATTTTGGTCTTCACTCTTGACCAAGACCAAACAAGATTCAATGTGTTAAGCTTGAACGGAACTGCCTACGGAAGAAGTGGAAGTTGATATAGATTACCACCTGAGTGATGTTATTCAAGTCACCCCAAGAGTTTGTCACCATCATAGTATGTGGGTGTTATGGGGAATTATGTAATAATACCCTAGCACTATTTTTTGTGAATTATTATTTATATAATTAATAATATACATTTGTTTTATTATTGTATCATTGTAAATAGTTTTTAATGAACAAATAGTATTTTTAGTCAATATTCTATTAAGAAATCTATTTTGATGAATTAATAGATTTTTTTATTAAATAATATTTTAATAAAATATTATTTCTAAATTACATTTTATTAAATATAAATTATTGTATAATTTTTATGAATATAATTATGATTTTTATTAAGGATTGAAATCCATTTTTATCCAAACCCGTGAATTTTATATAAGTATCGATTTTTATTTTAAAAGTAAAAAATCACATATTTATAAAATTATTTAGATAAAATTAATATTTTTTTGAACCATTATGTCAAAATTATCTAATGGTGAATGTTTCATAATTTTCTGAGACCGTTTAATGTTTGGGTAAAAATTAAATACTGTTTTATTATATGATGTGTTTTATGACATCACAATGACCCAATAGTGATGTAATAAAATACTATAAATGCGATGTTCGGCCAATATATGTTTCACTATTTAAAAAATGTGATTTTAGATTTTTTTTGATTTATTTTAAAAAGCCTTAGTGAACCCTCAATACTAATGAAACATTTTAACTTTTTAAATTGAGTTCCTTGAGAGTGTGACTCACCTCTACAGAAGCAATCCTAATATTTCAAGAATTAATGCCACTGGCCTTATAAAAAATTATTTTAAATTCCCCTTTATAAAATTCCTAGGAAAAAACCATGGGATGGTTTTTGGTTTAGATTCGTTTAATGTGTGGTGTCCAAAACCAAAGTAATGAAGAATTTCCTCTCTTTTCCTAAATAAACCGACCCACGATCCCACTTCTTCATCACTCAAAGCCCTTGGAGCTCGACCAACCTCATCCGTATTCTATATAAAATATTCCCATTTCACCCCAAGCTCCCAATTAGCCTCTCTCAAGCCTGAACTATGCCTTTGGGATCACATTTCCATGAAAGGGTTTTCATCCATTCTCATTTTTGGCCAAAATTTTTTATGTTGTTAAACCCTTTTTCAATCAATTATAAATGTTGGGGCATGATTTTTTGCCACCCCCATACTTCCCTCCATATGTTTGAAATAATGAGAGACATATTTTATCTCATTAGTTCCTCCCATGCACACCTGTTACCATGCTGAAATTATGTAAGGAATTTATCTCTTCTCATTTACATTCAACAATTATTTTGTATTATGAATATAAATTCCATTACATATGTTGGAACATGTATCTATACTACCCCCTTACCTTCTATTTCATGTTCATATTATGATATTCCCATTTCTATCTCATCAACCATTTTTATGAATTCTTATGCCACGCCATTATGCTGCAGAAATTGTATCGTGATTTTCCATGCCAAAGTCATTTTGTAGTGAATACCATGCCCATTTATCTATCAAGGGTATCAACCTTTATACAGAATTACTTATTCATTATATAGATTTATTTTTGTATTCCACACCTCTTATACATGGAATAAATTATGATGTTTAATGAATCCATGTTATATGATCGATGTGGCACATTTATGCATGAAATGTAATGATTAAGAAGGGTGAACACTGATAGCACTACAATGCATTGGGTAAATATTAGTATCATGATATGTCATATGAAATGAGGGTTTACACAGTCTAATTAAAGTGAAATTAGGGTTTACTCACACTCTATGTGCAATGAGCCCTGGATCAAGCTAAAACCATTTTAATGTTGTTGCCACATTTCCATGTCATGATAATAATTCTATATCATGCCTTTATGTTCATGTATCAGTTATTTTTTATTGATATGACTATTTCCTATCATGTTTTTTATTCTTCTTATAATTCCTTTTTTACTCCCTTACTAGGCTTTATAGCGCACATTTTTCTTATTCATGTCCTCAGGTTATCCCATTCGATTCTTAGTATGATGGAATGTGTGTGGTTATGTAAAAGAAGTTTTCAATAATGTTGTGTGTTTCATGTTTTAATTTGTTATACAATGTTCTTAATCCCCAAAAACACTAGACCTCTTTATCTTCTATGTTGTATAAAATGATGTCTTTATGTAATAAATTAGGTCAATGTATATAATAAAGATTAGGGTTGTTATAGATTTCATGGATTTTGGGATGTGATGAAAGGCTTAAGAAGTCGTTCTCCCAAGCACACTATGTATGAAACCCTACGGTTGGATAATACTAGAATACTACTGACTATCGACTCTATGTGACTCCCTAATGGCCCAGTTGGAAGAGGCTATGTATGACCCAGTAGGCCCACAGTGGGGAGTGGCTCTGTGTGACATGACAGATGCACGATAATCGATAAGAGTAGTATCTCAGTATAGCGTAGGTGGGAAGAGGCTCTGTGTGACCCTGTTGGCCGACGGTGGGGAGTAGCTATGTGTGACCTAGAATACCCATGATACTCATCCGGGATGAGTACCACATCAATCCAAGGTTGGTGGGAAGTATCTTATGTGTGACCCCGCTGACCCACTGTACTCGATAGAGGAGGAGTTCTCCAGCAGCCAAGGTGTTAGATTATGTGACTGATTATACTTCAATCACTATCATAAATGTATACCTAGTTTTATTTGTTTTTTACTTTGTGATTTAACTTGAGGATTTATGTCTGGTCTTTCCTTTTTGTTTTGGGGTCCCTACTGAGTATCGCATTGCTAACCCCTACACAAGCTCTGCCCACTGCTGTCATGTCCCGTGTAAGAGATCAACATTTCGACAGAGACTTTGGTGGACTGAGAGCCAGAGGTGCTTAGGGAGACAGGACCGATGGATGCTATGGTAGTGGACTTGGTGTCCTAGGACTAGGTGGGACACAGTTGGACAAGGAATACAGACCTTACTACGTTGGCTTCTAGTAACTACACTACTCTTTCGATCAGGTGGGGTTTTCTATGGATGACCATCAGAGTACCTTTTGTACATTATTGTTCTCAGTTATTTTGTTTAGTTAGTATTCTGGTCCACATGTGTTAGTTGTACTTGTACTCTACTTTTTTAGTGATTCTTGTTTTTTTTTGTGTTGGACTTTTTTGGGCATGTGTTTGTGTACAGTTACCCAGGAAAATGCCTCCCACTTGCAGGTTGATGCATTTGATGCCAGTCACTAGCCCTCGGCCTTTAGGAAGTGGCCTTAGGGTAGTCATGACATGGGCCCTAGGGGAGGAGTTGTGATAATGAGGATTAAAATAATGTGACAAGTACTAGGATTAAATAGAGTTTAGGGTCATTGAACAAGGACCTCTATGTTGGGGGTCTCAACAGATCTAGATCATGCAAAAATGAGATAACCAAGTTTTAGTTTCTAGTGATGAAGTAAAGGTTTAAAAAATAATTAAAAGTGCGGTTTTGATTGGATTTTTTTGGGAACCATTATATAATATATTTGTATCATAATTTCTCTTTTGATAACATCAATAGAGATATAGATAGTTCTATTATGGGAATCTATTGGTCACAGGTTTGACGAACGCTGAAACTATCGAAAGCCATTACATCCATAACCATTGAATCCTTAAAGAAAGAAAAGGGATCCCATTATAGATATTATTCATTTATGGAATAGTAATATTTTATTTGACTTATATAGAACAGGAACATTCCATGTAGTGTGTCGTTATAAGGGATGACACACTACTAATAGTATAATGTTTTATGGAATGGACTGAATGTAATGTAGTTTAATTGTATATGTTTAGAAATATAGTTTTATGAATTATATAGTCATATAGCTTGGACATAGAAATTTTTTCATCCAAATGAAAGGTAACCTGTATATTGAGGAGAGGACCCAAATACTATAATAGAGAATGGGGTAAAATTTATCATATTATGGGTTCATGGAAAAAAGCACCATATTTGGTGGGGGTTCATATATAGATTTAGTCTATATATAAATAAGATAGGTCTAATGGACTGGAAAGATGTATGTATTTTGGGTTCTTGCAAGAAATACCATATGTCATACAGTTTAACATTATGAGACGAGGACTTAAGTGTATTTCAATATAGGGTCATATAATTAGGACCTCTTTTAAGTAGCTTAATGTCTTGAGGAGTGGAATTTATGTCATGTAATTTGGAATCATGTGACAAAGTCATGTAGATATTATATAAAATTAGGTAAATTATTTATTCGGAAACCAATCATTGGTGGTGTGTGTGAATTTCTCTTCATCCTTTATAATTAGATAGTAAGATCTATTCGAGTATATGTTGAGTATAGAATAAGGTATTTCAAATTTTTGTACAACATTCCAAGGTTTCATTCAATAAATTGTTAAAATTCTCTAAGCCATGTACTATTCTCCATGAAAGAATGAGAATAGTCAAACAATATTTTTGAACTCTCATCCGACTCAATTATGATGAATGTCAAGGTTGTAAGGTGTGTGAACATTTTTTTTATCATGTTTTTCAAACACATCATTAAAACTGAGGATTGATCACATTTATATAGTATATTACATATTGAGATGTTAATCAATGGTTACTAATATCCCATATACAAGTTAATATGGGGTTTCTTTATGTGTCTTAATAGGTTGTGGTGCGATAATCCCATTGAGAATGTCACATTTTGTGGGGTTGAGGATTCTTTTCATTTTCCACCATCATCTAAAGGATATTTTATAAATTTTGGTTGATATAATTTTTCTTTACCCTTACCTATTTATGATACAATTATGAATGTTTGGACTAGATAAGTTATTCTTTAAAAAATCCCTTCAACTTGAAATTCCAAAAATTCATTCTATGATCCATCTATATTGTGGGAGGGACACCAGATATTATGGTAATATTGGTCATCAAGAAGTTGATTATGAACCTTGTTTGGAATTATATAAGGGATATTTCCACATCTTAAATTGATAATAATATGATTAATTTATGTTTCTACATCAATTTCATAGATTTGGCTGGTGAATATTGACATATAACATATATTCCCTATATAGAAAATGGCCAACATCATTTTGTAGTGTGTAGTTGTTCTAGAAGTTGACGAATGAAGTTTGAATATATTTGAATATCATTTAATTTATTTTTGAACTCAAATATTTATTACATAATTTATTAATTGAAGTATAAAAGTCACTTACATTTATGGAATATCATGTATCTTGACTAGTGAGGGCCACAGGTGCCGAAATGGACTTTCTATATCATAGAGATGTTATCACCTCCATAAATTAATCTAAGAAGTGATCCAAGAAATCATCTAATGTATTGAACTTTTTGGTAATTTAGGCCATCATATAAGATGAAATATATTTCATATCACTTGATATGATCATGATTGGATCTTTAATATGGGATTATCCCAATTTTTATGTATTATAATATAAGGGTCATCTGTCCAATTTTGGTATCCATCATTGATGATATGGGATCACCTTGGTAAGGGGTAATCATGGACGACCTATTTGGGTATACCTAGCAAGAAGTAATCTGAGAATTACACCCCAATACTTCCTCCAAGAGTCCAAGGTCTAGGGACTACTGTCAAGAAGGAATATCACACACATGGGGGGCTTTATCCTAAATAAACTCTACACATACACTCTTCTCCATACACCATTGTAATATGGAATTATAAAAAAACATACACTATAATTTAATATATTAAATCTATCCCAAATTATATTACAATATTTAGTATAGTATAAGTATTAATAGAGAAATATACAAGCCCACCAAAAATGTAAAAGAACACAAGCAGCTAGAAACATAGTGGGAGAAACCAAAAAGTTACTCCTGGATCCATATAAGGTTAGTCTAGAAAAAATAATATATATCTTCTAATGGTCCACCTATTACTCATTAAAATGGCCAAATGACATGACATGTGTGGGAATATTCCACCCATAGGTCAGTATATACATACACAATAGGAAATCATGAAATCACCCAATGTAAAGAAACAAGAGGGTACTAATCTAATCATCTTTAATACATGTCAATCAGAATATTAGAAATAATTATAAAAAATAACCTAGATATTCTCAAAGGAAGACACCAACTCTCACGGCGGGGTTGCATCCTCACTACCACCCTATGATTCTACTAATGGAATAAAGTAAATTCTTATCTTGGAGAACACAATCAGTGATAAATACTAACACTGATGATACTCATCCAACTGGTCATTTATATTGTTCCTCTCAATATAAAGGGAACATATTTAATAAGACGTGATCATCAGGTCTTTCCATGAATAAACATTAAGGAAAATGTGTGGGCTCATCCGAGATTCTCACTTGATTAGACTAATACTCACTAGAAGACAACATATGATATGGAAATCGGGGGTCAAGCCCATGGGAAATGGGTTAATGTTGACCATAATTAGAATATCCGACTTGATGGAGGACCCCTCTTTTGTATATTGGTTTTATAATTCCTAAAAACCATCCAAGGGACAAAGATGATGGGAATGAGGATACAACCCCCAACCCTAATGGAGGGATTCCTACTCTAGTACATCAAGAGGATCTTGTACAATGATTTGGAAAAAACTTCACATTGAACTCTCATGAAGTTGGACTCAGAAATATCACTCTAAAATGATTCAAGGAGGGAACACATTCACACAGATGTAGATAGGGGAACACACCCAAGATGACTCCATGTATGAAATGAGAATAATAATTGCTCAAACCTTCTCTTGAGGAAGAACACAGTGTGTTACTATGGGTATAGATAATGTATCACTAGTCTTGGAATTAAAAATGTCATTTTATCTCACATAGAATGTCTTTATCAATATAAATTAGATGTCCTGTATGGGTAAATGACGTGTATAGGTCAATATGGCACTCATCATACTTTCTAGTGTAACTAGTATACTATTGAATTTTCATCTGTGCGTAGGTGTTCCCCTATACAATGACCATATCTGAGAAATATTTGAAGTAAATGGGGTATACTACACATATTATGTAATATAGGGGTTGGGGAGGAACTTAGTGTGTGTTTTTACCCAAGCCTGTGTTGTTTCCAAAATACACATTGTATGCCTTAACAAACATTGCATTTTTGGTCACATGGAATACATTCCTGGTATATTCCAAAAAAAATTAGAAAGGTTCAATATATTGGGATCCAAAACTCATATTGTATAACATTACATGTATTCCTGTGAATATACCCATAATTCATGTTGATCCATTCACCAAGGGTTACATGACTTATGGTATAACACTCGTTATGTGCAGCACTACATGGATTCTCGGGCATGTACTCCCTATACACGTTGATCCAAATAGATATAAAAACAAAAAATGTGATAAAATGACATGAAATATTATATTTAACAAAATGGATAATCCTTAGTTGTTGTACAAGAGAAACTATTGAGAATTGTTTCCTCTGAACTACACATTGTGTAGTCAGAATTTTCCATAAATTTTTATTCCTTATTTTTTCCATCAGTGTTCCTAAAATTCCTTTGAAAATATTTGAAAACATTAATATATTCCTAGATATAGGTTAATTAGTCCCTGAATGTTTTCGGTGGGTATATTCCAACAACCCAGCTTCTTGAAAATTGGATTTCATCACACTGAACATTCACTGCAATAGAAAAAAAAATATGAAGAATATTGATCTAATCCTCTGATCAAACATAGTTGTAATTTAACTTATATAATACTAAAACTATCAAACTCAGACAAATTTTAATTATCCATAACTCCAAATAATGATTGTACACTAATCATCTATTTGGTATTTCTCAGACCATCGGCCAAAGAAAATATCAACGATGAATATAAAAAGAACGAAGGGGGAAATGATTAAAACATGAACATGAGGAACAAGCCTTTGATATTTTTTGAGTTATCCTCAGTCTATTTCCATGATAATTAAGAAAAATATATATAAGAACGAATTAAATACATAATTTCAGTGATAAAAATCCATCAACCATAAGTCAACATTTTACCCACGAATAAATTGTAAGGATGACTGATTCATGTTGATAAAGGAATAAATAGATAAAGGATTGAAAAACATTAAAAATTTCCCTAACTGATGTTTAGATTGATTGTTATAAAGAACTTTTTTATCTTGTTATCGTTGATAAGATCCATGAACTCCATTGATGAAAATGAACCTCACAATACTTTGATCCTCAATCCATGACATGTGATCATCCAATAACATGCTCACCACTATAGCTCTCTCTCCATCCTTTCTATAAAATCTATGATTTTATATCTAACCTTATGGAATTATCTATAATGGTGTTTATATAGTGTTCTTGTTAGGATTTCGTAAATAAATGACATTGAAATTATTTAATTCATTGAATTCTCCTATTATTGTTCTATATCCAATCATGTGGCTCTTAAAACACGTGTGTCATTACTAAGCTAAAAATAAAATTTTGGATTTAATGAATGTATTATATTTACCACATGATACAACATTTTGGATATATTTAATTAATTATTAAAAATTGTTCTCATGGGATATAATATATTAACTATATTTAATATTTCCTCACTGAGGATCTCTATGCCCTGAAATTCCACACTAACTCTATTTATTAAACTAGAAATATTCCCAGGAATATCTCAATTTTTTATATATAAATTTTGGAGTCATTAAATTCTCCACAAATTCCATGAATTTCATCATGAAAAGCTAAAAAACTACTCCTACATGTGAGGATATTGATCACCCATTAGGACCTCACACACTAATTAAATCTCTTAGAGGTTCTTATGATGTCAAAAAACAATCCCCTAAGTAAAGAACTTGACCGTGAATGTTATTCTACCACCATTTGTAAAATTACATAGAGAACCATGAAAATGTAACTTCTTCCTCAATGTCTAGGTCACCCCAGTCACCATCATGAAATGATTGCTACACATATCTCCTTAGATGTGACATATGTAAATAACTAATAACCCAGTCTAATTTTGATAGTATGTAAAGGAAATATCCCACCTCACTAACCCCATGTTGTAATAGGGAAAAGTGGATTATGAACCTCGTAGATATATTTTCACCTTGACCAAATTTCTATAATACACATCAAATGGGGACTCACATAAACACTTCGTAACCTCAGAAAACAATAATGAACTCTATCGTCGGTCCATAAGGGACTCATGATAGATCTGGTTGGTCCTAATCATCCCATAGATGAACATCACCTTTTATAAACATTTTTTCACCAACTTTGGTTCCATAAGATCTATTTCTCAATAGCTCTGACCCATAAAACAATGAATTATAGGGTCTCCAATGAATGGGATCAAATGGTGATACACCAATGGTAGAGTGGTAACTATTGTGATAAAACAATGTCCACTTATGGTAGATAGACCTCCCAGATATAGCCTAAACCACCATGAAAACACCAAGAATGTTCCTATCTACCAAAAAGGTTATCTTTTCATGGCAATTTCTCTTGAGTAGATAAACTATTCTCAAAACAATGACCCAAAGCCTCTAGTATCCCCTCTTTAATCATGATTTGAATGAAATAATTGTGGTATAAAATGATCATCATGGTAAAACTATGAATCCTAACTACCTAATCCACACATAGGAATCCAAAATTATTTACTAATATCAGTTCTCATAGTGGTTATGAAGTGGTATGATTTGATGAGTTGGTGTATGATCACTCAGATACCATTATAACCACTCTCTAATTATATGATCACCATCATGAATTCCTCATAGATATCATCCCATTTCATACTCCAATTGGTAACCTTGATATCCACTTATTGGAAGGTGAGACGTCAGGAATTAAACTTAGGAACACGCTACAACATCCTTGGATACCCAACATAATTTGAATGGATTCCAGTACATCCTCAAATCTCCTTGATGTACTACTAAGTTAGAGCAAGAATCCTCCTCATCACCTCCTCTAACAACATGACTAGTTTCATAATCCATCCTCAAACAAGGATATCCAATAGATATCTGGTAACACAAGATATCATGATTTATATCCCCACATTATTCCTCCTAACATAATGAATAAATTGAGGGTAATAGAAATAACCTAGAAGTAAGTTGCATGATATTATTCTATAAGGAAAACTGCCTATAGTTCAATGACACTATCACCTCACCCAGAAATAGAAAATGAAAAAACACACTCTATGAATTTTCCACTATTGAAATTCCCATGGGAGTATTTTAAGCAATAATATCGTCATCCTATTTGGTTATACAATAACTCCCATGTCTAAGAGGACATATCTTAATATGTGTACATAATTAATATAGAAATGATTCTTTTAGAGCTACCCAAAAAAGATAGTTCTCTTGGATAAATACTATAACAATCCTCAATTTTCTCACATGATCCTCCTCGGATATTAAGTACACTAGGATGTCATAATGGGTGACTACCATGAATTGATCCAAGAATGGTTGAAGGATATAGTCCATAATTTCCTATAAATACTAAGGAAACATTCAATATGTTCAAGGTATCATGATGAACTCAAGTAACAATAGAAACATTAAAAATCCATAATTAGTATATCTTCTTCATGATCCTGGAGCTAGTGATAAACCAACCGTAGGTCAAACACTAAGAACCATTTCTCCCCTAACCACCAGTCTATGAAGTCATCAATTATAGGAGGTGGATACTCCTTTCTAAAGGTCCCCCACTTTTGGAATATTATTCCATGACTAATCCCAAGATATCATCTTCTTCCTTAGAGAACAACCTAAGGATTCCTTAGGTAAAACACAAGGTCTAGAAAACCACCTTATATATAGATTCACCTAGGGAACCTTTTACTCTCACAACTGTATGGGTTCATCCAATATGCTAGTGAAAATATTGGGACTTCCCTAAGTGTGGGTCTATATAGAAAAAAAAATTATATGTTTAGGTTTGCATGGAACAATATTAGGTATGTTGTGAATGAAATCCTCTAATGTTGTAGGAAACTAATATCTTGGAGTATCACCTACTCTAGGGGTCTTACTAACTAGATGATAATAAATCGATTGTATCCTCCTACGTATGAGCACATACTACTCCATTTGGGAGTCCTTAGCAATGTATATGAATAATTATGTCCCTCGAACTCGAGAAAACAATAATAGTCACTGGTAGAATCAAATAATAATCGAAAAAATAGTCCATATATAGGAAAATAATTTAGGGTCTCTCAACCACTATAGAATGATTCGGTGTAATATTTCCATATCCTCTCAGAGTTCTGTCACACTATAATCTACAATCTATGATCACTGATCCTTCTCTGTAAGAGCCTCCAGACAAAATGGTTGAGAAAAAAAGTCTCCACTAGTGTCACAAGGTCTCAAACTAGGAATACAACTAGGAAAATATAATTTGATATTGTTTACTAAAAATACAATAGGAGAAAAAGTGACTCACGTCATACCTCAAACCACACCTGAATCCTTCAGGTGACATGCTCAAACCATATGAAGCTTTCATTTCCCTTTCCTGTATATTCTCCAAAATCAGGTTTTTCTATGATACCTTAGCTCAATAAAAAACTTAAAACATATAATTCAATGGAAGTCATCCACTAAACCACAACACAATCCACTTTAGAAATAACCTAATCATCAATAATGTATTAAATCATGTCACAAAAATGTGTCTTGGTGAGGAATGATTCCCTCTTCTTTGAGAGTATGAAGGCACATCAAACATCACCAACAAAAAACCCTAATGACACCCCTTTTCAATATCGATAATCTGATCATCAATACCACTATCAATGGGGGTCCTAACTAAGCAAGACATTAGCACCATAGGCTCATGCTAATCCTATACCACCTATGTAGGGGGTATGACTCACCATGAAACCTAGGTTATCTCCGCCTCTACATATCAAAAAACATGCATAGCACAATTTACCCATATTATAGTCCCATGATAACTAACTTCCCCACATCCTAACAAGTAACATCAACCTAAACCAATAGAGGTGGTCCAGTATGTTGTTGAAATTGTGGAGACGTCCCTCTCTATCCACTTAGAGGAACAACCTCTTCAATGTTCCAAAAATTAAACCCTCATCAGAAGTGAATCATAACAATAGTCCCACTATAGAATCCAAGAGTGATATCATCATAGAATCATCCATTGATAGAATAGATGCACCAAAGTAGAAAGAGTATATCTAGGGAGTGGAATCAAGAAGGACATGGAAACCACAACCCATTCCAATTTGATGCACGTTCCACTGTTTTCTATCTAACTAGTGACTAAAAATGTTCAGTTAACAAGAAGGTTATTAGATTCCTAGTGAATGGATTTTTTGACTTTAGTATCCACACAAGGTTATTATGTCTAAAATCCAAATTAAATACACATTAAAACTAAATCCCTAATTCTAAAACCATACCCAAGTTAGTCTCCAAACTCTGATCCAATGATGTCCTATTCTGATACCACTCTATCATGACTCATCCAATCTACGTCAATATAGATATCAGTAAGTCAAGAATTATAATCCAAACCCATATCTAATAGGCTAGGGGTTGTATACTGGGGTTGAGTAGGCATATCACACCCAAGGGATTCATCTTCCTAAATTACCTATAAACATTCATGAATTTGCATAAAAAATTTTCATGTGGAAAGATAAGAAAGTAAAATTTTAATTTCATGAATCATATCTATCACACATAAAATTACAACAATACGAATAGAATAAGTATAAATTGATAAATAAAATCCCATCAAAACTTAAATGAACCCATCCTAATGAAAAAATGTGGGTAGCTACCCAAAAGAAACTCTTGGATCCATCTCATATCCATCTAATAGAACTAGGATCTCCCTTTTTTGGTCTACCTAGGACTCCATCGAAATTCGTTTCAAATATATAAGAAAAACTATTTGTGGGTAGATCACATGTTGGAGTGAGTATATAAATACCCAGTAGGACACCCCAATATCACTAAATGTAAATTATCAAGTGGATAGTTAGTTCATCACCATAGATAAAATGTCAATAATAATATGACATATAATAATAACAAAAATACACTTGGTATTATCATAGGAATACACCAATTATAAAGGTGAGGTCATGTCATCAATACTATTTGGGTATTCTACAAAAGGCTCAGTGGTAATGCTCTTCTAGGAGAACTCACTCCCCGAGCCTTGTTAACACTAATGATGCTCATATGAGAGGTCATGTTTATTAGGCTTCGCCATTTGAATAGAATTCATATGATAGGACATACTGGATGTAACTTTAAATGAATAAACAAGAAGAAAACTGTGAGGGATCATCCGAGATACTCACTCGGTTGGACTATAACTCATTGGAGGATAAAAATGTTGATACACAGATAAAGGGTCACACCTATGGCCATTGGGGTATATTGATCCCTAACTGAAATAACCTGATAGATGGGGGCACACAATCAAGTATGTTGGCCACATGATTTATGAAACCCAACATAGGTAAGAAGAATATGGGAATGAGGAAGCATCCTCCAGACCTCATGAAGGAATTCCTTCTCTTATCCACCAATGGGATATTTTCCAATGCTTTGAAAAAAATGCCACATCATCATGAATGTGGACTAGAAAACACACTATATAATGAAATAGGGAGGGAACAAACCCACATAGATACTAATGTAGCGAACACAGCCAAGTTCAAACTAGAGATGAACCGAGAAGGAGAAGGGTTCTAAATTTCACTTGAAGAAGTACATGACATGTACATGGGGCTACACAATGTGTATCACTAAGCCTAAAACATCCCAAGTCTCATAGTATCATGTGTCATTTGATTCTCCTAATATATAGAACATCCATTAAGATTATATGACATACATATTTAGGTCTATCATTTTTCACACCATCTGGTCTAGAAAATGTACTTTAGACTCTTCCCATGTACATAGGGTGTGCTTGTGTACACTGGAAGTGTTCAAGTAATTTCTAAATTACATTAGGTCTAAATTATTTAATAGGACATTTAAGGGATAAGATATTACTCAGTGTTTTTTGTCTATCAAATCCCCTATACTTTACAAAGTACACGTTGTGTGCCCCGAAACACATTGTGAGTGGGGTCTCTTGGACACCTATGTGTGTAATCCCTATACCTGTCAGGAAATTATCCAAGGGTAAATTAGTGTGTGATACAACACAAAAGACATGAAGGAATAAATGGATTCCTGGGTTTGAAATCCATATACATGTAGATCCATTCTCTAAGGGAAACACAATGTGTGATCAAACACACACAGAGTATAGAACTACATGAATTCGTTGGCGTGTACTCCTAGTACATGTCGGGGTAGTTGGAAAAGGACACACCATGTGTGATTAAATCAAAGACCAGGTGATAATTAACTCAAAGGGTAAACCCTAGCTATCACACATAGGGGCAACATCAAATGCTCTCATATGGTCTACATGTTGTGTAGTTTCTAATTTTTCCAAAATTTTAGTTCACCGTGCATCTTCTCTCATGTAATATCACTAACATTAGGAGCTTTAGGAAATAAACTTTAATGCCCTAATCTAGGATGAATGAGCCTTGAATATCACCTATATTCAGATTCATGCAACCCAACTGCTTAGACGTCACCTCATTTTGCATTGTACCACCATTGCAACACCTAACTACGTTCTAAGAACAATAATATGATATTGATCCATATCAATTCCTCTAAAGTCATTAGTGCACCAAGATCATGAAAACCATCACAAACCCAAAACAACAGTAATGATAAATTGTGCTAAAGAGAGATTATGTAACAACCATTTACTAGGAATTTGTCATACCAACATCAAATGGAAATACCAATTATGAACATGAAAATAACGATGGGGGAATTTAAAAAAAAGAATAGGGGGAATGAACCATGACCATTTTTTTGACCTTAATCATTTAATATGAGAATAAATAATGATGATAAATGAGAAATGATCAATACTATCCTAATTTATGGGTTAAAAATCAATCAACATTAAATCAACACTCAACCCAAGAATCAATTTTTAAGAGGATTGATTCACATTCGGCATGGTATAAACAAATACAATATTAATCAAATATAAAAAAACACACTACCTTGGGTTAGTATTGATCAGAGATGAAGATTGATTTCATTTTCCTTTCCATTGGAAATATCCATGTATTCCATTTATGGAAAAGATTCTTAGGCTAATCTGATCCTTGATCCACAACCCATGATCATCCAACAATGTGGTCACCACCAGAGCTCTCTTAATTCCTTTCCATCCCTCTAGAGTTACAAGGATGACCCTAGGGAATTCACCATAAGGAGGATTATATAGATTTTTCATTATGTTTTCATAAAAATAAATTAATATTAAATTAGTTAGTTATTATAATTCATTTAATTCACCCATGAAAACGTCATATTTCAGTGTCTAATGTTGACACGAATTATGTGAAACCTAGGGTAAATCACAAATTCTAGATTTAATGTCAGTCTCAGATTTCCCATATTGGAAATAATTTTGGATATAGTACATTATGTTTTAAAAAGTGTGTTTGTGGTATACAATATATTTAATATTTTTAATATAATTACATTGAGGATATCTAGGCCTCATAATTTCGTAATGGATCTATGCCTTAATCTGAAAATATTCCAAGGATTATCCCAAATCATTACATGAGAATTTAAGATTCATTATAGGGGTAGTGTTGAATTAATTAATCTTTCCAATATCAATCCTGCTGAATGGTAATTACACTTTGTGATGGGTGATCCAAATGATTATTTCCTCCTTATTTGGATATTCTATGGTTGTGTATTCCTTATTAATGCATCAAAATTTTCATTTGGTGATTGTAAGATGTGATACACTGTTGTGTTATAGGGAATCATATCCAAAAAACCTTCTAAATATTCAATCAATGGAATCAATTATTCTTTCTAGTGGAATATTCCCTGTTGATCAAATAGGTTATCAACTCTAAGTCACAATTAATGTTCAAACAAACCAGTGGTATATGTAGATCATTCTATAAGACTACAATGATGGATTGGTATTTTTATTCATTTTTAGTGAAATTTTATAATATAAATAAGAATATAAAACTACTCTATTTACTAAGCAGATATATAAAATCTCTTGGATAACCCAATTGAGCAATGTATTTTCCATGGTATTTTCTGTTATTTTCAAAGAGGAACTTTAAAAGTACATATAATGTATTTAGGGAGTGTCTTAAAAAATATCGAAAAAAGAGATATGTATTCAGAGGTGAACATTATAGCTAAGGGTGTGCTATAAAAAATCTACCAATTTCGGCCCTTTGAATACCTTTTTAACATGAAACAAATGTCAAACTATTACATCATGTCTAACCACTATGCTAAAAACCCACCTAACATTGATTGATAGAGGGTGTTCATGGGTGGATAATGGTGATAAATAAAAACAAAACTTCTAATTCTATGGATAATGTTTCATCTTTAAAACTATAACAATAAGCACAAAGACATTCTTTTCCATTTATAAATATTGATTTTATGTATCTAAAATCATCATATTGAGATAATATAGGTTAGATTACATGATTACATCATTTTTTAAAGAAGGAGTATATTGATTGATTTCTATAAGGTCATGAAATAATGGATAAGGGTCTTATATTAAACCAATTAAATTATATGTACTCGGTGTATAAGATATTTTTGGGACTATCAATGTATTTTTGGAAACATTCATCCCATTTATAGGTTACTCATTTATTCGTCAATTTTATAAAAGTTATGCATTTACCATTTACATTAGATATTAAATTTTTGATGTAATAGAGTTATCATTAGAGTCCCCTTAGATCATTTAGATTTTGAGGAGGAGGAATATCAAGGATTACCTTGGTATTGTTAAGATTGACTAATATTTTGATTACCATGAATATAATGAACTTCCATGATGTTACCCTAAAAGAAAACATTATTGGGTACATTATTAAATTTTGTTTCCATAGTTTTTGGAAAACACATTGGTAATCAATAATATGATAATTGTGTTTCTAGTAATTATTCACAAGATTAAATACATAGAACTCTATAGTTCTTCCTTAAAACGACATGAAAATATTTTCCACGGAACATTGATATTTTTTGAAAACATTCTTCAAGAAAAGGGGAATTACTTGATTTAAATGTACCCCATGGATGACCAATAGGTAGTTTAGACCTTATATTTGAATTGAATTTAGATATAATTATTTACCAAATATTCATCCTAGAATGAGTGGGTCTAGAAACCATTCACTACATAAATAAGTAGTTCTGTGGCCGTGTATTGTAAATCATCTTTTGGGAAATATCAATTTTGATTCCTGAAGTTGATGTAGCATTTTATTATCCAATTTCTTTTATTAATGGGTGTAATATTAGTGATCCAAAAAAATGTTTTGACATTTTGGATGAAGTTATCTTTGATGATCTTGTCATATTAAACATCCACCTTAATGGCTTTATTTTGGTGAATTATTTGTGCTGCTTATTAATAAACATGGTGGTCATCTTGAAGACCCAAGTTCTCAATAGCCACATCAGGATCTAACCTTGTAATTATATTAAAATTTTATGAAATAACATTTTAGTGTAATTTTAATAAGGGGTTATATTTGTCTTTTTCATCGATAATAATGGGTTAAATGATAAAAATATATCATGGATCTCCCTTTATACCCATATTTATTTTTCCAAGATCATCAACAGTGTTTGAGAGTCCTTCCTCAAATAATGTATTAGTGTACTTGAGATAATATTCATCCTAATATTTTGTCTTACTATTTTTGGATATTGAGTATGGATGTATATTTTGATATCTTGAAGATGATGAAGGTGCATTACTACCTCCATTGGGATGATATTCTTCTTTTGAATAAAATTCCTCATCTGTTGAGAAATATACCCCGAGAACATGTGAGATTGTTCCAAAACTATGAATTGTTCTCATTGTTTATATTTTATAATTAGTTGATCATAGATCTTATACTATATTGTATGGAGAATAGTCAATAATTTCTAGTGGTAAAGAAACTCAAGAGCCAAGTTGATATGAATTGACCATGAAGCAATATTTTATTTCCTTAGAGGTGATTGCGCCATGGGGAAACTATCCTAACCAATAATGAGATGAAATTAATTTAATTATTTGGTTTATTAAACAATAAAACCCACATGGTATAATAACTACCAGAATTTTGAGTATTTTACTTAATTTATTTGATGATAAACACATAGTATTCACTGGTTTACAATATATATTAGCAGGGCTATATTCCTGGCTCTTGGGGGAATTTCTCTTGATTTTTTTATCGGTAAAAAATTATTCCCCTATCTTTTATAAAACCCTAATTTTATATTCTGATATCTCTATCCCTCAAAGGGAAAATTATCATAATTAAATACTCCTATTTTTCCATTAATAGAGTAATTGAGGTACTAATGGTGGGATAAGGGAACTGCCACATGAATATGTATCCAGAAACCTCCATGAATGGTTTTTGAAGGTTTTATTATAGAGAAACACTTGAATTTTAATTGAGATGTGAGTTCATTGAACTGGGATCTGAGTTTCATCCTTTTAAGATGTTTATGCTAACTTTTCTCAGACCACTTGATGGTAATGTTAGAAAAAGTCATGTTAGCTTCACTAGAAACCATCCATTGGAGATTTCAGATAAGTACAAGGTTGATCTCAAAACCATTATCAATTAAAACCTAATGAAAGTCATTGTTATACAACTTTCCAGATAGATACTAGTGTATAATCTTACTGTGCACTAGAACTTCATAGTCTTGTTTCATGAGGTAAATGACGATGTTTCATTTGGTAGAACTAATTTTCATGTGATATTCTTTATCCATAACAACTTCATCCTTGAACTCTTAAAGTGCTAAAAGGACCTCAATGAGTGCCACAATGTTCTCCTTTTAGAGGTGAAATGAATCTCGATTTAAGATTTTGACTAAGATAACGGTATATTATTTTAGGATTTAATATTTCTTGAATAGGGGTATGGAATTCCAATAATAGGTTTGTTCTATATATTGTGTCTTATATTTATATTCTAATTGTGTCGATAGATCATTCCCTTTATTAGATCTAGGGTAATTTTCAAAATCTTCATACTAGGTTAAGCTGGCCTTCCATCATTTTGATATTGACTAGACAACAGAAAGTTTATTAGTTTTCCTTCTAGTGTGATTTGGTTCAAACAATCTCTAGAGGACTTAGGATCATACTTATTCTCCAATTAGTGTCATTGGAGTTATTTCCATTGGGATTTTATAGCATATATAGGCTTAATATAAATGGTGTCTTAGCATTAGTGTTAATTTTGTCCTTGAATTCTATAACCTTCTCATCCTCTGTTACATTTTCCTCTATCATGGATTAGGATATCAAATTCTTATGTGCCTTATTAATTAGTTAAGGGGTCTATAAAATGGATGACATTGACATCAACATATAGTGATTCATTACCATTAGTGATTTTTGTTAGGAGGATTGATCTTTATCCTTCAAGTAATGAGGGTAAGTAGTTTGAGAGTGTATATATTAACCAAGGTACCAGTAAGGCATATTAATCTCATACCTTATTTTATATATGTGGGTTTCATCATATTTTACCGTGTCATTATAATAAGGATGTTGCCTCTGGTTTCACATTGGGAATTGGGGTCACAACTGGCTAGTTCAGTTGAGCCCAGAGTATGGTTTGTGCTAAGCCGATTGATTTCCGAGTCTCCTGATCATTGATTTTTTTTAATGTTCATATTAGATACATTGTTCCACTCACTTTCTTCCTATATTGAGGTGTTTGAGACACATGGAATTTATATAATGTGTTCTACTAGCTTGAATTACCCAGAATCCACCATATTTTTCAATATTACCTTGACGATAAAGTAGTATTGGATATTTTCTCCAAGTATCCAATAGAAGTGGTAGTAATATATATAATCATTCATCCAATAATCAATAATATTTCTGATATTTGGTAGTTTCAGTAGGTTATTCTATATAGAAGTGATGAAAATCATAAATCTTGCTATCTTTAGACAGATTCAAATTTATTCTTCCAATACTCATACATTAGATGATTTTCCATTTATTTACCTTCTAAAAATATTTTCTTTTATTTCTATTTTCTCCCATGGGGTAGAACAACGTGATATTAAGTGGTATTAGGACCTAGAGCTATAATCTGTGTTAGTTTGATCATAAAAGTTCCTATCTTTATTTCACCACCTATATTTCCCAATGTCATCAAGGTTGGTTGAGATTTGTACATAGAGAATCAAATAGAAACCAATAAACTCTTTTAAACTACTAAAAAAATCCAAAAATTAACCATTATATATAGGTGTAATAAATTTCTTTTTAGAAATTTCCTTTATATTCTTATACTTATCTCTTATAACATCTCTTGTAGAAGATTCATGTTTAGGGATAAATTCAGACACTTTTATTTAGTAATGAAATATAAGGCCCTCACATATTAAAATTGATTATCATTAGAGTGATTAAAGATCAACCTCTTTCATAGTGTGGAGATTAATTAGAACATTAAATTCTGATAGAGGTCTTACCAGTTGAAAACAAACCCTATTGGTGGGATAATATACCAGACGAATTTTCATCCCATCAAATAACTCATGAAGCATCTATTATACACAACTTATTTATTTTTAGTCATTCCAAGCATGGAACCACTTGAATACAAAAGGTGACTCAAATTTTATTCTAGGTATATCATACCATTGATGTTTAGGAAGGTCGGATTCATGACGTTTAGAGGAGGAGTAACATCCACCTCCTTATAGTTTGACATTCTATCTGGATGAACTAGAAAATTGTTCTATTTTATGATTTCAATTTGATATCATGGTACAAGATAAAGAAAATTAGATATGGTGTTATTATCAAATAGATAACTTCTCAAGTAGAAGAAATTAGTGGGTTCTCATGGACTTGGTTCACCTATGTATACTATTTATGTCCTATTCAAGCCATCATGGGGGAGATCTGTAGAAATAGTGGCAATTTCTTCCCTAGTAGTTAGAATTACTAATGATATTTTGTCAAGGAGAATAGATAAACTAGTTTTAGGCCCATAGATTGTTATATGGATGGAATATACATTTATTAGTTTAGAAAATTCCTAATTTTAATGGGGATTTTTATAGGATAAATATTCTCACTGACTTATGGGTTTTACTCATTTGGATTATTCCATTTGAGTAGTTCATTTTTTAGTCACCATAACATCTCCAAGATAGATTTATATTGGTAATACCACTCTTAGAGAGAATGAGTCCCAACAATCATGAGTGGTGGGTGATATATGTGTGCCTCCTCACATTTTACATTCTCAATGGATAAATCTCACCATATATGTTGTATAAATATAGTTGGAATTAATCCTCAATCATGATTCTTCATTTGATGCATGGTATACACACCTTCTTAATAAAATTTTGTGCAGACCACGTTTTCAATAAAATATCTATATTAAATTTATCTATATTAGGGTCTTGCATTATGTCATCTATGATTATGAAGCCAATGAAATTTATTGTTGGGAATAAACCAGTGAGGATAATGTCCTTATCAGTGTTTTAGATGGATTTACCATACATTAAAACCCATTAAGAGACAATTCCTAATCCTCTATCATATTTTCCTTTTGTAAGACCATTTTGGAATATGATCCCTATGAGGCTTTGTCTTCAGTGTTGTATTGATGGTGATTATAAGAGAGACACTAGTGTATATTATTAATCATGATCATAATAATGGATCTTGATTACAATGTAAGATAAATTTTTTCAGAGGTTCATATAGATCTAAACTGAATCTAAAAAAGATGTATTTAAATGGAGGAGATAATATTAACCACAACATTAAAAGATGTAGTTTTTATGGATCTTATACCATCATGTATTAAATCATATATGGATTTGATAATCCAAGGGGTTTTTATGTTGGTAATAATTCTCTTATCCCAAATTGATAGGGTTTCTCCTATAAAATTTTTGAGGTAGATAAATTCTTAGTCTTATTAAATTATTGATAATTTATCCAGTCATTCACTAGATTCATGTTTCGTTATAGGTGATAAATACTTTTAATTTAGGTCTTATCTATAATAGTAAGATTTGTTTCATTTGATAGAGTGACATTTTTACCTTCTTGGATAATTGATGTATGAGTCTACCAATGGTTAATTTGTGTTGAATATAATGCTTCTCAGCTTTAGCAGATGTAATCTTTCATCAAATAGACCGGATAAAATATATAGAAATTTTTCTTGAGAACTATCTTGAGGTAATGAAATTTCATTCCTCCTTTCCTGTTAGACTATACTAGTTCATAAACAGAGTAGAGAGAAGTGCATCATATTTACCCACCCCCTAATTCACACATCGAGAAAGGAATTTTTTGATTACATAGTATACCAACATAATTCTATAATGGTAGGACTATTGGAGGAAATAATTCTATTTTGAAAACATATCATTTTGGTCCATTGGGAATGTAGAAAAATAAAAATGACAACAATGATCTATTATTGTATTGATATTATTTTAATACTACCAATAATATAGAGGTTTTTCCTTGAGATGGTAGAGAATCACCCAAAGTTTCAATCATAGATATGGAATGAATTCATATTTTAATTATTTTGTGAATTCGTACCTAGGTGTTTTCATGGTCTAGAATACGAACATTATGTTTCCCTAATATTTTCTTTCAGAACCACCAAAACATCTTCTAAGAGGTTTTCCTCTACATGGTCTATAGACAGTGGTTGTTCATCCACTAATTTTTAAGGGGAGTGAATTAATTATGAATTTTCATAGTTTCATTAGAGGGTAAAAGGTATAAAGGTGGTATGGATAAATATTTTCACCTTGGAAAATCATTCAACTTGGATGATATTTTCTCTGTTCGTGATGACTTTCTCAGGGTATTTAGCCTCTACTTATCATGTACCTCTTGGTATAATGGAATCATTTGAATGTTTTTGACATGGGGAATACCATTAAATTATGATGAGATATAATTATGTGGATTAAATTTTCAATAACAACCATGGTAATAACCTCTATGGTTATATTCCTAGATTCCATAGGGAGAACTGCTAATGTCACCATCTGTTTATGGATTAGAAGAGGGAGGACCATCTTTTACATTTATCATCATAATATATCGTGGAAATCCAAAACATTCACCATGGGGAAGGGTCCATGTATGAATTTTGTGTTTCCATATAGATAACCTTCAATGAGGGTACTCTTATAATGAATTGGGATTAACATACATGGATATTAGATCATTTTAGATGAATATTTAGTAGATTACAATAATACAAGCATGAGGATCATAATAGTTTATTATCTCTGGAAACATGGAATCAAAATCATCTCTCCCGGGGAAAGATCTTAAAAATATCCCATAAAGATCTCCCAAGTTAGTACATATACTTATCACCTTTCATCATAACATGGGAAAAGGAAACATAAGAAATGCTATGCTCAGATTCTCAGTAAGATAAAACAAGGGTGACATGTAAAAAACATGTTCATAAAGTGTATGATAAGGGGATCACAAAATTAGAAGATCATACCCAAAATATAAAAGGTAAATTTGAATCATAAGTAAATCAAATAACATAACACATAAGATCATAAAATTGACATAAGGCATGATATTGTGGCATACACATCAACTTGTAAGTTTGTGAGCATGTATAAATAATAATATTTTCACCCATTAAGTACATGAACTCAATCCCTTTTTTAAACATACAGACCTGGAAACTATGCCCACTCAAAATATCATGGACATAAAAACCTAGTCCATGCAAAAATATTGTGTACATGAAATCAGGTTCACACATTACATATATACCTCAAGAGTTTTCCATCTTTACCCAATGAATTGAAGGGAGATATAGGTCTCACCCATCTTATAATGAATTATTACATAGATTTTACACATGATCATAAACAATCATATCATAACCACTAAAATGGAATGGGGGTCGTAAACATGTAATCATATAATAACCTATAAAAAAGAGGAAAGTTTTATAATCATTTAATCAAAAGAATAACCCATTAAAATAAGAGGATTTCTTAAAAATCATTCCATTAAAACATAATCTATTTAGGGAAATAATATGAATGGTAATCATGATCAATAAAACATCATGTCATCCTAGGTGGGGAAGGATTTGGAAAGATCACTTGGAACATGAATTTTCCTTAAAAAACGTTTTAAAACATAAAATATTTTCAAAACCATTTTCTTTGAAACCACATTGAAAACATTTAAAGGAATCATGAAAATCATTTATAATAGTTCTTGAGGAAAATATAGTTTCTTTGTTGAAATAGTTTTTTTTTCTTAAAATTTCATGAAATTTTAAAATAAAACATTTTATTTTAAAATAACTATATAATAATGAAGTGAATCTTAATGTTAATAAGGTAAAATGAATGAATAATAATATGTTCATTCTGTATAATTTAAAAAAACATTCATCTCATACCTTTGTCAGAAAAGTCACAAAGTACACCATTTGAAAAATGAAATAAATATTCCTTTTAAACCATGTAGTAAAAAGTAAAAAATGGGTAAAAATTAATTTAAACACCCATAAGAGAATAATAAAGCAGTTTTAGAAAACATGGACATGTATGATTAATATTATTCAATGGTGACTTAAGATGAAACAATCTCAAATATGGAAGCTAATATGAAAGAAACACTCACAAATTTATAATTAATAGAATCATTAGTCCCATTTAATAAACTTATAACAATATATAAATATTATAATAATATACATAATACTCATAAAATTCCTTCATGGGTATTATATACACTACGTAGAAGAAAAAAGTAGTGTATGAAGCATGTGTCTCACAAAAACAATGGTGAGACAAAAAATAATCACTAACCTTGTGTCTTGAATCCCTTCATACTCAAACAAGATTCATGTGTAATAAATATAATCTTATTATAAATCTTTTATAAAATCATATTCATATATCTAATACAAAATATGGTTTTATTATGACCTTATATTACCACTTTGTTAATGATCCTCTGTTAAGGTTTTATTTCGGTTAATATTCCCTCTGTTCATCGCATGTGTCATAATCTGTTATATCACTAGTCCTTATACATATTTAATGATTAAGGAATGTAAATAATGATATAAATATAATTAATACATGATATATGAATATTATAACAACATATATCATAATTATGTATGAAATTTAATACACCATTCATGGAGACGTTAAATCGTACGTATGCATGAATGTTGTTTCAATTTTAATTTTCGTATTGATATAATATATGTAAATGAAATATATATATATATATATAATTATTCCTGAAGTATTATTATATCATATTATAATATATTTTCACTGGACCCATCTTTAAAATATTCCATTTGGTGTGTGAATGAATCACATCTCTTTGAGGGGGCGATGGTCCACACTTCCTCAAACATGATAATCGCATTAGCACCAAATGGGAAGTAAAAAGGTTTGTGTTATAAAAAAGAATAAAAATTTTTAAATAAATAATAAATATAATAACATATATAGATAATTTTTCTATCATAATTGCTACCATGATTTTTGGTAAAGGGAAAATGAATAGTCCCTATTTTGTGAGGCAATAGTTCTCTGTACACAGAAAATGATGTTGGATATCCATTGGATGGAGGAGTGTGTAATTATAGGTCAAAAACATATCATAAGAACATAATAGTATATTGGGGATACTTGTTTTTTTCATAAATTAATGGAATAAATATAGTGTAGGGGTGGAGAAGGGAAAGTAGGAAAGGGTCTTGAGAGAATATGTTTCTTATTAAACGGGTAACCCCTTTTAGTTTGTGCCAAAAGGCTTCCTTGAGTTGACATATGTCCAAGGTAAGGATTATAAGATGAATTTAGGGAATTAGGGAGGATAAATATATAGGTTTTGGCGGATCCAAATGGCTACATGGGTGGGAATAAAAGAGAAGGAGAGGTACCCATTTATAAGAGGGAGGAAGGGAACTTTAGGAAATCCAAAACGATTAATTTAATATAAATTTATTTTAGATTTAAAATATATAAAAAGTGATTTATTTATAATATTAGAATAGGATGGTTATTAATCCCCTCAACCATTTAATTTTAGACATGTTTATATCACAAAATGAACCTTGTCTTTTGGCTTCAACCCTTTTGTTAAACAATTTAACTCTTACCGTGAAAACTTGTCTTTTTTACACTATATGATTAATATAATAACTATAAAATGAAAAACTAACCCCAATTGGCTCATTTATGAAATATTTAACACTATTAATGTTATTTTTTTGAATTCTATATTTTATGAATTTTATAGCATTCAAAAAAACACTATTTATTTTAAAGTATCATTTAGTTCACTTTTGATACTATTCAATATTTCCATTTTTAAAAATATAAACCAGCATGATAACTTAGAATCAATACTTCCAATGTGTCACTAACATGAATATGTTATCTTTAAAATTTGTGTATGTCATGAATTATGTTAAATTAAATTAAATTTAATATTTTTAATATCATTTATTTGATATCTCAATAAATTAAATAGTTACCGAATCATGATTATACAGGACTTTAATTAAGTTATTTGTGTTCTAAAAATTAAAAACAAATTATCAAGATAAATAAAATTTTCATATATTTCAAATGAATAATTATAGTCTAATTTATATTTTGAAATAACCTATATTTAAAATTATTTAGTTAATAAATTTGGAATATGAAACTTTTAACTCTTCTTTAAATAAAATATAATTAATTTCATAATCAAGCACAAGTGGCTTAAAAAGACCATATATTTTATATAAGGTTGATTTGGGTAGAAAAAATATTATCTAATTAAATCTGGAAAAGTGTTAGGGTAATTATATATTACTATAATATTATTTAAACCTTTAGTTACCCTATTTACCTTTAACCACGATAAATAAAATTCAAAACCTATTATTCTCATAAAAAATTAACCCTATTTGAATAAAATATTCATACTTATTTCAACCATGTATGTATTTTTTCGAAATTCAATTCACAAAAGTGGTAAAATTACATTTAATGATAATCCCTTAAATGTGGCTAGAAGGTGGGTAAAAGCACCGTTCGAAAGGTCAATTATTTTTTATCTAATTCTATTATAAAAATGATTTAAATTACATAAAATTAATTAATATACATAATTTTTATCTATTTTGACATTAAAATAAATTTAGAGTAAAATAATTATTTAAATGAAAAAGTCTGCTTTTTAACTACAATACAATATTGTTCACTATTCAAAAACAATTTAAGATTTATAGAATAAATTCCAAAAAGTCATCCTAAGAAAATTTTGATATTATGAATTTAAAATTATGTTTATTTTATATAAATCAATTTATATGATTTTCTAAAATTAATTTTATTATTTTTCATAGAAGGGAATGAAAAGAAGTTCATTTAAGAAAATAATTGTTTTAAACATATAAAAAATTTACCAAAAATTATATTTTTCCTTATCAAAACCATTATAACTAATATTTAAAAAGTATTTATTAAAATGTACATTACAATTTTAATGGAGAGGTTATAACTATTTTATTTAAATAATTATAATAGTAAAGTGTTGTTTCGTAGAAACTTGGTGTTTCTTATAATGCAAGTTAATTCAGTGTTGTGTGTAGTGAAATCTTACCTTCATGTTTCATATAAAATAATACAATACATAGTGCTGTTATATAATAAAAAATATATATTTAGATTTTCATGAAGTTAAAATATCAAATGATTAAATTAATTTGAAAAAAAATAAATTATCAAAATCTCAGGGTGTTATATACTACCCCCCGTAAAATGAATTTCTCCATCAAAATTTATCTGAGTAATCAAAGGTTCAATTCTTGAATGTCTCTTTCATAGAAACCCACATTATAAAAATTAATTCTAAACCTTCGTTTTAAATAGTAAAAGTTGAAAAATAATTGTTACTTAAAGTAGATTTTAACTAAGTCTCTACGTTAGAGAACATAGGTTATAATTTGGGCATCGAGGAAAAGAAAAAATAGAGATTGATAAATATCACTGGTCACTAGAAAGTATGTGATCTAGATAATGTTAATGATCTCCAAACCATAAACTAAATAAACAGGAAATAGGTCATTTATATTATCAATATGATGATAACAAGACAACATATTACAACATGATACCTTTTTCTAATATTGAATAATTTTAGAAGAATATATAATTACTTGATTTCAGAACATCTTCACCCTTGGTTGTTCTATGATTAATTTCCATATCATCTCTTATTCCATGAAATGAAGATGATTTTTTCATTCTTCAATAACTAACAAATCAGGAGAAGAACTATGATTCACTCTTTATATATTGAAAAAAATGGTTAGTACAAGTTAAAAAATATGTATAAATCTACCAATGGTGAGATTATACCTTATTATCACAAATTTATCGGATGTTTAACTTAAATATTTCCATAAATTGATAACCTTATAGTCTTTATAAAAGATAAATATACTAAACATTAGAATGTGGTTCACTAAATAAGTTTAATATTTATCCCACATATATCATAAGGTATATCTTGTTGGTAACATTCCAAGTATTTGAACACCTTCATCACATATTATCTTCAATCATGGTAATAACCTAAATTACTATATATACTTATTTAAAACATCCATGTTTCCTTATTCCAAATCATTTTGGATCTATTCCATAATTCCCAAAAAAACTGTATACATAAACCATGATACACAACCCTCTTGAAAATAAAATCATAATAAGTTCCCAAGAAACTAGTATCATCCAATTTACTTTTTCATATCCAACAAATATTTATTCAAACATCATTATCTTAACATAAGGTACATATTAAGGGTTATCTTTCCCTTAATCTTGCATTCTCTAAATATATTATCATACCCTTAAAAAACATTTCTATGTGTTAAGAACTATTCAACATATCCATTCTGAACCTTAACAAAAACATTATACTAAAAACACTAATATATGTCATGATTTGTATAATCATTGAATTATGAAACATATACACCTCAATCATCTGACATTATTCTTAAACCATTATGTAGGGTCCATCATCCTAGTATTTCCTAAAATATGCATCATTGTTTAAGGTTCCTTAATTATAATCTAACCAAACTTCTTAGTCTTAATGAAAATAATAATACAAGGACATATCATACCGTTCAAATTTCGTTTATAGTCTCTTTATCCTTATAAGTATAACCAATACTCATACAAACTTCTTGATTATCATCATGAGATTTCCACTTATGAAAATGATTCTCATAATTCCCATTATTTTCATATCTAAAACATTCAAGGTTGACTATGTTCTCTCTAGATCTGGATAATAACTAAGACCATAATGTAATGTGTGAGAAATACATATCAGATATTAACAACACATATGTAAGGTAAATTACTTAAAATATTTCAATCTATGATATCTTAGTCTTAATACTAGGTAATTCATGATTATTAAAAAAAATGGGAGTGTAAACTATATATAGATTTATCCTTATGACATTCCAATAAATATCATTTGAAATAACTCTAGGGATCTCACAAATGATTTCATTTCCTAGTTTCCAAAGTTTAACTAAACCATTCCTTTGATAAAAACTATAGTGACCCAGGTTAACATACATGGATATTACCTCATTTTAGGAAAATCTTCAACCATTACAATAATACATGCCCAAGGATCCTATTAGTTTATTTCCTTTGGAAACATGGGAGAAAATCTTCTATCTTGGTGAAGGATCATCAAAATATCCCATAAAGATCTCCACCTTTTTTACTTTTACATAAAACCTTTATTAATAGATTGGAGAAAGGATAAATATGAAAGACTGAGCTCAGATGCTCAGTAAGAGTAAACATAGGTGACATGTAAACATAAACATGAGTATAAAGGGTATGATAATGTGATTATAACATTATAAGATCATACCATGTATATCAAAGGTAAACGTGAATCATAATGAAATAAAATAAAATAATCCAAAAGATTGTAAAATTAATATAAGGCATGAAATTGTGGCATACACATCAAATTGTAACTTTGGGAGTGTATACAAATAGCAACAAATTCACTCAGTAGGGAAATTAAATAAGGCCCTTGCATAAACATATGGACATGGAAACCAGGTCCACTCATAAAATTATGGGCATGAAAACGAGTTCCATGCATAGAATTATAAATATAAAATCAGGTTCATGCATAACATATATACCTCATGAGTTTTTCATCATTACCTAATGCATCAAAACAAGATATAGGTTCCACCCATATCATTATGAAATATTACATACATTTCTCAGAAGATCATAAAAAATCATATCAGAACCCATAAAATGGAATGGGTGTCATAAACATGTAATCATATTATAACATATAAGAAAGATAAAGGATTCATAATCATTTCATCAAAATCATAACTTCGGAAAATAATGGGGTTTCTTAATCATCATGCCTTAAGAACATAATCCATTCCATGAAATAATAGGAATTGTACTCTTGAACAATAACAAAGTCTGTCATCATATAGGGGGAAGGTTTTGGAAATATCACCTAGAACATGAATTTTCCTTAAAAATAAATTTTTGAAACATAAAATATTTTCAAAACCCTTTTATTTAAACCACTTTTAAAACATATAAATTAATCATTACAATATTTTAAAATAATTTTTGAGGAAAATATCCTTTCTTTGTTGAAATAGTTTTCTTTTCTTGAGATTTCATGAAATTTTAAAATAAAACATTTTATTTAAAAATTTATTTGTAAGATTATAGAGGAATGTTAGAGGTAATATTGCATCATGAAACTGTAATAATGTGTTCATGTCTTATAAGATAAAAAAACATTCTTCTTCAATGTTTTTCTAGAAAGTAAAAAAAGTACATCGTTAGAAAAATGAAAGAAATATTATGTTAAAATCATGTAGTAAAAAACATAAAATGGGTAAAAATTAATTTAAACATCCATAGGAGAACAGTAAAACATTTTATTAAAATATTTTTAGAAAACATGTACATGGATGATAAATATTTTCCAACAGAGACTTAAAATTAAAAGATCTCAAATATGGAAGAGATTGTGAAATCAACACTCATCACTTTATAATTAATAGAATCGTAATCCCAATATAAAAAATAAAACTATAAAAAAATTGAAATATCATAACCATTTTTATAAGACTCATAAAATATATTCATGGGTATTATATACCCCATGTTGAAGAAACAATTAGTGTATGAGGCACGTGTCTAACAAAAATAAAGGTGAGAGAAAAATAATCCCTTACCTTATGTCACTACGGGAAAAATGAGCATTTGCGACGGGTTATTTGCGACGGGATCTATTCCCATCGCAAATAGTCCTGTTAAAAACATATCTGGCTGGAGTACACATGGTCAGAAATCATGTCCTTACTGTATGGGAGAGAACAAAGCATTTATGCTCATTCATGGAAGGAAACCTTGTTATTTTGACTGTCATCACAGATTTCTTCCAGCTGATCATCCTTTTCGCAGAAACAGATCTCATTTTAGAAAAGGAACAGTTGAAAGGGATGGACCTCAAAAAATTCTATCAGGTTCGGAGTTAAAATCACTTGTATTTTCATTACCCCCATCACTTTTGGTCCCACAATAAACCAACAGAAAATGTTTGGTTTTGGGAAAGAACACAATTGGATTAAACGTAGCATATTTTGGGATTTGCCATATTGGTCTGATCTGTTGGTCCGACACATGTTAGATGTCATGCATATTGAGAAGAACTGTTTTGATAATTTTTTTCATACAGTTTTGGATACGCCAGGAAAGAGCAAAGACAATGTAAATGCACATTTAGATCTTGCCCAAATTTGCAGGCGTCCAGAATTGGAACTATTTGAGAATGTCAGAACAGAAAGGTTACTGAAACCAAAAGCAGCTTATACAATGTCTAAAGAAAACCGTTTATTATTTTGTCAGTGGATTGCAAATTTGAGACTTCCAGATGGTTGTGCTTCTAATTTGGGTAGATGTGTAAAGAATGGTCATATTACTGGATTAAAAATTCATGATTGTCATGTTATAATGGAGATACTTCTACCCATTGGATTAAGATGTCTATTGAATTCTGTGATTTGGGATTCCATAACAGACATGTCTTGTTTTTTTCGGGAAATTTGTGCGGCTACGACAGATTATGATGCTCTAGGCAAACATGAAAAAGATGTTGTTGTAATTATATGTAAACTGGAAAAAATATTTCCGCCGTCTTTCTTCGACTCAATGGAACATTTGATGTTACATTTTCCATATGAAGCCAAATGTGGAGGTCCGGTACAGTTTCTATGGATGTACCCATTTGAAAGATGCATGCAAAAATTGAAAACAAAAGTACGTAACAAAGAATCTGTGGAAGGATCTATTGCAGAAGCTTATTTGCAAGAGGAAATATCTTTTTTCTGCTCCCATTATTTTGAATCTGAGTATCCTTCAAAACACAACCAAATGGGACGGAACGAGAGGAATATTGATGAAATCGGCAATCAGTTATCTATTTTCAACCAGTCAGAGCTTGGTTTTGGTGGAGTTTATGAACGCTGGCTTTCAGATGATGAACATCAGAGAGCTCATACGTATGTTCTTCTCAACTGTGAAGAGATGACATCAGTTGTACTGTAAGTGTTTATATCACTTATTCTATCATTTATGTTACAGTAAAGAACTTTGGTTTTTATAGTTTGTATGATAATCATATCAAGAAACAAATTCCACAAATTACAGCAGCTGCTCTCGAAGAACGTCGACTGAAAAATTTCTCTCAGTGGTTTCAAAAACTGGTAACATAAATTCTTTATCTTTTAGAAACTCATTCAATGTACAGTTTACTATATTGATAATTATTTCACAATTTTTCAGGTGTCTCGACATGCTAATAAAATTGACAAACGGCTGTGTGTATTGAGTAACCCACCTTCCAAACTTGTTAAAACATATAATGCATTGTGGTGAATGGATTTCGATTCCACACACATGCATATGGGGAATCGAAAAAAACAATGAACAGTGGAGTTAGCTTGAGAGGATCTCATCATCGAGAAAATGAAGTTGACTTTTATGGCATACTTGATGAAATCATTGAACTCTGTTATCTTGGACAACATTACATAACCATGTTCAAATGTCTGTGGTTGGATACAGAGAGAGGCGTGCGTGTTCATCCGACTCATGGAATCATCGATATTAAATGTAAAAGTGTTCTCGCAGTAAATGAACCATTCTTATTGGCTCAACAGGCATATCATGTTTATTACGCAAAGTACTGTGCAACATCAAGAGAATTGACTGATTGGTGGAGTGTAATAAAAATCAAAATTCGAGACAATCAGTTTAGTCAAAGTGAATGTGCTTTCACTGATGTGCAAAGAATTGATGTTTTTCAAGAGAGTACTCAAAATAAATCTTTTTTACAAAGAGACATGAGTATCGATGACGAAACCCCACATTTAAGAGTCGGTGATGACGATGATGTTAATGATGTCACATATGAATTTGAAATGGTAAGAGATGAAGCAACTTTAACTCGAATGGATATCGATGATGTTGAGGAGGAATATGAAGATGACATTGACATATATGAAGATGATGATGAAGATGAACACTGATAGAATTTCATGGTATTTATATACAATCATAATATGTATATATGTATATATAATAGTAATTATCAATTATTTGCTAACATTAATATTTTCTGATTCAGATGGACGACGCCACATTTCGTGAGTTGGCGGATGCTGACCTGACTTTCGATGCGGATGAGTTGTTGACAGATGACCCTCAGCCTGCAGGCGCTCCAGGGAGTATGCGGAGGGGGCGCGGTCTGGCACGATTGAGGATTCCTGACCCCGTCCCCGAGCGACGTCCACGTCTTGGGTTTGATCCACGCACACGGAGGAGTGATAACCTGTGTGATAACCTGTGGATTTGACTAAGATTTCATTAATCTATTCACATAATAAATGTTAATTATTTTTTTCAGTTTTCCGCATATAGAAGTCGGACAGGGCAGCGCTATTTTGCGCAACTATTTCTCTCAGCCATGGACCACATGGGAGCAGATTCCCATTGATGTGCAGCAGGCCATGTTCGGCCATTGGTTGGTACGTACGTAAATAAATAATTTTTATTTTGAAAATTATTACATTTCTAACTTGATATTTTGATTTATTTGTAGGGTTTATGGTATCCGATCGAGGATACCATGCGTGACGCCATCCACGAGGCATGGGAGGTGGCCATGCATGATAGCCTTCGTCAGTTTTTGCACAATTTAAGAAAAGCTGCGATGAAGAAAGCAGGAGTGTCATATTTTGACGAGTCATGTAGAGCACACCGACCAGAGTATATTTAATCCCATGTATGGGATGGATTATGTGCGCACTGGTTGAGTGGTGCCTTTCAGAGGATATCATCGGTGGGGAGGCAGAATCGGGGGAGACAGGAGGTGACTCATCGAGCTGGGAGTCGTTCTTTCAGTACTCATAGACAGCATCTGGTATGTACATTATTTATAAATATTTTATATAACTATAAATATTAACAGTTTAGTTTTTATTCTTATAGGCTGTCGAGCACCCCGATATTACAGAGTACGACGTATATCGGAGGATGTATAGTGATCCTTCTACTAGGGAGCTCAGAGGTGATCGCCAGCATCACATCGTGGTCAGTATTATTTGTTTTCAAGTTTAAAAATTAACTGCATATAATATATTCACAATTTTAATTTTAAATTGCAACTATATGAGTCATATGAGGCCGCAGCGTCACAGGCTCGGCCTGAGAGTCAGGCCGAGTCATCAGATCAGACCACTGCCCGTCAGTTTGATGAAGTGGCATGGATTCAGGCCACCCAGTATGCCTTCGAGAAGGGCCGGGTAGTTGGTATCGGCTCTCGACTGACTCCCGGAGATTATTATGGTAGTGCTGCGATGTCGGCGTCCAGCTCGAGAGGAGCTCGTGCATCTTCTTCTACTACACAATATGAGGATCATTTGCGATCTCAGACTGCACAGATAAAGAGTCTCCGACAGGAGCAGGAGCAGATGCGTCAGCAGCATGAGGAGGAGTATCGACGCCAGCAGCAGCTGTACGAGGAGCAGGCGAGTCGGTGGCAGCAGCAGCATCAGGAGCAGATGGAGTACATGCGCCGACTCACTCATGCTTTAGGGATGGAGTTTCCTCCACCACCATCTATAGATCCCCCACCTCCCCCCTCCTTCAGATTATAGATTGTACTTATGTTATAAAATTTGTGAAATCAAATTATTTTTTTTTCTATTCGTAGTTTCTGTCTCATTATAAAATATTAATAATATTATATTTTTAAATAAAAATATTAATATGAATAATAATATTATTTATATTTTTTAATATTAAATTTTATATATATATTAAAATTTTATAATATTATAATTTAATTATATTTTTTGTAATACTTGAATTATTTTAATATTTGAATGTAAAATAATTCTATTATTTTTATATTAATTAAAATAACTTATTAATATTTTTTTTATTTATGAATTATAATTCTAATATTATTATATTAATTAAATCATTTATTAATATTATATTATTTTTTATTTTTGAATTATATTTCAATTATTATTATATTAATTAAAATAATTTATTATTTATATTTGTGAATTATAATTCTATTATTATATTAATGAAAATAATTTATTTTTTTTTATTTTTTTTATAGTATTTGCGACGGGATACTATGCCCATCGCAAATACTAGTAATATTAATAGTTTTTTATTTTTTTAAAAAAATTGTTTTTGCGACGGGATACTATGCCCATCGCAAATACTTGTATTATTAATAGTTTTTTATTATTTTTTTTAAATAGTTTTTTCGACGGTACCGTCGCAAAAGGTATTTGCGACGAGCCCGTCACAAAAACTATTTTAAAAGTTTTTTACAAAAATACGGAATACTATTTGCGACAGGGAGAATGACCATCGCAGAAAACGGCTTTAGCGACGGGCCTGTCGCAAATAAGTGTTGTTGTGACGCCGTTTTCAACAACGGGCTATTTGCGACGGGACCTAGTCGCAAAAATCCATTTGCGACGGGATCCCGTCGCTAATGCCCCGTCGCAAATACCTGTTTTTCTAGTAGTGTGTCCTCACACTCTTCGTACATGAAAAAGAATTATATATAATAAATATATGTTTATTATAAAAATTTTATTGAATTATATTCTTAACTCTAATAAAAAATATGGTTTTATTGTCACTTTATATTACTTATTTTTTAAGGATCCTATGTTAAGGTTTCACTTCGGGTAATATTAACTTTGTTCTTCGCATGTGTCTTAATTTGATATATCATTAGTACTTATACATATATAATTAATAAATAAAATAAATCATGATATAAATATAATTTTTTTCTAGTATATGCATATTATAATAATATATAGCATAAATAAGTACGAAATGGAACACATGGTTCATGGTGACGGTAAGTCGTACGTACGCATGAACGTTGTTTCCGTTTTAATTGTTCTATTGAAATTAATGATCTAAATGACAAATATATATATATATATATATAATTATAATTATTACATTAGTATTATTATTTCATATATATATTATAAGTTCACTGACTCCATCCTTAATACATTCTATGTGGTGTGTGAACGAATCACATCTCTTTGAGGGGGTTGTAGTCCACACTTCCTCAAATGAGATTGTCGAATTAACATCAAATGGAAAGTAAAAAAGGTATGTGTTATATTAAGGAATATACAAATAATAAATACATAATAAAAATTCTAACATATATAGATATATTATCTATAATAATGGCCACCATGATTGGTGGTAAATGAAAAATGAACAATCATCGTTTTGTGAGGTAGTAGTTCGCCGTACACAAAAATAGTATGTCTGATATCCATTAGATATATGTGTGTGTAAGTGTAGGTAAAAACTTATCATAAAAACATCCTATTATATTTATGATACTATTTTTTTCTAAAATAACCGAATAAAGAGAGTTTAGGGGTGTGGAAAGAAATTTCCAAAAAGAGCTTGAGAGAAGACGTTACCTCTTAATCGCGAAACTCCTTTTGGTTTATGCCAAAAGGATTCCTTGAGTTTCCCTATTCCCAAGTAAAGGATTTTAATATTATGTTATGGAAGTTGGTAAAAAAAATGTATAGTTTTTTGATGATACAAAAGTTTTTAGGGGTGTAAATAAAAGAGAAGGATATGTGCCCTTTTATAAGAGGAAGGAGGGGCACATTAGGAAACCCCAAAACTATTAATTTATTATAAATTGATATTCGATTTAAAATACCTAAAAAGTGAGTTATATATAATTTTATATGATAATTGGTCAAAACCCCTTCAACAAAATAGTTTTAGTACATGTTTAGAACACAAAAGAAACCTTTTCTTTAGGCATTAACCCTTAGTTAAACAATTTAACTCTTACCATGACCAATTGTCTTTTTTACAATATAGGGTTAATATAGTTTCTCTTAAATTCCAAAATAACCACAATTGAATAATTTGAGACCTATTTAACACAATAAAATTTAGTTTGATTAATTATATATTTTAAGGAATTTTATAACATTTAATAAAATATTATTTATTTTAAAATATCATTTTTGTCAATTTGGATACTATTCAATATTTTCATTTTTAAAAAAGACAAAACAACATGATAACTTCAAAAAAATACTTATAATATGTCAATAAAATTTCTAATGTATATATAAATTTTTTAGATGTCAATAACTAAGTTAAATTATATTTATTATAATATTTTTATTATCATTTATTTGATATCCTAATTAATTAAATAGTTACTACATCATTATTATACATGAATTTAATTATGTTATTTTTTTGATAAATTAAAAATAAATTATAATGATGAATATAAATTTGTTATCATTCAAATGGATAATTATAGTACGATTTATATTATGTATAACACTATATAAAAAATAATTTACTTATAAAATTATGAATATGACACTTTTAACTCTTCCTTAAATAAAATATAATAAATGTCTTAATCTAACACAATTGACTTAAAAAAGATCATATTTTTTATATAAGATTTATTTAGGTGGAAAAACGCTTTTCGAATGAAATTGGGACATGTGTTAGGGTAATTTTATATTATCATAATATTATTTTTACATGTAACTATCCTATTTACCTTTCACCGTGGTAAATAAAATTCAAAAGTTAATATTCATCAAATATTATTTTGATCCTATTAAAACAAATTTTCATACTTATTACAACCACTTATGTATATTTTTCAAAATTCAATTCAAAAAATTTGGATGTTTAATTCCCCCTCGTTTTCTTTCTTTTTGTTCTCACCCCCCATTGATTAAAATTACTTTACACTAATGATGATGATGGCTAGATGGCGGATTAAAGAGACGTTCAAAAGATCAATATTTTTATATATATAATTCTAATATAAAAATGATACAAATTACCAAAATTTGATTAATATATGTATTATTTATCTATTGTGACTTTAAAATAAATTTAAATTAAAATAATTTTTTAAATGAAAAAGTTGGGTTTTTAACTACAACGCAGTATTTTCCACTATTCATCAAAAATTGAAACATTCTAGAAAAATAAAAAAAATCCACACTAAGGTAATTTTTATATTCCAAATTCAAAAATGGTATTTATTTTTTAAAAACAAATTTCTATTCATGTATATAATTAATTTCATTATTTTTTATAGAATGGCATGAAAAGTAGTTTATTTGATCAAATAGTAGTTTTAAACACATAATGTATTTACCAAAAAATATTTTTCATTATAAAACAATTATAACTAATATTTAAAAATTATTTATTAATATTCATATTACAAGTTCATTGTCTATTTTATAACTATCTTATTTAAATAATTATAATAGTAATGTATTGTTTTGTAGAAACTCGGTGTTTCATGTAACAAGCCATTTCAGTGTTGTGTGTAGTGTAAGATTCCTTTAGTGTTGTGTATAACATAAACCAAAACATAGTTCTATTACATAATAAAAAAATCAGTATTTAGTTTCGTGAGAAGTGAAAATATTAAAATATAAAATTAATTTGAAAAAAAAATAACTTTACAAAATCATTGGGTGTAATTACTCTAGAAAGGACATCAAGTTGGAGGAATTTATGACCATTTCTATTTTCTCTTGTTTACGTGGAGTTGAAAAATTCATGGGATCCAATTAAAATAGGAAAAAGGTACTCGAGAATATTAGTATTTATTTGTGTGGGAATATGGGCCCTCTCCAAGGTTATATGATCCTCTCGATGAGACATTCAAAAATTTCATAATAGGGAAATCAGGGTCCGAACATTGATCATGATTAGATTCATGTAGTGTGGGAAATATCCTTCATGTAAAGGAACCCTCCTGGAATAATCCTTTAATCTAATAAAAATATAATAATGACTCCTATTGATAGTGGTGAGAACATACCATAATACTTTATATGTATTAGAAGGAATAATGATGTGGTACCACCTTAGGCCTACCATCATTATTGGATGAGGATAATAATATAGACTAATCCTAAAAAAATAAAACCAATATATACTATTAATTATTATATTCTTGTGTTGGGATATAATCGTTGATTTTTTCTAAAGTTCATGTAATTGATATTATTTGGTGTTGGAATAGATGTGATCCATTTGAGTTACTATTGGGATATGACACCAAACTCTTGTTTTAAGGGTATAGATATGAGTCTTACCCTTAGTAGTTGTTGGGATGTGACATAAAACTTTAATTTGAATCTTAATATTGTCATACCAATTTTATTATTTATTCATTTATATATGTCAATGATCATATTTATTGAAATAAATAATATAGTCCAAATATTGAGTAGTTGTTAGGATATTCCAATGAGCTCCCGAGATATAGGTGGGAACATCAATATGGTACCATCCCTCACAGTCACCGAAATATACTTTGGGGTATCTTTTCTCACTAATATATATTATTATGGTATGAATGTCATAAATAGGAATATAGGCAATATTCTCAGTCACTACTAGGATATATTTATGGACTTCATCGGTAGGAATTGTGATATAATCATACTCATGTTCATTATTCCACATCAGGATATACCAAGGGGATTCAAATGTGGAAGAGAGAATGTGATCTTGATTTATTTTCATTTCTAGAATATTCTAGTGTAATTCACTAGCGGGAATAGGAATATGGGTTTGTTCCCTATTATCTGGTTTCCTCCACCCTTGAGATACCTCCATACATGTTCCCTAGTTTGAGTTACTGGGGTTGAGATCTCTTGGATGGACTCGAAAGAATATTCTTGGGGGGGGGGGTGCTTCATGGCATTGATGGTGGTGAAATCATGTAGGATCCCTCCTAGGTGGATCCTAGATTATTAGAAAGACACAATTGACAACCTAATGTATATTTCTAAGGTATGGGATACATGTTTTATCACAATCCATAGATATGTTCCTAAAGTTGTTTAATGTGGTGACAGAAATGGAAAAACTCATCATGTCCCTCCATTATTGTGATGTAAAAAGTTTCTTAATCACTGAGATTATTTCAAGGGGTACCTATAAGGTTTGAATGGAATCATTACCTTTGTACTTCTTCACCCAGGTGTCTACCATCTTCTATTGGATTCATTGACTGGTGAAAACATTAACCTAATATATAGGGTTTTATCCATCGTAGTTATTATGGGATACGTCTTCCCAAAGTAGTAGATGTTTGATATTTCATGTTGTGTTATTTTCATTTGAATAGAAAAAGATACCATGATATTCCTAAAAGTTATATGGTAAAAAAACTGAAAGAATAAACTCAAAATGAAATATCATAAGAAACATATTTCTCAATCAAACATTTTCATAGTCAATAGATTCACTTTTTTTTCCATTATATTTTGTATATGTAATTTTCCCATGTTTATTATTAGTCATATGGACCTAATTCCCAAATTAATGTATTTATGGGAACTTTTCAAATGAAATATTGGGTGGTGTATTGGTCAATAGTATATGATTTTTGACTCACTACCCCCTTCTAGAAGAATAATTTCTTAATTTTGGTCTCTTTTTAAGGATTTAAGGCATGTTCATGAATCCTTCCTAGTAATTTTATTACTATTGGATACTAATATGCATGTTATTGATCGAAACTATGCATTGACATAAACATCTATATTTATAATAGGTCCACAATCTTTCCATTACTTGTTTATTGTGTTCCATTTTAAATAATCAATTTTTATAAATTTATAATTTATCACAATTTGGGGAAATATTAAATATTTTATATTTGGGATTGGGCCCATTAAAGGGGCTTTCTACACATCATTATCTTGTGAATTAAAACCCACAAAGTATGGTTCCATTTATGGGACCATTCCATCCTTTTATGGAAATGTTATGATAAGAATGTGGTTCCTTGTAAGTTTATATGACCATGACCAAGTTAAGTTCCTTATAATTTCATGAATATATAACCTATGAGATATTGAGATTGAACTTCAAATTCGTTTCCTACATATCCTTCTTAACATGAATCAATGACCACACAGTTTAGGTCACGAATTTTAATTCAATTTCAGAGATTTGATCTGTATAGTGTAATGTTTTGTAGTAAGGATTTATATTATGTAATTTAAATTAATATAGGGAGGAAATATAGGAAATTTTTTCCTTGAAATAGTAGGTTTGGGACTTACACCTGAGAGATCCATTGGGGTTCATCCAATTTTTCTGAAGCTAAGCATGAGTAAGTGTGTTTAGAATCATATGGGATATCAATGTTTATGTTTATGATGATGAATGGGAAGATAACCCATTATGATAGGATTTATTAGTGGTAATATATCACATTATGGATATAATAGATCATATGGAATATGAATCATTGAATATATGATCGTCCATTGAAAATATATCCCCTTGAGATAGGTTTTATTAAGGATATATCCTTATGAGAATGAGTTTGTGATTACACAATTCCATCACATAAAGGGATTATTTAGGGCTAACACATAGTGGGAGGCCCTAGTCATACCTATTTTAGGAAGGATACATGTGGGGATTACTTTTATGGTTCCTGGAGGTTTCTTAATTGATTAGATACTCATGTGAAATAAGGGATATTTTGGAATTATACTTTGTAGGGGGGACATATATATGTTTTAGGATTCTTGATATGGTAAGGGGTTTATAGGATGATAAGGATATTTAGATACCAAATATGTGGTATACAACTTCGTCTTGTTTATTCAAGGTAGATTTCATCAGCATCCTAGTGATTCAAAACCTTATTATAAAGGAAATCTGTGATCATGGCTACTGGAGTGTCCCACTAATCTAGGAGTAAAACCCAAGGGAGGCCTATTGTTAATGGAATATATGATTAATGAGGTGGATCCTAATGTTCATAGTTATATCATATATCTATTGAAAATATGGGGGATGCCTTGTTGGAAAGAGAATTTTGGGATTTTTGACCTTGGAAAAAGCGATCCAATAATGTCATTTTGGTTTATTTGACACAAATACATGTTCATAGAAAAATAAATGATATTAAAGAGGTACACCAACCCATAATTTTGTTTCTTCGATATGTTTCCATGAACATACCAAATTCTTCCCGGCCTGGTACTATTGGGAAGATTCTTAGAAGAACCATAAGAATCCCCCACTTTCCATAGCATGATAGTGTTACATGAATGGTTAATAGTTCATTTATCACTAAGTTTTAAAATATTCTCATTAAGGTTTTTACTTGTGTTCCAACAAATCAGGTTTTCTAAAGGTTACCTTCCCAAAATGGGTCTTTATGGAGGCCCATTGTGAAGGGGAGAATTTTAAAAATCCTTCATGAAGGCCCCTCCATAATCCATTTGTGAAAGGTTATTATAGAGATTTCCCCACTTGATGTCTTATCTTGTTGGAACTTAGGGTATTTCCATGATTTATTTCAAAATAGTTAACTAATATGGATTAAAAATAATGTGGTTCTCCCCCACTAACTCTCGATGCCATGAAGAGGATCGAGCATTGCAAATCAGTATACCAACAGAATCATCGTATTTTTAAACAGTATGCCAAAAATTACAAGTTACCCTATTCAAAAATATGTGGTTGTACATGGACCTTGAATTAAGAAAATTATATAATCATGAAGGATCAATTTCAAGTGGTTTAAATGATTTTACGCCATATATGGAGAATGTGACCATATTAGAGTCCCACTAACCATCTGTGAAAAACATTAATTCACTAAGGGATTAAATTATAGCTATCTTATTCCTTTGACTCATAAAAAATGAATATTTTCAAACAAGTAATAAATATACCACATAAGAACCATGTTAGTTGGCCATGATGGAACTATATGTTTGTGATGGAACTGTGTGGTTACAGATTCACTACACAAATGCAAATGAGTCACATGATCCTACCACTAAAAACATCCTTTCTTAACAAATGATCTTCTTAATGGTGGGATTTCCATTTCCAAATTCTCTCCCAAAATTTACAATCTTCTGATTGATGATTAGAACTCTTCAAGAATCAACACCCTCCATTATGAAAACTCTCCCAACATTTCTTCATAGGAAATGTTTAATCAATGATAGAATTTATATATGAGATCCAAACATTAACATTTTATTATTTGTTTTGGGGTATCATTAGATAACCACAACAATCGTACTTTATTATTCAATTTTATTTAATGGTAAATTTTTGGTCAATGAACAAAAAACTAAATTTATTAAAGAAAAGTATTAAGTTATTCTGAAAGATAGTATTTTTTTACAATACCTATCATAAAGAGAAAATAAATCAAAAGGAAGTTCATTTAACCATGTAATTTCGTGGTTGAATCCCATATTAACAAGGCCAGACATGACCTTGTTCGCTTCCCTAAAGGAATGAGTCACAATAAAGCTGGCATCCATAAGTAAATGTAGATAGTCCTTCCAATGTGAATTAATCAGTCATACAAGATACACTACACCATTCCAAAGAGCTTGAACAATGGTCATCGAATCACTTTAGATCCAAATATTGTTCTAGCCCTGTTTCATTGAAATGAAGATAGCATGAATCAGTCCCATAATTTCGGCTTCCCGATATAAGGTGAAACCATAGTTTTCATAGAAGCACTCTAGTGTCTATCTATAGTGGATTCTTTAGATCGCACCATAACCCAAGGGTCTCGAGCTGTCTTTAGAAGCACCATCAACATTAAATTTAGTCCAACAAGGGGACAGAGCTTTCTAAAAAACATCAAAAGTGTGTCTAGGCTGAGGAAAAATACCCTTCACCCCAAGATGTCATAGAATCCCAAATTCACTAATTATGATACTATAAATACGCTTCTGAATTGAGACGAATTCCTAAATGGAAATGAGAATTCTCATCTTTCCTACATTTAGACTAAATTGGATGTTTCTATGAATATTAGAATTTCTATCATACCATATCACATGGATAAGATCAGCTATGGTAGTTATGAATATATTGTTTATTTTCTGAGAGGTTTCATATCCATACAACATTGTAGTTGAGTGTTGAAAAAGTCATGAAGTAACCATATGCACTCAAAAATATCAAATACATAATTCCAAAGATCAGTTTCTATAGAAAAAGAAAGAAGCAGTTAGTCAATGTCATCCGTATGTTGATTACATACACAACATTTTGATCAAAGTTGAATCCCAAAATATTGAAGACAAGGGTAACTGGGAACCCTTTTATGTGCAATACACAAAAAAAGTGTGAATCAAAAGGGTTTTAACCATAATTTATTAATTTTTTTTATCCAAATCAAATTGTTTTCAGAATTACTTAGAAGATAGTCAAAAAAATTTAGATCCATCCATTACATTATGAGAAGGTTACCAAGTTTAAAAATCATCAGAGTTGGAAAAGGGATAGTTTTCAATGACCAGCTTAATATTGTTAGGTAAATTAAATCATTGAGAGTGTAACATATCTTTAATGGTATTATTAGTGTTCTCAGGTGGTTGAGTGGGGGAAACCATTAAAATGAAAGAAGCACTAGTCCTGTTGTCATGGAAGAAGTTCAAAGAAGATTATTTTCTCACCATCCATCTAGAGTTAGACACGAGGTTTCAAAAGGAAATTTTAGTATAATTCTAGATGGAAGAGCTCATATAATTTAAATTTCATAACATTAATTTATCAAAATACTGGTTTTTGGGGAACGCGAGTGAGTTAGAGTTATTATGAAGAATTTTATATGTGAGTCTGGCATATAAGACATCATTGAAGAGAATGAGATTTTTGATATCGATACCACGTTTATCCAAAGGGCTGCATCAGGTAGAATATAGAACAATCACTAGTTTACATTCAAGCCTGCTTCTACTACACAAAATGTTATTGATGTAAAAATTTATTATTATAAATACCTATTAGATATTTATAAAAAATCATAGAATAGACCATTTTAAAAACAATATTGGACTTGACAAGAAAGAACATGTTAGACATGGAGTGAGATTTCCCTTTCCATGATGGGAGTTGGTGAAGGAATTGGTCAACATTTGTATAAAAGTCACTAGACTTGGGTCTGCCCCAAAAATGGGAACATCAAGATTGTGGAAGGGGAAGGATCCTTCATTAACACCTAAAACATTGATATTATTAGGTTTTCTGTTATAAGGAAACCTTTCCCCAAAAAATATATAGGATTTTCTGTAACTGGTGGTTTTCCAGAGATATCTTCATAATGAGAGTGGGAACATTTAAGATTATTGATATTTCATTTATCACATTGTTAAAAAGGACGATGTCATCAGTGTATAAGAGATGTGTGGGTGCACTATATTTCCTAGAGGTACGTATTGATTTAAGATTGTTCTAATCCACAAGACGAGTAAGTAATCTACATAAGTAATCATTAATATTCTAGAAAGGTATGGTGGGGATCAGTTCACCCTGTCAGACACCGTTGTTTTATTTAAATTAACCCTTAGGAGATCCATTATAATGGATTTAAATGAAGTCCAAATTGAAAAGCATTTTAGTTCCACAAATGAAAGAGTTTATAAACCCGAAACCCTACAGAACATTGAAAATTAAACTCCAATCAATGATATCAAAATCTTTCTAAATGCAAAGTTTGATGGAAATATTTCCACCTATACTAGATTTATTTAATATGATAGTGAATTATATGTTATGTAAAATACAATCTTGGATGAAACATCCTTTAAGAAAACCAAATTGGTTCCAAGAGACACTGTTATGGATTATATAAGAATGTATCTTAGCAAGAATCTTGATACTGATTTTATAAAGAGTATTAATAAGGGAAATAGGTCTGAAGAGATTAATCTATGAAGAATTATATATATTAGGTACTAGGGAGAAGAATTGGGAGTTCATCCCATATGGGATAATTCCTTTAGAAAAGAAAGTCCTTACCAATCTACAAACAACATCTTGAATCAAATACAAAATAAATACTACAAGAATCCATTATTTAATCCATCAGGACCTATGGAACTATTAGGAATTGAGCTGAAGATAGTGTCTCTAATCACATGTTCATGGGAAATGTAGCTGAGAAAGGAGTCGTGGCCTTCATTCACCATGGTCGGAAAGAAATTGGGAAAAAAACTTTATTAACTTCATCCCCACTGAAAATATTTTCAAAGTAAGAAACAACATGATTAGTAATACCTTCTTCAGTATCAATTTGGTTTTCTCTGCGTCTTAGCAAGGCTAGAGACCTACAAACATTCTTAACTCTTTGAAGTGAATTTCAGAATTTATTATTTCTATCACCATCAGCAAGACAATTAGCCTGGATTATTTTTTTTGAATTTTTTCCTTTAAGGTGAGAAATGAAAAAAGTGCCATATTAATATTGACTTCATGCTGGGGATCAGAAGAAAAATTATTATAAGTATTGGTGTTCTGAATTTGGGAATGTTTCTCTTCCCAAAGAAGGATGTCGTTGTCCTTTTTTTTGATTTTTATCTACACCATTTCTTAAGAACCTATTTTAAATTTTCTAATTTAATGATTTAAGAAAGATTTTCATTACAATTGCATGTGGAGGACCACAAATTTTTTTATAATGTTAGCACAATCAGGGTCTGATGAAAAAGCTATATTAAATCTAAAAGGTAAAAAAAGTTTGGTTTCCTTGAAAGTGATGTTGACCATAATTTCCTGGTGGTAAGAATTAAGAATAGTAAGGGTGATTCTAGAGATGTTGTCCCATTTATCTAGGGGAAAAATATTTGTGAATGCTCTATCTAATTTTTTTGGAAACCAAACTATTGTAATGTTGTCTATACAAGGTTTACTTGGATAAAGTGAAATTAATTTTAATAAGATTAATATCCACCATAGAGGTTTTAAATTCCCTTGAAGAAATAGTGAAGTGATATGGTCCCATTTTCTCATATGGGGAAATAATGGAATTATATTCCCCCACTACAAACCAAGGTTACTGAATGTTGTTTCTTAGGTGGTAGAGATCATGCCAAAGGGGTCTCATATCTGGGTATCTATTCATAGAATATATAAAATAATACTAGACATGTGAGTGATCAAAAATAAAATAATAGGTAAAGGACTACACAAAAATGATCAAAATGTAAAAATTCTTTCAAGTAGAGTGAGCAAAGACCCAAAGGGTCTCAATAGCTGAGCAGTTTTGACATGATCCTAAAAATATATAACCAAGGTTGTTTAGATGAAAAATTGAGATGTAAAAATTATTTTTGGCTCCGAAATTTTAAAAGGATTGGGAGGATGAGTATTTAAAAATCTATATAAGACATTAAAGGTGTCCAAGATTCCTATACCCGAACAATTCCAAAAAAATCACTAAAACTTGTTTTTGGGGTTTGATCCCCCTTTTCTCTTATTCCTAAAACCATCCTTTCTGGATGATCTCCTGGGAGTTTTTTCCATGGTCTTGTTAGTTTTCTTTTTCTACTTTATCACAGGAGAAACGGGGGGGGGGGGATTTTAGTATCATCTTCACTATCTTAAATAGATATTAGGTCCCATATATCTGTATTTCAAAGATAAACCAATTTACAATTTTATTCAGTCAATAGCTTCTCATTTGAGATAGTAAAGTCATTATTGGACAAAAAATCATCAAAAATAGAAATGAAATGTGTAAACTTTGTGGAATATATAGTAGTAACCTGATTTTTTCCATTATCAACACATTAATTTGTGTTGCTGAGTGTAAAAATATTATCAAGAGATGTAGATTTGTAGTCCTATTCAGTCTGTATATTGGTAATAAATCCTTGTTCAATAGTACTAGTTTCATTGTCTTCAATATTTTGTATATCAATGGGGAATTGCTGTGATTATCAGTGATAATGTCACTAGTGTCAATCGAAGTGCCATGCTCCCTGCTTAGTGTGATTATTGGGAGACTATCATTCAAGCCATCCAATTCACCAATGAGGGGCCCTGAAATGTTAGAATTACACTACATTTAATTATTATGTACCCTTGGATGATCAAGAACCATATTGGGGATGATAGAGAGCTTCATGTTTGACTCTGAAATCATATTTTGAGGTTTAGTTTGGAACTGTTAGATGATCTCCAAAATACTTGTTTCAATTTCCTCAATTAAACATTACTCTTTAGTTTTATTTTCATCTTCTTCCACTAACTCAGCCCGATATTTTCATACTTCATTTCCTATGGGATTCAAGATCTTTTATTTGACTACAATTTGTTTTCTTCCTTCAGGGCCCAGTTTTATCTAAGGTAGTTTTTTTCCTTTATTTTTCTCTTCGCTTCATTCCATTCAGTTTCATTAGGTTGGGTGACGTATTTTCAAACCACTCTACAATTTAAAATTTAATGGTATATGATTGTGAAATAATACATGAATGGATCATTACTCACATATTAAACCATCACCTCAGTCCTATAATCATTATCATTAAAATAAATACTTTTTAGTATCTTAGATTATAGATTAACTTCAACCTTTTCTCTCACAAATAGACCTAGTTCCCCATTTAATGTTCTCTGGTCAATCATAAGTGGAGAACCAATGAAAGAGGATATTTCATTTAAGATATTCATGTGCTAGAAAAAACCAAATGAGGTTATTTAATATAACCCAAATATGTTCCATAGTGTTCCTATGAGTGTTCTGGTTAAAAGAAAAATCCAATTCAGAGATATAATGTAGGCCAAGATTAAGTGTATGAGATTTTAATATATGTGGTAGATTAAAGAAGCCACCCAATACTCATTTTGTATAAAATAATCACCCTAGAATTTATAATTTTTTGTAAACTATTCCCTTATGAAATAAATGAGTGTTACTCAAGCTACAAATGGATCTTTCATAATCTAAATAAAATAGAGGTATATTCACACATGTGTTCACTAGATACACCTTATACAAGTATAAATTTTCAAAAGATCACTTTTTCTACGAAATAAAGTAACCATGTGAAAAATAATATTTTAATCCCATTTAGAATCCTTATATGTTCTTAATTTTCTATATGTAGACTACCAAGTTTGATGAATACATCACATGACATTCACCCTTAAGGATTAACATATCACATTCCCATTATTATATATATAATAACATCATATGTAATATATATATTTTTCATATAATTCCCCAATATATATCAATCCAAAGACCATATGTTATTCTACTTATACAAGAGGAAAAATATCATATTGTTTAAGATCCAACTGACAACATAATTGACAATGTACTCACCCACCCATGATTAACTAGAACTAAATACTTTCGTAAGAAAGTTATTAAATTTTATAAGATATAATTATTGAAATTTTTCTAAATTTAGGTATTAAGTAAATATAAATATGAACCATACACCCCAATTAAAAAAAATACATAGTGTATGAAATTTCATATGGCATAGTTTTTGGTCTTCCAATTCATAAACCCCATTTTGTGCCACATTAGCATATTATATATCCTAATGAAAGAGTACTACTCATGAGAGACATAAAATTTCATCATAACCAATAATTATCAATTAAAATCATTAGTTAGGGATAACATAAAGTCGTGATTAGAGAGGTTAATTGGGATTTCAATTCATGAGTATATGATGTCACTATTGTAGAATGATAATGTAGATATACATTTTTGTATAACATGCTATATTTTATTTTCATAAAATCCTTTAACAATACTATAATAAACATGGATATGAACATGTATTATCATATCATATATGATAAACTATCTGATCAGCCATATATTTGCTAAATTTTAGAGATTTGGTAAACTCATCCAACCTCAATGTATTTTCTAACATATATATATCTGAATATATAGTTAAATCCTCACACTAAACTCTTATGTGAGTAAAATATATAAATCTATATTATTTGAAAAATAGAGACACATAGAAATCCGATTTTTAATTTTGAACTCCTTAAATATAATATTCAATATTCTTAACATTCCAACATCAAATTTTATGACGATAATAACATTTTTCCAACAAATAACTTCTATTAAGTTCATCATCATCATTATTCTTATAAATATGGCACCAATCATTTCTTTGAAATAATTTGGTATCAAATTTTATTATTTACATTAATATTTTATCAATACATTTAAACCATTGTTGTATATTTATTGACATTTTCTTTACATTATGATTCGTATAATCCTTTATTTTTTACCCTTTTCACTTAGAAAAGTCACAAAATACTCCCAATTTCCTCTTAAACGCTATTTTATCCTAAACAATCATATTTAGATGCACAAACTCTTTTATATTGAGAAATATCACTTATTTCGTTTAGTATAAAAATATTTATCAAACAAATTATTTTATCTATATCATATATTGTATATTTTGTGTTTGGTGAATAATCCTTAAAGGAGACATTATTCCTTATAATATTGTAATTATGATGAAATAAAATAACTAATATTTTAAACAACAACTTTCTGAATTCAATTATCCTACACAAAACTCCTTTTATCATTGTCTCATTTTCATGTATGTTATATAATCTGATGAATCAAAAACCATGTGTAACGTCTCATGTTTTTTATAAAACCTCCTTAATTAATAAAAAAATCAATTATCATATATGACAGAAAATATTAAATACACATACATAATTTAGATCTATTTAGTCTTGAAACTTTTCATAATATCCATTACATTTTAAGGAAACCCTCCGTGTCATCATTTTAATATAAACTAAGAGCTTCATTAATTTGTACCTTGATTTTGAACACCTTTATAATTAAAAAAATTAAAATATAAATTTTCTATTATATACCCTTAAAAATTGAGGAATTTATTTCTATGACATTAGTAATTGACATGGAAATACCATAGAGTTCACTAAACTCCTTATGAAATGTCAGAAAATTACATCGAATGGATCCATAGCACTTCATTCATAAATCAAGATTTAGATTTTAATAATATTAACAAGATCTTTGATGAAACATTTTCTGAATTTCCAACTAATTTTATAATTTCATTTGGAACATTTTCCTACTAGTAATATCATTAAAATATGGAAACATAGAAATTATATTCCCTTGTTCATAAATCCTAAAAAATTTGGGATATAATGAAAAATATTTCTTGAAATTGTTCATGTAATTATAAGGTTTCCAAAAATGATTCCAAAATGAATTACATACCAAGGATAAAGCTTAAATGAAACATTCAGTCTCTCTAAGTCATTAACAAGTCCAATCATTTTAAATATTTTACTATAGACTAAAATTACTTTGGATATCTTGCATATAATTCCATTGAAACCTTAAGTTAATATTTATATTATTTTTATAAGCATCTGGATATAAGTGTTGAAAAACATCAATAGTTGGTCTCTTTGAAAGGGGTTTCTCTATCATATTTTTTTCTCTATATTAAGAAATATTCTTAAGTTGGTACTAATCTAATAATTTTATTACTTTAATATCCTCTTTCTATAAGATTCATCTCAAATTTAAGTTCAATTATGATACAACCATTTTATCTGCACGATAATCCTTTATCATATAAGTATCAAGTTTTATTTTCATTTAATAATGAATTATATTAAATATACTCCCAATAAAATGATAACCCCTATTAAATACATCATATTAATTGGTGTTCCATTATATATTTTTTTTATTTCTTATAGTGGTTAGTCAAGTAAATAAATCGTGATTATGTATGGAGGAAAATCTATCTAATAATATCAAATATAACTCAAGGATAGTTGAGTGCATAATGTTTTACCATAATCCATCATATTTATTTACAAAACTCTATTTCTCTTTTATGAAAACAATTAGTCTTCCCTAAATAACTATAACCCAATGAAAATTTCAAAAATAGGTCACCTAATGGTTAGGGTCACCTCATTACTTGATTTCATTACAGAAGATAATCCATGGTTATCCCACTTTGGCCTGACCTACAGCTTTGAATGATCAATGTGTTATAATGTTTTCCCATTAAAAGGAATTTAACACATAGCCTTTTAAATTGGGATTTAATTTCACCATATTATCACATGTTATTTCATAAAAAAAATAATTCTATACCATAGATTATAGATGTTTTATAATTAAATAAGTATAAAAAATCAGTTTTTTCTCAACATGAACTCATTCATATTATCCTATGATAACTAAAATATAAATATTATATAAGCGAGTTGATCATAAATATAATGTAAACATTAAAACTATTAAATAATAATTATTTAAACATTGATAATATTAATTAAAAACCCTCATTTTCATATGGATTAAATAATTTATCAAATATGGTCTTTTAATTTGAATAATTAAAATTAAATAATTATGAAAAATTCCAAATTTTAATAATAAATTCTTTTAATATTTTATATTTTATAAACATTATATATTACAATTTTAATTTCTAAATATATAGTTTATATCCAAATTATATTTCATTCAATATTAAATGAAAAGGGAATTTTAATATTGACATTAAATATAATGAGATATTTAATTAATGAATTTTTCATAAAAATTAAATTAATTCATTATAAACAATATATAATTTATTTATTTATAATTATTTTACAAAATTAGATATGTATCCAAAAACAACTTTTTCCATAATTGGTAATGATTTTTAAAAATATATAAATCATTTCAAAATAAATATATTAGAAAATGAAAATTTTACATGATATCCTATTTTATGATATCCATGAAATGTAATCAATGCTTTTTTTATTGGTGGATCGTAATTTCAATTTATAATATATGAATATGATATATCCTTTATTTTCATGCACATTGTATCTTATGATATATGTAATATTATAACAACAACATGACACTGTATTTTGGAAAATATACCACATTATTATCATCCATTATAATATCATATATCATATGTTGTGATATAGTGGAAACTGAATGAGGATGTTTTTTCAAATTCTATGAAACCTTATGTTTTATGGAATGAAAATATCATAGTCTATGACATCTTATATTTTATATCCAACCTCCATTCAAATTTTCAGTCATTTTTACTAACATGCAATATAATATCCATACATTAAGAAAATTCTTCATTTCAAAGCCCGATATTGAGAATTATTAAGTATGGTGAATCTTTGATTACACTAATGGGTTTATAGGGATTTATTAACCCAAAAGACATATTTGAAAAATTTCTAGATACAAAATTACTTTTATTTATCATGCTTGAAATTGAAACAATACAAAATGAAAATAAACAGAAGTGTATCATAGACCGATTATCCTCACAACTCCTTATCTTCAACCCCAATGGTTGATAAATAACACTAAGGAGAAGTCAAAATAATTATTCATCCATGTTGTATCCACATATCAAACGAAATAACCCAATAACATTGGAGCCACTTAAACATATCCCATGATTTGCTTTTATCTCTCAAATACTATGAGTGAAAGAGAATGACATCATGGGTAGAATGAATTGTAATCTGGGTATTATTTTTTACTCCCATAACAATGGAAATGGATCTATAAAACTTTTGGAAATCCTCAATGAATTTACTCATAGGTTTATAACTTATGAGTAAATTTTATATAATCACAACATTTGTATCCCCTCATTCATTCCAACTCTCCAAAAAATTCATCTTCTAATATTTTTAAACAATTATTTCTTTTATGTTGGATATCTGAACATAAAAAAAATCATTTACAATCTTTGTAGCATAATAATATCGATTAGTGTAGTGTCATGAAATCTTTATTTCATGACTTATGATATACCCATATTATCACCTACGATATAGCTTAATGAAATGTATGTATAATAGATTTTGGGCTTATATTATTCTATATAATAGATGAAATGGAGAGTTTCATGCTCATGGAAGTTAAATATAGGGATAAAAAAGTGTTATATTTTTTTGGTAAACCTATTTCCTACTTAACTTGATGAATATTTTTCTGGATTACCCCTAAACCAATGGTGGAGATTTCAATCCATCTATTTCCTAGAACATAACTTATCTCAATTCAACCAAATTTTATGAACTTAAATGGGTTGAGAGAATTGAAAAATTACTTCATGGCAGTTAGGGATAATGTATTTATCCAACGTAGAACTTATTCATTGGTTTTCCATATTCCTTTATACATGAAATGCAATGATAATTTATTATTATACATAGACTAACAATATTTCAATCTAGTGACAATAAAAAAATTAATAATGTTTTCCTCATATTAATAATTAATCTAATCACCTAAAAGGAGGTCGGTAGTTTTCAATTATTAACCTATAAAATAATTACCATTAACACTTTATGAGAATAAAAGACTTTATAAATATGGATTTTTTAATCCAGTATGATCACTTTGAGAACCTAGTAATGACATTTGGATTGACTAATACACCTACACTTTTATGTCCATAATGAATGGGATATTTCATAAAATTTTGGACTCCTTTTTTGTAATTCTTTTTGATATCATCCCTGTATACTAGAGATGATGGAAGGGGAATGATAGATATCTATAGACACTTATTGGGGAAATTATGAGACCATACAATTTATTTAATGATTTAATTATAATCCTTATAAATCAATAAGGTTAAATTTATTTTGAATATGATATTAAAGGTATAAAATCTGGTATATCATGAAAAGGTTAGGGTGTTGTTGTCTTTAAATCTATATAAAATTCCTTTTATATAAAAAATTTAGTAGGAATATATATATTATTATTATTGATTTATTTAGTATTTCACTCTAATAGTTTCTCGTATTATGTATTTGACAATGTGGGGAGTAATTTTTTTCTAGTCAATGTGAAACATAATTACAATAATTGAAGAAGAGTATTATCACATATTTTATATTGATTCTACATATGATATATAAAAGGATTGATGTATGTTGTAATTACATTATTATAGTGAAGTATTATACAATTATATGTGATAATAAAGTAATGCTAAATAGTTCATGGTAACATTAGATACATGAAAAAATTTATCTTATTGGTATGAAGGGGATTATACAATGACTTAATAGGGGGTGAATTGAGTATTTAATTTTTTATCCCTAAATATAATATTCCTTCAAAATGTTCCTAACTAATTCATAAAAATACCATGTAAATAAGAAGATAATAAAAATAACATAACATATAATATTTATAATTTTTTAGGGCACAAGAGTCCGCATGAACACTCCACAAATAATCTCTCAGAAATCATGATGATTATAACTATGTAGGTCATTTTAAAATGAAACTCAATATTTTTTTGAAAGTAACAAAAAATTATTGAAAAAAGATTCCAAAATATTTTTCATGGTGTCTCTCCATTTAAAATACCATTCCATGGTATTCACAAAAATATAAAGGTTTACAAAAAGGATATAAATTCAGATCATAGTTATCATGATGTGACTTAAAAAAAGATTAGAGGTTTTTTCGTAGAATAAATATGACATTATGATCTACTCTAAAAGGTCTCCTGACTACAGATGATATGATCCTCAAATAATAACATCAGAAAATCAAACTCATTTTACAAATAAGGAATATAATATATGTGTAGGAAGGAAGTGTATCAAATCCATTCTTTAGTGAATAATTTGTTCCACTTATGTTCTAAAATTCATTGTAATTCCATATCTTGTTCATTATTTTTTATTGACTCTTGTTCACAACTTTAAATTTGAAATTGAAAATCCTCATAAACTAAAATGGTAAAGAGAATATATAATAACCCAAATGGACAATATCAGTTCTTGTATGTGATATTCCATTTTGATAACTGTAATCATAGATATCATTGTTAGCTATAGTGATGGTTTTTTTTGGAACTATATTTATTTTGAAAAATAAAAAAATTATTTAATTTATCTTCCCATAAACATCCATCAATATATATAATAAAAAGAAAATTATTTATAGAGTTTTATTGAGTTTTTAAAAATTCAATAAATACATAAAAAGTGAAAATTTATTTTTAAAAAATTACATTGATTGACGTAAACTTTCAATGGAATTACCTCATTATAGTTTAGTTCTATCTTCACAAATTCATTAGACATTGTGAAATACCAAAACTGAAACATCAAAAAGAATTATTTCTTTGATGTAGATTCTTATATCCTGATTCATATTATATTCCATAATTTTATAAGATAATATTATATTTTTAGGATAGTCAAACTAAAAAACTATTATTTAATAAAAGAATATCTATTTATTTGATATTTTTTATCTGAATATAAAAAATCATCACTTCATATGATAATTTTCTTTTTAAAATATCAATATCCTGACTTTTTGATCTCTTGGGACAATTTGGCACTTTGTGTGATAATTTCATTTTTTAAAATAATTGTATTTACTTAAATAATGGATTGTAATACATTCTTCTGCATTATATGATAAATTTAATACATAATATATTCAAAAGATAATTTAATTGTCCTTGAATTTGATTTCCAGGTCGAATATATTTTTCATCTTGTATGATCATTTCCATTGATATAACGTTTAAATCTGTGCAGTAAAGGAAAAAGTAGAGGTCGTGTGGTAAATTATCACCTCATAGGATAATTTATCAACTTGTATGTTATTTTCAATCGAATAATTTTTTAAACTATAAAAATTTAATTTTAACTAATGTATTTCAAAATAAAATATTACATTAATGAAAATGAATAATGACCTGAAAATTCTAAACTAGATTTCATCTGTAAATTAAATGTGAATTCTGTGAGTATCAACACAAATGAAATATTTTGATATGTTGGAACAACATTTTTATGTCCAACAATCTCCCTATTCTTGATAATCACAAAACCCATGATAAAGTGAATAGAATATTTCTCAAATTGGATCATAAAATTTGGAAGAATAAAGTTTCAAATTTCATGGTAACTCTCATATATCAAATTTTTTATATAAAAATGTGCTAAAATTGGATTGAGATGTCATATTAAATATATCATAGTAAATTATGAACTCTAAAAATTAAAATTAATTATGTGAACCGAATTTGACAGTTTACATACTGAAATAATTATATAATCTGAAAAGAATAAAGAATTGTGAAATAAATAAAACAAAAAATAATATAATGTCATGAAATTAAATAATATAGTTAAATTAGTATGGTTTATAATGTTTAAAAATATCAAAAAAAAACACATCAATATTAATTTTAAAATTTGGATTCGGAGAGGTAAGACCAAGTTGAAAGTTTCCTTGGTTAGGGATAAATAAGGAATGTATAGTCTTACCTAAACTAGGACCATAGGTGCCACCATGTGGTTTATTGATCATATAAATAATATAATTATGAATCTCCCTGACTCCTTCATCATCAAAATAATCATCTTGTGAGAAGGGATAAGTAAATTAGGTAAAAGGAATCGTTGGACTAATAGTTGATGATTTTCTCCAAATTTCAGCATCTATAGTAGCATTATCACTTTATTTAATTTCAGGAGGATTAAATATACCCTAAATCCTTCCATTTATGTCCCTAAAATACAGATGTCGGTTATCCATAAGAGTTGTTTTTCATTTAAGTAAAAATAATGTTTTTCACACTTTTCATAGTAGGAAACAATGACATCCAGAAGAAATATTGTGTAGAAAATAGTCTCATCTTGATATCATCTTCAAAATACCCTAGAATATTAGAAACTTCATCTTTATAAACATTATTATTATCATTCAACTTATCATCTAACACCTAAATTAATTTATAATTAAAAAAAAGAGATCAACCAAATTTTAAATCACATTAAGTCCATAATTAGGAATAACCAATTAAGAATAAAATTTTTTTCCCTTGTCAGAAACTATCACGAATTCTGTAGTGGGAATATAAGATCTTTTACAAGGAACATTTTTCTTATGATAATTATTAGATTCAAATTTTTATGAAGAAAAATATTGAAATTCATTCACATTATATTGTAGGGAATTCATCATGGCTGGTATATTCTTATTTAGAGTAGAGGACCATTGATAAATTAATATGAAAATTTTATCATTAATATATTGGGTCTTTACTAATTTTTTTGATATATTAAAAAATAACTTCAATAAAAACTCTAATTTATTAAATTCCCTATAGATTCCTTATCTTCCCATTTCATAATTTTATTTAACATGATTGAGTTTATAAAGGATATCAATCCTTTTGTATTGAATTATTTATAATGACACCATTTCAAAATTCATCTCCTGAACTATCCCATATAACATAATGACATCTAAGGATAAATACTTCATTTAATTAAAAAAGTCACTTGAAACATTTTTATATGAGTAAGAAACAGAAGAAAATCAGTTAAAAACACAAACTGAGAAATTAAAAAATTCATGAAATAATCAATTTCATTCTTAAAAGATTTTATTTCTTTTTAAACTAAAGTAGATATGTTTGATTAAAAAATGAATTTATTTTTTCATATATATATGATAAATTAATAGATACTTCAAATTGTTGAAATATAGATTTAATGTATAATTATAAATTAGATCCTAATCATCCTCAAAACTCTTAGGCTCTTCCAAAATATGATTTATATGTCTTACTCTATAGAGTACTATAGGAAAAGATCTCAGTAGTCCCCTTATTCTAGCATTCTTCAAAAAAGATGGCTATTTAATAATTTACTCTTCTTGTGAACCAATAAGTTAAAAAATATTATAAATTACTCCACTTATAGTCATACAATAATTAAGAGAGTGATCAAGTCTAAATTTTTCAACATACCGCTTTTTTTCAAAATTGAGATGGTAAATATTCGAGTAAATATCAAAAGGAATAGAATTTTTCCTTGAATCACTAACTTCTACAGGCATTATACTTATAAAATAATTATTCATGGATTCCATTTCATTGGTTCTCTTTAGATCAACTTCTTCAACAGTATCCTTATTCAAAACTTAATAAGGTTCAAAACCCTCAATAAAATGTTCTTTATGCTTATCCCAAGAAATAAGAAATCACTTTCTTTTCTATTTTTTTCATATTATAAGCTCTAACTTCTAAAAAAGAATGTTAATCATTATTAACAAGAGTAATAATAACAAAAATAATTTATTTTGATGAAATTTTCCTTACTCGTTTTATTATAGATATATTCGCATCATCGATTAAGTGTTCTAAATCCTCTTGAGCAATAGGGGAAGTAGGAGCCGACACCACCTCTACTCAAGAATAGATTTATTCTATTACATTAACACAAATATGTACCAAATTTATTATAGAGTATACCCAAAAATATCCAATTTTATCCACCTATCTAGTTATAATAGTATTTAGGTAATGGAATATTCCTTTCAAAACCTCCCAAATATCTACTCCATCTTTATCATATAGTATTATTACAATTCTTCCATAAGGATAAAACATCCATGATTGTTTCAAAGAAAAATACATATATCATATGATTTAACTAGATTTATTAACTCTATTATCTGACCAAATTATGTTAAGAATATGAATATCATGTTGAAAACCATTCTCAAACTCACCATTTCTCTAATTGATCCCATTTTGAATTATCTTAACCAAAAAAATTTTATGAGATTCTATGTCTTTTTTATGATTTTTCTCTACAACTAGGTATCCAAAAGGAGTTTTTATAATCATATCTGGTCATATATCATCTACTTTAACAATGCATGAAATTTATATGAAATTTATTTCATAAGTAAAGTGAAATATTTCATCAAATTACACATATTATATTGAGAAACTCATCCAAAAAACATTTTATATGACCCAATGTTCATCATAATTGATGATAAAGTCATCATTTTTATAGCACTATCAAATCATGTTCTTATAAGAAACTCATTTCTTCTTTAATAATAAATAAAATATCATCCTTGTATGTTAAATAAATTTACAAAAACAGATCCATGTGATCCATTCAAGATATTTCAATAGCCTTTCCACTTATACATTTTCTCCAAACACTAGGGCTCCACAAGATTTATAAAGTAGTCTCTGTAGCTATATTTTATTATCACGTTCTTAGTAAGAATTAAAATGGGTTTAGTATTGAAGGATGTTTTAGGGGATAAAGGAATCTAGTTTGAAGAAGTGAAGATTTATTATTATATAGGTTCAACAATTTCGAGCAACTGATTATTTCTTTTTGGAATATGCATAGTTTTATTAAAAGGGTGAAACAATAGAAAAATCTAAAATAATATGGGGAATGTTTCGAATTACAATTTAACAGATAAATCAGGTTCTTTAAGATTAAATTTCAATTAAAACACTTCATAATATATTAAAGAAAAATTTAGATAATAAAATAATTGAAATTTATATTAAAAAAATCAAAATTTAATAAATCTAATTATATCTTAGTAAAACCAATATAATAAGAATGTAATGTTTTGAAAAAAAATGTTTTCTAATTTTTTTTAGTAAAAAAATCAAAGATTAATATATACATATTGATAGTGATATCATAATAAGTTATTCAAAAAAAAATATTATTATTCCTTGATATATTTATTTTATATTTAGAAATATTTATAACACTAGTTTTAAAATAATTATTAGGGAATGATTAAAATTAAATCTAAAATTCATTAAGGTGTGTTTCATCCACAACACTTGAGTACAAAAACTACCTATTTGATGTTTTAAACATTAGTAGTTGATAATGAAGTAGAATGTTTCTTTTTTACTTGGTAAAGAAACTAACAACTACCCAAAAAATTGATATGTTCTAGAGGAAATTTTTTAATATGTTCTACAACTACCAAAATTATTATAAAAATAGAAAGATAAATCAAAGTAATTTTTTTTAAAAGTAAGGAAAGAATTTATCCTTTAAAATATCTTAAAATTAATTTAAAATTTGTCAAATGAGATTCCTCTAGATTTTCATGAAATCATGTGCATAAACAAACTGAAAACATAATATTAGGTTTACTTGCAAATTGAAAAATCAAACTCTCTATAATTCCTTTTTATAAATTGTTATCAACTAGTTTTTCAATCACATCTAAATAAAACATAAGGTTGGAACTCAAAGGAGCTGAAAATTTAATTCTTATTCCGAGTCCAATTTTTTTAATAAATCATGAAAATATTTAAATTGATTTAACACATTTCCAATATATTTTTGGTAAATTTAAAATCCAAGGAAAAAGGATTAATTCATGCATCATGTTAATTTCAAATTCAATTTTCATGTGTTTTGAAAAATCATTACAATGTTTTTTATTGATGGAACAAAAAATAACATCATAAATATATATTTCCAAATGTAATTTTTTTTATATCTTTTAAAATATTTTGAATCTTTGAAATCTATAGTAAAACCATTTTATAAAATCAATAAACTAAATATTTCATTCCAATATCTATGTGAATGTATAAGACAATATAATACTTAATAAGTTTAAAAATAACATTTTGAAAATGTGGGTATTAAAAAACTACAAGTTGTTCAACATGTACTACTAAAATAAAATATCAATTTAGAAATGTATGTTTAAAATAAAATTTATATAATTTAAAATTTATATAAGATTCATAATATAAAATAATTCCAATTTATTCTGACATAGAATTTGGGTGAATTTTTTTTAATATATTCCTTCTTTTTTAATTAAATCATATAAAAAATGTTTAACCTAATTACAATTTACCAAACCTTGATAATACTTATTATTTATAAATTCCCACTTAGTTCCAATAATTATACAACTATATGGTTCTTCAAATAATTATCTAATCATGTTCTTTTGGAACTGGTTAAATTACAATTATATATAAAACACAATACTCTGACCTTATAAGGATTCCTCTATGGATTTAGGTTATTTTTGGGATAAAAAGGTAGAAAATTGAAAAATGTTTCCTACACTATTTCTAGTCATAACGCCTTCATCTAGGATTCCTATAATATCTTCATGGCGATGGTTCTTAATGGTTATAAGATGTTTGGGTGGCACACTTTTAGTTTCAATTGTTTCTTCCCTTTAAGGACTGGTATGTATATGGTCATGTCAAAATTAATAATCCATTTTTTGTGTAATGGATACTCAGGTCTCATGATTTCAAAATATTCATTAAACTCATCATCTTGATTATTTTTTATCAAAATGATTAATTTAAAAACAATTGCATGAGTTGATTCTATAACAATATTAGACTTTTTATTGAAAAATCTATTTGATATAAAAGTATTATAATAACCTAAGAGGATTATTTAATAAATAATTGGATCAAAATTACCATGATTATCCTTTTTTAGGATATACACTTGACATAAAAAATAATAAAGTATTCAAAATTTAGTTTTTTGTAATTCTATAGCTCATATGGTGTTATCTTCAAGATTGGATTTATGAAAACACTATTGGTGACATAATATGTTGTGATAATATCTTATTTACATGAATGATTAGGTTTTCTATATTCTTATAATATTTTTCTAGAATCTAATTCAAGGTCATCTTTATTCTTTCAAAAATAGATTTTTTTGGGTTTTCCAAGGGAATAGAATGTTTTCTTAATTCAATTTTTTTAGAAAAATAAATTTTATTTAAAATTATAAAATTCTTCATCATTATTACTTCTCAAGGACCTAATTTTAATGATTATTTCATTTTGTAAAATATTACAACAATTAATGAAAAAAATATTAACTTTTGAGTCATAAGTAATTCAATAATGTAAATATAAAAAAATCATCAACCAAAGCATAAATAAAATATTTACCATCTAGTATTATATCTTCAGATGTTCTAATCAAATCTATAAAGTAGTATAAATAATGGATTTATTATCGTGGTTTAAATTGTGGTTTCTTATAAACCAATGTTTAATGTTATGTGGAAAACATTTAATAAATGTTTTTAATGATGGGGATGTTAATATACATAAAAATGTTTTAGAATTGGTTTAAAAATTCTTTTAAATCAAATATTAACTAAAAAATGTTTCAATATTAGTTTTGTTAAAAACAATTGTTAAAATCCATTAAAAAAGCATAGCTTGAAGCCCTCATTTTATTTTTTTCAAAATTGATTTGTATCGACCTACAATAGCACCAATGGACACTCACCGATCCTATAACCAAATGTTAATCAACTTCAGTCAATTTAAATCATATTTTAACATCATTAATCCTCAATATATCCTGATATTCCGTTTTATTATGATCCTTAAAAAGATTTATTTCCCAAAAACCTTATTGAGGTCGGCCATGGAATCGATGGTCACTAGAAAATCATTGACAACTATTTTCATCAATTTTAATAATATTTTAATGATCATTGATCATTAATCATTCATGATTCATCCTTGTTTCACAATATATGAAGATATTTAGTCCCTAAAAACCATATTTTGGTTGAATGGGAACTAGAGTTGAAGGTTTTTGTTTGTTTATTTTTTCTTTTCCATTCTGTAAAATATTTTTATTTAATATTGTAGCCTTAGCCCTACCACTGAATTCAAGGGACAACATCTATATTTTGGTTTAATTTTTCATTTTCAAACTCTAAATATTTTAAGTTATTTTTTAAAAAACTAAGATAAATTCATCATAAATTTGTCATAAATTTGAAATATATTATCATTTGTTTGTATTAATTTTATTGTAAGTTGTAATTTTTTTTATTAAAGTTTGTTTAATTTTATAAGTTTATAATTTGATGAAATTTTCAAATGTTGTTTAAAAAAATGATATATATATATATATATCATTTTAAAATATTTTCCATGGAATTTCCATTTTTGATTCAAACCAAGTTATATATTTTTAGATTATCATAAAAAAAATTAAGTAGATATAGATCTAAATATGTCATAATATAATTATTACTATTCAATAAGAGATTATGAATTAATACATCACATTTTTTTCATTAATTTCATCCAAAATAAATATTGGATGATAATGATAACTACTATCATTATTAGTATTCTCAATAATATGTCATTCATGTGACTTATAAGAATATTCTTACTATAGTTTTGATATAAGTAGTCAATATTTAGTCAATAAAATTGTGCATATTAAATCAATTTTTTTGATGTCTAATGATTATTTAAATTACATCTTGAAATTGGTGAAAAACATCAAATTATATTGTAATGGTTTTCCTAATTATTATTATAAAACAAATAAATTGAATTTTTTGGGTTTCATATATTAGAAGATTCATTTTTTAAAAATTATTTCATATTATATTAGTATGGAAATGAATTCTTAATTAATTTCCCTCCCTTATTCCCATCTTTTTTTGTGGTTTCAATTAGTGGGTTCTTTTAATTTTCTTCTTATTACAGTCAACACTTCATTTTACCTATATTTTTTAACCTATAAAATTGTTCATTGTAGTTGATAAGGAAAATTTTTAATTTATGTTCAATGTTTTTTATAGAAGGTTAAATAAGTGGAATAGATATGACTATATTGAAGGATCCATGTAGAATGGAAGTGGTGTTTTGTGATATTTGACTAAAAAAATTATATCCGAACTTGATAAAAATATTCATATTCATTTACTAATTTCATAAATATAGTTTATAATTAATTATTTAATTAAAATAAATTCCCAAATTTATTTATTTTTTACTTGATTCCTAATAATATTTCCCACCTAATCACCAATCATTTTGAATATACATTTTATTGATCAAATTTTATATATTAATATATATATTTTAAATGATTATATTTTTTAAAATATTCATCATTTATATTGTGATCCTGGGTATTTAATGGAAAATAATTAGGTAAATGTATGATCAAACACTAGTTAATAAGAAAAATGAGTTGATAATTTCTTGTAATTTTCTAAATGAATTATTCAAAACAAATATTTGAATTTATGCTCATACATGAATTGTTTGATTATGAGAATGTTATATTCCAGATAAATCAAGGATTATCTCACTTTCAATATTTCCATAATTATATACTTTGGATCTATCATGATAAAAGAATGAAAAGTCCATATATATATTGATGAATAATTTATAAACGAGGTATACAATTGTATTAAAGAATTCATTCACGATGTAATCATTAAAACCATCAAAAAAATCTTAGCAGTTGAAAGCTTTTATGGATATTAAAAGAAACTATTATTCTCATTTTTTACTAAATATAAAGTGTTATCTGTGGTTCTATGATTTTTTAAATTGAAAATAATAAATTTTTGGATTGGTAAAATATACTCAATGTTTATTAAACATTTAAAAGACCTACTTCTATAAAGAAATGTGCTTCCATATTCCAATTATAAAGTAAATAAAATAATATTCCAAATGGGATTGGGGTATAAAATGATACATTATTCCTTAAATTATTTAATAATGTATATGATGTAATATGAATATTTATCAGAATTTATTAAATGTAGAAAATCACTCTATAATATGGATAAAATATTCAACTCCAATTCATTCATAGATACTATCATATGAACTCTTACTAAATAAATTTGGAATCTTTCAAAACCTACCCCAAATAATACCTTTTAATATTTCCAATAATTTAACTCTAATCCATTCTCAGCTACTAGATTCAATCCTCCTACTAATTTAATTGTGTACCTTCCAATAATTCTTTTCTTAATAAATCTATTTGAAACATTAGTTGATGAAAAAATTATGATTCCATACAAACTAATGCATCTCTAATGGTAACTTATATCACCCAAATGATTCACCATAGTAGAAGGAATTTGATAAAAAAATTTCTAGATTTTGGAATTGAATTTAGAATTCTCATAATGAGACTATTTTTAGATGGAATAAATCTATATCAAAATCAAACAATCCAACATAAAACATGGTTTTTTTGGAATATTACAACTTATCCCCATAGATATGTTCATATAAATAATATTTAATTATGATCATGATGATTTAAAGACTAAAACATCCAGGAAATGATATTGTTGTGTATCTTTCAACATTTATTGATGATTTGAAACTTATATAGGATACAAGTGTTATATTTTTTGATGCATACAAGAAATATATTTTCTTTTTCATTATATTATAATTTTCAACATAAATTAATTTCATGTATATGAAAACTTATCTAGATAAAGTGTTAATGGAAATCAATAATGCCAACATAGCGAACAAGATAATTGATATTATCCATTCAAGAAATGAAGAAATATATTTTACATGGCACATCAATTTTATTTGAAAATTGATAATCCTTATATTAGATTTTAAAATGGATTTACATGATTATGGGAATATAAAGGTCCCTCATAACTATTTTCAGTTCGATAATATTACAACAGGGTGAAAAAAAATATATTTCACATTAAGAAAGAAATGATGTCATAGTCATCAAAAAATATCTAGAATATATAGTTTCATTTTTCCAAAAAAACATATAGGATATTTTCATAGATAAAACATTAAATTGAAATTATACATATTCATAAAAACATATGTGATAGTTTTATTCAAACTTCTTTAGACATAAAAAGAAATAAAAAATTTGAATGGAATACTATATTGAAATTGATACTAATGAGAATATGTTTGGATATAGCTCTCACTTTAAAAATAAAATAGAAAATATTTACATCTAGCTTGTCACACATAATTAAGAGTGTGAATATGAATTTTTTCTTAGTGTATACATACTATTAAAGTACCTAGTGTATATTCTTCAAATTCAAAGAATTCAATGTAATTAATGGATTGTAAATTAATAGTTATGAAATATCATGACTGTCATGTATTAATGAAAAAAATTGATATTGGTCGGACAGTGTGGTATAATTTCAATTCCTATCAGAAATAATATCATCAGGTTATGTAATTTTTTCAAATTAATTTTCAGAAAATTAGTTGATCCAAATTTGTTTGATGTGATAGAGAATGAATATTCTCTTTTACTTTTTTCAACTAGAGATGCATTTAACACTATTGATTTTTGATATAATGGTTCATCTAGTGATTTATCTGGTGTATGAGATATGAATATGTGGGACTATTTATTTATGATGGATGTATCCTTTTAGATGTTATTTGATAATTTTGAAGGTATATACTAAAAATCCAAAACAACTGAAGGCCTCTATTGTTCAAAAGTATGTATCAAAAGTGGTGATTGAGTTATTTATAGATTATTTGTATAAAGTGAGTCTTATTGGTCATCCGATATCATGACATATGTCAGTTGATAGTGAAGGTATATGGATTCGAAGCATAAAGATAAATTTCACTCCACCTTATGAAGTGATATAGGAAAATTTATATATTTTAAACAAAATAGATTAGGTTAAACCACATATATTATCACATATTTCTAAATTAATGTTATGATATCTGAATATAAATTAAAAATATATGATTATTAATCCTAAAAAGACATTTTTTCATTGTTTAAAGATAAATTGAGTACTTATATATATATATGAGAAACATTGACATGGTTAGCCGGGGGTCCGTCCTTTAATGTGATTACATATAATGGTTTTGATATTATTTAGTACTCATTTTACAAAAAAATTCTAGATTAAAAGAGTATTATTTAATATAGTGTGGTAATATTCATTTTTTAATATATTTTTCAAGTGAAAAAGATAGAAACCTAATTTATGATTCAATGAAATATTTTGGAGTTCATAAGGATATATAGGAAATTTATTATACAAAATTTAGAGTCACGTCTTTTAAGTGTATATGGATTGATATTAATATTGTAGTTAAAAATTATGACTATAGGTTTACATGGGATGATTTTTAAAAATTAATTGCAAAGAGGATTTTTTCATAGATAAATAAGGAAGAAAATATTTTATGTCTTTGATTTATCAAATGATTAGTGGTCTACCATTTTAAAAGGAAAAATAATTCATTTGGGTGATGATGATGATGATGATATGGAATTATAAGAGTATTATTCATCCATTTCATAATTTCCAGATGATAGTAATGACTATAATATAGAAATAGTAAATGCTATAAAAAATTATCTTACTAAAGGTAATTTAGAAAACACAAAATGACTCTACTTATTATTTAGGTAAATATTTATTTTTTATTTCATTTGTAAAATTTACATGTCTAAAAACTATATTTTTTTACTAATTATTGGATGTCTATTTACATATAGACGATTATTTATATAATTTTTGTGTTTATTTTTATATTCTGTAGTTATAGATAAACATTTTTTTATTGAAACCCCTGATTTACATTATTATTTTTTTATCAAATTTACATATATAAAAAAATATAACTTGGATATTTAAATTTATAAATGTTTTCATAATTTTAGAATTATGGTTTATATTTAATACTTTAACATGCATACTTATTTGGTAAGAATCATGACATCTTTATTTTTGAACAAACACATGTGTCACACCATTTTTTACAAACATATTTTTGTAATTATTGTTTTTAAATATTCAATTTTCAAATAAAATGTAGGTATATAAAATTTCTTTTAATTTCCCTATTTTAATGTCAGACAAAAAGAAATAGGAACATTTACTATGGTATATGTATTTTTTCATACTAAGAAATTTTTAATACTAAAATTATGTAATGAAATTAAAATTTTAATTTACAGAAACAAATTTTTTGGACAACTGAGGTGACTTATATGGATGAGTCTTCTCCATATTCTATAGAGGAAATTGTTTCTAGATTTTGTAAAGTTAGGATTACATGTTTTCAAAAATAGTCTCTTTCCTATAGAGACGATAGAATACATATTAAATTTGAAGATAATAACAACCCAAATTTCGAAAGGAAATGCAGTTTACCTATTATATTTTCTTGTACAGATGTTGTAAGATTGAAATTTTATTTCTTGAATGGTATTATGTTGACATGATTAGAACAAAGTATCTATGGGAGTACATAATAGTAAACTATTCCAATTGATTTATTTTTATCACATGTTTTGGATATTGAATATTTTTGTTGACTAATATTTAATTTATTCAGCATTTTAGAAAGGAAAGAAATTAAAATTTTATCATATCATTTTAAGAGGTTTAATAGATATATTTTACAATAAAATTGATAAATAATTATGTTTTTGGGAAGTTAAAGAATGAAAACCCACGCCTAAAGTATGGGTTTTTATATGAAAATACATAAAAGAAACTTTTCACCAGCCAACATAATGAATCATTTTTGGTATGATAATTTTTTAAGATTGTAAAATTTAGTTTATAATACCAAATTAAATTCTCGTTAATTTTTTTGTAACAATACTCAATAATATATCATCAAGATATCTATTTGAAGAAATTATAACCTCATACTTTATCTCATGGAGGGCATCCTTTATTGGAGGATAAAATGACTAAAGAAAAGTTTTATACAATAATAGCTCAATCTACTAGTGGATCATAAGAAGCCTAGTTTGGTCCTCCACCTCCCCTCACTCGTCATGAAAAGTAGAATAGAGAGAGGTGAAAAATAATTGAAACTATATTAGAATAAAATATAAGGAAGTATATTAAATTTTTTTAAGAAAATAGTTTTTATTTTACATGATTTTTTATATTTTTAAAATTAACAAAACAAGTATACCATTTTATTTTTGTAATTTCAGGATGACCATCTAGAGAAAGTGACGAAGGGGAATTTTATCCTAGAGGGTAGGATTTAAATCCTTGCTACTACTTTAATAAATCCATAACATCATTGTCACGTAAGATGATAAGAGGAAAGTGTTATTTTTAGGAATTTTTTTGGTAATCAAAGTATGAAATCAAGAGCACTGGAAATAAATTCATTAAAATATAAGATAAAATAAATAAAATAGTCTATGGAGAATAAAATAAAATTATAATTCATGAGATGTTTGAATAATTTATATGAATAACATAAAATGTGTATCCTACACATCATGTTGAGCTTGCATAACCTTCCCAACCTTCCTACTCAGATCCTCTACCTACTAATTCAAACCTGACCATATAATGTGAGTTATATGTTGGAGATATCAATGTATGTATTGTAGAATATAGAGTCATAATTATTTTTTCGGATTCTCTACATCACAATTCTATGAGTTGGGTTTTCTAATAATCATAATAAATTATATTATAGATCCTACTAGTCTACTACTATTTCCTATCAAAGAGGTTACAAGAGATAGAGATTATATAGTTAATTTTTTACTTTGTCTAGCTAGAATTCTTTTTTATATGACATATGATGCATGATTTTTATTTAAATTATTATATCCATTTTATGAGAAATTACATATAATGTTTTATAACATTTAATTTACATTGAAGCATCGAATATCAAAATAATTAGTACAAATGAAATAGAAGGATTAGGTGCCAACAAATTTAGATACTTTTAATATTTTTTAAGGGATAAATGTTTATCCAAGGCTTGTTCTTCTTTGTATAATATCTATGAGATATATATGATGTTTGATACATGTTTAAGAAACCATAAATTAAAAATATTAAAAAAACATATCATGAATCTGGTGATTTTTTATGAACATATTATGTCTGTGTTTCATTAGTTTTCCATATAAGTAAATTTATGTTTATTTTTTCATTCTTTGAATAAATATGGATTCAAGTAAAATAATATATTATTTATTTATTTATGTACCTACATACACTTTTTATTAAAAACGATACTATTATTGTTGTTGGTCATATAGATCCAGAATCCATTTCAACCGCTGAACAATTTGTGAAAACTCTTACTAGAGTTTCATATATGTATCTATGAGATTATTAAATATGGATAATGGGTGTCAATTTATTTCATTCCTTGATAGGAAAGAACACTAGGATAATTTTAAATAAATATTCATTATAAGGTTATTAATTTTAAGAAAACTGTATCAGACACATCATTGGATGTTAGGTGAATTTTTCCCAAATAAATTAAAATTATATTAGTTTTTCACTTAATTAACTAGTGTTTATAAAAAGATTAGTATGTTTTTAGAAAATTAATTTTTATTATTTTGTATAATTTTATATTTAATTATTAATTTTTATACAGGTTTTTCAGTTATTATATTTGAAAACAAAGTCCATGGAAAAAAATTTAACAATGATTACTTGTCGATAATGAATATAAATACCATCTAATACAAGGAAGTAATAGAAAATATATTTTATATTATATAATATTTGGTTATATAAATATATATATATTTGTGTGTGTGTGTGTTTTTCAATTTAATTTTTTATAACCATTATGAAATCATCAAAAAGGATGTGTGGATGGTGGTTATTATGTTTTAATATTCATGTATGAGATCACAACAACTTGGTCAACAAATAAATTTGATATGTTTATTTATATTAATTATTTAGTTTTTTATATTAAAATATTCTATTTTATAATTTATTAAATTAATTTTTTGTTGAATATTTTAAATGATATCGAGTAATATATGAATTATGAACTTACCCATCTTCAGGTTTGGTTTTCAAACTATTTTTTATGTATGATTTTGATATAAATTATTTGGTATCTATCTTTCAATTAATTTTTAAAAAATTAGTATTTAGATAATATTTTTTGGTTTAATTTGGTATATTTTTTTTATTTTTTTAGGTTGTAACCTATTGTATAATGGTTTGTGTATATATATAAAATATCCACACTACACATGCCTTTAAATTATTTGGTATGCCTTTTTAGTAAAATTTTAATAACTAAAGTAATTATACAATAAATTTTTTCATATTGTTTGTATATTATATTTTTGAAGGAATTATATATTTTATGTATATCCATCATAATTAAATTTAAATAACTAATAATTTATAAAAATCTACTTTTAGATAGAATATTGTGTTTGATTTTATAGGGTTTATCTTTCCCTTATCTTATTGTGTTATAATGATTATGAAAATCATTTCTTGAATTGATATAGAAGAATGTTTTACTCTATTTTATATGTTCTTTATTTTTAATTATTATTTTTATATGTGTTGTGATAATTGATATACTAAAATACAGGTCATGTAAAATATTTGAAAATGGTGAATTGTTGATACAAAAGCAAAATAAATTAAATTATATCAAATTATTCTTAAATATATTCTATATTAGATCATATATGTTTTTATTATATATATATGTGTGTTTGTGTGTTGGTTTATATTTTCAAGTTAATGTTTCATAATTGCAGTTTTATTTTACCCCTCTAGTCAAACAATAGCTCATTACTTTCAATATTAATCATTTGTATAAATCATGGGATACTCTTTCATGAATTGTTCTATCCAAATCAATACATACCAAAAAAAAGTTCTTCCTTCTATGATTCTTCTACATTCGATCATAGGTTTTTGTCCAGGTTCTTTTCTATTACAGAAACCTTAAATTTATCAACATAATTTAATTCATCTTCTATGTTCTATAGTTTTTCTTATTTTTTAACCCTAATATTGTGTCCCTAGTTTTATTTTATATCTATTTTTGACAATTATAACCTTTACATATTAGAGGGTATTTATTTCAAGGCTTTGATTATGATTAATAACTGAAAATTTATATTTATTATTCCTTTTATTAAATAAAAACTCATTTTACCTATTTATTTTCATTGGAAACTTCTATAAAAAATGATTTGTTAAAATCCATTATTTAATTTTTAAAAATTATGAAATGAGGGGTAACAAATAATACTGACTTCATATTTATTTCTTTTAACTGCCATGAGAAAAATGTTCATCAGGTGAATTTTTTTTTATTTTGGTGATTTTATGATTTGATTGGTTTTTTATTTGATATATATTCACTAAGATTATTAAATTCTCTAATTTATTATTTCTTAGTCTAACATCAATAAAATCTCATTAATTATTCTTTTCCACCCTCAAAATTTTCAATTAAAATTTTTAGCCCCTTCTAAGTGAGAAAAAGATGATAGCACAGTACAAGTGACCTTTTTATCCTTTTGACATGACCAATATCATTTTCTGTATCAATTTTCCACCATTTTAAAATTTCAATGGAAAGTGTTCTCTCTAAAAGAAAACATAATCACATTTATTTCTATAATATACTTATATAACTATAAAATTATTCTAGATGGGTTTATTAAGTGCTTCTAAATGGAGTCTTTCATTAAAATTCTATGACAAAAATATTTAAATACATGACATAAAAACAAAAAATAAATAAAATCTATTAAAACACTTAAATCCATTTAGATACATATAAATATAAATTTAAATATAAATTTTAGTTTTGAACTACTACTATGATCTAAAATATATTTGGGAGTTAATTTATATAAATTGAAATAATATATACATTTTGATCAATATATATATCATAAATAAATTTCTATTTCCTCTATAAAAAATAAAATTTCATATTAGTTTTGAATTAATATTACATAGTAAATGTATGTATTGTAGTTAAAAATGATATGTAATCTGTAGGACTGGTTTGAATAAACATGGAAAATATGTACAAATAAAAATATTAATTGACAAAGAATATTAGTTTGGAGAATATATTTATTTTCATCAATACATATCATAATGATGGTCAACTATTTATTTTTACCAAAATATATATTAGTTCCGAACTAATTTGGTAATCTAACATACATTAGAGAATTAAATGTGTCCATTTAAAAAATACATATATATGTATTAATTCATATATTAAATTTTAAATTTAAATTTTATTAATTGTTTTTAATTTTTGACATATTTTGTAACTATGTGATTTTAACTTTTTTTCCCTCACTTTTGAAAAGTTATATATGGTATATAATAACAATTTTTGGAAAGTATATAAAAATTAATACTATATAGAATCCACAAATTAAAAGTGTTGTCCAATTTTGTATTTAAATTACAATATACTATGGATTCCTATTTCATATAATAATAAATTGTTTAATAAAAAATCGGTGTGATTTTCATGAAAAAGATTCCAATCCAATAGGGAAGCTTGACTTCACTAATGTGAATGATATATACTAATTACAGTGTGTTCTATTAGTGACCTACAATGGACTAAAATTTACTATTTATATATTTTTCTTTCATGGCAGAATAATCCTATAATGGAATCACACTAAAATCCTAATTCAATTGGGTATCATTGTTTTTATTGAAAAATTTCATTTTGAACTGTAAATTTTAAATTTTATTTTCATTTTCAATGTTTGATATCATCTTGAGGTGTCTATTCAATGGAAGGAATTAATCATTCATTTTAAAACTTCAATTATATATTATATGATTTATAATTTTCTTCTAAATATCATTGTTACTTATTACCATTGACATATACACTTACTTAAATGAAGGGAAAGTTTATCAGGAACTACTTCCTTTCATTCAATATTTACACTTCGTTCTATAGAGTATAAGACCAAATCTCTAGGATCTGTGCACACTCCTATATCACTTCCTTCATTTCATCCTCCTTCACAAGTCTCTGCGTCAATTTTTAGGAGCCTCTTCCTCCCTCACATCATGGAATAGAAATTAATTGTAAACAGAACAGGTTCGAACATGATTTTATAAATTATGCAGTCATCCTTGATTGGGAAAGCTATGTTTTATGTAAGATATTTCATTGATAATAAAATATATTAGGAAGTTAATTTCTGTATAATAATATAATATTTTTATATCTGTTGAGTTTCATACTTTAACCACATTGATTTGTAGGTTCTATTAAATAACATTCAGTCAATATATAGATTATGATCTTCAGGTTTTCAATAATTACTTCTTCTAGGATTATTTTATGATTCTTACAAAATTTTTGTTATCAATTTCCTAGAAATTATGATAGTGATTTCCATAAATTAGAGGTTTCTAAATATATAAATGAGTCATTTAGATGGGTGAATTTTTATGACACCCTACCTGATAATGTCATATATTGATCTAGATTTATTAAAAATTCATGTCATTGTTTAGATTTCTAATTGTGACCACTATTAATATTTTCTTGTCATTCACACTAGGTTTGAGGATTTTTATGTATATTGTAAATGAATCAACACTTTTCAATGATATTATGAAAAGTGGTTTATCAATTTTATAGAGGAAATAATTATTTAACATTCTTACATTTCTTAACAGTAAAAAATATTAATTTTTTTTATTTGATTATTAATATTGCTTATCCATTTCTCTTTTGGAAGAAATCGTTTTTCTAAAAAATTTAATAGAAATTTCACTTCATTTACTATATTTGTTATTTATGTGTAAAATGTAATTATTATAAAATAATTTACAAATACATATATTCAATATTTAATTTTTTTTTATTTTTTCAGGAAAAAATTATACTCATATTCCCATCATAGATAATTGTCCCATTTTCAACATTTAATGAACCATTTACCTTTAGAAAGACATATAATATATAATGGTTTGACACATTTTTTGTAACATTTTGTAGGTATGTTCTCATAAAAATTTATTTATTGATAATTTTCCATATTTATCAATTATCATTTTCACATTGTTTAGTTTATCACAAATTCTTAATCTTGGAATGACACTATCTTATGTTGTATTTTTTTATCTTTGTTGCATATTGTTTTATTGATTTTTATATTTTAGGTCACAAACCCAGTGGTATATTTTATAAGGAAATTAAACATCCAATATAATTTTTTTATAAACCAACTTGGAATCATAAGTATAGAACTGTAACCATTGGATTCATTAATTAAACATTGAATTTATTTTAAAAACATTCAACATTGGTTTTATGTAATAACCAATGTTGAAAAAATCTATCAATATCACTTATTATATAAAACTTTCATTTAAATTCATGTATTATTTTTGAGGGGGGATTTCAATGTTGGTTTTATTTAAAACCCAACATTGAAAGACCTCAAATATTTTTCCTCATTAAAATAAAATATCATTTCACATTGATTTTAATAAAAACTAATGTTAAATTAGCATGATATCTTTTCAATGTCATTTTTATTCTAAAATATGAGTGGAACAGTAATTTCAATGTCATTTTATAAAAAATAGATGTTGAAAGTACCTTTAAATTCCCTTTTTTGTTAATTTTTATATGTTATTTTTATTAAAACTGATGTTAAAACTATTATTTATAACATCTTCTGCATTCACATCAATTAAAAACTGATGTTAAAAAGTAAAAAAAGTTTTTTAAATATAATTTTCTAATTGGGATATGAATTATTTTACATGTTTTGGACACATCAAGTTATTTAATTGGTTTGAACAATGATTTTTGTTTCTTTCCCATTTTCCATGAATCAAAAAAAATATTTTTATCCTATTTTCATTGAAAAAAATCAGAATTCATTTTTTTTATTGAGAATTTATTCAATTAATAAAATATATAATTTTAAAGACTCCAATTCCAAATCCATGATCCATCAATTTTATCATTTAAGGGGTTTGTATTGTATTTACAAAAAGAATAATGATCTATAGTGTAAAAAAATTTTATTCTTAGGACACTAAATTTAATTATATTCTTATTAAAAATAGAATAATAATTATTATAAAAATAAACTGATTATCCATCCACATAATGTTGAAAAATAATTATCATGTAGTTCATTAATCATTAAACGTGATATACTTAGCTGAAGATGAATGAATGAGGATCTCCTACATATCCCATACCAATAATCGTTCCTTTGGCACTATAAAAAATTTAGACATGTCCTCTATGAATTTATGATATTGAATGAATATTAGGAAATATCTACTCATACTTCTAAAACAACCATGGTCATTAGCCATTTTTTTATTGATGTGTCTTGTTCCCTATAGAAAAAAATTAAGAAAAATATATTTTTGTGTAAAAATGTTCTTGAGTCCAATACTTTTTGTAGAAAAACATATATGAAAACAAATCTAAATACATTTTTCCATAATTTTAAGAACATTAATCAGCTAAATTTGTAGAAATATATGATTTCTTTATTCCACATATCTAAGAATTTATATGGAAGAAATATTTTAAAAAATGATCATTATTTCCAAAATGAAAATAGGTGATATTGGATTTTTTATATATTTATATCTAGGTATTAATTTTTTTTAATACAACTTAGGTTTTTCCCTTAACATTTTATGTCTTATTTTTCATTATTTTCTTTGTGAAATCCAATAATTTTTTTATATACTCCTCTACATTATTGAAAACACCAAAAATATCTTTTATCTTTTTAACATTAACCATTAATTATTATATTTTTCTATTATTGATTGAAAAAACTAATACATAACCATTCTGTAAATTTTTTATTTCAAAATTAAATTTATTTAAAAATTAATTTTCATTGAAAACAATACTATATTAATTATTTATATTATTGATATTTTTATTAAAAGACTTATAATGTCCCCTAACATAGAACATTAATTATTTAATTTATAATAAGAGAAATTTTCAGATTTATATACATAAGTATAATAACAAGTAAAACACACCTCATCAGTTTGTGTCCTAAAACACATGTTTTCTTTATCATTAAATACTGAGGATTTTGAATAAGAATTAGATTCATCATTGGAGTCCTATAATACACTCAAAATATACATCATAACTTTTTTATCCTTTTTATAGTCTCATTTATTTTTGTACTTACATTCATACTCCTTGTCCTTAAGTCATGGGATATCAAGCATGATATTCCCATTCAAATTTCACCCATAAAATCTTATTTATTTGGTATTTTAATCAAACAAATTTGTACTTATTGGAGGATTTCTTGAGTCATATTCACTTATGATATAAAATTTTTAACTCCCTGGAAAATTAAGAAACATTTTTACTAGATTGCAAATTTATTAAAGTCTCTTTACCGAATTAGTGTGAAAATAATGTCTCTTTGTTTTCCATATCATATATTTTAGTAAAATTCCATTGGAGTATCAAATTTACTATTTATCAACTTATGATCTCAATAATTCACTTACGTATTAATTTTTCACCTCAAGAGTATTCCAATGAGATGATTTTTTTTTTGAAATATTTCATAATAATAGATTACCTAATGGTAGATGAAATTTGACATAATTTTCAAGTAATAACTCTTAGAACTTGAAGAAATTATTTAGGTTTAGAAACATGAGGTCAAATGAAATCCACATTTTTTATAAATTTATTCATTTTTTATTTCATCAATGTTATTTTCTCACCCTTAATCATTCCAAATGCATCACTACACTTGACCATATACAATTCCTATCCATCAATTCTATTTTTTAATTTTGAATTATTTTTTTTATTTTTGAATTTTGATTGGTGGTGGTTTTTAATTTGGTTCTATGTTTCCTCTATTAGTTTTCAATGTGGTTCCCACTTCTCCCTTAATAGTGGCTTGAAAATAAAAAAAAACTGATCGGAGGTCAAAGAAATGGAGTTTAGATCATATTCAACTTCTATAATAGCATCCCATTTTTTTGGATCTCCATTATGAACCTTATAGTACTGGTCGACTTTCAAATAAACCTTTAGACTATAATTATTCAAATAGATGATCATTTAATACTTCAAACACAAATAATTTTCAATATTGAAATAGGTATCCCTAAAATTAGAGGTCTCCACACTGCTATACTACATTTCAAAATTAGAAGGACAAATGTTTTTCTGATATATCTAGTTACCCATAGGGTCCATCACTTATTAGTAAGACCATTGAAAATAGTTCTTATACTAGTTCATCTCCACCACATGAAATACAAGAAATGTCATCCTTTTTAGGTTCAAGAAATATCTGGATGAGTGCGTCTCAGATTTTGTGGCCAGGTAGAAATGCCTCACATATTCAATCGAAATGTTGATGAACCTAGAGAAACTAATAATGATGTGTGGGGGATATTTAAATATTGAGATATTCCCTACCCTCCTCACTCAAAACATCCTAGGAAAGTTATGATATTTTTCTGACAAGACCTTGTGTGTGGAGGAAACCTTACAGTAAGCCATGCAGGCATGCCCATTACCTCTTCTCACTCCTATAAGAAGATCTTCCATAGAAGAGACCACCTCCCTAATATGTAACGCCCCAAGATTTTGAAAATAAATTTAATATTAACTACATAAAACAATGAGTCTCTCTACAAAACAAAACATTGTTATAACCTAGCCAATAAATATAATTTATCCACTTCTCTAATTTGAAATTCAAAAAACTGACATACGCAGTTGTGTTTAGGATGATATTTGGAGTCTAATAGAATCATCTTAAATTTTGGTGAATAGTAACTTGACCGTTATGAATAGTAATATACCATAATTAATAGTAACTTGACCATTATGAATATTAAGGTACCCTTATGAACATAAATATCATCCATGTAAATATAAATAAAAAAATTTCACCTTACAAATGAAGTTGAATATTTTATAAATTATTAATTAAGTATTAGTATTTTTGTGAGTAATAAATATTTAACTAAAACTTTAAATTAATAAATTAATTAATTTTTATAAAAAGTGTTCCTAAATAAATATATTTTTTCAAATTATTTTAGAAAAATTTAATAATACCTTTGATAAATTTTTAGGGTTTTATAAAAATAGTTTTGGTTTTTAAACAATATTTTTCGTGTAAATAATGTTTATAATTAAAAATTAAATTTCTCATATTTAGATAATTATTTTTATAAAATGAAGTCTAATTTTGGATTCTATACATCAAAAAATATCTATGGTGATTTTTTGGGATTTTTCTGAAATAATTGAATTTCTAGTGAATAGTGAAATACAACAATTTACTATGTATATACATTATAGGTTGAATAAATTATTCCTTGAATCATGGATGATGTATGAAACCATTATTTGAACTACCATGAACATATTACTATTTTTGGTCATGGAAGCATCACTATTTCTTATCTTATGGAAAAATAATAAACTACGGATTAAAATATTAAGAAAACCCTCTTCTCTACTATAAAACCCCCCTCAATCGCTCTTATATTCACTCTTATAAAGCCTTTTTCTTTGTTTAAATTCAGATAAAATATATTCCCAAGCTACTACCCTATTTCTAGATTCCCTTGGTCTCATATAAATACCAAATCCTCTTCCCTTGAGAATATCCCAAGGAAGGTTAATTCAACAGGTAAAATTCCTATCTGCTTTTCTTTTATTTTCATGTTCCATTGTTCACTTTTCTTTCCTAACCTATCCTCATACAGAACTTATGAAAAGTCCATTATCATATATTAACTATGATTTTTTTTATTCTAATGGGATAATTCATCTTCATCTCTCCTTTCCAACTCATTTATGCAAAAAATTAAACATCATCTAAGATGTGTTGATTTATCACATTCAAGGACGATGGTGTTTTCAATTTGATTTACCTTCTTCAAATATGGTAATTTAACCAATTATTTTGTTGAACCGGACAATTATATATTTATATTACCTTATTTGATGTTTTGGAATCCTTATTCACTCATGACGTAAAATAATAATACAAAACAAGGTAATTGTGAGCAAAATCACCAAATTAATACATGCATTTATCATTAATGTTTTATATAATGATTCACCTTAACTCCAAATAACTGAATGATTTATATAACCATGTAATATTATTAATTTTCATTAATAACATTTAAAATCAATTATGTACTTCAAATCCCATTTTACATGAACAACCATAATATTTTATAATTGAGCTGATCATTAATATTATGAAAATGAGCACTCATGAACAGTTAAATTGAATACCTTAACCCATATAAAATTACATGAATGAACTAAATGAAGACATAATAAACCAAATAAATGTATAAATGGTTCAATAATTGTTAATTAATGAACCTAATTTTGTTATTCTTGTCATTATCAAGAAAAGAACACACTGGGATTTAAGGTAAAGAATCCTTTCTCTAACTTTTATTCAAGAATCCCCCTACATTGTGTCCTTTTATTTTTAATTCATAACGACCGGTTATGTTTTATCACCTACTAAATACTTCCTTTATTATATATAAATGATGGTATAACCCTTTTCCTCTCATTATTCCCTCACAATAACACTTGTTACCTTGCCCAAATATTTGTAAGGGGTTTCTTCATCTCACTTCTATTTTTGTGAGATATTATATATTCATTAGTATTACATGATTATAGTGTATGTATACATAAAATTGATGTTTCATATCATGAGTCTATTTATTCTCATGATATTAAATGTTTCATTTGATGATAATTAATTTTGGGGAATACTATTTAATTGATTACAAATTTTAATGTATTTTCGACCCGAACCTCCCTTTTCATTCGAGTTGCTTTTATTCTCTACTCACTTCAAATAAATACTTATTTATTATTATTTACTTATAATAAATATTTTGTGAATTATATATATATTTTTACCAATCCGAATACTTATTTATGTTATGGGGAGTTATATTTTTTGAAAGAATCTTTAAAAAATTATTCCGAAATGAAAGCCTGATTAAAGGAAATTCTTGAATTCATTATTATTTTGAATTTCACTCTATAATATATTTTATTCCATTGTTATCATTATAAAATAAACAATTTTAAAATCAAGATATATTTTAGTTCATTTATGATTTTATTGAAACAAACTTTTCTTTTCGCTTTAAAACCCTTTAATATTTTCCTTAAACCGCACCAAAATGTTTTATTCTAAAGATTCTTTAATAAATATTTTTAAATGTTTTCACCTCAAAAATACTTTAATTAATACTAAATATAATTTAAATGACCTTAAATTTTATTTTAAGAAAATACATGTGGGAAATCTTATTTCATGAAAAATACAAATTATTTTCCAAAAGAACTCTTCTTTCCAAAGTAGAAAGGATTTTTCTCATCCAACCTTATCTTTTATGAGATATATGCATTGTCCGCCACTTATTTATTTGTTGTGGTGTATTTACTTCCATTTGTTATATCATCTAAATAGTATAATTATTCTCATTATATTCCAAGGGATTGCAATTTTAATGTTTCTCGGTGGTATGGGACAATTTGGATTATTTAAGGATTATTCCCTCATATATTTTTCAATGGTCTCATTTAAAATTATCCTCATCTATGTCAATATACTTTATTGAATGTTTCACTTCATTGAGGTTTATATCCTATTATATCATCCACCATGTTTTATTTAATGGTTTATAAATAGTTTGAATGTGGATGTGCTATCTTGAAACCATTCACCATATTACTCTGAATGGTTAGTGTTTATGTTTAATGATTGAGGAAAGTTATTTACATTTCATATGTTAGTTTCAATATGAATGTGTATGTTTTTTATGTTTATACCTATTCATATAAGGAATGAATTAGACTTATAATGTGTCATGTGGGGACCACTATATCCCCTCAATTCATCGTTAGGTCTCATGAGACAAACTATTGTCTTAGCACGAGGGCTTGACAAAATGGATATTTACTGTCATGGAACGAGGCCTTGATAGTATGATGATGATGTCCCACATTATAAACTCTCTCATTATGAAGCTATTAATTGAATTTTCATGTGGTTACTCAAATAGTAGAATACACATGATTATGCATCATTGTGAAATTATTTATTCATCTCTTATTCCTACCATAATGTGTACAAGTATATTTTTAAAGGCATGGATTTTTTGTTATTCACCATGACTAATATTTATGTTTATTATACCTTCTGTTTTATTTCAAACCCTTACTAAACTTCTCATCTCACCCCTTCCATAAGTTTAATTTTATCCATAAATGAGGAAATTTATTATTAATGGCCCGTAGGGATAAACATAGAGTTTTGGATGTTCTTAAAAAACATATATGTTACATTTCATTTCAAGTTGTAAGGTTGAGCCAATGCATGTATCTGGTTTTCCAGAACTACTAAAATACTTAGTCCTTTAGGATATTACATTATTTTTAGAATGCTAATGTATTTAAATAATGTACTTCCTCTAGGAAACATGGGTGGGGGCATTATAGTTGGTGTTAAAGGAAGTTTAGTAGAAAACATGGACACTGTATATAGAAAATGTAGATTAGTGAGAAAAACCCTAAGATAGACTTTGGGGATAAGAATAAAAGGAAATACAAGAATTTTGGTAAGGAATATATTATGTAGTTTATCAATAAAATACATATGTGTCTTGTTACGAATAAGTAGAGGTGGATCTTGTACATATATATCTAGAGGTAAAACCTACAAACACCTCTTTGAGCTACACTCGTATGGGAAATGGTGCATGAAAATGTGCCTTACTAAATTCTTGATTCGACAATCCTAGGGGATATTCTTAGAATAATTCACATTGTCATCAGAAGAAATTATGAAGGATTTTGCCCCTATAGTTACCAAAGTATATAGTGCTAGGATTTGTGATGCATAAATTTATGTTATGTGTTATACCATGATTAGAGTTAAATAGCGTTCATAGTTTTAGGAGCCAAAATATAATATGGACTTTATTATAAATATTTCCTAGTAGAAGGAATGAGGACCTCACCAATGCATGTGATGTGAAGAGTAATAAGGATCATATATAAAATGGTCTTAAGCCATCATTACAAAGGAAGATAGTCTCCTAAGTATCATCATCATATGAGGATATATTATCATTTGTTAAGAAGATATGTAAATAATTTTCTAAGTCCTATGGATTTTAAGGGAATCAATAAAATAAGAGGATTTCAGAGAAAAAGATAGATAAAGGGAAGAAGGGAAATAAGGGTTTTCCCACATGTGATAACTGTGGAAAGAATCAACTGGGTAAATTACTGAATGAAATGGGAGTTTGTCATATGTGTGGAGAAAAGGTACACCAATTTCATGATTTTAAGGGAATGAAAAAGGTTTCCAATGTATAATTATTCAACTGCAAATATATGGGACACTATACAAATCAATGTCATAAGAATCAAAGGAATATTCCCCAAATGATGTTACTGGATAATGATAATGTCAGGATACTGCAGCATATGAAGAGAAATAATTAATATGCCTCTTGAAAAACCATTCCATTTGAATATTTTATCAGGAATACACTGGTTATATTAATTATAGAATATATGATTATTGTATTGTAGTACTTTTTATTTAAGGATTTGAGGTCCTGTGATTAATGGTACTAAGAAAAATTGACTCAATAGATGGTCAATATTTTCAAAAATATTATGTTGAGGGATATAAAACCCTGACTATGTTCATAATATTGAGATGACAATTTCAAAATAGAAAGATGATATATATGGATAAAGTAAATGGGATAGTATGAACTACCTTAATAATGATTCTAACTTATTGGTTATTGATATTTTGGAATGTTAAACAATTTAGGAAATGATTTAAATTGAATATTTTATTAGGATTTGGAGGTTAATGACACCACATGATGCAACTTATGCTAAGAAATAAAGTATAGGTAGTTCAAATAAAATCAAAGGATAAGATCATGTTTATGAAATATAAAGGTATATTTATACACTTATAGAGTGGAATAATCCCTTAACTCTATTAAAATAGTCTTATATGTGATTCTATTATCATAATATTTGATAATGTTAATGTTTTCATAACTGTATTTTATGGTTTTTTAGAGATTTACTTTTATCTAATCTTGCTTTCTATTACTCGATATTCATAGTTTGGTTCTCTTATATTCCTAGGTTTTCAATTCCAATTAATGTCACTCCATTCAGAAGGATAATTTATTTATTTAGTTATTTATTTTTTATTATTATTAATTTTTTGACAACCTCTTTTCTTATAACCATTTTATGGAGGATATTCTATAAATCCTATTTCTGATATGGTTTTTCTATAAGGAATGTTTCTAGTAACAACAAAAAAAATTCAAAGTGAAATATCAAATTTCGAGGTTGAATGTTTTCTAAGGAGGGATAATGTAAAACCCAAATATTTTTAAAATAAAATTAATATTGAAAGCATGAAACACTGAGTTTCTATGAAACACCAATTTGCTATAACCTAGCTAGTAAACAAAATTTTTCCACTACTTCTGATTTTAATTTTGAAAAAATGGCATACACGGTTGCGTTTAAGATGATATTTAGAGTTTGATTGAATCAACATAAATTTTAGGTAATAGTTAATTAACCATTATGAATAGTAATTTACATGTATTAATATTAACATGACCCTTATGAATAGAAACATCACCCATGTAAGTATAAATAAATTTAGGCACCTTACAAATGAAGTAGAATATTTTATAAATTATTAATTAAGTATTAGTATTTTTTGAGTGATATATATTTAATTTCAATTTTAAATTAATAAATTGATTAATTTTCATAAAATTTGTTCCCAAATAATTTTTTTGTCTTATGATTTTAGAATAATTTAATAAGACCATAGTTAATTTTTCAGGGTTATATAAAAACTATTTTGGTTTTAAAACTGTATTTTTTGAGTAAAAAATGATTTTAATTAAAAACTAAATTTCTCATATTTATAATATTTTTTTTGATAAAATGGAATCCATTTTGGATTCTATACATCGAAAACAGTCTATGGTAATGTTTTTGGATTTTTTCTGAAATTTTTGAATTTCTAGTATATAGTTAAATATGGTAATTTACCGTATATATACATTATAGGTTAAATACACTATTCCTAGCATCATGGATGATTTAAGAAACCATTATTTAGAACTGAAATTCACATAATGCTTTTTTTATCATGTAATCATAATTATTACTTGTCTTATGGAAAAATAATAAACTAATGATCAAAATATTAAGAAAACCCTAATCTCCTCCACTATAAATTCCCCCTCACTCCCTATTCAATTCACTCCAATCAAGTTATGTTACTCGTATAAATTCAAGTCAACATTCCTTCCAAGAACCTACCCCAAGTCCAGTAGCCCTTGGTATCATAAAAAGAACAAATCCTCTTCCTTTAAGAGACTCTCAAGTAAGGTTAATTCAAGAGGTGAAACACCTCTTTTATTTTCATTCATTTTCATGTTCTTCTGTTCGCATTTCTTTCCTGACCTCTAATCATACAAATAGTATGAAAAGTACAGTACCATACATGTATGGTAATTTTTTATTCTAATGGGATAATTCATATTCATCTCTCCTTTCCCCCTCATTTAAGCTAAAAATGTAACACCATCTGAGATGTGTGTATTTATCACATTTAAGGACAATAATGATTTCAATTTCATTTAAATTCTTGAAATCTAGTCATGAAATAATTATTATAGTTGAACTAGACTATAATATATTTATTTTATCTTATTTAATGGTCTGTAATTCTTATGGACACTCATGATGTAAAAAAATAATCCAATGTAATGTAATTGTGAGAAAAATCACCAAATTAATCCAAGTATTTATCATTAATGTTTTATAAAATGATTCACATTCACTCCAAATAAAAATATTTATTTTATAAACATTTAATCTTATGATGTTTCCTTAATAACATATAAAATCAATTATGTACCCAAACTCCCATCTTACATGAATTACCACACTCTATTATAAGTGAGGTGATCATGAAAATTATGAAAATGAGCACTCACAAAAAACGAAATTGAATCCCTTAACCGATCAAAAAAGCCATGAATAAACATAATAAATTCATAATAAACCAAATAAATGTATAAATGGTTATTTAATTGTTAATTAATTAATCTAATTTGGTTATTCAGGTCATTAAGATCAAGCAAAGAACACCCTCGTATTTAAGGTAAGGGATTCTCTCTCTCACTTTTATTCAAGAATCCCCCCTATGTTGTGTCCTTTAATTTTTAATTATGAATGATGGGGTATGTTTTCTCACATCCTCTATACTGTCCTTATGATATATAAATGATGGTATACCCCATTACCTCTCATTAATCCCTTACAAGAACACATTTTACCATGACAAAATGATTGTAAAGGGTTTTTGTATCTCACTTCCATTTTTGTGAGATGTTATGTATTCACTACTATCACTTATGTATGGTGTATGTATATAGACCATTTATGTTTCATATCATTAATATCTATTTTTAATTATATTCAATGTTTCATTTGATGATTATTAATTTTTTGGATTATGATTCAATTGATTACAAAGTAGTAAGTATTTTCTACACGAACCTCTCTTTTCATTCGGGTTGCATTTATTCTCTACTAACCACAAATAAATTATTATTTATTATTGTTTACTCCTCAAAAATTCTGTGTGAATTTTCTATATATGTTTACCAATCATAATAATTATTTATTTTATGCGGAGTTACATGTTTTAAAAGAATCATTCAAAAATTATATCGAAATTCAAGCCTAATTCAAGGAACTTCTTGAATTCTTACCTATTTTAAAGATCGAACTATAATATTTTTTACATCATATATATCTTTCTAAAATCACACATTTTACGCTGACAATATATTTTTTTCATCTAAGGTTTTATTAAATCCAAAATACCATTGTGCCTTAAAATCCATTAATATTTTCCTTAAAACGCACGAAAATGTTTTATTCTAAAGCTTCATTAATTTTTTTTAAATGGTATGACCTCAATAATACTTAATTTAAGCCTCAAATATAATTTCAAGGACCTTAAATTTTATTTTCAGGGATATACATGTTGAAAATCATTTTTCATGACCAATACAAATGATTTCCCAAAAGAACTCTTCTTTCCAAAGTAAAAAAATGATTTTTCTCATCTCCCTTTAACATTAATGAGAAATATGCCTTGTTCACCACTTATTTATTTATTGTGGTGGATTAAATACCCTGTTTTATATCATATCAAGAGTCTCCCTATTCTCATGATATTCTAAGGGGTTATTATTTGAATGTTTCATGGTGGCGTGGGACACTTTGGAATGTTTAAGGATTATTCCCTCAAGGATTTATCAATGGTATCGTTTAAAATTATCTTTATCTATGTAAAAATACTTTATTTAATCTTTTAATTCATTTATCTTTATCACTTGTGATATCATACAAATTTTTTTATTGAATGGTTAATGAATAGTTTGACTGTGGATGTGAAATCTTGAAACCATTCACTATATTACTCTGAATGGTTGGTGTTTAGGTTTAATGATAATGGAAAGTTATTTACATTTCATATGTTAATATGAATATGAATTTGTATGTTATTTATGTTTATCCACATTTATATGAGGAATTCATTGGACTTAGTAAGTGTCAGGTGGGACTCACTATATCCCCTTAATGCATTGTTAGGTCACATGAGACTAATTATGGTCTTAGCACATGACCTTGGCAAAATGGATATTTGTGGTCTTGGCATGAGACCTTGAAGGTATGGTTATGATGTCCCAAATTATGAATTCCTTCTTTATGTAACTATTAATTGAATGTTCATGTGGTTATTCGACTATAGAATACCGATGATTATGATTTATTATGGAATTATTCATTCAACTATTATTCCTACTATAATGTGCTGAAGTTTATTTATAAAGGCCTATGTTTTTAGTTATTCGTGATGCCTAATGTTTACAGTTTTGATATATTCAATTGTATTTCTTAAACTTACTGAGAATAGGAGCTCAACCCTTTCTTATGTTTCATTTTCTCAGGTCATGAAGAAGATTATTATGATTGAAATGCTGGGATAAACATAGAGTTGTTGATGTTCCCAATAAAACTTATATGGTGTATCTAATTTCAAGTTTTAATGTTGAACCTATGTATGTATATGGTTTTCTAAAACTACTAAACTACTTGGTCCTTCGGGATGTGATGTTTTTGTGATCATGCCAATGTAATGAAATAATGCACTGGCTCCGTTAAACTGGGGTTGGGGCATTACATAGTACATGTGGGGACTTCTAATCCACTATATTTTTTGTGATCTCTTTTTAATGAACTGCTTTGATTGCTGCAACCTCACCAGGAACTGCCTCACCTTGCACAAAATTGGAATGCACCTCCTCGGCAAATACATCCTCTTATTTGGGAGAATGTGGGTATTTACTCTTCTCATGATCCATCCCCTATTAAGTATAGGCTCTCAGAGAACCCATTCTAGGTAAGAAACATCTGACATGTTCCACCATTGATGTAATGGTCTCTAATTATTTCTTTAATGCTCTAGAGTAGGTGATTATTATGTTTTCAAAATGTAGTAGTCCCCGGGAAGCTAGACGTAGTGACATCCTTGATCATTTACCTTACCATAAAATCTTTGTACATACCATTATGGAATGTTATGTGTCCACGGAATGATTCTAAGGCCAGGTGGGTAGTGGTTCAGTCCAATTCGTAAAGGATTAAAAAAAAGATGTACACATCTCTAGTAATATTGAAAGTGATAGTGAGGGGTCTATTGAATGGAAGAAGCTTTCAAATCAAGGACTTGGATGTATGAGGACAAGCTAGCTTGCAGAGCAGTTTCTCACACCCATGGTATCATCTGGGAATTCTTAGGCTATATTGTTCCTTTAGAAGTCATTGTTCATCATCCATCCAACACTTCTACATCCATGTTGCAACCCTCTAAATCTAAGAAGAGTGGGAGCTGCTGGCGTAAGGGAATGTAGACTCCCCTGCCAATGCCAATACCATACTTCACCGGCAATGATTCCATTATTCTAGAGTTGGGGATTGTTCCTAGAGTTCATTGAGCAATAAAATAATCCTATTATGGTGAGAAATAATTTTCCTTCGTGAACACCATTGAGATAATAGATTGAAACACACTTCTAGATAATTAAGAGTTCCCTGCAAATCCTTAGGATGCCTCTGACCAACGTCATAGAAGGTTTGGTCAACGACATCAAACTAATTGGGATACACATGCCATAAACTCTAACCAAGTTGTGTGTGCTTCTAAGACATTGAAGAAGGTCCTAAATAGAGGTCAATTGGCATAGTCCTCCTAACCCACTCCATCAAACATGCTTCCATAACTTACTATGCTAACTGACTGGTCAGAACAGCTGCACCTGCATCAATATCAATTGTTTCCAACTAAATATAGGATTTAGCACACTGACAGTCAACCAATAGTGTTTATAGTTGAGTAATATTTTTATTAGGAGGATATTTCTAGCACCACCCAAAATCCAGTGGTATATCCCTCAGCACCCATTGTACCTCCTTCCAAAGAGTGATCCTCTATAGATAGAAATGTGTATCTAGCATAGATGTCTGAAATGATAAATAACCTCACTAACATACCTTCAAGGCCATTCCATTTATCGCTCCTATTGTCTAATAAAATGTTGGATTCCCTCATAAAATCCTTGAAGACCCCCCTCCTGTTTGCAGAAGAGGTACCAGCCACAAAGTCCTTCTATACAAAAGATATTGAGTGAGAGTAGTGCCAAGTCATCATCTCAATCTCTAAATAATATTAAGGCTTCCTTGTGAAGGGAAAAATTCACCCATTGTACATCACATGCCAGTTAAATGGCTTAAATATCCACCGTTTTACGGTTGACATAGTATTAGGGATTAATCTCTTCCCGATATTGATGGTCCACATGTTGGGACTGACTGAATCATATTTTATTCCCTCTAGAATGAATATACACGGTTATGAAAGGATCTAGCATAAACCTTGTGGAATGATTTAATTGAAGACCCAATTTGGATTCTTTATAAAAAGTTTTAAATTCATTGTTACCTCATAAGATACCTCAGACAATTAATTTATTGGTATACCTTGGCTTATTTTTCAAGCAAAAATTCTCTCCTTGTATCACCAATTCCTCAAGTACTCCCTCAATGGTTGAGTAGGAATGTTCTAGGGTGATACACCCGATTTGACTCCTAAGAATCCCACTACAAGGACACTAGATATTACCATAGAGAGGGTAAGTGTGTTTATACCAATGAGTTTGAGCAGACAATAATTGTATCTATCCCATGGGAATATTCCTATGATTCTTCCATCCTTCTAATTCACATGTTATAGGACTTGATATAGGACGTGCGAAGTTTCTCGGTCATTTCTGGGTGGAATAGGTATCACATCCCAAAATATAAATGGTACCGAATGATTACCTCGTACTCTTATATAGCTCAAGAAATGGTGATACTAGAAGCCCCTACCCCTATGAGTTATCAAGAGAATCACCCCATTGACACCATTGTACATCATACTCTCCTTTTTCTCTGATAAAGGTTGAAGCGAAAAAAGATGAACCATCACCATTTCTTCAATGTCAATCATATACCCCATAGTTATAGACATAATGGAATCAGTTTGACAGACTCTTTTTCAATGGTTTCAGCAATGTAGGAATTCTCGTACAAGGATTATACATTCTTATAAGTAAGCATCATTGTTCCCCTTGAATTAGACTACCTGGATAAACCTCCTCCCACTAATTCCCCTACCCCATATAGTGAAGAGGTTTTAGAATATGCTCCTGCCAAATTTGAAGAGGGAATCTACATCACTGTTAATTTATTTTATTTAGGTGAACCTTCTCACTGAAGAAGCATCTTTGAAAACACTGGTGAGAAAACCCATTCCTCTAGAGGAATAAAAGTAGTACATGGATTTACTAAAGAAACATCATGATTTATTTTCATTGATTTGTGATGATATTCCATAAATAGACCCTCATTTTTTCATCCACTATCTTTGTCTCCTGGTGATTCACCACATATTCAAGCAGCCTCCCATAAAAATACACCCTTCCCATGGTGAAATGATTGAGGCCAAAGTTGAAAAGATTATTAAGACCATTTTAATCATGGAGGTTCAGTACCCCAAGTGGATTTCGAGCATCATTCAAATCAGAAAAAAAGTTAAATGATAGTTTATATCAATTATGAGGTATCAACATCCACAATCCTTAGGATTATTTTCCCATTTTAGTGAAATATCTATTGATTTATTCCACAACTAGGTTCCCTGATATCTCCATCAGGGATGGATATTCTAAGTATAATCAAATATGGATGGACATAGAGGATGAGGATTCTCCCACCTTTATAGCACTGTAATAGACATGTTTTATATTAGGTAATTCCTTTCAATCTGACAAATATTAGAGGATTTTATTAGTGTTTCATGCACTATATTTTTAATAAAATCCTCTGGATACTTGTATAATTATATGTGGATGATTTTGTGGGAAAATACCACCAATGGTAGGATTATATCAGAGATATTGAAAAAGCGTTTGGCTTCATCCACTATCAGCATTCGATTATGAATCCATTTATGTGTGCCTTTGAGTTTACCCCAAGGAATTTTCTCAGCTTCATCATCAAATAAATACACATAGATATCAATGTGTAGATGATTTGATCCATCATCTATGTTCCTCCTCAAAGAAATATCCAGGATCTCTGAGGCCTTCAAGGCCACTTCTCCTATATACTCTAATTAATCATGAATCTCGACAGAAATTGTAATACCTTATTATGAATAAAAGTACCATTTACTATTTTTATGATGAGTGATATACTGACTTTATGAAAATTAAACATTATCTGCTACAACCATTAGTTCTGATGCCACCAGTCTACACAAATCCTTTAGTCCTCTATGTGAATTTCAAAGAACAATCTCGTGGCTCCCTTATTTCCTAGAAGAGAAATGAAGTCATAGAGAATATTTTATAATATCTCAGTCATATTCTCATCAATATAGAGGTTATATACTACATTATTAATAAGATCTACCTCATGTTGGCTTTCATAGTGCATATGTTTCTTTATAATCTGCTACATCATGAGATATAGATAGTATCCCATGTATACCCATTGAAGTGTATCCTAAATAACCCCATGATGAATGGATGGATGAAAAAATGGGTCATAATCCTTTAGAAGTTTGAAATCATATTCATTCCATATAAAACTATTAATGTTCATACGCTGTCAGATTTCTTGACCGCCCATCCGGCTCCCGAAGAGCTTCCCATAGATATTGACTTCCCATATGTATCATTCATCTTATTAGATTTGGTTATGATGAGTTGGAATATTAATTTTTAGGGTTCCTCTTATAATCCAACCAATATAAGGAAAAATATTCTGAATCTCAATAGGTTAGGCCTGGAAATCTTCTTTACCACTCCTACACAAGATATTTTGCCTTACTCATTCCAGTTGTTAGAAGCCTGCAACAAAAATTAGGTAAGGTATAAGGCTTTATTTATTGTCCTCTATATGGATCTAAAGATTGATTTCCCCAACTTTCACTTAATGGTAGACTCCAAATTATGTATCAAATAGACTACTGGTGACCATTTCATCACAGCGCTGGAGGTCACGCCCCTACTTCAGTGCACTCGCCAACTGATGTCCCAATTCCCTTCTCAGCCGAATTTTACTCATGTCCCTCGATCATTTAATTGTCGATCCAATTACCTAGATAGTATAGATTTTTCCCGTTTAGATATTAAAAAATATGAAATGTTCATTAATCATTCACTATGAAGGGTCATCACTTTTTTTATCCACAAACGATGATGACAGCCAGCAGGTAAACTAGATGAATGAAAACGATTAAACATCAAAAACCATTGGTCCCCTGATGTTAGAGGAAAATTATGATTGGATATTTAATTTCATTGAGACTCTCTATAATAGTGTGTTTTCACTAGATCGATCCAAGGATGAAAGAATCACCTAGTTTGCATTGCAATTCTCCATCCTGAGTGGGCCTAAACTTGAGTAGATTCTCTAAAAATGAATGTTTGAAGGAATTCTCCTTTATTACATCAAAGGAAACAAGATTTACTAGGTAAGGTAAGAATTCCACACTAGGTTGTGTGGTTCCCATCAGGTAGGATTGAAGACCATTCACTATATTTGAACGGTGTGCTACTTATGGCCTACCATGATGCATGAATATATCATGTTTTCCAAGAGGCGTCACACATGTCAGATTCATGCCAACTTATTTCATCAACTTCTAGTACTCCTCCAAATAACTAGGAAATGTTGGCCCAAATAATTATAGTAACTTGATGTCATGGGACCATATCCACCAGCAATAGTTCACCAGTGAAGATTCATTCTGACCATTATCGATTTCTTCTCTTATTGGGAATAAGTGATTCCCCTTAAGGAAGTCCAGGCTCAATCCTTGATCAAATTCATGGGATCCCACATAATATAACAATTCAGAGTTCCTCATTCCATTCTAACCAAAAATAAAACCAACTTTTGGGTTTCTAAGCTGAATAGATTGTACACCCAGAATAGATCCTAGTCCAAACAAACGTTTTTCTATCATGTTCATGAAAATGGGATGATCCAGATATTTAAAAAGATGATCTCTAATATTTTGAAACATATAGTGGACTAGAATAAGAAAATTTGTCTGAAAAACCCCAAAACAAACTCTGGGATTACTATATGATAACCTGAAATTCTACTTAGGTGTCACCATATTCCTAGGTATATTGAACAGGGGTAGTAGTTCCAATCGAGGTTCAGTTTATATAATTATGGATAGCTATCTATGACCAGATGATGCTAGATAGAAGGGTTGGAGACCATATAGCTGACATGTAGTCCCTCATATAGAATAGGATCCAAGCCTTTGATAATCTAGAGAGGTCCCATAATAAGATAGCATGGGGTTTAAATTAGAAAGTTCTCCTCCAATCCTTCCTCCATGGTGACATGGTTTTGGCCCTCTGGACACCAATGATACATGGTAATAATCTACCAAAGTCGGATCCCTAGTGGTAGGGTCCATACATCATTCAAAATGTCTATTCCAATGGTGTATAATCATTGATCACCATGGATTTATATCAAATAACCCTCCTACCATCTCCAATTTCCTCATGAAGTACTTCATATAATGAGTTCATGTCCCAGGAACCCAATTCTAAACTCGGTTATTGGTAAAATATTTATGAAATTAAACTAAGAGACTCACTATTATAATCTCTGATAACTTAAAAAAATATCCATCCTATGGTTTATAAATCATGACCTTAAAATATTTTCAAAAATGTCCAATATCCATGACCATGAACTAGGAGTCGCAGTCCCATCATCATGACTTTAAACTGTGAGTGAGCCTTGTTGGGAAGGTGTGGTGTGGTATCAGTCCATTTAGGCCCTCATTCATGTCACTCTTGTCACTTATTCATGCCATACATGCCGATTTTGTGAATCCTCCTTCCCTATATCTGAACTCCATGACCTTAACATAAGAGTCACAGTCCCTTCATCACAACTTTAAACTATGTGTGAATATACCTAGGAAAGTTTCATGTGCCATGGGCCTCTTTATTCCCCATTCACATTGGGTTACTCTTATCAATCCCCACATATCCCTTTAGGTTGAGGTTCTCCCCTCACTGTAGGTTGTATTTTCTCTGGGATGTTTCATGTGGCGTTGGGCCCCCATTTTCCTCATTCACATCACTGCACCACAATGATCCATTTGATGTATTCCCCTCATTATGGTATTAAAATTAAGACCTTAAAATACGAGTTAACATCCTCAACAAAAAACATTAAACTGTGATCCTATACTGAAGAATTTTGGGAAGCCTTATAAAAATATGATAAATGGGGCTTACCCAGTTTAAATCAGGATTCCTCATATGACAAGTATGATATTGTGAGAAAACGTCACCCCATTTATGAAACATGTGATTCCCAATAATAATTTTGGGATTCCAAAGATCCCTTATTTGAGATGATTTACCCCACTAGATTTGGTCTTTTACCATTTTATTTTTTATGAAATATGTGTGGCATGATTCCCATCCTCATGGGATACATAGTGACTCCCAACCAGTTTGCCTTTGGGTCCAGCTAAAAATTCATCAACCCTTCAGCCCCATGGCCTCGGTTTTGGGCCAAACCTTAATAACCAAAACTATGTGTTTTTCAACTATTTACTTGTTAGTTGTTAGGCATCCTTAGTCCTCATTCACGTTCGTTTTTACCTCTTTTGTTCTGCATAATCATTCTTGAAGATAACACTCTTTATATTCCATATATCATAATTTTAAACTGATTGCCCCGTTACTCTGACCAATATGACTTTGTATTATTCCCCATGGTTTAGAATGTATGAAAAAAAAACTGTGTGAAACCATTTTTAGGGACCCATAATGTGGAACTGGGCCTCCTTAGGTCATTCATGTTAGTTTCTAACTCTCACACCGCACGAACATCTGTGAATTCCTTTTTGGCCATGGTTTAGAATGTATGACCTTATACTATTTGCATCCAATCCCAGAACTATGTGTGGAATGATTTACATCCTCATGGTATACATAGTAATAGATAAAACTTTCGTTTTTGGGCCCAAAAATAGATTTATATCCAACCCATCTTGTATAATCACTCCAAAATGTTCAATGGGACTTCTTCTAGATATATCTCCAATTTAATTACCTTCACACATAAATGGTTTGGGCTTCCATTATAGTTTAATATAAGGAAGAGGTGTCCTTAGCGCACAATGATAAATTGAAGCCTTACCCAGAATCAAGTCAAGATGCCTAATGACCAGTGTGAGATGACTATGTTACCATGAAATATCATGGGATGCCTCCTAAGTTTAGATGATGTGGTACTCTCTATCATAGAAGGGTTGATCCTACTTTATGAGATACCCAATCAACATGATACAATTCTTTATAGCATTGAACCTAGGGAATATAATCCCATACATACATTCCCTTGATCCATCACCATACTTCAAGTCTTTCTCAGTTTGGGATTCCATCATCCTTCAAATAAAAAATGTCACAACTAATAAAAATAGTGTCTATCCAAGGCTCTTATACCCTCTTATGCCAATCTCATGATGTATATGTTGGCGCCAAAAATACGGCCCGAATGAAAGGAAGGAAAAAGACAGCTGGCGCGCTGCCTCGCGAAGCACAGCCGCGAAACACCCACGCGAAGCGCCCCGACCCTCGCGGCCTCGCGAAGCTCCGGAGGCGGTAATGCTCCGCGAACACATTTGACGTTCGCAAGCCTCCGCGAAGCACCAGAGGCGGTAATGCTCCGCGAACACATTTGACGTTCGCGAGCCGCCGCGATGCTCCAGAGGCGGTAATGCTCTGCAGACGACGTTGACGTTCGCGAGCGCGCCGCGAAGCACCGGAGGCGGCGCACGAGCCCTGCTTCGCGGCGCCCCTTCCCTATAAATACTCGACTCCCCCTAAGTCCCGAGGACGGACGATCCAACCTTTCAGCTTCTCCTCTCCCGAATCGCGAAGCGCTCTTTGCCCCGGGAATCATGAGCTCCACGAGGTATTTCTATTTCATGAGAAGACTCTGCTTTCTCTCGTTTTGAGCCCCTCTTCCGAGAGGGATGCCCTTCGCGAAGCTCAAGGGCGTTCGCGAAGGAAGGGGATTCCCAAGAGAACCCGGGCAGCCGCAGAGTGTTTATGCTTCGCGAAACACCCAACCCCTGCTAGTGATCTCTATGCCAAGGTAGGATCACTATGCATCGCGAAGCACACTGCTCCGCAGGACCCTGCTTCGCGAGGCACCCCTTCCTCGAGAGGCAGTGCTCCGCGAACACTGTTCCACTTCGCGAAGCACCTTCCACTCGCACCTATGCCCCATGCTAAGGCCAAGGCACTCCACTTCTCAAAGCACACTCCTCTGCTTAGAGATTCCTCTTCCCGTGCGGCCCTCTAGGTTTGCACGATGTGATTTCAAAGTCCCATGGACAATACCACCGGTAGCGTTGCTGCGCCTAATGCTTCTTCGCATAGGCACGCTAATGGCTATTGCTTCTTCACATAGCCACACTAACGTGGGTCCCTCGATGGTTCGTTCCACGACCCCCCTTAACCATGGCCTTACCGGTACCTTCCCTTCCCCAAGGACTAGAGGGTACCGGTTATGTAAGTCCTAGGGGTGTGGAGTGAACCCACCTCGTCCAAGCTGCAGGACGTTAAACTGCCAAGCACCACGTCCTCAACACATGACGTTAAACTGTGATCCGACCTCGTGCCCCTCGCGAAGGGTCCCCCCAGCTCGAACATTTTTTACACCACTCTTCTCCATGGGAATGGAACTCTTACTCACATGAAATGAGATCCTCCTTGTCGGAGTGGCGTATGTTTGTAAGAGAAGGGCGACCCTAGCCCCCTCAACGGATGGTTGCACCTCTGCATCTCCGTACTTCCCCACTACCAAGGTCAGTGGAGGGCGTGATAGGGAACGAGGCACCTCCCATCGTCGGACCAATGTCCATCTTTCCCGCGCTCTGTCGTGCCATGGGCCTCCATCCTGGAGTAAGTCCCAACACCATGGGCCGCTCAACGCGTAATCCCCTCTTCACTTCTCACGGACGCACCCTTCAGGACGTGATCGTCAGGTCCTTGCAACCTCTTGTTTCTCACACCGAGCATGACTCACGTGGGCTTAGAGTGAGCACTGACCCTGACCCCGAATATTCTCTTGAACTATGAGGTCTTTGATCCATGTCAAGGCATGGTACGTAGGAAGCCTCTATGAGGTTCAAGCCCACCTGTCTTTCACGTCGGGTTTCACCCCCGTCCAGCACGACGTTAAACTACACTCCGGTACAGTGGTAAGCCATTGCGACCCAACCCATATTCCGAACTACGAGGACTTTGATCCATGTCAAGGCATGGTACGTAGGAAGCCTTCACGAGGTTCAGGCCCACCAATAGTGGACCCCCGGGTCTACTTTCACATCGGGTCCCATTCTGGTCCAGTGGTAAGCCATTGCGACCCATCCCACTTGAACTACGAGGTCTTTGATCCATGTCAAGGCATGGTACGTAGGAAGCCTCCATGAGGTTCAAACCCACCCGTCATTTCATGTCGGGTCTCACCCCGGTCCAGCACGACGTTAAACTGCATTCTGGTCCAATGGTAAGGTGTTGCGACCTTTTCCCACCTGAACTACGAGGTCTTTGATCCATGTCAAGGCATGGTACGTAGGAAGCCTCCATGGGGTTCAAGCCACATTGCTCGGTCGTTCATTCACGTCGAGTTTCTCCCTCGTCTAGCATGACGTTAAACTGCATGCCTCCTTTTGTCCCGCATGACATTAAACTGTACACCCAATTCTAGTCCGACGGCAAGCCGTTGTGACTAACCCGAACTACGAGGTCTTTGATCGATGTCAAGGCATGGTACGTAGGAAGCGTTCCCAAGGTTCAAGCCCACCACCCATCGGACCAAGGTCCACTTTCATGTCAGTTCACCGACAAAGACCCATTTGAACTACGAGGTCTTTGATCTATGCCAAGGCATGGTACGTAGGATGCCTTCCTGAGGTTCAAGCCCACTCATCATCCAATTCACGTCGTGTTCTACCTACGTCCAGCACGACGTTAAACTGCAATTCCTGTCCGACGGCAAGCCGGTGTGACCACCCCGAACTACGAGGTCTTTGATCCATGTCAAGGCATGGTACGTAGGAATCCTCCCAGAGGTTCAAGCCCAACTCCCATCGGACCAAGGTCCCCCACTTATGTCGGTTCGCCGACACCCACCGCCCGTCGTTTATTCCCGTCAGGGTTCACTATCGTCTTGCATGACGTTAAATTGTATTCCATCAATCCTGAACTACGAGGACTTTGATCCATGTTAAGGCATGGTACGTAGGAAACCTTCCCAAGGTTCAAGCCCACCACTAGTGGGCCCACGGGTCTACTTTCACGTCGGTACTCTGACGATGCTCATCGGGCCAAGGTCCACCTTCACGTCAGCTTATCGACGTCATCCTGAACTACGCGGACTTTGATTCCCTGCCACAGGGATACGTAGGAAGCCTCGTCAAGGCTCAAGCCCAACTTCACTGTCGCCCCTGCGATGGTCCCACTTCACTCTCCTTCCACTCCATTCATCAACCTATCGCCCATTCTGATTCTCGCCTGGACCGTCTTATCCTGGTGAGACCATTTCGGTACGCTCTTCCTCACTGTCGCCCATGGGCTGGCCCCGGTATCGATATCCCTTCAAGGAGGATCCCTCAATCTGATCTATCCTAGCTAATGCTCTGGTTGGGTTGATCCGTCTCCGCTGGACGTTAAACTTGCGGCATACCCTGTGTTGAGCACGGGAAGCTGAGGAAAACCTCAGATATGTGTCTACGACATATAATTCCCCACGCTCGATGTGGGATGCCTCAGGCTTCCACGCCCTCGAGAAGCCTTGTGGTCAAGGATAAACAGACAGACATGCCAGGTACCCCAGCATCCAGACACGCTACTGATTCCTCAACGTGACTACTCCTCTGAATGAAGGTTGCTGCCCTGACTGGACCCTTTGGAATGTCCCGACAGAAGCAGTGTAATTAACCGGTGTCCATGGAAACATGGCACTGGGAAGAGTTTCACGAACTATGTATTAAATCTATAAGGGAGACCCGGACTAGGTGACGAGTTCTGAGGAGGAATCCACAGGAGGAAGAACCGACATCCCATCATCCCGTTTCGATCAAGGAGCAGACGTCCCTGAATAAGGAGCGAATTCCGCCCGCCTTTGGAAAGCGGGAATGCGGGGTAACAGAAGCGCCGCGTGTCCTCCCCCACGGATGGACGGGCGCGCGCCCCGGTGAAAGCGTCGTAAACAGAAATGGTGAACCCGACGTGAATTTCTTCTCCTCAATATGGAGATTAGTAGAGTCCGAGACACCAGTAGATTGACGTGTCACCAGATCCAGATATCTGGTGCCTGGTCCCACCAAGCAAATAGCGGGCCTGTCGTGAAACTCACCGGAAGTCGGGGCAGTAGAACTTGGGGCGCTCCGTTCTGCAGCGTATCGGCGTGGATCCTTCTCACAGACATGGAGAATGGAAGAACGCTGGGGCACCGGCTATCAATCCTTTTCCTCTCAGTACTGATGAGTTGATCCCTTCGTTTCCCAGGAACCAGGTTGCTGTTACAGAGATGCGATCACCGTCCACTCCTCGCCCACGCAGAGGCAGGGGCAACACCACGACGACCACCACACATAGCGCCGCTACCGCCACGACGGCCGCCACATCGCGGAATACGGGGCGCCCACGCCCCCTTTCCCCATCAGAGGTCATCCAGTGAAGGGTGATCAACAACCTCGTGCGCAGGTATGAGGAAGAAGGGGTCATCCCAAACCGGGATATGGCCCGCCTGGACCTGGAGGCCTCCAGGCCCCGCCGTCAATGCCGCCCTAACAGGCCACGTAGGGAGCCTCTGCTCCCCACCCCAACATTCAACCGCTTCGGGAGCTTGTCTCCGGAACGCCTTGACGACTCCTAGCCTTACACTGAAGAGGCGGGCGCCGTCCGGCTTAGCCCGCTCAGGGTCCCGACCCAAGGGCCCCAAGCAAGAGCTCCCGCCCGGCTTTGTCAGCGCCGCCGTCCGACCCCGCAGGAAGAGCAGGCAGACTACGTCCCTGCACCACTTGCACCAGCTCGCCTGACCCGACGTCAGCGCCGGGCACGGGCTGAGGACGCTCGCCTAGGCGTGTCAACGTCGACGGCTACAGTGGCCCGATCCACCGCCGACGTGCATCGTGAAGCCCCTGCATACATTGAGCAGGGGCACTCCTTCACCCAACCAGGATTGAGACCCCAACCGCCCCACGGGCAGGCTGGGTTGACTCTCTGGGTTGCAGGCCCAGGTGGTGATCGTCGCGAGCTAACCCGCGGTAATGTCACCCCGTACGGAGGTCCTCCCCGTACCACTACTCCACAGAGCGTGGGCCTTCCCCGCTCCGAGGTTCGTCATAGAGGCATTCCTCGTGCTACCCCCATCCTGGAGGAAGACCTGCTCAGCGACAATGACGCTCAGCGCGGAAACATTTCCCGCGCCCACTATACAGGGTATGGAGTCCATCCTCCTACCCCCGACCGCCAACCTGAAGGCACCATCCATCCGGTCCCTCTCCAACGTGGGGGGCCTCCCTACGTCCTCTCTGCAACCGGCGAAGGTCCTCCTTGCCTCAGCAACTCGAGGAGTGAAGGTCAGCCTCGCTCCACCCGCATCGACCATGGAGGTCCTCCCCATGCTCCTGCCAGTTCCAACAGAGGCCCCGCCCACAAGGGTACTGTTCATGGAGGTCCTCCCCATGTACCCTTCGACATTTTCCCCGGTGCCCCTTGCACCCCGGCTATCTCGAGTGGAGGCCCTCTCCGCCACGACACCAGCGCCGCCCCGAGGCTGCCTGATAGGGGTCAACCCTGTCCCGAAGAGCCACCCCGGGGCAGAAGAGCGGGTCGTCGCCGCCATAAGAAGAATCCTGGGAAGGCCCAGGTGGAGATCAAACCTGCCTGCTTCTCTGACTCGGAAGCAGAATGCGATTCAGTGATGGAACCTTCTCCCCGTTCCTCCATATCAAGGACTGGGGCAGGAACCAGGCGCGTTAGCCTCATTCTCCCAGAATTTGAGGTCCACTGGATTCCCGTCTCTCTCCGCAGGTACATCCAGGAGGAAGAAATCCTGGGAATTCCACAGGTCTCGACCACGCAATCACCGCCCCTGTCACCAGAAGAGCCCTCTACCTCTACCAGAGATCACATAGAGTTATTTTGGGGGCCAACGACGGTAGAATGACAACACGACCTGTTGCCGGTAGCCGCGGCTCCTATTCCGGAAGTTGTGGTTGTCAGCCCGTCGTATCGTGACATCGTGGCCAGGTCACCTCACTCGTCGGGGGATGGCCCGGAATTCGGTGTCTAGTCAGCTCGTTTTCCGTATTCTCCACCGCCGAGTTTACTATCCCAATGGTCCGCCTCGGTACCGCTACCGGTCCCTCAGCCGCCCTTAGTTGACGAGTGGGGCAACATAGGGCCAGACCCTGAGTCCGAGCCTAGGAGCTTCTGGAGTATCCTTGCAGGGGATTACTTCCCGGAGAAGTTCTGGCCGACGGCGGCACTGAATTTCTGCATACCAGAGTCTCTTACCCCTGAAGACGTGGGGTGCTTTTGTCGAACCCTGTGGGCGACACACTTCCGCCTCCGTTATGAACGGGTGGTGTACCCCAGAAGTCGTGAGCACTTCAAAGAAATCGGCGAGCAGTGCCGCCTGATCGATGCAGCCACACTTCTTGTGGCCCAGCACCCTGAGTCGCCAGGACACCAGAGCGCCCTTCAACAAAAATGCATTCAGAGTCTTAAAGAACTCTGCAGAATCGCCAGGGAAGCCACCCCCCATGTGCAAGTCCGTGGTTGGGGACACTATGCCTCTCTCCTCTTCGACCCTATCCGACGACAGCCCGATTCGCTAAGCGACATTGAGGATATGCCCTCAAGAGGGGTCGCAGTCCACATGGTCGACGTTGTGGATAAGGAAGATGAGATTGAGTTCCTTGATGGAGACTTACCATCCGAGGGCGTACCGCCGCTGCTCGACCCGTCAGGGAGAGTTACCCATCATCAGAGGAACCTTCTAGGTCTCCCCGTACCAACCGAGTCGTTGGTACTCGGTCGAAGCACTGGCAAGGGTAAGGAGAACGTCAGAACAGTAAAGCACTCCGACCCGTCCGCCTCTGTGCAAAAAACGGACGAAGATCCCGAGAAGGCCATGTTACGCCAGCAGCTTGCGGAGCAGAAAAGGATGGTTGACGAACTCTTGGCTGAACGCGCCGTAGAGCGACGACCCGACTATGGTAATCCCAGGAAGGGGCAGCAGGGGCAGGAACAATTTCCCCCCGGCGCGATGCCTCAGGGCCACCCTGATCATGCTACTGCCGCAGACAGGGAAGAATCCAGAACATACGGCAAGAGAGCGCGATACGTCTCGCCAAACCCCCCCGAGCGACGGGACAATCTGAAGAACCCAACCCGGGTTCCCCCAGTCGCCCCGTAGGTCATCCAGCCAGTTGACCCACGAGCGGCTGAAGCCGTCTACCGTGTTGAAGAACCTGGCAATGCACTTGTGGTTAGGGATCCCAGTCAAGACAGGGACCCCCACCCGGAGGACCTTATTGCGGCACTCACAGCCCGCCTCGAGGCATTGGAAACGCGGCAGGTGGCGGTCCCACCGGATGGCAAGCCCTATCCCGCGTGGGGGGATGATAAGCCCGCGCCTCTGGGTTTTGGGAGCCCCACTTTCTTGCCCTTTAACGGGACAGGGGACCCGCCCCAGCACTTGGCTCATTTTTCTTCCAGGTGTGGCCCCATGCTGGGGACCCCGACTCAGCAAGAAGCCGCCAAGCTCCGATGTTTCGTACAGACATTGGAAGGTCCGACATTCGTCTGGTACAGCCAGAACCCTATCGGATCGGTGACCGGTTGGGAGGATCTTCGTCGGCAGTTCTTATACCAGTTCAGCTCCACCACGCGAAAGACCAGCATTGCAGACCTCTTCAAGTGAAAGAAAAGGCCTGATGAGCGAGTCGCAGACTTCATCGCCCGGTGGAAGGGACTTACGTATTCCCTTGATATGCCACTGACTCAGGAGAAATTACTGACGATGTGTGTGGGGAACGTCAAGACAGAGCTGGTACCCTCCTTGATTACCCAGAACTACCATGGAGGGTTCATAGATTTCTCGGACAAGGCTCAACGCCTCGAGGAAGCCCTGCAACAGGCCAGTCAGGCACGTTTGTTTCCCCCTATGATCCCAGCCAGGAGGACCGCCAGGGCTGAACCCGCCACGGTGGCTCAAATAGAAGCCCCGAGGCAGCTGGAATTGCTGCCGGCGGCACCACCCCCGCAACCCCGTAGAGGTACTCCACCTCAAGCACAGGCTCCTGCCCAGCAACAACCGCCTCAGAACTGACAGGTTCCTCCGCACAACGCGCCACCGCCACCTAGGCGAGACAATCAGGCGCCGCCTCCTCGGCAGGCCCCTCCGGCCCCTCGTCAGGACCAGGCCCCCAAGGCCCCCTATCTAGAAAGAAGGTACCAGACCTATTCGTTCAACGAAAATCAGGTCCCTGGCTACTTCAAAAGTGCTCTAGAGCAAGGGATTTTGCGTCTGCCTGAGTGCAGAAGGTCGGCAGAGGCGCATCTCACCGATCACCCCAACTACTGCCCTTATCATCGGATCCTGGGGCACACCCTCAAGTGATTCTATGTGTTTAAAGACTGGCTTCAGGACCAGGTCAACAACAACATAGTCAAGTTGGGCCCAGCACCAGCGCAAGTGGCATGTGTCTTTGCAGGATCAGAGATCGGCAGCGACAGTGAAGGTGAGTGGCAGCATGTCCCTAGCTGCGGATCCCATAAATATGATGACTGGATGGCCCGAAAAACCATCGTTCGTGCCCAGGGTATCATCCGGGCGTGCCTGAAGCAGTCAGAACCTTCAGAAGAAATAGCCGGTGCCTCCGCATCGTCTTCACAGTCGACCTCTGCCCAAAAGGGCAAGCAGCGGCGACGCAAGAAGAAGCAACGTGCACCGCCAGTGCCGTCGTCATCCCGCACTCTCGGCGACTTTATGCCCCTGAAATGGGGATCCCTCCCAGAATCCTCCCAGTAGTGGATGACTCCTCGAGCGATAGCCAAGGGTACGCTTCGGTTAACACCGTGGAGCTGGTAAAGCCCTATATGACCCCCGACGAGGGGGAACCCCAGGCAGACCTCCCCAACGTTTCCAGCCGGCGTCAACGTCAGCGGAATCGCAATCGCGCCGGTCATCGAGGTACGTCAGCTGGCACTTGTGGCCAAGCCGTGCACGCTACCGAGACCAGGCAGCAGGATCAGCGCAGATCTCAGCACGCGCAGACCCATCCAACACCCTCCGCTCTACCTCCACCGCCGTTCGTGCTACTGGATCGGGGGGAGCCGCCTCGTTCGTATCACAGCCAGTCTTGCCCGGCTACAGGCCAGCCTCTGCTGTCCGATCTTAGCCCGGTGACTACTCTTCAGGCTTCTACTGGTAGGCAGAAAGATGTACCCAGTACTAGTCAATCGCCGGTCCAGCCAGCTGGACCTGCTATGTATCCAAATGCCGAACGACCCCCTGTAAGCAGAGGTTCGTGTTTGGCACGAAAGTACGATGTTCTGAAGCACCTGGTCGGCATCCCGGCGAGGCTCTCCATCCTTGAGGCCCTTCTCCTGTCATCTGAAATGCGCGAGGCACTCGCTGAGGCCCTAAGGAGCCCCTTCCAGTTCGAGACGGAAGTAGCAGCTACGGAAGCCTTCCATACCGAGACGATTGAAAACGCCGAATTTCAGGCAGTTATCTCGTTCTCCGGTGAAGATGAGGACCCTCCTATACAGGGGAACATTCGCCCACTGTATATCACTGGCCACTTCAACGGTGTGGAAGTCCGCCGCTGCCTCATTGACATAGGTTCTGGAATCAATCTAATTCCAACCCAGACACTGTGAAAGCTGGGCCTGTCCGAAGGTGATTTAACTCCCTCTGACCTCAGGATCCAGGGGTACGACAGGACAGAGAAAACCTCGGTCGACAAGATCCGCCTGAAGACTCTGTTCGGTGGCTTAATTGCCAGCACCGAGTTCATGGTTGTTTCTCAGGACACCACCTACAACGCATTGATGGGTAGGCCATGGCTCCATCTGCATGCAGCGGTCCCCTCGTCGTGTCACGAGTGCCTCAAGTACTCTCTCAATGGTCGAGTAGGCGTGCTCCAAGGAGACGCGACCCCTTTCGCTTCTTGTGAGGCCCGCTATCTGGATGCGGGTTATTACAAAAGTAAGGACAAGAAAATCCTGGTAAGCGAGGATGAGCCCGCCCCGATCACAGGTGATCCCTAGGCAAGCATGGATGATGCCTACATCCTCCCGATCCACCGGTTGGAGGCCACGACCCCCGACATGGGACAATGTTTCGTTGTTTCGGGTACGCAAGGAAGGCATGTTCCCGTGTCCAAGCAACAACGGAAAATCACCTCGTACTCCTAAATCAACCAGGCTCAAGTCATCCCGGAACCCCCTACCCCTGTACGGTACCGGGACGTCAAGCTCATGACAACGACGGTGCACCATACGTGTCTCTTCCGCCGGGCTGGAATTAACCGACTCGGGCCGACACGTCACCACTTCTTTGATATCATCAAATGTGGCCCTTTAGGCCGAAGGCCAGACGGGATAGGATCGACTGCATTCATTGCTATGGTCTCAATGGAAAGCGAGTCTCCCGATGTGATGACCGCAGCTGCCCAAGCCGTCACGAGCTGCCCCTCAGATTTTGAAAGCCCAGAATCCCCCCCCCCCATCGCGGGAAGTCCCCCCAAGGGTGGGGAGGAACACTTGGAGGATGCTCCCCCAGCCTTTGAAGAATGCGTCTCTACCATGGTTGATGAACTGGTACAGGTGAACCTTGGTAGCGAGGCAGATCCGAGACCTACATTGATCAGTGCAGCCATGTCCCTCGAGGAGCGGCAGTAGTACGTAGACTTCCTCAAACAGCATCGTGATGTGTTTTCCTGGAGTTACGATGAGATGCCGGGGTTGGATCCCCAAGTGGCCATCCACCGTCTGGGCCTCCCGGCAAAACATCGTGGGTTTAAGCAGCCTCCCAGGAAGATGCACCCTTCTCATGATGCCATGGTTGAGGCCGAAGTTGATAAGCTAATCAAAGCCAACTTTGTTAAGGAGGTCCAGTACCCCAAGTGGCTTGCCAACATTGTGCCAGTTATGAAGACGAATGGGCATATCAGAGTCTGTATCGACTTCCGCGATCTTAATCGCCACTGCCCAAAGGATGACTTCCCACTCCCAGTGACGAAGCTGTTGATTGACGCCACGGCCGGGTTCCAAGCCCTCTCTTTCATGGATGGGTATTCCGGGTATAACCAGATCCGGATGGCCCCCGAAGACGAGGAGTCCACTGCCTTCAGGGATCCCCAAGGTACCTTTTGCTACCAGGTAATGCCATTCGGTTTGAAAAATGCAGGTGCCACTTATCAGAGGGCCATGCATCGCATATTCAAACCGATCCTCGGGACATTGGTGGAATGCTACGTGGATGACCTTGTAGTCAAATCATGCCAGCGCCAGGACCATCTCAGAGACCTTGAGAAAGTGTTCGGCTTCCTCCGTTATCATCACCTGAAGATGAACCCGTTGAAGTGTGCTGTTGGGGTCACCTCTGAGATGTTTCTGGGCTTTGTTGTCAGATTCCGAGGCATCGAGATCAACCCGGAGAAGATCAAGGCCATCAGCCAAATGCCTCCCCCGAGCAATATTTGGGAGCTCCGAGGCCTTCAAGGCCACTTAGCCTATATACGCCGATTCATTGTGAATCTGGCCGGCAAGTGTAAGCCCTTTTCCTGGCTCATGAAGAAGGGCGCCACCTATGAATGGGATGAGGAGTGTCGGACCACCTTCGAGAAAATCAAGCAGTATCTGCTCTGACCTCCGGTTTTGATGCCACCCATCTCCGGAAAGCCGCTGGTCCTTTACGTGACCGCCCTGGAGAGATCCCTCGGTGCGCTGCTCGCCCAAAAGAATAATGAGGGTACTGAGAATAGTCTCTACTATCTCAGCTGCATGGTTCTCGATACGGAGGTCAGATACTCCCCTATCCAAAAGAGCTGCCTTGCGCTCGTCTTCGCCGTGCAGAAGTTACAACATTACCTGCAGCACCACGAGGTGAAATTGGTCTCCCGGGTAGACCCACTGAAGTACATCCTGAGCCGTTCCATGCTGACTGGCCGACTAGCACGGTGGGCGATGATTCTCCAGCAGTTTGATATCAGGTTTATACCTCAGAAGGCCATTAAGGGACAGGCATTGGCAGACTTTTCAGCTACCCATCCAACCTCCGCGGATCAATCCCTGGACCTGGATTTCCCTGATGAGACGATCCTCTCAGTCGATCATGCTGCCCCGTGTTGGAAAATGCATTTCGACGGCGCCTCCCGGAGCCCCACCGGTAGGAAGCTTAATGATCCCAAGCTCAACAGAGTGGGCTTGGGTGTTGTCTTCATTACCCCGGCGCAAGCCGTCCTACCATACTCGTTCCTGTTGTCAGAAGGTTGTACGAACAAGGAGGCAGAGTACCAGGCTCTCATCACCGGCCTCGAGTTGGCCCTTGAGATCCATGTTCCCCATCTACATGTGAAGGGATATTCCGAGCTGGTAATCAAGCAGGTTAATGGTGACTACGTCGTCAGGAAGCCATAGCTTGCACCATTGCTGGAGTACACCCTCCTCCTAATGGCCCAGTTCTCTTCTCGACCGGAGGTTACCCATGTCCCACGGTCGCAGAACGGCCAAGCGGACGCCCTGGATGGCTTAGTCGCGTCGCTCGCAGAACCCGAGCAAGATGATTTGGTCATACACGTGGCCTACTGGAGAGTCATTGCCCCCGTCACCCAAGAGGACCGTGATAGCCTGCGGGTAAGTCATATCACTGCCGGACCCTCCATATCGGGAGTCCCAGGTTCGTCAGATGCAGTGGTTGAAACCACCCCCGACTGGAGAGCACCTTTTGTCGAGTATCTCCAAAATGGTCAGCTCCCGGACGACCGGGCCGAACGCGAGCGGATCTGACGCCGCGCGCTGCAATTTACCCTCCGGAGCGGCCCCATTCTAGAATAGATACTTTATAAGCGGAGTTTAAATTGTGTCCTCCTCCGTTGCATCCTAGGAGGGGAGATACCTCAAGTTATGCAAGACGTTCACGCCGGTTCCTGTGGCGCCCATCAAGCTGGGCCGAAACTGTCCCATCAAATCCGGAGGTTGGGGTACTTTTGGCCCTCTATGATCCACGATTGTATTGGATACGCCAAGAGATGCCACGCGTTCCAAGTACACGCCAACTTCTTGCATCGGCCGCCAGAGCCCCTCCACCCAACCAAGTACTCTTGGCCATTTGCGGTATGGGGACATGATGTAGTGGGACCGTATCCACCGGCAACAACCCACCAGTGTAGGTTCATCCTGACTGCTACAGATTTCTTCTCCAAGTGTGCAGAAGAAGTTCCACTCAAAGAGGTCAATGCCCATTCCATCGTTGACTTTGTAAGCTCCAACATTATCCACCGGTTTGGAGTCCCTCACGCCGTCCTCACCGATAACGGAACCAACTTCTGAGCAGTTTAATTGAAGAAATTGTACGCTAAGTACGACATCCGGTCGAACCATACCTCCCGCTACCATGCGCAGGCGAATGGACAGATCGAGGCGTTCAACAAGACCCTCTCTAACATTCTGCAGAAGATGGTTGGTCAGAACAAGAAGAGTTGGCCGGAAAAGCTCCCCAACGCCCTCTGGGCTTACCGGACGACGACTCGCAACTCTACCCAGGTGACCCCATATTCCCTGGTGTATGGAGTTGAGGCCGTCCTACCCATTGAGATCCAGCTGTCGTCGCTACGCACTGCATTTTATGATCACCAGACATCAGATGACGTAGCCGAGATTCGTCTAGCTGAATTAGAGGCACTAGACGAGAACCGGCTTCGTGCCCTGCACAATCTGGAAAGGCATCAAGACAAGATAGCGAGAGCCTTTGACAAGAAGGTTCGTCTCCGCTCTTTTCTACAGGGTGACCTGGTACTGGCCCTTCGAGCGCCAATGATTCCCGGTAGGAAACCACCCAAGTTAGAACCCAAATGGGAAGGGCCTTATATCATCAATAAGGTTTACCCCAATGGAGCATACTCCTTGGTGACCACGGATGGAGAGCGTATAACCCCCCCCCCCCACCAATGCCAAGTTCCTCATGCGCTACTTTGCTTAGGGAAAAAAAGAGAGGTCCAGCACGACCCTAAACTGCGTGAAGGTCCTGTACGACCTTAAACTGCAAAATGGTCCCGCACGACCTTAAACTGCATCTTCGTCCTGCAAGACGATAAACTGTGAAACGGTCCTGAATGACCTTAAACTGGACACTATAGTCCAACATGACTCTAAACCGTAAAGTCATGCATGACCATAAACTGCGTCTTCGTCCCGCGGGACGTTAAACTGCAAGCCGATCCGGCCTTCCTGACCGAGGCTCAGCCTCAGGCCCCTTGGCCTCCTTGGGCCCCTGGCCTTGTCTCCACCGCGGTTTGGCACCAGGGCCCCCTTGTTTTTTTCCCCGACTTACCCTCTTGTGGGATTGTATGGTATGGTGTAGGACCACGTCCTCATTCACGTCGGATTACTTGTTGTACCGTACATATCCCCAAATGAGGTGCTTCTCATCGTCCTGCATGACGTTAAACTGCACTTCTAGAACTACGTGTGGCTTGATTCTCATCCTTATGAGGTACGTAGGAACGCTCGGACACCTTGTCTTGAGCCCAGCCCCAAACTTTTCCCTTCCACTATCCCCCCTAGGAATAGTTTTCTTGGAGGATCATTGTGTAGCAGGGAGTAGGATTTCTTGGCCCCGCTTATGCAACCCCGCTCGCACAAAGATGGTAAGGGTCGCACCATGCGCCCACTCCCATTCTTCTATCCTCCCACGTCCTCACCGCATGATGCTAAACTGCATGGCCTTCAAGAACTATGTATTTATTGATTCTCATCCTTATGAGATACGTAGGAATGCCCGGACACTTCGTCCGTTGGCCCAGACCAAAAGCCAAAATATTCCCCTCGGGTCAAGACATGGCAGTGTGCACGCTTTTGCCCCGACCCACATCGAGCAAGCCTCGACTCGGCTGCACATTCCCCCTGGAGGTGTTTTCCCCTTTCGTGGATGGATACAACTATGATTCACCCACTCCTTGACTGGGATTCCGTCATTTTTCGCACCCAAAGGGACCCCCAAGAACGGCCTGGATACAATGCCCAAGGGCTCTCCTAGCGATACGGGCCAACGCCCCTGAGGGTTTTCAAGCAACAAGCCGATACAAGTCTCGCATCGCGAATTTGGTCGGCGGTCGACGCTCATTTGTTTCCCCCATACGGGTCACCATAGGAACGCTGTGTTTCGAACATGGTCAATAGTGTCCTGGATTTTCGGGTCCACCCCGTGATGTCCCAGGCATCAAGAACAGTGATTCATTCTGCCCCATCCCGAGGTGACAAACTTCCCCCAAGTGGTGCTAGCGATCGGGCCCACGACCCCGATTCCTCATAAGGGTGTACGGTATGGTGTAGGACCACGTCCTCATTCACATCGGGATCATGTACCATGCCGTACGCCCTCCCCTTCCGAGGCTCAGCCTTAGGCCCCTTGGCCTTTTCGGGTCCCCGACCCTCGTCCTTATGTAAGACGTTAAACTGCAAACCAGTCAGGCCTTTCTGACTGATAACTTTCCCTTTTCTCCAGGCCATGGCCCAGGATTCCTCATAAGGGTGTACGGTGTGATGTGGGACTATTTCCTCATTCAAGTCGGGATCATGTACGAATGTGGGACTATGTCCTCATTCACGTAGGGATCATGTACCATGTCGTACGCCCTCCCTTTACGGGGCCCCAGCCTCAGGCCCCTTGGCCTTCTCGGGTCCCCGACCCTCCTCCTCATGTAAGACATTAAACTACAAACCAGTCAGGCCTTCCTGACTGATGCTTGACCTTAGGCCCCTTGGCCTTTCCGGGCCACGGCCCAGGTCCCCTCTTACCCAGGGTGTATGGTGTGATGTGGGACTATGTCCTCATTCACGTCGGCTTCTTCGCCATACCGCACACCTCCTTTGTTTCGGGGTATATTGCTTCCCCTTCTCGTCCAGTATGACATTAAACAACGTATAGAGAACTACGTGCGGCCTGATTCCCATCCTAATGGGATACGTAGGACCACATGGATGTCCAAGATTCGGGTCCAGCCCCATCTCTCGGGAATCCTCATCCCATCCCGGCCCCTTGGCCTATCCTTCATCCATGAGAGGATTATATGGTGTGGTGTGGGATTATGTCTTCATTCACGACGGTTTCGTAATGACCACGCCATGTCCCCCCCCCTACTGAGCTGCTTCGTCGATCCTTTTTTCGGCGGTTCACCAATGTGCTTAAGAGTACTCTGGTTTATTACCTGGAATGCCAAGCTTTACTCGGACACGTCCGCACCCGCTTTCCAAGCTTTGCGTATCCCCGCATCAGGGCTTTCATCATCTTTCACACCCGGAGGGACCCCCAAGAATGGCCTGGATACTACGCCCAAGGGCTCTCCTACCGATACGGGCCAACGCCCCCCAGGGTTTCGGACAAACAAATCGATAAAATCCCGCGTTGCGAATATGGTCAGCGGTCGATGCTCGTTTGTTGTTCCCACCTCAGGATAACGCGATACGGACACTGTGTTTCCATCATGGTTAACAGTTTTCCTCTATCGCCACGTCAACCCATTAAGCCCAAATGTCGGGTACACGATTCACACCCTTCATCACTTCATCATGTCCAAGTAGAGTCTCAGGATTCTTGGTACTTTTCCTCCGTGCACGTCTGCACGTTGGGAGAAAAAGCTGCATCAAAGGTGTCCTTCGAAACTCTCCGTCAACTCCCCTTTGATGGACGCCCCAAGTATTGAGATGAGGCTACCCCCCTTGTTTCCCACACCGAGTTTATCTCACGTGGGCTTAGGGATTGGGTTGACATCTGTGCTTACTCAGGAGTTGTCACCACCCATGGTCCGAGCTCTAAGACCATAAACTAAGACCCTCATCTGGAACTACGTTCAAGACCCCTTGTCTTTGGGTCCAGCTTGAGTTCAGCAAGTTCACCTCTCTCGGGTCCTACCATTGGGACCCCGAACACGGGACCGCGTGGCGTAGTGTAGGACCACGTCCTCATTCACGTCGGGTTTGCAATAGCTGCACCACGCATACCCCGTTCTGAGAGTTAACCCTCATATTCCTTGTCCTGCATGACATTAAAAGGCATCCTTCAGAACTACATGTGGCTTGATTCCCATCTTCATGGGATACGTAGGACCACCTGAATGTTTAAGATTCGGGTCCAGTCCCACCTCCTAGTGATCTCCTGATCTCCCGGTCACCTAGGCTACTTGGCCTATCCCTCTCCAGGAGGGGGAGGTGTAGGTATGATACAAGGTTTTGGGCACCGTGCCCCCTTCCCCCGGGAACCTGCCATCTCCCGATCACCCTCAAAGTTGAGTCCCTTGACTCCTTGCAGTGGTTCACCCATGTATTAAGATCACTCTAGTCTAGGACCAAGAGTGTCAGATTCAACTTGATTAAGTTCCTTCCACTTGTCAAGCTTCGTGTTCCCCTTTATTCGGACTTCCATCACCTTTCACACCCAGAGGGACCCCCAAGAACGGCATGGATACTACGCCCAAGGGCTCTCCTACCGATACGGGCCAATGCCCCCGAGGGTTTTGGACAACAAATCGATAAAATCCCGCGTTGCGAATATGGTCAGCGGTCGATGCTCGTTTGTTAGTCCTCATTTCAGGCTAACGCAACAAGATGCTGTGTTGCGAACATGGTCAGTAGTAATCCTCTTTCATCACGCTAGCCTCTTCAGTCCTTGAATGTTGGTTGCATGATTCACATCATTTTTCCACCCCATCATGTCCAGGTGGAATCTCGACACTTTTGGCGCTATCCCTCAGTGCACCTTTGCATGCTAGGGGGACAAAGCTGCAATCTGGCATCCTTTGGGGCTCCCATGATCCGAGCTCTAAGACCATAAACTAAGACCCATTCGGGACTACGTTCAACTTGATTCCCATCCTCATGGGATACGTAGGACCGCCAGACGCCCTGTCTCCGGGTACAACCCATTCAGGAAGCCAGTCTCTCTCCCTGTTTCACCTCTGTATAGGCCCCTCAGCCTAATGTTTCCCTCTCCGGATGGCATACAATTTGATGTGGGATCATGTCTCTGTCAATTGCGTTTTATACCACTGCGTACATTTCCCGCCTAGCATCGTCTCTGCCACGTTTGCGCTGCATGATGATAAAATTCATGCTTGGTCCTATCATATGACCTTAAACTGTGACATTATCGTCCTGGATGCACGAAGAAAAACAGAACTGCATTGTAGGACATCACGTTGGGTACTGGCCACACGCCATGCCATTTGTCAACGGCCATCGCGGCTTGATCCTTGTGGCGACATCACGGCCTACTATTCTAGGCTTGTCGCTTGACAAAAAAAAAACCCATTCACCCTAAAGAACAAACAAGATTCATCAAATTCTGCTTCTTTTAGTGCAAGGGCCACGCCCGCACTCCCCTTTTCCCTTGGCACTGGTATCCTACCATGTCATTTCCAGAACTACGTATGGCATGATTCTCATCCTTATGAGATACGTAGGAGCGCCCGAGCACTTCCCCGCGGGCCCAGCCTAACCTTTGTGTTCGGTCCCTCGACTCGAGAATTTCCCCAGAGAATGCATGGTAAGTAGGGCTTAGGTCCTCCTTCACTTCGGGTTTTGATTCCATGCGTCCCCTGCTCCCTTTTACCTTTTTATGGTCTAAGGTCCATCAAGAACTACGTATGGATTGATTCTCATCCCTATGAGATACGTAGGAGTGCCCGGGCACTTCCCCGCAGGCCCAGTCTAACTTTTCATGGTCCGAATTCTACGACCCTAAACTAAGATTTCCCCAAGGGAAAGGAATCTTCTCCCTCTCTCTAATACGTTTCGTTGATGTATTCAGATGTGTTTTGACAAAGAGCCCGAAGTGTGGGATTTTCACAGGGACATTCCCCTCATCCCACGACCAAGCTTCATGAACTCGCTATTTGGATCCTCATCCTCTTCCACATCCAAAAGGACCCTCGGACGACGTGGATAATAAGCTTAAGGGCTCTCCATGAATGCTGGACCAAAGGGCCCTTCAATCGTTTCGGGCCGACGTCCCCATGGATATTGGACAACAAATCGATAAAATCCCGCGTTGCGAATATGGTCAGCAGTCTATGCTCATTTGTCTGTCCCCATTCTAGGCTAACACGACAGGGCACTACGTTGCGAATACGGTCAGCAGTTACCCTCCTTCGTCACGCCACCATCATTGTGATCTGGATCTCGAGCATCATGATTCACACATTTCCACTTCCCCACGTTCAAGTGGAATTCCATCATACTCGGCTCTTTCTCTTCGCGTATCTAGGTGCGCCTCAAGATCATGTTAGTGTCACTGGGCCGGGATTCACCGAGCGTCACTTTGCCCAAACTAGCCCCTCTCGGTGTCGGGAAATTCCCACCACTACTGCTTGTTTCCCACACCGAGCACGACTCACGTGGGCTTAGTAGTTTTGGCAGGATGTGTACCAACACGGTCGGGATGCTCATCGTCCTGCATGACGTTAAAATGCGCTTTCAGAACTACGTATGGCTTGATTCCCATCCTCATGGGGTACGTAGGAATGCACTGCCACTTTGCTTCGGGCCCAGCCCAATCCTCACTCTTGGTCCCTCGACCTGAAGAGTGTCCTCCGGGGGTATGTGGTGTGATTTGGACTCCAAGTCCTCATTCGCGTCGGTTTCATATCTACCGCTCCACACACTTCCTTCCCTCTTATTCCACGTCCTATCATATGATGTTAAACTACAGGAGTCTATGTGTCCTCAACGCATGACAATAAACTGCGGTTCTGCCCTGAACAAGTTCAGGATGCCCCAAGATCCCACTGGAAAGTGACGGATCCCCTTGCCAAAGAGGCCCTGTCTAAAAGAAGGAATGATCCATGGTCAAACCGATGCGCCTATCGCATGTACTCCCACCGCGGTGGTGTAACTACCTAAGTGTTGGATTCTGTTCGGACAGACCATCACCTCATATTCCACGCTTTGCGTGCTCCTTATTCGGACCCTCATCCTCTTTCATGTCTAAAGGAACCCCCTAACAGCCTGGTCTCATGCCGCATCGGCTCACCTACCGTCATGGGCCAACGTTTCGGAAGACTGGTCATGTTTGGAGGGACCCCCAAGAACGGCCTGGATACTACGCCCAAGGGCTCTCCTACCGTTACGGGCCAACGTCCCGAAGGATTGATTGACAACAAATTGATAAAATCCTGCGTTGCGAATATGGTCAGCGTTCGATGCTCATTTGTTGTCCCCATTTCGGGCTAATGCAGTAAGGGTACCGTTTCTCCTCCAAGGTTAACGGTTGTCCCTTATTGCCATGCCATCCCCACAATGTTCTGAATCTTGGGTATCGTGATTCACACTTCCCATTTTCATCTGTTTGGACTGATTTCAACGCCCCTGGCATTGCCCCGTTTGTGCATAAGAGCACGTCGAAGAAACGGTAATTCGGCTATCCTGGAAGTTCCTCCTCCGATCAAGCCTTCCCCATCTTCCGGGAATCTGGACTGGCTTGGGGAATAGTCATCAAACATCCCACAAACATTGTCGGGATGTGACAAGACAATTCAACAGTGGAAATCGTGCGTGCTACGACATTCAAAACAAAGGTAAAATTTGGAAGCACGAAGGTACCAATAAAAGGGTTTTGGGTTTGTTACAATACTCGGGGGTTGACTTCCCCCATGGATGGGTTGACCCCGTCAAAAGAGCGGTGCAGCTCCGCCACCCGTTGACTTGCGGCATCCAAGGCTTGCTGCCGCTGAACTAGCTCTTGCTCCTCCTCCGCAGCGGCGGGGCGCAGTTCGTCAGTCCTGGCTTTGGCCCTCTCCACATCAGCTTGAACGGCAGCCATCTTTTCAGAGGTCTGCCTCATGTGCTCTTTTGCCTCTGCCAGCTGGGCCTTCAACCGTGAGACCAGCTCAGTTTGTGCATCAAGAGATGCTGAAAGCTCGTCTGCCCGGGTCTGCATCCGTTGAGCCTCGCCTTCAGCCTCCTGGAACTTCTTGATGTCGGTCGCCTTCCTCCGCTGCCAGCCCACGCTGAGCCCACGATCATGCTCCCGGATCTTCTCAGCCATAAGATCTCGGATGAGTGCATGAGGACGTTGGGCATCCACTCCCCCAGCGCACAGTTCGCGCAACCGCGAGAGAAGCCTATCCATTTCGGCCAGCCATTGTGCTTGAGGAGTGTCCTTGATAAAGCGTGCGATCAGCTTCCACGACCGGCGACGAACTATGCTGCTGTCTTCCTCGTCGGAGGCCTTTGCGTCCCAGTCTGCGCGATTGGCAGGCTCATACACGGGATGCGCCCGCAGGAAATCCTCGGTAGGATCAACATCCAGTGTCGAATCCAGTGCGACACCCGGCGCCGATGTAGGTGCGACAGAGCTGGGACCGAACGGTTGATCCTATTCCTTGGAGTCCACCTCAATGATTTCGGGTACGGCCCTGCTGGCGGACCCTCCAGTGATGGTGTGCGTCGCAGCTTGAGGAGATGGAGGGATTATTGCCACCATCACTGGCATGCCCCTAGGAGGGATGCCACCAGACATCCCGACCAGCCTTGCCGCAACAGCCCACGCCAGTCGAAGAACTGCATGAAAAAGAGGGACATAAACGTTAGTTGGCTTGGCCTACATGTGACAACGAGGAGACCGGTGGAGGAGAATTATGAAGATCGACCTCCGACCGCTGCTCCTGAGCCGGTACTAGTGGGACCCTGAGGCGAGGCCCCCCGTATACTGTTGGAAGGTCTGGGGATTCCCGAGGAGCCACCTCGGGCCCCCTAGTCCCACCAGACGCAGAACTGGACGCAGGCATAGGCGCGGGTTCTGAAGGTCCCGCATCATCACCCGCCAAGGAGCGAGAACGAGGCCTACGAACAAGTTCATCCTGCATGGCTCAAACATTGGTGAGAAGTCCATAGGGATTCAAGAACAGATCGTAAGGAGAGAAGTTCAGAATGCTACCTCGAGATCCTCCGCGAAATCATCAGATTCTGAGCCTCGGTCTCTGACCTCGCCCTCCTCCAGTGGGCTCCCTCCTCCAGCCTCATCCTCCCGAGAGGAGTCCTCTGATTCCTCCGGCAAGGGGAAGCACTCCCTCAGATCGGTAGCCGATAACTGTGGGGGGACCGTCTGATTCAACAGTACCCTCACCCGGTCTGTCATTGGGCGAGGGACACCGCTGGAGTGGACATAATCCTCCAGCTCTTCCAGGTATTGTTCTGCCTCCGCCAGAGACGCCATGAATCCAGCCCGAACTGGGCCTATACCCGGTAATTCCATCCCGAGGCAATTCAGGTGGGCCCATATCTCGGATGGGCTGAGGAATTTCCGGTTGACGTCCCAAATGTCCCAAGCTTCCGGGAAGACGGCGTCCTCTGCCATGTCAATGTGACGCAGACACTTCTTTGGAGCATGAGTGGATATCCTATGGAATCCCCTCGGTGGCCGCCCCTCCGGATGACCCTGCTCTCCCGGAATCACCGGATCCACCATTGCTGCCATACCCTCGGCCAGTGTGGGTCTCACCGCCATGGCAGCCCCGCTACCGCGAGCGGCCCTAGCTGCCCTCCGACCCCGACTTCGAGATAGAGGAGGCCCACCGTCACCAACCCGGATCGTTGGTTCCTTCAGCATCTCCCCCGGATAAGAGGCCTCCCAACTAATGGCGTACTCCTTCACTTATCCGAAGGCGGCGGTGGATGGAGGCAATGCAATCTGCATCTTTCCATCTTCACATGTGAACATGAGCCACATCTGCCTCATCACACACGGGTGCTCCTCGTGACGCACCTCCCAGTATACCTGCGGGGTCAGCCGCTAGAGGCACCGAAACTGCCTCGCAAACTGATACAGAATGTACGGTTCACAGAGTGGATCACGATCTATTCGTGCCACCAAAACTCCACCTTAGAAGGCCAGGAGGTAAGCCCGATGTTCTTCCGTTCCCCGTCTGTCATCATTAAGCATCCCTGTCGGCAATGGGAAGGGATGAAAGTTGAACTCGTCCGCCCTCCACACCCTATTCAGCACCATCAGAACAGCCAGTTTGAACGGGAAGCTCCCGACCACGTTCAGGATGGAGGGCCGAAAGTTTGATCCCAGTGGCGAAATGGGGTTTGGATATTCGTAAATCCCCCTGATATGCGCTGCGATCCACCCATACAGGAGGTGGAAGGGCCCGCATATCCTTGGTGGCTTCTTGCCCTCGCTAATATGTCGTAGCATTCTGTACAGTTTGGTGAGCATCGGGATCCCCAGGTTGATCCGCTTCCCCATGGCCAACATCGACGCCATGATAAACGAGCTGGGTCGTACCCCCATGCTTGTATCTCTCACCGGTAGGATCCAACCACAGATGAGAGACGCGATGAACGCCGCCAGCCTGACTATCGGCTGTTGTTCAGTACTGACACTGAAACCCCAGGTTTTCCATTGGCTTTCCTCCAAGACCTTCCAATACGAGTGCCCTTTGCCCCGTTGGGCCGTCCTTGGACAAGTTCGAGGCCTCGGAGGGAACTATCGATTCTCTGGGAAATTCAGGATGCATTTGAGCCACCTCCTGAAGTGGACGTCCCTCACTGCCTCCTTGTCCTCTCCAGGGACAAGCGCCATCAGCGCCGATACCAGACGCGGCATTTTCTCCGCATCCCCCCACGCGCTGGCAACGGGGAGGAACTCGTCATACATGGCCCCCAAGATTGGGACCCCAGAAATCTGGTGGACATCCCACAGGCTGATGCCCACCTCCCCGTGATGCAGGTGAAAAGTGTTGGTCCTAGATGACCATCTACTCAGCAACTCCGGCATTAGCTGCTTCGGTTGGTAAATGTGGAATTGAGAGGCATGTGCTGCCTCATACAACCCCACTCTCCTCAACACGGCCCCGAACTCCTCGCATGAGGCGCCTACCCAGTAGGCCCAGGCCCAGTCATCAGTAAATTTGACGCCCTGGCACAGGTCCCTCTCATCGGACCATCCCTTCTTCGAATCCTGCAAGGCCGCCTTCAGCATGGTACGGTAGAGGGGAGGGGAAGTCTCCGGCAGCAATGGCTTCCCGTCGATTTCGTTCACATGGTTGTAGAGACAGTCAGTGGTAACGAGTGTGAAGTCCTCCCGCGCGTGACCATCGGCCGCCCTGAACCATTGGTTCTGGCACGGTGTGCTCCTGAACCAGCAAGCTGGTTCATCCCTACTCGCCTCAGGGATGAAGACGTCATCCCTCAGCCCGAAGCCGTACAACGGCAGTTTCTTGCACTTCGGATAATCTTTCTGACCCTCCAAGAGCAGATCCGTCAAAGAAGTGTGGTCAGAGTGGCTCCGGATCATCTCCCCCAAGCCTGGACGGTTGGCCATCTCATCTCGAAGAGCAACATCTGCAAGGACCCCCAAGACAGCTTCTTGATGGGCCATTTTAACTCTGGCCCTCAGAAAAGGATTCTTTCGGATGGATCGCGATGCTCGACCGCGAAGCTCGACCGCGAAGCCGGATCGCGAAGATAGGTCGCGAGACCAAGCCACGAAGTCTGGCCAAGGCCGAAAAACAGAGGTTCGTTTGGCGCGGACGCAGAGTCGGAGACCCGCAGTTCTCCGCGAAGCTCGATTCGCGGAGTGCTGTCCCGGAGTACGCGGAGCTTCGCAAAGTCAAGAGCACAAAAAGACAAGGAAGGCACGTGAAGACAAAAGAGGGTGGACCCCCTATTTATAGGCGGCGACCCCGGAGCATCGCGGTGCGCCTCACACGCGCGAAGCATCGCGGCGCATCTGGATCCGCGGCCCCGGCGAGCATCGCGGGGCCCCATCGCGATGCTGCATCGCGAACCACCGAAAATTTTGGCGATTTTCCCTCAGAATTCGACACATCGCCCTCCGCAGCTCCAAGTCTGAGGGGGTGCATTTGTTGGCGCCAAAAATATGGCCAGAAAGAAAGGAAGGAAAAAGACACCTGGAGCGCTGCCTCGCGAAGCACAGCCGCGAAGCACAGCTGCGAAGCACCCACGCGAAGCGCCCCGACCCTCGCGGCCTCGCGAAGCTCTGGAGGCGGTAATGCTCCGCGAACACATTTGACGTTCGCGAGCCGCCGCGAAGCACCAGAGGAGGTAATGCTCCGCGAACACATTTGACGTTCGCGAGCCGCCGCGAAGCTCCGGAGGCGGTAATGCTCCGCAGACGACGTTGACGTTCACGAGCGCGCCGCGAAGCACCGGAGGCAGCGCGCGAGCCCTGCTTCACGGCGCCCCTTCCCTATAAATACTAGACTCTCCCTGAGTCCCGAGGATGGACGATCCGACCTTTCGGCTTCTCCTCTCCCGAATCGCGAAGCACTCTTTTCCCCGGGAATCATGAGCTCCGCGAGGTATTTCTACTTCGTGAGATGACTCTGCTTTGTCTCGTTTTGAGCCCCTCTTCCGAGAGGGATGCCCTTCGCGAAGCTCAAGTGCGTTCGCGAAGGAAGGGGATTCCCGAGGGAACCCGGGCAGCCGCGGAGCGTGTATGCTTCTCAAAACACCCAACCCATGCTAGTGATCCCTATGCCAAGGCAGGATCACTATGCATCGCGAAGCACACTGCTCCGCAGGACCCTGCTTCGCGAGGCACCCCTTCCTCGCGAGGCAGTGCTCCGCGAACACTGTTCCACTTCGCGAACCACCTTCCACTCACACTTATGCCCCATGCTAAGGCCAAGGCACTCCACTTCGCAAAGCACACTCCTCTGCTTAGCGATTCCTCTTCCCGTGCCGCCCTCCAGGTTTGCACGATGTGATTTCAAAGTCCCATGGACAATACCACCCGTAGTGTTGCTGCGCCTAATGCTTCTTCGCATAGGCACGCTAACGGCTATTGCTTCTTCGCATAGCCACGCTAACGTGGGCCCCTCGATGGTTCGTTCTACGACCCCCCTTAACCATGGCCTTACCGGTACCTTCCCTTCCCCAAGGACCAGAGGGTACCGGTTATGTAAGTCCTAGGGGTGTGGAGTGAACCCACCTCGTCCGAGCTGCAGGACGTTAAACTGCCAAGCACCACGTCCTCAACACATGACGTTAAACTGTGATCCGACCTCATGCCCCTCGCAAAGGGTCCCCCCATCTCGAACATTTTTTACACCACTCGTCTCCACGAGAATGGAACTCTTCCTCACATGGAATGAGATCCTCCTTGTCGGAGTGGCGTATGTTCGTAAGAGAAGGGCGACCCTAGCCCCCTCAACGGATGGCTGCACCTCTGCATCTCCGTACTTCCCCACTACCAAGGTCAGTGGAGGGCGTGATAGGGAATGAGGCACCTCCCATCGTCGGACCAAGGTCCATCTTTCCTGCGCTCTGTCGCGCCATGGGCCTCCATCCTGGAGTAAGTCCCAACACCATGGGCCGCTCAACGCGTAAGCCCCTCTTCGCTTCTCACGGATGCACCCTTCGCGACGTGATCTTCAGGTCCTTGCAACCTCTTGTTTCTCACACCGAGCATGACTCACATGGGCTTAGAGTGAGCACCGACCCTGACCCCGAATATTCTCTTGAACTACGAGGTCTTTGATCCATGTCAAGGCATGGTATGTAGGAAGCCTCTATGAGGTTCAAGCCCACCCGTCTTTCACGTTGGGTTTCACCCCCGTCCAGCACGACGTTAAACTACACTCCGGTCCAGTGGTAAGCCATTGCGACCCAACCCATCTTCCCAACTACGAGGAATTTGATCCATGTCAAGGCATGGTACGTAGGAAGCCTTCACGAGGTTCAAGCTCACCAATAGTGGACCCCCGGGTCTACTTTCACATCGGGTCCCATTCTGGTCCAGTGGTAAGACATTGCGACCCATCCCACTTGAACAACGAGGTATTTGATCCATGTCAAGGCATGGTACGTAGGAAGCCTCCATGAGGTTCAAACCCACCCGTCATTTCACGTCGGGTCTCACCCCGGCCCAGCACGACGTTAAATTGAATTCTGGTCCAATGGTAAGCTGTTGCGACCTTTTCCCACCTGAACTATGAGGTCTTTGATCCATGTCAAGGCATGGTATGTAGGAAGCCTCCATGGGGTTCAAGCCACATTGCTCGGTCATTCATTCACGTCGAGTTTCGCCCTCGTCCAGCATGACGTTAAACTGCATGCCTCCTTTTGTCCCGCATGACATTAAACTGTACACCCAATTCTAGTCCGACGGCAAGCCGTTGTGACTAACCCGAACTACGAGGTCTTTGATCCATGTCAAGGCATGGTACGTAGGAAGCCTTCCCAAGGTTCAAGCCCACCACCCATCGGACCAAGGTCAACTTTCACGTCGGTTCACCGACAAAGCCCCATTTGAACTACGAGGTCTTTGATCTATGCCAAGGCATGGTACGTAGGAAGCCTTCCTGAGGTTCAAGCCCACTCATCATCCAATTCACGTCGTGTTCTACCTACGTCCAGCACGACGTTAAACTGCAATTCCCGTCCGACGGCAAGCCGTTGTGACCACCCCGAACTACGAGGTCTTTGATCCATGTCAAGGCGTGGTACGTAGGAATCCTCCCAGAGGTTCAAGCCCAACTCCCATCGGACCAAGGTCCCTCACTTACGTCGGTTCGCCGACACCCACCGCCCATCTTTTATTCACGTCAGGGTTCACTATCGTCCCACATGACGTTAAACTGTATTCCATCAATCCTGAACTACGATGACTTTGATCCATGTCAAGGCATGGTACGTAGGAAACCTTCCCAAGGTTCAAGCCCACCACTAGTGGGCCCACGGGTCTACTTTCACGTCGGTACTATCACGATGCTCATCGGGCCAAGGTCCACCTTCACGTCAGCTTATCGACGTCATCCTGAACTACGCGGACTTTGATTCCCTGCCACATGGATACGTAGGAAGCCTCGTCATGGCTCAAGCCCAACTTCACTGTCGCCCCTGTGATGGTCCCACTTCACTCTCCTTCCACTCCATTCATCAACCTATCGCCCGTTCCGATTCTCGCCCGGACCGTCTTATCCTGGTGAGACCATGTCGGTACGCTCTTCCTCACTGTCGCCCATGGGCTGGCCCTGGTATCGATATCCCTTCAAGGATGATCCCTCAATCCGATTTATCCTAGCTAATGCTCGGGTTGGGTTGATCCGTCTCTTCTAGACGTTAAACTTGCGGAATAACCTGTGTTGAGCACGGGAAGCTGAGGAAAACCTCAGATATGTGTCTATGACATATAATTCCCCGCGCTCGATGTGGGATGCCTCGGGCTTCCACGCCCTCAAGAAGCCTTGTGGTCAAGGATAAACAAACAGACATGCCAGGTACCCCAGCATCCAGACACGCTACTGATGCCTCAACGTGACTACTCCCCTGACTGAAGGTTGCTGCCCTGACTGGACCCTTTGGAATGTCCCGACAGAAGTAGTGTAATTAACCGACGTCCATGGAAACATGGAACTGGGAAGAGTTTCACGAACTATGTATTAAATCTATAAGGGAGACCCGGACTAGGTGACGAGTTCTGAGGAGGAATCCACAGGAGGAAGAACCGACATCCCATCATCCTGTTTCGATCAAGGAGCAGACGTCCCTAAATAAGGAGCGAATGCCGCCCACCTTTGGAAAGCGGGAATGCGGGGCAACAGAAGCGCCGCGCGTCCTCCCCCACGGACGGATGGGCGCGCGCCCCAACGAAAGCGTCAGAAATAGTATATTTGAAATAAAATTGTGTATCATGTGTTTCAATCTTGGTCAAAATTCAATTCTGTAATTCCAAACCCCATTCATGATTCCTATAGTTGGGGACCCTACGTTTCAAACATGGTAAATTATTGATCCCTACACATTGTTCACCCTTTATCCAAATCCTGAAATTGTTGACTTACCTGATTTTCCGCTCCTTATTTTTTGGTAGAATTATAAAACCCATTGTTTCACCCTATGTGTGTTTGTGTGCATCGAGGAAGCAAGTCAGTCATTATGACATTCTCAAACTGTGATCCATCCTACCCCCATTGTATCTATACACATGTTTGCGAAAAAATTTCATCACTCCTTTTTTCCCCAACCAATCATGTCTCAGGCTTGGATGTAAAATTACCAATGTGGTTATGCTATGAAAAATCCATGTCCAAGAATCACGAGTTTAAAATTTGTGTGATTTGTTCCCCTGGGAGTGTGTTGTGCGGCATAGTCCTCCTTATCCCTTATTCAGGTGGGGTTATTCATATCGCACCACACATATAACTATAGGGATACACTATATTAGTTTAAAACATTATGAACTTAAAGTAATAATTATTAGTCTATGAAACATGAATCTAAATGTTTTTCCCTTGGGCCAGGTTGTATGGCCTTAAATTGTGGGCATCATCCTAATAACAAGAAATGAAACTTTGAAATGTATCCTAATCACACAATGATAAACATTACCATAAATATTCCTCACTTTATGATGTTAAAATACTTGAATATCATCCTCATTGTCTGATGTAAGGCTTCAAGGAATCCTAGTACATCACTTGAGAGGCCCTCTCTTCCATTGCAGGTCATCTACCGCATCATTCATGCTTTCTGCTGTCACTCGACATCAAAAATGATGATCCCCTGGGAGATGAGTTTTTCCTTTTATCATAACAATAAAACCACACCAATTACCTTCAAGATGTGGTTTCACAATTCAAAGATTGATGTAATTCATTCGAGCATTCCATCAGTCCATCTCCATGCCTCATATGCCCCTTATTTGGATCCTCATCCTCCTCCTTGTCTAACGGGACCATCCTAAAAGAAATGTTATCTAGATAATAATCACCTAAAATCTGGGGTACATTCCTTGGATGACTTTTTATGACATTGGGATACATGTTTTTTGTTTCAAACTTGGTCAGTGGTCGACTCTCATTTTCTTGTCTCCATTCCAAGCTAACGGTTTAGACGAAGTGTTTCAAACAGTGTCAACATTTATCTCGTATCACCTTACAACTCCCCTTGTGTTCCAAATTTTGTAAAACTTGGTTTATATTCTCCATTACCCTTTGTTCGGGTCAAATTCAGTGCCCTTGGTGTTACCCCATTCATGCACTAAAACACATTAGAAAATCATGTTGGCTATTCTGAGTGTCTCATTCTCCATCCATATCCTCTCTCACCCCGAACACTCTTAATAGTCAAACAACAACAGAATATCCTGATAATTTGATGGTTATATAACACACTCATACAAATGATAAATCTTGTGGTCATCAATTGTTTCTCACAATGAGCCTGACTCTTTTGTGCAAAGGGATTGGTTATTGGTTGTTTTGAAAATATGATTGAGATTCAGTGATTAAGAGAATCAAGAAAATGTTTACATGCATATAAAAGTTTCACCAAATAAATTTTAGAACTAGAGAGGTTCATCAAGATGTTGGATCCTATCCTGATTCCTAGAAAGCTCATACCTATGGCTCTCTTCTAGTGACCGAGCATTGCATCTCTTCAAGCCTCTCACATGTGGCATCCAAAACCTGTTGCCTCATCCTAATCTCTATTTCCTCCTCACTAGAAATGGGGAGAATCTAGTTATCCCTGACCTATGCTCATTTCTACATAGATACTAAATTTATTATCTAATGTGTATCTTGCCTCATATGTCCCTTGGTCTCCTCCAAATGATCCCTCAAATGGATGAAGACCATTGAGTGATCATCAAGAAAAGTGTCATGATCGTTTGTTTCCCCCTATAAATACATGATTCCCTAGTTGACTTCCTGGAGATTTAGTGTATTTTTAGACTTCTTTTGGTGCCAAGAGACCTCAAAATGCTGGCTTCTATCATTAACCCACCCAACATGGAATTCATGGGCCATTGAGTGGATACAATAAGCATCCACCCCTCCAATACTTAGGTTATGTAGTCTATGGTAGAGGGATCCCATCTGGATCTCCTTGTCTAGATCTCATGCTTGATTGATCAAATGATATATGTTCCTCCACACCCTTCATTATACAATGAAATTTTCATCAGTATCCATAGACACAAAATCCTATTTCTCTTCAGAAGTATCAGGCTAAAATTCAATAAATTTTGCAAGAATAGTGGCAACAGGGTCCTCGTCTGGAATCCTATCGTAGGGGTTGGGCTCTAGATCAAGATGTTTCCCATCCTCACTTTAGCCTTCCTTAGTAGCTTCGCTCCCTCTTACCTCGAGTGCTACCACACCAGTGGAACAAATCCTATTTGTAAAAGACTATTTTATCAAGACTGAGCTTGGATTAGCTTGGATGACCTTCTCCTCATAAACTCGTGAGACTATTAGAGAAGGCCCCTTTGATGTCCCATCCTCATCCACTCACTGTGTGTGAAATCTTTCAAGAACTTCTTGGAATGGGAACACATATGACAATATGATATACAAATTATAGGTATGGATTTTTGAAATAAAATGACTTATTGAATCTGAGCATTGGCAGATTGATCTCCTGAGCATCACCATGGAATTCCACCTTATGATACCCTTCAACATTGTTCAGTATTTAAATGACCGGTACTAGTTCGTCTTGTGTTGGTAAAGTAGAATCTGAAAATAATAGGAAAACATGTTGATCCAAAGGCTTTGTGAAATTATGATAAAGTACAAGTGACTCAATAAGTTCTCTTACCATGAGTTTGAGGAATTTACATTATGATTGATCTCGATTTCACTACCCCTTTAGTGGTGGGAATCTTAGTTTGGATTCAAGGTTGTGGTCCCCCTTAAATGATTGGGAGGACCTAGGGCTCTGAGGCCATCACCCTGACCTCCTTTCCTGGCCCTCCATCCTCTTAAGCCTCAAGCATATGCCCCAAAACATTCCCTTTGGTACCTATCAGTTCTTCTTCACCGCCTCCATCAAGGTTCCATTTCCCATTTCCAATATTCTTCTATACCAGACAAGTTTCAGTTATAGAATTTGGATAATAAAAGGGGAGGTTTCATGGAAGGAATGTGTGTTAAGGACTACCTTGATAAACTCTGATAAGACTTCTTCAAAAGCTTCAATTTTTTCACTCTACTAGGGAATACCTCAATGACCCACTGATCCCTAGTATTCATCGTCACTAGATCCATCTTCTTCTTCTTTTGGTTGACTCCTCCTTAGATGATGAGATGAAAATAGTTTGCATATCCTCCCATTCCGGCTTGTAGTTGAACATTACTCACCTTAGGGTAGAAAGGGGTTCATGATGCCCCACCAACACACTTATGTATCCATATCTATTAGATATAAATTCCACTAATGGAAGCTCACCCTAGTTGTGACTTGAATGGGACCAACTTATGGTATCTTATTCCCTTCATGCTTCATCTTTCTGAATAGTTATTCTATTGATAGTGGTGTTCGAAGCATCCACCAAACTATCCATAGAGATGGAATGTTTGGATCGTCAACCGATAGTATAAAGTCCCTCAACTTCTTCCTAAAAGCGTTCCTGGAACTACTCATCTCATCATGGAAGCTGCTTTCTTCCCTCTGAGGTCTCTTATGAGGCCCTCCTCTTCCATGAGGTGGGGGTTCAACTGGGGCTTGAGTTATCCCAGTCACGACTCTATCTTAGGCCACCCCATATTCATATATATTCTCTCATGGACTATCCTATTTACCTCTACATTGCTATGGACCCTCATTTGTTCATTCAACCTTATTAATGTGCTTCTGCAAGATTTCCTCTGAATATGTTGTCACCCGGTTGTTAACATAGTATGTTGTTATACTCGTATTGATATTAATTGGATGCAACATAATGGATTCACTAGATCCCACATGTACCATCATTCACCATAGTTGATGAATTATAAAATGGTACTACTCCCCATGGAACCCCATATAGACAGTCTTCATAGCTCACTGAATGCACATGGACTACCTGGAATATAGGGAATGTGTGTAGGGATCGCTTTAGACAAGTTCATTGATCTTGGACACTAACACTACACATCATAAACACTATAGGTTCTCTTTTAGTTCCATTGTGCCTTGGAATTTTTCCATCATTAGACCAATAGAAGTTAATAAGGGATGGATGTTTATGTTCTCATGGGTTTAGATCTGAATTGTGACCCCAACCTCATCAAGTGTCCTCAAGAAAAACTTACAGATATTTAGTACATGTTGTCACAGACTAACATTCATTGGGCTAATAGCATTTAGGAATTCATAAAAACTGAGGTGAACTAAAATACATACCAAAAATAACTATAATGGACCGTAGAGACTTGTGGGTATTTTTCCTATTGCAACATGGCCTGATAGGCTGTAGTGCCTAGCCAACACAAGCACACTCGAGTTGACTTTTTGTCAACCGCCATAATCACCACAATCACCTGTGTCCCTGGGTGTAGTACTATCTATGTTTCTTTGACCAAATTCATCCAACTACTTATGGTAATATCAAGGAATCTAGTGTAGAGGAAAATCAGATCCTAGCTCTCCACCATGATGTATCCCCATCGCTCATACTATCCTTATTTTACGATCAACTAATATTATCATGACCTACTCATTTGTGGAAATATTGGAAACATTTTTCCCCAGTCCCACATCCTCACATTTGGTTCCTTCTTCAAACACAAATCTAACAATGCTAGGAATAGGATATCCTTGTGAAAACAGGAGCATGTTTCAGATTCTACTTTAGCACCTCCAAACCATGTTGTGCTGGGATACGGGTTTGTTGTATATAATTCAAGATGTAATCTAATGGAAGTAACTCATCATATTAGAACACATCTAGTGTAATTATTCTAGTTAATTTGATGTCCCACAAGCTGATGTTGAACTCCTTTTCATGAATATGGATTGTGTTCATATATGGGGACCATCGGTTGAGGAGCTCTGGAACCAGCTCCTTTTGATGGAGGAAATGGAATTATGATATCCATACATACTCTTATAGTCTGATATGGTGAATCTCATCTATGTACTCGATACATATGTAGCATAACCAGTAAACCCAAGACCACTCATTGGTAATGTTTCCACCATACCTCTGGTCCCAATCCTTGTTCGAGCATAAGCTGTTGTACCGAATGTTTCTTTGGAAGATGGCAGCATAGTGGGTGGGAAATTATTCTATATATGGATGCTCCACTATTATTGTCCTCATTATTACGTTAAGTGCATGTACATTGATTTCACCTGGTTTTCTAGTGGGATGGTTGTGAACAGTGACGTACTATCGAGTGTGATCTCCCTCACAGGTGAACTATGAGCATGGTGTGTTAACCTCAATGGCTTGTATGATCACCTCATCCATCATCCAAAAAATCTACATCTGGAGATATTTTATCAATGGCTGTCTCTTTTGAGACATTTTCAGCATGTATACAAGCACCTAATTGTCTAAAATTACCCACCTATCTTGATGGATCTAAGCATTTTAATCTATTTCCGATCTATATGATACAACAGGGGTTCAATCTCCGTGGGGTTCTATTGGACGACCATTTTTAGATGAGTTTGAAGAGTAAAAGGAAGGATTATATAAAAATAATTGTTTGGAAAAAAAAATATTCAATGGTTTACACAATTCCAACACTAGGTACGAAAAATGAAAGTATGGTAACAGGGATAACTATGTGAATGATATATTTTGTGTTAAAGAAGTAGTCGAATCTCAAATTTTCACGTAAAAATTAGCCTTATGTTTATGATAGAAAGATTCTTATCACATGATATGTTAGTGTGCCTTAAAAGGGACCCCTATTATTGTTTATATGTGAGGACCTTGACCTTGTGTTTTCACATAAGGCACCATACATGCTAGAAAGGGGGTTTTTCATGCACCTATGCAAATAAATTCTTTTATTTGACATTCTCCTTGAAGCCCAACATTCTTATCCTCTTTCTAATTAGATTCCCTAAGGGGGGTTTTTGTAACAAAAATTCCACTTTAAGCTGCCCATTTCTAGTTTTGGGAAACTCAAATCCACCATATGAATCAACATTCCACTCCAAGAATAGAAAAGGTGGTCCATGAAATTTTAGGCTCAAGAGTGGAAGATCAGAATCTGCATGTAAAATCCTTGCACAACATGTACAAAGCTATTTTTAACCCCTTCACCAAATTTTTTCAAGATGGAAAATGAAATCACTCATTTGATATAAGGGTAAAGTGAAGGATACCAACGATGTGTGTAAGATTCCAATTCGTATTCAAACCTATTCTGTGCCAAATATAATGTCAAATGGTCTCCTTCTGTGGTTTATCTCTATGGAAAATGATGAGTATGGGATATGTCCTCTTCCAGAACTATGACCTTGTATACCCATCGCTGAAGATTTATTCTATAAATAAAAGGTCACCCCTCCTCCTTATTTGGGGTGACTCTTCAGAGAAGAAAGATCCATTTTTCTATGTGCAAGAACCATATTCGATGATATCATGAATGCATGAATCATTAAAGGTAAATAATTTTGTGTGATAAGCTCCCAGTGGGTCTCTAATTGATAGGGCCCTAATTTGAGTAATTATTTACCAACCACTTTCCTCCCAAGTTAGGTGTGAAAAAAGGCTCCTCCTGTGTGCAACCTTAACCTTGTGAGCAAACCTCGATCCTATAAACAACACTTCTTTTAAACTTTACGGCCATTCCTTATTTTAGATAACCTTTATTGAGACATATTTGTATACAACAACCATTCTTACAAAAACCTCTTTTGTGCACCCCTCCAATATTGTATGCAATACTTTCATGGTCCATCACGTGATATCCCATGGGGCTCTATTACATGTGTTTTAATACATTTTTCTTCTCAGCATAGGTACCATAACCCATATTTCTTATCAACATAGGGACCATAACATGGACCCTGTGATTAACCACTCCTCCTAAACATTACACCCTTGAATTTGAAAATCCATGCCACACCTAGAGGTGTATGAGTAGATGTTATGTAGAACCAAGGGGTAAAGAGTAAGTCCCCGACATTTGAGGTGCATGACATAAAACTACCCAGTCCCAAATTCCACAACCACATGATCCTATATGACTCATTTTTAGGTATAAGACCGAGCCCAATCAAAAATACATGGGACTTGATTCCAAACTAATAGGAAGATATAGGAAAACTCCCTAATGTCCAAACCCAACATCCACATCCATCCTAATATTCTCTAGACCACATACCTGGTAAGATCATACCACTTACCTAGGAGATCACATCTTCTCCAGGTCCCTCGTTAATCTTTAATGCATAGGCCCTACACTATCCCTCATCAATGATTATTTTGTACCGAAAGTGTCCTTACCACATGAATTTAAACATCATGGACCAGTCCTTTCACCCAACCTTAAACTATGGTATCGAACTACGTGTGTTTTGATCCTTGTATTCTAATCTAGGTTTGTAGGATGCCTCCATGGGGATCAATCTCAACCAATGGTAACCTCAGGTGCTCCCTTTTAGGGATATACCTCCCCAATCCACCTTGGGGGTGTTCTGGTCAAACATAATGGTTAAAAAGCTTCCCTTTTTGGGGAATATCTCGCGGATATGTATCAAGGGGTGTTCTAATCCATCCATCCTAGATTTTCCTATAGTATTGTTTTGGTTCACCACTATTAGATCTCTTTCAAGGGGAATTTTGATCCATCCATCCCAGATTTTCATTAAGTTTTGTTCTGGTTCACATATCTCGGATCTGTCTCAAGGTAAATTCTTATCCATTCCTCCCATATTTTCTTAAAGGGATTTTTTGGTTCATACCTCCTCAATCTATCTCGATAGGGAATTCTGATCAACCTCTTCTCATCTCCAAAAGTCATAAAATCCATGACCTATCTCATGATGATACCTTATGTAAAGAACGGAATTCCTAATGTGAAATACTTGGATGATATATTCCCACAGTGTTAGATACCTCCTAACATGAATGGTATTCCTGAGGTTCAATCCTTAGAAGATAAATTCCCATGGTGTTAGGTACCTAAAAAAACATGGGATTCCTAAGGTAAATGCCTAGGAAGATATATGGATTCAATGTCATATACCTCATAATCGACATGGGATGCCTTGGGTTGCATGCCTAAGATGTCACCATGAAATGCCCTACCAAGAGGAAGAATACATGGGACAAAGGTTCCTAGTCTATAGACATCCTAGTGAGCCCCAACCTGACTAGTCCGTTAACATAAGATTTATTCCCTACTCATACATGAACAATGTTGAGATAAAGGAAGTGTAATTAACATGCATTTACTATTAGATGGCATTAAGGATTACTTTAATGAATATGAATAAACTATATGAAGAATACTTGTACAAGTTTATAAGTTCCATGGAAGAATACATGTAATTCGGAACCAATATCCCATTATCTGGTTTCAATCAAGGATAAGACATCACCATTTAATGTTATTATAGTCCCCACCTATGGAAAGAGGTAAAGTGGGGTAATAGTAATACAAGAACAAATTAACATAAAGGAAGTGTCCCCAATAAAAGAGTTAAAAACATTAAATTTTTTCACTATAAGGTGTATGATTTATAATCTCTCACTACCAAGGAATCCACTCTAAATTAGAATCTACAAGAGTGGACCTATATTTTAAGTGATTCTTTAATGATAAACTGATACGACTCTAAACAATTTTTTATATCAATTTGTTATGGTGTTATTAAATAAGATGATTAGATGTTTGATAATATTATGTTTTTGAGTTATGAAATAAATAGTTTTTTATGGATGAGATGGTGAGGTTTTTATGGGTTATGTTGATCATTGAGATAGGTTATGATCAATTATGAAGTTTTTCATAATTAGATTCAATTTTATCATAATTTCTTAAGTAAATGTAACACCCCTATTTTTTATGAATTATTTTTTTAATATGTTATAATTAATTTATGAATTTTAATATATGATACACCAAGTTAATCTTACACCATAGGAAACACTGGGTTTAACTTGTGTTAAATGCAATATTAATTTTCTATGATACAACGTTTCATTTTTATAATTATTTAAACAATATAGTTATAACTTAGACATTTATCATTGTAATCTGAATAATAGTGACTAGTTTTGAAATATAATTTATAATTATTTTACATAAACAGAACACAATTATTGTAAAATAAATAATTTCCAATGATGTCTTTATAAATTTTAAAAATACTGTTATCTCAAAATAACTTCTTTTTATATCCTTCTATGAATAGTAATAAATTTAATTTTTTACACTATTAGAAATTAAATATGATAATATATATATAATTTTTGAATTCAAATTTATAAATTTATCTTAGGGTGAATTTTTGGGATTTTTTTGAAATATTTCATTTTTAGATGAATAGTGAAAATACAAAAATTTAATATAAAAATGCAATTTCATCTAATTTTTTAATATATTAAAATTATATATTTTTTTTAAAACATAATTAGATAAATTATATATCCATTAATACAATTTTTTCCCTTGCAATCAGATTCACATTTCCATTGGATATAAACACAATTTAGACTTTATAAGTTTTGAGCTTTAAAAACCCATTGTCCCATCTTATATATGGGATTTATTTTAAATTAATTTGTAATAATTATATAAATTTAATTGGAAAAAATGGATTTCATTTGGTAATAATAATTATTTTTAATTTTGAATAATTCAAACTAGACTTTTACCAAAGTGATTAGTGAAAATAATTAAAATTAATCTCAGTGATTATGAGAAAAACAAATTTACCAAGGGACTAAACCTTAAACATATGGAAAATGGCCTATAAACTTATCTAAAACCCATTTTTAGGAAATATTTAAACCAAATAATGTCTAATTATTACATTAGATCCATTTTTACTTTTTTTATAAGTAAACATGTTTGGAATTTTCTCATTAAAAACATTATATGTTTTCCACACGACATCCTTATAAATGGCCACCCCATCTCCCCCTCTCTTTACACCTATCAAACCATTTGGATTAGAAAATACATGCCCAAATTTATTTCAAAATTCCATACCCTCATCCTATGATCCCAAATTTTGGTAAAAATTTAACCAAGTGAGCCTTTTGGTGAAAACCAAAAGGAGGTACCCGAAGAAGAGGTAACATTCAACAACTAAGGTTTTTGTTTTATTTATTTCTAAAACCCCATTATTTAATTTTGATTATTTATTATATAATAAAATAATTAAACTAAATATAATGATATATTTTTATTTTATGGTTATAACCACCAATCAGACACACTTCTAACAAATGGGCTATGAAGTCACCATTTGTGTGTACGGCAGACAAACGCCTCACAAACCAATTGTTTTTGTTTTTACATTAAAACCTTTCAAAGATAAGAACCATGGTTGGAATAATGTTTATATATAAAATATATAATATTTATTATATCATTATAATTATTTAGTTATATCATAACTCATACCTTCAGGCTTTCAGTTTTTTGTTAATACTAGGAAATTATTCATGTGTACAGAGGACTACCACCTCACAACGAGAGATGATTCATTCATGTTATACATAGAATTTATTAAGTTTTTTTATTAAAAAATTATATATTTTAAATAAATATGACTTTAAAATTATAATATATCTTATACTTTTCTTTCTTTCAATACGATAAAACAATGGAAACAACGATCATGTGTACGTCCGGCCTACCGTCTCCATGAACGGTGTATTCTGTTTCCTATAACTCTATTTTATTGATTATTATAAATACATATATACTTAATATATTTTATAATAATATAATTTTTATCATTCTAGATGTGATGAAATCATTTTCTATTCAATAGGACCATGAATAACAGGTTAAAACATGATGAATGCCTTCATATGGGATTTCAAACAAGAATGGAAATGACATTGGTCTTATTAGAAATCAATTTTGATTCCACTAGAAGAATAAGGTTTTAATTTGAGAAAAATTGGGAGTACCTTTCATTTAATTCATGTTAATATATCTTAGGAGGTTATTGAAGTGAAATCCATACAAGATAAATTCATAAAGGACATATATGGCTCTTAATGGAGAAAATGGGAAGAGAATCCTAGAAAAAATTCAAGCCTTTCATTATGAATTATTAAACATTTATATACTCTTAAGGGAATAGTTATATGGGTTATTGTGAAAGGGGATATAATTTTCTTGAAGGAAAATTTTTTAGGCTCAACACTCTACTTCCTAAGATATCCAGTTCCAGATCACTCTTTTAAATAGGAAAGAAGCCATCCTTATTTTCATTCAACCACAATATATGATGAGGGAAGGTCCATGAATGATTGTATTATCCTGACTTATGAACCAAATAAATTCATTTTTTAGCCTCTATGTCTAGAAATTTTAATGATATGGGGTAAATCTCTCTATTTCCTTAGGAGATGGAGAGGGATGAGTAGGATTCCAATTATGGTGTATGAAGATCTTGGGGAAGATGGATTTTTCTGTTCTAGAGAATATGAAAAATATCTATTCCCATATAGGATAATATTCAGAAACAAATGTACCTTTCTTCATGTTGCATGTGTTGAAAGAGACCAAACTCAGCGTCTATGAGAAAATTATTTTTTAAAGGTGACTGGGATGTTTTTCCATTGAACCTCATAGGATAGAATATGGGTTGTACTATGAAGGGTGAAAATATGAAGTATTTCATGTCTTCTAGATATGGTGGGACTGATACTTGACCTAATGAGGCTCATTTTTGGAATATGGTGTTAGTTGTTGTGTTCTAGGTGATCTGGGAAGCTAGGAACAACCAGCGTGAAGGAAAGCATAGCACTCTTATCTTCATTAAAGAGTGCATTTTTTCACTAATTGGAGAACATATGCTTCTTCTTATAGTACATCGTATATCTTACATTAGTATAGGTTTTATCTCATGGGTGGTTGGATATTCTACTAGCATGGGAGAATTTTTATAGGGTAGGTGGGTTATATGGTGTCCTCTAGGTGTTGGTCTCAAGTTGAAAGTGGATGGTTGTTTTAAAAAGGGGGAAATGAAGCGAGGTAAGATTGTACAGAACAAAAAGGGGTATTTATTTTTTGGATTTAGTGCACATTATGGTCCAAGTAGCCCCATTGGGGCATAAGTGAGAGCCTTTCTTAGCATTTTATCTCTTTTCAATATGTATAATTATCGTATATATGTAATTGAATCTTTTTCCAAGCTCACAATCATCATACATTGTGATAATGGAAAGGATAAATGGTCTATTTTTTATTTTATCATAAAATTAAAGTCCCTAATTAAAAATTATATAGATATCTCTAACCCTTGGAGGGATGGTAATTTTTTTGTGGATACTCTTAAAAGAAAGGGTAGTCTCAGTGAAAACCTTATTTTTCTTCGAACCATTGGTTGTATTCCTTGTGATCGTAATATATTTTCAAAGAAAACGTCATTGGTTTTCACCACTTAATTCCCCTATGGATTCAATGTTTATGTTTTAAAAGTAATAAAAAGTTTTTTGAGTGAGTATGTATTATGAGAAATATAACTTTATCGGGGAATCGTTAATAAATGAGTAATATAAAGTTATTAGTAAATAATATATGGTAATATAAATATGAATATGGTTCTATTATAGATGTATAAAAACATATTTTTATTATAAATAATTTTTGATCTTGTGTGAAGAGAGTAAATACTTAAGGTCAGGGATTTACATCTCAATTTTACTTTTGTGAGACACATTCTATATTATCTATCTCATTATTCTATGTGGTGTATATACTTTCCATGAATGGAATTTATGATTATTATACATAAAATATTTCTTATTTACACATCCATTTGTGGAACTCCCATTAATGGGGTTACAGTTTTAATGATACCAAAGCTGTAAGAGAATTTTCAATCAATTTTCCTTCATTGAGACAAATGTTAAGTTATGCACCTATATTATTTTACGAGATTTTTATACTACCCCTTTCACATGTTCTGTCATGGATGTCCATAGTTTAATAAAATTTCATGTTTAATTTAATCTTATTATTTAACGGGGATTTTTATTCAAAGATACCAAATTGGAAAGAGTTGATTAATACAATCTCAATGTTTATCGAGATTGTTTTTGAAAATGATTTCATTGAATTAATCTTATGATCCATATCTTAATAATTATTATGATGTTTATTTAAATATTTTAATTCATTATATATTCATTTAATGGTTCCATTTTTCACTCATTTGTATATATGATAATTAATAATATGTTTTAATTAAATCTGACTTTATTTATCTCTTCGGTCGGAAAACTATTTTATCCCAAAATAAAGTTTTTTTTTAAATGAAAATTTTTTAATACTCTCCAATGATTTTTAAAAACATTTTTACACATTTTTTTCATTCTATAAAATGGTTTTTAAAAGAATATTTATTTCTTTTTCCGATCAAGGATCTTTTGACTTCAAACAACGTAAAAGGAATCCTTTATTTTTACGTATACGTCATGTATGTAATTATCCACCATGATTTATTGAAGCATAATTCACTTTTTTTAAATAATAATTTATAAAGAAATTATTTTCCTAAATATTTTGTAATTGTTTTTATTTTAAATTTATTTTCAAAAAATGTAATTTTGAAAATATTTTATGATTTTAAAAAAATAAAAATGTTTTTCAAAGTTTCATTTATAAGTTTACAAGGTTATGATCATGGAAAAAGGTTTTCAAATTTTTTTATTATTTAAAAAGTATTTTTAAAATAATAAAAGATATTTTACTCAAGAAATGATTTAAATAATTTTTAAAACATAATTCATAATTTATTAATGTGGTTTTCAAAGAAAAGGATTTTGAAAATTTTTTATGTATTAAAAAATGATGTTCAAAGAAAGGTTATTTTCCTTAATAAATTGTCCATGTGATCCTTCAAAATCCTTCTCTATCTAAGATTACATACTTTAATATAGTTTATGATTATCTAGGGATAAAATCAATGGACACCATTTTTATTCTTTCATTGAGTGGTTTATATTAAAGATGGAATTTTTTTTGTAAAACCCATTTCTATTCCTTGGGTTATACAATGATGAATCTCTTGTGAAACCCACTTCCTCTCATGTGTTATTCTATGATGGAATGATTAAAAAACCAATCTCTTTTCTATAGCTTATGGTATGATGGAATGTTTAAGATACCCATGTCATTTCAGGGGTTATGATATGATGTTTATTAAACCCATATCTTTTTATGGTTCATGGTATGTAGAATGTGTTTTATCTTTTGATACATGTATCTATTTTTTCATTATGTGATGAGAAATGACCCAAACTTTTATCAATGAAATTTATCCCTTATTATATTAATTTCATATATAATAAATCACATATATATAATACAATAAAAAAATTATAAATGAATAATGAATGAAATAATAGGTATTTCTAGAAAATATATAGTGACCCTATGATTTTACAAATAACATTAGATGATTTTATGAATAATTATACATCATAGTACAAGCCAATGATCGTAAAGCCTAGTTTCTTTGAGGACTATGTACATAAAACTGAAAACATAGAAATAAATAAAATATTTCAATATTTAATCTTCAAATTGAGCTACTAACATCCATTGTGTGAAAAAATATACATAGGGTACCATGGGGAAAAATGAACAAAGATATTAGCTAAATAGCCCATTAAAGGAGTAACCATAAGAATAAATCATTAGCACATGGGATAGAAGGCATGCCATGATGATATAAAAATGCATGTACATATATAATAATAACATATAAACATGAAATCATATAAACATAGAGTCATAATAATGTGTATGAAACATAAAACATGAATTTATAATGATTAAAGGCTAACCTCCAATATAGTTTCACATGGTAGCACAAGCTAGGGATAACCGCCAAGATCAACTCACATGGTTGCACAAACCAAGGCTACCCACCAAGACTGTTGCACATAAAGTCTCATGAGAATCAACATTACCCAATGAATTTTAGCGATATCTATGTGTACCCATATTAAATTTTCATGAATATGTTTTCCACATAAATATTCATACATAATAAATCTTACTTAAATATAAGGGTTACCCATTGAAAGAATTGGGTACCACAATCATGTCATAAAGCATAACAAATGGATGTATCATAAAAGTGTACATAAAAGAAAGGAAATAAAACCTACCTGAAAATTAATATAGTAAAATGAGAATCTATCATGGTATGTGATGTCATGTATAAGTGACAACATCTAAAAAAGGTATTTAAGAAATTTTAGCTTTAAAAGATTTCAGTGTTGTTTAAAGGAAAATACTACAGAGCCTTTAAAATTGAATAGGGAATAATATTTTATATAAAACCAAAAGTTAACCTAGAAGGATTACATAATAAAATGGATTATTTTATAAAGAATATGGTGGCATAAAATAGATTATATAGTGCACTTGAAATCAGTTATGAATTTGGTATGTTCCCTTAAAACAACTTTTCTTATCAAGAAGTATTGAGGAGGGAATCACATAAAAATATGTATATAACTAAAAGATAATGAGGGATAGATCTTGAAAAACGATTTTGGAGCATATACAGAGTATGTAGAAGTTTTTTAAACAAGTAAAATACAACTTCACTTGGAAAAAAAGAAAGATAGAGTAACCCAAAATAATATAGGGGGTTTGGGAAGAATCAATTATGGAATATCGGCATGGTATCATGTGTAATTAAGAAGGATTAATGTGAGATAAATGGGTTTATAATAATTTATAAAACATGAGGGAGGTATGGGAGAGGTACCAAATCATATCCCATCATTATTAATTATACATAAAAGGGCATAACATAGAGTAAAGTCTTGAATAAATGTGAAATAGGGAGGATACCCTACCTTATGTTAGATGGTGTTCTCCACATGATATTAATGACCCTAACAATCAAATTAGGTTCATTAATTAATAATTAAATAACCTATTTTATATTTAAATGATTTATTATTAAATTTTTGAGTTTATTAATATCATTTTTGATTTTATAAGAGGTTTAATTTCATTGTTCGTGTTCGTTTGTTTACTTGGTTTTAATGGTCGGTTCACTTATATTCATGTTTAGACTCACATATATGATGAAGTTGTTTGTCCATAATTGAAGTTATATAAAATTTTTTATCATCCAGAAGATTACATGGTCATAATATTCATTTGGATATTTATAATGAAGGAAAATCATTATATAAAACATTAGTGACAAACGCTTGGATTAAATTGGTGATTTTGTTCATAAATAACACGCTTTTTATTATTATTTTACATCAAGTGTGAAAAAGTATTCCAAGAAACAAACATAATATAAAGTAAATATTTAATAGAATGGTTGAACTATAAAAATGGTTTCACGACTAGAGTGGAAGATGGTAATATAAATTGATAAACTATAGTCGATGAATGTGATAAATTAACACATCTCAAACGGTGTTTTAATTTCATTCATATAAAAAAGGGGAAAGGATATACGATAATGAATTATCCAATTATCATAAAAATATTACATTACTTTTATTTTTATAGTGTTATCATACAATTTGGGTGATGTTATTTGAGGAATGAAAAACGAAAATAAATGAATCTGAAAGAGGATTTTACCTATTGAGTTTATCTCCTTTAAGAACCCCTTAAGGGGATATGAGTTAGTATTTTGAGAATACCAAGGGCTACTGGACTTGGGGGATGATATTTGGAAGTTATTTGGTTAGAAATTATGGAATGTACAAGTATTTAGAGGAGTGAAGAGAAGAGGGGGTGTGGGTGGTTTTTATAGGGGTGGGGAGGAAGGTTTTCTTAATATTTTAATCATCAGTTTTTTATTTTTTCCTAAGACAACAAATAGTAATGATTATTGTGACAACAAAATAGTAATATGTGCATGTGAGTTAGAACCAATGTCCATTTACCTCATGCATGGCTCAAACAAGATGTAGAAATTCAGGTTTTAGCATTTATTGTGAATTATCATATTTTACTATTCATCAAAATTTCATGTATTTTAGAAAAATTCCAAAAAATCACCCTGACCATTTTTCAATTTGAAAAAACCAAAATTGAAATCCATTTTTAAAAAATAATTTTCTAAATATGATTAATTTAATTTTTAATTAAAATCATAATTTACTTAAAAAATAGATTTTAATAATATAATTGATTCTATAATGCTATGAAAAATTACATAAGGTCTAATAAAATTATATTAAAACCATAAGACATAAAATTGATAATTTATAAACACATTTTAGGAATATATATTTTCTTTTAAATTATCTAATTAATTTTTATTATTCATTTATGACTTATAAAAATACCAATACATTTACTATGGACATATTATAACTTATAAGATGACTAAATTTTATTTATACAATCATGGGTGAGGTTACTATTTTTTTGGATGATTGAATATTCTTAAGGATCATATTACTATTAATAAGGGTAGGATACTATTCACCAAAAAAGTTTTTCTTCTCGGTCTCCAAACATCTTAGTGATCGCAAACGTGTATGTCAAATTTTCCAAATTCAAAACATAGAACTGTCTGAATTATGTTTAAAGGTCACATAGTACTTATTTGTTCATTCTGTTGTGATTTCATGTGATGATATAACATATTTATAATAATGGAATTTCCATTGATAAAACATTGGGTTGTTACATTATTACCCCTTAGAGAATTTCTCCCTCAAAATTTCATTTTTCATTCTAAGCTATAAATAGGTGTGGGTACATTTCTTTCATTTCCTTCTCTAGTTCCCATATTTCCTCTTCATACCTATGGTTCTTCTACAATACTTTCACTCGGTGAATAGTCTTATTGCGTATAAATTTTTCTCTATAACCCAAGATCTTCACTAGATGATCATCATAAGAAATATCATTCTCCAACTGTACCATCTCTAAATATAGTACATGTGAAGGGTATGGTACGTACATCCTTAAGAGGGATACATGGAATACATCATGTAATTTGGCCATGGTAGGTGTAAGTTCTATTCGATAGGCCATAACTCCAACACGATCAAGAATATCAAAGGGGAAGATGTACCTGGGACTTAGAATTCCTTTCTTCCCAAACCTAATGACCTTCATCCATGGAGATATGCATCGAAATACTATGTCTCCAACTTTGAACTCAAGGTCTTGTCGAAGATTTTTTTAATAACTCCTATGCCGACTATTCACTGCCTTGATGTGCTACTGAATTGTTGTCACTTTCTCCACCATTTCTTTGACCATTTCAAGTACAATAATCTTATTCTCACTAACTTTATCCTAACCTTCCAGTGTTCTGCACCATTTCTCATAAAGGGCTTTGTATGGTTCCATTTGGAATCTCGAGTGGAAATTGTTGTTATGAGAGAATTCAACTAGTCGAAGATGTTGGTCCTCTAAATATTGAGTAGGATAGACAGTTATTCACATAATTAGTGATAACATAAGCCTGTCCTTGTTTCCATGGAGGTTTCCGCTGATTTCCTATAACAACAATTGGTTTAAGACAATTGTTCGCATAATTCACTGGCTCCTTGTAGTTGTAACACTGTATAATAGGCTAAGTGTGGATCTGAACCTTCCTTTCTCCTTCCACATTAGTATTATTATTCATATCATGTCGGTAGTTTTTAGCAGGATTTCCCAAATATCTACATTTAAAGAAATTCTAGGTTCCCTTTAGATAGTTCTCAAGATGCTCCTTCCCATAGTTTTTACATGTGGGATGGATGGGCATCTTTCCACAATGAATTTATTTTCTGAACCACCCACATTAGATTCCATTTTCCTATTGTTGTCACCAGGCCCACAATACCACTAAGACACTATGATCTCCATTTAAACCTTGAGATCACAACAGAAAATCCCCTCAATACTATGAAAGTCTCAAATTACCAATTCTTTTTGCAGAATCGACATTAGTCCACAAAATAATAAATCCACCTTGATTATTATATTCAAGACCAAGCAAGAGATGTGCCTAGAAATCCTTGTGAAGTGTTATTCTTACGCCCCAATGGACTCATCATCCTTCTTCTTCAGTATGAGGAACTCTATTTCCATCTTGAGAGGGAGTGTTCGGGGAAAATATTTAATGAAAAACATTATTTTGAATTCCTCCCAAACCATGGAATAAATGTACTCTAAGGGATTCATAATCGTGATCATTTTCTACCACTGATCAACTTTCCCATCAAAACGATAGACCACTGGCCTAAATTTATCTTTTTCTAAGAACTAGAGTATTGAGAATATCTTTTCAATCGAGTTAATATACTATTCCATGATGAGGGGATCAGAAGATCCACTAAACATGGGAGGCCTTTTCCACATGAAGGGTTCAACAACAACCTGATATTTCCTTGTAATAGGATGGTGTTCCACATGATTCAAGTTATTATTAGTAACATGTACCTGGTGAGTAGGTACTATCATGAAGTTTTGAGCACTCATTCCCATAATATTAGGCATATTATTTGGGAAATCATCACATTTTCAATAACATTGATTGTTGGAACATGTTCTTCTATTTCCCTCCATAAACAACAAAAAATAACATACAACTAGGGGGCTTTAATACTTAGCTATTGAGCATAAAAAATAAACATTGAACATAAGAGGAAGAGCTTGTAAAGGATAAGTATATCCTAAATTGTGATTCCCTATGTTTAAATATAGTTTATCCTTGATCTAGTTTTTAATTTAAATTATTATCAGATTTTTTTCATTCCCTTAATAATGGTTTGTACCAAGCTAATGAATTTACCAAAGCATATCCCCCAGTAGTGTCAAACAAAAAGTGCAGCAAGGCCCCTTGCCATGCATTAGTTACCATTTGAGTCTATATCAAAGTGTTGTTTTCAGGTTTTACCCCTAGATACATTTCTACCAGAGCCACTTCTACCTATTTTTATCCATAGAGGGATGTATTTCCTTGATAAACCACTTCTCTATACTTTCCCAAAAAAATATGGGTTTTTTAGTATAATTGGTCTCATACATAAGGTTCTTACTAAATTTATCTATCACTAATATCTAGAAATAACTAGACCATCCTCTATTACCACCTATAGATACCATATCCATTTACATATAACATTTCATGATTTCAAACATAATTATTCATCATAGTACATGCCAAGGATCGTAAATTCTAGTGTCTTCGAGTACTAGGAAAAAAAACTGAAAACATGGAACTAAACAAAACATTTCTTTATTTAATCTTAAAATTGAACTCCTAACTTCCATTTTTCTCAAATGTCTACATAGGGTACCCTAGGGAAAACATGAACAAAGGGATGAGCTAAATTGACCATTAAAGGAATAACCATAAGAACAAAGCATTAGCACATGGGATAGAAAGAATGACATGATGATATAAAAAAGCATGTACATGTGGGATCATAAAAAAACATGGAATTATATAAACATTGAGTCATAATAATGTGGAAGAAATATAAAACATGAAATTATCATGAGTCATGTCTAACTGCCATGACTGTTTCACATAGTATCACAAGACAAGGCTAATAACCAAGACCCTCACACATGGTAGCACAAGCCAAGCCTAACCCCCATGACCATCGCGCATAACATCTCATGAGAATCTACTTTACCCATATTAAATTTTCATGAATATTTTTTCCACCTAAATAATCATACCTAATAAATCATAAATAAACATAAGGGTTACCAATGGAATGAATTTGGTACCATAATCATGTCAAAAGTATAACAAATGATTGTATCATAAAAGTGTCCATGAAACAAATTAATTAAAAATAAATTGAAATTCATAAGTTAAAATAGGAATTTAACATGGAAAGTTATGTCTATTATATGTGACAACATGTAAGAAATGTATTTAATAAATTTTACCATTAAAACATTTTTGTGCGTTTTTAAGGAAAATACTATAAGGCCTTTAAAATAGAAAAGGAAAGAATGTTTCATATAAAACCAAAAGTAAACCCAGATGGTTTTAATAAAAAATACTGATTTTATAAATACAATGGGGGCTTAAAAATAGGATAGAGTGCACTTGAAATCGGGTAATAATTTGGTAAGTTTCCTTAAAACAAGTTTTCTTATCGGGATGTATTGGGGTGGGAATAACTTAAAAACATGTATATCACCAAAAGAGAATGAGGAATGGATCTTGAAACCTGATTTTTGTGCATATAAAAAGTATGTAGAAGTTCTACACAAAAGTAAAATACATCTTAATTTGTATGAAAATAATGATAGACAAATCTGAAGTATTATAGGAGGGTCGGGTAGGATCTCATACAGAATATCAACATGGTATCAGGTATACATAGGAGGGATTACTGTGAGATAAAGGGGTTTATCATATTTTATAAATCACGAGGGATGTACGAGGTGGTGTGAAATCATACCCCATCATTAGTAATTACGCATAAATTGGCATAACATAGAGGATATTCTTGAATAAAAGTTAAATAGAGAGGATCCCTTACCTTAAGTCTGATGGTGTTATCCACTTGATATTAATGAACATAATAATAAAATAAGGATCATCAATTAATAATTAACGAACCTATTTTATATTTAAATTATTTAGTATACCCATTTTGAGTTCATTCATAAGCTTTTTGATTGGTTATGAGGTTCAATGTCATTATTCAGGTTCGATTGTTTCCTTGGTTTTAATGATCGGTTCACTTATATTCATATTCGAACACACATGTTTGATGAAGGTGGTGATCAAAAATTGAAGTTACATAACATTAGTGATCATATAGATGATTACATGGTCACAAAATCCATTTGGTTATTTGGAGTGAAGATGAATCATTATATAAAACATTAATGATAAACCCTTCGATTAACTTGGAGATTTTGATCATAATTATCTTCTTTTGTATTATTATTTTAAATCAATTTTGAAAAAGTATTATAGAAAAAAATAATAAAATAACTATTTAATAGTCTTTTTCAACCATAAAACTGGTTTCATTAATAGAATATAATATAGTAATAGAAATTAATAAACCGTTGTCCTTGAATGTGATAAATTAACATATCTCAGATAGTGTTTTCATTTCATTCATATAAAAGAAGGGAAAATGATAGATGATAATGAGCTATCCAATTATCATAACAAAAATCCATTACATGTATGTTACTGGAGTTATCATGTAATTGCTATAAGGGATGTGTGGAATGAAAAAATAAAATAAAAAATTTAGAAAGAGTAATTTACCTCTTGAGTTTATCTTCATTGAGAACCACTTAAGGAGAGAGGATTTAGTCTTCTGAGGAGACCAATGGCTGATGGAGGTGGGGGTGGATCTTATAAAGAGGTTTGGGTAGAATTTAGGGAAGGATCAAGGCTTGATAGGAGTGATGATAAAAGGGTAGTGTGGGTGGTTTTTATAGTGGAGGGGGGGGGGGGTTTATTAATATTTTAATCATTAGTTTATTATTTTTTTATATAACAATAAATAGTAATTATTATTGTTTCCAAAAATAGTAATATGTTCATTTGAGTTCAAAGCAATGTCCATTTACAAAATTCATGACTAGATAATGATGTAGAAATTCAAGTTTAAGCATTTCTTGTGAATTATCGTATTTTACTATTCATAAAAAGTTCAATTATTTTAGAAAAATCCCAAAACATTACCCTTACCATTTTTCAATTTCTAGAATCCAAAAATGAAATACATTTTTCAAATATAATTTTCAAAATATGATTAATTTAAATTTTAATTAAAGTCATAATTTACTTAAAAATAGATTTTAATACTATAAATGATTTTATAATTCTTTGAAAAATTTCATAGTGTCTTATAAAATTATCATAAAACTAGAAGACATAAAATTGTTAATTTATGAATAGCTTTTAGAAAATATATTTTGTTTTAAATTAATTAATTAATTGTAATTAATTATTTATGACTTACAAAAATACCATTACATTTACTATGGTTATATTATCACTTATATGATTCCAAAATTTTATTCATAAAATCAAGGGTGAGGTTACTATTCTTTTGGATGATGTACTATTCATAAGGGTCATATTACTATTCATAAAGGTAGTTTACTATTCATAAGGGTAAGTTACTATTCTCCAAGAAAAGTTTGTCTTCTCAGACTCCAAATGCCTTTCTGATCGCAGTCATGTCTGTCATATTTTGGAAAATCAAAGCCAAAAAGTGAAAAAAATATGTATCAAGGTCACATAGAACTTATTAGTTGATTTTGTTGTGATTTCAAGTGATTACGTGACATATTTATAAGAAAGGAATTTCCATTGATAAAACATTGGGTCTTTACAAATTAAGGAACCTATACTAATGGAATAGTACATTGATAATCCAAATAATAACATTACCCTTAGGAATAGTAATTTGTACAATTGAATAGTTACAGATCCTTTGAAAGTATAAATAAAATTATGGAGACAAAACAATGAGTTGATATTTCGTGCTAAAAATTTTATGGAATTTAGCGACCCATCTTCCTGCCAGGGTGATTCTCTAGAGACTATATTCTTGCAGTGATGACCATTATGACCCCCCATGCCATAGTTGGGGGGTCATCCATTATTTTATTCACACCATATGCCCTTCCACCATTTCACCAATGCTTCTTCCCTTCCTGATTTTCCCTCCATTTTATTGATCCCTAATGTCCCCTCACTCAAATATGGGATTCCCCAGCTTCCTCTTTCCCTCCAAGAGTTTTCTGAGGCTACTGAACTCTTTCGCCTCTCACAGGTTGCTCGTTTTGGTCAACGTCCTCCCTTGACAAATTCCATCTACTGGTTTGTTAAATCCTTGTGGGGTTTGAAGTATCATGCTTTCTTTATACTGCTAGACACCTGTCACATGCTGATATGATTTGCTGATTAATATGAGCTCACCTTAGCCTAGTCCTTGTCCCTGTGAGTTGTTGAAAGATTTCATTTCTCGCTCTTCAGAAGGAAATTTGACTTTCATTTGCAGAAGGACCATCCATCTACTTCAATTTGGGTCTGTATTATAGCCATGCCTCTACCCTTGAATAATACATCCATCCTTTGAATGTATGTTAACTTGGTTGGTCGTTTCCTATACATTGATAATCGTTCCAAATCTATGGGTCATCCCATTTCACCATGAATTTCCATTGAAGTTGATGTATCCAAGAACCCAATTTAGGTTGTCCTAATTGATGTTGAAGAGGATTTATGACACCATCAAGTGGTGGTGTTTGAATCATAGAATGGACATTTGGCAAAATGCTTTTTGTTTGGGCATCCACAATATGATTTTCACTAATAGATTCATGGGGAACCTCATGTTTCTTGTTTTTATCCTCTATCTGATGATGTTGGCTCACTTCCTCTTCAGAATCTCTACCAAGAACCCCTTCCTCGAATAATCAGTTCAAACATATCTATATATTTTTGTGATATTGTTAAATCAGGTGGTATATTTCTACAATATATGAGAGAAGTGGATCAGGGGGCCCATTTTGGGGAAGATCTACCTTGTATAAAAGTGGGCGGTGGCTCGTGGAAGGAATTAGATGAAATATTTGATAAACCCTCAAAGCCCGATAGACTCCCAAATGAAGAACTAAAGGTTTTTTATATCTTCAAGAATCTGAGGACTTATTTGGGGTCTTATCCCATCATTATGAATATAGAACTTATTTTCAAGGTAGTAAATTCTGACTAGGAACCTATTCCTAATATCAGTTGTGAGACTAAGGAGATGAGTTCACCATCATCGTGCTCTCCTTCCCTAGTTAGGGATCATTCGGGTTATATTGTAACAAATGATAAGAAACTTTTCTCTACTAGAATGCAGGATGGAAATATCCCTCTTAAGACTCATAAATGATTTATAACATTTCCTAGAAGTGAGCATGGAACTGCAAATCATGAAGGATGGTATAAAGTCATTACAAAAAGTAGATGGGGAGAATCAAAATATTTTGAAGATGCCTATATGAGTGATAGAGATAGTGACTCTCAATAAGTATAAGAGTTTGATCAGGATCTCTATGGGGATCTGAATGTTCGATCCAAAAATATCAAGGGAAATCAATGAAAACTCCAATATGGAAATCTTCCACTTAAAAAGGTGTAAGAAAGATATCACATGCATATATTACTTGAACCTCCCCAAAACAATTGTTACAATATCATCAAGTCAGTATAAGATAGGTCTGACAACAAAATATGTAGCCATATTTCCAGCTATAATGTAGTGAGTTCAGAACATGTTGTGACAGGAGATCAAATGGTTTGTAGAATGCCTAAAAGTGGAGAACAAAGTGGGAAAATAGGAACAGTATTTGAAGACAAAGGGGGGTTTTTTGACTTATTCTCCATTATAATGAAGATATGCATAAAAAATGTGTTCGTTAAATGCCTTAAAATAGGAGGTATCCACAATTTAGGAAATAAGGTTGAAAGTTAATGCCAATGGGGGAAAGAGGAATGGATAGATAATCATGAATGAATACTAGATCATGGATTCAATCAAAGAAAAATCAACTCTAAGGAAATTATATAGTTGCGGCTTGAGACCGGTAGGGTCGGGTCATGAAAAAGTGGTACTATAGGTGGTTCGTTCCTTGGGGTTTTGTTTGGAAATCCATAAAAAAGGAATTGGTTAGGATTTAGGGAAATAGTGTCGGCATGTCTCGAGAGGAGCTCTCAGGACAGGGAGTTCAGTGATGGTACGGGTGGCCGACATGTCCATTCAGCAGGACCCTGATAACCTGCTTGTTGACTCGGCACGCTGAGACACTTGTTGTAGGGAACTTTGGAAGATGCATCTGGTAGGATTGAGTCATTTACTATCCTTTTTGAGTCAGCTCCCCTTTGTTATTTCTGTTATATATATATATGCTAATCTGATCGTGGAAATCCTTGATAATTTTTAGGATTCCCCCACGATAGCAGCCAGCTAGGATACCCTCTCTAGTTCGTGACGACGACCTGGTGGGCGATGAGTCGTCAGTTTAGGGATGCTCATGTGATCCCATTTCTCCCAATTCATCATAAGTATCCCCTCCACCTAGAGAGTGGGAGTTAGTGCTGGCAGCACAGGTCGAGGTTGAGCACAGGCTGAGTGCGCTCTGAGAATTCCAGCGTCAGCTACCGCAGAAGTTCAGTGGGGACCCGGATCCCAAGGCTGCAGAAGACTGGCTGCAGTCTGTGGACTGACTTTTTAGGCTAGAACAGACACCAGCAAACCAGATGGTAACCCTAGTTTCCAACCTTTTCCTCAAGACGCCCGGCCGTTGGTGGGGGTTGGTTACACAGACCCACGATGAGTCATCTCTCACGTGTGATAGCTTCCTGCAGCTCTTCTGGGAGGAGTACTCCCCCACTTGTTTATGCTCTGTTTGTATTCAAGATCTTTTAGATATGAAGTAGGGGAGATGAACATGGCACAGTACTCGGCCAGGTTTAATGATTTGACACGCTACTCGCAGGATATGGTCGAAGATAGTTACTTTCAGGTGCGGAATTTTGAGCAGGGTCTTTGCAGGGAGATCCGTTCTAGTGTAGTGACCTTGTGCATCCCTTCCTATGTTGGGGTGCTAGAGCGGGTTCTCATGATAGAGGGATTCTGGGCTGAGGGGTTCCAGCTTACAGGGCCTTACAGTGGCCGCTTCAGAGCAGAGTCTTCTGTAGTAGACAAGCAGTAGAGAGAAGAGCCTCAGTCGAGGAGACCCTTTAGTGAACAGACTCAGTGGTAGGTTCGTACACCACAGTGGCGCCATAGAGAATCGAGGAAGTTTGGAGAGAGCCAGTGCTATTCTTGTGATGGATGGGGTCACCTAACACGGGACTGCCTGACCAGGCATATTGAGCGGACGTGGTTGGTAGTGGGCACACTCCAGTGGCAGTGGTAGATCTGTGACCAGGGATCTCCCAGGTGAGGATAGGGTGGTTCTCAGGGAGGCAGTGCAGGCAGAGCAATAGGACCAAGAGGTGGGGGATGGTGTTTTGAGTTCCTTCCACCACCACCAATGGGCGGCCCATGCATGGCTTAGGGAGTTGGCGGTAGGGGCTACAAGCATCTTTAGGCTTTGGGTGTTCGTGACCCCCCAGCACATGATATGGTCTGAGGTATGCTATGTGGTTACTCCGGGCTTTCTTTGGTACTAGTAGACATTGGCCCCATCCACTATTTTAGATCGCTGCTTTTGGTATGGGAGTTGGAGCTCCCAGTAGAGGCATTGACACCTGCGCTTAGCCTAGAGGTTCCTATGGGAAGTGCCTCGATGGTGCCCTTTATCTGCAGACGGTGTGGATTTTCATTCGGAGGAGAGAGTTTCACGTGCGTCCTACTCATCATCACGATGGAACCTTATGACGTCATCTTGGGAATGGATTATCTTTCCATGGTTCACGCCCAAATTGACTGTCGGCACAGATGAGTCAGATTCTTACATTCTTATGGGATGAGGTTCACCATCCTTGGTGAACGAGACCTCGTGGCACAGTGGACTGGTACTCCGAGAAAGATACCATGGACTTTTTCTCACCAGTTGGATAGCATGGATCTCAGAGAAGCATACGCTACATACACTAGGATACCTACCATTGTAGAGGACTACATGGATGTATTTCTGAAGGATGTCTCAGGAATACCACCGAGGTGAGAGAGGGAGTTCTGTATTGACTTTCAGCCGGGGACTGCCCCGATATCATGTGCAGCATATCAGATGGCACACACAAAGCTTCGGGAGCTATGACTTCAGTTGGATGACCTTCATGAGAAGGGATTCATCAATCCCAGTGTGTCCCCCTGGGCAGCTCTGGTTTTGTTTGTGAAAAAGGCAGATGGGAGTCTGCGAATTTGTGTGGATTATCGTCACCTGAATCGATCCATGATAAAGAACAAGTACCCTTTGCCGAGGATTGATGACCTCTTCGACCAGTTGAGAGGTGCGAAATGGTTCTCTAAGTTTGATCTTCGATCCGTCTACCACCAGTTGCGGGTTCGTGAGGATGACATCCCAATGTTGTTTTTCCCTTGTCGTTATGGTCATTACGAGTTTTTGTTGATTCCCTTTGGTGTGGAAAATTCCCCCGCCATTTTCAATGCTTTGAAGAACCAGATCTTCCAGCCATACATGGACCAGTTTTTGGTTGTCTTTTTTGACGACATACTCATCTACTCTCTGATGGATGAGGAGCACGTAGAGAATTTGACGATGATCCTAGACTTACTCCGAGAGCACCAGCTATATGGGAAGCTCCTGAAGTGTCAGTTCTAGATTCATGAGGTTCACATTCTAGGGAATTTCATTTCAGTACAATGTTGGGTCTTAGATCCCACAAAGATAGAGGCAGTGCTTTCTAGGGATCCACCCAAGAATGTGTCAGAGGTGCAGATCTTCCTTGGCTTGGTAGGGTACTAGAGGAGGTTCGTGGATGACTTCTCCAGGATTTCTTCCCCTTTGACTCCATTGATGCAGAAGGGATGACCGTTCACCTGGACTGATCAGTTCGAGAAGGCCTTCGAGGTGCGGAGGCAGAAGCTGACTAGTGCTCCAGTGTTGAGTCTTCCATATGAGGGCGTCGAGTCTGTGGTATACTGAGATGCTTCAGGAGAAGGGATAGGGTGCGTGTTGATGCAGCAGCAGGTAGTGATTGCATATGGGTCGAGGCAGTTGAGGCCCAATGAGCAGAATTATGCTACTCATGACTTGGAGCTGGTAGTGGTAGTATTCACCTTGAAGATATGGAGACACTACCTTTAGGGCGAGCTTTTTGTGTTCTACTCTGACCACTAGATCCTCAAGTACATATTCACTCAGAGGGATCTGAATCTAAGGTAGAGGAGCTGGCTAGAGGTTCAACAGGACTATGATTTTGAGATAGTCTACACTCTAGGTAAGGGAAACGTAGTAGCAGATTCCCTTAGCAAGAAGTCCAAAGCTCGTCTAGTGCGAGAAGCTTCAGAGATGTTGTCTTCCCTATGGCTGACGTTGGTGGAGCATGAGGGTATGACTTTTCTGCATTCGATGGTGTTGACTCCATCGCTCCTTGAGCGTGTGAGAGAGTCACAACTGGGGGATTTCGACAGTAAGGTACTACGTGATCAGATATGCACAGGAGATGCACCCGATGAGTATTATGAAGGAGGGAATCACGACATCCTGTTCCAGGGTTGATTTGTAGTAGTAGTGGATATGTAGGAGGAGGTGATGCAGGAATTCCACAGTTCTCCCTTGTCCGTACATCCAGGTTTGGGGAAGATATACAGAGACCTTCAGCGGTAGTTTTTGTGATCTGGCATAAATCATACCGTAGCTATGTTGTTTCTTGGTTTCATACATGTCAACAGGTGAAGGCAGAGCATCATGTTCAGATAGGGTTATTGCAGCCCCTTGATATCCCGAAGTGGATGTGGGATGGCATATCTTTGGACTTCATCAATGGGCTTCCATGCACAGCGAAGGGCCACAATTCCATTTGGGTGGTAGTGGACCGACTCACCATGTCGTTGAACTTCCTCGCCATCAGGGAGTAGAGTTAGGTGGAGAGTCTATGGAAGTTGTATGTTCGAGAGATCGTCCGCCTTCATGGAGTAACCTCAACGATCACCTCCAACCATGACACGCAGTTTACGTCGTGATTTTGGCGAGGCCTATAGGAGACATTTGGGACTCAGCTACAGATGAGTATAGTTTTTCACCCCCATATAGATGGGCCGATCGAGCGCACTATCTAGGAGTTGGAGGATATGCTCAGGGAATGCGTGTTAGACTTTGTCCGAAGCTGGGAGGATCACCTGCCATTGGTGGACGTACAACAATAGTTACCACTATACTATCGGCATGGAACCTCTTGTGGACCTCTATGGGAGACCCTGCGGGTCACTGTTGTGCTGGACAGAGGTTGGGGAGACCTCAATCGTGGGCCCAGAGTTGGTGCGGGCGATGATGGAGAAGGTGTTGTTCATATGTGAGTAGATGAGGATGACTCAGAGCATACATAAGTCCTATGCAGACCATCGTCACAGACTTTTGGAGTTCGAGCAGGGGGACCACATCATTTTGAGGGTCTCCCGATGGCATGGAACACAGAGGGTTGGCCGGGGAGGAAAGCTATACTCGAGGTTCATTTGGCCCTTTGAGATCATGCACAGGGTTGGTGAGGTTGCCTATCGTCTTGCTCTACCCCCACAGCTGGAGAGGGTGCATGAAGTCTTCCATGTGTTGGAGTTGAGGAAATACATGCACGACCCCACACACATTATCGACTAGGGAGAGCTATACATTTAGGATGGAGAAACATTTTTTGTGCACCTCGTGGTGATTGAGGACCTCCATGAGCGGACACTGCGTGGACGGACCATTCCTTTGGTTCATGTGATGTGGCATCATGGGAGGTTGCAGGAGAGCACCTGGGAATGGGAGAGCCAGAGGCGGGTTCAGTATCATGAGTTGTTTTTGTAGTTTTGTTTTTCAGGGACTAGAAATGTAAATGAGGTAAAGATTTAAGAATCCAGGTTTTGAGCCTGTAAGAATTTGAAATTTTCTCGATGTTATTCCAGAGCAAGGCATTTAGACAGCGTGTAATTCTGAGCCCCGCTGTGGATGAAATTAAATTTTAAGTGCATTCACATGACACACACCAAATATACAGAGTAACTCTTAAATGGTAGCTCAGATGGGAAAACTGAGGGCATCATTGAGTCCAGAGCATGCCGTTTACCCTAGGAGGGGAGTAACTTTCACGGGCTCGGCCCTTTTGTGGAAAACGCCCGCAGGGGCATATTCCTAATTTAGTAGCCTCAGGCGTGAACTTTATAACATCTGAACGGAGGATCGGATTAAAATTCTTATACCATAGTTGCACTCAGAACATGGACTTTACTCTAGGGGTGGCTTAACCCCGACCCCTTTGAATGTTCGGGTATAGGCCTACGGGTGGGTGTTTAAGTGTGTTTCCCTATTAAAACACACCCACCCCTCCCCTTCTTCCCCTTTCATTTCTCCCTTGTATAATCTATCTCAACAAAGGGATACACACCCTTAAATATTCTCTCCCCAACTATCTAAATTGGTAGCAGCTTCGACGGACCATTTGTGAAGCGACAGGCTACGCCCTGCGAGTTATGTTTGTGTGTTTCGTTTTTAAATTCCACATCTACATCGAACTCAAATATTAGTGTCGAATTTCTGTTTAATTTTCAAGCGATGCCAATTTTTGACTAGGGATCAATCTAATATTTCCAAAGGGTCTTTTGGATCTAATTTTCGAGTCCCTGGGTGTCCAAGGTTACCCTAGGAAGTCTTCCGGTGAAAAACCCCCATTTCCGGTGGTTCCAGGGAGATCTGGCGGCTCCGCGCGGCGGTCCGGTGGGCGACGACGGTGGTGCGGCTCCGAGGCGGTGGCACGGCGGGCTTACCAGGTGGCGGCACGGAATGTTCCTAGGCCAAGACGTGGCGGCCAAGTGAGACGGTGGCCTGGAAGTCTGGGCCGCGAGGGTACGCACTGGCCGGCTTCGCCGGTCGGCCTGCGGCGCGAGACAGGCGTCGTCGCAACACCAGGAGCTGGATGAGACCCACAAAGCGCGGGTCTCGTGGAAAAGGAGTCAGACCGGCTCGTTTCAGTATACGTAAAGCAACGCGGCCCGTTCGGTGAACCGTGGGCCGCGGTGGACCGGGCGGCAGAGCCACGGACTGCCGGTCTGAAGTGGGTGGACCGACCAAACTAGTCTGGCCCACCCTGTCTCCATCCAATGACGTTAAAACAAATCTAGTTTTCAAACCGGATTTCAAATTCTCATTCTGTCGGTGGTGACGTGATCCTCAACTTGAGAAGGATATTTTTTTATGGTCTTGGGGATTTTTCATTCCCGAGATAGGGGCTCGGTGGTGTGACACACCCGTTAATTATCGTTTAACGCCTCATCGGGATTCTTCTTTCGGATGGTGCGAGCACATATAGAGTCCATTTTAGGTGCCGTTAGCGGAGTTGTGACCCTAGAGTTGAGACGAATAAGTCTAGGGTGGTTCTAGGCATTGAAACTGGAGTGGAGGCATGGGCCCCACCAGCCGTCTTTCATGTTGCGTGCAGTGTTTTGTTACTTTTTCATCTGATGTCCGTTCGAGGAGAATAAATAGTCATTTTATTGTGTTTTTTCGAGAGAATCATGATGGCGCAGTCCTCTTTTCATTTTACGGGACTGTGGTGCAGGCCCCCCAGGGCGCCGTTTGGGGTTAAGGGAGTGTTGAATAACTTTTTCATCGAGAGTCTATTTCCAGTAAGTAAGTAGTCTATCTCGCGTGTTTTCCCGCAAGGATTACAACGGTGTAATATGTATGGGTGTGCAGAGCCTCTTTAAAGAACTCATTAAATGTGGAAACATGAAAGATCATTGGTCGGAAGTTCCTTTGACCCAGTCTGAACCAACACATGGTAGCGATGTCAGTGAAACCCAGAGATGGTACGGGCAGTGCAGAGTTATCAGACCAGTTCTGGGTTTACCCTCCAGGGGGGCTGGGCTGTGGGTTACCTAGCAAAGTATCTAGGTTTCCCCTCCATTGGGGGTGGGTAGTGGGTTACTCGTTGAATTTAGGGTTTAACCTCCAGTGGGGCTGGGTAATGGGTTACTCAACGACTTCTTCGGGTTTACCCTCCAGGTGGGCTGGGCAGTGGGTTACCTGAAGACGTCTTTCAGACTCAGCCCTTTCTATGAATCTAGACAGTGTTCTTTCCCCGTGATTACCAGAGTGGGACCCTTGGTTTTACGGTTTTGCAATGAGGCAGCACTGGCATGCGTGGTTTTTGGGCATCAGTGATGGATATCCTTAGAAGTGTTGGAAACTTTTCCTAGGTTGAGCTTGGAGATCGAGATCCCCTTACCACTCGTTCGGGTTTCTTTTTGAGAATATATATATATTTATACAACCATCTTTTGTTCCCATTCCTTGGGTTCAGTTACCTTCCTTCTAGGAGGGGTGAAGAAGCGCGAGGTATGCCACGTGCTTTCCATGTTTAGCTACTCTTGGTTGGATGAGTTTACTTACTTCCTCTTGTTGGGTTGAGTTGCACTCTCTCTATTGAAATCTTACAATATTCTTTGTTCTATCCACTGATCACCATTTCAGTTCATCCTTTGTTGCTCCCTTGAGCTTTCGAGGAATCCTACTGAGTATCTTTATACTCACCCCTGCTTGGGCTTCGCTCGCACTTAGTGTACCCTTGCAGATTATTGATAGGTCGATTTGGACTATGAAGGATTGTAGAGGATACAGGAGCTTGGGCTACGTTCAATGGTCGTAGTAGGACTTTTAGGTGTGAGACTCACCAACTATTTACTTTTGTTTACCTTTTTCTAGGTTGTGGCACCTTTCGTGTTGGGCACATGTTTTTTCCTTTTTCTATTGAGTTATCTTTTCAGTACTTTTTAGTACTATACTTGTTCTATTTAGAAGGTGATGCATGACTTTGGTTGGGTTATAGTTGTTTGTACTTTGGTTTCCTTTTTACTCCACTTCTGCATTGAGTAGGTTGTGTGTGTGTGTGTACAGGTACTTAGGAAAAGGCCTCCCCGAGATTGTCAAGCCTGCAGTGCTTATCGCCACCCCTAGCCTATGGAGGTGGGCCTGGGGTAGTTGCAGCTTGAGACAGGTAGGGTCGGGTCGTGACATCTGCGAAAACAACAAGCAATGAATACTGAATTTTTTGATCCTCTCATCGAAAAACTATGGGTCAACAGAATGGAAGAGATTTTTTTGTACATTTCTATTCAAAGTTAGAGAAGGTGATTCTAGCCATTTATCATCTAGATGGAGAGTCTGACCAATGTTTCATGTTAATTAAGAACAATAAGAAGAAGGAATAAATTATACGAGATGGAGTGGGAAGACTTTAAGATAATGTTTCTTGATAAGTATTTCCCTTGAAATCCTAGTGCAAAGATACAAATAGAATTTATAGATCAAAAGAAAAATTAAGGTGATTTTTTCATGGCCTTTGAAGAATATTTTCATGGAATTCTAGGTATGCTTTGGGTTTTTTATCAATAATGATAAAAAAAATTGATACATTCTTTAGTGGCTTAAAACAACACCTTATAAATTCTCTAGAAAATAGATAAATTTGGAGTTACGAATATGTTGTTCAATGTTCTCTCATTAGGTATATGGAGTTTGGAGAATGATCCCATGACTATTGTGTTAAGAAACAAAAGAAGGAGTTTCAAGATGGGGGATCTATTAGAAGGGAGGAATGAAATATTAACCACTCACATGTCAAAAATATGGGTAGAAGAATAATGGAAACTACCTTAAATGGATAGGTAAAAAGCAATAACTGTGGGAGAGAAGTCCACCAAACTCATGAATGTCAAAGAGACATAAGTATGATGAATGATACAATGGATGAAAATAGTTAACCACCCATGGAACAATGCTGTGACTTTAGGGAGAAAGTGAACTGTACAAGCTAGTGTACTAAAGGTTGAGTCCTTGAGGGTAATCAACATTATCACCTGCCAATGTCAAAGGTGAAATAGAAGGATTATTCCATAACTAATGCGAATGTGTAGAAATAAAATGAAACCAAAAAAGGTACACTTCCTGTTCAATCAAGAATGGAAGAAAGTATTATCTTTTTTAGTTTATATGCATTAATTTTAAGGTTTTCTAGAACTATTGATTTGAAGACCTAAAACATTGAAGTAGGTATATCCATAAGAATTCTTGGTGGTGTAATCATTTCAACCCAAGTATTGGACTCTTCTCTCATTGGTATATTTGGGAAGATTCTTCCAAATAATGTCATGATACTTACCTTGGTGGAATTTAATATTATACTGGGGATGGATTATCTTTCATTATTTAGAGAACACATCATCTGTCAATAAAAGGAAATATATTTTTAGATTACAAACCATTTTATGCTTCTTTACAAATGTAAAGAAGATCATGAATCACCTCGGAAAAATCCTTAAATGGTTTAGGTGTTGATTCCCTATGAAGAAGCATACCTTGATCAAATTGTTGAGTCAATGGAAGGTTTCAACCTAGGGGAAATTACCATTCTGATGTAATACAACGATGTAATTCTTGAAGAGTTACCCAGACATCCCCCAGATCGTGAGTCATATTTCTCAATAGAACTCGTACCCTAAGCTACTTTTATCTCTAAATGCACCTATAGGATTTCCCCAATAAAACTAGAGGAGTTAAAGACCTAGTTACAAGATAAATTTGACAAAGAGTTCATATTCCATAGCGCATCACCATGGGTTACACCAATACTCTTTTTCAAGAAGAAGGATGGATCAATGTGGGTGTGTATTGATTATTAGGAACTCAAAAAGATCACCATTAAGAAAAAGTATTCCCTTCGAAGGACTGATGAGTTATTTTATCATCTACAAAGAGCTCAGTAAATCTCAAAGGTGGTTCTTCATTCTAGATATAATTATATAAAGGTGGTGAAGGCATATATTCAAAAGACTACCTTACGTACAAGGTATGGGAACTATGTTTTTTTTTGTTGATGCCCTTTAGACTTACTGATGCCCCTAAAATATTCATGGATATATTGAATAGAGTATTTATAAATTACCTTGAAAAAATATGGTTGTTTTTATCAAGGATAATATCACTTAATCCAAGGGAAAGGAGGAACATGAAGAATATCTAGGGATTGTGACAGTGATATTGAGGTAGGAGAAATTTTATGCCATGTTCAAAAAGTGTGACCTTTTGTTATAGAAAGTCACATTCTTGGGACACATGATTATAGGGGATGTAATTTTTATGGACCTTCATAAACAATGGAAATTGAGGAATGGCCCAACCCCTCTAGTGTTATAGAAATCCAATGTTTTCATGGATTAGTAGGGTACATCGAATATATTTTGTGAAATTTCTCACAATTATCTAGCTAGAAAACTATGTTATCAAGGAAAGGGGAAAAGTATGTATGGATGGAAGAATGTGAGGAAATCATCAAGGAGCTAAAGAATAAGTTTATCACTAAACTTGTACTCACATTACCAAAAAATGGAGAATTTTTTGTGATATACACAGATTATTCAATGAAATTATTGGGCCTTTTACTCATTCAAGATTATAATGTGATAGACTATGCACATGATAGTTGAAGATCCATGAGAAGAACTACCCAACACATGATTTTGAGTTAGTAGCTCTGATTTTTTACCTGAAAATATGGCTGCACTACCTCAATGATGAGGATTGTGACATATATACTGACCATTAGATCCTAATGTATATATTCACACAAGATGATCTCAATATGAATAAAAGGAGATGGTAGATCTTATAAAAGACTAAAACATATCTATTCACCATCATCCTAGGAAGGAAAAAAAGATAGTTGATTCTCTTAGAAGAAATGAATCTTCTACTCTCTCTACAATGAATATTTAGAAAGACCGTATATTCATGGATATTCATATGATAATTTTGGAAATCCTAATGGTAGGTAATACATACTACCTTACCCAAATGATTACCTAACTATCTATCCAAGAGAAAATCAAGAAGGAAAAACGAGATAATTTGGAGATTCAAAAGAAGGTTAAATTAGTAAAGTATGGTAAGCATCAAGAGTTTTATATTGATTATTATGGTGTTATTCATTTTGAAAAAAGGATTTGTGGGCCTTTATCACCAGATATAAATAGGGACCTACTTGATAATGCACACATCTCAACTTTTTCTATACATCCGGGTAGCACCAAGACATATCACGATCTCTTTCTTGTAGTACAACATAAAGAAGGATAATTTTGAATATATCTTAAGGTTATTATATGTAAACATATTAAAGAAGAGTAACAGAAGTATAAAGGGATCATTAAACCTTTTCCTATACAAATGTGGAAATGCGAAAATGTCACAATAGACATCGTCATTGGTCTCTCGAAGACATCTAAAAGAAACAATGAGATACAAATTTTGGTGGACTGACTCATTGATACTTCCCACATTATCGCTATTCAAGAAGATAAGACACTTGAAAAAACCAATGGGATATATGTAAAGGAAGTGGTTAGACTACATGGAGTTTCACTCATGATTATCTCGGATTGTGATCCATGGTTCACATCCAAATTCTAGTTGAGTATTCAATATTATTTGAGTTATGAATTGAATTTAATCATTACCTATCACCCCAATCAATAGAAAATATAAAAGGACTATTCTGACATGTGAGGAAATGATAAGAGCTTACTCAATGAAATTTTAAGGTGGATGGGATCCGAATCTCTCATTGGTTGAGTTATCATAAAATAGCAGGTTCCACTCAAGTATTTAGATTCATCCATATGAATATTTGTATGGGAAATGATGTAGAATCCATCCATTTCGGATAATGATGTAAAATTAAAGAAACATAGACCTGATCTAGTGAAAGATATGATAGAGAAGGTTCTAGATATCCTTTAATATATCAATCCTTCTAAGAGTCGTAAAAACAGCTATGCTGACAATTGTTGAAGGGACATGAAGTTTGATGTCAATGATAAAGTATTCCTTCTAATATCACCATTTAAGAGAGTCGTGTGGTTTGGAAATAATGGGAAGATAATCCCATGGTACATTTTACCCTTTGAGATCCTTGATCTCATAGGATCTATAGCCAATTATCTTTCACTTCCATAAAATATGCCTCAAGTTCTTGATGTGTTCCATGTATCACTCTTAAGGAAGTACTTTTTTGGCCCCTCACATTACTGAATCTGAAGGTTGTACAACTAGAGAACAACCCCTCGCATGTGAAACAACCGGTAATGATTCCAAACAATGGAGATATGGTTATACGCAATAATACAATACTCCTTATAAAAATTTTGTGGATGAACCATAAGTATAAATAAGAGACTTGGGAATCATAGAAGGTGATGAAGGAGAAGTATCCTCACCTATTTATGTAAAATGAAATTTGGAGGGTAAACTTTCAAAAGGAGGAAGAATGTAAAGACCCACACTTTTATCAGTGGAATTTATCCCTAATTTTAATAATTTAATATATTTTAAATCACATAAAATCACATAGATAGAAAAATAAAAAATTATAAATGACGAATGAATAAAATAAGAGGTATTTCTAGAAATTGGGGAACCTATACCAATGGAATAGTAACATGACCCATAGAAATAGTATTCTGTCCAATAGAATATTATATTATCCTTTGAAAGTATAAATAAAATTTAGGTATCTTATTAAGTAAAATATAATATATTTATATCATAAAATAACAAAATAAATATTTTAAAAATGATAAATTAAGTAATGGTATTTCTATAAGTCGCAAATATTTAATTATAATTTATAATTAGTTTAAAATTTTAAAATAAAATTTATTTTTATAAACATTATTCATAAGTTAATATTTTTTTTATTATAATATAAATTTATGAGACCTTAATTAATTTTTTAATGTTTTAAAAATCAGTTTTAAATTAAAAATCTATATTTTTGAAGTAAATGATTATTTTAGTTAAAAATTAAATTTATCATATTTAGAAAATTATTTTCATAAAATTGAGTTCATATTTTAATTCTAGAAGAAAAAAATTGATACTTGGAATTTTTGGGATTTTTCTGAAATACTTGAATTTTTGGTGAATAGTAAAATACGGTAATTTACTGTATATATACATTTTCAGTTAAATATATTGTTACATAAGTCATCTATAATGTAAGAATCGTAATATATAATTATAATTCTCTATTTACTGTATTTATTCATGTAATCTTAACTATTTATTATCATGTGAAAAAATAATAAACTAATGAATAAAATAATGAGGAAATACTCATCTCCTCCACTACATATACCACCCCTCCCCACCAGTCCTCCTCACACCTCTCAATATTTGAGCCCTATAAATGTTATACTAAAGAATTTTCCCCAAACCCTTCCCCATGTCTTAGAGTTTTTGGTATCAACAAAATACCAAACCTAGGTTCCTTAAGGAGGTTCTCAAAGTAGAGAATTCAAGAGGTAAATCCTATTTCATTTTCATTTAATTTCTTTTAATTTCTTTTTATTTTATACATATATCCTCACCTGATCCATACAAATTTTCATGATAACTCCATCATATCTTATATAATGTAATTATACCTTGTTAATGGAAGATATATCATGAAACTCCATTCTCTCTCTCTTTTATTATAAAAATCAAATCATCTCTTGTGATGTGTCAATTTACCAACATCATGGGAGATACATTTTCATTTTTTTAAATTTCGTCAATTATATTCATAAAACAAAGATAATGGTTATAAAAAACTATAAAATTTCTTTTTAACACTTTTTATGTTCTTGAACTAAAATATTTACATAATACTAAATGTTAAAACAAATTGAATTCATTATGATCGAAAACCACCAAAACTAACCCAAATAATTATCATTAACTATTTATCTAATGTATCTTCATCATTAAATAAAGTAAATGATATATAAGACCAATTTAATTATTTTAATATCATTATTATCATATAATTTCAATTCTGAAGAATTATTCCCACATTACACGATCATCTATACTTTAAAGGTTATGTACAACTGTAAGTGTGACACATGATGCTATAGTGAACATGAAATAAACATGATTGCCTGGTGACTTGACCCCATGAACTTCTCCTTGCCCCCCATTCCCTTATAACCCCACCTCCAACGGTGGGGAACATGATTTTCCATACAGGTATATAAGTGAACTGGTCATGAAAAACAAGAAAACGAACACTCTTGAACAATGAAATTAAACTCTATAACTCATATAAAAGGATTTAAATAAACTTAATAAAATTATAAAAAACCAAATACATGTATAAAAGGGTATTTAATGGTACATTAATGAATTTATTTTGATTATATAGGATATTAAAGTAAAGAAATCATTCAGAAAAAAGTAAGGGGATTCTTGAACCCAACTCATTTCCTTGGGGTATTTTTCCTATTTCACATCATTTTCAGTTTGAATGTTCCATTAATTTACCATAAATATAATTTCACTATCCTTTTATTTTCATTTCTAGTATATAAATGATTCAAATTTTATTTTATGAAAAATTCAATGACTTTTTTTCCAAAATAACTCTTCCTTATAAAAACTCATTTTTACTTCTTATGAGATTATTTCTTCGTCACTCATGGTTAATGATTTTTATACTGAGTATTTTATTCCCTTCTTTATTTGGGAACCCTAAATTTATTAATTAATCTTTTCCTTAATAAATGAAACCCATTCATTTCCATTGTTTATTTTTATGTCCAAGATTTTTATACGTTCTATGTGGAATGCATGATAATGTAAATGTTATCATATGATGGGTGCACCCAAAATTATATAGCGGATGAAAATGTTATGATGTGATAAGAGCACATAGAATTATATAGTACTCCATTTTATTGGGAAATGTGATTATTCTCATGATATAATGTGAGTAATGCATGAACATGATTCAAACTTTTTTCACAACTATGTGAAGTAGTTGGCCACTAAGACATGATGTTTCATTTTTATGCATTTCCAAATTCCATGCCATTATCTAAGAATCCTATATTTATGATGATGATGATATCATTCTTATAATATGATGATGATGGTTTTTCTCACCCCATGATATATTGTTTCATTTCTCTTATTCATCCCCTTATTGGGATTTTAGCTCACCTCTTCTTTAAATGTATATCCTCTTGTGAATTCATTTACTAAGGTAAACACAAGTGATAATAAGAAACCAAATTAGAGTGAATTAAATAAATTTTTATTTTTTATTATGTAAATGTTATGTATGTTCCAAATTTTTCTAAGACACTAAACCTTTTGATCCCATTTTTGTAATAATTTAATGTTTTTTCTATAGAATGATTTAATAATAATGTTATTAGTGTGGGGTCTTTATATAATGGGTGAGAATTATATCTCCCTCAAATGAATTGGGTAAAGATTTATATTTTGTGATATAGAAATACCCATATTAGGGAAAAACAAGGTTAGTAATGGAATTTTTCTTTAAATATGGCCTTGGGAGTGAACCTTGAATACTATGATGGTTTGGGGAGTGAATCCATTCTACCAAGATAGCTTTGGTAATAAACCATGAATACTTTAGAAATCATTTAATATGATTATGTTTCTATCACAATTCGATTTCATATTCTTATTTTATGATCTCGTGGATTATACTCTTGATTACCTTATGATTAATGTAATATGATCAACCAATATTTTTTCCACAACTCATGTGTATGATCTTTGATATGAATGGTGTGATATTAAAATGTTATACTCATGTTCCCATACCCTTATGATCTTTTTATGCTTATATATCTTGTTTTTTCCTTACCGAGCATCTTATATCAAATGTTATTATTGATCCTTTCTCAAGGTTATGAAGAAAGTTTTAAATTAGCAGTACTATAGGGAATACCTTTGTTGGAAACATTAAAGATCATTCTCCATACTAGGATATTTTCTTCCATGATTCCAAAAGGCACTAAAATATTATGTTCCTTATACATGTTTTTGTATAATGTAATAAATATTCACATAAAAATATGTAATTTCCATTTATTTTAATCCTAGGTCACTATAGTTGGTATTAAAGGAATGGTTTAGTCTAACATTGGAAATTCGGATGAGAAAACATTAGTGATATCCCTAGGGATATTTCAAAATATATTTCTAGGGATGTATCTAAGGAAAAGTGTAAGGATGAGTCAATGTTTTGAGAAATATCCTATAATTTTGGTAAAGGATTGAGAGGGTAGTTTCTATGAAATTATTTCTGTCTTTAGATAATATAAATAGACGTCACTCTATCATTGATTTACATAGGTGTAACAACCCTGAAAACACTATATTGAGCTAGACTCAAATGAGAATTGGTACATCACAATAGGACGTTCTACACACTTGGTTAGACACTCCTAGGGGATATGATTTGGGAATTTAAAAACTCTTCACAAACCATCATGTTGTATTTAAATAGATTAAGTCTATGAAGTTTTTATTATAAACATAATTTTTTATAGATTAAATGTGGTTTCATGATTTAGACATCCTATAAGTGGTTACTTATGATTTTTTTGGTTTTACACCATGACAATTGTTGCTCACACTATGAGTTTTGGTTTCATTAAATGGAGGGAACCATAAGAAACTAGGTTAACATTTAATGTAACTGGAATTTTTCTAATGATAAGACAAATGAGATGATGACTAGAGTGAAGGATGTTGTTATTATGCCTAATAATTTTTCACACAACATGATTTACAATTTATACTATAAGAAAATATCAAAATCACCAAAGTAGAGATATATGGGGTTTATCAAGAGTTTGGGTAATAGAGACCATGAGGGAAACAAGATTTAGTTTCTTTCGTGTCAATAATGTAGGAAGGTACAACCTAGTGGATGTATTCCTGGAATAGGAAGATATTTTGACTATGGAAAAGAAGGACACAAATAAAGTAACTGTAAAGGGAAAAATGAAAAGTTCTGTTAACCCAAATGATGATAATAACGGTCCGCCTAATTATTCAATGATTGTTGATTTATTTAAATGTGGAATGTAAGTGATTTATGAAATTATATATTGTAAAGGGAATGATTTTAAGGAGAATTAGCACAGAGGTGTTCGTAATGGTTATATCACTGATGATGAAGAGACTATAGATCAAAAAAGAATGGAATGAAATGTTAATGTATAATATGGAAAATGTTAGTTAATTGTTTGAGAATTAAGTGGGTTGAATTATGTATTTATGTATAGGAATTCGAAGATTTTATTATCAGAATTTTGAAATATATAATTGTTCATCAATATAAGTTTTTCATTTAGGATTTGAATGAATATGATGAATGTTACTCATGAACCAAAAACATTATTTAAAGGTTGAGTTATATTTTCTAAAAAATATATGATTAAGGGAATGTAACACATAATATGATATTTATATTGAGAAAATGGGGTTTATATTTGATAGTCAGCTGATTAATATGGATAAAGTAAATTATATAGTATTTTTGAACTCAGAAAAGATAAATGAATTTTTAAAAAAGTGGTTTTTTCTGTCATGGATGGAGTTTACAACATTTTTTAATTTAAGGAGTATATCAAAAAAACTATGATCTAGGTAATAAATTAAGAATCATGTAGTTTTTAAATAAGGTTTTATGGTAATTTAGTTTATTAGTGTGTTTTAATTCAATACATGGTGAATGTATTCACATATTTGGTATGTTGAAATCAATATCTACCTGATGAAATATGGGGGTCAATGTTATGCATATTTTGAGAAATTCAGTGACCATATTTCTAATAATTTGTATTTTCATAAATCATAAGGTTAAAAAGGATAGTAATTTATGAAGTGGTTTATGATGAACTTTTAATAAGGTTTTAGAGATTAATTTTTTCATATGATGATTTATGCATATTGGATAACCTGTACTACACATTTTTTGGGATGATAACTAATGATATGTGGAATGAATTATCATTATATTTATGAATATTATGATACAATAGTACTTCAGAAATAGAGAATGAACCTTTATTTCTTAGAGTAATAAAAGAAGTGAAAATTGATCATGTCACAACTGATGGATGAGATTGTACATACTAAATGGAATAAAAGAAAATAAGTATATCTTCTTATAAAATAATTCATCATTAGGAAAATGGTGTCGAAATAAAATAGTGTCTTGATATTGTAACTTTTGATGATATCAATGACCTTTTTCAATCCGCTTTGGTTTATTTATTTTTTATCATTAACTTCCTCCTCGACATGTTCTCTATTACTATGTGTTAGTATTTCAGTTGTTGTTTTCCTTTCTATGTCCATGTCTTCACTTCCCAAAACATTTATCCTATGTGGAAACCTAGTTATGAGTTACATTGAGTAAAAATTATATTTCCATAATTCTCTTTTAAAATCAGGTTTTTGTATTCATTTTTATTATTTCAGTTTCTATGAAAAGAACATTAAAGTATTAAGCCTTTGTTGGCCTAGATAAATTTTGACACTGAAATTCATTTTAAGGGGGGTAGAATATAACCCCCTAAGTTTTTATGAATTATTATTTTTGAATATATTAGAATTTAATTATTTCCTATTTTATGCACTAAATATTTTTGTTCTTTTGCTATATTCAACACAAGGTTTTGCTTGTGTTAAATAGAACACTACGTTTTTACGAAACAACATTTTATTATCACAATTATTTAAACCAAATAATTATAAACTAGAAATTAAAAATTAAAATATTAATAGTAATAAATACTTTTAAGTATTATTTATCTGATTTTTTATAAATAATACACATTTATAAAAAAATACATATTCTTTTGAAATGTCTTTATATGTATTGAAAATACTATTTTCTTAAAAGAACTGCTTTTTTATATCCTTTTGTGACCAATAATAAAATAAATTTTTGAAAATTTTAAAAATTAAAATTTATAAAATAAAATAATTTTTTGAATTCATAATATTAAAATTAACTTAGTATGAAATTTTTGGTATTTTTCTGAAATATTTCATTTTTTTGATAAATAGTGAAAAATGCAGAATTTTAATTGAAAAATGCCTTTTCATCGAATTTATTTATATTGTTAAATTAAATTTTATTTTTTAATAAATTAATATTAGATATATTATACGTATATTAACATATTATTTGTCATTTTAATCAAATTTACATTTAAATTGGATAGAAAAACATTTCAAACTTTTGTATAATTTCACTTTAAAAACTCTTTGTCCTATCCTTTCTGTGGGATTAATTTTAAATTCATTTATACCACATCAATGAATTAACATCTTAAAAATGGATTCAATATTTGGAATCATAATAATTATTAATTTCCAATAATTTTAATTTAATTTCATACAAAAGTGATTATTGAAAATAATTAAAATTAATCACAAAAATTGAGAGAAATACAAGTTTACCAAGTGATAACACATTAATCATAAGGGAAAGAAGACCTAGAAACTATTCCAATACCAACTATATGGACATATTTTAACATTATCATGTCTTAGGTTCTATTTTTACCCATTTTTCTTACCTTTTACACATTAGAAATGTTGGTATAATTCTCTCTTTCACAAATTTTAATGTTTTCCACACACCTCGCTTATAAAAGGCCACCCCATATACTCCTATATTTACACCTATCAATACCTTTTTATCACCCAATAACTACCAAATTAACTTCCCATATTCCCTAAAATCATCCTAGATTCATTAATGTTTTAATAAATCCAATCAAGGGAGCATGTTGGTGCTAACAAAAAGGCGATACATGAAGAAGTGGCAACAATCATCAATGAACATTTTTGTTTTGTTTCATCCTCCAACTAATTCAATTATTATTAAAAAATGATTATATAAAAATATTAGTATATTAAATATACTAATATGTTTTTATGTTATGGTTAAAACCTAAAATCACATACACTTCCATCAAATGGGATATGAGGTCATGATTCGTGTGTACAGCGGACTTCTGCCTCATTGACTGATGTCGTTCATTTTCCCATTACCAACATTAATGGATGGTAATGATGGTATAAATACTGTATAAATATGTTATATATGAAATAAATGGCATAATTATTCTTATATAATTATAATATAACACATACCTTCTTTTTCCCCCTTCTATGGGAATATGATAATGTCATTCGTGTGTAAGGTGGATTACCACCTCGTGAAGCAATGTGATTCATTCACAATGTACATGGAATTTTTTAAGGATGGTTTTAATAATAATTTTTTTTATATATGATATAAATATGATCCATTATTTCTAATATATATTACAATTTACATTATTTCAATAAGAAAAGAAAATGGAATCAATATTCATTCGTAAGTAATAGATGTCGTCTCTATGAACATTATTTTCCATTTTCTGTATCTATCTTTTATAGATTTTTATAAATACATATATACTAAATATATATGATATTAATATCATTTTTATCATTTTTAGTATGATTCAATCATTATATAAGTTACAATACAATGAATGATAAGTTAAAACATGTATGGAAAACAAATCGTTTATTACCTGATACAAAACTTTAACATGAAATTGTTAATAAAAAGTAATATAAAGTCATATGTAAATAATATATGATATTATATATATGAATATAGTTTAAATATATATATATATATAATAAAAAATTATTTATTATACAGTAGTTTTGAAAATATTCAACAATGGTTAAGACTTAAGGTAAGGGATTTACATGTCACTTTTTACTTTGGTGAGACACATTCTATATTCGCCACCTCTTTCTTCTATGTGGTATAGAAAATTTACATGAATTTAATTTATTATTATTTTTCTTAAAAAATATCATATTTAAAAATCATTTTAGTGATTTATCATTCTTGGGGTTATGTTTTCATAGATACAAAAATAGTAATAGAATTTTGTCTCAATCTTCCTTCATTGAGACACATGTTATGTTATAAACCTATAATATTTTTAGAGGTGTATATACTACCACTTTGACATGTAATATAATGAATATAATTATTTTCAAGATATTTTAATCTTCATGTAATGTTATTCTTTGGTGGGGATTTTGATTCAAAGTAAAAAAAATTGGTAAAAGTTTATTTCTACAATCTCATTGTTTATCGGGATTGTTTATGAAAATGCATCAACTAATGAAATATTATGATCCATCTATCATGAATTATAATGAATTTTATTCTGATATAGTTATTAATTAAAACTTCTTATAATCTTACCATTTTTTCACTCACTATTACCTAATATAGTTAAGAATATATTTTTAAGAACATTTGTCATTATTTATCTATTCAGTCGGAAAACTATTTTATCCCAAATCCATGATTTCTAAAATTATTTTCAAAAATGTTCTACTATTGTTGTATGATTTTTGAATGAAATTTTTACCCTTGTTTTATGTTTTTTTGTAAATTGTATTAAATGGATTCTTCTTTTTGTATTTTGATCAAGGCTCTTTTTACTTCTATCGTCAATGAAAAATAAATATTTTATTGTGTATATATTATCTAAGGAATTATCCACTTTCATTCGTTGAAGATAAATTTATACGTTTTAAAGAATATTTTAAAAAGAACATGTTTTCTTAAATATTTTTTTATTTTTTTATTTTAAATTTAATTTTAATGAATGTTATTTTGAAAATATTTTTTGTTTTAAAATTTCTATACAAACTAATTTCAAATCTTCCTTTATATGTTTTCAAGGTTATTTTAAAAATAAAAGGTTTTAAAAATGGTGTATGATTTAAAATTTATTTTTCAAATAGGATTAGATATATTCCCCAGGAAATTATTTAAATCATTTTTATATATTATATTATAATTTTTCAAAGTGGTTTTCCAAAATAGTATTTTCAAAATGATTCATGTCTTCAAAAATTTATTTTCAAAACAGGGTTATTTTCCTCAAGAAATTCCCCAAATGATCTTTCAAAATGATTTACCTTCTATGATTATATCTTTCAATATGGATTATGATTTACTAGCGATATGATAAAAGGAAAACAATATTATTATTTATTTCAATGGTTAATATATAAGACGACAAGTTATTTATGAAACCCAATTCTCTATCATTAGTTATGCCTTTATAAAATGCTTCTAAACCCCATATCCTTTCATTGGTTTTTCTATAATTAAATGACTATTAAAGCTATATTTTTCCCACAGTTTATGATAAGATGAAAATTTTTATGACTCCCATTTAATTTCATGGGCTGTGATATTATTTTTGAGAAACTCATCTCCTTTTGTGGGTCATGATATGATTAATGTTTTTGAAATATTTTAGAACATGTATGTATGATTTAATTATGCAATGTGTCAGGCATATATCTCCCTCCAATTCATTGGGTAAATATTTATATATCAGGAGAAACACATGGTTGTGATGGGGAGTAGACTCAGTTTAGAATAGGACTTTGTCTTTCAATATGGTCTTGGGATTGAAAGGTAGCTACTAAGATGGTTTAGGGATTGAACACATTCATCTAAGATAGTCATGGAAATGATCCCTGTATAGTTTGGAAATAATTTAATATGTTTATATGTCTAAGAAAATTCTATTTCTTATTCCACTATTTTGATTTCTTGTCTAATGCTCTTGATTTCCTTATTATTCATTTCTTATCATCTACCAATATATATTCCATGTCTCATGTGTATGATCTTTGATATACAATATATAATCTTAAATTTATTCTCATGTTATCGTACCCTTATTTTTATGTTATAATTATGTATATCCTCTATTTACCCCTATTTAGTATCTGAGATCACCCTTTAATATGTTTCCTTTCCCCATGTTATAATGAAATTTTTTATGTAGGAGTACTAAATGGGGAGATCTTTGTGGAAAATATTGAAGATATTTCACCAGAATATAAGATTTTTTTCCATGTTTCCATAGGAAAAACACTATTATGGTCATTAGGAATGTTTTTGGGTAATTTAATGAATATTCATCTAAAAAATGTAATATCCATCAATGTTAATCATGGGTTTCAATAGTAAAACTGGTTGACATATTTCTTAAATTTTTGGATCTTAATGTCATTTTATTATAAATTAATGGATCAATTCAACAAGTTCTGAAACTAAGTGTTGGGAAATTATTAAAATTTAAGGTATTAGTTCATTTGGATTTTTTTAAATGCATTTTAAATTTCTAGAATTACATTCACTTTAGAATGATAAGTCTCATCATGTTAGTATCTTAGTTCCTTATGTTATTAAGATGGTTGAGCTATGAATTTCAATGAGATTATTTTTTTGTATTTTTATTTTCAATGTTATGAGGAATGTTTTATAGGTAATAATTTTTTACTAACCATTCATGTGGTCCTAATTATTCCTTAAAAATTGGTGCATTTTTTATTAGCATATCTATTTCTATGACATTTCAGAATTTGATCTATGGAATGTAAGATAGATTATTATTTACATCTTAGGATATGATTGATATGTAATATAGTTCATGTTGATTTAAAAGAGTCTCACAGTAGATGCCCAAAAGTTTGAAAATTATAGCTACATCATATATGTCTTATTTCACTATTATTTCATGATCCATGATTTTTAATGGGTTTATTTTAGTGTTTATATGCCATGGAATGATGTTTTCTAGGGGTGATAATGAATACATGTTTTCTTTTACAATCAATGGTACAAAAGTACCCATATGTGAAAGTATGGAAGTAAGCATGAATTTCATCATAAATAATATTTTAATAAATATTAACATATTAGAAATTTATTTTGAACTTTAGATGTCAATATTTATGATGTATCATTTAGGTTTATGCCTAGTCTACACAAATTTAATTACTCTTTCTTTATCATGTAAAACATTGGAATATTTCAATGATTATGTTTGGAGTTGGGCATAGATTTGAAAAATAATTTCAGGGTTTGGAGAGCGTAGATGCTGATATGCTAATAATATTAAATATATAAGGTCACGCATGCATAGTTTTTAATAAATAATCATACAACTCCATAAAAGAAACTTGGATATGAAATATGAGACCAACATTAAATCTAGAATGTGGTTTTTATGATAAGAAGGATTGAATCTTCTTTAGTATCATGAATTTTTTCCAAAACCAGTCATGAGTGGGTGGTGTATAAATAAATTAATTAAAAATTAATTTTTTATTAAATTTTCATAAACTAATTCCCTCGGTATTTAAACCCTTTATTGGATAGGGATAAATTCTTAACCCAATAGATTTGGAGAGATTGTGGAGGAGAGCTTTGGTGGATTCTAACCATACCATGGATCTATAATCAGTATTGAGGATTTTTTTCATTTCCAATGGACATCATGGATCTCATTAACAAAAATTTCATAGAACAATTCTTAATTTGAAATAAATCATTTTTTTGTGTTTGTTTATATTGGTTTAATCCCTATTTTTATTAATCCACATGGAATGTGAATCAGTCATTTTATCATATTGATTCTCAGGTATATCATTAATTTATGAGTGTTAACTTATCATACTGGAATTTGTAATGGATAAAATAATTATCCTTGAATATTCTATTCTCTCACTATTTTCTCAATCAATGAATCCAGGAAACCTAAATAATGGATGAGGTTTGTTCCTCATAATTGTGTCTTTTTTCTTATCATCCCAATATATTTTTTGTTCATCATAGATATTTTCTTTGGAATTGGGTTCAAAAAAATACACAAAAAATGATCATTCCACAATCAAAATTGGGCATAACAGATCATTTATACAGGTTTAGTTTCCTGATCAGAATCACAAGTAGGTCATGATATGGTATAGATGGAGACCAAAATGGATTAGAGACCAGATCAAGGGTTCTTAATTCATGGGTTTTCATTCAATTATAACATTAATTTTAGGATTTCCCATATGTAGATTATGTGGACAAAATCTGGTCACCTATAGTGATGGTACCCTATGTTGGGGAAGAAAATAGGGTTTCCACAGGTTTTTCTACATGGGGAATCTGAGAGGAAGTGGATATGGTTATTTTGATGAAGACAAACAATATTCAGACTTATGTACAACCTTTATAAGTGTTAAAACTAGATATAGATATTTTGGAAAATTTATTAGTGAAATCAAAGGGAAAGGTGGAGAAACGGGTGAATCCACATGATGAACAAGAATTTCTAGAAAATTCTGAACCACACACATTGTAATTCAATGGAACACATACCATGTAGTCCCCTATTTTTGTTGGATAGGGTTTACATGTTGAGTAAAATATCACAAATTTTTTGATTCACTCAAATATCATGTTACCCATACAAAGATAGATCGAAATGTCAATGGAGTACACTCCCAGAAATCCATATAGAACAAAAACAATATTTTCCAGATCACATATTGTTTAAACTTTGGATAATTTCTTGATGTTTATATGGAGTATTTGATAATGTGTCAAGGTTTCACCACACCAAGTTTGTGGTGGGGAATAAATCATATATTTTAGAAGTTTCACGGGTTTGGTAAGACAACATACGTAAAGGGAAAACCATGCCCCTAAATGCTATGTCATGTAGAGTGCACCTTGTGTATGTTAGATAGTGCTAAAAATGGTTCAGTGTATTCAAGTACATCCATAATATAAAATATCGGGAAGACAACACATATTGAGTTATAGATTACCTATACACATTGTGTATCATAGAAAATCATGACATGTATCTATAGAAAGACATGTCATGTTAGGTTGTGAGGCACAGGATGTACCTGACTCATAGAGACACATTAATTACCCCTAGGACATACCATGTTCATATTCAAGGTAAAGATAGATTCATTCTCTTTAGAATATCTTTAGTAGGAGATTAGGTGAGATCCCGTAGATTTTTTAATGGTGGCATATTCCCTTGAACCATACACATGTCAGTATAGTGAGGTATCATTTCCCAAGTATAGAATGTGATCGCCTCTATGAGATTAGTCTCTGATAGAATTGTTAATCCCATAACATGGCTTGGGTGTGATACTCTATCATTTCATCCCTAGCATTTGTTAATAATACCATTATAAACTAATAGGTTGTGTGATCCCAATACTATAAGGTTTACTCCATTTAGGGCCATGAATACCCTACATTCCCTAGGTGATATCTATGATCTATGTGTCAACTTTTGTTAGCTTTTGGTAAGTTGTATTATAATCGAGTGAGTACATTGGATGTGAACTCCTAGTTTCTATGGTTATTACTTATTACGTGGCTTAGTAGGAATGACCTCTCTGATGAGTTCCATCAGTGATAGTATGACTCATTGATTTTTTTCATGTAACACCCCAAGCTTCCACGGGATGCTTCTCTTTGAATAATACAGTAGCATTTGTTGTACGCATCTTCGAGTTCTAACACACGCCACAACCAATGAAACTAGCTGTTTTGAATATTAATACCCAATTTTTGAAAGGATATACATTTTAACATTCAAAATGGACTTCATTTTTGGATTCAGAATATCGAAATTATCTTATGGTGAATTTTTGGTATTTTTCTAAAAACATTCAATTTTTGATGAATAGTGAAAAAACACTGAGTTGTAGTTTAAAACCAAATTTTTATTTAAATAGTTATTTATTTAATTTAAATTTAATTAAGGTCAAAATAGATACATAACACATATATAGGTTCATTGTAATTCATTAGAATTAGTTTAGAATAGTTTTAGATATATAAAAATTTTATTGAACTTTTCACCGTCTTTTACCCACCTCCTAGGAAAATTAGGAAATTCACATAAAACATAATTTTCTAACTTTTGTGAGTGGAATTTCAAAAATCCGAGAGACACGGTTAATATCAATGTGTAAAATGCGGTTCAATGAGATAAAAATATTTTTTTGTGAATAGTAACCTTTTACTTTTATTTACCACGGTTAAAAGTAAATTGGGTAATGAAGGGTAAAAATGATATTAATATTACCCTAACACATGTCCTATTTCTATTGGAAAAGTATTTCTCGACCAAAAATAACTTTAGGAATTAAATATTATCATTTAGGTCCACTTGGATTAGATTAGGACATTTATTATTATTTAATTCAAAGTAGAGTTAAAAGAGTTAAAATCAAAGATTATTAAATAAAACATTTTTAATATAGGGTTATACATATGATAAATTAGATTATAAATATTCATTAGAAATATAAAAATATTTCCTACATAATGGTATTTTATTTATAATTTTTAGACATTATATAATTTATTTTATTTATGACACAATGGTGATGCAGTAATTACCTAATTAATGAAATATTAAAATAATTGACAATACAAATACCCAAATAAATTTAATTAGAGACCTTTTATGAATTCCACTAATTTTATAGGTTAATATGAAATGTTATTTTTGATTTAATTATGTTTTTTTTGAAGTAATCATAATATTATGATTTTCAAAAAAATCAAATACCGAATAGTGTCAAAATTGACACAAAAGAGTTTTTAAAACAAATATTATATTCTTAATTGATATTCAATTTCTAAAAAATATAAGGTTTGGCCAAAGGAATTATATAATGATAGGTGTATCATTAATGAACCACTTTGAGTTCTCTTCGATGTATATGATAATATTATTAACAATATAATATAAAAATACAAAGAGACATGGTAAATGTCAAACTATTTAACTAAGAGTTAAATATAAATGATGAGGTTCATTTAGTGACACAAACCTCTCTAAAATCTATTGGTTTAAAGGATTTCGACACATCCCCACCTTAGAATTTGAATAATCCACTTTGTAAGTATTAGAAACCGAATATGAATTTATTATAAATTAATACTTTAAGTTTTTCCTAAAGAGCCCCTCCTCCCCCTTATAAAAGGGAACCACTTCTAACAAAATCTTTATACCTTAAAAGCCTTTTGGTTCGGCCAACCTCTGCCCAAATACCCTCTCAAATATCCTCCCTTCATCCTAGAGGCCTTACTTTAGCCAAAAAACAACATAAGGATCCCTTTTGATCAAATCAAAAGGAAGAACCCGAAGAAGAGGTAATGTATCCACCACCCTCTTTCAAGTTCCTTTCTTATTCAACCTCTTATTTCTTTGTTATTACCATTCTAAAATAATAACTCCAGTATTATCTATATACTATGATGTTATTATAAATATGGTACAACTATAGTCAGTATTCTGTCCATCCCTTGAATGACATGTCCCCATACGTGCGTACGTACGGCTTACCGTCTCCACGTCGTGGTGTAATTGTTATTCAAAAAATTATTATTTGGATGGGTATAATAATGATGTGTAATTAATGCAAATAATAAATATAAAATGATAATGATTCTGTATATATGATATACTATCCAATTATATATTATTTTAATATCAAAAGAGTGATATTGTCTCTCATGCGTACGTACGGACTACCGTCTCCACGAACGCGATGGGATTCATTCCCCATTGTATCCATTCAAGTATAATTCTCATTTTCTGATTAAAAATAATATTTAAGCACTTGATATCATTATGGATATGAATACGATACATCCTATCAATATCAAATATGACTTATGTAACAAAATATATAAAATAAGACGAGTAAGTTAACACCCGAAATGATGATAATAATAAGATATTATTAACAAATAAATGTTAAAAGAACATATATGATATCATATTATTGTATATGATTCATGTATAATTTAATAAAAATTATTTCACCATTATACAGGTTATTAAGCTACCCTTGAACAAGGAGAAGTACAAGGTAAGGGTTTATTTCACAATCTCTTCATTATTTGAGGTTGTTTATACGTAATTATCCACTGGGACCTCTTTATCATCCACATCCATGTTTCTTAAAAATATATTTAAAATAATTCTTACTATTTTACAGACTATGGTTTAAATTCATTTAAACCCTTTTTTGACTTTTTATAAGATTTTTATAAAGGAATCTTTCTGTCATTTTCCAAACAGGGTCCTTTTTATCCTTTTCAGCAGAATTAAGGTAAGAATGTTTTTTAACTTATACAGTGGGTGCGGCTGTTTTCTACCATTATAAAATTGTTAAAGCTTCCCTTACAAACTTATAATAATATTTTCAAAGTAATTGTTTCCTTTTATAATTATGTGACTTTTAAATGATTAAAAAAAAGATATTTCTCTCAAATATTTTTGATTTCATCTATGTCAACATCCTTTGATGGGTTTTAAGATTATTTTAAGTTGATTTATTATGATACAAAACAACTATATTGTATTGAAGGTTTTGTAATATGTTAGATTGTGGATGTGTTATTTTTATACTATTCATTGTTTATGGAGAATGTATTTACATTTCGTATGCTGGTTTTAGTAAGAACGTTTATGTTATGTTTAAACCTGTTCATATGTGGAATGCATTGGACTTAGTAAGTGTTGGGTGGATCCCGCTATAGCTCCTCGATGCATTAGTAGGTCTAATGAGACAAACTAGTGTCTCAGCACAAGGCCTTGACAAAATCTTATTTGTATTCTTGGCACGAGGATTTGACTATGTGGTTATGATAGTCTGGCATTATGCATTCCATCATTATGAAAGTGGTTATTGATATTGCATGTGATTAATTCGACTAGTAGAATATCCATGTGTATAATTAAATGGAATTATTTCATTTTATCTTTTCCATATTATGCTGAAGTTCAATTTTAAAAGGCTTTTATTTTAGTTATACATTGTCTTAAATGTTTATGATTATTTATGAATGTTTCCGCTATATTTTTATCCTTACTGAGCATCTAAGCTCACCCCTTTCAGTGTTTTATTTTTCCAGGATGTGGAGAAGTATTTTATGAATGACCTGCGGGGATAGTATGAGGGGATATGAAGACAAGATGTTGTTTTAGTATTTTTCACTTTATGATGTAATGTAAACTTTATGAATGTATCTAGTTATTCCAAGGAAACTAAACCAATTTTTCATTCGAGACATGATCTTTTTTGATCATGCCAATATTATGTAATAATGCACTAACTCTGGGTAACTGGGGTCGGGTCATTACAATTGGTATCAGAGGAAGTTTAGTACAATCCTAGGCAGCTAGATTTAGATAATCTCTGATTATAGCACATATACCTAAGATAGACTTTGAGGATTAGTATAGAAGAACTTTCTATAATTTTGGTATTGTAGAGAATTTGTGAGTTATCTGATCAATGATTCCATGTTTGGATATGAGCAGGTAGAGGTGGCTCTAGCACAGATGTACCTAGGGGTAAAACCCAAAAACACCGCTTTTAGCTAGACTCGAACGGGAACTGGTGCACAACGATGGGCCTTGCAACACTCTTGGTTACGACACCCCCAGGGGATATGCTTAGGGTAATTATCATTTTATTTACAAAACATTATGAAGGGTTTATGAGTATATGCTTCCTCAAAGAAAACATTTTTATGATTATGGATTATATCCATAAATAGTTCAATTTATGTTAAGTGTTTTACAAGTATGGAATTATTTATTTTGATTCATAAACTGATCTTGTTTATACCATTGTTTAGAAATGGTTCCTAGTAGAAGAAATGGAAATAGTATCAATGCACGCACTCCATGTAGCGATTTACCTCCTGCTCAAGATAATTATAGTGGAGATGGTGATGAAACTGGTGATGATCAGCTAATCACCGTACTGAGATAACTCACTCAGGTTATGAATAATAACCTTTCCCGTATGGAGCACACTGATACGCATCATGGAGGATCAATGTTAGATCGCTTCATGAGGTAACAACCACCAACATCCCATGGGAGTAAAAATCCATTGGTAGTTGAGAAATGGATAAGTTCCCTAGAGAAAATATTTCAGGATTTGGGGAGTAGTGAAAGTGAATAATTTATCATGGCAGTTTATAGCCTCACTGGAGATGCTAATCAATGGTGGTCATTGATTCAAAACAAAAAGGATAACGAGAAAGTATCAAATATGGAATGGATGAAATTTAAAGAAATTTTCTTAGAAAAATACTTTCCTCATGACCATTGAGTAGATATGGAAATACAATTTTTGAATCTGAGGAAAAAGGAGGATGAGAATGTTGCAAGGTATAAGGATAACTTTACAAGGTTAGCGAGGCATGCTGCAGATTATATACATAACCCATCAAGTAAGATTTATCATTTCTTTTATGGGTTAAAACTATTTCTCCATCTAGCATTATTATCAGAATCCTTCTCATCATAAAAAGATATTGTCTTGTGTGATATCAAGATAGAAAAGGAATTATCTAATTCTTATGACTTTAAATAAAAGGATGAGAAGAAGAGAGATGCTGAACACTATGGGAAAGGAAATAAAGAAACAGGGAGGAAGGGAAGAATTGAATTTCCACCCTATGATAATTGTAGAAGGAAGCACCCTGGTGCCTATCTAAAAGGAAAATTAGTATTCTATAAGTGTGGACAGAAAGGCCATATAGCTGGTGATTGTAAAGGAATGAAAGATGATACCAATGTTCAATGCTACAATTTCAGGGAGATGGGACATTATCAAAACGTATGTCCTAAGAGTTAGGGAAACATACCTTAGAAAAGGACAGGGGATCAATTCCAAGCTTATTCAATTAGTGCTACTGAGGTTGAAGCCCCGAAAGACGTGGGGGCATGTAATTTAATGGTTTCCTCAAGTTTAGAAAATAATTTATTTGATTCTGGATCATTGAATTGTTTCCTATATTCCCAGTTTGCTAAGAAAATTAGATATTTCCAATTTGATTTAACAATGGAGTTGTCAGTTAAAACTCCTAAGGGAAGTATTATTGCTATAAAGTTCTGTGGATCCGTTCCCATTAGAAAATAAAAATGTTCTTTATCTGTAGATCTCATCATCATACCCACGATTGAATTTGATATAATCCTTGATATGGATTTTCTTTTAGACCATGATGCGTAGATTTATTATAAGAAAAAGGAGGTTACGATTTTTGATGATGATGATAAGGAAAACCTTATCTTTAGAGCAGAATCATTACCACCTAATTCTTATCTCGATCCACCCCCAGTAGCTCAACTGAATTCAATTATTGGGGAGGAAGAGAATGAAATAACTGTGGGTGAGGAAAGGAATCTTCAAATAGAGGATATAACTATTGAGAGCGAATATGTTGATGTGCTTCCGAAATATTTACCTGGACATCATCCATAACGAGAAATTGAGTTTTCCATTGATTTAATTCATGGTTCAAGGCCTATATCAAAGACCCCTTATAGAATGTCCACTATTGAATTAGTTGAACTAAAGAAACCACTAGATGAATTGACTAATAAGGGATTTATTCTCCCTAGTGTTTCACCATGGGGATCCCATGTCCTTTTTTTAATGAAGAAAGATGGATCTACGAGGTTATGTATCGACTACATGGAAATCAACTCTATAACGATAAAGAACAATTACCCCTACCTCACATTGATGATTTATTTGATCAACTGCATGGATCTCAATACTTTTCAAATATTGACCTTCGATCTGGATACCATTAGTTGTGTGTGAAGAAGGAAGACATTCTGAAGACCACATTTCAAACCAGGTACGGGCATTATGAATTTACAGTAATGCCATTTGGATTGACTAATGCACCCTCTTTATTCACGGATCTAATGAATATAGTTTTCATGGAATATCTCGATGATTTTTTGGTGGTATTTATTGATGATATATTGGTATACTCCAAAAGCTACAAGGATCATGAAAATCACTTGTGCATTATCCTGAAGACTCTAAGAAGACATGAATTATATGGGAAGTTTAGCAAGTGTGGATTCTTTCTTCAGGAGATTTATTTTCTTGGCCATATTATATCTAAGGATGGAATCTATGTTGATCCTTCTAAGATAAGATCAATCCAAGAATGGCCAGCACCGATGAGTATGACCAAGGTACATAGTTTTATTGGCTTAGTAGGTTATTATCGACATTTCGTCCAGAACATTGCTCGATTGGCTAACCCATTAATGAATCTCACACATAAAGGGGTTAAATTTGTTTGTAAAAAAGAGTGTGAATAATGTTTCGATGAACTGAAGATAATATTAGTCAATGATCTTATTTTGACTCTACCATCGGGAAATGACAGGTTTGTTATTTATAGTGATGCATCGAAGAAAGGACTTGGTTGTGTTTATATGCAGAATGATAGAGTTATTTCCTATGCATCACGACAGTTGAAAATTCATGAGAAAAACTATCCTACTCATGATCTTGAGTTAGCCACTGTAATCTTTGCTTTGAAGATTTGGAGACACTCTCTCTATGGTGAAAAAATGTGAGATTTATACTGATCACAAGTGTTTGAAGTATATTTTCTCACAAAAAGAATTCAACATGAGGAAAAGGACATGGCTTGAACTACTCAAGGATTTTGATTGTACGATACACTACCACCCAGGGAAGGCAAATAAGGTGGAAAATGCTTTGAGTATAAAGGATCATGGAGTTTTGATCAAGTTGAGAGTTGAAAAGTATCCTATATTCATGGATCTAGTAAAGATGGATACAGGAATCCCCATGGAAGGTGAAACCTCAATTCATTTTCAAATGGTTGCCAAACCATCATTAATAGAAAGGATAAAGAGTTCTCAGACTAGTGATGAAGAGTTTCAAAAGAAGATTAAACCAGTGAATGATGGGAGATTGAGTGAATTTGTGTATGGAGATGGAATTTTGAGATTTGGGAAGAGACATTGTGTTCCCAATATACCCGATCTAAAAAGAGAGTTGTTGGATGATGCTCATAGTTCCAATTTCTCTATACACCTTGGGAGCACCAAAATGTATAGAGATTTGAAGGAACATTTTTGGTGGGACAACCTGAAGAGGGAGATTTCTGATTTTTGGTCAAGATGTATGGTTTTTAAATAAGTGAAAGTTAGAAGGAAACAACCTTGAGGACCACGCAACCTCTTCCCATACCTGAGTGGAAATGGGATAATATCATGATGGACTTTGTCATGGGACTACCAAAGACACCTAGAAGGAACAATAAAATATGGGTCATTGTTGATCGTCTTACCAAGTCAGCACATTTTCTTTCTATAAGGGAAGATTTACCACTTGAACATCTAGCAAGGCTATATATTAATGAAGTTGTAAGACTTCATGGAGTACCCCTATCGATTGTTTCTGATCATGATCCCTATTTAACTTCAAGATTCTGGAAAAGTCTTCAGAAATCCCTGGATACTGAACTTCGTTTGGGCACTGCCTACCACCATCAAACAGATGGACAATTAGAACAGACTATTCAAAAATTAGAAGACATGTTGAGATCATGCTCACTTGACTTTTAGGGTGTGTGGGATCAATATTTACCTCCGGTGAAATTTTCCTATAACAATAGCTTTTATTCGCGTATTCGGATGGCACCATATAAAGCATTGTACAAAAAAAGATGTTGCACACCAATCTGTTGGGATGATGTTAGTGAAAGAAAACTCGTAGGCCCAGAACTGGTGGAGGAAATGATGGAAAAGGTAAAGGTAATCCAAAACCACATTAAAGCAGCTGAAAGTAGGAAGAAGAGCTATGCTGATAACCGAAGGAAGGATTTGGAATTTTAGGTAAGAGATCATGTTTTATTGAAGGTGTCTCCATGGAAGGGAGTTATAAATTTCGGTAAGATGGTTAAATTGAGTCTTAAGTACATCGGAACTTTCAAAATTCTAGAACAAATTGGGGCTGTAGCATACCATTTGGCAACGCTGCCAAGTGTCTCCAAAGTTCACGATGTGTTCCACATATCACTGTTGAGGAAATACATGCCTAACCCAACACATGTAATCACCTATGAGGAATTAGAACTAGAACCCAATCTGTCTTATTGCGAAGAGCCCGTCAGGATTCATGATACAAGAGAACAAGTGCTGAGAAAACAGAAGACTCCTCTGGTAAAAGATCTATGGAGAAACCATAAGATGGAAGAGGCAACGTGGGAACCCGAGGAACTTATGATGAAGAACCACCCGAGTCTTTTTATGCAATAATATTCAAGAAATTTTTAGAATGAAATTATTTTAAGGATGGGAGAATGAAACACCCCAACCTTCTACGGTATGCTTCTCTTTGAATAATACAGCCGCGTGTGTTGTACGCAACTTCGAGTTCTAACACACACCAAAACTAATCAAACTAGCTGTTATGAATAGTAATACCCAATTTTTGAATGTTTATATATTTTATATTTCAAAATGGACTTCATTTTTGGATTCGGAATATCAAAATTATCTTAGGGTAAATTTTTGATATTTTTCTAAAAACATTCAATTTTTTATGAATAGTGAAAAAACACAGAGTTATAGTTTAAAATCGAATTTTTATTTAAATAATTATTTATTATATTTAAATTTTATTAAGGTCAAAATAGATACATAATACATGTATAAGTTCAATATAATTCATTGGAATTAGTTTAGAATAATTTTAGATATATAAAAATTTTATTGAACTTTTCACTGTCTTTTACCCACCTCCTAGGAGAATTTGGAAATTCATATAAAACATAATTTTACCACTTCTGTGAGTGGATTTTCGAAAATCAGAGAGACACAGTTAATATAAAGGAGTAAAATGTGGTTCAATAAGATAAAAATAATTTTTGGTGAATAGTAACTTTTTACTTTTATTTACCGTAGTTAAAAGTAAATAGGGTAATTAAGGGTAAAAATGATATTAATAGTACCCTAACACATGGCCTAATTCTATTGGACAAGTTTATCTGGACCAAAAACAACCATAGGAATAAAATATTATCATTTAGTTCCAATTGGATAAGATTAGGACATTTATTATTATTTAATTCAAAGAAGAGTTAAAAGAGTTAAAATCAAAGTTTATTAACTAAAACATTTTTGATATTGGGTTATACATAAGATAAATTAGATTATAAATATTAATTAGAAATATAAAAATATTTCCTACATAATGGTATTTTAGTTATAATTTTTATACATTATATAATTTAATTTATTTATGACACAATGGTGATGCCGTAATTACATAATTAATGTAATGTTAAAATAATTGATAATATAAATACCCAAATAAATTTAATTTGAGACTTTTTATAAATTCCACTAATTTTTTTGGTTAATATTACATGTTAGTATTTATTTAATTATGTTTTTTTGAATTAATCTTGCTTTTATGATTTTCACAAAAATCTAATACCAAATAGTGTCAAAATTGAAATAAAATAGTTTTTAAAACAGATATTATATTATTAATTGATATTCAATTTCTAAAAAATATAAGGTTCAGCTAAGAGACTTATATAATGATAGTTGTATCATTAAAGAACCTCTTGGGGTTATCTTGGATGTACATGGTATGATTATTAACCATATAATATAAAAATACAAAGAGACATGGTAAATGTCAAACTATTTAACTAAGAGTTAAATACAAATGATAAGGTTAATTTGGTGACCCAAACCTGTCTAAAACTATTGTTTGAAAGGATTTCGACCCATACCCACCTTATACTTTGAATAATCCACTTTGGATCCATTAGAACCCGAATATGAATTTATTATAAATCAATACTTTAAGTTTTTTCTAAAGATCCCCTCCTCCCCCTTATAAAAGGGCACCACTTCTAACCAATTATTCATACCTTCAAAGCCATTTGGTTCGGCAAAACTCTACCCAAATACCCTCTAAACTATCCTCCATTCATCCTAGAGGCATTACTTTAGTAAAAAATCAATCCTCAGGATCTCTTTTCATCAAATCAAAAGGAAGAACCCAAAGAAGAGGTAATGTTTTCACCACCCTCATTCAAGTTCCTTTCTTCTTCAACTTCTTCTTTAACTGTTATTCCCATTCTAAAATAATGACTCCAGTATCTTCTATATACTATGATGTTATTATAAATATGGTACAACGATATTCTGTATTCTATCCATTCTTTGAATGACATGTCACCATATGTGCGTATGTACGGCTTACCATCTCCACGTTGTGGTGTAATTGTTATTCAAAACATTATTATTTTCATGGGTATAATAATGATGTTAAATTCTTGTAAATAATAAATATAACATGATAATGATATTTATATATGATATACTATCCAATTATATAATATTTTAATATCAAAATAGTGATATTGTCGCTCGTGCGTATGTATGGACTACCGTCTACACGAAGGCGATGAGATTCATTCCCCGTTGTATCCATTCAAGTATAATTATCATTTGATGATTAAAAATAATTTTTAAGGACTTGATATCATTCTGTATTTGAATAAGATACAACCTATCCATAAAAAACAAGACTTATGTAATAAAATATATAAAAGACAACGAGTAAGTTTGCACCTGAAACGATGATAATACTAAGATATTATTAACAAATCAATGATAAAAGATCATATATGAAATCATATTATTGTATATGATTCTTGTGTAATTTAATAACAATTATTTCACCATTATACAGAAGGTTAAGCTACCCTTGACCAAGGAAAAGTACATGGTAATGGTTTATTTCACAATCTCTTCATTATCTGAGGTTGTTTATATATAATTATCCACTGGGACCTCTTTATCATCCACATCCATGTTTCTTAAAAATGTATTTAAAATCATTCTTACTATTTTGTAGACTATAGTTAAAATTCATTTATAGCCTTGTTTGTCTTTTTATAAGATGTTTATAAAGGAATCTTTCTATCGTTTTCCAAACAAGGTACTTTTTAACCATTTCGAAAGAATTAATGTAAGAATGTTTTTTTAACTTATACGGCAGGTGCATCTATTTTCCGCCGTTATAAAATTGTCGAATCTTCCATTACAAGCTTATAATAATATTTTCAAATTAAATGTTTTCTTTTAAAATTATGTGACATTTAACTGATTTAAAAAAAGAGATGTTTCCCTCTAATAGTTTTGATTTCATCTATGTCAACATCCTTTGATGGCTTTTAAGCTTATTGGAAGTTGATTTATTATGTTTCAAAACTTCTATATTGTATTGAAGGTTTTGTGATATGTTTGACTGTGGATGTGTTATTTTTATACCATTCATGGTTTAGGGAGAAAATGTTTACATTTCGTATGCTAGTTTTAATATGAATGTTTATGTTATCTTTAAACCTGTTCATATGAGGAATGCATTGGACTTAGTAAGTGACGGGTGGAGCCCGCTATAGCTCCTCAATGCATCGGTAGGTATCATGAGACAAACTAGTGTCTTGGCACAAGGCCTTGACAAAATCTTATTTGTAGTCTTGGAACGAGGCCTTGATTATGTGGTTATGACAGTCTGGCATTATGCATTCCATCATTTTGAAAGTGGTTATTGATATTGCATGTGATTATTCAACTAGTAGAGTATCCATGTGAATAAGTAAATGGAATTATTTAATTTTTTCTTTTCCATATTATTATGAAGTTCATGTTTAAAAGGTTTTTGTTTTAGTTATACATTGCCTTAAATGTTTATGCTTGTTTATGAAATTTTCCGCTATATTGTTATCCTTACTGAGAATCTGAGCTCACCCCTTTCAATGTTTTATTTTTCCCAGGATGTGAAGAAGTAATTTATGAATGACCTGCATGGATAGTATGAGGGGATATGAAGACAAGATGTTGTTGTTGTAGTTTTCAGTTTATGTTGTAATGTAAACATTATGAATGTATCTAGTTATTCCTAGGCTACTAAACTAATCGGTCTGTCGAGACTTGATCGTTTCGGATCATATCAATATTATGTAATAATGCACTGACTCTGGGTAACTGGGGTCGGGGCATTATAGTTCTCCTAGATGATTGTTTTATTTTGATCCTCAAGTAGAATCCTAGGCTTGAAATGAGGATGTGAACCAACCAAGTTACTTTTGGTCATCAATTGAGAAATATATGGGATATTATTGTGGATATTATGTCCCATGTCTGCATTAATGTGTCTTCATGGAGATGATATGTCTACTCTATTAATGCATTATTTGTGGTGAATTTTGGGGTGCCCTACTATGTACATTTATACTCACACCTACAAGGGCTCAAACCAAAAATTCCATTTCTTATGCAGAAGAGAGGATTTCAAAAGGAGGCCAAAAGGACTATGAGTATATGGAGATTATGTTTTCTTGAAAACCCATAGAAGGATCCAAGTACTATTTTGTGGTAGATACCCTCTTATTGTAAGTGGTTTGGTTTCATTTTAGTTATGCAAAGCTTGTATTTTGTGATTTCCACTTTTTTGTACTAATTGTTTTACTTTTTTGTGGGATAGATGTTATAAATTCATTTTTAGGTTGATTTTTTTATCACTACACGTTATACAAGTGTATGGAGATGTGTGTGTGTATACATATACTTTAGGAAAATGTATCACATGTGTGTGATATGCCTACTCAGTGCTAGTCTCCTTTTCCTCGCATATTAGTGGCAAGATTGGGGTATCATTCACTACTTTCCACTAGCCAAGTGGGACTAGATGGGTCGGGTTATGACATAGTGGTATCATCAAAGGCCATATTATGACTGGATGTTTGATATTTTTAGGTGTAAGTTTTGGTTTGGGAATTAAGTAAATAGTTTTAAAGTGTCTTGAGATCGGATTTAATGATTAGGAACCAATTTTTAGATTATTGGATAATGTATCAATTCACCAAGACTCTGATAACCTAATTATTGACTTGGTATATATGGGAACTAATTACAAGGAAAAAATTGGAACATGCATCAAATAGGAATGGGTTGTGGTTCCCATGTCCTTCTTGTGTATGATCCCTAGATTTAATTTCTCTGATCATAGTGTGTCTCAGCTATTTCTAAATTTCTCCATAACGATAGCTATCTATTATTACATATAAGGATTGTTTTAATAATTCCATAATCTATGATTCAACAGTTCGTGGAACTGTGTAGGAGGCGATTCCTCCTGGTGAATTGTGATCAATGCTTCCACCCATTCAATAGAATACTAACCAACCTCTATTAGCTCAAGAATATTCTCCCCATCAGGTTGAGTTGTAGTTATTTCATGTGTTATCATAAGATGATGAACTTTTGTAAAGTTTACTTTACATGTTTCTTAGATATAGATCACATAGGATTTTTGGTGATCCAGACCCCCCATATTGGATGGTAGGGGATTGGCGCAATACCATGGTGTGAGTGTATCACATGGTTAAGACCCCTTTTGATGGTGGCCTTATTTGTGAGAATTTTATATAGTGACATGGGGAATTAATAGAAACCTTGGTTATTGATGTTTGATCTGGATTCAGACACAAAAGGATGTGGTAAATTTCCCCCATAAAGTCGTGTTCTTTTGACCTGATCTAATATTATATTGGTGATTTAGTTCCATACTAAGCAAATCATGTCGAGGTGTGGTTTATGAGTTCCTTTCACATGTATGTATGAGTTCATTTTGATGTTCTATGGTGTCATAGTGTTCCCTAGTTTTGGAAAATATGTTGATGAGGGGAAAGATAGATTCAGGCGATAAGAGATTATAACCCATACACATTGAGTGTTATTTTATGTATGTCATGTATCTTATCTTCCCTATTTTCAGCATTACAACACCTTGAGAAGTCACCTTTCCCTATAAATATCCCATGTACCAAATAGTTTTGATTCTAGTGGATCCTTTTTGATCGACCCTTGCATATGGATGCTCTTATAGAGATGGTTTTGTTTTTATAGGATTTATCTAACATTGGGACCTAACTCAGGGAGGATAGAGTGCCTCATGTAGAATCTTTCCATAGTGGTAGTAATACCCTGTGATGTTTTCCCCAATATATACTTTTTCCCTACCATCCATGTTGAATTTTACTACAACCAGTAAGGGTTTTATGGTATACAAGTTATTAAAAAGTAATTTTCCTTATTTAGTAAGAAGGAATCAGAGGGAAATAATTATTATCTAATGTGAATGAGGATATAGCTGATTCCCTATCAGTTAGCTGGTTTAACCCTTGGGTTAGTGGATACAATGTGATTTTAGTTTCCATGATATAGGAGGGATACGTGAAGTTATTTCATAAATATATACAAGGATTACCTCCACATTGAATATCTATTTATTATATATTGACTTACACCCATGGATAGATCAATATTTGTACTAGAATATGGTATAACCATGGGTAATTGTGATAGATGAAGGTGTAGTTGGAGTAATGTGCAGATCATGGGGCTTTCTTAGACCCAATGTGTTCTCTTGGGAAAACCAGTGTTGTTATCCTAGAAGGTAGATGAAATATTGAAGTTTACGTGTCAAATGATGTTTCTTGAACCAAGTGACTATCATGAAGGATTATCCACCCTTGAGAATCAATGACTTATTTGACCAGTTTTTAGGAATGAAGTGATTCTCATGGTGTGACCTTGGGATAGGTTATCACTAACACCAGGTTCAAGATGAGGATAAAAAATTTGTGGATTTCTAAATATACTATAGTTTATTTGAGTATATAGTGATACCTTTCAATGTGTTAGACTCCCCAGTGGTGTTTTTGATCATTATAAACTAGGTCCTTCAACCCATCTAGGAACATTTCATTATAGTCTTCTTCAATTACATACTTCTATACTTGGCGTCAGAGGTGGAGCATGTGAGACACCTGTGGATGGTTTTAGACATGCTCTAAGAGTAAATATTTTATGGGAATCTCTCAAAATTCCAGTTATCGATTCAATAGTCCCACTTCGTTGTATATATATTCTCAAATGTGGAGAAAAAAGTGGACCCACAATTTTTGAGGTTATTCTAGCTTTAGATCCACCCAAGGGTGTGCCTGTAGGATTGGATGCTCGTAGTAATTTTTTCTGTATTCTATTGTTGAGAGAGGTGATGAAGAAGTTTACCTATTTGCAGTTGATCATTAAGGATAAGCATAGTGAAACATACATCTCATCGATGGTCATTATACCCATTCTTCATCAGTGTGTCATGCAATAATAACTTGGGTGGTATGAGTTATGAGATGTTATGCGATAAGATATCCACTAGTCTTGTTCTATTTGGATATTCTAATGGTGGGGAGCACTTCATCCTTATTCGAGAGTAGACAGTGACACCATTCATGCTATGAGAGTTGGTACTAATGCGGTTTTATTATTTCCATTATTAGTACATCCTAGAGAGGTGAAGATGTATCAATATTCTTTTGCATCTAGTTGGGTAGCCAAGGGTTTCATAGCATGTTGTTTAGTTTAAGTCAAAATATCTCAACATCAAATAGGTGAAGGACCATGTTTCTAGAAGGAAGTATAAATGGGGGGATTACACATTCATTGAGAGTTCAAGATTCTATACAAGTGATCGTTGACCACCAAACCATGTTTTCCAACTTCCTATCCATTTGTGAGTAGAGCATAGTGAAAATTTGGGATGCTTTTGGGTGAATTAGGTAGTCCAAAATCATGTAATTCCCTTTAAAATAATTTTAGACCATGATTATCACTTTACATCATGATAAAAGAGAAGATGAAGGAGGCCATAAAGACATAGATGTGGTTGAGCATATCATTTTTACCCCCAGATAGATGGAAAGGTAATGTGGACAAATTAGTTTATAGAGAACATACATTGAGTTTTCATGTTTGTTTTCTCCACGACAAGTAGGATCATCTACTATTTTTGGAGTTTTATTATCAAAATTGTTTCCACTCCACCATCGGAGTAGACCCTTTCATGTTCATGTACTTGTGACCCTATAGGTCACCATTATACAGGTCAAATCCAGGGGAAAATTATATTGGACTTAGAGTTGGTACTAGCAATAGTAGTGAAGGTGTCATTTATCTAAGGGTATATTAGGATTTCCCATATTAAATAAGACTACTTAATTGACTAAATGTGGTGGGTTTTGAAGTTTGATGAGGAGATCATGTGTTCAATAAAACCTCATTTCATCAAGGATTATAGAGATTCGTCCAGGGGGTAGGATATCTCTATGGATCATAGTCCCATTTTCCAAATACTACATTGGGTAAAAAAGGTGGCATACCACTTGACTATATGAAAACTTTTTTACAGGGTTCGTGATGCATTCCACATGAGATATTTGAGGAGATATATTCATGACTCATTCAATAATGTCAAACATGATGAGGAAGAAATAGAGGGTGGTGTTACCTTTTCTTGGTTTTAGGTGGGGTTCAAGAACCAGTTGATGAATTCCCATTATAGGAAAGTGTTTTCTATGGGTGCATGTTTATTAGCAGTATGGGAGTTTCAAGAGAGCATGAGGGAGTGGGGATCTATATGTGAGATTAGTATACTCTTATCTGTGTAGTGTTTCTTTTTTTGGATGAAATGCCTTGAAGTTGGGGATATTTCAATGACTATTTTCTCATCATGACACACTTATGAATATTGTTTTAGGTGGGTGTGGATTCAATGTAGAATTATGAGTCCCAGAAGCCTCAAAATAGATATATTAAAAATATTAAATATAGTATATCACAAGTTCATAGTTTTTCTGAAATAATAAAAAAACACCCAAATAAAGTCTCATATGGGAAATATTATAACACCATTGAATAAAAAACATGGGTTTTACCCTAACCATGACATAATTTATTAAGAATCAGGAATTTTGTTAACTCAAATCTGTGGGTGGGTGTTAAATAAATAAATTGATTTATCTAACTTTCATGAACTACTCACTCTCAATTTAAACCTAGTTATGGGAAAATTATTGGGTTATGTATATAATCCTAGGGATTTATTGAAATCATGTAGGATATATTTGGATAAATTCAACTGGATCCTGGATCAATGGATAGTACCATGGATTTTGTCTTCACCATCATAGTTTATGGATCTCTCCAATGAGAATGTCGTAGAACTTTTATTCTTCAGTAATTGATCCACACTCATGGTAATGATTTTTTGATGAAAATTTATCCTCTTTTGGATTTTCCCACATAAAAAATGAATGATACATTCTTAAAAATGATTTTTGGGTTATTCATTGATTTATGGACATTGATTTATCTTCCTTGAATTAGGAATGTATAATTTTTTTTTGATACTTGATTATTATCTACATTCAATATTTTATGCATAAATTAATTGAGAATAAAACATAAAATGGTCGAGGTTCATTCCTCCTTATTTTGTTTTTTTTATTTTAATTCCATGTTCTTTGTGTGTTCATAATCGGTATTTACCCTTTTTCGGTGGTTTAGAAAATACACTGAAACTGATTGTTTACCAATTGAACTCGGGTGCATTGGATCATTTTTTAGTGTTTATTTATGGGATCAGGAGCATAGTTGAGGCATGATATGGAACAAACTAAGATCAAAAAAGGATCATAGGCCGAATTAGGTTTTCTTTGTTCACAGGTTTTGAGTTTGGTTATGTGGTGCATTGATGGATGATATGCTGGCATATTAGGTGGCTGAAATATGGCCGCTGATAGTGATGGTGACACTATGTTGGTACGAATAGGTGGTTTTGCCGGCTGGGTTGTGTGGAATTTTGGGACGGAAACAGTGATGGGTTTTCTATTGAAAAGTAGATATAATTGGGCTTCCATCTATCCATTGAAGGTGGATAACCCTGACCTAGAAACTTTGGCACCTTTAAAGGTTTCATTAAAGGAAATTAAGGTGGCATGGGTGAAACCATGTGATGAACTAGAATTTCCTAAAAACCCTAAAAAAGACACCATGTATTTAAGGTGAAAACATATAGTATAGTCCCCTCTTTGAAACATCCATGGATTATGTATTGAGTTAAATATCACACAACATTTTATTTACTCACACATTCTGTAACCCTAGGATAATTATGACATTGTATATAGGGATTAAACACTGGGGAAGCCATGTAGAACTACACACCATCTCTATCAGATCACATACTATATAACCCCTAGAGAATTTATTATTGTGTATAGGGGGTACACACCAAGGTGGACATGTGGTCCCACAAACAATGTGTGGTGGTGAATACATAGTTTAAATGGGAAGGTACATGAGCACGGTCTTGAGAAACATGTCGAGTGCTAACCCAACCCCTAAATATCTTTTGAGGTGAAGTACGCCCTAGGATAATAGAACATGGATAGTGTTCATAAGCATTAAATAAGTACCCAAGAATAGAATGAGTACACAGAAATGGGTATAAAACACACATTGAGTTCCATAAAACATCTACATTCTATGTATCATAAAAGAACATGTTGTGTATCTTGAAAAAGACATGTTGTGTGAGATGGAAGAGTAAGAGATGTTCTAGATTCATAAAGACACATCGTATACCCCTAGGAAAATGTCTTGTACTTATTTAAGGGAAATATATATCCCTTGTTCTCTTAAGAACTAAATCGTTATGATCTTGGATCATTTATCTTAAATTGGATTAGTGTGGGAGTGTTCCCTTGGTCTATCCCTACGAGGATACAATGAGGTATCACATCCTGACAATAAAATGTGATCATATTTTATGGGATTAGTCTTGTATAGAGTTATAAATACACCCATTTGGCCCAAGGTGTTATTCTATATCATTTCATACCTAGTTTGGGTTAGGAATCCCATTACTAACCATTAGGTCATACAATCCCCAACCATACAAGTTTACTTTGGGTAGGGTTAGGAATCCCCCGCATGCCATGGATGAGAATCCCTATCTGTGAATTAATATTTGTTTTATTATGGTCAGTTATAGTATGATAAAGGTAGTATATAAAATTATAGATCCTAGTTTCCAAAGTGATTATTTATAGTGTAGTTGGGGTAAGGATTAGTGGTAAGCACCCTGTAATTCTACATGAAAAATGGGGGTTCAAAACTCATTGGGCCCAAGTACTTTAGTAGTAGTGACATTGTAGCAACAGTAGGCACTGTAGTGGTGACATGTCACGGTAGCGGTGGGAGGGAACTGTAGAAACTATGAGTACTGTAGCAGTACTATTCACAGAATTGGCCTTGGGCCAAAAATTTGGGCCTACGGTCCATGTAATGGGATAAATGCCCACTAGGCCTTCGGGCTATGTAATGCATCTCACTCTACCCAATCAAAGATGTATTTTCTTTTCTTCAATAATAAATGATGTTTTTGCCCCATCCTTTTTAAAAAAATGTGCTTATTTATTGTGAGGCTTGATAGGCATGACCACTTAGATGAGCACTATCAGTGATAGCATGACTCATGGAGTGAGTACTCTGAGAAGAATCATACCTTTTGATCGTAAAGTAGAATCCTCAGTTGTAAAAGAGGAAGTGACCTCACCTAGAGAATCTTAACATTTATCATTCTACTTTATACTAGTGTCTGGAGATGTTTGTTTGTATGTGTGCATGTACTTTAGGCTAAGGCCTCCCATGTGAGTGAGATTCCTACTTTATGTTACTGACCATCCCATGGACTATTGGATGGGGATTAGAGTTTCATTCTCAGTTATCTATCAGCTAAAAATTTCCTAGTGGACAGGTTTATAAAAAGATAGGTTTCCCTTGAAATTATTGAAATTTTTGAATTATACTTCTAGCAGTATATTTTTCTTGGCTACTTCATTCAACTCTTAAATTAGAAAATGAATAGAGGATATTTTTTATATAATAATTTTTTATATGTAAAAGTGGATATTATGACATAGAAATGTTCATATTGTCATCTTTTAAAGGAATAAAATTTTTAAAAATGAGGAGAATGATATATTTTTTGGTTTCTTTTGAGAATAACTTTTCATATACTCATAGTTTGGATATAATTCAAATTTTATTTGATTATTTGGTCATTTTATTTATAATATCTTCCATTTTTATAGTTGAAATGAACACCGTGATATGTTAGTAAAATATTATAAAAACATGGAGACTTAGGGTTTCTTAGAATGGTTTTTTTGAATTTTATTTCCAAATAGCCCATATTATGCCCATTATTTGGAATCTATATTTATTTTATAAAATTAATTAATGCTCATATTTTTTTAATAGTAAATTATATTGTTGTATGTTAGAACAAAATGAGTTTGAAAAAAATTATCGGTTTTGGGAATCCAAGACAAAAAAAGGGAAAAACATTATTTTTTTAACTTGAAAATGTTTCTAATGGGAAACAAAAATCATCATTGAGTCCATAATGGGGAGTTTTTTATGTGTGAGATATTGGAATTTTTCTAATCTGTTTTTATTATTAGTATCAATGGTTATTTTTTTTATAAATATGGTATTAAAATAAATAAGTATATTTTAACTTTATTATATTTATAATTTTATATTTCAAATAAACATTACAAGATCCATATATCTATAATTATCTCTAAATGATGGTTTCGTCCAATTATGAATGACATACATCATAGATTAAAATTTCATCAAAAGAAATGTATAATTCATTGATTTGACGCCCTTTATATGTTCATTAATGGCCTTCAAATCCAATTAATTTTTCTTCTTCTATGGTCTGATTCAAGCCATGAGATTTACATATTTTGGGGTTTAAAATGTAAATAATATATTGATACTTAAATGAAATTCATATGGTCTATGAATTCAGGTCTTTGGTTGAGTGAAGATGGATTCTACTAAAATTATCTCTCAGATTTAAAGTTTTTAAATTAAAATTCATGATGAAGGGTTTATATACACTAATTACATGCCTTGAGATAATTCCCATGATATAAAGACATTAAAATTATTAAATATGGTTTTATTGATATTTTATAGATATTTTATTATGTTTTTTTTTCAATAATCGATATTCATTTTGACTCACATTATAAATAATATATCATAGTTTTGATTATGAAGAATTGAATTTAATAAGATCAAGAATGTGATGTTTAGATATTAGGACTAGATGTTATTATATGGGGTTTTTAATTACATGTTCTCTCTATTATTTTTTGTGGTTCAATATTTATTCTGGTGATAAAAATTACAATTCATGTGTTTCATGTGATGAGACAAACATACTATAAAAATTTTGTAAGAAATTGGGGACTTTCATTCTTTCAAAACCAGAATGGGTGATGGTTCATGGTGGTAACTCAATGAATCCATCTAGGTTATGTGATCTATAATAATATGATCAAGTAATCTATAAATAGGAATTCATATGAAAATAAATCATGTGAATAGAATATGTGACACCTTACCATCCAATTATTGGATATGATTGAAACAGTGTTGGAATGTGGAAACATAGTTGGTTGGGCTGTGAGGTAGATGGATTTCATTAATTTAATCATTATATTTAACAAAATCTAGTGATGGTATATGGAATTTTGACACTTAGAATTAAAGGGATATATCTAGATCATCTGATTAATGATCTGATGGAAGGGTTGATAGTGTGGATTAATGTGGGTGTAGGTGGCGCATTGGATTTCCATGTGTCACCCCCTTATAGGAAAAAAATCATCTGTTTATAATGGAATGTGGTAATTCCAATTTGTAAATATATTCTTTTGTTTTGATCCTTTTGAACAATAAAAAATAATAAAATATTGTTGGGGTTATTCGGCAAAAGTTTAGTCTTCTAATTTGACTAATTTTCACCAAAAAAAGACAATGGATTTTTGTTGACATATTATCATGTTGGAAATTAATGAAATACATCCATTTCATATGTATAAATATTTTTTTAATTTTACATCTCATAGTGATGATAAAAACTATTTTTGTCGACTTGATTTTTTTTGATTGGGATAAGAGAATTTTCCTACTGAATATTTAATGAATTCATGTACCTACATTTTTAATAACTTAGATGAACTCATGATGATGTAGATCACTTTCATATGGTATAAAATTTCTATAATATCAAGTGTTAATAAAATATGACATGTAATTCTTGTGAAAATTTTGGTAATTATTAATGATGATATACTATATAAATTTTTAATGTAGATCCCTGGAAGATAGGTAAATTTTTTCAGACCTCATGTATTGAAAATACATAGGGGGAGTTGAAGATACCTCAATTGAGACTTGGTTAATATATTATTTATTTTTAAATTAATGGTTTTATAACACTCAAATACATCATTAAATCCAATTTTATGGTGTTTCGATAACTCTCTAATTGATATTTTTCTATGAATAGTTACTTAAGAATATTTTTCATGAGTTTTACATGTGATTTCATATTTTATTTATGGTCAACATTATTATGGATTAATAAATTATCATTTCATGTGTATTGAGTTGAAAATGAAAAAATTATTCATATGGAGATACAAACCAATACATGGTTCTCAACAAAACATTTCATTGTTGAATTATTGAAAAGTGACCTATCTAGAGTTCGAGATAAATGACTATTTCATTTGTCATGGTTTGTAATAGGTATATAAAATGGCCTTGGGAAAGCTAAAATATAGAATTTTATTCTACAATACATAATATTTTAGGTTGAAAAATTCAATATTTTACCTGATCATGGATCTGGTGGATTGATGTATTAGTAATAAAACTACCATGATGATTCAAAATGGAATGGTCTATATAAACATATTTTATGGATAATTCAGAATGATCTTTTTCATCATTACGGTTATATATGGATGGTTCTATAAGTTGTTAAAACCATATCATACTTGATCTCCCCATGTAAAATTATAAGTCAAAGATACAATCAATGAATTAAAAATTTTCTATAAGATTTAAGGTGTGTTTGAGATATTTAGATGTGGTTTTTAATTATGAGTTTAACTATATGAACGATATTCTAGATGACACATTACACATTGAGTTAGTGACATGTTTATTTAAATGATGTTTTTGTTTTTAAAAAGTTTATGAAACATGAAAATAGATTTCCATACCTTCTAGGGAGCATTCTAGAGAAACTTTTGATGGGTTTGAGGAGAATAATAAAGGTTCACATTTTATCTATCCTTAGAGGAATATGAATAGGATTAATAAATTTTATTAATAATATTGATGCGTTATATTTTTATCTTTCTATAACATAGATTTTAGGATATATTACCACTAATTTTAATTGTTCTATAATCATAATAAGATAAGGATGTGGTAAGTGGGATAACAAATTCTAGACACCAAGGATTAAACCCTAGATAAAAAATGTGGTCCTTATAAAAATATTTGTCTGAGTGTTAATTATCTCTCAATAAAAATCATAATCACAACATGATTACAATCATCAATCATACACTTTAAATATTAAAGAATGTTTTTTAGACGTAATTATTTTAGGGACAAATAATTGACCCGCACACTCAATGGTCATGCATCTCTCACCTAGGCCAAAAAATTGGTATCAAAGTTACGTTCTTCTTATAAATCTTAATTATAAATATTTTATGAATTCCTAAGGATATATTTTGTTTCAAATATGTTACATATTTATACTGAGTTTTGTTATAGAGAGTATGAATTTCATCAAATGCAATGGTGTTCTAGTGTTTGATGGAATTTTTTTCAATTATGGATAGAGATGATAAATTCATATCTTTTAACAATTAGATTATACATTTTTGATATCATTGAGAATCATATAAATATTTCCAAAGTTAGGATAACCTTTAAATTGGTGGAAAATAATAATATATATTCTTATGGGTGATAATATGATACATTAATCTAATCCCCCTCAGAGAAAGGTTTGGACTAAATCATAGGCTCTAAAATAAAAGATTGGATTTGGAGAAAGATTTTTAAAATTCATGACGGTGATTAGAATGTTAAGGATTAATTATTATCAACATTTCATTATTAATTATAGTATATTTCTATGGTGAAATATAAATCAATTGATGAGTTCTTAATTTGAGTCAAAAAACATTGTTAACTCTGTTCATATGTATGAAGTAGTTATTTAATATATTACCATTATAAAAATAATGAGAATTATACCTGATAGTTTTGATGTAAAAAAACTTGAACATAATAGGATCAATAATTGAATTGTATTACCATTGATAAGATCAAAAATTTCTTCATAACAAATGATATATTGAGGTTTATCCTTGAAGATGAAAGGAAAATATAAAAAGGAAACAAAATTTAATGCTTCTAAAATCTCAAAAGGACATTTCAATAAATAATCCTTATAAAGATGAATCAGAAAATGAAGATACTATTATGAATTATAATAAGTTTGTATGATTTTTCTAGAAGTAAATGTAATGAGTAAAAGGTAAGTGAAATGAAAAAAATAAAATTTTAAGAGTTTAAACTATGGTAAAATTGGACACTTTTCTAATAGTTTCCTAAGAAATATCAAAAAGAGGGAGGTAGTTATCAACCTAAATGATCATCAAGCAGAAAAAAGTGGAAATAATTCTAAGTGGTTGAAATTTATTAAAATCTAATAGAAATTATAATAATAAAATAATATACATTTTCTATCCAAACATGTTTTTTATCTTATGATTTGGACAGTAAAAATTAATTGAAGGAATAATGGGTTGAAGGTCTTCAATATTTTATTTAAAAACAAAAACAGTCTAAGTAATCCTTACTTCAATAAGGATAAATTTTAAAAGAGGATGAAATCAAATAAATCCCATAATAGTTAAAATTGGTAATTTAACTCATAGTTTTCTTGATGGAAAATAGAAAGGAAAAAATGGATGAAATATCCTTAAAAGCAAAAACTATTCATTTAAAAACACTTTATAAATAAAATTTTCAGTTTCTTATTGATATGGAAGATAGATATTTAGAAATATTTTATATCTCACTATAATTTATGAAAAAAGTGAAAATATTATTTAGATTAATTTTTTAAATAGTAACCAGTTTAATGATATGAAGTAAAGTAGATTAAATATAAAACTTCAATGAAGAAATTTTAGTTTCAGTTTAAAATTTTAATCAAAAAAATTATAAAATCATCTAAGTTCTAGGATAAATATATTATAACTATAAACGATCTTAATTTTTATTAAAATATATGGTGAACACTTTTTGTTAACACTCAAATTAACAATACAATTAGTAAAACAAATTGTGTCAGGTTAAATAAGGTTGTAGAGTCATCAAGAAGGTAAAACTTATATTTATACATCATGTGTTTGTTCTTGAAATACAAAAAGAAATGAGATTTGTAAGAATATGGATGTTGAGGATAGTATTGTAACATGTTAGACCAGAGTAACCAAAGAGTTCTAGACTGGTTGACCCATTTGACCTCTGACGCACCTTCCCATATAGAAGAGGTTATCAACTAGTAATAAGAGTTTCAAGAACCCCATGTGGAGACTATGTCCTCCTGTATCATCACAAAAATGACAACCAATTACATCACATAACTAAAAAGTATAACACCAGATTGTAGAATATAGAAATATTGTAGAAATAAATACATAACAAATACATAAAATATCTATAAAAAATGAAACTCGTGTATTTCAAATGGTCACACACCAATAATAAGTTCACCAAACAGACAACAATAAATAGTAAATGATAAATGAATAATAAAAGTAATGAAAACTCAACTATTAACCTAAGTATCTCCTGAAATGTTTCTCTATAACCTTTCTAATCAATCTCAACTCATAAACCATTTCAATTTACATTCGGAAAATTGCATGCCAAACATCTTTTCTACTTGTGCATTAAAGTGATCAAGTAGGGTGTGAGCATAAAACCCAGTAGGCCACCACCAGTGGTTTCCCTAATAAAAAATTATATATATACATATATTTTTGTGTGTACATAAAATTAGTGAATTAAAGTAAGTTACAACATCACATGTGAAGGGTTTATAAATATATTTTAATAGTTAATCAACATTATTAGAAAAAATATTCCAAAATTCTCATGATCACCATGCATGAAACCAAAAACCATGTAAACACTAAGGAAGAATAAAATGTTAATATTTCATTAAAAAGATACTGCTAAAATATTTGTTAATAGTGGGTTGATAATGATACCTTAGAATAATTAAATGGAATCCCTCCTCTATGGTGTATCCACCAGTTTAATGAATCACTCAACATATGGCCAGGACTATCCTTCATTGCATGGAATGATAGTGCCTCTCCTATAAAAGTAAGAAGACGAAGAGTTTTATGGGTGTGATAGAATCTGAAAGAAGTATGTTTGGACCAAATGATCACCATCTTGATGGTTTCTTCCTTGTAATATATCCATTATAATGATCTTAGTAATTTAATCAAGCATTCAAAATGTATAAGATAATAATTCTCCCCACTATGCATTCATTTAATCTATGAAACTTTCCTCTCATGTGTTTCATATTATGAAACATTTCTATTTAATGATAAAAAATCATATAAGACTATTAAATTATATATATTATTTTTTGAGAGTCATGAAATTATAGAGTGTTAGTTTATAACAAACCATTTGATTATACTCATAACACAATATATAATATTTAACAATCCTATAAAATGATTTTATATAGAAGTGGCAATAAATATTTCTTCCATGCCTTATAATATAACCAATCCCCACCTATGATATAGTCATAACACATCATATTTTTATGGGATTTATGGAATATATCCTACAACCTCCCACTTGAACTAAATTCACATAGATTTAATTTCTTTTAAACATATCTTTTATCATATATAATAATGCATGGAACCATTCCCAAACCTCTTTAGATATTTCAAAATAATATTTTTGAAAGTCATTATTAGTTTCACATTATAATATATAATATATAATTACTTTTGAATCATCATCTAAAAAACCATTTGGATAAAATATAAAAAAATATTTAAAGGATAACACTATGTAAAACTCAATCGTTATTCATTAAACAAGAATTCATAACCATACAGGCCTTTATAGCATTGAAAACAAATTCAAATTCTGAAATTTTTTATTGTAATCTAACAATTGACTCTATAAAAGAATTAGTGTTACTCAAGATACAAAGGTATATCACATGATCTATATCAATAACATATATATTTATACTCATGTTCACTAGTTTTTATCATATACAATTCAAAAAATTTCAAGTGATCCATTTTTCCAATAAATTAAGTAAAAATAAGATAGAGATTATGTTAATTGCATAGATTCTACTCATATATCCCCAATTATTCAAGTTTGTATTGAACAAGTAGATTAATGAATCACATGTCATTCACCCAAATAGAGTATAACATCACATTCCCCTCTTCCAATAGGTATGTATAGTATATGAACATAATTATGTATGGAGATACACTTCATCATTTCATCTTAATTGAGAGCCTCAATGTCATACTATTTATATAAGAGGAAAAATCCCATATTGGGTAAGCTCCAACCAATTAAATGATCAGAAACATACCCAACCACCTCCTTATTAAAAAATAATTAAGGATTAGGTAATAAATTAATCAAATTATAAAGGTTATCAAGCTCGGTAACTCACTAACATCATGTATAGGTAAATCCAAATACGAAACATTCACACCTGGTATACTAAAGACATAGTGTGTTACACTCCCTATGGTATACTTATATGACATATAGAAAATAAACATTATTATATACTGAACGATCATACTCCATATCTCTATACAAAATCCTAGTCACACTAACCATAACATTTTATTATAACCTATAACACCCTATGATGAACATTGGTTAGGGGTGGCTCAAATTCATACTATGAGAGGATAATAATCATTTCACTTCCAGAAATTTGTGATTACAATGTAAAATAATGATAATATTAAGGATTATATTTTTATAACATGATAAAAATTAAATTGTTAAAATATTTTTAAGATTACTAAAAAAACCATATATAAGTTCACAATTATAAACATTAAACAAACATTTTACATTAAAAAGTCATGTGATTATTTTTTATAACTTACGTAACCCATTGTATTATTTTTTCACCAACATATCATAAATATATTCAGGATATAAAGTGACACTCACACTATTAGGTAAAAAATTTAAATTCTTTACATTTTAATTTATCATCTTAACATAAAATTATTTAGGATGTTGAGTGACATTCACTTTAACTTTACATGGGCATAATCATTTATTTATTAGTCATTAAATTTTTATAAGTCAAAACGTACTCCCACTAGACTCTTAAAAACTATATTCTCTATGAAAAAACATGTTAAGATAAGAAAAATCATTTATGTTTAAGTAGTAACACTTATTTCCATTTAGTAGGAATATTAAAAAATATAAATTTTCACCAATATTATATAAGGTATTATATATGTTTTTAGAAATATTCATAAAAGAAGAACTTATTCATAGAAATATTCTACTAATAGGTGGGATCAAATACATAATATTTTAAAAAACATATGAATAAAATACATTAATCCTAGGTATATTTACATTCATACCAGTCTCACATTCAAGAATGTTATATAATATGATGAATCATAAACCATTACTATTTAATCAATTTTCCCATAATTATTTTTTAATAAAAAACATCCCTTATCATATAATATAAATTAGTTTCCCTTCCTTGGTTTAGATACATCATATATTAATATATTCTTTTTCATTTAAAAACATGAATATATGTCCTTTTTTTATTCTTTTGAATACAAACTACAAGCCATATCAATTATTTCTTTGATTTTAAGCTCTATTATACTTAAATTTTTTTTAAATTATACATTTGACTCCTTATAATTAAATAAATAATTCCTATAACACAAATATCTGATATGGAAATATTATATGTTTCCCTACAACTATTTAGATATCCTGGATAATTCTATCATATGTGAGCAAAACAATTCCTAAATATTTTCTCAAGTATATTTCCTAGATACTATTAAAAACATTTTTGGAATTTATAACTAACTTTTCTTCTTCTAGTTTTATCTTTTACCCACTTATACTATTGATAAAACACAAGAAACTACACATAACATGTTTTAGTTCATCGTTACATCAAATGTTGAGGAAATAACATTAAATTTTTTTAAACACATTATCATTTTTGATAAAATTTAAAAAATGATATTATAAGATGTTTTTTATCCATAATAAACCTTATAATAAACCTTTAGTCTCACCACATCATTCAAATAATCAAGCATATTGTATATATGAGAGAAGAATAAATTTTCATTTTTTATATTCCAACTAATTACTTTGAAACATAATGTGAATTTTTCTATGCTTCTCATAAGTATCTAGATCCACTTGTTGGATAATGGTAACTCTAGAAGAAACTACTCCAACACAACCATTTTCACTTCTACTAACGAAAAATTACAACACCTTATATGATCCTAAACAATTTCTTACATTTTCAAGGATTTATCTCAAATTTAATTCAAATTATAATGATTTTATTATCAAAAATTGAATCTTATATCAAATGATAATTAAATTTCATATTCAACGATTGATCTCATCATAATGTTATTTGTGTAGGGAATCATACTACTCATAAAATATAATATTCTTAAATATTTTAGTTGAAATTTAATTTCCCCATAAATCATATAGATAATCTCAAAAATTTTCCTACACTAAACTAATCTTAATGGGGTCTCCTAGTAAAGTGTAGACCAAACAAAATTATAAGAATGGGAATTGAATCATATTATGGTCACTGATTGATTTCTTTACTTTCACAAGATAATCAAGGGGAACCAAAATATGACACAACCTACCCAATTAGATGCTTGAGATCAGGAAAGGTGTTCACATTTAAAGGAAAATATTATTTGATATTTTTAAAGGTGATTTAATCACACAATATTATCTCTTGTGTTATCTTTACTTGTATGAATTATTCTAATAATTTAGTTTGAATCTTTTTCCTTAAACCAAATCAATATGTATAAACCCTATTGATATACATCTCTTTACACAATTCATATAACATGTAACGAATAAAAATTAAAATTAAACTATATTAATATATTTCTAAATTCATCACATGCATATAGTATATGAAAATATTTCATGTAAAGGATTTGAATCATATAAAATCAATATCTCCAATAAGTGTAAGTTTAGAGTGATAGATAACCAAACCTCACTTTTCTAGATAATGAATCCGCCTCCAGGCTAATGAGTTTTCTAACCCAAAGTCCCACTACCCAAGGATATTTTACTCAATATAAACTTCAATCCCAAAAACAATCTAACATATAATCCATATAAATTTTAATTAAATTTTAATTCATGATAATAACCTTATACACAAAATATTAAATGTATTATTAAACTAAATCAATTTTTATATCTAGAATTATTCTCATAGGGAAATTAGTTCCTTCAAGAAAATTGTATATTCTATAATATTGTCCTCACTTAGGTGAATAAAAGTTGAACTTGAGTAAAAATGTGTTCATATGCCCAGGAAAAAAATCCAATTGATTTTATCTATGTTGTGTGACTTTTAACTCAATTGGTCCTCACTCATGAGAATACAAGTTTATTTTTAGTAGAAAGGTGTTTTGATGCCCAAATAAGCAACCAATTGAATTTCATTTTAATTCATGACTTCTTACACACCAAGGTATGGAGATCTTTTATAAACATTGCATGTTCTGGTAATATTGCGGTCAAAATATCCCTTTTTGAGTAGGCCATGGATTTTTCAAATTTTAGATGAAACGTATGTTTATGCCTAAAAAACCATTTATGAGTGTTTTATGGGAAATTTTGGACCTCATAAAACCTCATATTATAGGGTATATCCTAAATATTTGGGTGTATATCAATTCACAATTATCTAAATGACTATTCTTGAAGCCAAAATATGCATACGAGTCAAAAGTTATGTCTATTCTAATGTGGCCTCCATTTTATAACAATTACAACCAAAATGTGAAAAAAGTTTAAATATTTGTAAATCATCTCAAGCTCTCCTCATAGCAACTAATTTGGTTCAAAAAGTGGATCTAGTACTTCCCAAATCAACCTACCTTTTTAATAGAGATTTTTTTCAGTTCAATGGTGTCCTTTTCTTCCCACACACGTATGCTTTTCATTTTTCAATTTTTTTAATTAGAAATTTTTTGATAAAGACCCTCATTTGGAAAGAATCAATTATTTATAAAAAAATTCATCACCCATAAATAAATTTATCCTACATCCAAAAATTTTGAATTCTGTATTTTTTGAGTCTAGGTATAGTACTATGTGACTTCACGTCATTAAAAAATGGTTTTCAGTGGTAAGATGGAATTATATGTTACTGCGATGAACCACTACCAAAGATACCCTCTTTTTAGATTCCCTTAATATTTTGTGGCCAAAATAATTCCTAATAAATCATGTAGTGAAGATAATTTTATATTTTTGGTGCTACCCTTGTCATTTCCGGCACCTAAGTGGTGATTTAATGCCTTCATGCACCACCACATTACAACCCCTTTTGGGAAAATGATTTACAGTGAATCACCTATAAATACCCCCACTACTTATTTAAAAATATAGATAGACCTCAGTAGAAGAATATATAATTATTCTTATAAAGTTATTTTTTCTTTTAATAATAATTCATGTAAACTTTAAAAAATTTAAAATAAATTATATTATGTAATGTAGATTTTGAAAAATCACCATCATTAAGTGCCTCCTTTGTGGATGATCCTTGTGATGTGACACCATAAACTGAGTAAAAATAGAGGTATTTATATATAGTGCTTTGTGAGGAATCCCCAACAATAATTCTCAGTAGGATATACCAACATATTGTATAATATTCTCTTATATGAAGTTATTTTTCAAAGGTGTTCATTACATTCTCTTTCATTCACTCATCCCATAATGAATTTTTTCTTCCAATTGTAAATTTTTAAGTAATAAAATATGATTTTCTTTTGTTATATCATTTACTAATGTCACCCTCATGGTTCATACAAATCCAAATTACCACATTGGCATATATGTTCGAAAAATGATACCTTTCAAAATCCAATATTCTTAGTAACATGTCATCCTAAGGGTAGCCCCAATGTATTGTCTCCATTATACCCTTCATTTTTATCCCTGAAATGACACTGAAAATCATCAACATAATAGTTTAAACTACAATATTTCTCACCATGATGATCATAGGATTCCTCACTCGATGAGAATAAGAATCCTTTGTCATGAGCATGACATGACCCCTCATCCATAAGCAGACTCAGTTTATAAGCCCATGTCATTGTGAATTTTAATGAAAATTTTCCAAATATTAAAATATTTTTTATTTATCACACTGAGAACGACTCGTATAGGATTAGAGAACTGATCTAATCATATAATACACATAATCAAAACACCTCCAAAATAGGAATCTATATATGCATATGACCTACTCGATCCTCTATTATCACACTTTTCATAACATGGATTTAACTTAATAATTACATTAGAATTCATGTAAAACATCCAAAAAATGTTAAATTAATCTACATGGATAACCACTTAGTAATATTATGTAAAAATACATGATAATTTCTTTACTACATAACATTAAACTACAGTATATGGTATGGCTATGTGACCTTAAACTGCACGCCTCAAACTATGTGGTCTTTGATTTGTATCAAGAATGATATTTAGTATTCCTCCAAAAGGTTAAAAACCAAATGAATCCACCTTATATATTTATCCTAATGGGGACTTATTCTTCATAGATTCATATAATTAATTCATCATCATACTACATTCCACCAATCTCAGATGTCACATCATTAGAACATACTTTTTATGAAATTGATCCCATTTCTTTTGAATCCATACTCTCTCCAGACATTCTCATTTTTATATAATTGGTCCTTATTACAAATGAGACCATCCTCTATATAAAAAATCATATTATCCCCATGTATTATTATATTTTTATCATTGTACCATATTTTTATTGAGTATATCATCTTCTAAGAGAACCATATTCTCCCTAGAAATAATTATATTTTAATCATTGGGTCATATTCCCAATGAGTCCATCCTCTACCATGGGGGTCGAACTGCCATTTGGAAGTATCCAAATCAATCCACATTGGTCCATATTCCCTACGAGGTCATCCAAAAAATGTTTCCAATGCATATTTTCATTGAAAACAATCTCTATGATCATTTCTTCTTAATAATATCTACCAAATTATGTTAAACATCAGGGATCGGTCCTTATCACATTACATTAAAATGTAAAATGTTTCTCATTATGTTGCACAAAACAACGTGATTTCTTATTCCTCTTATGATGACACATAGGAATCCACTTTAAAGGGCTATATCTTGAATCCTTCAACACATATGACATCCTTGGAGGGATATAAACTATAGACTACCCAACCGTGTTGATTTGAACAATATAATATTAAAATTAAGCATAATTAATAATCAAAAAATGGGGAACCTATGATATATACAGATTTTCATCTTTGTTAATGTTAATGACCAGCCATTGGCATAGGGGTAACTAGTCCCACACTAGGATATGTAAAGGATCAATGAAAACAACTTAATTCTATATGATATCAATGAGTTAGAAATTATCCCCTCAAAAAATATGTTGATCCCAAACTCACACTCCCTCAACTAGTATGCACCCTAAAGCATCAATTTAAAAACACCCCAGTGACCTCAATGCTTTGGAAGGTAGGATCTCAGCTAGGTCTATTCCAGACTACTAGATATGTGGTGATGTATCCAAGTTTCCTATTGGAAATAATAATGTAACTCATTATATTCATGTTTAAAAATTTATTGAATCATTTTAACATTTAAAATAATTTAGATGCTACAATTCAAAATATAACAATTATAATTATTAATAAATCAAGGAATGAATTAAATAAATGAACAATTCATAACATCAAAGATGAGATAAATAACTTATAAATTGTTAATAAATAAGTAAAAAACTTTATAATTTAACCATTCTTTATATACATTTTATAATCAAATAAATATACACTTTATGTTTATATCTAATATGAAAAGTTTCATATTATTTATTATACGGAATTTTACATAAAAATATGCCTCTAAATGAATTATAAACATTTTATATTCCAATTCCATTATGTAAATAAACTACTTAATGTAAATATCACATATTTATTATTATTCGATCCTTTATCAAATCATTTATCAAACCCCCTTTTGATATGGTTCAGATAAATTTTCAAATAAGTTCTTTAATTTGAACATTTCAAACTAAATAATTTGGAATATTTCATTATTTTCAATATAAACACTTTTATATTTATGCATGAATTTTTTTTTCTGAAACCCTTTATTAAACACACTAATTATTTCAATAATATTATTTTCTATAAAAATTAAAATCCATATGATATAATTTGAAAATGTTTTTATAATAATAATAATTAATATTATGGAATTTTTTTCATAAATGTTTCACAAAAAAATTAATAAATTAATTATAAACATTTTATAATTAACCAATTTATAAACTTTATATAGATTAGATAACTATTTTGAAATACTTTTTTCCATGATTAGTCACAAATTATAAACCATAGAATGAAATTCACAATTGAAAATTTGGAAAATTATAATTTTTCTACTATGTTGTATGCTATGATGTACAAAAATTGGAAGTGGTGGATCATTATATGTGACTGTAATCAACTAGTTAATCCTATTGTACCCTACTATCTATAAATATTCACCTACAGTATTCTTTTTAAGATAAAATTAGTAGAAGATGATAACATGGATTATGATATGGCCCATGTAACATTAAATTTATGGGGGTTACTTGTGTAAGACTAATATTGAGGGTCTTGAATTCATGGGTTATGATATATATCACATATTGTTAACCTATCACCCAAACTATCACAAAATATGATACGTTGTTGCATGAGATAACTAGAGTTTTAATGATCTATGTCAGATTTCATGGGTTTTTAGTGTTCATTGAATGATCGTAGTAATGGAACAAAAACCATATATGACTGATCAATCCTTGATGAAATAATAACGAATTGTTTTACGAAGAACCAGTGTAATTATATCTTTGAGTAATCCATATTTTACTCTTCATAGTATGATTTATGATGATCATAATAGCAGAAATATTATTCCTCATGCCTCCAAGGTATTACACTAGCCAAAGGATCCCAGTTAATAACTTGAGGATTCCTATACATTGAGATGATTCATAGAGCCTTTTTTGTTCATGATAAACAAATACAAGGTATGTTATATAGATTCAGTATTCTTTCAGCAAATTACTCGCCACCAATGAATGGAACGCCTTTCATTTATATAGGCCATTCTTCATACTCTTCATTTCATGAAGAAAATCCACCAATATTTTCTATGTTACTGAACATTAAGATTACTAATTGAACTTATTAAATGAATGTAGAATCTATATATGAATTATAAAATTTTTAACCGATGAAAGCATATAGAAGTATGATGTGGTAGTGATATCTGAATGAATACACTATGTTGGGTGCAATATAGTGTCGGGTTGCATCATATGTAAACTTGACTATGTTATCACCAATTTAATCTCATGATCCTTCTTAAGGATACATTTTTATCAATATTTATTCAATATATACAATACATATACCAATAATTTTAAGGAACATAAAAAAATATCTCACCTCTAATAAAATTGCTATGGGCTTTATGAAAAAAATTACATGTCTTTGTGAATACATCCAAAAATAATTTTTGATAAAATTTTATAAGACTCGTTATTTTTTGAAAAAACATTATTTTAAACATAATCATTATCTGATGTATTAATTGTGTAACCTTTGTAGAATTTATAGTGTTGAAAAAAATATGATATCTGTATTTCAAATATTTCTGTAATGAGTGTCCTTTAAAAAAGATTCAATGCTCCTCAATAAACTAAGTTGTATGGTGTGATCTCGGTCAAACAAACTCATATCTATATATAAAAAATTCTAGAATAATATGTATCATATACATAAAATGTATACCTACATAATCAGTTTTCACATAGAATCGGGTGTCCTCAAGACACTAAATAATATCAATATAGTATAATATTTATCATATTTACATCATTCTCTAAAATATACAAAAAAAGTCAATAAATACATCACATGTAATTCATTTATTTTGTGATCACATCATATCCCTATCATCCAAGTAATTAAAAACATCTCATTTGACTCAACTAAATAGGGAAATGAATTTCTTTAGTCAAATTCAATCATGGTCTTGATGTATTTGTTACTTATTTGAGTGGAAAAATATCATCTTTATGAAGCTCTAATTGAAGTCATAATTTGAAAAATACTAAACTACACTTTATTGTCGATGACACAATAACAAATATAATAAAGGTAAAAACATAAAAAAATATCATTCTAGTTATCTCGCCAACCTTAGGAAATAAAAAATTATTATAGGAACCCAAAATAAGTATATCAATGAGTGTATGAAATTCCATGGGATATTCTTGGAAGATATTCCAAAATAATATATTTCTACTTATTATCTCATGATTCAACTAGTCATGCTAATATGGAGTATCTTCAAAAACCAAACTACTCATTATGATAATTGATTATGTATAACTCAAAATCAATCTTTTAGAGAATCTCATCGTTACACTAACATGTAGATTAAATGAAAAAACACATTAATGAATGATAAAAAAATATTTACTTTATTATAATGACATGAAACGTTATGAAACTATTATATCAATCTCTTGTGTAAAATATAGTATGTGACTCATCATGGACCTCATGATTCTGTTGTGATAATGTTTTTGGGAATGTAATTTCTACACTTTCTTATGTTCCCACAAAATAGATCCAAAAATTTCCTTTATCAATGTTCCATTATATATGATGGTTTCTTCAAAGGATTTTTTTTCCTTTGGAGAGACTAGGGTTCCTTCGCCTAAGAAATAACTACAATGTTATCATAGTGAACATTCATTTATCCATAAATGTTAGGAACTAACTATTTTTCAAAGATGTTATTCTTGATTTAAGTAGACTTATTCACAACATCATATGTAGAGATTTATTATACCTATGTTATCGAGTCTGCTGTGGTGGATGTTTTAGAACTATTCCAATTGATTACACCATATTTTAGGAAAAACATGAAACCATATTGATATTTGATATTATCTTTATCATATTAGAAACATGGATCTATGTAAACATTACCATAGATCTCATTACAAGGCCCCAACCTTAAACATTACTTAATAATGAATTAAGTCAACAATTCACATAGAGGATCTTTACCGGTTTAGAGTTTTAGAGAATTAGTCCATAACTATTACATAACATAACAAAATTTACAAAGTAGAAACTTCTACTCTATCTAATTATTTCACAATAATTAATCTCCGTAAATTTAACAATAAGTATTTTCTGGATAAAAATCTTCTTGAATTATTCTTTTCTCTTATCCTTCCTTATACCCTATGAAAAACATTTCAAAAACATGGGATCAGAATGAAAAGCTCAGTAAGGGACATGAAAATAATGAAAAATATATAGTCTATTTAAAACTTGATAACCCATTCAATTCTCTTTTAGAATATGAAAAAAACATTTTCACATGAATAACATAATAAATTTTCATGAATGAAAAAATAATAGAAACAAATAGAAAGTAATTAAAAATTTGTTAGGTGACTTAAAGCATCATATAAATAAATCCCTTTCAAACATATTCCAGTTCGAATAACCATATGGTTGAATTCAAAATTGGAGAATTATAATGGGGATCACCCTCTTTATAAGCTCAATCGGGATCATCTGTGAGCTATAATGCGGCTCAACACTACTGGAAATCGGATCTTTCCCAACACTTATATACACCCTTTCCCAACGGTTTGGGAGAACCGTTGGGAAAGACCCCCTCAAAACACCCCTTTCCCAACGGTTTGGGAGAACCGTTGGGAAAGAACCCCTCAAAACACACCTTTCCCAATGGTTTGGGAGAACCGTTGGGAAAGACCCCCCCCCCCCACCTTTCCCAACAATTTGGGAGAACCGTTGGGAAAGACCCCCTCAAAACACCCCTTTCCCAACGGTTTGGGAGAACCGTTGGGAAAGACCCCCCCCCCCCCTTTCCCAACGGTTTGGGGAAACCGTTGGGAAAACTCAGCCCAAAATCCATCGTTCACCCCTGGAAATTATCACCTATCCCAACGGTTTTGAAAACCGTTGGGATAGATTCTTTGATTTCTTCCAGGTCTACTACCCGAGAACATTATATAAATATAAATTTTAAATAATTATGATAATACATATATATATTTATGAAGTTATGTTTATAAAAGTTATGTTAGGTTAGTGGTTAAGGCGTTTAATTATAAACGGGGGGTTGTGGGATCAAATCCCACCACATGTTTTTTTTGAAATACATATACCAACGGTTTTATAACCGTTGGAATAGATTTTCATATTACTTATACCAACGTTTTTGAAAACCGTTGGGATAGGTCTATACCAACGGTTTTCCCAAAACCGTTGGTATAGACCTATCCCAGCGGCTTACTTCGCAACGGTTTGGAGGCCTATACCAATGGTTTGGAACCGTTGGTATAGGTTAGTATTCTACTAGTGCAACCCTTTATATAAGCTGTGTGAGGCAGACCTGTGAGCTACAATGGGGCTCAAACCTTATTATAGGCTGTTTCAGGCTCACCCTTAATCTATAAAGGGGATAAATAGTTCCTATAATATATATTAGGTTCACCCATTTAATATAATTATCATGTACTATTTTATGAATAAAACACGTTTATCACCAAACCCTTTTGAAAAACTCACTTAATCACATATGAAAAAAAATGTTGTATAAAAGTACCATTTTATTTTAAAATCCCATTTTATATACCAATATACCCAAATAAATAAATAAGGTATTTATTTAAAATACATTAAGTCATTTAGAGGAATCAAAATATTAAATAATAGTTACGGTTGCGGAGAAGTTGTTACCGTCGTATACGTTAAAATAAATAACATTCCTTTTGAAATTTTGTAAAGAAATTAAAATGATTTGTATAAAAATATTCCTTTTCAAAAAATTGAATGAAATTCTAGATATACATAAATTTTCCCTTATAATCCTTTTATATCCATATAAATAAATTTGCAAATTAATATCATGAAGACAAAGATTTGATAATTAAATCTTTAAACGTTCAAGGTGTCCCATTCCACTTTGAACATTAAAATATTAATCTCCATGAATTCATAAATGACCATAGTATATATAAAATAAAAATATTAAATGTCATATTAGTCATATATACCATCATAAAATAATAGGGGTATATATTATCAAAAAAATGCCTCATTGAAAGGTGATTTAGACAAAATCCCTAACATTGGTCCAAATTGTCTCATACATTCCTTAATTTCATGAATAATAAACATAGGTTAATTTCTACATTATTTATAACCTTCTTAAATTTTATTATTCATTTTATATCACGTATTACCATGTTATAGAAATTAGTTAATTATTTAAGTTCATGTGAGACGTTTTCTCGATGTTCGATATTTGAGTCAAAAATAAACTTATTTTGATAAAAATTATCCCTGGGGTAAAAAGTGTATCATATCTAGAATATTATTCATGATTTAGATATCATATATATATATAGTATATATGTATTTATAATAGTCCACAACATTTGGAGATAATAAATGAAATGCATCAGTAATGGAGATGATAGGTCGTACGTACGCATAAATGCTACTTTCATTTTTTGTCATATTAATGAAATGAAAACTAAATTATAAATAGTTATATTATAATTATAGTATTATATATGTTTTATATATGTTACATAATTTAATTATCTCCATCCTTTATACATTCATTATATGGAATGAACTAGTCATATCACTTTGAGGGGGAGGTAGTCTGCACTACCAGAAAATATCAGTTAGAGGAAAAACCTCTGACCATTTATTAAGAAAGGAAAAGTACAGTGAAAAAGAACGACAAACAAGAAAACCCAGTTACATATCATATGATACATACCTCTCACCACACTCGTGATATAATACTTTCTCTGTAGTAGTCGATTCCCATTCAGAGCTTTTATAGTGCATCAAGACCTTAACATACATCCGTCCAAGATTCAGTTTCTCTAAAGATATCAACTCCCTAGAGGATTGCCTGATAGAGGACCTGGTTGACACTGGATTTGGAAAGTTAGAAGAATCCTTCCTCATTCTTCATTTAACTAGAGTAGGTTCTTCATTTCTAGATTTCTTCTTCCCATCCTTGACAACATCACTAAATGAAGGCTTGACCAAACCACAATTATTTTCTTTGTCACTATCCAAGACATACCCCCATTGTACAGTGATGACCATATCTTGGCAATCAACAATCATGGTCTGGTTCTACTCAAATTTCCCATTAGGATCAACCAAATCCAAACAATATGGGGGGTCTAAAAAACATGACCATCATCCACCTCCTTCCTCAAAACATCATCCTTAACAATATGCATGTTGTGGTCTTTCATCATTTGAGTACTTCCATCCATCTCATCATGACCCAATTCTTGAAATAGTTTGGAAGTATCAATTGTGATCTGAAAACCACAATCAGAAATCAGATGCATGTGAGAATCCTCAATGGCTGGACGAACAGGAAGTGAATCATGGACTTTCCCATCAACCAATGCCAGCTCTCCCTCCTTCTACTCAGCATCACCATCTTTGATCAACCCACTGACATCCCTTCCTGCATCATTTTGAGCAACTCAATCTTCCCCATGTGGAAATACATCCCCTAAAGAAGCTGGAGCCCCCCAACTTGCCTCCACTTCCATTTCCAAGACTTGCTTCATCCATACCAAAATGATTCCCACCAGTAGTCGATATAAGTTCTTGCTTCAGTCTATCAAATACCGCAAAAATAGACGAATTAGGGGGTGCCCGAGCTTGCCTTCTCAGAGATGAATCACCAAAACTATCATCAGTTCCATGCTTAGCTGCATCAGAGCACGTATGTGTCTGACTATATACTATATCAGGCCTCTTCATCGAAGCCGATGACCTTATACATCTGGATCCACGATGATTGTGACCAACCGTATGACCCAAATGGCGACAAGTGGAGCAGTAATCAACCCAATTTTCAAAAACAACAGCTCGCCTCCATCAAAACTCCTCACCAATAGTAATCTAAATCCAGTCAACCGGTGTCTTTGAGGAATCCACCTAAACACAAAGACGAGGATTAACTTGATGACTCACAGAGGATGTGAGAGTATCCAAGTAGAGGAAATGAGTGACTAGGTTCCCTAACATACAAATTATCAAGGGATTTTGAAAAGGCAATGGAAGATGAGGGAGACTTAACCAGGTTACTACTGAAGGAGGATCCCGATTCACACAGAGATAAAACGACCATCAGAGAAAGAATAATTTGCATCCATTTCACTACGGGGAGCTCTATACCATGCAAGAATTAAGTCTTCCTCCGAACCAAAATGAATCATTAGATGACGATTATCAATAATCCCTACAACCGCATGTTCTTTCAGATCCCAGTCACTGAACACAAAATGGTCGAGCTCATAAACTGAAGGCCTTCAATGAGAAAAGCGAGAAACCAGGGTCAAATCCAAGAATCCCGAGGCCAAAAATAATTCCACTAAAGAAATTGAAAGTTGAGGGACCCCAAGATGATGATCTGTAACTTTCAGGCTTAATGGAATCGACAGGAAGTCTGAGAGATATCTAGGGTTTGAAAATGGCACAAACGGTGCCCACGACGTCGAGGGAGGTGGAGCCAAAACATCCTCCCCCCTCCCACCACCAGGAAGGGGGGAAATCCTGCATCTGACATCAAATAGGGTTTATCATCGGGAAGGAGAAGTTCTGGCTCATGGAAAACCCAATCTCATCTATCTGAAGGTAGTCTGCACTACCTCAAATGAAATTATCATATTTACACATTATGGAAAACATAATGGTATATTGTAAATACAACATAAAGAAATTTAAATAAAATATAAATAATATATAAATAATATATAAATATAGTGCCATAATAATGCCTTCCATGAGAGGTATTAGAGGAAAATTGAACAATCATCATTTTGTGAGGCAGTAGTATGTCATACACAGAAATAATATGTTCGTATCCATTAGATGGAGGTTTGTGTAAGAGTAGTCTTAATACTTCTCATAAAAACATTATAGTATATTAAGGATAATGGAGTATTTATGTAATAAATGAATAATTAGATAATATAGAGTGAAAAAGTAAAATAATGGAAAGGAACATGAGAGAAGACATAACCTCTAAATCGGGTAACTTCTTTTTATTTGAGGAAAAAAGCATTCTGGAATTTCCATTTTCCCAAGGTATGGATTCTAGGAGTAATAGAAGGATTTTGGGAGATAATTCTGGAAGAATTTGGATGATCCAAGGGTCTTGATATGTGTGGGTAAGTGAGTAGAGGTGGTGGCCTTTTTTAAGAGGGAGGAGGAGAACTTTAGGAGTGTCTTGAAATATTATTTTATTTTAAATTGATATTTGGATTATAATGGTCCCAAATTCATTTATTAAAAATATTAGATGATTTTTTGTTATAACCCTATAATATAATTAAAATTATACATGTTTTTAATATTTTTTAACCCTTATATTTTTTTATTAACCTTTATTTTACCCTTTTTAATCTTACCATGAAATTTTATTATTTAAAATTTAGGGGTTAATTTAACTACCATAACATGTCAAAAGACCCAAAAAAGTGAAATTATTGATATATATAGTCTTATCACAACCATTTGGATGAATCATATATTTTTAGGAATTTTAAATCACTTAATAAACTATTTTATATTTTATGTTATGAATTATGTCAATTTTGACACTATTCATACTTGACTTTTTTCAAAAACAATCATAACAAGTTGATTCATTTAAAAAAAATGTATTAACGCATCCCTAACATGTCAATGTCATCTAGAAAATTATTCTATGCAATCAAAATGTCCAAATTATATTTATTTTAATATTTATAATATCAATTATTTGAATCGTTCATTATTAAGGTAATCGCTGCATCTTTATTGTGTCATATATAAATTTATTTATTTAATGTCTAAAAATTATAAACAAGTTCCATGATATAGGAAATATATTTATATTTCTAATTAATATTTCTAGTAGAATAGATAAGTTATATAACCCCACCATTAATGTTTTTTAGTAAAAGATATTTGTTTATGTTATATTTCTCTTTACATTAAATTAATTCCTATAAAATGTTATTTTCACTCCCAAGTGGCTCTATGGGGTTCCAAAGTCGACCCAAGGATTCCCATGGTTGGAAATATCATATCCAATATGATTAAGATATGTTTTAGGGTAGTTATATATTATTAAATATATTTTTTGTACCCTTATTTACCAGATTTACCCTTTAACCATGGTAAATAAAAATAATTTCTAAAATTACTATTCACAATTTCCAAAAATAAAAAGATCTAAATTTAAAAATTTTGACCTTTAGATTCCAAATATAGAATCCATTTTTTCAAATTCAAAACACAAAATTTCCAGAAATTAATTTGAAATTAATTGTCCTTGTCAAAACTAAAAAGAATGTTTCTAAAAAGTAAAAACTACCAAAAGATTGAAATGGGTTTATATCCCATTTAAAATTGAAATTACTTCCAATGACCAATATTGATTAAAATGTTAAAAATATATTCCATTTATACTTTAAAACCACTAAATAATATGATTTAACCATATATATTATCTTGATGGAAAAAGTTTTTTTCAATTAAAATTTTGCATATTTTTACTTTTCATCAAAACATGATAGTTGTCAAAAAAATATAAAAAATTCACCCAATATAAATTTTGATGTCCTTATATTATATATAAATTTTATTTAGTCAAATAAAACATGAAAATGTGAAAAACAACATGATTTAAAAAGGGTTTGTCATCAAAAGGTTGTAAACTAACCATATAAAAATATTAGAGTATTTTATGCTAAAAATATGATTCATTCTCATTTTAAGACCATAAAATTTACAGGATAAATGTAAAAATATTTAAAAAATATGTAAAATAATAATATAGTTAATTCTATTCATTACTTCCAATACAACGGCTATGCATTAACTACCATTTAAAATAATAATAATATAATAGTAATATTTTTCGGTATAACTCAACATTGTGTGCAAAGTATGATTTTGGAGAAATTATTTGTTGTGTGTCAGGTAAGATATCAGACAAAGTGTCTTATTCAATGTAAAATTAATATATTATTCATAAATATTAATTGAAATGAAAAATTATTATTCTATAAATAGCTGGGTCATTACACTCATCCTCTCCTATAAAGATCAAGAATATATTTTTAGTACTTCTAAAGTACATAAGAATGTTCATCACATCAACACACTTATTATCAACTAGATTTTGTTGGTTTAAATTGATTATACAAAGGGAGTAGGTGACATCATGTTGAGTAAACAATATGGAAAACATGATAGATACTATGGATGAAGCATAGCGAATTATTTATATTTTTCTAACTCCTTAGAAGGACCCTAAATATTTATAAGATCTGTGTTATGTGACAATGGTAAATGACCCTTATTGGGTTCTCCATATTATGCCTATTAAACATTTTACCTACTTATTTTTCTTGACTGAGTTTAATAAACCTCTTAGATATATCTTTATAGATATTTATACCCATTATGTTGGACGATTTACCCATGTATTTCATCGAGAATCATTTATTCATCCACATATTATAGAGTGAAGGGTTGAGATATCATTTATGATAAGTAGTATGTAATCTATATATTATATCATAATCACTAAAAAACTCATACTAATAATATTTTATACATAGAAATCATATGTGTTCTTGATAATTCCAAACTCTTTTAATACATAGTCAAACTATATATTCCAACTCCATGATGCATACTTATGTACATAAAGAGAATTATGTAGTTTACATACTTCTCGGTCTTGTTTTTATTTAAACCCTTCATGTTGTATCATATATGCATCCTAAATTATGTTCCCATTTAGAAAAGAGGCTTTGACATCAGTTTTATATGTCAAATAATCTATGTATGTTTTTATGGTGGGAAATATAATAATGAAATTTAACATCACTATAGGTGAAATGATATACTCATAGTCAATACAATAATTTTTCTTGTAAATTACTGTGACATGGATTTATTTAAAGGTATACAATCTACCATCCATCTTAGTTTTCATGTGGAAACCCCACTATCAACCTATGGGTCTCACCCCTTTAGTTTCAACTACCCTATTCCAAAATTGGTATGTGTAGATAGTGTCAATCTCAGATTCCATAAATTTTAAGCATTTATTAGAATCAAAACACTTTATGGGTTCTAGGTAGGTAGTAGGTTCATCTCATATAAACATCAACTCATCATCATTATCAATGGGAAATCCATATCTCATAGTATTTTAAAAAAAATCCAATTTTACCATTATGGTTCTTGTCCATCTCGAGTTCATTATTGTTCTATAACTCTTTTTAGAATTGAGTTATCCACTATATCTGGGACACTTTCTTTTTATTGGTCTTCAACTTATATAACTACAACTTTCCTCCCAGCAAATCCATGACTTATGAGTTCTTTATTAATACAAACACCATGTCAAGACATAAAAACTTTTAGTTTAGTATGTTTATGAAACAATAACCCATATTTTCCTTAGGATAAGAATGAAATATTTATTTATTAAATTTGGTGTCAAAAATATTAGAATCCAAACATTTCACAATTCCTTCCAATCCCCAAATCATTGCAAAAACCAAATTGAATGCATCCAAAGTATCCAAGCATGTTTATAAATATCTGAATTCATATCATGATATGGTATTGTTGATTCAAATACTCACTTTACCTTTTATTTCGAAAATCAAAATGCACTTCATTAATATTTTTTTAAAACTTTTCTTTTTTTCCTTTTATCATTTTTTATTTTTATTTTAATATTATTGATTCAAATACTGATAATCTATAGCTTCAGGTAATACTAAATATTTTAGGATTTGTGAAAAAATGATAACATAAGGAATTATGAAATACTTATTCTTTTAGGATTCATAAAAATTTTATAATTAGGTTGTAATTGTCGGGTTTATTTTATTGGATGTTGAACACTATAGCGGTGGTAGAAAACATTATCAATTAATATAGCGAGACATTGAGTTCATCGGCAAATGATGAAGCCACTTCTGATTTTGTTGTAACTAAACCCAAAATTTTTGGAATCCATCCAATGATGGTTTTCTTATAAATAGATTTTTTCTTTGAGGAACTAACGAAAATAATAGAAACCCATAAATTCTAAATGTTTGTAATCAATTAAATTCATGAAACCTCTTATTTCTTTAAGAGATTCTGAAAATTTTAATTTTTATTTATCAGTATTCTTATAAGAATTATGTTTATAAGGTTTAATGATAAACACATATATATATATATATATAGATGTATTTATTTCATAATAATTATATTTCTATCCTTTATGTAAATTTAAACACCCTGAGATTTTTATGAAATGTTTCTCTTCAAATAAATGTTTTTCTTTAATTGCTTACGTTATGTACAATAATTAGTTTAAAATAACTATGTGAAGGTATTCTAATATTATGTGCCCATTGATGCCTAGTCATTGGATTGAATGGTATGAATAATAATAATGAAATTCTGAATAATATATATTCTACACATTTATAAAATGAATTCATTAGTTATCAAATCATTACAATTAAAAAACTATTTGAAATTGAAATGATTTTTTATGAAAATTTATTTTCATGCGGTCAGTGTATTTTTATTAATAAATTAAATGAATAAATTTTATTGAATTATTTTAAGGAAATTTATATAGGAATTAATTTATCAAATGATTTAAAAGAATCAATAAATATATTTTCTTAGGCATGTGATAAGAGTAAATCTATTTTTAGGATAAAAAATTTGTTTTTTTTCTTAAAAGTAGATTTCATTGCGTGTTGCACACATATTTTAAAATTAGTTTATTCCAATTTATAAATTTAATTCCATATTTTTAATGAGGAGGTTTATATTTAGTAAATATTTCCCTCAAATTTGTTTCAACATAAATTGTAATCGTGGTAAAATTTATCACCTCTGTAAAGGGTAAATTAGGCAATCTAGGTTAACAATAAATTATAATTTCTTAATTGTTTCATCATAATTCTTTTTTTCCAAAATTAATTCAACCCTTAACACCATAGGTTATAAATTTGGTTTCTTATTGGTTAATATAACATTAAAAGTACTTTTATATTTTTAAAATCAATGAATGTTAGAAAATGTTACTCTATTTTAAAAAAACTCATATGAATCCACACATAAAAAAAGTTTGTTATAAATAAATATAAGTTTCTATTCTTAGATTAATGAAACTATTCTCATGAGTGAAATTTATTTTTAGTTTTTATTTATTATATAATGACCTTAATTTATAATACAAAACTCATGCAATATTTCCCAATTTATTGATCAAATATTATAAATAATTTTAAAACAATTAAAAGTTTTAGAATTTTAATTAAAAATTATGACCCCTAAATTTAAATAAACAGTAAAAAATATTTTGAATTTTTTTAAAGATTTATATTATAATTACTTCTTTTTATTGATATAATTTATGTTAAATTAAAATAATAATGTCATAATTGAGAATAAAAACATTTTCTCAAAATAATATTTTATTAAATAATTCTCAAATAATAAAAAATCTGAAATAAAAAAATATGTATTTTATATCGTCTAAAATTAATAATTTTTACAATTATATGTCAATTTTAACATTATAATTAAAAATTATGACCCTTTAGTATAAAAACAATTGTTTTCATAGTTTTGAAAATTGGTTTACTAAAGGTTAATGAATATCATAATGTTAACATTTCACAAAAAATTATTTTAAATTCTATTGACTAAAAGTTTTACAACCATATGTTACATTACATTCAAATACATTTCCATTTTCTGGAATATTTCATGAGAAATAATTTATTATAATATAATTGTTTGATAAATTCCAAAAGTACCCCTCAACTCAATTTTAAATGGGAGCCTTCTCCATCACTTTTTTATATCAAATTGATCCATCTGTATTAACTATAATATAAAAATTTATATTCTAAATTCCCCAATATACGTTATAGAGATGATGGAATTCTCAAAATACTAGCTCTAGGGTCATCAGGGGGAGATCTAAAGGAGTTCTTTCTAAGAAGATGTAATCTACTTAACTAATCAATTTCTTTTATAATGTTATATAAATCTTATAAATATATAGTATTTATCATGAAATAATAAATTAAGTCTCTTAAATATTCAAAACATTGATTATTATTTTGAACAACCCATTATACAACCACTTTACCATAAAAAAAGAAGTGAAAGTATCGCTTGTGCATATGTACGGCTTAACGTCTCTACATAGAGATATAATTCATTTTTCATCACCATATTCTTTAGATGGTTATTATGATGGGTTATATGTTTATATATAATATTTTGGACATAAATTTTACTTATTTTATGAAAATATCATGTCTACCTTCTTACCATACAATTTTTTATGAAGTGATAATGTCGCTCATGGGTATGTGTGGACTACCACCTTCATAAAGCGATGTGATTTTTTTCAAATAAATTTTACTTGTAAATAAATTAGTATAAATTTTATGAGTAAATATGATATATATGATGTAATAATTATTCTATAAAGGTGAATTATTATTTACCTATCTTCAATCATGTTATCCAAAAATGGAAATATAGTTTATGGGTACATACAACCTATCATCTTCATGAACAGTGTAATTAATTTTTCTATATATTATTTTTAGGAATGATAATAAATATTTATATAATGGATATATATGATTATTATTCCATGATTCAAATCCAATAAATTATGGACCATGATAAAAGTATAAGGACTGTGACATTGAACCAAAACATGCTTTGAAAATGAAGTAGTTATCAACTAGAATAATGACTTTGATAAAAGAAATTATCAATTAGTGAGTAATATTATTTATTAAGTAAATAATAAATTGTATTATAGAAATTAATATGGGTTTTTAATAAATTTATAATTACTCCATATTTATTATATATGATGTTTGTACATGATTGAGGAAAAGTGATATTTGAGGTAAGGGATTTACGATGCAATCCAATTATAATCAATATTTTTTATAGTTGACTTTTCGTTGAGGTAATTAAATGATACTTATCTCAAGAATAAATTTAATTTTATTCTTCTATATTTATTTGTTGATATTATAAGTTTACTTTATTTTTTCTGACATTAATTATTTAAGAGATCAAAAGTGAGTTTTTTGTAAAAATATAGTTTAATTCTATCTATGGTCAAAACTTCTTTTTCTTCCATATCCATATTATGTAAAAAAAATCAAGAATTATTTAAATGTTATCCTATTATTTTTAATTACTTTTTTACACTTTCATTTTTTTATAAAAATGTAAAATGAATATTCTTTTCATTTTCAAAAGAGGTACATTTTAACTTGTTACAAAAAAAACGTAATAGGATTATTTTTTAACTTATACAAAATTAATGGAATTTCCTTCCCTCCTAAAGCCTATATTATTTTATGATTCCATTAAAAATTGTATATATTCTTTTCAAGGAAAGTATTTTATTTATTTCATGCATAGTTATTATATTTTATAATGGCGTTTTTTTACTCAAAAGAGTATTTTCATCAATAATGTTTTAGTGATATTTTAATAGTATCTATATTAATCAATGAAAATAGACCTTGATTTTACATATTATTTATACGGATTATGAATCTAGGATTCTTTGTTTTCTATTTGTCTATATGGATTATGAATATGATGAAAATTATTTATGAAACCTCTTTCAATGGGTTTGTCTATAATGAAATTTTTATGAGACCCATTTATTTTCAGGGTTTCGGATATGATAAAAGTTTTATGATCCTATATAACTAATATTTATCATTATAATTATTTTATGGATGGTAACTGTATCTACCTAAACTTAATTGGGTAAGGTATTATATTTCACGAGATAGTAATAGGAAACAATTTGGTGTGTTTGATCTGTTATGGGAAACAAGTCGATGTGCCCAATCTACTAGGGGAAAAAGGTGTCAGTGTCTGATCTGATGGTCTTGGTAGTTAGAATTGACATATAAAATTATTTCTATACTTATGATGGTACTACATAAATTTTTTACATAAACTTATATTTTGTTATTGAGTTATATATATTTCTAGTTCATATGATTCATGTCTTTTGAAATGGTAATGTTTTATGCCATAAATCAAATTTATGATCTTTATAAGATTGGGTATGAACATTGTAAGATATAGTCATGATCTCATGACTTTATAATTATATTATTATTTCATATGATCTTTGATTATTATTTTCCATTTTTAACCATACAGAGAATATGAGCTCACACTTTTCTTACATTTCCTTTCCCCATGTAATAAATAACTTTTTAGTAGGGTATAATTATAAAGTGTACTATTAAGGAAGATCATTATGATAGTTGTTGAAAATACTTTATAAAATAGAAATATTGAATAAATTGTCTCCAAATACTCTAAACCATTATGGTTATATAATGGAAGATTTTTGACAATATTTAGTGATTAGGATTAGAAAAGATTTATGAAAATCATGAGGATATATCCCAGTATATCCTAAAATCCTAATATTTTGGTAATAATAATGAATAAAATAAGTTAATCCTATGTTTTAATAGATGAAGGGGGAATGATTTATATATTATATAAATTATTTTTCAGAATTATGTGTTTTTGAATTATGAATATGGTTTCTCACATTACAATTTTTTGATTTGTCCATTGAACGGAACCCAATGAAATCTTGTTAATGTTAAATTTGATGCATAATAAAATTATTTTCCACTTGAGAAATGAAATTTTATGGAATTAGGAATACATAATAATTATTTTATGCTCACACTACTTTCTTAGGATATGAATCATTATGATTTTCTAAATGATCAAAGGAGGGAAAAACATACTCTTGAATCTTTTATTATGCATCATCCAACCTCTTTTAGAGGTTATTCTAATCCAATAGTGGATGCGTTATGGATCAAAATCAATGAAAAAATATTTTATATTCTTCAACACTTAGGTTTTGAAAAAAGTTTTCCAATATATTTATCGTCTAGGAAATTAAGCAGATCAATGGTGGAATATTACCAAGTATATGAGGCAAGGGGGTGAAATTGAATCCATGGAATGTGATGATTTTAAGGTGATATTATTTATTAAGTAATTTTCTCTTATTCTATATAAAAATTTGGAGAATTAATTTATTCATCAAAAGAAAAATGATGATGAATCCATTGTTATATTTGATGAAAATTTTACACGGATTTCATGTTTTGACTATGGTTTAATTATTAACCTATAAATTGAAATTAATCGATTTTTTGTGTCTTAAAACCATGTCTCCAAAAGTAATTAGCTATAAGAGACTTCAGTTGCTATGAAAATATTGTTTTATGTGAATTCAAAGTAGATATGTAAATTGAATATTACAAATATTACTATGGTTTTAATAAGAAAATAAACATTGAGTCACATGAATAATCAAAAAAATAACATGGTGGAATGGAATTACAACGGTCTTCATTTAATAAAAGTTGGATGAAATATCAGGGGAAATGTTTTAATTGAACATATAGGTGCATTAAATATGGAAATTAGTGTAACAAATCCCATGAATGCCAAAATATGACTAATAGGATGGTTAAAGTAATTGTGGAAAAGAAGATACTATCAAGTGAACCACCCATGATTCAATTATTCAAATGAATGGACTATGGAAATTGTTCCCACAAATTCATGAATATAAATGTTTTTAAGGATCATCATCTATAAACTCTTAATCCCAAAAAACAAAGGGATGTCTCATGCGATCATGACTACTAAAGTGGGTTTTGATAATGTCATGGTGAAAGGTACACTTACCATCCACTCTAAAATAGATTATGTATAATTTTATTATGGGTCCACCACTATTTTATTTCCCAAAAAAAATCCAAGGATATTACCATATCTCCTCATTTATTAGATGTATCTTTAGATATGAAAACTCCTAATAGAATAGTGGTCTCATCTCATGTCTATAGTTCCTCCTATATTGTAATTTGTGGAAATGTTATCCCTGAAAATCTTGTTATTCCCCCTTTAGTAGAATTCAATGTGATTAATGGTATAGACAAGATTTCCCTATATATAACCCCTATCAATTTTAGAGGGAGGGGATTCACATTTCATATTTTGAAATAACCTATGATCATTTATTGATGAAAGGATTAATATGAACATCAAATAGAAATTTCATCCATATTTTTTGTATTAATTATTATACTCAAAGGTTATCTTTCCTAGATGGTTGGGGAGAAACACATTATTAAGGCCACACATACTATAAAATAGTTTTTTAATTCCTTTCTAGAATAATTTTTGGGTCTTCCATCAAACAGTGTTGTTGATTTTTCAACAGAACTAATACTTAGTGTTATGCCTATTTTAATAACTCCATAAAGAAAGGACCCACTTGAGTTATAGTAATTGCATATGAAAATACTATTGAATCTTCAAAAAATATTTTTATGCACAAGTGCATGAACATGTGGTTCACATGTTCTATTTGTTAAAATGAATGATTGGTAAATACATATTCTTGTCGATTATCGGGAGCTTAACAAGATCTCAAACAATTACAAGTATCTTATCCCCATATTGTTAACATTTTTGATCAAATGTGTGGTGCTCAATACTTTTCCAAGACTAACCATCATTCTAAATATCATCAATTCAGGGTCATGAAAGAGGATATACCTCAGATTAAATTTCCTACAGGGCATGAACAATATGAATTTATAATGATTCCTTTTAGTCGTACAAATTACCCTGTTATTTTCATGGATATATTGAATCGATCCTTTTGAGGCTACCTTAATCAGTTTTTGGAAGTCTTTATAGATGATATTATTATATATTCAACGATAAAGGAATATTTTGAAGATCACTTGAGGATTATTATGACAACCTTGAGGAAGGATAATATTTATGAAATTTTTACCAAATTTGAATTTATGATTTGGAAACATTCATTCTTAGTCATATAATCACATGTGAGGGTAAATTAGTTGATCCTTCAAAGGAAGAAGTTATTGAGAAATGGCTCAGACCAACAAAAATAACTAAAATCCATAGTTTTCTTGGTTTGTATGGATATTATTGATATTTTTAGGGAGACTTATCATTATTATATAATCATATCACTAATTGGATTCATAAATGAGTTAATTTCATATAGTTGGAGGAATTTGAAAATAATTATAGGGAGATAAAAAGAATATTGGTCCCTGAACCTATTCTCAAAGTACACAATATTGGATAAATTTTTGTGATATATAATGATGCATCAAAGAAGGGAGTATGTTATGCTCTCATGAAAAATGATATGGTTTTAGTTTATTTCTCCTACCAATTGAAGGCTCATGATCAATATTACTGTATTCCTGACTATGAGTTAGTTGTACTAATTTTTTTATTAAATATATGGAGGTATTATCTCTACAGGAATAGGTATGATGTATATACTAATAATACATTTTTAAATTATATATTCACTCATAAATAGGTGAATATGTGCTAGATCTTATGGTATGATCTAATTAATGATTATGTCAACTCAATAAATTACCACCCAAAGAGAACAGGGTGTAAGATGATTTAAGTCGAAAGGAACATGCTACCCTATATATGATGAGGATAAAAAAAGATCAAATTTTATTATATGAAAAGCATGGATCTAAAAAATATTAAAGGGGATAAATATTATATTTTTCGAATTAATGTTAAACTGTCAACCCATGTGAGGATTAAGGATAAACAAAATAATGATGAGGAGCAATAAAAGAAGGTATGAAATGTTCTCAAGTTCAACTTTGATTTTGAGCGAATGATAAGGTTAAAGAACTGATTATGTGTGACTATCATTCCATATTTTAAGAAGGAGTTTTTGTTTAAAGCTCAAATTTCATCATTATTATTTCATTCTATAAGTACAAATATGTATTCAGACATAGAATAGAATTTCTAGTGGGAGAGAATGAAAGGTGATATTGTAAAATATGTATCATAATGTTGCGATTTTCATCAATTTAAAGGTGATAGTTAGATGTATAAGGGGTTTTTACAACCATTAACCATACCTAAATGGAAATCGGATATCATCATAATGGATTTTTTCATTGGAATCCCCAAATCATAAAAAGGTAATAAGGTTATATTGTTTTTAGTCTATCTTTTTATGGATTGGGAACACTTAATAAGTATATAATAATATTTCTACCTTTATCAACTTTAAAATATATATATTATGGAATTGTTATGATTGTATGGAGGATAATGTTTCATCATATTTAGTCAGGATCAGAGGTTTTCCTTAAGGTTTTGGAAAATTCTTCAGCTTGATCTAAATAAAGAGTTGAGTTTCATTATGCATCATCATCCACAAACTAATGGTATGACTTATAGGACCATTAAAACCCTAGAGTATATTATAATATATATTTTTATGTATTTTACCGGTGGTTGGGATCAACACCTTCCTCTAGTTGATTTTTCTTACACCAATATTTTTCACTCAAGCATTCAGATGGCTCCTTGTGAATCCATTTATTGAATGAATTATATTACTCCAATGTGTTGAGATGGATTTAGAGAAAAAAAATTATTTTTATGAGAAATATTAAAAAATTATAGATAAACATAGAACTATTATAAAGCACATTAAGGAAGGTCAGATTCAACCGAAGAGTTATTATGAGAATCATTGACTTGATATGGACATTAACGTTGGTGATAAGTTTCTTCAATGAATTTCTACAAGGAATAATTCAATTATATTTGGTAATACAAAAATAAATTCCCTATTTATATTTTCCCATTCTATATTATTGGTCGAGTATGGATGTTAGTTTATCACTTATCCCTTCAACCAAAGCACTCTCTAGTTCCGGACGTGTTCCATGTATCTCTCTTAATAAAGTGCATACCTTGTCCTTCACATGTACTGAAATCAGATTCCATAACATTATATAATTATATTTATATTGATTAATGAATTTTATAAATCATATATAAAAATTATTAAGTGATATGGTAGAATAATAGAGGACTAGTTAAAGTTCTTTAGGGAAAACACGAATTTGAAGAAGCTACTTACGAACATGAGAATGCAATTAAATAGGGTCATCGTTATTTTTTTATATCAACATGATGAATAAAAATGTGAAACTAATTTTAATAGGGGTATATTGTAACACCACAATATTTTTATGAAATATTTCTATTTAAATAATTTACTTCTTTGATAGCTTTTGTTATATGCCAAAGCAACTTCATACGAATCGTGTAACATTATTAAAATATTATGTTTATGTTATCACCTAGTTTTTGTATTGATGGGTAGGAAAATTAATAACAAAATAATGAAATATACATGTTCTACACACTAATAAAATTAATTATTTAGTTATCAGATAATTATAATTAAAACCAAAAATTATTGGGAAATAAAAGTGAGGTTTTTTCAGAAAAATAATTATTTTGTTCACATTGTATTTTTATTAATATATTAAATGGATCACCATTGGTAAATTATCTTAATGAAAATTATTTGTTATATGATTTGTTAAATGTTTTAAAATAAATAATATATATTTTATTTAGTAGTGCGATAAGACCAAATCATGTTTTATGCTTAAAATGTATTTTTTTCTAAAAAACACTTTTTGTTGTGCATTTTCTGCTTATTCTAAAATTACATCCTACAAAATTTAGAAATTTAATTTTATAAAAGGGATTAAATATTTTGAATTATGAAGTTAAAATTTTGTAAGTATACACCTTTTATTTTTTTCTAGTATAAATAGTAAACTTGGTAAAATTAATCACCTCGAAAAAAGATAAATCATGTTAATATAAGTTAAAAATATGTGATAAGGCCAAAAAAATTTGTCCTAATTCTTATTAGATGATAGGAATTATAACCATAATAAATTTGGTTCTAAATAAAATTATTAAATGGACACTTGTATATTAAAATTTCATATATATATTTTAAATAAAATAATATTACAAAATGTCACTCTCTTTTTATTGACTATTATGTGTCCATATAAGAATAAAAGTATATTATGAGTTAATATATGTTTCTATTTTGTTTTTAATATATTTATTTTAATTATATAAATTTATTTTTAATTTTTCTTAATTATATAATGACCTTAATTTGTTATGAAACAGAAATGAATTATTTTTCCATTTATTGAAAAAATATATTTAATGATTCTAAAAATATTAAAAATGATTTAATTTCAGTGATTTAATATAGACTGAATAATTTTCCTCATATATTAAAAATAAAAGGTAGTCTTGGAATAATTATATTAAATTACCCCTTTGTATTTATGTATATAAAGATTAATTAAATGAATAGTTTCAAAATGATAATAATGATATTTTATGAAAAATATATCTTATTAAATTACGTAGAAATCATTAAGATATTTAAATAATAAAAGGGTGATATTAAATGGTCTAAATTTCATATTTAGGCCTTTTATGGGTAATTTTCACCTATAAGGGAAGATTAACACCCTTTAATATTAAAACATATACAACCATAGTAAACAAATTAAAATAGGTTAAACAATGGTTATTCAAAATGACATGGTTTAAATGACCACCAAACTTTTTCAATTTATGTATTTTGAAAGCATTATAACCTTATAATATCTTATATTCAAATAAATGTCCATTTTTTGGAATATATATTTATAATAAAATTATTATAATTTAATCTTTTAGGAAATTCTGAAAGTTCCACTAACATCGATTATAAAATGGAACCTCTTCTATCACATATTTATATCACATTGATCCCTATATCTCAATCATCCTCTGAAAAAATATCTTCTAAATAGGCCTATATACATTAAAGAGATTATTCATTCTCAAAAGACTAACTCTAGGGTACTTAAGAGGATATGTAATGGAATTGTTTCCAAGAATAGGTATTCACCTTAACTAATCACTTTCTTTTCTAATATACATTACCTATTTGAAAACTATGTTATTTATTAAAAAATATTATATTAAGTATCCTTAATATTTTTAAATGTTTTCATTATTTTTAATACACCATTATAAACCCTCTTTCCTATCAAATGATAAGTGAATGTTTCACTCCTGCGTATATACGGCTTACCGTCACTACTTACCGATATAATTTATTTTTTCTCATCATTTTTATTGATTGGTATTATAATGGTTTTAATTTTTATGTATTATATTTTCAAAATAAATTATAATTATATAATTATAATATCATTTCAAACTTATTACCATCCTATCCTTTAAGAAACGATAACATTGCTTGTGCGTACATGTGGACTACCACCTCCATGAAGTGATGTAATCCATTTTTCATTTATATTGAACATATATGGGAATGTAGATAAATTTTATTAATATTTATATTATATATGGTATACTTATTATTCTAAAAAAATTTACTATTGTTTACCTTTCTTTCATACCATCACTCGAAAAATAGAAATAGTGTTCATGTCTATGTATGGTCTACCATCTCTATGAATGATGTAATTAATTTTCTATATCTAAATTTTCTAATTGATTATAGATATTTATATATTGAATATATATTAATTATATACCCATATTAAAATTCTTTAAATAATATAAACATGATCAAATTATATGGATCAGGACTTCTGAATTGAACCATGCATAGAAAATGAAGCAGTTATCACACTGAAAAGTGATTTCATTAACAAAGATACTAATAAACAGGTGACAAGATAACATAAAAAATAATACATGGTATGATAGATATTAATATGTTTATTTAATAAACATTAAAATATTCATATTTATTAATTGGGAGTTTTTACCATGAATGAATAAAGTTGGGATTTAAGGTAAGGAATTTATGTTTCAATCTTATTTTAATATGGATTTCTTATACGTGAATTTCCATTGAGGAAATTATATTATCCTTATATGATGAATCAATTTCATTTTATTATAATCTGGTTATTTCCAAAGATTATAATTTTTCTTTTTCCTCACTTTAATTATTTATGAGATCAAAGGAGTTTTTTAAAGAAAATTGAATTTATTTCTCTCTACAGTATAAAATACATTTTGTTCAATTTTCATATTTAGTAAAAAAATAAAGTATGATTTAATATTATACTATTGTTGTTTGAACAAATTTTACACTTTCTTAATTTTTTTGATAAAATTAAAAGGTATTTTCTGCTCATTTTTCGAATGAGTTCATTTTTTACTATATACCAAGAATGTGAAAGGAATATTTTTTAACTTATAAATAATGAATGAAATTTTCCTATATCATTAATACTAAATTATTTTAATTTTAATTTACAATTTTTAAATTTTATTTCCAAATAAAATGGTTTCTTTATTATTTGGTAGTTGTTAGATTTTAAGAAGTTGTTTTTTAATTTTAAATTCTATTTTATTTAGAAAGGTTATGATGATATTTTAATGGTATATCTATTCATAAACAACTACAACCCTTTAAATTGTGTATGATTTACTATGGTTGTTATCCAAGGTTACCATTTTTACTCTCTATCTATATGGATTATGATTATAATGGTGAATTTTTATGATACCCGTTTCTGTGGGATGTTTTTTGATGAAATGTTTATGAAATCCACTTCTTTTCATTAGATATAATATTATGAATATTTTATTATCATGTGAAAAAAATATAGTTTTAATTATTTGATAGTTGGGAAATATAAATCCCTATACTTCATTGGGTAAATTATTATATCTAACGATATTTTTATAGGAAATAAGTCAATTTTATTGATCTATTATGGGGGACAAGTCTATGTGCTTGATTTACATTAATAAATTGGTGTCGATGCTATATTTTATGGACATGGTAGTGAAACATGACATGTAAAATGTAATCTATACTTATTATTGTTCTACACACATGTTTTATATGAACCTATGGCTCATGATTTAGTTATGATGAGTTCTAATTCTTATGTTTAGTGTCTTTTGAAAAGCTAATGTGTTAACCCAAAACTCATGTTTATGATCTTTGTCAGATTATGTGTGAACATTGTAATTTATTATCATGATTTCATACCCTTATGCTTATCTTATGCTTTAATATGATCATAAATTGGTATTTCCCATGTTTACCCTTGATATCTGATCTCACAATTTTATTTTTCTACCTTACCCCATATTATAATGAAATTTATTAAATGGGTATTCCATTAAATAGTACTATGAGGGATGGTATTTAAGGGAGATGTTGAAAATAATTCATAAAATAATAAGATTTTATATTTATTCTCTAAAAACTCTAACCCTTTTTGGTGTTTTATAGACCATACTCTTATCTATTGAATTTTCATCTAAATGGATGTAATATTTAGTTATTAAATGTTTGGGTCACTATATAAATAGATAATATACAAAATATTGATCCAAAATTTTAGTTTGTTGGAGTAACAACTACAACTAATAAATATTATTGATTACTTCTATATGGAGGATAGAGCCAATATTATATCTTGTAGAAGTAGTTTTATACCTTCTAATAGGTTTAGAGTATATATTTTCTAAGGGATTAGAAGACACAACATTCAATAATAAAACTCAAGGAACCTACTATTCAGGGATACATGAAACCTTAAATAAGGCTTAGGATTCCCATTATATGTTTGGTTGAAAATGTAATTTTAATAATATCCCTTAAGGGGTTCTTTATTTTTAAATCTGTAATCCATGTTTGTTTATTTACAATGTTTTAATTATTTTATTGATAATTTATAAAATTATCAAAAAAAAAATTATTGCATTTATTACATTTATTATTAGTTTTGAAATACCAAATTTTCTATTACTTATTTGTTCACTTTTATATTAATTTGATAATTTTATGGGTTTATTATAATTTCATATTTTTGATAGTCTTAGTTATTTACAAGGATACAAATTATAAGTTTTTTAGTTTAAAATTCACCCCTTCCCCCTCTTGTAGGTGTACCTACCAGCATAAATGGGACAAAATTTGGTATCAAAGAAATTATCCGCATTTGAATTGACCCTAAACTTTTTTTGGGGTTTTGAGCTTATTTTATTTATAAATATAAATTTATTAACATTTAACAGTGTTTTAGATAAATAATTTTATATTATTTTTTGTATTCTATAATACATGTTTTTTATATCGACACATTCATCAAAATAGAAAACCTAATTTTTTTGGAAATGATTTTGAGTATTGAAAATTATGATGGAGAATTTTTTGATTAATAATGGATTTTAAATGGTATTTTTTTTATCGATACTTACAATATTCTAGAGAAGGATATTACTAATTTTTTGGGGAAGAAAAGTATGAATTTCAATTGAATTTCCATATTTAAAATACATTTTCATACTTAATTCAATGGGATACTTGTATTCAGGGTCAATTTTACAAAAGAACTTATGGTATTTAGAAAAAACTAAAAGTTACACATTTTAGAAAATTAATATTTCGTAAAACTAAGAGATACATTCTTAGGGATTATTATCTAGATATTGACTTTATTCTAGGAGAAAATGTTTCTCAAATACATTAGATATTAATGAAAATTGTTAATAGTTTATATCCCCTAGGAGAAAAATATTTATTTGATGTTAATATGGTTATTAAAGTCATATATATTTTACTAATGTAATAGGAATATAAAATAACCATGATAGATGATAAAAATCATATCACCAATCCAAATACTGATGATATCATAGAAAAATTAATTCAAGATACACTGAGAAAAAAAGGCATTTTTTCTTTTACATCCATTAGATTATTAAATTCAAAAAAAATTAATGATAGGTATATAATACCTAGAATTTTATACATATTTTCACAATATTTAAAGAATAATTAACCATGAAATAAAAACCAAGGATCATATATTCTAGTGTATTTAGAAGTTTAGGTACATAAAACTGAAAACATGGAAATATAATAAAACTTATTCATATTAATCATCCATAAGGAGTTACTAAATTTCTTTAAGATATTATATATTCCTGGGATAACCAAGGGAATACATAGAAAAAATATATGATCTAAAAAACATAATAGGGGAATAAACATAGAAATAAAGCATAGCACATGGGTTGGAAGGCATAAATTAATGACATAAAAAAAGGAATGAAATAATAATAAACATATGGAAGAATGAAATCTATATAATGGGATTATGTAATAATGGAAACAACATAAAAATGAAAAAAAGAGTCAAGTATAACTTCTAAGACTACATCACGTGGTGGAAAAAATACCATAAAGGAATATGGTTTACTCATTATCCCAAAATAACATCTCATAAGAATAAAAAATACCCAGTGCGTTGAAGTTATATCTGGGTGCACTCACCATAACATGTTCATGAATATATGTACCACATGAATAATAAAAAATAAGTAATAAATGTAATGTTTACCCAAAAAAAGAAATAGGTATCGAAATCATGTCATAAGGCATAACCAAAGGGTGTATCATAATAGTTTACAATAAAGAATGGGTTTCAATCATACTTGTTCATTAATAATTTATTATATTAATATATCATGATAAATGATTCCAAAATCAATTGAATACATGTAAAAAATTGTGTCTAAGAATCTTTAAAAATGATCAACTTTAGTGCGATTTAAGGGAAAATATTAAAGAATTTTTTAAATAAAAAAATAATAATTGTTTATATAAAACACGAAAGGAATTAAGATAGTTTTCTCATGATGAAATGAGTTAATTTAGAAAAATACTATTCCCTTAAAACTGATTATGGATGGTACTTGAAAATGGGTAATAAATTGAGAACTTTCCTTTAATAGGGTTTTCTTATCGGGAGGAATTCAGAAGGGAAATATATAAAACACATATTTAACCCTAAAATAAAGAATAATTGAGTGAGGTACATAAGTTTAGAAAATATTCATAGATGTTAGGAGAATTTAATGATAAAAAATAAGAATTCCACTAGGGTAAAAGGAGATAATGTGTAACCATAAGGAAAAATGGAGTTTCAAAGAGAATCCCTTACATTATATCTGAAATTATTCTTCACTTGTACATCATTTTTAGGATAATAAAATTAAATACATTAAATAATTAATTAAGAACCTATTATATATTTATTTAATTTGTTATAATTTCATTTGGTTCATTTATTTCCATTTTTTCACTTATAGTGTTTAATTTCCTTGTTTTGGGAGTGTTTGTTTCATGGTTTCATGGTCGTTTCTCCTGGGTGAAATTATGACGGTTCATGTCAAATACAAGAAAAACTAAATATGTAATTACCCAAAATATTATGAATAAAATTACCTTTCTTTTAATGTCTTATGGAATTTAAAAACAAATACACCAATTTTTTATTATTAAATTTTGGTTTTCATTACTATTAAGTATCGCTACCATTGATAATATAGTTTTTGAACAATGAACACAAAATGAACAAAAATATAAAGTTTAAAAAAAATGTTCCGCATAAAAAAAGGAGATGATGGCATCATTCTGTATACTCATTCCATACGATTATCATTTGTCGATTCTTGGGAAGGAGGTTGTTTCACTAGGCTTCCCTCTGGATCAATCCCTAGCGGAGCTTCAAAATGTTAAGCATGAATGAAATTTCCTACAGGGGAAGTTCAAGTTAATAAAGATTAACACTTGAGGAATGTTATCCGAGCCACCCCAAGAGTCTGTCACCATCACACACCTTTCCCTTAGGTATATTATGGGTGTTATAAAGGGTTATGTAACAGTCTATTAGTTATTAATTGGGTAATCCCTTTTTATTAATTAAAGTCTTATTCCATCAATTCCATTATGAGAATTGTCTTTCTTAAAAAATTGATAAATTTGATAAATTAAGTTTTTGGGTAAAAATGGTACTTTTGAGAAATATATAAATTAATATATTAAAATAAATTTTTCCATTATAATATTATAAAAACAATTCTTATAATTTATGATTAGATCTATTCATTATCTGTATATGATTAGGTAATCAGTTTGATAAGAGTTGCAATTTTTACTATAAAATAGAAATTGTATTTTTAACTAATTTATATTAAGTAATTAATGAATTTTTTAAATAATTAATATTTTAATAAAATATTTTTATAGAATTACATTTATGAATAAAATATGAGTATAAAATATTTATGAATTTGAAAGAAATTTTTATTAAGGGTTGAAAACATTTTTTGTCAAAACCCATGAATTGTCAATAAATTTCATTTTACATTTTGAAAATTCACATATTTAGAAAATCATTTAGATAAAATCAATATTATTTTTCGAATCATGACGTTGAAATTATTCAATGGTGAATTTGTCATAATTTTCTAAAACATATGAATTTTTATGTAAAATTAAATGTTGTTTAAATTTAATATGTGTTTTATGAAATCATAATGAACCCATAATGATATAAAAAATATAATGGGTATTATCAGCCTAATAAATCATTTCCCATTAAAATAATTTTATTTTATATTTTTTTACTTTGTTTATAACACCTTAGTGAATCCTCCAAAATGTATAATATATTTTATGTTTTTAAATTCATTTCTTCAATAATGTAACTCATCTCCACAAAATCAAGGCTAATATTTTAATATATTCTTCGGTTGTAATTAAAAAATAATTTTATCCACTTATATTTTTTAATAACAGTGGAAAAAACCCATGGGAAGCTTTGTTTCTTTGATTATTTAATAATGCAGATTGAAAAACCTATGTTTTTGAAATATTAAAGAATTCCCCTCTCATTTCCTATATAAACCCACCAAATATCACACTTCTATTCACTAAAAATGATTTTATCACATCCATAAAATGTTATCCCATCTCTATAGTCCTCACACGGTTCCCTCAATCTCCCAATAAGCCTCTCTGAAGCCTCTCCCAAGGCTTTGGGATCACACATCCAAGTAAGGGACTCCATCCTTTCTCATTTTTGTCCATGTTTCTTTAGGTTGTTATACCCTTTTATTTTCAATTATAAATGTTGGGGGTATTATTTCGCATCTCCTCCATACTACCCGCTTTATTTTTTAATGATTAGGTACCCCTTTCTCTCTCATTAATGCCTTCTGTGTACACTCGCTACCATGCCGAAATTTGGTAAGGGATTTCTCTCTTCTTATTTCCATTCAAGAATTTATTCTTTGTTATGCATATAAATTCCATTTCATATATTTTGATATTATTTCACATGATTAAATTACTATATATTTCATGTATAAATTTTGATACACCCCTTTCTATCTCATAAACCCAATTTATGAATCTCCATATAAGGTCGTTATGCTGCCGAAATTACACCAAAATATTTCAAGCCAAAAATCATCATGTAGTGAATACTATAAACATTTCTCTATCAAGAATATTCACCTTTTATGCACATATAAATATTTAATGGTACTTATATTTATGTACTCCACATTCTTTGTTCATGGAATAAATTATGGTGTTGAATTAATCTGTGTTATATGTTTTTTGTGTGAAACTTAAGCATGGTATTGAAATGTTCATAAAGGGTGTGCCCTGATAGAACTCTAATTCATTGGGTAATGGTTAGTATCATGATACCTCATGTTAGGAAATGGATTTACCTGATTCATTTTAGGAAAATTTTCTACCATGTTGGTATAGGGGTTTACTTGATTCCTTTATGTTAATGATGCAGTGTTTTGAGTTGTTTCTATATTTCCATGATATGATAATCATGTTATATCATAAATTTATATTCATGTTCCAATTATTCCACATTTATATGACCACTACATAACATGTTTTTTATTATACATGTTATTTCTTTTTTACTCTCATATTGGGCTTTATAGATCACCCTTTTCTTTTTTATGTCCTCTGGTTATCCCATGCAATTCAATGTACAAAGGAATGATGTGATAATATAAAAGAATTTATCAATAATGATGTTGTATTTTATGTCTTAAGTTATCCTGAAATGTTACTAATACCCAAATACACTAGAACTCTAAATATTATGGGTATAGTTAATTGAATTTTTATGTAATAAATCATGTATAAATTTTTAATAATGAGCAGGGTTGATATAGTGTGTATCAGATGAGAGGTTTAGTTATTTTTGGCATTAAGATTGGGAAACCCTAGTGAATTCCTTAGGGATTATACTTGTTATTATAAAATAATACCTACATTTTTTGAGTATAGTGTAAGTATTCTATCAAGAAAATACATCTTTATCTCGATACGAACAAGTAGAGGTGGCTCTGGCACAGATGTAACTAGGGGTAAAACCAAAAACTCTACTTTGAGCTAGTCTCGAATGGGAACTAGTGCAAGACAATGGGCATTGATGCACTCTTGGTTCGACCCTACCAAGGGATATAATTCAATAAATTCATAAGATTAGTACCAACTATTATTAAGGGATTAAAAAAATTCCTTAAGAATATATGAAAGGAAATAGATCATAGATAACTTAGATTGAAGCCTATAAATTCATAAGTTAAGGAGATAAATGTAAATTATAAGTTTTCCCTTTTTATCAATGGATTACAGATTATGTGTTTAATAATTTAATGTATCTACCCTTAATTTTCCTTTTTTTCTATCCAATGGATGGTAATAAGAGAACATGAGCTAACAACTAATTTGAAGATCAACGTCATGACTTTTCTAGTGAGATGTCCAATATAATTGGTGCGAGAATCAATCAAATCATCTAGATACTATCTAATTTACCTAAAGATTTTAATAGAACCATTGTTCAAGAGGAATGTCTAACCCTAATGTAATAATAAAAAACTCACAACTGAGAGATTCATGGGATAAAGGCCTCCTACTTTTAATGAATCATATCATCCCTCAATCGCCGAACAAATTATCCACTCCATTGAAAAGATCTTATCCATCCTTCAATGTTTTGAAAACGAGAAGGTTCTTCTGGATGCTTATCATATGAAGGGTGAAGTTGATCAATGGTGGAAATTTATCAAAAATACGAAGCATGAGGAAGTGGTCGAGGTGTTGGATTAGAAGGATTTCCACAAAATGATTTTCAATAAATATTTTTTACACACCCTTCGTTTGATGATGGAATGATATTTTCTTGTACTCAAGAAAATGTATGACGAAACTATTTGGGAATGTGATGAAAACATCACCATACTTGCACGATATTCATTTGTATTTGTCATTACACCCAAATTCAAGGTTGACCACTTTTTTGGTAGGCTAAAACCTAGCCTATGGAAATCACTGGTGATCCGTGACTTTGACATCTTTGCGAATATTGTTAGATGTGCCCTCATTTTCGAGATGGAGATAAGAGAATCTTAGGGGTATTATGGGGATAAGAAGTAGAAATTGGACTTTAATTCTAGCTGTTTGATGGAAAAAACCAACAGTGCTAAGACATTCAGGTATCCTACTTGCCAAAGGTGTATAAAGAAGCACCCTAGAAATTTCCTGAAAGAGGTGAGGAAATGATTTAGGTATGGAAGAGAAGGGAATCTGGATAAAAATTGTAGACAGGAGAAACTCATTAATGTGGATGATTAAAGAAATTCTCTGATCAACTCTCAGCACATTATTCATTTCTACAACTATAATGAACTTGGGAAAATTGCGAACCAGTTCCCTAATCCGTGGGTAATTTGCGCCAACCAGCAACCTCCAAGGCAACAAGCGCAAGATTTTTTCTTCCCTACTGTTAAAGTGAATTCCAAAAATAAAGTGGTGATAGGTAATCTATTTATTCATTCAATGATAGTGAAAATGATATTTGATTCCAGTTCTATACATTCTTTTATATCCCAAAAGATTAGTAGAACAATCCAAACACCACCACAAATCAGGGATGTAGAGATGTTGGTGAGAACTGAAAATGAGTAAATTATCGCATCCCATGAACATAACCTCTCCCCTATCACAATTTGTAGATTGAACTTCCTGGAGAACCTTGGCATACTTATCTAGGTGTAATTTGATTCAATTCTTGGTATGTATTTTATTTCCATTTATAGAGCCAACATAAACTATCATGAGAGGGAAATCACTATCCATATAGTGAATCGACACAAAATTATGTACAAGTGAAAGGATGAGGATGGATATTTGTTAGCACCATCATCTCAATCATGGATATTTCTTTCCTATGATATTCCATATCTTTCTCATATGATTGTGTATAAGGAAGGCACCATCCAAAAAGACATGCCTTTTTAAGGGAATTTGCTGATCTGTTTCCTAAGGAATTGAATGTTCTTACTCCAAGAAGATATCTTGAATTGTTGAATGATCTTATACCTAGGTAATTTCTAATATCCAAGACTCCATATAAATTGGATGCTCTGGAGCTTGAGGAGCTAAAGAAACAACTATTAAATAATATGGATAAAGGGTTTATACACCAAATTATCTCACCATGGGGTGAACCAGTCCTCTTCATTAAGAATTAGGATTGATCAATGGGCCATGGAATTGATTATTGTGAGCTCAACAAAATCATGAAAAGGAACAGGTATTCATTTCCACGAATTGATGACTTTTTTAATCAACTACATATAGAACAATACATCTCCAAGGTGGAGCAGCAGTTGAGATATTACCATGTAAGGGTGAAGATGGAAGATATCCCAAAACTACTTTTTGTTCAAGGTACAAGAACTATGAATTCATAGTAATTCCTTTCAAACTCACTAATTCTCCAGAAATCCTCATGGACATGATGAATAGAGTCTTTAGATGTTACGTTGATAAATATTTAGTTGTCTTTATTGACAATATTCTAATATACTCAAGAAACAAGGAGAAGAATGAGGCGCATCTAAGAATTGGACTAGAGATCTTACGAATGAATAAGCTCTATGTAAATTATAGAAATTGTGAGTTATAGTTTAAGGAAGTCTCATTCTTGGGTAATATCATCACAATCAATGGGATATCAGTGGATCCCTCCAAGATAATTGAAATTTATGGAAGTCCAAGGCCGAAATTTGTGATGGATATCCATAGCTTCCTGGGGTTAGCAGGATATTATTCCAGATTTGTGATATGCATCACATGATTTTCAAACCCTCATATCAGGCTAACTCATAAGGTAGTCAAGTTTTCTTGTAGTGATGTATTTGAAGAAAGCTTCATAGAGTTGAAGAATTGGTTTATCACTGCACCTATTCTCACACTACCCTTAAATGGGAATCTTTTCATAATCTTCAATGATGATTCAATGAAGGGCATGGGTTGTGTGTTGATACATAATGAAAAAGTCATCATCTATGCCTCAAGGAAGTTAAAAATTCAAGAGAAAAACTATATCATGCATGATCTAGAGTTGACAGTTGTCATCTTTGCATTGAAAATATGGAGGCATTGTCTCTTTGAAGAAAAGTGTGAAATATATACGGTTCACAAAATTCTCAAATATATATTAACATAGAAAGAGATGAACTTGTGCCAATGATTATGGTTAGATCTCATCAAGGATTACGACTCGTTAATCCATTACCACCATGGGAATGTGAACACATTGACAGATTCTCTAAGTAGAAAGGACCAACAATCCTATCATTGATGGGAATTAAAAAGGATCCAATATTATTAAATTTGATAAATATGGACATGAGAATCATAAATAAGGTAACATCATTAATACATTCACTAATGATTGCTAAAACTACTCTTTTGGAACGGATAAACGATGATCAAAAAGTTGATGTGGAAATTCAGAAGAAAATGGAAACAATCACAAAAGGAAAATCCTTGGAGATCAATGTTAATGATGAAAAAATTGTGTGATTTGTGTCAAGACTATGTGTTCCATCAAATCCAGAGTTAAAGAATGAACTTTTGGGTGATTCAAATAGTTTGAATTTCCCCATCCAACTAAGAAACACAATGATGTATCGCGATCTGTGAGAGAATTATTGGTGGAATAACATTAAGAAAGAGATCGTCGAATGTACATCAAAGTGCCTAGTATGTCTGCAAGTGAAGGTTGAGAGGCATAATTCTAAGGGTATGATTTAACCATTACCCATACAAGCATGGAAATGGGGGAACATCACTGCAGACTATGTTAGCGGGCATCTAAAGACATCCAATGGAAATAATGCTATCTGGGTTTTTGTGGATTGTCTTACAAATATTGAACACTTCATTTAAGTTCGATATGATTTCTCATTGGATGAACTGGATCAAATATAACTCATAGAAGTGGTAAGGATTCATGGTGTACCACTATCAATTGTATCCGAACAAATCCAAGATTTGTCTCTATGTTTTGGAAGAGTATATAACATGCTTTGAATATTGAGGTGAGCTTCAGTATGACATATCATCCTCAAATTCATGGCCAATGTGAATGTATTATTCACAAACATGAGGACATTTTGAGATCATGCTCAATGGACCTCAACGGAAGATGGGATCAACATATTCCTTTTGTTGAGTTCCCTTAAAAAAGTTTCTACTCATGCATCCAAATGGCTCCTTATGAATCCCTTTATGAGAAATGGGAAAAACACTAACATGTTGGGATAAACTTAGAGAGAGAAAGCTTCTAGGTCCCAAAATGGTTGATGAAATAGTGGAGAAGGTTAAGATCATCCAACAGTACTTCAAATCTCCTCAAAGTCAATAAAAGAGCTATTCTAACAATCTTCGAATATACCTAGAGAATGATATTGTAGATATGATTTTGCTCCACATATCTCTATAGAAGTGAGTGATATAATTTCGGAAGAAGGTAAATATTAGTTTGAGGTAAATCAGCCCTTTTTAAATCCTTGATCACATCATATTAGTGTTATATAGACTAGAAATCCCATCGAACCTATCTCAAGTGCAAGATGTATTCCATGTATCACTTTTGATTAAGTACATACTTGACCCATCTCATGTACTCAACCCAGAGGTGGTACAATTAGAGAATGAACTTTCCATTGAAGAGAATTTCAAGAAAATCCTAGATCATAGGGAAAAACGTCTATGAAATAAGACAATTCCCCTCATCAATGTGTTGTGTAGAAACCACATGTTTAAAGAAGAAACATCAGAACTAGAGGAAGTGATGAGGCAGAGTTACCCTCATCTATTTTTGTGTGTGAAAATAAAATTTATAGGGAGAAATTTATTTAGGGTGGAATGTTGTAATAACCTGAACATTTATGAATAATATTCCCCTAAATTTAATGTCTTATGGATATAGAAAACACATTCACTCTTTTTTTCATTATTTTTCGGTTTACATTATGATTAGGTATCATTACCATTGATAATGTAGCCATTAAACAGTTATCACACAACTATTATAAATATATGGTTTTAAAAAAATGAATTCAAGAGAGAAAAAGGAGAGGACGTCCTCAACCAGAAGACTCAGGCCATACAAAGCTGATTTATCAAAGCTAGGGAAGGAGTTAGTGTTACAAGGATTCCCTCTTAACCGATCCCAAGCATATGTTCACCATTTTAAGTTGGAATATAATCTCTTATTGGAGAAGTTCAAGTTAATAGAGATTATCACCAGAGCGATGTTATCTGAGCCACCCTAAGAGTCTATCACCATCTCACACCTTACACATAGGTATTATTTGGTTGTTATAAGGGGTTATGTAATAAGTTATTATTTACTTTTTATGTAATCCATTTTTATCATCAATTCATTTATTAGAATAGTCTTTCTTAAAAAGGGGTAAATTTAATAAATTGAGTTTTTGTGTAAAAAATGTACTTTTGATAAATATATAAATTATTATATTAAACTAAAGTTTTTATTAATAATATCAAAAAAACAATTTTTATAAATTATTATTAAATTAGATATTTATCTGTAAATAATTAGGTAATCAGTTTGATAAGAGTAATATTGTTTATGATAAAACATGAAGTTCATTTTTATATAATTTATTTTAAGTAATTAATGAATGTTTTAAATAATAAATATTTCAATAAACTATTATTATCAAATTTCTTTTATTAATTATAAATGACTTTATAATTTTTATGATGTCAAACGTAATTTTTATTAAGATTTAAAAACTATTTTTATCAAAAACCCATGAATTTTCTATAAATATTGGTTTTCCTTTAGAAAATTCACAAATTCAAAAAATTATTTTGATAAAATGAATATCATTTTGGGAATTAGGACATCGAAATTATCCAAATGTGAATTTTTCATAATTTTTTGAGAGATGATTTTTTAGTTAAAAATCAGATACCGTATGAATAAAAAAACATTTATGACATCATAATGACCCCATGATGATGTAATAAATACTACAATGGGTATTATCATCCCAATATATGTTTTCTATTTAAAATAATTTGATTTTATATTTGTTTTACTTATTTTATAAAGCCTTAGTGAATCCTCCAAAATGTATAATACATTTTGTGATTTTAAATTCATTTATATAATAATCTGACTCTTCTCCACATAATCAAGGATAATATTTTAATATGTTAGGAAATTGGGCTTATAATATAATATTCTCCACTACTATTTGGAAAAACATGGGAAAAATCCAAGGTATGGTTTGTGGTTTTGAGTATTTAATTGTATAGATTCCAAAACCTATGTTTGTGAAATATTAAAGAATTCCACTCTCATTTCCTATTTAAACTCTCCCAATATCCTAGTTCTCCTCAGTAAAATTCTTTGTAGCACGTCCCTACTCTTTTCTATACTCTCTAGATTCTTCCCAAGTCATCCCAAATCTCCCAATAATCCTCTATAAAACCTCTCCCAAGCATTTGGGATCACACATCCAAGTATGGGATTCCATCTCTTTTCATTTTTTCCAAGTTTCATTATGTTGTTATACCCATTTATTTTCAATTAAAAATGTTTGTGTATTATTTCAAACCTCCCCCATAATTCCCTACTTATATTTTAATGATTAGGGACTCCTTTCTCCCTCATTAATTCCTTTTTTGTACACCTGTTACCATGCTGAAATTTAGTAAGGGATTTCTCTCTTCATATTTCAATTCATGAATTTCATCTATATTATGCATCTAAATTACATTTCATATATTAGGATATTATGTTCTAGGATTCTCATAATTTTAATTTCATGTATAAATGATGAGAGACTCTTTTATCTCTCATCAACCCAATTTATAAATCTCCATATAATGTTGTTATGCTGCCGAAATTTCACCGCAATTTTCTAAGGAAAAATCAACATGCAGTGAATACAATACTTTTTTCTGTATCAAGGGTATTCAACTTTTATGCACATATACTTATTCAAAGGATCTTAAATTTATGTATTCCACATTTTTTTATTGTGTAAAAATTATGGTGTTGAATGAATCCATGTTATAAGATTTATGTGGCACATTTAAGCATGAGATTGAAATGTTCAAGAATGGTGAACTTTGATAGTGCACCAAAGAATTGGGTAATTTTTAGTATCATTATACATCATGTTCGGATAGGGGTTTATCTGATTCACATTAGGAAATTTTTCAATCATATTGGGTCAAGGGTTTAACTGATTCCTTTTTTTTAATGATGTAGTGTTTTGAGTTGTTTCCACATTTCCATATTATGATAATCATGTAATATCATGCATTTTTGTTCATGTTTCTCTTGTTCTCTATTGATATTTTCATTACCTAATGTGTATTGTATTCTTCATTTTATTCTTTGTTGACTCTCTTACTAGGATTTATAGCTCACCCTTTTCTTGTGTATTTCCTCGAGTTATCCTATGAAATGTTAATTATGAAGTAATGTTGTGGTTATATAAATGAAGTTTTCTATGAATATTTTTTATTTTATGTATTAAGTTGTCATGTAATGTTCCTAATCCCCAAATACACTGGACCTCTCGATCTTCTGGGATGGGTTAAGTGTATGTTTATGTAATAATGAATGTTTAAATGCGTAATAAAGAGTAGGTTTGTTATAACATGACCGTAATGATATGATAATAATTTATTTACATAAATTTAAATTATCTAATATATCATTTTTTGACATGAGGATGATTGTTTTGAAAAAAAATTATGAAAAAAAACATTAGTTTATTTTTTCGGTTTTTACAACCATCATGAATTAGTTTCATTTTATTTAGTAATATGATTATATGCTGGTTACATAACATTAAATAAGTTATAATACACATATTTTAATATTTTTTAACCATAAAAATCTTTTTATGTCTAGCCTTGAAGGCAATAATGAAAAACAAAACCTCATCATCCATAAAGGCAGTGAATCGACACCTTACAGATGTTATTTTCATTTTTTGAAAAAAAGGAGAGGAGAAGATATTTGATGATGTATATTCCACTAAAATAATATAACTATAGTATATATATGATAATTTATTTATCATGTTACTTTTGATAGGGTAGGTGAGTTAAGGATAAGAAATATAATAAATTAAAAGAGAAAGAGGGTGGGTTTTACCACTTGAGTGTTATCTCCTTGGGAACCTACTTAAGGAATATGTAAATGGTATTTCAGTGAGAGAGAAAAAAACAAAACTTGGGGAAGAATTTTGGGAGATTAATTTGACATATTATAATCAGGTTACACTTCATATAAATTTTTAGGATAAGGGGTGGGAGAGGTGGTATTTGTAGGGGAAGAGATGGGTGTTTTTGATTATTTTATTCATTTGTTAATTTTTTGGATCAAGAATATCAATATTGTTTATTATTGTGACTATGTAAAGAAAATAGAGTATTTTATATCTAACTAATTGGTTCTTACAATATCTATACATCATCTGTGTCACAATAATTCATTTATTTTTTCAATATCGTAAAATACAGTATTTCACTATTCACCAAAACATGAACTATTTTTGAAAAATCCTCAAAATTCACCATAACAATTTTTCAACATGTAGATTTCAAATATAGAATCCATTTTATGAAAATAATTTTCATATTATGATAAATTTATTTTTTAATTAACAAAATAATTTATTCATAAAATTCCTGTTTTAAAATTATAACTGGTTTTATGACACTTTGAAAAATTAATTAAGGTCTAATAAAATTATTCTATAATATTAATATAAAAAATATTAATCTATGAATCTAATTTATGAAAATAAATTTTCTTTCAAGTCATTATTTTAATTATATAATATTAAATTAACATTTACATTTCACAAAAATTCCAATACTTGATTTATCATTTTTAAAACATTTATTTACATATTTCATGATATAAATATATTATATTTAATTAATAAGATTCCTAAATTTTATTTATACTCTCATAGGTGAGTTTTATATTCTATTTCCTGGTTTACTCTTCCTAATGGTCACATTACTATTCCAATGGTCTAGTTAATATTCTATTTGTTATAGGTTCCTTAATTTCTATAAATACCGCTTATTTAAATTTTAATTTATGAAAATATTTTTTTATTAGGTTTAATATATGATTTATGTGTTTTATATTATATAACTTAATTATAAGTAGGGAAATTTTATTGATAAAATTTTGGGTCATTACATTCTTCACCCATTATGAAATTTTGCTCACGAAATTTCATTTCACATATTATGGTGAAAAAATGTGAGGGTATATATAATTAATATTTTCATCTAGTGCCAATGTTTTTTCTCCGATAATAAGGTTATACCATAGTACTTTTACTAGGTGAGTGGTCTTGTTGCATAAAACATTATCTCAACATTCCAAGATCTTTATCAACTCTCCTCATAAGAGATATCATTATCCAACTACACCACTTCTAGATTCAGTACATGTTAGGGATCTGGTATGTACTCCCTCTTGAGGGATACATGGAATACATCATATACTTGAGATATGGTAGGTGGAAGTGCTCATTTATAAGCCACATCTCTCACATGGTCAAGAATCTCGAAGGGGTCGATGTACTTGGGAGTCATATTTACTTTCTTTCCAAATATCATGATCCTATTATATGGAGATATGTGGTGGAATACTATGTCTCTAACAATTAACTCTAGGTCCCATCAGTGATTGTCAACATATCTCATATTTCAACTTTGTGCATCCTAGATATTTTGCTGAATGGTTTTCAAATTTTTATCATTTGTTCAACCATTTCTGGTCACAACGGCTTATGTTCACTAACTCCACCCTAATATTGTAGGGTTCTATATATTTTCCTATATTGACCTTTATATAGAACCATTTGGATTCGTGAATGGAAATTGTTGTTGTAAGAGAACTTGGACAGAGGTAGATGTTGGTCACGTCCCCCCTTGAAGTCCATTGACCATTCTATTTATATTTCTTATAGTGTATAAATAGTCCACTCAGATTTTCCATATGATTGAGGATGATAAGCCATACTAAAGTACAACTTAGTGTTTAGAGCATGTTGGAAACATTTCCAAGACATGGTGGTAAATATCATATCTCTATCAAACACAATTGATTATGGCACTCCATGCAGCCTCACAACTTATATGTTGTACATCTGATCATATTTTTCAAAAGATAAGTCCTGTCAAATTGTGATAAATTGGTCTATCATTTTAAGATTATCCACAATTACCCATATAGAATTATTTCTTCTAGATTTATTTAGAAGTATATTGACAATTTACATGGTCATGTTTCTCCATTTCCATGTTGGTAGGGGTAATGGTTTCATCATTCCCTTATAATTTTTCCTTTCAGCCTTAACTTTATAACATACTAGGAACTTTGATGTATTGTCCGCAATCTCCTTCTAAATCATTTCCCACTAATAGTGATATGGGATATCTCGATACAACATTGTGCTCTATAGGTGAATGGATATGGTTGACCTATGTTATTCATTCAGATTCTCCTTCTTTATCCATGTATTTGATTGTACACATAGTCTTGATCCAAATATTACAAATCCTTCTTCATCAATTTTAAATTCTATTGATTTCAAATTTATGATAGCTTCCACATATTTTTGAATTTCTACATTATTTCTTTGACCATATCTTATTTTCTCTATAAGGGGTGGCTAAATAATCATTCGATAAAGGATTAATGATGTTCCTTCTTTAATGATTCCCATGTCCATCCATTACAATTCTATAAGGATTGGATCCCTCTAAATTCACATTATTAATTAAGTTGTAGTATCCTCTATAATTATAGAATTTGTCACCTTATTTAATTTCTCCAATGCAGAATCTAAAAGGATTTCAAGAATGAAAGGGTATGGAACCTACCATCGGGACAAGTTTGTTCATGCATGGGAAATCCTAGATGAACAACAATGCAAAGGTGGATAGCTAATTTCACAATGAAGATGCTGGGGAAGGGAAGTTCCAAGTAGTTAGTTTGGGTTGTATGTAATGTTTGAAGCCTACGGGCACTGAATTCTTCTAAATCCTATGGGCCATGTAATACTTATTCCTAAAGGCCTTGTAAGGGTTCCACATCACCCCCTGAATGGTGGATTATCAAAAATAAATAAAAAATGAAGGTCTTTGGTCCATTGGAGGAGGATAATCCATGATTATCTCTAACCATCATTAATGAAACATATTAAACTAATTTTGTTTTTATATAAATTTTAGTCTCTTATGATCAGTATATATCTCACACTTTTCCCCAAAGAGATAATTCTAGAAGATTTTTCAAATGAAGATCACAGCCAATAACTCCAGTTTATGAGTGGCATAATTTTTCACATAACTTTTCAACTTCAATGAGGTGTAGTATATCACTTTTTTAATTCTCATCATTAAAAATCATAATCGCTTCATTGAAGAATCATTTTATACCACAAATAGTTCCCTACATATCAATAGTGTGAGTACAAGTGTAGTGATAAGCCACTTTTTCAACACTTTAAATTAATCTACACATTCACTAGTCCAAATAAACTGTACTCCCTTACAAGTCATCATGGTTATTCGGTTTGAAAATCATAAAAATTTCTTCACAGATCATCAGTAATACCTATCAAAAAAAATTAAATTATTGATCTTTGTTACAGATGTTTCGTGGGCCACTCTTCGATTTCATTTTTCTTCTAAGGGTCTACAGATATTAGATTAATAGTGACGACATTCACCATGAATTATAAATCCTCCATACTAAATTCACATTTACGATACTTTTCATAGATCTTATCCCTTCGAAAATTATTTAGAACAGTATTCAAATGCAGCATCTGTTCCACCTTTCTCTAGTATTATATTAGAATATAATCAATAGAGACTATAAAAATGAGTTAATATCTATAGACTCTATTATTTAGGTCAATGTAAATTGTTGGAGAATTAGTGAGTTCAAATGGAATCACTATGAACTCATAGTATCCATACCATGTTCAAAATGCCGTATAGGTAATATCTTTCTTCTTCGCCTTTATTTGGTGATATCCCAACCAAAGGTCCACATTAGATAAATACTAGGTCTGATGTAGTTTACAAAAAAAATCAACTACACTTGGAAGGATATATTTATTTTTTACCATGGTTATTTTTGAGCTCAATATAACAAATGTTGAGGGGAATTGATCAATCCTTATTCTTGTTGAAGAGGATTGGCGAAGCCCATGGTGAAGCACTCCGGCATATAAACCCCTTTTTTAGATTCTTTTGTATCTTATTCTTCAGCTACTCCAAATAAATTGTGGATATTCTATGTGGTGTCATTAATATTGGAAGAGGTCGAGAAATATGTTAAATTGATAATTAAACCTATCAGTTAAGAGGAAGACTTGGAAAATCAATAAAGAACACATCAGTGCAGTCCCTCACGATGGGAATTTAATTGATCATGATTATCTCCATTACCTCAATAAATTTATCTACATATTCCATCTTATAATGCAATGATGTCAGCAATTGAATTTTTTTTTTCTGAAGATGATTTGACTTCCTCCTTACACTTGTATAGAATTGTTGGATGCCTCAGGATGTGATGATTATCTCCATTTTCTGACAGTTGATTTTGGATTTATGTAAATATAGAAAATACATGCCAAATATAGAATTATACTCCACACAAGGATTTAAAACAAGATTTTATAGGAGGTTAAATCCACAAACATTATTTTGGGAGGATTTATACAACTTGGATTCAGTAGTTTCAATATTACTTTTTCTCAAAGATAACATAACCTCTATATTTTGAGGTGGTGTTTTTATAGTTCTACAAAACTTGAAATATATTAAAGAATGCGTAGAACAAGAATTCAATAGTTTATTTTCCATTATAAAATTAATAACAAGAATACCTATAACCACATCATTTTCAATATTTTCCTTAGTCACAGTGATAGAATATGCCATTCCTTGCTACCTTGGAGGTTGTTATTGATTTCCTCAAACAACACTTGGCTTAGGGCATTGGATCGCCTAATGTTCATGTTTCTTGAAGTTGAAATGAGGAACTGTAGGTAGAGTGTTGATCTAAACCTTCAATTGTTTTTCCAAATTAGTTTTATTATTTATATCCCTTCAACAGTTATTAGCCAAATTCCCCCTCTTTTCCACATTTGAAGCATCTTCTGGTTCCCCTTAGGCAGTTCCTAGGATGCTTCTTCCCACACATTTGACATGTGGGATGTTTGGTTTTATTTTAATAATGGATTTATTTTTTGATCATCCCATATTAAAATATATTTTATGCTTTTTATATTTGGACCCATCTGACAACTGTGATTCTCTAATCTCCAGTTCAACCTTAAGGTCACAATGAACAATCTCCTCATAGATTTAAATGTCTCAAATCACCAACTTTTTTTTGTATATTCATCTTTCGTCTGTTAAAGAAGCAATCTACCTTACATTCATTATTCATGAAAATTAAATATGTGTATCATAATAGACTTTTAATGTTTTCCTCATACACCCTGATAGACTCATCTTACATTTTCTTCAGTTTGAGGACTCCCTTTCTATCTTAATACGGTGAGTTTGGGAAAAATATATTCATAAAATATTCCCATTTCATAGAATCAATTAACTATATAGACTTCGTGATTTTGATCAGTTTCCAAAACTGATTACCTTCCCCAAAAAAATGATAAACCTCCAGTATTATATTTTATTCCTTTAATTATTAAAGGATAGAGAATATCTTCTCAATGGAGTTAATCCATTTTTTTGTGATGATGATATCAGATTATCCACTAAACCTCGGAGGCATTTTTCATATAAAGGATTAAACTTATACATTCCCCTTCTTAGTAAAAGGATGGAGTTCCACAAGATTCAAGTTACTATTCATAACTTGATCTATTTAAGAAAGTGATGTAATGATTTTTTGTGCTCACGTTCCCATCACATTTGGCATTTCATTAGGGAAATCATCACATTTTCTATTGGCATGGGTTCTCCTATTCCAATACATTACCTAAAAAATAAATTAAAATTGGGGGGGGGGATTGAATACATACCTAATAAGCATATAAAAAGTAAAAATTTAACATAGAAGGATAAACTTTTAAATGGAATGTATATCTTATCTTCTGATTCCCTTTGTTTTAATCTAAGTTATCCATAGAGATAGAATTGTCCCTATGATTATTAATAATGTTTTCTTTTTCTAATCTCCAAAAATAATATGACTATTCTCTGAAACCAACTATAGTGTCCCTAGACTTTTACACATATTTTTACAATATTTTAATCATAATTAACTATCAAATACAAACCAAAGATTGTAATGTCTTCTGTCTTTTGAAGATTAGGTAGATAAAACAAAAAACATGGAAATAGAATAAGACAACTTTAGTATAATAATTAATAATGAATTCATAGATTCATTTTAGAACGAAAATCCTTACAGGATGACTTGGTAAATACATATATAAGAGGAATGAGAAATAAATAATACTATGAGAATAAATATAGAAAAACAATCATAGCACAAGGGTCAGAAGGCATAACATGATGACATAAAAATGAAAGGACCATGAATAAGCATATAGAAGAAACTCATATAGATGTTTTGGTCATTCAATAATATAAAAATATGAATGTGGAAGCAACATCTAACGTGACAAAAACATTATCCAAGGCTAACTTCAAACACTATATCACATGGTGGACAAAGTCCCATAAAAGAATCTGCTTTACTCTCTATCCCTACATGATGTCTCGTGTAAATAAACATTATCCAATTAATTATAGTGATATCTAGGTTCACCTTTCATAGCATGTTGATGAATATGTGTTCTGTATGAAGAATCAAACATAAGAAACAAACATAATGGTTTTTCATGGAAATGAATGGTCTTTTTGGTCATGTAATAAGGCATAGACCAAGGGTGTATCATAATGGAGTAAAAGAAAAAATGAATTTAATTAATACTTAAAGATTCATAATATAATATAGGAATATATCATGATAAATTATGTCCAAATATATTGAGTATATTTAACAATTGTTTTTAATGATATTTAGAAATGAGCCACTTTTGTGCCGTTTAAGAGAAAATATTAAAGATTATTTAAAACGAACAAAAGAATAATTTCTTGTATATAAATGGACAATGATATTTTCTTGTTATATAATTTTTGATTTTAGAAAAATAATGATATCTTAAAATATATTATGCATGGTACTTGAAAATTGGTAAGAAATTGGGAAGTTCCTTTTAATTGGGTTTACTTTTTGGGAGGAATTGATAATGGAAACTTATAAATATTTATTTCCCCATAAAATAACAAATAATTGAATGTGGTAAATATATTGGTAACATAAAATAAATTAGTAGTAGATAATGAAGATAAATAAAAAATCCATTGGGGTAAAGAGAGAGAAAGTGTATCCCAAATGAAAAAATGGGTGTTCAGTAAAAGAATCCTTACCTTATGTCTGAAAGTGTTCTATTCTTTACTTAATACACTGAATAATAAATTTAAATAAATTAATTAATAAATTCAGATCATTTTATAAATTTATTTAATTTATGATTATTTGATTATGTAACACCCCAAGCTTCTACGGTACGTTTCCCTTCGAATAATGCGATAGCGTGTGTTGTACGCAACCTCGAGTTCTAACACACACCACAACTAATTAAACTAGCCGTTGTGAATAGTAATACCTACTTTTTGAAATCATATATATTCTATATTTCAAAATGGACTTCATTTTTGGATTCGGAATATCAAAATTAGCCTAGGGTGAAATTTTGGTACATTTCGGATAACTTTCATATTTTGATGAATAGTGAAAATTTCTAAATTTTAATTAAAAACAACTTTTTTAATCAAAATAATTAATAGTGATAAATTATGAATTTGAGTGGTTTTAAAGTATATTTAGAATATATTTTTACCATTCAATTTAATGTTTATCATTGGACATAATTTTACAATTAAACCGAACATAAACAAGTGTCAATCTTTTGATAGTTATTATCTCTTAAAAACACGCTTTTTGTTTTGACAGCGGGAATTAATTTTAAATTAATTTCTGCCACTTCTGTGTTTTGAATTTAGGAAAATGGATTCCATATTTGGAATCAGGATGTTCAAATTGTGTAAATAGGTAACTTTTATTTTTACACATTTTGAATAATTACTGCGGTAAATATTTTATTTACCATGGTTAAAGGGTAAATCCGGTAAATAAGGGTTAAAAAAAATAATATTATAATAATACTAAATTACCCTAAAACGTGTCTTAACCCTATTGGTTGATACATGGTCGACCATGGGCATCTTTGGGTCTATTTTGGGACCCCATGGATCCACTTGTAAGTGATAATGACACTTTATTTTAATTAAGTCAAAATGAATACAAAAATGACACAAGCATATATCTTTTAGAACAACAATTTTTACATAGGGTTATACATGTTGGATTTTCGATTATAAATATTCATTAGAAAGATAAAAAGATTTCCTACATAATGATATTTTATTTAAATAAGTTATTTTATTTATGACACAATGATGATGCAGTAATTAATATAATAGTGAAAAATTAAAATAATTGATATTATAAATACCCAAATAAATATAATATGAAACTTTTAATGAATTAAACTAATTTTCTAGGCTAATATGATATATTAGGATTGATTTAATGGACTTTGTTCGAAGTAATCAATCTGTTATGAGTTTCACAAAAATCAACTATTGAATAGTGTCAAAATTGACATAAAAGAGTTCTTAAAACAAATATTATATTATTAATTGATATTAAATTCCTAAAAATCTAAGGTTCGGCCAAGAGACTTATATTATGATAGGTTAATCATTAATGGACCACTTGGGGGTCGCTTGGATGTATATAGTAAGTTTATTAACCATAATATATAAAATACAAAGAGACATTGTAAAAGTGAAACTAATTAACTTAGAGTTAATACTTAAAGATAAGGTTAATATAAGTACCCAAACCTGTCTAAATTCTATTGTATGAGTTGTTTTCGACCTATCCCCACCTCATCCTTTGAATAGTCAACTTTGGAGCCTTTAGAAACCGAATATGAATTTATTATAAATTAATATTTCTAGCTTTTCCAAAGGTGCCCCTCACCCCTCTTATAAAAGGGCACTCCTCCTTCTCATTTCTTCACACCTTCAAAGCCTTTTGGTTCGGCCAAACTCTGCCCAAATACTCTCCCAACATCCCTCAATACAACCTAGAGGCCTTAGTTTGATCAGAAAGCCAACCTAAGGAGCCCTTTTGATCAAATCAAAAGGAAGAACCCGAAGAAGAGGTAATGATTTCACCACCCTTTTCTAAGTTCATTTCTTCTTCCACTTCTTCTTCCTTTGTTCTTACCATTCTGAAATAATAACTCCAGTATCTCACATATACTGTGATGTTATTATAAATATGGTACAATAATATTCAGTATTCTATCCACCCTTTGAATAACATGTCACCATACGTGCGTACGTACGGCTTACCGTCTCCACGTCGTGGTGTAATTGTTATTCAATATAATATTATTTGGATGGGTATAATAATGATGTGTAACTCATGTAAATAATAAATATAACATGTTAATGATTCTGTATATATGATATACCATCCATTTATATATTATTTTAATATCAAAAGAATGATATTGTCGCTCGTGCGTACGTACGGACTACCGTCTCCACGAACGCGATGAGATTCATTCTCCATCGTATCCATTCAAGTATAATTATCATTTGATGATTTAAAAATGATGTTTAAGGAATGTATATCATTCTGGATATGAATAAGATACAACAACCATGTCTTATGTAACAAAACATATTAAAGAAAATGAGTAAGTTAACTCCCGAAACGACGATAATTCTAAGATATTATTAACAAATCAATGTTAAAAGATCATATATGATATCATATTAATATATATGATTCTTGTATAATTTAATAACAACTATTTCACCATTATACAGGAGGTTAACCTACCCCAACCAAGGAAAAGTACAAGGTAAGGGTTATTTCACAATCTCTTCATTATCCGAGGTTGTTTATATGTAATAATCTACTGCGATCTCTTTATCATCCACATCCATGTTTCTTAAAAATGTATTTCAAAACATTTTTACTATTTACAAGAATATGGGTTAATGTCATTTATACCTTTTTTTGACTTTTTATAAGAGGTTTATAAAGGAATATTTCCGTCGTTTTCAAAACAAGGTCCTTTTTAACCTTTTCGACAGAATTGAGGTAAGAATGTTTTTTTTAACTTATACGGCGGGTGCGGTTATTTTACGCCGTTATAAAATCTTCAAAGCTTTCCTTACAAGCTTATAAGAATATTTTCAAAGAAAATGTTTTATTTTATATGGATCTTAAATGATTTCAAAATAAAAGGAGATATTTCTTTAAAAATAATTTTGATTTCATCTATGTCAACATCCTTTGATGGATTTTAAGATTATTTGAAGTTGATTTATTATGATACAAAACTTCTATATTGTATTGAAGGTTTTGTGATATGTTTGACTGTGGATATGCTATTTTTATACCATTCATAGTTTATTGTGAAAGTATTGACATTTCGTATGCTAGTTTTAATACGAATGTTTATGTTATGTTTAAACCTTTTCATATGGGAATGCATTGGACTTAATAAGTGACGGGTGGAGCCCGCTATAGCTCCTCGATGCATCGGTAGGTCTCATGAGACAAACTAGTGTCTTGGCACAAGACCTTGACAAAATTTTATTTGTAGTCTTGGCACGAGGCCTTGGCTATGTGGTTATGATAGTTTGGCATTATGCATTCCAACATTATGAAAGTGGTTATTTATTTTTGCATGTGATTATTCGATTAGTGGAATATCCATGTGAATAAGTAAATGGAATTATTTCATTTTATTTATGCCATACCATGTTGAAAGTTCATGTTTAAAAGGCTTTTGTTTTAGTTATACATTGCCTTAAATGTTTATTCTTATTGATGAAAGTTTCCGCTATATTGTTATCCTTACTGGGCATTTGAGCTCACCCCTTTTCTATGTTTTATTTTTCCCAGGAAGTGAAGATGTAAGTTATGAATGACCTGCAGGGATATTATGAGGGGATTGTAGTGTGGACTGTGGAAACATTATGTTGTTGTAGTAGTTTTTGATTTTATGATGTAATGTAAAACTTATGAATATATCTAGTGTTTCCAAGGCTACTAAACCAATCGGTCTTTCGAGATTTGATCTTTCTTGTGATCATGCCAATGTTATGTAATAATGCACCGGCTCTAGGCAACTAGGGTCGGGGCGTTACAGTTGGTATCAGAGGAAGTTTAGTACAAACCTTGGAAGCTAGATTTAGATAAACTCTGATTAGAGCACATAGACCTAAGATGAACTTTGAGGATTAGTATAGAAGAACTTCCTAGAATTTTGGTATTGTAGAGACTTTGTGAGTTTTCCGAGCAATACATCCCTGTCTGGATACGAGCAGGTAGAGGCGGCTCTGGCACAGATGTACCTAGGGGTAAAACCCGAAAACACCGCTTTGAGCTAGACTCGAATGGGAACTGGTGCACGACAACGGGCCTTGCTGCACTCTTGGTTACGACACTCCCGGGGGATATGCTTAGGATAACTCTCACTTTCTTTACAAATCATTATGAAGGGTTTATGAGTATATACTTCCTCAAAGAAAACATATTTATGATTATGGATTATATCCATAGATAGTTCAATTTATGTTAAGTGTTTTATAAGTATGGGATTATGTATTTTGATTCATAAACTGATCTAGTTTATGCCATTGTTTAGAAATGGCGCCTAGTGGAAGAAATGGAAACCGTATCAATGCACGCACTCCATGTAGGGATTGCCCTCCTGCTCAAGATAATTATAGTGGGGCTGGTGATGCAACTGGTGCTGATCAGCTAATCACCGTACTGGGACAACTTACTCAGGTTATGAATAATAACCTTACCCGTATGGAGCACCCTGATCCGCAGCGTGGAGGATCAATGTTAGATCGATTCATGAGACAACAACCACCAACGTTCAATGGAAGTACAAATCCCTTAGTAGCTGAGCAATGGATATTTTCCCTAGAGAAAATATTTCAGGCTTTGGGGAGTAGTGAAAGGGAAAAAGTTACCATGGCAGTTTACCGCCTCACTGGAGATGCTGATCAATGGTGGTCATTGATTCAAAACATGAAGGAAGATGATGAAGTATCAAACATGGAATGGAGGGAGTTCAAAGATCTGTTTTTAGAAAAATACTTTCCTCGCGACCATCGAGCAGATATGGAAAGGCAATTTCTGAGTCTGAGACAAAAGGAGGATGAGAATGTCACAAAGTATGAGGCTAACTTTACAAGGTTAGCGAGGTATGCTGGAGATTATATTTGCAACCCAAGAAGTAAGATTGATCGTTTCTTTGATGGGTTAAAACCATTTCTCCATCGAGCATTAGTCTCACAATCCTTTTCATCGTACGAAGACATTGTCTCATGTGCTATCAAGACCGAAAAGGAATTCTCTAAGTCTTATGACTTTAAAGCAAAGCAAGAGAAGAAGAGACCTGCTGATCAATCTGGGAATGGAAATAAGGGGAAGAAGGGAAAGGTTGAATATCCATATTGTGGTAAGTGCGGGAAGAAACACCCCGGTGCTTGCCTGAAGGGAATGGGAGTCTGTTACAAGTGTGGTGAAAAAGGCCACCAAGCTCATGATTGCAAGGGGAAGAAGGAAGCTACCAACGTTCAGTGCTACAATTGCAGGGAGATGGGGCATTATGCAAATGCATGTCCTAAGCGTCAGGAGAACTTACCTCAGAAAAGGCCAAGGGATCAAGGCCAGGCTTATGCTATCACTACTGCTGAGGTAGAAACTCCGAAAGACGTGGTGGCAGGTAATTTAATGGTTTCCTCAAGTTTAGCAAATGCATTATTTGATTCTGGATCATCGCATTGTTTCATATCTTCCCAGTTTGCTAAGAAAATTAGATATTTCCAATTTGATTTAATAAGGGAGTTGTCAGTTAAAACTCCTAAGGGAAGTATCGTTGCAACAAAGTTTTGTGAATCAGTCCCCATTAGAGCACATAAATTTTCTTTATCTGCTGATTTCATCGTCATACCTATGATTGAGTTTGATATAATCCTCGGTATGGACTGGCTTTCGGACTATGATGCGAAGATTTATTGTAAGAAGAAAGAGGTTACGATTCTTGATGATAATGATAAGGAACACCTTATTTTTAGAGCAGAATCGTCACCACCTAATTCTTATTTAGACCCACCCCCAGTAGCTCAACTTAATTCAACTATTGGGGAGGAAGAGAATGAAGTAACTATCGGTGAGGAAAGGAATGTTCAAATAGAGGGTGTACCTGTTGTGAAAGAATTTGTAGATGTATTTCCGGAAGATTTACCTGGACATCCTCCAGAACGAGAAGTTGAGTTTTCCATTGATTTGATTCCTGGATCAAGGCCTATATCGAAGACCCCTTATAGAATGGCCACTGTAGAGTTAGTCGAACTAAAGAAACAACTAGAGGAATTGAGTAATAAGGGATTTATTCGCCCTAGTGTTTCTCCATGGGGAGCCCCTGTTCTTTTTGTTAAAAAGAAAGATGGATCTATGAGGTTATGTATCGACTACAGGGAGATCAATGCTATAACGATAAAGAACAAGTATCCCCTACCTCGTATTGATGATTTATTTGACCAACTGCATGGAGCTCAATACTTTTCAAAGATTGACCTTCGATCTGGATACCATCAGTTGTGTGTAAAGAAGGAAGACATTCCGAAAACCGCATTTCGAACCAGGTACGGGCATTACGAGTTTACTGTAATGCCGTTTGGATTGACTAATGCACCCTCTGTATTCATGGATCTGATGAATAGAGTTTTCAAGGAGTATCTCGATGAATTTGTGGTGGTATTTATTGATGATATCTTGGTATACTCCAAAACCTACAAAGATCATGAAAATCACTTGCGCATTATCTTGAAGACTCTGAGGAGGCATGAATTATATGGAAAGTTTAGCAAGTGTGAATTCTGGCTTCAGGAGATTTCTTTTCTTGGCCATATTGTCTCTAAAGATGGAATCTCTGTTGATCCTTCTAAGACCAAGGCAATCCAAGAATGGCCAGCACCTACGAGTATAACTGAGGTACGTAGTTTTATTGGTTTGGCAGGTTATTATCGACGTTTCGTCCAGAATTTTGCCCGATTGGCTAACCCATTAACGAAGCTCACACGTAAAGGGGTTAAATTTGTTTGGACAAAAGAGTGTGAAGAATGTTTCGAAGAACTGAAGAGAAGATTAGTCAATGCTCCTATATTGACTCTACCATCGGGGAATGATGGGTTCGTTATTTATAGTGATGCATCAAAGAAAGGACTTGGCTGTGTCCTTATGCAGAATGATAGAGTTATTGCCTATGCATCACGACAGTTGAAAATTCATGAACAAAACTATCCTACTCATGATCTTGAGTTAGCAGCTGTGATCTTTGCTTTGAAGATATGGAGGCACTACCTCTATGGTGAAAAATGTGAGATTTATACTGATCACAAGAGTTTGAAGTATATTTTCTCACAAAAAGAACTCAACATGAGGCAAAGGAGATGGCTTGAATTACTCAAGGATTATGATTGTACGATACACTACCACCCGGGGAAGGCAAACAAGGTGGCAGATGCTTTGAGTAGAAATGACCATGGAGTTTTGAACAATATGAGAATTGAAAGGGATCCAATTTTCATGGATCTAGTGAAAATGGACATGGGAATAACCAGGGAAGGTGAAACATCAATGCTTTTTCAAATGGTTGCCAAACCATCTTTACTAGAAAGGATTAAGAGTTCTCAGACCGATGATGACGAATTCCAAAAGAAGATTAAAGCTGTGAATGATGGGAGATTGAGAGACTTTGTGTATGAAGATGGAATTTTGAAATTCGGGAAGAGACTTTGTGTTCCCAATATACCTGATCTAAAAAGGGAATTGCTGGATGATGCTCATAGTTCCAATTTCTCTATACACCCTGGGAGCACCAAAATGTATAGAGATTTGAAGGAACATTTTTGGTGGGACAACATGAAGAGGGAGATTGCTGATTTTGTGTCAAGATGTATGGTTTGTCAACAAGTGAAAGCTGGAAGGCAACAGCCTGGAGGAGTCATGCAACCGCTTCCCATACTGGAGTGGAAATGGGACAATATTACAATGGACTTTGTCATGGGGCTACCAAAGACTCCTAGAAGGAACGATGCAATATGGGTTATTGTTGATCGTCTTACCAAGTCAGCACATTTTCTTGCTATAAGAGAAGATCTACCCCTGGAACGTCTAGCAAGACTATACATTAATGAAGTTGTGAGACTTCATGGAGTACCCCTATCAATTTTTTCGGATCGTGATCCCCGTTTTACTTCAAGGTTTTGGAAAAGTCTTCAGAAATCCCTGGATACTGAACTTCATTTGAGCACTGCTTACCACCCTCAGACAGACGGACAATCAGAACGGACTATTCAAACCTTAGAAGACATGTTGAGATCTTGCTCACTTGACTTTCAGGGTATGTGGGATCAATATTTACCTCTGGTAGAATTTTCCTATAACAATAGCTTCCATTCGAGTATTCAGATGGCACCATATGAAGCGTTATACGGAAAGAGATGTCGTACACCAACCTGTTGGGATGACGTCGGTGAAAGAAAACTTGTAGGTCTAGAACTGGTGGAGGAAACGATGGAAAAGGTAAAGGTAATCCAAAATCACATCAAAGCAGCTCAAAGTAGGCAGAAGAGCTATGCCGATAATCGAAGGAAGGATTTGGAATTTCAAGTCGGTGATCATGTTTTCCTAAAGGTATCTCCGTGGAAGGGAGTCATACGTTTTGGTAAGAAAGGTAAATTGAGTCCCAGGTACATCGGACCTTTCGAAATTCTAGAACGAATTGGGGCTGTAGCTTACCGATTGGCAATGCCGCCAAGTCTCTCCAAAGTTCACGATGTGTTCCACGTATCTCTGTTGAGAAAATAAATGCCTGACCCAACGCATGTACTCACCTATGAGGAATTAGAACTGGAACCCGATCTGTCTTATTGCGAAGATCCCGTCAGGATTCTTGATACAAGAGAACAAGTACTGAGAAACCGGACGACGCGTCTGGTAAAAGTTTTGTGGAGAAATCATAAGATGGAAGAGGCAACGTGGGAACCCGAGGAACTTATGATGAAGAACCACCCGAGTCTTTTTATGCAGTAATACCCTAGAAATTGCGAGGACGCAATTATTTGAAGGAGGGGAGAATGTAACACCCCAAGCTTCTACGGTACGTTTCCCTTCGAATAATGCGATAGCGTGTGTTGTACGCAACCTCGAGTTCTAACACACACCACAACTAATTAAACTAGCCGTTGTAAATAGTAATACCTACTTTTTGAAATCATATATATTCTATATTTCAAAATGGACTTCATTTTTGGATTCGGAATATCAAAATTAGCCTAGGGTGAAATTTTGGTACATTTCGGATAACTTTCATATTTTGATGAATAGTGAAAATTTCTAAATTTTAATTAAAAACAACTTTTTTAATCAAAATAATTAATAGTGATAAATTATGAATTTGAGTGGTTTTAAAGTATATTTAGAATATATTTTTACCATTCAATTTAATGTTTATCATTGGACATAATTTTACAATTAAACCGAACATAAACAAGTGTCAATCTTTTGATAGTTATTATCTCTTAAAAACACGCTTTTTGTTTTGACAGCGGGAATTAATTTTAAATTAATTTCTGCCACTTCTGTGTTTTGAATTTAGGAAAATGGATTCCATATTTGGAATCAGGATGTTCAAATTGTGTAAATAGGTAACTTTTATTTTTACACATTTTGAATAATTACTGCGGTAAATATTTTATTTACCATGGTTAAAGGGTAAATCCGGTAAATAAGGGTTAAAAAAATAATATTATAATAATACTAAATTACCCTAAAACGTGTCTTAACCCTATTGGTTGATACATGGTCGACCATGGGCATCTTTGGGTCTATTTTGGGACCCCATGGATCCACTTGTAAGTGATAATGACACTTTATTTTAATTAAGTCAAAATGAATACAAAAATGACACAAGCATATATCTTTTAGAACAACAATTTTTACATAGGGTTATGCATGTTGGATTTTCGATTATAAATATTCATTAGAAAGATAAAAAGATTTCCTACATAATGATATTTTATTTAAATAAGTTATTTTATTTATGACACAATGATGATGCAGTAATTAATATAATAGTGAAAAATTAAAATAATTGATATTATAAATACCCAAATAAATATAATATGAAACTTTTAATGAATTAAACTAATTTTCTAGGCTAATATGATATATTAGGATTGATTTAATGGACTTTGTTCGAATTAATCAATCTGTTATGAGTTTCACAAAAATCAACTATTGAATAGTGTCAAAATTGACATAAAAGAGTTCTTAAAATAAATATTATATTATTAATTGATATTAAATTCCTAAAAATCTAAGGTTCGGCCAAGAGACTTATATTATGATAGGTTAATCATTAATGGACCACTTGGGGGTCGCTTGGATGTATATAGTAAGTTTATTAACCATAATATATAAAATACAAAGAGACATTGTAAAAGTGAAACTAATTAACTTAGAGTTAATACTTAAAGATAAGGTTAATATAAGTACCCAAACCTATCTAAATTCTATTGGATGAGTTGTTTTCGACCTATCCCCACCTCATACTTTGAATAGTCAACTTTGGAGCCTTTAGAAACCGAATATGAATTTATTATAAATTAATATTTCTAGCTTTTCCAAAGGTGCCCCTCACCCCTCTTATAAAAGGGCACTCCTCCTTCTCATTTCTTCACACCTTCAAAGCCTTTTGGTTCGGCCAAACTCTGCCCAAATACTCTCCCAACATCCCTCAATACAACCTAGAGGCCTTAGTTTGATCAGAAAGCCAACCTAAGGAGCCCTTTTGATCAAATCAAAAGGAAGAACCCGAAGAAGAGGTAATGATTTCACCACCCTTTTCTAAGTTCATTTCTTCTTCCACTTCTTCTTCCTTTGTTCTTACCATTCTGAAATAATAACTCCAGTATCTCACATATACTTTGATGTTATTATAAATATGGTACAATCATATTCAGTATTCTATCCACCCTTTGAATAACATGTCACCATACGTGCGTACGTACGGCTTACCGTCTCCACGTCGTGGTGTAATTGTTATTCAATATAATATTATTTGGATGGGTATAATAATGATGTGTAACTCATGTAAATAATAAATATAACATGTTAATGATTCTGTATATATGATATACCATCCATTTATATATTATTTTAATATCAAAAGAATGATATTGTCGCTCGTGCGTACGTACGGACTACCGTCTCCACGAACGCGATGAGATTCATTCTCCATCGTATCCATTCAAGTATAATTATCATTTGATGATTTAAAAATGATGTTTAAGGACTGTATATCATTCTGGATATGAATAAGATACAACAACCATGGCTTATGTAACAAAACATATAAAAGAAAATGAGTAAGTTAACTCCCGAAACGACGATAATTCTAAGATATTATTAACAAATCAATGTTAAAAGATCATATATGATATCATATTAATATATATGATTATTGTATAATTTAATAAAAACTATTTCACCATTATACAGGAGGTTAACCTACCCCAACCAAGGAAAAGTACAAGGTAAGGGTTATTTCACAATCTCTTCATTATCCGAGGTTGTTTATATGTAATAATCTACTGGGATCTCTTTATCATCCACATCCATGTTTCTTAAAAATGTATTTCAAAACATTTTTACTATTTACAAGAATATGGGTTAAAGTCATTTATACCTTTTTTTGACTTTTTATAAGAGGTTTATAAAGGAATCTTTCCGTCGTTTTCAAAACAAGGTCCTTTTTAACCTTTTCGACAGAATTGAGGTAAGAATGTTTTTTTTAACTTATACGGCGGGTGCGGTTATTTTAGGCCGTTATAAAATCTTCAAAGCTTTCCTTACAAGCTTATAAGAATATTTTCAAAGAAAATTTTTTATTTTATATGGATCTTAAATGATTTCAAAATAAAAGGAGATATTTCTTTAAAAAGAATTTTGATTTCATCTATGTCAACATCCTTTGATGGATTTTAAGATTATTTGAAGTTGATTTATTATGATACAAAACTTCTATATTGTATTGAAGGTTTTGTGATATGTTTGACTGTGGATATGCTATTTTTATACCATTCATAGTTTATTGTGAAAGTATTGACATTTCGTATGCTAGTTTTAATACGAATGTTTATGTTATGTTTAAACCTTTTCATATGGGAATGCATTGGACTTAATAAGTGACGGGTGGAGCCCGCTATAGCTCCTCGATGCATCGGTAGGTCTCATGAGACAAACTAGTGTCTTGGCACAAGGCCTTGACAAAATTTTATTTGTAGTCTTGGCACGAGGCCTTGGCTATGTGGTTATGATAGTCTGGCATTATGCATTCCAACATTATGAAAGTGGTTATTTATTTTTGCATGTGATTATTCGATTAGTGGAATATCCATGTGAATAAGTAAATGGCATTATTTCATTTTATTTATGCCATACCATGTTGAAAGTTCATGTTTAAAAGGATTTTGTTTTAGTTATACATTGCCTTAAATGTTTATTCTTATTGATGAAAGTTTCCGCTATATTGTTATCCTTACTGGGCATTTGAGCTCACCCCTTTTCTATGTTTTATTTTTCCCAGGAAGTGAAGATGTAAGTTATGAATGACCTGCAGGGATATTATGAGGGGATTGTAGTGTGGACTGTGGAAACATTATGTTGTTGTAGTAGTTTTTGATTTTATGATGTAATGTAAAACTTATGAATATATCTAGTGTTTCCAAGGCTACTAAACCAATCGGTCTTTCGAGATTTGATCTTTCTTGTGATCATGCCAATGTTATGTAATAATGCACCGACTCTAGGCAACTAGGGTCGGGGCGTTACAGATTAGGTATGTTTATGGGCATTTCATTGTCTTATAATGTTTTATTTTTTTTGTTCTGGGAGTATTTGTTTCATGGTTTCATGGTCAGTTCACATGTGTATAATTATGGAAGTTCTTCTCTAATGGGAAAAAAACTCCAAAAAAATAATTAGATGGTATTAATTTATTTAATGAAATTTATTTGGTATCCTATATAATTTTTTTACGTTAAGATGATTCTTTAGATAAATCATTATTGAATAAAAGATTTTTATATTTTGGAGTATTATACGACCATCATGAATTAGTATTGTTTTATTTAATAATATGTTTATATAATTGTTTTATTAATTTAAATAAGTTTTTATCACAATATTATATTCATTTTTAATCATAATAATGGTGTTATAACCATTCATGAAGGTGAAAATCAAAAACGAGAACTCATCTTCCATGAAGGCTGTGAATCGACACCTTAGGGATGATGTTTCCATTTTTAGAACAAAAGGATAAAATAAGATATTTGATTGTGGATATTCCATTAACATAATAAATTTATTGTATATATATGATACTTTACTTCTCCTGTTATTTTTTATTGGGGAGGTGAGGAAAGTATAATAAAATAAAAAAATTAAAATAGAAAGAGGGAGGTTTTTACCTCTTGACTGTCGTCTCCTTAAGAACATCCTTAAATCACTTGAAATGGAATTTTGGTGATACTAGAAAGATAAAAATTTGGGGAAGGGGTTTAGGAGATTAATTTGATATAATATAATAAAGATACAAGGATTATAATGTATGAGGGTAAGAAGTGGTGAGGGTTGTATTTATAGGGGGAGAGGTGCGTATTTGTTGTTTTGTTCAATTATTTATTGTTATGGCTCAAGAATATCAATAGTGTTGATTCCTATGAATAATTATGGTAAATAGAGAATGTGAGTTATACCTAATGGGCACATTCCTCATCCATAAATCATACACGACTAAATAATTCAGGTAATTGTTCTATACCCTAAATTACTATATTTCACTATTCACCAAAAAATCAACTATTTTTAAAAAATACAAAAAATTATCCCCAACCAGTTTTAATGATTTTTTTTTAAAAAATTGACTCCATTTTATGAAAATAATTATCTAAATATTAGATATTTATTTTTTATTTTAAATTATCTATTATTTGAAAAATACTGATTTTAAAATTATAACTAATTTTAAGACACTTTGAAATATTAATTAAGGTCTCATAATATTAAATTATATTCATAAGAAAACAAAATATTAATTTCTGAATCTATTTAATGAACCTATATTTTCTTTTATATCATTATATTAATTATGAAATTGTAAATAAACAATTACATTTAACAAAAATACCAATTTTTAATTATCATTTAAAAAAATTTACTTATTCTATGATATAGATATACTATATATTCATTCAAAAGATACCTATTGTTTATTTATACTTTCACATGTGAGGTTACTATTCTCTAATATTTTTTACTATTCCTAATGGTTATATTAATATTCCAAAGATCAAGTTACTATTCTATTTGGTAAAGTTTCCTTATTTTCTATAAATATCACTCATTTCATTCTTGATTTAGGAAAATAATGTTTTTTAGGTTATCTAAGTAATGTATTTGTTTTATACTATATAATATCTGTATAAGAAGGGAAATTTAATTGATATAATTCTAGTTCATTATAATAGGACTAGTACAACCAAGTGTAATAGTTTTCTTTGTTAAGTGAGGGTGAAATATTTATATTCACTAAAACAGTGAATCAATATATGGGTAAGAAGAGTAATAGAAAAGATTGACATAAGGATTGAAAAAGGAGAGGTATGGTATGTATCATTAAAAAGAAAATATATTCTATAAATGTAGAATTTTGGGTTATATTCAACCGGATCATCTTAAATTGAAAATCAGATACATTATGTTTTTTGGGATATAATATAAGAATAAATGCAATAAAATTTTTAACGACATGGATAAATATATTGATATTAAAGGAGATACTATTGTTGATAGTTCATTGGAAGATATTGAAAATAGTTAAAGAATTACCAGATGTTATATTGATATTTCAAAGAATAAAAGATTCTTTATGGGTGGGATGACTATTAATTCTCTTAAAAATACATAAAATTATTCAAAATGTTTTAATGATATAAGTGGAAGTGATATAGAAAATGAGTTATATTCTATTATAGTAAAGTAAATGGTCTTTTATGTTACCTATATTGAAAAAATAAATATATACATGAGTAAAGGATAAATATCAAAAGGTTAAGGTTGAACATTTTAATATTTCTAAAAAAATTATTTTGATTATGTGTGATTCAACTAAATCGAAGAATTAATTAAATAATCTTATAATGGAACTTGAAAAAGTGAATAATGATAATACCAAGATCATCCATTGATTCATTATTTAAAAATTTGATTATAATTTTAATGTAATCATTTTCAGATATACCTCACAGATAATAGGGGTTTCATATTTTCTTCTTAGCGTGGTAGGAATCCATTGGGGAAATGTTTCAAGATAGTAATGCAGTATTTTTTGCATGGGTTAGTGCAATGTGGTATCAAAGTAATGGTACAGTATTGGTGAAACATCTAAGTTGAGCTGGCCTACTTCTGTAGTGGCACGAGGATCCCCCTTTTATTCATTTAGCCTTCACAGTGGCCAAGTGAAGCCTCAAAATGGACTTTAAGGAGGTCTTCTATGGTCATGGAGGTCTTCCATGGTGGTATTGGGTGTTGGAAGTTATACTTGAGTTGGACTCAAGTTCTCCAGGGGTTGATATGGAAATTACAGTGGTTTTCAGTTGGTGATGGGATGGAATTGAGTGGTGGTAATAGTGAGGGATGGCTATAGGATTGTGATAGAGGTGGGGCACCTGAATATAATGAAGGATGTTGTAATTTGATTAAAACTGTACAGTAATGAAAAATAATTTTTTCAATAATGAATTTTGGTGCATTCATCCACTTCTTTATTAATCTAGTTGTGGCACCAATCTGATAATGAATTCAGTCCAATGCCATAGGATACATTCCTACACTTGTATTGGGCCCCTACCAAATCTCTCCTCTCATAGTAGTGTGGGCCTCACCACCCCCACCTGTGAACATGGGCTATGTCCTAGCTATCCTCTTTCAGGTTCTTACTCATGGGACCACACCCCATTCAACCTAAGTGGGTGCTCCAAATGGAATGGCCGGTCGACCATCCTCTTCATGAGACTAGCCATGTCGCATGGGGGGCTTTCGGGAGGGATAGCCCATGGATGGCCCTATTGTTTACCAGAAAATCATTACAAAGACTTAGTATAACATTCTAAATATTGATAAAAATCATTCAAAGTTTCATAAAATAATATTTTAAAAAATAAACCATCAAATACCAAGATTTATATTCATTTCAATTATTTATTACTAAATCTCATTATTTTGAATAAAAATGGAAATATATTGAAAAAATGATTTAACCCCATTGAAAAAATAAGAAAATACAAAAAATTATGCATGAAAAATGAGTGTTTTAGTAATTTAAATCCCACTCAATTTCATTATGTTGACACTCAAAAAAATAGGGAGCGACTGATACACATTATATTAACACTCAATATAGCATTTAGTGGGGATAAAATGATACTTTGTTTCTATAGTATGTTATGTGGGATTCTTCATCTTGATAACATATTTTTATCCTTAAACTTCACATTATTTTAACTTATTAATTTAATTTCAAGTCAGAATAAAATGTATGTTATTGAAAATATTTTTCTTTAGGGACACTCTTAACATTACGTTAATGATTAACATATTTTCAAGGTGGATTACAAGATGGTAAGTTATCATATAACATAATTTCCTCTATATCAAAAATATTTACACTACATCAAATGTGTTCTTAACTAATCAGTTAAAGAAATGTATAAATCTGTCATAGAATAAGGATTTGATAACACTAATGGGTTTTCAATGTTCATCAAATGACCTTATATGTAGAAGAAAACCCATATATAACTGATTTATCCATGAAAAAATAATCATGAAATGTTTTAAAAAGAACTAGAGTACCTATATCACTAATAAATCTATTTTTAATCTTTGTAGTATCATCGATGATGAATGTAGTTGTATAAATAATTTTATTCCTATCTATAAGGGATTACACAATCTAAAGAATCTCAATTCATAACTTATGGTTTTCTATACCCCAAGATGGGTGTTAGACACTTCACTGTATGTTATGAATAATGATAGTAGAAGGATGATAATTTAATCAGGATTATATTCAATTAATTATCACCAATAAGGGGAATTCATTACCTTTATATAGGCTACCCTAAATTCTCTCCATTTAATGAAGATCATTAGAAAAATTCGTATAGGTTACTACCCTTTGGGATAAATCATTGAAAAACCAATTAAAAATCCATATATAAACTAACCCTTTGGTTATTAACCAATAAAACGAAACAAGAGTATGTTGTGCCAGTTCCATTAGAATGTACAAACTATGTTGGGTGTGATGTAGTGTTTGGTTGAATCGCATACACACAAGACTACAATATAAAAATTGGATCCTACATAATAATAGATTGGAAGTCAAGTAACCTTATGATATATAGATCATAAATATATAACCTTAGTGACCTTCCAACAGTATTAACATAATGTACACCCACACCTTAAACTTGCAATATGGACTCAGTGTAAGTGTATCCCTTTAATAATGTCACAACATATGATATATCGAGATATAACCTTAGCAATATGATTCTCAATTTTGATATACATAGATTAGTTCAATAATAGGATATGATATAATTTATTAAATTCTATGATATGATTGGATTTTTAAAAATTAAAAATTGTTGTTTCATATAATATCACATATTGTATAGTGCAACATCAATACAAATTACATTATCAGATTATGTAATGTTTTCTAAAAATGAAAAAAAATTAATGGTTTATTTAATTTATAACATTATTTTGAGAATAAATGATCGTGTAATATATTTTTTACCGTAAAACGTGAGGTCAAATCTCTCACATGAACATTTCCAACATGAAATATTCATTAAAAAATAAAATCACTCCATTACCCAAACTATCTGTGATATGAAACTCTCTTCATTAAAAATGGATCTCTTAAGTGGAGAGACACACCTCTTCACTATTCATGTATGAGATTTCTCAAGAATATGTTAATTCTTTAGACTTTTACTTGATACAACTGCAGGTATTATAATGATACATTAACACTTAGTCCATGTAGTGGGAATAACAAGAAACTAAAGTTACTCAGATTGTAATGAATGAAACCTAAATGAAATTGAATATAAATGAATAAAAACTTGTGTAACTTTATCTAATGATATTCCACTACAATATTTATTTACATTGGTTTAATGAAGATCTATTAGAGTCAGTTGAAGGACTGCCTCCTCCATAGTGTACCCATAGGTTTGAGTAATCACCCATTGAATGATAATGCCTCTCTTTCTCTCTAGGGAAATCCAGTTTCTCTCATGGAAATAAAGGAACAAGAAGAGAATTTTGGTCTTGGTAGAATCTATGGGAAGTAAGGTTGTCCTAAATGTTCACCATATCATTATTTATTTTCTCTTTATATAGTCATCAGGATTCTCCAATAGATTAACTCATACATCTATAATGTATGAGTTAATACTATATCCCATAATGTATTCAGATCAGGAATATAATGATTCTACCATGAATTTCATCTTATGTAACATTTTTCTTTAATGATATATAAGCATGGAAGACTCTTAAATGATAACTATTATCATTTGTATGCTAATATATCATAGGAAATTGGTATATATAATACCATGTGGTTATCATCATAAAACATTATATAATATTTCCCGACCATAAAAGAATACTTGATATAGAAGAAGAATTAAATATCCATTATGACTTTAGATATACCCAATCACCGCTTTTAATAGAACCTTAACACATCATACATGTATGGTATTAAGGGAATATCTCCTTCAAAATCCATGCACTAGTCACTTGTTGGGTACTCATGGAGCCACCATAATGACTCAAACATGCTTACTTCTTCTAGAATCCAGATGGAGAGATTCTACCATAGTCTAAACACAACATGAGTGTGAAAAATCTATCACTACTCATATCATTGATTAAGGAGAATGAACTATCTCTATTTCATAACACTAGGGTGATTGACTGGTCAACCATATTCTAGTCAATGTAAATGATATATCAACTACGCATATCCTATGTGAAGTATATATCACCATCCATCATAAAGGGTGGAAGAGGCACCATGAATCAACATTATGAAAATTTTATTGCCTAGTTAATGAGGTATCACCACACAACCGTGTAAGATAATTATGTTTCTCTATGTGAACGATATATCAAAAAACAATAACAATAATGGTAAAATGAGTTGTCTCAAGGTGAATAATATATCACCAATATAACCATTAATAAAGAAAAATAATGTATGTATAGGTGAATGATATACCATCATAAAACAACTTAAAAGAGGATGATATATTACCACAATAATCTCTAATGAAAACAATCCATCATTGATCACAACCTTGGGTTGATGAGAAACAACATTATAGAAAATGCGGTGAATGAAATATCAGAGGTGAACAAGGAATCATCCATAAAAAATGGTTTTGAAATAAGAATCCTTGGGTGAACAAAGAATCACTCATCAACAATGGTGGTGAATGAGGCATTTTTGGGTGAATAAGCCATTATTCATCAATAATGGTGGAAAATGAGGAATTTTTGGGAGAAAATGGTATCTCCTATCAACAATGATGGTGAATGAGGAATCAATAGATGAATGATGCATCACCCATTAACAACAGTGGAAAATGAGGTAACAATTCTCAATTATCAATCTCTAGATGAATAAGGCATCACAAATCCAAAATCCCCAAGTTGAATGATATATCACATATAACCTATATTGAAAACGGTTTATGACTAAGGAATATATCTAAATAACCCAAATTATTTAAATTTTATTCATTACAATGATTTAGTATACATAATAATCATACATTAGGATCAGAATCCCATTGAATTACTTAGTATTCTATGAAACTATCCATATCATAAGGGTCATTGTTTAGAGACACCTTTTAGGAAAAATACTTATTACAAAGGATATATACCCACTTATCATTATAAATATGTGAGTTTCTTGTTCCAACAGACACTTGATATATTTTAAAAAATATTAATACAAAATCTATTAAAGAATATATGGAATTTTTTAATATTTATTTTACATTATTTCAATAGTTTCTAATCAATTTTAGTAACGTTTTGAGAATGTATTTTAGTTTATTTCAGAGGTAGTAATACATATTTTGGGATTATTTTATAAGTCTGAATTTGTGTTCTAAAAATTATATATTGCACATTATTTCATGAATTTCACAAATTATTTAGATACATAAGAATAACTTTCTCATGTGTATGAATAAATCTAAATTTCTAAAATAATACATAATATGTCACTAATAATATGTAATATCATTCATATAAATTTTTAAAAATACCATAATACAAAAGAATAAAATAGATTTTATATTTTGATATATAAGAGTAACTTTATCCCATGTAAGATTAACAATAGTGTTCCAAAGGACACATAATATCTCACTAATGGTATCTAACAGTAACTCTAAAAATACCTAAGAATAAGTTGATCATATGTATGATTAAGTTTGAAGTAACTATATATATGTAATATTAAATATGAGGGTATATAAGAGTAACTTATTGTTTCAACTAATATTAAAGTTCTTTTAGAATGTTTTTTAATACTAAATGGGTTTTCTTAATAGATATATAAGATTAATCTAACTATTCTTTATTATTATCTAGTTGATAAATATCAAAATGCTAAGTGTTATTCATGATATAATCTAATATAGGTGTGTATATCTTTAGAAGGATTTTGTGTTATTATATAATACTTGGTACCAAAATATTATCATTTAATATGAGAAAAAATACATGGAAAAGAAGATAAATGTTTTTTATAAGTTGAAATAAAATAATAATCCAAGATTAATTGAGAATTAAATGAGAAGACCATAAAGATATGGGAAGATCATGGAATGATATTGAAGGAGACCCATATTTAATGATTTTAATGGGAGTTTCCATATTTTAATTTTGATAAATATCCAAATGATCTAATGTGATATTTAAAAATAAAATAATATTAATTAAATTTATATAATGTGAAGGAGGAAATAATTTAGAAAATATAATAATAATTTTTGAGTTGAGAAGAGACAAAATATCTACTCTTATTTCCATATTTCCAAATATTGAAGTTCTTTATGAGGACTTATAATATCATAATTAATATTTTTAAGACTTCATAAAATATTTTATATTGGTGTAGAATTAATCAAGAGTTCTTGGAAGATATTTTAATTTATAGTTTTAATATATTTTGAGAACTATAGGAATACCGTATAACAAACTATTAAGAGACATATTCTATTAGGAAATAAACTATGGTAAATTTTGATACCTTCCCTTTATATTAAAATATTGATATTACTGATACATCATTGTCTTGGCCTCTGCTTAAATATGGTAAGGAAAAATTCTCCCACATTCATGGAAAACCATTTAAAAATAATGTCTAATTTTTTTATTTTTCATTTAATTTTATTCAGGTGAGTTTGAGATTAAAATAATGAGTACTTCTTAAATTTAGTAGATCATAGAAGAAAATTTCATATAATAAATTATAAAAGTGAAAAAAATGATTGACCCCATAACCCATAATAAATTATAAAATGGTTACATTGAAATGAACCCTCCATATTTATATTAACATCAATATTTTGGGACCATTATCTAAGGGAAAGGAAACCCTTCATGGGTTACATTTAATAATAAATTCAATACATCCTAAGGCTTTGTAGCCATTGATGACCACATGGTCAACATAAGAAGGTTTGAGGGACCTAGCATGATATAATTATACCAACACATTACATGAAATATAATAGAAATACATTTGTATCTAAACTAATTAATTTATACCTACCAACTCAGTTTCATACCTCATATGTCCAAATAATAGAAAATTAGATAGAATTCCCCCTATAACCTTCTCTAGGAAAGAAAAACATATAATTATATGATCCTTCTAGGTCATGAGATCTATATATTATGGAATGTACACCTCATTTGGTTCAATATATTCTAAAAGAAATCCTTCACATAAGATACATAGGCATTGAGATCTAAGTAAAAAATCTATAACTTTATAGGCATTTCTAAGAGTCCCATAAAATCTAATAACATTTTCCTATAAAATGGAAACCACTCAATATTCATATTTTTAACTCTCACACCAACTTACCCATATATAAAATCCATATAATATATATATAGGCACATATAATGTGGTCATATCTGGATCCACATACCACAACATGGAGTTGTCCCCTCATACATTGTCTGACCCCTTTCACAAAAGCACATCCAAGACTATACCACCCCCTGATCACCACTAAATGATCTTGGATACATTAAATATCCACATTAATCAATTATAAAATAATTATAATTAAAAATTCTATATAATTAATAATTAATCTAATTAGGAATGAATGTGGGATGAATAATTTGGTGATGTAATGATGCTAATACCTCTAATAAAAAGGTTTAGAATCACCCCTTATAAACCACTAAGATTACATAAGACCAATTACAAGACATTGAGTTTCAATTCATCAACCTATTATGTTTAAATTTGGTGAAAATTCTAATTGAATTAGGGAAGACACATACCAACAATGAAATAATTTGAACTATCATGCATCTGACCTTTTAGAACTTCCTCCATCACTGTTGAGCCAAACACAATCATATATACATAATTCCACCATGATATAATGGATTTGACGCCAAGACATTATATATAACTCACAGAAATTGGTGAAAAAGATATGATGGATCTAGAAGATAAGTAAACCTTTAGTGAGTCACTTTAAATAAGTAAGAACAAATATAATGATCATAATGGATCAATGATGGAAAAAACTAAACGGAGAGGATTAAAAGGGTTTTTCATCCCCTAATTTTGGTTGTTTGGATCCAAGAAACCACATAACAAGTCTAAAATGAAAACTTTTAAAAGAAAAAATACGCCAAAAAAATTAAAAAAGGGGTTTATATAACACTGAGTACTCAATTTACTGGAATTGGCCACCATGTTCTTCACTAGTACTGAATACTTATTACCGAACACTAGGTGACCCCAACCAGGGGGTACACACCCTTGATACCCTCATTTCATACCCGATAACCCATTACATCAATCTACCTACACCTATTATCCTCCCCACCCCTTGAAACCCTCTTTTGTTATCCTACACCCAATTTACATCTCCAAAAACATCCCTTTGGCCCTTTTAATGGTTTTTGATATATCAATTCTGCTAAAAATCCAAAAATTAAAATAGGCCTTGGTTCTACATCCACTAAAAACCAGTTTTACTCTTACTATAATGACATAAACCAATGAAGGTCATTATAACAACAAACCCATAACACTTCTCATATATAATAATTATTCTTGTGGATATCCTATTATTATTCACTAACATTGGATGAATGTAACAACTTATAATCTCCTACTTTCCATGACCATATTGATACCACTCCTGAACTAGAGAAACACCCAAATCATGGATGCCTCTCACTCTATGTCACCGTAAATTCTAGTGTTAACCTATATTTTCTATCACAAAGCTAATTTTAATTTTAGGAATTAATTTTTTTTTAATTGTATTTATATCATGGTTTATTTTGGAGTTTATGGATAAAAATTGATATTTTTACCCTATAGCAGGTGGTGCACAGTTGGCACACGAATATAGGAAATTTTTTTCCAGCCCAAGAGAAACTCTGTTCCTGGGATAATAGTAATGTCTAAGCCACATGCCCTTTAACACAAGCGTGCAACCTCACCAATGAAATCATACTGTTATATTCCTCTTAGATAGATGGTACTGAATAGTTTCTACATGGTTTGGAATATTGCGTAGGATAACCATGCGACCTGTCCATGTCATCAATATTTTTGAATTACATTTCTACCATCCCTCAATTTTAACCTCAAACCACCCTTGATTCAAACATTATAGTATTTTCAGCCCTTGTATATTTCTCCACTCCCTCTTGTCCCCCTTGAACTCTATTTGTTTTGTTTTGTTTGGCCTTATATCCTAAAGGAAACATTATGTAGGTCTATTTTATCTTGATTTATTCCTTCTTTTAGGGTTCTTCTTGCTCTAATTTTTCGTTCTTCATCCAGTGGATTGAATGACCTTATAAGTGTTCAATATTGGGTTTTTGAGTAAAATATTTATGTTCATGGTTTGATCATTTCTTTATTTGGTTACTTTGAGGTGCGGTTTTAATTTTCCACCAAATTTCTGATGTTTCCAAGATTGAGGTAGGTGATTAAATATTTTAGCATTACTAGATGAGTTCAGTATACTCTCTTTGATTGTTGAATGTGTTCTATGAATTTTTTGAAATGTGAAAGATCTATTTTCAAAATGTATAATGGTGTGTATGATTTGGAATATATTTTTCAAATTTAAATGGTTAGATTTCATGGGTTTTTTGTTTTTTATACTTCCAAATGGGTTTTATGAATCGTGCAAGTTGTGTGAAGTGATTTTTAAAATGATTTGGTATGAGTACGGACATGATATTGATTTTAGCTTTGAAAAGTGGTGTTCTATCATGTATTTTAATAATGCTTGATGTGTGTATGTGAATGTGGTGATTTATGTAACATGTGAAATGGAAAATTGATCATAAAGGGAATCCTAGGTATTTAGGGGGTAGAATAGGACTAATACAGTAGTTATATTTTTGGGGTGGAGTCCTGGATCCTTTTAGGAGGATTGATGATTCAAATCGAACTGAACTATGATGATGGTGTTTGGAGAACACTAGATCTTGGGATGGAATACCCTCTAGTGGCTCATACATGAGGATGATATGGGTTATGGTTATTAAACCATTTTTAAACCAAGAAACGTGGTTCCTAAGGTCCCAATAGTGCTATTACCTATAGTTATTTCATGCGTCTTGGTGCTCTCTAGTAATGTGTTGATTTCTGTCAGAATATAATGGACCATAATCTTATATAAAATTTCAATTCTCTCTTCCTTGAAATCATTAAACTTAAAATTTTTTATTAAAAATTATTTCCATGTTCTTTCTTAAAACATGAATAGCGATTTGTATTCTAATGTTATAGCATAGAATCATTAATTTGGGTGGAATCCTATTGGGCTTTGTATGAAACCCTACATATACCTTTAGGACTATGTAGACATTGTTATGTATGACCTAGGTAAAGGATATATGTGTTGTGGTGGTGATGGATCATTTAGTTTCTATTATTCATCCATTATAAGTTCTTGTGGAGGTGGATTGAGGGTGGTGTCCCTCTCATTGTAATAAGGTTTTGAGTTTCTTTCTTAGTAAGTCCCCCTCCTGTTTTAGTAGTGTTGTTTTTGGTTTAATTTATATAAATTTTTACTCAAATTTTTTTATCTATTATAGTTGTGGATATTGATCATAGTGTTATGATTCATTTTTATAATTGTTTGTGGTTGTTTATCATGGGTGATATTATTCCCAAAAGTGTATTTTTGATACCTAGGTACTATTTTCTAGAATGTGGGGATCGGTAACTCCATCTAGCCCCTTCCACAAGCTGGGCCAAATGGAATGGAACCCCAACTCCGTTCACAAAAAAATGGTATCAGGGGAGTTTCTTCTCTTTCTTTGCATCATTTATGGATAGAATGGTGCTAGGATTTTCAAGGCATGAGGTTTGGGTTGTGAGTGATATGTCTGGAAAACACACATCTTGAATGATCTTGAGTTTCCATGGGATGTTAGTAATTTGGTTAATGTATCCATCAGGTGAGATGTATAGGATACAGATTGTGCATGGACACTGACTAGGGGGGAGTGGTTTGGATGCATTTTATCATAAATGTGGTGTTGTTTTGATTTATAGAAGTGTTTTGAAATTTTTGTGGTTGATAAAAATTCCAAAAAGGTGTGTTAATGTTTTTTCCTTATTTTTTTTGCTTGTTGTAGAAATATGTCTCTTAAAATACTTTCTTTGATTGCATGAGAATATTTTTGAGAGGGTTATGACTTATAATTTGATCAGAGAATAGTGGAAGTCATTTTTTTGGTTGTCTAAGATTTGGGTCAGAGAGAAAGCATTAGTCCTGCTCTTGTCGAGGAAGCCAAACCAGGTCCTAGAAAGGACAAATCTAAGTAGTTCCAAAATATCAATCCTATATCCTTTCAGGGTAGCACAAATTCCTAGGAAGATGAGGAGTGTCTTGAGAAAATTTAGAGGATGTTCAGTTTTCTTAAAACTACTGAGGTGATCACAGTGAAATGTCCTTTTTTCCAATTGGAAGGTCCCAGCCGGTGGTGGTGTGAATTTTTGGCATAAGATGAGAAGAATGAGAATATTGATTGGAATAATTTCAAAGCCATCTTAAATGAGTTTCATTACCCTGAGACATTGTCCTTATCTATGTCGGAGGAGTTTTTGGATCATCATGAGGGGGATCAAACTGTGATGGAGCATACTAAATGCTTCTCAAATTTGGTTCAGTTCCCAACTGAAGAAGGTTATGATGAGTTGCTAAAGGATAAAATAATCTAAATGGGGTTTTGACTAGATATTCGATCCCATTTATTCTTGTTTAAGTTGAAGACTTATGCTGAGTTGGATGATAATTTCTTCATCATGGAGATTGATCATGGTGGAAAGTATGGTTTCTTTAAATCTGTATTAGAAATGGGCCTGGGTAGTGGAAATTTATCGGAAAAAAGTGTAATTGTGATGAGTAGGGGAAGAAGGGAGGTGGTAGCTTAGGTCATCCTTTTTTATAATTTTCATTTGTGGATTTCAATGTTGGAGTTTTTCTATGCCATGAGTGCAGAAAATAAGGACATGTGTGTTCTACATGTTCAGTTCGACCCATACTATGTCATCTGTGTGGAACCATGGTACACTTGTATGGTTTTGAAAGGTGGTTCACTGATATCTGAGTGGTGCAGGTCCCATGGATTCCAAGTCGACTTCAGATTAATCAAATCCAACTAGGAAGGTGGGTTATCAGTTTTGTGGTCATGGTGATCGGGGTGGATTTTTTTAGGGTAGAGTCAACCTAATGCAGAACCATAGGTTAGTGGTCAATCTCTTGCACAAGAAGAGATGAGGCATCTTCATGTAGTGGACTAGGCACTGGTAGAATAAAATTCAGGACCTATAAGACATCATGGTATGATTTTCATTCCATCATAAGTATCTTTGGTTCCATTTCATATCGGCACCACTATTTCATTCATTTCTTCCCATTATGTGTGGTTCTTGAGTTTTTCGTCTGAGATTATGTCATATCTGATGCCACATGGTAATAAGAAAGAGAAAGGTTTTAGGTGTCCTTATTGTGCACTCACTGGGTCAGGGGTCAATCGATAATGTTATTTTATAGTTTTAGAGATGGATCTCTTTAACATGATCTTCAGTACATACTGAAGGGTGTGATTTTCATGGAACCTGATGGTAGTACACATGTTATTTACAGTGAATGAGATCCTTGGTCCAAACGTGCTGGACCTCTACTTTCAGAGTTAAGCAATCTCATTTTTCAGATCTCCTCACGCAAGCTGGATGATTATGGTAGTATTCTTGAGGGTGCATTACCACATGTAGCAGATGAGTTCCTATAGGTGTTTCCAAATGACATTTGGGGTTTTTCTTCAAGATTTGGGTATCGATTTAACAATTGATTTGACACTAGGAATACAAATAATATTTATTCCCTTGTACTATATGGCCCCCATTAAGGTGGTGGAATTAAAGTCAGAGAGGGGAGATTTGTAATCTAAAGGATTCATTTACCTAAGAATCTCACATTGTACCACCCTAGTTCTATTTGCAAAAATGGTTGATGGATATCTCTAGTTATGTATCAATTAATTTAATCTGAATAATGAAATTATCAATAATATATACTATTTCTGTATATTGAATACCTTTTTTATCATCATAAGGTGGAGAGTTAGTTCTATAAGATTGTCTTTCATTCGGGGTATCATCAATCCAAATTCATAGAGGTGGATGTTCAATAAATAAATTTCCAAATTAGTTATATCCATTTTGAGTATTTTTTTCCTGCCATTTGAGTTAACGAATTCTCTAGTGGTATTTAGTGCACTCATAAACTGAGTGTTCCATTGGTATCCTGATTCCTTCATCATGGTATTTGTGGATGACATCCTGATTTAATCCAAAACATAGGAGGAGCATGAGCCGCATTTTGGTATTGTGTTAGGAACTCTTGGAGATCATCGCCTTTATGTGATTTTTTCCATGTTCTCCTTTTAAATCAGGGAGGTGATGTTTCCGTGTTATGTGATCTCAAAACGGTGGGTTTCAGTGGACCTCAAGAAGATATGTGTTGTGATGTCATGGGAATAGCTGAAGAATGTTTTTGAGATCATAAGTTTTCTTATCGTGGAGAAGTATTTTATGTGGTTCATTAGAGATTTATATCATCTTTCTCCACCCATGATGGTGATCACCTAGAAGGTGGTGAAGTTTTAATGGATTTCAGAGTGTGGATCATCTTTTGAGTAGCTCAAGTGGCAGTTGACCACATCCCTAGTTTTAATGTTACCGAAATATGTAAAAGGATATGTTGTCTACTGTGATACCTCAATTATGGGTCTTGGGTGTGTGTTTATATAGGCTGATCATGAGGTGGTGTATGGATCTCCCCAACTCTGACCATGTGAAAAAAAAATCCCAACCTAGGACCTAGATTTGCCAGCAATGATGCATTATTTGAATAGATGGAATCATATTCTTTTTGGGGATAATTTTTGGTGTATTCTAATCATAGGAGTGTGGCCTACATATTCTCCAAAAAAATATGAATCTAAGCCAGCATCTTTCAGTTGAGAACCTTCTGGGGTTTTATTTCGATATCATCAACACCCCAAGTAAAGTTAATGTGGAAGAAGATTCTTTGAGTAGGAAAGTAACTGTGAAATCATTGAATGATTCTACATATCAGTGAAAATTTATCGGTATTTTTCCCATATTAATGTTAAGAACAAAGAACATAGTGTAGGTGTGATCTTGGATAGTTTTCAGCTGACAACTTCCCTTCTAGAGGTGATTCAGAAGTAAAATCTGAATGACGAGTTGTGCTAGAGTTCTGTGTTGTTTCAAAATGGTTGGGTGGTACCTAATGATAGGTCATTGAATCGAGAGGGAGTTCTATGATTTAAGGGTCACATAACTGTGTTTTTTCCATTGAAAAAGTTGGTGATGTAGGACATCAACCAGTATTAGTGGGTCGTTTATCTCGAGACCACCAAGATGTTTTATTATGTGTGTCTTCATTTCAAGTGGTCCAGAATGAGATGAGATATATTTGACTTAGTAACTAGTTGTTATACATGTCACCAGGTTAATGAAAAGAACCATATTCCCTCATGTTTTCTTAAAACCATACCCATTCCCACCTAGAAGTTGGAAAAGTAACCATGTACTTCATCATAGGATTTTCACATACATACTGGAGTAGAATTCCATTTGGGCAATGATTTAATCTCTAACAAAATAAAACTATTTTATTCCAATCAAGGATTCAGCCAAGGTGGATGAATTGGGTCGATTTAAAATTTAGAAGATAGTGGGGATACATGGTGTTTTATAACCTATCATTTCAGATAATGACCCCATTTTACCTTGTGGTTTTGGTAAACCCATCAAAAGGAATTGGGGTTATAGAGTCAGGTTGAGTATGGAATACTATTCTCAAGAAGATGGTCAGATAGAGTAAGAAAATCAGATCATAGAAGACATGCTTCATGAATGTGTGTTGGATTTTAGTGGATTATGGGATAACCATTTTTGGTTGGTCCAGTTTGTATATAACAATAGATATCATTACTTAATTTGAATGACACCCTTTGAGGCACTTTATGGTCTGCTATTTTAGTCTTCTTTATGTTTGGATAAGGTGGGTGAGACCTCCTAGTTTGGATTGAGCCATGTGTTGGAGACTTTGGAGAAGTCCCATTAGATCATGATGTATTTTTTGACAACTTGGAGTCACCACATGTATTATGTTGATCAGATTCAATGATCATTAAAATTCTTAGTGGATCACTATGTGTTTTGGAAAGTGTCACCTCACTTATGTTACAATGATTTTAGTAAGCACATGAAGCTAATGTTGAGGTATTTCGTACCTTTTGATATTACTAAGAGTGTTGGTAAAGTGGCATACTGGTTATCTATTCCTTCTCAGTTGAGGTCAATTCCTAACATGTTCCATGTTTCAGAGTGGAAAAATTATAATCTGGACCCATCCCATGTGTAGAATTGGGAAGAGTTGGAGGTGGAATTTGATTTGTAAATGTTTTTTGTGACCAGTAAGGATTTTCTTCTTCCCAGATAAATTTCTTTAGGGGAATTAAATATCATTTTTTAGATATGTTTGACAACAAAGTAATGATGAGCATGAAACGTGGGAGAAAAAGTCTTAGGTTGAGGAGTAGTACCACTTTTTATTCTTTAAACTGTCTTTGAGATGACTTTCTAGAGATGGAACGTTTTCATGGTTGGTATAATTATCCCATCCATAATTTAATTATGAGTCATTCCTTTGTATAATTTTGGTCTTTTGTTTATCCCTTGGTTTACCTAAGTGTTTTTAGGGAAAATGGATATTTTGGACCTTACAGTAGGTGGCACATGGTCAGTGCATGGTTAGAGGAAATTGTATACTAACCTAAGAGAAAAAATGTTCTTAGAACAATGCCACTATCCTTGCCACATAGCTTACCACATGGGTGTATTCCCTTTCCAATAAACTATGCATCTTGTTTCCTCTTGGAAATATGAGACCGCATGGTTGCCACACAGTTTGGAAAATCATGCGGGCAAACCATGCAGCTTGTCCATGTTATTAAAATTAGTGAGTTACCTTTCTACCCTCCCCTGATTATAACCCCAAACCACCCATAATTCGAACCATATGGTATTTCCTTCCCTAAGAGCTTCCTCTACTCCCTCTTGGACCCCTTAAACTCTAATTTTTTTTGTGGATTTGTCCTTGTATCTTCAAGGAATCTTCAACTAAGTCTATTTTCTCATGAATTCAACTTTCTTTTATGGTTATTCTTTCTCCCTCTCTAAGTTATTCTTTTATGGAATATTGACTGACCTAATAAGGGTTTAATATTTAGTTGCTGGGCAAAAATTTGTTGTCTATGGATCGATCTTACTTTTATAGGGTTCCTTTGAGTTGTGGTTGTGTTTTTCCACTGAATTCTATAATTTTACAAGATTAAAGAGGTTGATTCCATGTTTTAACATTATTAGATTATTTTGGTATGATTTCTTTGATTTTTGGAGTATGTTATATTAATTTTTTTATTATTATGAATTTTTTTTAATGGTTTCAAGGTGATTGTAATTTATAAGGTGGTTTTTCAAATGGAAGTTGTTGGATTTACTATTTTTTCCCTTATTTTTCTTTCAAATGGGTTTTATAAATTGTACAAGTAGTGTCAAGCATGTATTAAAAAGGATTTAAAGTGCATATGGACTTAATAATAATTTTTTCTATGAAATGTGGTGGCTTATCATGTGTGTTTACGATGCTTGATGTGTGGATGTGAATGTGGTTATTTATTTGACATGTGAAATAGAAAATTGAGCACAAAGGGAATCATAGGTATCTAGGTGGGTGGAGTAGGTCTAGTACACTTGTTGGATCGGTGGGGATGAGGCCCAGTTCCTTCTAGTATGATTGATGATACAACACTAAAAAATATGATGATGATTTTTGTGGAACAATGAACCTTGGGATGGATTCCCCTACAGTGGATTATGTATAAGGACACTATGGATTATGGTTTCAATACCATGTTTCACCATGATACAAGGTTCCCAGAGTACCACTAGTGTTAGTACCGATAGGGATTTCCCATGACATAATGCTCTCTTATAGTGTGGTTCTTTCCATAGGTATACCGTGGAACTTACTCTTATGTTAAATTGAAAAACATACTACCTTGAAAACTTTTTCTATAAAATGTTTTTATTAAAATGTGGGTCCAAAATATTTCTTAAAACATTAATGGTGATTTTTCTTCTAATTTTAAGTCATGTAATCATTCATTTGGATGGAATCCTATAAGGATTTGGGTCACACCGTAAATACACTATTGGGTGTATGTAGACTCATTATGTATGTCAGGGTAAAGGTAATATGTATAGTGGTGGTGATAGTGGATCTGGTTTCTAGTATTCCACTCTTGTGGGTGTATATAGAGGTGGATTGAGTGTGGTGGCCCTCTCATTTTGTGGTTGTTTTGGGGTTTTGGTTTAGTTTTTTTCCTCCCATTTTGGTAGTTTTGTTATTTTTTACATTGTAAAGTGTTAAACTTTAATTATTGTATCTCTTTTGTTTAGGGGTATTTATATTGGTGTGATGATTCATTTTTGAGAATTATTGATGGTATTTTATTATGGGCGAAATCATTTCCAATAGTTTATTATTGATACCCTAGTACTAGTTTCCATCCTATGGGGATTGGGAACACCTTTTTGGCCTTTTCATGGGCTAGGCCAAGTGTCAAGTTGAATGAAACCTCATTTTTTTCAAGAAATATTGTGCATAGATCCTTATTCGAGACATTATTCTCAAACACATGTGAATGATTATAGTAGATACCACACTACATCGACTACCTCTAAAAACTCAATGCCTCATGCATCATGGCATTGACTACTTTATCAAAATCTATAATAATGACTCCATTTCAGTGGTATTTGTGAATTTATAATTCATTGGTTCTATAAATAAATTATTGATTAAATTTTCCTATACCAGACTATCACCTTCTCAATGCCATATCCAAGATCCACTCATCCATTTTTATTAAACCCCATAGTCTCATCCCGGAGACCAGGGTTATAATGTGAATACATACATAGTTATACATGCTATATTACATCCCTATAATAATCACCATAACAAAATCATGGTCACCCTACTGTTATATTTCCCAAAACACACACATAGTCATCCCACCATACGATATCCCAAAATGTATTACTATCGGCTACAAGACGTACTTACTTTACACAATCTTTATTGAACTCCCATATTTGGTTGTTTTCCATTAACCAATAATAATTCATCCACATGTATCCAAGAGACAAAACAAGATCACATCCACTATGAGTTTTTATAAGGATTTATCATTAAACATTACTTAATCTTGAGTTTTTTCAAGAATTTAAATTTATTATCTTTTCAGGTTTTGAGTTTTAAAGAATTATTCCAAAACTACTACATAACATCTCAATAATTACAAAGTAGACACTTATACTCTATCCAGCTTTTTTAACAATAATAAAAATCTCTAAATAAAACAATAATAGCTTTCTTTGTAAAAATACTCATTGATTATTCTCTTATCTTACCCTTCCTTATACCCTATGAAAAAACATTTCAGAAACATTGTACGAGCATAAAACTATCAGTGAAAGATATAATATAGGGGAAGAAAATAGTATTCCATGAATACATAAAAATCAAAGAAATCATACTTTTCAGTCATAAAAAATAATCTCTTCCACATATAAGATTTATTAATAACACATAGAAATAATAAATCGTAAAGTTAACTTTTGGCATCCATAACATACTCACGTTGTAGCTTTCACAGCTACATATGGAGTTACGTTTGGAATACCTATCATAATATCTTACCTAAATATATTTGTAGAAACAATAACATTTACCTCTATCATGTTACCCAATGAATTTAAGAGCTATATCCTGCTCACCCTCCCTTGGTTTTTCATGGAACCACCCATATACATAAACAATGCCCAAGAACTATAACATAATCATAACACATAAAAAAACATAATGGAAAGATAACATTTCCACACTGAAATCACAATATATCATTTCAAGATATTGACATAATAATTTCTTTATAAAAACCATTTTCAATAAAAAAAATACATAAAAAGAGTATATGGTATTTAGTTTCTTTTTAAAAACATTATGGATTGTTAAGGAATCCAAATATCAAATAATGCGCGCAGTGTTAGAAAGGTCATTGTCATCGTGTACATTAAAAAGAAATATTCCTCTTATCGTTTAGTAAAATTATTAGTAGGAAAAGATTCCTTGGTAAAACCATTTAATTAAATTAAAATAAAAATTGATTAATTATAAACTCTATAATAGAAAGTTGTGTATAAACCAAAATATGCCTCAATGAATGGAGATAGAGACGATGTCCCTTACCTTGAGTCTGACTTGTCTTATTCCTTATTTATATTCCAAAATAATAAACTTAGGTAAATTTATAATTGATTTAGAAACATTTTCGTGTTTATTATTTATTTTATATTACTTATCAACATGTTATAATAATTATATAATTATTTAGGTTCATAACAGTCATTTTTTCGATGTTCGGTACATGAGTCAAAAATGAACTTGTTTTGATATAAATTGTCCTTGTAATAAAAATTACTTCATCACAAGAATATTATTCCTGATTTAAATTTCATATATATCCATTATATATGTATTAATAATAGTCCATAACATTTTGATATAATAAATGAAATGCACTATTCATAGAAATGGTAAGTTGTATGTACGCATGAACGCTACTTTAATTTATTTTCCATGTTAAAGGAATGAAAAATAAATGATACATATGTATATTATAATTAAATTATCATATAATATTTTAAATATTTTACATAATTTCGATAACTCCATCCTTCATAAATTCCATGTTTGGAATGAATGAGTCATATCACATTGAGGGGCGGTAGTCCGCACTTCCTCAAATGAAATTATCATATTTACACATTTAAATCATAAATAAAAATATAGAAAAATATAGAAAATATAATTATAATATATATCATATATAAATACATTTCCATCATAATTTCGACCATGGGAGGTGGTAAGAGAAAATTGAACAATGATCGTTTCGTGAGGCAGTAGTTCACCGAACATAGAAACAGTATGTTCATATATATTAGACGGAGGTATGTGTAAGTTTAGTTAGAATCCTTCTCATAAAAAAATCGTAGTATATTTATTATAATGCTTTTTTATGTATTAAAATAACAATAAGTTCATAGGGAGTGGATAAAGAAAATAAAGGATAGGAACTTGAGAGAAGATGTTACATCTAAATCAGGTAACTTCTTTTAATTTGAGCCAAACGGATTTCATGAAATGACTTCTATCCAATGTAATTATTCAAGGAATAAGGCAAGTATTTTGGTATATTATTTTAGTATATTTTTGATGAGCCAAGGGGATTTAGAGGCGTGAGTGTGTGGGTAGAGGTGGTAGCCTTTTATAAGAGGGACGAGGGGAATTTTAGGAATGTCTTGGAACATTATTTTAATTAAAAACTATTTTTGGTTTCAAAAGGTCCTAAAAAAATTTATTTCAAAGGAAAGATGTTTTCGGGTTGAAAAATTCTCAAACAATAGGTTTTATACAAGTTTAGGGCACAAATTTAACCTATTATTTTAGCATTAACCCTTATTTAAAAACATTAACTCTTTCCATGTTCTCTTGTATTATCATAATATATGGTAACTATTGTCACTATAAAATGCCAAGAGATCCAAAATTGGATCATTAATTAAATTTTTAATATTATATAAGTTACATTTCTAAATCATATATTTTTAGGGCTATTATATGATTTAATAAAGTAGTATTTGTTTTAAAAACTCATTTATGTCAATTTTGACACTATAATGTAATTGATTTTTGTTAAAGTCATAAAAAATTGATTCCTTAAAAAAATCATTAACTAAAATATAATATGTAAAAATATTCCAGAAAATTATTTTATGGAATCAAAATATTCAAATGAAATTTATTTTATTATTTATAATACCTTTTATTTGAATACATTATTAAGGAAGCAATCACTACATTATTATTGTGTCATAATTAAATCTATTTATTTAATATGTAAAAATTATAAATAAAATACCATGATATAGGAAATATTTTTTTATTTCTAATGACTATATATAGTCAAATATATCAGTTATATAGCCCCATATAAAAATTGTTTCAGTAAAAGATAAATGTTTGTGTTATATTTCTCCTAACTTTAAATTAATTCTTATAAAATGTCATCTTCACACCCATGTGTCTCCCAAATTCCAATTGTTTGTCTTAAGGATTCTAATGGTAGGACATAACTCATAGAATAATATTAGGACACGTTTTAGGGTAGTTTGACACTATTATAATATTATTTTTCCCCATATTTACCTGATTTTCACTTTAAACAAGGTAAATAAAAATATTTACTGAAGTTACTGTTCATATTCTCCAAATATTAAAGGTACCTATTTGAAAAATTTGAACATTATGATTCCAAATATGGAATATGTTTTTCCAAATTCAAAACATTGAAATTGTAGTAATTATTTTATAATTAATTCTCGTTGTCAAAACTAGAAAACGTGTTTTTATGATGTAAAAGCTACCGAAAGATTGACATGTGTTTATGTCCAATTAAAATGTGAAATTACTTACATTGACCATCATTGGATTTAATTATAAAAATATTATCCAATTACACTTTAAAACCAATTAAAAGTATAATCTGACTATATAAATAAGTAAGATGAAAAAGTATTTTTTAAGTAAAATGCAGTATTTTTACTAATCATTTAATAATGAACTTTATCAAAAAATATCAAAATTTATACCAAAGTAAATTTTAATATCCTGATTCTAAATAAGAAGTTTATTTTGTCAAATATATAATATAAAAGTGACAAAAACTAGATTTAAAAAGGGGTTTCCTTCAAAATGCATTAAAATTTCCTTTTAAAAAATATAAGAGTATTTTAGGCTTAAAATCAGATTCATTCTTTTTTTAAGACTATAATATTTATTTTATAAATATAATAACATTTAAAAAACATGTTTAATCTTATAGTAGTTATTTCTGTTCATTCCCACCAATAAAATGGCTTGGTGTTAACTACCATTTCAAATAGTAATAATAATACTAATATATTCTTTTCGGTATAAACCAAAGTTGTGGGAAACCGTTAATTTCAAAGAAACTCATTATTGCGTGTTGAGTACACTATCAGACAAAGAATCCCCTTAAATGTAAAATTAATATCTTATTTGTAAATATTAATAGAAATCAAAATTATAATTCTATAAATACCTGGGTGTAACATCATTCCCCCCTTTTGGAAATTGTTTCCTTACAATTTTATAATTGGGCTCTGAAACATCATTGAAAATACCACATTGAAAAAAGAGTTAATGAAACTATCACTTTAAAAGAAAGAAAGATAATTACGAATGTCACCTGAGATAACACATACTAGGATTACATGTAAGAAAAAATGTATATAGAAGATAAACTAAGTGTCAATTTCTGATGGAGAGTGATAAAAAACATGATCAGGATAAATTTAACTACTAGAGAACCATAATGTTGTGATGGGTTAAACCATCTTTTATTCCCCAGTACGAAAAGTAAACAGACAACTTTTTTTATGTTCCTTTTAATAATATTGAAGAATTTATTATGATATTGACTAATAATATAATGAAATATACTTACATTTCAAGTATAATTTCATCCTTTAATAAATTTCTACCACAAAATCATATTTTCTCCAAATAATTAGTATTCAAGATGACTTTGTCACATCTAAAGTTCTAGAATCAACTTCTATAGAATAAAATAATCTAAAAAAACTGAACTATATATTTCCCCTCTCTTTAGATATTAACCAAATCCAAAATGTTTAGTACCAGATCAGATAATCCCCAAAAAGGATAATCCTTTATAGAAACAAATACTATTCTTAATCTCCAAAATTCAACAAGCAATACCCAAAGTTCAACAAAGACCATTCAATAAAAAAGTTTCTACAAAATTTATTAAAATAATCTAAACTAATATTTAAATCCAATTTATAGAAGGATTTAATAACATAGTCTTCCATGATAAATCTTAACATTTATCTCCAAATAACATTGACTACTCTTAAAGTCTCATACTAAAAAGTAATTTACCTAATCACATATTCTCTATGATAAGTTAATCATTTCAATACATAACCCTGATATCCATATGTCCGCAATAAAAACATTTATTTTTAAAAATAAAATTCAAACATTACTCCTCAAAGGAAATATCATAGTATTATATTTTCCTTATGGATATAGTGTTCCCAAAAGATAGAACATCTTCCAAAATAACCTTTATCACTTAATCATAAAATCATTTTTTATACTAAGGATAACCATTTGATAAAACATAAGTACCCAAAATCAACTTAATCTTGATCCATAAAATCATTTAACTAAAAATAATAAATCATACTAACTAGGTACTTCATGTAGTCGAGGGGTAGGTGATAAATCCCAGTCGCACTTTGGTTGTGGGTTTGATTCCCACTACTTTTTCTGACGTGAAAGGTTGTCACACGGTCTGCATGTTTTCATTTTTCAAAAACTATATGATTTTATAACATTCTAAAAAATGAGGTAAATTCCTCAAAAATAACCATAACATAATTTAACCTTAATGGTTATCACATACCTCACATTTTGCATCCCAACAAATAAAATACCATAATTGCATCAAATTCAAGGATCATATAAACCCTGATGGTTCATTATAACAATATACAGATGTAATTATTCCTCAGTTAACATTTTTATATAACAACATAAGGGTTATAAATACTATAAGTATTTCAATGTAATCTCATCATTAATACACTTAATCTTATCATTATCCATAGAGATAACATAAATCTTTTTTTCTTAAGATGTAGTCATCTTAATCATTAAACATTCTTCAAGATCCTTTATCCATGTTTTTACATCTTATTATTTTATAATTCCTTACTAAAAAAATCATGCATAATTTCCTAATATTCAATAATTATAAAACATGCGCTATGAAATAATCCAAACCTTTCATATGTCTTTTTTAGTTTCCTCATCTTCAATTAGAATGGAATTAGGATTTTGTAAACATATATTTGTATGGTCCTACTGAACCTGTTCACAAACCTTATTTGTAGGACATCTATTTCTGTATTTACCATGCGCACCACATTTAAAACAATCAATTGATCTCTTGGAAAGAACTTTTTTCCCTTTCCTGGAGTCAACTGAATGGTTCATTTTTTCATGTAAGGTTATTGATTTATAACATTTATTGCCAAATCTATATCATCTTCTCATCCCTTTGAATCATTTTCCTAGGTGTTTATTTCCACATCCTTGACACATAGGTTTTCGAATATACTTACCTTTATGATTATTACTTGTACTTCCATATGGATTCGTTTCCCATATATACGATTCCTTAGAAAAATCACTAATATTTAAGTGGTAAATAATGAATCTAGATAGTTGGTTAAGAATAACCATAAGAGTTCTCATTAAATCTCTCATTTCATTAATTTTTTTACTCACAAAACCACCATAATTTCCTTCACATCCATTGTTAATTTGGTGCCTACTAGATCCAACCATTTACTCAAACCAAAAAAGTCAGTGTGAGTACAACATTAAAATCATAAAATCTTATGAGGAGTTTAAACACTAAGATATACTTATTCATGTTATCTTAAAATCATTCAATTTATCTAAAAATAACTATGACTCTTCTAATATGATAACCATTATGGTTATGTCACTTATGATTACATAACACCCTATCCTCTTAAGGTATCTAAATAAAAATTTGATACCAACTATAAGGCCCTAGCCTTAATCATTAATTAATCTTTACTTAAGTCATGAATTTACATAGAGGATATTTTCAGTTTTAGAGTTTTATAGAATTAGGCCACAAGTATTACATAACTTCTCAAAAATTACAATGTAGACTCTTAAAATATCTAATTTTTTTTTAAAATTAATAAAAATCCATAAATAAAACATGAATAATTTTCTTGGTAAAAATATTATTGAATTATTCTTCTCTATTACCCTTCATATACCCTATAAAAATCATTTTAAAAACATTGGATGAGTATAAAAATATCAGTAAGGGAAATAAAATAATTGAATAAAACATTTGTCCATGAATATATAAAAATCAAAGAAATCATACATTTAAATCATAAAACATAAGCACGTTAACATATAAGATTTAGGAATAACACATATAAATCATAAATAATAAAGTTAACTTGTGGAATCCATAACATACATACCTTTTAGCTTTCACATCTACATAGGGAGTTAGTTTTGTAATACCCATCATAGTATACTCTCTAAATATCTTAGGAGAAACATTAACGTTTACCTCCATCACATTACCCAATATATTGGAGATCTATCATGGGCTCATATTCCATTGTTTTATCATGGAACCAACTGTATTTGTAAACAATTACCAATAATGATAACATAATCATAACACATAAAAAAAGAATAAGGGAAAAATAACATTTCTATGTTGAAATCATAATATATCATTTCAATATACTGATATAATCTATGATTTTTCAAAAACATTTTCATGACCAAAATATGTAAAAAGAGTATATTTTATTTATTTCCCTTTTAAAATATTACTTCTTGTTATGGAAGCCAAATATCAAATAATGCTCACTACGGTGGAAAGGTCGTTGTCGTCATGTATGTTAAAAAGAAACATTTATTTTTCATTTAGTAAAACACTTCATAGAAAAAGATTCATTTTTAAAACCAGTTAATTAAATTAAAAGAAAAAGGGTATAATTATACCCTATAAAAATGATGGATGTGTACAAACCAAAATATGCCTTAATGAATAGAGATTGAGATGAAGTCCCTTACCTTGAGTCTGACTTGTCTCGTTCATTCTTAATATTCCTAAATAATTAATTTAAGTTAATTTCTAATTCCTTAAGAACACTTTTCATGTTTATTATTCATTTTATATTACTTATCATCATGTTATAAAAATTACATAATTATTTAAGTTCATATCGGCCGTTTTTTCGATGTTTGATACATGAGTCAGAAATGAACTCGTTTAGATGTAAATTGTCCATGTAGTCAAAATTCCATCATCGCACAAATATTCTTTGTTATTTAACGAACATACATATCAATTTTATATTTATTTATAATATCCCACACCATTTTGAGATAATAAATTAAATGCACCGTTCATGGAGATGGTAGGTTGTACGTATGCATGAACGCTACTTTCATTTATTTTTCATAATAAAGGAATGAAAACTAAATGATACATATGTATATTATAATTAAATTATCATATAATATTTTATATATTTTAAATAATTTAAATATATTCTTTCTCTATATGTTCCATGTATGGAATGAACAAGTCATATAACTTGGAATGGGCGGTAGTCTGCGTTTCCTCAAATGAAATTGTCGTATTTACAAATTATGGAAATCATAAAGGTATGTAGTAAATAAAAATAAAGAAGCATAGAGACAGTATAAATATAATATATATCATATATAAATACATTTCGATCATAATTTCCTCCATGAGAGGTGGTAGAAAAAAATTGAATAATCCTCATTTTGTGAGTCATTAGTTCATCGAACATAGAAACAATATGTTGATATCCATTAGTTGGAGGTGTGTGTAAGTGTAGTTCGAATAATTCTCATAAAAGAACTAGGTATATTTAGGATACTGATGATGTTATGTAATGAAAGAATAATATGATCATTGGGAGTGGAGAGAGAAAATAAAGGAAATGAACTAGAGAGAAGGTGTTACCTCTCAATCATGTAACATCTTATCATTTGAACCAAAAGGATTTCATGAATTTTTTTCTTCCCATTCTATGGATTATTGGAAGATGGAGGGATGTTTGGATCTTATTTTAATATAATTTGGATGAGATAATGGGATTTATAGGTTAGAGTAAGTGTGTATAGGTGGTGGCCTTTAAAAAGAGGGAGGAGGGGAATTTTAGGAATGTCATGAAATATTATTTTATTTAAAAATGATGGTCTGTTTCAAATGGTCCCAAACCCATTTATTTCAAATATATGAATTTTTCTGTTATAAAAAACTCTCAAAAAAAATTTTTTATAAAATTTTAGGTCACAAATGTACCCTTATCTTTTAGCTTTAACCCTTAGTTAAATTATTAACTCTTACCATGTCTTCTTGTATATTCATAATATATGGTTACTATAGTCACTATAAAATTCCAGGAGAACCATAATTGGATCATTAATGAAAGTGGTAAAATTATGTAAGTTATATGGATGAATTGTATTTTTTTAGGACTATTATATGATTTAATAAATTGGTATTTCTTTTAAAAACCCATTTATGTCATTTTTGACACTATAAATAAATGATTTGTGTTAATATCATAACGATTGATTACATAAAAAAAATTAATTAAATCAAATATAATATGTCAATATCATCAATTAAATTCGTTTATGCATCAATATATTAAAATTAAATTTATTTTATTATTTATAATATCATTTATTTGAATCCTTTATAAATGAAGCATTCACTACATCGTCATTGTGTCATACTTAAATTTATTTATATAATGTCTAAAAAATTTAAATAAAATAACATGACGTAGAAAATATTATTATCTTTATAAATAAAATTATTATTCAAATATATTTTATATATCACCCCATATAAAAAAAATTTTTAAAGATAAATTGTTTTGTTATATTTCTCATTAATTCAAATTAATTCTTATAAAATGTCATTTTCACTCCCAAGTGGCTCCCAAATGCCACATGTTCGGACTAAGGATGATTGTGGTCAGACATAACTCATCCAATAGGATTATTAAACATTTTAGGGTAGTTTTATAGTATTATAATATTATTTTTTACCATTATATAGCTGATTAACCCTTTAACCATTTTTAATAAAATTAATTATTGAAGTTACTATTCATAATGTCCAAAAAATAAAAGGTACCTATTTACATAATTTTAACCCTATGATTCCAAATATGGAATAAATTCTTAAAAATTCAAAACGTGTAAATTTATTTATTAATTTAAAATGAATTCCCATTGTTAAAACCAAAAAGTGTGTTTTTATGAAATAAAAACTACCAAAATATTTACATGTGGTTATGTCTAATTAAAATGTGAATTGCTTCCAATTACCATCATTTGATTAAATTATCAAAATATAATATAATTAAACTTTAAAAACAATTATAATGGAAAAATTAACTATATAAATAAATTACATGAAATGGAATTTTTGAATTAAAATGCATTATTTTTCACTATTCATTAAAAATTATCTTTATCAGAAAAAACCAAAATTTCAGCCAAAGTAAATTTTGATATTCCTCTTCTAAATAAGAATTTTATTTTGTCAAATATAACATATAAAATTGAAAAAATAGATTCAAAACGGGTTCACCTTCAAAAGGAGATAAAATGGCCTTTCAAAAAATATTAGAGTATTTCATGCTTAAAATTGGAGACAATCTTATTTTAAGCCTCTAAAATTTATTGGATAAATGTAAAAACATCAAACAAACCTGTTTAATCGTACTTTTGTTAGATATTTTCATTATCTATAATAAAATTGATAGGTGTTAACTACCATTCAAAATAATAATAATAATAACAATATATTCTTTTTCGGTATAACCAAAAGTAGTGGGAAATATAAGATTTCAAAGAAACTCCTTATTGTGTGTTGAGTCCGCTATTGGAAAAAGTGTCACCTTTAACATAAAATTAATATATCATTCATAATTATTAATAGAAGTCAAAAAGTATTATTCTATAAATACATAGGTTATTACAGTTTGGGTCTACCAACACATAACCATCAATTTTTACGAAGATTCATTATGAGTTATACTCACTCTAACCATATATTTTGTGCTCCCTGCTATATAATTTTTTATTCTCTCACTAAAAATGCATTATCCTTCCCAAATTTATTTATCATTGATGCACTAACGCTCATAATCTCAACTCATTACATCTCGATAAACTCATTCCATGTTCATTGTTATAGATTCTATAACATCATAGTGTTATATTCCACTGATTCTTGATTACTTAGATCAATAAATGTTATAAAATATGATATAAACTGACTCATCATCACTTGAATCTAACATTAAAAATATTTTTAGCCTATAGACCATCCTGGTTGGTGATTCTATTCCCTATTGATACCCACTGAACACAACTAATGAACTCCCTGGATTCCTTATCAATACCACTCGAAAATTGGATCCCTAAATGTTTTATATGACTTAACGATTATCTTACTATATTTCAAATTCCATAAAATGACATGGATAATATCTCATTTAAGATAACCATTTTGGAATAATATTAAATCTCATGGCCCCTCAATCATTTGACGATCACATTATAAAGGCCTCAACTAACACACCAAACATATTATAAGGAAATGTTTTCCAAAACTCAATCACACCTAACCATCCCATATAACCAATTTCTCTAACCAATACCAAATTAAACATTAATGGACAAAAAACTACCCATTACTTATTAACTAAAATTTTCTTTACACCTTTATACTTTCATTTCATTCTTGATCAACGACTAGGTGTGATTATTTATTGAATTACATATCTCTAAGAAGTTAAGGAAACTAAGGAGTCTTAGATTCCATCACAATATATAGGAACCTATAAAGACCATGCATCTCATATGGGTCTTTAGGTGCTAAATTAACACCTCAATAAGCCTAACCCACACAGTGAGAAGGACTCTCAAACAATCACTATTCATTGACAATGTCATCTTAGTATGAACTCTAAGATTAACATGACCTTCACCACTCAATATACCAATCTCAAATATTTTCCTCAAATCATAAAATTATTATATCTCACATTCTATCCCAGTAACTCAGGATTAACCACCACTAATATCATTGATCCATGAATAAGATCAAGTTATATTAACTTGCATACCTCATATATTGGATAAAAGATCACACTCTTATTTACATGTAAAGGGGGTACTCAAATCTCACCCACAATAGTGCATAACTTCACCAATTTCCTAGCCATCTCATATCTAGTAAATTTTACATCACATAGCAACCCTTATATAGCACAGTACTCATGAAATCATGAGTTATATCCCATAAATCCTAGGTACACATGCCAAATCAAATAGTTGACCATGCCTTTTGTGAATTCCAGGTGCATTCCTCATACAAATATCTATTTATGATTTATCTCCAAGATACCCAACTATGGAACCCCTCAAAAACATATACAATATACATTATCACATCTCTACCACTTCGATCCATAATAAAAATAATCTTCCCATGATTCCATCTCAACGTCATCTAAAACCATGGGATAACCAATTACTCTCAATTGAAAACCTCCTATATCATGACCCATTATAGGCCTAAAAAGGAAAAGCATTCTTATACATGGTTAATACTTGATGCACCAAGATACTGAGTAAATATCTTCATTATTAGGCATTCCACCTAGTCTATGGACTATATATTACATAGGTATCACTCCAAAAAGTCTCTTCTATGCTTCAGTATCAGTTATCTTAAAGAAACTCCTAAAAAATCACCTTATCCCATTGCTCTTATTAATATCAGGAATCCTTTTACCTATACTACACACTCCAATTTCATCATCAAACTCATATCCTTACATAACAGTTGAAATGAATAATTATAAAACATTCCTCACTACTTAATACACACCTTGTAATATAATATTTTCACATTTCTCTGGCATGAATCTAAACCAAACCACACTCCCCCTTGAGGATAGGTATCAAATACACATAATTATTCCTAACTAGTCATCATACAAAAGATATAATACATAATACAAGGATATTTTGTGTATAATCACACTATGAAATTATATTCGAAAACACCATATAAATTTTTATTGTAACATTAAAAAATAGACCACTTCCCATATTTGGATCATCAATCACAAAAAAACTATGAATCCATGTGAATCGTACTTTCAAATATGATTCATTAATACATTCCCCTATACACCCATTTCTAAGAAAACCCCATAAATAAATAAAACAAAATATATTTCATATCAGGAATCAAATCAATTGTAATATAACAAATCACCAACATCAATCCTAACTCCCAAGAGATGTGGAATTCATCTCATTGGTGTGTTGGTTGGGAACAAGAACATCTTCCACCCCTATTTCTATCCAATATCAAATCTATTGACTACATCTAAAATGGTAATAGAAATAAAAATATATATTTAATACTACTTGGTATAATCCCAAACAGGTCTACTGAAACAATATCTAGTTCGTGGTTCCACATACCCTTAGGATGGTCTCCCCATATTCCAGAGGATACCTACTAGTAGAAAGGGTTTGAATAAACATCAAGGGAAACTATACCCTATATTATTATCTCAATAATAACCACTAAAACAAAACATTCAAACTAGGTATAGATTTATTATGTGGAATATTGTATTATTCTTGGAAACAAACAATAATAAAAACATAAATATCACATATAAAAAGGAACTCATACATTATACACACTTATAATTTTTTTAAAATATTGTGAAATGATTGACCATAAATATTATAGGATAAACATTAAATAAAATAAATTAATACCTAAACACTATCTTTATAATCACCTAAAGCCTATATTTGTAATCATTTTTATCTCTCATTGCTCATAACCTATACTTAGGCCATTTCTGAAACATGTATTCCAAACATATTGATTGTCTGAACACCAAAGTGATCATGCAGGTTTTGAGAATAAAACCTAGTTCCCCACCACCAATTGGGTCCCTAATAAAAAAACTGTGTGTGTATGTGTGCATGCATGTTCATGAATGCGAGGAATAAAATGAAGATTAAATGTCACAAGTATACACCATTCACTCCATTGGGAACTCATGGGGAAACCCTAATGGTTTAAATATACACATTTCATCTTTTTTTTAGATGGACTAATACTCCAATGGTTTTAATTCAACCTATGTTTGAATGATCTATCAACACTAATATCATCATTCACAGTTAATGAGCCATCTACGTGTCATGCCACTTTGATGAATGGTGTAGAACCCATAAAAATTTCAAGGTAAAATAATATCATTTAATCATATATTTTGTGATCAATATATCACCATCCATCATCAAGGATTGATGAGGAACTTCCAATCAATATAATGAATGAGGTATTGTAACAACCCATAAATTTCATGATTATTACTTTTAAGGGGGATTGTTATTTTTTCCCCAAAGTACGAATCATTTGGGGAATTGGGACAATCATAAAAAATTCTAGGGTTTTAATATCTATGGAATTTTTTTATTTGGAATGAGTCTTGGTTGGTGTTTCAAGTGATCGAGTAGGCATAGGATCATGGACTAGAAGCCTTGTTGTGATGATATTGTAGTACATGGTGGCTCCAAAACTCATAGACTTTGACATTATAGGTAACAGTAAGGCATCATAATGTGAGGGGAAGGAAATACCATGAATTTTGAAGTATTGTTTTATGGTTCTACTATAGGGGATGTTGCTTCGTGACCCTAAGAACATGATTCAAAATGGAGGAAGTTCACGGGCCAATCCCTTTACCATGGGTTGTTGTGCTGTGACCCCCATGGTTATGTCATGGAATTTTCAAATGATAGGATGTATCATTCCATGACCCTCACAGTCACTCCATGACTATGAACTATGTATTCTTCTTAAATATTTGTGGATCTGTAATTTATCTGTCATATGCATCGAATTTAATGGGGTTGAGGATTTAAGAGAGGGTTGAATTCCCCCCCCCCCTCTTCCTCTCTTAAATGATTCTTAATAAGGGGTTATTTTTGGTGTATTTAGGTCTCTTTATTCATATTTCTTATATATTAATATTTCATTTTCATTTCCACTAATTTGGTGTATTTAGGAAAGAGTTTGGGATCCAATTTCACTAGATCATGGTGAAATCATCCAGATTTGATGGGTATTTCAAGTGGTTTGGATAAAATTGGTCATGGAAAGTTGAATGCAAGTCATATTTCACCATTTAGTTTTAGTTTTTTTTATACCATAATTTATTTTGGTTTTTTATTAAATTGGATAAAATTAGAGATTTTCTAGGTGATGATGGATGGTTAAACTTCTCAAGGTAGTATTTGGGGTATTTCATGGACCTTTAGAGTGTGGTTAGTCGAGGTTTCAGTGCATGGACATCACATTGGAATATTTATTCAATTATTCCTATATGTATTAAGTTAAATAATTCATTATAAGTTGTTATAATTAATTACTTTGGATTTTTTGTGTGAGATAGGAGCTTGGATGGGGATACTGGCTTGGATAAGGTAGGGAGGGCCTGGTCGAGTTTGTTTGTAGGCATGGTGAGGATGGTAACTCCTTGTAAGATTTAGGTGGTCCCTTTAATACTATGTAATATTCCTTTTTATGCATGATTTATTTCTTATATACATGTTTCATTGGTCTATGTAGAGTAGGTAAGGATTTAATGTTCCCTAGATGAAGAGATATGATGGTGTTGAGTCTACAATGCTTGGATTATTTAATCTTTAGCATCGTGGGTATTTGGGGATCATCTAGAGACTATACATCCATGGGGTTTAAATGTTTCTTGATTTGGTGAGACATAATGGGTAGGTATTGGTATTTGATATGGGACATGGTTAACCTAGTTTAGGTTTTGAAGGCATGGTGTGAAGGAATTAAATGGTTAATCCTTGGAGTGATGGGTTAGATGGATTTATATCTCATGAATGATGAGTGACACCCTCAAAAGGGTAGACTAGGATTTAGTGAGCATTGGGATTGGGAAGAGTATATTGGTACAAGATGGGGTGTGAGAAAGAGAGTTTTCCTTAAGGTGACTAGAATGAAACTCCTCTGTGAGTTGGGTAACGTAAAACCCAAAATAAGGTTTTGAATCGATAATTGCATGAGAATGAGACCTGCCTATTGAATCTTGGGTCATATTGAGACTATAAGATAAGGTTCCACTGAGTTTTTATAAGTATGAGATGGTGTCGATGAGATGAGAGTGGGAACAGTTTGAAGGACCCATGGGGATTCCTTGATTAGAGAGATGAGGATATAGTGAGGTGCCATAGACATGATAGGAATGCAAGATATAGGCTTGTAGGTGATGATTTAGTGATCCTGTGGGATTGGATCTATTCCTTATGTACATGTCATATTATTTTGATAGAAGATATATTCTGGTGTGGGTGGTTAGGCTCTAAAATTTTGGCCCCACCATGAGATATATGCCACTATAAAGATTCCCACGAGTGATATGGGATCCTAGAATGTATAAAATTTTGGCCTACCTGGAGTGAGAAGTTATGTCATGGGACCTAGTGGCCTCACCTTGAGTGAGAAGGTGCTAGTTGATCCCAACTTTGAGTGATAATTTAGTGGTGAGGTTATTTTTTAGTATTAGATCCAACCTTGAGTGATATGGTAGTGATCTAGATAATGAAAATAATTGAGCGCGAAGTCTAGACCAGTTGATATGTGAATGAGGGAACCTACACTCAATGATAAGGTATAGGTATTGACTTAGATATGAGGCCCTACCTTGATTGATATGGTAGAGGTCACAACATTATGGAAGTCCCCTCTTGATTTATAAGGCTTGGTTTAGGACATAGATGTAAGAACACCTTGGGTGAAAATGTGAGACCATGGATTGGACATCAGACCCTACCCTACAACATTATGTAGTGGTCATTACTCAGTGAGATACACTACATCTATTCTTTATATGTGGGATGGGTTTTAGGGTCAGTGGCATAAGAAGATGTTGGGATTTTGATATAAATATATTTTAGGTATGATTATGTGTCATGGTGTTATTTTTGGAAAACAATTACCTGATGTGCATGGATTCATGGGGCCCTAGTTGACACATGATGTCTAAGTAGCATGTGTACCATTTTTATTTATTTACCTCATGTATACATGTATGTGATGGAATATGTTTGGTCACATGGAGAAACACTACTAAGATATATTTCTCACACACTTCTAGGGAACTTTGGTGAAAATTTTTACCTTATTTAATCTCTATATGTTGTAGGATTGGATAATCATTATATCCTAGGATGTATAAGGGATTGAGTTGAGGTATCTCGATGGGTTTTGGAAACTGTGATTGATATAAAGCTAGAGGATGGAAGTAGGGTTCTCATTAAATTTCTTTTTTATATTTTATATTTTATCATCCCAATGGATAATCAGTTGATATATGGTAATTTACTTTTGTATAGTATATTTTTATATAGCATTGTTTTTATTAGATTATGTGTACTCTACATTTTTTGAAGGATATTATTTAGTTATTTTCCACTTTTTTTACTCTAATTTGAGGTAATAATCACACCAATGTATTATTTATCCCTTTTCCACTAGTCGTCGGCCTATAGTGTATGGGGAACTACCTAAGGGAATGTATATCCTAAACCTTGGGCACTATTGAGTGGTCATTTGACCGAGGTGTTACAAAACCTTTTTGAGTGGAGTTTTAGCTGGGTAATACCATAATACTCGGTGTGAGTTGGTCTGTAATAATTTAGTATCTTGAGAGTGATGAGTGTGGTTGATAATTGTCTCAAAATTGGCATTAGAAAATAGTGGTTAGCTCAACATCTAAATAATAGTGTGCATGGTGTTTGGAATTTCCCAATTAAAGTATATTCGTTATGTGGGGATGGAACACAGAGACATTGTAGGGGTTTGATGGACATGGTGAGTCAATAGTGTTGGATCAAGGATTATAAAATCTTCTCGAGCATGATAAGTGTGATGGTTGGGAGTTTTTAATGAAATGTAATTTCATGGTCATTACTTTTTAGGGTGAGTGTTAATTTTTTCAGCATAAATGTGGACATTCGATGAATTGGTAGTTGAGTAAAAAAAATAGAGGGTTACAACATCTATGGAGGATTTATATATACATAGAACAAGTCCTATTTTATGTTTTAGGTTCCCATGAATAGAGATTCCTACTTCTCATAAATTGATATTACATATTATTAGATGAATATTCATTAAATATCAAAACAATCCACACAAGAATTATATAGGTATACTATATTTTGATACTTGGATACCCAAAAAACATGTTTATAATTAATGAACATAATATCCTAATAAAATAATTATAAGTATAACCCTACTCAGACATATAATATTTAGTATATTTCTTCATAACCTAGGGAAAAGGAAATACTACAAAGGGTGATTTTAGAAACTCAGTAAGGGTAAACAAGGGAGATATCAATATTCAATTGACTATAATAAGATAATATGAATATGAGAACATTATCATAAAATTTGAAAATCAGACACTTCATATCATAGATCCTAATATTGAGTCATGGTTTAAATTTTCTTCAATTCATAATACATGAATCATATAGTAATCAAAGAACATGATCCATTAGATAATAACATTAGAACATGACATAAGGTTTTTTCAAAACATAAGTATATAAAATAATTTAAATATTAGTCAATTATCACTTCCACGATTATCATAGTATATTTGTTTTACTCTCCAAACTATATTAGTAGTCATGTTTCACTCCCAAGAAAATCATAGTTCAAAAAATTATATTACTAGACAAGGTTCATTCCTTAATCAAGCCATATTTATCTCATGACATATCAGTTTATAACCAATACATTAGAGGGATACATAATTATTGTCCCACCCATAAAAAAATACATATAATACATATGTGTTCTATAATATCAAAAAAACATTCATCATATAAAACCCACAAAAATAATTGGGTTTCAAAAACATTTCATTGAAGCACAACCTATGCAAAAGAAATGGGTTTCATAAGCATATTTTCATCATAAACATAAACTATATAGATAAAGATAAAGTATGGTAACCTTGGATCATATAACTAGTAAATATCATGTTTTATAGATGGTTTTTGAATTTGATTAATAAAAATAACATCACAAGATAATTTAATCATTCTTGATGAAAATATAATTTCCAAATGGAAGATCACTTTTCAAAAACAATAAACACACTAAATATTATGAAAATACCTAATTTTGAAACTACACATATAATAATATAAATATAAATTTATAATATTGAATATTCATGATGGTAGTAAATTCCATTCATGTCGTATAAGTTAAAAGAAAACATTCCTTTCATGTTTTTGTAAAAAGTCAAAAAAGTAACTCATTTGGAAAATGATAAGGAGGATAATTTTAAACCATTTTCTTAAAATTAAAACATATTTAAAAGTGAATTTAAACCATAATATTATAATATTAAAAACATTCATTTTTTTACAAAACATGGATGTGGAAGAAAAAATATTTTCAACTGAAGATAAAAATGAAGTCGGATTTCATTAGAAATATTCTTCTGGTGTCTTGAGTACTTAAAGAGAGTAAAATGAAAAGAACACTATATTATCTATAAATAATGATATTATAAGAGAAAACAGGATATTCCTAAGATTAAGATCGTGAAATTTCATCATCAAAAACAAAATCATAAATAATCCTGATAGATAATGAAATTGCAAAATAAACCACTTACTGATTTGTTAACTTTTTAAACATAATAACTATGAAAGAATAACATAAAATGAAACATATATATCATGAAGATAAATATAATCATGATGATAAATTTAAATTGGAAGCATATACACCTCATAAAATAAGATATGTGAATGATATAACATATGTCCCAATGAATATAATTTGAGACAATAAACAAATACCTCGAGATCCATTTGCATTAGAAGGAAAATAAATCATGTATAATAAATTTAAAATTATTATAATTATATTTATAAATAATTTAAGTACTTATTATATCATATATGATCCCTTTAGAATGTTTCAAAACCCATTTATCAACAATTCCTTATTAAAATCATTGTTTCTGTCTGTTAATTGTTTTGTATATCATGTGTATTTCAGTTCAATAGTTCTTGTACTTGTAATTCAAAAATGGTTACATACTATCCTAAATGATAATAATTATGTAAATATAATATTTATTCATCATATATATAGTAATCCATAAAATTTAGAGACGTAAAAATGAATTACACAATTCACAGAGAAGTAGTTCATACGTAAGTATGAATGGTTTTTTCACCTTTCGGCGAATGGAATGATAGAAAGGTAAATAATGATTCACCATTATATAGTAATTATTATATAATAAAAATCGTTTATATTAATTAAATAAATCCTAATAACCGTCTAATTAGAATGTAAATGAAAAATCGTCATATTGCTTTATGGAGGTGGTAGTCCACACATACGCGTGAGCGGCATTTTTGTCTTCCAACATATTATAAGGTATAAATGGAGATGTGATATTATAATTACCGAAAGAAAATTATTTTATAAGTTTCAAAAATAAATACTAATCCATTAATAGTAAAAATACATGAAGTATGGCGGTTTAAAATGAATTATATCGCTACGTGGAGACTGTAACTCGTTTGTATGCACGAACGATACTTTCATTTTTGATATGATGGGAAAGAGGGTGGATAATGGTGATTTCATAATGATATTAAATTTAATTATGTTTATGATGATTAATTTAATTTTTTTACACAAGTATTATAGATTCATATGAGGTTAAGAAAAAATATAAATAAAGTAATCAAATAAGGCGATTACATGTTCTTTGAAAGAACTCATTTAGATCTTCCCTTAAGGATTATGGGGTTGGTATTATATGAATTAAAACACATATATTATGTTTATAAAGATGATTATAAGGTATTTTTAATTTATGTCCGTGTTAGATAGCACAGTGGGTTGTAACTATGAGGAAGTAGGGGTTTCCTTTTATAGGGGAGGAAGAGGCCACACTCGGAATTTCAAAAACAATTAACAAGAACAACTCATTCTCAAGTAAAATTATTCCAAATGAACATTAATTTGAATAAAATGATCCTATTTTTTAAATATAATCATCTAATAAATTTATGTAACACCTCAATCTTCCACGGTACGTTTCCCTTTAAATAATTCAATAGCTTGCATTGTAAGCAAATTTGAGATTCTAACACACTGTGACAACTCACACTAGCCATTATGAATAGTAACACACACTTTTTGAAATTTTATAAATTTTTTTTTCAAAATGGACTTAATTTTTGAATTCGGAATATCGAAATTATATTAGGGTGAATTTTTGGTATTTTTCTGAATACTTTCAATTTATGATGAATAGTGAAAAACACTACGTTATTGGTTAAAATCAACTTTTTATTTAAATAATTAGTTATTTTATTTTAATTTAATTTATGTAAAAATAGATAAAAATACCTATTTATTTTCAATGTAATTCATTGGAGTCATTTTATAATAATTTTATATATATATAATTTTATCGAACTTTTTACAGTCTTTTACCCACCTCCTATGAGCATTTGAAAATTTGCATAAAACATAATTTTACCACTTCTGTGAGTTGAATTTCAAAAATCCGAGTGAAATGGTTAATATCAGTAAGTAAAATTTGGTTCAATAAGATGAAAATATTTTTTGGTGAATAGTAACTTTTGACTTTTATTTACCACAGTGAAAAATAAATAGGGTAATTAAGGATAAAATGATATCATAATTACCCTACCACATGTCCTAATTCTATTGGATAAGTATAATTCGACCAAAAACAACCTTAGGAATAAAATATGATCCTCTTTGGTCCAATTGGATTAGATTAAGACATTTATTATTATTAGTTAAAGAAGTGTTAAAAGAGTTAAATTCAATGTTTAATAACTAATCCATTATTAATATATGATTACTCACAATATAAATTTGACTATAAATATTCATTAGAAATATAAAATAATTTCCTTCCTAATGGTATTTTATATATAATTTTTAGACATTATATATTTTAATTTATTTATGACACAATGTTGATGCAGTAATAACCTTATTAATGAAATATTAACAAAATTGATAGTATAAATATCCAAATAAATGTAAATTCAGACTTATAATGAATTACACTAATTTTTCAGTTTAATATGACATGTTATGGTTGTTTAAATAAATTTTATTTTAAGTGATAAAGTATTTATGGCCTTTCAAAAAAAATCAAATTCTAAATTTTGTCAACATTGACATAATTGAGTTTTTAAAACAAGTATTATATTATTAATTTATATAATATTCTTAAAAATCTATGGTTCTTCCAAATGAATTATATAAGGTTATATATATTAATAAGGAACTACATGGGGTTATCATGGCTTGTTATAGTAATTTTATTAACCATATAATATAAAAATACAAAGAGACCTTGTAAATGTCAAACTATTTTACTAAGAGCTAAATCTAAAAGATAAGGTTAATATGATGACCTAAATCAATATAAAGCCTATTTATTTGAGAGGTGTTCGACCCATCCCGACCTTATACTTTAAATAATTCATTTTTTATCCATTAGAAACCGAAAATTATTATATTATAAAATAATATTTCATGTTTTTTCTTAAGTGACCCTCACCTTTCTTATAAAAGGGCACTTCCCCTTCTCTTAATTTCACAACACCAAATCCTTTTGAATCGACCAACCCCTACCTAAATATCCTCCCAAATATCTTACCTTCATCCTAGAGGCCTTCCTTTGGTCAGAAATCCAACCTATGAAGCCCTTTTGATCAAATCAAAATGAAGAACCCAAAGAAGTGGTAAATATTTAATCACCTCTTTCATGTTATTTTCTCCTTCCACTTCCTCTTTATTTGTTTTTTCCATTATAAAATAATAACTCCAGTATCTTATATATACTATGATGTTATTATAAAAATGGTACAACAATATTCATTATTATTTCCATCCTATAAATGAAAAAGTCACCATACGTGTGTACCTACGGATTACCCTCCCCACATGGTTTACCCCTCCTGGGCCGGCAATGTGAGAAGGGAGTAATAACCCTCATGTCCCACCTCCAGTAGGCCTCAGGTTGGAAACTTGAACCGAGGGTATATTAAAAACACAAATGGGAGGTATTACCTTCTAATAGAACACATGAAAAAGGGAGAGATAAGATAGAAACCAACCAACTCCAACTCAAATTGCATTATAAAATAAATCCCAAGTACACATATGTAAAGTCATGAAAAACTACTACAACTGAAAGGGGAAAATTGAAAATACCCAAAAAGAATGTAAAAACAGTAGCAACCATGAAGCCCAAACAGCTTCTATAACCCCAACCTATTAGAAACCAGCCTAACCTCCAACCTTTACCAAGTGACCTGAAAAATAGTTCTTATAGACATATAGTGAGTCTAATAGTATACTCATTATGATCCTCCCTGCAGCCTCTCATGAAAAATTAAAGAAGTCATGTTAAAGCTCAATGAACAACAAGTGAAACTAACTCATCACCTAAATTGGTATACTATGTTCCCAGCATCACCAAGGCTACTCTCACCAATTATCGAATACAAGAGTATATAATATAATAAAGAATATCAATGGTACCCCGCTACTACTTCCCCGCTGGTTTTCCTCTTTTCCCTAACATCGCATGTCCAAATCATCTCTCTCCAAAAAGGCTTGCTCGTAGACACATGGGTGAAGCACTAAAACATGCACCTCATGCAACAAACCCACCACATCCACATAATAAAAGTAACCATGTAGCTTTCGGGAGCTACCATAGCTCGCAAAATGTGTATCATACGTCAGGTATTATACCTCCTGCCATTACAACCCACACACCGAGTAAGGATCCTCAAGACATCATAGACTATACATGTTACACCCATAGTAGTCCATAAGAAACAATATCTTGAATGTATGTGGGTGAATAAGCACAAGCCATTAAATCCCTCCATACACATATATGGTGAAAACTAACTGTTGTGCCTACCAGAAAAAGTAATTACCACGAAAGGATAATGGGGCCAAATGGGGTAGTCATCCATCCAACCTCCCACTGGAATGTTGGTGAAATCACCCCCCCCCCCCGGGCTCAGATTCCATAGGGTGTCGGTTTCCCTAACTAATGGGTTGGAGTAGCGTATAGAAACCCAAAAGTTGAAGAGTATATTATAGCTCAAAACCAGACTATGGGCCTAACCTAGTCATAGAATAAACATCATCTAACGTCTCTCGGACATCCAGCTACCACATTTAAGACTAAGTATACTATAATAACACAATAATTTAAAGATCTTGATTACATTCATTCATTCCCTTTTCATCAGTTTCACTTTACATTCATTAATTCTTTAAACATTAATTATCTATTAACAATTTCCGCATTATATTTCATTAGTATCACACCCAATGTCCACTGTTCCTTTAAAATTGCAACCTCAGCATTGCATCCCAACACGATCCAACCCAACGGGTTAACAATATTTATTCAATCATTTATTAACATAATTAATTTCCCATATTCCTAGGAATTCTAGAAAAACATTCTAAGTTACTAAACATAAGGGGCTCAACACGGCGAGTAGGTGAACTACCTATTGTGTATTTTCCACCTATATGAAGAGCGTAGACCCATCCCCCCTCAAGAGGCTAAACTTGGAAATCATGTGGCATAGGCCACACGTCTTCGCCCCTTTTGGAAGAAATGTAAGCAAGACGAGCTTCCTAGATCAGTGGGTAAAGTAAAGTAGTTAAATAACCAACAAGAATTATCAAGCATCCAATCATTCACCTTCAACCTGATCCATCATCTCTGGTGTCCTCTTTGACAACTACATGCATAAATCGATGCATCTCACCACTCTAGGAGTCCTATGCTACCGTAACCAATAGGCCTCACTACCCCCACATATCACAACAGCCTTCCAGGATAACCTCACAACACAAGTAGCAGGAAAACAAACATCATATATATTGGTCTCTTTTCCCTTAAACAAGCTAGAGGGTAACTAAGAGCCCTACATGGTATTATCTTTTACCAAACATCCAGATATTTAATCCATATTTAATTAACATATTTTTTATTCGTAGGTTCCAAATTCGGGAAACCTAAATAGTAAGCTATCACAAATTGATTAAACATGCTTACTGCATCAATTTGATTACCCTCAAATTCAAAAAACAGCAACAAGATTCATTTACATGCCTCTTTCTCTATAGCCAATGAATTATAAATTAATTCCAGCTTTACGTTTATTACCAATTTTCATCAAGAATGAAAAGCTACCAAAGAAAGCATAGATGTCACACTATCTAGAAAAAAATGGAAATAACCTACGATCGATATCAATTTATTTTTTCAGTTCAAATATTTAATATGTCAATTCCATTGTAATCCACTAGGCTAAAACATTCTAACTCTACACTTTCATGTAAAAGAAAAGAGAAGCAATGAATCCCATACCTCAAACGGTTATTGATATTCTTTATAAGATAATGAGCCACATAATGGATTACGATCTCCTCCCCTGTGAAAACTGTATCAACCCGAGGATGTAGAGACACCACCACACCGGTCAAAACCCATGAAAAAGTCCATTAGGAACATGTAGATAGCATTCCATAAAGGGAAAGGAGATACATAAGGAGGTGAACCCAAAATAATGATGATAGATCATACCTTATATCAAAGATTGATCCATACTACTTGGTTGCATTAAAATAGAGGGGAACCAATCCATGGTGATATGTTTGACCGCACAACTCCAGCAGGAAGGAAAGAAAGGTTTGAGCATCTCACACCAGATAAAAATGGTGGATGAACAAGGGATTAAGATATCTCGTCTCTTTATAATATTTAACGGATCACTAGTATAATATAAGATAGATTTTCCATTAAAATAGGATTGTATTAGACCATGCGGTTTGACCAAGTAAAAGAATCTCAAGCCTTATGAAAATTTAATATAGGAGTTTGGGACTTTGAATTTTCCTTAGAACCCTTAAAACTAGGCCTTAAATGAATTTTACCTCAAAGTAAATATCAATGGGGAGAAACTATAGGAAGTTGGGAACACTGTTCCTGAACTCAAAATTGAGAAAATGAAATAGAGGCTGCAGTTAGAACCTCACCATTCTGGAAAAATTGTTCATGAACTCAAAATAGAAAAAGAAAATAGAGGCTTCTGTAGGAACTTCACCGTTCTGGAAACACTATTCCTGAACTTGAAATTTGGAAAAGGAAATAGAGGTTATCTTTGCATCCTCCCCATTCCTGAAACATTTTTCATGAACACAAAATTTGGAAATGGAAATAGAGGATACCATAGGAACTCCACCGTTCTAGAAACAATGTTCATGAACTCGAAATTTAGAAAAGGAAATAGGGGTTACCATTGGAACCTCATTGTTCTGAAAACACTATTCATGAACTTGAAATTTGGAAAAGGAAATAGAGTCTACTGTAAAAAACTCACCGTTCTGGAAACACTGTTTAAGAACTAAAAATTTTTAATAGGAAATAGAAGTTACCGTTGGAACCTCACCGTTCTGGAAACACTGTTCATTAACTCAAAATTTGGAAAAATAAAGAGAGGCTACCATTAGAACCTCACCATTCTATAAATTCTATTCATGAACTAAAAATTTGGCTAAGGAAATATAGGCTACCATTGGAACTATTCACATAAACCTACGGATGACACTATTAACATAAGGTTATCATTGGTACTGTTCAAATAAGCATTCTGATGACACTGTTCAAATACATCTACTGATGGAACTGTTCACATAAGCCTACCAATGACACTGTTCACATAAGGATACCGTTGGAATTGTTCACATAAGCCTACCAATTACACTATTCACATAAGGCTACCGTTGGAACTGTTCACCTAAGCCTACCGATGAAACTATTCACATAAGCCTACGGATGACACTGTTCACATAAGGCTATCATTGGGACAGTTCACATAACCCAACTAATGACACTATTAACAAAAGGCTACCATTGGAACTATTCAAACAATCCTACCAATGACACTGCGTACATAAAGGTGTCGTAGGAATTGCTCACATAAGCCTACCAATGACACTGTTCACCTAGGGATACCGTTGGAACTGTTCACATAAGCCTACAGATGACACTGTTCACATAAGGCTACCGTTGGAGCGGTTCATATAAGCCTTCTGATGACACTATTCACATAAGGCTACTATTGGAACTGTTCACATAAGCCTACCGATGACACTGTTCACATAAGGCTACTGTTGGAACTGTTCACATAAGCCTACCGATGAAACTATTCACAAAAGGCTACCATTAGAACTATTCACATAAGCATACCGATGACACTATTCACATAAGGATATCGATGACACTATTCATAGAACTTGAAATTTGGAAAACTATTGGGGATATGTCACCTTGACCTCTCAGATCACCTCAAACACCAGATTTCCTCTATGGAATTCACCAGAGAGGTCCGAGCCATTACATTCAGGATGTGATACCTTATATCTTATGCCAATTTATTGAACCAACCACTGACTTCAGCCTACTAGGGTCGAGGTCCTTACAATTTATCCTTTAAAATAGTTTATTAACTTGGATAATTTTTAGGTTCCTTAAATGTAATTCAATGAACTACAAGTAGATCTCTATGATGAAATTTATTTCTCTATATTGAACTCCTAAGTTTACCTTAGTAATTTTTTTCTCTATTCCCTTCTTTTCCATACATAAAACATTTAACTATATGATTGATAAATTATACTAGAATTCTTTTTCCACATTTCTGACAGGATGGAAATTGTTCCTTCTTTCCACTATGGTCTCTACACCCTATGCTCTCAGCAAACTCCATCATTATCTTATTTGGTGAGTTCAAGAGCTGTTCAAGGTATAGGTTATTAATCATATATCATGATAATAGATTAATAATAATCAAAATATATTTTACATCTATCATCATCACTTTTGGTTTCTTAGAATCATCATATTTTCCATAACATTTCATTTTAACATCGTTCCTCCTTGTTTCATCCACTGACTACATCCAAAAATCATTGTGGGAGTGGAAATGATCATAATTATGAAAAATCATTTATAGGATGTCCAAATCATGACACCATCTTCTAGATATGTGAAACCTTATGTTTAACAAATTTCATTCTTGATTATTAACAGAACATTAGGTTATTGTCCTTTACATAGAATTAACCCCGAGATTTTCACAAAATTATTCTCATCCTAGATTACAAATATTAACTAGTAATTTATCTAATTTCAACAATAACAACCCATAATTTTCATACAACAATATTAAAACATATTATATGAATATTCATTACATGTCATAATGATCCAATCCATAATCATATTTTACTTCAATCATTGGAAACATAGATAAAAAACAACTAGTTCATAAGTGTAATAAATAATATCCCACTAAAATGTCTATAACTTATAACCTTCTTAGATATATCATACTTAGTACATTTCTTCATAACCTTTGGAAAAGGAAACATTATAAATGGTAAGTTTATGTGCTCAATAAGGGTAAAAAGGTAGATATCATTGATCACATGAGAATTACCTGGTCATAAGGGTATGATAATATGATAATAAAATTTAAAAATAATACCCTCCATGTCATAGATCCTAATCTTGAGTTGTGTCATATATCTTTGTAGTACATAAGACATGAATCATATAGGAATCAAATAGCATGAGTAATGGAAGTATAAAATTCTCATAAGACAAAAGTTTTCTTTTATACACATAATCTTAGAAAAAAAATTCATAGTAGTGAAGGATCACCTGCAAAACTATAATAGTGGATTGGGTTGAATCCCCAAACTATATTAGTCGTCAAGGTTCAATTCAAAGACAATCGTAGTGGATAGAGTCCCTTAATAAACTTGGTTCACCCCCACTCCAATCCTGGTTTTCTCAATAGATATCCATATTTAACCAATTAAACATAGGGATATTTAATTACAAGCCAAACCATTCAATAATTAGAATCATATATGTTTTTTCCAAAATATCATAAAACTTTTATAATATCAAAGATCATGAAAAAAAATCAGTTTTGTAATCATTTCATCATAGCATAACCTGGAGAAAAAAATAAGTTTCACAAACTTTTTTTCATCATGAAAAAACCATCTTGGGAATGAATAAGGATGCTACCCTTAGATTATATCCCTGATAATTTATATGTGAAATCAATGGATTTTTTCTTTGATGAATAGAAATAACATTACAATATAATTAAACCATTCTTGATGAAAATTCCTATCCCACTTTGAAAACTGATTTTCAAAAGCTATAACATCATAATGTATTTGGAAAAAAATCTTTGAAAAATTAATTGGAAATATATTAATTATGATTTAAATTATTTAGTGGTTATGATGGAAGGAAATTACATTTATATTTTATAAATTAAAATAATGAATTCCTTTCAAATTTTAGTAACATGTAAATAAGTATCTCATTTAGGAAAGAATACAAAGATACCATTTAAATAAATTAAAAAAAAATAAAAATGGGTATAAATGACTTTAAACCATCATATTATAATATTATAAAAAAAATTAAAGCATGTATATAGAAGAAAAACTATTTGTGAACAAATAGTGAAATGAAGTTAGTTTTCCTTAAAAATATTCTTTTAGTATCATAAGTATTTAAAGAGTGAATATTGAAGGAAAACAATATTTTATATAATTAAATGGAGGATAATAAATTTTATGCCATTATAAAGAGGTCGATCATGAAATTGTATCATAAAAACATATTAAATAATCCCAATAAACAATGATATTGTAACATAAAACTCTTACGGGTTTGGTAACATCAGAATCATAAGACTCATTATAGAATAATAACAAGTGAAACATTAAAAAATCATGATTATAAGTATAATAATGATATGACATGTAAAAGGGAATTATATACACTATATAAAATAATATAATTGTATGACATAACATATATCCCAAAGAAGATAATTTGAGATGATAAACACTTACCTCGAGTTCCACTTGCTTTGAATCAACCTAACCTCATGTTTAATAAATTTAAATTTATTATAATTCTATATGAGAATAATTTACATATAATATAATATATGTGCCCTTTATAACATTTTAACACCCATTTTTCAATAATTCCTTATTCAAATAATCATTTTTTGGTATTAATCATTTCTTTTATCATGAGTATTTAAGTTTAGTAGTTCACATTCTTATAATTTGAAAATGATTTAATACTCTATAGAATATTGAAAATGATTTAAATTAAATAGATACTCATTATATATATATATATATTCATACATAAAAGTTAGAGATAGAAAAATGAATTACATTATTCATTCAGACGGTAGGAATTACGTACACAAGAATGTTATGATCACTTTTTAAAAGAGGGAATGAAGTAAAGTTAATTGATAATTAAACATTATAGAATAATTTTTTTATCATATAAATAATTTATATAAATTAAATATTTCCTTATTACCATCCAAGTAAAATTAAAATGAAAAACAAATCACATCACATCATGGAGGTGGAAGTCTACATGTACGCATGAGAAACATTATTGATTCAAAAATATTGAAAGGTAAGTTGGTAGATGTGATAATATAATTAGAAAAGTGTAATTATTTCATAAATATCATATATAAATATTAAAATCATCATAATAACCAATCAAAAAATATGGTGGTGGAAAATGAATTATATCGATATTTGCAGATAGTAAATCATACCTATGCATAAGTGACACATTCACTTCTCATTTGAATTGAAAGAGGGAAGATAATGATGATTTAATAATCATAATAAAATTTTAGTATATTTATTATAAATAATTTATTATTTTATGATAAATATCATTGATTTGGAGTGTGTAAAATAGAAGTTAAAAAAAGGAAACTTGTCAGCTAAGGCGAATACATCTGATCTGAAAATTCATTTTTTATTTCAAAATATCAACTTTCTGGAAAATAGGAGACCAAAGTCATAGACCCAAAACTTCACCAGGCGGTAATCAAAGTTTCAAACTAAAAAACATAACTAGTTTCCAAATTTTAATTTCAAAAGCAACACAAAACTCGATGACTGCCTTGATTCAGGAGTCGCTAGTGTCTGCTGGAGTCGCTTCGTTTGCCATCAGCCGTCAATAGCATTGGTAATCCACCATCGTCGTCCCCACCCATCACCAATCACCGGTGAGGAAGCTACTCGGATCCATTATAATATACTATAATCAACAATCATCATTCAAGAAAACACACAGCTTCAAGCATCACCGTTGTGGACCAACAAACCACCATCAGAGCATCCACTAAGGTGAATACATATTCTTTGAAAGAAATACTTTATATATCCTCTTAAGGAAACTATATTTGGAATTTTAATAATACCAAAACCTTTATAATATGTCTAAAAATGTTTAGAATTTATTTAAGTATGGTATGGTACAGTTATATGGCTCAATGTTTTGTAAGGAAGATAAAGAAAGGGTATCCTTTTATAAGAGAGGGAGAGGCCACACATAGAATATCTTAAATTAATATAAATAATAATATCATTCTCAAGAAAAATTAAACCAAATATATATTAATTAAAAAAACTTACGATGAAATAACATAATAAAATGAAATTTATTCTTTTGACGGTGTCACTTAAAACCATACCTTTTTTATAAACTCTTTTGTTATTAATTTTTTTACCTTAACTGTGGTGACAACTAATTTAACCATAAATGGTCATGCATGATATAACAAATGGTATAGTGGATCATAAATATAATATGGATTATGTGTTATAACATATTCCATTCACATGTCAAAGATAGTGTTTTTATAAAATTTAAATCATATAATAAAATATTATTTATTATAAAATATCATTAATATTAATTTTGGAACAATTCAATTAATTTGACTTTAAAGACACCATTAAAAAGTTTAAATTAAAATATATTACTTTTAAACATCACTAATATGACATATTTATCTAAAAAATTCATGAAACACTCTATCTCACTTTATTTTTATTACTTTTAATATTTTTAAGATCATTTATCTTATTTTTCTATTAATGGAATAAATATGGTGTTAGCCTTGCATAAGAAATTAAGGTATTTTTTAATCACTAAATACTATAAAAAACTACCATTATTAATATTATTTTACTATTTAAAAAATTATTATTAATATTCATCCAAAATAATCTTTTTTCTCTCTGATAACTCATAAGATATATTTAAATCTAAGAGAGCGACACTTTATAACTTTCATTTATTTAAATATTATATAGGTCATTTTATTTGAAAAGTGACTCTAAAAAATAACATTTCATGACTAGGGGGATAAGGATAGAATTACCTTCATCCAATCGTGACATATATGAAAAACAGTGACCTTGACACTTAGTTTTAACCTATATTTTTGTGACTGACACATTACTGAGGTAATAAATTCAATAGCAATTATTATTCATAATGCCTAAAAATAAAAAGGATATATTTAAAAAATTAAAAAGTACTTATTAAAAATATTGAATAAATTTTATCAAATTTAATACCTAGAAGCCTCAGAATTTAATTTCAAATTATATTCACAAAACGCGATGAAATCATTTCCTTAAGAAAAATCATTTTTCAAGCAATAGATGATAGTATATTAACAATATGACAAGAAGGAATCATTATATGAATTTATCTTCATATAGAAGTTTAATATATATATATATAATTTAAATTTTTCTTTATTATGGTTTATTTTTAATTAAATAAATTGAAAAAAAAATTATGCACATAAAACGAGTTTACAGATAACAATGTTTTTTAGCATAAAAATGAACTTATACCAACATAATTATAATTGATGATTCAAATGAAAATAATTACAAAATTATAAATAAAATATTTCATCTTTAACTTTAATAAAATATTCAAATTATAATTGGACTTTTAAGTTACCTGATTTAATGAAAAGAAATTGTATTATTTGAAAAAAAAATTAATTTTCATTATTCATTGAAAAATAACTCATTTTAGAAAAATAAAAAAATCACCCTAAGTTAATTTTTATATGATGAATTGAATAATTTATTTCAACATATATGTGTAAAATTTCCAAAATCTAATTATACTATTTTCATAAAAAACCAATAAAAATCATTTTTGATGAAATAGTTTTCTTTGAATAAAATGTGTTTATTAAAAATCATGTTCTTACATCCTAATAATTTATAAATAAATTTATATATACTAGGAATTTATATATGTTTCATAAATTATTTAATTATATTTATACTCATAAATTTAACAGTTATGATTTAATGTTCATATTTAAATAAAAATATTTCATGATTTGTTTAGGCTCGGAGTTTCATTTCATATAGTCTATCAGACAATGTTTTATTTTTTTATATATCATGGTGTTATATCATGTGAGTGCTTGTGAAAATCCTTTTGGATTTGAAGAGTTATTTTTTCTATAGTAGTACATGCCATGACATATTGATCGTGCCACAACCTATAGGTTATTCTATTATGGTTTGCAATAGAGAGTTTCACCGTGAGGGGAGATAATACCTCTCCATGAAGGAAAATGGCATTTGGGGTGGTTCTATAACAAAGGGAATCACAATCTGACCCTAATATGTTGTACCATGATAGTTTCATGTGGAGGGTTAGGCCCTTTACAATAAGTTATTGTTTAGTGACAACCTTGGTCATGTTGTGACCTTGTTGGGGGAAGAGGAATATTGCACTCTGACCCCCTATTCATTCCATGACTAAGGCCATAGTAGTTTTTTAAAATATAGTCATATATGTAACTTAAAAATGTCACCCTATAATTTTATAGAGAAGTGGTTTTAAGAGGTAGCTAAATAAGTTGAACCTCCTACCCCATATTCCTCCCTTTAATATTCCTTAGTAGTGATGTTTTTATTGAATTTTAGTGATTATTTCATGTCATTTTCACCCCTTTTCTTCAGTTTTGGCTTCCCCCTTTCATTGTCACTGATTTTACATGTTTAGGGTAAGGATTCAATGATTATTACACCATATCATGGTTAAATAATCCAAATTCATTGTGGATTCAATTTTTTTAACATCAAAATATTTTTAAATATTATTACCTTCAAATAAATCAGTTTGTATGATAGATTTATCCATACCGAAAAATAGACTAAAATGAAATTGTGACATATTCTAACAAAAATATAAATATTAAGTATGACCATTATAACATATCCATTGAATTAATTAGAATGAATAAGAGTAACAACTTTATGGAATATTTATAGAAAAATAATAATCACTACATTTAAAATGAATAAAATTCAATTAGTATAGCTTAAATATCAAAGAATTTCATTTTTTGTTTAAAAATTTATCTCTAAATTTGATGTTTTATTTCAAGAAAATGGTATGTTAGGATTTTATAACAATAAAATATATTGATAACATAAATAATTTTTTACCAATTAATAAATTAGTAATGGATATCAAATATGAATAAATGATGGTAAACATTTTAAAAAGTTATTTTCCAATATCAATAGTCTTCCACTATATTTTAGGATTTTATTTAAATATTTAATTTTAAAATTTTATAAATTTAATTGGATTAAAAATAAATATATTTTTTTCATAACAATATATACTTAATATGTATTTTTAGGATTATTTTAAAAATAATTATTTTTAGGTGAATATTAATAAATATAATTTTTTCAAATAACATAGCTTTAATGAAATTATTAATCATTAATTATGAAATTTAATTTGATGAAGAATTTTTATATGGCCAAATATTTATTTTATAAGTGAATATTTAATTTAAAAAAATTAATTTACAATCCCGTGTTTTAAATTTAGAACATATGTAATATTTTCTAAAAAAATTAATACTATATAAATTTGTATTTAAAAATTATTTTTTATCACAATTATAAAGTGAATAAAATAAAATATATTATACATTTAGAATCAGTGGATTCAACTTATTTAATAACGACCATTTTATTTTTGGTAAAGAAGTATAAGTTACTTTAGATAAAAACTAACTCCCATGATAAAAGTGAAAATGTCAAAAGTAAATAATGTAAGAGAAAATAACCTCAATCATGTTTAAAGAATGTGTGGGAATGTGTTTTTGAGGACTAAACAGACCTTATAACTTATCTACTCCATTATTTATCAATTTTATGTCACTCTTAATTATATTGGACTCCCATTATATAAATATTTTGTGTATTAAAAAATGTAGTTCCTTTTCACTTATAAAAGGGGATCTACTCTCTTCACTTCCCCTTAAAAAACACCATTATTTCCTTAAAAACAATCATAGTACTATCATCCACACGTCTATCCACATTAATAAAGTTTTTTTCTTCTCAAAATATAACCCCTCAAAGTCATAATGCTCATATTCCTAGAAGTTAGATATAAATTTTAACCTCCCCTTTCTTTTTCATTTTTCAACATACACTTCTTCTTCACAATTTTTTTAATATTATTAAAATTGTATAATAATTACCATTATTGTACTGGTATATTATTATAGTTATGGTAAAATCATTAACCACCTAACCCTTTTTCACTAATAAAAATAAAAACATGAATTGTGTGTTGTGTGTTGTGCATTGGGCGAACTACTACCTCCACAATGAAACAGGTTTCCTTTTTTAACCACCTCACATGGATGGTATAAAATTATAATTTTTTAAATAAAAATGGTATTTATGTAATTTAAATTATTATTAAATAATAAACCGTATTACTACTTATCTCGTTCTATGGGAAATGAAATCATCAATCACGCATAAGTGAGGGATTCCATCTCCACGGAACAATTAATTTTTAATTTTCCTTTAATTTACCCCTTAAATTTATGGTTATGGGGATGATATTAAAGAATATATATAATATTTATGATATAATTTTTTTTTTGTTATGAAAAAATGGAGAACCTATTAATGATATGTTCAAATAATTATTATCATTAATTCAATTGTCTCAAATGAATAATCTAAGAGGAAAATAATCTTTTATTTCTAATAAATGGATTTATATAAATTATATTTGATATAGAATTATCTCTAGTTACGATATATAAAATTTATAGACACTAAATAAGATCAATATTTTTCTAATATAATGATAGTAGAGCGAAACCTCCTCAAAATCACTCATTAACCATGGAAGGTTCATGTTTGGTTCTTTTTGACAACCTACTTGAACAATACTACGCATTTATATAATTGATGTATATGAGTAAATTTATACTAATGTAATATTCTATATTCATTTAAATAATTTCTTTTGGATTTGGTATGGTTATAATAATATTTAACAAATTAATTAAAAAATCACCATATGTTCATTAAGAAGAACTGAAATAAGCTCGTCATCGATTTCAACCACATGGATCATAACCAAAACTGCCATGAAATTAGATTATATATTTATAAAATATCTTTTAAAATATATTAAAATACCTTAAATGATCTAATAGTGATTCTTTTAAATTAATAGTTTTTAAGACCTTTTTATAAAACTAGTTTAAAGTGATAAATATTACTTACACCCAATGTTGAAAATAGGTAAAAACTGACTTATATATATATATAATGATTATAAATGAGGATAATAATTTTTTATAGTTATAAATATGGTTCTTAATTATTTACTTAATTAATATAATTTTATTATTTCATATTTTTTGTGCAAGTGTAGAATGAATCAGCATTAAGATAAGGGTTTCTATCTCAAAATCATCTCTTTTATACATGTATGGTGTTATTAAACTGATTTCATTTATGTAGTGTATATACTAACTATTTAAGATACTTTAGAGTTAAATATATTTTAATCATGGTTTTTTAATTTTAATTATAATCCCTCTCCTTCAAAGGGTTTTGATTTAAATATTTATAAAGTCGTAAGGGTTTTTTGGTCTCAATCCTGATTCCTTAAGACATAATAAATTTTGTGTAACACTTTTTCATTATATTGTTTATTCACTACCCATGGATTTATATTTATCATAATATCTATATTTCATTGGATTTATTTTCCAAATCATGTTCCCTTATACATGGGGATGTTGATTCAATTGTTTCCCCAATAGTAAGGGTTTTTTAACACAAATTTCATTAATTGTCTTATTATTATTCTATTGAACTTTTATGTTTGATACATTATTCAATTTTATTTTATTATATGACATTTTCTTATTTTTTCTAGGGATATAAATTCTTTCCACATAATCCCTTTGAAAAATATTCCTCTCTTTTTGAGATAGATTTCTTATAAGGCATCACAAATCTAGCTCTTTACATTATAATGTTTTGTTTTGAACATTCTTATTCCATGCTCCGGTTCTCCCACCTTGATATTTTATAGTATTTTATGATCCTCTTTGTAAAAATTATTTTTTAATACAAATAAGGTTTTATTTCGTTTTTTTACAATGTGGTTTTTCAATAGAAGTATTTTCAAGTAATAAAAAATTTTCTTTCAAAATTAAATTTTGCATATTTTGGATCCATATTTCTTATAGAAAAAATTATTTAATTTTCAAGGATCCATTATTGGATATTATTTTTAAATGAAAAAATTTTCATTGAGTTTTCTATTCACCTTTTGAAAATAGATTTTTGAAGGGACATGTATCTTCATCTTCATTGTAAATGTAAAAATATTTTCTTAAATATATTTTACATTTTAACTAATATTTTAATTTTCATTTTCATAAGGATTTAACCTAATAAAATTTATCTTAACCTATTTATATATTTATATTTTAGGATAATGGACTCAAAATCCAATTCTTTACACATTCTTGGGGTGATATAATTCAATAATTCATTTTCAATTGTTTCATCTATGTCAATATCCTTCTAGGATTCATCTATTAAATTGTGGATATATTTTTTAAACCATCCATATTCTTATTATGGATGACTTATGATCAGGTTATTCTAGTATTTACTTATACATATACTCATTTCTCTCTATTTATTGAATAACACCTTTTTCATAGTTCAGATTGGATGTTGTTCATTTAGAAATAATATTATTTTATTAACATATGGAAAATTATTAGAGTACCGTATATTATTTTTCCAATATAGAAGATTATTGGAATGTTGAATTTATATTTTTTGACCATCAACCATTTTTTCATGGTGTTTTATGGTCTAGTTATCCTTTTTTATTGAGATGGGGAAATTTATTAGCATTCTGTATAATATAATTCTAATGTAGATGATTATTTGAAAGTTCGTAATGTATTGTTTGACAGTCAAATTTATTTCTCAGGATGGGTTATGTTCATTTTCTCTACTTTATTGAATTGCGAAAATTATTTAAAAGTCTTGAAAATTATTGACTTCTAACATTTTTTTTATCATGTACTGATGTTGTGTATTCCTCATTGTAGGGATATCAATGTTTTTATCCAACCAATGTTATTATAAGAAATAGTATGAGAGGTCATGTAGACTCTTATATTTAATTCATTTACATAATTATATGGTGAGTTGGTCATAGAATTATATATTCCATTGACGCATTGACAGGTATCATGAGACAATGTAGGCTTTGTTTTTTTATACCTCTTCCCATAAAAAGGATAATTTTTTAAAACAAGGCCATGAATGCAGATTTTTAATGTTCGATATTATGAATTCCATCAGTTTGAGACTAGTATTATTGACACTTATATTTTCATTTATTATAATTTATAAAGAATTATATTAGTTTAAATTTGATTACTAATTGATATTTTTTCCTTATTTTTACCATAATATTTATGTCGTGTTTATCTCATAATTGAATCAGTTGTATTTTCTCTATTAATAAGTGTTTAAGATCACACTTTTATATGTTTCCATTTCCATAAGATATGAAGAATTTTACATAGGAAGTTTTTATAAGGATCATATTATAGAAATAATTTATAGGATATTTTGAAGACTCATGACGGATTAAGAAGTTTTTTATATAATGAAAAAAATTCCATTTTGATACAAAGAACATGGTCTTTGTTAGTTATTGTTTTATCCTAATTATCTAAAGCTATAAACATAATATGATCATTGGGATATAATAGAAGAAATATTAATTATTTAATCTGTAAATCAGTATAGTTATATATAAGATCTTGTATTTGGTATCCATGTGAGTGTATAAAGTATGTGTCTTCTTCACCATATTATGGTGTGCGGGTTCAGGGAGACATAGTAGGTAACAAATTATTGGTTTTGATAAATTTTAATATTATAATTTTTATTAAGGATAATTTAATGGTTGATAAGATAAGGGTTATAATAGTAGATAAACATTTAGAATATTATATGATTTAATGGTAAAGTAATAATGTACAATTTATTTAAGGATCAGGGTTTGAGAACCTTACTAAAAAACCTAAATGTAAGATCATGGATTTTCTTTAAGATATGGAAATTTTTAATTTCGATTTTTTCTTTAATTGTGGCTTAATAGAAATATCTATTGATTTTGATATGAAAACAGGGTTTCAAGGGCTTGCTCATATCCTGGAGCCCTGACTTTTGGGTAAAATAATAGAGGTTCAAGGTTATCACATGGTTTTTTTTAACCTTAATCCTCAAATTATATGGTCTAGTAAGGGTGAAACACATTTTTCTAACTCTTGTGATGGGGGTTTGGACCATGCAGGACTAAGGAAGAGGGTGTGAATGGAATTCATAGGTTATGTCTAACCTTTCATTGTAGGTTGTTCAATATGTACTCCATATACATTGGATTGCTCAGGGTTAGTTCATGGTTTTTTCAATAGCGAGACCTTAAATTTCTGGAAAGAATTTATTTTTTACACATATTATATTTTAATAAATCATCCCTCCTTATTTTTCTCTCCAGACACACAACAGATCTTATCTCCTATTTGAGCTCTCCTCAATCCTATCCTAGTCTTTGATCCTATTTCTCTATTGAGACCCTAATTGTAGATATTTATATTGCATTTGATAACCACCTATAAGCTCTCTAATACTTTATCATTATTTATCATTATTATTCATATTGATAAATTTATTTTAGTGTGATATCAAATTCCCTATTTTAAGTCTTATCACTTGTTTTTTTTCATTTTCTTCTGATCTAGACTAAATAGAAGGTCGATATTTGTTGAGTTGTCTAACATTATCTTAAGGTGGGTGTCTTATGCCTTTTCCGTAAGGTTTTGTTTTCTTTCACACTACCTACATTGTGTTGTGTGTCATTCCTTATGATCATCGATTCTAAATTAAATAATATTCCTTGAGTTAATTATTTAAACTATTAAGGGTCACCCTTATAGAACCTAGTTATTGATGGAGGGTTTTAACCTAAACCAAATCCACCCATGAGTTTTATTCTATTATCTTCCATATGTGAAACTATCCCTTTGAGTGTGTTATCTCTACACCCTAGTACTGGTAACCCTTAGGAATTAAATTAGTTAGTTGGATAGGATGATGCCTCCTTTTATATGTATTTAAATACTATTAAATTATATATGATTGATTAAAGGGTTATTGTAAATGGGTATGGACACTAACATAGCCCCATTATTTTATTGTAACGCTTGTATGATGCTACATATCAGTACGGAACTAACTTATTATTAATTTATAGAACCTATTATTTTTATGGTTTGGAAACTATGGAACATATGATGACTTAGGTATTTAACCTAAGATTGTTGAGGCATATCACCCATGATTATTAAGGTCTGACACTTAAGATTAGTAAGGTATGGTGATTATTATTATTAAGGTATGTCACCTATGATTATTATCATATGAAATCTATGATTCTAGGGGTATGTCATGATATTTGGAATTGAGGTATGGAATCGAATACCCCCTTTATATGATCATTTATAATATGTTATTATTACTATGGATTGAGGTATGGAACCAGTGACTTCTATCAACTCTTACATCGCTAGACATAGGTCACCCTAGTTATATGTTTTAGGACATAGACCATGTTGGTATGTTACTATTGTCACATGTGGATTAAACCAAGCTGGTTACTACCTACAGTTGATACATTATATTCATTTATTTTCTTCAGTCATATACTTATTATTTTATAGCTTTTTTCATGGAATTATTAAATTTTCCTTACTTTTATACTTACCTATTATTACATTACATGGTTATGGTTTATAAGTACCTATTATATTTGTTGTAGACATCATTGGTGGTGTCCTAGTGATTTTATCTCAGACCCTATCCAAGACATGAATGGTAACTAGAATATTTTATGGATTTGGGTAGGGATATGGGTGCACCTAGTTATCAATCCTTATTTTTGTGGAATGAGGGAATGGAAGCATGAAACCAAGTTATGGATTGTGATGCAATCTGGAGATAGTTCTTTTGGTATTTTTAGTTCTATTGGTATACTTATATATTTGTGTTTCAATTCCATGTTTCATGTTTCTTTTTTCTAAAGGCATGAAATTACATCATACTATACATGGTATTTCATATTGCAACTGAAGGCTTGTTTATTATTATCATATGGATGTTTATTCATGTTGTTGGTTGATATTGTTATTATTTTATTATTCTATTTATTATTTTAATGATTTACTCTGAATATGAGGGTATATCCTCCTCACTGTACCACCTTGGACCCTCCCTGCTAGTCACCAGCCTCTCTTGTACGAGGAGGGGCAACTGAGGCTGTGTGAACCACTAGCTTTGAGAACTATTTAGTTTTTCTTAGGTTAGGAAATTAAAATTTTGTATGATATATTAATTTTCTTTTACTTACACTTTTGGGATGGTATACATGAAACTAGGATATGTTTTTAATTGGAAACTATTATGTTCTTCAGATTATCTAACCCACGTACGGGAAAAAATTCAAATTACCTAGGATTGTACTTGATGACCTAGATTATGACTATTATAGTTGGTTTTATTGCACCATTCCGTGATTCCCAAGATGTGTGATTTTATTATTTTATTAATATTGGGTTATATTTTATCCTTGGTCAAATATGGAAGGGAATCGTTGGTAATGCATCATTTTCAGCACATTATAGGATTAATATGTGATGCTTTATGCTAGGAAATGTAGGTTTCATTTCATGACAACCCAAAACTTGTTGTATGTTCCAAGAATGATATAACAATTATTTAAATAATGTTTCTATAAGAAAATGAGATTATATGATGGTTATAAAATTATCTACATCATCCTATATAGAGTTTTCATGTATATGTTGATGATAGAACCTTAACTTACAAATTTCACATGTTTTAGTTATGTAAATGAGGTTAAATTGACTAAAACGTTAGTTTATTTGATGTACGTGAATTTATTTTGTAATATAAAGAGTTCATGTACCTCAATATATTGGGAATGAAGATTAATTTAGTAATATAATCTCATATTACTTGTAACATTGTTTAATTGAATGTATATATTTGGATACAATTATATGACCTACCAATTTACATTTATAAATCATATACTTGTTTAAATTGGGAATGGTATTTCAGATAATTGGATTATTATCTAAATGAAATAATTTTAAAGTATTTAAATTCTAATACAATGGTCATTAAATGACGATTAAATTTTAAATTTAAAGGGTTTTTCCTTTATAACTTACAATTTTTAGTCCACATACCATGACCCTCACAATGAAATATAGATATTGACCCTTACCCAAGCTTAGTAGTGGGAAATATGGAGTGTCTCTCATGTTCTTAATGATCATTCCAATCACCCAAACATGTACTAGGAGAAGGTAGAGGGTATGGATTTTTTTTATGAAGGATTGTACCTTTCCTATCCTTATATATTTAATCTTACTGTTATCAATTCATATCTGAGGTGATTGCTTGGAATTTCTAGATCTATTCCACAATGATGTTCTTGTTTCATGCACTAGGAGGGTGGTGACGACCATGCTCTAGAGGTAGTGGGCCCTGTGCCAGCAATGTTACCTCCTATAGTGCATCATGTGGCACTTCCTTCCATTCCTAATTTGGGAAATGACTCCTAGTTTCAAGGGGGTATCTATATATTATAAAGACTATATAGGGAGCTCTAGGACCAATCCCTTCAAGGGGAGAGTAGTCACGAGATTTTCAACATAAACATCCACCTATTTTTAAAGAATATGGTGGATCCCATGCTATTAAGTAATGGCTTGATGCTATCTTATCTCTCTTGGATCACTGTTAGTCACCTCTTGATAGGAGAGTGAAGCTATCTGTGTATATTATTATAGGATCCTCCAAAAGATAGTGGGATATTCTGAACCATCTAGGTTCATATCATGAAGTGATTTAAAGGGATTTACAATCTACATTCTATGAATATTTCTACCCTTATACCATATAGGTTGATCTTACCAGGGAATTCATGAACCTGAAACACAGATTGATATCATTTATGGATTACTCATGTTATTTTATAAAGGTTAAATGCATTGTGATTATCTATACCACAGAAGATTCATAAAAGGAAAGGCGTTTAGAGTATAGTTCATTCATCCTATCCATTATCATTTGAATATTTTCTTATTGACTTTCATGTCCGATATAGTAAAACAGACTCTTGGTATTGAATGCATCATAAGGTAAGATAGAGGTCCATATCAGAGTGGAACAGATTATCAACCTAGTAGTGTAATATATGTTTGCAGGAAGAATCACTTCAAGACCTCTCAGGAGGGAAGTATTATTCAAAGTGAAAGTATTGGATGTTTTGTAGTCATTCATCAATGTGGGAAGTAGGGGAACATGAAACCTCAGTATAAGAGGGCCCTAGTTTTGTTTTGATCATACCAAAGGATGGACCATTTAAAATGGGTTTTTAGACCCTTTCCTCTAGTTTTTGGGGAAAGAGGATCAGAACCAACTCTAGGTCCTGGAGAAAGATCAGCAACTTTGATTCAGTTGAGGGAAAATATTTCTAGTATCCAGTTATACCGAGGGGGTGGTCATGTCCATAGAATACATACACTAAATATGTAGCATCAACAAAGAATTCCTACTCAGGGCAATCAGGTTGTATCTCAAGTCCATGGAATGGGACAATTTTAGGTAGTACAACATGTTCTGGGGGAATAGAGTCCAAGAACATCTATAGTTCAAGGAAAAATTATGGTAGCATCTACCTTGGTATCATATTTGTTTGACATAATGGATTCAAATTCTTTTCTCTCTATGGCTATTATAGAACGAATCAGGCATGAAATTATATATTACTATGGGGTGGTAAACCTTGACAATACTTTGAATGCACATTTTGAGAATTTTTGTCAATGTGGGGAGTTCCCCCTTGATATAGGTGGCCATAATTTCTTATAGAACATAATTTTACATGATATTTATGTTTTCGACATTATTCTTGATATGGAATGGTTAGTACCTTATCATGCCTCTAAGGATTTTTTTCACTAGAGGGTGTTGTTTAGATCACCATAGGACAGTAATTATATCTACATGGGTGAGTGGGATATCTAGGAAGGTAGATCTGGACCAGAGCATCGTGGGATAAGTGGACTGAAAACCTATATTTATGGCCTTCATATGGATGATCAATAATTACATCACGTTTAACTCTCTCCTATAGTAGATCATTTCAGGGATATTTTCCATTATGAATTTTATGTTTTATCGCCTGTGTGATATGTGGAGTTATATATAGATCTGGTTCTTAGAGCTGCACAGGTGTCCATTCCCCCTTAAAGGATGGCCATTACTTAGTTATATGAGATTATGATATAGTTGGTGGACATAGAAACAAAGGGTATTATATGGCCTAGAAGTCCCCCCTACGGTTTACCAATCCTTTTCCTATGAATGAGGATGAAACCCTCAAGATTTGGATGGATTACTAGAAATTGAATCATATTACTGTGAAGAATTGGTATCTCATTCCTTGAAAAGATGACCTCTTTGATCATCTCTAAGGAGACTGTGTTTTCTTGAAGATCAATTTTAGGTTAGGCTATCACCATGTACATATTATACCATCATACATACCTTGTTTAATGTTTTTTAGTAGGTATGGTCTTTATGAGTGTCTATTTATTCCATTCTATCTCATGAACACGCCCACTATTTATATGGATTTGATTAATCCAATTTTTCCCCCATAAGGGTATTAATTTGTGTTATTATTTATAGACAACATATGGGTGTATTTGCATACATGACACAACCATGCCAAACATCTTTAGATCATTTTAAATATACTGATAAGGATCCAACAATATTATAATCTCATTAAATGCCTGTTTTTTATTTATAAAATCCACTGCCTAGGTTATATTATTTTAGAGGCTGGAGTATTAGATGAACCAGAGAATTTGAGAACTGTGATTACCTAGGAGAAACATAAGAATGTCTTTTACATTCATATTTTCTTATGGAATGCTTCTTATTATAGATAATTTATATAGGAATTATCACACCATGAAGTACCTCTTATGGTATTGACTAAGAAGTGTGTGAAGTTTATATGGTTAGAATCATGTGAGATATCACTTTATGAGTGGAAAAAAGGATTGACTTCAGCAATGATCATGATTCTTCCAGAGCCAGGAAGAAGTTGTACAGTATATTGTGATGCATTTATTATCAGGATAGAAGAAGTTATGATGCAGGATGATCAAGTAATGGTGTATGGATTGCATTATTTGAGATCACAAGAGAATAATAACCTAATGTGTGATCTCAAGATGGAGGTTTTGGTTCATGAATAATGTTGTTGGGGACATTATCTTATTAGAGAGAGTTCTGTGGTGTTTATATACCACAAAATCCTCATGTATATATTCACATAGTGTGACTTGAACATTAAATAGAGAAGTTAAATTGAATACTTGAAATACTTCCACATTTATCTTTCCTATATTTCTGATAATGGCAATTCATTAGTGTATTATTTGATCTCAAGGGCTCATATATAGGCATTTCGGGAGGCCAGTGATGAGTGGCATTTTGTAGCCCTATTTTCTCAGATGCACTTTGAGGTTTAGGACCATCATGGACAGTATTTACATGCATAAGTATCAATGATATCTTCACTTTTGGAGAGAGTTAATATGAGGCATCTATTTAGTCTCAAGTCCTTGATCCTGTGGGAGAGTGTGTCTGGAGGGCATCTTCCACTGGTCTGGAAATACCACAAAATTGGGTTTCTGAAATGCCACCCTTTAAAAAAGCTAAAAAAGTGTTGATAAATGGGGTACCTTTATCAGGGATAAAAAAGAACTGATAAAGAGAACTTCTAACAGTGTAAAAAACGATATTAAAAGTGACCCTTTATCAACAGTTATTTTAGCGCTGATAAAGGCACACCCATTATCAATACTTTTTTATCACTGTTAAAGGGTCTCCCTTTATCAGCACTTTTTTAGTAGTGATAATAAAGGGGGTATTTATCAATGCTTTTTTCCAAGCATTGATAATGTGTATATTTCCAAAAAAATCATAAAAAATAATATATTGATGTATAAATATATAAGTATAATTATATTGATATAAATATAATATATATTTTTTATATATGTTTTAGATAAGAATAAATAAACATTCTCATTTAATATGTATGATATGTAGTGAAAATGGATTATAAAATTTCGTAAAAAAATTATTAATTAATAATTTTCTAATTATCAACAACTGATAATCATTTAATAAAAATTTGATGAAACAAAAAATCAAGAAAATTAATGAAAGATCTAAAATAAGTTGAAAACATCACTCAAACTTCAAAAAACCATAACTTTTGGTCCGGGTGTATTTTAGAGCTCTACAGCATATCAAATCAAAACTTGTGTCAAGATCTACACGCAATAATTGATGGGGACCTTTGGTCAAATTTTTCGAGGCCAAAAAAGGCCCAGAAGGAATCCAGAACTGACTTTCTAGTCTGGATACCCAAATGTTTTAACATTTGATGGAATTTTAGCCTCGTTTCTAGGGGACTTTTGACCTTTTTCAGTGGGGACTAAATTTATTCTGAGTGGTTACATTAATTTTGATATTATGGCTTTGAAATTTTATCATTTTTTACAGTGTAATGTTACTTATAATTAATTATATATATATATATATTATATATTAACCCCAAAATATTTAATTTTATAAGTAATTAATTAATAATATTTACAAATAAAGTATGTTTCTAAATATATAAGGGTTATCAAAATACAAAACTAATATCAAATTTATTTAAAATAAAAATATATTAATATTTATATACCTATATAGTGTGTGTGTGTCTATATTTTTTTCCATCTTTATTGAAAAACTGGTATATATTATTTATATATTCAATACATATGTATATACCTATTAATATATAATAGTTTTAAATATATATAAATATGTATAATTATACATACAAATAAACATATAATATTTGTGTGTGTCTGTGTTGTATGCATGTATTTATTTATTTATAAACACACACAAAAAATCATATTTTTTAATGTATTTAAAATAGATATTATAAATATATATATTAATATAAAAATAAATATATTAATATATAAATATAACTACATATATATTTATATGGATATATACATATATATGTATATATTAATATACAGATATATATATATATATATTAATATTACTAAATATAAATATAATAATATAACTACATATATATTAATATAAATATATATATATGTTAATATAAATATATATTAATATATGAGTAAATATAACTATATATATATTAAAAAATGAAAAGAAAAGCAATATGGTGGAGTGCTAAAGGCTTAGGCGCATATGCAACTGGTCCCCAGTTCGAATCCAGAGGGAGGAATGTCGTAGGCATGGGTGGGGAATAAGGGTTAGTGTTGTTAAGGGGGTTGGGGAAATGTTAAAGGCCTTGGGGGTCGTTGGGGGCATTCGGGCTGGGGTGGGGCACTATTAAAGGGAGTTTCAAGTGTTGTGGAATCCCCTTCTAAAATTGCATAAATATTTTTTTATTTTTTAATATTTCTGTATTGTTAATCTGCGCTGATAAAAGTGGTCTTTTATCAGAATTAAAAAGTGCTAATAAAGGCCCCATTTATCAGTGCTTTTTTAGCACTGTTATAGGGGACCCCTTATCTCCCCCTTAATTAACATTATTTTTCTAGAACTGTTAATGCCATTTTATAGCACTAGTAAAGGCCTTACTTTTAGTAGGGTGGATTGTTGATGTGGATGAGGTCTTTCACATTCATGGATGTGTACGGGATCCTATAGACATCCTTGAGGAATTGATGAGAGAGTATCATGCTTATACTTGGTCGTTACACCCTAGTCTTATAAATATGTATTGTGATCTCCATTGCCAATATCAGTGGCCTGGTATAAAAAGGAGAGAGGTAGTTTTTTTACTCAGTGTTTCACCTATCTGTAGGTGAATGGGGAACACCAGTGACAATAATGGATTTTATACCATTTCTTATTATAAAATGGAACTGGGATGACATCATGATATATTTTTTGGCATGATTACATAAATCCCCTAGACATAGCATTGTAGTATGGGAAATCATCGACAGTATAATGAAGGTCACACACCACTTACCTATCAGAGATACCTTCTCAGTGGATGAGATTGTTATACTATATGTCAGTGAGATTATACGCATATGTGGGGTCCCTCATACTGTCATTTCTGATAAGGATTTTCATTTCATATTGAGGTTCTGATAGGGGATAGAGAAGGATTTGGGTATTCAGGTTCCGTTGACCATAAACTTTCACCCTTAAACTAATGGTCAGTTACAATATATGATATAGTTTCTGGAGGACATGCTCAAAGAAAACATCCTTAATTTTAGAGGTTGTTGGGTGAAACATATACCTCTTTTGATTTCTACTAAAATAAAATATTTCAGTTGATGAAACAGATGGCTCCCTATGAGTCTTTATATGGTGGTATATTTCATTCACCTTTGTATTGGTTGGAGGCAGTTTTGGTAGCGTAACTTGGACATCATCTCATTGAGGATAATTAAGATTTGATTATGTTCATTAAGAATTAAATGGATATAACTATGTCAAGGAATAATTCATAAACAATCATCATCATTGACAAGCAGAGTTTTAGGTTATGGATTAGGTATTATTATGTGTTTCAACTAGTCTGGGGAATTGATGGTTTAGATGGTAGGGGAAGATTTCACCTCATTTCGTTGGACCTTTTGAGGTCGGGTAGAGTGTCAATCCAGTAGCCTATTGGTTACAGTCAAAGGTATCGGTTCTTTCATGACATATTCCATGTTTTTCTTCTTTATTAGTACTATCTAGATATACCTTTTATCTTTCATCATGATGTGGTTGATTTGGAGGTAGATGCATCCTTTTCGGAGCATGGTATTCATATTGTGTACTGGACCACAAAGGCTCTCAAACGAAGGTTAGTTCCTATGGTATAGGTGCTATGGAAGTAAAAATGTATACTAGATGAGACCTGGGAATGAGAGGTATACATAAGTGATTAGTTTCAAGATTTATTATCAAGTCAGGCTTCACCAACCTTGGAAGGGAAATTCAAGGATGGGTTTTTTTAAGGGGGAAGACTGTAAGATCCCAAAATTTCATCCAGGTATGGAACCTTTTAATTTTTAGTTTTTTCAATAATTTTTTATTAATGGAAATTAATATTGAGGTTATAGAGGAAACAATGGTGTCCAATGCTTATTCCGAGCCCAGATCCATAAATTTTAGAATAAACCATAGAGGATCACTGTTAGCACAAGGTTTAGGCTAATAATTCCCCTTAAAATACGCATCCCAGTATGGTTACCATATGGGTTCTCCAACCCATGATAGGGGTGTTTTTACCATCTAGGGTTAAGGAATCGGTTATTTATAGGTTGTGCATGGTTTTTCTAACTGTGCGTTATATTCAATGTGGTGTGTTCCCCCAGACAGTGGGGTGTGCATGGCTAGAGTAAGGTTTGACCAATCGTGTAGTCAAACTGTAAGACCATTAATTTTTTGGAAGAATTAACTTTTTCCCTTTATTATATATTAATATCTTAACACTATTTATTTTTGCCTCCATGTATATGACAACTAGTCTCCTCCCATTTATCTCTACTTAATCCCAACCTTGGATTTTATCCCATTTGTCCATCGAGACTCGGATTCATAATCTGTCTGTGGGGTTGGATAACCACTGATAATTTCTCAAATATTGTAGCTTATTTTTTTGTTCTTATTTCTCTAGAAGAATTCATTTTGGTGTGAGCTCATATACCCTTTTTTCTTATGGTATTCATATTTTTTCCATAATCTTTTGATCTAGACCAAACTGAAGGAAAATACTTGATGATTTATATACCACATAGTTAGGGTAGATTCTCTATACCTTTTTTCTTTTTTTTTGAGTTATATATGAATACCACCGTTGTGATGTGCACCAGACCTTCTATTTATTCTTTATAAATTAAATTATAATCCATTTGTTAATTATTTCATCTATTATGGGTCACCCTTGTAACACCTAGTCATGGTTGGAGGTTGTAAACCTCAACCCAGCTACCCATGATGTGTATTCCATTATCTAACCTATGTGAGACCACCTATTTAGGTGTGTTACCTTACCACACTAGTAGTGGGAACCCTTATGATTTAATTTTTTTTAGTTAGAGTGGATCATGACATAATTTTATGTCGTTAAATGCTATTAAAAAGATTTAACAATTGATTAAATATTTTTTGTAAATGGATATGGACACTAGCATAGACCCAATGTTTTATTATATGACTTGTATGATGTTACATCTTGGTATAGAATATAAATATTATTAAGGTGTGTAACTAATGATTATTAAGGTATGGAACCTGTAATTATTAAGATAAGTAGCCTATTATTAATAATGTGTGGAACATAAGCCTATTAAGGCATGGAATCCATGATTATTAAGGTATGAAACATAAGATTATTATGGTATCAAACCTAAGAATATTAAGGTATGCAACCCATGATTATTAAGGTATGGAACCTATGATTCTCTCAGTATGACACCAGATAGGGAATTAAGGTATGACAGCTAAAAACCCCTATATATGATCATTTACAGTTGAAAACCATTGTGAAGGATTGAGGTATAGAATATGTGAATTTTTCATCCTCTTATATCACTGATATAGGTCTCACTGGTTATATTCATTGGGACCTAGTCCATGTAGTTCTATTACTCTTATCACATGTGGCTTATGTAGATCTAGTTACTACATGTTATTAATAATTTATATATATTTATTCTTATTGATTATAGTCTTCTTATTCTTCATATTATTCTATAGACTTATTAAATCTGTCTTACATTACTAATTAATATTTAGACCTACACACGAATATGGTTTATTCATACTAGATGGATTTTTCATAGACATCATTTTTTCCGGCCTACTGATTTTATCACACACCATATCCAAGACACTGATGGTACCCAGAAATATTGTATGAATTCATATCGGGAAAGGGGAAAGAAACTAGTTATTGATGCTTTATTTATAGTGACATGGGAGTGGGGAAGCATGGGACTGAGCTATAGATCATGATTATATACAAACATGGACCTTTTAAAAAAAATTATTCATTTGATATACCTGTATTTATGTTTATTAACTCCATGATTCATGTTCTAATTTGATTGATACATGAAATTGCATCATATTGTATACGGTACATGATATTTTTATTAATGCTTTGTTTATTATTATCATCTAGATGTTTATCCCCACTATCAATTGATATTATACTTCTATTTTTTATTCATCTATTTATTATTATATAGATCTAGTTTGATTAATAGGGTATATTATACCCATTGTACAACCTTCAATCCATGATTTCAGTGAGAAACCTTTGGTGTATGGATAAGTGCACATGAGGGCAGGTGGCCCACTGGCTTAGGGAACCATTTAGTGGCTCTCGATTTGGGACATTACACTATATAAGTGTCTAATTAGAGGATGATAAATATTTTTAAATTATACTGTAGGTGGTTCTGATTGAAATAAATCAATGTCTCGATACTAGAAAGTGGATGCGGTTGTGGAACAAATTCACATTAAGGTAATCACCCTAAAAATGGATAGTTGAGAATTTAATCAAACATAAATATGATTCATGATGAGTGGGAATAAGAATGAACATTTGGATAGACACACCAATGGGATAAGATTTGTATGATCATATTCTCTTTATAAACCACTATAAAAGATTAATTTCTGAGTTACTTTAATGGATTGGGTTATTAAGTACATGTGAAACCAACTTAAAGCAATATAGATTGAACTAGAAGTTTAAAGGTATGATATAATGGTTTCATGAGATAAAAATACTATTATAACTGATTTTTATATTCATATGATCATTTATTTATATTTTATTGATAACCATTTTAGTTTTAGTATTTGGTAGAAGCAGGATCATATAAATTAATCTGAGAAAGGTATGTACCTAGAAGCTGCTATGTCTTATAACCAAATAAGAGGGAGTATGTAAATGGTTACGAATTTCATTATATACACATTATAATATAAAACATGAGTTTTCTTGTCTTACTTATGGATGTGGGGTTGATATCATAATAGAAACCATTTTTTTATACTCTTCACTATTTTAATTAGTGAAGTGATACTAAATGATTATATTTTGATAAATTATAAATTTAATTAAGGATTAAGTGATACATATAAGGATCATTATTTAGTATTTTTTAATTAATGATCAGAAATCATATAAAAAACTATGAGAAATGATTTTATGGCAGTGTTATATTTCTGGAGATGACAACTGGAGAACACTTGATTGAGGTATGGATAAGATTTGGGTTTAGTATATGTTTCATGTCAAGATAATAAAAGTAATGTGGGTTTTGAAATTTTAAGTTATGTACATCATTAGGATTTATGGTCACACATTAGTAATGTTTCTATAATTTTTGGCATTATGATATATATTTGCAATAGTTTGACCTTATGAACTACTGGATAATATCATTTCTGGGTTAAATATGAAGCTAATTTTTGAGATTAATATATAACTTCATTGTGTTTTATTTGTTAGAGACTAAAATAGTTGTTCAAAAAGGTTTACTATAATGAATATATGATTAGGGTGTATAAATACTTTAGTATATGATTTTTAGAATGGATTAATGTTTTTTAGGAATTACATGTAATGTATTCAAGCCTAAGAGAGTATTGTAGATGTTTTATTAAATGTTATATCTCAAATGATATATTTTTTAAGAACAGCCTCACTATCTTTTATAAGTGATTATTATAATTGCGACTGTATAATTTATTTATGGGGCAGAATATAACATCTCTAGATTTTAAAATATATTACCTTTAGATAATTCAATATATTTTATATCGTGTTAAACACTTAACACCAAACAAAAAATAAACTGTAAAATATTTTAATAAAAATATAAACATTAAGTATGACATTTAAAACCTAGCCATTAAATTATCATGAACGAAAATAAGAAACCATATTATGTAATATTTATATAAATAAAATAATGGAAAATTTTAATATGAATAATATTCAATTAGTATAGAAAACATCTATGAAAATCATTTTATGCCTAAAAATAAATTTTTCAAAAATTTGTTTTTCATTTTAACAAACTAAGTATATTATGATTCCATATTAATAAAATCTATTTATAATATGAATAATATATTACTAATAAATTAATTATTACTCAATAGGAAATAATAAAAAATTACAGTTAACCATTTAAAAAATCTATTTTACAATGGGAACAATTTTCCACTAAATTTTTGGATTCAATTTAAATTTTTAGATATCAAATTTTTTAAATTTAATTTGAAAAAATCAACTTATTTGTTGGGTTATTTATTGTAATATAATCTTAAGATTTATTTTTGGTATTTTTTCTAAAAATAAATATTCTTATATGAATAATAAAAAATATCATTTTTACAAATAACATGGATTTAATGAAATTATTAGTGTTTAAGTATAAATTTAATATTATTAAAACATGTTTTTAAGGCCAAATAATTAATTCAAAATTAAATTAATAAAAAAAAAATATATTTTAATTTATTAACCCATATTTTATATTTTCAAACATAAGTAATATTTTCTGAGAAATTGTTTTTAATACATTATATATTTTTATTTTAAAATTAATTTTTATCAAATTTATAAATTAAATAAAATTTATTGTATTATAAATTTATAATCATTGGGTATGTATTAAATAATTGTTACCATTTTTTTGGAAGTAAAGGATATGTTACCCTAAGAAACAATTTTCTTCCATGGTAGAATTGAAAATAGTAAATGTGAAGAATCTAAGAGAAAAATCCCTAAAAAGGATTAAAACATTTTTGGAAATATATTTCTATATATTTTATATAATGTTTCATGTCTCATATCCATTATTTATAAATTATTGTTCCACTATCCTCTTGAGTGACCTCCTATTATTGATTTTGTTTTGGTATTTACAAAAATGTTATCCATTTTCACTTATAAAAGGGGTTCTCCTCTCATCACATACCCTAAAAACCCATTATTTTAGACAAAAATATACTTAATACTCTTATACACACTATTATAAAACATAATTATATTCATATCTTCTTAAAATACTATCCATCAAAGGCTTAATCCCCTTTGGAAAATAGATAATCCAAGAAGTAAGGTAAAAATTTTAACACCTCATTTCATTTTATATTTCTTTATGTGCACATATTCAACCAAAAATTTGATTTCTCCACATTAAAATGAAAAATTATGTATAATTATTATAATGTTATATTATTATATTTATGTTACAATCATTAACCACCATCCCCTTTTCCAATAAAAAAATGAAAATGTGAATCATGTGTTATGCGAACTACCACATCCACAACACAACGTGTTTCGTCATCCATCACCACTTGAAAAGAATGTTGTGAAATGGAAATTTCAAAAATAATTTTTATATTTTTATCATTTTTATTTTTATTAAATAATAAACTACATTACATCTTCTCTCGTTCTTTTAAAAATGAAATCATCAACTATTCAAACGTGTGGACTTCCGCCTTCATGGAACAATTATTTTTAATTTTTCTTTTCATCAACTCCATACATTTATGGTCATTATGATGGTATTAAATGATAAATATTGTGTTTATTATATTATTAATTTTTTTGTTTGATAAATTTTTGTACCTGATTATTATATGATCAAAAAACAATTATTGTTTATTGAATTGTTTAAAATGAGAGAACCAAAAGAAAAATGATCTCCTATTTCTAATAAATGACTTTATATGAATTAGATTATCTTTATAGTTCCTTAAATATATGAAATATAACACAAATATACACTAAACAATACCATTTTTCATCTATTATATTTATATTTCAACTAAACTACATCATAATCACCCATTAATCATGGAAAGTTGATGTTTGGGTTGGTTTAACCATATTCGTGAACAATAAATTGAATATAATGGATAACTAAGTGAACATATTTAATGATGTAACAAGATTTAAATACATAAATAATGTTCTTTTTTCTTTTAATGTTATATTAATACTTCACTCATTAATTAAAAAATCACTCTTCATTCAATAAGAAACACCAAAACATGCTCATTGTCAATTTCATAATTATGGATCGTAACCAAAATTAGCATTAAATTAGATTATATATTTATAAAAAATATTTTAAAATTAATTAAAGTAACATATATTATCTAATATTAATATATTTTTTAAAAATAATAGATTGAAACACCTTTTATAAAACTAGTTTCAAGCGATAAAGATTACTTATACACATCATTGAAAATAGGTAAAAAATAATTAATATATATTTATATAGTTATTATAAATGAAGAGAATAAATGGTTATATGTATGAGTAAGGTTATATAGTATATATTTAATGATATTAATTTAATTATTCAGGATGTTTGGTTCGTGTGTAGAATAAATCAAGATCGAGTTTAGGGTTTTCCTCTCAAACTCCTCTCTTTGAGAAAAGTTTGGTGTTATTAATCTAATTTCATTTATGTGGGGTATATACTAACTATTTTAGATATCATATCATGAATTAATGTTTAATGATGGTATTTTAATTTAAATTACAACACCTCTATTTCAAGGGGTTTTGATTCAAAAGTTTCAAAAATAATAATGGTTTTATTGGCCAAGTATAAGAGTTTTATTCCAGTAGATATTGATTCAGTTGTTTCCTCAATATTAATGATTTTCTGTAACACAACATTCATTAATGGAGTTATTATAATTATCTTAAACTTTTATTTTTTGATCATTATTTCATTTTATATTATTATGTGGTTTTGTCCATTTGGGGGTGATATAGATTCAGATCGCATAAACCCTTTGAAACATATTCCTCACTTATTGAGACATGTTTACCATAGGGATATCAATAAATCAAATATCATTATTTTAGTTATAATGTTTTATCTTGAACATTTTTCTTTTATTATTGGGTTATCTCACCCTAATATTTTAAATTATTTTATAATCTGATTTGGGAAAATGAAGTTTCTATATGAAGATGATTTTTTTACTCTATTTACAATGTGGGTTTTAAACAAAGGTAATTTCAAGTATTAAAAATGTCCCTTTCAAAATCATATGTTTTAGATTTTGGATCCACATTTTTGATAGAAAACATTAATTTATTTTCAAGGGTCTTTTATTAAAGTTTATTTGTAAAATTAAAAGTTTTCAATGGATTTTCACCTTCCCTTTTAAAATATACTTTTGGAATTTACCTATAACATCATCTTTTACATCGATGTTAAAACTATCTATTAAAACATATTTTATTTGTTAAATTAAAATTACCATTTTAATTTTCAAAAGGATTTGACCTAATAGAGTTTATTTTTCACTATTTATATATTTTTCAATTTGGGTAATGTACTCACAATCTAATTCCCAACCCCTTCTTGTGTGGTATCATTCAAGTATTCTTTTGCATGATATTTTTCATCTATGTCAACATTTTTATAGGTTTCCATTATTACACTGGGGATATTTTCTTTTAAACACATCAAAATTATGTCTATATATGGCTTATGATAATGTTATTCTTGTATTAACTTAGTAATATACTCATTCCTCTATGTTGTGTAAACATGAAATTTTATATATTTCAGATTAGGTGATGTTCACCTAGAAAGAATGTAATTTTATTGATAGGGGAAAATTATTGAAATACTGTACATTATTATTCTAATATAGTTGATTATTAATAATATGAATATGTATTCTTAATCCATGCACCTTATTTCTTCAGAAATTTTATAATCATAATATCTCTTCTATTTAAATGGGGAAAAGTATGATTATTATAAAGATACTATATATTGTTGAACCATCCACCTTCATTCCTGTGATTGGGTATGATCATGTTATCCATTTTATTTACATATGGAAAATTAATTACATTATTGATGATTTTCTATGGAAAATGAGGGTTGAACATGTATTGATATTCTATATTCCTCGTTATATGGATAGACATGTTTTTATTCATTGAACAGTTCTTCATGGAATAGTATGAAAGGTCTTGTTGACTCTTATGGTGAATAATTAGAAATAATATAGTGATGGGTAGGGCCTATAATTATATACCCCCATGATTTTTCGATATGACTCATGAGAAAAAATAGGATTGGTTTTTATACCTCTTCACATAATAGGATAGTGTCTTAGGAAAAGGCTTTGACAAGTGGTTATTGATGTCTACCATTATTCATTACATCTGTATGATATCATTTTTATTTATATCCATGTTTTCATTAATTTTTTTTGATAAATAACTATCATAATTTAAATTTTATTATGTATTCACGTTCTTTACATATTCCATCCATAATATTTATTCTATTTTTATGCCATGATTACCTCATTTGTATATTTTCCCTTACTGAGGATTTCAGATCACCCCTTATTATGTTTCCATTTCCCAAGGTTAATAATAAAATTAGTACATGTGAAATTTTTATAAGGATTGAATGTGTGAATTAATTTATAGGATATGGTGAAGACTCATTATAGATTAAGTTGTTTTCTATAAAACAAAAAGAAATTTCCTCTTAATACAATGAACATGGGGTTTTTTAGTTATTTTTTTCCTTTTTCTATAAGGATCTAAACCTAAAAGGATACTTGGGATGTAATATATGATTTAATAATTATTTACATTCTAATTAACGATGGTTATATCCATTCTTTTATTGTTGGTATCAAAGTGGGCATAAAAAGTATGTGTTTAAGGAACCAAATATGGGAGTGTGGGTCTAGGGTGTCATAGTTGGTATCAAAGGAAATGTTTATATAACTTTAGATATTAAGATATTTTGTTTAGGAAAATTTAGTTGTTGATAAGATAATAATTATCATAATAGATAACCCTTTGTAATTGTATATGGTTTAAGGTTATGGTAATAATACATATTTTATATGGGGATTATGGTTAGAGAACCTTATTGAAAACCTGTGAAATGAGTCTAAGTTTAATATGATATCCAAAAATATTGGTAAAGCATTAAGTATGAGGTACTCCTTATATTAAATCCATATTTGAACACATTAAAGTGGATTCAGTAGTGGAATAGATTCACTTAGGGGTAATCACCCAGAAAACGATTGGTTGGTCATTTACTCAATCATTACCCAGATACATAATTATTGGGCTTAAGAATTCACATATGGATATATAATCCTTATTGGATATGAATTTATTGATCATATTCTCTTTACAAACCACTATTAAGGATTTATTTCCAAGTTACTTTAAGGGATTAGGTTAAGAATTACCTGAAAACCTTACTTAAAAAAAAGTAGATTGAACTAGATGTTTAAAAGGATGAAATGTTGGTGTCACTGGGGAAAAATATTATTATTGAGTTTTCATATTAATATGATCATTTACTATGATTTTATTAATAAAAATTTTATGTTTTATTATTTGGTTGAAGTAGGATCACTTAAATGAAACCGAGAATGGTAACTTCTAGAAACAATTATTTATTATAATCGAATAGGGGGAATATATAAATAGTTAATAATTTTAGTATATTCCTATTATTATAAAAAAGTTTATTTTCTTTGTCTTAAATATGGTAGTGATGCTGATATAATAATATAAATTAATTCTTTGTATTCATAGATGTTTTTATTATTGATGTAAAATTTATCGATGACTTTTTGGAAAATTCAAAATTTTATTAAGGATTAAGTTAAACATATCAGGAGTATTCTACAGTTATTTCCAATTACTAGTTTCAAATATTTTAAACAAAATGATAAATTATTTTATAGAAAGGGTATATTCTAATAGATAACTGTTGTTGAACACTATTTTGAGTGATGGATATGTTTAATGATTAGTATTTGTTTTATGTCGGAATAATAAAGGGTTTGGTGATTTTTAAAATGTATGTTACGTACATCCTTGGGATTGATGATGATTCATTTGTAATTTTTAACTAATTTTCTGTATTATGATATATACTTACTATTATTTGGCCTTATGAACTAGTGGTTAATACCATTTAAATTATAAAGATATTTTTAATTTCTGGGAAAAATATATAACTTTGATGTTGTTTGTCGACTTGCATACTCAAATAGTTATGGGAAATTTATGTTATCGATACTATATGATTGGGGTGTAAACACACTTCGGTATACGACTATGTGAATTCATTAAAGTTTTTTAGGAAAGATATGTAACTTAATTTAGCCTAAGAGAGTAAGGTTGATGGTATATTTTAAGTAATATACCAAATGATAAATATGTTATTAATACCTACATGTATGTTTATTTGTAAGTTATAATTAAAATAGTGAGGTTGAAATTAATTTAATGTGGAATAATGTAACATCATTATATTTTAAAATAATATTATCTTTAAATTAGACAATTTGTTCAATAGTTTTCTCGACATGCAACAACAAACTAAAACAAAATGATGATATATTTGAAAAAAATATATAATTATTAAGTATGACCATTAAAACCAAGAAATTCATCTTTATTGGATGAATAAGAGTAACTTCTTTATAGAATATTTATAGAAAATAAATAATTTTTTATTTTAATATGAATGAAATCCACTTAGTATAGATAAAACAACTAAGAAATTCATTTTATGCTTAAATATATATTTTTTAAAATTGGTGTTTTATTTCAATAAAATAGTTATATAATTATTTGATAATAATAAAATATATTGATAATTTGTATAATATAATACCAACAAATTAATTATTAATTAATATCAAATAAGAATAAATGATAGTTAACATTTTAAAAAGTTATGATCCAATATGAACACTTTTCGACTATATTTCAGGATTTTAATTCAATATTGTATTATAAAATTTTTCAAAAAAAATTCAAGCAATGAACATCAATTTTTTGATAATAATAATAATATAATAATAATATTGTTTTTTAGAATTTTTCTAAAATGAATGATTTTTAGGTGAATAGTGAAAAATATCATTTTTAAAAAAACATGACTTTAATGAAATTATTAGTATTTAAGTATGAATTTTAAATTCATAAAAAATATTTATAAGATAAAATATTTATTTTATATTGACTTTTAAATTTTAAAAATGTTTTTTTTAATTTTCAATCCCGTATTTGATATTTTAGAACATAAGTAATATTTTCTCAAATATTATTTTTAATAAATTATACATATTCATTTTAAAATTAAACTTTTCACATTTATTAATTGAATAAAATGAAATATATTTTAAATTTATAATCATTTTTTCCATGTTAGATAATATTTCCTTTTTTATTTTTATGCATAAATAATAATTAACCTTAGATAAAAACAGGTTTTGACGGTAAAGTCAAAATGGTAAAAGTATATAATATAAGAGAAAAAAGACATCAAACAAGTTTAAAACATGTGTGGGAATGTTATTTTGTGGAATTTATTGACCTTATACAATATAATATCTATTATTTATTAATTGTTTCTCTGCTTCCCTTTAGTGTGACCTCTTATTATTGAAATATTTTGGGTATTTACAAAAATATAATCCCTTTTCACTTATAAAAGGGGATATCATATCCTCACATACCCTCACACCCAAACCTTGTTATTTTAATAAAAAAATTGAAACTAATCTCCTATAAACTCCTATACACCTTAATAATTTTACTTTCTTCCCAAAATACCTTCCCTCAAGAATTTATCCTCCTTTTAAAAGGACATAATCCAAGAAGTGAGGTGTAAATTTCTTACCTCCCCTTTCATTTTTCAATTTATTGATGTGCTCTTATTATTCCTCACTTTTAGTTCCACCATAATAAAATAAAATTATAAGTTGAATTATTATATTTTTTTATTATTATAATGATGGTACAATAATTATCCAGCCTCTCATTTTACATTAAGAGAATGTAAACGCGATTCATGTGTTATGTGGACTACCACCTCTACGATGCAACATGTTTCATTTTCATTCACCACATTAAAAGGATGGTAAAAAGGATTAATTTAATAAATTATAATTATTTTTATATTTTTCTTATTATTCTAAAATAATAACCTATATTACTCAATATCTTATTCTATTGAAAATGAAATGGTTAGCCATCCGTACATGTAGACAACCACCTCCATGGAATGATTGATTTTTTTCATCACCACAATAAATGGATTGTCATGAGGATTGTATTAAAGGATAAATATGATTTTTTATGATATAATTAAGGTTTTGGTATATAAAATTAGATATTATATTAATGATATGATCAAAAAATTATTACCGTTCATTTAATTATTTAAAACCAGCAAACAGAGAGGAAATTTATTTATTCTTTCTAAGTAATGAAATTATATAAATTATCTCGTATTTATAATTATTTTAAATTATTATATATCACACCAGTAGAAACTAAATAATACCACTTTGATTATGGTATAATTGTATTTTACATAAACCATCTCAAAATCACCCATTAATCATGGTAAGTTCATGCATGGGTCGGTTTAACTACCCACTTGAACAATGATTTGAATTTATATAATATATAACTATGTGAACTTCTTTATTAATTTAATATGATATAAATATATAAATAATTTTTTTTATTCCTATAAGTTTATATGAATATTTAACTCATTAATTATGAAATCACCCTTCATTCACTAAGAAACACTAAAACATGCTCGTCATTGATTTGAACCTCATGGATCATAAAAAAACTATAGTAAAATTATATTATAGATTTATAATATATCATTTAAAATATATTAAATTAACTTATATGATATAATATTTATTTTTATTTGGAAAATAATAGATATCAACACCTTTTTATGAAACTGGTTCAATGTAATAAAGATTACTTACTCCTAGTTTTGAAATTATGTAAAAACTAACTAAAATATATATATATATATATAATGATTTTAAATTAGAAGAATAAATGGTTATAGTTATGTATAATTTTATTTAATATTTATTTAATGAAATTAATTTTAATTATTTGGGATCTTTGTTGCATGTGAGGAATGAATCAGGACTGAGGTACGGATTTTCATCTCCAATTCTTCTCTTTGGGACATATTTGTTATTATGAACCTAAATTCATTTATTTTGTGTATATAATACCAATTTATATTTCATATCTATAATTTAATTTTAATCATTGTTTTATAAGTTTAATTACAATCTCTCTCTGTCAGCTGGTATTGATTCCAAAGCTACTAAATTTGTAATGGTTTTATTGGTCTCAATCCTGATTCCTTAAGAAGTAATACATTTTGGGGACCATGTTTTATTTATAATTTTTATTAAATTAACATGGAAAAAAAATTCATAATATTTTTATATCATTAAATTTATTAACTAAATCATATTCCCTTATTCATGTATCTATTGATTCAACTGTATCCCCGATATGAAGGATTTTTTGTAACTCAACTTGGGTCCATTGATTTATGAACATTATATTAAACTTATATATTTGGAATATTATTTGAGTTATTTCTATTATATAGTATTCTCTCATTTATTCATAGGGAAATACATTCTTACCACATAAACCCTTTTGACGAATATTACTCACTTTTTTTGATATGTTACTCATAAGGGATATTAGTAGCTCAAAAATCCTTCTCAGAGATATAATGTTTTATCATGACTATTGTTCTTACATTCTTAGGTTCTCCCACCATAATATTTTGTGTTATTTCGTTATCATCTTGGTTGAAATTGATTTTTAATATAAATAATGTTTTATTAATCATTTTATAATGTGGGTTTTCATTAAATATAATTTATAGTATAAAAAATATTCCTTTTATTAGAAAATGTTTTATATTTTAGATCAACATTTCTTATAAATTTTTGTTTTCATTTTTAGGGCTCCATTTTTAGAGATTCTTAATAAAAGTAAAAAATTTCAATGATTTTTCACTTCACATTATTTAAAAGATTTTTTGAAGGTACCTGTAACATACCTTTTTTCATAAATGTTAAAAAGGATTTCTAAAATATTTTTTATGTTTTCATTTACATTTCCATTTTCATTTTCAATAGGATTTACCCTAATAGATTTTTTTTCATAATTTTTGTATTTTTCTTTTAGGTGAATTATCTAATTATCTGATTCTAGACCCATATTTGGGTGGTATCATTAATTCATTGTTCTAAAAGGTTTTTTCAACTATTTCAACATCCTTCTAGGTTTCATTTGATACACTATATCTATATTTTTTGAAACCATCCTTATTTTTCCTGTTGATGGATTATAAAACTATAATTTCAGTATTAAAATATTTTTATACTCATTTCTCTATAAGGTGTGAACATCAGATTTTATATACTTCCACTTGGATGATTTTCACCTTGAAAGTATATTATTTTATTGACATAGGGGAATTTATTGGTGTATTGTATATTATTATTCCAAGATAGATAATTATTAAAAAGTTTATTATGCAGTGTTTGACCATAAAACTTATTTCTTAGGATGGGTTATGATCATGTTATCCCTTTTATTGGCATGGGAAGAATTATTGGTCTATCATATATTATTATTCCAATACTGATTATTATTAGCAAGTTGACTATGTGTTGTTTCACAATCCATATTCTTTATCAGGATGGGTTATGATCATGTTATCCCATGTATTGAAATTATTTATGATTTCTGACTTCAAACATAGGTTGATCATGTATTGAAATTATATATTAATAATTATAAATATATATATGTTTTTATTAAGAAAATGTTTCCTTAGGGAATATTATGAAAATCTTGTTGACTCTTAAAGTTAATTCAATAGACTTAATCAGGTAACATGTAATGCTTGGAATTATATTTCCCTTTAATGTATCAAATGGTCACATGTGCCAAAATAGGTTGGTTTTTGGTGTATACCTCTTCTTATAATAGGATAGTGTCTTAGATTAAGGCTTTGACATTAGGTTTTTTATGTCCAACATTATATATTCTATTAGTATGAGACCATTATTACTAATATCTATGTTTTTATTTGTTAGTAAGGATTTAGAATTCACTCAGTTTAATGTTTATTATGTTTTAATGTTGTTTATTTATTTGTACCATAATATTTATGTCATGTTTGTTTAATCATTTCCTCATTTGTATTTTCTCCTTTACTGGATGGTTATGCTCACTGATTCATAGATTTATATTTCCTATCGTTATAAAGAAAATTAATAGACATGAGATGTTTATAATGATAACACATGTGAAATAATTTTTTGGGGATGTATAATAACTGTTATTCATTAAATATTTTGTTATATAATGGAAAAAATGTGTGCTTGATACAATGAATAAGGGATTTGTAACTTATTATTTTATCCTAATTTTCTAAATATCTAAACCTCAAAATATCATTAGGATATAAATTTTTTTATAATTATTATTTATTTTCTAATTAAATATGGTTATATCTAGGATATTATAATTGGTATCAATGTGAGTGTGTAAAGTATGAGTTTCGGACACCAGATCTGGGATTGTGGGTCTAGCCATCACAATGTAGCTTGGCTAGTGGACGTATCCGAAGGATGAAAGAACATTGTATTTATATATTTTAGTTAAGGTATGCCACACCCCTAATTTATTTATAGTATTTTATTAAATTAGATTAAATTATATATTGATCATGTTCCAATGGTTTTATATTTTTCTCAACCTAGTACTGGTGGAACATCATGAACCTTTTGAGTGTGGTTGGTCATGGTTTAAATGAGTGGACATCACTTGGTAATATTTGATCAACTATTACTCCTTGCATTGAGTAAAAAATTAATTATAAATTTTAGTGGAATTTTTTTTATGAATGGCTGAGATAGGATCTCATGTTATGGTACAAGCCTATGTGAGGCCTAGAGAGTTTGGTTGAGGGTGTGTGTAGGCATAGAAATGATCAAAACTACATGTTGGAGGAAGGGGGTCCCTTAAATAAAAATCCATTATCCTATTTATACATGATCTCTTTACTTTATGAATGTATTATGGGTCAAATTAAAGTAAGTAATGAATGAAAGAACCATGTAGGAAGAGATAGGGTGGTGTTGAGCCTCTTATACATGGCATAAATGATATTTATTACTATGGATATTTGGGGATCACTCAGTTTCTATGTCACCTAGGGGAAGATATTTTTAGTGAGTTAGTGAGAGACCTTAGGTTGGTCTTGTGATGTGAGATAATACATGTGCATCCTAAGTTAGGTTCCTAAGGCTAGTTGGGAAGGAATTTACGACTTAGGCCTTGAAGTGACATGTGAAAAGGTCATATGTATCACACATAATGTGTGACACCATCTTGTGAGTGAAATGAGATTTAGTGATCATTGTGAGTGAGACAAATCCATTGAAACATTAAGCTTTTTAAAAGAGAGGGTTTTCCTCCTTGTTATGGGATTGATGGATCTTCTAAAAGTGATGTGAGGTAGAACCCATATGAGGGTTAGGAAGACAAAATTGGATGAGGAAAGGGCCTACCTATTGAGGCTCAGATTAAATTGTTCTAATGGGATGTGGTTTCACAAAGGGGTAATGGGTACGGGATGGTGTCAATTATATGAGACTCGGATGGGGTTGAATGATACAAGTTGATGCCTTGATGAGTTATACGAGGATTTCATGATGTGGTGATAATTTAATAGGATAGATGATAGCTAGGCCTAGCGGTGATGAGATGATGATCATGTGGTATGTGATTCATACCTAATTTTATTTTCATGTTCTTTAGATAAGATATTTATTATGGTGTGGTTAATGAGGATCTTAATACCTAGCCACACCATGATCGATATAGATTTGGAAAGATCTTCATTCATGATATGGGATCACAGTGTGTATGAAGTCTTGGACTTCCTGGAATGAGAAATTATTTATTGAGACTTTGTGCCCTCACCTTGACAGAGAAAGTGATGGATGAACACTACCTTGACTGAAAGGGAAATTATTTGATTGTTGTGTGGTATCAGACCCTACCATGAGTGATAATGTAATGGTTAGGATAATGGAAAGTCTTCACTAAGAAGGCTAGTCTGTATAAGATGTGGATGAGGGACCATGACTTGATTGATAATGTAATGTTAGAGGCTTAGAAATGAATTCCTACATAGAATGATAATTTACAGGATGTGGATTAATAGAATACCTCCCTTTAGTGAAAAGTGATGGTCCATGACATTTTAGTATGACCATATTGAGTGAGAAGGTGGTTCGATGGCTTGGACGATTGACCCTACTCTTCGCCTTTTAGTGGAGGTAGGGACATAAAGATATATCTTACGGTGAGTCTTTATGTATGTGTTGGGTTTTGATTTTTTTGGCATTCAGAAATGATATGATTATGGTTTGAATTTGATGTAGGTAGTACTAGGTGTCATGGTGTCCTGGTTAACACAAGAAGACATGATACACATGGAGTCATGGTATCCTAGTTATCACAAAATGATTGAGGAACTTATGTTGAATTTTTGTTTATTTACCTCATGTATACATTAATATGATAGCATATATTAGGGGAACTTGGTCAGACACTACAGAGATGTATTTCTCATAACCCTCATGGGCACTTTAGTATTTATATAAACCATCTGTCTATATTACTGGTCAGAGCACAACATGTTTCGTGGATTTAGAATAGTTAGGTCGAGTGGTATTAGAGATTAGTATTTAGGTGATAATCATGGATAGTAGTAGTTATGTCATGTATTTTTTTTATTTTTTTATCTTATATATGTGATCATTTCAGTGGGTAATCAGTTGATGTATTAATATTTTCTTCTATATGGTACATTTTGATATGTCATTTTGTTTATTTGATTATGCATACTCGGATGTTTGTGATGGATATTTTTTATTTACGTTTTTCTTTTTTTAATATTATTTGAAGATATTGTCACCCAAATATATGATTTAGCCCCTTCCTACAAATCAAAAGCCTCTATAATCTGGGTTGGTGCACTTGAGATCACATATATCATTGCCCCAAGGTACATTAGAGTGGCCTCCAGATCGAGGCATTACATGTACCACCACAAAAAAACATGGGAAAATGATATATCACTAGGTGAAAAAATGTCACTCTAAAATAACAATGATGGGTGAATAAGGCATCTCTAGGTTATGTATCTATCATAAATCCTACAATAAAAAATGGTTTCTGATATAACACTAGGTAAATGATATATCACCATACCATAATTTCTATCTTTATGATCTACCACCTATAAATCTCCAAAGATAAGTATTGATCACTGAGTACAACCTTAGGTCGATGATCTAAAATCAAATAAAAAAATTGGTGAATGAAATATCAATGATGGATGAGTCAAAACCCATCAATAATGGTGTAAAATGATTCATCTCAATTAAATGAGCCCTCACCTATCAATAATGGCGATAAATGTGGTATTTCTAGGTAAATGAGGAATCACCAAACAATAATAGTGGTGAGTGAGGCATATCTTGGTGAAAAATGCATCACCCATCAATAATGGTAGTGATAGATGAACCGTTAGGTGAATGAGGAATCACCCATAAATAATGGTGGTGAATGATGAACTATCAGGTGAATGAGGTATAACCAATATGATACCTCCATGTTTAATGTTATATCACCATGAATATCTTAAGGGAATGATCTATCCCCAAGTCATTGGTCTCACTAACCCAAATTCTCACTAGGATACTCCTACCCACAATGTAGTACACATAATATATGTCTATATATAAATTAGACCCAACCTCCCACGGAATAGTGTAAGATTATATACAACTACACAACTCATAAGGTCCATTCTGTATATTCACATATTATATCAATGTATTACTATAAATTCTATCTTAATGGTTACCCTAACTAATAGGAGAGTTTCCATTTCCATGGAACATGTGTGATTTTCGTACAAGGAATGTAACATATGATTGGGACTAGGACACTCCTTTTAGGTTCCATTACCTAAATAATTCATTCCATCCCAAGGCATCATGGCCATTGATGGCCATGTTGAAATTAAAAACTATTCTAGAGACGTAACATAATCTAAGTATCCATTCTCATTACTCAAATGTTAAGGGAACCACATTTGTTTCTAAATCAGGTCATTATCACATACCCATTTAATCACATACATTATATGACTAAATTTATTAAAATTAAATAAACTCAACCCCAACCACTAGTTTAGGTGATCACCACATATCGTTACGCAACCCTTCTAGTTTATGAGAGCCACAACTCATGAAATGGATACCTCCCATGGTTCTATATCTTTTAAATAATCCCCTCACATGGGAAAATTAATTTTTTGTGGGTAAATCATAAATTCATAAATTCCCCAAGATTGATATGTGTCCCACTAAACCCCCTATATTTTCCCCAAAAAAGGGTAGCCCCTCACAGTTTCTATTAGATCTCTCACACCCACTTAAATGAGATTTCAATCCACATAATATATATAAACAAAAATAATGGATAATATTAAGAACCATCTACCTCAACATGGAGTAATCCCCTCAGGAAACATCTGGACACCACTACCCAAGCTTTTCCAAGCCCATACTTGTCATCGATCACCTCTATGTTGTCCTAAATCCATCAAATATTCACTTTAATTAATTATAAAACAATTATAATTAATAAATCAATTTATTATAAATTTATAGAATTATTAAATAATAAGGGCTAAATTATCAGGAATCATAACAACACTAATACCCAAGTAATGGATTGTAGATCACTCCTAAATCCTAAGGCCACTGGAATCCAAATCCCTAATATTAAATTCCAATTCATCAACATATTAAATTATAATTTTATAAAAAATGGATTACAGATAATTAAATAACATGAAGCATCATACGTTCATCTTTCTATAACCCCCTCAATCTATGATGATCCAAATACCTAATATATTAACAAGATTATACCATGGTATGATGGATTTAGCACTGTGACTCTAGCTCCAACTCATAGAATTAAATGAAAATGATAAGAGCTAGAAAGTAGATATTAGAGTTTAGAATAACTAAATTTAAATTAATAAGAAAAAATCTGTTGATCATAATGAATAAAGGATGGAAAAAGTGGTGGGATAGGTGGAAAGGGGTATCACCTCCCAACTATCCTAGATGGATAAAACCAATAAACCTAAAAACGTGTTTATGATTAAATCCCATGAAAGATAGAATTGGACCATTTTAAAAAAAATAGGTATGGGAAGAACCAAGGACCCGGTCCACCAACACCATCCACCCAATGTCCCCATCCATGGGCTTTGTACCCTTAGTACCCACACCAAGCACACAGTTTGTAACGTCCCGGATCCGGGTGCCACTTAATGGGTGCCCCAAATCCGGTTAGTCACACGACCTCAAACACATTTCCCCAAATGCCAGAGGCTGCTGAGTTTCCGCGAGGGCCTAGGTCTGATAGTGGGGAAGCTATTCCCTCATTTTTCAAAGTGTAACATAGTGGAACAAAATACAATAATGAAAAACTAGAAGCATTAAACAATACCAAAGCCGAAATGGACACAATACTGAAGTGAAGAATCGAAAAAAAATAATATATAATGATTCAATATGTCCCTAAATCTAAGAAAGCATCCAAAATAGAATACACTATAATTTGAAACAATACAATACAAGGGACAAAAACAACAAAACAAAATAAATAGCGTAGCAGGAACTCAACAGCATCGCAAGCATAATCTCGGTCCCATGCTCTCCAAATCCTCTACAAAAATCAAGTACCTGTATAGGGACTCTTTCCATTATCTACACCTCCAGAAATATAATCTGTTTTGGCCCAATACATGAACCAAAGTGGGTGTGAGAAATAAATCTCAGTAGGAAACCACCAAAGGCTCGTTCCCAACTGTCTGTGAGTTTGTGAAACAGTTGTGTGCAGTAATGAAATGCAGTAAACCAATAAGTACTAAAAAGTAAACATTCCTACCGGTTACATTTTAATTTAATAATTATTTAACAATTCAATATAATTGAATTGTAAGTTTCTGAGTCCCAGCCTTAGCCAACAATATCCAATACAATGTCACAGCAAAAGTACAACCAGCTATCTAAAAAGTACAAGGAAAAACAATACCAAGCTTGTTCTTTAGCTTGGTAGGTATAACATCTGAAATCACCACAGTGAATATGAAAAGTAAATAGAGTCCTCAAACATGAAAAAAATTACCCTATGGTAATCAGAATCACGACCTCAGGATAATCAGAATTGAAACCCTCAGGAGATTTTCCTCAGACATAACAAATATTTCCCTCAAGCGTATGATATAATACCCTCATGCACGGAAGTAACTGCCCTCGGGCTTAAGAAATATTACCCTCGGGCTAAATGAAACACTTTCCCTCGGGCTGAATAGAATCTTGCCCTCAGGTTAAACAAAACACTTCCCTTCAGCTAAGAAAGTAATCGGGTCGAGCCCAACACATAAGAAAAACAAATTATATACATTTCCTCTCAAGGAGACTCAAAGCATGATATAATCACGGCATACCCTCGGGTATTCTATCCAAATGGCTGAACAAGGGAACGCACCCACGGGATAGCCCTAGATCCAAGAAATGATCCATGATAGTAGTTTATAAACATCACTAAATTACCTATGAAATTCTATGTATTTAATTAATCAAGGCCTCTGCCATACGACACCCCAAACATGGGCACGTAGCACAACGGTACACAAAAAAAACATGACAGTTGGAATTAAACATCAGACCACCTACCTCGATCTCCACTGATCGATATGGGAGAATGACACCTCCCGAAACGTCCGATAATGACTTATATATGGGATAAATGACTACATGTTAAAACTCAAATAACATCCCCTCAGGAAATAATTGGAAGGAAACACATAAGGAGAGGAAAGGGCATACCCGTACGGTCCTAACATGATCGTCGGTGAAGGAATAAGAGTCCCAGTGCTCTGTCGGGAACACTTCTAAGATTTGTCCTCCCCTTTCAGTGCTCTAAACGAGTTCTAAGATTCCTCTATCGAAAGAGGAGTCCACAACCCGTTTTAAGTGAAAAAAAACTACACGGCATGTACTCTCATGTACACGGCGTGTAATTTTCATTTTTTTTAACTGTTCCTCTGGCGGATACTTTTCACTGTCGAACTGTTCATCTGTCGACATGAGTACATGGTGTGTATTCTAGAGTACATGGTGTGTAATGTCGCTCTGCTGGTGGATGCTTCTACTGCCTTACTATTCACCTCCCGATGGATTACACAACGTGTAAATACTAAGTACATGGCGTGTAGTTATTTTTTACACCCTTCATCACTGACAGGCCTACACACCCTATGTATTCATCCCACATGGCCAAAGTACATGGCATGTGGAAAAGTACATGGTGTACACCCACAAAATTTAGGATTTTTCCCCATTTTCCTTATTTTCACAAAAACACTTAAGGAAAAAGGAAAAAAGAAACTCATACCTCAAGAATAAGAATTGGGTTCTTAAAAACTTCCCCCTTAAAGAAATTCATCCCTGAATTGCCCTTCCAAGGGTGGTGAAGATAAATCTGAGAACAACTTTGGTCATTGAGCACGTACGTTAGTCTCCTGCTCCTCAGTTTCATCCAGCACTCAACCATGCTGTCATAGTACCTGTACGAGAGGAACTGACCGGCCTCAAAAAACATTTGTGCTCCTATCAATAATATGAATCGGATGCTCCTCAAAGGATTCATGTTCCTGAAGCTCAACCTCCTTGGTCTGAAATAAGTGAGATAGGTCTAAGTGATAAAAGCATAGCTGAGATACATAGAAGATGTCGCTTATGGCCCGGTACCTCTGTGGTAACTAAAACTGATGGGAAATTGGCCCGACTCTCTCCAAAGTCTCAAACAACCCCACAGACCTCGGTGAAATTTTATCTTGTCTCCTGATCTTCCTGTGTCCCAACCTTAGTGAAACACGTAAGAAAACCTGATCCCATACCATGAACTCCAAGGGTCATCTGTAGCGATCAGCATAAGACTTCTGACGAGACTGTGCAGTAGCCATCCATTTATGTACCAATTGGACCAGGTCTGATGTCTCATGCATGAGACGTGGTCCTAGTAAAGCTGCCTCACCTGCTTCCAACTAGCACAAAGGTGATCGTCATGGCTACCATATAAATCCTATTAAGGTTCCATCTAAATAGTTTTCTAAAAATTATTATTGTACGAATAATCTACCCGAGGTATGTACTTTTCCCAAGAGCCACCAAATTCCAAGATGCATGCACACGGCATGTATGTAGTGAGATCGACCCTCCACCCAGGAGGAATCTCCAGATTCTCGAAGATAGTCTGCATAGAACCCAGCCAAGACTCCACAGCCTGTGGTCTGCCATCCCCGGAAAACGTAGGTGGACGCTGCTTCTGGAATATACATGTCAGCTCTGCCATAGAAGTGGCAGCCCGCGGTGCTCCCAGGAAGGTATGCATAAACCGCATGAAGCCTTCATGTAACTGCGACCCCATGCCTATGTCTAGTATAACAGCTGGCGCTGCATCTGGCTCTGCTGGAGGATCCATCGGTAGCCCGTGGATTACTGTCCCTAGTGTATACTCGTTGTCGCTCTCCTAGAGAACAACTCGAGCTCATCTTTGTGGAATGAATATACATGGTCAAACACATGCCTTAGATTAAGATTATAATGGACTGAAAACTAGGAGTGTAAGAGGGAACAAGGAACAGAAAACATTCACGTTTTTCTAACAAGACTACACGGCATGTATAATAACTACATAGCATGTTCCCTTTAGTCTTTCACATGGGTATGTACTCTGTCAAAACTGGTCGTGTAACACTCCAAACACACGACGTATTTTCAATACACATGGTGTGTACTTAAATTTTCTTCGCCTGCCTGAGTCCTTCTACATGACTTAGCCACACGGCTCTCCTTTAAACGTGACTACACGGCATGTGTAAGTTCAACACGTTGTATAAGAGATGAGATTCACGGACTCATGTTTTCTGTTACACTGCTAGGTACATAGCTCAGACTACACTGCGTGTTCCATATACAAATAGCGTGTGCGGATTAAATTTCTCCTTCCCGTGTTGTTAGTGACATGGCGGGCTACTTGGCAGACACTACACGGTGTGTTACACCCGCACACTGCGTGTACACCACCCCGTTTCCCCAGCCACATGGCCAATTCCTCATGGCCTCTCACCGGTAAAGACTACACAGTGTGTCCCTCTGGTACACTGCAACACTGACCCATGTTTGTTAGTTACACGTCTGGATCCCTAGGTCAACGTATACAGCGTGTTCGTCATTGACACGGCGTGTATAAACGAAGATTTCCTCGGGCGGACATAGGGTCCACACGACACGGCGTGTACAACAGGTACACGACATGTACCCGTAGAGTTTTCCCAACTTGTGTTTCTGCCTACACTACCTATGACACGGTCAGAAACTACATGGTGTATACTTACAGTATATGACGTGTACTTATTTTTTTTTTCCATTTCTTCTCGTACAGAAGATTTAACGGCGTGTGATCAAAACTACATGGCATGTATTCTAGGTTTTCTAGGCAGTAAACCATAGAAACTACTATGGAGCCCCGAAAAACACTGAAACCAATACCTAAGTGCCAAATTCCGAACCATGATGGCCCATACTCCCTGTGAATCTAATCTTGGCATCTTATCCATGTTATTACAAGGTAACCAAGTCGATGATCAACCAAATTACAGTTGATGACGGCCCATAATCCTCAAAAACCAAAGACTGGAGTTCATTCCCAGAACCTTACATAACAATACCCTATCAAATAAGAGGTACTTAATCAAGGCATCTATCACAATAGCTTTCCTTTTCTAGCAGAACATATATCACAACAACATGTAATTTCTAATGCACCTATATAGCATGGAAACTATGCATGGAATGTGATTCTAACATGTTCCTAAATGATGTATGAGATGGCATACCCTCATATCATTGGGTTACAACTAAATAGATCCCAGTTATAAAAATATAAATAGCACACAACAAGTATGTCACCCAATGGTGAAAATCAAATCAATTGTAATAATCATAAACAAAAAATCACAATTTAATTCGAAGAAATCTGGTCTTTACATGTACACAGAGTATCTACTCACAGGAACAGTTATTACTGAACCCCCTAACAATCTATCATTTTCTGTCATTGCCAAATAATAAAATTACTTAGAGAAAAGAAAAATTACATTGATACCACTTTGTAACGTCTTGGATCTGGGTTCCACTCAATGGGTGCCCCGAACCCAGTTGGTCACATGACCTCAAGTGCGTTTCCCCAAATGCCATAGGCTGCCGACTAGAAGTGAGGGCCTAGGTCTGATAGTGGGGAAACTATTCCCTCATTTGTCAAAGTGTGATGCAGCGGAACAAAATACAAGCATGCAAAAGTGTAAGCAGTAAACAATACCAAAGTTGAAATGGACACAATACTGAAGTAAAAAAATGACCAACAGTCATATATAATTGTGCAATATGTCCCAAAATCTTGTAAATAATCCAAAACATGATACACTAAAATATGAAACAATATAATACAAGGGACAAATACAACAAAGAAAAGTAAACCGCGTAGTAGGAACTCAGCAGCATTGCATGCCTAAGCTCGGTCCCATGCACTCCTACTCCTCTACAACAACCAAGTACCTGTATATGGACTATTTCCCTTATCTACACATGTAGAAATATATTCTTTTTGGGCCCAAGACATGACCAAAATAGGGTGGGAGAAATAAATCCCAGAAGGTAACCACCAAAGGCCTGTGCCCAACTATTAGTGAGTTTGTGCAATAGAAGTTTGTAGTAATGAAATGCAGTAAACCAGATAGTATTAAAAATTAAACATTCATACCAGTTCCATTTCCATTTATTTATTATTTAACAATTCAATATAATTGAATTGTATGTTTTTGAGAACCAGTCTAAGACGAAAATCTCATATACAGTGCTGCAGAAAAACTTCAACCAACTATCTAACAAGTACAATGTAAAATAATACCAAGACTGTGCTTTAGTTTGGTAGGTATAACATGTGAAATCACCATAGTGAATATGAAAAGTAAACAGAGTCCTTAGACATGCAAAACCTTACCCTCAGGTAATCAGAATCACACCCCTAGGCTAATCCGAATCGAAACCTTCAGGTGATTTCCCTCAGGCATAATGAATATTTCCCTTAGGAGTACGAGATAATGCCCTTAGGAACGGAAGCAACTACCCTCAGGCATAAGAAACACTGACCTCAGGCTAAATGAAACACTTTCCCTCAAGATGAATAGAACTTTTCCCTTAGGCTAAAAAAACATATCCCTCAGGATATGTAAGTAATTGGGTCGAGCCCAACACATAATCAAGTAGTTTATATAAATTTCCTCTCAAAAAGACTCAAACATTCTATAATCACGACATACCCTTGGGTATCCTGGCCAAACAGATAAAGAAGGGAATGCAACCATGGGGTGGCCCTGGATCTATGCAATGATCCCATATGGCTATAAATATCACTAAATTACCTATGATAATCTAGGAATTTAATTAGTCAATACCTCATCTATACGACACCCCAAACATGGGCACATAGTACAATGGTACACAAAAACAACATGACAATTGGAATTAAACATCAGACCACGTACCCCAATCTCCACTGATCGATATACTTGAACGACGCCTCACGAAACGTCTGATAATGACGTAGATCTGAGATAAATTAGTACACGTTCATACTCAAATAACTTCCCCTCAGGAAATAATTGGAATAAAAAACATAAGTAGAGGAAAGGGCTTACCTGTGCGGTCCTAACGTGATCATCTGCGAAGGAATCGGAGTCTCAGTGCTCGATCGGGAACTCTTCCAAGCTTTTGCCTCCCCTCTCAGTTCTCTATTTGAGTTATAAGGTTCCTCTGTGGAAAGAGGAGGCCACATCCCATTTTAAGCAAAAAGAAACAAACTACACGGCGTGTACTCTCAAGTACATGGCATGTAATTTTCATTTTTTTAATTGTTCCCCTAGCGGCTACTTTTTACCGCCAACTATTCATCTATCTACATGAGTACACGGTGTGTATTCTTGATTACACGTCATGTACTATTTCTCCACTGGCGGATGCTTCCACAGCCTTACTATTCACTTGTCGAATGATTACACGGTGTGTAAATACAAAGTACACGGTGTGTCGTTAGTTTTTAAACCCTTCATCACCGACAGGCCTACACCCCTTGTGTACTCATTCCACACAGCCAAAGTACATGGTGTGTGGAAAAGTACCCATAGTGTACCCACAAAATTTGGGATTTTTCCACAATTTCCTTATTTTCACAAAAACACATAAGGAAAAATAAAAAGAAGAAACTCGTACCTCAAGAATAAAAACCGGGTTCTTACACAGTTCACCCAGATCATGTTCAATGTGGCCCTCTTAGCCCATATACCATCACCTATTATCCACCCACACCATTAGAACCCACTCCATACCTTCTCTACCCTTGTTTCCTCCCATAAAAATTCCCTTCCTACCTTTTAAACATTTCAACTATTCCCAATTCTCACTTAGAATCCAAAAAAATAAATCTAACCCAATTCCACATCAATTAAAACCTTATTTTACTCTGACTCAATTAAAATGAAGTGGTGTGGGTTGTTACAAAGGCCAATAGAAAATAAAATGGGATATAGAAAACTTATATTCTTGAGAAAAGTTATATAAAATAAACGAGTTCTATATCTAAATAAAAATAAATGATCTTATTTTGGTGAAAATTATTCTCAAATGAGGAAATTTTGATTGTAAAGAATATATTGGTGTTATGGAGTATAAAAACAAAATTTATATTTGTGTTGGTAAAATATTCCACTCCCTTGTCAAGTAGTAGAGATTAATTGAGTGGGTATAAAAATTGAATAAAAGAGATCTTACCTAAGAAAACATCTAAAATTGAATTTAAAATTGTATAACTCTTTTGATCCTATTAAGAAAATGTTTAGTTAGTAAAATCAACCCAGAAATACTTCCAAAATGTGTCTTAATTTTATATAAGTGTATCTCAAAAAACAAAAAACACCAAATCTCTCAAGGGGTGGAGGGATCAAAAGAAAGTTATGGTGGTTTAGATATCATTAAAATATTTTAAAGATAAAATCTATATATAATAGACAACATTTACTCATCAAATAAGATTTTAAATAAATATCTCTTAAATAACATTCATAAGTTTGAAGGGGAAGTTTTCACCTTATTAAATTATGGATATTTAAATGTGAAAGGTTTTGGAAACACTATAATTATTGAAAGAAAAATTAAATCAAATGATATTCATTTTTTAATGGGTTGTGGGAAAATATATTGAGTGTTTCTAAACTATATCATAATAAAAATGTGGTGATTTTTTAGAAGAATAGATGTTTAATTGGAAGAATATGGGATAGAATAATCATCATAATGGTATAATGAACAAGTTTTTATTTATTCAATGTCTCTAATGATCAAAACATTTATTTCATGAGTATTAATGAAGTAAATGAGCTTTAGTATAATATACTTAGTTATTTTTTCCCAAATAACATATAAAAACTTATCAAGTATGAGTATTTTATAAATATACCAATGTTTACTCATGAGATGAAAATCACTTTTGGTTTTTATTATAAAGGAAATGGTGAACAAGTGTTACATTATTGTTAAATTCAAAATAAAGATACAACATGAATTGATACACTCTTATGTGCGTGGACCGATGAGTTTGAAATTAACCAACAGATATAAGTTATTCAATAATTAGTTTTTTATCATTTTACTCATATTAATTATGTTTATTTTAAGTCAAATAAATCATAATATCTTAAGTGGTTTAAGAAGTTTTTTTATATAAGGATATACAATCAAAAGGTTTTGGTTGTATAATGGATATGAATAAAAGAATAAATATTTTGATTCATATCTTTAAAATCCAGAGATAGGGTATAAATACTTTTCTTTATACAAACCCCAATAAAATATATAATAGAACAAAGGAATAGCATGAGTTTAGTGAACTAATGGAGAGATATATTATTAAAGTATATCACTTTAAAATATTTTTAGAGATAAACAACAATAGTGGTCATTTATATTCTCAATTAGTGCCTACTTAGTAAAATTTGATAAATATATCCTATGTTATATGGTTTTATAATATGTATAACTTAAAGTGTTTTAAGGTAATTAAACACCTTATTATATAAATATTAATGGATATATCTTGGGTAAATTTTATATGCAAGCTTATATGGGAGAATTTTATAGATATACACTTGTTAGAAGTAGTTTCCAATATTGAAATAAGAAGATAAAGAATATCAGTGATATATTTAATGTTATACACTTATAGGATCATAGTGTATCAAGAACATAATTTACTTTTGATGATGATATCAATCAATCTAAATAAAATCTTAACAGAAATCATGTTTTATATTCAATTACAATAATAATTTTAAAAAATTTAAATGATGATTCTTAAATTTCTAGAAATGTGGAAGGCCAGGGGGTTAAAAATTATAAGTTTCCATGACTTAGAAAACATGTGAATCCTAAAAAACTTCTTATAGAAAATAGAAAGGGTGTTCAAACCTCTAAAATTTTGAAAAATTATAATCATACCATTTTGATTTCATGGGTTGAACTGAAGAATGTTAAAAAATTATTACAACGTGAGGATATGATTATATCTGTAGAGAATGTAATAAGTATAATCGAAGAGAATAAAATTTTGGAATTAGTTCCATATATCAAATATAATGATTTCATTGGGTCCAAATGGGTTTCTTAAAACAAGCTAAATTAGAATAAGGAAGTAGCACTGAACAAATCTCATATAGTTTGAAAGGGAACTCTCAAATTGTGTATATAAACATTTATGACAATATTTATTCTCTCAAAAAGGATTGAAAAAATTTGAATTTTTCTTTATATATGAGGTCAAATAAATTTAAAAATGTTCCAAATGGATGTGAAATTATCATTCATTAATTTTGAACTCAATGTGGAGGTTTACATTGAATGAATGAATGGATTTATTCCTGGGGAAGATGGTTATCGAGTATTTAAGTTAAAAAAGTGTTATTACGGATTAAAGAAGAACCACATTTAAGGTATTATAAACTATAAAATAGTAAGCAGATAATGTATCTTAAGAAAGGAAATTTGGATAAAAACCATTATGGTAAGGGAGATGAAAAAAAATCCATTATTATGATTGTGTATATAAGTGGCATTATTTTTTCTTAAAATAGTGTAAATAATTGAATGGGTTTTACCTCAAAAATTAATAAAATGATTTTAAATGACCATTATTGGTTAAATGATATTAGTTTTAGGTTAGTATCTAGTGTACAAAGGAAGTTTTATTTTTTTATGATTGGGAATGTATGCTCATGAGTTATTAAAGAGGTTTATAATGGAAGGGTCGAGATATGTATCAATTCATATAGAACATGGGAATAATTTTTTCTTTGACGAATAAGGAATTATTGTGGATTAAAAATATTTTTTATGGTTTATCAAAAGACTATGTTGCATTATGGTATCGTGGAAAGTCATCTTGTATTCCATTACATTATGTGCATGAGTTCAATGTAGTATGAAGGATTTATATATTTTTTTCAACGAAAAGAATTACATTATAATTAAAATTCACATTAAACTATATATTTAACCATTATAAAGAATAAAATTATTGATTTATGGGTTTTCTGATGCTGATTGAGTAGATGACATTAGATATCAAAAGTGGACATCTGATTGAGTATTCATTATTGGAAGAAGATGCATTTATTGGAACTCTAAGGGAAAAAATTGATTCACATTGAGTGTAATGGAAGTTGAGTACATAATATAATCTCAAAACACAACCAAAATTATTTTTACGAAGTCACAACATGAAGAAATAGGGGTGGAAGTATCATACTAATTAATGATTGGGTGTAACAAGTAATATGAAATCAATTTTTCAAAAAAATATGAAGAAACTGTAAAGGTAAAATAATATTTACATCATGTTAAATTTAATCAAGGACAAGGTGGAATATAGAGAGAATAATATAAGAAATGTTTCATTAAAGGATAAGTAAAGGTTATCTTGATGAATTTCATATTAAATGATGGATTCTAGAACATGTGAGTGTATCATGGGTGTATTATATCCTTAAATTAAAATGATTTTATTACATTAATTTTTATCTCTTTCATTAATTTATATTTATTGACAAAAAATTTTGAGTTATTATTATACAGGGTGGGAGTCTCATGTCACTTGGGGTGTTGAAAATGAGAGAAAAGTGTATATTAGTTTCCTTATATAGTGAGACATTGAGAGCTGGTTTTAAAATCTTAGGAAGGACCTCAAATTATTTTAAACATGTTTCTAAATAATATTAAGGGGAATATTAATAATACCTTAAATTTGAGGATTCTTGATGGAGCCTCATTAATTAATGATGAAAATGGGTAACTAGGAGTACCTTAATTGATAATTGGTCAATATAGTATTGATATTTACACTAAGGTTTGGAAAACTATGAATTAAGACATTCTATCTAATGGAAAGGTGTTTAGATAACACTTTTATATAGATATTTTTATGACTAGTTTATTGATAATTTTTTTCATGAGTTTTACACATATATTTTAATGTTTTATTTTTTTCAATGTTTTTGTGGATTAATAGAAGACCTTTTTGGAGGCTAATGAGCTTCAAAGTAATGAATAAATTCTGAGGAGACACAAACCACGTTTTGGTTCTCACTAAAACAAATTTTTATCCTTTTATTGGGAAATTTATTATAAAGAGTTAAAGATAAACTATTATTTCAATGTTTTTGGTTTGTTATAGATTGAGAAAGTGTCTATAAAGAATTTTAAAATGGGTGTTGTCTTCTTTAATATATCATGGTTTAGGTTTAAAATGAACATAACTCATCTTCATATTATTCTATAGGATTAAATTTGGAACTATATAACGACCAAAATGAGCCAAAATGGCATGGTATTTATAAAATACATCACAATTGATTAAAAATAATCCTTTTCTGAATTATTAATTTATGTTCCATGTTTTGGAAGATATACATGAGAAAAAACTCATTCTGAAAATCATTGTGAAAATCAAAGGTATAATCAAAGAATAAAAATTAGCATATAAGATCTAATGATTTTTTGAGATATTTGGTCATGGTTTCTGTGTTGGGGTATGATTATATACTCCACATCATTGATGAAACCCAAAACATCATGGTTTTTCTATGTTCATTCAAATGATGTGTTTTATTTTGAAAAGGGTGGAAAGAATTGATGATATTTTACCATAATTTACAAAGATAACTTTAGTGATAATTTCTCTATATTTGAGGAGAATAACAAAGGTCCATACTTGATGCAACCCTGTAATCCCTTGAGATGGATTTCAAAACAGAAATCCTCATTTTTATTCTTTTTTATCATTACTTTTCATGGTTTTTAGGACCATATTCTTGTTCCTTACCTCTATTACCGGTGTATAATAAGACAAATATTTGGGGAGAGGGATTAGAACCAATTAACACAAAGTGTTAGACACTCAATAGAAATTGTGAGTGAATATTTTAAAAAATATCTTATGTCATGTGAATTCTTTATCTCTCTCTATAAATTTTCATCATATCCTGGTTATGATTATCAGTAAAACTTTTAATCAAAATAGAAATAATTATTTTAAAATATTTTCTTAGTGACCATGAATAAATCCCCCTAGTCGTCCTTCATCTTTCACCTGATCCTAGAAGTGAAGTTTATTTGGAATTCTATTAAAGTTGTTGTAAACATCTAGTGATGATAATTTTTAAGGAAGACATAAACTCTTTATGAAGATTTGGATTACTTATGATGATGAAAAATACATGTTTTCATGATGAAATTGGATTTCCTTGATGATATTTTGAATAAATTATTTGAATATGATCTTATAATGTGGATAATGATATTACTGTTATAATTTCCTTTTTTATTAGGTCAAATAAATAAATAAAAATGTCATGTAATTTAACATTGATATGATAAGGATATAGAAATCCAAGAGGTAGTTATGATCACTTATATATTATTATGTGGGATGTACATGTGACAAATAGATTTATCATGGTTAGGTAGTGTGCTTTTTCTAACTACTTACTTTTCTTATGTGTGTGCTGAAATATTTTGATTGGGAGAAATTTATGGATTTCTTACACCAAAGTATATATTCTTACACATATACCTAGGTCAGATATTGTTTATGATAAACCTGAGTGTCTATTCTTATTATCTCCCAATATCCTTGGTTTCAGGTTGATGATAATTTAGTTAAGTGTTTTCACACTTTCTCTCCTATAACAATAAGATTGAGGTGGATAATGTTTTACTGAGTATTTATTCATTTTGCACCCACATCCTAGGCATGAGGAAGAATGATATTAAAGGTTATACTACATAACAATACAGTGGTGTGTCTTTCGTGATTCATTGAATGTGGTATTTATGATTGTATGTTAGATAAGATATCATTATTTTATATTATGTAATTTAAGGGTATAGATCCTCTTTTACACAACTAAGATCTGCATATAGGGCAGATTAATTTGAATATTTGATGAGAAGGTGATGATGGGGGTATCTTCAGGTGGCTAGTGAGTTATGACTGTTAACCATATCTATGTAACCAAAAACTAGATTGAGGAATATTATAAGAGATTGGATTATTGGTGACCACTAGTAGGATATAGATTTTAAGGGGGATTATTATTATGATATTATTATGTATGAGTTATATATTTATATAAATAAATTATAATTTTGTGTGCATAAAAGTTTTGATTTATGGGTATCCATAATACAAAATGAATCATGGATATTAATTTTTTTATTATTAATGATTTATGTTGATATTTAGTTTCTTTTTTATACATTATATCTATATAATTCATGTTGATGTTAGTTTTTCATGGGATTAATTTTATTTCAAGGAATAATCATGTTGAGTTTTATTAAACTCACTTATGTGTTCACTTAAATGATTATTCACTTGTGCTCCAGATGATTACTGGGTATAGATAAGTTGCATTATTAGATGCTACAAAAGGATGGGTAAGATAGTGAAATATTGATTGGATTCTTCATTAAAGTGATCACATTAGTTTTACCATTGGAGTTTTAATTTCAACTCACGTGTTCAACATGCATTATTAAACTGGAGTTTGCGGTTGGTTTATCCTTTGTAATGTATTTTTTTAAAATATTTAGCATATATATATATATATATCTGTGTGTTTGTGTGTGATTTATATTTAGTAATTAATGGTTATTCGTTTATATTATTGTATTAGTGATTGGTTATTTATATTATTTTGGATAATGTGACATGTTATCAAGAGAAGTGTTATTAATTTAGAGGCAATGCATCATGTTTCCTAAGTCGATGCCTGAGTGATAATCTATATCCTATAGCCTATTATAGGTAGGATTGGATATTTTACTTAGTGTTAAGTTGTGATGTCACATAAAATTTTACAATTAATATTTATATATATAAATTCTTAAAAATAATAACATTTTCCTACAACTAATTATGAAAGCATTCAGTGGGTGAAACAATAATAATCAACATGTGTAATTTTATAACATATATACAGTTATACACTAAACAATGATCTATTGACCATCACTATAACATATTTTACTTTATAATAATCCTTGATATGGATACCATCATCACATCACAATTTTTATTTTGTGCATATTTTAATGAGAAGTATATGGTTATACAATGGTAATTGACGTGTGATTTAATTATTTATTTAGGTGTGTGACATGTTATTTACTCATCTACATCGATTAATGACCTGAGATGTGTCCATTCTTATTTTTTTGGCTTTTCCATAATAATAATAAATTTTAGTAGAAATATCTCAAAATCAAATAAAGAAATAAAAAATGAATAGATGATCAAGGGTGTCTAAATAAGTGGAGACCATGGTAATAACCTATACATATATTTAAACACTCAACAGGAAGTGAGCCTACACTAGAAAAGGAATAAAATGTGTGTTCATGGGAAACCCTATATGTGAGAAAGTATGTTGCTTGACTCCCCTCATTCCACATGTGAAGAATCACCATCTAATTAGTGATAAACTGCTTACAATGAAAAATTTTATAACACTACGGGAAAAGGGGTTTTTGCTACGAGTTATTTGCGACGGGGGTATTTTCCCGTCGCAAATAACCACTTATTTGCGACGGGGAAATCTCACTCGTCGCAAAAGGCTTGGCGCGCAAAGCGCGCCAACCCGTGGGAAAGTTATTTGCGACGGGTGGTTACCACCCGTCGCAAATAACAGGCGGCGGTAAAAACTATTTGCGACGGGAATATACCCCGTCGCAAATACTCGGCGGCGGTAAAAACTATTTGCTATGGTAATATACCCCCCGTCGCAAATAGTATGTCCGCAGGTTAATATTTGCGACGGGTCCCGTCGCAAATAACTATTTAACCGTTGACCGTGATAAATGCGGGCTCAAGTATTTGCGACGGGTCCCGTCGCAAATACTCCCGTCGCAAATAATCTATCCTATAAATACCCCCACCCGTTTTTTTCCATTCATTCTCAACTTCTCTCAAAACTCTATTTTTAGAGTTCACAGTTTCTTAAGTTTAATTTTTATTTCCATATTTGATATTGATGTCTTCAACAATTATCGGAGATCAACCTCAGATCAATTTTTAAGGTATTTATTTTCGTTTTAATTTAATATTTAATTTAAATTTTTTATTAGTTTTATTTATTTATAATTAGTTGTAATTTAATTATGTTTATATTGTTTTGTTATTTAATAAATTTAAATTATTAGTATTAATTGATCATAGTTAATGGTAATTAGTAGTAATTAATAATAATTAGAAATAATTAATAATAAATAGGAATAAACCTCCCCCATGCGCGCATTAACCTTTACAACTAATCCATTTCATTTTTTTATACATTTAATGATCTATCTATATATATATAGTTATATTTATTCGTATATTAATATAGATTTATACTAATATAAATATATTTGGTTTTATAAATATATATATATTTATTTATTTATTTGTATATTAATATATATTTATTCTATATATATATATATGTAGTTATAAGTTTTTATTCGTATATTTATTTGTATATTAATTAATATATATTTATAATCTTAGTTTTAAATAAATTTATAAAATATGGGTTTTTATGTATATGTATAAATAAATAAATAAATACGTATATACAATAGATACACACACACACACACAGACACACAGATATATATATATATATAGTTATGAATGAATACATAGGAATGAGGGGGTGAAAATCCACCGAGAATGTTAAAACGGCTATAACTTCTAATCCGTAAGTCCGTTACAACTCCACAACCAGTCAAATCGAAGAACATGAAACGATCTTCGATATGATATGTGGTACAGGCCAAACGGACATCCGGATCGGATGTTATAGCCATTTGAATGTTTAAATGACCATAACTTCTAATCCAGAAGTCTGTTTCAGCTCCACAATCAGTCAAATCGAAGAACATGAAACGATCTTCGATATGATATATGGTAGAGGTTTATCGGACATTGGGAGCAGAAGTTATAGTTGTTTAAACAGTGAAAAATCGGGGTACCCCGACTAAAAACTCAGTTTTGGAAGCCTTCTGGGACTTTTTTGGCCTTGAAACAACATTGGACGGGTTCCACCCAACCTTAGCGCTGTAGAGCTCGTCGCAGGCTTCGATTTGATATGCTGTGGAGCTCAAACGGAGTCCCGGATCAAAAGTTATGGCCGTTTGAAGTTTGGGTTTCATTTTTAACTTATTTTCCATCTTTCATTAATTTTTTTATTTTTTTTATATTCAAAGAGTTATTAAATGACTATTAACTGATAAAAATTACATAATTACTAATTAAAAATATTTTTTAATTTATTTTATAAGCCTCTTTTACTAAACATCTTATACATTCATATTTGATTTTCATTCTTCCTTTCTAAAACATATTTAAAAAATAAATATTATATTTATATCAATATAAATAGGTTTATTGATTTATATAATAATAAATAAATTTTTTAATTATTTTTTAATTTTTTTATTATTATTTGCGACAGGAATATATTCCCGTCGCAAATACTTATTTGCGATGGGCCCGTCGCAAATACCCGCTTCGAAGCAACCATTTGCGACGGGAATATGACCCGTCGCAAAAGATTTTTTTTAAAAAATCAGAAACCTATTTGCGACGGGTCAATTTCCCGTCGCAAATACGTGTTTTTGTGACGGGCCCATCGCAAAAAAAAATTAGTTGCGACGGCGTTTTCTGCAACGGGCGATTTGCGACGGGGCTCCGTCGCAAAAGGCTATTTGCGACGGGATCCCGTCACAAATGACCCGTCGCAAATATCTATATTTCCTGTATTGTAAGTTATATCCCAAGGGATGGAAATGTGTCCTTTGATGGACCCATGTGATATTTGTTTCCATAACATTCAGCTCGATATCCTTCATGCTACAAAACTCCAAGACATTAAGCATTAATAAAAACTCTGCCATGGGGGATTATTTTCCCCTAAAGAAATTAGTGAAGGCATAGATAAAAAACCTCCATTGTTTCAAAAAATTCCTATAACACCACATGATTTTTATGAAATATTTCACTTTATATATTTTGAGTTCTTCAGTAGCTGGTGTTTCATGCAACACAAAGTTAAAACAAACCGTGATATATTATTAAAATATTATTATTCTAACACGATTATTATAACCTATCTATTCAAATGGTGGGTATGAATTGGAATAACTATATTATGAGATTTATTTATTTATTAATTCTTTTTAAATAAATAAATAATTTTTATTAAATTCATTTTATTCTTCAAAAATATGTTTTCTTAAAAAAACAATTTTATTTATTTCTATAAGAAAATAAATATAACTATTTTTTACCCTTTTAGAAGAATTATTTCAAAAAATAAACTTCATTTTTTAATTTCACATGTCAATATTATCTTTTTATGAATTTTTGACAATTTTCTAAATAGTTTAAAATTATAATGAATAGTGAAAAATAATAGTTTACATTGAAAATGGTATTTTCATTTAAGGAATTTAAAAATTAAAATTATATTAGTTTTAAACTATAATTAGTTACTTTTATTATAAATAATCTAATATTTTTTATTTAGATATAATTTTATAAATGAATTTAGTATAAAAACATTTTATACTTAAAAGGGGCATTTTTCAGAAAATGTTTTTTTCGTTGAATTTTTTCAGTTTAATGTTAAATTAAATTATACCAATTGAGTGTTTTAAATTTTTAAACATGTATTCTATATTTGGAATCATAATTTCCAAATTTATTAAATATACACCTTTTATTTTTTGTCAATATGAATAATATCCTAAGTAATTTTTGTTATCCGGGTTAAGGGTAAATCAGGTGGTTAAGGGTAAAAATAATATTATTAGGGTTATAAAATGACCTTAACACTTCAACCAATTATATATTATGAGTAATATTCAACCATAATCATCCATGGATCGAATTGAGGATATTTTTTCTCCACTTCTTTGACATTATGTCCTTTATAATATTTTATTTAAAGAGATGTCCAACTTATCACACAATTGTTTTGAATAATTATAATATTTTTAATATATGGTAATCCATAATATATTTTCTAAAATAAATAGTCTTTTGAAATATAAAATATTTATATTCAATATTTTAATATATTTTTAATTTTTAAGGAAGAAATAATTTCCATAAATGCTTACACAACAATGATGTTATAATTATTAACTAAATTGAAAAATCAAATAAATGATATTATAAATATTAAAATAAATATAATTTAGATATTTACAGTAATAAAATAATTAAATATATTACCATGACGTTTCTATAATATAATAAAATAGTTGTCTCAAATTTTACTTATTATTTTTATGTTTCTATAGTAAAATAAATGAATAGTGTTAAATTGGACAATAATGATGTTTCATGAGTATAATATTTTATTAATTTATTTAAAGCATATAAATATATTATATAATGAAAATAGGATAATATATGTTCTAAAAATTCATCCCCATTGCATTTATGATCCATTAAGAATCATTTTCCTCTATATTGGTCTTTAAAAATTTTAATATTGTGAGAAATTCCAAAAAACACCCCTCTCATCCCCTTATAAATACCACCCCTCACAACCCCTTCTACTCACACCTTCCAAGTCATTAAGAATTAAACATATTTTAAAAAAATATACTACCCACTCTTTCCACATATATGTACTTCTTTTCTCACTAAAATACCTATTCCAAGTTCCTCAAGGGATCCTTCAAGGAGGCAATATTCATGTGGTAACTTTATTAAACCACCTCTTAATTTATTTTCTTCCTCTACCTAATCCTAAACTAATTAATTAATAAAATAATAATAACATAATTATCATTTATATACTGTAATTTTATATTTCTAATGTAATATTTTCTATCCATACCTTTTTCTCATCCCCTGTTATTCAAAGAAATGAAACCATTGTCCAAATTTTGGTGATTATCCATCTCTATGAATAATAAGATTTCATTTTTCATTGTCGCATTCATGGTTGTTAATAAAACTATAATTATGGTTAGATAATATTGTTATAATTATATTTTATCTTCTTTATTATTTATTATCTAATATATAGACGTCATATTAAATGAAACAAAACTATTTCGTGATGGACGGAAAAAACACCAAAATAAACAAAACATTTATATTTAATGTTTTATCAAATAAATCATCCTCATGTAAGAAACCAAAAATGATATGTGGCACCAGTTAACATTACTTAATTTAATAAGTAGCATTTAAATTAACTTATAGAGTTTTATTTACATTTGAAAGGAACAACCATAAATATGCATTTGTTAACCAATTATGAAACCGTGAAACAAACGCTCCCGAAACAATGAAATTGGGGCTTAAAATAATAATAAATAAAATATTTCTGTAATTTGTTCAAAATTAATATAATAATGAATCTAAATTTATTATATATGATATTAAATTTAAGTGCAGAACACATTCATACATAATGTAAGAGATCTCTCTGAACCTCAAGATTTCATTTGGGCAATGCTTTTTCTCTCTTTGCATCAATTGATCTCTTAATTATTATTATACACTTATTCAATATTTTTTATATATTTTCGAAATATAGAAATATATATTTATATCAATTAATCTTTATTAGATGGGGAAATTCATATTTTATAACGTTTCACATCTCAATTAATCATGATAAGCAACCCCAATTAAAGGGAACTTTTCTGTTTCTTGCCCCTTTTCAAGTACACACCTTAAAATATTTTAAGCCACACATGTTTTCTAAAATCAATCATTTTTTCATGAAAAATCAATTTTTATTTAACTTCTAGTTTTATTAAAATTATTATTCTCTTACCGCCCATTTAATTATTGTTTATTATTTTCCATTAAATTGCACTTATGTAGAACATTTCTGAAGATACCTGACCACTCCTTGTAATTATTTAACATTAGTTGGACTTCATTACTCATGGTCTATTATTATATTTCCATAATTAATTTTTCAAGAATTATTTAAATCCCTTCCTTCATGGATACCATCTATATACACCCTTTGGTTATACCTTAAGACATGATTATGATGCTCATTTATTTCCATGGGTAACCCTTATGTTTATTCCATATGTTTTATTATTTATGTGGAATACATATGTATGAACATGTTATCATGGGTGCACCCAGAAAGTGCTTCAACACATTAAGTAATGTTTTAGTGCCATGAAAAATTATGTATGGGATTACAGGGTAAACCTAATCCATTATGGGTGGTCCACCATGTGATATAGTCTTGGATGTTTTCCTTGACTCATATTTATGTCATGTTATATGTTGCTACCACATTCCAATGTTTCCATGAGAATAAGATTCCATGTTCTATAAGTTTTGATTTTAAATTTTATTCATGAACCATGCTTTTTATGTTATCATGTTATACCTTCTAACTCATGTGTTATGCTCCATTTCCCATGTTTATTCCCATACTAGGATTTTTAGCTGAACCATTTTGTCTATGTATTCCCCACGTTATCCTACACTTTTGTAAGGGATCAAAAAGAGTTAGGATCTTGTTATGTATATTAATAAAAATATATTTTATTCTATTTTTAGGTTATTAATTATGTACCTTTTATTCTAAACAAACAATACATTTTTATCCTTGGTTTGTATTTAATGGATAATTAGACTTAAAATCATGTAATAATATGAATAAAATGCTAGGGTTTCAATATTTGGTATCAAATGATCATCTATATATTTTTGTGAACTAGGAATAAAATAATTCAGTAAGAACCCAAGGGATAATTTTATCACCATGGATAGACTAGATTTAATATTAAGAAATCTCAATTAGGATATAGTTTTCATTTATAAATTTATCTTTATATGTTCATATTTCCCTTTTAATATTCTCCTTAGAAAAATATTCAAGCCCCATGATTTTATTTTTATTTTCTAGTTAATTGGGTTAAATAGGATAACCAATGCAAATAATCATTGTGATAGTAAATGTGATGATTTCCCTAAATAGATTCCAAACCTGATTGGAATGGGAACTAAGAACTTCCTGATAGTACCAGCTCAACTGGATTAGGTTATGAATAATAACATGAATCATGTGGATTTCCATCCTTCTCCTAAGAAATATAATGCTGTACTTGAATCCTTTATCTGAAAAATACATCCTTTATTTAGTAGATCTTATGATCCCCTAATCATGGAATACTGTATTAACTCTATGGGGAATATATTTTCAGTCCTCTACTATCTAGAAGAAGAGAAATCCATGTTAGGGTGGGATATCATTTTTATGGGAATAATGATTAGAGGTGGAAACTGATTATGAAAATGAAGGATAAGGAGGACATTTATTCTACTGGTTGGGAAGGATCAATAAAATATTTTTCAATAAATATTTTCCTTGAACTCTCATTCTTAATATGGTAAGGGAATTCCTAAAACTAAAGAAAAAATAAGAGGAGTTTATTAGAGAAAATGAGGAAAATTTTAAAAGGCTTACACAATACGACTCCATCTTTATCTTGAATGCCAAAAGAAAGGTTGGTCACTTCTTTAGTGGAAAACATATTTAGAGATTCAAGACACTAATAGACATGAAGAGATTGTTTGTTATGCCCTTCAGGTTGATATGGACATTGGTGAATCTCAGTGGTCTCATGGGATCAGATATAAAAAGCGGAAGATGAATTTTAATATGGGAGGATCAATAGATAAATCCCATAGAGGAGAGAATTACCAACATTCCACATGTCAAAAGTTTAGGAAAATAATCTCATTAACTTTTTAAAGGTGGGAGGGAGATGCTTAAAATATGGAAGAGAGGGGAATTATGATAATCCTTTCTGAAGGGATTTGAAGAATACTAATAATGAAAAATAGGAAAGGATTTTTATTATTGACACTCAGCTTATAGTGTAGTGTTTCAATTGAAGGGAATAAGGTAATTATGCATCATAATTCCCTAATCTAGGGGTTTTAATATAAAATCAATGAAAACAACCTCCAAGGTAGCAAGGAATTGCATATGTTATCACTACTATTGAGGTGTAGCCTGATAATTATGATCTGATTCATACAATGGTAATTCATCCGAGAATAAAAAATATACTGTTTCATTTTTCTTATATTCATTCTTTCATATCTTGAAATTTAATTATAACTATTCATACAACACCTCAAAATATAGAGTTTGAGTTGTCTATGACAATGAAAAATGGGAAAATTACTATATCTAAAGTATATAACTCCTCCTCGGACAATTTTTTTGGACTGAAACTCCCCAAAAATATTGTATTACTTTATTTGGTAGAGTTTGAAGCTATATTGAGCATGGATTGGCTATCATTATAAAAATAAAACATTAAATGCCATGAGAGGAATATCACTCTTCACATCCTGAGGCATCCTAAAATTTTGTACAAGTGTATATAGGAGGATTAATCTTCAATGTAATCATCAACTCAAATGATGATATTATTTTCTTCATAGAAAGAATATCTAACACAAATGATTGAGACAATGGATAGGATCATGATTAAATAAATGCCCATTTTGAGGGACTACCCTAATGTGTTCCCTAAATAATTACCTAGTCTTCCTCATGATTGATAGGTTGAGTTATAAAACGAATTTATACCTAGATAACTACCCATATCAAAGACTCCTTATAGGATAGAAAACATTGAGTTGGATGAACTGAATAAGAAGTTTCAGTATAATCTAGAAAAGGGATTTATTTTCTTAAGTGCTTCACCATGGGGTGAATCTTCCCTCTTCATCAAGAATAAGGATGGATCAATGCACCTATATAGTAATTTTCACAAGCTCAAAAAATCATGATAAAGAACAAGTATCCCCTTCCACTTATAGATGACTTGTTCAATCAAATATGTAGGTCCAAGTGTTTCTCTAAGGTACACCTTTGGTCAGGATATCACCAATCAAAGGTGAAGAAGGAAGATATTCCCAATAATTCCTTTTGAACGAGGTATTGACATTATGAGTTCATTGTAACTACATTTGAACTCACTAATTCTCCATCAATTTTAATGGAATTAATAAATATAGTCTTTTGATATTTATTCAACTTTTTTCAAATATTTATAGATGATATTATAATATGCTCAAAGAGAGAGTAAGTGCATGAGCAGAATTTGAACACTATGTTAAATACTTTTTGAATCGAGAAAAAATATGAAAATTTCATTAAATTTGAGTTCTAGATATAGAATTTATCATTCTTGCGGCATGTTGTCACTAGAAAAGGGATATATATGGACCATTTAAGACGAGGGAAATTTATGAGTGGCCCAGACCATCTTTTGTAACAGAGACACATATTTTTCTTGGTCTATCTGGGTATTACCGATGATTTGTGAATAAATTATCCTGATTATCAAACCCACTAACAAAGACAAATTGAGAGGGGTGGTGTTTGTTTAGAATAGTGAATGTGAAGACTGCTTTAAAGAGTCGAAAAATAGGCTTGCCACTGCACCGGTACATATAGTACCCATAAGTGGGGAACTCTTTTTTGTATATAGTAATGCATAAAATAATGGATTAGGTTGAGTAATGATAAAAATGATAAATTAGTATCCTAATCCTCAGGATATATGGAATTTCATGAGAAAAACTATCCCAAACGTGATCTTGAGTTGGCATCCATGATCTTCACATTGAAAATATGACAACATTATCTATATAGGGAGAAGTGTGAGATATTTACTGATCATAAGAGCCTCAAATATATATTTACATAGAAGAAGCTTAATATTCACAAAAAATGGTAATATTACATCAAGAATTATTACTGTTCAATCCAATACCATCTTGGAAATTCTAATAAGGTGGAAGATGCTCTAAGTAGTTAGGTTCATGCAACTTTATCAATGATAATAATTGGGTAGGATCCAATATTATTATACTTTTAAAGGATATACATATGAATTATAAGGGAAGGAAAATCATTATTTATTTCTCAATTAATTTCTCAACCATCCATTATAGAGAATATAAAGGAGGCTCAAAAAATAATGTGGAAATTTAGAAGAAGATGGAATCATTCTGGAAAGGGAAATCCTTAGAGTTTAAAATTGATGAGGAAGTAGTTATGGTGTTTAGGTCACAACTATGTATACAATCAAGTCCTGATATGAAAAGGTATATTTTGAATGATCCACAAAGCTTGACATTCTACATTCCCCCAGGGAGTACAATGATGTGTCGATATCTTTGAGATCATTATTAGTGGGTTAATATGAAAAAACAGATCACTGAATATACATCCATGTTACTGGTATGTTAGCAATTGAAGGATGAAAGGAAAAATTCTATAGGTATGATGCTACCAATTCCTATACCAACATGTAAATGGGATGATATCACCATGGAATTTCTACTGGACTATAAAAGAGATCTAAAGGAAATATATCTAGATAGATTGTTGTAAATCATCTTATAAATAGATATCACTCTATTATAATTCGATAGGACTTGAAACTTGATCAACATGAACAAATATACATTAGATAATTAGTGCATATGCATGAAGTAACATTATGAGTTGTATTTGATCGAGTTTGATATTTACATCCATGTTCTATAAAAGTGTCCAAAATTCTCTAAATAATGAGTTAATCATCAGTACAGCTTATCACCCTCAAATTAATGGCCCATATGAGTGAACCATTTATACATAATAAAGAATGTTGATTGGAAGCTCAATGGACTTCAAAGAAAGATGGGATCAGCATCTTCGTCTGGTCATGTTCTCTTATAAAAATAATTTCCAGTCAAGCATCCAAATGGCTCCATATAAATCACTTTATGGGAATAGATATTGAACACCTTCATGCTGGGATGAAGTTAGTGAACATAAGAATCTTGGACATTAAATGGTTAAGGAAATGGTAGAAAAGGTGAAGACCATTCAACATCACATCAGGCATTCCCAATGTCACTAGAATAGCTACATAGAAATTCATCAATGAGACCTATAGTATAAGTTTAGAGAAAAGGTATTCCTCTTAATCTCTCCATGGAAGAGTTTCATGAGATTTGGTAAGAAGGGAAATCCATGTCCTAGTTACATTGGCCCCTTTTAATTCTTTGATCACATCGTAGCAATGGTGTATCGATTAGAACATTTACCAACCATGTCTCAAGTAAATGATGTATTCCACATATCCCTTGTGAGGAAGTAAATACAAGATCTCTCAAATGTACTAAATTTAGATGTGGTACAACTGGAATATTATCTCTTTTATGAGGAGAATACATTGAATATCTTAGACCATAGAGATCAATTTCTAGGAAACAATACTACTCACCTTGTTAAATTATTAAGGATGAACCACAAATATGAAAAGGCGACATGGGAACTGGAGGAAGCGATGATGGAGAGAAGTACCCTCACCTATTTGCACCTTAGTATATAAAATGAAATTTTGTGGGAGAAATTCCATAAGTGGGAAGAATGTAACACCATGATATTTTTAATAAGTATTTCTCTTTAAATAATATAATTTCTTTAGTAACTTTTGTTATACACAACACGAAGTTTAAATGAACCATGATATACTTTTAAAATACTAATATTATAACATGACTGTTATAACCTGGTATTTTAATTGGATGTTCTTGATAGGATAAACCATATTATTAAATATATTTATTTAATTAGTCTTAGTAAATAAACACTTAATTTTTAATAAATACATTTCACTCAATAAAAATTTGTATTCTTGAAAAATGGTTTTATTTATTTCAATGAGAAAATAAATATAACTAATTTTGAAACATTTAAAAAATAAAATTGAAAAAATAAAATTCATTTTTTAATTAAACATGTCAAAATTATCTTATGATTAATTTTTAAGAATTTTCTAAAAAGTTTGGAACATTAATGAATAATGAAAAATATAGGTTTACATTGAAAATGATGTTTTTTTAATGTATTGAAAAAGTTGAATTCTATTAGTATTAAAATTTAATTGGTCTATTTTTATTATAAATAATATAATATTAGAATTCTAAATTAATTTTATACATAAATTATTTATGAAAACATTTTATACTTTAAAAGGGTATTTTTCAGAAAAATTGTTTTCATGGTGTTTTTCTGGTTTAATATTAAATTATATTCTTCCACTTATGTGTTTTCAATTTTGAAAAATTTATTTCTTATTTGGAATCATAAGTTTCAAATTTAGTAAATATACCACTTTTAGTTTTTATCCATTATTAATAGTGACTTTTCTGTTACCACGATTAAGGGTAAATTGGGTAATTAAGGGTAAAAATGATATTATAAGTGTTAGAAAATAGCCTTAAAACATTCCCAAATTCTATTTTATGGGTAATTTTTAACCGTAATCAACCTTTTTTAGACTTTAGGTCTGTATAGATCAACTTGGTTGACATTAAATCCCTTATAGTATTTTATTTAAAGAGAATCCTAACTTGTCACACTATTGTTTTAATAAATATAATATTTTTAATATATGGTTATGCAAAATATATGTCCAGCCATAAATAGTATTTTGAAATATAAAAAATTTATATTCATCATGGTAATTTTTTAAGGAATGAAATAATTACCTTAAACACCTACACAACAATGTTGTTGTAATTATTAAATAAGTGGAAAACCCAAATAAAAGATATTAAAAATATTAAACTGAATATAGTTTGAGGTATTTAACATGATACAGGTATTCTATAGATTACCACTTCATTTATAGGTAATAATAAAATATTTATTTCAAATTTTACTTATTTCTTCATGATATTATAGTCGAAGTAATGAATAATATCAAATTTAAAAATAATGATATTTCAGGAATATAATATTTTATTAAATTATTTCAATAATCATAAAAATATAATATAAACACAAGGTTATTGGATATGGTATGAAAGATCATCCCTTTTACATTTATGATCCATTTTGGAGCATTTGGCTCTAGAATAGTCTTTTTATATTTAAATATTTAGAGAAATTCTAAAGACACCCTTATCCTCCCATTATAAAAATCACCCCGCACAACCCCTTCTCTGCACACTTTACATTTTTTGAATCTTTAAAAATATCTACCAAAAACTATCCCCATCACTCTCCTCACTTTGAGTGTTTCTGGTCTCACAAAAAAAATTCCATGTTTCTCAAGGGATCCTTCGAGGATAAGATATTCAAGAGGTAACTTTCTTAAACCACCTCTCTTAATTTATTTTCTTCTTCTACATTATACTCACCTCATTCATACACAAAACAATAATAGCTTTATAATAATTTATATACTATAATTTGATATATCTAATGGTATAGTTTCTATCCATCCCTTTTCCTCATGTCATATTATTAATAGAAAGGAAACCATAGACCAAATTATAGGGATTAACTATCTCCATGAATATTGAGTTTTTATTTTTAATTACCACCTTCTTGGCTAGTCATAAAACTATTATTCTGGTTAAATAATATTTTAATAATTACATTATAACTTATTTAGTTTTCTCAATCTAATATATAGGATTATATTATACAAAACAAAACTAGTTCGTGATGGATGAAAAAAAAATGCCAAAATAAACTAAACATTTATCATTAATGTTTTCTCAAATGAATAATTATCATGTCAGAAAAAATTATATATTGGACCATTTAAAATTATTTAATTTCATAATTACCATTTCATTTCACTTCTAGAGTTTAATTTTCATTTGACAAGAACATCTATAATTGTGCACAAGTTAACTGACTATGAAGCTGTGAAATGAACACTCCTAGAACAATGAAATTGAACATTTAAACTCATTGAAATGGACATAAATGAACTTAATAAAATTATAATAAATAAAATACATGTGTAAGAGGTTATAAATTAATCTATTAATGAATCTAATTTTATTATCCATGACATTAAGTTCATGTTCAGAACACATTTTCACATGAGTTCGGGGATCTCTCTGAACCTCCATATTTCATTTGGGTAACGCATTATTTATATTTTCCTCTTGTTATATCTTCATTATTCTTATATAATTAATATATGTTATTTATATATGTTCCAAATATATATATATATATATATCAATTCTTATTTTTTTGACCGGTAAATATATATTTTAATAGGTTTCCCTTCTCAATTTCACTCTATAAGAAAACCTGATTAAAGGGAACATTTCTGTTTCTTATCCATTTTCAATTACACTCCATAAAATTTTATAATCCACCCATATTTTATAAAATCTCATAATTTATCATGAAACCCCATTTTTAGTTCACTTCATGTTTTATGTAAATTATCATGCTCTCAACCCCATTTAATGACTCTTTATTCTTTTCCTTAAAACCGCACTTAAGTGGCAGATTTATGAAGTTACCTAACCACTATTTTTAATGTTTTCAACTCTGTTAGACTTCATTATTCATGATATATTCTTATATTTCCTATATTAATTTCCAAGAATGATTTTAATCTCTTCTTTCATGGATACCATTGTTATATGTCATTTGGTTTTGCCTTAGGGCATGATTATGATACCCATTTCATTCTATGGATAACCATTATGTTTATTACTTAGGTTTGATTCTTTATGTGGCACAAATATGAAAGAACACATTGTTATTGGTGCACCAATATAGTACTTCAATGCATTGGGTAATGTTTTACTCTCATGGGATGTTATATATGTGATTAGGGAGTAAACCTAATCCATTATGGGACTCTGTCCACCTTTTGATATAGTCTTAGCAGTTAGCCTTGACTCATTTTTATATCATGTTATAGGTTGCTACTATTTTCCTATATTTCAATTATCATATGATTCCATTTCTATATGTTTTGCTTTCATATGTTATTTAGGATCCCTGACATTTATGTTATCATGTTATGTCTTGTAATTCATATGTTATGCTTCATTCCCATGTTTATTCTCTTACTAGGTTTTTTCGTTCATAAATTTTATCTATGTATTCCCTAGGTTATGATATGAAGTTGTAAGAGCTCATATGGGATTTAGGACTTCATTATGAAGGTTAATAAAATTATGTTTTATTCTAGTTTCATGTTTCCTAATTATGGACCTAGTCTTCCTAGGACACTAGACTTTTTGATCCTTAGTATGTATTTTAAGAATAACAATGATTACAATCATGTAATAATATGTGTACAAGGATTGGGTCACTCAAATTCCTCCACCCCTCATGACACCTAATGCACACCAACCATCAACATTATGCTTGAAACCCAGTGGAGGAGGATTCCATCATATCCATCAACCATGCGGGAAGAATCTAATGGTTCCATTATTCAGAACATTTCTCACCATGATGGGTTTGAGAGAGGGAGATAGGTCCCACCACATAAAGAAGGTGGCTAAATCCATCAAAAAGCATTTATTCTTCGCAACCAGTGAAAGCCTCGAACTACAACAACCTTCAATGTGGGAAATATTTCTTGCGTTCCAGATTCTCTAACACCGAGCAGCTAATAAAATGGATCTCGCCTTCATTTCTTGGTAACTATTCCTGATTCAATGGAACCAATTATATAGAAAACCATCAATCATGGTTTCCTAGGACTCCATACATATAAAATCTCTGATCAAACTTCAAATAGCAATATCCCACACTCCTTTAAAAAAACAAGTGGAGAATCGATTCTTCTTTCTGATTGTTGCAATAAAATTACTTGGAAGAAAAATGAACCCCTTCACATCGAATGGATTATTCCATTGGTACGACATGATTACAGACATGAAATAATTGAAATTGAAATTTGTACAGGATCTCCTTACACCGTATACATTCTCCCCAATAGTCCTGAGCATTGTTAGCTTGCACAAATCTGAAATAGACCTTAGATGAAAAAATACCAGAAGACGGTCCCATTAAAATACCTTTATCCAAATTGGAATTCATTGAAATTAGATTAAATATCCCCCATTTATAATTTTTAAGGATGGACTGGATGATGTTAGGATAGTCACACGATTTCTTGAATGATACTTTTGGCATGGGGCGCCTTATAAATCCAAGCCTTGTCCCCACCCAGTAATCACCCCCTAAGCCAATATCCCCCCAACGAATGATCCTTCATGCATGGCACTAATGAACCAGAATATGATTTTCAAACATGTGCCAATGAGTGGAATTATTCCTCTTACATTATTCATATTTCTCCCACACTGATCAGCAGCAAAGCAAGCCCAGAGAGACCGCCCTTCAATGGACTCCCATGCTAATCTTGCATGAAAGTTGTTCATCGAATCCTTCATGCACCACCGGTTGATGCCTCCCTCATTATTTGGTTTGGCCACCCTAGCCCTTGATTCCCAATGTAAAAGCCAATCTATTTGAGAATACCAAATAAATGAACACAAGAGCACTTCAATCTCCTTGATGATAGTCTTCAGCACCTGGAGGACTGATAGAATAAGCATTAGAATCAATGAAAGAACCCAATTAACCAGAGTTATTCTATTATTGAATGAGTGAAATGTGTTCTTTAGTTATTAATGTCGTTCACCACCTTTGACTCTGGTGGTGTCACCACTGTTCGGGGATCCTACTGGAGCAGTGGGGGGATGCGGGCCCTCAGTCCTTCAAGGAGGCGATTGTGGGTCCTCAATCTTTCAAGATGGTTCTAACAGGATCATATTCTATGCCTAAGGCAATAATTCATTTCATCCCACTCATATTCCTTACTCTCAGGTGTGTGGATCGATTGGATGGGTGTTCGGATGTGGATTTGTTTGCAGAGTGACTCAGAGAAGGTACAGATTTCCACAAATTATCCCTGGGGTGATGCTCGATCTCCCTGTATTTTACTTGAACTGGACCAGGCAGCACCGCTTCCTTTGCGACTGATCATTACAGATGGTGAGGATTTCTCCTTGTGGAAAGGATTTTTTTTCAAGATTTACCATTTTTTTGGCATTTCTACATGCATTTCCATTCGGTGTATTTTTTAGGTACAGGAGACCTTCTTTCTAATCAGGAAAATCAATAGATAATTTATTTTCTAGTCAGGATACACTCTTGGCTGGTGAACCATCGATAGTGGTTCAAGAGGTTACTTCATCAGAGCTGGTCCTACCATTGTCTTCAGTTACTTATCCAGATAATAGATGCAGGAATATCAAAGAGATGAGTTATTCAAATTTTAAGTACGCGCCTCATGCACTTGCTTTATGTCTTCAGATGCTAATCATTATGTTAGTTCTAGCTCCTGTTACATCCTTGGATCCATGCCTTTTTTCATTTAATCCTACCCATCCTTTGACCACTGAAGGGGCTTCCCCCAAGTCTATCTCCCTTCAAGGACCCCCCACATAAAAAATCGGTTCCCTAGTTTTAGAGTGTAGTTCCCCCGGTAAGACATTGATGGGATGGGTGGTTCTTTCAGGAGGCGGGTCACCCGTCTCCCCATTTCTTCCAGTGTTTCTTTCTCCATTATAGAGGGTGGGGTGGACATATTTCATTAAAAGCATGATTCCATGGGGAAAGTTCTTTCTTTTTTCAAACATTTGATGGGGGTTATGTTGGTTCAACATGTTTCTTCAGCGTGTTCCCCTAACTGCTTTGTGTTGTTAGAGAATTTGGATAATAAGGCAAACAAAATGGCCTCCCTTGGTTCTAGGGAGGTAGATATGAGGAAGGTTCCTTCCTCACCTGTAAATAGTGGCCTTATAACTCATTCAAGAGCTAAAGAGGAACAATCCATCAGCTCGGGAGCTGGGGATGACACTCCTTCAGGATACAAGGAAATTTCTATTGTTGTACAATTATTTCTATCTTGATATGGAATGGCATGGGCTTAGGCATTCGGGAAAAGGGTACGTTAATTTTTAGTGAATCTCATTGGTTATAGGCTTCTATTATTATTGTGTTGGAACCAAACAATGGGTGTAGTGGATATCTTCTTTCACATGGAGTGTGTGGTCTTCAGATTTTGTGCATGAAAGTGCATGCAACCCGCATATATTGATTTTTTGAAACCATAGCATCACAATGGAATGTGCAGATGCTTCTCCTCATCACATCTCTGGGAAGGTGAACTCAGAGGTATGGAATTTATTTTTACTTACTTTTATTCTAAATGTGAGGTTAGAACTACTTTGTGGCACCATCTTTCCAACTCTCATGCAGGTGTACTTTCTTGTTTTGTGGGTGGCCACTTCAATACAATTATGGAAGATTATGAGAAAAAATGAGTGGTTTTTCCTAAACAAACATGTAGGATTTAAAATACTTTAGGGAGTCTACGGGCCTTATGGACCTAGGATTCTCGAGGAGCAGATTTACTTGGTGTAATAATCATAAATGGAAAAAACGTATATGGACTTGGCTGGATAAGTGACTCTCCAACTTACAAGGTATGGACTCCTTTCCTCATACTCCTTTCATGAATCTCACTCATTCATTGTCAGATCATTCCCTCCTTGTGGTGAACATAATGAGTTAAATCCAAATATCTAACTATTTCATATATTCAAACATCTCGTCTTGGATTGAGGGCTTTATACTGATGGTTAGAAGTTCTTATAATCAACTGGTGTTGGGTAATGCATGTGAGGGGTTGACACTACATCTCAAGCGTCTTAGGGAAGAGTTTCATGAGTGGAATTCTAGTTGATCAAATATTTATACCTATCTATATGGACTTAAAGTGGAAATCAAGGGTTTATAAGGAAGGCTACAGAAGAGTTGGGATGATGACATTTTTGTCACCTTGAATGAGAAGGATAACTTGCTAGTCGAACAAAATACTAGAGATTGAAAGGGTCTGTCGAGCAAGATCAAGGAAACTTTGGCTATGAGAGGGGGATCGTAACACTAGTTTTCATTAAGATTATATATAATAGAAGAAGGTGTCTAGGATGATCAAATTGAGGATGGAATATGGTCCACATGCGGGGTATATTGAGGTGGTAGATAAAATGGATCTAAATCACTTTGAGGGCCTTCTGGAAGGGCCGCTACACTTTAATGGATGAAGGTCATATGAGGAAATAGGGGGTGGAGATTTTTATGCAATGCATTCCTAGTATGGAGTAGTGAAAGTGTAATGAGGAGTTAGAATAAATCCAAGAAGAGGAGGATATTCAAGAGGCAATGTTTAGCATGAAATCAGAAAGTGCACCTTGACCAGATGGGATTTCTATCTCTTTCTTTATGGATGCATAGGATATAATCTAGGTGCAGGTTAGGGAATTATTTCAGGATTATTTTAATGGTGAGGCATTTTTTAGGTTGGTATGTGATTCATGGGAGGTTTTAGTACCAAAGGTTCAGAATCATACTACTCTCAACTAATATTGGACAATATGTCTCTTCCACATTACTTATAATATTCTATCATGTCTTATTAACAAAAGACTAAGTTGGTTGACTCCTAGACTGTTATTAGAGGATCAAAATGGATTCATTCAAGGAAGGGGTATTTAAGGAGTGGTGGGGATAGTGAAGGAAATAGAGGATGATATCAACAAGAAGATGACCAGAACCAATATTATCATCAAAATGGATCTGGGAAAGGCGTATGACAAGTTATAGTGGAGATTTATTGAGAGAGTCATGAGGAAACTCGGGTTCAAAGAATGGGTTTGTGACCTATTTTTCAGGTTTTTTCCCACCTCGTGTCTTTCCATTTATTTAATGGGTAAGGGATTTTGTTTTTTGAAGACCATGCATGGATTAAGGCACGACAACCCAATCACATCAAGCCTCTTTATTTTGGACATGAAAGCCTCATAAGAAATATAAAATTTTGTTTGGAGAAGGGGTCAATTCTTTCTTACAAGACTAGGTCTGGGGATGGAATTATTTCTCCTTTGATGTTGGTAGATGATGTTCTTTTCCTCAATAATGGTGGGATTATTTCCATCAATGGACTTAATAAAATCATGGAAGCTTTGGGAAACCAAAGTGGCCAATATATTAAATAGGGGTAGAGTAGTTTTTACATTTCAAAAAAAAATTAACAAGTGAAGTAGGCTTATCCTAAATAAGATTGATATACAAAGCTATAAACTTCCGATAGAGTATATTGGTACTCCCATTTCAGATAGATGAATCAGGATGGTCTTATTTGAAGGCATCATCAATATCATCATGGGGTTCTTTTTTACTGTAAAAAATCTATCATTTGTATGTCACATTACACTGGTGAATAGTGTACTCACTTTTATATCAATGCATATTATGTCGATCATTAAGGCATTAAAAGGGGCTGTTGAGTGGCATGAGAAAATAATTAAAACCATTATGTGGGATTCTAACTACAGTGTAATATTTCATTGGGCATCATGGAAGTGAATGGTCGGTCCTATAGAAGAAGTTGGAGTTAACTTATGAAGTGTTTCTAAAGCCTAGCATGGCATATAGACCAAGATGGCATGGGATAACATTGAAGGGAATAAAATATGGGTGAGTTTTATAAGAAAAATATTTATTGATGACTCATGGGAATGGTCTAATCACGCATAAAAACTTTTAGTCCTTACAAGGTGTATGGTTGATCATTTGGAGACACTAGAAGGGAAGGTTCACTGGGTTATGGGATGTTGAGAGATCAACTTCTTGAAGGAGAACTAGGTTGGCGAACAATTATTTTTTTGGGTTACCAAGTTCTAGAAATGTCTTTTATGGAGTCTATTTAGTAGCCTAGTTTTAATAATTCAATTCTTGATTAGCAACAACAGACCGCCTGTCAAAATATTAGTTTGAGAAATGAGCCAAACATATCTATTTTTTCATAGACAACTTTGGATGGTTTAGTAGTTGGGACATTCAAGTGATGATACATGTAAGAATCGAACATGATGAGTTGGTTTATATTTGTAATTACCCACCAATTGTCATTGTCTTGAGAGCTCAACGAGTCATGACTAGGCCTCAAGCAACATCCCCAAGGCGCTAGAGGCTGGAAATAAATTTTGAAGAGTTTCAAACATGTGGGGGAATATTTACCCTTTTTGAACATCAATAGAACCAAAAACCATAACCAAACCAACAACTAAATGGTGCATGATAAAAGCTATGAAAACTCAACCATTAATTTTATCATAAACCGACCAAGTGTACTACAGCGGAAACCAACACTAAAACATCATAGTAAACAGTTGAAAGACAAACTCAAAGATGACAAGACAACAACCAAACTCCATGCTCCACAATCTCCAAGCTCAACATCACGAACCAGCCCAAGTATCACAAAGCAGTGCTCTAAACATGTGACACTTTTCTTTTTCCAATGTCCTGTTACATGACATCTGCAAAAGCACCAACGTTCCATGGCAGGGGGTGAGTAATGAAACTCAGTAGGTTTTCCCCGATGAAGTCCCAACCCATGCCTTCAGGATAAAACATGTTAGAACATTTATATAAAACAATTTATATAAAACAATTCCAAAACACTTCACAACATAACAAGTTCCATATCAAAACCATTTCCCAACACAAACCATCTTTCTCATGAAAAGCCACCAAGAAAAGTTCCAATCAAATTCTTATTTCCATTTGACACATTCATTACATTTCACCGACCAACAAAACCAACCATGCACGCAACCTGGACCTCCCTATACTCGCAAGTGGTGAGTTATCCTTCCACTATGTCGTCACTTAGTGGACTACCTTGAAGGGGGTACTTCACGGCCTTATTCGTCCCAACCTAGTGATGGGGGGACTTCTCGCCCTTATCCATCCCAACCTTTTGATGGGGGTACTTCTCACCCTTATACATCCCAATGCATATGAACACACACCACAACCAATGCAATCCATGCCCAAACCCAAGTGTGTTCAAAACCTTTCAATAAAGCTTCACCCTTTTATTAAAAACCATTTATTTCAAGAAGAAAAACAATATCCAATTTAAAATAACCATTTGAAATTTACTTCAACAACCACTATCAAAAAACACACAATTTCCATCACCCATTACTAAAAAGGGGTTTCAACCATTCTTTCACTGCAGATAAATCAATCATTTCAGTCAAGGAAAACAATTTGAAACTAACCCATATAGTTTTAATAAAGAGGAATCAGGAGTGAAGTCACCTAACTCAACAAAATAGTCAAAACCAACCAACGGACGAAGAATGCCAACAAAACCGAGTCAACAATTTCCCCAAACCTCATTAGATTCCATCCTCTAGTACCAACAAAACCAAAAACCAACTTACAATTCATTTACTACCTTATATCTACCAACCCTGGGTGTAGATATAAGGATCCATCAAGAGGGAAGAAAGAGATCTAAGAAAACTAAAGGAAATGAGACTTACCTCAATCAACTGGCCTCTAAATGCTAAGTCACACCTCCAGATCGCTTCCAAAATGCCTGGTAAGTGTTATCCCACCTTCACCAGAATGAAATCCCGAGTTAGGGACATATAGGAGAAAAAACGAGTGGGTTTAAGGATAAAATGGATTAGATCCTTAAAAATAGGATCTAAGTTGACTTCGCGCACGGTTAGGCAAACTGTGCGATAATCGTGCGGTAGTCACTGCATTGAAGGGGTGCTCCGCACGGCCTCCTCACATGGTTTTCCCAAACCATGTGCACACCGTGTGGTATCCTCTATCCAAAAAGACCACACCGGCACGTCTTCTGCACGGTTTGGGAAAACCGTGCATAGCCCGTTTGTGCCCACATTTTGCCCTTTTACGCTTTAAAAGTCTCCAAACTTTCCCCAACCATTTCTCGTATGCTTCATGTACTTAAAAATCATAAAACAAGGGTTACTTACCAGAAACCGGGGGTACTAAAATATTTTATGGTATAAGTAGATACCTTCAATTTTGAACTTCATAGTTTGTATTTTCAGTAACCATGCATTTCCCACTAATGAAAATTATCATAATACATGGGTCTTTATTACATCCCACTACTGGTGTTGTGTTTCTCCGATGTTGGAATCATCTTGGAATATTTTCTTTAGTGGGGAATGGGAACTAGGTATTTGTAACCTCTTCAGAAACTACATGGAAATTTTTAGGCAGGGGTATTTTATTCTAGAGTTCATTGAATCTTGGTTTTTGGAGGCTGGTTAGAATGGTGCACAGATAAATGCACACATCCTGGTTTTTTTGCAGTGTGCTAGGTTGTTTGGGAGGCCAGAAACAAGGTGCAAGAAGGAAGATACTAATATCAGCTATTTATTTATTCCCTAGTTAAATCCTTGTTGGTGGAGCTAGGAGTTCTCATTTTTATGGGGCATCCATTTCTCTATGATGTGTTATTTCAAGGGTGTTTTTCAATATAGAAGGAATATAAAGGAAAATTTGTGGAATGGGGTTTGTAAGGACCTATTCTTAAACATTAAAAAATCGTCAATTAAGTTAATAATTCACATTGAGGATATTTTTAGGTTTAGAGATTTAGAGTATTTGGTCATAACTTATACATAACAACTTGAATATTACATGTAGACACTTCTACTCAGTATCCATTTTATCATAAAATAAAAACTATTAAAAGGAAAGAAACATGTTTAGTTCCATGATTTAATAATCAGGACTTTTCCATGATCTCATCATTGGTCTTATTCCACTTTAAGTCTTATAAAAAATATTTCAAAAACTTGGGAAGAGCATAAAAAGCTCAGTAAATAATACACAAAGAAGGAAATTTGTTAGTTTTCCAAAACATAATTTAAATAATGAATAAATTATCATAAGTAATAATTTTCACCTTTATAAAGTAGTAAATACTATTCATTAAATAAAATCTCATTGCAAAACCTTTTGAACCAAAATGTTACCATAAAACCCATAGAAATCACACATAACATATAAAGGTATCTTGGGACATAAACATACTTTAATGGAATAACCACACGGTCGACTTCCACACATATCACTAAATGAAATAGCCTTATGGCTAACTTCCATACCCAATGCATTGGAGGTTATAACGTAACCACCCATACATGGTTTATCATGGAACCACCTGTAATTTGGTTTATCACGCAACCACCCAATAAATTTTCTAGTACCACTATATAATCATAACACATTAAATATTGAAAATACCAAAATTTTACTAATAATATTTCATTTGTAATCACAAGAAATCATTTCAATATATTAAAATACTCAATCCAATTTAAAACCCATTTTCAACACAAAAACACCCAAAAAGGAAATAAGGGGTTACTTTTTCATTTTAAAAACATTAAGTCTTATAGAGGATTCCAAATAACGATTACGGCAGTGAAGAGGTCACTGTCTCCGCAAACTTTAAAAACATTCCTTTTGTCGTCTAGTAAAACACTATGTAGGAAAAATATTCCCTTGGAATTAAATGAAAATTCAAAGGGGTTATTATATACCTTATAAAAGAGATAGGTGTATATTATCAAAACATATCTCAATGAAAGGAGATTGAGATAAAGTCCCTTACCTTGTATCTAACTTGACTTGTTCATTCTTTAATTTCCTGAATAATAAACATAAGTTAATTTATACTTTATTAAGAACCTTTTTCATGTTTATTATTCGTTTTATTTCAATTATTACCTTGATATAAAAATTAGTTAATTATTTGAGTTCATATCAGACATTTTGTCGATGTTCGGAACTTGAGTAAAAAATGATCGTGTTATAATTACAAATTTTCCATATGGTCGGAATTTCATTATATCCATAATGATATTCATGATTTATATATCATATATATCACATATATCCATTATATTTGTTTTAATAATATTCCATAACATTTAGAAATATTAAAATGAAATGCATCATTCATGGAGATGGTAAGTCGTACATATGCATGAACGCTACTTCCATTTCAGTTTTTTCATTTTTAATGGAATAAAAACAAAATGATACATAGATATATTTTTATTCCAGTATAAATCAAATTTTATATACTTAACTTAAGTTAATTAACACCATCTTTTATATGTTTCATGTATGGTATGAACGAGTCATATCACTTTGAGGGGCGGTAGTCCGCACTTCCTCAAAAGAAATAATCATATATATAAAACTTGAAAAACATAAATGTATGTTATTAAAGTTAATTATAGAATAATAGAGATAAAATAAGTACCATAAATATCACATATAATTACAGTGCCATCATAATGGCCACCATATGAGGTGGTAGGAGATGGTTGAACAATCATCGTTTCGTGAGAGAGTAGTTCACCGTCCATAGAAATTGTATGTTCTATACCCATTAGATAGAGGTTTGTGTAAGTTTAGAACAAATAATTATCATAAAAACAACCAATTTTTATTGAGTATACTAGTGTTGTTATATAAAAAATCATAAGATTAGTATAGGGACTGAAGAAGTAAAATAAAATAAGAGAACTTGAGGGAAGACATTACCTTTAAATCGGGTAACTTGTTTTGATTTGAGACAATGGGATCTCTTGAATTTACTTATGCCTAGGGGGAGGCTTATAGGATTAATGGATACATGTTAGGAGCTTATTTTTATAGAGGTTGGATGATTAAAGGGGCTTGAGAGGTTCGAGTAAGGGTTAGAGGTGATGGATTTTTATAAAGGGTCTCTTTAGGAAAGTTTGAAAATATTATTTTATTATAAACTAAATTTCGGTTTCAAAAGGTCTAAAACTCATTAATTTAGAAGATAATATGACTATTATTTGAAATCCTATCAAAAAATTAGTTTTAGAAAAGTTTAGGGAAAAAATTATCCTTATCGTTTAGCTTTAACCTTTAGTTAACTAATTTAGCTTTTACCATGTCCTCTTGTATATTCATAATATATGGTTAACATATTACCTATAAAATGCTAAGAGACCCAAAAATGGATCATTAATGACATTTTTAACATTATATATGTCATTTTACCAAATATTATATTTTTTGGATTATTTTATCATTTAATAAAATAGTATTCATTTTAAAAACTCATTTATGTCAATTTATAAACTTTTCATATCAAGACTTTAAAAAAACTATAAAAACCTGATTCTTTTGAAGACCATACATTCATTCAAATATAAAAAGTTATAATCATCCATAAAATTATTTTATGAAATAAAAAGTTCCAAAATAAATTTATTTTAATATTTATAATCTCATTTATTTAAAACATTCATTAATGAAGTTATCATTACGTCATCATTGTGTCATAAATGAATTTTTTTATATAATGTCTAAAAACTATAAATAAAATACCATGGTGTAGGAAATATTTTTATCTTTGTAATGAATATTTATATTTGAAAATATCACTTTTATAACCCATTATAGAATTTTTTTTACTAAGAGGTACATGCTTATATTACATTTTCCTTAAGTTTAAATTAATTTTAATAGTGTCATTTTCACTTACAAGTGGCTTCATGGGGTCCCAAAATCGACCTAAGGATACCCATGGTCATACATGTATCAGCCAATAGATTTAGCTCATGTGTTAGGGTAATTTAATATTATTATAATATTATTTTTTTACCCCTATTTACTAGATTTGTCTTTTAACTATGGTAAATAAAATTTTTACTAAAGTTACTATTCATAATGTCTAAAAATAAAAAATACATATTTACACAATTTGGACCTCTTGATTCCAAATATGGAATAAATTTTTCCTAATTCACAACACAGATGTTACATATATTAATTTAAAATTATTTCTCGTTGTCGAAAAAAAAGTGTGCTTTTAAGAAATAATAACTATCAAAAGATTGACACTTGTTTATATCCAATTTCAAAGTTAAATTACTTCCAATGAATAAAATTGGATTAAATGGTAAAAAAAATAATCCAATTAAAATTTAAAACTAATTAAATGTACAATATTAATATATAAATAAATTATATTAGAAGGCGGTTTTGAATAAAATTGCAGTATTTTTCACTATTCATTCAAAAATGAACTTTATCAGAAAAACACAAAAATCTTAACCAACGTAAATTTTGATGTCACAATTCTAAAAAAGAATTTTTTTTGTCAAATAGAACATATAAAAGTGATAAAAACTAGATTTAAAAATGGTTCTCCATCAAAAGGCGTTAAATCAACCTTCTAAAGAATATTAGAGTATTTACGCATAAAATTGGATTCATTCACATTTTAAGCCTTTAACTTTTATTGGATAAATGTAAAAACATTTAACAAACATTTTTAATAATATTTTAGTTAGTTCTATTCATTCCCACCAATATAATGGAAAGTTATTAAATACCATTTAAAATAATAATATTATTATATAATTTTTTTGTATAACTCAATGCTATGTGAAACGTGTGATTCCAAGAAACCTGTTACTGTGTGTTGAGTAGGCTATCAGATATATCATACCCGTTAAATTAAAATTATTATTTAATTCAAAAATAATAATAAATATGAAAATTCCATATTCTTTATTTACATGGGATGTTACATCCTTCCCGCTTTTGGGAATTGTGTCCTCGCAATTTTAAAATTAGGCGTGGAAACATCATTGGAAGTCCCACATTAGAAAAAGAGTCAATAAAACTATCACTTTAAAAGAAAGAAAGTGAAGTACAAAGGTCACCTGAGATAACACACACTATGATTCCATGTAAGAAAACATGGATATGGAAGAGAAACTATCAATAATGTTCTGATGGAGAGTGATATAAAAAATGATCAGGAGAAAGTTAACCACCAGAAAACGATCAGGAGAAAGTTAACCACAAAATTGTGATAGGTTAAATGATCATCGATTCCCCAGTAGGAAAAGTAAACGTACAACGTTTTTTGTTTTAGGTTTCCTTTCATAAATTTGGAGAATTTATTTATGATATTGACAAAGAACATAAATAAATAAACTTACTTTTCAAGTAGAGTTTCATCCTTTAATATGTTTCTACCAAAATCTCATCTTTTCTCCAAATGATGAGTATTAAAGATTACTTGGTCACACCTGAAGTACTAGAATAAACTTTTAGAGAATCACATAATCCAAAAAAGATGAACTATATATTTCCCATGTCCTTATAAATTAACCAAAACCAAAATGGTTAGTACAAGATCAGATAATACCCCAAAAGGATAATCCTTTATAAAAAGAAATACTAATATTAATCCCCAAAATTAAACTAACAATACCCAATTTGAACAAAGGTCATTAAATAAACAATTGTCCTTAAAATTATTCAAAATAATCCAAAAAATGTTTGAAACCCAAAATTCAAAAGGATTTGATCACATGGTCTTCCATAAAAATCTTAACATTTATCTCTAAATAACATCGACTACTCTTAATGTCTCATATTGAATAGTAATTAAGCTAATCAAATATTATCTATGATAGGTTAATCATTTTTATAAATAACCCAAAGCTCTATATGTCCAAAATAGAATCTTAGATTCTTCACAAATAATATTTCAACCATTACTCCATAAATGAGATTCCATAGTATTCTATTTTCTTTAAGCATATCGTGTTCCCAAAAGAGAGAATGTCTTCCAAAATAACCTTTATCACTTAATCACCAAATTATTTTCCTATAAAATGGACATCTATTTGATAAAACATAAGTTCCCAAAATAAACATATTCTTGATCCATAAAATCATTTAACTAAAAAGAATTAGTCAAACTAACCAGGGACTTCACGTAGTCTTGGGGTAGACGATAAATCCCAATCGCACTATGGTTGTGGGTTCGAATCCCACAGCTCTGTCCCATGTGATGGGTTGTCACACGGTCTAAGTTTTGTCTGTTTTCAAAAAATATAGAATTTTATAACATTTAAAAAAAGAGATAAATTCTTCAAAAATAACCATAACATATTTTAACCACAAATGTTATCTCATACCTTGCATTTTCATCCCAAAAATGTAATAATAAATAATCCCTGCAAAAATAAAAGATCATATGAACCCCTAAGGTTATACATTATGAGCAATCAAGAAAATGCAATTATTCCTTGAATAAAATTTTCACATATCAAACATTAGGGTTACACATACTATAAAAAGTGTTCCAAGGTAATCCTATCATCAAAAGAGCCTTAATACATTTTATCATTTCATCATCCTAAAATCTACCATAACTATTGAATCCCTTATATGTTGACTTCTTACTCATTCAAAATTCTTAATTATCCATTGACAATTATTTTCCAACTTATTCTATAATAATTACTTCATAAAAAAAATCATGAATCATATCCTATGATTTAATAATGTCAAAACATCAGTTAAGAAATAATCCATACCTTTCATTGGTCATCGTTATTTTCCTCATCCTTAGTTTGAATAGAATTAGGTATTGGTAAACATATATTTGTACGATCCTAGTGATCCCATTCCCAAACCATATTCATAGGACATCTTTTTGTATAGTGACCATGCACACCACATTTAAAACATTCAATTGATCACTCAGAAAGAACTTCATTCCCTTTCATAAAGTCAACTGGATTCTTACTTTTTTCCCCGGTAGGTTCTTGCTTTATGAACATCATTTCCACATCTATATCATCTTCACGTCCCTTTGAAGCATTTTCCTCGGTTTTTTGCCATATCCATGACACATAAGTTTTTTAATATAATTACAATTATGATTATTACCTAAACTTCCGTAGGGATTCATTTCTCACATGTACGATGACTTATAATAATCATCATGGTTCGTGTGGGAAATCATAACTCCAGATAGTTGGTTGAGAATACCCACAAGATTTATTATTTAATCTCTCATTTAATTTGGTTTCCCATTCAAAAAACCGTCACACTTTTCTTCACATCCATTGTTATATTGGTGCATACTAGATCTATCAATTCACTAAAACCTAAGAGCTCAGTGTGAGTATATTAGTAAAATCATCATATATTATCTTATGAGGTGGGTAAAAACAAAGATATACTAATTCAGGTTATTTTAAACTCATTCAATTTATCTAAAATAATTATGACTCTTCCTAATATTCTAACCATTGGGGTCAGGTCACTTATGCTTAAATAACACCCCAACCTATAAAGTTATCTAAATAGAACTCTGATACCAACAGTAATGACCTAGATTTAAACATTATATAATCTTGAAATAAGTTATTAATTTACATTGAGGATATTTTTAGTTTTATAGATTTAGAGAATTAGGTCCTAACTTATACATAACAACATAAATATTACATGTAGTCACTTTTACCCAGTATCCATTTTTTCAAAAAATAAAAACTCATAGAAGAAAAGAAACATGTTTAGTTCCTTGTTTCATGAGTTTTCCATGATCTAATCCTTGACCCTATTTCACTTTAAGTCCTATGAAAAACATTTCAAAAACTTGGGATTAGCATAAAAAGCTCAGTAAGGGATACACAAAGAAGGAAAACTGTTTGTTTTTCAAAACAACAAGTAAACCATGAATACATTATCATAAGTAATAATTTTCACCTTTATGAAGTAGTAAATAATATTCACTTAATAAAATCTCATTGATTACCCTTTTGAAACCAAAATATTACTATAAAACGCATCGAAATCACACATAACATATAAAGGTAACTTGGTACATAAACATAATTAAATTAAATAACTATATGGTCGACTTCCACACATATCACTAAATGAAATATCCATATGGTAAACTTCCATACCCAATTAATTGGATGTTATAATGTAACCACCCATCCTTGGTTTATCATGTAACCACCCATTATTTGGTTTATCATGCAACCAGCCCTCAAATTACCAAGTACCACTATATAATCATAACACATATGATATTGAAAATATTAAAATTTCACTAATAACATTTTATTTGTAATCACAAGAAATAATTTCAATATTTTGAAATACTCAATCCACATTAAAAACAATTGTCAATACAAAAACACCCAAAAAGTAAATAAGGGGTTTCTTTTTCATTTTAAAAACATTAAGGCTTATAGAGGAAGCCAAATAACAATTTTGGTGGCAGAGATGTCATTGTCACTACAAACGTTAAAAACATTATTTTTGTCATTCAGTAAAACGCTTCATAGAAAAATGATTCCCTTTTAATGAAATTAAAATTCAATGGGTTTTATTATATACTGTATAAAATAAGTAGGTGTATATTATCAAAACATGCATCAATGAAAGAATATTGAGATGAAGTCCCTTACCTTGTGTCTGACTTCACTCGTTCGTTCATTAATTTCCTAAATAATAAACATATGTTAATTTCTACTTACTTAAGATCCTTTTCAGGTTTATTATTTGTTTTATGTCACTTATTACCATTCTATAACAATTATTTAATAATTTGATTTCATATCGTACATTTTGTCGATGTTCGGTACATGAGTCAAAAATTAACTTGTTATAATTACAATTTGGCCATGTGGTCAGAAGTCCATTAACTCCATATTGATATTCATGATTTATATATCATATATATCACATATATCCAGAATATATGTAAAAATAAATTTCCATATCATTTGGGAATATGAAAATGAAATGCACAGTTCATGGGGATGGTAAGTCGTACCTACGCATGAACGGTACTTCCATTTCATTTTTTTCATTTTTAAAGGAATGAAAACCAAATGATACATAGGTATAATATTATTATAGTATAATATCATATTTTATATATGTTACTTAATTTAATTAACACCATATTTTATACATTCCATGTATGGTATGAACAAGTCATATCACATTGAGAGGGTTGTAGTTCGCACTTCCTCAAATGAAATTATCATATATATACAACATTAAAATCATAAAGGTATGTTCTAAATAATAATTTCATAATAATAGAGATAAATTAATATTATAAATATCACATATAATTTCAGTTCAATCATAATGGTCATCATAATAGGTTGTATGAGAAGACTAAACAATCATCGTTTCGTGAGGCAGTTGTTCGTCGTCCACAAAATAGTATCTTCTATACCCATTAGATGGAGGTGTGAGTAAGTTTAGTTTGAATAATTCTAATAAAAACAAACATGTATATTGAGGATGCATTTTTTTATATAAAAATAAAAATAAGAAGATCAATGGGATTGAAGAAGTAAAATAAAATAAAAGAACCTGAGGGAGGTCGTTTTCTTTAAATCAGGTAACTTCTTCTGATTTGAGTCAAAGGGCTCTCTTGAATTGCCTTAAGCCTAGGGTAAGGATTCTAGGATTAAGAGAGTGTTGTTGGGATATTATTTGGGTTAATTATTTATGGTCCAAGGGGCTTCATAGGTGTGAGTAAGGGTTAGAGTTGATGTATTTATATAAGGGCGGAGGGGCTCTTTAGGAAAGTTAGAAAATATTAGTTTCTTATAAACTAAATTTTAGTTTCAAAAGGTCCCAAAATCATTAAATTATAATATAAGATGACTATTATTAAAAATCCTCTCAACCAATTGGTTTTAGACAAATTTAGGGCATAAAATTAACCTTATCTTTTAGCTTTTACATTTAGTTAACAAATTTAACTTTTACCAAGTCCCCTTGTATATTTATACTATATGGTTAATATATTTAATATAAAATCACCAACTACCAAAAATGGATCATTAATAACATTTTTAACATCATATATGTCTGTTGGATGACTCTTATATTTTTAAGATTATTTTATCATTTAATAAAATAATATTCATTTTAAAAACACATTTATGTCAATTAATAAACTATTCATATCATGACTTTAAGAAAAACAATAAAAACATGATTCATTATAACAACCTATATTAATTAAAATATAACAAGTTATAATCATCCATAAAATTCATGGATGGAATAAAACGTTTCAAAATAAATTTATTTTAATACTTATAATCTCATTTATTTAAAACATTCATTAATGAGGTAATCATTACCTCATCATTGTGTCATAAATAAATTTATTTATTTGTTGTCTAAAGATTATAAATAAAATACCATGATGTATAAAATCTTTTAATATATATAATAACTATTTATAGGAAAAAATATCACTTTTATAACCCATTATGAAAATTTTTTTACTAAGAGATATATGTTTATGTTTCATTTTCCTTAACATTAAATTAATTTTATAAAGTTTCATTTTCACGTACAAGTGGCTCCATGGGGTCCCAAAATCGGCCCAATGATGTCGATGGTCGAACATGTATCATCCAATAGAATTAGAACATGTTTTATTGTAATTTAATATTATTGTAATAATATTTGTTTACCCCTATTTACCAGATTTACCCTCTAACCATGGTAAATAAAATATTTACTAAAGTCACTATTCATACTGAATAAAAATAAATTTACCTATTTATACAATTTGGACCTCCTAATTCCAAATATGGAATCCATTTTTCTAAATTCAAGAAAAAGATGTTGCATAAATTAATTTAAAATTATTTCCCATTGTCAATACAAAAATGTGTGTTTTTGAGAAATAATAACAATCCAAACATTTACATTTTTTATGTCCAATTTCAATGTTAAATTACATAAAATGAAAAAAAAATTGGATTATATGGTAAAAATATAATCCAATTATACTTTAAATAACAATATAACTATATAAATAAATTAGATTAAAATAAAGTTTTGAATTAAAATGCAGTATTTTTAACTATTCATTAAAAAATGAACTTTATCATAAAAATATTAACATCTTACCCAAAGAAAATTTTGATGTCCCAATTCTAAAAAATAATTTTATTTTTTCAAATGAAACATATAAAAGTGAAAAAACTAGATTTAAAAATGTTTCTCCATCAAAATGTGGTAAATCAACCTTTTAAAGAATATTAGAGTATTTATGATTAAAATTAGATTCCTTAACATTTTAAGTCTCTAACATTTATTGGATAAATGTAAAAACATTTAACAGATATTTATAGTAATATTGTTTTTATTTCTGTTCAATCTCTCTAATAAAATGGCTAGGTGTTAACTACCATTTAAAAAAATCATATTTTTATATTATTTTTTGGTATAACTAAACATTGTGTGCAACGTAAGATTTCAAAGAAAACTGTTGTTGTGTGTTTAATACGCTATTAGACATATCGTCCCCTTTAAAATAAAATTAATATTTAATTCACAAATATTAATAAATATGAAAATTCCATATTCTATATTTACGTTGGATGTTACAGGGTTACTAGATACTTCCATATATGGGGATGAAACATAATACTGATGGCTCTTGTTTTTTCAGTACAGTGAGGGGAGTGGATCGTGAGAGATATAATAGTTTTAGTTATCTTTGGATTCAAAACTTTTTATGGTCCTGTCAAATTCTTTGGAGAAAGGTGGGGGATACGGTTTGTGGTCTTGTATTGTGAAGACTTTACAACATTTACATCTCTGTGGTTGAATCGGATCCAAATTTTTGGTTGGGCTTTGTCCTGGAATGGATAGTCTAAAAGGAGAATTGGTGTATTTTAATATAAAATGATGGATAATTAATGATCCAAATATTGAGGTTGTTTATGAATGGAAGGAAGAAAACTTTGAAGCAGATTCCTTGGCAAGAAAACGGGACACTGAGGAGATTACCATTTTATATTTTTATACTAGATCCTTATCGAATGACTCTAAAATAATTGTAAGGGGTGTCACTCTCAGTATTCACCACCCCCCCCCATGATCTTAGAGACTCCTTTTATTTTAAATAAATAATAATTATTATCAATATTTCAACCTTTTTATATAATCCTACACTAAAATGAATAAACAATGTGATAATAGATCACCCTACCATGAACACCAAACTAAATTGAAAAAAAAATTCCCAAAAAATGAAAATGAAATACATAGAGAACTAAAGAATCTCTAAAAATCTGATGTCCATATATAAAAACCCATACAATCCAAGACCTTCAAGATAAAGTTTCATTCTATTTTATTGTATGCCTTGTCCATATCCACTTCCATGGAAATGTTAGAGCATATTCACTACTTATTAATATCAAAAATCATTTCTTGTGAAATACCAATGGTGCCTTAGATAGAACTATGTTAAATGAAGTTGTGTAGTTTTCTAGAAATATATGTCTAAAAATGGGATGATATTCTCCTATTGATGATGCATTTATCCCATTGTAAGAGAATTTGCACATTCTAATTGTTCTTTAAAGACTCAACAAAGATGGGTATCTTACTTTTAGTATAAGGATTAGGGTGGTGGAGATGTCAAATCTTGGAAGAAATACTTTATTAAAGAAATCATAAACTTATTCCACTATCCCAACCTCCACTATATACAAGGATGACACATATAAGGATCCTAAAAAAATATTCAGGGTTGGGGGAACATTCCTAATTAAGGGAGTGAACATCATCCTCAATCTCCTCCTCCATAAGTTTAGAGTTGTTCATATCATTAATATTACCAAAAACCATATGTTGTATAACATCAAAGTGTTCTGTGTTAGACCTTGGATACCCTTCCTTCATAAAGGGGTTAGAATTAGAAAGAAGATATTTAAAATGAGAATCTTCCATACCTCCCACAGCCCTGATGTCATTCATGAAAGATCTGTTGTCCATAAGAAAATTAGGATGATAAATCTACTTATTCTCCTTGACGCATGAATGAGAGAATGTCTTGTTCTTGTCTCCCTATTTCAATCAGGTTTCTTTTGAAAGTTCACGAGATATATGTTCTTGTTCCAGAATTAGCTCATCTAGTTTACTTCTTTTATTGAAAAGAGAGTCGAAGAGGTCATGATCCTCTAAAACATTGAGTGAGGAATATATCTAGTCTATCTCATATTTAATACTAGAATTTTTTTGGGCCACATTGGATACCTACTGGACCGTTGTAATATATCTCGTTTGAGTGCTCTGACTTTCTTATGAAGGCCTACCCATCTACTTCACTAAACCATTATATTCCAAGATGCATTCCCCACCTAGTTATATCCGATATCTGAGGTCCAACATTTAGAGAAGAAGAAGATACCTATTCTTTCCCTACCACCCTATAAGGACACCATAATTGGAGAATTATTGTATATTTCTCTCACAATATGAGTCACCATAGGAAAAGAAAATAATGAGATAACATGAATGTTATCCAAGAAATGATCCAGGCATCACCAAGTGTGGTTGTTTCCCTTTTGGTTATTACTCCAAGTGAATTTTTCTCCTTCAAATCCCATGTTCAAGAGACAAGGATGAGCCATAAATGAAGAGAATCCTTTCCTTGCATTACAAGGATAGTCACTTCCACCTTTCATTTATGTACCATCCAAAATAATATTGAATTCTCCTCTAACCAGTCATATTTTATCTCTTGGATTAAAGGACTATAATTCCCTCCAGAGTGGTTCTCTCAAGGTCAAATAACAATTTTTGTAAAAAATGAAATAAAGAAGCTCGAGTCTCTATTACTAACTTTGGTAGTGATGAAATAAAATGATACTGCAATTTTATCCACCCTAATACTAGATTTCTATAAAGTCCAAACATAATGATTATTGGGATAGCCATGAATTCAGCCACAAAGACCCATACAAAAAGTAGGATTTCATTATTATGGTTTATTTATGTTTTATATCTAGTCAAAACATGTAAAAATATACATGTGTTTGATGAAGGTCACACCTGATTTGTTTGTTTCATTAACAATATTTATGCTTTTCTAAAGGTATCTCTTTTCCTATAATTATGGATAATATAATTCATAGTTGTTATGAATACTACAAAGGCCTCTAGGGTTACACATAGAGGTTTTTTGAAGGTGGGTATATAAGTTTTTTATAAATTGATTTTAAAAAACATTGAGAGCATAATGATACTCTCTTAAAGCTGTTTTGGAGGATATCCAAATGTAGTTTTGGAGGACATATAGAAGGATTTTTTTGATATGATTTTGTCATATGTTTTTTGGCACCACTTATATTTTCTTTTTTATATTGGTTTCTAAGATGTGTTAGAAACTATTTTGACTATATTCATTATTATTAGTGTATAATTTGGTCACTTTTTCATTACAATCTCGCTCTTAGGGATATAGTTTTAAAATTTTTTACCAACATTGTATTATATAGTGAAAGTGGGATGGTGATAGAATACCAGAATCTCATGTGGCATTGAAGTCTTTAAATAATGATTCGCAGGTGTTTCCAGGCACAATATACCACTTCTTGTAGATCCATAACTATGTTATGGTATTATTTTGCAAAGGTGGGATGTCCTTTGGGCTGGCCTATTTGTGTTTTTATTTATTTATTTTTCTTAATCCCTTTGCATGTTAGGTTTCCATACAACCTCTTAGGTGAATTTTATGAAATTAAAAAAGGAGATTAGATATATTATTTGTTTAAAAATTACATAATTAATTAAAGTTTGAAGTAAAAATTACAAGTTCTAAGAATATAAAATGTTTGAGTTATGCTAAAATGTTTATGGAATGTATAGGAGTTCATGGTTTTTCCATTGAGTTCTATATAAAGTGGTTCAATCATTGTGAAAAATTAATATGTGACTGTGATTTTATAAATTTGAAACTCTATAATATTATACACTCATCTCTCTTTTCTCTCTAACTCAAATGTTTTAGTGGTTGTAAGAAAGAGAAAAATCCAACAAAGAAGTGTTATTTTTGATCCATAGAACCAATATATTATCTTATGAGGGAGGATTCTGATATATGATTCTTAGGGACATCCCTCATCCACTTATAAATATTAAAAATCATGGTTTAATATTAATTTGTGGTATGTATGCCCTTTATTTTACATTGAATTAAAATAATCATTGGTTAAATCATGTTTCATTGATTTTAGTGGATAATCGAGGGTATATGGAAAAATATTTTCCCTGGTAAAACCGTAAACATTGATCTCATTAAAGGAATTAATTTTAATTTTTTTGAATGAAATAAAAGTGGTAAATGAAATTAATATAATATAAATATTATTCATATGTAAATCATATAGAAATAATGTACAACTCAATAGAATGACTAAGTGGTATATATCTAGTCACTACCATAGAACATTATTTTAACAACACACAAAATGGGATTTAACACTGCTAAAAATGTAGTGTTTTTGAAAAGGGCCATTAAAAGGGGACCAATTTATCAGTGCTAAAAAAGAACTGATAAAGGTGGTCTTTTATTAGTACAAGAAATAGTGCTGCTAAATTCCCAACTGCTACAATGTGCTGTTTGAATTACAAAATACTACAACAACTTGTATATATATAGAAAATTAATAATTTAATTTTTACTAAAAACTAAATCATAAATACATAAGAAAAAATTATATTTTATACATTTCAAAAAATGTTTTTTAAAATTACATTATCTATTATTATCACGACAACTCAAAAATATCAATTTTTCATTTTCATTGGCACCTAAATCCCTCTCAAAAAAGCATGATCGTGGTATAAGTTTTCAAAAAAAAATTCCCCAACTCAAGAAAAATAATCCACCTATATAAGAAAAAAATTCTTATTTAAATGATACTATTTATAAATAAGTTAAACATAACATGAAACAATACATGAATAAAATGTTAATTTCAAATAAAAGGACACACTTGCAGTCATATTGGTAAGACCATATGTCAGATTTAGACAGAGCTAATTCTTAAACATTAAAAATGAATAATGTATAGTTTTACTGAAGTATCAAGACCATCCAAATACGTTTTCGTGGTTTTGAGTATGTCACTTTTATTTTTTACTAAAATGTAATTTTAAACCAAAAAACACACACTTTGAGTCATATAAGTCACACCATTTGTCGGTTTGATATGATAATGATTAAATACACATCAAAAATGAATTATGAATCATTTACCTAAAATATCGATAAAATACATGTTATTTTTTTTAGTTTTTAGTATGTGACACATTTTTTGAACTAAAATATCAATTTTAGATTAATAACGAACCCTTTGAGTCATATCAGACACATCATGTATCAGATTGAGGTGAAACTAATTATCACATGTATCAAATGTCTTATGGATCATTTTTTTAAAGTTTCAAAACAATTCAAATCTGTTTGATTAGTTTTTGAGTATGTGACTTTTCTTTTTTACTATAATGTAAATTTAAAATAAAGACACACTTGGAGTCATACTGGTCACACTATGAATCATATTGAGGTGTGGTTGATTCCTACACCTCATAAATGAATTATGTATTGTTTTATTAAATTATCAAAACAATTTAAATGTTTTTTTCCATTTTTTATTATGTCACTTTTTTTTACTAAAATGTCATTTTAAACCAAAAATGTGCACTTTGAGTCATACTGATCACATCATTTTTCAGTTTTCAGTGATACTTTTATACACATAAAAATTAATTTGGAATCATTTTATTAAATTATCAAGATAAGTAAAGAATGATTTCTTAGTTTTTAGTGAGTGAAACACGTTTTGAACTAAAAAGACAATTTTTAACTGATAACAGACACTTTGAGTCATACCAGGCACAATGTGTATTGTATTGAGTTGCGGATAATTCCTATAATTAAAAAATGTCTAATGTATAATTTTACTAAAGTATAAAAACAATATGAATGTTTTTTCATATGTTTGAGTATGTCACTTCTCTTTTTTAGTTAAATATCAAATTTAAATAAAAATACACACTTGGAGTCATACCGGTCAAACTCTGCGTCGGATTGAGGTTTGGATTATTCTTACATATCACAAATGACTTATGGATCATTTTACTAAAGTATAAAAACAATAATAATTCCTTTTCTTGGTTTTGAGTTTGTCAATTGTGTTTTTACTAAAATGTCATTTTAAACTAGAAACACACACTTTGAGTTGTGTCGGCCACAACATGTGTTCGTTTGACATGATACTGATTCAAACACATAAAATATGACATTTGAATTGTTTTCCTAAATTATCAAGACAATAAAATCATGTTTTCTTGGTTTTCAATAAGTGACACATGGTTTGAAATAAAATTTCAATTTTAAATTGATAATAGATGCTTTGAGTTATAACAGTCACAACGTGAATTGGATGTATGTGAGGATGATTAATACACATCACAAATGACTTATGGATTATTTTACTAAAGTATAAAAATATTCTAAATTTGTTTTTTTAAATTTAGAGCATGCCGCATATGTTTTTTTACTAAAATGTCATTTAAAACTGAAATCATATACTTTGAGTTATATTGGTCACATGATGTGCAGGTTTGATTTGAGACTAATCCCTAAACATCACAAATGACTTATGAATCATTTTCCTAAATTGTCAACATAATCAAAGTCTGTGTTTTTTGGTTTTTATTGAGTGACATGCGTTTTGAACTAAAATGTCAATTTTAAACTGATAACACACACATTGAGCCATACTTTTACATGATGTACCAGTTTGATATGAGACTGATTCCTAACCATCAAAAGGCTTAAGAATTGTTATCATAATATATCAATTCAATCAGATCCGGTTTTCTCTATTTTAAATGGGTGACACACGTTTTGAAGTAAAATGTTATTTTAAACTGATAACGGTCGATTTATGTCATATCAGAGACACTATGTATCAAATTGGGGTGATGCTAACTCATATACATCAAAAATGGATTATGTATTGTTGTCACACAGTATCAAAACAACTCGAATGAGTTTTCTTGGTTTTGAGTATGCCACTTTTCTTTTATAATAAAATGTCAATTTTATATAAAAAGACACACTTTGAGTAATACTGGTCACACCGTTCATTAAATTGTGGTTCAACTGATTCCTACTTATCACAAATGAATTACGGATATTTTTTCTAATGTATTAATACATCATGAATGAATTTTCTTAGTTTTGAGTATTTTACTTGTGTTTTTTTACTAAAATGTCATTTTAAACTAGAAACATGCACTTTGAGTAATACTTGTCACATCGTGTGTTAGTTTCATATAAGACTAATTCCTACATGAACTAAATTAATTATGAATAATGTTCCAAAAATATCAATACAATCCAAGTTTGATTAGCCTTCAATTAGTGACACTCATTTTGGAATAAAAGGTCGATTTTAAACTAATAATGGCCACATTGAGTCATACTGAGAATACCATGTATCATATTGTGGTGAATTTAATTTCTAGATATCACAAGTGACTGATGGATTATTTTCCTAAAGTATAAAAACAATACAAATGCTTTTTATTGGTTTTTTATATGTCATTTTTTATTTTTACTAAAATTAATGTCAATTTGAAATAAAAAGACACACTAAGAGTTATATCAATCACATCATGTGTCCAATTGAGTTGAGGCTAATTCATACGAGTAAAAAATGACATATGGATCATTTTCCTAAAGTATCAAAATAATTCGAATATATGTTCTTGATTTTTATTATGTTAATTATTTTTTAATAAAAATGTAATTTTAAATAGGAAACAGTCACTTTGAGTCATATTAGTCACATAATGTGTCGATTTGAAGTGAGGATAAATTATATAAGTCACAAATTACATATGAATCTTCTTCCTAAATTATTAAGAAAATTTGATAAATTTTTCTTGGTTTTTAGTGAGTGGAACATGTTTTGAACTAAAATGTAAATTTTAAACTAATAATGGAAACTTTGATTTATATCGGGCACACTGTTTATTCGATTGAGGTGAAGCTAATTCCTACATATCAAAAATGACTTGTGGATTGTTTTCTTAAATTATAAAAGCAATCTGAATGTATTTTTTTAGTTTTGATTGTGTTACTTTTTGTTTTTACTAAAATGTCAATTTTAAACTAAAAACATAAACTTTGAGTTATACTCAGCATAAAATGAGGATAAACTAATAAGTATTTGAAAATCAACTTTTCATGATGTGTGTATAAATTATAACACAAAGTAAGATTCACATTCATTTCAAAAAAAATCTATTTTCACTAGTGAATACAAGGACTATCGACAGTCCTGGTAGAACTTAAAAAAGATAAATATAAAATGGATTAATAAACATTTTAAATTAAATTGCAAATATATTTGAAAATACCTCTTCTATTATGCTACTTTGTTTATGGTATAAATATATATTTTATAAATTTGAAAACATAATAACAAAAAACATTGTTATTGGTTTGTTTTGGACATTATAGAATCATTGAGAAAAATAAGAAATTTGTTTGTATATGTAATTTGATAATGAAATATCATTATATATACCCTATTAATTTTCTACCTTTAGAAGTTGATGGGATCCTTGTATTCATGTATGGTCATCATGCTATGATTTTGAATATATATAAACACTTCCCTATCATAACACAATTTTCATTAAAACATAATGTAAAATGTATAACTTGATGTTTAGTTTTAAAAAATTTAATAAACTGTATTAAAAACTGATAAATGCCATCATTTGTAGTCTATTTTTTGGGTATCCATGCATTGAATCCCTAAAATAAATCTTTAGAGAATCTAAATTGACTATAATGAGTAACTAATGATGATTAAAAATAAGGAATAAGTAATGAAATGAATGAAAATATATTTGATATGATTAAATTATAGAGTTTTACCCCAAAATCATGGGTATTAAGAAGAGTTTTCCATCTATAAGTTCTCATTCAAAAATTGTGGACATTTTTTATACTAATACTTAAATTTTATTTGTTTCCAATTTTAATTATTGTGTAGAAGTGATGTGTGGAATAATGATTCCAAATTCTTATTCACATGGTTTTTCCTTTAATAGGTATTCATATACACTCTTGTAAAAAAATATGTATAGTATTCAGTCATAATTAAAATACTAGATCAGGTATTGGATATAAAAATCATGAAAACACACCTCGTGTATACTTATAAAACTGAGAATCCTAGACATTCATTCATGAGGATTTAATTTTAATTATGAATAACAATATTATCTATAATGAAATCTATGTATATTTTTTCTTCAGAATCTACTACGGTTTTAGCCCCATTTTCTAATGTTTCTTGTGCACGAATCATTAATGTTTATAAATGAAAAAGTTGATCGAGTGGAGTAAATGTTATTTGTGAAGATATTCTCGATTGGTTGGTTAATCCTTTAGATCATTTTGATTCAGCCTTTCATTTCACCCCTTCCCTTTTTCCGTTTATAATAACATTCATATTTTTAGATATTTTTCATTAATTATTAATGGATTTTCATGAAAAATAAATTGGAAATGAACACCTCTTTTTAAACTGTTTTTTACAAGTTCTAATGACCATGATACAAATATTCCAATGTCTTGCTCAACCATATGAATATCTGCATCATCAAGTGGAATAGGTATCTCAATGATCGGCTCATGAGCAACATAAAAACCCTCCCTTACATGACCTATTCAAATTTGTCTATTTTGTAGAATATGTTATTTTATATTGAACATGGTAGCCTTCACATCAAGGAGATGGGTGGATGTTGACAAATATGAATCACAATTATTTTCACCCTATAGAATATCAGTATAGTAAATGTATCAGTGTCTTCCTGATTCACATTTCATAGAAAAAATTAGGAGAATATTTATTACCTCATTTAAGAATGTTCTTTGAGGGGAATAACTCACCTCAAATATGGGGAGGGTGGGGGTCTACGTAGTGGTTGTTCTTGTGTTGTTTCTTCTATTTGATTACTTCCCTTAACATTTTGTAACTCTGACTTCCAATTAAATTTTTCTTCAAGAGTTGATAATCATGTCTGCAACTCCTCTATTTACTTATCTTTATACCCTTATTAATTTTGCTTCACAAAATATGTTTGAGGTGACACCCAAAACTCACACCTCTGATGTCTCAATACAATTTTGACCACTATAAGGACACTAATAGTAGTTTGTCATTGGGTATATATGATGATGATTCTTGTGTATAAGTTGAATAAAAATTATCAAAAAATAATTAATCATTGTTTTATAATACTAATTTAAATAAAAAAATATTATGTCATAATTAAACATTCTATATACACATTCGGTGTGTTTTCATCTATTAGTATCACTTATTTTTTTACATGTTCCTCCTTATATAACAAATGATGCAAGATGGAAGTGCATTTGAATTTGGAGTCATTAATCTCTGTATAAATAGAGGATCAAAATTATATTTTTGTTTCTTGAAAAAAAAATATTATAGTAGATTTAAGATATTTACAGTTATTACTCAAGTGAAGCATATCCCATCCTTTATTTATGGTATAGGAACTTTGGTTTTACTACATGTTCCTTTTTTCCAGTACTCATTTTATATTTAATAAATTAAAAAATCATAATCAAAGTGATTAATACACATATTTTCAATCAATGTATTAAAAATCATAATATACCTGAAATGATGTCACCTCATAATGACCAATAAATGCATCTCATGCTTCTTGGATTATCATTTGTGCATACATATGTGGTGGATGCATTTTTATTTTTCTTTTAGAGTATCTGAGATGAAACTTCATAATAATTGTGTGAAAACGAGTGTGGGAATTTCCAAAAAGAATTATTAAAAATATCATTTGGGATTCATCTACTATTAATTCATCCTGTAAGGGACAATTAATAGTAATTTAATATTTAATTATATTAATTTTTTAGTACAATAAAAAAAGTATATCATAATGTTACTTTAATCCATTCCCAAATCAATGCCTTAAGCATGGGCGCAACATTGTTTCATTATTATATATTAATCAGCATGTGCTATCAAGTGGTGAGCCTAATGTAACTAATAAACTTGGCCTTGTTGGGGTTAACAACCTGAACACATGCATTCCATCCAACCTTGAATTTTATGCCTTTTATTCAGACCTAAATAATGTTTGCGAACACATTCATGCTACAACACTCCAGTTTTTCTCGGTCCACCAGTTGTTCACCGTCTACCATTTCCTCAAATTAAACATGATCAATATATTGTTCATATGGATTGGTAGCATCAACATGTGTAGAAGTTTGTTGTAATCTGTATTTGGATTGTCTGTATGTTGATAAACATGTCATTCATCAGGATTAAGAGTATTGACATGTGAAGAATTCATTATCTAGAGAAGGGGTTGAACATTTAATTTAGACTATATAATGTTGCGGTGAATATATAATAATTTCAGGTAAAGCATTGTAGAGTACAAAAAACAGATAACCTGATTATTGAAATCTATTTTTAAAAAGATTAGGGGATTTGAACCCTCTATCATGTATCCAAATACATTCATTTTGGTACCCTCTTACATAAAAGACCTTTTCGACATTGATACCATTGTTGAATGATTGCAACATCCCAATGAAAGGGTAATCCATAGTTAAATTGATATTTGACCCTTCAATGGTTTTGTTCAACAATAAAACAATTCACTACTTATTGTTTTTGTGATTTGAAACCGAAAATTATTTTATTACCTATGATTCCATTATAAATGGTTCTTATTTGTACCCTTCCTTATTAAAAACCATTTTCTCAAATCCTAATTCATCTATTTTTATACCACTCTAGTTATGAACCCACTTCCATTGAAAAATATTCACTTTTAATATTTTATAATCCAACTCCCATATTTTTTGATGATTCTAATGTATGATATATTCTCATAAAATTGAATTTTCTCTTTGGTACTAGAAACATGTGTTAATTTATCCACAAGTATAACTAAAATATTTTTCATGGTACTCTGATCTTCATGTTAATTTTTATAGAACATATAACCATTAATTAAATAACCATAATATGATAATACCTGCACACTAGGTCCTCTAGATATCCATCGAAGTCATTATGAACTTGAATCTATATTTTCAAATTAATCCATAAAAATATAGTCTTGAAACCATCATATAAACTGATGATTATGTCTATTTTATATCTAACCTTTAACCCTAGATGAATTTAAATTCCTAATAATTTCTTTTTGGGTATAAAAATATGGAAAACCTATAAACTGTTATGAGAAATTTAAAGGTGGGTCTTCCCTGATCTATAATAGTTATTGTGACAACATCTATTCTTAAAATCCTTTCACTAACAAACCACCTGGCATGACTCGATTTTGATATACCAATGTTTTTACACTGTAAAGGTAGTGAGTATAGAATTCAATGGATTCTTCAACAATATATCACTCTACAGTACAAACTTTTGACCAACGTTGATTTTTTAAATTACCTTTCAAAATATCCATATAACATTCAATGGGCTACATCCATCTATAATTTATTGGACAACATAGTTGAATCACTATTACCATGCAAACCATCACATGAACTATTATATCAATGAATTCCAATGAGAATAATATCTACAATTCAAATAATATGATAGAAATTTTATTTTCTATAGTTTTCATTTTCACCAGGTTTATAACATTTCTGCATATAGATTTGAAAAAGAAACAGATATTCATTAATTTATGATGGGAATTCTTGGAAAAATGTAATGTAAAGATATAGTCATTATATCTTGAATCAAAACATGTCATTCATGTGATTTATAACCCTTTAACTTTTAATCAGTCATTGATACGATATTATTTATCTTCTAAAAATACCCCTTGGGAACCTTTACATCATTCAATAAGATTCAAAACTGATATATCTCCTTCTTGGAGAGAGTGTAAGTAGATAAAGGAAGAAATGTCTTTTTCTAAACCTTTACTAGCAAAAAATCTTCACATATTCTTATGTCAATCATGTTTTTCTGAACATAATTCAATACACCAATTTTAAAGTTCATTTAGTAATGTTCAAATGACACTACATCATATTTTTTTAATATACATAACATGAAGAGAAATCATGACTTAAAAACAATTCCAGTATGGAAATTCAAAAAACCGATATCTTTTTTCAATCGGATTTCATATAGTTTTTTGAAAAAGGTTTTCCAAAATAATTTTCAATGTCTTTTAAATTATAAAATATTTTATCACCTATTAGTGGGATGGTGATTTATGTTCTTCTAAACTCCCATCAAATGATGTCTTCCATGATCAGTACTTAGGTCACTAGGGTATAAATCTAAGATTTACTAGAAAGACATTCTTCGATGAATGCATCAACCAAATTTAATGTGTACCTCATCAAAAAATGGGACTCCCATCAGTTTCTTTAATGATATATCCTAAAAATTTACCATAAGTAAGAAATTAATTTATCATCTTTTACAACATGGCTCTCAATATGAAATTTTCCTTTCTATAAGAATCATACAACATAAAACCTGAATCCCACAATAATATCAAATATTCGATCAATGGATCCAAATAAACATCAATATCATTACCAAATTTCTTTGTTCCTAATATAAGCATAGATAACATAATGTAATTCTATTTCTTGCATAATTTTTTTGAAATGTTATAATTTACCAACATAACAATCCATATACTGTTTTTGCTACTTTGAAAACCAAATCTACTCACTTCATCTTTAGATAGTGCAAGAAGAAGGTTTCTCAACTCATTTTAAAAATTTAGGATATTAAGGATAGTCTTTTGGGTGATAAATATTTCCATCTATATTTATTATATAAAAATGACACATTAATTACCTTACAATCTCCTCGCTTACATATAGGAACTTAATCCTTGGAATGATTGGAAGGTACCGTACAACATTCCTAGGACCTAATTCATATTTCTTGAATCAAGAAGAACCCCACTTTGGGCATTATTTAAGTGATTTTTGATCCATGATAAATAGTATACAGTCATTTGGGAAGGAATGTATTCTTTCAGAGATCACACCAATTGAACATAAAATTCTTTTAACATTATAAGTTTTTCATAGAAGCTCACAATCCTCTAGGTTCATATTATTCAATAGAGAAAGTAGTTTAATAAAACTGGTTTCACTCCATCCTTTTACAGATTTTATATTATACTACCTCATCATGGATGGAAATTCTATAAATTTAGTACAACTATGATACAATGTCATATTTTCATAACTCTTTAACATATCAAACAATTTTTTAAAATCATAAAGTTCATCTTCAACTATCATTTCCCTTTCCCCAATACGATTTTCATCATCATTCACACCTATATTCACATCCTCAATACAATCTTCATAATTTTCCACACAAGTAATCATGTCAAATGATCCATAAAATATAGTCATATCCCATTCACTTTCTAAATTAATTTCCCCCATTTTATTCCAACATATATATCTTTGATCTATTCTATGGTAGGTCGATTATTCTTCCAACTCCTCTGGACTAATTAGTCTTGAATAACAACACCATAAAAATGGAAAAATAATTTGAGAAAGTTCATATTCATGATATTATTAAAACATGATGAACTCTTTCACCCCATCCTTATACTATTTTGTCATTCGATTGACATCCATCAATTTTTTATTCATATCAATCCCATTTGATTTGGTTATATTAATATTTAAAAAAATGAATAAATACAAAAAAGGCCTTTAAAAGAAGGTGAACCCAACATTTAAATTTTTCAAATAATTTCATCATTCTTTGAAGGAAATGGGTAATTGAATTTAATAAAATAATTACTCTACTTGTGGTAGGTGTTATCCTATGAATTGATCGACAGTGATCAATGATACGTGGTATGGGATGACTGCTGCTCATAGTAGCTTAAGAAACCATGGTGCATGTATAAAATATATGGGGGATGAGTCTCAGGAATCCAAATGAAATAATAACTATTTGGGAGACAAAGCTGATGAAGATTGAAGTCATCTCCTTAGACTTAAATTTTTCTAGGTTCGGGAGTTAGCGAAGCATGATAAAACATTTCTTATTTTGCTGTGTAATGTTCAAAAAATCATTATTAGTTGTCTGATCCCTAAAAGGGGCTCCTTTATTGGTGTGACCATGAGAAGGATAAGTTGGATGGTCTTACACACACTCATGTTGAGACAACCAATGTGGTTTCAACATTTAAATAAAGCCTTCAATTATTCCACGAGAAGGAAAATTATTTTGGTCTTATGACTAAATTTATGTAGCACATAGAATCCTATGAGGATAAGGTTGTGGGATTGGTTTCATGATGGATACACTATAGGTTGGACGGGGTAAGTGTCATGCCCTTTCCATGGGGTTACTATAAATCTATATTATATAATAGGTGATATTTTGTGTATCTAGGAGGTCTATTAATGTTTATATGATCATATAAATATAGATACAATCATTTTCCCTTATACATGTATGAATTTATAAATATAAAAATCACTCATCATGTTGTCCTTATAAAAATATTTACCTATAAAAATTTTAACACATATTTTAAGGATTGCTCAAAATAGAAAAGGAAATTATTAAGTGAGTGGATCAAGACTTTAACCAATAATAGAGGCTAAATTCTAAATACATATTCTAAAATAAAATGTGTTTCACTTATTTATTACCCATTCTTAGTGATAAATTACCACTTACCTAGAATCATTAGTAAGGTATATTCCTATAAAACGTAAGCCTATTTTCTCTCCTATAATATTATAAATCAACTTTTTATTTTTTATAGTGTTGCTATGAATTCCAATCTCGTATTAGGCCATTGAATATATTTTTATCCTTAAATGTTCATTAGGATTGGTTAGAGTGGATGTTTTTCTTGGATGATACCATGGTAATACATGTTTCCCTTATATAGTTTTATACATCAAGTAAAAACAAACAAATCCATAACATTATGATAGTTCTAGGTTTGCTCTTAGCTTAAAATAGTGGATAAATTTTCTTCCTTTGAATCCAAAGTGTTTCTACGTAATAATTTTGGTAGGGATACACCTCTTCCCTCTTATATTCCCTTCTAGATAGGAAGAAATCCATATAGAGTTGAGTGGATATAATTAAAATCCAACATTTTTTGTTAGTAATGACTTATTAAACTATCTTCTATGGAGTTTAAGGGTTATTTAAAAGCTATTTTTTCATTATGATGAGTTATAAACACAGCTTTGGTATTTTCATGTTTGTTTTCAATGATGTTAACATTGTACATTTTCACAGATTGTAATTCCTTATTGGTACTATTTTTTAGTTAAATTGTGCCCCTATGAATGTTTTGGTTATGCTATTTAATGTTTTATGAACACATATCAAAATATCACATGTGTTGGTTCTTAATTTTTTTCCTATATGTGAGATAAGGTTTGGTAAATACATAAAAAGGGGTACATATTTTTTAATTTACAATCTATCAATCCTTTTTATAAATAGTTTATTGAATTTATTTTATTTTACCTCCTTGATTGTGAAACAATGATTTATTAATCATTGAAAAATAAATTGAACTGAATGAGTTTTAGTTTAAAAAGGGTCAAGGATTGCAACTTTTGAAGGACATTTCACTTCTGGAAATATGACTTATACCAATGGTTTCAAATCATTGGTAAAGGCCAGAAAACCATTGTAATAAACTATACCAATGGTTTCTCAAACCGTTGGATAGTTAGCCATGGGGATAGACAGATACCAACAGTTATAGTATAACCATTGGTACATGGCTCTGGAATAAAAATTATACCAATGGTTTTAGCTAATCGTTTGTATTTATTTATACCAATGGTTGATACGCATTGAAAATTAAGGAATTTTATATTTATTTCAATGGTTTCAAAACCGTTGTAATAACCCTTTACTAACAGTTTAAATAAAAATGTTGGTAAAGACTTATTACAGGTTCTACACCAACGGTTTACTGGCCATTGGTATATAGTTTTACCAATTTGTTATGTAAAACATTGGTATAATGTTACATTTCACAGATATACCATTGGTTTACAACTGTTTGTGTAGCCTTGTTGCAATTGCAGCTGCAGGTCGCCCCCCCTGCAATCCCCTGTGCACCTGCGAATTTAGAATTCAATTTAGAACACAATTAACCTATGAAATACAGAATTCAGGATTGATATCTCAATTGAATACATATAAAATGAATTATGTACTGAATTATGAATTTTGAATGAATAATATATACAAAATGAATTATGAATTACTTACATAATTCTGAATCATGCAAAGTGTATTCAATTCATAATTCAACACAAAAAAAATTAATTATGTATACCACATATTGAATATGGAATAAAAAATTAAATTCAGAATATGGGGGTGTCCAAGGGGGTGGGGGCTGTCCAGGTGGTGGGGGCTGTCCATGGGGTGGGTGGTGTCCAGGGGGTGGGGGGACTATCTAGGGGGTTTTCCAATGGGGTGGGGTGTACAGGGGTTGGGTGGTGTCTAGGGGGCAGTCCAGGGGTTGGGGTGTCCATGGTGGTGGGGGAGGGGGTGGCGGCTGTCCAGGGGGGTGGGGGCTATCCAAGGTGTGGGGGTATCCAGGGGGTGGGGTGTCCAGGGGGTGGGGGTGTCCAAGGGGTTGGGGTGTCCAGGGGATGTGGGGTTGTGGTTGGAAGTCTAAGGGGGTGGGGGTGTCCTGGGGATGGGGTTGTCTAGAGGGGTGGGGGTTGTCCAAAACAGTGGGGGTGTTTAGGGTTGGGTGTTTCCAAGGGGTGGGGTGGGGGGCTGTCCAAGGGGTGGGGGAGTTCAGGGGGGCTTTCTGGGGGGGTGTCCAAGGGGTGGAGGGTGTCCTAGGGGGTGGGGGTGTCCATTGGTGTAACGCCCCGACCCCAGCTACCCAGAGTCGGTGCATTAATTACATAACATTGGCATGATCACGAGAAAGATCAAGTCTCGAAAGACCGATTAGTTTAGTAGCCTTGGAATAACTAGATACATCCATAAATTTTTACATTACATCATAAAAAAAACATCTTGTCTTCATATCCCCTCATACTATCCCTATAGGTCATTCATAAATTACTTCTTCATAATCCTGGGAAAAAAATTAAAACATTGAAAGGGGTGAGCTCGGATGCTCAGTAAGGATAACATTATAGCAGAAGCTTTCATAAATAAGCATAAACACTTAAGGCAATTTATAACTAAAACAAAAGCCTTTTAAACTTGAACTTCAGCATAAAATGGCAAAGGTAAAATGAAATAATGCCATTTACTTACTCACATGGATATTCTACTAGTCGAATGATCACATGCAATATCAATAACCACTTTCATAATGATGGAATGCATAATGCCAGACTATCATAACCACATAGCCAAGGCCTCGTGCCAAGACTACAAATAAGATTTTGCCAAGGCCTTGTGCCAAGACACTAGTTTGTCTCATGAGACCTACCGATGCATCGAGGAGCTATAGCGGGCTCCACCCGTCACTTATTAAGTCCAATGCATTCCCATATGTAAAGGTTTAAACATAACGTAAACATTCGTATTAAACTAGCATACGAAATGTCAATACTTTCACCACAAACCATGAATGGTATAAAAATAGCACATCCACAGTCAAACATAATTCATTCGATACAATATGGAAGATTGTATTGTATCACATTAACCTCAATCAATAATAATGAAGGATGTTGACATAGATGAAAATAATCATCAAAACTATTTGAGAGAAATATCCCCCTTTTCTTGAAAACATTTAAAAGTCACACTTTTTGTCAAGAAGCCGTTTAAAAGTATATTTTTGAATCAAAGTGTCCCATACCACTTTGAAACTTTTAAAAGGAGTTTTAATTTTAAAACTTTAATGTCCATATAAATAAATCCTTAAAACCATTTTTAAAATATGGACATTAATGAGCATGATTTAGAAGAATAATTCTTTAAAACATTTTAAAATGGTATTTTGGTTAGAGTTTCTAACCAAAAGAGAGACACTTGAATACAAATAATTGAGGTAATCAAAACATTGTAATATCATGAGAATAAAGGAATTCATGATATACTATGTCAAAGTACATTATATACACCACATAAAAGTGATTTGGTGTATATCATCAAAGAAGTCTCAATGGAATGTAAATTGAGATGAAATTTCTCAAAAAGGTTGTATCCTTAGGTTAAGGATAAATCAATGACATAATTATGTGTGAAAAATATAAATACACTAAATATGATTGTATATTCAGTGTAAAACAATCAAAGGACATTCACACATAATCTTGTAAAAACAATACCAACGAATTGGATGTTTAACTCAACAAATGGAGAATGAGTTAAAATTACTCTTATCAAATTCATATCAATGACTTGAGAATTACAAATGGAGTGATTATGTGTACCAAACTTCTATCAACAGGAAGGGGAGTGGAAATTATGACATAATCAAATGAATAGTGATTCCACACATAATCTTGGGGTAATATAATCAATGAAATATGTGTAAAGCCAAATGAGTGGAAATTGAAATCTCAAATTCCCTTATCGATTAGGTAACTTACGAAACATACACCCATGAAAGAAGTATCATACCATGATGATTTAAATACCCATAAATTAAAGTATATTACACAATGAATACGATCATGGGCAGTACACATACACCACATGCAATAATTAAGTGGTGATCAATGGAATTCTCACGGAATTAAAAGTGAGATAAGAAAACCCTTACATTGTACTTTTTCCTTGGTCGATGGTAGGTTTACCTCCTGTATAATGGTGAAATGATTGTTATTGAATAATAAAAGAATCATTTACTTTAATATGATATCATATATGATATTTTATCATTGATTTTTTAATAATATTTTAGAATTATCGTCATTTCGAGTGTTAACGGGTTCATTTTACTTTATATTCTTTGTTATGTGAGACATATTTGTTATTAATGGGATGTATATTATTCATATCCAGAATGGTATCAAGTTCTTAAACATCATTTTTAAATCATCAAATTATACGATGGAGAATGAATCTCATCGCGTTCGTGGAGACGGTAGTCCGTACGTACGCACGAACGCTACTTCCATTTAATTTTTATTTTAAAAGAATCGAATCCAAATTATACATAGGTATATTACTATTCCAGTATAATATAATATTTTATATATGTTACTTAAGTTCATTTACACCATCCTTTATACGTTCCATGTGTGGTATGAACGAGTCATATCATTTTAAGGGGGCGGTAGTCCGCACTTCCTCAAATGAAATTATCGTATGTATATACAACATGAAACGAATAATGGTATGAAATAAAATGGAATTACAGAAGCTTATATATAAAATATATATCATTAATATCATATTTAATTACAGTTCCATCCTAATGGCCACCATGAGAGGCAGTAAGATGTATTTGAACAATCATCGTTTCGTGAGGCGTTAGTTTGCCATCCACAGAAACATTATGTTCATCATCCATTAGATGGAGTTGTGTGAATGTGTAGTTTTAATCCTTCTTATAACAACATCCTAGTATATTGAGGATACTGTTTTTGTTACAAAAGAAAGGAAATAGAAATATTTTGGGGGTTGGAGAAGCAAAATAAATGAAAATACTTTAAGAGAAAATTGTTACCTTTAATTTAGGTAACTCACTTTGGTTGGAACCAAAGGACTTCTTGAAATGCTTTCTGCCTAAGGGGAAGCTTCAAGGAGGAGGAGAGGGATGTGGGGAGCTTAGTTGGGCAGAGTTTGGACGAGCCAAGTGGCTTGAGAGGTGTGAGGAAATGAGAAGGAGGAGTGCCCTTTTATAAGAGGGGTGAGGGGCACCTTTGGAAAATCTAGAAATATTAATTTATAATAAATTCATATTCGGTTTCCAAAGGCTCCAAAGTTGACTATTAAAAGGATGAGGTTGGGATAGGTCTAAAACAACTCATCCAATAGAATTTAGACAGGTTTGGGTACTTATATTAACCTTATCTTTAAGTATTAACTCTAAGTTAATTAGTTTCACTTTTACAATGTCTCTTTGTATTTTTATATAATATGGTTAATAAACATACTATATACATCCAAGCTACCCCCAAGTGGTCCATTAATGATTAACCTATCATAATATAAGTCTCTTGGCCGAACCTTAGATTTTTAGGAATTTAATATCAATTAATAATATAATATTTGTTTTAAGAACTCTTTTATGTCAATTTTGACACTATTCAATAGTTGATTTTTGTGAAACTCATAACAGATTGATTACTTCGAACAAAGTCAATTACATAAATCCTAATATATCATATTATCCTATAAAATTAGTTTAATTCATTAAAAGTTTCATATTATATTTATTTGGGTATTTATAATATCAATTATTTTAATTTTTCACTATTATAGTAATTACTGCATCATCATTGTGTCATAAATAAAATAAATTATTTAATGTCTAAAAATTATAAATAAAATATCATTATGTAGAAAATCCTTTTAGCTTTCTAATGAATATTTATAATCTAAAATCCAACATATATAACCCTATGTAACAAGTGTTGTTCTAAAAGATATATGCTAGTGTCATTTTTGTATTCATTTTAACTAAATTAAAATAAAGTGTCATTATCACTTACAAGTGGATCCATGGGGTCCCAAAATAGACCCAAAGATTCCCATGGTCGACCATGTATCAACCAATAGGGTTAAGACACGTTTTAGGGTAATTTAGTATTATTATAATATTATTTTTTTAACCCTTATTTACCGGATTTACCCTTAACCATGGTAAATAAAATATTTACCGCAGTAATTATTCAAAATGTCTAAAAATAAAAGTTACCTATTTACACAATTTTAACATCCTGATTCCAAATATGGAATCCATTTTCCTAAATTAAAAACACAGAAGTGGCATAAATTAATTTAAAATTAAATCCCGCTGTCAAAACAAAAAGCGTGTTTTTAAGAGATAATAACTATCAAAAGATTGACACTCGTTTATGTTCGGTTTAATTGTAAAATTATGTCCAATGACCAACATTATATTAAATGGTAAAAATATATTCTAAATATACTTTAAAACCACTCAAATTCATAATTTATCAATATTAATTATTTTGATTAAAAAAGTTGTTTTTAATTAAAATTTAGTAATTTTCACTATTCATCAAAATATAAAAGTTATCCGAAAAGTACCAAAATTTCACCCTAGGATAATTTCGATATTCCGAATCCAAAAATGAAGTCCATTTTTAAATATAAAATATATATAATTTCAAAAATTAGGTATTACTATTCATAACGGCTAGTTTGATTGGTTGTGGTGTGTGTTAAAACTCAAGGTTGCGTACAACACACGCTACTGTATTATTCAAAGAAAGCGTACCGTGGAAGCTTGGGATGTTTCATTTTAAATTTTTGATGTCCCCATTTAGTCAAAAAGTTTAAAATATAGTATTTAAAAAGGGTTCACTATTAAAGTTGATAAAAGTGCAATACTAAAAATGAATTTGTTCTTGCATTATATCTAAGAAACTCATAATATGGATTCTAAAATTATAAGGATTATATAAACATTAAAATTTATCTAATACTATTCATAACCTCTTTTGAACGGCTTGTTTGGTAAGTCATGGTGTGCTTGAACATGGTGTTGCATGTAGTGAAAGTTATTGAATTATTTTGAAGAAATAACACACTATGAAATCTTGGGGTGTTACATTCTCCCCTCCTTCAATAAATTGCGTCCTCGCAATTTGAAATTGTTCTTCGAAAATAAAAGGTTGAAAATAGATAATATATTTGTGGGAAAACCCACATCAGAAATTGGGTTACTAAAATTTAGTCTTAATATGAGAAAAAGAGAAATCAAAGGGTCACCACCAAATTATGATCTCGATTAGGAGAACATTGGTGGAAACTAGAGACATATAATTGGAGGAAAAACGTAAATATTTATAGGTGGTGATTGAGGTCATCAATCACAAACAAGTGTAAAATTGAGGTCCTTATAATCATCAATCTATGATGATTTGAAATACCATTGGTTCAACAAAACATAGGGTATTAGGATAACACATTTTTGACGTTTCAAAATATCTTAGTTGAAATCCCACATCGAAAAATGAATTAATGAGGCCTCTATTTAAAATAAAGAGTTGAAAGTATGAAGATTACCGAAAATAACACATACTAGGGTTCCATGAAGGAAAATATGGATATGGAGGAGAAATCTAACCATCAATTATCTGATGGAGAGTGGTAGAGAACATGGCTATGAAAAGGCCAAAAATCCCAAAGCCATAAATTTGTGATGATTTAAGGTACCATCTAGGACAACATTTTTGTTCTATGTTTCTTTTATTAATGTTGGGGAATTTATTTATGAGATTGGCTAAGAACATTATGAGATATTCTTAAATTTTAAGTAGATTTTCATTCTTTAATAAATTTCCACCACTAACTCAATTTTTTTTTAAACGATGAGTATTCAAGAAGACTTGGTCACACTGGAAGAGCTAGAATAAACTTCTATAGAATCACATGATCCATGCAGGATAAACCATATATTAATCAAAACCAAAATGGTTAGTGAATGATCTAATGATCCCCCAAAAGGATATTCATTGAGATAAATATGCACTAATCTTAATTTCTAAAATTAAACCAACAATACCCCAAAGTTAAATAGATACCATTCAATAACCAATTGTCCTTAAAATCCTTTAATATAATCCAAACTAATATTGAAACCCAAAACATAGAAGAATTTGATTATGTAGTCTCCCATGTTACATTGTATCTCCAAATTACATCAAATACTCTTAAAGTCACATACTTAAAAGTAATCATCACATATTCTCTGTTATAGGTTAATCATTTCCATAAATAACCCAAATCACTATAAATCAACAATAAAAATGTAGATAAAAATCCACCATTACTCTACAAATCAAACCTCATTGTATTCTATTTTCCTTGGGCATATAGTGTTCCTAACAAAACGAACATCTTCCAAAATAACATTTATCACTTAATCATCAAATCATTTTCCTATACCAAGGGTATTCATTTGATAAGACATAAGAACCCAAATCATATTATTATTGATCAATAAAATCATTTAACAAAAAAAAATAGTCACACTAACCAGGGACTTCACGTAGTCCAGTGGTAGGCGATAAATCCCAATCGCACTTTGGTTGTGGGTTCGATTCCCACGGCTTTGTCCGACGCGATGGGTTGTCACACGGTCTACGTGTTGTCCTTTTTCAAAAACAATATTTTATAATATTACCAAAATGAGATAAATTCCTCAAAATAACATAATTTAACCACAAATGTTATATCATACTTTGCATTTTCATCCCAAATTATAATAACTTATCATTTTCTCAAACCCCAATGATCATATAAAACCAAATGGTTATTTATCCCTATATCCACAAGAGAAGAGACAAATCTTCCTCAAATATCATTCTCACATGGAAAACTGCGGGGTTACAAATACAAGAGAAAATTATTCCAAAGCAAACCCATCAACAAGGAGTGCTAATACTTTTTAAATTTTTCTCCAGCCATTTATTTCCACATAGCTTCTTCTTTGACCAAGAAAATATCCTATAAAATAGGACATTCACTCGGGTAATGGCCAGGTCCCCTACATTTACGACAAATGACTGTAAATGGACTCTTGGGACCATTTTTATCTTCTTCCATAGTACTCTTCATTTTTCTTCGGCAATTCTTCACTTTATGTCCTTCCTTCCCGCACGTAAAACATTTCGTTGTCCCATTGAGACACTTTCCTGGGTGTCTCTTTCCACAATTCCTGCATGATGAAAATTGAGGTTTCTTTTCTCCATGGTCTCCATTGCTGGAGATCTTATCATTTATCACCTTTCTCTTCCTTGTTGAGTCTGGGAGTTGGTTAATATATATGTTGTTGATCATATTTTTGGAAAACTGATTTGGCATAAAGACGATATCTTTTACGCCTATCAACATTCCATTTTGTTGCTCATTGCCACCATTGTTCCCAACTTGTACATCATTCTCAAAGTCACTATGAATTCCTTGGAATCCAGCCATTGACTAAAACCAGAAGGCATTGTGTGAGTAATAGTAGTCGTAAAATCATTTAGAGATTAAAATGTCACCATATTCTCAATTTGAAACATATTAGGATTAACCAAGGTCATTTTCTCTCATCTTATGTATATATTACTTAAATCGGTTTGTAAAGAAAATGTAAATTATCTTAAGCATATCCCCCGGGAGTGTCGTAACCAAGAGTGCAGCAAGGCCCATTGTCGTGCACCAGTTCCCGTTCGAGTCTAGCTCAAAGCGGTGTTTTCGGGTTTTACCCCTAGGTACATCTGTGCCAGAGCCGCCTCTACCTGCTCGTATCCAGACAGGGATGTATTGCTCGGAAAACTCACAAAATCTTTACAATACCAAAATTCTAGGAAGTTTTTTTTATACTAATCCTCAAAGTTCATCTTAGGTCTACGTGCTCTAATCAGAGTTTATCTAAATCTAGCTACCAAGGTTTGTACTAAACTTCCTCTGATACCAACTGTAACGCGCCGACCCCAGCTACCCAGAGTCGGTGCATTAATTACATAACATTGGCATGATCATGAGAAAGATCAAGTCTCGAAAGACCGATTAGTTTAGTAGCCTTGGAATAACTAGATACATCCATAAATTTTTACATTACATCATTAAAAAAAACATCTTGTCTTCATATCCCCTCATACTATCCCTGCAGGTCATTCATAAATTACTTCTTCATAATCCTGGGAAAAAAAATTAAAACATTGAAAGGGGTGAGCTCGGATGCTCAGTAAGGATAACATTATAGCAGAAGCTTTCATAAATAAGCATAAACACTTAAGGCAATTTATAACTAAAACAAAAGCCTTTTAAACTTGAACTTCAGCATAAAATGGCAAAGGTAAAATGAAATAATGCCATTTACTTACTCACATGGATATTCTACTAGTCGAATGATCACATGCAATATCAATAACCACTTTCATAATGATGGAATGCATAATGCCAGACTATCATAACCACATAGCCAAGGCCTCGTGCCAAGACTACAAATACGATTTTGCCAAGGCCTTGTGCCAAGACACTAGTTTGTCTCATGAGACCTACCGATGCATCGAGGAGCTATAGCGGGCTCCACCCGTCACTTATTAAGTCCAATGCATTCCCATATGAAAAGGTTTAAACATAACGTAAACATTCGTATTAAACTAGCATACGAAATGTCAATACTTTCACCACAAACCATGAATGGTATAAAAATAGCACATCCACAGTCAAACATAATTCATTCGATACAATATGGAAGATTGTATTGTATCACATTAACCTCAATCAATAATAATGAAGGATGTTGACATAGATGAAAATAATCATCAAAACTATTTGAGAGAAATATCCCCCTTTTCTTGAAAACATTTAAAAGTAACACTTTTTGTCAAGAAGCCGTTTAAAAGTATATTTTTGAATCAAAGTGTCCCATACCACTTTGAAACTTTTAAAAGGAGTTTTAATTTTAAAACTTTAATGTCCATATAAATAAATCCTTAAAACCATTTTTAAAATATGGACATTAATGAGCATGATTTAGAAGAATAATTCTTTAAAACATTTTAAAATGGTATTTTGGTTAGAGTTTCTAACCAAAAGAGAGACACTTGAATACAAATAATTGAGGTAATCAAAACATTGTAATATCATGAGAATAAAGGAATTCATGATATACTATGTCAAAGTACATTATATACACCACATAAAAGTGATTTGGTGTATATCATCAAAGAAGTCTCAATGGAATGTAAATTGAGATGAAATTTCTCAAAAAGGTTGTATCATTAGGTTAAGGATAAATCAATGACATAAGTATGTGTGAAAAATATAAATACACTAAATATGATTGGATATTCAGTGTAAAACAATCAAAGGACATTCACACATAATCTTGTAAAAACAATACCAACGAATTGGATGTTTAACTCAACAAATGGAGAATGAGTTAAAATTACTCTTATCAAATTCATATCAATGACTTGAGAATTACAAATGGAGTGATTATGTGTACCAAACTTCTATCCACAGGAAGGGGAGTGGAAATTATGACATAATCAAATGAATAGTGATTCCACACATAATCTTGGGGTAATATAATCAATGAAATATGTGTAAAGCCAAATGAGTGGAAATTGAAATCTCAAATTCCCTTATCGATTAGGTAACTTACGAAACATACACCCATGAAAGAAGTATCATACCATGATGATGTAAATACCCATAAATTAAAGTATATTACACAATGAATACGATCATGGGCAGTACACATACACCACATGCAATAATTAAGTGGTGATCAATGGAATTCTCACGGAATTAAAAGTGAGATAAGAAAACCCTTACATTGTACTTTTTCCTTGGTCGATGGTAGGTTTACCTCCTGTATAATGGTGAAATAATTGTTATTGAATAATAAAAGAATCATTTACTTTAATATGATATCATATATGATATTTTATCATTGATTTGTTAATAATATTTTAGAATTATCGTCATTTCGAGTGTTAACGGGTTCATTTTACTTTATATTCTTTGTTATGTGAGACATATTTGTTATTAATGGGATGTATATTATTAATATCCAGAATGGTATCAAGTTCTTAAACATCATTTTTAAATCATCAAATTATACGATGGAGAATGAATCTCATCGCGTTCGTGGAGACGGTAGTCCGTACGTACGCACGAACGCTACTTCCATTTAATTTTTATTTTAAAAGAATCGAATCCAAATTATACATAGGTATATTACTATTCCAGTATAATATAATATTTTATATATGTTACTTAAGTTCATTTACACCATCCTTTATACGTTCCATGTGTGGTATGAACGAGTCATATCATTTTAAGGGGGCGGTAGTCCGCACTTCCTCAAATGAAATTATCGTATGTATATACAACATGAAACGAATAATGGTATGAAATAAAATGGAATTACAGAAGCTTATATATAAAATATATATCATTAATATCATATTTAATTACAGTTCCATCCTAATAGCCACCATGAGAGGCGGTAAGATGTATTTGAACAATCATCGTTTCGTGAGGCGTTAGTTTGCCATCCACAGAAACATTATGTTCATCATCCATTAGATGGAGTTGTGTGAATGTGTAGTTTGAATCCTTCTTATAACAACATCCTAGTATATTGAGGATACTGGTGTTGTTACAAAAGAAAGGAAATAAAAATATTTTGGGGGTTGGAGAAGCAAAATAAATGAAAATACTTTAAGAGAAAATTGTTACCTTTAATTTAGGTAACTCACTTTGGTTGGAACCAAAGGACTTCTTGAAATGCTTTCTGCCTAAGGGGAAGCTTCAAGGAGGAGGAGAGGGATGTGGGGAGCTTAGTTGGGCAGAGTTTGGACGAGCCAAGTGGCTTGAGAGGTGTGAGGAAATGAGAAGGAGGAGTGCCCTTTTATAAGAGGGGTGAGGGGCACCTTTGGAAAAGCTAGAAATATTAATTTATAATAAATTCATATTCGGTTTCCAAAGGCTCCAAAGTTGACTATTAAAAGGATGAGGTGGGGATAGGTCGAAAACAACTCATCCAATAGAATTTAGACAGGTTTGGGTTCTTATATTAACCTTATCTTTAAGTATTAACTCTAAGTTAATTAGTTTCACTTTTACAATGTCTCTTTGTATTTTTATATAATATGGTTAATAAACTTACTATATACATCCAAGAGACCCCCAAGTGGTCCATTAATGATTAACATATCATAATATAAGTCTCTTGGCCGAACCTTAGATTTTTAGGAATTTAATATCAATTAATAATATAATATTTGTTTTAAGAACTCTTTTATGTCAATTTTGACACTATTCAATAGTTGATTTTTGTGAAACTCATAACAGATTGATTACTTCGAACAAAGTCAATTACATAAATCCTAATATATCATATTATCCTAGAAAATTAGTTTAATTCATTGAAAGTTTCATATTATATTTATTTGGGTATTTATAATATCAATTATTTTAATTTTTCACTGTTATAGTAATTACTGCATCATCATTGTGTCATAAATAAAATAAATTATTTAATGTCTAAAAATTATAAATAAAATATCATTATGTAGAAAATCTTTTTAGCTTTCTAATGAATATTTATAATCTAAAATCCAACATATATAACCCTATGTAACAATTGTTGTTCTAAAAGATATATGCTTGTGTCATTTTTGTATTCATTTTAACTAAATTAAAAAAAAGTGTCATTATCACTTACAAGTGGATCCATGGGGTCCCAAAATAGACCCAAAGATTCCCATGGTCGACCATGTATCAACCAATAGGGTTAAGACACGTTTTAGGGTAATTTAGTATTATTATAATATTATTTGTTTAACCCTTATTTACCGGATTTACCCTTAACCATGGTAAATAAAATATTTACCGCAGTAATTATTCAAAATGTCTAAAAATAAAAGTTACCTATTTACACAATTTTAACATCCTGATTCCAAATATGGAATCCATTTTCCTAAATTCAAAACACAGAAGTGGCAGAAATTAATTTAAAATTAAATCCCGCTGTCAAAACAAAAAGCGTGTTTTTAAGAGATAATAACTATCAAAAGATTGACACTCGTTTATGTTCGGTTTAATTGTAAAATTATGTCCAATGACCAACATTATATTAAATGGTAAAAATATATTATAAATATACTTTAAAACCACTCAAATTCATAATTTATCAATATTAATTATTTTGATTAAAAAAGTTGTTTTTAATTAAAATTTAGTAATTTTCACTATTCATCAAAATATAAAAGTTATCCGAAAAGTACCAAAATTTCACCCTAGGATAATTTCGATATTCCGAATCCAAAAATGAAGTCCATTTTTAAATATAAAATATATATAATTTCAAAAATTAGGTATTACTATTCATAACGGCTAGTTTGATTGGTTGTGGTGTGTGTTAAAACTCAAGGTTGCGTACAACACACGCTACTGTATTATTCAAAGAAAGCGTACCGTGGAAGCTTGGAATGTTTCATTTTAAATTTTTGATGTCCCCATTTAGTCAAAAAGTTTAAAATATAGTATTTAAAAAGGGTTCACTATTAAAGTTGATAAAAGTGCAATACTGAAAATGAATTTGTTCTTGCATTATATCTAAGAAACTCATAATATGGATTCTAAAATTATAAGGATTATATAAACATTAAAATTTATCTAATACTATTCATAACCTCTTTTGAACGGCTTGTTTGGTAAGTCATGGTGTGCTTGAACATGGTGTTTCATGTAGTGAAAGTTATTGAATTATTTTGAAGAAATAACACACTATGAAATCTTGGGGTGTTACAATTGGGGTGGGGGATTTCTAGGTGGTTGGGGGGTTTCCTGGGGGTTGGGGTGTCCAGGGGGTGTCTAGGGGGTGGGGGTGGGGGGTTGTCCAGGGGGTGGGGACTATCCATGTGGGGTGGGGTGTCTAGGGGGTGGGGATCTAGGGGGTGAGGGTTTCCAGGGGTGGGGATGTCCAGAGGGTGTCCAGGGGGTGTCCGGGGGGTGGAGGGGTGGGGGGAGGGTCTGTCCAAGGGGGTGGGGTGTTTTCCAAGGGGGTGGGTGTGTCTAGGTGGGTGGGAGTGTCTAGGGGTGGGGGTGTCTAGGGGGTGGGGGTGTCCAGGGGTGGGGGTGTCTAGGGGTGTAGTGGTCATCCAAGGTGGTGGGGGTGTCTAGGGGGTGGGGTGTCCAAGGGGCTTTCCAAGTGGGTGGGGTGATATCCAAGGGGGTGGGGGTGTCCAGGGTGGTGGGGTTGACCAAGGGGGTGGGGGTGTCCTAGGGTGGGAATTGTCCAAGGGGGTGGGGTGTCCAGGGGGTGGGTGTCCAGGAGATGGGGGTTTTCCATGGAGGTGGGGGTGCTCATGGGGGTGTGGGGGATGTCTAGTGAGGTGGGGGTGTCCAGGGGTGTCTAAGGGGTGTGGGGGCTGTCCAAGGGGGTGGGGGTGTCTACGGGGTGAGGGTGTCCAGTGGTGGGGGTGTCAAGGGGGTGGGGGTGTCTAGGGGTTGGGGGACTGTCCTGGGGGTTTGGGTATCAAAGGGTTTGGGGGATTTTCCCAGGGGTGGGGGCTATCCAAGGGGGTGGGGTTCTATCCAAGGGGGTGGGGTGTCTAGGGGGTGGGCATGTCCAGGTGGTGTATTGGGGAGGGGGTGTCTAGGGGGTGGGGTTGTCCAGGGTGGGGGGGGGGATGTCCAGGGGTGGGGTGTCCCGGGGGATGGGGTGTGGGGGTTGTCCATGGGGGATGTCTAGGGGGCTATCCAAGGGGGTGTCCAAGGGGGTGGGGTGTCTGGGGGTGTGGGGGTGCCTAGGGGGTGGGGGTGTCTTGGGGTGGGGGGCTATCCAGGGGGTGGGGGTTGTCTAAGGGGGTGGGGGTTTCCAGGGGAGGGGTGAATTAGTCACACATATATTCAGTCATAGAAAATTATCTAGTCAAGTTTTATTATTTATAGGTAAAGAAATAAAGATAATGTGACCTACGTAATCACACATATATTCAGGGAAAACAAATCATCAAACATAAAAGTTTAGTAATATTAGTAAAAAATGTAACGAATCAATTTGTTCGTCATCACCATCACTATCATCACTGTCACAATCATCCTCATTCTCATCCTCATCGACATCCCCATCATCACCCCCACCCTCCTCAATGCCCTCCTCCTCACCCTCATAATACTCCTCGGCCCCCTCCTCTCCCTCCTCCTCCACGTCTTCCTCCTCCTTGCCCTCCTCCTCCGTCTCAGAGTCCTCCTCGCCAAGAATTAAATTGTCTCGACCACCACTAGAACCGCCACCTGGTGAACAATATATAGAACTCATCGATGACATATATTCATCACAAGTTTTGATGGCCTATGGTGGAATTAATGGATGTTAAACTTCCATCAGTTTCATAAATGCAGTGTTTTCCCTAGCAGACTATTGTGTCATCTCTATGGCCCTTTTTTCAACATGTTATACCTATGACTTAACCTGTTTAAACTCGGTGGCACTAAAAATTATACCTGAGGAGGGAAAATACCTTTTTAAGACTATACTCTTCACAGGTCGGCAACATACCCTTCCAGGGTTCTCATCTCCCAACACCTAATATAAGTGATCATTTAGCCCAAAATTGTCATGTTCCTGGGAATCAAAGGTATCTAAAAAATCCTGTTACAAATATAAATAGATTATTGAGTTATGAAATAGATATTAAATTTTGAAATCAATAAGGTAAAACTTACAATCTACTGCTGAGTTGGTTTGTTAACCACACTTCTATCTTTCTTTCTTCTACTCGAGTAAAACAGCTTTTCTTGAGGCACACATCCTTCAATATTCAATGTTTACATCTACAATGACATTGAATATAGGAAATCATAATTAAAAATAGGTTACCAATAATTAATTTCATAACTAAAATTATATGAAAACTTTATAAATTGAATAAATTATGGAGGAAATAATATAAAGTGCAAGTCGTAAAGAAAAATTATAAACAATTTTCATACCTTATTCCTCTCATGATCTAACATTGTAGTACATCCCAATGTGTGGAGGTTTTTTTTAGCATCAATGTTTTTTTATTTATTTCAGATAATTTATAAATAAAATGAAATAATAAAAAAGATGGTATTTATGAAAAACGTAAAAACATTCTTTTAAATACCTCAAATGGGATTAATACCTTAAACAATATAGTCATCCAATGAGTAATCATATATCGATACTGTTCTATCAGACAATCATCCACGGCAAGTACCACCTCTAACTCCGTGCCAACTCTAGCATGCCAAAAAATTAACAAATAATGCTTATAGGATCTCCAAAGCTCACTTAAATCCTTTAGACGTGCAGGTCATGCACCCTCACCATTGGGGAAATTAAATTGAAGTTAACACCAAAATATTAATTCATATAAATAAAAAAAATATATAATGAATTAAATACAACATATTTTTTTACCCATATCTCTAGCCATGCATTATCCTTGACTTCATTTGGTAAATTTATTAGTGAGAGCGGGCTAAGAGGAATGATGTCAGAGTATTAGGAAAGTGTCCCCAAAAAACTCTGACATTGATACTATGTTTTTTCAATCAATTGATTGTCTTCAATGTAGTCTACTGTCAACTTCATGTGGCAGTTCCACACTACATGCATGCGTGTATTCCCCCGCACCCACCTCCTATTAGTAGATGTATCTATTATAAAATAAAAACAAATATTTTATCAATACATGTTATAATGAAAATAAATAATGGTATAAAAAATTGTTAGGGTTCAATAAATATACATGCGGTAGTCTGATCAATGGATGCCGCAGGATCCGCATAAACTGAATGAACACCCTATACAGGTGGAGTGGTTCCCAGTGTATGATCCATATGGAAATACTATGGTGGAGAAGGAGTCAAAGAATATAGAATATAGAATCTCAGAGAGAAAGAAGTATAAATAAAAGAAGATGGCATAGATGGTTGTATGAATTCTAGATGGGGAGTGTGAATCATCATTAGATATGGTAAATACGGGTGGGGAGACTCAAATGTAATGGGTGGTGAAAAAATGGGAGGCCAACATATCATGTGTGTCCCTAACGACACATAAGGATCATAATTTTGGATAGATAGCATGTTAATGAAGAGGAGGGTCTAATCGGGTATGCCAACCAGATCACCTAGCTCTCCCATCACCCCCCTCATACCACCAACCTGTGTATTGGGACTACTACTAGGATACTCATCAAATCATTGTCTCCAAATATATGGATCCTGTAATACTTTTTAAAAAAATGTTAATCACCTAACATTATAGATTATTTAAATATATATTTGAAATAAAATAATCCCTATAAGAACCAGTGGTGGAACGCTCATCTCTGTCATGTGACGATTTTTTTTCCATCATCTTTTTCCACCACCTCTCTTCAATTGGTTTCATTTACTACTTTTGAACAAAAAATATGTATGTAATTAGAAAAGGATAACTATTGTGTAACCCAAAAAACAAAATATTTGAGAGGGAATATGAGGATTCATGGATAATTTAACTACCCATTATTTTAGGTGATCTTCAATGGATATATATTGAATTAAATAAATCATACAAGATTTAGTAATGAGATTTAATTTTTATTAGGATGGTTATTTACTAAGTGTCACCAGTCTATTAAAATCATGGAACAATGATTTTGAGGCTTTATTTCACTCAATAACCAAGAGATAGATAATGCTGAATTACGCCTCTAGAAAATTCTGCATGGTATATATTATGAATGATTAAACCCTTAAGATAGTTATAAATGATTAAATAAAAATTTGAACAAGGATATTATATCTACTAGAGTCATAAGGGCTAAAACACTTGTCAAAATTAAAGAAAAATTAAATTTCTTTGGCCCAGGTAGATGATGCAAGTTTCTATACATGTTTTTTAGAAGATGAAAAACCATCATGTTCATTATTTGGTGAAATGTTCAAGGGTGGTCTTGGAGTTATACTAATTTTATATATGGTCAATAAAGCATTTAAATGTCCACCATGTTAAAATTTTTGGTTTCGTAGGTTTGAATACAGTTCAATTCCAAATTATAAAATGAAATTCAAATAAAATTGCAACCAATAAACATTGAAAATTTACATAACGGTCAAGTCGAGTACAAAATATTTATAATAAATATTAAATTGATTTTAATAGTACCATCCTTAACAACCCAGGTTGAGATAAACCAATAGAATTGATAACATGGATGGATGATTCTATATATTTCCCACCACAACTTCAGGTTCATAGTCAACTCTGACAATTGATCTATTGGAGTCATCAAAAGTAATAAATGTATAGTTTCCAATGGGAGTAGGGATGGTCTTCATTCCATCATCACCATCATCAAAAATATGTCCTGGAATTAGTTTAATAATGACACCAAATTCAGATCAAAGGTGGTCTTTGACTTAAAAAACGTGTTTCATCATTGATTCCAATAAATTTGGTTTATCGATAGCAAGAGTGTGAGTCATATAAATTACTCAATATCAAAAATCATCAATAAATGTGCCCTACCTTGTAATTTAATGAATCCACATGTAATGGTTGGTTTCCTGAGAACCAACTATTTTTGTACTTTGATTACATGAATGTTCACTTATTATATATTGTTCATTGTTCTGCATGACAATAATATAATAATGTTCATAATTATTTGTTACATTGATAAGGTCATGGAAGATCCCCGCTATGATGAGAACCTTGAAATGATATAACAATATTCTTAAATAAAGTTCTATGGTTGGATGACATACTATGATAGGACACATAGTATACAGACTGTCATGTGCGAGTACTCGTAAGAAAACGAGACTCTCTCTCATGGAGTTTGCACTTGGGAATCTCCAAGATGGGGGATTATGAGAACAGACCCGCCAGTAGCAATTCTATATGTCTTGGTGTCATCGGACATTTCTATCTACAGGCGTGTGTAATGGTCCTTAGATTGGAAGATTATCATTGACTCATGTCATGACTCATACACTTAGATTTACTGACGAAACCCGTCATGAAGACAGTTGGCGGGAAGTAGGGTACGTTGGGTGCGTCACGAGTGACATGTTGTTAATGGATAAGTCGAGGAAGGATTTGTCCCTTCCATTTATGGAAGTTGATATCTCGGCCCTTTTATTGAAATAGAACTGTCGCATTAAATTCCATGGCCATGGTGTAAACGACGAGTTTATTTCAGGAAGTCAAAGAACGACAGATCAAGCATATAGGTTTATGACACTGCCATGAAACCCGCTTGATGAGATATCGAGACAAAGGGATTAAATTACACAGTAAGAGTTCGTATGAGGTGATACGTCAATGCAGCATAACCTTCTTTCTCATGGATGCCTTGACCCATTACTAGACATTAATCTTCGACTTTAGGCAAGCTCACCTAATGCCAATGAGAAAGAGGCCTAGAGGGTCACATACTAAGTGTATTCAAGTATCTCAAGTAGAATAAAGATTATTCCCATACATAGTTTAATAATTATTCAAGGAAGTCTAAATTGTTTTAATGATGGAGGAAGAAGGAAATGAAAAACAAGATATACACTCCATGTATTAAAGATTACAAGCTGTGTAGTTTTTCATGGAAAACAAGTACACGTCGTGTTTTAATAATTACACACCGTGTAGTTTTCTTTATGGAAAGGAAATGAATAAATGAAAACAATATATACACGCCATGTACATTGAATGTACACGCCATGTAGTTTTCAATGAAAAACAAGTACACGCCATGTATTTATTAATACATGCCATGTAGTTTTTCTCGGTCAGGATTTTGAGGATATAATATTGTTTTAAATGATATTTATTATAATCAGCATGGGTGCGTGTCACTGAATTAATTATTCGACATGGGGGTTGTAAATAAGAGTCAATGAAATAAATAAAATGCGTAACACGTTTATTTATTGTCATAACTCTACAACCTCAAGCCTGATTATAAATATCCTCACAACCCGAACTCTTTTCCGACACACAATATAATTGTTGTACACAATAACTCTGGAGAATTATTTCAAGGCCGAAAGAACCTCTTCCTCTTAGAATTATCTCAAGATCGAGATAAATCTTCTTCCATCTAATCAAGATGATCTAAGGCAGACAACGAAAGCAATGGTTTCTCTATGCTAGCACTCGGATACTCCTTTGGCGACATCCAGAGATACGAGGTGCACGTGTGGATCACTGCTAGAGGAAGTCTACACTTGGATTCTGCGACGCAAGAACGAATCACATTAGAACGTAATCAAAAACATCAACAAAGAAAGAACTCCTCAAAAGGTATTTATTTTCAGTTAATTAAATTAATTTTAATCAACCTGTAACGATCCTACTTTGTGGTTCTGGGACTTTCTATTTCTTTTGTCTATTTCTATGATTCGATCTGTGGAGACTGGGGTTTATCGTCGTATTGATCCCGGATTGATCATTGCTAATGACAAAAAATCCAAGTGGTCACATCCACCCATGTGCTTCTGCTACTCCCGGAACCTTCAAATGGTATCACAGGCAGGTTACAATGTTGATTATAGTTATTTAATTTTCGTTGATAATTTACGCATTTATATTTGATTCAATTTGAAATAAATCGTTCTATAAATCTGAATAAATGAGATCTGTTCTTCCTCCTTAGTTTCTCGATTCACATCACAGAAACGACCTTTTAATTTTGATTCTGATTAAAATAAAAATGAGGAACTCATCTGGAGGAGCTGCTCTTTCTGTCGGTACAACATGGGATTACACTGTGTGTAATTAAAACTACACACCATGTACTTAAGTACAATGAACGGGCACTGGTCCGCCAAACCACGTCGTGTAAATTGAATATTCCTAAGTATTAATCACGCCGTGTTGACCAGAATTGAATGGCGTGTGGGAACCGGAATACACGGCGTGTATGTTGGACCAACACGCCATGTAGTCCTATCCGGTCCAGGTAAAATCGTGTACAAGGAGAAACCATGTTCCGTGTACACGGGATCGCCAGGCCAGTTACCGCGTAACAAGGAAGTACACGCTGTGTATTATTCATCTACACGCCGTGTACACCGAAATTTCTGAAGTACAGAAAAACACGCCAAAGCCCCCAGCGTGTACTTTGGATAAAGAGTGAAAAGAAATAAATGTCGTGTAATTATAAACTACACACCGTGTACATTCCAGAAATGGAATTTCACCAAGTTTCCTCTAATGTACAAAGACCCGTACAAGGAATATAGATGAGAAGAATCTCCTGGAAATTTAGAAATGAATTTAAGATAAAGAATTGATTAATTATAAGATCATAATTAATTGAATTCGATCGCAACTTATCTTAAATGAAAGAACAATTAAAAGAATTTGAATTCTAAATTTTCATATATGTCGTTGCATGCTATGGATGATCATGATCTAGACCAAAGACCCTTTGTATGTGTATGGTTGCATTTAAATTTAGTTAATTTAAATTTTTTGGCCTGCAAGTCTTCTTCCAATAAAATGTAGGGCCTGCGTGCCTGTGGTTTCTTTAATGTAAACCCATGTAACAGAGGATCTCCCAAGCCAGAGGAGTTGGTTCAAAATCTGATGTTAAGGTGAAACTAACGCAAGAAGATACAAAGGTGGATAGGTGGGAGCTGCAAAACATGAACCATCGATTCAAGGTGTTTTTCCCTAGGTCAGGGTTAACTTATCAAACCGCTAGATAAGGTAACCAATAGAAGCTCATGATCATGCCATCTTATTTTATTTCTGTCTGATTTCATGGTTTATTTATTATGTATGTGTTGTCGCGATCACATAATTATTAAAATGAAAAAGCTTGCAAAGATGGAATTAAAAAAACCGGACTATGCGTAAACATTATCGGAACATGGTTAGTCAATTAAGCAAGAATTACTTAATATTAACAAGCATTTGATAATGAAAAAATTTGCATAAAGAATAAAATCCCTCAAATACCATATTAAGTCAGACCAATCCTTCTGTTACTTGATTAAGGGAAAGACTCAATAAAACTATGTGTTTGAACAATCCTTGTTGGGACACTTACTTTTATAAAGGAAGCACTTATGAAAGGTTTCGGGTTGACTTAACCATATTACATCAAGAGAAGTAGCCCTTTCTAGACTTGATGTGATATTAGAGGCCAGATTTGAGGAAATCCAAGTTAGGATTTCAGGATTGGGGAGTCCACTCAACAGATCAAGGAACTGTAAGCTCACAGTTGGCAAAGACTTGCCTACCTAAATACCTTCAAATAGCTTGACCAACCCTTGTTGGGGTTATGCGAAGAGGAATATGGATCCTTGACACTAGAATGTCAAAGTAACTGGTCATTCCGAGTTCAATGGTGAGGGCCATTGGGACTTGATAAAATAGTGGGAGAATTAATTATTTCATTCATTATTTCTCATAAATTGTAATCAAGAATGTACTAATAAATCTACTCTTTTAAATTGTAGAATCAAGATGAAAAACTCATCGACCACATTTTCTCTGTGATCAATACTGGATAAAGACAATATCCTCACTGGCAGTAACTTTCAGTAATGGTTTAGGCACCTTCGGGTTATCCTATGCCATGAACGAAAGTTTTACATGCTGGAGTCCTCACTTCCTATTTCTCCTACCCTAGGGGGGAGTGATGAAGATTTACTGGTCTATGATAAACATTTGAATGACGCTATCGACATTCATTGTCTGATGCTGTCATCTATGTCTAGTGAACTCATGAAGTCTCATGAAGATATGGATGCCTACATCATGCTCAAGAACCTCTGTGGTCTATAACAGGAGAGAGCAAGACAGGAAAGGTTTGAGATCTCCAAGGCTCTATTTCAGAGGAATCTTGGAGAGGTTTCCCCATCTAGGTCTCATGTATTCATGCTCATTGGCTACATTGAGCGCTTGGAGGTTCTAGGGTTTAAACTCCCTGAAGAACTGGATACCGATCTCATTCTCGCATCACTCCCCAAGAATTTCTCAAACTTTGTTGTGAACTTCAACATGAACAACATTGAGAAGTCTCTATCTGATCTTCTTATCCTTATTCGCCAAGTGGACAATGACATGAAGCGTGAAAAGACTTTTGTCCTTATGTTGAATAAAAGGAAAGGGAAGGCGAAGAGCTTTAAGCCCAAAGATTCTTCAAGGCCTTCCACGAAAAGGAATATCAAAGGGGAGGAAAAGGAACATGATGCTTTTTATTTTTCATGTGGCAAGAAGGGCCACTGGAAGAAAAACTGCACCCAGCCAAGGAAGCAAGGGGAAGCTTCAGGTGCGTTTGTTATCGAATGAAATCTATCTGTTTCTACTAATTGGGTATTAGATACTTCTTGTGGTGCTCACATCTATATCCAAATACAGGAACCATGTAGATTCAAGAAGATTGATCGAGGGGAGGTAGATCTACGAGCAGCCAACGGAGCTAGAATTGCTGATGTGGTTGTTAGAGACTACCACCTCACGTTGCCAACTGGAATGATCTTGGTGTTAAAGGTTTTTTATTATGTGCCTTCTATTACTAAAAACATTATTTCAGTATCAAGATTAGATACTGATGGATTCATGCTCAAGTTTGGAAATGAATGCTGCTACTTTTATAAAGATAGAATTTGTTTTGGCAGGGAACATTTATATAACGGCCTTTATGTGTTAGACTACACAAACCAAGTAATGGAAATTTTTTAAAAAGTCAATTCACATGACTCATACCACACCCAACTTTGGCATCACCAGTTAGGTCATGACAATGAGAAATTTTTAACAAAACTACATCAAGATGGGTATTTAGATTCTTTCGAACTAAAACCACTTGGTTTATGTCATGCATGTCTACAAGGAAAAATGACCAAAGCCCCATTTAGTGGGAAAGGTGAAAGAGAGAAAGAGCTTCTATAATTAGTTCACACATATGTGTGTGGGCCATTTCTAGTTGAGGCCAGGGGTGGGTTCTCGTACTTCATAACTTTTATTGATGATTTTATTAGATATGGATATATCTACTTAATGAGGTATAAGTCATATTCTTTTGATCTGTTCAAAGAATACAAGAATGAGGTTGAGAACCAGCTTGGTAAGAAGATTAAGAAACTCCACTCAGACAGAGGAGGATAATATCTTAATCAGGACTTCATTGATATCTTATGGGAGTTTGGGATTCTATCTCAACTCACTCCTCCTTACACACCGCAATGGAATGGTGTAAGTGAAAGGAGGAACCACACCCTGTTGGACATGGTGAGATCAATAATGAGTCATGCGAGTCTTCCATTATCCTTTTGGGGATATGCATTACAACCAGCATCGCACATACTAAACCAAGTACCAACTAAATCGATATATGGTATTCTATACGAGTTATGGAGTGGACACAAAGCCATGTTATCGAATTTACCTGTGTGGGGTAGCGATGCATTTTTTGAAGCCACTTCAGGTAACAAACATGCACCCCGAGGCACAAAGTGTATCTTTATAGGATATCCCAAAGAAACAAGAGGATGTTACCTATACAACCCCTCAGACAAAAATGTTACAGTGGAAAGACACGCCATATTCCTTGAGAGGGAGCACATCTCCAAAAGAGATAGTGGGATCAAGATAGACTTCGATGAAATCGAGGCTCAAGATACACAGGAGTTGGTTCAAGAACAGATTCTACAAAGCCCCGTGGAAGAAAAATCGGTTCTGGAGACACAAGAAATGCGTTGAAACATGAGAGAGGTGAGAGAACCAGAATGATATGGTTTTCTTGTCACCGAGGATGGTGACTCGTTATTGGTGGACAATGATGATCCTCTTACCTACAAGGAAGTAGTTGAAGGAAAAAACGTTTCCAAGTGACAAGAAACCATGAATTATGAAATGGATTCCATTTACCAAAACCATGTCTCGATTTTGGAAGATCCTCCAGTTGATGTAAAGCCTATTGGTAATAAATGGGTATTCAAGAAGAAACTGGACATGGAGGGGCAAGTCAGCACCTACAAGGCACGACTGGTTGCAAAAAATTTTAGATAGCATCAAGGAATTGACTATGATGAAACTTTTTCACTGGTTGTGATGATGAAATCCATCAGAATCCTATTGTCCATTTCCACTTACCATGACTTTGAAATTTGGAAAATGGATGTCAAAACAGAATTCCTTAATGGGAACCTCCAGGAAGATGTCTACATGATAGAACCTGAAGGTTTTGTGACTCCAAAGGATGCCAAAAAGGTATGCAAGTTTCAAAAATCCATTTATGGATTAAAGAAAGCATCAAGGTCATGGAACATTCATTTTTATGAAGCTGTAACGGAATTTGGCTTTGTTAATAATGAATGTGAGCCTTGTTTCTACAAGAGGTTTAGTGGAAGTGCAGTCGTTTTCCTAGTATTATATGTTGATGACATATTACTAATTGGAAATGAAGTACCTGTCTTACAGTCAGTTAAGGCATGGTGTCATAAATGCTTCTCCATGAAAGACTTGGGCGAGGCAGCATATATTCTTGGGATGAAGATCCATCGTGATAGATCCAAGAGAATGATGGGCCTGAGTCAAAGTACATACGTTGACAAGATACTGAAGAGATTCAGTATAGATTAGTCCAAGAGGGGATTGTTTCCAGTGTCACCTGGCATTCATCTTTCCCATAAAATGTGTCCTCAGACACATGAGGAAAGAAAGATAATGGAAAGGATCCCTTACGCATCTGCGATTGGGTTAGTCATGTATGTTATGTTATGTATGAGGATAGATGTGGATTATGAATTAAGTGTGGTAGGCAGATATCAAGCTGATCCAGGAGACCGCCATTGGATGGAAATCAAGACTATGCTTACATATCTGAGGCGTACTAAGGATATGTTCCTGGTTTATGGAGGAGATGAGGAACTAGTCATCAGAGGACATGTAGATGCTAGTTTCCAAACTGATCAAGATGACATGAAGTCGTAGACTAGATACGTCTTCTGTTTGAATGGAGGTGTAGTGAGCTGGAAGAGCTCAAAGAGAAGTGTGGGGGCAGATTCTACAACGGAGTCCGTGTATATCGCAGCTTCTGAGGCAACTAAAGAAGTAGTATAGATGCAATGCTTCGTCCAAGAGTTGGATGTAGTACCAATCAGTAAAGATCATATCACACTCTATTGTGATGATACTACAGCGGTGGAACTTGCTAAAGATCCAAAGTGACATCAGCGGACAAATAACATACTTTGGAAGTATCATCTCTTGAGGGATTTTTCTCATAGAGGTGAAGTTGTAGTGAGTAGTATTTCCACAGAAGACAATGTGGAAGACCCCTTGACTAAAGCCTTGACTCAGCATAAACATGATCATCATGTGAGGTCTAGAAAACTAAATGTTGTAGGTAGTTGGCTCTAGTCCATGTGGGAGTTTGTAAGGGTTGGTGTCTTGAGAACCAACTGTTTTGTACTTTGATTAATGAATGTTCACTTATTATATATTGTTCATTGTTCTACATGACTATAATATAATAATGTCTTGGAATATTTGTTGCATTGATAAGGTCATGGAAGATCCCTACTATGATGAGAACCTTGAAATACTATAACAATATTCTTAAATAAAGTTCTAAAGTTTGATGACATACTATGATAGGACACATAGTATACAGACCGTCATGTGCGAGTACTCGTAAGAAAACGAGACACTCTCTCATGGAGTTCGCACTTGGTAATCTCTAAGATGGGGGATTATGAGAACATACCCGCCATTAGCAATTCCACATGTCTTGGTGTCATTGGACATTGCTATCTACGAGCGTGTGTAATGGTCCTTAGACTGTAATATTATTATTGACTCATGTCATGACTCACACACTTATATTTACTGACGAAAACTGTCACACAGATAGTTGGTGGGAAGTAGGGTATGTTGGGTGTGTCATGAGTGACATGTTGTTAATGGATAAGCTGAGGAAGGATTTTTCCCATCCATTTATTGAAGTTGATATCTCATCCCTTTGATTGAAATAGAACTGTTGCATTAAATTCCATGGCCATGGTGTAAACGATGAGTTTATTTCATGAAGTCAAAGAACTACGGATCGGGAATATAGGTTTATGAAACTGCCATGAAACCTTCTTGGTGAGATATCGAGACAAAGGGATTAATTTACACAGTAAGCATTCGTATGAGGTGATACGTCAATGCGGCGTAAACATCATTCTCTTGGGTGCCTTGACCCGTTGCTAGATAGTAATCTTAGACTTTAGGCAAGCTCGCCTAATGCCAATGAGAAAGAGGCCTAGAGGGTCACACACTAAGTGTATTCAAGTATCTCAAGTAAAACAAATATTATTACCATACGTGGTTTAATAATTATTTGAGTAATTCTAAATCATTTTAATGATGGAGGAAGAAGGAAATTAAAAACAATATATACACGCCATGTATTAAAGACTACACGTTGTGTAGTTTTTCATGGAAAACAAGTACACGCCGTGTATTAATCATTTCACTCAATGTAGTTTTCTTTATGGAAAGGAAATGAATAAATGAAAACAGGATATACACGCCGTGTACATTGAATATACATGTCGTGTAGTTTTTAATGAAAAACAAGTACACGTCGTGTATTTATTAATACACGCCGTGTAGTTTTTCCAGTCGGGATTTTGAGGATATAATATTTTTTTAAATGATATTTATTATAATCAGCATGGGTCCATGTCAAGGAATTAATAATTCGATATGGGAGTTTTAAATAAGATTCAATGAAATAAATAAAATTCGTAACGCGTTTATTTATTGTCATAACACAACAACCTCAAGCCTGATTATAAATATCCCCGAAACCCCAACTCCTTTCCGCCACACAAGAGAATCGTTGTACACAAAAAATATAGAGAATTATTTCAAGTTCGAAAGAACCACTTCCTCCAAGAACTCTCTCAAGACTGAGAGAAATCTTCTTCCATCAGATCAAGACGATCTGAGGTGGACAACGCAAGCAAAGGTTTCTCCACGCTAGCACCTGGAGACTCCTTCAGTGACGTCCAGAGATACGAGGTGCATGTGTGCATCACCACTAGAGGAAGTCTACACATGGCTTCTATGACGCAATGAAGAATCACATCAGAACGTGATAAAAAATATCAATGAAGAAAGAACACCGCAAAAGGTATTTCTTTTCAATTAATTAAATTAATTATAATCAACCTATAACGATCCTAATTTGTGGTTCCAGGACTTTCTATTTCTTTTGTCGATTTCTATTATTCGATCCATGGAGACTGGCATTTATCATCGTATTGATCCCGAATTGATCATTTCTAATGAAAAAAAGACAAGTGGGCACATCCACCCACGTGCTTCCGCTGCGCCCAGAACCTTCACCACTAGCATTTTATCATCATGACTCGTCCATGAGAGTAATAATTCAATATTATTTTTTTTAACGACTCCATAATAACCTACATTTTCAAATTGTAGTTTACTATCTGATGCACTGGCATAATAATCTGTTGTCGCAGTAACCATAACACCATCATGTTGTGTTCTTAGGTTCTTTTCTCATTCAGTGATAATAAATTTGTACCCATTGATAACAATTGATTTTCAGTCACAAACCATGGTATTAGGACCAAAATCCAAATATCTTATTTCCTCATAGACAGAGTCAGAAGGAAAACTCAATACCTAAAATATAAATGAATATTAATGTTAATTAAATATTTATTTAATTAATTTAAATAGTAATACTTTTAACTTCAATTATAACAAAGTAGAAAACTCTTTGCTACACGATGTCACCCTCATTCTCAAGGATAAAGACTGGTGCTTTCTATTTATCATTGCTCTATGTTCCCTGTAGATAAAAATATGAATAGTTTAACAGATACATTTTTAAGATATACATATTCAATTTAGTTACCTAATATAGTCATCGAACAAATCACAGTTGAACAAAACTAGACGATGTGCCATCTACCGCTCTTCAAGGCTTAATGTACTCAATGTATATGATCCAGGAATTCCTCCTATTTGAAGAAGTGATGGAAAATTGGGTTCAATTTTCACATACTATTATTCTTCTTTTCACATTGTTCTGTTCATTCTTTTAGTAAGATCAGAAAAATGCATAGAGCATAAATCCCAACATTCTTGAGCCAAGTAAACATTCACAATAGAACCTTTGGGGTGATTCTTGTTTCAAACATAAGACTTTAATGTCTACATATTAATTTTAGTTTGATACATCCAAAAAAATAAATATGTCCTCTAAGAATTATTTTATTTGGAATATGGATAGTCAGATGTAGTATTCACGGGAAAAATGGTGGAGGAAATATTTTCTCTAACTCACACAAAATTAATGGGGAATACTCCAACATTTTTTCAAGAAAGACAAGGAAACATTCTTATAACAAAGATCTATAAAAAATGGAACAACCAAATAACATCATCCCTTAAATTATTGGACAAAAGATGATGGATTGTTATTGGAATAAACTCATGTATAAGGACGTGATAATCATGAGTCTTAAAATATTTTAGCTTCAACTCTCTTCTATTGATCCATTTAGATATGTTGATTAAATAGAAAATAGTAACTTTAATAGTTTGTAGTACTTACATAAATTTATTTTTTTCTGTAGGTGTCATCACATATGAAGAACATGTAACTTTCTATTTATTTTCATTCATATGCACAGGATGCAATTCTGGTTTGATTCTCCAATCCACCAAGTCCCATCGATAAGGTAAATCATCTTTTTTCATTCCATTAACATTTAGAAGAATCGAAAGAAACATTTCACATATATTCTTTTCAATATGCATTATGTCTAAGAAACAACGTAACAAATTGGTTGACCAATAAGTCAAATCAAAAAAGGCAATCATTTTCTTCCAATTGTAACATGTTTTAGTAAAAACATTATTTCTTTTTCTAGATTTAATTTGACCCTTCCTGAATGAAAAATGAAATATTTCAATTCATTAAGCACATAATTTCTTGACATACGCTGAGGTGGATCAATAGTTTCCATGGTATTTTCAAATCTTTGATGAATATTTATATATGGATGGTCCATTGGAATGAATCGGTGATGTCTCATAAAACTGAAACTACAGTGATGTTTCAGTCTTATGGATCGTTTATTCTTCATACAAAAAGAACATGATATTTTTTCCTTCATGCTCCATCTAGACATCATTGCATAAGCATGAAAATCATTGATTGTCCACACAAGCACAACACACATCTGAAATATGTCTTTCGAACATGCATCATATGTGCGCACACCCACATCACAAAGAAGTTTCAACTCTTTTATTAAAGGTTTCATAAACACTTATATATCATTTCTGGGATCAGAAGGGCCAGATATGAGTATATTCATAAAATTGAAAGGTTTTTTCACAAACAGCCATGGGGAAAGATTATAAATGTGTATAAAAATCGGCCATGTGTTGTGTGAAGTATGCATCTACCCAAACAGATTAAAACTGTCACACGAAAGACCCAACTTCACATTACGCACATTTGCTACAAAATCAGGATATCGAGCATCATATATTTTCCATGAAAATAGATTTATAGGGTGAACCAACTCATCATTAGTCTTATTTCTCTCGACACTTCTATATCATTGCTGGGATCAGAAGGGCCAGGTATGAGTATATTCATGAAATTGAAAGGTTTTTTCATAAACAGCCATGGGGAAAGATTATAAATGTGTATAAAAATCGGTCATGTGTTGTGTGAAGTTTGCATCTACCCAAACAGATTAAAACTGTCACACGAAAGACCCAACTTCACATTACGCACGTCTGCTACAAAATCAGGATATCGAGCATCAAATATTTTCCATGAAAATCGATTTATAGGGTGAACCAACTCATCATTAGTCTTCTTTCTCTCGATATCATTTCATTGAATTTTTATTGATATTTCATTAGATATAAAAATATTTTCGACTATATGGATTAATGGAAAGGGCCTAATTACTTTTTTTGGCACACAAGACGATGTTCCACCAGATTTTGGCTACTATTGGGATGTTCCACATTTTATACATTCATTTTATTCAACAGTTTCCTCCCATAATAAACTAAAATCATTTCGATAAGCAAGAATTTTGGTTCTTCAAAATCCTACCTCCTCAACTAACTTCCATTCCATATAGTGGTTTGAGGTAATATCTACATCACCTATAAGTTTGTCTTTCAGGAAGGTAATAATGTAATCGATGGAAATATTAAAAATTACATTCATAGTTTTCCCATGAAACAATCGAATTAAAAATTATATATTTTTCATTTTATCACATTGTCGATGTAATGGAGTCAGGGCAGCATCATTCAATTTTTTCACCCTGAAAAATATCATCATTTTCATTAGACACATCAAGTGTGCTCATATCAAAGTATGATTGGGTCGGAATCCTTTCTTTTTCATGATGAAGAATAAAAAAAACTAGTCATATAACAAATTCTCCAGTCCAGTTATCTCTTTTGGATCACTAGAAATTTGAGATTTCATTTTCTCCCAATTGTGATACCACACATAGTAGTGTTCTTGAAAACCATATTTGGCTATCTGGTATTTGACTTCCTCATGGCTCAACGAAGGTATTCCAACACAATTTCAACATGGGTAGTGTATGTGACCAATATTTGAAGAATGTTGAAGTAAGAAATCAAATATGATCTCCAAATTTTTTTGAAAATCGATTGAAATCTTCTCAATTCCATACATCCATCTTCTATCAATTCTGTAAAAATAATTTTTATAAATCATTTCATCAAAGGAAATTCAATAATATTGAAGTTTAACCGAAAATATTTTTATGTAAATGAGAATTTTTCACATTATATGAAACCATAACTGACACACTACTCTATATGAGAATCATAATATAAAAAGACAAAAAATAGAATATTTATAATAGAATACTATAAATTAATATAAATCATTGATATTGACATCAATTATAAATATAATACCCAAAAAGTTGTGTATATTGAGAGGACATATATAATCTCTGGGATAATTTTAAGAGTCTTATACACCTTGTGTCAAAGAGAAGAAGAGATTTTGAATCCATGATCCTTTGAAGGAGAAGAATACCATTATTATCAAGTATTCAATGAACTATTTAATAACATGATCGTGTGATATATGGAGAGTGTTTTGAGACCAAAAAAAAAATTCAAGGAAGGTTTTGAATATCATTGAAGAACAATACATGGGTGTACAAGATCATGTACACTTGTGGGTGAGAATTATTCAGGATTTGAGTAAATTTTAGATCCAATAAATTTTATATTTTAGTAGATTATTTGAGTGATATTCATAATATCTATTCTGAATTAATGGGGGATATAATCTAAAAATGATGGTAAAAAGATCCTCAGGGATTGAAACATCATGGGCATACATGTGGATCATGACCCAAGAAAGATTAAATGGAACTAAGAGGGGATTGATGTCAAAGATGATGGTTCCATGGGGAAAAAAGCATGATTCCATGTACATGGATATTTTGAATGATGAGATTGAAATTTATTTTCCAAATGGGATAATATATCCCCGTTTTAGATATACATAAAGGAAGGGGTTTCTAGTTGATCTAGTGAACTGTTCTGGGGTTGATACCTTATTATTAAAACAGTGTGAAGATATACTAATTCAGTTATGTGTGCATAAATTTCAGGTGAAATGTGTTTTGGGTTTTTTTTCATTTATCACATACCAGAGGACACTATGGACCTGATAGAACATTGTCCAAGGGGGTGGGGTGTCTATGGGGTGGGGGTTTCCAGGGGTGGGGTCGTGTCTGGGGGTGTTTTCCAGGGGTGGGGGATGTCCAAGGGGTAGGGTGTCTAGGGGGTGGGGGTGTCTAGGGGGTGGGGTGGTGTCCAAGGGGGCTATCCAAGGGGGTGTGGGTGTCTATAGGGGGTGGGGGTGTCTAGGGGGTGGGGTGGTGTCTAGGGGGGCTGTCCAGGGGTGGAGGTTGTCCAAGGGGGTGGGGGTGTCTAGGGGAGGTGGGGTGTCTAGGGTGGGGGTGGGGGATGTATAAGAGGGTTGGGTGTCCAGAGGGTGGGGGTGTCCAGGGGTGGGGTGGAGTCCATGGGGGATATCCAGGGGTGGGGGTTGTCCAGGGGGGTTGGTGTCTAGGGGGTGGGGGTGTCCAGGGGGTGGGGGATGTCCAGGCGGTGGGGATATCCAGGGATATGGGGTCGTGTCATGGGGGGCTGTCCCAGGGGGTGGGGGTGTCCAGGGTTTGGGGCTGTCCACGGGTGGTGGTGTCCAGGGGTGTGGGGGGGAGGGGGGCTGTCCATGGGGGGTAAGGGGTGTCTAGGGGGTTGGGCGATATCCAAGGGGGTGAGAGTGTTCGGGGACTGGGGGTTGTCAAGGGGGCGGGGGGTGTCTTGGAGGTGGGGGTGTGTAGGGGGTGGGGGGGGTGTCCAATGCATGGGGGTGTAGGGGGTGAGGGTATCCAGGGGGTGTCCAAGGTAGTGGGGGGGGGGTTGCCCAGGGGGTGGGGGTGTCCAGGGGGTGGGGGTTTCTAGGGGTAAGGGTGTTCAGGGGAGGTAATACCCCTATAATACCTTGAAAATTACATATTCCCAATCCAACAAACATCACAATTCCAATCCATCACCCATGAAATAACCAATTCATCCTCGATATCACTACCCTTCCCATTATTCCTTCAACAAAAACTATAAATAAAAAATTAAAATCCAATTTTCAACTAAACTAATGTCTATAAAAACTACCATATCACCCCACTAAAAATATGAAAAACCACCTACACCACTACCCCTACCGTCCCCAATCCCTTCACATAGACAATACATATATCCATTACCCACCTCGAGACAATATGACTAAACAAACCCTTTACCATCTTTGAGTGGGGATACATATCACCATCACCTCCATTAGTTCATATAGTTCACCAAATCTACAAAGAAGGAGTGTACATGAAGAATTAAACTAATGGTGATTCACACAATCATGAAACATGAAGTGTAGAAAAAAATAATACAAATCAAAGTGTACTGATTGGGTATACCATGCCACACACCGCACAAACCTCTATTTTAGGCTAAATCAAAATAAAAAACAAAACAAATAGATGAAGAACAATAAAACTAAGGTATAACATAAATATTTGATGTGTATAACTAAACAAATTCTTGATTGAAGATGGATCTATTAGGTGGAAAGAGTTTTGTAGCATGTGGTAAAGCGAGTGCTTCGGGAGAGCATCAGTTTAGGGATGCAATCATGTGGATGGGGGAACTGGATCTGCTGTGTATTTGGGTGAAAACTTTTCCAACGGTTTTAAAAAACCATTGGGAAATATAATCTTTACCAATGGTTAAAAAAATTGGTATACATTAGAAAAATGAAAGCTTTCCCAATGGTTTACTCAAACCGTTGGGAAAGGTTGATTATAAAAATAGTATTACAACAGTTTGTTCAAACTATTGGGAAAGGTTTATGTAAAAACAATATACCAATGGTTTTTTTCAAACTGTTGGCATAAAAGTGATGAGAAAGCCTCCATTTTCACCAGTGTTTATTAAGAAAATAAATCCATCTATTATCATCAAAAAACAAAATGAAACAAAACAAAACTAAAAATTGAAGATGAATTCATAGAAATTTAAACATACATATTTCTCACAATTTCAATCCCATATAAGAAATGTTCTGATCTTTCATAATAGAGAAAAATTTCCACCCAATTCCTCACATAGATTTGAATGGAAAATTATAAATTTAAAAAATTGGAAACAAAACCAAATTTTTTAAATAATAATATCTTGAAGATAAACCAGTTTTAGTGTAGTAGGCTAGAATTCAGAAATAATGGAGGATTATATCATTGATAATCTCATTGTGTTGGATTCATTTTGTGGTCTATGTTGGTGTTGGAAAAAAGCATAAAGACCATATACCTGAAGTGTAAGTGCAGTAGGTGAAGCTCAAATGAGGTTTAGTGGGTGAAACTGATGTGAGGGGTCGGCCAACCGGGGTTTGATTAGTGTGAAGAGATATGGTGGGATAAGAGGTGCATATTTTAAATCATGATTAAAGAGGAGAAGAAATAATCACATAGCTTGGAACTTGAGATGATCAATTCATCGAGTAGGCTTGATGAAGAGCGGTAGCGGTGAGGGTTTGGTTTTGTGAAAGCTTGAAGGTGATAGGGAAGAGGACTCTATTAGGGATCTATTTAAAATAGTGGGTAAGGCATTTATCAATTCTTTCAAAAAAGAATGAACAAATATAGATTTTATTAGTGAAAAAATAGAAATAACTGATAAAAACTATCTTTATCAACACTAAAAAGTGCTAATAAATACCCAATTTTAATAATAAAATAAATATAATTAAAAAAATTTAAATTTATATAATTATAAATAAAAATTTAATGAATTAAAAATATGTATTTATAAATATAATTATAAATAAATATATTTATTATTTAAATATATATTTAATTATTTATAATTATAAGTATAATTTAATATATGTAAAAAATATTTATATATAATTAAAAATATATTTACATAATTATATATAATTATAAAATTATATAGATATATATTAATATATTAATATATATACATTATATATATAATAAATATATTTACTATTTAAATATATTATTATAATTTTATAATTATTTAAATATATATTCAATTATTTATAATTATAATTATAAATATATATATATATATATAATATGAATTTATATTTCTAAATATATTTATTTAATTATATATATTTATATATATTTATATAATTATATATATATATATATATATTATTATATAAATATATATAAGTTTAAATAAATATATTTATATAGTTATATATATTTTTATTTATATATATTCATCTAATTATATATACATTTATTAATATATACCAAAGTGTCATGAGTGTGAGTTGGCGACCCAACCCACACCCCTAAAATTTATTAGAAAAGACAAAAATTCAACCATAAGGGCTTATGAGTTCAAAAAAGTAACACACACCACCACCACCAAAAGACACCCAATAGAAAGGGACCAAGAAGACAAGCATACCAGTTCCCCTGAACCTTCTGGTAGGCTTAAAATTTTTTTATGTATTCCACCAATACCTCAGGAGCCGCCATGACAACTCAGATGTCTACCACTTCTCCATTTCTTATAATTTTGTTCATAATGTATGTTGATATTCCTTGGTTGATGAGTCTTCCTTCTCAATATGTGACTTAGTGAACTATTCATTAACCAAGTCTTGTTCTGATCCCATGATTTCATATCTTTAATCATCACCCACAAATTCCTAATTTGGATCACTATCCACAATTAGCTCACCTCCATTCTTTTCAATGTTTGCAGCAGCGCCATGTTTAGACAACTCTTTATTTACAACCACATCCACATGGGAGTCAACATTTAGAACATTCACATTCAACATAGGGGAAGTAGTTTCAGTATGATCAGATTTAGCCCTTTTTTGTTCAAGATGCCTTTATTCTCATGTATTAAAAGGTAGAGCATAAAAAATTCAAACTTGTTGATAGATGCAAGTATTCCAAAGAAATTGGGTGAAGGGACACCCTCAATATTTCATCTTCTCACTTCTCGAGACATAGTACTATTATCTTCCAAACTTATATGAACATATCTAGTTTCATAAATACCATCAGTTGATGATATAACCATAAAATCACATCTTACAGCCACAATAGAGACATCACCCAAGCATTAACTCCAAGGGAAAAATTGGCATCATTTATGTTGACAGAAGATCCATGGACCTCAACTACAAGTTGTTTTGGCATTTGGCCCTCCATTATCTTCAACATAAGCACTAGAAAAAGGTTCGGTCTCATGTTCTAATAGTGCATGATGTATAAAATTCATATTACCCTTTAAATATCACTTATTTTACTTGATTTGAACAGATAAAGGACCCTCCAAGTCACGATACTTATTTCCTTTACTACCTCTAGATTTCAAGAAAGTATCTTCTTTCAAGTCAATTGAATCAATAGAATTATCACTATAATACCATTGATTCATGTCTATGACCTTTTTTCAGAATTGAGAAGCTCTGATGAAACAACAAAAACCTCCTGCATCTTGTTAGAACCCTATGAAGTAGTAAATACACCATTTATATCCTTCACACTAACATGGTACCTTTTGGATACAGGAATACAGGTCTCCCTAGACACATTCCTCTCATTAATATTTTCATCCTTGGGATGATTCACTAGTGTTTGACCACCAACCTTCAATTGATTGACAACAGGCTGATCCAAACGGGATCCCTCTTTTCCCTTAATATCTATAGGATCCAATCCAAATCCCTCCTTACCTTGAACATCCATGGGATCCCTCCTTCCTTCATTCACAATTCACCTCCAACAATCAGGTCTATTTTGAATTTGAAAATCACAAGGGAATGTCCAATTTTCTTTAAATTGGTACAACAGAGATTCCTTCTGTATTCAGATTCCATGTGACCGATATTCCCACAATTCTTATAAAATGAATGTTTCCTCTAAAATTAAATTGAGAGTTGCAGTATTTTATCTGAAAAAAGTAGAATAACATAATCAGTATGTGTTTATTGAAAATCAATTTCCAAAAACACCATAGAAAAGTGCCAAAATTGTTCACTCTCAATTTCTCTATAAAATTTAATTGGGGACCCTACTACTGAAGCTATGTCCCACATCAATTGAGGATGGAAAAAAGACTAGGGAATCCCAAGGGTTCGTATCCAAGTATGTGTGACAGAATTCTTCCTCAAAGATGGATTAAAAAACCGATCCCGATCTTCGATCCTCAATATTCCATTTTTAAGGGATATGAATCCTAAACCCCATTATCTATATTTGAACACTAATGGAGAAACTAATCTATACCAATAGTTGTTATAGGTCCCCAAACCATTGGTATAGCCTATACTAACGGTTTGGAGGGTCATTGGTTTATTTGGTATTGGGATAGAGCTGTCCCAATGGTTTTCCACAAACCATTGGGATAATTAATCTAAAATAAAATTCACAATTGAAGTTTGAACCTAAGACTTGCACATTATATATCAAAGACTTTACCACTATCCTATAATTATCATTATGAATATATTTGGATATATATATATATAAGTAATTTATATATTGATTTATTTGATGATATTTGACAAAAGATTCCAAAAAAAGGGAACATACCCCAATAGTTTTGAGAACCATTGCAATAGGTACCCATGTAAAAATGGTTTATTCTAATGGATTTGGAAAAACATTGGGATAGACTTACCCTATCCCAAAAGTTTTCAAGAATCATTGGGATGGGTGTTATAAAAATGGTCTATCCTAATGATTCTAGAAAACTGTTGTGATATCCTTACCCTATCACAATGGTTTTACACAACCATTGGGATAGGTGTTGTAAAAAATGATTTATCCCAATGATTTTCAAAAAACCCTTGGTATAGCCTTATCCTATCCCAATGGTTTTCATATAACAATTGGGACAAATCCAATTTTTTGGATTTAGCCCAACAAATTTACAAAACCATTGGAATATCCTTATATTTCATGGAATAGCCTAATGGTTTTAAAGAACTATTAGTATACGGGGTCCTATACCAATGGTATGTAAAAACCATTGGTAAAGGGGAATCAGTATAGGTCAGATTTCCCATAGTAGAGGTCATTAGATGGAAATAAAATATGAAAATACCCTTTACCTATCGAGGTAATCCTACATCCACCAACACCCTAGATTTTAAGATGTTGATTCTTCAAGTCTTGGATCTTCCTAGTATTTTCATTTCCTTGAAATGTCAACCTCTCTTGAATTTATTGCTTGAATTCATCAAGATTTTCTATAATCAACATTTTCAAAATATCTATTTTCATGAATATAGATGGGTCAACTCTTTGAATCCATAAAAAACTTGTCAATCCCCAACTTTTTAGCAAAGGAAATGTGATTAATTTTTTCTTGACACGCTTTCCCCTTCACGATGATAATCACCGACATAGTTGCATAGCCATCTAGAGCAGAAGATGAGTCCCTATTCTAGTTAACTAACTTTGAAGGTCTAAGAAAGACATCATCCAGATTGAAATAATAGTCTAAATGGGGATCCATCACGCGTCAAATACCTAATTTCCTTTAAATCGCCTAAATCAACACTCTCGTAACATTGAAACCCCTCTAAAATATAATAAATATATTTATTATTTAAATGTATTTATTATAATTTTTTATTTTTTTAAATATATATAAATATTTATTTATTTATAATTATAATTATAAATAAATATATTTTTATATATTTTTATATAATAATAAAAATATTTATAAAATTATATATATTTATATAAATAACTATATATATATTTATTAATATATATGTATATATAATTATAAATATATTTATTATTTAAAAATATTTACTAAGATTTTATAATCATTTTAATATATAATAAGATATTTAAAATAATTATTATAAATAAATATAAATATTTTTATTTTTATATAAATATATATTTTATTATTATATATATTTATAACCAAATAGCTTGAACCATGGGTTAAGCCCATGGTTCTAAAATTTATCGAAAATAAATGCGACAAAGTACATGGGAAGAAGGAGAGTCCATGAAACTACCAGACTACTTCAAAACAAACCAAAGAGTCACCTATGTGATATGCTTGCAACCCAACCTCTTGGGTGGTGACCTCTCCATGTTTTGGGATAATTATATCTATCATGATCATTTTATGGGGTTGGATTTTCCACCAGACCTAAGCCCTCCAAAACTGACATAGAAGCTTCTTGTCTATCAGTACATGGAATACCATGAGCATTTCCAAATTCTTCCTAGAAGATGTCCTTGTCATTAGACTGGTTTAGGATGTCAATAAAACTCAAGTTTTTTTGTCTAGAGTCCATTAAAATATATTTATTATAAATTTATAATTATTTATATCAATATATTTATTTATTTATAGTAATAATTATTTAAAAAATATTTAAAAAGTATTTATATATAATTATAAATAAAATTAATAATTTATATATAATTATATAAATTTAAATAATTATAAATATATATATTAGATTATTGGCGATATAATTACATTCAAACGCACAAACACCACACACACATGCTGGAAAGGTAGACCATATCCCCCCATGAGGATAGTCCACCCATCAATCCTTATTTAATTTGTACATGGACCATAGGACTAGTGGGCATGAAGCTAATTACATGGCTTGAAAGTCCAATGCATCATTATGAATGTGTCATCATACCTGTGTCACCAAGCCTGCCTCATGTCTATGCCACCGCTTGCCTGTATCATCGTCTTCGTCACAAACTGCATAGTACTATAAAAGTGCATGCGACCTATAGGTCTAGGTCAAAATACATGGACTAAATTGGGTACTATATAATCCGAAAATACTCTTTGATATTGCTTTGGCTATTTGAATTCCAATTTTAATGTATAATACATAAGAAATAGTCAATTTTGGTAACTTTGTAAGGATACTAGTAGAGGTTGTTCTAAGTTCTGTATTAATTGATCATGTAGTTCTTTCCACCCCTTGGGATGTGGTATGCCTTATAATAAAGTATAAAAGGACTCATCCCTTCTATAATGATTTTGGTGTCATATAAAATTTTATGTCTAGCCTTATGGATAATATTTCTTTATATATTTTTCTTTTAAAGGGGTATAAATCTCGTCAATGTCTATGAAGAAATAATGATAGGGTTGTTCTTATTAAACAACCCAATGTTCAAGGAGGAGATATTTCTAAGAACTCTCCTAACATAAGAATAAAATATGCTATTATACCTCAGAGTCTTGATGTTGTAGTTTTTCCTTCTTTGGGTCAAGAAATGGCATGGATACTTAGTGTTTTAGAAATACTAATGGGTGTGCAGGTATCCTGCCTCATACCTCCCCCATCTTTCCTTACGATGAAGATAGTTCAGTGTCCTCTCATGATATTTTGAAGATTAATGAACCTAAAATTTCTTGGGATGACATGGTAAGTGAGTCTCATTTATCTAAATAATGAAAAGTGGCCTCTCACTTTGGTCCTGGGGATGATAAGGATGAAGAATATTTTTATTATAGTAAATGGTGCGAAGGAAATATAAATTCAAGATGATGTTGATTTAGAAATGTTTCTGGAAGATAAATTGATGGCCACCAGGGTATTAAAAGGTATGGAAACAAATGAGGCTACTAGCTCTTAGAAATCAAAAAGTAAAAGGGATCCTTTTTTCTGATCAAGGAAAAAATAGAATTTGAAACTTCACACCTAAAAAAGGTTATGAGGGGGTTGAGGTTGGTATAATTAATGGTCATCATTTTGAGATGGTTTTTTTAAATTGATGTTGTATTTGGATAGTGGAAAATTCTAGGATGGGATAGTCCCCAATCATCCAGGGTTGGTTGTAGTTGAGCATGTAAGGGCCCTGCATTCTGTTGATACAATATCACTCGTCTCAAAATTGAACTTCTCTCATGTATTTTTCAAAAATGATTTCTCCCATAACCATGCAATAATCTTTTCTGATACTTCAATTTTAAATCCTTCTATCCTATATAATCAATATGGAAATGAATATTCCTTAGGATATTTTTGAAGAATAGATTTAGAATCTCCTCACGATAACGGTAGGAAATGGATGCTACTGTTAAAACCTTATATAAGAGGGATGTTAAAAATAAAGAAAAATTTGTGGTGGAACCCTACAAGAGGTAATTCGGTACTGATCATGGACCTTATAGATTACATACGGCTAAAGTTGAAATGTTTCATTCATCATTTATCTTGGGATCTGATGTTTCCTAGGGTAAGGGTACCTTAAATTCCCCTATTGTTTCCCTAAATACTATGGATAATACACAAACAGAAAAGATAAAATTGCATTCAAATGTAAGAATACATAACTCATTTGATTTTCTTGCATATGGAAGTAGTGAGGAGGAAAGAAAAGGATATGATCATGCTCTTGGTGAACAAAAAATTAAGTAATCCAATGATTTTGGACTCCAAAATAATGGAGGTGGAACATGGATGTAGGTGAATACATGAGGAAGGGGTTGAAACCCTTGTGTTAGGGGTGGGCATTCCTTTCAACATAAAATGTTTACCTAGTCTCGTGCTTGATGAATTTTCATTTTTATTTCTATATTTATTTCTTATTTGACATATTATATTTTTGTGTTCATCCTTTATACATCCTTTTTAATTATTCAATAAAAGGGGTTGTTGATCCTTGACCTTTTAAAAAAAAGTGCATGTCACACATACACACATGCACACATGTTATACATATATATATCTATGTGTGTGTGTACATAACACATAAATGTGCATATATATACACACACATACATACATCTGTAATCATACATCATCTATATGTACACATACGCAAAACACACAAACACACAACATAATGCACACTCATATATGCACATAGAAATTGATATAAATAAATATGTTCAAATATAAAATATTAACCATACATCATTTATATTTATATAATTGTTTGAATTATAAATATATATATTGATATATCATATTTACATTAATTAAATGAATTCATTTTTAAATTAGTGTATATAAATAAACATTAATTTTTTAATATAAATATGATAATTTCCTATATATTATTAATATTTTTTATTAAATGTTTTTATCAACACTAATAACAGTTTTTATAAATATTAACCTTTACTATCACTAAAAAAAGAACTCATAAAGTGTACACTTTTATCATCACTTTATTTAGAGCTGATAAAAGTTATCTTTATCAGTTATTTTAGCTTTTGATAATAATGGTTTCCCTTTTATCATCACTTTTTGCTAGTCACTGAAAAAGGCAGTGTTGGATAAGGTATGATATGTGGTATTGGGTGCCAGTAATGTCATGTTGGGTGATTTTAGATAATTAAAATCCTTAATAAAGTAAAATTAATTCACTTGGCATATATAGACTCCCTTAATATCATACTTTATATTGGTCTTAGTATTATTCTAATGAAATGTCGATTTTAAAGGTGTACTATTTCATTCTATTTTCTAGAAAATAAATTTTATTGAAATATAAATCACCTTTAGGGTGACATAGTGATTTCAAAAATAAGATATTCACAATAAATATATTTTAATTACTCGATTTTTATATATCTAATAACACTTGGATCGCGAGTATTCATATATATACTATTGTTACAAGTTTTCACAACACCTCATTCTTATTTTAGTTATTATTGATTTAATTTCATTGGATATTTTCTATTTTCATCATTCCTCTCTAAGATACTTACAAGCGCCATGATTTTTTTGGATAAATTAAATTTATGAAAAAAACCATGATTTATAAGTTCTTAACTTGTTTAGAGTGAAATACCTTTCAAATTGATTATATACAAATATAAAAATAATCTTAATTATTTAACATTCACATCCTATACATAAAATTTCACTTATATTAAAAATTATTCCAAAATACCTTATGTAATTTCCTTAGAAATGTTTTTTACCAAAAAAAATATTCATGTTATGCATGTTTTTACAAAATTAAGAAGTCTAAACATCATTGAAGAGACCAAAAAAATAATTTAAATATTAACTTGTAAAATAGTATAATATTTAATACTCCAAAGCATGCTAATAAGAATACAAGGCTTGGGAAGGGAACTCAATTTGAACAATCATGATTTTTATGATTTATTTTCAATTCAAAACATTCTTTAACCTGATATATATTTCCAAAAATAAATTTGACCCCACGAAGTGTAATGACCTAGACCAGACCCTCCATCAACCTAAATATTCTTCTACTTACCCAAATCATATTCCTTGATTTCTTGGGGATTGTGGATAGATCTAAGAGTCTATGGTTATCAGCGATGAATGATTTATCCACTCTCATAAGAAATCATATTAATATAAGATTCTATCGAAAATTAAAAATGAATCATCAGTATGTCAGACATTTTACAAGTAAAAAATAAAACTTTGACACAAAATTGTACCTATTATACCTGTGAATTACTATAAATATATCTGAATATATGAATATAAATCAAAAAATATACATAGTCTAATCATAACAATAATATAATAAAATAACATATCTCAAGTAAAAGAAAATATATCAATGGTTAAATTTTCAAAATATATCCTCTATATATATTGGCATCTTATATTACATTTTCTATACCTTACCAACTAAGTTACATATTTTCCAAGCTTGTTTTTTAAACCATTCAGGTAGTCGTCTAACCATACCTTATAGTACTTGAAATGTAACATGTAAAGATGTATATGCACTGAAATATATTTGCATGGTGTAATCACCTAACATAATAGGTTATAAATAAATAATTTATCTCAAAAATAAATTATATATGTAAGTGAAGTCATGGAATGAGATGATATATAATAATAAAATATAGTAGGAAAACAACCTGTTCTCATGCTTTATTAAAAGTTCTAAACATAAAAATAAATCTTATTTAATAAATCTTTATACTGGGTGGGTACAAACCTATAAATAGATTCTTTTAACATATCTTGGAATCTAAAATTCGGTATTAAATCATCTTCATTAAACTAAACTATAAAAATTTTCATTGGTCTACATAGTCTTACAATTCGGTAAAACACCTAGAAATGGGGATATATCCTCACTGAAGATAGAGAATCCCATATATGGAGTCTTATCTATATTAGAGACTATCCTATTAAAATATGGATGATAAAGTGCTATATTCACCACCATATCTCCATATATATCTATTGTGCAAATATCCACTGCTACTATCCTCAAGGACTTATCCATTTGTACAGAGGAACTTTGAAAAATATATAACCCCCTATTACCCCACCATCTCATAACAAGAACTTGACATGTATATAGGCAACTAGTATAAAAATGATCACAACCCAGAGAAACAACTATACACCATATTTATATCTCCACTTTGAATCACAAGGAAACTCCATGTATTAAAGTTTTAAATATACATCTAAAATATATATAAGTGAAATTTTTCATGAATGATATAAGAAACACCTCATGGCATCCTATTATTAATGAAATGAATGAAAAATTAATAATTTTCACTTCCAATAACATACAAGTCTGGAAAATTATAATTACATGATCATTAGAAGTTGAAAATAACCTAGTATCATGTATAAAAACATGAAATAAAATAATTTAATTATTTCAAGGGAAAATAGATATTAATGAGTGATTTTAAGAGACAAATCCATTTTATATTTTTAGGTTTCAAGAAACCTTATGTCACTAACTACACGAAAATTAATGATCCAACTAAAGAGAAGGAATTATTCTATTTGGGAAAAGAAATTCTCATCAATTCTCAAGACCACTTTGGTTAAATAAGACCATGAACCACTCAATTTCAAGTCACTTTATTGATAATGATAAAGCCTTTACAACTCATCCCCAAGATACCATATTATAATTACTATTTTAAGAAGCAATTTTATTCACTGATAAACTCCCATTATCCCAAATCGAATAAAAGACCTTATCACAAATTAAAAAATGAAATATTTCTCAAGATAGAGTTATTAAACTCGACTCAAACTATCCACATGTGGTTATTTGGGAATCCAGATTAAGTTTCATACCCATTAATTGTTTTTATTACAATTATTATTAATGAATACACATTAACACTACTATTAAATGGTTTTAAACTAAAATAAATTATTTACAAACATGATGTGTGGGTACCGAGTGTGTAGTGAAAGTGTACATAGGAGGGACAAATTATATTTTTGATTTTTTGATTGATGTCTTGGAATATTATCCTATATAACTGCAACAGAATTATTAAATTGAGGTTCTAATGTGAATTAATTAATGAAAAAATAAAAAAATAAAATCATTAAATAAAAATCAAAATTGAACCATGTTGAATTTTGATCAAAAACACATTTCAATCACTAAAATAGATCATTGATTAATGGAATAGTAGTTGTAACCCTCTATATCATCCAATCATGCTCCAAAATATTTTTGATCTTCAACATTTATACTTCAGGTTCTGGTGAGGAGAAATGATAGGCTTTTCGATGACTTTATGTACACAGGTACACCACTATTTTGATCTAGGAAGTCATTCTTAGATCAGGGTTCCCCCAAACAATCTCCTTTACCTCTATAATTTGATAGAGATCTTGGGAGTAGTGAGAATTAGACAAGATTAATATTTTCCTTGAATTTTGATTAAGTTGATTTATATATGTTGGTTTAATTTATGATTATTTAACTTCACCCATTTAATAATTTTAACCTTCTAAATTAAACTATATTCAAAACTTCTCTATTAGAGGATGTTTCATGAATTATCACATACTTGAGACATTAAAATAATGATACATGATAAATTTATAATTCATTAACAAGACTAGACTCTCCTGTAAATATTTTAGTAATCCTTGAATTAAATATTTATTCATAAAATACTTTTCTTTTTATTCAATGAATAAATTTTGAATAGAGTGAGTAAATAAATTAAAAAATTATCAATATAAACTAAAATAATATTGAATTTATTAATTTAGTTCAGAATATTTGAATCGAAAATTACCTCACCCCATCTATGAGATATACCCCAACCAAAATTACCACCTGAGATGAAGTAACACATGAAATTAGGGGATCCTCCTTATATGCCACGTTCTGTCGACTAATGGTGAGGGAATAAAACATGAATTGGGGAGATTATTCCCTTGATATCATGGTGGTTTATAAAAATAAATAACCAATAAATATCCACATTAGAGTATGTAGAATAAATTAGAACATCCAATATCATACATGATGATATCATACAATACATACACCGTTCACCCACTAGGATGATCCTAAATACAAAATAAACACAAGACCAAAAATATGAACACATGCCCTACATCCATCCCAAGGCCTCATCCAAATCTTTAGATATCATTGATATGTCTCATCAAGATCCACTACACATCCCATGCTCTGACAAGAAATTTTACATAAGGTTTCCACGTGCACCAGAGTGTCTATGTAGTGTGTGAGTATATAAATTAGTCAGGTCTCACCAAGCACCCCCTAATATATTCCATCATATGTGTGTATATGCGTGAATAAAATGAATATAATAAATAAAAATTCTTATCAAGTAATCATGATCTAACCAATCCACCATGAAAATCAATGAGATACACATGCCTATAGGGCCATATGGTGATAACTATGACTCCGCAAAAAACTAGCCATGCCCACATTGGCAACATGTCGTAATTCGTCATCACCATGTTCAATAAGTAACATCCCATACATAAAGACTCGGGATAGGGAATCATCCAAGTCTTGACTACTACTCCTTTAGAGTAGGGTCTTGTACTATGAATCACGACCAACACCTCTCGCAAGTATGGTCATATATCCAAGCCTTAAGTTTTATCTTCTTAGTTAAGGTAGGGTCCATCTATAATTTGCATCACATTTCAAAATGTACATCATCCCACTCATGGATGAATCATCTTCAAATATCGAATCAAATCACATACTGGACCCCATCTCACTCATAGTGGTCCAATTATTGCTCCATGGGTCCAACCATATCATTCATGGAGGACCCATCCTCATCCCTACACAATGATCTCATTCATGGTTATCCAAACCCAACTCAATCCAACAATATCACTCATGGGAAAATCAACCTCATGGACAATGAAAAGTTCCCTCCCACTCATGGTAGTCCCACCAATTCTATCTCACTCATGGTGACTCTAGGTGTAGGACCCATCACCCATCATTATAAATCTGTCTCTAATAAAAGTCACATTAAAATAAATTATGTTTCCAAACCCATATATCTACATATCATCATTTCTAGGACCAATACCTAGATATCTTCACATAGAAAACACAAATATTCTCATTCGAAAGGGAATCCTAAAGTTCCTCCCAAATCTCCTTGATATTTAGTAATCAGTAATAGTTCATCCTTGAAATACATTGGTGACACTACATCCGGAATTCTCATCCCAACTCTGGACTCATCAAGTAAGGTCCCATTCTAATCAAACCCCCCCCCCCTAGAATTTATATTAAAATTTTAAGTAAATAACCCATGAACCACAATAGGTTCAGGTCTCACATCTTCTACCGGAGAATGCTCAACGAGCCACTGGATGAAATCCCTCACTGCCCCACCCATCAAGTCCAATATGACACATCCTTTTCTCCATACACTACAAGATTCTCCTCAAACCTCAAGGGGGAGTTCATAGTTACTTGACAGATGTGTAGCTATCTATCCTTTCATTATTCATACCCAAGCCTCTTGTTCCTCCCAAATATCCTTAGGAATTAATCCTAGGATATCGTGTATATTTTCTCACATCCTAGGAACTCATAGAAGTCTATTGTCAATTCAACCAAGAGCATTTCCCATTGGTGAAATTATATTTAGGTGTTCACAAATTACCCAAGGTGAAAAAGAGCTCTTGGTCTCGTCTTAAGAGGCTCAATGATACTCCTTCATCTCACCTAAGGAATCTTTTACCCTTTATACCCTATTCTAAAACACATGAAATAATATAGGAATACACCTTAATAAATAAACATGCATATGGAATTTTATCATCGGGGTCACCTACCTCAATACTAAGGTTAACCCCTCCCTGATCCCTATTGAGCCTCAACCAACCCCCTTGAGCCTTGTCCACTAAACTATAAATCTTCCACATGAAAAATAAATAAATAATTAATATAAATTTTTAATTAATTAATTAAAATTAAACAACTATGTATACATGTCTAAAAACTCCATGAGAAACCTATGATCAAAGAAGCCTTGAGTAGTAGGGTGTGATACACTCTTGGCACACCCTTGAACCTAGGACACATAAAAAAGGAATCCAATAAATGAAAATTTAATTTAATTTAATTCAAATCCTTAAATAAATTCATTTGGTGATATAAATTTTCCAAAAAAATCATGTGATGGCATGTGGACAACACCTCAGGATAACCTCTGCATGAACTGAACAAAATCATCATTGATCAAGGGAAATTATACCATTCCCTAATGAAACCATCGCAAAAATAATATCCCAAATTCATCCAAATTTAGATATCTATAAAAATATTTAATGAGAAACAATAGAAGAGCATGTCTAATATCATTGCTAGAATGATCCCAGAATCATCCCCTATCAAGAGGTATTGATGTATAATGATAGAGAGAGGGAGTAGCCTAAATGGATATCTCATATTAACCCTACCCATTGAAATTTATGGTGGTAATAATGGTAAATTACTATTGTGTCCTTGCTCAAAAAAATAACAAAGACTCTATTCATGACGTGAACCCTAGGTTAATGTCATGAATCATTCATGGAAGAGGATTCCTCCTCCAAAAAAACACAATTAATGACATGAAACTCCCATTGATAATGATAAATACTCAATGAATAGGAACACACCAATCATCCAAACCCATTTATGGTGCGGAACACTAGTTCAGGATGTGAATGGATGCAACAACGAAAAATTAAGCTCCCAGACCATCCCACACTTATCATATGCTCACCCAATCACTCATAGCCTAACAAGGCCGAAAACAACATCCAAAAAAAATCATTTTTGGATTCCCAATCCCAAAAATTCTATATTTGAGTCCCAATTCAATATATGATCCATTGATGGAAAAAAATCAAATTACCTTAAGAATTATCTGCATGTACTAATGTGGGACATCACTAAAGCACCACCATATGGATTATCATCATCGAGAAGCATCAGGTAAACCTCTATCCCTTACCCATACCTTCCAGGACTATCAATTCATGACTATTTCAATGTGTTCTTATCCTAAATTCCAAACATGCTTCTATTTTGAAACCCCAAATACCTAGAATGTATCCATGTTATTTTCTCTAAACATAATGTTTGACACCTAAACCACCTCAACTATTTCCTAAATGACACTCACGATGTGATTATATCATCATTCCACACAACTCAACTCCAAAACTCCAATCAAACCACCTCTAGCAGACTTCTTATAAAATCACTCAACCTCACCCCCAAACACATAACTAAATCAAATGATAACAATGCCTTAACTTATAGGGGCATCATAATATCATTACATTGGACACACTACTGTCTAAACCAAAATGTTAGTATAATTCAAAAGTTGGATCACTAACCTCCTACTCGAGCTATAATTCTCTCACCCTAAGCACCAACACACCATCGATCTGACTCACCCTCAGATCTCATCAAAACCACCATGGGACTGATTCTAACACATTGAATCCAACTAACACTCCAAATGAATTTCCAATATGGTAATACTGAAAGAAAAAATATACTAATGAATCATATCACACACTAGTACCCCGAAGTCACCCAAACAACACATTGACCAGTCTCACTACATGTATGACCCTTGTTACATTAGTGTCATTCACCTGCAACTAATACAGAACTCCCCACAATAAGAGTATCAATATCATCATCCTATTGAACCAAACACCTGGTCTCCAAGGCACACACTCTATATATTAACACAAGTAATGATAGGATATGACCATCCTGCTTCTACCCAATAACCAACTCTAACCACCAATACTCAATAGTGTTCTCTCAAGCATATGGCTTCCATAACACTACTCTATGAACATAAACATCATCATGTCCACCATCACATGTGTTTCATTACTCTTAATCCATGATTCCACATCTCATAAACCCTATCACTTCTATAAAGGTTCAACCTGAATAATCCACTCCACCACACTTGATCCACCACCAATTTTTCATCCCACCATTAGGACATTGTATATCACTCTAAAATTTACTATGGGATTTCATTCACATGAGTTCCCTACCAAAAATAATTTTCACCTCACTCGATAGTGACCCCAAACCAAAACCACAAAAAAACTATTACCACTACATCGCTCGTGTTCCTCTAAAACTATGATCAATTTCAATGGAAAACATGTGGCATGTTTACTAATTTTAAGCTCCATAAGGAACCACAAGAAACCAATATTCACATTCCCTCACACACCAACAATTTTCCAAAAAAACCTCACCCATTCTCTCTCTTGTCATCAGGTATATTTATTCACCAAGAACTCACTCATAGGTTCTTTCTCATGATCCTACTTAGTCTCACCCAAACCCAATGACTACATGCTCCCATAAGACCCAGTCACACATCATGATTCATACTCCCATGAGTTACAATTATTCTAAACTGAAATAACATACCTACCCCACTAAATATTCCTCACTGCATGTCATCTTACCCAACAACCCAAAAAATATCACTAATTCCCTAGCTAACCACATGATCTGTCACCATAAAGACATCATTTTAAACCAAAAGTGTCTACACATTCTCATACTGAACTACCAAAAGCACATATTGAGAGCCACAGGGCCATAAATCCCACCAATCGTTCCCTTTAAACCCAATAACACTCATGGTATTATGGTTGGGTATTCACATAACTTCCCGGTTAGGTTATGTAGAATGTCTCCAAAAATCTATATGGGAAAAAACAATATATATTTTCATTGAAACATTAATTAATGAAACCCACATCTTCAAGGAAATCAATGCTCATCCTCAAATCACCTCTTAAGAAAACCATTCCCTCATAAAGTCAATACCAAGAATAAATTACCAAACTAACCCGTGATGGTTGAGAATATATCGATTGATGAAAGTACTATTATCATCACTAGTACCTCCCATTGTAAGAACCATAGGACATACCATTAGGAAACCAATCCTAAACAAAAATCATGTGGAAAATTAGTATAATAAAACAAAAAATGTATATGGTAAAATTCTATATAATTTATTTTTTCACTTTAAATAGGTAAACCTTTCATCAGTAAAAAGATCACAGAAATTCAAAAGAATTTCATGTGAATATTATGTGAAAATATGATTCATTTTCATGGGTCTATTACTAATGGTTGATGATCTAAAAACAAACAAATCACAAAATCTAAAACCAAGTTTGTCACCCTATGTGAAATCATTCAACCATAATATCAAAAATAATAAATAACTGTCACAAGCCTTGTTAACTAGAACTTACTATCAAATTTTTTTTATCTTGACACACCGGTCTGGTATCCATCACAAGTTTCAAAACATTCCCATGAAACATGTATACCATCTACCCAAGTCATAAAACAAAAAAACTTATGATGCCACAATGTGATTCCCTACCCCATAATTTCTATCTACATTAGAGTTTTACGTGACCTCAAGCATTCCCCCCATATGTTAGAGGCTATAAAATTGTGTTAATGATCTCATAAAATTGAGTACACTATTCTAATGATATCATGGAAATAAATAATAATAAATAACCAATAAACATCCACATCATAGTACGTAGAATAAATCAACACATATAACATCATAAATGATGTTTTCATATAGAACAAACATTGATCACCCACTGGGATGTTCCTAAATAAAACAATAAATAAATAAAAAAAATGCACACTCGGATTTCATCCCAAGGCCTCATCCAAATAACCTGATATTATTAAGTTGTCTTAGCCCAGTACAATGCAAGTCCAATTCCCTGACCAAAAAGAAAATATAAGTAATACACTCATACCATAGTGACTATATAGGCTGTGATTGTATAATATAGTAGGGTCTCACAAAGAACCCCTAATATACATCGTCATGTTTTTAGGCATTTATAAAGAAAATATATAAAATAAATAAACATACTTGTTGATTCATCATGAAATAACATGGAAACAACAAAACTCAATAAGATACACACCCTCATCAGGCCATTTGGTGTTAACCAAGACACCCAGACACCAGACTATAATTGATTCAATGCATTTCCATAATTCATCACCACCTTATTCTATAAGTACCATCTCATACATAGATAATCAAGGTAGGGAATCATCCAATTCTCAACTATAACTCCTTTAGAGTAGGGTCTCATACCAAGAATCCTCACTAACCCCTCATGCTAGGAACTTCATACAGCCAATGATTGATTGATTATTTCATTATCATTAAAGTTATGGTCTATCCATAGTACACATCATGCACTAACATGAATCCCATATCACTTATGGAAACCATTTCATCCAGTTTCACATCCAGTTACATCTTGGACCCCATCTCACTCGTGGTGGTTAATTATATTCTCTTTAGGTAAAACAATCTCACTCATGGATGGACTATCATGAAAAAGTTAACCATATTACTCATGGAAGACCCAATCATGTCCTAAAACAACAATATCAATAATTTTCTTCCCAATTGAACTCAATTTAACCATTATACTCATGGATAACCCAGCTTTATAAACAACTAGGATTGTCATCTCACTCGTGAAATTCCCTCCAACCCCATCTCAATCACGAGGAGCCCTGGCCATGAGACCCATCACCCCTTAAGATGAATATTTTTAATAACGTAAGAACATTAAAATAAGTCATACATATCATACCATTTCTCTCCATATCATCATATCCATGCCTAGCCCCCGGATCACCTCTTATAGAATGACACAACGCATATCCCCCAATGGGGAATCCACTGGGGTCCTGATAACCTATCTCAATCTCAATTCAATGGTACTATCCCATACCTATCACCCTTATGTGATTACACAAACCAAAGTCTCATATTGACCCCTGAATCACTAAGATAGGTCTTCTTCCTATCCGAAACACTCTCTTTGCATCAAGATTCCTTGTCTTTGGAAGACCCCCATTAACCATGATACGGTATCATTTAATTTCTCCTAAGGGAGGACTCTTAATCCATCACCAAATGAAACCCCTATTTTCCCCACACATCATGTCCTGGAGGACTCTTCCCACTATCAATAGACTTTAAGACTCTCCTCTGCCCTCATTAGTGAAATCTTAGTCACCCGTGATATATTCAACCATCTCAATTTTCATCAGTCATCCCAAGCCTCTAAAAAACTATTTTACTAGACCTTGTATCTCAACCTAGGATGTCAATAATCTCATCTCACATCACAAAACCTCATAGAGGCATCTCCTCATCTTAACTAAGGCCATTTCCCCTTAGAGATATTACCATTGGGTGATATCAAATTTCCCAAATTGTTAAGAGTGTTGTACATATCTCTCTCTATAATATTATTTCATGATAAAAAACTCTCAATTTTGTGTCTAATAGTTTCATTTGAGTATATTTCTATTTCAATGAGTTAAATCATTTTTTTTTTGAATTTCATTGAATTAATAGTCTTCGAAGTATCACTTTGAAGTATCATTGAAAATTAAATTAAATAATTAAGGTATTGAATTCATAGTAATATGGTATTGACGTACCATTTAATTCATATAAATATTTTATTAAATTATTCTTAGGATTTGAAGGGATTTTAGAAGGTCTAAAGTAGGTTTTTGGAAACATCACGATACATCGGCTACCTATTGCAATGCATCAGTAAGATTGTGAAATTTATACAGAATTGTAGAAGTAGAAGGAGGTCCACCAACCATAAATTAGACAAAAATGGTTTCAGAATGGAATTTTGGTAGAATAAATGAGTTCCAGATGTACCATAAACTACCCAGTGGTGTTTGAATAACTTTTTAATGTTTTATTTTTTAGTGAACCCCACAACATTCATTTGATGTTTCATATTCATTAATGACTTCCATGAATTCCATAATGTTCCATGATCATTTAGAGGATATAAATAAAGGACATTTTAGTGATGGAAAACATAATTCTCAACAATAATGGATTGAACAGTTGAATTAAATCATGATAATGATGAATCAAAGTGAACCTCTACACTGCTCGTAAATCCAATTAGGAGACATTTCAATAATAATTCTCTTAATATATATTCTAAAATACCACTATATCACTCCTATAAAATTGGGTTATCTTTATTGACACATAATAGTGCAGTATTGTAATAATATTTCACCAAAATACCTTATATCTCATATTCATCTACAACGAGTTTCATATGAAAATTGTTGAAAATTAAGGGTGATGGGTGCTCACAACCACAAAGTGAGGGATCTTCATTAATGGGTGTTTACTTAAAATAAAGTAAGGTATATAGGTTAATTAACATAGTCATTAAAATGAAATAGAGGAATTTCATTCTCAATCACCATTAATATCAAGGGAGAAATTTAGAAACCTTTGTACCTGAGGGGTGGAGACGTAGGGGCTCACACTGAGCTATTATCATACTCCTTTATCAAATCTCTTTATCTATCCTTTTATATTCCACATTGCATCATATTTTATCATCGAAAAAAATATTCAATAATTTAAATACACTAAACAGTTTAATCCATATGCACTTCTTACTTAATTAACTTTGAAATTTTTCCTTCTATTTCATATCAAAATTAACATGATCTCATGTCTTTTAAAATCACATTAATTGATTATCATTATTTCAATATTATCATATCTAGATTTAATTATTTATTGTATTAATAAATTAAATACCTTAATTACTTTATTAGTATTTCATTTTATATTTACACTACACATATACTCTATTTTTTTGTGTTTCCAGTCACTCTTTCATTGTTTTTTTATAAAATAAATTTACCCCCACCCCACCCCCATGATAAAACTAAATCATTTATTTTGTACTAGATTTATCTTTAAACTATGACTAAATCAGTTTCTATGTATGATAATATAGTATGACATATGCCTCATATGAACAAGGTGCTCCCGAATGACATTCTTTTGGACGTGATCCATTTTTTAATGACACAAATTATTCTTATTTGAAAAAACACATGTATACCTTTCTTATTAGTATAGGATATGATATTAGGAAAATCATTATAAATGAATACATCCCTATAAAAAATCAATGATAAAATGATTCCCCAAGATATTTCCTCCTATTATCTTAATAGAAAAGCTATGAACTCTCTTCACTATGGGCTTAACCAAATTGAATTAAATCGTATTTAATTATGTAAAACTACTAAAATAATCTAGTAGTTATTTGAATTAACACATAAAGAAAAAAATAAAGTTAAAGATAATATATTCGATATGTTTATACTAGATTTTAAAATCTTTTTTATGCATTCAAATGAGTCTATTATTGATATTTTTACATGTATTACTGAAATTTTCAGTGGTCAAATGTATCATGGTGATTATTTGTCTATATAAAATTTAGTGAAAAAGATTTAGTGGGTATTTAAAAGATATTACATGCCCAAGGTGAATTCTATACCTGAAATGAAGGAAATATAAAATATAAAAATTAAGGAGCTACTCATATCACATTTGACATATGAAATAATAATAAAGAGACAAACTAATAAATAATCTAAAGAATCCAAAGAATCTAAAGAATATTTAAATACTATTGATTTAAAAGATTTATATGATGATTATTCATCTAAAATAAAATATGAGAATAAAAATTTGATAAATAAATTGATTAAATTTTGGGTGAATAATAAATAAACCCATTTTATTAAGAATAATGGATCAGAAGTAATATTTTATGAATGAAATGAGAAGGGAAAAATCAAACCAAAGTTACGAATTTAAAAAAAAGAAGTTATAAAATAATAACCAAGTTAAGAAATATTTTAATGTATCAGATATACATATAGTGATGAATCTATTGAATAAACTTCCTCATCCACCTCAAGAAACTCAAGTGTTAAATGTCCCATGGAACATATCAGAGTCGATGATGAGGTTATTTCTCCTATTTATTGTTCTTCCTCTCACTATACTTCTATTTATTAATATTCTTCTCATTGTTTATATATTTATTTATCTTATAGTCAATTAAATATACTTTATAATTTCTAAAAATAATCTAATAATAAATATAGAAAAAAAACATCAAAAAAAGATCAACTTTTTAATGAAAATAAACCATTTTGTAATGAAAAGGAAGAGTTTTTTTTAAATTGAATGATCAAAATAATGTTGGGAATTTAAAATCCTAAATAAAAGATTTTAAAAATACTATTTCTCAATTCATTCTTAGTGATAAATATATTAATATGATTTTGGGTTCTCAATGTTATAACAAAATTAATTATAGAATCGGTTATTCAAATTCAAATAAATTTTCTCAAATACCAACTTTAGTTAATACACATTGTCAGACCCATGATCATATGGGTACCAATATTTTCTTTTATTTGACATTATATAGGTCCTTGATAATAAATACTATGTACAAATAACAAGGTGTCATATCATAAACTAGATAAATCACTTCTAAATTATTTTGAGGATGATTCATCTGTATTAAATGTGTTTCATCTCTATTTTATGTTTTCAATAGATTAATAAGGACTAACAACTTTGTGTATAGGATTAATTTAATAATTATTTCTTATATCTCTTTACTACATATTATATATTCATATACCTATCATTTACATTTTTGTAGTTTAAGAATAATATTATAATTTTCTATATGAATATAGAGAATATGATTTCTTATAATTTCATTTTTATTATTTAATTTTAGATCATGTATTTGAATGACTTATGTAATGGAATGGTTTAAAATATTACATAATTGATGTTTATTTCAAAAAAATTAATTACCCCTCCCTTAAATAATTCACTTAGGTGATTCCTGTTTTTCAAAACTTTTTTATAATTTTTTAATCTAAATTTATTTTTTAAAATTGTAGATGTTATATTTTGGAATTAATTGTGTACTTTAATTGTTCTTGTTCCCTTTTATTCATCAGTCTATTTATTATTCATTGATGTTCTTTATAAATTTATAATTCTTGAATTTTTTGAGGTATTTTTAAATTTTTCTCTTGAATTCATTGATATGATTATTACTCTCACTCTCTCATGCGGTGAAGTTTTCATTTCATATTTGATTACATTAATTTAGGGGGTCCTTATATAGTGTAATTTTTATTGATATAATTTTATAATTTGGAAAGGTTATTTGTTTTAAATTCATATTTATCTCTTCTCCTTCCTTCTGGAATATCATTTCTAGATCTATCATCTCTCTCTATTTGATATACATACATGTATGTTTATCCTCATATTTGGGAAGAAAATAGAATAAAAGGTATGATTTCATATTCCAAGGTTTATTTACATAAATAGATAAAAGTTAGTTTTATTCATTTTATTTTCGTTTTTATATTCCTATTCAATTCATTCAGGTCGTTGGCTTTCAAATAATTTTTTTATTCTCTTTTTGAATTTAATTTTTATAATTTATTTTTTAATTTCATGATATAAACATTAAATATTATATTTAATTTTATCTTATAATTTAACATTATCTTACTATTTTAATTTTAAAAAAAATTCACTGCCATTTTGAATTTCAATCTTATCCTTGTTTTTAAAAACATTAGGTTCAACCATATTTATAATAAATATTTTTTATGTCATTCTAATTATCATAAAAAGGGGTGTTTTTAATGAAATTTATATTATTCTTGTTTATCTTATTGATAATCCCATATGTTTAAATATTTAATCATGATATTTTTTTCATGTGTTTCTTACCATAAAATGGGGTATATTGTTGTACCTATCTCTATCTCATGTGGTTAAAATCTAATAAATACTAAATTATGTGTCTAATACTTTTATTTGAGTTGATTTTAGATTTTTTGATATAACTAATTTTTTTAAGATGAAGTAATTAATATTCTTTTAAGTACCAATTTTATAATTCAATTGAATACATTGAAGAGTCATTGGAGATATATTGGATGTTTTTTAAAACACAATTATTTCGTGGAAGAAATATATTTAATTAATATAAGTATTTTAAGGTATTCTATAATGTATAATATTGGTTTTAGGAAACTAGAGGTTGTACCTTATACCTGGTGTAGTCCACTGGCTAGTCAGTGCGACTTGGATAGAATTCTAAAAGCAGCAGGATTCTTACTTGCCATTAGGTAGACATTAGTGGCTACCCAATAGAATTGGGGTAGAAGTAATGAGTTCCAAGTGTACCATTAGTTTTTAAATGGCATAGTACCAATTAGTTGGTGGCATTTGAAAAAAATTTAAAGATTAATTTTTTTGGGAACCAAAATATTCATTTGGAATGTGGCATACCTTAATAACTCCGTTGAATTATAGAATATTTAAATATCTTTTAGAGTCTATAATTAGAGAAACTTGGATTGTTTTAAAACTTAATTCACAAAAATGATGGATTAAGAAATCAAATTGGAGCATGCCAATGATTAATCAAAGAGATTATCTCCACAACTCTCATATCCACTCCATAGAATACTGAAATTATCATTATCTTAGGATTTTTTATGTATTACCTCTCTATATCTCATATAAAATTATATTTTACTTATTAAGAGATAAGTGAGCATCATTGTAATTTATTTTCACTAAGAAAATATCTCCTTTCTCATCATATTCTTCTTCAATGTGTTTCTTCTTATAACCATTGGAAAGAAAGTGGGATGGGTTCTCACAACCAAAAGGTGAGGGATCTTCATCAATAATTTCTTACTACCAATAAAGTTATGTAAATGGTTTTCTTTCCATAACCATGTAAATAATAGGGTTGAATTGGTTACTTGATCTCCATTATAAATATGTAACAAATACAATAAACCTCAAAACTTGATGGGAGGATGCATAGGGGCTCACCTTGAGAAATTGTCAGACTTATTTATCAAATATCTCTCTTTCTCCCTCCTTTAAATTTCCACATTACATCATCTTTTATCATAGATACACATATCACATAATTTTGATACACCAATCTTTTGAATTGTGATACACTTCTAACTTGAGTAACTTTGAAATTAATACTTTAATTTTTTGTCGAAATTTTCATGATCTCACATATTTCGTAATCGCTTAAATTTACAGTCATGAAATATATCTTGTTATATATTGATTTACTTATTGGTAATATTCATAAGTTAAATACCATAATCTATTTTTCATTATTGAATTTTAAATTTAAATTTTTTACATACTCTCTATTTTTATTATTGCTCAATTTTTTTATTTTCATTTCACTTTAATTGTTTTATATTATAAAGGCCATTCACCCCCAACTTTATATAATATATTACCTTTATAGATAACTTGGTATCATCCTAAGAGGCTCAATACCAAACCGTTATCTTATTTAATGCCTCTAATAGACCATATATCCCATTCATAAACCCATGAAATAACACATTCATGCACACTCAAAAATAGACATGCATGTAAAATTGTATCATAGGGGTAACCTACTCTAATACTGAAGTTAACCCCTTATCGATTCCTATCAAGCCTCATAAAATAAAACATATACTCATCCATTATCATAGGAACATTAATCATTCTATATAGTATAAATTATAAATTATAAAAATTTATAATTAATTATTCAATATTAAAAAATAGGCATAAATACCTAAAAACTCACATAGTGACTTTCACTTATTGAAACCATGAGCGGTGGGGTACGAACCACTCCTTCCACACCCTTGAAACTAAGCCACATAAAATACCCAAAAAATAGAACATAATTAATATCCAATTTAATTTAATTATTTCCAAATCTCTATATAAATTCATATGTTGATGTATCTTCCATAAAATAGCATGAAGACATCATCTTGGGACTCTCTCTTTAAAATATGAAGAAACCACCCTCAATTGCAGATGATTTCACAATTCCCCAGTGAAATAATCACTAAAAGCATATCCCAAATTGATTTTAAATTAAAGGGATACAAACAAAAGGAAAGATAGTGTAATAATATATGAACATTCCTAAGATCACCACTAGAACGCACCTAAAATTATCCCCTTTCAAGGGGTATCAAAGGAGAATGAGAGTGGGAAGGGAGTTAGTATAAATGGACCCCCACCTCTATCCTACGCATTGAAATATAAGGTGGAATGACTAGTAAATTACTGGTCAACCCCTTTTCCAAGAACCACCCAAACACCATTCACAATGTGAATTATTAATTCATACTATAAACCATTTGAGGTAGAGTGTTCCTACTTCTGGCCAAACTTTATTCACAATGTGAACCTCCCATTCACACCTTGAAATCCCTAAGGTCGAGGTCCAAACCCCTCAACCATCCTCATTCACAGTGTAAACCCTTTTTTATTATGTGAATGGATTGAGTAACATAAACTTCATCTCTCAAACAACCAACAACATCTATGACACTCACCCAATTACCCATACACCCAATGAGGACTCAAACCATGTCTAATAACATCATATCAAAATTTCAAAACCCTTGAATTTCAAATTTGAGTCCAAATTTAAGATCATAACCCTTAATAGGCTAAAAATTTAAAATCCCTCAGGAATTATCATCCTATATCAGTGTGAGTCATTACACCATGGAGCCTTCCCTATTCTAAACTCCAATTCATTGAAATTGGAAAAGATCCTGAATAATCTTTGTGTGTGACCCTCTGTGTCCTTATATTGAAATTAGTGATTCATACCCATAGATCAATAATTTTCTCTTCAACACAACAGGCCCCTAAAGAGATAAGGTTTAATCAAAGAAACAACAATTCCCTATGAATACATGTTATGTAATATAGACAATTTTTCTTGTGTTATCTCATAATGTCATATTCACAACTTGTTTCATCATCCTTACATGATTTATTAATTCATGACCTTACTGTGTGGACTTACCTTCTTCCACCATGGGAATGGATTTAATAAAGCTACAAAAAGAATATTAAATTAAGTCTGAGATATTTCTTAATTTTAAAAGAAAAAAATATTTTCTTGTCATTCAATCAATTTCATGCCACCAATTATGCATCTGACACATGTTTCCTCTCTCCAAACATAAAATTCATGATTTTAATCTTACATCAAAGTTCACAATCAAATAGTACACACTAAAAATGATCAAAATTATAGATACTAATATACTTGATCATATATAGGAATAAAAAAATGACACCTCAAACATGTGGTGCACCTATTGAGAGTTCAATCCTATTGATCTACTTTCCTTGATATCACCATGTACGAACCTCATGAGAAGAAGTATCAATGTTTATGAACTCCCATCACCTGATATTCAAACATCATATGTGCCCAGTTAATATGATGTATCTATACTATAAGACATATGTCTCAAATTACTCTCATAGTATTCAAAGGTTCTCATTGTAGCTAAAAAGCACTATAACATAGTGATAAGAAAAATAATATAAGATAATTACCATGTAAATAGAAAATGAAAAATTATTAAAACTATTATGGTAAAAATAAATCATTCATGGATCCTTTTATAAATTATGTGGTAATCAAAAATTATTTCCCAAGTTGGGTCTAGGTCAACTAATTTTACTAGACTCTTTCTTTTACTAGATTCAACTTGAAAACTATCAACCTGTTATACCTCACATGATGAAATCATGATTATATAGATATGTGGATTTATTCACTAGTAATACCACATTTTCTTAAATGGTTACTATAGTTAAAATATTTTTTACTTGTAATAATTTGAAATATATTATGGACAATTTTTTTGGGTCAGGCGATAAGATGTTGTGAGATTCTGAGACTCAGTGATCCCATAATTGATATTATTAAAATATTAAATATATTAATATTAGGAACAAATGGATTTTCAAAAATAATGGAATATATCCAAAATATATTATTGGATCAAAAACTTGACACCAAACTTGAATCCGCAATGTGGAGTTTATCCTAGGTGCAACCTAAGGATGGTCAAAACCCGATGGTCAGATGATGCCACCATTAGTGGGTGTGTCATGTGAATTAATTAGTTAAATTTATTTATTTATTTACTTAATATAACCTATCCCACTCTCTATAAATATTTCATTATGGTGATATACCAAGGTTTATCCATGTAACCCTTGTTATATTTGAGAGGAGTAGGAGAGTGTTCTTTATTTGTGGATCAAAATCAGATGATTAAAAACTATTAGATTGAGGTGGATTGAGAGGTTGTGAACATTGCAGGTCTTCTCTATCAATTTATAATGAATTCTTCAATAATTAGTAATCCATAATTTTGGTAGGGATTGTCAAATTTTTATTTATCACTTTAGATTAAAATATTTAATATGTATATTTATTTATCTTTTTTTGATTTTTATTATCTATTTATCACATGATCCCTTTTCAAAAAAATTATTTCTTAAATTAAATTATGATTTTCAATCCTTTCCTTCACTCCTGATATCCCTGTTATGCGATATTTGGAAATATAATCTTGGAATATGAAGGATTTGCTTCATTCTGATGCATTTATCCCCACTGTTCTTCATGTTCTTCATTGTTGGCCCATGGGATTGTGGGTCAATATTTTTTGGGGAGGATTCGAGCATGATCAAACCCCCAATTTCATGGTAGACTGGAGAGAGATGACCATGTTGATGATTTTTTGATAGATCAAGATAGACTATGGGATATCGGTGAGTCCTCCAGGGATCTAGGATATGAAGCAACAATATAGGGTTATTGGAAATGCATTAGGAAGCACTGCAGGCATCATGCGAGTAGTCGGATTTTGATTTCTGGCCACCAGAGGCATCTAAATTGATAGTTGTCATTATTAACTTCAATTTTAGTGTATTTCTTGCAAAAAATTTATAGTGAACTAATTTTATCTTTGTAAGACTTTTAAATATCTTAATAAACATTTTCAGAGATAGGAACAGAGACAACATAAGATTATGAGGCCTGATGAGCATGAAATAGATATTATAAATTTTTTAAAATGTTAATATGATGTGTGTGTAATTTTTTATATATAATGATTTTTCTTATGAGTGGACCTTGGTTAGGAAATCTGAGACCATGGTTGAATCTGAAATGTAGGGATTACCCAAGGTGTGACCAAATGTTGTTCAGTGACTGATTTTCAGATAACATAATTGTTGGCCAGTGCGTTTAATTTTATTAAAAAAATAATTGTTTGTATTATAAAATTAAATAATTAAAATAATATATAAATAACATCTTAATATGATTTTAAAATGGTTGTCTACATATCCCTTATGATGTTTTGTAGTAGGTTCATAACATTATTCATTGGTGGATCAAGATCAGATGATGAATAATGATCGGATCAAGGTGGATTGATAGGAAGCAAACGCAACAGATCACCATCCTCACCAGCGAACAAATTCTCCACCAATGATCAATCCATAATAAAGGTAGGGATCATACATTTTTGTTTCCAACATTTTTTACTAAAATATTAAGCATGGATTTTATCTTCTTTTTATCTTTGATAATTGTTCTTTACATGAGCCCCATAAATAGTTAATTACATTGGTCCATTATAATTCATCCTATGTTGCACAAGTTATCATCCCTAGAAATCTCCTATTTATGATTATTTGAAATAAACTATTTTATAATGATATATTCACTTTTTTAGGTTCTTAATCCCCCTCTATTCTTCACTCCCTTCACCCTTGGCCAATGTGGTCAAAACTCAACTTTTTCATGGTAGGTTTGAGGGAGATCAAACCCTTAGATTCATATTTGATGCGCATGGGATGAACATATTGGAAAATAAATTATAGATCAGGTTTGATCATAGGTTTTGGGAAATAATCCATGGATCCAGGATCTCGAGTAACTGTAGGATCAAGTGTAAACAGTACACCAGATTTTTGAATGTGACCATTACCAATTTCCTGCCACCAGATGGCCGATTTCAATGTCCATAGGTGGATTCCTATTATTTCAGGTGGTCAATCAGAGATATTTGTGGTGAAATTTTGGTAAATGGAAACTACAATGAAGGAAATGTGTTTCTATAAAAAAACATTTACTATATAGAATGTCTTTGAATAGCACACTCAATGTGGCCCAACCTAGTAGTGTTGTCAAGGGTTATGAGGAAGATAAGTATTACACAATGTTTTTGTTCCCACACTTGGTGTGAATATCCATGGGTGGATGAGTCTTGAGAAAACCACACATAGATAGGATCATGTATGGGAGGAAACTCCATGTACTCTGGGATTACTTAGGAATAGGTTGTTACTCGGGCACGAGAAAGTACATGATATGGCCTAAAAAACAAGGGCATAGCTAGGAGCACATGGGTAGGACCTTGGTATCCAGGACATGTCATGTGGGGACCATACATGTCATGTAAGGTTACATGGACTCCAATTCATATCAAAATGAGAACACATCTAGGAAGTGGATTAGGTCCCCACACCGTGTGGGCCCCATACGCACCATGTACCTCTATGAGAAACTTCCACCTTGCATATCACCTTTGTTTGGACTCGGATTTTGGAATGTTATGAACCATTCCTTAAAAGTTTTTTAAGTATAACATGATGAAATCCTTTATAGTGGATTTTGATATATGACCTGGAATTTTCTAAGTTTGATTCTTCTTTAAAAAATTCTTGATAATGGTAGTGATTTTCCAAGGATATCAGAGATATTCCAGGTGGAGAAGGTACTCCCCTATTTAGGGAATGAGTCCTCTATTTGTGGGTATGTTACTTCCATGTTTCACATCGATGTGGGTCCCCCATTCTCTTTATTCAGGTAGATATGGTAATTCCCTATAGCTGGCATGGATCCTACATCTAAGGAGGGGTACTACCCTATCTTCAAGTTCTGATGAGTTGTAGGTCCTCCATAGAGTGTGGCTCCCTCAGCTAAAGAGGTAATTGGTGAAAAGCTATCCCCTAAACACATATTGTTTTGAGGTTACATTTTATGGGGACATTGGTAACGGAATTTTTTAGATGTAGGAATACTCATTGACTTCGACTGGGTTGTGATATGTATATCCTCATTCTCTCTAATCTAGGATTCTTTATGAGCATATATATATATATATATATATATATTATTTTGTATCCATCTTTTTCGGTTGATAAAACTATTGAGTTTCTATCAAATTCTCCATTTCAGTTTTTAGGGAGTCTTATTGGGTATGTATATACTCACCCCTATATAGGACTTTCTCACTTGTATCATGTCTTATGCATATTACATACTGGTTAGTGGTGATTATAGTGGAGCATAGTGATACCTAGGTGCATTGACCATGTATGGTGGTCAGTTTTATAGATTAAGAGCTAATCTCTCTCAACTAAATTTATTTCCATTTATTTTCTAGTTAAAAATATATTTTTTCATTTATTTTTATTCTTTACATTTAGTATTACCCTTTTTTACTATTTTCTATTCATAAGAGGTTATTATATGCATGGTTTTTACTCTATATGTTACTATATTTTATTATTCTTCTGATTCACTTCTATATAGTGATGGTTTGATGTGTGAGCATAGAAACATTAATAAAATTCCTCCCATTTTATTTATTCCTTATCAATACTTATATCTAGACACTGGCCTATTAGAGGTAGTCTTGGTGTTATGATGGATCACCTTTCCACTGGCTAGGTGGGCACTGGTGGTTTATATCATTACAGAGTGGTATTATATAAGTTCATTCCTTATAATTGTGTTTGGAGTTGTACTATTATAAGGATTTGTTTGGATTTAGGGAAAAATGTCAAAGTGTCTTGAGTGCATATTTTAGGCTAGGGAACCTAGTGTTAGTGTGGTGGAAAACATATCCATTTACCAAGACTATGACTACCTTCTTATCAACATGGAATACCAAGACACCAGTTGTAGGTAATAGTGGTACATTCATCATATATGATTGAGTCTTTTTACTATCCTTATGGAATTATCTCCCCATATATATATTCTCATCTAAACATTGTACGTATTGATTACTTTAAAGTTGAATCCATGAAGACATCCAACCAAGTTACTAATTCAATATCCTGATGATGATCTGATGAGTGATGAGGCCTTAGTTCAGGGGCTATATCACAAGATATTTCCTCTAGGTGTGTGGGTAGAAGCACCCTCCCCTATCGAGCAAAATATTATACTAGTAGTTCTAACTGAGTAAGCACAGAGAATTAGTGCACTCCATGAGTTCCAACACTAGAGACCACTAAGATTATACGGTGATCCAAATGACTATGTAGAGTAGGATTGTATTGATTTTATGATTCGAGTCTCTGAACTCTTGTGAACCCTAATTGGTTAGACGGATTTACTGGAAGCTAGTATTTTCCAGGGAGTAGTAGGTAATTGGTGGTGTCAAGTCACATAGATGCCTGATGATTCCACACTCTCATGGTCTGTCTTCTAGAATCTATTCCATGATGAGTACTACTCATCCTACCTATGATTAGTTCATATTTAGTAGCTTCTAGAGCTACAACAAAGTAGTATGTCAGTAGTTGAGTATTCCACATGGTTCACTCTCCTTACATGGTACTCCCACATCATTGTGAAATATCGATTTTTTGAGTAAGGAAAGTTGAATAGGGTCTCGGTAGATACATTTGGGCCAAGGTGGTCTCCTTATGTTTCCATACCTATGCAGGAATTCTTGAGTGATCTCTAGTTATAAAAAAAATTAGAAGTGTGATTGTGGGTGGATTGTTCTGACAATGGGTATCTCAAGGATGAGTCATATATGGTGGTTAGAAAGTGACAAATGTTGATGTCTCATCACAGGAGTTGTACCTATTCTTAGAATCAATCATGTATTAATGTAGTGCATGGACCATGTTGAAGACCATGGAATCCTGTATATGGGAAATTTTATTCACATAACAATCATGGTAACATATTATATTACTACCCAAACCATTGAGCATGGGATGGTAGGTAGGAAGCGGATAAACTACCATAATAGAGACAACATCTTGATCAGGGTTATTCTGGGTGTGGCTAGGGTGGCCCCAGGGAGGTAGAGCTAGAAGAAGAGTAGTTGGGACTCTGGTTGGAGGAGCTAGTGGTGGAGGGAGACTCTATGAGATACTTCTACCACCGCCACTATGTGGCCCGTTCCAAGATCACTAATTGGGTGTACTGGGCTGCGAGAAGCTGTAGTCCATTGAGGATTATAACTTGGAATCTCATGATATGATATGAATTATGATATATGTTTATTCTAAAATTGTTATAGTACTTTTAGAAATTGGTTCAAGTCAATCCTTTATTTCAATATCCCTTATACGAGAGCTAGATATACCCACTGAGAACTTTACATAGTATCTTTTAATAGAGGTTATAACTGGGTTTCAATATTTTATATATATCATCTATTATAAATGAGTGATATCATTTGGTGGAGAGAGTTTCACATGGGACATCTTGGTTTTCATGATGAAGATTTATAACGTCGTCTTGGGTATGGACTAGTTGTCCACAATTTGATCCAAGCTCGACTATCATCAAAGGCGGTCCAAATTCATTTAGACAGATAGTATGAGATTCCATTTTAATGACTATAAAGATCTCATGGATAAGAGAGTGGAATTTGTAATCAAGATGCTTTATCCCATCGCCCATCAGTTGGAAGGTTTAGTCTTTGGCGAAATAGACTCTTCAAGCATATGGATTCCTTCAACAATGGATGATTTTATGAAATTATTCCGTGAAGATCTCTGGTACTACCACCAAGGTGGGATATGGAATTATACATAAAATTTAACCTTGTAAAAATTCCAATATTTTTTTCATATCGATGGCCCCTTCTGAGTTCTGGGAGCTGACAGTACAGTTAGATGGTCTTTAAAAGAAGGTTTTTATCAAAACCAGTGTATCCCCCTAGGAATATTCAGTTTTGTTCTGGAAACAGTATATAGTAAGTTGTTTTTTTTTCATTTATTTTCATCACTTAAACCTGGTAATGATTAAGAAAATTCAACCCTTACTGAGGATTAATGACCTCTTTGACAACATTTTAGGTGAACATTAGTTCTTCGATATGGATCTAAGGGATGGAAACCACTGGTTGAGGGTTCACATGGATGATATTCCAAATATGGAATTATGATGTTTCTATGGGAACTATGAGTTCCTATTTATACCTTTCAGTGTGATTAATACCCCCACTATGTTTATGGATTTGATGAATTAGATATTACATCCAAACTTGGATGGATTTTTGGTTCTCTTAATTGATGACATACACATTTAGATTGAATCCAAGTAAGATCTTGAAAATCACTTTAGGATGGTCATATACTTAATCTAGGATAACTATATTTATAGAATTCTTTCTAAGTGACAGTTCTAGAACCATAAGGATCACTTCATGGGGAATTTCATTTCCAAGCATTGATTATCTATAGAACCAAAGAATATTGAAGTAGTTCATTCTTGGGATCCACCCAAGAGAATTTTATAGGTATGTAGTTGCCTTGTCTTGGTGGGATACTATAGACGGTTATCTTAGAACTTATCTATGATTATTTCCCATTCGATCACCCTGGTGTACAAAGGGAATCTATTTATGTGGACCATATAGTGTGACAGAGCCTTTAAGCAGTTGAAGATAAGGTTGACTAGTGCCCATATATTGAGACTACCAAGGGTGGGAATGAAGTACATAGTGTATTATGATTCCATTCAAGGAGGGATTGACTACATGTTGATGTAGAGTTAAGAAGTTGCCACATATGGGTCAAGGTAGTTAAGACCCCATTAGAAGAACTATACAACTCATGACCTTGAGTTTTCAGTGATAGTCTTCACTCTAGAGATGCAGAGGCACTATTTTCTATGATATCACTTCATTATTTACTCAGACCAATAGATTCTTAGGTAAATTTTCACATAGATAGATCTTAAACAGAGATATAGGCATTTTTTGGAGTTCCTATGGAACTATTAATTTAAGATATACAATACTCTAGGGATGGGAAATGTGGTAGCGGATTCCCTTATAAGGAGATATTTTTCTCACCTAGTATATGAGGATTCTGTGTAGTTTGGATCTGTGTAGTTGGCCTTGGTAGGGGGAAGGAGTGTAGATCTTCTTTAGGATATGGTTTTTACTCCACCATTTTATTAGTGTGTGATGGAAGATCTGTTAGTAGACAACTACTAAAAGGTTTTTCATTCCTACATATCCTTATAGATTCATCATAGGGTTTTTTTGTTGGAGAGAATGGCATTATTTTTTAGGGAAGTATGAACACCAAATTTTGGCAGGTTCGATATAACCTATCAAGATCTTAGAGTTGAAATGGGATACAAATCCATGTACATTGATCCAGGGCTTCCAAATATTGTGAAAGGTCATGGTTCCATTTGGGTGGTTGTTGACGGATTGACCAAGTTAGCAAACTTCCTTACAGTCATGGAGACGAAATTATGTGGATAGTTAGGGAACTTGTATATACAGGATATCTTCTGTATCCATTGGTTACCCTCGATAATTGTCTCCTATAATGATTTTTGGTTCACATCACAATTGTTTAGATTATTATATGAGGCATTCGAGACCCAATTGAAGATTATTATGGTGTTTTACCCCCAGATGGATGGGTAGACCAAGAACACCATCTTCGCATTGGAGTATTATTGAGATATTGTATTTTAGACTTAATCTAGAGTTGTGACGATCACTTACCATTGGTAGAGTTTTCTTATAATAAGAGATATCACTCTGTGATTAGAATGGAAGATTTCCAATCCTTATAAAAGAGACCATGTAGTTCTCCCCTTTAATGGTCTGAGTTTGGAGAGACTCCACTTCTCAAACAACGGATGGTGAAGATGACAATAAAGAAGCTTTAAGTGATCTTTGAGTGGATTAGGAAATCCTAGAGTCCATATTAATATAATATAGATCAACATCAATGGCCCTTGGAGTTTAATCATAGAGACCATGTTTTCCTAAGAGTCTTCCCACAATAGGGATATTAGAGGTTAGGTTGGGGAGGAAAGATATCCCTGAGGTTTATCATGTCGTTCATGATCTTAAGAAGGGTTGAATAGGTTTCTTACCACATTTACTTACCCCCATTGTTGGATCATGTGCATGATGTCTTCCACATGTCTCAGATTAGGAGATACATGCATGATCATAGGCACATCATTTACTAGGTTGAGCTGGACATCAAGGAATGATCCACCTTCATGGTGTACTTGGTGGTGATCAAGGATTGGTAGAAGAGGATCCTATTATAATGTACCATTCCCTTGGTTCGTGGGCTGTAGCAGCATGAGAGTGTGAATGAAATCTCATGGGAGTGGTAGAGCCATCTGAGGGTTTAGTATCCATACCATTTTGTTTATATTATGATTTTTAGGGATGAAAATCCTTGAAGAGGGGAATAATTTAGATATCCATTTTTTCCTTATAATAATTTGAAATATATTAAACAAATATTTTTAGAGTTAGGCACTAAGAAAACATGAGATTCTGAGGCCTAGTAAGCCCATAATATATATTATAAAAATATTATATATGTTAATATCATGCATGTGTCATTTTTCATAAATAATTGGTTATATCCTGATAGGACCCTTGGATCGAAAATTTGAGATCATTATAAAGTCTGGAACATGGGTTTTACCATGGATGTGACCTTAAGTTGGTCGGTACCAGATGTTCAGATAAGGCAGTCGTTGGGGTGTTTAATTAAAATGAATAAATAAATTATATACATATATATTTATTTATTTTATTAAATAACCTAATTAAATTCATCTCTAAATACTATATTAGGAATATTTTCCAACTGTTATCCACATAATCCTTGTGATATATGAGAGTAGGCTTGAGGAATTCTTTATTGGTGGATTGATATCTGATGATGAATCATGATCAGATCGAGGTGGACCGACAAGCAATGAATGAAGTGGATCATCCTCATCACTGGAGAACAAGTTCTTCACTAACAATCGATCCATAATCAAGGAAGGGCTCATAAATTGTGGTTTTTTGGACATTTTTATTAAAATATCAAGAATAGATTTCATCTTATTTTGATATGTGATAATTATTCTTCACCTGATCCCCACAAATAATTTCTTATATTGGTCCTGTATAATTATTCCCTTATTTAACATGATATCACCCCTGGTAATCCATGATTTATGATCATCACTTGATAAATCTTGTCCAATGATATATTTACTTTTTTTGTGATTCATCCCACTCCATTCTTTATTTCCCTCACCATTGGCATACAGGGTCATGGTTTGACTTCTTCAGGGTAGGATCGAGTGTGGTAAAACCCTCATATTTATGATAGATGTGTGTGCAATGAATAGATTGAAAAATCAAGGGTTGATAAGGATGTATCATATTTTTTAGGTGATGCTACATTGAGATTTGATTTAGAGTGGTGATAAGATCAAGAAGAAAATGGTGTGTGGGCTTCACTTCTTAGACTAGTTCCTAATTTCTGGCCATATGATGGTTAAAATTGATTGTTGTATGTATTTTCCTCTCATTTTGGGAAATAAACCAAAAAGATCCATGGAGAAGAATGTGGATCTATAAATGCTATTTAAGAACATTATTTTCTATTAAAAACACCACTACATAGTGTGTAGTCAAAAAAAAATTCATGTAGTCCCACCTATATGTGGTGACTAGGGTTTTTGGGAAGATAAGGATAAAATGTCATGTGGTGGTCCCACATGATGTGTGACCCTCCCAAGGTGGATGAGTTGTGTACCAGCTAAACACTGCCAGGATTACATAAGGGAGGAAATGCCGGGTTGTTTGGGAGTACACAGGAATGCTCTGATTCCTAGGAAAGGCTTGGTAAATGAAAATGTATATGAAAAAACAAGATGAATATAGGCACAGTTAGGAGCACATGGGTAGGCCCTGGGTGAAAGATACATGACATGTGGGCCCCTTACACAGTATTTAATATGAAATAGACTCTAAGACATGTATAGACGAGAACACAACTAGGTAACCAAGATGGACCGCATGTCGTGTGAAACCCATACACACTGTGTACCCCTAGGAGAAACTTCCACCTTGTGTATATCCTTGGTATGGAATCAAATTTTTTCCCATGAGTAGCCTATATTGAGAAGTATTCCTCATAGAACACGATAGTAGCCTTAATAGTTGTTTTTGAAATATGACATAGAATGTTCTAAGTGTGATGATTCTTTACACAATGCTTGATGATGGAAATGATTAGGTAGGATCATTATATAGATTCCATGTAGACATGATACAACCCTATTCAGGATGAGGGTCCTCTATCTATAGGGATGGTACTTTCTTTTTACACCATGGGTGTAGTTCTACCATACTCTTTATTCATGTATATATGGTACTCCTCTATTCATGTTGTTGGTACTCTATATATGGAGGGATACTCATTTGTATTCAAGATCTGATGAGGTTTAGTTCCTTTACAGAGCATGGATTTCTTAGCTGTGGAGCGCAGTGGTGAGTAGCGGGACCCTCTACACTTATTCTAGTTAGGTTAGGTTTTATTTTTGTAATAGTTGATGGAATTTTTGAGTTTCATGCTTACTCGTTATCTTTACCTGGGCTGTGATATGGTGATCCCCTTTCTCTCTCATCTAGTTTTCTTTATAAGAACACAAATTTAAGTATTGGATTTAATTTCTCTATTTATTTGGGTTGAGATGACTATTGTGTATCTCTCAATCAATCCCTTTTAGATTTTAGGGCATCTTACTATGTATGTATATAATCACCCCTCCATGGGAATTCCCATATGTGTCATGTCTTATATAGATGATGAATAGGTCATTGGTGATTATAGAGGGTAATAGGGATGCTTTGGTTCATTGATCATGTACAGTTTCTATCCTTGGAGATCAGGAGCTAGTCCCTCTCATATTTATTTCTTTCTAGTTACTATTGTTGAAATAGTGGGTTCCCTAGACCCAACTATTCAGTACTTTTGATTACCGTATCATTTTTACAGTTAGCTATGCATGATGTTATTTTACCATTATAGTGTATACTTTTCTGTGTCCACTATAATAATGGTAATTTCCAAAGGTTAATTGTCGTGTTGAGAGGTTATAGAAGATCCCAGGCTATAATGAGAACCTCGAGATACAATGACATTGATCTTAAATATATTTTCTATATTCTAGATACATCTTATTGACTGGACATAGTATATGTATGACTATCTGGTGTTGGGGGATCCTAAGCATTGATACTTCTTCTCATGAAGATCGTACATGGTGATCTCTAGTAGTGAGATCATGAGGATAAACCCGCAAATAAGAACACCACATGTTTTGGGTGTCATTGTTCATTCCTATCTACAGACATGTGTATTGGTCTCCTGACTTGAGACCATTACCAATGTATATCATTTGATTACGTACTTTGATGAAATATGAAAACCATGGAAGTGATGTCATGGCGAGGTAGTTTGTGTTGGGTGTGTCGTTGGTGGTATGACATTGGCTGAATGGTCAAGAAAGGATTTTTCACTTTCATGTTCAGGAAGTTATATATCTTAGGCCTGATTGATCAGGATGGTGCCACCTTAATATGTTTTTGGCCAAATTAGTAGAAGGGAAAGTCCATCTGGATAGATCAACAAATAATAAAGCAAGATAAGGATGATGACAAAAGAGTGTATCCTGCTTTATGGGATATTTAATGACAAAGAGATTATAGTACATAGTCAGTGTTAATAGGATGGTAGTCATTTCTATGACTATCCTTATGTTTTTAGGGGCCATGATGGGTTACTAGACTCTGCTCTTGGTCTGTGGATTTTATTCACTATTATCGAGATAAGGGCCTAGAGGGTCACGCACAATAGTGTATTCAAGAATCCTCCTTATTCATTTGAATAGGTGTGTGGACATGGTGGGCCCCACCATGGCGTTTGAGAGTTGTCCAAGATATCGATTACCAAAATAATTAAATAAATTCATTAATATTCAAGTTATGAATATTTGGGATTGAATTTATTTAATGTATTTACGAGTTCAGCATATACGGGAAAATGTTAATCGAACGAATATTATTTTAATATTCAAGGTCCATTTAATATTAAGTGGGACAACGAGTCGAGTTAAATGACTCGATTTTATCATGTAATATATTATATATATTACAAGTATGTTATAAAATAATAAATAATATTGGCGTATTTAATTTCATCAAAATTATTTATTTAGTGAACGCTGAAATAAATGGTGGTCAGGGAACCCTAACAGGTATTTATCAATGTCACTATAAATATAAGAGGAGGCTCTCTCTTATGGTGTAAAAATCACTATTCATTCATTCATGGAATGAAAGTTGAGAGCCTCTCTCTCCTCCCACTCTCTAGAGAGAGAAGCTCTCGATACAAGATGTTCGGATCATGATCTCTCTTCACCTTCAATGGCATCTCGATGTGGTGATCGGTGGGACATGGAATGCATTGTTGGATCGCCGCGCTAGCACCCAGAATTCAACGATCGATATTCCATCAGATTTTTTTGAGTTTTTGTGGATGATCTAGAGGGATCCTTATTTGGATCCTTCAAGTGGAAATTTCCATCTACTAGTTACAGTCGACCGCGGATTTTAATTTGAAATGGGTATGTTTTCATTTTAGTTTTGTGATTTTAACAATTTACGTGAGATTCTGGGACCTCTCCGGGGCACAGATTGTCGGTGAAAACATGTACCGTCGATCCATCGATGAATATTTTAAAATCCCTAGCTCACCAGCTTCCGTTAAGGGCACCGAAACCTCACAACTATTAGGTTGGTAAGTCTTTTATGGTTGGGAATTTATTTTTCCCCTTTTCAATTTGGATTACACTATCGTACTATTTTGTATTCCCTAGAGGTTATTACATGCATGTTTTTTTACTTTAGAATTTTTTATCTTTTAGTATTATTCCAATAAACTTATTCATGGAAATGGTTGGGTGTGTGCATAGAGGAACATTAGGAAAAAGACTCAAATTTTATTTACTCCTTATAAGATCTTATTTCTAGACCATATCCTTTTGGAGTTGGGTTTGGAGTTGTGAAAAATCTGCCTTCCACTTGCAAGGTGGGACCTAGTGGGTTGGGTAATTACACAATGATCTGAAATAATGATAGTGAGTGTGGATCAAGAGAACCACATGGAGAACTTGAGTTTCTATGGAAAACATGACTACATCGTGTGCAGAATAAGAAGACACATTATGTATCCCCATTGGTTATGGAACTAGGGTTTTAGGGAAGATAAGGGTCACGTGCCATGTACTCGGGCCCACACACCATGTGACCCTCCATGAGTGGCCAATCTATGTGTGATATGGCCCACATCCAAGACCCCATGTGGAAGGAATTTATATATGTTTCAAGAGTATGTATGCATGGGTTTGTACCCGTTCCTTAATTGTTACATTTCTAAGAACATGGTCATGGCCCAAAGAACATGGGTACATATAGGATCACACAGGTAGTCCCTAGGTGGATTAGACACACCATGCGTACCCTATACACACCATGTATAGTGGAATGGATTCCATATTGTGTTCATAAGATCACACAGAAAGGAAGCTAGGTGAGACCACATGTTATGTGGTCCTCGTACACAATGTGTAGTTCCCTCCATATCATCATCCTCTCATACCTTCTTATCTTGAACTAAGATTTTGGCATGTTAGTAGCCTATCCTAAGTATATTTCCACATAGAACGTGATCATATCCTTCATAGTAGATTTGGAGATTTGACATTGAATGTTCAGATCATGATGCTTCTTTTGGATACACATGATGATGGCAATGATCATGTAGGATCATAAGTGAGATAGGTCCAGGTAGGAACCCCCCCCCCCATCATACTAGGGTTCGGTTCCCCTATACTCCTTATAGTGGTTGAGTGGAACCCCTCGATCCACTATTGAAAGGCTCCTCCATACTTTGTGTGGAACCCCCTATCACATCTGGGTGTGAGCCATCTATCCAGTAACTCAGTGGCATACCTCTAATGTACTATAAAGGGGGTCCTCTTTCTATTAAAGATTTCTCCCTCTCAAAATATGGAGTGGTGGGGAGGTTTGTGTCTACCTTATGACTACACTAGACATGCACACAAAATTTTGGGCATCGATGATGGACCTTTGGATCTATAGGTGGACTTATCTTCTAACCCAATTCTATGAGATGGATATCCCATTTCAATCTCATCTTGGATTCTTTATGAGTATATATTTATTTTGGGGTTTTGTTTCCCTATTTCATTGGGTTAATCTTACTACTTATATTGTTTCTTATATTTCTCTTCATTTGGTTTTCTGGGAATCCTATTGGGTATGTATATTGTCACACATGTGTAGGAGATTCCCACATGTTTCATGTTTTATACAGATAATGGGAATATCGATGGTGATTTTGGTAAATCATAGGTAAAATCATGTGTATAGTATATGTATAGTGGTTGGTCTTAGAGATCATGATTCAGGCTCACTCATATTTTCTTTATTCTTGTGGTTGTCGGGTTGGGACTTCATTTTTGGTTAGGTATGTATTTTTCCCTTTAAACATTGGTTTTATTCTATTTTACTCAGATTTATTCCCTAGAGGTTATTTTTAGCATGATTTTACTCTAGATGTTATAACCCGTTTTTTTATTCCTTTTCACTATTCCATAGAGATGGTTGGGTGTGTTTGTATAGATACAATAGAAAATTCCTCCCAATTACATTATTCCTTTTATACACTTATCACCATCCCTGACCTATTGGAGATGGTCTTGGGGTTATGTCATCCCAACCTTCTATTGGACTTGTAAACCCTAGTGGGTCAGTTTGTTATAGAGTGGTATCATAGGTAGTTCTTCCTCAGGTCAATATAGAGACAAAACTATGGTGAGGATTATATTGGAACATAGGTAAATATTTTCAAGAGTGTCCTGAGTGTATATTTCAATCTATGGAACCCATTTTTGGTGTGGAGGCTGACAAATCCATAGAACATATCTTTGACTACCTTCTTATCAAATTGGTAATCCAAGACATTAATTATAGGGAATAATGATAAATGAATCATATGGTGTTAAGTCCATTGATTTTACTCCTTGATCCAACTCCCTAAATATATATAGGCTAATGTAGTTGTGGTATGTCTTGATCACTTGTCGAGATGCCTCTATGAGGATATCCATCCAGGTTACTGATTTAAGATCATGTTGATGATCCGTTGAGTGATAAGGCCTCATTTCAAAGGCCATCTCATGAGTTATTTAATCTAGGTGGGTAGGTAGTAAAAACCCACCTATTGAGTAGTATATTCTACCAATAGGATATGATAAGGATGAACGTAGGCTTAGCACACTCTGTGAGTTCCAGTACTAGAGGCAACTGAGGTTCCATAGTGAGACAAATCCCAAAGTAACATAGTATTGGATTGAGTTGGTGATTAAATTCATTATGATCATGTGAGCACCTACTAGTCATATGGTTTCACTAAAATCTAGTCTTCTCCATGGAGAATTTGGTCCTTAGTGGAGTCTAGTCATATAGACTCATGATGAGATGATACTCTCGTGGTCTGAATTTCAGCAGCTATTTCATGAGGAGTATTACCCCTCAAGTTTATGCTACGTTCAAATTCATGAAATTATGGAGCTACATTAGGGTGGTATGATTTTGTATGGTTATGATATGAGGTTCACTAACCTTACAATTTAATCCCTCAACATTTTGTTGTATGGGTACTTTTGGGTGTGTAAGTTTATATAATGTCTCCACAGATACATCAATAACACTTCAATTCCCCTATGAATTTTAACATATGTAGGAGTGCTTGGGAGGGAACTAGTGAAAAATAGATTCTTTTCAAAGGGACTCCAAAAATATGGGGCTAGAAGTGGGTGTTATGGGATTTAGTTATTTGTAATGACTAGGAGGCGCGAGTTGGAAGTATCTCAACATAAAATACCTCCTCATGTATAGTCTTAGTCACTTGGACATGTAGTGTAGGGATCACATAGAGGAACGAGTCACCATTTAGAGGTTTGATGTTAATTATGTGATTTTCATGGTCACATGGAATATAATTCCCCAACATTATATGATGAGGAGGGAAGTCAGGTAGTTGATGGATAACCACGGTAGAGGCAACACTATGATCAAGGTTATCCTAGGCATGGCCATGGTAGCCCCCAGTGTGGTGGAGTTAGAAGAGGAGTTGAAGGGTATCTAGGAGTAGGACCTTATATTAGTGGGAGACACTATGAGCCACTTTAACCACCACCACTAGGTAGGCTAGTCCTTGCTCAGGTATTTGTAATATGGTATCACGGGAAGCTATAAGACATAGAGTCTTGTGACATGAACACTCAAGAGATGATATGAGGAATGATCTATATTTATTCTACACATTCTCCAATAATTTTAGACAAATATGCGAGTCATGTACTCATTTCAGTATCCCTTGTGTGAGATCTAGATATCCCATATGAGACCACATCACAACAACTTTTTCTACAGGTTTTCAATAGTTGTGATTCTTTGATAATGTTGATCTTAGGGAATTGTGATCTATCACTTAGTGAAGAGATATTCTTGTGGTACTCTTGGTCATCATGATGAAACCTTATGATTTAATCTTGGGTATAGACTGTTTGTCCATGGTTTGGTCATAGATTGACTATCATCACATGTGGGTGAGATGCCTTATAAAGGATGGGATGGGATTTTCCGTTTCAAGTGATAGATATCTCATAGATGAGCCACTTAGACCTGCAAGAAGAAGTCTATAGACTATAACCCATTAGATGGAACGTTTATACCTTGGAATAGTGGGATCTTCAGGCATCTTGGTTCCATAATTAGTGGAGTAATTCATGTATTTCTTCCCTATAAAGGTTTCAGGATTACCTCTAATGTGAGATATGGACATCTATATTGACTTTAACCATGGTACCACATTGATATCTTCTTTTAAATATTATATTTTCCATACCGAGCTATGGGATATGAGGGTGCGGTTAGAGGACCTAAAGAGAAAGGATTTATTAGACGTAGTGTGTCCCTCTAGGTGTATTTGATTTTGTTAGTGAAAAACATTAGTGGTAGCCTAAGGTTTTGTGTTTATAATCATCATCTAAACTAAGTAATAATAAAGAATAAGAACCCCCAATAAATATTGAAAACATATTTGAAGATTATTGAGGTGTGAGTTGGTTATCAACGATTGATCTCATGTTCAGCTACCACTAGTTGAGGTTTCATGAGGATGTTATTCGAAAGATTACATTCTGATGTCACTATGGACACTATGAGTTCCTGAGGATTCCTTTTAGTGTGATGAATACACTTTTTATGTTTATGTATTTGATGAACTGGATCATTCAACCACTCTTGGACTGATTTTTTGTTGTCTTAATTAATGAAAAACCTATTTACTCTACGTTAGAGGAGGGGCATGTAGGGAATTTGAGGATGGTCTTTTATTTACTCCAAGCACATAAAAATTATAGAAATATTTCAAAGTAAAAGTTACAGATATGAGAGGTTCAATTTTTGGTACATTTCGTTATTTATCATGATTTAGTTGTAGACTTGATGAAGATTGATTTGGTTCTTTCTTTAGATCTAACCAAGTTCATGTTGGAGGTGCAGAGTTTCCTTGTCTTGGAAGGGTACTGTAAGAGGTTCATGGAAGAATTATCCAAGATTTATTCCCATTTTACCACCCTAACATGGAAAGGGTATCCATTATCTAGGATGATAAGCATTAGAGTAATTTCAAGAAGATGAGCCTGATGTTTACCAGTGATCCTATGTTGAGACTACCAGAGTAGGGTTTAGAGTATGTAGTGTATTGAAATTTCTCTAGTGTTGGGTTCAGCTATGTATTTATTAAGTGGTAGGAAGTGATATCATATTGTTTTAGGTAGTTCAGACCCCATGAGTATAACTACATGAGTCATGACCCGGAGTTGGAATTGTTAGTCTTCAATCTAAATATGTGAAGAAAATATCTTATGGTAGACAAATTTATTATTTACTCAGAACATCCTAGTCTCGTTTTTAAATTAACATATATAGATATGAACCTAATATTGAGGTACTAGATTAATTTCTTAAGGTACTATAACTTTGGGATTGTCTATACTCCTAGTAAGGGAAATGCGGTAGAAGAATCCCTTAAAGAAATTACTTTTCTCATTTGGTAGAGGAGGCGTCTAAGCAATTGGATTATTTACAGTTAACCCTAGGGGAGGATAGGGGTGAAACTTCGCTTTAGTCAATGATGGTATCTCCTCTGCTTATTCAGTGTTTGTCAAAGGCACAATTAAGGGACAAAAACTATGAGGTTCTTCATCATAATATATCCTTATGAGATTCAGCATATGGATTTTTAATGGAGGGGATAATTTCATCCTTTTCTAGAGTTGTATGGCATTTCTAGTCCCATTATAAGAGTATATTATGAGGGAGTTTAAAAATTAACATTTGGATGTTCATCTTGGTGTATGGAAAATGTATAGGGACCTTTAGTGGTTGTTTTGGTGGGCTAGAATTAGGTAGATTGTCATTGAGTTTGTCTCTCGATGTCTCACATGTCAGCCAGTGAAGGTTGAGCACCATATTTTGGAAGGTTTAATATGGTCTCTTGATACCCCAAGTAAAAAATGAGATGGAATATCCATAGACTTTGTGAAAATTCTTCTACAGACTTCGAGTGGCCATGATTCCATCTGGGTGATAGTTTACTGACTTACGAAGTAGGCATAGTTCATTTCCATCATGGAGAATAGATTAATAGATATTTTGTGACAGTTATATGTATGGGATGTCATTTGACATCATGGTGTACCCTTGAAAATCCTCTCCAACTGTGATGTGTGGTTTATTTCATGGTTGTGTAGAGGACTGAAGGAGGCATTCGGGGCCCATTTATGGATGAGTATGAAATTTCACCCCTAAATAGATGGTAAAATAGAGCACACAATATTGATGTTGGAATATATGATGAGATCATGTGTTTGGAATTTGGTTAGAGTTGTAAGGATCACTTTCCATTGGTATAGTTCTCTTATAATAACAGCTATCACTCTATGATTGGCATGGAACATTTCAAGTAATTGTATGGGAGACCCATTAGGTCACCCTTGTGTCGGACTAAGATTGGAGAGGAAACTCTTGTTGGGATAGAGATAGTTCAGGAAATGAAGGAGAATGTTCAAGTGATCCACAGGCATATGAGGAAAGGCCATATCTAATATAAATCTTATAAAGATCTACGTCGTAGTCACTTGGATATCGATAAGGGAGACCAAGTTTTCCTAATATTCTCCCCATACCAATGACTGAAGATATTTTTCCAGAAATAAAATCTATCCTTAATGTTCATTGATCCATTTGAGATCCTATGGAGGGTTGGTAAGATTTATTACTACCTAGACCTGCCCCCATAGTTTGAACAAATACACAATATCTTCCATTATTCATTGTTAAAGAAATACATACATAATCTGACACAACTCATTGACTGGGGGAAGATGGACATTGAGGATGGAACCACCATCATGGACTACCAAGTGGTGATTGAGGATCAATGGGAGAGGATCATGCGAGGAAAGACCGTTCCATTGGTTTGGGTTTTGTGGCATCATGGGAGCATGCAGTAGAGCTCCTAGGAGTGGGAGAGCTAGATACAAACTCAGTATCCCGAACTTTTATTAGCTTTTTATTTTTAGGGATGAAATACCTTGGAGTTTTGGAATAATGTAGTGAACTTTCTTTTCCTTGAATGACTTCTAAATATATTAAGCTATTTACTAGAGCCAACTGCTGAGACAACATGAGATTCTGAGTCCTGGTGAGCCCAAAATTGATATTATAAAAATATTGATTATATTAATATCAAACATGTGAAATTTCTCATAAATAATGGAATATCTCTTAAACAAAGTCTCATATTGTAATTATGAGACTAAGGTTGAATCTGAAATGTTGGGTTTACCCTAGGTGCCACCTAAGGTTGGTCGGCACTGGATGTTCGGCTGAGGCTTCCATTGGCGGGTGTATTAAGTGAATTTATTAATTAATTTTATTTATTTATATGATAAACGAAACCTACTCCCTCTATAAATATATCATTATGACTATTTTACTAGGGTTAGATGCATAACCCCTACCACATCATAGAGGAGTATGAGAATGTTCTTCATTGGTGAGTCAACATCGAATGATGAACATTGATTAGATTGTGGTGGATTGAGAATAATACAAGGTAGATGGTCTTCCCCAATTCTAGAGAATGTGATTTTCACCGACAATCAAAAAATAATCGAGTTAGGTCTTAGTAATTGTGTATTTATCCATTTAGATTAAAATATTGAGCATGGATATTTATTTACCTTCTTTTGATTTTCCTTCTTAGTTCATCACATGAGCCTGTTTCAATAATTTTATTGTTTAAATAAAATTAGTATTCTCAAGCCTTTCTATCACCCCTAATATCCCTATCATGAGATCATTGTCCAAGAAAAATTGGCCAATAAAGGATTGACTTTATTCTTAATCATTTCTCTCACTGTTCTTCTCATTCTTCATTGTTGGCCCCTGAGGTTTTACTTCAGCACTGTTGGGGTGGGTTCAAGCATGATCGAACCCCAAGATTCATGGTGGATTACCAAATGATGACCAGGATGATGATTTTTAGATGGATCGGGACAAGTTGTGGGATGAGGGTGAGAACAATAGGATATGAATTAGTGATTGAAGTTTGTGGTAGGCACATTGGACGTCACTATGTGCATCATTCAGGTGGATGGATTCCGAATTCCAGCCATCAGTGGTGAAAAAATTGACGGTTAGTAACATGACCTTTGATTTTGGAAGATTTCAAATGGTCAATAGTTGGAAATCATAGCATATAGGTAAAATTTGGATATCCACATTAATAAATTGAGTTTCTATATAAAACCTGACTATATTGAATATAGTTTAAGAACACACACCATGTATCCCCCGCTACGGTGCTAGTGTTTTGTGGAAGAAAAGGATCATGCATCATGTGGTTTTCCTACATGTTGTGTAACCATACCTTGGTGTTGAAGTCATGTTTCATATAGAAAATTACCTAGAAAATATGTGGGAGGAAAAATTTTGTACTATAGGAGTACATAAGCATGGTTTAATACCTAGGGATAGCCAGGTACACTTCCAGGAACAGACACATGGATTGAATAAAATATGAATAACTAGGACCAAATGGGCGGGCCTCAGGTTTCTAAGATATGTTGTGTAGACCCCATACATTCCATGTAGATTGAAATGGTTTCCAATCCATTTTCATAGGATAACACATCTAGGAAGTGATGTGGGACCACACGCCATGTTGTGCCCCATACACACCATATAGTTCCTTCTAGAATCTCTTCCTCCCATATATCCTTTTCTTAAACTCTGATTTTATCTCACAAGTAGATTATCATGAACAATTTTTCATGTATATTGTGATGGTAGCATTCATAGAATCTTTCAAGATAAAATGTGGAATGTTCTGATTTTGATGTTTCTTTAGGCGACACTTGAAGATGGAAATGACCATGAAGGATCATCAGTGATAGAGAATAGGGTTATCAACCCCCTAGCCTTACTAGGGTGTAAGTCCACCATAATCCTTACACTGGTTTAGTGACACCCCCACCACACTAGGGAATGGGTCCTCTATCAACATCTTCAGAGTGGAACCCCCTCATACACTAGGGCGTTAGTCCTACATACTTTGGGTGAAACCCCATGTTGCACCAGGTTATGGGTCCTCTACCCATCTAATGAGTGGCATCCCTATAATATACTAGGTTACATGTCCTATTTATATTTAATATTGTTCCCCTCAGGCTGTGGTTCAATTACTAGGTGTGAGTCCTCCTTGTGACTTATTTAGAAATACATGTGAGATTATGGGAATTAATGATAGACTTTTAGATCTTTATGTGGACTCATCATCTTGATATAGGATGTGAGATGGAGATCCCCTTTATATATAATTTGAGCTTCTTTATGAACATATTTATATTATTGATTTTTGTTTCCCTCTTTCTTTGGGTTGAGATTACTACTTATATCGTATCCTTTATTTCTCACCCCTTGATTTTTGGGGTTTCCTAATGGGTATGTATATACTCAGCTATGTATTGGATTTTCTTGTATGTGTCATGTCTTATGTAGATTATGGATATATCAGTGGTGATTTTGGTGGATCATAGGGATACTTAGATGCATAAGTTGTTGATCTTAGAGATCAGGAGTCTGTCACTCCCATATTTCCTTTATTCCAGCTGTTTCTAGGTTGGGACTTCATTTCTGGTTGGGCTTGTATTTTTCCCCTTTAAACCTTGGTTTTATTCTATCATACTTTTATGTATTCTCTATAGGTTATTTCATGTGTGGTTTTACTCTAGATTTTATAACACTTTATTATTCATTTACACTATTGTGTGGATATGGTTGGGTTCATGCATATAGGTACACAATGAAAAGGCCTCCCATTTATATTATACCTTATCAGTGCTTGTTGACATCCCCTAGACAATTAAAGGTGGGCTTGGGATTGTGGTGGAATATATTTCTACCATCCAAGATGGTCCTAGTGGTTCGGTCATTATAGTAACCCTGTTATCTAGGACTTTTCTTCCTTGAGTAAAATTATCCCTCAAAAAATTATATCTCTGAATTTATCAAATTTTCCTCTATCATAACCTTGAAATAATTTCTAGTATTATTTTCATTATCTTATCATAATTTATTTAATAATAATAATATTTTTTTCCTATATATTATTCCATGTACTGGAAAAAAATCAATGTGTGTTATATACTACTTCTTCAACTACATCAGAACATAAAATATACTCATTATTTATATATATGTCTACCACTATATTTAATGTTATTATCTTACTAATTTACTTAGACAAAATATATTTTAAAATCAACTAATCCACAGGAATACCATTTTTATATCCCCAAATAACCCGTGTTCCTTCTTCTCCAGGAACAAGGTATATATCTCTGGTACATTTTGATGTACTATTGGACAAATCATACAGCTTCTCGTGCATTTATCTTGGATTTATCGGATATTTTTTTACCAAAATTTTTGGGTCAAAAATAAAATATCTATTACATAGAATATAATATATGATAGATCCATTGAAGTAGTGTATGTTGTTCTACTCACTATCTTCATTTCCTCAAATGTCTTTGTGACATCCCGGACCCGATTCACTCCTGAGTAATTGAAACTGATTGGCCTTATGGACTCAAGAAAACATCCCCATATTTTAGATCATATTGACTTGTTGTGGGGGCCTAGGGTGTGTCTGTGGGGATACTATTACTTATGGTCATAGTGGTGTATAATAGAGAAACCAGTAGATAGACAATGAAATTGTAATAATAATAAATAATGTAGGGAAAATAAAAATCATGATACAAGAAATGAATAATCATAAAAATGTGTAAAATTCATTATATAGAAATGATGATGGAATGTATGTATGAAAACGTTAAAATAAGATTATATGGTAGAATTCATATGGTACAATACATGATATAAAAAAGATATAAAAAATAAAAGACTGTCCATGTATCCCGAGCACTTGCTCAGTCATCTACTACCAAGCTCCCATCCTAATGCATGAAGTTATGTGTTTGAAGTAGGTTGATTCCCTTTGTTTGCACCTGTGATCATATAATATGCTTGGTTACCAATGTAATTCTATATAGGGTGTCAGATAAACTCAATAGGCCACCACCAACAGGGTCATACAAATCTAGTCTTTGAATATAAATTGTAATGGTGTGTAGGTATATAAAATTAATGTAGTGTTGATGTATAACAACCCATACATGCTTTAGGATCAACTGGAAAAGTCTCTGAACATGTGATAATTTAATTATTAATCCGGATTTTAAGTATTTTATCATACTAGTGATCATGGAGTAATAATGATGATAATGTAAAATAGGATCCAAGGTGAACCTATGCATCATTGGCATTAGGGGTAGAGAGAACTCATAGTAGTAACTCATACAGTTTGGCTATAAGGGTGTAAGTGTAATCCAAGGGGGAATCCAAAGAAATTCCACTATAAAAGAATCTAATTGAGTCCATGGAGCTCATCCACAGTAATCTCAGGCTAAGCATGACTGGGCCCCATGGGGTGAATCCATGGAACCACATATTTGAAGACATAAAACTGAATCCAAGGAGTTGTAATATCTAGAAAACTTTCAGGTGAATCTTTAGTACATCGTTGAGTCATTCACATAATAATACAAATATTATATTCTATGGTGAGTATCTCCCCTAACAACCAACTCAAGAAATTGGAATGGCATCCTCTGATTTCTCTCAATGCATTTCCATGGTAATCTGAGGTGGGAACAAGTATGACTATTCCTATAATGGAAAAAAGATCCATATGAAATAGTAACCTTATAATCATTTCATTTATATACATATATCATCATAGTCCATGTAATACTCATGAAATTTACAATTCATTAGGTTTTTTTATTTACCTTTAACTATATATGACGAGGTAAAATAAGAAAAAGCAACCAATTATTAATTCAAGTACATTTTCCATGTCCTAGTCATATATATGAATATATACCATCCATTTAAAAATTAAAAGATTCATTTATTAAGATGAAATAATTACCTTACCAAAGGTTATGTCAAACACATCCAAATGGTGTTTCAAGTAATCCCAACACGGGCTACTAAATGCATAAAAAATAATAAACACTACTCTAGGTTGTTAACACTGAGGTCTCAGCCTCCAATACTGTCAAATACTATAATTAGGGACTTTGAATAAAATCTATACAAACTAAATTAGATAATATTAATTTATAGAGGAAACACCCAAGGAAAATGACATGTGCACAAATGAAAAAATTTATAAAAAGGAGATATTTTGAGGGAAAAGTCATAAAACTCTACCTTATGACTACAATATATTTATCATCTAATATTAGCCATTAGTTTGGCCTATATTAGAATAAAATGGATGAATAGATGAACATACTAAAATAGGTCATATGAGCTCGTACCAAAATAGTGTCATTGATGGAAATAAAAACGATGAAAGGATCCTAAGGAGTGGAGAGATTACCATTTCCTATCCAACAGAAAATATGGATCTTGATTCAGTGGTTAGACAATGAATTTCCTTCCAATCCTATAAGGATTCCATGGGTGTAGCCTCTAATAAGAGAGGGATAGGGGTGTTTTAGTTTTCTAGAGTGAAAAATAATTGGGGTGATCACTTTTAAGTAAATAAGGGAAAAGAGTAAAAACACCCAAGATTTAGTAGTCCCAAAATGATTCCCCATGGTTGGCCAAACCTTGCACCAACTGTACGCACCCCACCTTCTTGGGGGCACACCTCACACGGCCTGTAATGCATGGTAGGCAAGATATGTATCACCTGTGTGAACCCTCTTCCTCGAGCCTGAAAAATATAAATCTCCCTCAAATGGTTTGTAAAAACCATTTGGTACCCTTACATGGCTACACAATTTTAGGTGTATTCTTATCACTAACTGTGTGATAACCATGCGCCTGTACTATTTTCTCCAAATTCCAAGATTTGTGCTCTAAAAATCCTTGAAAACTTTTGAATTCACCTCAAAACGATTTGGAACATTTATATGGTAAAATTAAGGAAAACAAATGGAATTAAAAGGTTTAATACCAAAAACAACTAGGTTATTATAGTCTTCCTCCTTAAAGGAACTCGCCCCCAAGTTTTCCTTCTAATGGTGTTCAAATTTTATCTAGGAATTACTTTGTCCACTGAACATGTATATTGATCTCCTACTCCCAAGTATCATCTTATAAATAGCCATACTACCATAGAACCCGTGATAAAGTGATAGGCTTACCTTAGAGATCATTTTTTTCTATGTTAAACTATATCAATGGGATACTCCTCAAAAGAAGAATAAACATCCAATTCCACATCCTTAGGACCTAAAGTATGAGATGGATCTTCATGGAAATAGAACATTTGTGAAGTGTGAAACATGACATACATGGAATGATACGTATTAGGTTATATAAACTGATAGGAAACTAGAATGACTCTATTCAAAAATCTAAAAAGGCTTGAGAAATTATTAGATATCTTCCCTTCCTCTGTATTCATCTATTCCCAATCCTAGGTGATACCTGGAAGAAAACATAATCCATAACCTCAAACTCTAGAGGACATAAATGGAAATAAATATACATTTCTATCTATAATAAGAAGTATCCATTTTCTTTCTGATCAACTACACCAGTTCTGAAGTCTCATTCATAAGAAAAAGGCCTAGTAGCACTACTTCCCCTACCTCTTCTAACATACAGGTTAATGGAACAGCCTACCGTATAAGGGCTCATACGGAGCCATATGATTTGTTTCCAAAAAAACTTTATTGTAAGAATACTCAACGAGGGGGGTATGTTTCTCCCAAGAACCCATGAAGTCAATGATGCATTCTTGGAGAATTTCCTCCAACAAATTTATAGTCCGTTCTGACTGGCCATCAGCCTGAGGGTGAAAAGTTGTGCTTGAAAGAACCTGTTTACCCAAAGCCTTCATAACCCAATCCTAAAAATTGATGTAAAATGATCATCCCCATATAAAATGATAGTATAAAGGATCCCGTGTAGGTTTATAATCTCACAAACATATTGTATTCACATCTCATCAACTTATAAATTCTCTCAAAAATGAAGTAAGTGGGATACATTCATCATTAAAACCAAGACTACCCAAGCTGTGTCTCTGCCTTGAGGAAACCTTGGTAAACCAATCACAAAATTAATTATGACATCATCCCATTTCCACTTTGATACTGTTAATGTTAGTAACAATCTAGGGGTCTACTCCTATTCCACCATTATCATATGATAGGTGGAACACCTAGTGATAAAACTAGTAATATGATATTTCATCCCAGGCAAATAATATTGGTGATTCATATCATGATACATCTTTAAGATACTTGGGTGCACTTCCCACTATGAATCATGGGATTATTGAATCAGTTCCTATCACATGTATATAAAAACTAAGATACATTCATGTATACATATGATTCCATCCCCAACAACAACCAAATCTAGAGGTGGGTCCTCACATGAAATACTTTCCCGTAGGACCAAACCTTTAGGGTCTGAAAATTGACTTCTCTTCACCCTATCTTGGAGTGGAGAGGTAACTATTAAGGATAAAATTAAAGGCCTCTCATGACTCTCTTAAAACAATAGATTTACCTCAGAAAATTGGGCCCTCAACTTCCACTAATCACTATCTTCCTGAATGACTTGTGCTTGAGTTTTTGGGTTTAGTGCATCAGCCACAACATTTCCCTTTCCATACATATAAGAAAGCTCAATGTCAAAATAATGAATGTATTTGACCCATTTTCCTATCTGAGATTATATTCATGATGTTTAAAGATACATTTGAGGATCTTTTGCTCCGTAAACACCAAAAAGTGATCTCCAAAAAGAAAATGTCTCCAACAGAAAAATACATGAATGATCGCTGCAAGATCGAGGTCATGTGTCTGATAATTATACCCATGGGGTATCAACTGGTGAGACTTGTACACAATGAATCAATATTTCAGAATCATTATTATACCCATACCATTGCCCGATGCATCATAGAACACTATATAACCTCTTCCATGATCTCATAGAATCATGATCGCTACTGAAGTAAATCATCCTTTAATCTCCTAAAAGGCCTTCTCACATGCTTCATACCATAATAATTTAAAAACCTTCTTAGATAGAATGGTAAGATTTTATGAAAGTTGTGATAAGTCCTATATAAAATTCATGTAATATCAATCCATCCCCAAGAAACATCATATATCAAACATTTTCTTGGGATTCTTCTAGTAAAAAATAGCACTCACCTTGTCTAGGTCAACTGATACTCATGATTCTCAGATAACATAACCAAAAAAGTTGAACCCCAACAATCAAGAAGTGGCACTTTGTGATCTTAACATATAAATAATGCACTATGATTGTATTCAATATAATTTCAAGATCTTTTAAATGTACTCTTCATGTATGAGAATACAACAAAATGTCTTCCATAAAACCCATGAAAATGGAATCTAAATTGGGGTGGAAAACCCTATTAATCAGGGCCATAAAATAGAAATTGTGTTTGTATGTTAGGAAGGCATAACCGGATACTCATATAAACTGTAATGACTTTGCAAAACCATACATGGTATATCTGAAGGCCATAATTGAACTTGATAATATCCACATCTTAGGTCGATCATTGAGAACACTCTAACTCCTTGGATATGGTCAAAGAGATTATCTATTTGAGTCAAAGGATTCATGTTCTTCACTATAATCTAGTTCAACCATTGATAATACAACAAATTCTAAGTATTTTAACTGTTTTCTAAGAGAAAAGGATAGGTCAACCCCAATGAGAAGTACTGGTTAGAATAAAACCATTAGATTAAAAATACTCAAAATATATATTGATATCTAAGAGATCAGTAGGTTTCATCCTATATGGAGGAATATATATTAAAGATAATTCTCGAATGAGATTGATCGTAAAATCTACCCCTATATTGGGAGGTATTACAGAGAATTCATCTAGGAAACATCCCTAAAATTATCCACCACTGGAGGAACATTTGTCAGACTCACTGTTCGATCATATAGGAAAATATTCGAAATATATTGTTGTCACTGCTCTCAGACAATGATTCATTGATCTGGACCAACCGGTCAGGACATCCCATTCACCCTTATGTATATATCCACCACCTTTGTGTAATGTGAAGGTCACTCTTAAGAAATAACAATAAATATGGGCATGATAAATCACTATCCAATCTATCTCGAGTATGGAATTGAAGCCTATCATCTCAAGGATAAATAAATTCCACAAGAACCCATCAATGTCAATCTTAAGAGTAAATTCCTTTCATCAGAGTATACCCTCTAACTGTACACCTAGTGTTGTATTTAGATTCATCACCCCACAAAAGTACTAAATTTCAAGTCCAAATATTTCCATGATTCAAAAAAGATAAATGAGTTTGAATCATTTATGTCGAACAAAACATATACGATAATTGTGCCTATTAGAATAGTAACTCCTATAGTAGATGGACCTACACTCTACTCCTTGGGTATCTAATTCAATGAATAAAACTAGCCTAATACACATCTCTAAAATTCAACTAGACTACCCTGAGTAGGTCCACTCTGTCAGTGCTGAAAATGAGAATTCTAGCTACTATAGTCATGATCTCCTCCTTATCTTGTTTTATCATTACAACTCCAAATACCAACCTAACACGGAGTCACTAATCCTACTCTATAATTTTTATATAGTTAGGGTCATATTCCACTTGAAAATGGTGGAAAGGTTCAGAAAAAACATCTAGAGATGACCCATATGACTGCAAGAAAGAAACTCCAATAGCTCTCTATTGAACTACAGCTTCACATGCCCCTACTGATGGAATACGATGGAGCTGCTAGTGTGGATACTCTGGAATCCACTATTATGATGAGAAAACATAAGTATATTCTTCCTTCTAATGGAAGAAATACTACCCTATCTTGGCACTGACACTCTAATCCATGTACTATCACCCTCCATCAAGTTGTTCCCAATGATAAAAGAATGGTCAATGATCTCTGAAACATTAGATAAGTGGAAGACATTAAAATGATGGAGAATGGAATACCTGATCCCATTCTCAAAATGTATTGTTCACAAAATCTCATCGCCATAAATAAGTGGTGAAAAGCATTTATACTTGGTGAAGCACACTGAACATTCAATAACGAACATAGAACCCTATCCCAAGTGCATAAAATCTCTATCTTGATTTTCTCTCACATCTTAGGGAAAATGTAATCATAGAAGGCATTTAAGAAGTAAAATTAGACCATGCCCTAATGATGACCATCCTAGGTAATCACATCCCACCAACACTTAGTGGAATCACGCAGTAGGTAGGTAGTGATCTATACCCTTGTTTCTAAAGTCCTAGAAAGATTCCCAATGGTACATAAAATGGATTCTAGCCGTGACTTGGTACCTTAAGGACCACTATCCACTGAGAATAGAGGAGGTTTATGGTTATAGAAATCATTAGTTAGATCATACATCGTTGGTGCAGTCTATGGAGCACCCTACATAAAATACATTAGGAGTAGGAAACTCTCTCAAAGATGAGAATTAGTGCCTAGTAAAAGAATAGAAGGTGGTTCCATAGGTGAAACTACTCGAGTTAAAACTAGTGGCTCGGGTCCCACCACCTCTGGATCATGCTTGTCACTACTCTCCTAACACAAGACTTGTGGACATCATGGTGGAAGAGCTCTACAATTTCAAATAACATATAACAACCCTACTCTTTATATCAAATTAATACTTCATTAATTACATAATACTACACTCAATACAACATAGATGATGGAGAACTCTAATGTCTTTTGGAATTGGGTACATTTTATAACAACATAAAATAGGGACTGCAACATCTTTATTGAAAACATCTTTAACATGCTCAAAATACTCCTTCTAACCTAAAACTATATGGGATAACCTGAGGACATGCATATGAAATGGGTGAGATATAATGCCCAGTAAGGTAATTAACATGGAATAATTTATAACACCCCAAACATTTTATGGTATGATTCTCTTAAATACATTATATTCATAGCCTATATTTCATAAAGCATTGTGTTTCTTTGAAACAACACTTTTTTATTTAGAATATAGTCATAACCTATCCATTAAAAATAAAATTTCCACTTCTATGTTTTGAATTTCAAAAAAAAAGGTCATCTAGAGTTGTGACCAGTAAGTCATTTGGAGTCTGATAGAACTAACTTGATTTTTGATGAATAATAACATACACTTATGAATAGTAACATAAACTTATGAATAGTAATTTGAATAGTAATATGACCCTTTTCAATATTAAATAAAGATAATATTTTATTTTCTTAAGGAAATATTATAATAAGATCTGAATTATTTTTTCAATGTGATATAAAACTAATTATACCTTTAAAATTGTTATTTTTCGAATTAACTATGATTTTATTTAAAAATTAAATTTAATATAATTAAAAAATTATTTTCAAAAAAATTATTTCATTTTTTAATTCTACATGTTGAAAAATTGATAGGGTGAATTTTTTGTATTTTTCTAAAATACTTGAATTTTTTGTGAATAGTAAAAATATAGTTTTGAGTTTTCAGTAGTTTAATGACATCATAATGATATAATAATTAATATAAAAGGCAGGAAATTTTTTTGCAATAATATATGACATGAGGTGTCAAAGTGTCTAAAACCATTGGCAAATACCATGGTCAAGAACATGGTTTTTCAAAAACCACTAATGAGGTGTCCCTTTTAATTAATAAAAAACTCCCTCTCATTTACTATAAATAACCAATAAAAACTTCGTTTTCATTCATTAAAAACTAATTATCCTCTATGATATGGTAGTATTACCTTCCTAAGAGTCCTTCCAAAGTGTCCTCAGACCCCCATGGTCCCAACCTTCAAGTTTTGCGAGTTACTCTACAAGGTAAGAGAATCAACCACCCTTCTCTTTTTTTAAAGATTTCGTTTTATGTTTTATCTTTTATTTTCAATAGGATTATGTTGGGATATATCATTCCATATTACCTTTTCTTTACATATTATTTAAGAGTGATTAGAGAACCCATTTCTCTCATCAATCTATTTTATGAAATTTTCTGTGACACCGTTAGGATGCTGTATTTTTGTGAGAGATTTCTCAATTTTTCTTCTATTTTGAATTCCTTTATTTTAAAATTATTTAATCATATCCCCTCATATAAATGATATGATAATTCAATTACCTTACATGAACTGGAATTATATTATGCTAATTAAATATTCCATCATTATTTCTCTTTCCCCCTCCTCTTATACTAAAAATGAAAACACCATCTAAGATGTGTTAATGTATCACATTCAAGGACAACGAGTTCTCAATTTTCATTATCATGTTCAATTATGATCATGAAACCACTTTGATGGTTTATCCAGATCATAATATATTTATTTAATCTCATTAATGTTCTGTAATCCTTACAAACTCATAATGCAAAATAATAATACAAAACAAGTTCATTATGAACAAAACCGCAAAGTTAATCCAAACATTTGTAATTAATTGTTAACTAATGAATCATCATCATAGTATATGCCCCAAAATAATTATAAGATCATTTATTTCTCTTTAATGTAATTACTAATATATATTAACAAGTCTAGATGTTTAAACTCATTTCAAATGAACTTCCATTCATGAATTCAAGAAAATAGATCCTGAAAAACCAAGTAAGAAAATGCTTCCAAAACAATAAGATTAAACCTCTTAAATCCATAAAAAGGGACATGAATGAACATAATAAGTTTATAATATATCAATTAAGTGTATAGGAGGTTATTTGAATATTAATTAATGAAGCTAAATTTTATTATTCTGCTCACTAAAACAAACGAATAACACACTCGAGCATAAGGTAAGGGGTTTCTCATCTCACTTTCATTTCTATGAGATTTCCATTATTCACTACTTATATTTTTAATGTAGTATATGTGTACTGAAATTTGATATATAATAAAATGATTCTATTTATATTCATGGAATTATGTGATTAATTTTGTGATTATTGACTTTTGGTCATATGATACAATTTATTACAATATAGTAAGGGTCTTTGTCTCAATTTCCATTTCATTGAGACCTTATTGGTACTGTGCACCTAATATTTCTTATGTGGTGTATCTACTGCCCATTTGAGATAAATTTTCATTTAAAGTTGTAAATATATTATATAATAATATTCTGGTCTCATGGATATGAGTATTATCTTAAGTTGTATACCCTTTTACATACGGTGTTTATTTGGAAGGTAATTTTAACTATGTAAGTATTGATGAATTTGTATTCTCTACTATATATGGATATTGAGAAGGCATATTTTAATTTTAGAAAATCTATGTATAAATAATGATTTGTACTTTCAGCAGTGGGTGGTGCCCGTTATAGCCCCTCGATGCATCGACATGTCTCATGAGACAAATCAATTGGCGACAAACACTTCGAGTTTGTTTCCAAAAAATTAGATGGGTGTATACCCACAGAACTAAACCATTTTAATGGTATTATGGTTTCTGGTTCTAGATACATGACATCCAAATAATTATAATTTTCTTTATTCATTATCAGTGATTACTATTCATGAGGTTTTCACTATGACAAAATCTATGGATGCAGGTTCATTCTCAGTTTATTAATGGCATGTGTTTTTCATTTATTCACCATGTCATATTGACTAAACCAAGATTTTTATGATTCAGTTAATATTTACTCATGATTCTTCTATTTGAAACCCTTACTGAGCATTCTACCTCACCCCTTTCTTTTATTTACCTTCAATAGGTTATGAAGATTATATAATTTATTGAGTTTCTATGGATGCAGTTTTTAGTTTTTGTTGTGTATTGTTTTTTCTAACCTCTTCCAATGTAATTTGAGTTAAATCTATGTATCTAGTTTCTTCAATACTACTAAACTGATTGTTACTTTAGGCTTTCATTCCATATAACCATTCCAATGTAATTAGTAAGGCATTGGATCTGGTCTAGAGGGGTCAGGGTGTTACTGTAACATCCCAAGTAAATAAAGAATAAAGAATTTTCATATTTATTAATATTTACGAATTAAATATTAATTTTATTTTAAAGGTGTTTCTATGTTCGATAGCGTACCCGATACGCAACGATGAGTTTCTTTGAAACTTACGTAGCACACTAGTAATAAAATAATATTATTTTAAATGTTAGTTAACAAGTAGTCATTGTACTGGCGGGAATGGATAGAAATAACTAAAATATGATTAGATATGTTTTTGAATGTTTATACATTTACCTAATAAAAGATAAAGGCTTAAAATACAGAAAGAGTTCAATTTTAGGGCATATATACTCTAATTTTCACTAAAGGTTCACTTATCACCTTTTAATGGTGAACCTTCATTAAATATAGTTTTGATCACTCTTATACTTTATTTTGGACCAAATATAACTCTTCTCTAGAATCGGGACATCAAAATTTACTTTGTGTAAATTTTTGGTACCTTTCTGATAAAGTTCATTTTTTAATAAATAGTGTAAAATGTTGTATTTTAATTCAAAACCACTTTTTAATCTAAATTATTTATATGATTAGATTATTATTTTAATTGGTTTTAAAGTCAAATTAGAAAATATTTTTACCAGTTAATCCAATGGTGGTCATTGGAATCAATTTCACTTTGAAATTGGACTTAAACTGGTGTCAATCTTTTGATACTTATTGTTTCAAAAAAACACGCTATTTGTCATGACAGCGGGAATTAATTATTAAATTAATTAATTTGACTTATATGTTTTGAATTTTGTAAAATGGACTTCATTTTTCAATTCGGAATATCAAATATAGCTTAGGGTGAATTTTTGGTAATTTTCTGAAAAACTTCAATTTTTGATGAATAGTGAAACCACTAAGTGGTACTTATAAAGACTGATTTTCCGTTTAAATGAAATTTTGCCATCATTGTGTTTTGAATTTCAAAAATCCGACATACATGGTTGTCATTAAGAAGTAAAATGTGGTTCAATGAGGTTATAATAATTTTTTGGTGAATAGTAACTTTTTTTCATTAATCGCGATTAGAGGTAATTAGTGTAGTTTAAGGTAAAAATGGTATTATAAGAATGTGAAAACACCATGACACTTGTTCTACACCTATTGGGTGAGTCATGGCCGACCAAGACAAGCCATGGGCCAACTTGGGGACCCCATGGAGCCACTTTAGTTGGAAAATGACATTAATATATTTTTATTTAATGTTAAAGTGAAAATGACACTAACATAAATTGTTTTACTAAAATAATTTTTGAGTGGGGTTATACAAGTCCAAATTTTGATTATAAATAGTCATTGGAAAGATAACAAGATTTCCTACATCATATTATTTTGTTTATAATTTTTAGACATTAAATAAATTAAATTATATATGACATAATAATGATGCAGCGATGACATCATTATTTGACGATTTAAATAAAATGGAAAGATAATGAAAAATCTAAAACCTACACATGTCCAAAACCAATTGGATGAGTGGATTTAGAACCCTTATCACCTTATCCACGAATTATATCAATGTGGGACCTTTTAAAACGGAAACACATTTTCAAATAAAGTAATATTTCTTTACATTCCAAAAGTGCCCCTCCTCTCCTCTTATAAAAGGCCCCCACCTCTACCCCATTTCACACACTTCTCAAGCCTTTGGCTCGGCCAACCCCTGCCCAATTACTCTCTCCAAATCCCTCTCCTCATCCTAGAGGATTCCCTTTGGGCAGAATCCTTTCAAAGGAAGCCTTTAGTCTCAAATCAAAAGGGTGTTACACTTTTAAAGGTAATTCATTCTCTCTTGTTCATTTGTTTTATTTTGCTTCTCCAACCCTCTAAACACTTTTTATTTACTTCTTTTGTAACAACACCAGTATATTAAATATACTAGGATGTTGTTATAATATTTTTTTGAGCTACACTCTCACACAACTACATCAAATGGTTAAAGAACATACGGTTTCCGTGGATGGCGAAATTCTGCCTCCCGAAACGATGATTGTTCAATACTCATTTAACACCTTCAAGGGTGGCCATTATGATGTCACTATTTCTATATATGATATATAATATGTTTATGTTTTCTTTAAGCTTATGTATTTTTCATTTTTGGCATACTTTTATGGTTTCCATTATGGGTAAACACGATATCTTCATTTAAGGAAGTGCGGACTACCGCCCCCTAAAAGTGATGTGATTCGTTAATGCCATATGTGGGACGTGTAAAGGATGGATTTAAAGTTATTATATATGATGTTATACTGGAATTATAATATAACTATATATCATTATTATTTCTTTCCATTAAAGTATGAGATAGAAATGAAAGTAGCATTCATGCGTACGTACGGCTTACCGTCTCCATGAACGGTGCATTTCATTTCTTATCCCCAAATGTAATGTACTATTAAAATTACATGTATATAATGTATATATATAAATAATGATATATCTAAATGATGAATATAATTCTGGAATTAAAATATACATACCTCTCATTTAGTTTTAATTCCACTAATATGAAAAATAAATGAAAGTAGCGTTCATGCGTACGTACGGCTTACCGTCTCCATGAACGGTGAATTTCATTTCTTACCTCTAAATGATTATGTAATATTATAAATACATGTATATTCTGGATATATATGATACATATTATATCCAAATCAGGAATTTCATTCTGGATATAAAGAACTTTTGACCACATGAACAACATGTAATTGTAAGAAGTCAACTTTCGACTTAAGAACCAAATATTGACAAAACAAACATTATTAACTTAAATGGTTACATAATGTTTATAACATGGAAATAAGTGATATAAAAAGAATAATGAACTTTAAAAAGGTTCTTAATCAAGTATAAATTAACTCAAGTTTATTATTCAGGACGTTAAAGAACGATCGAGTCAAGTCGGACCCAAGGTAAGGGACTTCGTCTCAATCTCCTTTCATTGAGGCATATTTCGTTTTATACACAACTTTCTTTTATACGGTGTATAAACTCCTTTGACTTTTACTTTTATACAAAAGGAATCTTTTTATACGAAGCGTTTTACTAAACGACAAAAAGGAATGTTTTTTTAACGTACGCGGTGACAACTACTTTTTCCGCCACCGCGAGTATTGTTTGATCTTTGGCTTTCTCAACAAGCCGTAATGTTTTTAGAATAAAATAAATACCATATACTCTTTTATGTATTTTGGTATTGAAAATGGTTTTGAAAAAGGATTCTATTATGTCAATATATTTATGATATATTGTGATTGAAATGTGGAAATGTTATCATTCCTTTATATTGGTTTTATGTTTTATGATTTTATATTGGTACTTGGACATTTTAACGGGTGGTTACGTTATAAACCATATGACGGGTGGTGCCGTGAATACCATGACGGGTGGTTACGTTATAACCTCCAATGCATTGGGAATGGAAGTCGGCTGTATGGCTATTCCATTAAGTATGTATGGAAATTGGCCGTATGGCTATTCCATTAAGTGATATATGTGGAAGTCAACCGTATGGTTATTCCACTTAAGTATGTTTATGTCCCAAGTTACCTTTATATATTCTATGTGCTCTTTATATGGGTTTTATGGTAATCCTTTGGTTACAAAAATGTAAGTAATGATACTTTATTCAGTGAAGATTTTTTTTTACTACTTCATGAAGGTGAAGGTATTAATTTGATATAGTATACATGGTTGACTTAATGTTTGAAAAACTAACAGTTTTCATTCTCTTTGTATCCCTTACTGAGCTTTTTATGCTCACCCCACGTTTTTCGAAATGTTTTTCACAGGACATAAAGTGGAATAAGGTCAAGGATGGGATCAAGGTAATTTCATGCTATCTAAAACATGGAATCTAGACATCTTTCTTTTTAAGAGTTTTTATTTTATGGAGACTTAGTAGAAGTGTCTACTTTGTAATCTTTAAAGATGTAATAGTTATGTTCTAATTCTCTAAAACTCTAAACCTGAAAAGATCCTCAATGTGAATTATTAATTTAATTCAATATTAAGTAAGGTTTAAGGCCGGGGCCTTATAGTTGGTATCAGAGGTCGGTTTAGACAACATTAGGAGTTAGAAAAGTGTTAAATTATAATATGATTGAAATGATATAGCATTTACGGATTACCATGTTGCTTCGCCTAAGATATTTCTGTGTTCAGAATGGTTTTCCGCAGAGGAAACAAAGCAGCTATGTTGGGACGACATCAGGAGGAAGATAACCTTCCAAATCAGCAACCTGAGATGGTCGGAATCGGAACTAAACAGTTTGTTGCAGTGATGGCACTGTTGACTCAGGCTATAAATGGTGGTGGTATCCATGCACGAGATCAGCCAGATCAACCGCAGAGGAACATGTCAGTGGTGGAACATTTCATGAGGCAACATCCCCCATAATTCAGAGGATCATCTGACCCTGTGCAAGCTGAAGGGTGGATTAAAGCACTGGAGAAGATTTTTGATGTCATGGGGTGTTCAGAACTTCAAAAGGTTAGTCTTGCTGTTTACCGTTTTGAAGGTGAAGCTGATTAGTGGTGGTCGATGGTGAAAAATATAAGGGATAGTGATGAGATTGAGGATCTTCACTGGGACGAATTCAAAGGTATGTTTCTTGAGAAATATTTTCCTAAGGTGGTTCGTCTTAGGATAGAAAAACAGTTCCTAGAATTGAGGCAGGAGGATGATTCAGTGGCTGCTTATGAAGAAAAGTTCACTCGATTGGCAAGGTATGCTCCAAACTTCATACGAGATCTTGATAGTAAAATAAACCATTTTTACTCATGGTTAAAGCCAAAGTTTCGAAGGGCTTTAGCTTCTCGTGAGTTCAAAAGTTATGAAAAACTTGTTCGATGTACGGAGAAGGTGGAAATGGAGCTTGCCGATGATCAGGTGTTCTATGACAAACAACAGAATAAGAGATCTAGTTGGCAGGAAAAGGGGAAGAATTCATCAAAGAAGCAAGGAGGTAAGAAAACCAAATATCCATCCTGTGAGAAGTGTGGTAAAATGCATCCTGGAGAATGTTTATCCAAGTCTGGTAAGTGCTTTCGGTGTGGTAAGTCTGGTCATATTGCTCGTAACTGTAAGGAAGATGATCAAGCAGGAAATGAAAAGCCAACGGTAAGATGTTTTAAGTGTAATGAAATGGGTCATTATGCAGACGAGTGTCCGACAAGGAGCTTGAGTGATGGGAAGCAGTTAGACTACAAGCAGAAAGGGGTGGTGAAGTCCTTTGAAACAACTTCAGCAGATGTTGGGCAATCGAATGAAGTGGTATCAGCTCCAGGGAGCTCAGTATTTTTCGAAGATTGACTTGTGGTCGGGGTACCATCAATTGAAAGTAAAAGAAGCAGACGTTCCGAAGACTGCGTTCCGTACTAGATATGGCCATTATGAATTTTTAGTTATGCCTTTTGGGTTAACCAATGCACCTACTGTATTCATTGACCTTATGAATAAAATTTTACATGAGTTCTTGGATAAGTTTGTGTTTGTGTTTTGAGTTTTGGGAAGAGGTTATGTGTGCCTTGTGATTCACAGTTGAAGAATGAGTTGTTTTTTCATCCTGGCAGTACTAAGATGTACAGAGGTCTGCGGGAGTATTACTGGTGGGATGGAATGAAAAGAGACATTGCTGATTTTACTGTGAAGTGTTTGACATGTCAACAGGTTAAAGCAGAGAAGCAGTTACCGAAAGGGATGCTTCAGCCTTTACCAGTGCCAGAGTGGAAATGGGAAAACATATCCATGGACTTAGTTGTAGGATTACCGAGGACATCTCGAGGTAATAATGCAATCTGGGTTATTGTTGATCGCTTGACCAAATCTGCTCATTTCCTTGCTATACGAGATACTTTCTATCTTGATCAACTTTCCCGTTTGTATCTTAATGAGATAGTCAGGTTACATGGAGTTCCTCTCTCCATTGTATCGGATCGTGATCCCATGTTTACTTCTAACTTTTGGAAAGGCCTTCAGAAGTCGTTGGGTACTGAATTAAATTTTAGTACAGCTTTTCATCCTCAATCAGATGGGAAGTCAGAACGAAAAATCCAGACATTGGAGGATATGCTACGAGCTTGTTCTATGGATTATCAGGGAAGTTGGGACCAACATATTTCTTTGGTTGAATTTTCATATAATAACAGTTTTCATTCTAGTATACAGATGGCACCATTTTAGGAATTATGTGGGAAGCGGTGTCGAACTCCAGCTTTCTAGGATGAAGTTGGTGAAAGGAAGTTGATGGGACGAGAATTGGTAGAAGAGTTGGCAGAAAAAGTTCAGCTGATTCAGAAGCACATGAGAACAGCTCAGAGCAGGCAGAAGAGTTATGCGGATAACCGGAGGAAGGATCTATCTTTCGAGGTAGGTGATCATTTTTTTTCTCAAAGTCTCACCATGGAAAAGTGTGATGAGATTTGGTAAGAAAGGAAAGCTGATTCCAAGGTTTATTGGACCATATGAAATTCTGGAGAGAGTTGGATCAGTTGCATAACGGGTGGCTTTACCTCCGAGTTTATCTCAGGTACACAATGTTTTTCATGTTTCAATGTTGAGAAAGTATATGCCAGATCCATCTCATGTTTTGAGCCCAGAGGTTGTTCAGCTGGAAGAGAACCTATCTTATGAGGAACAACCGGTCCAGATTCTTGACCACAGGGAGAAGGTGTTACGGAATAAGGTGATTCATCAGGTAAAGGTTTTGTGGAAAAACCATGTGATTGAAGAGGCAACAAGGGAATCTGAAAATGCTATGAGGGATAAATACCCCCACTTATTTTGACAAGTGAATAAAATTGTGAGGACGCAATTCCCAAAAGGGGGGAAGGATGTAACATCCCAAGTAAATAAAGAATAAAGAATTTTCATATTTATTAATATTTACGAATTAAATATTAATTTTATTTTAAAGGGGTTTCTATGTTCGATAGCGTACCCGATACGCAACGATGAGTTTCTTTGAAACTTACATAGCACACTAGTAATAAAATAATATTATTTTAAATGTTAGTTAACAAGTAGCCGTTGTACTGGCGGGAATGGATAGAAATAACTAAAATATGATTAGATATGTTTTTAAATGTTTATACATTTACCCAATAAAAGATAAAGTCTTAAAATACGGAAAGAGTTCAATTTTAGGGCATATATACTCTAATTTTCACTAAAGGTTCACTTATCACCTTTTAATGGTGAACCGTCATTAAATATAGTTTTGATCACTCTTATACTTTATTTTGGACCAAATATAACTCTTCTTTAGAATCGGGACATCAAAATTTACTTTGTGTAAATTTTTGGTACCTTTCTGATAAAGTTCATTTTTTTAATGAATAGTGTAAAATGTTGTATTTTAATTCAAAACCTCTTTTTAATCTAAATTATTTATATGATTAGATTATTATTTTAATTGGTTTTAAAGTGAAATTAGAAAATATTTTTACCAGTTAATCCAATGGTGGTCATTGGAATCAATTTCACTTTGAAATTGGACTTAAACTGGTGTCAATCTTTTGATACTTATTGTTTCAAAAAAACACGCTATTTGTCATGACAGCGGGAATTAATTATTAAATTAATTAATTTGACTTATATGTTTGGAATTTTGTAAAATAGACTTCATTTTTGAATTCGGAATATCAAATATAGCTTAGGGTGAATTTTTTGGTAATTTTCTGAAAAACTTCAATTTTTGATGAATAGTGAAACCACTAAGTGGTACTTATAAAGACTGATTTTCCGTTTAAATGAAATTTTTCCATCATTGTGTTTTTAATTTCAAAAATCCGACATACATGGTTGTCATTAAGAAGTAAAATGTGGTTCAATGAGGTTATAATAATTTTTTGGTGAATAGTAACTTTTTTTCATTAATCGCGATTAGAGGTAATTAGTGTAGTTTAAGGTAAAAATGGTATTATAAGAATGTGAAAACACCATGAAACTTGTCCTAAACCTATTGGGTGAGTCATGGACGACCGAGAAAAGCCATGGTCCAACTTGGGGACCCCATGGAGCCACTTTAGTTGGAAAATGACATTAATATATTTTTATTTAATGTTAAAGTGAAAATGACACTAACATAAATTGTTTTACTAAAATAATTTTTGAGTGGGGTTATACAAGTCCAAATTTTGATTATAAATAGTCATTGGAAATCTAAAAAGATTTCCTACATCATATTATTTTTTTTTATAATTTTTAGACATTAAATAAATTAAATTATATATGACATAATAATGATGCAGTGATGACATCATTATTTGACGATTTAAATAAAATGGAAAGATAATGAAAAATCTAAAACCTACACATGTCCAAAACCAATTGGATGAGTGGATTTCGAACCCTTATCACCTTATCCACGAATTATATCAATGTGGGACCTTTTAAAACCGAAACACATTTTCAAATAAAGTAATATTTCGTTACTTTCCAAAAGTGCCCCTCCTCTCCTCTTATAAAAGGCCCCCACCTCTACCCCATTTCACACACTTCTCAAGCCTTTGGCTCGGCCAACCCCTGCCCAATTACTCTCTCCACATCCCTCTCCTCATCCTAGAGGATTCCATTTGGGCATAATCCTTTCAAAGGAAGCCTTTAGGCTCAAATCAAAAGGGAGTTACACTTTTAAAGGTAATTCATTCTCTCTTGTTCATTTGTTTTATTTTGCTTCTCCAACCCTCTAAACGCTTTTTATTTACTTCTTTTGTAACAACACCAGTATCTTCAATATACTAGGATGTTTTTATAATATTTATTTGATCTACACTCTCACACAACTACATCAAATGGTTAAAGAACATACGGTTTCCGTGGATGGCGAAATTCTGCCTCCCGAAACGATGATTGTTCAATACTCATTTAACACCTTCAAGGGTGGCCATTATGATGTCACTATTTTTATATATGATATATAATATGTTTATGTTTTCTTTAAGCTTCTGTATTTTTCATTTTTGGCATACTTTTATGGTTTCCATTATGGGTAAACACAATATCTTCATTTAAGGAAGTGCGGACTACCGCCCCCTAAAAGTGATGTGATTCGTTAATGCCATATGTGGGACGTGTAAAGGATGGATTTAAAGTTATTATATATGATGTTATACTGGAATTATAATATACCTCTATATCATTATTATTTCTTTCCATTAAAGTATGAGATAGAAATGAAAGTAGCGTTCATGCGTACGTACGGCTTACCGTCTCCATGAACGGTGCATTTCATTTCTTATCCCCAAATGTAATGTACTATTAAAATTACATGTATATAATGTATATATATAATTAATGATATATCTAAACGATAAATATCATTCTGGAATTAAAATATACATACCTCTCATTTAGTTTTAATTCCACTAATATGACAAAGAAATGAAAGTAGCGTTCATGCGTACGTACGGCTTACCGTCTCCATGAACGGTGCATTTCATTTCTTACCTCTAAATGATTATGTAATATTATAAATACATGTATATGCTGGATATATATGATACATATTATATCCAAATCAGGAATTTCATTCTGGATATAAAGAACTTTTGACCACATTAACAACATGTAATTGTAAGAAGTCAACTTTCGACTTAAGAACCAAATATTGACAAAACAAACATTATTAACTTAAATGGTTACATAATGTTTATAACATGGAAATAAGTGATATAAAAAGAATAATGAACTTTAAAAAGGTTCTTAATCAAGTATAAATTAACTCAAGTTTATTATTCAGGACGTTAAAGAACGATCGAGTCAAATCGGACCCAAGGTAAGGGACTTTGTCTCAATCTCCTTTCATTGAGGCATATTTCGTTTTATACACAACTTTCTTTTATACGGTGTATAAACTCCTTTGACTTTTACTTTTATACAAAAGGAATCTTTTTATACGAAGCGTTTTACTAAACGACAAAAAGGAATGTTTTTTTAACGTACGCGGTGACAACGACTTTTTCCGCCGCCGCGAGTATTATTTGATCTTTGGCTTTCTGAACAAGCCGTAATGTTTTTAGAATAAAATAAATACCATATACTCTTTTATGTATTTTGGTATTGAAAATGGTTTTGAAAAAGGATTCTATTATGTCAATATATTTATGATATATTGTGATTGAAATGTGGAAATGTTATCATTCCTTTATATTGGTTTTATGTTTTATGATTTTATATTGGTACTTGGACATTTTAATGGGTGGTTACGTTATAAACCATATGACGGGTGGTGCCGTGAATACCAGGACGGGTGGTTACGTTATAACATCCAATGCATTGGGTATGGAAGTCGGCCGTATGGCTATTCCATTAAGTATGTATGGAAATTGGCCGTATGGATATTCCATTAAGTGATATGTGTGGAAGTCAACCGTATGGTTATTCCACTTAAGTATGTTTATGTCCCAAGTTACCTTTATATATTCTATGTGCTCTTTATATGGGTTTTATGGTAATCCTTTGGTTACAAAAATGTAAGTAATGATACTTTATTCAGTGAAGATTTTTTTTACTACTTCATGAAGGTGAAGGTATTAATTTGATATAGTATACATGGTTTACTTAATGTTTGAAAAACTAACAGTTTTCATTCTCTTTGTATCCCTTACTGAGCTTTTTATGCTCACCCCAAGTTTTTCGAAATGTTTTTCACAGGACTTAAAGTGGAATAAGGTCAAGGATGGGATCAAGGGAATTTCATGCTATCTAAAACATGGAATCTAGACATCTTTCTTTTTAAGTGTTTTTATTTTATGGAGACTTAGTAGAAGTGTCTACTTTGTAATCTTTAAAGATATAATAGTTATGTTCTAATTCTCTAAAACTCTAAACCTGAAAAGATCCTCAATGTGAATTATTAATTTAATTCAATATTAAGTAAGGTTTAAGGCCGGGGCCTTATAGTTACATAAGTTTTACTTGTTAGAAAATAATAATATTGATGAGGAATAAAAGGGACATGAATAATAAGGCAGGACATTGAGATATAATCATAACATGGTAAATATGGAAGCAATATAAAACATTGAATCATAAACATCTGTTAAAGCTAAACCTAACAAGAAATCATGGTTTAAAAATCCCCATAAAGAAATCAGGTTTTCTCACTATCCCGATGTAACATATCATGGCACTAAATATTACCCAGTGCATTAGAGCACTATCTGGGTGCACCCGTCATGTTAATTTCATTCTCATTCTTAAACGTGCCATGTAGATCATACAATATGGATTCATTTATCATCTTAATTTATTACATTATTATGTAATGTGGAAAAAATACATGTAATTACAAATCAATATGTATATGTGCAAAAAGGTGAATAACCTTGATAGTAAAATTGGTATGGCATTCACTACACAATTGTTTTTCTGTGGAAAATTGTTGTGAAATTTCAGCAGCATAATGACGTTATATAAAAATTCATTAAAATGGTTGAACAGAGTGAAATGGGTATCTATTAATTTTGAAACAAAATGGGTAGTAATAGGGATATGTAAAGATACTTCCAAATTTTAGTAAATGGAAATAGAATGCATAAGTTCATAAAGAAACATGAAATAAAGAAGAGAAGGTGAAGATCCCTTAGAGAATGTCAGCATAGTAATGACTTAGTTAAGGGTATAAATGAGAGAGGATAAATGATAAATAATTAAAATAACACTAATTTGATAGTAATGTAATTATTATAAATTAATTAAAATATAACCAATTAAAATTAAAAGAATTAATTTCAAAGAAGGTGCTTGAATTTGAATAGAGAGGAAGGTGAGGTTCCCTTACTTGAGTGTGTGACTTAAAAAGTTTGGGAGGGTATTATTGAGAGCTTTGGGGAGCCTTTGTATGACTCTTGATAATAGATGGAAGAGTATTTTCATGCTCTAAAGAATTTAATGAAGGTAAATGGGAGTTTGGGTGGGTTTATATAGGAAAAGAGGGGGATTTCATTATTATTTAGGTTTTGGACTCTTCATAATAAAATATCCAAAACCAAAAACCAACCCATAGTTCTTTCCCATGGTTTATGAAAAGTATTTTTTTTATTATTTCATAATTAAAATGGTCTAAAAAATTAATTTTATTCCATTTCTTATGTGGAGGTGAGTTACGCTCTTAAAGAAATGATTTTAAAACCTTAAAATATATTATAGGTTTTGGGGATTCATAATGGATTTAAAAATTAAATAAAATAAAACTAGAATCATATTATATTATATTATAACATTTATTTGGTCATTTAAACCATTTAGAGTAATTATTACATCACTTTTGGGTCATTATGATGTTATAAAATACTATGTATATTTATACATTATTTATTTTTTACCCGAAAAATCGACTATCTCAAAAAAATTTGAAAAAGTCACCATTGGGTGATTTTGAGGTTCAGATTCTAAAAAAATATTCATTTTATATAAATAATTTTCTAAATATGTGAATTTTTTGTTTTAAAATAATAACCAATATTTATTGAAAATGACGGGTTTTTTTGACAATAGGAGTTTTCAAACCCTTATAAAAATTACATTTTACTTCATAAAAATTATATGATAATTTATATATGTTAAAAATTATTTAATAATATTAAAATATTATTTATTTCAAAAAAATCATATATTAATTGATTTAATTTGAATATTAATCAAAAATATAATTTGTGCTTTATTGTATCAAAATAAAAACGATTTATAAAGTAATAACAATATGATGAAAATATATTCATTTTTCTTTAAAAAATACATATTAATATTGGTAGGGTCTTGATAAATATTACTTTAATACACAAGTAAAATCCCTAAGATTATGGTGCTATATGTTGGGACTTTCATGGGGTGGTTCGGAGTACATATTTTGGGTCTTGATCTCTATCAGCTTGAAATTATCCCATAAACAATTTTGATCATGCTTAAGTTGTTGGATCTCATATTGGCCTTGGTTAATGGAAAATAATAGAAATTATATATCCCTTAGAATATCTAATAAATGGTCTACATAGGTTACGATCCTACTGGTTGAGGTTGTCACTTCTTTTTTCAGTGTCTATTGGATTTGTTAAAACCATATATTTATACAAACCATGGGATCATTATTCAATGGTTATATTATCAATAATAATGATACTTAATATTCATTTAAATACAATTTTATATAGTAAAACAAAATAAGTTCATGTTTTTTCTATAACCATATTTCATGAGGAGACAATTAAATAAATAAAAAAGGAGAATTTTATTTATAACAGTTTGGGTCGTTACAATATTCTCCCCTTATGAAATTTCACCCTCAAAATTTTCATTTCGCACAATAAAACATATGGTGGTAACTTTTCATCATCACCACCTCTGGTTTCCTTGTTTCTTCTTCAAAATTTTAGTTTCTCCACATCACTTTAACAAGGTGCATTATCTTGTTTCATAAAACTTTTTCTCTATGATCTAAGATCTTCACCAGCTTCTCCTCATAGGATAAGTCAATCTCTAACACTACCACTTATTTATTGAGAATATGTGTGGGTTTGGGTATGTAATTCCTCAATATGGATACATGGAATACATCATTTATATGATATAGGTTTGGTGGGAGTTCTAGTCGATAGACTACCACTCCAATGTAGTCAAGGATCTCATAGGGACCAATATATATAGAAATAAGATTTCCCTTCCTCCTAAATCTCATTACTTTATTCCATGGAGATATGAAAAGGAAAACAATGTCTCTAACATAAAACTCTAGGTCTCATCGACTATTGTCATCATAGATCCTCAATCGAATCTGAGCAACCTTGATGTGTTTCTGAATGGTCCTAAACTTTTTTACCATTTTCATGATCATTTTAGGACCTAGAAGTTTTCAATCCCCGACTTCATCCTAATATTCAGGTATTCTGCACCTATTACCATAAAGGGATTTATAGGGAGCCATTTGGATGCTTGAGTATAAAATGTGGTTGTATGAGAACTCAACCAGAGAAATCCATTGGTCCCATCCTCCATTGAAGTCCATAGAACATGATCACAACATGTCTTTCAGTGTATGAATAGTCGGTTTATAATGTCCATTAGTTTGAGGATGATAGGCCATACTGAAGTTCAGCTCAGTGTTTAGAGCATATTGGAGGCTTTTCCATAACAAGTAGGAGAATCTCAGATCTCAATTGGATTCAATATATAGTGTTACTCCATGTAGCCTGACCACTTATCTGATGTATATTTATGCAAGTTGATCTAAGGTTAATTTGTCATGAATTGTGATAAAGTGAGTTATCTTTGTAAGATGATCCACAACAACAAATCTATAATTATTTCCCTTAGAGGTCTTCATAAGTCTAGTGAAAAAGTATACAGTGATGTTCTCTCATTTCCATGTTGTTATTGGTAATGGTTGCATCATCCCATTAAACTTATGTCTTTTAGCCTTCAATTTCTGGCATACCAGGAATATTTATGTATATTCAGTGAACTCTTTCTTCATATTGTCCCAACAATAGTGCTCACAGAGATCTTGATGCATCTTTTTGCTTTCTAGGTGAATGGATAAAGTTTAACTAAGTGAATCAGCCAATAGTTCATTCATTAAATTATGATTTTATGGAACACATAGTCTTGACCCAAATCTCACAATTCATTCTTTATCAAATTCAAACTCTGATGGAATCCCCTTTCTCATGGCTTTCACCTTCCTCTGAATCTACACATCATTTATTTGAGCATCCTCTATGATAAAAAACATTTTTACTGAAAATTTTATTGATAATAAAAAATATAATTTCTTCAAATTGTTTTAAATGTGTTCATTTATGTAATATTTTGGATTAGATCATTCATTTGAAAATTTGATGTAAATTCCATTTTTACCCTTTTAAAATTCCCTATAGTATTGTGGTAATAAATAGTTTAATTAAAATAATTTGAGTATAAATTTTTATAAAAATGGTTCTCAATTAATGAGATAAATCTTTCAATCTGGACCATGAATCTAAATCATGCATTTTGTTGGAGTAAATGGATTATTAATCCAAGGTGGGATGGACATTCTAGATTAGAGATCACTTCAGTATTTAGGCCATAACTTATTCATCCTAGATTTCATTTGGACCAAAATTGGATAGAATATCTAGGACCTATTTTTACACAAATAATCATTCTGTAAGGATAGATAGTTAACGTGTTTTGGTGGTCAAACAGGAAGTAAATGTTAGCTTAATTTATTTGGACGAATTTTCCCATTCACACATGAAACCTATTAAAATCTAGCCTCTCCACTTTATAAATTGGGTATTTTCTCATTTTTGAGGGGATGGGAAGTGAATTTGGAGATTTAAGGTAGAGTTTCACTCTATTTATCCAAATATTTCAATAGGGAGATCTCTTGAACCTATGATCCCTTTATGGATTCCTTCTTCATCTTCTTCACTTTGTAATGTTTTTTTCTTGCAATAAACTTTTTTTCCATTTAAATTTCTTCTATTTTTTTCCTTTTTTACTCTTTTTATTAATATTTACTCATTGTATTTGTGTTTGAATAAATATTGGTAATGATATTGGGTTATACCATTTCTAAACCTTTGCACATAAAAAGACGGTACTACAATGACTACACCGCCTATGAAAGAGTAGTTATTTTTAGTAATAGAAAAACCTCTTACCATATTAATTAATTCATTTTTAATAAATTAAAATATTTAAATCACTTAATACGATCAATTTATTCAGTTTTTAATTTAAACAAAACAATACAAGCTATTGAATAATTAACACAAAACATGTGAGATCGAGATTTGTGTGCATTGTGAGAGTGTGAAAATTATTGGTAAAAAAACAACACAGGATCAATTTTTAGAGTTAAATATAATCCATAAACTCAATTAATAATTATTTATAGAGTGGATATATGCCTTAATTTACCACTGACCATAATTTAGCCTTAGAACATTAATCAATGAAGGGTGTTATGATTGCATGTTCCGAAGCTAGCCTACAGTTTAATGAATTTCATTTCTGTGTTTAAGTTAATTATGATAGGGTTTGAGGGTTAAAAAATTATGGGATATTAATTAAGTGGATATTTATTTAAATTTTAATGATAAATAAGTAATTGAAGAGGTGGAGTTAGATCGACTACACCATCTAAAAAATGTTTCTAAATAAAACATCTTATCATGGAATCTATTTAATCTAATTTCATTTAAAATTAAAAAAATGAAATCTCATTCCATCATACTAATTCTAATTTTATAAAATATAATCAACCCCCCCCCCCATCATTTTATGTATTGTTTTTATATTATTTTATTTTATTCTCAAAATACCATTAGTAAGTTGTTTTAATTACTGCCTCTTTGGAAGACGACCTTGGTTAGCCACTCCAATGCACCTAAGTATCCAAAAACCACACGTCATTTGAAAGAGCTCATGAAAACACCTTTCAAATTGGAATTTTTTCCTGGGAGGCAAGTAATTATTTAAACAAATTATAGGTATTTATTTTATTTTTCATTTTATTCTCTTCTTCTCTTCTTTCATCCTTTTCCAAATTTTAATTTTTCTTCTTCTTCTATTTTTTCTTCGTCTCCTCTTTCAATTATCAACTCGAACATACCATTTTAATTTTATTATGGTCCACTTTTATTGCTTTAATTTTTATTTTATTTATGACATAAAATAATCTTGAAGATATTTAAGATCTTGACCCTCAGATTGAGCACAACCTTAGGGAATGAATCTAACAGTTTTAGTCTATGTGAAGATTCATCATTCTACCAGTTGGAGAATTCCTACATTGTGTTAACATTGAAATTGGAAGAAATTATAAATCAAACATAAAATAAGAACCAATGGATGAAAACAATAGTAATGAACTTAATATAACCATTTGATAATTGGTTGTACCAGACTTTAACTATCAACCAAATTTTATTCCATACCCAAATATAGAATTTGAATTTGAATAGAAATATATATTAATTAACCATATTCCAAAAATTCATAGATTATCTAGTGAGGATCAAAATAAATATATAAAATAATTAAATGTGGTTTGATCAACCCTAAAACCAAAAAAATGTATCTTAGGATCAAATCAAACTTAGATCATTTTCATTCTCAGTTGATGGAACTACAAAAGACTAGATGTATTACTTACAACCATAAGATAAAACATGTTTGAATGATTTGAAACATATTTTATTGAGATGGTTTTTTTCTATTATCAAGGGACACTTCCATTTGAAAAGAGATATCAGGAATCAATCAAGCCCAAGGTGAGTCAATGTATGAGTACTAGGAGCAATTCAAGAAGTTGTGTGAATGCTGGACACATCCCCAAATCAGTTAAAAACTACTTATATAGTACTTATATGAAGGAATCACACATATGGATAGGATTATGGTGGATGATATAGTTGGAGGGGAATTAGTTGAAAATGTATATATAGCTGTATGTTCATTTAATTACAAGATGGTACAAAACTCCCAATAATTTGGTGATCGAGGTACACCATATGTTAGAGAAGCACATCAAGTAAGTCCTTCTTCTCTTAAAGATAATTTTATTGATACTAAGTTAGAGGAAGTTACTAGTATGGTGAGGTAGATTGATTTGGCACAAAAGATATCCCAACCCTCTCCTATAAGGCCTTATGGATTTTTAAATGAAACAGACCACCCAATTAATTATTTCCCCCAATTAGAAGAGACGGATAATTGCACGGTAGTATTCCCCGGGAGACCATATCAACAGAAAAAACAAACACATCCCCAAAATAAGTATGACTTTTTTTGTGTCAACATAATACCAAGGGATTAAGGATCAATTGGAAATGAGGTATGGCTCCAGACAACAACAAAGTCCCCCTTTTCCACAAAACATTCGGTAGCCTCCTCCTTACTAACAGGATTTCCAACAAACCCAAAGGAGATTTGAATCCTAAGAATCAACAAGTAAAAAACAAGGGAATTATCAACCAAAGGAATATTCTAATACTAATGATATTTTGAAACAAACTATTCTTATTTAAAATAATGAGTTAAGAGCCTAGGATCTGAGTTGAGGGAATTGAAAAAACAAATAAACCAGATTTCCACCACCCTCCCTGAACTGGTAAGTAAGAACTCTAGAAATATTCCTTACCAATATAATACAAATTCTGAGGGGAATGTCTGTTCTATCACATTGAGATGTGGGAAGCAAAAAAATGAAAAATTTTTACCAATCATTTCACCGAGATTAACCTCAAATTTGGAGAAACACCATTTAAGAACAATTGATGAGTAGCCTAAGGAGAAAGATAAAGGTAAGAAAAATATTGATTGTGTTCCTCCTAAACCCATTATCTTTTCAAATAGAGTTATACAAAACAAGAATATGGTTGAATATGTTATTCAAAAAAGAGGTTTTGGACACATTAAAGCATGTGGAGATAATCATCCCCCTTATTGAAGTCATTAAGAAATTCTCAGAGTATGAAAAAATTTAAAAGAACATTGTACCTAATTGAATAGGTATCAATGGAAATGAGATTATCAATCTTGGAAGTAATATATTCGCACTCATTGCACCAACTCAATAAATTACAATAAATTGAAATGATCTGGGGACATTCACCATCCCATGAACCATAGGGGAATTACACAATTCTGATGCTTTATGGGGTTTGGGTGTTTCTATAAATTTGTGCCTCACTCTATATTATCTTATTTATAGGTTGGTGAGTTAAAGACAACAAGATTAATGTTATTGGTGAATAGAGATACAATATATCTAGCATGATTTCTTGAGGGATTACTTGTTTAGGTAAGATACATGATATTTCTAGAATATTTCTATTTTCATAACATAGAGGATGAGTAGGTAAGTTATCATGATCCAATTATCTTATGTAGTCCCTTCTTCAATGTTATAAAAATTATCATAAATGTCCATTATTGTACACTTTTGATGTAGTTTGGAGATGAAGTTGTGAAATTTAATGATATTCATTCCCTAAAGTATCCTTAATAGGACCATTCTACTTTTGTTATCTCCCATTTTGAACCACCAAATAAAAACCCCATGGAATTTAATTGTCCTATTCTTATGTAGAATATTATTATTTGTTCTAGTTTTATGTCTAAGAGCACTTCCACATCTATTTATAATTCAAAAAACTATCTTATATTTGATTTTGAAATAGATTCATATTCTAATTTAGATCATGCTCATTCTGATTATGACATGGATGCTTAGTATACTGTTGCATTTGATGCATTATTCATTGATTTTAATGATTTATATTCTAGAACTACTGTTCATTGTGCACATATTTCATCTTCTTCAATGTATCCATCCATATAAGACCCCCTTATACTAGAACTCAGGACATTAAAACCAAATCTAAAATACACATTACTATTGATTGGTGAGAGATTACCTGTTATAATTGATAACTATATCCCTTTTAAAAATGAAGAAAAACTATTGAACATTTTGAGGGAGAAAATTAGGGAAATCATGTGGACCTTGGATAACATATCATGTTTTAGCCCATCCATTTGCATGCATAGGATTCTTTTGGAGGATGGGGCTAAACCAGTTAGGTAGACTTAAAGGAGACTAAATCTACCTCTCTTGGAAGTTGTTAAAAAGGATGTTGAAACTTTTCTCAAGGAAAGTATAATTTATCCCATTTCAGATTCCCAGGGGCTGAGTCCTATTCAGGTTGTGCCTATGAAAAGTTATGTTGATGTTGTTAGGAATCATATAAATGAGTTAGTTCCAATAAGGGTGAAAACCAGTTGGTGTGTGTGTACTTATTATAGGAAACTAAATCAATCCAATCCCAAAGAACATTTCCCCCTCCAATTTATTGATAAAATTATTGAGAGACTATCTAGGAAGACATGTTATTGTTTCTTGGATGGATTTTCTAGATATTTTCAGGTTTTTATAGCCCTAGATGATCAGGAGAAGACAACATTCATTTGTCCATTTAGAAAAGTTTCCTATCAGAGGATTCCATTTTGACTTTTCACCACCTCAGGTACCTTCCAAAGATGCATGGTGAGTATTTTTTCTAATTTTCATGAGACCTTCATTGAGGTATTTACAAATGATTTTACAATGTATGGGTCTCCATTTGATGATTGAATCTCTATTTTGGGAAAGGTGTTGAATTTTTGTATTGAGAATAATTTGGTCTTGACCTTTGAAAAGTGCCATTTTATGGTAGAGCATGGAATTTTCTTAGGTAATGAAGTGTAAAAAAATGGGACAGAGGTTGATAGATCTAAGGTAGACTTTATTCCATCCTTACCATATCCTTCATGTGTACATGATGTTAGATCTTTCTTAGGTAATGTAGGATTTTATTGGTGTTTTATTAAGGTTTTCAATAATATTTCCCTTCCAATGTCATAATTACTAATTCTGATTTTCGATTTGATGATTATTATTGTACTTACTTTAATGATATAAAGAAGTATCTAACCACTCCACCGATCATATATTCCCCACAGTGAGGCGTTCCATTTGAGATTATGTGTGATTCTTTTCTTTTCAGTTGGTGTTTTCTCATCATAGAGGGTGGACGAACGTTCACATGTGATTGCATATGCATCAAGGACATTGGATTAAGCCTAATAAAACTACACAAACATAGAAAACGTGTTTCTTTACATCATATTTTCAGGAGATAAATTTAGTACAAATTTATTGGCCTCTAAAGTAGTTGTTTTTTATGGCCATGAAGCTCTGAGGTACCTCTTGAAGAATCCAGATGAAAATCCCATACTCATCTGATTGATGCTCCTTATACATGAATTTGATATTGAGATAAATGATAAGAAGGGTTCAGAAAACTTGTTGGAAGACTGCATGAGTAGGTTTACACACACACTAGAGTCCAACACCTTGGACAAGGTACAACTTCAGGACACTTTCCCCGATGAAAATTTTTATGCACTCTCAAGTACACATCCTTGGTATGATGATTTAGTTAACTACATTTTTTCATGTAAAATTCCTAAAAAAATTAAAGAAACATCAAGTAAAAAATTTAAAGAGTGATCCCAAATTTTATTTTTTGGATGATCCTTAACTATGGAACATGTGTAGTGATCAAATTATTAAGAGGTGTGTTCTTGATCATGAGTTTGATTCTGTTTTATATTTTTTTCATACAATTATTTTTTTTGGACACTATGGACCCCCAAAAAACATCTTGTAATGTCTTAGACTCTGTATTATATTGGATTATATTATTCCATGATTCTCATGTGTTTTGTTAGTCGTTGTCACATTTCCAACGCACTATAAATATTTTGAGGAGACATGAGATTCTCCAACAAACCATATTATTCTGTGTGATTTTTTATGTTTGAGGAATTTATTTTATGGGTCCTTTTCCATGATCATTTGGTTTCTTGTATATTTTGTTCATTGTTGATTATGTGAGGAAATGGGTGGAGGATAAGTCCATTATGACTGATTATTCTAAAGTTATAGTGGAATTTGTCATGGAACATATTATTTGTAGGTTTGGGGTACCAAAGGCTATCATCAGTGACCAGGGGACACACTTATATAATAAAAATTTGGCTTCCCTCCTTCAGAAGTATGAGGTGGCACAAAAAAAATCAACACCATACCACCCCCAAACAAATGGTTAGGATGAGGATTCAAATTGGGAGTTGAAACAAATTTTGTAGAAAACCATCCAGCCAAATAGGAAGGATTGTAGAAAGTTCTTGGATGATGTTCTTTAGGCTTATAGGATAGCATACAAGACCCCCATATATATAACCCCATTTTTTATTTTTTTGGAAAGCTTTTAATCTACCTATGGAGGTTGATCATTAGGCTTATTCGCCTATAAATAAATGAAACATGGATTTGGCCCAAGCTAGAATTCAACGAAAGATGAAAATTAAAGAGCTTGAAGAGATTCAATTGGAATAATATGAGAACTCAATGCTCTATAAATAATGATAAAAAGTATATCATGAAATAATGATCCAACAAATGGAGTTTCATGTAGGATAGAAAGTTATACTCTATAGTTCACCACTAAATATGATTCCTGGTATATTGCATTCCAGATGGTTGGGTCCTTATGTTGTGTCTAATGTTTTTTATTACGGTTTAGTGGAGATCACCCAAGAGGAAACAAGAAAGAGATTTATAGTCAGTGGGAAATTATTGAAGAAATACAGTGAGTTACTTACTACTGATGTATTTGATTACATCACATTGCATGACCCCATCATCAATTAAGAATATCAGGTTGTTCCAAACCCTTTCACTCTTATATTATTTATTCTATTTAAAATTCTATATTTTATATGCACATATAATCTCATGGGTTCACATTTAGGAAAACGAAATATTTAAAGTGTGGGTGAGGGGACAACATTTTGGGTAAATATTTAGGATTTTCATTTGGGTGTTTTGTTTGTGTTTTCTTTTAGGTTTTTGGTTCAAATTTTCAAAAAAAACACAATATAAAAACAAAATTAATAAATAAATAACATATCATGTAATATTATCATTTAAATGTGGAGCATATGGAAAATTTATGTTTTCATAATTCATTGGTGGAATTATAAGAATGAAAAAGATTTCATTTTAAGGGTTGATTTTTATAATAATAGAAGTTGTTGAAATGATTGGTTGTGTCACAATAAAAAAATTAAATTTTTGAAACCATTATTTGTGATATTTATTCTTGGTAAATTATGCCATTTATTTCTCCACCCAAATTTTCACATAACCATTACTTGTAATATTTTTCCTACTCAATTGAATGTATAGCCATGTTAGGTAAACACAAATTCATCTTTTATCAATGGTTGGTTCATACATTCATTTATCTTATGATCAGTTTCATTACTATACCAAATTTACCTATGCGTTTGTACATGATATATGATAGTTTTACACCTTAAAAAACAAAAAAAATAAGAAATGATAATAAATAGTGGATTGATGAAATGTACAACATGTGGGGATACCCAGGTCAGGATATCAAGGTTTGAATTTTGAGAATGATTAAGTGATTGGGTCCTAAAATTTGATTACAAAGGAATATAGAATAGGTCTGATGAATTAAACCAGGTAAGAATTTTTTTTATTTGAATAGAACATACTAAATAAAGGGTGTAAATATGAGCATGAAATGGTTGGCACACACACATGTTGGGAATTATTGGCATGGTGGACCCATAAATTGTTTCACTATGATTAGTTTCATTAATATCACTGAATTTTATTCTAATAAAAATTATTAGAAATTGGAATTAAAATTTACTGATGTTGACTCTTGACTTGATTCTTACTTTTCCTATATTTCCACTGATGATTGGGAAATATAAACATGCATATATTGTCACATTTTCTAGATTACCTAATACGTGGTTTTCCCCAAGAGTTCAAAGGGTAAGTGTATGGGAGTTGATAAAACATGTTTTTATTGAATATTTTATTTATAATAAATGATATAATTTCCTCACAATGTGGTAAATTTGTTCATTTATGGAATATTTGGCATTAGATCATTCCTTTGTAAATTTAATAAAAATTGATGTTTTACCCTTCTAAAATTTACTATAGTATTTTACACATAAATATTTTACTTTGACTTATTTGAACTTAAAATTCTGCTAAAAAGTTCCTCAATTAATGGGATACAACTTCTATTCAGGAAAATGGATATAAATCATGCATTTGGTTAGATTAAATGGGCCATTAAGTCAAAGACATGTTGGACACACCAGATTTGTCATCATTTCGGTATTTGGGACATAACTTCTTTATACGTGTTTATATTGGTCCTAAATTTGGGGATAATCTCTAGGAACCATTATCACACAAATAATCCTTTTTCAATAACATTTGGTTCATTCTTTTTTGTGGTAAAACTGGTGGTGTGAGATAGTTTAATTTCTTTGGATGAATTCCCCCATTCACACTTGAATCCTCTTAAAACCTTTCCTCCACTCTACTATATCAATTGGTTTTTTCTCATTTGGAGGGGTTGGGATGTGAATTGATAGATTTAAGATATATTATAATTAGATTCACTCCATTTCTCCTATAATTTCAAGAGGGGGAGATTTTGAAGCTAGGATCCCTTCACTGAATCCTTCTTCTTCTACTTCTTCACTTTATAATGTTTTTGTTCTTACAATAAAATCTTTAGTTCCTCTTATATTTATTATATTTTATTTTTATATATATTTTATTCTTATTTTATAATCTTATTTGGTCTGGAATAATGATTATAAATTATATTGAGTTATACCATTTCTAAACATTTTCCCATGGAAAACATTTCTGTGATGATTACACCACCCATGGAAGAGTAGTTCTTTATAGTAATTGATTCACCAATTACATTATTCAATAATTTATTTTGAATCAATGAGATACTATAATTAACTTAATATAATATATTAATTTATTTTTTTTGAATTAATCTAAGGATGAAATTTAATAATTAACACAAAACACATGAGGTTGATAATTGTTTGAATTGTGAGAGCGTGAACTTAATCAGTAAAAAAACTACATGGGATCAATTTGTAGAGTTCAAATATAATCTCTAAACTCAATTTATCCTTATTTAAATAGTTTATATGTTCTCTAATTTACCACTTATTATAATCTAGCCTTATAACATTAATCAATATAGGGTGATGCGATTGCATGTTCTAAAGCTAGCCAAGGGTTTAATTAATTTCATCCTGGTGGTTAAGTTAATTCTCATAGGGTTCAGGAGTTAAAAAATGAAAGAATCATAATTAAGTGGATATTTATTTAAATGATAATGATAAATAAGTAATTTAATAGGTATATTTAGATCTATTACACCTTTTAAAAATATTTTTCTAAAAAATCATATTCTCGTTGCATCTATTTAATTGAATTTCATTTCAAAAATAAAAGAAAAAATGGAATATTCTTCCAGCATACTTATTATCCATTTATAAATGATAACCAAACCTCATCCTTTTAAGTGTAGTGTTTATATTATATTATTTTATTCTAAAAATAGCTTTAATAAGTTATTTTAATTACTACCTCTTTGATAGATGACCTTAGTTAGACACTCTGTTGAACCTTAGTATACAATAACGACACATCATTTGAGAAAACCCACACAATATCCTTTTACTATAACCTTTCAAAAAGAGAAAATTGAGAAATAATTTTTGTAATGATTGATGACTTTATTTCTTTTATGATTCTTGTATCCATCTTTTTTTTATCTAAGAAGATTGGATCCTTAAAAATTCTCATAATTTATAAATGTGTAGGATCATTTCTACTTAGAGAATCTACCACTTATTTAAATTACTAGGATGGTGTTGGATTGATCATTCATATTATGTGATCATCTCTTACCATATTCATTGGAACATATATATCTCTTTCTGATTAAATATATACTTGATGCTTTTTTATCCATATATATCTCACACTTCTCCCCATAGTGAAAATTCTGCCATATTTTCAATGAAAATATCACAAATACAAACTCTAGATCATGCATAGGGTAGTTTTTCTCATGAAATTTCAACTGCCTTCAGGCATAGGATATGAATTTTTCAATCTCTATTAACACATATTCCAACCCCTTCTTCAAATATTCATTGAATACTATGAAGATCTCTCAAATTGTGGGTAGTGTGAGAAAGAGCACAATGATGGGCCCCTTTTTTAAGTCCATGAATCTCTCTTCATATTTATTATTATAAGAAAACGTCACTCTCCTATAATTTATCTTAGTAATGGGGTTTTAAAATTGTGATAACTTTATCAAAAACTGGTGATAATACATAGGTAACCCAATGAAACTATGGATATTTTTCATAGATGTTTGTCTCATCCATCCTTCAATGGATTTAATATTTGAAGGGCCCACATATATACCATTTATTCTAATGATATTCCCCATGAAAGATACTTCCTTGAACCAGAACTTTCATTTGTTGTACTTGGTGTAAAGATTCTCCTTTTGTAGGGTCTTAAGAACAGTGCTCAGATGCTCCTCATTCCCCTCCTTGATTTTGGAGTATATTAGAAAATCATCTTTAAAGTCTACCACAAATTTGTTGATGTAATCTCTAAAGACTCAATTCATCAAGTCTTTCAATATTTTTGGAGCATTAGTGAATCCTAATGGAATCATTATTGATTCATTTTGCCCATACCTTTTATGAAAAGTATTCTTGGGGATATATTTCTTCTTCACAATTACTTGATAATATCACTACTAAATATCCACATTGGAGAATTATTTTTTTCTACTTAGTTGATCGAACTAGTCAGAAATATGAGGTTGAGGATACTTTTTATTTACCATGATCTTATTGATCTCGTGATAATTGATGCAAAGGTGCATGGTCTCATCCTTCTTCTTGAGGAAGAGGAATAGTGCACCCCATGATAAATCACTTGGTCATATTAAACTTTTATCTAGATTCCCTTGTATTTTTGTCTTTAACTCCTCAAGTTCTACAACATCCGTTCTATATGGATTCACGGGTAATGGAAATTCACCAAGTTTAATATTGATTGAAAATTAAACTTCTTGTCTAGGAGGAAGACTTGTAAATTCCTCAAGAAACATGCCAGTGTATTCCCTCATAGTAGGAATGTCTTTGGGGATGGTTCTTTACTTAGAATTGGTCATTTGAGTTAGATTCACCTGCTCATAAAGAAATATTATCCATTCTTGAGATGATGGTACTAATGACGATTTATCCTCCTCCTTTCACTTGTATAAAATCGGGGGTCAATTCGTAATATATAGGGTAATTTCCTTCTCATGGAAATTTATGTTGGCTCTATATAGGGAAATCCAATACATGCATATAGTGGCATTAAATTCCACCAAAGGAATTTTTAAAAGGTTTTCTAGGAAGTTCATCCCACAAACATGGATAAGGGATGAGTTATATACTTCAAATGTAATAATTCCCCCATTTTCGGTTCTCACTAATAAATCTACATCAATTATTTTTTGTGGTATTCGTATAATTCTAGTAATATTTTATGATATGATGGAATGCATTGAACGAAAATAAAAAATTATATTCAATGTTTCCTAAATGAATAACTAGAATACCTATCACTACTTTGTTTTTAGTATCCACTTCAGCTATTTTGATGGAAAAATCTCACCCTTTCTACCTTGGAGGTTACTATTTTTCTCAAAAAACCATTAGATTAGGGAATTGGTTTACAATGTTCCCCAGTTCCTTGAATTTGAAGCATTGAATAATTCAATTAGTATTGACTAGATAAATCCTTTCCTCCATCACATTAGTGGGTTTACCCAATCAAAAACTTATGACTAGGTGTCCTTCCTTACCACACCTAAAGAATTTCTTCTTTCTCCTTAGGAAATTTTTAGGGTACTTATTCTCATACGTTTGACAAGTGGGATATCAAAATTAATTAGCACCATTCTATTTATCCATCATAACAACAGAATTAAATTCAGCTTTACACTTATTATCCCCATGATACCCTTGAGATCCTATAATCTTCATTTCAACTTTGAGGGTACATCAGACAGTTTCATCCAAGCTATCAAAGTCATGGATCATCTAGGATTTTCATATACTATGTTATATACCACCAAAGTAGTGGTCAACCTTGAATTTGGGGGTAACGACAAAGATGGAGGTGTATCATGAAAGTATCATGAAGTATTCTGCATATTCTATAATATATTCATTATATATTTTATTGAGGTCAAGGAAATCCCTTTCGATTTTAACTCAGAGAGTGCGAGAAAAATATTTATCAAAAAACATTTTCCAGAATTACTTCAGCTCCATTAGTTCGATATCTTCCTTAGGATTAATATTCTTGATCAAGGAAACCCACTGATTATATTCTCCCCCATATGATAAACATCCAATAGAGCCTTATCTAGCTCATAACGTTGAAGGATGGAGAAGAACTTTTCAATGGTGTTGATCCATTTTCACATGATTAAGTGATCAGTTCATCCATTGAAAGTAGGAGGTATTTATCACATGAAGCTCTAAATTACATCTTTTTCTCAATTATGGGGGTTTGGGTGCTCCTCTTGATCCAGGTTTCAATTCAGAACATTGATTTAACTAAGAGAATGTTATCATGATTTTCATTATTCCTACTCCCATAGGGTTGGGCATCTGATTGAGGTAGTCATCACATTTCCCATCACATTTATTTTTTACTTGATTCCTCATATTTTAAGCCATTGGATAGAATAAAAGTAAAATTAGGGATAATTATTTTTAAACTATTAAACACATAAAGGGTAATCCAATGAAATTATAGGGAAAACTTATAAATTAAATTTATTTCCTTAAATTATGAAACAATAGGATTCAATCTATGTTATCCATGATAGATTTAATAACATATATTCTTATGGGATTTTTTCCCATAATAATGGTTCATAATGAGATTATAAATTTAGTAAAAAATGTCCTCTCATGAGTTTTAAACTAGGTGTCCACTAGGGCTCCTGTCATGTACCATATTACCCTGAGTCAGGCCTGGAACACATTTTCGGAGTTTTTACTCATAGGTACAAGTGTGCCAGAACCACATCAACTTATAGTATCCATACAGGGATGCATTTTCTTGAAAAACCACTTAGTCTATATGAACCAAAATTTTGGGATATTTTCCTATACTATTCCTTATCCCTAAGGCATTTTATAAATTTTTCTAATCCTAATCCCAAAAATAACTAATCTTTTACTCAAATACCAATTATAAAAACCCTACTCTTTATTTCACATTAATTGTTGATTATTACATAAAAATATTCTTAATACAAATTGTATAATATAGAATTATATTTTTTTAAATTAGATACATTACATAACATTATAAAATAGGGAGTACAACATATTTATTCAAAACTTCTTTAACATCCTCAATATACTATTTCAAACATAAAACTGCATTGGGTAACCTAGGGACATACATAAGAAAGAGGTGAGTTATAAATATCAGTAAGGTAATAAACATGGAATAAGTTATAAATATTAGAAATTAGGTATATAAATTAGGAATAAAAGGAACATGAATAATAAGTCATGATATAGCATGGCAATCATAACATAGGAAATGTGGTAACAACTTATAACACTGAATCATAAACATAGGTTATGGCTAAAATAGAAAATAAATTATGATGGAAAAAGTCCCATAAATTAATTAAGTTAACTCTCTATCCCAAAATGATGTATCATGGTAATAAACATTACCCAATACATTAGAGCTCTATATTGGCACACCCATCATATTAATTTCATTTTCACGATCAAGTGTTCAACATAGATCGTACAACATGGATTCATTCATCATCATAATTTATTACACTATAAAGGACAGTAAAAAACATACATGTAAGTCCCTAATAAATAATTATATGTTCATAATGTTGAATACACTTTATAGTAAAATTGGTGTGGTGTTCACAAAACAATTGCTTTGGAATTTAAAATTACGGTGAAATTTTGGCAGCATAACAGTGTTACATAAAAATTCAAAAAAATGATTGATGAGAGTGAAAGGGGTATCTAGTCATTTGGAAATAAAATGGGAAGTAATTGGTGCATGTAAATACATGTCCCAATTTTAGTAAATGTAAATAGAATGCATAAGTTCATAAAGAAACATGAAAAAAAAAGAGAACGTAAGGATCCCTTGTGGAATTTTGGAATAGTAATGACTTTGGTAAGGGTCCAAATGTGGGAGTAAAAATTATCCCTCATTTAAATTACAATAATTTTAAAGTAATTTAATAATTATAAATTAATGAAAATATAACCCATTAAAATTAAAAGAATTAATTTCAAAGAAGGTGCTTGAATTTGAAAGGAGGATTGGAAGTTGAGGATCCCTTACATGAGTGTGTGACTTCAAAAGATTGGGAGGGTCTTCATTAGAGTTTGGGGGGCCTTGGGAGGACTATAGAGAGTGTATTGGGGTGTATGGTCTTTATCCAATGAATTTTAGTGAAGATAAATGGGATATTTGGTGAGTCTATATTGGGAAATATGGGGATTTGTTTATTATTTAGGTTTTTGACTCTACATAATAAAATATCCAAAATGACAAACTATAACATGATTTTTGAACATGGTTTATAAAAAATGATTGGTTTTTATTATTTTATAAGGGCAATGTGTTATCTTATTAAAATAATTCCCTTGCTTATGTGGAGGTGAGTCACACTCTTAAATAATTGTTTTTAAAAACTTAAAATATATTATAGGTTTTGCAGGATTCATAATCGCTTAAAAAATTAATAAAATAAACTTAAAATCTCATTATATTAAATGAAAAACATTTAATTGGTCTTGGATCCAATTTATAGTAATTAATACATCACTTTTGGGTCATTGTGATGTCATAAAACACAAATTATATTTATACAATATATAATTTTTAACTCAAAATTTGACATTCATAGAAAATCATGAAGAATTAATCGTTGGATAATTTCAAAATATTATTGAAAAAATAATATTAATTCTATCTAAATAATTTTATAAATATGTCAATTTTCATTTTTAAAAGTATCACCGACATTTATTGAAAATGACGGGTTTTGTTGACAATAGCAGTTTTTGAACCCTTATAAAAATAACATTTTACTTCATATAAATTGTATGACCATTTATATAAGATAAAAATAATTTAATAATATTTAAAAAAAATATTTCAAAAATAAATTAATTTATCAATTCATTAATTAAATTTTAATATTACTCAAAAATAAAATGTATGCTTTATTGTATCAAAACAAAAATCATTTACAGAGTAATAATAATAGGATGAAAATATATTCATTATTATATATAAAAATGTAAATTTTCATATTTCTAAGGTCATGATAAATATACCTTTAATACACCATCAAATTCTCTAAGAGTAAGGTGCATGATGGCAGGACTTTCATGGGGAGGTTCGGTGAACATGGTTTGGGATGTGATCCTGACGAGCTTGAACATCTCCCATAAACAGTTTTGATCATGCTTATATTGTTGGATCATAGATTAGTCTTTGTAAAATGAAAATTCCAAAAAATTCTATCTTCTTTATAAGCTTTCATAAGTGGGATTTATAAGGTATGGTCTTACTTGTTATGTAAATCACTTCTTTTTTTAGTGTCTATTGGATTTGTTAAATTCCAATATTTATATAGACCATGTGATCACTATTAAATAGATATATTATCAATGTTAATTATACATAACAGTTATTTAAATATAATAGGATATAATAAAACTAAATAAGTTCTTGTTTTTCCTAAAACCATATTTCAGGATGATATACATAAATAAATCAAATAGGGGGATTTTATTTATAACAGTTCAGATTGTTATAGCACTTGCCTCAGAACAAGATGCTAATGCAGATTGGATCAATAACAAAAAAACAAAAAAGGGTTCACTTCTCAAAATACTACCCCAACTACCCACCTAGAAGGTAAGGGTGTTGTTAATTTTTTATGTTTTTATTTATAGGGGTTTTGATATATTGAAGTGGTCTAGTATGAGTTTGGAATAAAACACATTATGTTGCACTTTCCAATCCCATTTAATGGAAACCATTTTATTTATAATTGAAAATTTACATTTTAATTTTGTATGTGTGTTTATAGATAATAAAAGGTTCAATTAAATGTATTACCATCCCCAGTTTATAAAGGCTCATACACTTTATTAACTAAGATCAAAAACCATGTAATTGAAACCATCCCCCTTATATTCTATCCAAAAATGTAACAGGAAAGATACAATGGATCAATCCAATGAATTACCCTTCCAAATTATAAAGGACCATACAATTTATAAATTGAAATTGGTTGTAACATAATCATATGAAAATTCTAGCTCATGTAACTAGGGTAACATAGCTTACTTGGGATAAAATTGGATAATTAGGATTCCACCAACAATCTATATGGTAAAAAACCATTTTGGTTGATGTTGACATTTTATATAACCAAATTTCCTTTCCTTATAGAATAAGATAGTTGAACGAGCATAAATCATAACCAAAGAACACTCAACAATCATAGGCAATGTAAGCAATGAAATGAACCTATATGGCATGGAATGTGAGTCCTAGGTGCCTATAATTATGCATTTAACAATCCACATTTCCATAACAGCACAAGGTAGAATATCCATAAATATTTACAAACACAAAAATTCATGTTCATCACACAAAAATGAAAATTTATCAACTTTAATAAGAGGAAACATAATACAACAATTTTCAATTCCCAAGAAACTTGTTATTTACCTCGAACATTGGTTAGATACTCCCAGGCATGACATATGAACAACTTCCAACATGTTCCTAATCTTCTATCCAAACATACCAAGTAATAATACATGAATATAAATTCTATGATACCCCTTTGTGACATATCTAACCTAGTCCACTCTAGATTAATCGAACTCGGTCGACCAAATGACCAAAACAATACTTCCCCCATGCCAGAGGTTTCCAACTAGCTATGAGGTACTAGGGTGTGTCTATGGAGAGACTATTCCCTCTGTTCAGAGGGTAGCACAACAGTGAAAAATATAGATAAAAAATTGAAGTGTAATAATAAAAAACTAAATAAATGGAAATAAGCATCAACATATAAGAAATGAATAAACATCAAAATATATATATTGCAAAATATAAAAAATATGATGCAATGTGTCTAAAATTTGGAAAATATGAATTAATTATTGTATATAGATAGTAAAATACATGATATATAAAAGGCTTAAAAAGATAAAAAAATTACCCATGAATCTTGAGCACTGGCTCAAACATCTACTACCAAGATCCCATCCTAATTCAATAATTCTTGTGTTCAAAGTGGGTCACTTCCTTTTTTATACACCTATGATCATATAATCTCCATGGGTAGCAATGAAGGCCTGGATAGGGTGTGCGATAAACTCATTTTTCCACTACAAATGTTATATATACAAATCTAGTCTTTGAATATAAATTATAATATTGTGTACATATATAGAATTAAAGTAGTGATAATGTAAATCAATTCATACATTCTTCATCCTTAGCTGGGAATGTATCTGAACCTATGATCATTTAATTCTGAGTTTGGGTTTTAATAATTTTAATATACTGGTGATCATGGATTAACAATGATGATAATGTAAAATAGGATCAAGGAGAACCAAGGAATCTGTGACTTCAGGAGTCAATCCAACTCATAGTAATAACTCGTGTAGTATAGCTATAATAATTTGAGGGTAATATAAGGGTTAAACCTAAGGTATTACACAGTAAAATAATCTAATTGGGTCCATGGATCTAATCTATAGTAATATAATGCTAAGAATGATAGGTATTTATGGGTAGAATCCATGGCATTGTGTGTCCTAAGACATCAAGATGAATCCACTGAGTGTATCCAAGGAATTATAAGATCTAAAAAGGAATAAGGTTAATCTTATGTACATCACTGTGGAATTCACATAATAATAAAAGACCATATTTCATGGAGGGTGTCTCCCATGAAAATTGGATCAATGAATCAGAATGGTGTCCTCTGATTTCTCAAGGCATTCCATTTGGAATCTAAGGTGGGCTCAAGTATGATCATTCCCATAAAGATGAAAAATTTACTTATTTAATATGAACCGTATAATCATTTAATTTATGTACATATCTCAACATAGTCCATGTAATACTCATGAAATTTTCAATTAATTAGGTTCGTTCCATTACTATTCATCATACATGACAAGTCAAAATATGGACATGAAACCAATTATCAATTAAATTAAATTTTCCTAGTCTAAGTTATATATATGAATATATAATTTCTATTTAATAATTTAAAGATTAATTTATTAAGATAAAACAATTACCTTACCAAAGTTCAAGTCAAATAAACCTGAACGGTGTTTCAAGTGATACCAACGTAGGTTACTAAAGGCATAAAAATTAATGAACATTATTTGGGGTGGTTAACATTGAGGTCTTAGCCTCTAATGATATAAAGTGGTGTTATTAGGGTCATAGAATAAAATCTAGAAAAACAAAAATAGAGCATAAGAATTTATAGAGGAAATTCCCAGTGAACCTAGTGTGCACAAAATATAAATGGTTTATAAAAAGATGAGTCTTTAATGGAAAAGTCATAGACCTCCTACCTTATTCCTGTAGTTGATGCCTCATCTAGTATCACCCCTTAGTTCATCCTGTATTGGAAAAAAATATAAGAATATATTAATTCCCTAAAAATAGGGCATATGTGATTGGACTAAAATAACAATGTTGATAAAAATAAGAATGAAGAAAGGATACTAAGGATTGGATAGCTTACTGGAGGATATTCAATGCAGTAGATGGATCTTGATTTTTAGGACAGATGAAGAAGATCCCTTAAATCCTTAGAGGATTCAATGGGTTGAGTTTCCAATGAGATAGAGAGAGGGGTGATATTATCCACTGGAGAGAAAAAGAGTGATGAGTGATACCTTTAATGTAAGTACGGGAAAAATATTAAAAATGAACAAGAGTTAAAATTTTCCTGGCCTGGCTGCATGGTTGGTCAAACCATGCACTAATGGTGTGCACCCCACTATCCAAGGAGCACACTATGCATGGCCTAAAATGCATGGTTAGACAAACCCTGTTCAATTTATGCACACCCTCTACCTCAACCCCACACAATCCAAACCTCCCTCGCATGGTTTGGAAAAACCATGTGTCACCCTTATAGGGCATCACAGTTATAGGTGAACATTTATCACTAATTGTGTGATAACCGCATGCCTCTATTGTTTTCTAAACATGGATTTTTTGTGCTTCAGAAAATCCTCAGACACTAATTATTTCATAACTAAGGGTTTTGGAACATTTATAAGGATAAATTAAGGAAAAAACTTAAAGTAGAGGGTTTCCTACCTTAAAACTGGGTTATTACAATCTTATACATTTCATCTTGGAGATATTTATATCATGTGACATTATAAAAAATTATATCTCAAATTGTTCCAACTAATATTTTCCAATACCTTTTCTTTATATGTACATTAACTTGGTCCAAGAAACCCATAAATATACCTTAGTAAAACTTTTTCCCTTATACTTTGGTTACAACATTAAGTAAATATTTGGTGATATTTTTTTATCTAGTTATAAAAAGTTAAAATACTAATACCTATGTTACATATATTATCAATATATTTTACATAGAAAACTATGGTGATCCCAGTAACCTCTAATAAACACATAGAAATCATTCATACCAAATGAATATTCTATCATTATTATTTAAACCAAAATTGGATCTATATAACTCACATCCCTTAATGGTTATCTTTGATGTCACAGTACTATAAAATGAGGCTATAGCCATGGTTTTAAATCATGGCTATAGGCCCAAAAACTGTGTATATAGGTTAGAGCCATGGTTTACTCAACCATGGCTGGTATTGGTGTGGCTATAGGGTAAATCCTATAGCCATGGTTTCAACCGTTGTTAAAAACCTATAGCCACGGTTCAAAACCCTGGAAGAAGATAAAATAAGGCATCATCTATAGTCATGGATTAAACTATGGCTATAGACATATAGACATGGTTTTAAACTGTGGCTATAGGTATTCACATCTTGTAAAAAACCAGCACCGTTCAACTGGTGTTGGCCCCTTGCACCCACCCACCCCCCCCCCCCCATCCTAGACACCCCCTGGACAGACACCCCTTGGACGACAACACCCTCATGGACAACCCCCCCCCCCCCCGCTAGGACAGATCCCCCCCTCCCCCCTCTGGACATACACCCCCTAGACAGCAGCCCCCCCTCGACAACACCCCCCCCCCCCACCACCACCCACATCCCCTTCACAGCCTCTTGCACCCTGATTACACATCCCTTGCAACCCCTCCCCCCCCCGGTCCCCTTGCACACCCCTTTCCCCCTGCGGGATACCCCCCCCATCAGCAACCCCATGCCCCTAGACAACAGCCTGCCCTAGCCCCTGCCCCTGGACAGACACCCCCACCCCCCAGCACATCCCCACTTGCACCCCCCCCCCCCATGCATCCCTTGCACCCCCTGAACACCCCCCGGTCCCCTTGCACACCCCTTCCCCCTGTTGTACCACCATTGCACCACCCCTACTGGACACCCCCGGGATAACACATGCATGCCCCTAGACCGAAGCCCCCCCACCCTCAGGATAGACCCCCCCCCCTCCCCCGCACAACCCCCCTTACACCCCCTTGTCCCCATGCACACACACCCCTACACCCCTGCACAACCCTTATGGACACCCCTTCCACTACACCTGCTAGAAACCACCCTACTGGACCCCCCACACACTAGCCCTGTTGGACACCCCCTACATAGCCCCCCTTGAACACACACCCCTGCACACATACACACCCCTACTGGACACCCCTTGCACCACCCCTGCTAGACACCCCCCCCCCACCACTATTGTACCATCCATGAACCACCACCTACTGGACCCCCCCCCTACATAGCCCCCTTTCACCCCCTTTTCCCATTTCAAAAACCCCCTTGCACACATGTACACCCCTGCTGCCCCCCCCCCTCCCCCCTTGCACCACCCCTGCTGGACACCCCTGCTGGACCCCCACTACTGGACACCCCCCAGCACAGCCCCCCCCCCCCCCCCCCGCACAGCCCCCCTTAAAAATCCCTTTCACCCCCTCCTCGTACCCTTGCACACACACCCCTGCACCCCCTGCTAGACACACCCACTGTACACCCATTCCCCCTTGCACCACCCCTGCTGGACCCCCTTGCACTAACCCTATTGGACACCCCCACTTCACACCCCCCCCCCCTTCCTGAACCGCACCCCCATTCCCCTGGACATTACCCCCCCCCCCCCCGGACAAACACCCCCACCCCCTGTACAGCCCCCTTGCACCCCCCCCCATGCATCCCTTGCACCCCCTACACCCCCCCCAGTCCCCTTGCACACCACTTTCCCCCTACTGGACCCCCCCTTGCACCACCCCTGTTGGACCCCCCCCCCCCCCGAACAGCACCCACATGCCCCTTGACAGCAGCCCCCCACCCCCAGAAAACAGCCCCACCCTGGACAAACACCCCCACACCCCAGCACAGCCACCCTTGCACCCCCCCCCCCTACGCATCCCTTCCCCCCTGCACACCCCCCCCCCCGGTCCCCTTGCACATCCCTTTCCCCCCTGTTGGACCCCCTGTACACCACTCCTACTGGACACCCCCACCCCCAAACAGACACCCCATGACCCTAGACGTTCCCCCTTGCACACCCCCCCCCCCAATATCCCCTTGCACACACACCCCTGCACCCCTGCACACCCCTGATGGACACCCCTTGAACTACCCCTGCTGGACCCCCCCCCCCCCCCCCCGCACACCTACACACCCCTGCTGGACACCCCCCCCCCCCTACACCACCCCTACTAAACAACCCCCTACACCACCCCTGCTGGACCCCCCTTGCACCACCCCTGCTGGACACCTCTTTCACCACCCCTACTGGACCCCCCCCCACTACCACCCCTGCTAGACACCCCCTACTGGACCCCCCTTGCACCACCCTTGCTGGACACCCCTTTCACCACACCAGCTGGACACCCCCCCCCCCCCTGCACAGCCCCCCCTTAAACATCCCTTTCACCCCCCCCCCCCTCGTCCCCTTGCACACATACACATACACCCCCCTGCAGGGCACCCCCACTGCACACCCATGTCCCCTTACACACCCCCTTGCACCACCCATACTGGACCCCCCATGCACCAACCCTGTGGGACACCCCCACTACACCCCACTCCTAGACAAACCACCCCTCCCCCTAGAAAGACCCCCTTCCCCTAGTAGATTTAGGCTCTCATCCATATAGTGTTGGAGAAGAATTAACAGTGGAATAATGTCCATAATTGTTGGAGTAGTTATATACTCACACAACAAATGAAATCAACAATCCATTCAAAAATGGTGTCCGGTGTGTGATTAAACTTGATTGGAAGAACAGAGGAAAATATCTCAAACCGAAAAAAAACTAGAAATGATTAATTTATTTATGGAATAATTAATTCTACATGGAATGCCTTGTGTTTTTTATTTATTTTTTGAACTAAAAAAATGGGCCTACCTGGATTCACATCATAGTAGTGTCGATTAAGAGATTTGGAGGTGTGGTGGTGCGGTAGTAACTACTCTAAGAATCTAGATATAAATTTTTTTGATAGTAGTGGTGATTTGAACAATAAATACAAGAAAGTGAATATCCTTTCTAAACATAATTTTGTTAAGGGATGTGATTCAGAATAGGCCAGTCTAATTTTTTAGCTTTGGGAAACCACTGTTCAAAACCACAGAGCTGGTAAGAAATCTAGGAAATTCCAAATATAATATGCCTCATTGGGAATTATATTTTGAAAAATAACATGGTGCATACATATTGTAAATCTATAATAATTTGGGAATAGCCTTTTAACACTTCTCTACCACCCCCTTCCCACCACATGCACCCCCTCCACACCCCAATGCACAACCCCAGCACAACCCCTACCCCCTGCACACCCCTATCACCCCCTGCACACCCCCAACACTCTATGCCCCCTGCACACCCCCCTGCACACTCCCAGCACCCCCTACCCTCTTCACCCCCTGCCCACCTCCCCTGCCCACCCCACAACCCCTTACCCATCCCATGAAAATTTCACTTCAACCACTTAATGCAAGGAAAAGTATAGAAAAACACTCAGAAACATGTCAGTTAATACAAGAATAACTATTCATTTTATTCTAACAAGGTCCTCTCAATTCAAAAACTCAAGGAAAGGATTTCATCCATGACAAGTCATTCCATTAAAATCATGATATTCACTTAGTGGTGACTAGGTCACTAAAGCACTTCCCTACTTGGTAAATTCCATCTTAAAAGTCTAACGACACATAGAGGGTATTTTGGTTCAAACAACTTTTTTAATAAAAAGAGGGCACCCTCCCCCTACAGTTGCAAAAAAAAACCTAGCACACTAGTGAAGGACTTAGAACCTAAGTGGAATGTTCTCTAAAAGTTTTTTCAAACTAGTATATCCAATAGAGTATGAGAGATGGATAAATTATTTTTTTAGGATATGTATGTGTTATATATTTTTATTAAAAATATGAAGTTCAACCTTCCAAGGTAAATGATTTGTTTCATTGATCACTACTTCAAAGGGAAATCTAATATGAATTACTATCCTTAGGGTAGGCTGATCTCACTAGTTTTAATGAAGATGGAAGTTGATTTCAATGAGGGAGAGGTAGTGAGATTCCATAAGAGTAATACCCTATCTGCAATTATTTTGAAGACCATTGGGTACTTCAAAGATACTGACTCAAATTACTTAAGTCTAGTTAATTGGGAAGGAGTGGCTCAAAATTGAATTATGTATCCTTACAAATTCAGCCTATAGTGTGATATGTTCACACCATTCCTTATACAAGATTTCAAGAGGAATGTTATGGGTGAGTTCCATGATACCAGAGAAGATGTAAGGAAGCTTGGTATTGGAACTAATATATCCTTAAATTAGGATGTGGTATTTTATGATGAATTTAATGGGAAGTTGAATGGGATCATGAATGTATCTATGTATGATCAATGTATGGGTTTTAGATCTCTTGTTCTAGTATCTAGAAACTACTAGCATTTGTTAACCTCTTTGAATGAGGTCTATAAAGAATTTCAAGGTCTATATTCATATTCTTCCTTGAAAGAGCTAGTGGTTATTAGAAACCATTTTTTAAAACTTTTAAAGCAATTATGGAAACATGTTTTTAAACAAATAATGCAATTATATAATTCAAATTAAAGGTTTAGGCAGAGGTAACCTACCTCAACCTCAAGACGCGTTGCTTTTAATGATGAAAACTCGAATCATCTTTTTTTCTCTTGCATGCATATGCAACTTCACATATATTTAAGGACACCTAGCCCCTATGTACATATTTTCATGGCAAAATATGCACAAGGGGGTCCTCAGATATATGTTTATACTTGAATATACCCCTTTACACTTACACATGTATGCATTTTTCATATCTATATATAAGCACACCTAGCCCCAATATATATATTCATACTACGATGAGTTAATATATATAAAGGGGAACTTATATATGTATATGGCTACCTATTCATACAAATATAATCTTTCGTCAACGGCGACTTGAATCCACCTCAATGAAATCCAAAACACACTATAAAAATATAAGGAACCCAAAAATAAAAAAAAAATCCCTAATTAAAATTAGGCCAAAGAATTAAAACAGAATAAACCTTACCAAAATCCAATATTGAACTCACTATCTTCAATGGTGGTGGATAGAATCAAACTCATCATAAGAAACCACCTATAAGAAAATAATGGAAAAATAAATGAGATATAACGACTTCATATATATATGTGATCAGTGTGTCAACTGTACATGATAAATGATACATGAATCCATAACCAACAATGAACAAATAATATTAAGATTGATATATACATCCCAATACTAAATATCATGATCATTAATAAAACTCTTTATTTTTCAAACATCACCTTCAATTGCCTATTCGAAAATCAAAAATCACCAAAATATGGGAATAATGTAAACTTCCATCAGCACTTAAAAGTGATAAATAAGGATTAGATGTTGTTATTAACCTAAATCTTCATTCCATGAATGTATAAAATACCTAAAACTCTTCATGCCTATATCATTTTTAAATTTCTAGATTGAAACCTCATTTTTTAGCATGTTCTTCTGGAATTCACCTTTTTTCTTAGTTTATATAGGTTTATCAATTTTATAAAGTAGATAATTTTCCTTGTTTTATTCTTAATTAATCCTCTTGGATTTTTCAAACCAATTTGTTAAAATGATTAGACAATATTTTGGTGCATGATCTTCCTTCACCTTGATTGTATATTCCTTCTTTGTAGAAACAATTATCGAACATGCGATAATTGGTTCTTTCCTTTTATTTTTCAACAAATATTATTGTTATAGAATCTATGTCATAAATTCTTAAAAATTTGGACTACTTGGTTTCCCTTCCACACACACTTTCAACCGACTTTAGAGTACCCTTTTTAGGATCCCTCTCAAACTCCACACTAGTATTGTCAAGTACTATCCCATTACAATATCAAATATTGATACTTAAGCCAACACATTGATCTGAATGAAATCTTAAAAATACAAAATCTCTAAATAGCCTATTTACCAATATAAACTCCTCATAATTAATTGAACACACTAACTATACCAACGACTATAGGTAAATCATTAATTTTGGTGTGGTCTTGGAACCAAATATGGTTTATCCAATATCCATCTCTAGAAACTAAATTCATCCCTTTACTGTATAATTTCATATATTTCACAACCTTGATAATGATAACCATCCTTGGATATAGATTTAACTCAAAAAAGACAAGTATTAATATCCCCACACTATTATTATCGATACCATCATCAATATTACATACACATGTCTAGTGCCTCATATCACATTATGATCACTATAGAAGATCCTGGACCAATAATCTCAACAAAATTTCTTCATTTAAAAACAAACATCTTTAAAACACACATTATATCCAACAAAAATAATACATTAAAATATATTAGATAGGGAAATCCAAATTACAGAAAAAAAAAATTAACTTTAGGAATACCACAAAAAGTATGGTACTAAAAGCCCCTTCACCTAGGACGGCTTATCCCAATAGAATAATCTATATAGAAACCCACATCTCAACACATACATGAAACCTATTTTTCCCATCCCAATACTAAGGGAATGCATGAAAATTCTTGATACATGAGAAATAGATCGGGGTTCATTTATTTTTCTAATATTGAGATGAGATATTGCTCCTTCAATTTAATCTGTCACCCTCATAGTGAGGCTCACCAACCAACATTCATTCCTACCCAGTTTCCATCCTTCTCCATGCACCTTCCTATGCAATGGATGTATCTACATAGATAGCTCAATCTTTCTTGAATATATCCAAGTAGGTGTCCAGATAAAAGGAATCTACTCATACCGATAATGAGTACATAATACCATTTAAAAATAGAATTCCTTTATGAATAAATTTCATTTGAATGATGGAATGAAAAGAATAAACCTTTAAAATTTAGTGGAATACTCTATTAATTATTCCCATAATGATATAGCTCCATGAATTCCCAAAACATGCTTTTATTCTTTAAATCTACCATAGCCTCTCATAAAAAAGGGAATTAAAGTCAATCCATAAAACCCCATCATTCCTTCTTTTATGATCAAATGTATTTATCCATTCTGATTCATCTCCTTTGAATTTAGAAACTTCTAGTTTCTCCCATATATACTCTAGAGTTCCCATCCTTTCAAATAGGAACTAAACTTTCTTCAACATATTATAAACATCCTACGATCCCATGTCACTACTGAAAATTAGATACTTCTACTCATGGAACTCATGGATAACTTAGAAAACCATTGTTTTTCCTTTTTGAAGGCCTTGGTCAATGGATCAAAGTAGTTGTAACACAATATGAGGGAAACAACCAATTCAGAATATTTCCCATGAGAAAACAATGTCATCCTAATTAGATGCTTTATTGATGAATTTTGACTCAACGTCATCCGGTAATAATTTCATTACTAATTAGAAACCCATCGTGCCACAATCCTAAGCATGCATTATTACCACAAATCATGAAACTACCTTTAATCCATACGTCATAACAAAATATCATTTCCAAAACACCAAACCCTAAGGTTTATCTTAATAATCTACGGGTTACTCTCCTACACACCAAGAATAACAACCAAACCCCACACATTCACCCCTGATAATAAGAAACCAAACACCCCTTAACTGATCTAACAAGTAACTTCCTAGTAAAAATACACGATCAAATCACCCAGAAATCGCCAAAATTACCTATATCAAGAGTTTTACATCAAAACATCAAGAAAAACCCCAACAAGATCCACTAACTTGAGGGATTACCACCAACCCAAACCCCCAAAGACAAATCCAAACCATACCCAATACATATCCATCATACTCCAAACTATTGGGAATATAATATCCTAACAAACCAACTAAAGGTTTTAATCTACCATATAAACATTATTAAGATATCATAAATCAAACAAAAACATGTGAAAACCACTATTTTAGATTCAATTAATTAATACACTATCAATAGGTTATTCTAGAAAACAACAATTCATATCTTACTGATGTTTTAATTAATCAAAACCACTTTCAAATTAATTTTCCAAAAAACATGACCACAAATATTACTTTCTCAAACCCACTTTCTAAATAGACTTTCCTTTTTTAAAACTAATTTTCATAGAAAAGTATTCAAGAACATGTTGAAAAATCCTTATATTTCAAGTATGATTCATGAACTCAGATTCTATTTCAACCCCATGCCAAGAGTCAAACAAAAAATAACAATCTCAAACCAAAAATAATACTTGAATAAATATCTCAATGATAATAGTGTAAGTCTATAATAGAAAACAACACCCTTGGTGACTTGGGTTTCCACCGTACATGTGTTATTGATACATACAACAGGTGTATATCCTAATATCCAACCATTGGAGAAAATACACATGAGTGAAATTTGAGGGGTTAAAACCCTAAATACATTCGGTAGGCAATCAGGAGGTCTGACCGGCTGAGGAGGAGGATGATCCGTGGAGGTTGGGTAGCCATTTCGGAGGCGCGCTAGAGGAGGAGGTGAGGCGGCCGTTTTGGGGTAGAATCAGCGGGGTGGTATAGTTGGGTGGCAGAGTCAGGGGAGGACGCCGCGATGAGGATTCCGCTATGAACTGTGTGAGTGGTTGGTGGTTCGGAGAGGAGGGTCATGGTGAGAGAGGTCGACAGAAGCATAGAGGGTGTTGATAGGAAGTTTCAGGAGGAGGGCGCCACAGTGAGTTGTGTAGACGGAGAGGAGATGAGGGTCATGGTAGATCTGAGGAGGAGGAGAGGAGATCCTGATGTGGATCACAAAAAAAATAAGAAGAGGAGAGGATTGCCCGATGCGGATCGCAAAAAAAAAATAAGAACCAAGATTTTTATCCATGGATGGGTAATTAAATCATGGCTATAAACAACCTATAGCCACCGACCTATAAAACTATGGCTATAGGTCTGTGGCTATATCTTAAATTTCTAGTAGTGTCACTATCATATATTTTCATGACATATAGACATATTCCATAGGGTTTCCTTCTATGGAAGGGGGTTTTGGCATCCAAATACTAATGCATTGGTCATAGATAGTTTCTATGACTAATAGAACTATAATGGATTTAATTATGATTACTTTTTATAACCAATCGATCCATTATTGGTACTACACTTATGCCACCCCTATAAGTATTCTCTTGAATTCTTACCAAAAAATTTACATCAATTAGAAAAACTATGAAAATAAATACTTGATTCTGATATGTGGAATATATTATTTGAATTCATATAAACTCTTTAATCATAGAATGTTGAAATTTAATACTAACTTAATGTATAACGATTTATTATACATAATTAATAATATATAAACTAACTTAATGAATGATCAAACATTAATTTCTTTAAATAAATGAATGTAATTTATTAATATCGATCCCCTATTTTTTGTTAGAATTAAAGTAACTAATGTGTTTTTGTTACTCCATGTCATTTGGGGATAATTTTTAAATACATTAAAATTCCTTAGATTTTAGAAAAAAAATCATGGACTCTTGGAAACATGAAATATAATTTAACATTTTATTCTTGAAATTCAAATTGAAATTGGACAATAATTTGTTGTAATATATTTGATTATTCATAAAGAATATTATTGTTAAAACATCAAAAAATGAATTTCTATTTTAATATGGAATTAAATGATAAAAATCCATGGATATTTCATTTTATTTAATTTTTCACATGTTAGAATTTATTACAGTCTAATTATTAAACTAATTATTTTTTGTAGCAGGTGTAGAGGTGATTCCATTGAGAACAACCTATACCACCTCTCATGGTCACTTAATTGACCACATGAAGACTCTTAAGTGGACATGGATTGGACCAAAAATGGAAAATTCTAACCAAATACATGAAGAACTTACATTGACTAAAATCCCCCTCTCTATAATGAGATGACCACATGAACAATAACATACCTACTGTACTGCCTGTAACCTACCTCATCAAGTGAAGTGACTATTCCTTACCAGTCTCATGATCGATTTAATTACCAATGCACCACATTAAAAAAATCATGTTATAGAAATAATGTATTGGACCTACCGCATCCTTCTCATAGTCGACCACATCACCACTAATCCCCCAAGTTGCTTCAAGACTGATCCTCAATTAACCTCATACCCGTATCCAAAAAACCTTTTCCCTATTTAGCTATTATATATCTATTCAATTATATTATGGAAAGCATGAGATTGCATTATAAGAAGAATAATCGACCCAAGTTCATTATTGATGATTGATAATTGAGTTTCATAGGGATCAAACTAAAATTGTAAGACAAACCCAATGTTTTGGATTCCTACTGAATAAGTTAAATTTCCAATCTAATGAAAATTGAAATCAAACTCAACTAAAGAGAAAAGTGTGAACTCAAAAGTTTATTGACCAGAGCTTGACTAATAAAATATGAAAATAAATTGAGTTTTTATGTTGGTATTTATTTCATGTGTAGGGATGGGGATTAAAATGAAAGCACCTCAACATTTCTAATACATGGAATACATATTTTCATATGGATACACACAATTTGTTTGAATAAATGCCCTGATGAGATTCATATCATTCGTAGTACATTGATTGGTAAGCCTATATAGCCTTAAGTGCTTTATGAAAGCCCAACATATTCCTATTATAGATTAACTAAACCAGATTAGATAAAGAACACAAGGTATCCACCTGATTGAATATAAGTTTCCTATCATCTATAGTGTAGATCCCTCAATAACTTCATGACAACAACAAATCTAGCTATTTGAATTCCAATTTGGTATGTCCATTCTATACTAAATTCTTGAACCAAAATAGAACCTCATTGAACCCTCATCCATACATATTCATAACATCCCTCTAAAAAAAGGTCTCCATACCTCACACTAGGACAACCAAATATTGAGCCTTATCTCCCCTTTTCACCCAATCCTATCTATTCCAATCTCATGTAGATCCTCATAAATCAAACCCAATCATGTCCACTCATCACAAATACGAAGAGTAATAGAAATACTAATATTGAAGACCATACTCTGATTTACATCCATCCTTAACCCAACACATGCACCACTCAAACTCTTCACATGATGCTTTTTGAAACATAATCCAAGGGAATCACTTATGAAAAACCTGATTTTCATTATAGTCATGATGCAGTGAATGTCTTCACTTTGATTATTTAAGAATGAGTATGGAGCTTGATTATGGGGTGATTTCTTAAACTGGGTAAAAATTCTATATATTGAATTATTTTATATAATATATGAAAATATTATAAAAATAAAATGGGGTTGAGGAAGAAAATTATACCCCCTTCATGGGATATATTCAATAATTATTGTAATTCTGTTCATGCTTTGTTTAGTCAAATTCTATTCCCTTACTCAATTCTATTTCTGTTTTGTGATCTATACCTTTGTCCTATGAATGTGATCTCCCACTTCCATGATTATGGAAGAATAAATTGAGTGTTCTACTTTGTGGGTTATCACAGGGGAATTCAGAATAACTTTCTTCAATTATGTAATTTCAAATTTTCATCCATAAATGTGGAAGTGAATAGGAGGTAAGGGGATAGATACTCATCATCTGCACTCCCTATTTTCTAGTGTATTATCCAATTTATCATATCATCTCTCCCTTGACTCAAATGATCTATAAATCATAATGGTAGAGTTTTTTAGATCTTGTAATGAATATAATATGTTTGGATTTGGTTGAAATGTGGTGGATTATATCTGGTTGAGGCATATTCATCATCTGACACTTTATGGGAGATGTGATTAAGATGTATAGGTAAGTCTACAATGTATGGTCAGTCTCAAAATTTAGGTCTATAGTATAAATTAAGGATTATTTATGATCTTATTATCAAATGAGAAAAAAACTAATAATGAATAACCCATTGCAATCAAACATAGAACCATTCCCTTTCTCCCTGACATTATGATTCTGTTGTCAATATTTTGCTCTAATTTCATAAAACCAAAATCCAAAAATATCAACCTCATTACATGATGATATTAAATCAAAATAAAATAAATAATAAAATATTAATAAGTGAATTTGGATTGTGAAGAACTAACTTATGACTCCTTGATAATGACCCTAGCCATTCCCACTTGACATCATTCTAGGTTTTATAAATTTTATTTGTGAGGTTCAAGACAACCTCTCACTCCACTAGAATTATAGATGGGGAGTATTCCTACATATCATGTGACGGAATTAGGTTTTATCCCCAATAATTATTCCAATGATGTGAGAAACTGTTTTTGGAATCTTATGAAAAATTTCTAAAACCTAGAATACGGTCTAGTGGGGTTGACCAAGGTCATTATCTAAAAGTCATGGGTTAGTTCTTCACAATCCCCAATCACTTATTAATATTTTTTTAATTTAATTTAAAATAATGGAGGTAATTGGATTTATTTGTTTTAATTCCACTATTATAAGATGAAAATATAATGAAAAAACAAACACTTAAACTCATAGTCAAAGGGAATGGTCCTAGGTTTGATTGCATGGGGTTCTTCATTATGAAATTTTCTATCACCCAACAATCAGATCATAAAAAATCATTGATTACTCATCTCTATCTAAAATATGAGACTAATAAAACATAGGATAATCCTTTATGAATTTTCATCTCACCTCCTCCATAGTTTTAGATTATGAATATTCCCCAACTATAGATAATCTACCACCATTTACCCAACTCTAATCGTATGTTGTTCATACCTAGATCCATATAACTCCACTAGTATATTGTGTACTTTAAGAGAAGGGATGGAGATATTATTTGATAAATTATTCACTACCATAAAACAGAGAAAGGGAAGAACTACCCTTTATCAGTGCTAAGCAGAAAGCGCTGATAAAGGGGTGGGACTTTATTAACTCTAGAAAAATATAATGATAAATTTACACTTTATCAGTGCTAAAATAAGCGCTGATAATGGTGTACCATTTATCAGCACTTTTTTTAGAACTGATAAAGTGTACATTTATGATCTCTATTATTAGTGCTGGTAAAGTTTTTATTATAAATTTATATAAACATATTATATTTATATTTATCATCTCTAAAAAGTATTGATAAAATAAGTATTTATTAGTGTTATAATTTTAGCACTGATAAATATTTGTTTGATCAGCACTTTCTGAGACCTGATAAAGATATTCCTTTATTAGCGCTAAAAAAGTGCTGATAAAATACCTATTTATCAGTGATAAAATTTTTGCGCTGATAAAGGTATGTTTTATCAATGATTTTATTTTAGCACTGATAAAACATACCTTTATCAATGCTTTTCTCTAGTGCTGATAAAGGTTCCAGTGGTTTTTATAAAATATCCCTAACAGACCCCTCCTCCGTCACACCCGTTCAAGCCTTCGTGGAAGCTGAACCCTGATCTGTGACCCCTACTCCACCATGACCCATCCTCCTCCTCCTCCTCCTCCATCGCTGCTGCCTTTTCCTCCTCCTCCACCGCGCCCATCCTCCACCTCCTCCTCTTCCGCCTTCTCCTCCGCCGCCGTCGCAGTCCCTCTTCCACCACGACCATGCTTCTCCTCCTCTGCTTCCACCACTCCCTCCTCCTCCTCCAACCATCGACTCATCCTCCTTTGTCGCATCCACCTCCTCATGTGTTTTGAAAATGGATTATGCATCTTGATCGAGCCTGGATGAGCTTAGATATGGTGGTTGAGCATTATTAAGGGGTCAACTCCACTTAGAGGTTGGTGGTTTCAAACCAATACCAATGTTTTATGTATTGTTTCATGAATTTTGTGATATTTAGTCTTTCCAAACTTGTGTAGCTGGTATTAAATCAACTCAAATTGTTTTACTTGACCATATGTATTGGAAAAAATATCTAGGGATGTTACGAACCCTCTGAGTATTATTCCTTAATTCCACAACCATCAGGGGTTGATGGAATAAATTAAAATACGTTGATCATTGCATTCAAGATCCCTTGGGGATTCCCTTATTTTATAATATGATTCCTAGGATCTTGGTTAAGTGTCTTTTTTCCACCCTAGATATGGGATAAGTTTATAGTTGGGAGATTTTATTTTGAGTTTCTTACTAGGATGTTTTTAATTCACCACCTAAGAGTAGGAAAGTTCTTTTTGGGATATGTTCTATCCTTACATGTGATATAGAGTGATTTAGTGGACAATATGTTCCATGATTGAAATTTAAATTAATGGTAATTATGTTAGATATAACAATAGGTATTCCTCCTTGGTACAAAATAACATTGTGGGAACAAAATAGGATCCCATAGACTCCCTTGAATAAGAGATGTGTGATTTATGTGATGTCAGTGTGAGCCTTAACCTAAATGGAACTTAGTGTTTACTCATCAAATTTTTTTTACTTATATGACTAGAATATGGGGTGATTGTTCCACCCCCTTCTGACCTATAATATCCGAGTGGGTTACAGCCTAGTTTTGGATTTGGATATGGGTTCAGCATGTGTGGATCAAATAATCCTAAACTTTGAGTGATTCATATGTTAGGAAAAAATGGTTTTTATTTATTTAGTATTTTCTAATATGTTTATTATGCCATTTTATGTTGTTTATATACTATATGACACTATTCTCATTGGTAATTCTATTTTTATGTGGTGTAAGTGTTTCCTATTGATTAATATCTTTGTTTGCGTGTGGGATGAACTGCCTTATCACTCCGACATGGACTATGGAATTGGATGATATGAAAATTTATGTTGAATATGACTATATAATGGGATGATATACTTGATGTGATACTGTGATGTGTTGTGTGAGTTTCATTTCCCACTTACCTTATAATTATGTGATTTGAGATGCTATACCAATTATGAAATATTCAAATGGTTTGAAATGCAATGCCCAATAATATTGATATCTTAAAGGAATGAATTTTAGGGATGATATACCCAATCTATGGTGAGAACATGAGTAGGGAAATTATACCTTATTGTTGGGAAATGATTTTTTCACCTTCTCCTCCATCGTCACTACCTTTTCCTCCCCCTCTGTCGTGACTGTCTGCCACCTCCTTCGTCAGTGCTGCCTCCTCCTCCTCCTCCTCTGTGATCCCTCCTCCGTCGCGACCCTGATTCTCCTCCACCACCGTTGCTTCTTCCTCCTCCTCTTCGTTCTACGTCGGCTGACTCGTCCTCCTCTTTTGTGGCTGCCTCCTCCTCCTCCTCTTCTGCCTCCTTCTCCTCCTCTTCCTTGTGCAGTCCACTTCTCCACGTGACCTACTCCAGCACACCCTCCTCATCTGATGACTGTCCCAGCATCCTCCTCTATAGTGCATGGATTCCCCTTGTCCTCGTGACCTCCTCATCCTCCTCGTCCTCATGATCCACTTATATTTTATATTATCAGCAATGCAGAATACCTTGTATATGTGATTTAGATTTTTTTAGAGGTTAGATTGGTTATTCCTCTTTAGATCCTCCTTTATGTATGTGAGTTTATCCATGGGACCTTCCTTATGTAAATAGTTTGGATCAAGTGGTAGGTTGTCTATGTTATTCCCTCCATACGAATTTTTATTGGGAGGATGTTATTCCATGAGGAAAATAGTCACATCAAAATTCATGATCAATATTTAATGGTTATTTCAAGGGGATGAGTGTTGTAGTTGTATACCTTATGGTAATTCAATAATGTAACATCATAGGGTGCACTATGGAATAAACCCTTAGGCTAGACCATAATATACCCTATTCTTGAATTGAAAAGGGAGTTTTTTAGCCTTTGTAATGAGGTTACCCTATTACTTATTAGTAACTTGCCCCATCACCCAAACCCATATTCAACATAATTTCCCCCTCTCATAATTCACTCTTTAGGATCCCTAATGGTGTTCTCATAGTGGACAACCCACCCCTCCTAGGAAAACCAACACCCACACCCCCCTCCCCAACACTCCTACACCCCCCCCCCCCCCACCAAGATAGGACACCCCCCTCCATAGAGAGCCCACACCCACACCCCCTCCCTCACACCCCTACAGCCTCCCTACCCCCTCCTAATATCCCACCCCTTTCCCTTTGAACCTTTTATGTTTTACTAGACTTTTTCCTTTTCCTGTCCAGAACTCATCCGCGCTACACCAACCTCCCCATCCTCTCCTCTTGGGTGGTTCTCTCTCACCAGGTGTATATTTCATCTTTCATCACTTGTATTGGAGAGCCAAGGATAATTTTTACCTCTCTTATTCCTTATATATATTAGTGTCTGACCTACCCCCCCCCCCCCTCCAAATTGTATATTCAAATGGACAAGGGTAAATTACAATTTGAAGTGTAATGATACGACCCAGGTATGTATCATAACCAAAAACTGACCTAATTTTCCACTAACCTAAGAGGCGTTCATGATCCCTATGGGATAGAAATGATCCCTTGGGGAAAAAATACAATTAATGTGGAATATTTTACCCCTAAAATAGAGTAAATTAAAAATGATATTTCTTCTGAAAAGCAGATATGTACCATTCATAAGTTGAACATCTAGGAAAATAGTAGATACGCAAAAAATAAATAAAAAAATAATTTATCATATATGGAAAATAAAATACCATTATTGACAAATAATATTTTTTAACATGTGAGTTCTCATTTTATGTTTTCTTTTCAGTTGGAAATCTCCTCTACCACGCGCCTCTCCTCTGCCACAAAATCACCTCTATCGTGCACTGAGTGACACCTTCACGGTGATTTTTCTCCTCTTACTCATTGGTTTACTCATGTTCACAAGTTTTTACTATTTTATATTTAATGTTTTTTTGTGAAATGTACGGGCTAAATGCCCTGCTGAAAATCTTGCTCATTGGTGGTCCTATTTTGCGCACTAAATGAATTGCATGTTGGTTGGTTCCTGTTGAACATTTGAATATAAAAAATAGTAATTTACTTATACTGAATAATGAATTAATTCCCTAGGATGATAAAACTTCTAGGATAACCCCTTAATTAATAAACAGAATTGAATAAGGGATGCTTTGTAAAATCTTAAATTTTGATTGTTTGGTTTGTATGGTGCTGCGATTGTGAGCACGATTTTGTGTGTGTGTGGTGTTGCGGTTGTTGGCATGATTGGTATACTATTTTTCTTCAATGATTTAGTTCTTCCACCATTGAATATCAATCCAAAATAAACCCATTTCTATGGCACCACCACTTTTTTACTAGTGAAATTCCATAGAATCTTAGAAAACCACTTCACTAGAGGACTCTATGAGACACATTATGGACACCCTAGTCCAATAACCATAACATCATGTAAAATGAATCCTTACACCCATAAGCACTCTATTTAAAATCATACCATCTATTAGTTTCGTACCATATTTCTTGAATAGAGTCATTATGTTTCTAGAGAAACACTAAAAAACTAGTTTACACTAATGCATATAGATCACATGTTGGATACTAAAATATTCTAGTGCAAGGGATTCTCATAGCTAGTTTCATTTATCAGGTGGTTGGGAAGATGGGTGTGATCTACTTTGGTCCTAAGTAATGCATGCAGAGGTAAGGGAATTGTTTAACAAAGATAGTTCCATTGATTATAGTTGGATAATGAACCTAGTTGAAAATATTTTGTGTAATTATATTGTTAAATATTAATATTACTGTATCAAATAGGATGAATATGAATAAATAATGTATTAAGGCCAATCAGTTGACAAAAGAGTATAAATATGGGGTGAAAGAGTTTATCATGTTTTCAAAAGATCATGTGTATGGCCCTTCTCAAATACTTTGTCTATGTTTACGCTGTTATTATTCAAGACAAATTAGTCCAGAGGAGTTGGAAGAACACCTGATCTGTCATGGAATATATCAAAGTTATACATGTTGGAATAAACATGGGGGAAAATGAATGTAGGTAGTGGATGGGATAGCACTGTGTTTTATGGATCATCTGATATGATTACAATCGTGAAAAATGAAGATGATTGTATGGAGGATGTGATTACAGATGTGAATGATGATGAAGATTGTATTGAATAAATGAAAAGGACGTTTGAAGATGAACTTCGTGATTGCCAAAAATTGTTTGAGAAGTTAAAGAGTTGTGAAAAGATGCCATTGTATACTGGTTTCACTAAATATATAGCATTATCAGCCATATTGAAGCTGTATAATTTGAAAGTAGGAAATGGGTAGAGTGACATCAGTTTTACAAAACTACTTTCTCTCCTAAATGACATGCTCCTAGAAGATAATGAGCTCCCAATCTGAACATACGATGCCAAACGAATGCTACGCTCGATGGGTATGATCTCTGAAAGAATACATATCTTCCTAAATGACTGAATATTGTTTCTCAAAGACCCCAAATCACTTAAATAATTCCCATAGTGTGGTTCTTCTTGATACAAGAAAGATTAATTCAGTTCTTCAAAATTTGTTTGGTACTTTCCAATCATTCCATGGTTTAGGCTTCTATATAGATGTGAGGAGACTGTAAGAAAATTTACATGGCATGTAGATACAAGAATTAAATATGGGAAACTACTTCACCCTGCTGACTCTCCTTAGTGTAAGAGAATTGATCATGAATATCCTGAATTTGTAAATGAGCTGAGAAACTTCTGTCATGCATTATCTACAGATGGAGTGAATCCTTTTAGTTTTCAAATAAGCAGTCACAGTACATGGCTGGTGATGTTGGTAAATTATAACCTACCACCGTGGTTATGCATTAAACAAAAATACATCAGGTTATCTATTCTTATATCCAGACCAAAACAACTGGGTAACAATATAGAAGTTTATTTGGCTCTATTTATCGAGGATTTGAAATTATTGTGGGATTCAAGTGTTATGTTGTATAATGCTTTCCAAACTGAAGATTTAACATTGAGAACCATGGTGTACGAGATGATAAATGACTTTCCTACTTATGAAAATGTGTTATGATATAGAATTAAAAGAACTCAAGGGTGTCCCGTTTTCAAACAAGGTACACAACCAATTAGGTTGACACATTCCTCGAATATTGTGTTTCTATGACATCGTAGATTTATACCCCAACGACATACGTAACGGTCTTGTATTACATCATTCTATGGATGTTTAGATGAATGTATGACACCATCACCACTAACAGGTGATCAATTGTTTGAGAAATTAAAATATGTGGACACTACTTTTGTTAAACCGCTTTTGATAAACCTTATGAAAATAGTTTGGAAAAACATATCCGTTTTTTTTTGAATTACCGTGCTAGAATTGACTGTATGTCAGACATTTTCTTGATGTTATGTATGTTGAAAAAAATGTATGTGATAATGTCATTGCCACGTTGCTAAATGCACCCAGAAAAAATAAAGGATGGAATTAAGGAATGATTGGACATGGTTGAGATGGGAATACGAGAAGAGTTGGCACCAGGGAAGGGTAAAAAATGAACATTTCTTCCCCCTGCTAATTACACTCTTTCCAGGCAGGAGAGATATCATTTTTGCAAATTCTTGAATGATATAAAGGTTCCAGAGGGGTATTCATCAAATATCAAGAACATCATGTCAATGAGTGATTTAAAGTTAAAGGGTCTAAAATCACATGAATGCCATGTTTTGATATAAGATCTAATCCATATAGCTTTACGTTGCATTTTCCCAAGAATGTCTGACATACATTAACAAAGCTTTGTTTCTTATTCAAATCTATATTTGTCAAAGTTATAGACCTGCCGAAATTTCCAACTATGGAAGGAGAAAATTATTTCATAATATGTAAATTGGAAATGTTCTTCCCACATACATTCATTGATATGATGGTGAATTTGTTGGTTAATTTGGTGAGAGAGATTCAACTATGTGGTCATGTACATTATAGATGGATTTACCCCATTGAATGATGTATGAATATTTTTAAAGGGTATGTCAAAAACTAAATTCGTCAAGATGGTTGTATTGTAGAGAAATTTATTGTTGAGGAAGCCATTGTATTCTATACTGAATACCTATCAGTTGTGGAAATCACTGGCCTACCTAAATCTCATCACACTGGACGACTTTAGGGTGAAAGAAATTTTGGAAGATATGTTGTAACAATCAATATTACAGACCAGGAGTAGGCCCGCCTTTACATTTTGCATAACAGTTTCGATGTTGACTCATATGTTCAAACCCACAAAGTTATTATTAGGCATTTGAATCCATCTAGGGCAGAAAATGGATATCAGATACACATAATCGATAGTTTATAAGATGGTTTCAGGACCATATTTATAAGAAGTTAGATGAAAATCCATACTCAATTTCAGAATGACTTCGATGGCTAGGCGGAGGAGTAAGTGTGTATCTATTATCTTACAATTCTTATATAGTTAATGGTTATACATTTTATACTAATGAACATGATGAAGAGAGTGCCATTCTGAATAGTGGGGTTACACTTGTGGCTGAAGTGGTGCATGTTTCTAGTGTTAAGGATAGAAATCCAATTTTTGAGAATATGCCATACATTGGCATCATCAGACAAATATGGGAGTTGGATTATACGAAATTCCAAGTGACGATTTTTCAATGCAAGTGGGTTGATAACAGAAGTGTTGTTAAAATATATGAATTGGGATTCGTGAAAGATAATTTTCATAAGGAAGGGGAGAATGAAAAACTATTTTTAATGGAATCATAGGCAATACAAGTATTTTATGTTCTAGATCCTGCAAAATGAAACTGGTCAATTTTTCGGTTATCAACCAAAAAAACTTAAGGGTCATATGAAAGTTTAATGGAGGATGGCCCTTTCATTGGGACATCACAATAATTTCGCAGTGGTCCCAATGTAGATGGAATTTTGTATGTCAGAGGATACCACAATTAGGGGATTTACATAGTCGATAGGGGGGTCAAATTTATCTAGAATTTAAAAAAGAGGTCAACAATTAGGTCATTAATTTATTGTAATATACATTTTGTTATATTATTTTATTATCTATTTGTTACTGGTTTTATGAAATCTAAATAAAATGTTAAACCAATTATGTGGAAAATGACTTCTGTACCTGTTAATGCACCCAATCCTAAGGCGCAACAGGTATCTCAACCTACTACTGCTGGTCCCAGTGCAGAGAAATAACTGGTTTCCCAACCTATTTCTGCTAGTCCTAGTGTTGAGGTACAACAGGTTTCTCAATCTATTACTGTTGTTCCTAGTGTTGATGAAAGCGCTGCATAGGAACAAAATGATGATGCTTCTGAGGAAATGGTAGGAAATGAAACCCTGATGGCATAAAAAAACAAGAGCGATGTAGTTTGACAGTGCTAGCAAAAATCCTTAAGGAAAAAAAGAAAAAGGAATCAAATTTGAGGTGCGATGGAATAAGAGAGGCCAACATGTTAACCCCAACAAAGACATCTTTAGTAGATACATTGGAATCATCACTCGGTGACGCATGCTGATTGATGTATAGTTGTGGCACCATGTTGTCACCAAGCATAAGACAATAATGTTGGAAGAGATTACGGTAAATTATGATATAATTTCTTTAATTTATTAAAATAAAATAAAATACTAAAACATTGAATTACTCTTCATCATCCATTATAGATTACATTTATTATAGTTACCTCACACAAGGAATATGTATTAAGAGTTGTAGGAAAGATTCATAGAGGCTTCAGCAAAATTTTAACAAAATATCATCTTAAAGATGTTGAAGGAAAAAATCAAGCTACACTCACATCCTATTTATGCACACTTGATATCCCAAGGAGCATGGGATGTGTTTAAAAACCATCGTGGGGAGTAGAATTTTCAGGTACATTGTGTCTTGTAATACGTTGTTTGATGTTACTTGTATTCATCACATTCATTGAAATTTTTTTATTTATGAAACGACAACTTTGTGATGAAAATAATGAATGGGAAACAAAACTAGAATACCCCTACCATAAATCAAGGATGGGGTCATCTTCACTTGAAAAAAAATTGGAATGTATGTTAAATCTACCGTAATACTTTTATGTGACATAAAACAACACCATAACCATGTTCCTTTTCTTATATAAAGATTGATGAATAAAAATCGAAATCCACTTCCATCCCACTCCATGTGCCTTGGAAGGAGGCTCATGTAAATAATGAGGGGATAATGATAAATGAAAACACAAAAAAGTGTGGGAACCATGTGTATGTATGACATAAGATAAATTTTATTTTCTTTATAATGACATTATATAAAAATTACTACTTATTTTCCAATATATTCTATCTGACATAGTCATAGGAATCACCAACACCTGCACCAGATAGAGACACACTTTCAATGGCCTTGAAGAAGCCAGAAAAGTATGGTCATGTCAGAGGTGTGGGTTTTGGGGTGACACCCTGAACATATTTTTAGAAATAAAAACAAGCAGCGGATCAAACTGATGAAATGAAAAAGATGAGAGAAACAATAGTTATGTTTCAATAATAATTACAATACTAGAGATAGATGATAGAAAGTTTGATGGGGGGGAAAGAGAAGAAACAAATCAACAAAAACTCATGCATGAAGATCCTACCCCACAACCAACCAGCTTTGAGGTGACTCATTCCCCTCATTAACCTAACTCAGTTGAGGTAATCAATGTTATAATAATTTTTTCTGTGAAATGTGAATCACATAGACACTGATACCTTTCTTGTAATAATATTATATAGGGTGAAAATGACTGTGATTTATATCTATCAACTCCCACATATGACCTTGTAGTGAAGTCTATGGTGTTTAATTTGAAAAACAACATGTTACACAACAAAAAACATCCAACAGATTATTTCAGAGTGTCGATTAATGTAGCTAATGTAGCCGGGTGCCGAGATACCTATTCCAAATGATGATGAAGACATTCATACAGTCTAACTAGCTGTTGGAACATTCATCGCATGGACATCAATTCTTGTAAAAAACATGTCGACGAGGACGTATCCATTTCCAATTTATTTTTCAAGATGGACCTTTAACATTTAATAAAAAAAAATGTCTAAACCAATGAATGTTATTATAGAATGACAAAGAGAAGGGGTTGAAATGAAATATTATCTCAAAACTATCTCAAGGATCAACCAACAAATTAGAATGATCTACTGATATCACATTCACCCTACCCATTCTATATCCACATTTAATATCATTACAGGCTTATGTGGATACAAAGTTGATAGATGGAAATTATCACACAGTTTATTTTGAAAAAAATATGTACGAAGAGGAAAAATCAGATTTCATTAGTGTTGAAAATGTAAATGAAATCCTCAAGTATAAATGGCTAGGAACCTCAGTTGTAAATGTATACATGAGGTATGTTTTCATGATTTGATTTTACAAAAGCTGATAAACATTGATAATTATTAATAAATACATTTCATATTTTTCATGGGTATATATTTTAAAAACAATTTAAGGTATTTACCCATGAATAAAATTTTGGACTCATTATTCTTCACATCACTTCTTTAAAAGAAAAAATAGATTCAGATAAAGAGTATGAAATAATTTCATCCCTACTCAAATCGTTTGAAAACAAAATTATGGATGACAGACTCTTTTTAAAACCAATGACGCAGGGGTAAAACTATAAAATTTAATCATATCAACTATATTTTCATTTCTTTCATTACTTATCCATTTTTGTGTTTTTAAGAATCATTGGACGCTGATTGCAGTCAATTTGGATACTCTAAAGACTTATTTTCTGGATTAGATGCATGGATATGCAACAAACTGACCATGCATGATGGCATTTGTCAATTTTTAATACACTAGATCCAACATTATATAACTAAAAATCTAGTTATATAAATTATATTATTTTTTAATCAGGATTATTTTATGATATGGTGGTGCATCAATATCGTCTACTTCATGGAATGAATCCAGGGCCTAAGGACAAGAACGCCTACAAGATCTACAAATGGAAAAATATCCTGGTATATATAATAATATTTCACTATCCAAACACATATCAAAACAAATTACTTATTTTTATTGAGGTTATTTATTTTCCAAAATAAACAAATGGAAAATAATATGGTTATTATGTCTATAGGTTTCTGAAATAGATCGTATTTCATCAACAAACTAGCATCTCTAAAGAGGTATTTTCGGAAATGATTACAAGTTCATTTAAAATATTTATTAATTATTTGTGTATTTATATTTTTTCTATACTACCATGAATGTTTCAAAAACTTATATTCACAAGATGATATAGATTTGTTTTGAAAATAATGGTAATCATACCTAATAGAACATTGTACACAAATAGGATGAAGGTGAATTCCTACTACTTATGTTATTCTTATATGATCATTGATATCTCCCTTGTTTACACTTATTGAGCATATATGATCACCCTTAATATTATGTTTTATATCCTTAGGTTATGAAGAATGGTTTTAGAAATTATTTGTCTTTCTAGTAAAGAATAAAATAATGAGAGACTATTATGAACTAATTCTTTATGTTTCCATGTTTCCAAAAGCACTAGACCAAAACTATTATGGCATAGATCATTTATATTATGTATTCTAGTCATTTATGTAGTTTCTTCTACAGATGTAGTGTGTTGTAAGAATATAGGTTGTGCACCATTCAAAAATTTAATAACAAAACTAAGGATTCTTAACTACTGTTGGTTAACTACCCCTAATCATAGAATCTCATATGAAATTTCTATCTAGCATCCTGGTTATTCTCTCATCGGACACCATCTCTATGATATCATCATTAATCCTTCACTTTTCCTTCTCTTCCGGCACCCATTTACTAGGTAAATGAGTGTAAGAAGATAAGTAAAAGTGAACACTGACGGATGATATCAAAGAGATGGTTTCAGATGAGAGCATCACGGGGACGCCGGATCGTAAGTTCATATCAGATGATATGTTAAGTAGTAGTTAACCAACAGTATTAAAGTTCATAAAGAATCATTAGTTTTGTTATTAGCTTATATTTAGACCAAATAAACCATTTATAAAGATGTAACAGTAAGTGTTATGATATAATATGTCAATTTTAATGAAATTTTATACAATGAAATGTTGATAAGATTTTCATTATTCCTTGTAGGGTTCATTTATTTTAGAAGTTTTTTGTCCATGTGACATGACTTTGCAGGAAGAGCAATGAAACTGTGTCTGCTTAATCACAGAGGTAATCTTGATGTTTGAACAGTAAAATCATTGTCCATAGATCTAGTATCTCAACAATTTCTAAAATAAACTCTCACAACATATACATATACATTCCCATCAAAATTTGTGTGCCTATGCACCTCAAATATAACCTCCATCACATCAATGCCCAAATTCATACACACCTCACATAAAAATTAAGAAGAAGAAAAAAGAACTTTTTTATAAGTAAGTAAATACCTAATTGATTCCCTTGGGATTCTATTTTCTTTTAGTATTCGAAGATACTCTTGGTATTCCATAAAATTTCCTATATATAAGAGAGTAATGGGAAATCTATTTAACCAAGGACTAAATATTTCATACCTCTCCGAGAACTCTTAGGTTTTTTCTTTACATCACATAAGCATCTTCATGTGATCATGTCACATAATCTCCTTCATATGAAAGATTCATGTGAACTGATTGTGTGATCACATCACATGATCAAATCACATAAACAAATCATAGAATCAAAGTAATTCACTTGAACCATGATTCATGTATTCTTCTCTTATTTACATGATCACATAATTCTTCAAGTTTTGTATAATCGTATAAATATCCCATGTCCATTTGATCATGTGTTCCTATTATGGTCATGTGATCACACGAATTTGAACAAGTCATGAACTTAATATGAAATTTCTAATTTTTCATGTTCCCCTTTGTTACTCAAGTTCATTTTTAACCCAAAATCCTCTATTTTATTAATTAATATAAAATTTATAATTTTTATGATATAAATGAATTCAAGAATTGAAGATGAGGTGGTTATACTTCATTGGACTACGACGGTCATTGGTGGGGAAGTCGATCAGTTCATAGTCATTCATTCCACTCATAAGCATCTTAAAAGCTTGATGGGAACCAATATCTTGGACTTTCAATTTTCTAATTAGTTTCCCTTATATGGGGTTGTTATTTGAAATGATACTATGATTTTTTCACTTCATGGTGGGATTATTCCTCCCCCATGCATCCTTAAGACCAATAATATGTTCAGGGAGAACATCCCATATGTGGGTAATTTCATCTCCAAAGAATACATCTTTAACGGTTAATTTTGAAGCCTATATGGATTGATTTTAAATGGTTATAACATTATTTTGAGCTTAAAACCCATATTTAAAGACAAAAAATGTATAATTCTATATCAAATTAGAAGTTTGGGTGGTTATTTGGCTGGGTTATTCAATCAGGTGGATGCTTTGGGATGAACTGGGGATGTCCCTTCTTTGTTCAGTGTACTGTCATAGAGTTTGTGGTCGAGCTAAAAAAGATAGGATTTTATAAATCTATTTAGGCTTATCAAACCCTACTTATTTCAACAAAATTATGATGTTATACTTTTTTAGTTTATAGAATCAATACATGAATACATTTCATTTTATGTATGGTGAGTTCAACATCAGTATATGAGACATTAAGATGATCTATGGTGCGATGATTTTAGGAGACAAGTATGAGGAGTAAATTCATCCCCCATATACTAGGGATGACATGGAATAGAATCCTCTCGTTATGAAGGATCTCATAAATCTAGCCAAAACATCCCTTGGGAAGGACCCATATCCAGGGGTTGACAGATGTGGACCGACTTGTTCATCAAGAAGACTCAGCATGAGTGCCTAAATAAGAATACAAAGTCTTGGACATCATGAAAATCCTATAGGGAAGAGGGTTATCAATTTAAAATAGTTTAAGAGTGTTAATTAAATGACTAGGGATGGTCATTCACCTCCCAGGACCATCACCTTATACACCTAGTAATCTTCTTAGCATTGTACCTAAGAGGGTACTTATTCACAATGTATAAAAAATGTAGAGTTATGGTCTCCACCTTAATGATGGTAGAGGTGATTGTAGGTTCTATGATTATCATCTGGTTTTTTCCCCTATTGGAGAAGTTATATTGCCAACTTCACCACATCTATAGGGGTATCCCCCTTTCAGAATATTCAGCCCCTTCCAACTATAGTGGGGTTGGATGGGGGGCCATATTAGTGGATATGAGTTACTTAATACTCAAAACATTCCAAGTTACCAGTTCCGAAAATTTCTATAAAGTATCAGTGGGGTCTAGCTAATGACACTAAAGAACTAGGATATCAAGAGAAAAGTGAACCAGTGTGATTAGTTTTTTATACCATACGAAGCACCAACCTATGAAATTACCAATAATGTAAAGTGTGATCCTGTAGCCTAAGCCTATTTTTTAGCCATATGTGAGGGTGTTTTATCCACGTGGATCAACCGAAAGATATTCTATGAGTTGTATGCATCATACCCCTTTGGGAGATAGTTCAGTGCATTCAAATGAAATTCCCCACTCCTCACTTCATCTATTCAAAAATGCATCCCATGGTGGATCAAAAATTGTGGATAATGTTCACTTGATAAGAAACATAGGTTCAGGTGACCTTGCCTCTGGATAGTGTGGGTTTGGGACTCTCCAAGGCTTATGTTGATACCTTGGTCTGATCATACCTGAATGTTCAGTTGGCTCCATTAGGGATAAATCACATAGATCTTCTAATAGTTGATTAGGAGGAGGACATAGGGTCTCTGGAATCATCCAAAATTTAGATTCTAGAAAAAAACATCTTTCAGAAGACCCACAACTCTCTAGATTTCTTAGATGAAAATGAGGTACTTATATCCAACACCATCAACAAGGAGGGTTCCAACAGATTTAGTAACAATGTATGTGGTTCCCATGAAATATGTTCCAGTCATTGGGGGATCATATCTATTTATGGTGGTGTTTCCCATCACATTCTAATACTGAGACAACTGGAGGAGGAATACACTGACCATAGAGGTCTGGAGAGTGTTGTGTCATGTCGAAATAGAGCTAGTGGGATTTGGGAGTGTGATCAATCCCAAAGGAATATTCTTCAAACAACATCCCATTGAAGTCAAATCACTTCTCTAAGAACTTAGTGTAGTGATTAATTCTGTTAAAGGAAAATTCCATTACACACCCTTAGCTTAGACAATGATAAATCCTAGAACAATGTTAACTAGTGAAGATAAGGGAGACTAGGATGGCTCCAGTGAATAGGTAAGATGTGTTTTATCATCACTTTCACATATTTTTTATATTTTTAGGACTATGGTAAACTTTATTTTCTCTTGGATCTTTCAAGAGGCTGGTTAAATTTGGTCACCTCCCACCTCTCTAGTTTACTTTCCTAGGGACATAGTGGCCAAAGTTGGTTCAAAAAGTTACTGAGAGGCAGATGATCAGGCATGTCCTAGTCATATGGAGATCATGGATGTGGTTGTTTCTGATCCAAAGGAAACACCATTTGTGCCTCAATCAGCATGACCTTGGGGACCTCAAGTTATCTTTTGAAGTTCCTTCCTCTAAGAGGACTAAGAAGATAAAGTGGGAAAGTTCATACCCTAAGAAACCTCTGAAAATCATTAATTGTTGTACTTTGTGAACTTTTTTCCTTTTCATTACTCTAGTAGCTTATCATGGCCACTTACATACCCATATCAAGGTTAGGTATCAAGTATCATCTAGTCTTATGCACCCCTACCAACCCAAATGTGTCTTTTTTATTAAAAATTGACATTTAATTAATTTATTCATTCATAATAATGTTTAATTTATTTCATTATTATATTACTAACATAATATTTGTTTTCTTATATAGTTTTAATTATTTTCTTGAGTTCGGTTGCTTTGTTCGGCCACTAATACCATGGAAGACAAATTTTGAGAGGGAATCATAGATGAAAAACGGATGGAACATTATTTTTTAAACTGTTTGTTAGATAATTGTAATTGTAACCATATAAAACATTTTTTGAAATGTATATAGTATTGTGTTTTTTTGTAGTTATGATTTCAAGTAAATTTATATAGAATTGTTAGTGAAACTCTTGTGCACACTATTTTGTTATCTTATGCTTTTTTTGTGTGTAGGTGTTCTTTTGTGTAGTTGTTTTGTGTGCAGGAGACGTTTTGTACTGTGTGTGAAGGTGTGGTCTCAGGTGAGAAGGTGTTGTGATGGTTCTTGGTTTTCTTAGGAAACGTGGACTTTATCAGTTCTAATTAAGTGCTAATAAATTGGGACTTTATCAGCACCCAAAATATCACTGATAAAGTTGGCCCTTTATCTGTGCTAAAAAAAGTTCTAATAAAGGGGGGACTTTTATCAGTGCTTTTTTAGCATTGTTAAAGGGGACCCCCTATCTTTTTCGTAATTAATAGTGTTGTTCTACCTCTTTTAAAATACCTATTTTTATTAGTGATTGTATACACCATAAAATATGGAGATAATATTATAATTATCTATCCACTTATCCCCATTATATAGATCTGCAGAGTATACCAATGGAGTTGTGTGGATCTAGGGATGAACAACATGTGATTGGGGATGGGTGAAGGGTTGTGGATTATCTCTTATTTGGGAATTTTCATTTTATGATGATATATATGAGGTTAGATAAAAATTAATAAGGATTTATCCCATTAGTAATCAATACGAAAATTTAGATAGAAATGATGAATTAGTGATTGGTTATGATCAAATTCTTGGGTCAAAACAAATTTGATAATGAAGAACCCCTATAATCAAACCTAGGGCCATTCCATTTCAACCCTAATTTGTTTGTATATTTTCTCCATTATTTTTTCATACAATAAAATAAAAAAACACATAAATCTAATTCCATATATGATTCCAAATAAAAAAATATTAATAAGTGAATTATTATTGTGAATAACTAACCCATGACTCTTTGAGAATAAATCTAGTCAGTCCCATTGATGTATCCCATGTTTACCCTTACAGATCATATGAGCTCACCATTTCTTATACTTACATATTTCATGGATTATGAAGAAATTTTTTTATGTATGAAATATCTAATAAGATTACTATAAGAGAAGATCTTTATGTGATATTCTTAATATCATTAATAAAATAAGTTGACTATGTATCTAGTCTTTAAATACACAAGACTTTTACGGTCCTTAAGCATATTTAATTATGAAATTTATTGACTATTAATAAAAAATTATATAATATTAAGGAATTTTATGCTTTGTTAATATTAGTTGGTATATTAGGATAGTTTAGTTATTTATGAAGATTAGATTACAATTAATATGACAATATAATCTATGAAAACTAATGATGAATTAAAAGTGATATAGGGTGAACCAAAAAGTTTCATAGATTAAAAATACGTTGTATTAATTTAGGACATCTCAAAAATGACTTTAATGATTATATTATTTCTCACATGAATTATTATTGATTTATTATTACACTACAATTTTTTGATTTAGTTAAATACTAGAACCATGAGGAATCATTTTAAAAATGAATGTGGTAGACAATGAAATGATTTACTTCTTGAGAAACCGAATGACATGGGACATATAATGAAAAATATTAATTTTATACTCACATAAATCTCCCAATCCATGAATAATGTTGAGAATAAAAATGAGGAAACTAGGTATCAATTCATTGTTGAGTCTTTCATGAGACTGTATATACCTTTTTCACTGGATACTCTGGTCTTCTAGTTGCTGAGCAATAGATTAGTACCACTTAAAATATATTTTTCATTCTCCTATTACTCAAGCATAAAAATTTTATAATGATAGTTTATAATTTGAAATTAAAATAACACAAATTATGGATTCTTATTAATAACATGATGAAAAGGAAGAAATTTACTCTTTGGAATGGTATAATTTTAAGAGGGTATTTTTTTAGTAAGTACATCCCCCAAACTCTTCACACAAAAATTAGAATGGTAATTATATGAGATTAATTATAATGATTATTATAATATTGGTACTTATGAGGTAAATTTTACAAGACTTTAAAGGTACACTTATGGTTCAATCATCATACCTGAAAAAAATTAATCTATACTGCTATTTCCTAAAACCAAGTCTTTGAAAGTTTCTAGCCATAAGCCACTTTAGTGGTTATGAATAAATCAATTGATATTATATTAAGTTAGAAATAGATAGTGGTGATTATCAAAATTCTAATTATTTTGATAAGAAGAGAAAGATATAGTTTTAGTGAAATTAAAATAATAAAACCCCTGGAGAAATTTAAGTGAATATTACTTTATACGAGAAGTCTGGAAAGTATCATTCTGGGATTGTCTCTAGGGTAATGGAAAATGTTTCAAGTATGGAAATTAATTCCATAAAGCAAGTGAATTTTGAAGATATGTAAAGAGGAAAGAAATGAAATAAATGGGAAGAAATATTAGTTTAATGAAAGACCCCACTCCAATTATACAATTACATGGTGTATGAGAATTATTCCATCCAGTACCCAAATATATAGTTTAATGATGAAAATAAGAATTAATGACCACTTAATCCAATAGATAAATAGATATATCAAGGGATCAAAAATGAAGAAATGGGTTACAAGAATAAAGTGATGAAAGGTACACTTATAATCCAATCATGAACTAAAAATTTATTTTTTTAATTCTAGTTCTATCCACTCTTTTAAATTTGAATAATTTTTTAAGGGTATCATATTACACCTAAGATTCAATTATAGTAATCTTTTCTTTCTAGAGAAATAGTACAACAATGCATCAATATTTATTCAAGAATGTGATTATGACCAAAAGTATACAATTTTATATACTGAATTTTAAGAAATAAATTTTATATTTGAATTATTCATTTTAAAATTAACTTAGGATGAGTTTTTGAGATTTTTTAGAATTAGTTAATTATTCGTTGAATAGTGAAAAATAACAATTTTAAAAAAATATAACTTTTATGACACTATAATGATATAAGAATGACATAAAATTTTATTGAACATTTTTTCTAGTAAAAAATATATTTTAAATAATTAATATAATTCAAATAAAAATATTATTTTGAACTTTGAAATATATTCTTAACATTTTGAAAATCTATAGAGTTTACTTGTTAAATTAAAAACTATTTTAAATTATGTTCTTTTGATCAAGTATTTATAAGATAATTTTACATTTTGGGTTGGTTTTAAATTAAAATAAGTATAATTTTATTTAACATGATCCTATTAATTCCATTTTGATAAACGTTATACTTTATTTTTCTTTAAAATCATTTTTATGATTAAAACAAACATTTTTCTAAAAACGGATTCCTTTGCATTTTGTGAACTTATATTAAAAGTAATTTCTTCCACTTATAGTATTTGAAGAATTTAAATTATATTTAAAATTTGGAATCAAAATAATTAATACTAGGTAATATATTCCACTTAACTTTTGGTTATAATGAATAGTAACCATAGTAGATATATATCCCCTCAGTTAAGGGTGAAATGAGTTAAAATGGATAAAAATAAATGGATGAGGATTTAAGATTAAAAAATTAATTAATTAAACCCCATTGGTTAGTTTTATTTTGACCTTAACTTTATCAACATCTATAATTAGTCCTTTTGGATTCATTTTTCTTCAGTAATACATTAATATATTTTAATCTTTTGAAAAGTTTCACTGTGTCCCCACCATAACTTATAAAAGGAAACCACCTATCCTATCTTAAAAAAATATTAATATCCTCTTATATTATCCAATACATGAAAAAATCCTTTCCTAAAATCCAACCCCATGTTATATAGGTATTGTTTTATCATAATACCATCCCAATAAGGCTTTAGGCCTAAACATAAAGAGATTTTTGAAAAAGAGGTATAACTATTAAGTGAATGTTTTCATTTTAATTTTTCTTATACCTCATTAAATTTTGTCATAACCATGATTTTATAAAAATATAATTATATAAAATATAGTTATCTGTTATTATATTTATTTAAAAACCATTAATCATCTTCTTCTCTATCAAATTGAAAGTGAAATCACTATTCAGGCGCATGTGAGGACTACAGCCTCATGAACCGATGTGTTGTTTCAACACCACCATTCATGGATTGTTGTTATAATGGATATATTATTTATATATTTTATTTATGATATAATTATTATTATTTAAAAATAACATATCATTTACCTACTTATACTTCCACCCGTTAGGAAATTATAATGTTGCTCAAGCATACATGTGGACTACCACCTCTACGAAATGATAGGATTATTTTTTCATGTATGCCTTTCAAATTTGATTCTAAATATGTATATAATGAATATATATGGTATTTATATCATTATTTACATTTTTTAATCATGATAACAATTCAAGGACCGAAACCAGTGGACACAAAACATACATGAAAAATGATACAATCAACACTCAAAAACAACAATTTAAATAAAGAATTATTAATAAACAGGTCATGAAATATTAAAATAAATCATATATGAAATTATAAGTATGTGTATAGTTCTGGTATAGATTTATAATAAATTTAAATTATAATATTGTAGGTTGAAATCACTTCCATGGAAATTATAACTTAAGGTATGTGGTTTGTTTTACAATATCAATTTATATCAGGATTATTTATGATCTGATTTCCTTTGGGAAAATTATAAGATCCTAATTTCTTAAACTTAATATCTTTATTCTCCTATTTTTATTATGCGGTTTTACATTCTTATTTTCAATTTTTTCTCTTATTGGACCAAAAATCAATAAGTAAGTTACATGTAAGGGACTTTCCTTTAAAAATCAGGTTTTGATGTTTTCCTTCCAACTCTTTTAATTCCATTTCTATATTTCTTTAAAAAAATTAATGAATGTTTTTAATAATATCCAAATATTTATTTAAATATTTTTTACCCATTTTTGAATTAATATAAATTTTTTTAAAATATAATCTTTATGGCATTTTCAGAATGAATTGTTATTTTCCAAAGGAAAAAACAGAAAATTTGTTTTAACATACACCAAAAGAATAGATTTTCCCACCATTATGAATGCACTTTGATTTGAATTTTATTTTACAAGTTTCCAGAATAATTTTCAAAGAAGATATTTTTATAAATATCCTTTATTTTTAAATAATGATAACAAAAAGAAATGATATTATTTTCATAAACGAATGAAAATAGTTTTGAAAAGTTATTTATAATTATACTCTTAAACAATGTTAGAAGAAAGTTATTTCAAAATTATTAATTATATATTCATTTATAATGGATTGAATTTATTAAAAACTCATAATTTCTAATGAATTGATTATATTTTTTCATCCTCTACTAATTAAGAAATATACAATAATTTGAGATCATTCACTTTTTTGTAATTTTTTTCTTTATTGCTATTCATTATTAATTTTAAATTATTATATCTCTTTAATGTCCATATTTTTAATATCATGGATAAACTCGTAATAATTTATATTATATTGATGCTGTTTTAAACATATATATTTTCTATATATGGTATCAGTTGAAGGAATCTTATTAATTAAGTAATTTCTTTTAATGGGGTTATATTGATGTTCTATATTCTTGTTCAATATGGATAATTGTTAATTTATAAATAATTTTAAGAATTAATTGATCATTCAAAATATAGGGAATTCATAGGACATGAAAGTGATTGGTTGGGCCTAGTTGTATATATCCCCTAAATGTATTAATGGGTCTCATGACACAAAATATAAGGCATGCCATATTATATGTGTATTTGGTTTTAACCTACCCATTTATTAAGATTTATGTCTTGGTTTAGAGGCCTTAATGGTAATATTCATGATATCTTTACTAGGATTCCTTGATCATGAATTTCCATAATTACGAATTTCCTTTATGAAGAATTAACATTACATTATCTGTGTGATTTCTATGTTGATATTATCAATGAATTTTCATTAAACTCACGTTATTGATTGAATGGAATTTGTTTTGATTATCCACTCAACCATATTGATTATGCCTAATTTACACATGATAGCTTCTATTTTATGTAAACCTTACTATGCATTTTATCTCACCCTTTATTTATTTTAATTTCCCCTAGATAAGAAGAAAGATATTATGAATATTTTAAAAGATAAAAGAATGTATCTTATGATATTTTTTCTATATTTACACTGAATATAAGACATATTTATGTATCAAGTTTTATAAAACTTCTAAATGGATTGATCCTACTTGGAGGGGTCCATTCTATATTTTACTAATGTAATAAAGTAAAAACTAGCTCTAGGTTTTTAGAGTCGAGGTGTTACATTTTGAATTAGAGGAAGTTTATTATGAACCTTATGAACTATATTTTAATTGAAAATAGATGACATAATAATTATTATAATACCTTAGGGTATTTTATAACTTTTTCCATTATATGAATTTTTATTTTGTGGCTCAATATTGATGATTATTATAAGATAACTCGGTTTGTTAAATTTTTTTGAGATGGTACCTAATTGAATAAGGGGAATCAAAACTCGTAGTCAATATAGGGATTTCCCTACTGAGAAAGCCAATACAGTTGGCGTTGGAACAGAATTTCTCATGTACTTATTATGGAAACTGACTCAGGTTATGATGAATAACCTTTAATGTATAGAAAAACCAATTATCCCATAGTAAAATTCACCTATGCTTCATTTATTTAATTGAAATAATCCTCCATATTTTAAAAGAACTACTATTTTATTGGTATCAAAACAATTGATTAATTCCCTTGTAAATATATCCATGGATTTGGGATGTAGTCAAATTGAAAATTTTATTCTGGCAGAGCATTTTTTTTATAGGATATGTCAGGAAATGATGATCATTGATCTATGACACTAAAGAGGTTGATTAAGGGGAATGAATAGAATTGATAACTTTTAAAGTTGTATTGTAAAAACCCGGGTTTTTAGAATGGGTCAAAATCCCAACCCTGTTTAAATTTTTGACTTGTCCCTGAGAAAAATGGAGAAATTGGGAAGTTTCGTGGAAAATTCCAAACTACACGTCGTGTAATTTTTTGTACATGTCGTGTATAGGATAGGCGACTTTCAGCAATTTACTTTCTGAGTACATGCCATGTGATGACCGTGTGGAAATTTCTTACTACACAACGTGTAATAATAGACACGCCATGTACCTTTGACCATGTGGAGGCCATACATGGCGTGTGGGCCAGTTGGCTAGGTAGAATCATTTAATCAAGTAAAATCAGTGTCCTCCTTGGACATGCTTTGTAGGATAACTATGTATGACGGATATACATGGCGTGTGGGTAAGTCAACGAGGAAGGGAAGAAAAACTAATTACACACTGTGTACCCCTAAGTACACACTGTGTACTCATGTCGGAAGGTTCTGTAATGTAAGTCGGGTAAATTTCAGCTATCATATGAATAGTAAAATGATACACATCATGTACTTAAATTACACGCCGTGTATTTTCTTTTTTTCTCCATAATGAGTAGTAGTCTTGTTTTGAGGCAGAAACTCAACACCTTTGATGGGTTGAGCAGGGAGAGCCGGACGGAACCTATTTTTGCTTCGGATCGTTCGTTCGAGACCCGATTCAAAGAGAGGTTAATCCGTTGGAACCCCCTAGGTGAGGCCTGGATTCCTCTTGAGCGATTTTTCTTGATTTCTGCTCTTAAACGAGTTATTGGGGATTGAGCGATTTTGATTCTTTTGTAGATCTACTGCATTTTAGATCGAATTGGAGGCTGTCATCGGAGGACTAGAATCGTACGAGTCTTAGGTAGGTGGTGCATACCTTTTTTTTCATGGTCATTTGGGTGATGTGGCCATCAGCGTGTTTTCAAGTATTTTGAGCGGGACCTAGTTTTATCTGATATTGCATATTACATTGTTTATTGACCTATGGGATACCCTTGGGTATGCCCTATTACCTGTGTTTCTTGAGCAGGGCTGGGTAAGTGGTCGTCCCACCTCAGGGCATTTTTGGCCAGGGCGCCAAAATGGTATTAATTGAATTTTTTAGTTCTAAACTATTGAGTTTAGTTTACTGAAACATGATATGTCTTGTTAGAGGATCTAAAGACCTTAGTGTTGTCGTTAAATAACTGCTGGGATAGTGCAATTCAACTGTTTAGATTGTTTTTCCTGTTATTGTGTTTTGTTTAAATGTGTATATATGTAATTGCTGGATTGCATATGCTTGAACCCTTTTGGTTGTGTTGAGAATGGACTGGATGTTGTTGAGTGGTGTTGATCACGGGTTGGGTTTGGCCCGGGTTACGTTGGGTGGTTCTGACCATGGGATTGGGCGTCATGGGTGTCCGTTTGAGACAGGATGGCTGTCAAGTTGGGCATGGCCTGGGTTACTATGATGGAAATTCCATCAGACTTGAGCGGCATGGTCGCAGGTACACGAGGTGTCAGAGGTGTTGTGTCTTGTGTACTATTTTGGTGATTACTGCTCACCCAAAAACATTGAGTAGTGTGCACATAGAGAGACTCTGTGATGAGGTTGTTTTGACCACTCATGTCGGTAGGGGCCCCCATTAGTTGTGGTTTAGTTACTATTGGTTTGAGGCTGTTGGTCATAGGATTCCACGTGGAAGGTGAGGAGCCTTTAGGGGATAGCATTGAGGCTATCGAGTTGGGGGTAGAGGCTCGCCGTTATTTGAGGGCAGATATCACTATCCCTCCAGATACTTTATTTTAATGGTAGACATCGATGTCCCTCCAACTACTTATTTTGAGGGCGAACATCACTGTCCCTCTGGTTACTTATTGAGGATAGGCATCACTGTTCCTCCGGGTAACTGTTTCTCGAGTGTGCCTTCGGGACATCGGTACTTGAGACATGTGGTGTCAGGGGGCACATGTGGCCGGGTTACATAACGGAGATTCCAGTGTTGGCCAAAGTATGTGACACTCCCTGGTGGGTGCGGAGCACTAGTAGAGTTTGTGTTTATCTGTGCATCGTATTGTTTACTGCTCTCCTTACAAATTTATGTCTTCTTAAACACTTATGTTAGGTACGCACCATTGGGTGGTATCCTACAGAGATTCATTTTACACCCTGCACAGGCCCTTCAGGACATGTGTAGACTTTATTGATTTACGTGTAGGAAAGAAGCCAACTTCAAGAGTTGGGATGTATTAGTTATTGCATGGAGAGGGTATTGACCTTGAGATCTTACTTAGATGGAGTTTACAGTGTTTTTTGTACTTTCCTGTATCAGCATGTTTGTTTGTAGCTACAGTTGGTCGGCCATTGGATCCCTTTATATTTAGATATGTATGACCAGATTTAGATGCATGTTTTATTGTTCAGTAGTAGTTATAAGTGATCATCATGATGTTGTGTTTATTTCCATTTCTGTTGTTCATATTTATTGCTTCCGCTTTTTATTGATATTGAATGTGCTTCTGCCCTGTGGGTCTGGTTCGAGTCTGCTGAGTCATTTATTCTGCATCATCATTATTTTTATACATGGACCAATTCCAATATTATTATCCTTCGAGATGGTATAGCCTCCCCACTATACCTATAAGACCCTCGCTTCTAGTCGGCAGTCTTTGGCGTTTAGGGAGGTACGCCTAAGGTAGTATCACCTGACCTGTTTAGCACTGTTTGGGTGGCTGTTCGGGTCTGGGTCATTACAAAGTGGTATCAGAGGAGTTCTTGACAGGGATTTAGTAGTAGTATTTTACTGGCTACTAATGAGATTGAGGCTTCTCTTTTATTTTTTCTGGTTTTACTATTTGGGATATGGCAGATTGGAGATAGGTTGTTACTAGAATTGGGTTTCTAGCTTTAACTTGATTGCCTGCAGCCCCAGGTATGAGGGATGGACCAAGTTACCTCGGGTGGGAATTACTATTTTCTTTTGGTTCAGATTACAGTTTATATGATTTCCACCTCGGTGGCTCACTTGTAATGTGATTTTATTGATTGTGATATGTGCCCCTTGACTCAGTGCGGTAAGGGAGAATTGGACCTTGGCCCGGTATGGCATGTCTTGTTTGCTAGGCTTTTGATAGGCACATTTTTAGGGTATTTCAATATCATAACTACAGGTATTCTTTATGAATTCATAATTCCATGTGAATAATATCAATTTCCAGGCTTTGTATTCATGAAATTTGAATAGGTGAAATTTCTGATAGAATTGCTTGTTTGTTGCAATGTGGATGCCTTGATTTATATTTTTGGTAGAATTACACGTCAGAGGGTAGTTGGGCCTGGCTCTTGTACGAGCAGGCAGGTACTATCAGTTGAGGTGATTTTGATCACCAGGATTGGGCAACTTAGTCTTCGGTTTGAGGCAACATTGGTTGTCAGGACGGGCATGGCCTACGGTACATTCAATACTTGGCTCTATTGGGGGCAGGTAAGGAGTCCATGGGACCGGGATGCCATGGGTAATGGTTGCAGTGGGGGAGAGTAAGGTTGGTAGTTGTGTGTTTCCTTTTACTGCTTTCTTATCTACGTTGAATATATATTTATATTTATATATATGGGTCGTCTGACCATTTATGGTATTCAACGGGTTTTTTTGGGAGACTCAGATGGAGCATCATACGGGAGATGGTACAGTGTCGCAGGTGTAGGATTGGGTTCAAGATTCAGTGTAGGAAGAGCTGGAGTCGTAGGTACAGGCTCCGGGATAGGATCAGGTTCAGGATCCAGTGTAGGTAGGACAACTACCGGGTTTGGCAGCGTTCGGGCCGTGGCTCGACGAGAAGCTTCGAGAGAGCCTGGTACGTGTCTTGTAGGGGATCGATAGAGGCGCACAAGGTACATATCCATCCATGGAATACTAGATGTGGGAGTTCTAGTCGTAGCCCCTGCTTCTTTTTCAGGGTGAGGGTGGTCCACATGTGGCAGATAACTGGATAGAGAGTATGAAGATGATATTCGAGCAGCTCGAGATGCCTCCAGGGTGGAGGGTCAAGTTGGCGATGTATATGCTGCGAGAACTGAAAAATCGTTGGTGGGGTGTGCATGTTCAGGCTCGCAGGAATGAGGGGCTGGCATGGAAGGACTTTAAGGGAATGTTCTTTGAGAAATTTTACCTAGAGACACTGAGAGATGAGAGAGCTCAAGAGTTATTGAGTCTTCAGCATGGAGACATGTCTGTCATGGACTATGAAACTACTTTCACTGAGCTATATCGCTTTGCACCTGGTATAGTAAGCGATGACGCGACTAGGGTGAGGCGCTTAGAGGATGGATTACAACATGCCATTCGGATTTAGGACAATATCTTCATGTTGGGTTCTTTTTCCGAGGCAGTGAATCAGGTGCTCATATTGAGGGAAACCAGAGAGATAGGCCCCAGGTTGGCTGGATGATGGCTTCAGGTGAGGCTTTGGACAACAGGAAGCGAGGAAAGGATGGGTTCCACTGGGGAAGTCAGGCCAAGGACTCATCTAGATCACCTCATGGAAGTTCTTTAGTGGTTTTATTTCAGTGTGTAAAACTAGGGAATGTTCGGACTCAGTGCGATAGGCCTCCAAAGGAGTGTCGGGCATGTGGATAGGTCGGACACATTGAGAGGTTTTGCAGGAGGCCTTCTCATACAGCTGGTAGGCAGGGACCAGGACAGATAGTGGAATCTTGATTTGGTTCAGGTTTGGTACCATGAGAGGGTAGCCTAGGTTCACCTGTATGTGGAGGACGTGACAGAGACAGCGGGATATAGCTAAGGGGTTAGTGGCAGGTGGCTGGAGCAGCACCACAGGGAGGTCAGGCATCAGGAAGCTGTACATCCGGCCAAGTACATGCTGTGGAGCTGCCAGAGGCAAAGCAGGCTGGTGACCCGACGACGGTTAGAGGTACACCTCAGGTGTGGTCGTAATTTCCATGTTTCCTTTTGGAATGACCTATAGAGGAATGTTCGTTTTGAGTGCACGTGATGCACAGGATCTATGTGGACTGACTATATGCTAATCAGTGCGATTGGCACCTTATCGGGTATGTGATATATTTATATATATGTATGAGATGTGTAGAATCAGGTGCATCGAGGATGCGTGTTACTTGAGGATCCTTGGGCATTGGGGCATCAAGGATGCTGGTTACTTAGGGTGCCTTGGGCATCGGGGCATCGATGATGTGGGTTAATTGAGGTGCTAGGCACCAGGACCTCGTGGAGGAGGACACTGGTGTGGTGCGGGATACGTTGGGTGTCGGGAACGACATAGGAGCACCAATGAGGCGCTGGGGTGAAGATGCATCACGGAAGGACTATGAGTCTTAAAAACAGGTTAGTGAACCTTTCTTTGTTTTGAGTTTTGTTGGGTTGAGACCGAGGTAGGAAACTCCTAAGGTGGGGAGCCCCCTTGAGGATTTTAGCTAGGACCTTTGAGACTGGGGAAGTCCGTGTTACTTTGATCGGGATGGTATGTCTGGTGCAATCTCTAGGTTTTGTTTGATAGCTCGGGGACGAGCTATATTAAGGTGGGGATATTATAAGAACCTGGGTTTTTAGAACGGGTCAAAATCCAGACCATGTTTGAATTTTTTACTTTTCCCTGAGAAAACTAGAGAAATTGGATAGTTTATGGAAAATCCCAGATTATATGCCATGTACTTTTAAGTACACGCCGTGTATAGGTTAGGTGAGTGTCAGCTGTGTGCTCTCCGAGTAAATGTTGTGTGATGATCGTGTAGAAATTTTTTACTACACGGTGTGTAGTTATAGACTCACCTTGTACCTTTGACTATGTGGAGGCCATACATGGCGTGTGGGCCTGTTTGTTTGGTAGAATCGTTTAACCAAGTACACACCATGTCCTCCTTAGACACACCGTGTAGTCTAGCCATGTTTGTGGTATATAAATGGCGTGTGGGTAAGTCAGTGAGGAAGAGAAGAAAAACTAAGTACATTCCATGTACCCCAAAGTACAAGCCGTGTACTCATGTTGGTAGGTTTTGGAATGTAAGTCATCAAAATTTTAGCCTTCATATGAACAGTAAAATGATACACGCTGTGTACTTAATGTTCACACCCAGTATTTTCTTTTTTTAGCTAAAATGGGCAGTAGCCTCATTTTGAGGCAGAAACTCAACCCCTTCAATGGGTTGAGTAGGGAGAGCTAGCTAGAACTTATTTTTCCTCTGGATCGTTCATCCGAGACCCAATTCAAACACCGGTTGATCCGTTGGAACCCCCTTGGTAAGGCTTTGATTCCTCTTGATCCGTTTTTCTTGAGTTATGTTCTAGAATGAGTTATTGGGGTTTGGGAGGATTTGATTCTTTTGTATATCTACAGCATTTTAGACTGAATTTGAGGCTTTCATCGGAGGATTTGTATTATACAAGTCTCGGGTAGGTGGTGCATACATTTTTTTTGTTTTCGTGGTCATTTGGCTGACGCGTCCATCGATGGATTTTTTTGTATTTTGAGCAAGACCTAGTTTTATCTGATATTTCATATTAAATTGTTTATTAACCTATGGGATACCCTTGGGTATGACATGTTACCTGTGTTGCTTGAGCGGGGCCGGGTGAGTGGTCATCGCTCATCGTTGCATTTTTGGTCGTGGGTTCCAAAATGGTATTAATTGAATTGGTTTGTTCTAAACTATTGAGTTTAGTTTACTAAACCTTGATATGACTTGTTGGAGGCTTTAAAGACCTCAGTGTAGTCATTAGATAACTACTGGTCTAGTGCAATTCAACTGTTTATATTTTTTTTCATGTTATTTTGTTTTGTTTAAATGTGTATATATGTAATTTCTGAATTACATATGTTGAAACCCTTTTGGTTGTCTTGGGAATGGCCCAGATGTTGTTGAGTGATGTTGATCACAGGTTGGGCTTGGACTGAGTCACATTGGGTGGTTCTAACCATGGGATTGGGCATCATAGGCATTAGTTTGAGTCAGGATGACTTTTAGGTAGGGCATAGCTTGGGTTACTGGGATGGCAAGGCCATCATACTTGAGAAGCATGGCCGCAAGGACACGAGGTGTCAGAGGTGTTGTGGATTGGGTACTATTTTGGTGATTACCACTCACCCAGAAACATTGATTATTGTCCACATAAAGAGACTCTGTGATGATGTGGGTTTGACCACTCATGTGGGTAAAGGCCCCCGTTAGTTGCAGTTTAGGTACCATTGGTTTGGGGGTTCTTGTCATAGGAAGCCATGTGGAAGGTGAGGAGCCTTTAGGGGATAACATGAGGCTATCGGGTTGGGGGCAAAGGATTTCCATTATTTGAGGGAAGATATCATTGTCCCTCCGAATACTTTATTTTAAGGGAAGACATCGTTGTCCCTCCAGCTACTTATTTTGAGGGTAGACATCATTTTCCCTCTGGTTACTTGTTAAGGACAAGCATCATTGTTCCTCTGGGTTACTGTTTCTCTGGCGTGCATTCGGGACATCGTGACTTGAGACATACAGTGTCTGGGGCACATGGTGCTAGGTTACATGATAGAGATTTTGGCATTGGCTAAAGCCGGTGACACTCCCTAGTGGCTACTAAGAACCTGTAGAGTTTGTGTTTATTTTAGAATCATAATGTTTACTGCTCTCCTTACAAATGCATGCCTGTTTAAACACTTATATTAGGTACGCACCGTTGGGTGGTATCCTACTGAGATTCATCTCACACCCTGCACCGGCCCTTCGGGACACGTGTAGACTTTATGGATTTACGTGTAGGAGATGGGATATATTAGATGTTTCATGGAGATGGTATGGAACTTCAATTCTTGCCTAGCTGGAGTTTACTATGATTTGTGTACTTTCCTGTATCTACATTCTTGTTTGTAGCTAGAGTTTGTTAGCTATTGGTGACCATTATATTTATATATGTATGACCTGCTTTGGATGCATGTTTTATTGTTCAGTAGTAGTTATAGGTGATTAGAATTTTGTTGTGTTTATTTCTGCTATTATTGTTCATATTTATTGCTTCTGTTGTTTATTGATATTGAATGTGCTTCCAATCTGTGGGTCTGGTTCGAGCCTTCTAAGTCATTTATTCTATTGCGTCTTTATTGTTATACTTGGACAGGTACCATTATTATTATCCTCTGAGACTTTATAGCCTCCCCACTATACCTATAAGACCCTCGTTGCTAGTCGGCAGCCTTTGGTATTTGGGGAGGTGCATCTAAGGTAGTAGCAGCCGACCCCTTTAGCACTGTTCTGGTGGATTTTTGGGTCGGGGTCATTACATATATTTTTCAGGAAAGTATTTCATTGAAAATTGTGATCTAGAATGGATAGTAAGTTACTCACATTAATGTAGAAGGGGGAAGAAAGTGTTGCAGTGAATTAGTCTAAATTTACAAGATTATCCTGTCATGTATTATACTATATACATATTTCAGAAAGCAAGATTGGTCATTAATTTAATGTGATTAAGTAGAGTCTACAAAGTTCACTAGTTTCTCTAAAATTTTAATCACATGATGATATAATATAATGTTTCTTAAATATAGATAAATAAATTTCTAAGTCTAACATATTTAATGTAAATCATTAAAAGTAGATGTTTTCCAGAATTGAGTAAAAAGAAATGTATCAAGAAGGAATAAAGGGAGGGTTTTAATCAAGTTATAATTAAGGAAGAAGACGCCTAGGTACTTTCTTAATTGGGACAAGAGTTGGTTTTAAGTGTCGATAAATGGGTTATAAGGATCTTGAATGAAAGTAAAAGAAATAAATGATTGTTATCAATTGTTTAATCTATAAAAATAAGGGAAATGTTTCAAACCAATGTCCCAAAAATTAAGGGATCCTTCTGCAGAAGAGGATAAGGGAAAGAAATCAAATCATATGTGATTACATGATATGGGGTTTATGTTCCCAAATATATGGTGGTAGGTACTTTGATCATAACCTAAAATATAGCCAATTCATTATTTGATTTTGGATCTTCACACTCTTTCATATATTTCATATTTTCCATGAAAATTAGATATTTTCATAGAACCGTAAGAATGGTGTTTCCAATCAAGACTCATAATTAAAATATTATTACGATAATGATATATAAGTAAGTTCCTATTTGGACACATATACATTTATTATTTGAAACTTGATTATTATTTCAATTGATGAAATTTATATTATCTTTACTATGGATTTGATATTTAATAATATTTCAAAAAATATTTCCAATATAAGGATATTATGATTCATAACAGAGATGTGGAACCCCCTGTCTATAGAGGGGAGACTAAATCATATGAATCATGTCTAGATCAACCACCATTATCTTTCATTAATGAAAGTATTAGAGAAGAATAGTCAGTACAACCAATGATTATGAAATGTATCCTTATAATATAGGATGTTCCTATTATACAAGAATAAATTGAAATGTTTCCTAAATAACTACATGTACATACACTAGACTTTGAAGTTTAGTTGTATATTAATCTTTCACTTGATGAAAAATATATATCTAATATTCCCTATAGGATAGCCACCATGGAATTTGAGGAACTGATGAAATAATTTTAGGAGTTTTTTTATAAGGGATTTATACGCCCTATTGTTTCACCATGGGGATCCCCTAGTATTTTTGTTAAAAATAAATATGGGTATATAAGGTTTTGCATCGATTATAGGTAATTCAATTCCATTACTATAAATAATAAGTATCCCCTACCCTGTATTGATGACTTATTTGATCAACTTCTGGGAGGTCAATATTTTTCAAAGATTGATCTTCATTTTTAGTATCATAAACTATAATTAAAGAAAGAGGATATTTTGAATACAACATTTTGAATGAGGTATGTAAATTATGAATTTATAGGAATTCCCTATGTATTGACTAATGAAACCTCTATTTTAATGGATATGATGAAAAAATATATTAAAATATTTTCTTGATAATTTTAAAAATGTATTTATTCATGATATATTTATATACTCTAATAGCATTGATAAGCATAAAATTCATTTTAAAATAATTCTTAAGACTCTTATTAAAAGTATTTTTATTAAAAATTTATAAAAATTTATTTTTGGATTTAGGATGTTTCCTTTCTAGTACATATTGTCTCTAAGGATGGAATATCAATTTATCCAGAGAAGGAAAAGGTGGGTATGTAATTTCCAATGCCAATGATTATAACTGAGGTACATCATTCCCTTGGAATAATAGATTACTATCAATGATTTTTTCAATATTTTACTTGATTAGTTAACTTAATAACCAACATGATATGTAAGGGGATTAAGTTCATATGATCAGAAGAATATTGGGAAAAAAATTTTAATTAAAGAGGATATTGGTTAATACAATGGTATTAACATTACCCTCAGGAATGGATGGATTTTTTATTTATACTGATGCATAAAGGATAGATTTGGATATGTTCTTATATAGAAGAATAGATTTATTTTCTATGTATTAATGAATTTAATAATACATGAAAATAATTATCCAATATATGATATAGAGTTATTTTCCATAATATTTTCATTAAAGATATGGAATCATTTCCATTACGGTGAAATTTTTGAAATATATACATATAAAATAATTAAAAAATTTATTATTATATAAATAACTCAACATGAGGTTATATTGATGGCTATAATTATTCAAGGATTATGATTGTGCAATACAACACCTCCTTGAGAAGGAAAATATTGTGGTTAATGTGTTAAGTATGAATAATTATGGAGTTTTGAAAAAAAATTAGAACTGGAAAAGATTCTATATTAATGTATTTAGAAAAGTTAAATATGGGAATCATTATGGAAGGGGATTAAACAAATATATTTGAAATTATTCACAAATCATCCAAATTGGATAAAATAAAAAATTACTAGATTTATGTTAAGAATATTCAGAATAAAATTGATATTCTGAATGATAGGAAGTTGGTAGAATTCATCTATGAAGATCGAATTTTGAAATTTGAAAATAGGCTATGTGTTCTATTAGTTTCTGAGATAAAATAATAATAATTAGATGAAGTTAGTATCCAAAATTTCTATATACACCATAGTAGATCCAAAATGTATAAGGATTTAAAGGAATATTTATTATAAGATAATGTGAAATAGGAAATTATAGATTATGTAACAAGATTTTTGGTTTTTCAATAGTTAATAGCTCAGAGAAAACATCCTTAAGTAATAAAAAACCTCTACATATTCTTGTGTGGAAATAGGATGATATTAATATAGTATTTTTTACAGTATTTACAAAGGATTTGAAAAAGAATAATTTTATATTGGTTATTATTGATATCCTTAAAAATTCAACACATTTCCTCGTTATAAGGTAAGAATTAACTCTTGAGAGCCTAAAATGTCTCTACATTAATGAAGTTGTGAGATTTTATAGTGAACCTATTTAGATTGTATCTAATCCTGACCCATGGTTTATATTGAAATTATATAAAAGTATTCATAAGTCTCTTAACACCAAGTTACATTTGATAATTGTTTAACATAATCAAATATATGGACAATATAAAAGAAGTATTTATATATTAGAAGACATGTTAATCTTGTTCTCACTTTATTTTCATTGTATGTGGGATCATTATTTACCTTTGGTGGAATTTTTATAAAATTATAGAATTCAATCATGAAATTAAATGGAATTGTATAAAGCATTGTGCAAGAAAAGATTTCATACACTAACTTATAGGGATGAAGTTGGTGAATGGAATATTTTAGTCTTAGAACTTATTAAGGAGATAATGGTGAATGTAAAATCTATTTAGAGTCATATCAAGATATATTGAAGTAGGAAAAATTTATATGTAGATAAATAAAGGAATTATTTAGAATATAAAGTTGGAGATAATATTTTCATGAATTTATCTCTATGGAAGGGTTTTATATGGTTTGGTAATAAAAGGAAATAATCCCAAGGTACATCAAGCCTTTTGAAATTCCATAAATTATTTGAGTTTTGGCCCACCATTTTCAAATCCCACTTATCACCCATAAAGTTCATGATGCGTTCCATATATATTTATTAAATATATACATACTACACCTAGCACATGTGATCACATATATGTAAATATAATTATAACCTTATTTTTATTACTATGATGATCCTATCTAGGTTCTTGATAATATAGAACAAGTGTCGAGGAATCAGATGACTCGATGGGTAAAGGTACTTTGGATAGATCATAAAATAGAAGAGGCAATGTGGGAAAATAAAAAATATATGATGAATAAATAAGAAAAAAATTTCATGATGTAATAATTGGGAAATTATTAGGATGAAATTGTGTTTATGGAGGCAACAATGTAACACTAGAGATTTATTTATGGTAAGCTTTTCTTTCTGTAGAAATAATTTCACAATGCACATATATTTATTAAAGAATCTGATTAAAACCAAAATTAAAAAAATTTTAAAATTAATTTTAAAAAATAAATTCAATTTTTTAATTAATCATGTTAAAATTATCCAAGGATGAATTTTTGATATTTTTTAAAAATAGTTGATTTTTGGGTGAAAAGTGAAAAAATACCAATTTTACGAAACTATTATATTTATGAAATTTTAATGATATAATAATAACTTAAAAATTTATGAAACACTTTTTATAGACCAAATATATATTATATAAGTAATATAATAAGAAATGTATAATTTTTAACATGGAAATATATTCCAAACATTTTTTAATCTAAGTAATTATTTTATTCAAATGAAAACAATTTTTAGAATATTTATAGAGTATTTAAAAGGTAAATTTTGGATTTTTTTTAAAGGAAACTAATTATATTTTTTAACATAATCTAATTAATTCCATTGTAATCAACATTATACTTTATTTTTTCAAAAATTCAATTTTATTCTAAAAATAAGCATTTTTATAAAATCATTTTTTGTTGTGTTTTGTGAACTTATATTAAAATTAATTCATAAAACTTCTAGGATTTGAATAATATAAAATATATTCAATATTTGGAATCATAATAATTAATATTAGGTAATAAATTCAATTTATTTTTTTTATAATGAAAAATAAAAATGATGAATATTTATCATCTTGATTAAGAGTAAAATGGGTTAAAAATAAAGGGATAATGAGTTAATATAACATAAAATGATTTATTAAACCACATTGGTTTGTTTTATTTCCAAAATAATCTTATTAAATTCAATTATGATTCATTTTTGATCCATTTTACTTGATTAAGGAATTAATATATTTTAATCTTTTATGAATTACAATTATGTATTCTCCCTCATTTATAAAATGACACCACCTATCCTTTATTCTACACACTGAAATATATTCATATATTATAGAGTACCAACCAAAATCCTTTCCTAAAATCCATCACCAAATCCTATAGTTCTTGGTTTGATCATAATACCATCCAAAGAAGGATTTAGGTATAAATTTAAGGAGGTTGTCTGAAAAAGAGGTACAGCTCTTAAGCGAGTGTTTTCATTTTATTTATTCATACACTTTATTAAATTTTGTTCTTAACATGATGATATAATATATTGAGGTTTTAATATGTTTATTTTTCAACATATATTCATCTCTATCTCTACCAAATGGGAAATGAAAGCATCATTCATTTGTTCATGCGAACTACCAGCTCGTGAAGCGATGCATTTTGTTTTTCATCACCACCATTCATGGATAGTTATTATGAAAGATATAATGTTTATATATGATATTTATAACATGGTTTTTATTATTGAGTGTAATATATTATTTAACTTCATACCCTTTCACCCCTTAAAAATGGTAATGTCACTCATACGTACGTGTGGACTACCACCTCCACAAAGTTATGTGATTCATTTTTCATGACTAAAATTCAAGAATGGTTTTAAATATTTATATAATGAATATATATTATATTTATATCATTGTTAAAATTATATTTATTATGCAACAATGATAAATATTCAAGTACCGAAACTACCAAACTAAAACATGCATGAAAAATGAAATAGTTAATACTCAAAAATGACAATTATAATAAAGAATTATTTATAAATGGGTGTTAAAATGATATAATTTAATTATATATGAAATTATATGTATTTATATGGTTCTTATATAGAATTATAATAAATTTAAATTTATTATACAAGAGGATAAAATAACATATGAGTAAATTAGAACTTCGGGTAATTGATTTATTTCAGAATCTCATTTTATTTCTAGATTGTTTATGTTAAGATGTCATTTTGAAAAAAAATTTGATATAAATCTCTTAAAACTGATATATATTCTTATATTATGGTAATTTTTTATTTTTTTATTTTTTTTTCAATTTACTCTCTTTTTATATTAAGAATCAACAAGGTACATGTAACAGAGTTTCTTTCAGAAATTTTAATTTTAAGTTTTACTTCCATCAATTTTTCTTCCTTGTCTATGTTTTATTTAAAATGTTTACTACTATGTTTTTACTATTCTAAAAATATTTATTAAATTTGTTTTTAAGCATGTTTTACTTTCTATAGAATATTTCAAAATGGGTTCTTCTTTTCATTTTTTAATGAGGTACTTTTTACTGAAGGTGTGAAAGGAATATTTATTTTACCGCATACCACATGAACTGAATTTCCCACCATCATGAAAACTCTTTGGTTTGAAGTTTCCTATATTAAATTATATAATTATTTTTAATAAAAAAAATTCTCAATTTTTTTGGAAAATTTATTGGAAATGATAATAAAATAAAATGATATTCTTTTTACAAAGGAAAGAAAATAACATTTTAAAGTGATTTATAACTCTATTCTTATAAAAGTTACAGAGAGGTAGTTTATAATGTATTAATTCTATATTATTTTATAAATAATTATTTTTATTCAAAAGACCTTAATTTATGCTGAATCTATTGTATTTTTTCATCATTTACCGATTATGTATTATACCTTATTTTGATATCATTCACTTTATTTTTATCATGTTCTCTATCACTCTCTATTATTTTTTTTGGAAAAATATTTTTCTTCTTTATGTTCATATTTTTATTATCATTTAGGAATTTAGAATCATTCCTATTACCTTTATGATGATCAACTATATACCATTTATATACATGTTATCAATTAAAGTATGCTTATTAAGTAAGTTACTTCATTTAATGGGGAAATATTGATGTTCTATATTCTTGATTTAATACATATAATTATTGTTTTACAAGGCATGTTGAGAATGAATTTATCATTCAAAATATAAGGATTTAATAGGACATGAAAGTGATGGGTGGGGGCCAGTTATACATATTCTCTAAATGCATCGACACACCTCATTAGACAAAATTTAATGCATTCCATATTGAATGGGTATTTGGCGTAAACTTACCCATTTATAAAGAATGTTATCTTGGTTGATAGGTCTTGGTAATAAGATTCATGTTATCTTTGTTGAGAATCTTTGATCATGAATGTCTATAATTATGAATTTTATTTATTAAGAATCTAGTTTCCATTATCCTTAAGAATTCTATATTGATATTATTCATGGATGATCATTGAACTCAATTTAATGATTGAATAATATGTGTTTTAATTATCCACTCATCCATATTGATTGTGATGTATTTAATCCTGATAGGTTCCATATACATAACCCTTACTGAGTATATAATACCACCCTTTATTTTCTTTCCATTACCTAGGATATGAATAGGGATATTATGAATGATTTTTGGGATAGAATAATGTTTCTTATGATTTTTTTAATTTTCCAATGTAATATAGGAATCATGAATGTATTTAAATTTCAATAACAAGTAAACTAATCAAACTTGTTTCATGAGATCCCTTATATTTGGTACCAATGTAATAATGTAAACACTGACTCTAGGTTTCAAGAGTTTTTGTGTTACATATCATATCACCACATCAATTACTTGATTTTGAATTTATGGTGAAATCTTTTAATGGTACGATGATCATATCTTAAGTATATAGCTCCTCTATGATATAAGTTTTTGTGAATGTGTTTCTTATAAATATTTTGATTATCCCTCTTATTGAATTAGATGTTATTTTTGTATTAAATGGATTTTTATATATATATGCCATATCAATTTACAAGGAATTGAAGTCACATTTTATCTTCATAATTAATTTATGATCATATTTTGGTTCAATTATGAATATGAACATGGAAATTATTTTCATTGAATGGGTATTACTACCTATTCATAAGGGATATTTAACTCAATTTTTTAGGTAGAAACACAACATTAATGATGTCATGTCATTCAAGAAAATGGTATTGTATTTCATAGGGACTTTAATATTCCTCCCTTTAATCATAAAAGTGTGTTTTAAATATAACTTATACCTAGTGCTACACCTATTTCTATGAGTCCATATATAATTTACATGATTGAGTTGTAGGAAGTGAAGAAAAAACTCTAGGAGAATTTAGAAAAGGGATTCATATACCCAAGTGAATCAACATTGAGTGAAACTATTTGTTTTATTAAAAAAAGATGGTTCAATGCATATTTTCATTGATTATCAAGAACTTAACAAGATAATTATCAATAACAAGTATCATCTACCCCTTATTTATGGATTATTTATTCTAATATATAAAGATCAGTACTTTTCCAAGATTTACCTCTATTATATAAATCATCAATTGATGATCAAGAAAGAGGATATACCCAAGACAACCTTCTATGTGTGGTATGGTCATTATGAATTTATTGTTATTACATTTAGACTTACCAATTCTCAAGAAATTTTTTTGGATTTAATGAATTGAGTCTTTATATATTTCCTTGATCAGTTTTTGGTAATTTTAATTGATTATATTATTATATATTTGATGAGAAATGAAGATCTTGAAGATCATTTGAGGATTTTGTTGAAGACCTAGAGGAAGGATAATTTTTATGAGAAATTTAGCAACTGTAAAATTCAGTTATATAAAGATTCATTTTTTGGGTCTTATAATATTAAGAGAAGGTATATCAGTGCATCCTTTAAAGAAAAAAGTTTTTGAGAAATGGATTATACAAAATATTGTGACTGTGATCCATATCTTTCTTGGGTTTACTGTATAATACCAATTCTTTTTGAGAAATTTCTCATGAATATATAATCTCATAACCAAGTTGACATTGAAGGGATCCAATTTACTTTTGACATATGAATGTGAGAAAAATTTCAAGGATCTGAAGATAAGGTTGGTCAATTCACCTGTGCTCACACTACCTTATACTAGATATGGTTTTCTTATCAATAGGGATTAATCAAAGGAGGTACTAGGATGATTCCTTTTGCAGAATGATATGGTGATTTATTATTCCTCATTACTATAGAAAATTCATGGAAAAATATCCCAACTCAGGATTTGTGAGTTGATAATGGTAAATTTTCCATCAAAAATAGAGAGGCATTATATTTATGGTGAAAATATTAATATATTTATTGATTATAAAATCATTGAGTATATATTGTTATAGAAAGAGTTAAATAAGTTCTAAGTTATTTTGTTGGAGTTTTTTAAATATTATAACTACTTAATACATTACCACCCTAGGAAGGTGAACAAGGTGGTAGATTCCTTGAGTCGAAAGGATTGTGCTAGTTTTTCCATGATGAGGACTGAAATATATCCAATAATTTGAGATTTATAGATTATTGACCTTGAAATCATGATTATGAGATAAAAATCATATCTTTATCGTATGAATGTTCAACCATCTATCCACGTGATGGTTAAAGAGGAACATAAGGATGATATAGAACTACCAAAAAAGGTGGGTAATGTTCCTGAGTTCAAATATGAATGTGGTGGAATGATAATGTTTAATAACTGAGTATGTGTCCCATCAATACCATATTTGAAGAATGAATTATTGTATAAACCACATAGTTCATAATTATCAATTTATCTTTTAATTATGAAGATTTATATATATTTTAAAGAGTATTTATAGATGGAAAACATGACATGTTTTATTGTAGAGTATGTATCATGGTTCTTGGAAAGCCAATATTTAAGGTTGATAGACCAAAGTCTAAGGGGGTGTTATAACAATTACCAATACATGAGTAGAAATGGGAAAAATCACTGTTGATTTCATCAAGGGACTCCCCAAGGAATCTAAATCGAGTGATGATATTTGATTTGTAGTCGATATCCTAATGAAACCATCACATTTCATTATTATGAAAGAATATTTCTCTCTTGATTAGATCACCAAGTTATATATTGAGGAAGTGGTATGTTTGAATGGATTCCTACCTTCAATCATATATGATCAATATATGAGGTTTACCACAAAGTTCTACATATGTATTCAAAAATATAAAAATAAAACATTAAACTTTATCTCTTTATATAATCCTTAGATAAATGGTTAATCTGATAGGGCCATTCAAACCCTATATTATTTGTAGAGAGCATGTTCAATGTATTTTGAAGGTCGTTGGGATCAACACCTTTATCTAGACAATTTTTCTTGAAACAATATCTTTCACTCAAGTATTTAGATGGATTATTATGAATCCCTCTATGGTAGGAAGTTCGGAAATCTAATGTGATGGAATGAATTAGGGAAATAAAGCTATTGGAGTCTGAGAAATCAAATGAAATGGAAGAGGAAATTATATCCATTCAGCAACACATCAAGGTATCTTAGAGTTGGTAGAAACTTTATGATGGAAATCATCAAGAAGTTCAATAATTTGAACTTGGAGAAAATTTATTTATACTAATATATCCTTAGAATACCGTAATTATATTTTCAATAATGGTATTTTGAACCCCAAATATATCATTCCATTCAAAATTTTTAATCTTATTAGAATAGTTTCTTATCACATGGTGCTTCCACAAGATATCTCTCATGTGCATGGTGTGCTCTATGTACCTCCACTGAGTAATTACATAATTGATCCTTCACATGTAATTAACTCAGAGTTCATACCTCTAGAGAATGATCAGTATTATAAGTAACAACCAATGGATATTCTAGATCAAAGAGTGAATGTGTTATAGAATAAGCCCACTCATCTGGCTAGATTTTTTTAGTGAAACCATTCCTTTAAAGATGTTATGTGGGAACCCAAGGATGTGATGAGGAAATGTAACCTTGGTTGTTTGTATCAGATTAATGTAATTTGTAGGTCTAAATTTTTATCATGGGGTAGAATTTAACACCATAAGATTTTATGATATATTTCTATTTAAATAAGTTTCATTTTGTTGATAGATTTTTTTATAAGTGTTTGGATCAATTCAGAATTTGATTAACATTGATAGGTGAGATGTATTAGTGTTGGGGGATTTTGAAACCAATTAATTATCTTCATTCATTTACCACTTAGAAAATATAGGATCATGGTTCTTTTTTTCTATCTTTATTTTCAAATGAAAGTATATGTAAGAAAGTAAAGGGTGGGACATTATATTTTTACAAGTTTCACTACTCAATAAGGGAAGCTAGTCCTTAGTGTGTATGGTGATGACTAATACATAGATTATTCGATATAATGAGATCCCAAATATAGTGCATTGTCTTGGAAATAATCGGGATCCCAAGTTTGGTTCCCTATAATTTAGGAGGAGAGACAAAAAATAATCCTAATTCTCAAAACTAGTGATGGCCTAGTCCAACTAAAACTCCTTGCTAGATCTTTATTCTATCTATATTGAAAGATTTTAACTTCTTCATATTATTTAAAATTATAATGAATTATACCAACATGTGTGACGTTTTTTTAATATTATAGTGCTACTTTTTTTTAAATTGATTTTTCTTCTATTGTTACTTGCACAGAAGCAAGAAAGAAACTCTAATACTTCTTCTCATGTAGGTAATAAAATACCCACAACCTTATTCTTTTTCACAACCAAAAATTAGAATGCTTCGTTTATTTCACTTATTAAATAGTTATTCTTTTACTGTTCTTCTTATTTCATCTTCACTTTCATTGAGGAAACATCTAATTTGGTAAATTCTTTTTCTGGTACTTACTCATCTTACACTTCACTAATTTTACTAATACTATTTGTCTAATTCTTCACTAATATATATGATTCTATTAATCTGATACCTTCTTCTCTATATTATACTCTCTATCAGGTACCCTTATTCTTTATCCTTTACATTGACCCAAAAGATAATTACTCTCAATCTCCACAGTCGTAACCACACATTGGAAAAACATCTTCAATAAAAACATATCCATAACAATTTATTTCAATAGAAAGTTCTCAATTCATCTATTCCCTTTTATATATGCATCATTTTTATAAAAAAAATAGGGATAACTTTGGACTCAAATTTGAATTTCCCTCTTCTTAATTTGAATATCCCACTCAAATATTACTTCAGTTAACCACCTTATAACTTCTAATTAGATTGGTGTTAATAAAATTGGAAGGAACTGTCCTCAAATTGTGGATTGAAAAATATTCAAAAAATTTCTGAAATATTGGATTAAGTCCCAATATTTCCTTTCTAATTATTGAGGTATTGAAATTAAATCTCAACATTTTCACAATGAATATATTTACAAAAACAATTTAATAGTATAAAAACTTCATTTGAACCTTCTTTATAGAAACTCCTTTATCTTTTAATACTTTGTCTAGAAACCACATAATGTTCTTTTTCCAATCATCTTTCATTTTATGGAAAAATTATGTTCTTATGGTATTCTCTATCTAATTCCCTCCTAGAGGTTTACTCTACCTTCACTATTTGATTAATTCATAGAAGTATTTCCAAAATTTTCTATCTAATAATCTCAACAGATATCTCCATTGGTAACTTTTCCTTCCACTTCATTTATTCATATTATCTATTTGTGTCCTTCCTAACCTTCCAATTTTGGGTTATTATTTATAGAATTAATTTTTTAGAAATATTCAGTCCATTGTAAAGATCGATAACATTCTGTCTAAAGGATCCTTCTGAAAGAATTTGTACAATCACATTATTTAGAATTTTCTACCTAATTCATTTCCATGGAAACCTTCAATCGGATGAAAATTGCTTGGAAACTATATTCCAATGAATTTTTTCAACAAATTCTATATAAAAACTTTCTTCTTAGAAACCACTATGTGATCATTTTGAAACCTTTATCCAATAACACGAAACTCTTGATCTGAAAGAATTTAATTTTCAATTTCCATGTTTCTTTGTCAAGTACTTATTCTAGTTTTCTTCCATCTAGAAATTCTATGACAATTCTTTATATGATGTTCTTGAAAACACTCTTCCTTTTAAAATCAATATAGAATCATAAATTTCATTGTATAAATATGATTTTGTACTTTGAAGATCAAAAAAGCATTTGAGAATTTTCCTCTATTTAAAATATGTTTTTCTTATTCTAGTGTTCATCTTAAATCATAACTACAATGCATTGTGATATTTAATCAGTGAGTAATACATCACCAATCACTAAATGAAATCGTTTTTTCCAGAACACTCATCTGATGTCTATATGAACAATATCAGACAATTATTTTTATCCACATTCCATCCAATCACCTCAGTCCATTAGACTTTTTCTGACCTCCTAATTCTATTGAACCCATATTTCTCCTTCCAATATAATTTTTCTGGAAAATTCATACGGTGGATTCAACCTCATTATTTTATTTAAAAATTTGTTTCTCCAAATATAAAATCTTATAGTTTATACATTAAAATCTAGTCACTAATCATCATAATTAATCCAAAACTTCTAAGAAAACATTACTTTATAACCTCTTTAACTGATTTAAATCAATGAAATTCTTATAACTCTTTGACATCCATTAAAAAAATACAACACACAAAAGTTGGACTCTTCAATCTCTTACTTTATATTTTTTTGGAAATACCTTCAAATAGAATATATCAATATGTGAAGCCTTTATTCTGTATCTCCCCAATTATTTTCAAACATTCATTACACTTTATACTCCCATTATTGAAAAAAAATCTCAGGAAAATGGAATAAATTAATTCTTAAGAAATGTGTCTTCAATCATCTTACTTTATGCCTACATGATCCATGATCAGTATAGAAAACAATAGGATTTGATTTAGACAAAAAAATTCACTTATAAAATAGAATGATATTGAATGAAATTAGAAAAAACAATCTTGTATTAATGGGTTGTCCACTTGTATTCTAGGATGAAGATATCAATTTTGATATAGAAAATTTATAGAAAAAATCAACCTAAAACTCATGCAATCATGTCAATAAATTGGTTAAAAGTATTAAATTACAAACTGAAGGATAATAATCCTTGGTAAACATTCATTCCTACAATTTTATCATTTCATTGATTAAATTAATTTCCCCCCTTTGTGTTAAGATTATTATTTTTAATAAAAAATGAATTACGATTAAGTAATACATGACCTTCTCAATGACACTCCTTCTAGATAATTCCAAAATAACCACCTTATTATGAAATAATAATTTTGGGAACTTCTTAAACAAACTCTACTTGTCTCCCCCTCAAGGACACATTTCTCACAATCATTATAATGATAAATCTGTTCAATATATGTACTTTAGGATCTTTATATTGAGAATATACCAGGGAGTCATTAGAAAAATTCTTGGAATCTTCACATGGATTATTACATATTCCTTCCTCTACATAACATCATTTGGATATATCACTCTTCCTCAAATTATTATATTTTTCATCCAAGGACCTTTCATTTCTCTTCTTTGATATCTTCTTAGGAGAGTTCTAACTTGAAATTGTCTTCCACTATTTACCCAATGAATATTATTCTTTATTTACTAATGTATATGGTATTATATTAACATCACCTTGTTATACATGCTGACATGTTCATGTACAAATAAAAAAACTGACATGATTGTATACATCATATATATTTTCAAGAATTCCAAATATTTTTTATGTATAAATTTTTTTATTAATATTCGGATATTGTTTCTTCATATTTTGATTTCTACTCCCTTGGAATGGGATTACTTTGTTCCTTTTTATTTTATAAGATTCTACCAATAATAAAATGTACACTTCCCAAACCCATTTCACCACCAATATTAACATAAAAATCCTAATCTTATTATATCTACTGCATGTTGTCCATAATGTCCAGAAAACTGGGCATGTTGTGTTTGGGTTTTCTCCACAAATTATTTAGATCTTTATGGGGTACCATATTCCATACTTATTCTTCTATCCAACATAGAAATTATTGTAGTATAACTATAATTTTTCTTTATCTAAACTTGTAAATATTTTATTTTGAACCTTATATTCTTCATGAAAATAGATTTAAATAAAACATTATAAAATGTGTTGAATGGTACCTATTTAATCACAACTGATTGAGATAGATCATTAAATTATGTCATTATATTCTTTTAAAAATTTAGAGTTATTTTATCATTGTAATCCTCTATTGCGAATTAAGTGTTGGTAGTAATGTTCTCCTTCTTTTGGGAAGGCCCAATATATTCTTTTTCAAGATTGGGTAATTTTACTTTTAATTATAAAGATTTCATAATTGAGGGGGGTTTTATGATCTTCAATCATATTAACATTGTCTTCAAAAAACCCTTTACTTATATCAACATCTTTATTATATATCTTAACCTTTTCTTAAAACAATGAGTTATTTTACTTAATCTTATTGTATTTTACTTTTAATTGCAAATCATTGACATGAATTTTATTTTTTCTACTTTTATTCAAGTTCATGGATCCCCTCTTCAAGAGACTTCTTGACTTAATATTTCCTTTAAATTTTTTTGATCAATTTTTTTAAAAAAATTGATGAACTTATGTAACACCCCAAGTAAATAAAGAATATGACATTTTTATATTTATCCATTTTTTTGAATAAAATGTTAATATTAATTTAAAGGTAACTCTATGCTTTATGGCTTACCCAATACGCAACAACTAGTTCCTTTGAAATCTTACGTTGCACTATAATAATAAAATAATATTATTTTAAATGTTAGTTAACACGTAGCCGTTGTATTGGCGGGAATGAATCGAAATAACTAAAATATGATTATATATGTTTGTTAAATGTTTTTACATTTATCTAATAAAGGATAAAGGCTTAAAATACGAAAAGAATTCAATTTTAGGCATATATACTCTAATTTTCACTAAAGGCCCACTTATCAACTTTTGATGGCGAACCGTCATTAAATATAGTTTTGGTCACTCTTATACATTCTATTGGACCAAATAAAACTATTATTTAGAATCGGGACATCAAAATTCACTTTGTGTAAATTTTTGGTATTTTTCCGATAAAGATCATTTTTTAATGAATAGTGAAAAATGTTGTATTTTAATTCAAAACCTCTTTTTAATATAATTTATTTATATGATTAGGTTATCTTTTTAATTGGTTTCAAAGTGAAATTAGAATATATTTTTACCATTTAATACAATAGTGGTCTTTGGAATTAATTTCACTTTCAAATTGGACTTAAACTAGTGTCAATCTTTTAATAGATATTGTTTCTTAAAAACACACTATTTGTTTTGAAAGCGGGAATTAATTATTAAATTAATTAATTCAACTTATATGTTTTGAATTTTTTAAAATATACATCATTTTTGAGTTCAGAATATCAAATATATCTTAGGGTGAATTTTTGGTATTTTTCTGAAAAACTTCCATTTTTGATGAATAGTGAAACCACTAAGTGGTAGTTAAAGAAACTGATTTTTTGTTTAAATGAAACTTTGCCACCTCTGTGGTTTGAATTTCAAAAATCTGACATACATGGTTTTCATTAAGAAGTAAAATGTGGTTCAATGGGATTAAAATAATTTTTTGGTGAATAGTAACTTTTAAGTTTTTAATCGCAATTAGAGGTAATTACTGTAGTTTAAGGTAAAAATAATGTTTTAATAATATGGGATGAGCTTGACACTTGTCCTACCCTCATTGGATGTGTCATGTCCGAACAATACAATCCATGGGTCAACTTGGGGACCCCATGGAGCCACTTTGGTAGGAAAATGACATTAATACCTTTTTATTTAATGTTAAAATTAAAATGTCACAAACATGTGTTGTTTTACTAAAACAGTTTTTATATGGGGTTATACAAGTCATATTTTTAACTATAAATATTCACTGGAAAGCTAAAAATATTTCCTAAATCATAGTAGTTTTTTTATAATTTTTAGACATTAAAAAAAGTAAATTATTTATGACACCATGATGATGCAGCGATTATCTCATTATTTAACGATTTAAATAAAATGAAAAGATAATGTAAAATCTAAGACCTACACTTGTAAAAAACTTATTGGATGGGCATATTTATAACCTTTGTCACCTTATCATAGAATTATATTAATGTGGGAACTTTTAAATCTGATACTCATTTTAAAATAAAGTAACATTTCCTTTCTTTCCAAGAGTGCCCCTCCTCTACTCTTATAAAAGGCCCCCACATCTACCTCCTTACCCACACCTCTCAAGCCTTTGTCTCAGCCAACACCAGACTATTTTATCTTTACACATCCCTATATTTCTACTAGAATCCTCACTTTGGGCAGAAGCCTTCCCAAGGAATCCTTTGAGCTCAAATCAAAAAGAGTTACCCGATTTAAAGGTAGTGTCTTCTCTTGTGCTCTTTTGTTTTATTTTGCTTCTCCAACCCCCTAAACTCTTTTTATTATTTTCTTTTGTAACAAATATAGTATCTTAAATATACTAGGATGTTTTTTTAAGAAGAATTATAGCTACACTTACACACACCTACATCTAATGGTTAAAGAACATACTGTTTCTGTGGATGGAAAATTTCTGCCTCACGAAACGATGATTGTTCAACACTCATATAACACCTTCAAAGGTGGCCATTAAGATTTCACTATATTTATATATGATATATAATATTTTTATGTTTTACTTAATCTTCTATATTTTTCTTTTTTGGCATACCTTTATGGTTTCTATTGTGGGTAAACATGATAATTTCATTTTAGGAAGTGCGGACTACCACCCCCTCAAAGTGATTTGATTCGTTAATGCCATATGTGGGATTTATAAAGGATGGATTTAAAGTTATTATATATGATGTATGTTACATATAAATGATGAATATAATTCTGGAATTAAAATATACATACCTCTCATTTGGTTTTATTTCCATTTATATGACATAGAAATGAAAGTAGCGTTCATGCGTACGTACAGCTTACCGTCTCCATGAACGGTGCATTTCATTTCTTACCTCTAAATGATTATTTAATATTATAAATAATTTTATATTCTGGATATATATGATATATATGATATCCAAATCATTAATATCATTCTGGATATAATGAACCTTTGACCACACGAACAACATGTAATTGTTAGAAGTCCACTTTCGACTTAAGAACAAAATATCGACAAAACAAACATTATTAACTTAAATGATTACATAATGCTTATAACATGGAAATAAGTGATATAAAAGGAATAATGAACTTGAAAAATGTTCTTAAGAAAGTGTAAATTAACTCAAGTTTATTATTCAAGACGTTAAAGAACGATCGAGTCAAGTCGAACCCGAGGTAAGGGATCCAACCTCTCTCTTTCTTTTTAAGTACTCTCTTTTATGTCATTTCTTTTAAGCCCATATTTCTTATGTTTGGGGATGTTCTTTTATATTAATAATACTTTAATTTTTATGTTCATATTATGGGAGACCCTATTTTATCTCATAAATCCATTTTTGGAAGTTTTAAGTGGCGTCGTTAGGCTGCCGAGTTTTCGTAAGGGATTTTTCATCTCACTTTTATTCCTGTGACATTTATGCTAGGTTTGCCACTATTTCCTTTGAGTGGTGTATGTACTTCCCATTATTATACAATTTTTATAGTATAATTTCATTTATGGGTATTTACATTTTCATTTTATGACCCTTCTTCCATGGGGTGTACTTTTCGAAAGTTACCCAACTCGGTAAGGGGACCTTTCAACCTCCTCTTTTTAAAAGACTTCTTTTGTTATGTCTTTTAATTCACATACTATTATGTTAGGATATGTTCTTATATATCCCTATTTATGTAAATTTTATGTCCAAGTGATGAGATACCCTTTATTTCTCTCATCAACCCTTTTTGTAAAATTTTATGTGACGTCGTTAGGCTGTCGAAATTTACCAAGGGAACTTCTTAACCCAATTTCGTTTTTTTTTGTTCAATATGTAGTTATTGAATATTTCATCCTTTGAATATGTGTGAATGAACTTTGATTGTTTTACACATAATATCCACTTATATTGGGTGTATTTATATTTTTCACACATAATTATGAGATTGATTTATCCTTAATTTAAGGATACCTTCTTTATAATGGATTTCATCTCATTTTACATTTCTTTTGATACTTCATTGTTGTTATGCACCAACTCACTCTTATATGGTGTGTATACTATCCTTTGACATATTATATCATGAATCCCTTTATTCTCATGATATTATAATGTTTGGATTAAATGTTATTCTGCAATTATTTGTATTCAAGAGTCTCTCATTTTGTTAAAAACTCTTTAACAAAAATATCATTTTAAATGTTTTAAAGATTTGTTATTATAAATATTTATCTTTAATGTCCATGTTTTCAAAATGGTTTTCAGTATTTAATTATATGGACATTGATGTTTTAGAATTATAATTCCAATAAATGTTTCAAAGTGGTATGGGACACTTTGATTCAAAAATCTCTTTTAAATGATTTTTGAAAATGGATTGATTAATTCAATATCTTGGAATTACTTATTTTGATTGAAAATGAAATGTTGTTATTGAAATTATTATATTTTAAATATTTTATGTGTAATGATGGTACTTGGACATTTTACGGGTGGTTATGCGATAAACCGTATGACAGGTGGTGCCGTGAATACTAAGACGGGTGGTTACGTTATAACCTCCAATGCATTGGGTATGGAAGTCGGCCGTATGGCTATTCCATTAAGTATGTGTGGAAGTCAACTGTATGGTTATTCCATTTAAGTATGTTTATGTCCCAAGTTACCTTTATCTGTTATGTGTTCTTTATATAGGTTTTATGGTAATATTTTGGTTACAAAAGGGTAAGTAATTACATTTTATTCAGTGAAGAGTTTTTACTACTTCCTAAAGGTGAAAGGTATTACGTTGATAAAGTGTACATGGTTTACTTGTTGCTTTTAAAAACTAACAGTTTTCATTCTTTGTGTATCCCTTGCTGATATTTTTATGCTCACCCCAAGTTTTTTTGAAATGTTTTTCACGGGACTTAGTGTGGAATAGGGTCAAGGATGGGATCAAGGAAAAGTCATGCTATCTAATACATGGAACTAGACATGTTTCTCTTTAAGAGTTTTTATTTTATGGAAATTTAGTAGAAGTGACTACTTTGTAATCTTTTGAGATGTAATAGTTATGTTCTAATTCTCTAAAACTCTAAACCTGAAACGATCCTCAATGTGAATTATTCATTTAATTCAATATTAAGTAAGGTTTAAGGTCGGGGGCTTATAGCTGGTATCAGAGGTCGGTTTAGATAACTTTAGAGGTTAGGGTATTCTCTATGCATAAGTGACATTACCATAATGGTTAGGATTTCAGAAAGAGTCCTAGTTTTAGGTAAAGTGAATGAATAAGTATATCTTAGTGTTTATCTTTCTCATTAGTACATGATGATTTTGTTGATATACGCACACTGACATTTATATTTTTAGTAAATGGATGGATCAAGCAGGCACCAAGTTGACAATGGGTTTGATGGGAACTGTGGTGGTTCTCTGATTAAGAGACTGGAGGAAATGGGGGATTCAATGAGGAATCATGTGGTTGTGCTAAACCAACTTTCAAGGATTCATGATCAACCACTTGAACCTTGGTGAGTTCTTTAATGCATCATGTACGAGATAACCAAATCGATGTGGAAGTTCAGGTAATAATTATAAAGGTAACCATTAGGGTTTATATGATCCTTACTTTTTAGGTAATTATGGGTTACTCTTTGATATGATGGAAAATGAAAGGCATGAGATAAACTTGAGGTTAAAATATGTTATGATCATTTTTGAAGATTTTATCTCGTTTTGGGGAATGTTTTAAGAATTATTTAGTTTTGGAAAAAGGACAACACATAGGCCGTGTGACAACCCGTCGCGTCGGACAAAGATGTGGGAATCGAACCCACAAAAAAAGTGCAACTGGTATTTTTCACCCACCACTGGACTACATGAAGTCCCTGGTTAGTTTGACTGATTCTTTTTAGTTAGATGATTTTATGAATTAAGAGTTTGTTGGTTTTGGGTTATCTATGGAAATTTATTAACCTATCATGGAGGATATGGGATTATGTTAATTACTCTTCAATATGAGACTTTAAGAGCAATTGATGTTGTTTGGAGATAAATGTTACGATTTAACTTGGAAGACTATGTGACTAAATCCTTCTAATATTTGAGTTTCAATCTTAGTTTGGTTTACTTTGAAGAATTTTATGGACAAATTGTTTATCGAATGGTCCTCGTTGAACTTTGGGTTTTGTTGGACAAATTTTGAAGATTAAGAATAGATTTTCTTTTTATAAAGGGTTATCCTTTTCTGGATTATCTGATCTTGTACTAACCTTTTTTGTTTTGGTTTTGGTTAAATTCTAAAGACATGGGAAGTATATAGTTCTCTTTTGTGGATTAGGTGATTCTCTATAAGTTTATTATAGTACTCTTAATCTGAACAAGTCTTCCTAAATACTCATCTTTTGGATAAAATATGAGTTTGTGTAAGAAATCTAATAAAAGTTGAAAGTCAACATGATAAGTAATTATGTTTCCTTATGAATAAATTCCTCAATAATAAGTAACTTAAAAAAATGTTCTCTATTAACTTTTCCTAATGGGGAATTGAATACCGTTTAACCCATCACAGGTTTGTGATTTTCTTGTGGTTAACTTTCTCCTAAACATATTTTCTATCACTCTCCATCAAAACATGACCCTATGTTTTCTCCTCCACGTCCATGTATTCCTACATGGAATCCTAGTGTGGGTTAACTCGGGTGACCTCTGTACTTCTCTTTATTTTTTTTAAAATGATTTTTTAACCAACTCTTGTTCCAATGTGGGACTTTCAATGAAGTTTCTGAGCCCAATTTTAAAATTGCGAGGACGCAATTCCCAAAAGGGGGGAAGGATGTAACACCCCAGGTAAATAAAGAATATGACATTTTTATATTTATCCCTTTTTTTGGATAAAATGTTAATATTAATTTAAAGGGAATGCTATGCTTCATGACTTACCCAATACGCAACAACGAGTTCCTTTGAAATCTTACGTTGCACTATAATAATAAAATAATATTATTTTAAATGTTAGTTAACATGTAGTCGTTGTATTGGTGGGAATGAATAGAAATAACTAAAATATGATTATATATGTTTTTTAAATGTTTTTACATTTATCTAATAATGGATAAAGGCTTAAAATGTGAAAAGAATTCAATTTTAGGCATATATACTCTAATTTTCACTAAAGGTCCACTTATCAACTTTTGATGGCGAACCTTCATTAAATATAGTTTTGGTCACTCTTATACATTATATTGGACCAAATAAAACTCTTCTTTAGAATCTGGACATCAAAATTCACTTTGTGTAAATTTTTGGTATTTTTCCGATAAAGATCATTTTTTAATGAATAGTAAAAAATGTTGTATTTTAATTCAAAACCTCTTTTTAATCAAATTTATTTATATAATTAGATTATTTTTTGAATTGGTTTCAAAGTGAAATTAGAATATATTTTTACCATTTAATCCAATATTGGTTATTGGAATTAATTTCACTTTGAAATTGGACTTAAACTAGTGTCAATCTTTTAATAGATATTGTTTCTTAAAAACACGCTATTTGTTTTGACAGCGGGAATTAATTATTAAATTAATTAATGCAACTTATATGATTTGAATTTTTTAAAATAGACATCATTTTTGAGTTTGGAATATCAAATATAGCTTAGGGTGAATTTTTTGTATTTTTCTGAAAAACTTCAATTTTTGATGAATATTGAAACCACTAAGTGGTAGTTAAAGAAACTGATTTTTCGTTTAAATGAAACTTTGCCACCTCTGTGGGTTGAATTTAAAAAATCCGACATACATGGTTGTCATTAAGAAGTAAAATGTGGTTTAATGGGATTAAAATAATTTTTTGGTGAATAGTAACTTTTAAGTTTTTAATCGCGATTAGAGGTAATTAGTGTAGTTTAAGGTAAAAATAATGTTTTAATAAAATGAAATGAGCTTGACACATGTCCTACCCTTATTTGATGTGTCATGGACGACCAAGAAAATCCATGGGTCAACTTGGGGACCCCATGGAGCCACTTTGGTAGGAAAATGACATTAATACCTTTTTATTTAATGTTAAAATTAAAATGTCACAAACATGTGTTGTTTTACTAAAACAATTTTTATATGGGGTTATACAAGTCATAGTTTTGACTATAAATATTCATTGGAAAGATAAAAAGATTTCCTAAATCATAGTAATTTTTTTATAATTTTTAGAAATTAACTAAATTAAATTATTTATGACACCATGATGAAGCAGCGATTATCTCATTATTTAACGATTTAAATAAAATGAAAAGATAATGTAAAATCTAAGACCTAAACTTGTCAAAAACCTATTGTATTGGAATATTTCGAACGCTTATCACTTTATCCTAGAATTATATCAATTTGGTACCTTTTAAATCTGAAACTCATTTTAAAATAAGGTAACATTTCCTTACTTTCCAAGAGTGATCCTCCTCACCTCTTATAAAAGGCCCCCACCTCTACCTCCTTACCCACACATATAAAACCTTTGTCTTGGAAAACCCCTGCCCATTTAGTCTCTAAACATCCCTCTCTTAGTTCTAGAAGCCTCTCTTTGGGCAGAAGTCTTCCCAAGGAATCCTTTGACCTCAAATCAAAAAGAGTTACCCGATTTAAAGGTAGTGTCTTCTCTTGTGTTCTTTTGTTTTATTTTGCTTCTTCAACCCCCTAAACTCTTTTTATTCTTTTCTTTTGTAACAAATAAATTATATTAAATATACAATTATGTTTTTATAAGAATCATTCGAGATACACTTACACACACCTACATCTAATGGTTAAAGAACATGCTGTTTCTATGGATGACGAATTTCTGCCTCACGAAACGATGATTGTTAAACACTCATATAACACCTTCAAAGGTGGCCATTAAGATGTAACTATATTTATATATGATATATAATATTCTTATGTTTTACTTAATCTTCTGTATTTTTCTTTTGTGGCATACCTTTATGGTTTCCATTGTGGGTAAAGATGATAATTTCATTTTAGGAAGTGAGGACTACCGCCCCCTAAAAGTGATTTGATTCTTTAATGCCATATGTGGGATGTATAAAGGATGGATTTAAAGTTATTATATATGATTTATGTTACATATAAATGATTAATATAATTCTGGAATTAAAATATACATACCTCTCACTTGGTTTTAATTCTATTTATATGACATAGAAATGAAAGTAGCGTTCATGCGTACGTACGGCTTACAGTCTCCATAAACGGTGCATTTCATTTCTTACCTCTAAATGATTATGTAATATTATAAATACTTGTATATTCTGGATATATATGATATATATGATATCTAAATCATGAATATAATTCTGCATATAATGAACCTTTGACCACACGAACAACATGTAATTGTAAGAAGTCCACTTTCGACTTAAGGACCAAATATCGACAAAACAAACATTATTAACTTAAATGATTACATAATTATTATAGCATGGCAATAAGTGATATAAAATGAATAATTAAATTGAAAGAGGTTCTTAAGCATGTGTAAATTAACTCAAGTTTATTATTCAGGATGTTAAAGAACGATCGAGTCAAGTCGGACCTGAGATAAGGGATCCAACCTCTCTCTTTCTTTTTAAGTACTCTCTTTTATGTCATTTCTTTTAAGCCCATCTTTCTTATTTTTGGGGATGTTATTTTATATTCCTAATACTTTAATTTTTATGTTCATATTATGGGAGACCCTATTTGATCTCATAAATCCATTTTTGGAAGTTTTAAGTGGCACCGTTAGGCTGCCGAGTTTTTGTAAGGGATTTTTCATCTCACTTTTATTCTCGTGACATTTATGCTATGTTTTCCACTATTTCCTTTGAGTGGTGTATGTACTGCCCATTATTATACACTTTTTGTAGTATAATTTAATTTATGGGTATTTAAATTTTCTTTGTAAGACCCTTCTTCCATGGGTGTAGTTTTCAAAAGTTACCCAACTTGGTAAGGGGACCTTTCACCCTCCTCTTTTTAAAAGACTTCTTTTGTTATGTATTTTAATTCACATACTATTATGTTGGGATATGTTCTTCTATATCCTTATTTTTTAAAATTTTATGTCCAAGTGATGAGATACCCTTTATCTCTCTTATCCACCCTTTTTGTAGACTTTTATGTGATGCAGTTAGGCTGTCAAATTTTACCAAGGGAACTTCTTAACCCAATTTCGATTTCTTTGGGTTCAACATGTTGTTATTGAATATGTCATAAATTGAATATGTGTGAATGACCTTTGATTGTTTTACACTTAATATCCTCTTATATTGGGTGTATTTATATTTTTCACACATAATTATGAGATTGATTCATCTTTAATTTAAGGATACCTTCTTTATAATGGATTTCATCTCATTTTACATTTCTTTTGAGACTTCATTGTTGTTATGCACCAATTCACTCTTATATGGTATGTATACTGTCCTTTGACATATTATATCATGAATCCCTTTATTCTCATGATATTATAATGTTCGGATTAAATGTTATTCCGCAATTATTTGTATTCAAGAGTCTCTCATTTTGTTAAAAACTCTTTAACAAAAATATCGTTTTAAATGTTGTATAGATTTATTATTCTAAATCTTTATCTTTAATGTCCATGTTTTCAAAATGGTTTTCAGTATTTATTTATATGTACATTAATGTTTTAAAATTATAATTCCAATAAAATCTTCAAAGTGGTATGGGACACTTTGATTCAAAAATCTATTTTAAATGATTTTTGAAATTGGATTGATTAATTCAATATCTTAGAATTACTTATTTTGATTGAAAATGAAATGTTGTTATTGAAATGTTTATATTTTCAATATTTTATGTGTAATGATGGTACTTGGACATTTTACGGGTGGTTACGTGATAAACCATATGACGGGTGGTGCCGTGAATACCAGGACAGGTGGTTACGTTATAACCTCCAATGCATTGGGTATGGAAGTCAGTCGTATGGCTATTCCATTAAGTATGTGTGGAAGTCGACCGTATGGTTATTCCATTTACGTATGTTTATGTCCCAAGTTACCTTTATATTATATGTGTTCTTTATATGGGTTTTATGGTAATCTTTTGGTTACAAAAGGGTAAGTAAGGATATTTTATTCAGTGAAGAGTTTTTACTACTTCCTAAAGGGGAAAGGTATTACTTTGATAAAGTGTACATGGTTTACTTGTTGCTTTGAAAAACTAACAGTTTTCATTCTTTGTGTATCCCTTGCTGAGCTTTTTGTGCTCACCCCAAGTTTTTTTGAAATTTTTTTCACAGGACTTAATGTGGAATAGGGTCAAGTATGGGATCAAGATAAAGTCATGCTATCTAATGCATGGAACTAGACATGTTTGTTTTTAAGAGTTTTTATTTTATGGAAATTTAGTAGAAGTGACTACTTTGTAATAGTTTGAGATGTAATAGTTATGTCCAAATTCTCTAAAACTCTAAACCTGAAAAGATCCTCAATGTGAATTATTCATTTAATTCAATATTAAGTAAGGTTTAAGGCCGGGGCCTTATAGTTGGTATCAGAGGTCGGTTTAGATAACTTTAGAGGTTAGGGTGTTCTTTAAGCATAAGTGACATTACCATAATGGTTGGGATTTCAGAAAGAGTCCTAGTTTTAGATAAAGTGAATGAGTAAGTATATCTTAGTGTTTATCTTCCTCATTAGTACATGATGATTTTGTTGATATACGCACACTAACATTTCTATTTTTAGTAACTGGATGGATCAAGCAGGCACCAAAGTGACAATGGGTTTGATGGGAACTGTGGTGGTTATCTGATTAAGAGACTAAAGGAAATGGGGGATTCAATGAGGAATCTCGTGGTTGTGCTAAACCAACTATCAAGGATTCATGATCAACCACTTGAACCTTGGTGAGTTCTCTAATGCATCGTGTACGAGATGACCAAATCGATGTGGAAGTTCAGGTAATAATTATAAAGGTAATCATTAGGGTTTATATGATCCTTACTTTTTAGGTAATTATGGGTTACTCTATGATATGATGGAAAATGAAAGGCATGAGATAAACACGAGGTTAAAATATGTTATGATCATTTTTGAAGATTTTATCTCGTTTTGGGGAATGTTTTAAGAATTATGTAGTTTTGGAAAAAGGACAACATGTAGACCATGTGACAACCCGTCGCGTCGGACAAAGCTGTGGGAATCGAACCCACAACCAAAGTGAAACTGGTATTTATCGCCTACCACTGGACTACGTGAAGTCCCTGGTTAGTTTGACTAATTCTTTTTAGTTAGATTATTTTATGAATTAAGAGTAAGTTGATTTTGGGTTATCTATGGAAATTTATTAACCTATCATGGAGGATATGTGATTTGGTTAATTACTTTTCAATACGAGACTTTAAGAGCAATTGATGTTGTTTGGAGATAAATGTTACGATTTAAATTGGAAGACTATGTGACTAAATCCTTCTAATATTTGAGTTTCAATCTTAGTTTGGTTTACTTTGAAGAATTTTATGGAAAATTTTTTTATCGAATGGTCCTCGTTGAACTTTGGGTTTTGTTGGACAAATTTTGAAGATTAAGAATAGATTTTATTTTTATAAAGGGTTATCCTTTTCTGGATTATCTGATCTTGTATTAATCTTTTTGGTTTTGGTTTTGGTTAAAGTCTAAAGACATGGGAAGTATATAGTTCTCTTTTGTGGATTAGGTGATTCTATAGAAGTTGATTATAGTACTCTTAATGTGAACAAGTCTTCCTAAATACTCATCTTTTTGAGAAAATATGAGTTTGTGTAAGAAATATAATAAAAGTTGAAAGTCAACATGATAAGTAATTATGTTTCCTTATGAATAAATTCCTCAATAAAAAGTAACTTAAAACAAATATTTTGTCTATTAACTTTTCCTACTAGGGAATCGAATATCGTTTAACCCATCACAAGTTTTTGATTTTCTTGTGGTTAAATTTCTCCTAAACATGTTTTCTATCACTCTCCATCAGAACATGACCCTATGTTTTCTCCTCCATGTCCATGTTTTCCTACATGGAATCCTAGTGTGGGTTAACTCGGGTGACCTCTGTACTTCTCTTTATTTCTTTTAAAATGATTGTTTTACTGACTCTTGTTCGGATGTGGGACTTTCAATGAAGTTTTCGAGCCCAATTTTAAAATTGCGAGGACGCAATTCCCAAAAGGGGGAAGGATGTAACACCCCAGGTAAATAAAGAACGTGACATTTTTATATTTATCCCTTTTTTTAATAAAATGTTAATATTAATTTAAAAGGAACACTATGCTTGATGGCTTACCCAATACGCAACAACGAGTTCCTTTGAAATCTTATGTTGCACTATAATAATAAAATAATATTATTTGAAATGTTAGTTAACACGTAGCCATTGTTATGGCAGGAATGAATAGAAATAACTAAAATTTGATTATATATGTTTTCTAAATGTTTTTACATTTATCCAATAAAGGATAAAGGCTTAAAGTACGAAAAGAATTCAATTTTAGGCATATTACTCTAATTTTCACTAAAGGTCCACTTATCAACTTTTGAGGCCGAACCATCATTAAATATAGTTTTGGTCACTCTTATACATTTTATTGGACCAAATAAAACTTTTCTTTAGAATCGGGACATCAAAATTCACTTTGTGTAAATTTTTGGTATTTTTCCGATAAAGATCATTTATTAATGAATAGTGAAAATTGTTGTATTTTATTTCAAAACCTCTTTTTAATATAATTTATTTATATGATTAGATTATCTTTTGAATTGGTTTCAAAGTGAAATTAGAATATATTTTTACAATTTAATCCAATATTGGTCGTTGGAATTAATTTCACTTTGAAATTGGACTTAAACTAGTGTCAATCTTTTAATAGATATTGTTTCTTAAAAACACGCTATTTGTTTCGACAGTGGGAATTAATTATTAAATTAATTAATGCAACTTATATGTTGTGAATTTTTTAAAATAGACATCATTTTTGAGTTCGGAATATCAAATATAGCTTAGGGTGAATTTTTGGTATTTTTCTGAAAAACTTCAATTTTTGATGAATAGTGAAACCACTAAGTGGTAGTTAAAGAAACTGATTTTTCATTTAAATGAAACTTTGCCACCTCTGTGGTTTGAATTTCAAAAATCCTACATACATGGTTGTCATTAAGAAGTAAAATTTGGTTCAATGGGATTAAAATAATTTTTTTGGTGAATAGTAACTTTTAAGTTTTTAATCGCGATTAGAGCTAATTAGTGTAGTTTAAGGTAAAAATAATGTTTTAATAATATGAGATGAACTTGAAACATGTCCTACCCTCATTGGATGTGTCAGGTCCGACCAAGACAATCCATGGGTAAACTTGGGGACCCCATGGAGCCACTTTGGTAGGAAAATGACATTAATACCTTTTTATTTAATGTTACAATTAAAATGTCACAAACATGTGTTGTTTTACTAAAAAAAATTTTATATAGGGTTATACAAGTCATATTTTTGACTATAAATATTCATTGGAAACATAAAAATATTTCCTAAATCATCGTATTTTTTTATAATTTTTAGACATTAACTAAATTAAATTATTTATGACACCATGATGATGCAGCGATTATCTCATTATTTAATGATTTAAATAAAATGAAAAGATAATGTAAAATCTAAGACCTACACTTGTCAAAAACCTATTGGGTTGGTATATTTCGAACCCTTATCACCTTATCCTAGAATTATATCAGTGTGGGACCTTTTAAATCCGAAACTCATTTTAAAATAAAGTAACATTTCTTTACTTTTCAAGAGTGACCCTCCTCTCCTCTTATAAAAGGCCCCCACCTCTACCTCCTTACCCACACCTCTCAAGCCTTTTTCTTGGCCAAACCCAGCCCATTTTGTCTCTCCACATCCCTATCTTACTCCTAGAAGCCTCACTGTGGGCAGAAGTCTTCCCAAAGAAGCCCTTGAGCTCAAATCAAAAAGAGTTACCCGATTTAAAGGTAGTGTCTTCTCTTGTGTTCTTTTGTTTTATTTTGCTTCTCCAACCCCCTAAACGCTTTTTATTCTTTTATTTTGTAACAAATAAAGTATCTTCAATATACTAGGATGTTGTTATAAGAAGAATTCGAGATACTCTTACACACACCTACATCTAATGGTTAAACAGCATACTGTTTCTGTGGATGGCGAATTTCTGTCTCACGAAACAATGATTGTTCAACCCTCATATAACACCTTCAAAGGTGGCCATTAAGATGTCATTATATTTATATATGATATATAATATGTTTATGTTTTACTTAAGCTTCTGTATTTTTCTTTTGTGGCATACATTTATGGTTTCCATTGTGGGTAAACACGATAATTTCATTTTAGAAAGTGCGGACTACCGCCCCCTCAAAGTGATTTGATTCGTTAATGCCATATGTGGGATATATAAAGGATGGATTTAAAGTTATTATATATGATTTATGTTACATATAAATTATTAATATAATTCTGGAATTAAAATATACATACCTCTCATTTGGTTTTAATTCCATTTATATGACATTGAAATGAAAGTAGCGTTCATGCGTACGTACGGCTTACTGTCTCCATAAACGGTGCATTTCATTTCTTACCTCTAAATGATTATGTAATATTATAAATACTTGTATATTATGGATATATATGATATATATGATATAAAAATCATGAATATCATTCTGGATATAATGAACCTTTGACCACATGAACAACATGTAATTGTAAGAAGTCCACTTTCAACTTAAGAACCAAATATCGACAAAACAAACATTATTGACTTAAATGATTACATAATGCTTATAACATGATAATAAGTGATATAAAAGGAATAAAGAACTTGAAAAAGGTTCTTAAGCAAGTGTAAATTAACTCAAGTTTGTTATTCAGGATGTTAAAGAACGATCGAGTCAAGTCGGACCCGAGGTAAGGGATCCAACCTCTCTCTTTCTTTTTAAGTACTCTCTTTTATGTCATTTCTTTTAAGCCCATCTTTATTATGTTTGGGGATGTTCTTTTATATTCCTCATACTTTAATTTTTATCTTCATATCATGGGAGACCCTATTTGAACTTATAAATCCATTTTTGGAAGTTTTAAGTGGCGTCGTTAGGCTGCCAAGTTTTCATAAGGGATTTTTCATCTCACTTTTATTCCTGTGACATTTATGCTACGTTTGCCACTATTTCCTTCAAGTGGTGTATGTACTACCCATTATTATACACTTTTTGTAGTATATTTTCATTTATGGGTTTTTTCATTTTAATTTTATGACCCTTCTTCCATGGGGTGTACTTTTCTAATGTTACCCAACTCGGTAAGGGGACCTTTCACCCTCCTCTTTTTAAAAGAATTCTTTTGTTATGTATTTTAATTCAAATAATATTATGTTGGGATATGTTCTTATGTATCCTTATTTATGTAAATTTTATTTCCAAGTGATTAGATACCCTTTATCTCTCTCATCAACCCTTTTTTTAAAATTTTATGTGATGTCGTTAGGCTGTCGAATTTCACCAAGGGAACTTCTTAACCCAATTTCGATTTCTTTGGGCTCAACATATAATTATTGAATATGTCATCCTTTGAATATGTGTGAATGACCTTTGATTGTTTTACACTTAATATCCACTTATATTGTGTGTATTTATATTTTTCACACATAATTATGAGATTGATTTATCCTTAATTTATGGATACCTTCTTTAAAATGGATTTCATCTCATTTTACATTTCTTTTGAGACTTCATTGTTGTTATGCACCAATTCACTCTTATATGGTGTGTATACTTTCCTTTGAAATATTATATCATGAATCCCTTTATTCTCATGATATTATAAAGTTCAGATTAAATTTTATTCCGCAATTATTTGTATTCAAGAGTCTCTCATTTTGTTAAAAACTCTTTAACAAAAATATCGTTTTAACTGTTTTAAAGATTTATTATTCTAAATATTTATCTTTAATGTCCATGTTTTCAAAATGGTTTTCAGTATTTATTTATATGGGAATTAATTTTTTAAAATTATTATTCCAATAAAAGCTTCAAGGTGGTATGGGACACCTTGATTCAAAAATCTCTTTTAAATGATTTTTGAAAATGGATTGATTAATTCAATATCTTGGAATTACTTATTTTGATTGAAAATGAAATGTTGTTATTGAAATGTTTATATTTTCAATATTTTATGTGTAATGATGGTACATGGACATTTTATGGGTGGTTACGTGATAAACCATATGACGGGTGGTGCCGTGAATACCAGGACGGGTGGTTACGTTATAACCTCCAATGCATTGGGTATGGAAGTCGGTCGTATGGCTATTCCATTAAGTATGTGTGGAATTCGACCATATGGTTATTCCATTTAAGTATGTTTATGTCCCAAGTTACCTTTATATGTTATGTGTTCTTTATATGGGTTTTATGGTAATCTTTTGGATAAAAAAGTGTAAGTAATGATATTTTATTCAGTAAAGAGTTTTTACTACATCCTAAAGGTGAAAGGTATTACTTTGATAAAGTATACATGGTTTACTTGTTGCTTTGAAAAACTAACAGTTTTCATTCTTTTTATATCCCTTGCTGAGCTTTTTATGCTCACCCTAAGTTTTTTTGAAATGATTTTCATAGGACTTGATGTGGAATAGGGTCAAGGATGGGATCAAGGGAAATTCATACTATCTAATACATGGAACTAGACATGTTTGTTTTTAAGAGTTTTTATTTTATGGAAATTTAGTAGAAGTGACTACTTTGTAATCTTTTGAGATGTAATAGTTATGTCCTAATTCTCTAAAACTCTAAACCTGAAAAGATCCTCAATGTGAATTATTCATTAAATTCAATATTAAGTAACGTTTAAGGTCGGTGCCTTATAACTTATTTCAAGATCTATATTTCTTTTCTCAAAGTCTCTAACCTTCTTGGAGAGATTTACACATTATATAACCTTTTCTTATAAATACTTATCCATGTTATTTTTTTCTTATTCAAACCGCGTGATTTATTTCTATAATATTTCAATGACTATATAAACAAGATAAACTATTTCTCTTGAAATGTATTATATAATATCATTTAATCTACAAACTGGTAAATCTTAAAAAGTTATAGATATATCATCATCACTACTTGTACTATGTCCTTCTTCTTGAGGATAGTTTGAGATATAATTTTCATACATCTTGATCACTTTAATTCATTGATTCACTTGAGGTATGAGTGTTTTAGTTTTACATTGTGGTAATTTGGACCAAATATTCTTCAGTTTTCGAGAAAGATATATCTTCTTTGTTATAAAGATATATAGAAATTGAACTTCAATTATCCTCATGGATCAAGAGGGACACCTTCTTAGAATTTATTTTATCATTTCTTATACTGTTTTCATGGTCATTGTAGAAACAAAATTCTAATCAGAGACAAACAAATATAACTCAAAACTATACATCATTATTAAATAGGAAAGAAACTCAAATCTTAAAAAAAGAATAATTTCATATTAGAGAAACCAATAAAGGTTAAATTGCACTCTTATAGTAATTGTTAGGACAACTTTAGGGTATTTTAAACACTAATAGGTGGGGTGAATATGGGTTAGGGAATTTTTTAACTAATTAATAGTTTTTTTATTTAACTTTTAGGCTTATTAGGATCTTGGTTCTATTGTTATCTCTTTAATTTCATATGCAAGTATATAAAAGAAAGTAAGGAATAGAATATGATGTTTTTACAAGGTTCAATACTCAATTAGTGTAACTAGTCCTTGTTGTGTATAGTAGTGAATATTATATAGATTCATCACTATAATGAGATACAAAATATAGTGGTTTTTAATAAAAATAATCCTAACCCCATGTGTGGTTCCATATACTTAAGCAGAAGGAGGGAAAAAATATTGTTTCCCTGGACTTGTCATTACCTCGTCTAACTTCTGATCCTTTTTGGATCTTTATAATTCCTTTGTAGATATTCTTGAGATTATTCATAGTCTTTATAGAATAAATTAATTCATCCATCATTTAATACTTCTATATAATGTTGCAATTAAACTTTTTTCTTCTCTTTCTTCATCTTCTATTGTTACTTACACAATAGTGGGAAAAAACTCTTCTTCATATTCTCTGATATGAAAATTAATGCAAAAAACCTTACTAATCTTAAAATAAATAAACTATAATGTTTATTTTCATAAACTAGTGAAATATTTATTCTTCTCTTATTATTACCATTTCTTCTTTTATTCCATCCAAAATAATGTTCATCGGGTAACTTACTTTTTTGGTACCTATTCATCTAATACTTTACATATTCATTTGATATTGTTTTTTTGGTTCTTCAATGATCTATTTGATACTTCTCATCTAATATATTCTTCTCTTTCTATTACTCTATTTCTGTAACCCCACTTATTCATCTAATACATTGAACTAAAATCAAATTAATCTTAATCTTTATGGCCAGTGACTCACTTTGAAAATAACATCTTTATAAAAACATAGTTGCAACAACTCCATCCAATAGTCACTTCCCTACAAATATTCTCCCATTTATATAGGTATAGTTTCTTTTAAAACATATGGGGAAGCGTGAACTCAAATTTAAATTTTCAAAATACAAATTTGAATATCCTGCTCAAAACATCATTCATTTGAACGTCTTCAAAACTCCTAAGGAGATTGAATTCAAAAAACATAATAGGAACTATCCTCAAATATGAGCGTCAACAATCTTCAAGAACTTATTTAAATATCATATAGAACCATGATATTTCCATCATGATTATTGAGGTATTGAAATTTAAGTCATGTATCATCATAATGAATTAATTTACTAGAACAAGAAACTCCAAGAAAAATTATCTATAACTTCTTCATATAAACTCATCCATCTGGTAATACTTCATTATACAACTTTATAATTATCTTTTTATCTATTCATCCTCCATCTTATATACTCAAAATTTTCATCTGATATTCTCTATCTAATGCACTAACGTAGATCTTCTTTGATTCCTCTATTAAATAAATTCTCAGTAGTATGTGTGGCTTTTTTTCTATAGACTCAATAAATGTACCCATATAGTAACTATTATTTCATCTTCCTTCATTAGCATTGTCTATCTGTAACCTTTATAATATTCTTTTCAAGTGTTTATTCTTTATAATATTTCTTTTTTTGGAAATATTCTACCTATTATAAAGATCCTCAATCTTCTAAATGATGGATTTTTTCAGAAGCATTTTTTCAATCGCTTCATTTGGAACTGTCTCTTTGATTCCTTCACTCAGAAAACTTATGTATTCTAATAATTCATTTAGAACCCTTTTTTGAATGACTTTATTTGTAAACTTATAACTAATAATTTTGGTCTAGGAAACCTCTATCCAATCGTTTAGAAAACTCTATCTAATAACTCATAACTCTCTGACCCCAAAATCTTCATTTATAATTTTCATCTTTTGTAATCCATTAATTCTTTAATATTTATTTTTTTAATAATTTATACAACATTTCTCAGTTTTTTTATCTTAAAACCATTATTCCTACAAAAAATTAATATGGAATCATGAATTCCTTTGTATAAAAATTATATTTTGTACTTTGAAGATCAAAAAATAATCTCCTTGTTTGCCTCCATTTCATAGAGAACATTCTTATTCTAATATTCAGTGTGAATCACATCCCAAAATAATTTTGAAATTTAATTAATTTGGAATACATCACCAAGAACCAATTGATATTGTTGGTTCAGAACACCTAGTCTAATGTCCCAATAAACACTATCGAAAAAACATTTTTCCCCACCTTTTATCCAATTATCTCAATATATTAGACTTAAACCAATATCGTTAGTCAATTATACATAAAATTCCCATTTTGGTATACTTTTTATGGAATCTTAGTATGGAGTATTAAAATACATTATGTTGTTAACAAATTTTATTCTCCAACTAATAAATCCGATGTTTGAGACATTATGATCAGCTCACCAATTTTCATAAGAAATTAAAAAATTCAAATAATATTCCACCTTCAAGTAATGAATATATTCCAAATATTATAAATTCAAGAACATAATTTATCTTCTTCCAAGATAACAAGACATGAAAACTTCATCTCCTTAAAAAATTATTCGTCATTCATAATCAGGACTTCATTATCACCATCTTCAGTTATAGGCTTGGATAATTTAACCAACCTACCAAGAAACTTTTTCATCACAATATATTAAAATAAATGAAATCATTATAACTCATTTAAACCCATTGACAATAAATACAACACACACAAATTTGGAAGCAACAATTACTATAAATGATCTGTGATATACTATTGAAAATTTATTAATAAATTTGATAGTTATCACATATCCATTGGATTTATTAGAATGAATATGAAAAAATAAATAATGAAAAATTAATTTTTATAGATTAAAAAATGAATTCATTAGTTATGAATCATTTATAAATGAAAATAAAATAATTTTGAAGTAAAAAAGATAAGGTTTTATAAGAAAATGTTTTTAGGTTCACTTTGTGTTTTTATATTAATAAATAAAATTAACCAATATTAACTAATGATTTTAATGTAATATGTAGTTAATATATTCAATAAGATATTTTAACATTCATTTAATGGTTATTATTTGGTAATGAATAATAATAAATTCAGTTTTATGCTTAAAAATACATTTTTCTAAATATGATCTTTATTGTGTTTAACGCACTTATTTTAAAATGATTTTTCTCCACTTATAAAAATTGAATTTGATAAAATGGTTTCAAATTTTTGAGTCAAAATTTAAAATTTTTTTAATGAGGCCACCTTCATCTTGGTGATAATAAATAGTAACTATGGTAAAAATTTGTCACCTCTATTAAGGATTGGATGGGTTAACAAGGGGTTTAAACTAAAATTTAAAATTTAAAATAACACTTAAAGAAGTTAATTTTATTTTTTATGATATCTAATATTCTATTTTTTCTTTTGTTCCACTCTCATATAAATATGACTATTATATTTTAATGTTTTAAATACTTACAAGAGTGTTACTCCCTTCACTTATAAAATAACATTGCCCCACCTCTCTTATCCACACAACTTAAGCCAATTAGTTTGAATAATATCTATCTAGGTACTCTCCCAAAATCCTTATACATAAACTTAATATTCTATTCTTCAAAAATGACTCATCCAAGAATCCTTTTGGTTCTGATCAATAGAGGATACTCAAAAAAGAGGTATATGTTATTACTGATATTTTTCATGTTTATTTCCTCTTAAACCCCCTAAAAGTGTTGTATAATAATATTAAAATGATACAATCAATATATTTTCTATTATAATTAATTTTATTTTAATTTTATATACATTTCTTATCTTCTTCCAATCTATTGGAAAATGATAATGCCACTCATGCATATATGTGGACTACCTCTTATACGAATCAATGTGATTTTTTTTATTTACTTTTTATATTGATGGTCACAACGATATATTTAATGAATATATATGATATTTTTTTATATAATTATGATTTTAACAAGTTATTTATTATATACCTTTCTTTTATTTAATCCATGGAAAATTAAAATTATCACTCTTTCATATGTACTGGCTATTATCTCCTCAAAGTGATTTAATTAATTTTTCGTCACCACTTTATATGAATGATTATAAACTTTTATATAATGAATAAATATGATAAATATAAAATTATTAAGATTATTTTTTTGATTAAACCATGACCAAAGTGCAAGTACAAAAACCATCAAGCCTAAACATGGATGGAAAATAGACTAGTTTTAAACAGAATGTTACTTTTAATGTAAATTTATCAATAAATGGATATTTTGAAATTATAATTAAACATTATATTATATGAAAATTTATTAATTAAGTTCCTTTATATAATTATAATAAATCTTATTTTATTATACAATAGTTTAAGAATTTTTACTAAGTAATACAATATTTGTGTTTAGGGTTTATACTAAAAACCTATTTATTTTCAGGATTGTCTATATTAAATTTCTATTAATGAAGATTATATGATCCTTTTACATTAAAACCCATATATTTTATCCTCTTATAGTTATTTAAGTAATATTAAAATATTAGCAACATATTACTCTCATTGTTACTTAAAGTGATCAAGAAAATGTTTTATAAAAAGATGGCCTTATTTCCTCTTTGGTCAACAATTGTTTTTTCATGTCTGCGTTCTTTAAAATGTTTTCATGAATATTAATTTATATGAAAAAATTATTATTTAAAGTTAGTTTCAACCATATTTGATGTTATTTTAATAGTTTTAAAATGAATCACTATTTCATTTTCTAAACGAGGTTTTTTTTTACTTTTTAAATAACTGTGAAAGGAATCTTTATTTTTTTCACACAAACAACTTTTTATGCCTCCATGACTATTATTTTATTCTAAGATTCCATTACTAGTTTAAATTTTTATATTAAAATAAAATATTTTTCTCACTATTATGGAAATTTTTATTTTTAATAATACTAAAGGAAAATGTGATTTCTCCCTTTTTTTAATAAACTGGTTAATGCTCTTTTAAAGGTATTTTTAATCTATCTAACATCCATTGATGTTTATTATGCTTCAATATATATTATATAATGATACCATCCATGTTATTTCATTATATATCTTATGATTATGTGATGATGAAATGTTTTTGAATCCCATTTCTTTTCCATGGGTTATACAATGATGAATTAATGAATATTTTTATGATCTTGTGGAACACACATATACATGGTTTCCATTTTATGATGGGTGGATCAATTAAAGACCTCCAATACATTGGGTAATGATTTATATATCCTTAGATAATATTTAATTGAATTAGGAGTGAACCCAATTCCATAAAAGAACTTATCCAATATGGTATACTTAAGAGTGAACCTTGACTAAGGAAATGATGGAATGGGTAGAAAATACAATCCAATATAGGGATTTTCACACTATGATATTCATGTAAGTGATCCTTGACTATTGAAATTATTTTCTATGCTTATGATTATGCCATAATTCCTTTGAAGTATTCTTATTTTTATGATATGTTTTCATGGATCATGATTGATTAATGATGATTCATCACTCTTATAACTCATGCCTTTTATAATGTTAAATATTTATTCCATGAATCTTTATTTATGATCTATAAAAAATTAGTATGAAATTCATAAGTTATAATTATGATCTCATTCCCTTATGAGTATTATATTCTTGCATATGATCATCGATTGATATCTCTGATGTTTAACATTATTGATCATCTAATATCACACACTATTGTATTTCCATTTTCATAAAGTTATGAAGAACAATTTTAAGTAAAAAATTTCTAAGAATGTTACAATTATATATGAACTTTTGGGGGGGTGTTGAATATATCTTATGAAATAATTTGATTTTGTATCTAGTCTTTAATAACACTAAAATCTTACAGTCCTCGAGCGTATATTACTATTAAATGTGTTGAATATTCATATAAAATGATGAAATATTTATATATGTTATGATAGGGTCACCTATGATTATCCCTATACGGGACTTGGATAATATGGAAATAGGATTTTGTGATAAAATCACCCATATAAAATGTATTAAATATGAAAAAATATTCTTCATCTAAAAGGGATACACTATTCTAAATATATTTTTTATTTTTATTTTAATCATTATTGATGAAGCACGGAAGCTACTTAGCCTCCTTGAAACTAATGTTATTGGTATAAAATAAAGGGTATAATAGACAATATCCTACTTATTTATATTTACATATGAGAACCACTCCATGGATAATCATTAACTGATAGTGGTCAAGAATAATACACAGAGAACTTTGGAGACTAAACTACAATGGAAAGGATGAGGGAGTGGTATGAATAATCTCATTTTTTTATTATTCCAGCCTTGGATATAATAACTTTGAAACATAAAGTATCTCAATTAAAAATAATATTATAGTTATAGTCACTCATTTTAGAGAAATATATTTCTTATTCTTCTCACCGTTGAGGTGGGAATCACCATTTCTCATCTGCTTGGAGAATTCAACCTTCCTATTATAATGTTTTTAAACTTACCTAATTACTATATTTAAATAAAAATGTGTAAAAAACATATATTATCTAATATCAAAGAATAAAAATATAAATATCCCATGAAATTATGAATATACATAATGTTTAATTTCTTTGTTTCTCCTACTTCAATTCATTGCAGTTTCTATTACAGTGACCAATATTTCCATATGTGAAGTAAATAAAATCATGTTCGATGAGGTCCCGGTTTACCTTTTGTTTCTTATAAATATGTTGTAAAATATCCATTGACTTAATAATAGTTATTATTTTTCAACCATGTATTTCAGCATGTTCACCAAAATAACTATATATTTAACTTTCTATAACATCTTATCGGCTTGGAAAACCTTAACAAAAATATATTGAATGGGTTTATCCATTATTTATATTTTAAAATTCTTAAATAAACATAATAAAATAGGTTATAAGGATAATATAATGATAATTACTAAAATATAATAATTCAATATGAATCTATTATTTAATTCACATGTGTTTAGTGTAATCATAACTTCTTTTGGTTCGTGTTTCACTTTCCCCTTACCATATTGTTAGAGATGATACATTTAATGCCCTATGTTTTTATGAACATTTTTTTAAAATAAATTAAATTTCATTGATTTCTTGTGGTTTAAGCTACAACAAGTCAATATTTCACTACACGCAATACTGGCCTATCATTGTTTACAAGCAACACTCAGTTTCTACAAAACATCATTTTATTATTGTACTTATTTAAACAAGATAATTATAACCTAACCATTAGAATGATATGTATGAATGATATTAACTGAATTATGAAATTTTGTTTTACACATAATTCATTGACCAAATAATTATAAATGAATGTAAAACACTTTTTAAAATAAAAGTAAATGTTTTTTTACAAAATTATTTAAAAGGGTACAACTGTGTTTTATACCAATAAATAATCAAATAAATATTGTTTAATTATATTAATGATATATATATATATATATAATATTCTATCTAAATTTTAAAATTTACCTTACCTATTTCCTAGGAATGATCTAAGAACAAATCTAATTTTATGCATAAAAGATGTATTTTTCTAAAAGGGTAGTTTTCCACCTTTTGATGGTGCACTTGTTTTAAATCTAGTTTTTTATAATTTTATAAATTCTATTTTATAAAATAATATTATTACCCGAAATAGAGGTATTAATAGTTTATTTGGTTGAGTTTTTGGGATTTTTTTATTAATTCTTTTGTTTTGATGAATAGTGAATAATAATTCATTTTAATTTAAAACATATATTTCATCAAAATAATTTATAGTGTTAAATTATATAATTGATTGGTCTTAAATTATAATCAGATTAAATTTTTATCATTAAATCCAAATTAGTTTATTGTAATCAATTTCACATTAAATTTGTATATCAAAACATTTCAATCTTTTGGATGATTTCAATTTAAAAAATCATTCTCTCATTCTGTCAACATGATTAATTTTAAAATAATTGTAAATAATTAACAATTTTAAATTAAAAAAATTTATTCCATATTTGGAATCATAAGTTCCAAATTTAGTAAAAAAGGGGTCTCTTATTTTTTACCAATATGAATAGTAACTTTGGTAATTTTTATTACAATGTTAAAGGGGAAAATGGGTAATTTATGTTAAAAATAATGTTATAAAGACTATAAAATGACACTACAACTTTCACAAACTTTATTGGATGAATTTATTTAGACCCTTAACACATATTTATCTAAATTTAATAATTTAATTTACACTTTTCAATTAAAATGTCATAGATATTATTAAAATCAAAGAGAGTAAAAAAATGTCACACTCTTACTGTTAATAAGTATAATATTTTCAATATGTTGTTAAATAAAAGATATGCTAGAATATGTATATTTTTATGAAATCTAAAAAAATCTACATCAAGGTATTTTATTGTTAAATTTTACTGAATAAATAATTTTCATAAATAATTACCGAATCATAATACAATAATTATTAAATTAATTAAACAATCAATTAAATGATATTATAAATATCAAAATAAATATAATTTGAATTAATTAAGGTTATACACGAATTTTATTGGTGAATATGACATGTTAGGGTGTATTAAAAGAATTATTTCTAAGTTATCTTATTGTATTTATTTTAATTAAAATCAATATATTGAATAATGTCAAAATTGACACTAATGATATTTTATGAAAATAATATTTTATTAAATTAGATAAAAATTATAAATATCGTAAATAAGGATATAGGGGATATAATATGGTCTAAAATATCATAAATGTTCCATTTATGGTTTAATTTACACATTATATGTAAAAATCGCAACTATTTAATATTGAAAATTTTGTTACAATATTTAAAATTAAAATAGGTTAACTAAGAGTTAATAAAAAAGGTAATGTATGAAATAACACTAAAACCTATCTAAAATATATTTTTATGGTATTATCACCCTATCCCACCTTATATTTGAATTAATTTCTATTTTAAGTTATTTTTATTGAGATTTAATTTATTATAAATTAATCTTATGAGAAATTATAAAAGTTATCATTCTATCTCTTATAAAAGGGAACCTCTTCTATTTTATTCACACTTTAGAACCTATTTAGTTTGTAAATATTCCATAAAAAATCAACCAAACTTCCATTCCATCATCCTATAAGTATTAATTTGGGCTTAAATCCAACCCAGGAAGTCCTTTCGTGCAACGGAAAAGGAGATACCCAAAGAAGATGAGGTTTGAATGAGTATGTTGAGTGTCAAGACATAAGGTAAGGGGTTTCCATCTCACTTTTATTTTATATGATATATAAGCCATTTTCACCAACTTTTTATGTTTTTTGGTGTATATAATACCCATTAATGAAATTTTTGTGCATTTACATATCCATTTTATGATGTATCTTTCATGGGGTTTACTATTCCAAAGTCACCAAATCTGTATGGTAATTTTGTCTCAATTTTACTTATTTGAGACACATCTTATGTTATGAACCTATATTATTTTATGAGGTGTATATAATTCTCATTTAAATTTTTTATCATGAATATCCTTCTTTTCATGATAATATAGGTTTTTTAATGTTATTCTCACTTCATTCAAAATTTTGTGTTCTTTCATAACAATATTTTCGAAAAATATTTTAAATGTATTTTAAATGATATTTTTGGATTTTTTAAGGAAAAAGATTTAAAATGTTTTTAAAACAGTTTTCAAATATTATTTTATAATCTTTAAATTTTATTTTAATGAAAATGTTATGAAAAACAATTTATTATTTAAAAATAATTTTTCAAGACCGAAAGTATATTTTCCTTAAGAATTGTTTCAAGGGATCTTTCGAAATTATTTTCTATATAAGAAAACTTTAATTGATGTCAATTATGTTTTACTATGGATATGAACCAAGTATAAAATTTTTATTAATTCTCTTAATGGTTTATGTTTATGATGGATTGATATTTATGAATTTTGTTTCTTTTACATGAGTTATGTTATGATGAAATTTTTATAAAACCCACTTTTTTAAAGCAGTATAATTTGATTTATATTATTATAGAATGAATATGCATGGTTTTTATTATGTGATGGGTGAGACATATATCACCCTCTAATGAATTTGGTAAAGATTTATATCTCATGAGATAATGGTGGAACAAAGTTGACATGATTGATACACTATGGAAGATGGGGAAACCTAATCCACTATAGTAAAATGAGGAAACCCTATCCACTATGGGAATATGGAGAAAGCTTATCCATTTACTAAAAAGGACTATGAATGGGGATGGTGGTGTGTCTGGCCTAGTAGGTGTAGTCCCCATTAAGTTCCCTATTAAGTTTTGGAAATTCACCTTGACTTATAGGGAATGATATTACATGTTTATGTGTCTGCCACAAATTCTATGTCTTATTTCTATGTTATGCATTCATGACTTATACTCTTGATTCCCTTATGGTCCATGTATTATGAACATCCAATATTTATTCCATGACTCAAGTATATGATCTTTGATATATAGGGTATGATCTTAAAAATTTTATGCATATGTTCTCATACCCTTAGGTTCATGTTATTCTTATATATCTCCCTTATTTACCCTAACTGGGCATTTGAGATCACCCTTTCTTATGTTTTTCCCCTAGGTTATAAATAAAGGTTTTATGTAGGGGTACTAAAGGGGATGTTCTCTGTGGGAAACATAGAATATCTTTCACCAGACTACAGGTTTTTGTTCAATGTTTCTAAAGGCACTAAAAAAATACAGTATTTGGGCATGTGTTTGTGTATTTTGAAAAAAAAATTATGTAATGTCCATGTATGTTATTCCAGGTTCATTTTGTTTGGTATCAGAGAAAAGGTTTAGTCAACCTTTAAAAACTAATATAAGAAAAAATTAGTAGTATTCCTATATATATTTCTAAGGATGTGTCTATAGATTTCTTATAGGATAAGTATAAGTATAGGTTATAATCCTATAGTTTTAATAATGATCATGAATAACCTAGGATTAAACCTATGGTGTCATAGATTGAAATTTTATAATTAATTTCCCTAGATTATGTTGTTTTCCCACTATGATTAGTGTTTTTTGTATTATTCTTTTGGTTTTATCCGATGGTTGGAACCAAAAAAAACATGTTAACCTTGAATTTCATAGAAAGTTTGGTGACTATAAGCAACCAAATTAAATGATGAATGGAAAGAAATATATTTTTATTATTCATAATCTGCTATAATGATATATTATTAAAAAAATAAATCTTGTTGAGACTCCTAAAACATAGAATAAAAGGAAGATAAAATTTTATGAAGTTTCATGTGGTTACGAACATAGGGGAAATAAGATTCGGCATCCTGTATGTTAAAAAGTTGGGAAGAAGAACCTGGAGGAATATCTAAAATGGAGGGGAAGATGTTATCAATTTGGAAAAAAAATGTAATAGAGTGAAAAATTATTAAGGAGTTCAAATTATTATGTGTGGTTAACATGGGAATTACACAACTCATTGCCCTAACGCAAGAATTTACTTCTAGACCATGGAAGGACACAATCCATGACAATAACTGAAGTATAAGGATTGAAGTGTTTATCTATTTTTATTAAAAAATTATAAATTGTGAAATATATAAGAATTATATAGTATATGTTTTTCTAATTATTTTTAATAATATATTGAATGGTATTTATGACCTAAAAAATTGATTTAATAGAAATGTTATAGTTTTTGGAAAGTACATGATTTAGCAAAGTTAACTCTTAGTATGATCCTAATATTGAGAGAATGGTGTATAGTTCGATTATAAATGGGATTGTATTGATAACATTGGGAATAATAACATGGAAATATGGTTTATGATATCATGGATTCAGTTGGTAGAATTTTTAGATTTATAGAATGATGATGGAGTTAATTTTTAAAATCATTCATGTTTCCACTATGGTTTTATGGTAATTCATGTTATTACCATGTTTTACGAGAAAACATGATAATGGTATTCACATGTTTACAATGTGACAATTATGATATACAACATGTTTTTGAGGGATAAATGCTACGTTTAGTTACCTTCAATCAAAAATATTAGATTTTAATCTTTTGGAAGTTTCATAAGTGTAATTATTTATGAGATTGTTTACATTGAAATTTGGATAAGGTTTTAGAGATTAATTTTTTGATTAATGAATATTAGATAACATGTTCTGAGCACATTTTTTTAATGATAAATAGTGATAGAAGTAATGAATTATCATTTCATTATGGATATTATTATCCACTAGTTCTATAGGCATTACCATTTCAACCTCATTTCTCCGAGTAAGAGATGGAGCATAAATTGATAAAGGAATGACCAAAGGGTGAGATCGTGATTACGAAATGGAATGAAATAAATTTAGTATATCTTATTGTGAAAAATATTAAACTTTAGCACATGTATCTTGAAACAAAAACTTTTTCCTACCAACTTAATTTTCGATGAATCAAGCAACCCCTCATATGTATGTTGATTTATCATTCTGTGATGGTTAACTTTATAATAACCATGTTCTCTATCACTCTCCATCAGAACATGATAGTTGAAATTATCTTCCATGTACATTTTTTCACTTTTTTTAATGTTCTCCTAATTTAAATCCTTATTATGTGGTAATATTCACCTTTTACATACCCTATGTTTTAGAGGATATTTTATTGACCCTTTTTACGATGTGGGTTTCCCATAAATAAATTCTCAAGAATCCATATTTGATTTTTGAAGTGAAATTTGAAATTGCAAGGATGTAATTTACCTTTTTAATTCCTGATCATATTGTAAGGGTAGCCAATCCAAGGGAATTTAGGCCAAATATCTCTCATTATCATGATTTTTTCCACGTATCTCTTATAAGGAAGTAAATACCTGATCCTTTACATGTACTAAACTCGGATATCGTACCGCTAGAGTAATATCCTTCTTATAAAGAGAAACTGGTAGAAATTTTGGATCATAGAGATAAAGATCTAAAAAAAGACCACTCACCTAGTTAATGTTTTGTAGAGAAAACCGCCAGTTTGAAGAAGATTTATGGGAACTTGATGATATGATGAGGTTGAAGTATCATTATTTTTTTATTAGAATGAAAAATTTTGAGGGATAAATTCATTTTAAGGGGGGAAGAATATAACACCATTAGATTTTATGAACCTATTTTTGAATAAATTAAATTTATAGGATGTTAGGTTTTATAAGACACACCAAGTTAATCTTTTTCTACACACAATATTAGCATAACATGCTTTACACGCAACACTGAGTTTCTACGAAACATCATTTTTTTATTATACTTATTTAAATAAGAAAATTATAGCCAAGTCCTTAGAATAATAGGTATTAAAAGGATTAACTAAATTATGAAATTATTTTTTACACATAATCCATTGCTTAATTAATTATAAATTAATGTAAAACCCTTTTTAAATTAAAAGGAAGTGTTTTCCTGGAATATATATTTAAATGTGCACAAGTGTGTTTTATACCAATAAATAATCAAATATATATTCTTTAATTATATTAATGAAATATATATATATATTATATTCAAAATAATGTTCAAAATTCATATTATGTTTTTTCTAGACATGATATAAGAATAAATCCAACTTTATGCATAAAAGAAATATTTTTCTAAAAAGGTCATTTTCCATCTTTTGATGGATCACTTTTTTCAAATATAGTTTTTGAAAATTTAATAAATTATATTTGTTAAAATAAAATTATTACTTTAAATAGGTCATAAAAAATTTCTTTGGTTGGTTTTTTTATTTTTTTGATAAGTTTCATGTTTCGTTGAATAGTTAAAATATTGAATATTAATCTAAAATATCTTTTTCATCAAAATAATTTAGTGTTAAATTATAATTTTTATTGGTTTTAAAGTATAATTAGATCATATTTTTATCATTTAATATAATTTATTTCAATTTTATCAATTTTATATTTAATTTGGATATAAAAACATTTCAGCCTTTTGAACATTGTCACTTTAAAAAAACGTTTTCTCATTTCTTCAATGGGATTAATTTTAAATTAATTTCATAATATAATGTGTTTTTAATTAAAGAAAATTTATTAAATATTTTTAATTATATGTTCAAAATTTATAAAAATAGGTCGCTTTTATTTTTTGTCAATAAGAATAGAAACTTTTTTAATTTTTATTACCATGGTAAAGGGAAAATTGTGTAATCTGAGTTAAAAATAAAGTGAAAAAGACTATAAAATGCCACTAACACTTGAAAAAAGTTATTGGATGAATTTAATTAGATAATTGACACAAAATTATCAAAATTTAATAAATTAATGGACACATACACATGAAAATGACCCATATAATATTAAAATTAAAGAGAGTGATAAAATGTCACTCTCTTAATTTTAATAAGAATAATATTTTTAATGTGTGTAAATAGAAGATATGATTGACTATGTATATTGTTATGAAATTTAAAAAATTTATAAACATCAGGGTATTTTATTTTTAAATTTTAGTGAAGAAATTATTTTCATAAATAATTACACAATGATGATACGGTAAATATTGAATTAATGAATCAATCAGTTAAATGATATTATATATATTAAAAGAAATATATTTTTTTCTTAATTAAGTTTCACCACAAAATTATATATGTAAATATGAAATATTAGGGTTTTATTATTTAATTTTTTTTGAAATTTTCTTGCTGTATTGATTTTATTAAAGTCAATGTAATGAATAGAGTCAAAATTGACACTAATGATATTTTATGAAAGTAATATTTTATTAAATTAGTTAGAAATCATAAATATCCTAAATAATAATAAAAGGGATTTTATATTGTCTAAAATATCATAAATTGGATATTTATGGTTCAATGTACACATTATAAGTAAAAATATCTACCTTTTAATGCTGAAAATTTTATTGTCATATTATAAATTAAAATAAGTTAAATAAGAGTTAATAAAAATTATAAGGTTTAAAATTACACCAAAACTATCTAAATTATATTTTTGATGGAATTATCACCCTATAAAACCTTATATTTTAATTATTTTCCATTTTTAGGTATTATTATTGAGATTTAATTTATTATAAATTAATATTTTGAGAAATTCCAAAAGTGGCCCTTCCCACTCTTATAAACGGGCACATATTCTTATCTTTTTTTCACACATCTGAACCTATTTTGTTCGGAAAAAATCTCTCAAAAAAATTTCCTAACATTCGTTAATTAAAATTATATGCCTTAATTTTGTCATAAATCCAACCCAAGAAGTCCTTTTGTGAAAAGCATAAATAGATACCTGACGAAGAGGATATTTGAACGAGTACGATGACAGTCAAGACATAGGGTAAGGGATTTATGTATCAATTTTATTTTCTATAATATATAATCCATGTTCACCACCTATTTATTTTTTTGGTGTATATATTAACCATTAATTTAATCTATAATCTTAATCCATAAATTTATGGTTATTTACATGTCCATTTGATGATCTCTCATTCATGGGGTTTATGGTTCAAAAGTCACAAAATTAGTAAGGTGATTTTGTCTCAATTTCAATTCTTTAAGAAAAATATTATATTACACACATGTATTCATTTATGAAATTCATATAATTCCATTTTAAATTTATTTATCAGGAATATAATTCTTTTAGTGATAGTATACGTTTCTTGTAATGATATTCTCTCTTCATTTAGGAATTTGTGTTCCTTCAAAATAATGTTTCCATAAAATGTTTTGAATGTATTTTAAATGATATTTTATGAATTTTAATGGAAAATGATTTCATATATTTTGAAAATATTTTTCAACTCTTACATTATAATTTTTCAAGTTTATTTTAACGAAAAAATTTTGCTAAATGTTTTATTATTTAAAAATAGTTCTTCCAAAATGAAAAATATATTTTCCTCAAGAATTATTTCAAGTAATATTTCAAAATAATTTTCTATCTAAGAAAACATTATTTGATGTTAATTATTTTTTACTTGGGATACGAATCAAGGATACCATTCTTATTTATTCTCTAAATGGTTTATTTTTATGAGAGATTTATCCTTACTAATTATCTTTTTGTTTTCCACGAGTTATGTTATGATGAAATGTTTATGAAACCCACTTTTTTAAGGGTTATGATATGATTTGAATGATTATGGAACACATTTTTTTGTATTTAATTATGTGATGGGTGGGACCTATATCACCCTCCAATTCATTGGGGAAATATTAGTATATCATGAGATAATAATAGAATCAGGTCGACAGGCTTGATCCACTATAGAATATGGGGAAATCAGATCCACTATGGGAGGATGGGAAAACCTAATCTACTATGGTAAGATGGATAAACCCAATCCCTAAAATTTAAAGGACACTAACTAGGGATGTCTGTGTGTCCATACCAGTAGTTTTAGTCCCTAGGAAGTTCCCTGTTATGTTTTGGTAATGCATGTCAATTTACATGGAATGATATTTCATGTTTATGTGTCTATCAAAAATTCCATGTATTATTTCTATGTTATGATTTCATGAAATATTATATTTATTCCATTATGATCCTTGTCTTATAAACTTCCAATATTTATTCCATGACTCACGTATATAATATTTTATTTACACGTATTGATCTCAAAAAGTTATGCTTAAGTTCTCATACCCTTATGTTCACATTATGCTTACATATCTCCCTTGTTTACCCATAATGAGCATCTAAGCTATCCCTTTCATATGGTTTATTTTACCCAGGTAATAACGAAGGTTTTTAGGTAAGTGTACTAAAGGGTAATGTATTTTTGTGAAATGTTGTAACCTGAGTTTCAGTACATATAGTATTTTCACTTTTAAACTAATATTAATTAATTTCTTTTGTTTAATGATAAATATTAATTTTAATAGTGAGAGGATTAATTAATATATATATATATATATATATAACTATGGTAATATATTTTTTTCTATATAAATATAAATAAAAAAATATTTAAATATATATTTGTATATTTGTAAACTCAATTAATATTTAATTTAAACATAAATATTTATATTGATTCTATTCAATAATGTTTTAGTTATATTTTTAATAAAAATGAAATATAATTTCATTCAAATAAAATGTAATTTTAAAACATTAAAATTTATAATTTTAGTTAAACTCTTATAAACTCTTTATACTGATTGTTTTTCAGTTTTTGAGGAAATAAAAATATACACATGAGTTTATATAAAACAAAACTTTTGATATTAATGGTATTTATTTTGTAATAAAAAATTCATTATTAATTATAAAATTATAATAATGAATTGGTTATAGATATAATTACTTTAATCATCTTACTTAAGAATAAGATAATATACAACTTTTATTTTTAATAACACATTACATTATGAATTTTATAAATATTTGAATTATCCTTAATAAAATACATTGGATTATATAATGAATATTATTATTTTTATAATGATAAAAAGTATGGATAATATGTATACTTATATTATTATTTTAAGTGGAAAAATATGAGTTTTAAGAACTAAAATAATTATATATATATGTGTGTGTGGGAATTTATTATCAATAATGTTTATAAATATATGAATATATGAAATAAGAATTAAAAGATAAAACACTAATTAATTTATCAAAAGGGTAATATGTGTTTTTTTATGGTCCCTTATTTCAGTCAAAATCGATGGACTCTTCCCCCCACCCACGTCATCATTTTCTCAACTGATGGAGCTGGGACACTCAATCATATCCAGCGATCTCAAATCAGTTTCTCTACTAATTTTTGTCGACGCTCATCTAGCATGTGACATGTTTCATTTCAGAATTTGGTGACTCAGATATGGTTGTGTGCAAAGGAAGTCGACACCCCTTCAATGGTCGTTCGACCTGAAACTCATGCCGGTGACCCGTGAAGACCTCAAGTTTCATCTTTCTTATGTAATCATCCTTCAGTGAATCCCTTTCAGCGATGGTGAGTCAGATTTTTGGGTTTCGGATGACTCACTAGTATATCGGGTCTTTATTAATTATACTTTTAGGGTTTCCATGTATAAATGTTCTGATCAAATAAGGATTATATTTTAAGGTAATATAAATACATCTTGTCAGGTGGAAATCTTGTCATTCACACTAGTTTTGCATTTTCATATGGGGTTTTCGTGTGTTCAATTTCTATATATAATAACTTGTAGTGTTGAATGAAGGCTATAGGGAGGTGGATTTTTTTGAATCTTCCCACTATAGTTTTGTTCATTCTTAAATGTGTTTTCATCTTCATCGCAGTGATCTAAGATCTAGGAGTAGTTCATTCTTCAATTCTCACAATAAGGGGATAATTTTTATTTTTCTCTTGTATTATCTAAAAAAAATTCCAAGTTTATCGGTAGTGTTTAACTCAAACTACTGTGCAATTTATTTCACTCCTTCAAAAAAAATTAAAACACCCAAAAAGTAAGGGTAATTCTATCTTGCGTAATATGAAAATATTTTGTTCTTGTTTATTCAAAATTGTTCACAATTTAATTGTAATATCAATCTGTCCTCGTTGTTTTGAAAACATTTTTTTACTTGCTATGATGCAGTTGATTTGTATTCATAGTGAGTGGGTTTTATTTTTATAAGACCATTTTTGGTATTTCAAGTTGTTTCCAAATTTATCAGTAGTATTTCACCATTTCACTCTATTCATTTTTTTTCTATATTGCATCAACACGGTAATAATGTTTTTTATGAAATATGTTTAGGAATTTTGTGCAATTAATGTATCTTATGTCAAATGGTTTTAAACTTTTGTGGTGTTCTTTATTGTTCAAAACATTTTTTTAGTATGGGATCTATAAAATTTTCATTCATTTGTCTCTTTCAATCATTTACTTCGAATTTGATTTATTTTAAATTTATTGTTGTCAAATGATGTGTTTATTTTGTGAAAACTCTTCTCAAACAGTTCAAAAAAATTATGTGTTTTTTTGTAATTACTAGTGTTAACTTCAGGAATTTTAAGTAATTCTTAATATTTTAGCAAGATGGATTTGATTAATTCTATGATTAAAATTATATTAAATTTTATAAATATTCTTGTTATTTTTATATTCAAACTCATTTTCATTTATCAAAAGTGTATTTATAATTGTAATTTGAGTGTTTCAAGATGGTAATGTGATATTTTTATGACCTTCCAAAAAGTTTCATGCTAAGTATTAAGTATTTACGATTGATTTGGTTTACAAGATTGGATTTTATTAAAATTATATTGAAAAATTAAAGACCTTCTATTGGACTCTTATAAATATGAGTTATATTATTAGATCTTAAAAAAAATATAATTTTGTTATTAATGTTTCAAAATTATGTGTTTATATACATATATATATATATATCTTGGAATTGTTAAAATCACATTTCCCATGGATCTCTCTCTAATAAAATCAATTTAAGGTATTTAGACCCCTACGAGTGCAAGTGAAGTTATCGAACATCCCAAATGATATTTTTCTTTCAAAATAAGTGGATGTATATATATATATACATGTATCATTTCAAATGAAATGGTTTTATTTAATACATGTATATTAATAGTGATGTATTTATATATGTCATTTTATGTAGAAGTGTTATTTTTTTTAATTGATACATAAGTATGAGTATGCTATCATGTTTATATATATATATATATATATATGTATATTCTGTGAAAAATTGTTGCATACATGTATATGATAATATAATTATGTATTTTAATGAGGAACAACCTTTATCATGGTGCACAAAATACCTTTTATGAAATTATTTTCAAAGCGCATGGCTTAAAAAAAATTCATGCTCAATCACGTGCAATGAGGTTTTACTCATGATAAATTGTATTCAATGAGATTTTACTCATGATAAATCTTGTTCAATGAGGGTTTACTCATTCTAATTCATGTGCAATTAGGGTTTACTCGTGCTAAATCATGTGTAATAAGGGTTTACTCATGCTAATTCATGTGCAATGAGGGTTTACTCATGCTCCTCCAAGTACAATGAGCCTTGACTCATGCTTATGTTATCTTCCATGTATCAGGAGTGAACTGAGAATCCATGTCATGATTCAATTTTCCTTTGATAATTAATTATTAATATTTATAAGGTTCTCAAGTGTTATTACTAAAACTATATGAGTGATCAAAGTATATTTTCCAAATTTTTCATATATAAATTGAAATCCTTTTTCCCTAAAATGCTTATTATTTGAAAGTACACTTTTTTTCCAAAACTATCATTAAATACTTAATAATATGCATTGAATTTATTTTTTAATTGAAAAAAACTTTTTTGTTTCATTTTGTTTAAAAAAACCCATTACTTAGCTATTTTCTCTCCCCCTATGTTTTTAAATCTCTTTCTATATGGTTTAAGGAAACGTTCAAGTGAGGTAGTGGTCAAGGTCCTGCTAAGGTGTTTAACCCTTGTAATAAATAGTTTTCTGTCTTCTCTTTTATAGTTTATAGAATAAGGATTCATTAAAGTATCTGAACTCTCTAAAATTCTATACCTTTTTTATCTTGGGATTTTTTATATATAAATGAATTGTTTTTTATTAAAAAAATGTAACATATTTTCTAGGTTGTAACATTTGGTATTAGAGTCGAGGTATAGATAACTTTAGAGGTCATGATATAGAGAAACCCTGAGAACCTTTAGAGGACTTTCATTAATTTTATAGGGGTATACTTTAAGGGAAGATCTTGCATTCCAAGTTTTCCAAATTCTGAATAGTGTAGTTAGAAATTTTTATAGGTACGCTGATAGAATTACAAGGATGCAATTCTTTTAAGGGGGTTGAATGTAGTAACCTAAGTTTTAGTAAATATAGTATTTTCACTTTTAATTAATATTAATTTATTTATTTTGTTTATGGATAAATATTAGTTTTAATGGTGAGAGGATTAATATATATATATATATAACTATGGTAATATCTTTTTTGTCTGTATAAATATAAATAATAATAATAATTTATTTAAATACATATATGTATATTTTTAAACTCAATGAATATTTAATTTAAATATAAATATTTGTGTTGATTATATTTAATAATGTTTTAGTTATATTTTTAATACAAATTAAATAGAATTTCATTCACATAAATTGTAATCCTAAAACCTCAAAATTTATTATTTTAGTGAAACTCTTATAAACTTTTTATATTAATTGTTCTTATGTTTTTTCAAGAAATAAAAATATACACATAAGTTTATATAAAACATAATTTTTGACATTAATAGTATTTATATTATAATAAAAAATGAATTATTAATTAAAAAATCATTATAATGAATTAGTTATAGATATAATTACTTTAATCATCTTACTTAACAATAAAAAAATATACAACATGTATTTTTAATAACACATTACATTAGTAATTTTATAAATATTTTAATTGTCCTTAATAAAATACATGGATTATAAAATGAATATTATTATATTTATAATGATAATAAGTAACGAAAATGGGTATAATTATATTATTATTTTAAGTGGAAAATATGAGTTTTAAGAAGTAACATACTTATATATATATGGGTATTTATTATCAATAATGTATATAAAAATATGAATATATGAAATAAAATTAAAAGATAAAACTCTAATTAATTTATCAAAATAAGAATATAGTTTTTTTAGGTCCCTTGTTTCGGTCGAAATTGACATACTATTCCCCCACCCACATCATCGTCCTCCTCAACTGATGGGTATGGGACCCTCGATTGCATCCGACAATATCAAATCATTTTCTCCACTGATTTTTATTAACAGTCATCTAGCATGTGACATGTTTAATTTCGGAATCTGGTGACATAGATATAGTCATGTGCGAAAAAATCCAACACCCCTTTGGTATTCGGTCAACCTAAAACTCACGCTGGTGACCTGTGATGACTTCAAGTGTCGTCTTTCCTGTGGAATCATCCTCCTACGAATCCCTTTCAGTGAAAGTGTGTAGGATTTTTGGGTTGTCGATGACTCATCAATATTTGGGGTCATTCTTAATCACGATTTTATGGTTTTCATGTATACTGGTTCTAATAAAATTTGGTTTATATTTTAAGGTAATCTAAAGACTTCTTTTTATGTAGAAAATCTCTCTATTCACACTGGTTTTGATTTTATAGGGGTTTTTGTGTGTTCGATTTCTATATATAATCACTTTTAGTGTTGAATAAAGGCAGTAGGGAGATGGATTTCTTGAATCTTCCCACTGTAGTTCAGTTCATCCTTAAATGTTTTTTCCACTTCATTGTTGGGATCTAAGACCGAGGAGGGGTTTCTTCTTCAATTCTCACTGTGAAGGGATGTTGTTTCTTTTTCTATTGTATTTTTTAAAATTGTTACCATGTTTATCGGTAGTATTTAACTCGCACTACTATGCAATTCATTTCCCTCTTTCAAGAAAATGTTGAAAACACCTTCAATGTAAGGGGACTTCTACCTTACATAATTTAAAAATATTTTGTTCTTGTTTCTTTAAAATTGCTCACAATTGAATTGTAGTATTAATTTTTCCTTCTTTTTTTGAAAATATTTGTTTACCTGTTGTGATGCAGTGGAGTTACCGTCATAGTTAGTGGATGTTATTTTTATATAACTTTTTTTGGTATTTTCAAACTGTTTCTAATTTTATCATTATTATTTAACCCTTTCTCTCTATGAAATTGTTTTATATATTCCATCAGCAAGGTAATAAATTTTATTTTGTGAAATATGTTAAGGCATTTTGTGAAATCCATGTATTATATACCAACTTGTTTTAGCCTTTTTGTGGTGTTGATTTATTGTTCAAATAATTTTTTTGTATGGAAACTATACATTTTTCATGAATTCATCTCTTTAGAACATTTCCTATGAAGTTGCTTTATTTTAAATCTATACTTGTGAAATTATGTGTTTATTTTATAAAACCTCTTCTCAAACAGTTCATGAGATTTATGTATTTTTTTGTAATTAATAGTGTTTACTTCATGATTATTAAGTAATTATTAATATGTTATCAATAGATATTATGTTAAATATATGTTTAAAATTATATTAAGTTGTATATATATACGTGTTATTTTTAGATTAAAACTCATTTTAATCTATCAACGGTGTATTTATAATAGTATTATGAGTGTTTCGAGATTGTAATGGGATCCTTTGATGATCTTCCTTAATGTTTCATGCTAATTATTAAGTATTTAAGATCTATTTGGTTTATAATGTTGGTTTTTCTTAAAATTATTTTGAAAATTTAAAGGCCTTTTATTGGACTCCTATAAATATGAGTTAAATTATTAGATCTTTAAAAAATGTATTATTTTTTTATTAATGTTTCAAAAGTATTTTTTTATATATATGTAAATATATATATATATGTGTGTGTGTGTGTGTGATGGAATGGTTAAAATCACATCTTCCCATGGATCTCCCTTTAACAAAATCAATTTAATGTATTTAGACCCATACGGGTGCAAGAGAAGTTATCGAACATCACAAATGATATTTTTCTTTCAAAATAAGTGAATTTATATATATATATACATATATCATATCAAATGAAATTTTTTTATTTAATAAATATATATTACTAATGATGTTTGAATATATGTCATTTTAGGTAAAAGCATTATTATTTTTAATTTATACATAATTATGAGTATGTTATCATGTTTATTTTTATATATATTAATCTTCTATGAAAAACTATTGCATACATGTATATGATTGTATAATTATGTATTTTAATTAGGAACTACCTTTGTCGTGGTACATGAAAGATATTTTATGAAATGATTTTCAAAACTCAGGTCTTAAAAGAAATTTTATGATAAATCATGTTTAATGATGGTTTACTCTTGCTAAATCATGTGCAATGCGGGTTTACTCATGATAACTCATGTGCAATGCAGGTTTACTCATGCTAATTCATTTTCAATGAGGGTTTAATCATGTGAAATACGGGTTTACTCAGGCTAAATCCTATGGAATAAGGGTTTACTCATTCTAATTCAGGTGCAATGAGGTTTGACTCATGCTCCTCCATGTGCAATGAGCCTTGAATCATGCTTATGTCATGCTCCATGTCTTAGGAGTGAACCGAGAATCCATGACATGATTCAATTTTCATTTGAGGGTTAATTATGAATGTTTATAAGGTTCTCAAGTGTAATTATTAATACTCTATGAATGATCGAAGTGGATTTCCTAATGTTTATATATAAATTGAAATCATTTTTCACTGAAATGATTATTATTGGAAAGTATACGTGTTTTCATAAGATAGCATTGAAAAACATTATAATATGTCTTACATTTATTTTTGAATTGAAAAAAAACTTGTTGAATTTATTATGTTTTCAAAAAAACCCTTACTGAGCTATTGTCACTCACCCTATGTATTGAAATACTTTTTCAGGAGGCTTAAGGACACATAAGAGTGAGGTAGTGGTCTAGGTCCCACTAAGGTGTTTAACACTTGTAATGAATAGTTTTAAGTCTTCTATTTTATAGGTTGTGCAATAAGGATTCTCCAATGTATCTGAACTCTATAAAATTATATACCTTTTTGATCTAGGGTTGTGTTATAAATAAATGATTTATTATTTTGTTAAAAAAATGGAACAGACTTTCTGGGTTGTTACATGAAACATCTAAGATACTTCAACAGACTAGAATTTTGTGTTCCAAGTTTCCAATGTAACAAAACTAATATATTCTTTGGTTGTGTGTTTGTGTATTCCACAAAAAATTATGTAATATATATATACGTTAAGTCGGGGTTTTTATAATTAGTATTAAAGAAAATATTTTTTCCACCTTTGGAGACCATGATGATAAAACTTTAGTGATATCCCTAGAGATATTTTTATGGATATTTCTAGGTATTTCTCTAAGAATAAGTTTATGTATAGGTTATAATCCTATAGTTTCCATAATAATCATGGATAACTTTGGATTAAACCTATTGTGTCATATATTGAACTTTTATAGGTAATTTCCCTAGATTATGTGGTTTTTCAACTATAAATAGTGTTTCTCACATTATTCTTTTGGCTATAGAAAATGGCTGGAACTAGAAGGAATCATGTTAACATTGAATTTGATGGAATCTTTAGTGACTATGAGCAAGCAAATTGGTTGATGAATGAAAAACAATATTTTGTGATTATGCCTAATCATTTATCATGATATATTGTTAACAACATGAATCTTAGAGAGATTCCTAACACATAGAATAAGAGGAGTACATACTTTTATGAAAGTTTATGTGGTTGAAAACATAGAGGAAATAAGATTCGGCTACCTATATATCAATAAGGTGGGAAGAAGAACTTGGAGGAATATATCAATAAGAGGGTAAGATGTTATCTATATGGAAATTAATCTTATAGAGTGAAAATTGTCTTGGAGTTCAATGTGTTAAGTGTGGGGAACATGGGAATTATAAAAATCAATGCCCTAACCCAAGAATTTACTTCTAGACCAAGGATGGACCTTATCCAAGACAATCATTAAAGTGGATGGATTAAAGTATTTATGTATTTTGATTCAAAAAATTTAAATTGTAAAATATATGAGGATTGTGTAGTACAATTTTTTTTGTTAATAATTTGAAAAAATATATGGAATAGTACTAGTGACATATAAAATTGATTTAATGGAAGGGTTATATTTTATATGAAACATGAGATTTAGGGAAGGTAACCATTAATATGATCCTAATGTCGAGAGAATGGTGTTTATTTTGGTTGTAAATGGGAAAGTATTTAAAACCATGGGATTGATAAGTTGACAATATAGATAATGATATCATGGCTTCAGTTTATATATTTTTTGGATTTATGGTATGAGCAAAGAGTTAATTTTTGAAATCATGAATGTTTTCACTAATTTTTTTACGATAATCTAGGTTATTACAATATTTTAAAGTAAATATATGATAATGGTATTCACTTGATTGGAATGTGAAAATTAAGACCCACATCATGTTTTTAAGGATAAATTCTAAGTTTAGTGACCTTTTTTCAAAAGTCTGGGATTTAAATATTTTGGAAGCTTCATAAGGGTAACTATTTTTGAAATTATTTACATTTAAATTTGGATGAGTTTTTAGAGAATAATGTTTTGATTTATGAATTTTGGATAACATGTGCTAAACACTTTGTTGTGATGATAACTAGAGACAAGTAATAAATTATCATATCATTATGGATCTTATTATCCACTAGTTCATCAAGCATTATAATTTTTTCCACATTTATTAGAGTAATAGATGAAGTAGAAATTGATCAACGCATAACCAATAGATGAGATCATTATTAAAAAATATAATAAAATCAAGTAAGTATACCTTATTGTGAAAATTATTCAACTTTAGGAAAAGTATATTGAAATAAAAACTTTATCCTAGTACCTTTATTTTCGATGAATCAAATGGTCCTTTACCTAATCACAGATTTATCATATTGTGATGGTTATCTTTATAATGATTGTGTGCTCTATCACTCTCCATCAGAACCTAATAGTTTAAATTCTATTTAATTTCCATGTTCTCACTTTCCTATAATGTCATCCTAATCAAAATCCCTATTATGTGGCTATCTTATCCTTTTCCATTCCCTTTATTTAAGAGGATGTTTTATTGAGACTTTTTATGATGTTGGTTTCCCATAATGAAATTTTCAAATATCCACCTTTGATTTTTAAAGTGAAAATTGAAATTATAAGGATGAAATTTCCTTTTTAAATTATTGATTGTATTGGAATGGTCACCTATCCAATGGAACTTCAACCAAATATTTCTCATAATTAGGACTTTCTATATGTATCTCTCCTGAGAAATTATATACATAATCATTCATATATACTAAACTCAGAGGTTGTACCACTAGAGTAAGATCATTCTTATGAAGTGAATTTTGTTGAAATTTTAGATCATATAGATAAATTTATATGAAATAAGATTGCTCTCCTGGTTAATGTTTTTTTTATAAACCCACCAATTTGAAGAAGATGTGTGGTATCTTAAGGATACAATGAGGTAGAAGTATCCTCAATTTTTTGTATTATGATGATGAATTTCAAAGGAGAAATTAATTTTAAGGTGGGTAGAATGTAACCCCCGTGTTTTTATGAACCTTATTTTTGGAATAAATTAAAATTCATTGATGTTTTTTTTATAATCTACACCAAGATACTTTTTCACTACACACAACACCGACATAGCTTTCTTTACACACAACACTATGTTTGTATGAAACATCATTTAATTATTATACTTGTTTAACCAACAAAATTATAACCTAGTTCTTAGAATTATAGGTATTAAAATGATTAAATTAATTATTAAATTATGTTTTACACATTATTATTTGACTAGTTAAATATAAATTAATGTAATACTCTTTTTAAAATAAAATGAAATGTTTTTCTGAAATATTATTTAAATGTGCACAATTGTGTTTTATACCAATAAATAATCAAATAAATATTAATGAATTATATTAATGAAATATATATATTATATTCAATATAATGTTTAAAATTCATATTATGTGTTTTATATAAATGATCTAAGAACAAATCCAATCTTACATATAAAAAAAATTTCTAAAAAGGTAGTTTTGTCACCTTTTGATGGAAGAATTATTTTAAATATTTTTTTTACACATTTATAAATTATATTTCAAAAAAACTTATTATTTAATATAGGTATATCAAAATTTAATTTTATTGAGATTTTTAAATTTTTTGGATAAGTTTTAGGTTTTGATGAATAGTGAAAATAATAAATTTTAATTTAAAAAAATCATCAAAATATTTTTTAGTGTTAAATTAAATTTTTGATTAGTTTAAAAGTATAATTAGACAAAAAAAATATCATTTAATCCAATTTAGGTTACTTGAATCAATTTCACATTGAGTTTGGATATAAAAACATTTTAATCTTTTGGATGTTTTCACTTTAAAACGTGTTTTCTCATTGTGTCAACAAGATTGATTTTAAATTAATTTTTGAAAATTATATGTTTTTAAATATGAAAAATGGATTCCATATTTTTAATTATAATGTAAAAATTTATTAAATAGGTCCCTTTTATTTTTTTCCATCATGAATAGTAACATTGGTAATTTTATTACCATAGTAAATGGAAAATTGGGTAATATAAGTTAAAAATAAAGTGATAAGGACTATAAAATTACTCTAACACATTCCAAAACATTATTGGATGAATTTAATTCCACCATTAAAACATAAGGATAGAAATTAAATAAATTAATGGACACTTTTCCCTGAAAATGAATTGTATATTATTAAAATAAAAGATATTGACAAAATGAAACACTCTTAAATTTAATAAGTATAATATTTTTTTAATATGTTTTTAAATAAAATATATGCTCGACTATGTATATTATTATGAAAAATAAAATAATTATATACATCATGGTATTTTATTTTGAAATTTTAGTGAATAAATAATTTTCATAAATAATTATACAATGATAATGTCGTAATTATTGAATTAATGAAACAATCAATTATATTATATTATAAATATTAAAAGAAATATAATTTTACTTAATCAAGGTTCTCCATGAATTTTATAGTTAAATATGATATTTTAGGGGTGTGTTAAATAAATTTTTTTGAATTTATCTTCCTGGATTGATTTTCATATAGTCAATGTAATTAATAGTTTCAAAATTAACACTAATGATATTTTATAAAAATAATATTTTATTAAATTAGTTAAAAATAATAAATACCCTAAATAAATACAAAAGGGATTTGATATGGTAGAAAATATCATAAATTGTTCATTTATGGTACAATTTACACACTATTAGTAAAAATATATGCCTTTTAATATTGAAAAAGGTGTTACCATGGTTAAAATTAAAATTTGTTAACTAAAGGTCAATAAAAATATATGGGTTAAAATTACACCATGACCTATCTAAAATATATTGGTTGATGGTATCATCACCCAATCTAAGCTTATCTTATAATTATTTAGTTGAGGTATTTTTATTTAGATTTAATTTATTAGAAATTAATATTTTGTGAAATTACAAAAGTGCAATTTCCCTCTCTTATAAATGGACAACTCTTATTCTTGTTTCCTTACTCTTCATGACCTATTTATTTCAGCTAAACTCTATCCAAATATCTTACCAAATTACATCCATTCATCCTAGTGTCCTTACTATGGTCATTAATCTAACCAAAAAAGTCCTTTTGAGAAAAGAAAATGGAGATACTAAAAGAAGAGGAGGTTTGGATGAGTACGATGAGAGTCAAGACATAAGGTACGGGATTTCCATCTCACTTTTATTTTTGGTGATATATAATACATGTTAACCGCCTATTTATTTTTAATTGTATATACTATATATGAATTTGATCTATTATCTTTATCCATAAATTTGTGGGAATTTTCATATCCATTTGAAGATCCCTATTTCATGGGGTTTATAGTTCAAAAGTCACCAAATTAGTAAGGGAATTTTGTCTCAATTTTCATTATTTGAGAAACATGTTATTTTAGGAACCTATATTATTTTTAGAGGTGTATATACTTCCATTTTACTTTTTTTTATCATAAATATCATTCTTTACAAGATATTATAAGTTTCATGTAATGTTATTCTCTCTTCATTCGGAAATCTGTTTTCTTTCAAAACAATATTTTCTAAAAATGTTTTAAAAGTGTTTTAATTGATATTTTATGAATTTTAAAATAAAATAATTTCAACTATGTTTAATATAGTTTTGAATGATTATTTTATAATTTTTCATGTTTATTTTAATGAAAAAGTTTTTCTAAACATTTTATGATTTAAAAAGTGTTATTCAAAATGGAAAGGATATTCCACCCAAGAATTGTTTCAAGTGATCTTTAAAAATCATTTTTCATATAAGACTACGTTATTTAATGTCAATTTTGTATTACTAAAGATATTACACAAGGATACCATTCTTATTCATTCTCTAAATGACTTATGTTTATGATGGATTGATATTTATGAATTTTGTTTGCTATATATGAGTTATGTTATGATGAAATGTTTAGGAAACCTACATTCTTTTAAGGGTTTTAATATGATTTATATTCTTGAAGAACACATAAGTATGGTTTTCATTATTTGATGAGTGGGACCTATATCTCCCTAAAATTCATTGGGTAAAGATTTATATCTCGTGAGATCAATAGTCTTGATACACTATGGAATATGGGGAAACCGGGTGCACAATGGGAAGATGGGGAAACCCAATACACAATGGGAAAATGGGGAAACCCAATCCATAATAAGGAAAGGACTATGACTGGGGATGGTGGTGTGTATTTCCCAATAGGTGTAGTCCCCAAGGAGTTCCATGTTAAGTTTTGGAAATGTGCCTTCACTTGTAGGGAATGATATTACATGCTTATGTGTCTACCACAAATTCAATGTCTTATTTTTATGTTATGATTTCATGACTTATTTTCTTGATTCCCCTATGATCCATGTCTTATGAAATTCCAATAGTTTTTATGCGGCTCATTTATATAATCATTGATTTGTAGGGTTTTATCTTAAAAATATTATTTTTATGTTCTCATACACTTTTGTTAATGTTATGCTTACATATCTCCATTGTTTACCCTTATTGAGCATATAATATCACCCTTTATTATGTTTTTTTCCCCATGTTTTAAGGATGGTTTTCAGGTAGGGGTAATAAAGGGGAAGATATCTTTTGAAAATATTGAAGATATTTCACTAGACATGAAATTTGAGTTCCATGTTTCCAAAGGCACTAAACTAATATGGACTTAGGGCGTGTGTTTGTGTATTCCACAAAAACAATGATTTAATATCCATGTACATTAAGATAGTGTCATTATAACAAAATATGGGGTTACTGTGAATATATTTATATTTCTTCCAAAAATCACTAGGCATTGACGATATCATTATGATATAAATATCAAATGAAACTATCCTATAATATTTCTTTTCACCATTAGTTTCTTCCTAAGGTGGATCAATGGGTGGTGGGGATTTTATCACACAATATTTCATTTGATATCATAGTATTGTCTAAATGTTCATGTTCATCTCTTGTAAATTAGTATTGGAAATAACATGGTCTTTATCATGAATTTATTGAAATGAATTTGTGGTATTCATTTCCATATTCTATAAAGTAAACCTCAAGTGGATTAATATTTTTATCTTGATTTCCAATTATTTGACATTATAGATTTAATAATATTAAATTTATATTTCTATTTTATCAAATTCTATTATCCCTAAACTACTAGATTTTGAATACTTAATATCTTGATTATTCTAATGGATAGAACCCTTAAAACCTCTCCTCATATTCCAAGAAATGGATATGACACTACACAGAGAGTTTCATGGTGGGCACCTAACTAGAAAACTAGATTAACATGAAACACATTGATCTATTGAGTGGAGTATCATTTTCTATAAGGAATAACATTGATTTACTCTACAATTTTCCGCTAAAGTTTCAATAAGCTCTATATGGATACTTATTTGTTGTCAAATTTAGTTAATTTGAACCACCAATTTCATAAGATCTCTATAATAATAAGAGGAACCCTCAACTAGTGCTAATTAGAACCTCAAATGTAAAGTTATGTTCAAATTCATGTGATGGATGGAGTTATTGAATTAATATTTTCATTGATGGTTTTTATAGTTTTCTTGGTGAATCAAACCCATTTATGTTAACAATGTTTACTCTATGTGATTTCACTTGAAAAATATACATTCTTAAATATAATACATTTACTGTCAATTTTTGATTTATAGCTGAATGTTTTTATCATTTTATATGATTGTGTGTAAAATAAACAAGCACAATAATTATAATTTAGGCATAAATAAATAAATTGACTAATCATGAGCATTTACTACTGGTTGATCTACTGAGTGGATAATATATCAATTGAGACCCTAACTGTTACTCCCTGAGTCATGTATGACTTGGGATGGAGTGCCCACCTCGATACAATGTATCTACCTTTTGTCTGTTACATTGTAAAGTATCATCAAATTATGCATATTATTTCATCCTTTTTATTATAAATAAATACTCACATATAGGTGAGAGGATATTGAGATTGAAAAATATATATAAATAAGATCACTTGTGGACATGTAGGCCCTTACACTAGAATGAGGTAGAGATACCACGTGAAGATAAACATTTATTATTAATTATTACAAATATAACACATATATCGACAAAAAAAAATATACATTGCATGGTCATTCTCATGATCAGTTAATGCACAATATATTTCTAATGAAAAACTAAATCAAAAAATAATTCTACTAAAGGGAATTAATTATGAATTAAATTAAATCAAACAAATTTTAATTCACAAATTAATTCGTACAAGGTCATAAAAATATTTTTTAAATATTCTAAATATTTTTTATTATTTTATGGATTTTTTTTCTAATTTTTTAGACTTAAGGGTATTTATTTTACCCCCAACCCCCACATTGGAAGGTTTTTAGACCCTAATTAGGCCATGAAGGGTTCATAAGGTTAGGAATGACTTGACCTGGATCAGCCTAGTTCGGTAGCAATAGGGTGCCCTGGGCAATCACATTAGTCTGTGGGTAGGAGGAGCCTCAAGTACTGCTTCCAACAATTTTAAAAAAAATAAGAATTAATTTTTTTGATAGAAATGGAAATAGGCACTATAAAATTCAACCCCTCCCCCCTCCACCCTAATTAATGGGGGTAGAATTCATGGATGTTGATGGTAAATTCAACCCACAGTTCATACTTTTTCCATTTTCTCTTTTTTCTATAGGATATTGTTGTATCATTTTTGTTCCTTTTATTGACCTACAGTTTTCCCCATTATTAGTACTATTTATTGGCCTTTCCAACCATCAGAAACACCCTCCCTTTCCAAAACTCATATAATATATATATATATATATCGGTTTATTTGTTTTAAAGCCTGAAAATAATTATTTTGGTCTTCAATTGACTATATCTTGGCCATATGACATCAGATCAAAGAACTATCAGTTTATATAAGAATATATAAATTCCCTCAATTTTAATTAATGAAAAATTTATTTTAATTCTACTAAATAAATAATATTATCACTCCTATAAATTTTTTTGTACCTGGTGCGCAATAGATGTGTATGAAGTGGGGAAAAGATAAAATTTTGGATTTTTTGATTGATGTAGTAATTTCATCACTAGTGTAACAAAAACCTGGATATCAATCTGAGGATATTGTTTGAATTAACTAAACATGAAAAATTAAAATTGAAACCATAAATAAAAAATGAAACTAAACATTATTCAATTTTGAACAAAACTGTCTTTCACTCACTGCTAGCGAACATCTCATGAAGGAACCAAATCTGGAACCCTATATATCATTCACACATGATTTAGGAGCATATTGATCATATAAAATTATACTTTGGGTTTCATCATGGAGAAACAAAGGCATTTTTATGTCATCACAATCATGATGACATCGCAACTTCGATCTAGGAAACCATTCTTGGATTATGGTGCTTCAAATAATCTCTTCTCTTTATATAACTTAGTAGAGAGATTGATATGGGATACAATTAAATTTTAGGAATTGTTCCATTGAATTTGGATTAATTTTCCCTATATATGTATGTTTAATTTATGAAAATTTCACTTTTCCATTCAATCAATTTAACCTTGTATATTAAAATATATTCAACCCTTATTACCTATAAAATATTTTGTAAATTTCATATGTAATCTATTACTTGTTTGTTTAATTAAAATAATGTTACCTAATATTTTTTATGTCATTAAGTTTATTTGAATCTCCAATAAATATTTTAACAAACCATGAATCAATTATTCATTGGTAAAAGTTTTAAATTTTATTCACGTAATAAGTTATTAATAAAATGAGTAAATAAATTTACCGCTTATAATTCAAAAGTCAAATAATATTTAATTAATTTATACTATTATGAATTTTTAAACTCAGACATTACCCAACACCCATAATGGGTCCCACCGTGTTCTAAAATAAAATTTAATAGAATTGGAAAATATTGTGAATATTATTTTTGTGTAACCCTCTATGTACTTATATAGATAGTAATTCATCATACCCACAAACCAAGAGTAGAATATAGTAACACATCATATTCCTAAGGAGATAATGTTTATTCACAGTAACGAAAACCTCCTAAAACACAATTCATGTATTATAGTATTTTTCTATCATGATATCTTATAAAAAATAACCCATAACTTAGGTCACTATCCATACATGCTTTATTATTTCATGGCCTTACTTGATGGACTTACCTTATTCTATCATGACCATTGATTTAATAAATTTACTACCATCTTGGTCAACTGGGCATGAGATATCTATTCCTTTTGGAAGTGATAAAACTTATCTTGATCATTTAATCAATGTCATACAACCAATGATGCAACTAATACAAGCTACCTCACCAAAAACATACATTTATGGATTTTGTCTTACATAAAAGTATGAAACCAAATAATATTCACCGATAATGATATCATGTCAATAGACCTATACATGTGATCAAAAATAATAATAGCTAATGAAATATGAAGCATGTGGGTTTCTATTGAAATTTCAGTCCTCATGATTTCCTCTTCTTGAGATTACTGTGTGTGAACTTCAATAGAAGAACAGTAAATTATTATGTACCCCTAACACCTAATAGTAATACATAATCTATGTCTAGTCAGTATGATGTATCTAGACTATAGTAAAAAAATTATGATTACTATCAGAGTATCTATTGGTTTTCATTATAGCTAATAACTGTTATAACCTTTCAATATAATAAATAATCGAAAGAAATTACCATGTAAACAGTGGATGTAGAAGTATTAATACTATTATGGTAATAATACATCATACATAACTCTCTGTATACATGATATGGAAATCAAAAATTACTACTCCAGTTGAGTTAGGTAACCCACTTTTACAACATGATTTACCATGTTTATGAATCCTATTTGAATCAATGAAAATATATAAGGTAATATAAGAACTAAATCAATGTTAAAAACATTTAATTGGTTATAATACTATTTTTAGGTATAAATAACATCTTGATATAAGGGAAAGATAATTCTAAATTGTGGTACATTATATGTGGAACATCAGTCAAGGTTCTAAGGTCCTAACACAAACTCACTCAATCGCTACATCTCTGTTGGGAAAATATTAGGTCAAACACACTCACCTATCCTATCTCACCATCATCAAACACATGTAAAATAAATATAAACTGTATAAAATGAAAGATAAACCTATCATGGTGTAGGAGGATTTGTCTTTTTGAAAATCACTCATTAATTTGGACTGAAATTCCTAAAATCAATAAACTAGGAATAAAACATTAAAATAGGGACTTAGGATAATCTAGTGAAATATGATGTGATAAAAAATGAAGACAATTAAGAATAATAAAAGAAACACTAAGGGAACTCCATAAGTATTGACTGATTATTGATCAAAAAACATCTATAAGAGATATAAGAGAGGAATTTTGATGGGAGAAGGGATGAGGAGAATCAAGCTTTCCCCCATATCAGGATAGATAAGAGTTAGGGTGATGGAGTGTTTATTTGGATTGGGTATCTGGTAAAAAGTAACTAGATACCCAATGGTCCTCCTAGGACACCAAATCATATAAACACTAGAAGAAAATATTTTTATTGTTTCATAAGTTTCATGTCGGTTATAAAATAAATGAAGTAAAAAATATTTATCGTGTTAGTTATAATATTACCAATTTTGTATTCTAAGGTCATTTTCAACAACTTAAGGGAGGAGTGAATTAGATTTTTTTATAGTTTTTTTTCTTAAAGTAAATAAGATATTGTCTTCACATTGGAAAACGTGCATTGATCCTATTTTTTAGTATATCTAAAATTCACATATAAAGAAAAACATTACACATTATTTTACTTGGTTCACCAAAAATGGGATATATCCAAGGATCACATATCAAGGTTGTTTTGATATTATAATAAATCACTAATTAACTATTATATGATTAAAAATTCTAGAAGATATCATGGAATACCCAAGATCCATGATCTCTTCATCTCTTCTATGAACTACTTTCAAGAGGGATAAACATGTAGTCAAGACATAGATATATCTTTAAAAAATAAAATATGATGTTTCAACACCAAACAATAAAGGTGGTCTCTAAGATTCTATGATCATAAACTACTAGATCATAAATTATATGTGTATCACAATTTATTTTTAACATTGGCCTTTAATATAATTTAACCTCACACACTGTAATTCATAAATCAAGATATTCAGTAATATTCAACATATGATCCCATATTCCTTCATATTTTTTGGTCACCTCCTTCATTTTTGTGTATGATTTTTTCTTCTTCCTTAATATGTGATTCTTTATTCTATGATTTTTAGTAAAATTTTAATTTTCAATTTCAAATATAAAAAAGATTTAACTTTTAGTTTAAACACTACTTTTGGATTGATACCTAGTTGGTCTCCATCATTTAAATTTGAATGGAAAGTTTTTATATTTTTAAATAAATACCAAAACTCTATAAAATTTTCAAATAATCACCTTTTATAAATTCTATCTACACTCAGCATCATGGTGAAACCAAATGTTTCACAGAATTATAGATACAGTTCTCTATAACTTCTATCAATATCTAGATTGGTCAAAATGCATCCCAAATATACACAACACAACTCTTTCCTTGAAAAAAAACTCTAAAATATACTAATATTTATCTGTGGTGTATCTTACCATCTCACGAAATGATAAATTTAACTCAAAAAACACTTGAATCTACTAAAAACACTTCATCTAGTGACCTTATATATCATAGTGATGAAATATCAATTCAAGAATCACTAAAAACCATGAAAATATCTTTTTTTGCTTCATTAACATCATGGTGTGACATGTCAATCGATATAAATATCAAAATTTGCTTAGATACCCTTCACGGTGTGACCTATTGAGTCATGGATTGAATAAAAAAATTGAAAATAAAATAGAAAAGTAAGGATCTTTATATAAACATCCATCATTTTCAACTTCTAAACTCAAAGCATGAATGAAACTTGAAAAAATCATCCTTATAGTGAATCACATGGTCCATTTCATAAACAAACCATTTTGTACTACTTTTATTATCAACTCCAGGTTTTCCAAACTCATTTACAATACTCCCAAACGACCTTTAATTGAAGATAAAAAATACAACCAAAACAACCTATAGTTATAACGATCTACCTTTTTGTATTTTTCTAAATATATTTTCAACCATTAACATCATATATCCTAAAATTATCTTAACATTGTCATGTAGTAAATAAGATATTTAAAAAATTTCAACAATGTTTCCCAGAAATCTAATTGAATCTTTATATATTCTAAGTCCCAATGGATAGTATCTCCCACTACCATCTTGCTTCCAAAATTTTTATATATATACCTAAAAATTGTAACTAGATATAACATTTAGTTCGATAGGGAGAGGGTAAATTTGAAACTCTTTAATTTTAGGAGAGTGTCTGAACTCCAAGTTTCAGCCTATGCCTTGTGAATAGATGATCTAACAAGGGTTTTGTGAATATACCTACCACCTTATTTTCAGTACTAATAAATTCCAGCCTCACAACATTATTCTCTACCTTATATTTTATAAAGTGGAACTCGATCTCAATATGATTCCTGTAAGAATACAGAACCATACTATTTATTAATTCAATTCCACTTTTTTTGTCACACTGAATCATAATTTTCTATCATACTACATCACCAATATCTTCCAAATATTTCTTTTTCTACATAATCTATGTACAATATTTGATGATTGAGATACAACTTACTTATGTTATATTCAAAGAAACACAACCATTATTCTTGTTTAACCAACCAAAAAAATTTCTTCTAATATAAAATTCTCCTCCTATGGGATTTTTTATCCACAATGTCACCATCTCTATCATTATTAAAATATACCAATAATCCCATGTTCTTTCTAGATTTGGATAAAAACCCATAATGTAAAGTTCCCTGAAAATTCCGTGATATTCTTTCCACTACAATCAGATGTTCTTTCTTAGATAAAATATGAAACTTTGATGCTAAGAATATATCATAGAAAATATTTTTCATAGTCACAATAAGATATATTAAATTAATAATTATTTATATAAATAAAGTTGTTTCTACCCCCTCATTATCCTCGTTCCTACCATGTTTTTTCCAACCACTATTGGAGTTAAAATAGTCTTTCACTCTTCCAATCTGAATTTCTTCAATGATTCCTTTGCATACTTCATCTTTGAGATAAATGAGATACTTTAACCCTAATTAACATTCATCCCAAGAAAATATATCAATTTTATGATCATTGAAATTTCAAACTTCGAAATTATTAATTTAGAAAACAATTTCAACACGATACTATTTATTTCCACTAAATATGATTTCATCTACATACACTAACACAATAAACTTCTCCAATTCAAAAACTTTCACATATAGGTTTTGATCAACCCTGTAACAGCCCGAGATTTTATGAAAAATATTCTTTTTAATTTTATTAATGTCTTGTGTTATACTCTACACCAAAAGGATCTCTCATAATACACTTCTCTGACCTGGGTTGAATTACACGCAATCACAACCTTCCTCGATAGCGTGTGTTGTACGCAACACCGAGTTTCGCTAAACAACGATATGCTATTAAGATATTATGAAAAACTAGCCGTTATGAATAGTAATAACCACTTTTTGAAATTTAGTAAATTTTATTTTTCAAAATGGAATTCATTTTTGGATTCGTAATATCGAAATTAGCTTAGGGTGAAATTTTGGTACTTTTCGGATAACTTTCATATTCTGATGAATAGTGAAAATTACTAAATTTTAATTAAAAACAACTTTTTTAATCGAAATAATTAATAGTGATAAATTATTAATTTGAGTGGTTTTAAAGTATATTTAGAATATATTTTTACAATTCAATACAATGTTGGTCATTGTATGTAATTTTACATTTAAACCAGACATAAACAAGTGTCAATCTTTTGATAGATATTGTTTCCTAAAAAACACGCTATTTGTTTTAACAGCGGGATTTAATTATAAAATTAATTAATGCAACATCTATGTTATGAATATGGTAAAATAGACTTCATTTTTGAATTCGGAATATGAAATATAGCTTAGGATGAAATTTTAGCATTGTTCTGAAAAACATCAATTTTTGATGAATAGTGAAACTACTAAGTGGTAGGTTAAAAACTGAATTTTGCATAAAACTTAATTTTACCACTTCTGTGAATGGAATTTCGAAAATCCGACAGACACGGTTAATATCAAGGACTAAAATGTGGTTCAATGAGATGAAAATAATTTTTGGTGAATAGTAACTTTTTACTTTTTTTTACCACGGTTAATAGTAAATAGGGCAACTAAGGGTAAATATGATATTACTATTACCCTAACACATGTCCTAATTCTATTGGATAAGTGTAATTCGGCCAAAAACAACCTTATGAATATAATATGACCATTTAGGCCCACTTGGATTAGATTAGGACATTTATTATGATTTAATTCAAAGAAGAGTTAAAAGAGTTAAAATCAAAGTTTATTTACTAAAACATTTTTACTATGGGGTTATAGATAAGATAAATTCGACTATAAATATTCATTAGAAAGCTAAAAAGATTTCCAACATAATGATATTTTATTTGTAATTTTTAGACTTTAAATAATTCAATTTATTTATGACACAATGATGATGCAGTAATTATCTTATTAATGAAATATTGACATAATTGATGTTATAAACACCAAAATAAATGTAATTTGAGACTTTTTATGAATTCCACTACTTTTCTAGGTTACTATGATATATTAGTGTTGATTTAATCAACTTGGTTCGAACATATAATTCTGTTATGACTTTCACAAAAATCATATATCAAATAGTGTCAAAATTGACACAAAATAGTTTTTAAATCAAATATTATATTATTAATTGTTATTTTATTCCTTAAAATCTAAGGTTCGGCCAAATGACTTAGATAAGGATATATATTTTAATAATAAACAATTTGGGGTTCGTTTGGCATGTTATAGTAAGTGTATTAACCATATAGTGAAAGAAAACAAAAAGACACGGTAAAAGTAAAATTATTTAACTTAGAGTTAAATCTAATTGATAAGGTTAAAATAATACCCTAAACTTGTCTAAATCTTATTGGTTGATAGGATTTCGACCCATCCCCACTTTAGCTTCTAAATAAGACCATTTGGAACCATTATAAACCGATTTTGACTTTAATATAAAATAATATTTTGAGATATTCCTAAGGTGCCCCTCTCCTCCCCTATAAAAGGACACCTCCTCCCCCTCCTCCTCACACCAATTTGAGCACTCAAGCTCGGCCAAACCCTGCCAAAATCCCTTCTCCACTTCCCTAGCAACATCCTAGAGGTTCTGGTCTTCCTCAAAGACCAATTCTAGTGCCCTAAGAGGAGGTCTCAAAGAGGCACTTCAAAGAAGAGGTAATTACCGTTACCAATTCTTTCATCTTTATTTCTTCTTCCACTTCTTCTTCTTAGGTTGTTTCATTATGAAGTAATAACATCAGTATCACTCATATACTGATATGTTATTATAAGTATGAAACAACCCTATTTCACCATCTATCCATCCTACGGAAAAAGAAATCACCGCGCGTGCGTACGTACGGAATACCGTCTCCACGCCGTGGTGTAATCTATTTTCCACCACCACCTTACATGGATGGGTATAATGGTGTAAAGAATAACTATACATAGTTATTACAACATAATATTGATTCTGATATATTGTATAATCCACTCCAATTCAATTCAATATTTATAGAAATGATATCATCGCTCGTGCGTACGTACGGACTACCGTCTCCACGACGTGATGAGATTCATTCTCCATGTTAACCATTTAAGAATGATTATAAAGTATATATAAGAAATAATAATGAAATATATGACATTATAAAGCTACTGGATTTATGTATATATATACATATGTATGTCATCTACTTACTTCCATTTCAAGACAATAAGGAAAGGAAAACAGCGTTCATGCGTACGTACGGACTACCGTCTCCATGAACGGTGTTTTTCATTTTATTTATCTACCTATTATATGTATATATATACTGAATATATATGATATATAAATCATATTTTATATTCTGGAAGTAAGTAAATCATGATATATGTAATAATGATGTCAAGAACAACAAGTCAAAACACCTACGATAAATGAAATGATTTTACCCAAAACGCTTCTTTAACATGGAATTTACAAAAGAACGGGTAATATAATGTCATAAGTGAACCATATATGATATCATAACAATGAATATGATTCTGTAATAAGTCAATAACATGATTTAAATCATTATACAGGAGGTTCGGACACTTACAAAGCAAGTCGGACCTAAGGTAAGGGAAATATCACAATCTCATTTTTATCCGAGATTGTTTATTCGTAAGTATTTACTGGGGTGTATTTTATCATCCACATCCATGTTTCCTCAATATGTAATATTATTTCCATCCATCTACAATGTTTTAAATCCAATTTTACCCTTTGGTGAGTTTTTAGTAAAAGATATGAAAGGAATCTTTTGTCGTTTTTCGTACGAGGTACATTTTGACTTTTTTGACAAAAGTAAAAAAGAATGTTTTTTTTAACTTATACGGCACGAACGGATTTCTACTGTTTTATGAAGCCTTATTTTCATGAAGCTTCCTCTAAAATATTTCATGACTATTTTCAATAAAATATCTTTCTTTTAAAATTGCATGATGTTTTGTGAAAAGAAATTGATTTTGAAAAAGAAAGGATATTTTCCTCAAGAATTCAATTCAAGTGTTTTATCAAAATTATTTTCCATCTAAGATAATAAAGGGTTCTCTTTTTATCCCTTTAATTACATTGATTTGATTATGTTGTGAGGGGATTATTTTTATGAAGTCATTTGCCTTATAAGATTTATTTTATGATGTCATGATGTTTCAAGAATCCCATTTTTGTTACATGTGTTATGCGATGATGTATGATTTATGATTATGTGGCACACATAAGAAAGGATTCATTATAAGATGGGTGGGACCTATATCTCCCTCCAATGCATTGGGTAAAGATTTTATATCTCATGAGATAGACATGGCTGGAACGGTAGGTTATACCGGTTCAGTGAAACAGGACTGAAACGAGGGTTACTCGATTCAGAAAGGGACTTTGTCCACTAAGATAGTCTTGGCAATGAGTCATGACTAACAAGAAATGATTTTCCATGATTATGTGTGCATGCCACAAAGTTTCAAGTTTCATGTTATGATTATGGTGATCTTATTTTCACTTCTATGATTTGTTCCATGTTAAGATATTATGATCTCTTTTGCAGGTTATGATTTTCAAAAAGATATGATATGATTTTTATTTCTTTTGTATACCCTTACTGAGCATTTGAGCTCACCCTTTTATGTTTTCTTTTCCCCAGGATATAATGAAAGGTTTTAGGTAAAAAAAAGGTATGACCTTTATGGGAGATATTGAAGAACTTTCACCACGATTAGAAGATTACATTCCGAGTTTCCAAAGACACTAAACTATTACGATCCTTGTGTGTGTGTGTTTTTGTTATGTACTAAGTATTCCGCAAATGTAATGTAATGTCCATGTACGTCAGGCTATGGGTCTCTACAGTTGGTATCAGAGGCAAAGGAGTTAGGAATGTATCCGATCCTTGGGAACTCTCACATGTGAGCGTTGGACGAAGCATGGCTCTCCGCCCAAGGGCTTCATGAGGAAATGGCTGCCACTGGGGATGGTGGTGTGTCCCGCCCAGGGGGTGTAGCCGCCCATGGAGTGCCCTGATAGGTATCAATTGTAGTCCACTGGAAGTAATTCTAGACCGCTACAGTTGGTATCAGAGGAAAGGTTTAGTCAACCTTTGGAAACTAGGATGCGAAAATGTTAGTGAGATCCCTAGAGATATTTCTAAGGTATGTCTAGGGATGTCTCTAAGGTTAAGTATACGTATAGGTTATAGTCCTAGAATTGCTCTAACGATCTTAGAATTTAACCTAAGATGTTAGATATTGAGGGTACTACCCCTTTATTATGTTGTTTTCCCTAGTAAGATTTTTGCCTCTCACACTATTCTTTTGGGGTTTTAGACGATGGCTGGAACCCGAAGGAACCGTGTTGATCAATGCAATGGACAATGCAATGATTGTCCCCCTGAGCAATCAAACGATATGGGAGCTGGAATGCAAAATCTTGTAGCCATGCTCACACAACTTTCTCAAGCTATGAATCATGCAGGACTTCCAAACGAGCAAAGGAAGGAGCAACATTCTGTTGAATCCTTCATGAGGCAGCGTCCGCCTTCTTTCAGTGGGTCTACTGATCCATTAGTTGCTGAACAATGGATTAGTACTAATGAAAAGATATTTTCAGTTCTTCAATGTTCTGAACATGATAAAGTCATCTTAGCAGTATATCGTTTGGAAGGTGAAGCTGATCAATGGTGGAATCTTATCAAGAATACGAGGCAAAGTTATGAAATTGATTCCATGGAATGGGACGAGTTCAAGAACTTGTTTTTCAGTAAGTACTTCCCTCGTATTCTTCGAACGAAGATGGAGAAGGAGTTTCTTGAACTAATGCAAAAGGATGATGAATCTGTTGGTATATACGAAGCGAATTTTACAAGACTTGCAAGGTATGCATCTGGCATTATCATCCAACCTGAAAGTAAAGTTGATCGATTTTTCAGTGGCTTAAAACCAAGTCTTCGAAGGGCATTAGCTATAAGAGACTTCAGTAGCTATGAAGAAATTGTGCGTTGTGCTATCAAGGTAGAAATGGAAGTTGGTGTTACATATCCATCTCATGGTTTTGAAAAGAAACGAAAGATGGAGTTCAAGGAGAAATCTCAGAATAATGGTGAAAAGAAGATGAATGTTTCCTTATGCACAAAGTGTGGAAAGAAGCATGGTGGAGATTGTCTTAAAGGGACTAGAAAATGTTTTAAGTGTGGAAAAGAAGGTCATCGAGCAGCTGAGTGTCGAAGTAATGGAAAAAGGGATTCTAATGAAGTGAATAAAGCAAACACTGCAGAGAACGCACAACCAACACTTCAATGCTTCAAGTGCAAGGAGATGGGACATTATGCCAATAAATGCCCTAATCCAAGGGTTAGTGATGATCGACATGAGAAACCGCTTAAGGCAAAGGACAAAGGGAAGTCACATGCGATCACTATTGGCAATGTTGAATATGACAACGATGTGGTGGAATGATTAAGTTTTTATGTAATGGGATTCCAAAATAATGTTGTATCATGGAATATTGGAATATTTATGTATTGGTCTAATGTGGTATTCAAAGTGATTGAGATATTATGCGCATAATGAAGGGAAAACGAGAAAATGAAATGTTTAACAGTATTCATGAGCTCATGATTGATATAAGGACCAAGTGATATCATGGTTTGAGTATATAGAATTTTGAGGATTTTGGTATGTGGAAAGTGTTAACTTTTAACTGCATTCAAGTTTTCACTAAGGTTCAATGGGTATTCAAGAGAGTACAAGATTAAGGCCTTTGAATGTTTGGAATGTGTCCAACAAGATATATCTTATGATATATGGGGATCAACGATGGTATTAAATCTCTGGTAATCGTTTTCACTATGTTATGAGAATGGACTGCAGCATTATGGATAGGACTAAAGATTGGAATGGATTATGTTGGACATAAGTTAGTATTGTTTAAGGATAGAAGTTTTTCGATATTATGGGATGTTATAGTAATATAGTTTTAGAAAAAGGACAACCTGCAGGACGGGCGACAGCCCATCGCTTCGGACAAGGCTGTGGGAATCGAACCCACAACCGAAGTGCGACTGGCCTTTATCGCCTACCACTGACCTACAGGAAGTCCCTGTTTAGTAGAAACTAGTTTTATTTTATTAAGAGGTATGATATATGAAGTATAAGTTCATTTTTGGAACCATATACAATTAATCTAGCCATAAGATGAACTTAAAACTTTTCAAACCTTTTGTTTGAGACAGATGGAATGACCCGTCATTCTATCACATGATCTGCTAACACTTCACGAATAACAAATTCAACTTCATTTATTTAAGAGATGAAGTGGAAATTGTTCAAGGCACGAACAATAGTGCGACTGTACCAAAATAAAGTAAGTATTTATTCTAATTCAAATTTTCAACTTTAGGGAAATGATCTTGAAAACCAAAAATGTTGTCCTAGTGATCTTATACCTGATGAATCAGATGGTACCATAGATCGTCACAAATTTATGGATTTGTGATTACTGGATTTTTCATAGCCATGTTCTCTACCACTCTCCATCAGAACATGATGGTTAGATTTCTCTTCCATATCCATATTTTCACCTATGTGGAAACCTAGTGATTAGTTTATTTGGGTAATCATTACATTTCATACTTTAGTTTTTGAAGACAAGTTTTGGTATTCCTTTTTACGATGTGGGTTTCTATTAAAGAAACTTTCGAATAGTAAACCATTTATAACCCCGACGAATTTCGAGGGCGAAATTCATTTTAAGGGGGGTAGAATGTAACAGCCCGAGATTTTATGAAAAATATTCTTTTTAATTTTATTAATGTCTTGTGTTATACTCTACACCAAAAGGATCTCTCACAATACACTTCTCTGACCTGGCTTGAATTACACGCAATCACAACCTTCCTCGATAGCGTGTGTTGTACGCAACACCGAGTTTCGCTAAACAACGATATGCTATTAAGATATTATTAAAAACTAGCCGTTATGAATAGTAATAACCACTTTTTGAAATTTAGTAAATTTTATTTTTCAAAATGGAATTCATTTTTGGATTCGTAATATCGAAATTAGCTTAGGGTGAAATTTTGGTACTTTTCGGATAACTTTCATATTCTGATGAATAGTGAAAATTACTAAATTTTAATTAAAAACAACTTTTTTAATCGAAATAATTAATAGTGATAAATTATTAATTTGAGTGGTTTTAAAGTATATTTAGAATATATTTTTACAATTCAATACAATGTTGGTCATTGTATGTAATTTTACATTTAAACCAGACATAAACAAGTGTCAATCTTTTGATAGATATTGTTTCCTAAAAAACACGCTATTTGTTTTAACAACGGGATTTAATTATAAAATTAATTAATGCAACATCTATGTTATGAATCTGGTAAAATAGACTTCATTTTTGAATTCGGAATATGAAATATAGCTTAGGATGAAATTTTAGCATTGTTCTGAAAAACATCAATTTTTGATGAATAGTGAAACTACTAAGTGGTAGGTTAAAAACTGAATTTTGCATAAAACTTAATTTTACCACTTCTGTGAATGGAATTTCGAAAATCCGACAGACACGGTTAATATCAAGGACTAAAATGTGGTTCAATGAGATGAAAATAATTTTTGGTGAATAGTAACTTTTTACTTTTTTTTTACCACGGTTAATAGTAAATAGGGTAACTAAGGGTAAATATGATATTACTATTACCCTAACACATGTCCTAATTCTATTGGATAAGTGTAATTCGGCCAAAAACAACCTTATGAATATAATATGACCATTTAGGCCCACTTGGATTAGATTAGGACATTTATTATGATTTAATTCAAAGAAGAGTTAAAAGAGTTAAAATCAAAGTTTATTTACTAAAACATTTTTAATATGGGGTTATACATAAGATAAATTAGACTATAAATATTCATTAGAAAGCTAAAAAGATTTCCTACATAATGATATTTTATTTGTAATTTTTAGACTTTAAATAATTCAATTTATTTATGACACAATGATGATGCAGTAATTATCTTATTAATGAAATATTGACATAATTGATGTTATAAACACCAAAATAAATGTAATTTGAGACTTTTTATGAATTCCACTAATTTTATAGGTTACTATGATATATTAGTGTTGATTTAATCAACTTGGTTCGAACATATAATTCTGTTATGACTTTCACAAAAATCATATATCAAATAGTGTCAAAATTGACACAAAATAGTTTTTAAATCAAATATTATATTATTAATTGTTATTGTATTCCTAAAAATCTAAGGTTCGGCCAAATGACTTAGATAAGGATATATATTTTAATAATAAACAATTTGGGGTTCGTTTGGCATGTTATAGTAAGTGTATTAACCATATAATGAAAGAAAACAAAAAGACACGGTAAAAGTAAAATTATTTAACTTAGAGTTAAATCTAATTGATAAGGTTAAAATAATACCCTAAACTTGTCTAAATCTTATTGGTTGATAGGATTTCGACCCATCCCCACTTTAGATTCGAAATAAGACCATTGGGAACCATTATAAACCGATTTTGACTTTAATATAAAATAATATTTTGAGATATTCCTAAGGTGCCCCTCTCCTCCCCTATAAAAGGACACCTCCTCCCCCTCCTCCTCACACCAATTTGAGCACTCAAGCTCGGCCAACCCCTGCCAAAATCCCTTCTCCACTTCCCTAGCAACATCCTAGAGGTTCTGGTCTTCCTCAAAGACCAATTCTAGTGCCCTAAGAGGAGGTCTCAAAGAGGCACTTCAAAGAAGAGGTAATTACCGTTACCAATTCTTTCATCTTTATTTCTTCTTCCACTTCTTCTTCTTAGGTTGTTTCATTATGAAGTAATAACATCAGTATCACTCATATACTGATATGTTATTATAAGTATGAAACAACCCTATTTCACCATCTATCCATCCTACGGAAAAAGAAATCACCGCGCGTGCGTACGTACGGAATACCGTCTCCACGCTGTGGTGTAATCTATTTTCCACCACCACCTTACATGGATGGGTATAATGGTGTAAAGAATAACTATACATAGTTATTACAACATAATGTTGATTCTGATATATTTTATAATCCACTCCAATTCAATTCAATATTTATAGAAATGATATCATCGCTCGTGCGTACGTACGGACTACCGTCTCCACGACGCGATGAGATTCATTCTCCATGTTAACCATTTAAGAATGATTATAAAGTATATATAAGAAATAATAATGAAATATATGACATTATAAAGCTACTGGATTTATGTATATATATACATATGTATGTCATCTACTTACTTCCATTTCAAGACAATAAGGAAAGGAAAACAGCGTTCATGCGTACGTACGGACTACCGTCTCCATGAACGGTGTTTTTCATTTTATTTATCTACCTATTATATATATATATACTGAATATATATGATATATAAATCATATTTTATATTCTGGAAGTAAGTAAATCATGATATATGTAATAATGATGTCAAGAACAACAAGTCAAAACACCTACGATAAATGAAACGATTTTACCCAAAACGCTTCTTTAACATGGAATTTACAAAAGAACGGGTAATATAATGTCATAAGTGAACCATATATGATATCATAACAATGAATATGATTCTGTAATAAGTCAATAACATGATTTAAATCATTATACAGGAGGTTCGGACACTTACAAAGCAAGTCGGACCTAAGGTAAGGGAAATATCACAATCTCATTTTTATCCGAGATTGTTTATTCGTAAGTATTTACTGGGGTGTATTTTATCATCCACATCCATGTTTCCTCAATATGTAATATTATTTCCACCCATCTACAATGTTTTAAATCCAATTTTACCCTTTGGTGAGTTTTTAGTAAAAGATATGAAAGGAATCTTTGGTCGTTTTTCGTACGAGGTACATTTTGACTTTTTTGACAAAAGTAAAAAAGAATGTTTTTTTTAACTTATACGGCACGAACGGATTTCTACTGTTTTATGAAGCCTTATTTTCATGAAGCTTCCTCTAAAATATTTCATGACTATTTTCAATAAAATATCTTTCTTTTAAAATTGCATGATTTTTTGTGAAAAGAAATTGATTTTGAAAAAGAAAGGATATTTTCCTCAAGAATTCAATTCAAGTGTTTTATCAAAATTATTTTCCATCTAAGATAATAAAGGGTTCTGTTTTTATCCCTTTAATTACATTGATTTGATTATGTTGTGAGGGGATTATTTTTATGAAGTCATTTGCCTTATAAGATTTATTTTATGATGTCATGATGTTTCAAGAATCCCATTTTTGTTACATGTGTTATGCGATGATGTATGATTTATGATTATGTGGCACACATAAGAAAGGATTCATTATAAGATGGGTGGGACCTATATCTCCCTCCAATGCATTGGGTAAAGATTTTATATCTCATGAGATAGACATGGCTGGAACGGTAGGTTATACCGGTTCAGTGAAACAGGACTGAAACGAGGGTTACTCGATTCAGAAAGGGACTTTGTCCACTAAGATAGTCTTGGCAATGAGTCATGACTAACAAGAAATGATTTTCCATGATTATGTGTGCATGCCACAAAGTTTCAAGTTTCATGTTATGATTATGGTGATCTTATTTTCACTTCTATGATTTGTTCCATGTTAAGATATTATGATCTCTTTTGCAGGTTATGATTTTCAAAAAGATATGATATGATTTTTATTTCTTTTGTATACCCTTACTGAGCATTTGAGCTCACCCTTTTATGTTTTCTTTTCCCCAGGATATAATGAAAGGTTTTAGGTAAAAAAAAGGTATGACCTTTATGGGAGATATTGAAGAACTTTCACCACGATTAGAAGATTACATTCCGAGTTTCCAAAGACACTAAACTATTACGATCCTTGTGTGTGTGTGTTTTTGTTATGTACTAAGTATTCCGCAAATGTAATGTAATGTCCATGTACGTCGGGCTACGGGTCTCTACAAACCCCTCCTCTTTTGAACTACATCTTCCATAAGAAAGTATCCAACAACATATACCAATAATGTAGTTATTTCTTTAGGATATAAAAGGTATTCTACAACATACAAACTTTATATTAACAAATATAATTGGTTACTTGATATAAATCACTTTATTTAGAAATATATTCAAAAAAATTCTTCACATCCATTTGAAATAATTTGAACATTATTTGGATATCCACTACTAAGAATATTCCAATATACTGCAAACTTACCATTGGTGTGAGTGTTTCTTTAACATCAACTCCTTCAACCTGAGCATGTCTCTTACATATTATTTTTGGTTTATTCCATATTAACAATCCATTTTCATCTTGTCTATTCCTGAAGAACCACTTTATACCAATCATATTATGATTTTTACATCATTAAAAATGCTAAAACTTTTGATTTTTATCGACATGATCCAATTATTTATTCATTAATTTTACCCATTACTTCTTCATATCCACTTCTTCAAATGAAGTGGGTTCAATCGCAGATAATAGAGCATCCCTCTCAATTATTTTAATCATTTGATTAAAATTTGGAGTATAATTGTCTCCAATGATGTTTACTATATCAAATTAAACCCTTTACTACATAATTAAGTTATGGGTAGACTCTATTCATTACATTGTTCTTCCACAGATCCAATCTTAGAATCATTATCAACATGAACATTTTGATTTTCTCTCATGTATATAGTTTTTTATTCATTTCCTTTAAAAATTTATTCAAAAGGATAAATTCCATAATTCTCTTTGACTTCATTTCCAATAAATTTTACACCAATTCCCTCAACAATCTAATTGAGCTTCTTATTGAAACACTTGTAAGCCTTAATCCTTGTTAATTTACCACAGAATATTCCTTCATCTATATTACCACAATATTTTCCTCTTTATATTATTTTTTTAATGAAACACTTTATTTTAAATACCCTGAGATTATTTAAAGATAATTTCCTTCCATAAAAAATTCATATAGATTTTTCTATACTCAAGGACTAAATAATACTCTATTCTGAGTATATACATCCACTTGAATAATTTTTTCTAGTATTGATGTGATATGACACTATTTGTTACCAACCTGTTTTCCGTATTGTTGGATATGAAATTTTTTCTTTCCAAAAACCCATTTTGTTGGTGATTCTTCATTAAAGTAACTTTATATATATAACCCTTATTTTCATGTTGACTTCCAACAATTTAGTATGTTTCCTTTCTTCCATTATTTATTCCTATACTTTTTAAAATTCTTTAATTTCATTTTATTATCTTCTCAAGAGTGTCCTAATGAAATACAATACACCATATTTGATCAAATTAATATGGCACAACTTGTGCTACTATAATCATCCACAAATAAAATGATATAAATCTCACCATAGTTTTTAACCTAACTAATTGGACTACTCATATCATTGAGAATAAAATTTAACAAACTTATAGCTCTCTTGTTATTTAGGGGTTATAAATTTCAAAATTTATTCCTTGAATACAGTAATCATAAATCTTTTCCAATTCTTGGTTAAAGTTAGTAATATCCTATGCACCAATAAATTTTGAAAATTTCCCCATACTTTGTTGATTGTCATGGCCTAGCCACCAATGCCACATTCTGTTTTCTTCTTCCATAGTTAGAATACTATTATTTTTATTATTATCTACTTCATAAGGATTTAAATTTTTATTCAAACATAAAATTAGGGAATTCATATTATTTCATTTTATATATAGCCATTCTTATTAAATTTGAATTTAAAACCTAAGTCATAAAGTTGATTAATTATAAAAAAATTATGATAATGTCCATAAAAAATAAATTACATCAATATTATTTAACTCATCACTAGAAATACAAGTCTTTACACTTCCTTTAGTATTAAATTCTTAATCATTTCTAAAGTACACTACTCCATACAATATACCATTTAAATTCTTTAACAAATTCATATCACCTATGAGATTAAAATCTACTATCCAGAATTAAGGTGCTAGTTTTATTTGATACTTTCAAGGAAATATTTTCCAAATTTTCCTTCATAATATTTCTCCTCCCCTTTAAATACATTTTTAAAATGAGTTGATACATTTGTTTATCCCTTGTAATTATTTTTGTATAAAAGATAAAATCAAAATTTTCTTCTTCAAGGGGATGAAACCTATTATTCAAGGAAATTGATTAAGACTAATTTAAATACACTTTATTTTTTTCATAAATACCAATATACTCATTTTATCTGTTTGTAATCAAATACATTATGTACAAAATTTTGAACAATTAAAATAGTATATTCCTTGATATGAAGAGTATGTTCTAAATCTCCTTTGAATACTTCCAATAGCTTCTCCTCTTAAATTGATTTCAACTTTATCATAATAAGATATAGTATAGATAAGAAATTCACAAAACATAAACTTAATCAAATTAAATATCAGGTTCCCATAACATCCCCACATATTTCATGTTTTTTTTAAATCATTTACTATTGATAAGTTCTCAATGGTTGAGAATAATTACCCTTATATTATTCCCTAGGATCTACACATTGGAAGAGTTTGTTGTTATGTATTAAACTCAAAACTAATACCAATTTTTTCATTCCATTTTGAATTTGAGAACTACTCATTTCATCAAATGGTCTTGTACCTCAATCAACTCTCTCTTTCCAGACATCTTCTAAAAACATTCCAAACTAAATCTCCTTTATTGTGTCATCACTTTTAGTTTCAAGATCAAGTTTATTTCTTAAATAATCAATTTCTTCTTTATGTATTTAAATATTCTTGATTTTCTCCTTAATAAAATTATCAAGATCATAATTTATTAGTACTTTACTAAATCAAAAATGATTAATTCTCTACTTATTTAGATTCCACAAGGTTATTTTCACAATCCCCTACAACCTTCTCAAGATAATGAACCTTTAATTGAATTTAATCATCATAACATAAATACCCCTTCAAAAGAAATTTAATTTTCCTATTTTTCTTTATCTACCAGTAAATATATTTAAGATCCCCTTATAATTTTACTTAAAGGTCTAAAACTAACACTGGTTGATTATAATATATTACTTCCATTTTAACCTTATTTACTAAATCCATCATTACATCCCCTTCATTTGAGATAAACTTAGATTTTATTCTTCCTAATAGATCTTCTATAGCATTATATTCTTCTATGATAATGGAAAATTTCCTCTAAAACTTCTTTCCATTTGAATTTCTCTTTTTGAAATTACTTATAGGAGGAAACTTCTTCAATTTTGGTGAGAATTCATACTCACCACTCTCTTCATCATATCTATTTGAAAACCGAGTAGGGATGAGTCCAAAAATTTTAAAATGGAAAAAATCTATAGGTATATTGACCTTAAATAATCCTTTAAATACCTTTAACTTTTATTTAGTAAGTTATAAGAAATCATAAATTATGTAATATACATTTTCAGCCTCCTAAGTTTCTTGCTTCTCAATAGCCTCAAACTGTTGTCTCTTTATATGAATTCTCTCAAGATCTCTCTATATTCACTCAAATATCATTATAAACATATTTAATATGTAAATTACTAAGAGATAACCCCCAACGATTCATTTCGTAAAGTGTTGATACTTTTTCATTGTCTAACAAAGGTAATTTTTTAAGAATATTCCTCACAATATAATATTCCTTGATCTCAAGACCATGTCTATTAATATAACTTACCACTTTAATGAGATTATTAAATAATCTATACACATTTTCACTTGGATTCATTTTATATCATCAAATTTGTTCTGTAAATATTTAAAATCCACCATCCTTAATTTTATGTTTTTTTTAAAATATTAACAAGTTTATCACAAATACCTTTGGTTGTTAATTAGTCCATCACCTTCATATAAATTTAATTTTATAGTGTTCTTGATAAGTAATTTTAAGCCTTATCACCATCATTGAAAAACTTTTTATCAGCATCCTTTATTAATCATACTATGGTATCACTTACTTATATCCCATGAGCTATCTTAAAGTATGAATTTATAACAAGAGAACATATATGAGACCTCATTTATTTACTCCTCATCTTATAATTACACCCATGAAATAAGGGTCCTCCCATTATATTTACAATACTTTCCATGACTGAAATTCCTTTTAATAGATTCAAAAAATTACTTGTTGTTCTTATAACACTTATTGTATCCTAAGTTGCTATTAAACACCCTTAAGAGGGGTGAATTAGCGTGTTATACAATTTTATTTTCTCAAAAATAAATTGGATTTTATCTTTGAATTGGAGAAGTTACATTGAACCTATTTTTATTAGAAAAACCATATTGGATATATAGATAAAAACAAGGACACATGATTTTAGTTGGTTTAACTAAAATGGGATACATCCATGGAGCACATATCCATGTTGTATTGATATATTAATAAGTCACTACTTCACTAGTATATGATTACAACATTATCAATATCTTACTACTTATCCAATGTCTATGCCCCCATACTCCCTTTATTGCATGGATTTCAAGAGGGATATGAATATGTAATTGAAACAAAGATCAGTCTTTTAAAGATAAAAAAATTAATTTTCAACCCCAAACAATAAGGTTGTTCTCCATGATTATCTAATATTTACCTTCTAGTCTTCAATGATATGTATAGAACACTCTATTTTATTTCTCGATCATTAATGTAATTAAGAATCACAGATTTCAATTCAGAAATCCATATATTCAATAATCTTTAACTTGTAATCCTTCTCACCTCAATATATCAATCTCTCTTCCTTCTTCTTTGTGTGTGATTCTTTCTTATACTTTATCTTATGCTTCATTGTTCTATATTTGTTTAGGAGAATTTAATTTTTCAAATTAAAATAATAAAATTCAATTAAATTCAATTTTAAATAAATCCTTTAGATTTGTTCCATGTTTATATCCATCGTTTAAATTTGAAATTTAGTCTTAAAATATTTTAATAACCACCAAAATTACAAAATATTTCCACATAATAACCATTGTTTTAATCCTGTAGATAACCTGCATCATGGTGTGACTTGATACTTCACTATGTGATGTGATGGTTTATTTTTAGATCATATCAACTATGAGATAGGTTGCGGAATGACCTTGATCTTTATGGTGTGATGATTTCCTTGAAATATCATTAAAATCTACCATAAATTGTCATATTATGGCTTATATTCTTGTGGAGTGAAAACCCTGACTCTATAAATAATTAAATATACCTACACTCCTTAATTTCATGACCTTTTGGTTCATGGTGTGGTTAAAACCTTTCTTGAATCACTAAAAACATTCAAAAACATTCCTGTCGCATCAATAACATTGTGGTGTGTCACTTCAATATATAGAGCTTCCAAAATCTGCTCAAATACCCTTCATGGTGTGACATATTGACTCATTAAATTCATCATGAAATACCAAAAATATTACAAAGTAAATAACTTTACACAAAAATCATTCATAGTGAAACTTTTGAACTCCAAACATGAATGAACCGTATAGAATTCATCACTTACATGTGACACATGGTTCACAACATGAATGCTGACATTAAAAAATTTTATTAGCATCAGGACATGGCCCAAATCCGAACAAGATCAAGGCGGTCTGAAATAGTGAAGACCAATTGAATATACTCTAGAAAGGCTACCACACTCTTATGGATATGAACCTAAACTGAAAAATAAAAGACTTTGACCTTCAAGAGTTGCACAAGAGGCAAGGTAGTCTTCCAAAATTTTCCCCTCCCTTCATGTATGATAAATGCTAACCCAATGCTCCAGCAGTATTTTTCTTTTATGGTTGTGATATTTTGTAGCCTAGGGAACATGAAGTTTCTCATACAACACTCCCTAAATGATCTTCAAGTCCATTTCAAATTCACCAACCCTGTTCACAATACTCTCAAACTGCATCTATTTGGAAAAAATCACCAAGAAAAAATCTAACCACAAAAATCACTCTCTGTAACAACCACCTTTATAAAATTAATATTTTTTTAACATAAATTCTCAAAATTCCTAATGTATCATGAAATCATTATAATAGACGGAGGTGAATGTAATAACTTGGAATTTCACTATGTATTTTAATTAAATAAATATGGTGTATGGCAGCTTGCTTTGCATGAAACACCAAACTAAAATGACTTGTGACATATAAGATGAATATTATTAAGAAAATTTAAGAATAATAAAATATCAAGTAAATAAAAAATTATAAAAAAAATTATAAATTCAATAAAAAATGGATTAAGAACACCTATAATTTTAAAAGGGTTTTTTAATAAAAATATTTTTTCTTTATATATTATATTATCATATAAAATATAAATTTATAAATTTTCAATTTTAATTTTGTAAAATGAATTTTATTTTTGAATTTATTGTATAAAAATCATACATATATGAAGTTTTTGAATTTTTTCTAAAATATTGATATTTATGTGAATAGTGAAAAGTACAGTTTTTCCCAAAATTGTAAATTATAAGAATTTATCAATATATAAAAAGACCAAGAAGTTTATAAAACCTTTTAATTGATTAAATATTTATTTAATGAGTAAAAATATGTATTTTAAAATATCATTTTGAATTTATAAAACCTATGTTCGACATTTCAGAACAAAAGTAACATTTTATTCTAATTTTAAAAACTATTTTTAGTACTTTCTTTTAATTAAAAATATTAAAGGTAATATTCAAAATGATATTTCTTTGGAAGCCAAATAAATCATATTTTATTTATAATAAAATAATTTATATCATGAAATTAAATAACATTGATAACTTTATTCTGCGCAAAAATTTTAAACTTAAAAACACACTTTTTCTTTAAACAATTCTAATTTTCAAATATTAATATTAACCTTTCAACCAATAATAAATTTTATTAGATACGTTTATTTAAATATTATATCATAATTTTAATATTATATAATAATTAATTTTCTATTTTTATGAAGAGAATTGTGTAATCAAGTTAAATACCAGTTACCATAGTAAAAAATATATTTTTCAAGAAATGAAACTTTTTACAAATATTTTTATTTTAATTTAAATACTTATATTTTAAAATAAAGAAACTAATATTATTTTTAATCTTATATAAAAATAAATTAACTCGTGTAATTGGCAATCAATGTTAAATAATATTATGAACACTTAATGATTAAAAAACATTTTCTACAAAAACAGTTTATCAACACATTATATGTATTAATTTAAAAAGATAATTTTATAATATTTTGTAATTAAATTATATTAAATGGAGTTTAAATTAAGATTCCTAAATTTCTAATTTGGCAGTGAGGCTTATATTATACTTTTATTGATAAAATAATTAACATAGATAAAATTTAATCAAGATTAATAAGTGTTAAAATAGATAAACTAGTTGGACACTTATAAATTTAAGAATACCTTTGTTTGGTTATAAACTAATAATTACATTTATTACCACAATTTTTTCCGCCTAAATCACCTAACTCTCATGAAATTACATTAGTACCCATTACCTAACATTCTTTTATAAATATTTTTCCCTTCTTTTCACCTATAAAAGAAGCTCACTTACACCCTTTTCAAAAAACTCATCTAATTAAAAATTACCATAAAACTATACCCAATTTAATTATTCTATATATAATATACATATTTGAAATCCCCTAGACTCAATAAATTATATCATGTTATTCATTTCCAAAGTATACTTCAATAGAATATCCAAGTTCTTAACAAAAGTATTACTTACCATTTACATTCATTTTTTATCATTCTTGCCCACACTCCTAAAAACCATTATAATTATGTGTATATAATGATAAAATTATAAATAATATAATTAAATGTTATTATATTAAGGTTAAAAAAATTATCTATCCCCCCATCATTCAATCGAAAAAATGAAAATGTTGCTCAAGCATGTTTACAGACTACTGCCTCCTTGAACAACACATTTCATTTTTTAACACCAAATTTAATGGATGGCTCAAGAAATGGGTATAGTGAATATATATGCTAATTATGACATTACTTATAATATTTAAATATAATATAGTCTTTATATAAGTATTATTTTATATAAGTAATTATTTTAATACTAACCTCCTAAAATAAACATGTTTTAGAGGAAAAGAAATATATTTGTACATAGAACCTTCTTTTCATTTAAATTTTTCTTATAGATTATAATAATTATGATTAATCACTTAATTAACATATAAATAATTTAATTGTACTTTTTTTATTATGAAATTATTAAAAAAAGGTTCTATTACCTTGCTATACTCTGATATAGATCGCAATATGTTTTTTTGGGCGGTTTAACCACTAACGTGAAAAACGATATAAATTTATATCAAGGAGGGATTTGGAATCATAATATTGGATATTAATTATTTAAATAATATTTTTTAGTTCTATAATGGTAATATAAACTTTTAACTCATTAATTAAGACAATATATTATGTTCGTTGTAAATTACTAAAACAAGCTTGTTGTCGCCTTATTCATCATGAATAATAAATAAAATACTTATGAAATGAAGTAATATCATTATATATAATTAAAAATAATCGATTATAGTACCTTTTATGATCTAGTAATGATTATCATTGGGATATTATTAAATTATAACACCATGATTATGAAACTAGTTAAAAATGATCAAGATTACTCACACATAATATTGAAAATAGATAATAAATAACTAATATACAAGAAGAGAATAATTAAAAAAGTAGTTTATAAAAATTAATTTATATTAAAAAAGTTCTTAAATATGTTATTTAGATATTTATTATTATTATATAGTACCTTAGATTGCATCTTACTAATCATGGAAACAAGGTAAGGGTTTCATTGCCACATTTTCAACCCCATAGGACTTGTTTGATATTATGCACCATAATTTACATTATATGGTATATTCACTACCCAATCACTTTAAAATATGAAAATATCTTTCATTTAATGATATTTTAATATCCATTTCATCATGTTCCTCTCAATATCCTTTTATTCTTATGTTAATAATTTTGTAAGAGTTTCATTAACTCAATTTCTAATTCATTAGGTAATGGTATTTCTTACTTGAATATAATTTTCAAGATTAACATGATCCAAACATTCCCCTAATTTGTATTATATTTTCTTTTCGTTCTATTTTTAAATTACTTATCATCATCAAAACCCACTTCTTTTATAAAAAAATCAAAATAAAACTACAATGTTTGTAAGAATAACTCTTTTTCTTACTAATGAATATTTTCTTCCATGTCCATATTTTCTTTCCCACCAATGTTCTCCTCTATTTTCGGGAGATATAATATATATTATTTTCTGTGATTGTTATAATTATATTTAACCCTATTCAAAATGTTAAATTATTAATCTTTTTAGGATTTATATTTTCAAACAAAGGAATTTCAAATTATAAAAAAAAGGTTTTCTATAATTTCAAAATCAAATGTTTTATCTTTCAATACAAATTTTTTTAGTAACATTTATGTATTTTCATGAATATTTTATTGGATCTTCTTTATCAAAGTTGAATTATTTCATTGTTTTCACTTCACCTTTTATAAAATAACTCTTTAAAGTTACCCACAACTTATTCTTTATATGATAATATAAAAAAATTAAAGATTATTTTTAAGTTTTTCTTCTTTCTGAACACATATTATCACTAAAATTTTCAATTTATATGAAAAATTACCTCTATGTTTTCATGGTTTCTAAAATAACTTATGTTTCTCCTAGTTTTTTAAAATATTTCTTTTAAAATTATTTCAAAATATCATGGAAATTTCTTATATCCAAAGTTATTTTTCTAATACTCCTAAAAAGTGTTTTTCATCTAATTCATTATTAATTGATAAAGATTAGGCGTGATTTAAGGATATTATTAAAATAATACAATTCACATACTTTGTCTGGATGGATTATGTAATGTTCTTCTCAATCAAATATATGATCCATCACAACCTTAGTCTTGCATAACCATCCAATGTGAATAGGAGTAAAATTTCATCCAATTTATTTCCTTTATGAATATCTTGTATCCCATTTATTTGATTTAAGTATGTTCACTAAAATTTCATACATCAATTTATTGGTAAAATTATTAACTTAACTATATACCCTTTATCTATACGATGTAAATACCATAAACTATATTTTATTAATTAAATGGTATTTAACGAGATACTTATTGAATATCTTTGGATATCTTCATATTTTCCATGGGTATATCATGTTACAATAATTAATAGAAGTTTGAATGTTTTAATTATGTGTTCCATTTTAAATAGATATGAAAATAATTTTAGTTCCTTGGGTTCTTTATGATATGGTACATTTTCTAGGATGCGTATATGTATGAATGATGATAGGATGGGTCATATATCACCCTCCAATGAACTGGTTTATATTTATATCTCATGAGATAGTTAGGAACGTATATAATGAGATTATTCACACATTCTTGAGCATATTGTGTTTTCTCACATTTCTAGACATGTACATAATGATTTTGTTCATATATTCATGGCAATAAAGGGTTTTATCACACATTTTTTCCTATTCTTATGGTTGTTCCATGTTTATAAGTTTTATTCCATGATATTCCATACTTTTATATTTATTCTTAGGCCTATGTTACTCGATCATATCTTATGATTATTGTAATATGTTTTCATTCTCTTTTTATTCATGTATTTTAATGTGTCAAGACTTATTCCATGACTCGTGACTATTTATATATGCTTTTTTGGGGTATAATTTTCTTATGTTCTTTTATTGCACAACTTTTCTCATATTATGATCACTTTTGATCATTAAAGATTATCATATAGGTGTATATAAGAGTATTTTTATTGGAAGCGTTTTTAGATATGATGAATACTTATTATGGATAAATATGTTTCTTACATAGTGGAAAAATGATCATTGTTTTAAAAGGAAATGGTTTTATTGTTTTATTTTTTTTTCAATTCTCTAAAACTATAAATTTAAAATATCATGGGAATGGTGTTTTATGAAATATTTTATTTAATTCATGTAATTAGATGGTCATATCAATGGTTTTCTATAGTTGTTACTAGAGTAGGGTTTGGATAACTTTGTAGATTATGATGTCATTTAAGGATACTTTAAGGTTTCAGAAGTTAATATTGATCATAATATCTGATGTTTCCCAGCCCAGATTCAAGTATCATTTAGAGGGTTAGGGGTGAATTAGTGATATATTTTTCTTTTAAGTTTCCTTAAATTAGAAGAAATATTCATCTCCTATTAAATATTTCTTTATCTACTAAAAACAAATTAAACACACAACCATAGGAACATAATAATTTACAAGGTTCACTACTAAACAATAGTAGCTAGTCCTTTGTATGATTTAGAAATAATATAATATCACACAATCAACTAAAAGAAAACATTTGTGTGGAATACAATGAGTAGGATATTCCCCTACACTCATGTTGCACTATGGTCAAAAAAATAGTGCATGTGATTAAAGTATAATGAAGTGGTATAATAAATGTTTTGTAACAAACATGTTACAGTGCTTCTTAATCAACTTTCACAAATATGATCTTTCAAAAAAAATCTTCATTTTTTTACCCAAAAGCTGGTAAGAAATTCTTTGAATTTGTAATGATACTCAGTCTAATTTCTCAGTATGATTCCCAAGTATGATTTCTCAATATGAAAACAATACTCTATCAGAATACAGTCGAGACAATGCTGATCTTCTTTTTATTTAGTTCAAAAATCCGAGTCTGATTTACCAATCTGGTCTAAAAACTCTAAATATGATCTTCTCTCTTCTTCTTCTTCTTCTATCCGGCTTAAGTTTTCAAGAAAACTAAATCCTAAAACCTATTATTTCTATACTTTTGGATCTTTTCTCTCCTATTTAATGAGTGATACAAGTTTTAGAATATACAAAACATTTTCCTCCTTTTATAAACATGAGAAAATGGTTTAAGTGGTATTCTAAAAAGGTTTTCCCGATTCACCAAATTCACCAAATATTTAATCTCCTTTAAATCTAATATCTCTCTTTTAATACTTCAAAAACTTTTAGAATATTCAATTATCCCTAATTTTCAGATCTATTATTGAATTCTTAAACACATTTTATAATCTTCAAATCACCTTGATTTTTGGATCTCTATTTGACTTCTTCAATACTTCATACTTTCTAACAAATATTCAATCTAATTTTGATTATAATTATTATTTTTGAATATGATTTATTATTTATGATAAATTTAATTGGTAAATTCAGTTTTCTTTACCCACTTGAAAATAAGTCATAACTGAATATATTTTATTACGTTTCTCTACACCACTTGAAATACTATCTACCCATTCAGATTTCCTCATTATGATGGATTAATGTTTTTAACAATAGTTTCTTTATTATGTTTCCCTACACCAAATGTAAGAAGAAAAATATATGTATACTCATTACAATTCTCAGAACCAACTCTGATTATCATTTCTTTATTATGATGGAGATAGAAGGTTATTTCAAAATTCTTTAACTGCTTCTACTTCTTCTTTTCTGAAGATGATTCCATTGATCTTTCAGCACTCAACTTGTTTCCATTTTTTGATTATGATACTTATCAACTTCATTCTCTGAAGATTTAAATATTTTGGATTTTGGTCTGAATAAAAACCATCACCTTCAGTTTCTCTCATTATAATAAAGTTAACTTTCCCAGCCTTTAGAAAAACCTGAATCCAATGATCTGAGACTATAAAGATTTTACTTCAGCAACTTCCTTCTTCCAAAAACGTTTTCTTCTAATAATTACTGCCTTCATGACATTGATTATATTTAAGATCTTCTTTAGAATTAACTAACTTATAATAGAATGTATTATAACTTCCCATTCTTCCAGAAATATCTTTTTTCCTACACACCCTTAATATGATTGGCCTAAATACGATTGGCAACATATTTTCTTTCCCTTTATTTCATCAATAATAAATCACAAGTTTTACAACATAATTATGATTTTTGAAAAATAAAAAAAACAAAGCATCATCATATTTATATCAGATCCATACTAAATATGATTCTCTTCCTCATTACTATTTTCCTTTTATTCTATACCCAAAGTGAGTCTGATAAATATTTTTTCCCAAAAACATATTCTCATTCCAATGGACTTTTATAGGAATTGTGAGTTCGATTTTATGAATATGATGGTCTGTTCTATTTTCACCAAAAAAATTGAGGTTATTTCTACTTATTTGATATTTCCTTGATAAAAAAAGACAATACCTAAATATGATAATCTTCTTTATCAGATTGGTCCTAACAATCTCCCCCTTTGTATTTTTTTTTCTTCCAAGATTCATAAACCATGGAACATTGTAACCTCAAGATATTTATTACATATCAAAAATTCCAAGCCTATGTGAGATAACTCATTATAGTAACTAAGAATCATTTACATAAAAACCATGTTATCCCAAAGTAGTGAGTAATGAAAAACTTCCTCATCTTTCTTCCTCAGCATTTCTTCCTCAGATTTATTCCTCATCTTTTCTTCCTTATAAAACTTCCTCTTCATTCTTTATCAGCTTTATTCTTTACCTTTCTTCCTCATCATTCTTCCACTACCATTATTCCTCAGTGTGTATTAACTCTATAAAATTCCCTATGATAAAAAAATTCTTATAACCACTCAAAAAATAGTAATAATAGTTCAAACACATGCATGTTTGATTCACAACTTACCTACATCTCCCCCTTTATTCATGATTCCATAAGGATGTATTTATGAAACAATTTTTCCCCTTAACAACACTATCCAAAGATAATATTAGATAGGGGAAAAAAATACTTCATCCTTAATGATAAAGTGGTTAGATGCCCATGTTCAACATCAATTTATAAAATGGTTTCTTTGGTAAAGGTTTTTTGAATATGTCAGCAACCTATTCTGATATAGGATGTAACAACCCCATCCCCACAAGGTGTACCCCTCATGGGCTGGCAATGTGAGAAGGGAGATAATGACCCCTAAGTACCACCTCCAATGGGCCCCAGGATGGCGACTAGCACTAAGGGTATAGTAAACACACGGATGGGAGGAATTACCCTCTAACGGAACACATGAGAAGGAGAGAGATAAGATATACACCAACCAACTCCAACTCAGATAAAAATATAAATGAAAACCCAAGTGCACATATGTAATGTCATGCAGAACTGCTACAACTGGAAGGGGAAAACTGAAATTACCCAAAAGAAAGTAAAAATATCAGCAACCACAATCCCGAATAGCTCCTGCAACCCCAAGCTAGTAAAAACTAGCTTGATCTCTAACCTTCTCCAAGTGACTTTAAAAATAGTTTATATATACATAGGGTGAGTATAATAGTATACTCAGTATGATCCTCCCTGGAGCCTCTTATGAAAAAGTAAAGAAATCATGCTAAAGCACAGTGAACAACAAGTAAAAATAACTCGTCACCAAAACAGGTATACTATGTACCTAGCCTCACCATGGCTAGTCTCACCAAGTAACTCATACAAGAGTATATCATATAATAAAGATTATCAAGGGTACCTCGCTACTACTTCCCCACTGGTTGGTCATTTTCCCCAACCATGCACGTCCTAAGAATCTCTCTTCAAAAAGGCTTGTCTGTAGACACCTGAGTGAAGCACCACAACATGCACCTCATGCAACCACACCACCACGTCCTCACAAGAAAGTAACCAGGTAGTTTCTAGGAGCCACCACAACTTGCATAATGTGTAACATACGTCGAGTATTAAACCTCAAACCATTATAGCCAATACACCGAGTTAGGATCCTCAATCCATCACAGCCTATACACGTTACACCTTTAGTAGTCCATAGGAAACTATATCCAGAATATATGTGTGGGAATAACCACAATCCATTACAACCCTCTACACACATATATGGGGAAAACTAACCAATGTGCCTACCAGCACAATTATCTACCAAGAGAAGAGAGTTTGTCCAAAGGGGGTAGTTAGCCATCCATCCTCCCACCGGAATGTTGGGTAAAACACCCTTCAGGGTTTAGAATCCCTGGGGTGTCAGTTTCCCTAACTGATGGGTGGAGTAGCGTATAGAAACACAAAAAGTATAGAATATATTATAGCTCACACTATGGGAATAACCTAGTCTTAGACACAACTATAACTAATGTCTCTCAGACTCCCGGCTGCCACTTCTAAGACTAGGTAACCTATGAGCACACAACCATTTAAAGAGCTTAATTAGATTACTTCATTCCCTTTTTATCAGTTCCAATTTATGTTAATTATTTATTTAACATAAATTAACCATAAATAATTCCACATTAAATTTCATTATCATCACACACAAATTCTACTGCTCCTTTAAATTTTAACCTCAACATTGCATCCCAGCAAGCTCCAACCCCTTAGGTTAACATAATTTATTAAATCATTGATTAATAACATTATTACTTTCCCATATTCCTAATCATTCAAGAAAAAAAATCTAAGCTACTAAATACAAGGGGGATCAACACAACGAGTAGATGAACTGCCCATCAAGTTGTTGCCTCCTATAGCAAGAGCATAGACCCATCTTCCCTTAAGAATCTAGACAAGGAAATCATGTGGCATACCCTGTCCGTCTTCACCCATTTCAGAAGAAGGGTAAGAAATACTAGCTGCCTTGAGCAGTGGGGAATGTAAAGTAGATAAACAACTAATAAGAATCAGCCAGCATCCAAACATTCACATCCAACCCATTCCATCATCCACAGTGTCCTCCCCAAAACCCACATGCATAAGCTGATGCATCTCACCACTCTAGGCTTCAACTACTGCCACAACCAATTGGCCTCCCTTCCCCCACATATCACAATATCCATCCATGTCACGACCCATCCTCGGGGCCTGTGCCGTGACTACCCCAAGCCCGCCTTCCATAGGCCAGGGGCTGGCGACTAGCACCAAAGGCATAAATCCCAATAAAAAGGGAAGGCATTGCCTTTATAAAAGTAAAAAACACAAAAGAGTACAAGCGGAAGCTAACACTAAGTAAAGTAGTAAACAAGTGTGCTGGAAATACAAAGGGGTCGAAAATACAAGCCCAACAGAAAGGTACAGCTACAACTGAAAGTAAATTACAACTCAAAGGACAACAGGTGAATGGTAACAAGCAGCTCTCGGATCGTCCACCACGGATCTTACCTGAAGGGTAGGTACATATGTCCTCCACAGCACTCTGGGTTCAACCGTCCATCCGTCCATCTCCTCCGGGTACCGACTCGTCGTGAGATCCACCTCTGGGTACCGTACAGCTCAACAAGACTCAACTACAATCAGTGTTGGATGTCGTCTGCAACCAACATAATGAGGTGCAGGTGTAGCCCGTGTAGGGGTGAGTATAATGATACTCATTAGGGACCCCGAGACCCTCAAGGTCTCACTAAAATCCAACAAGGATAAACCACAAAGAAAGATCTCAACGGATAACCTTTACTTAGGTGTATTCCCTTACACACACATACGTTACCAAGTAACTCATCTCAATCATGAGTAAACACAAAGGTTATGAAATCAACGGATAACCACTACTTAGGTATATGCCCATACATATACCTAACTTATCAATTGACCCATCTCAATCATGAGGTAAACACAAAATTCATTGACTCAACTCAAACTAGGATTTAAACATGATGTCGAAACCACAACTATTGGAGAACTCCTCCTCTGTCGAGCACAGTAGTCCTGTCATGACTCCGAAGTGCTACTCACTAACCTTAGACTGCTAAAGTACTCCACCTGTCGAGTACTGTGGGCCTGCTACTACAACCAAGCACTTCCTACCATGGGTCTGACGCTACAACCAAGTGCACCCCCTCATAGCCTACAGAGGTACTCCTTCTGTCAAGTACCGCAGGTCTTCCGCTACAACCAAGCGCTCATCCTCCGTGGGTATGCCGCTACAACCAAGCGCACCCCACTGGGCTATCCGAATCACTTCGAGATGATCGATCAGTAGTCGTCAAGTCTCAGCCAACTATTAGGTCTCTGCACTCTACTAGCTCATCACTGGGAGGGTCTGCTCCACAAGCTATTGGTCGATACTCCAAGTATCACAAGGTTCCACAAAGAAGTACCCCAAAAGGTTTACAACGTCTAAGGAAACTCAACACAACAGACAGCGTGTCAATCGGACGCCCGGTCTGTGTGTTATTCGCCTTTTCATCCTGGGGCCCAATTGGTTTCGTGTACGAACCACCCCGACCGTATCTCAACAGTACCCCGAACTCTCATATGGTATACTCAAAGGGACCGTTTCTCAACGTGATCAACAACTCCGCTGACGGTTCGTCAAACGGACGTCCAGTCTGAAAGTTATCAGCTTTTCCATTCCAGGGGCCCGGTTGGATTTCGGGTACAATCTAACCCGACCCTACTCCAAATGCTTCCAAACCTCGGGTGAAGTATTCCAAAAGACCTGTCTCATCAAGAGGAATCTAGAAAAGTCGATGTCACGTCAATCGGATGTTCGGTCCTTATGTTATAAGTGTTTCCGCTCCAAAGGGCCCGATTGGTTTCGAGTTCGAACCAACCCGGTCATACTTCAAATGACACCGGTTGACCAAACCAATCACACCATTTCTATCCATACTGAAAAACACACGATATGGCCTACCCATTGGTCCAAAATAGATAGCCAGTGAAAAATTTGCATTTCACCGCAACACGTGCGAACCGGACCTCGTGGGGCCCGTGCCTTGACCTCAACATAAATATCCAAAATTGGTCTTGAAACATCCGTCTTAATTCCAGGGTCACAACCTCACAAACGGTTCGACATTCCGACATCATATGAGAGATATATGCTCGATACAAGATCCCGTAATAATAATATTATTATTATTATTATTCGGTGTTTCGTGGGCCTGAGCCATGAACCAGAATTTAGTATTAAACTTTAGACTTGAATAGACCATATTGATGTCAGGATTACATCGCCACTGATGACAAGCCAATCGGACGTCGCACGCATGAGTTATGGCTGGTCAAAGATTTAATAATAATATTAAATCTATTATTTTCCGAGTGCTTCGGGAACCCGATCCAAAAACCCAAAAAAGACGTCCAATATTGGACTCATAAATTCCGTCTCGAAGTCAAGGTCACACTTCCATAGACGGTTCGTTAAACCGAGGTCGCATGAAGAAGTTACAGTCAAAACAGTGTTTTATCATCAAAATTAATAATAACAATATTTTATTATTATTATTAATTATTTACTTATTTATCTTTCTAACTCCAAAATCAATCACGATTTTGGACTCCTTGCGCGCTGGAATTAATCCCCAAAACCCCCATTTATCATTTATTTCTCTTTTGATTTTATCCCCACTATTATCTTATAAATCATCTCTCTCTCGAATCTCATTTAATCTTCCATGATTATGTTCTCCCAATTAGCGCCGCAATCACCCCGCCTCCGTCCACCCGGCCAGAACCGCCACCAACTTCGCCTGCCCGCCGCACTGCCATACTGCCCCCGGCTACCCGCGCCATCGCGCCTCAAACCATCCGCATTGCCTGGCCCACCATCTGCTCGCTGCGCCACCTTTCTTTACCACGCACCCGACCCCATGCAGCCGCACATCAAGAACTAGTTGGTGGTGGGTCCAAACTTGTTTGTAGTCTATACCCACCACCTTAGTAGTTCGAGTAAACACCCAACAGAATATTCTTCCATGATCGAGGGAAAGAATCTTGTAAACTTAAATAAACAAAAAACCCCTACCTTGAAATTGACGTCGCATGTCGTCGAGTCGCGGAAGACGGGCATCACGGTAGTCGGGCGTCGTGGAAGAACGGTGGCGTCCCGTTAACATTGGAGGAAGAGTTGTTGACGTAGCCGACGCTTTCCGGTGGCGGTGTCTCCTCTGATAATGTGGATGAAGAAGAAGGTTGGAGAATGAAAAGCTTCCGGTTCTTCGAGTCATGGAGCGTTCTTCGTGTTCTTCGTGGAAGAACTCTCCCTTTCAATATCTCCAACGTTCTCCCAACACCACATGTGCCAAAAAAATAATAGCCTAAGCTATTATTTTATTCTCCCATGATATAACATTTCTATCAAATTCAAATTAATTCAAAAAGACTATTGAATTAATTATGGCATTTGAGTTGGCAACTTTAATGGAAGGGAGATGGAAAGGATCCATATAATTAATGGGAGGTGTTGTCAAAATAAATAAAGGGAGTGTTAAAGGGGGGTTTAAGGGAGGTGAAGGGTTAGGCCTCATGTGGGCCCCACCTCACAAATATCCTCCCAGGGAGGTTATGTAGGGTGTGGGCCCCACCCCTAACTTCCTCTTAGAGGATATAACCACCCAAATAAATAAAATGGTGCACAACCATTTTATTTATTTTTTTTACAAATCCCCAAAAATTAACTTTCAACCTACATAAAACGCAACCACGGTAAAGTTCCTCTTAAGTTAATATCAGCGCTGCGAGTTCATTGGTGTCCTCAGATTTCAATTCCGAGCACCGGTTCAAAAGTTATAGAATTTCGAATGTACGTTTACTAAACGTACACGAAAAAAAGTTTGGAAAATTAATATCAGTCACCCTCGACCCACTGCGGTCAAGGTTAGGCTCTGCCTAGGTGAAACACGCCCCAACGAACCCAACGGTACTCTCGGATTTTCAATCCGAGTTACCATTTAGAAGTTATAAGTTTTACAATAAAATAATTTCCATTTAATTATTTTATTTGTAGCCAAAAACTAACTTTTTATGGTGGCTCGCGCCAGCCAAAGTTAGTATCTGGTTAAATAAATCATTCCCTCATGAGTTCAGCGGTCGTCTTGGATTTTTAATCTGAGCTACGTTTTGTGAGTTATAAGCATTTGAAAAATAAAATAATTTATTTAATTATTTTATTTACGGTTAAGCTATTTTTGTGATTTCTCATAGGTGGCCCGTGACGACTAAACTTAAGTCGCACCTAGGGTAATCCCGTTCTCCTGAGCGCAACGGTGCCCTTAGATTTCTTATCTGAGCAACCGTTCAATAGTTTTTCCACTTTTTCAGGAAAACTGCTTACGCGCGTTAATTTAATCTTAACAAAACTTCGACGGATCATTCCAGGCACTCCGGGCCTCATAATCAGGTGCCGTCAGAAACCATAGACTCATAAAATTACAAAGTATTTAAGAAAAAAATTCTTGAAATTTATGGGCTTTTACATTACTCTCACCTCAGGGCTTTACATCCCCGTAAAGCTTCAACACACACTAGGGGAAACAAAAGTGGTATTGCACGCATCTGAGCCTTCCGCTCCCATGTGCTCTCCTGGAGGTTCCTATGCTGCCTGGGGTTTCCTTTTCACTAACCAAGGAAAACTCATCCCATAGTTGTAAGTAAACCACAACCTTTTTTCCTAATACCATCAATCCGTGTATGAACTGTGGTTGCCCAGTCCATACCCAAACTAACGTCGTAAGGCCTCGACGCTGCCACCAAGAGGTTCCAACAAAAACTCTCACCTCAAGGGTCAGATCACACCTGTCGTCGTAAGTGTGATTATCGAGTCTCCTATCAAAGGTATCTCCAGAATTGAGGGTCAAGTCAACGGTTTTAACCGAAAACTCTAGGTCTGGGACAAGATTCGTGGAAGGAAGGAATGATTGGTACCTATGTCTATTGATATGGAAGCTCGTAGTAGACACAGACCGTACCTCAATTCATTCTTAGAGCCCTTGGGTCACACTCTGTGACCGCATATAGCTATTATCTTCCCCTGCCCTTTAGTTCCCTAATCCTAGCGGGGACTACAAAGGCGGGTGGTTGTAACATGTCGAAATTTAAACCACCTCATGCTGCTCTCCAAGATCTGCTTCCACATTGGCTGCTCTGTAGATTCATCTGTCCTTAACAGTTTCTCTTCTTGAAACATTTCACAAGCCCAAGTCTCTGAGACCGGTGCCAGTTCATATCTTCCAACTGCTAACATTCACTGGATTAAACCGATCAGCCAAAGAACATTCAACCACAAAGGTTCTCTCTAGAACCCTAACATAAGTAGGAATGCATAGAGGAAAGAGTGCTTACTCATATATCCTTAAACACACCTCGTTCAGAGGTCCAAGATCTAAATCACTGATCGTATCATAGTCATCAAGTACTAAGAATGATCGGTACACCTCGATGAATACTCAGCTACTGACATGTCGTCCTGCTGAAGCTGTATAAGCTCTAGAAAACTCTCAGCCACCTCCTCAAGACAGTCCTCATCTACCTGTGAGTTGGGATTGCCTCGGAACCTGAGGGGTATCTAATGCTGAAACATGTGTAAGGCACTAAGCCTACATGCGTCCTCTACCGGTACTGCCAGTTGTAACTGCTAACCAACAGGTAGTGATACAGCTAGCACACTACCCGAAGGTACTATCTCAGGCATCAGTCCACGTACCTAAGCCTCATCACTATGTGGACCAACCTCATGGTCACTCACTAGGAAACACCAGTAGTTAAGATCAACAACTGCTCTACTAGCTCTAAACTAGGTGTATAACTCTATTAATCACCTCCATCCAGTCCATTACTGCCTAGAAATCTGTCTCGCCTCGTAACCTCAGAGGCCTCTGCTACTGGAACTCGTGCAACGCGCTCTGCCAGTGTGCACCATCTACTAGTACGGTTGGTGGCATCTGCTGCCTAACTGGTGGTGGTGCTGCTGGTACACCACTCGAAGGAGCCAACATAGAAAGAGGGCCATGCATCGGAGCCTCATCGCTCGATGAGTCGTCATCGAGTACTCTCTCAGAAACTCCAACTGACTGTCTGCGTGGAGACATCCTGAACATATGCGACACGGTCAAACGATTTAAACCTGGTGAGCTGATCTGGTTTGATCTTAATTAAAGAAAACTTTTGAAACACACACGCAATCAGTGTCTTCATGCACTAAGTCAGAAATCAGTAGTCAGGGTCCTGGTGTACGGAAACGTCGGCCGCCGCACCAACACTAGACTCCCTGAACTGAAAACCACACTTAGTACCCTTAACACTATTTCTTAACAGAAATAAAATATCAGAGTCCTAAGTTCTGTGGTAGAACCGACTCCTCTGATACCAATTTTTCACAACCCGTCCTTGGGGCCCGTGCCGTGACTACCCCAAACCCGCCTTACATAGGCCAGGGGTTGGAAACTAGCACCAAAGGCGTAAATACCAATAAAAAAAAGAAGGCATTACCTTTATAAAAGTAAACAACACAACAGAGTACAAGAGGAATCTAACACTAAGTAAACCAGTAAACAATTGTACTGGAAATACAAAGGGGCCGGAAATACAAGCCCAACAGAAAGGTACAGCTACAACAGAAAGTAAAGTACAACTCAAAGGACAACAGCTGAAAGGTGACAAGCAGCTCTGGGATCGTCCACCACAGATCGTACCTGAAGGGTAGGTACATATATCCTCCAAAGCACTCCACGTTCGACCGTTTGTCCATCCGTCTCCTCTGGGTATTGACTCGTCGTGAGATCCACCTCCGGGTACCATCCAGCTCAACAAGCCTCAACTACGATCAGTGTTGTCCGTCGTCTGCAACCAACACAATGAGGTGCGGTCGTAGCCCGTGTAGGGGTGAGTATAACGATACTCAGTAGGGACCCCGAGACCCTCAGGGTCTCACTAAAATCCAACAGGGATAAACCACAAAGAAAGATCTCAACGGATAACCTTTACTTAGGTGTATGCCCTTACACACACCTAAGTTATCAAGTAACCCATCTCAATCATGAGAAAACAAAAAGGTTATGAAATCAACGGATAACCACTACTTAGGTATATACCCATAAATATACCTAACTTATCAAGTGACCCATCTCAATCATGAGGTAAACACAAAATTCATTCACTCAACTAAAACCAGGATTTAAACATGATGTCGAAACCACAACTACTGGAGAACTCCTCCCCTGTCGAGCACAGTAGTCCTATCACGACTCCGAGGTGCTACTCACTAACCTTAGACTGCTGAAGTACTCCAACTATTGAGTACTGTGGGCATGCTGCTACAACCAATCGCTTCCCACCATGGGTCTTCCGCTACAACCAAGAGCACCCCCTCATAGCCTACAGAGGTACTCCTTCTGTCGAGTACCGTGGGTCTGCCGCTACAATCAAGCGCTCCCCCACTGTGGGTCTGCCTCTACAACCAAGCGCACCCCACTGGGCTATCTTAATCACTCCAAAACGATCGATCAGCAGTCGTCAAGTCTCATCCTGCTACTAGGTCTCTGCACTCTAATAGCTTGTCACTAGGAGGGTCCGCTCCACGAGCTACTGGTCGATACTCCAAGTATCATAAGGTTCCACGAAAAAGTACCCCAAAGGTTTTCCATGTCTTAGGAAACGCAACACAACAGATGGCGCGTCAATCGGACACCCGGTCTGTGTGTTATTCACCTTTTTCGTCCTAGGGGCCCGGTTTGTTTTGTGTACGAACCAACCTGACCGTATCTCAGCTGTACCCCGAACTCTCATAGGGTATACTCAAAGGGACCATTTCTCAATGTGATCAGCAACGCCGCTGATGGTTCGTCAAACAGACGTCAGGTCTGAAAGTTATCGGCTTTTCCATTCCAGGGGCCCGGTCGGATTTCGAGTACAATCTAACCCGACCCTACTCCAACTGCATCCAAACCTTAGGTGAAGTATGCCAAAAGAACCATATCATCAAGAGGAATCCAACAAAGTCTACGGCAAGTCAATCGGACATTCGGTCCTTATGTTATAATCATTTCCGCTCCTGAGGGCCCGGTTGGTTTCGCGTTCGAACCAACCCGTCCGTACTTCAAATGACACCGGTTAACCAAACTGGTCACACCATTGTGATCCATATGGAAAAACATAAGAGATGGACTACCCATTGGTCCAAAACGGATAGACGGTGAAAAATTTTCCTTTCACTACAAGACACGCGAACCGGCCCTCGTGGGGCCCACGCCATGACCTCGACATAAATATCCAAAAATGGTCTTGAAACATCCGTCTTAATTCCAGGGTCGTAACCTCGTAGACAGTTCGACATTCTGACATCGTATGAGAGAGATATGTCTGATACAAGATCCCCTAATAATAATAATATTATTATTATTATTCCGTGTTTCGTGGGCCCGAGCCACGAACCAGAATTTAGTATTCAACTTTAGACTTCAATCGACCATATTGATGTCAGGATTACATCGCCACTAACGGCAAGCCAATCGGACGTCGCACGCATGAGTTATGGCGGGTCAAAGATTTAATAATAATATTAAATCTATTATTTTCCGAGCGCTTCGGGTACCCGATTGAAAAACTCGAAAAAGACATCCAATATTGAACTCATAAATTCAATCTCGAAGTCAGGGTCACACTTCTGCAGACAGTTCGTGAAACCGAGGTCGCACGAAGAAGTTACAGTCAAAACAATGTTTTATCATCAAAATTAATAATAACAATATTTTATTATTATTAATTATTAATTATTTACTTATTTATCTTTCTAACTCCAAAATCAATCACGATTTCGGACTCCTCGTGCACTATAATTCATCCCCAAAACCCCCATTTATCATTTATTTCTCTTTTGATTTTATCCCAACTATTATCTTATAAATCATCTCTCTCTCCAATCTCATTTAATCGTCCACGATTATGTTCTCCCAATTAGCACCCCAATCACCCGGCCTCCTTCCACATGGCCAGAACCACCACCAACTTTGCATGCCCCCCGTGCTGCCACACCGCCCCCAACTACCCGTGTTGCCGCGCCTCAAACCAGCCGCATTTCCTGGCCCCCCATTCGCTCGCCGCGCCACTTCTCGTTACCACGCACCCGACCCCATGCCGCGGCACATCAAGAACTAGTTGGTGGTGGGTCCGAACTTGTTCATAGTCCGTACCCACCGCATTAGTAGTTCGAATAAACACCCAACAGAATATTCTTCCATGCTCGAGGGAAAGAATAACGTAAACTTAAATAAACAAAAACCCCTACCTTGAAATTGACGTCGCACGTCGTCGAGTCGCAGAAGACAGACATCACGGTAGTCGGGCGTCGCGGAAGAACGGTGGAATCCCGTCAACATTGGAGGAAGAGTTGTTGACATAGCCGATGCTTTCCTGTGGCGGTGTCTCCTCTGTTAACGTGGAGGAAGAAGAAGGTTGGAGAAATAAATGCTTCTGGTTCTTCGAGTCATGGAGCGTTCTTCGCGTTCTTCGTGGAAGAACTCTCCCTTTCAATATCTCCAACGTGCTCCCAACACCACAAGTACCAAAATAGAATATTTTCCTAAGCTATTGTTTTATTCTCCCATGATATAACATTGATATCAAATTCAAATTAATTGAAAAAGACTATTGAATTAATTATGGCATTTGAGTTGGCAAATTTAATGGAAGGGAGATGGAAAGGCTCCACATAATTAATGGGAGGTGTTGTCTAAATAAATAAAGGAAGTGTTAAAGGGGGGTTTAAGGGATTTGAAGGGTTAGGCCTCGTGTGGGACCCATCTCAAAAATATCCTCCCATGGGAGGTTATGTGGGGTGTGGGACCCACCCCTAACTTCCTCTTAAAGGATATACCCACCCAAATAAATAAAATGGTGCACAACCATTTTATTTATTTTTTTTACAAATCCCCAAAAATTGACTTTCAACCTGCATAAAACGCAACTGCGGTAAAGGTCCCCATAAGAGAATACTGGCGCTGCGAGTTCATTGGTGTCCTCAGATTTCAATTCTGAGCACCGGTTCAAAAGTTATAGAATTTCTAACGTAAGTTTATTGAACGTACACGAAAAAAAGTTTGGCAAATAAATATCAGTCACCCTCGACCACTGCGGTCAAGGTTAGGCTCTGCCTAGATGAAATACTCCCCAAAGAACCCAACGGTACTCTCGTATTTTCAATCCGAGTTACCTTTTAGAAGTTATGAATTTTACAATAAAATAATTTCCATTTAATTATTTTATTTGCGGCCAGAAAATAACTTTTTCTGGTGACTCACGCCGTCTAAATTTAGTATCTTCTTAAATAAAGCATTCCCTCACGAGTTTATCAGTGGTCTCGGATTTTTAATCCGAGCTATCGTTTGTGAGTTATAAGTATCTGAAAAATAAAATAATTTATTTAATTATTTTATTTACGGTTAATCCATTATTGAGATTTCTCATAGGTGGCCCGTGCTGACTGAACTTAAGTCACGCCTAGGGTAATCCCACCACCCTGGGTGCAACAGTGCCCTCAGATTTCTGATCTGAGCAACCGTTCAAGAGTTATTCCACTTTTTCAGGAAAACTGCTCACGCGTGTTAATTTAATCTTAACAAAACTTTGACGGATCATTCGGGCACTCCGGGCCTCGGAATCAGGCGCTGTCAGAAACCATAGACTCATAAAATTCCAAATTATATAAGAAAAAAAAATATTCTTTGAAATTTTTGGGCTTTTACAATCCAGGCTCACATCACAACACGAGCAGCAGGAAAAACAAATATCTTATCAATTGGGCTCTTGACCCTCAAACAAGAAAGAGGGAAACTTAGAACCCTACAAGTGTTATCTTTTATCCATCAACTAGTTCTTTAATCCATCTTGGATTAACTAATTTATTATTCGTAGGTTCCAAATTTGGGAACCTAAACAGTAAGGTATCACAAATAATTAAACATGCTTACTACACCAATTTGATTAACATCAAATTATAACAAAAGGAACCAAATTCATTTACATGCCTCTTTATCTTTAGCCAAAAAATCATCAATTTATTACAGATTTACATTCTTTAACAATCTCAATCAATAACAAAAAATCTAATAAAGCAAGCATAGATATCACACTATCTATCAAAACAAGATTCAATAACATACGATCGATATCAATTTATTTATTGGATTCAAATATTTATTATGCCAATTCCATTGTGATTAAGTTGGATAAAACATGATAAATCTAAAGTTTCACATAAAATAAAAGAGAATAAACAGATCCCCTGCCTCAAACAGTTCTAGGAATTATTTATATAAGAATGATCCACACAATGGGTTATGATCTCCTCCCCTGTGACAACTGTATCCACTCGAGGATGCAGAGACAACATTGCATTAGCCAACACCCAAGAAAATAGAATTAGGAACATGTGGGTAAAATTCAATAAAAAGGGAAAGGAGAAAGAATCAGATGAACCCAAAATAATGAATATAGATCATACCTTATATCTAAGACTGTTCGATATTGCCTAGATTCAACAAAAAAAAGTGGAAAACTCCTAGGAGGAAAGTTTGACTGCACAAATCCTACAAGAAGGAATGGGATGTTTGATCGTCTCACACTTGAAAAGAAGGAGGAAGAACTATGGAGGAAGATATCTCATCCATTTAGAAGAGTTAACAGAGCATTGGTTTAAGATACGCTAGGGTTTCCATCAAAATCGGATTGAATTAAACCATGCAGTTTGACCAAGTAAAAATATGATGAGCCTTAGGAAAAATTAATATAGGAGTTACGACCTTTGAATCAGCCTTAGAGTCCTTAAAACAAGGCTTTAAATTCATTTTACATCAAAGGAAATGTTAAAGGGGAAAAATTGTACGAAGCTGGAGACACTGTTCTAGAACTCAAAATTTGGCAAAGGAAAAATATTGTTCAGGAATCTCACTATTGGGACCTCACCATTCTGGAAACACTATTCATGAACCTCACTGTCGGAACCTCACCATTCGGGAAACACTATTCATGAACTCAAAATTTGACAAAGGAAAAATTTCATCATTGGAACCTCACCGTTCTGGAAACACTGTTCATGAACCTCACCATTTTGGAATCACTATTCATGAACTCAAAATTTTTCAAAGGAAAATGGTCACCGTTGGAACCTCACCATTCTGGAAACACTGTTCATGAACTCAAAATTTGGAAAAGGAAAGAGGTCATTGTTGGAACCTCACAATTACTCTGTTCACATAAGGTTACCGATGGAACTGTTTACAGAAGGTCACCAATAACACTGTTCACCTAAGGTTACTAAGGTCACTGTTCACATAAGGTCACCGTTGCACTGTTCACAGAAGGTCACTGATGACAATGTTCATATAAGGTCACCGATGTCACTGTTCACATAAGGTCAATGTTTCACTGTTCACATAATGTTTCCGATGACACTGTTCACATAAGGTCACCATTCCACTGTTCACAGAAGGTCACCGATGACACTGTTCACAAAGGTCTACTGTTGGAACTGTTCACCAATGGAACTGTTCACCAGAATGGAAATATGGCAAAGTGTTGGGGATAAGTCACCTTGACCTCCCAAAGCACCTCATGCACCTTATTTTCGCAAAGGTGTAGACCAGAGAGATCTGGGACATTACATCAGATACCTCTCAAAACATTCTCGTCCTCGAGAATTCAAAACCCAACTAAAGGGAAAATGAAATAGGGCCCAAACAACCACCCATCAAGATACCTCTCAAAAGATAGAAATCCACAAGTAGAAAGAAAAGAAATCCATATTATAAACATGAAAGGTCTATAACCACAAAGGCTACATCGATACATGAAAAGAGTTAAACATCAAACAACTCTGGTTACTGAGCACGTATATGTAACTCACATTCCTAGGTAATCTCCTCTGTGACACCATATTTCCACAAGACATGAACCAAGGGGATAAAACAATCACACAACACCTTCTCTTTGTGGTCTTGGATATCTATAGGTCACTCCTCAAAGGTCGTATCATCATCACCATCGATCTGTCCTAAATTGATGACGTGAGAGTCATCATGAAGATAACGACAGAACTGTAATACATGGAAAACATCATGTATCTAAATCATCTATGGAGGAAGTGCTACTCGATATGCCACATCTCCAATATGAGATAACACCTCGAAAGGCCCAACAAACTGTGGAGAAATCTTACTGCCACGACCAAACCTTCGCTACCTATGATGAGGAGTCACCTTCAGAAACACGTGATCCCCAACATCAAACTCTATGGGTCTCCTCCTTTGATCCACATATTATTTCTTACGATCTTGCACTTTCTTCATCCTCTCATGATTCACCCGAACCATCTCTGTTGTATTATTCACTAGTTCTAGTCCAAGAATTGCTAACTATCCAACCCCAGTCCAGCGCAATGGAGAACGAAAATTTCAGCTATACAAGGCTTCAAATGGCGCCATACTGATAGTGGAGTGAAAACAATTATTGTAAGAAAACTCTACCAAGGGTAAGTGCCTCATCCATGATCCTCCAAAATCCAGGACACAAGAGCGTAACTTGTCATCATGAGTCTAGATGGTTCACTCTGTTTGACCATCTGTTTGAGGATGAAAAGCAGTGTTAAGGCATAGCTGAGAACCAAAAGCACACTGGGGGACCTCTCCACACCCTAGAGGTAAAATGAGGATCTCTATCAGAAATTATAGTCCTTGGTACTCCCTAAAATCTCACAACCTCTTTCGGATACAGCCTCGACAAAACTTCCACTGAGCATGACTCCTTGATTGCTATAAAGTGGTCCAATTTTGTTAAATGATCCACTGCCAACCAAATAGCGTCATGTCCTCCTGAGCTCGAGGTCAACTAGTAACAAAGTCCCTTGAGATTTCCTCCCACTTCCACTGAGGAGCATCTAATAGATGGAGAAGACCCCCAGGAACACGGTGTTTGGCCTTCACCTTATGGCAGACCAAACATCAAGACACAAACTCTGCAACTGCATGCTTCAGCCCAGGCCACCAAAACTGGCTCCTCAAGTCTTGGTACATCTTTTTCAAGAGAGGATACACCGCTAAGAGAGAACTATGGAACTCTCTAAGAACCGTATCGTGCATCATCAAAGGAACAAAAAGACTTCAATGATACAACACTCATTTTTGTTCATCCTCAGACCAACCATCGGGGGTGTCGCCACAAACAACTTGGTCTCTCCAGACCTCCACCACTAGATCCCCCAACTGGGACTCTTCCACCTTCTGCACCAGAGATGACTGCACCATCATCTAAAAAAGACAACATTTTCCCCCAACCTCTCCCATATCAATATGTAATGCTGACAGTTCTTTAATTACTCTTCCAGAGTCACCAGATTCACGCATTGCATCACTACGTGACTTTCAACTCAGTGCATCAGCTAAAACATTCCCCTTACCAGGTGTATATGTTATTTCAAAGTCATATTCCTGTAAAAAGTCCATCCACTGACATTGTCATAAGTTCAAGTCACACTGGTAAAATACATACCTTAGGCTCTTATGATCATTGAAAACCACAATGCCCTCACCAATGAGGTAATGTCTCCAAAACATTAGAGAAAACACCATGGCTACTAACTAAAGATCAAGTGTGGAATAGTTACGTTCATGAGGATGCAATTTTCGAGACCCATAAGAAAGATTTGATCTATGCTACATCAGGACACAACCTAACCCCAGATGAAAAGCATCATAGAAACATCAAACTGAAATCCCTATGCTGGAAGACAATGAACTGGAGTACTTACTAACTTCTCCTTTAGAAAATCAAAAGCTTCGTGACACTGATAATTCTATATGAATGCATGATCCTTCCTGGTAAAATTTGTCAAAGGAGTCACAACTCGAGATAAATTGCCTATGAACCTCCTGTAGTAGCATGTGAGATCAAGTAAACTTCACACCTCTAACACAATCTTGGGGGATTCCCAAGACACAAATGCTTCTATCTTTGATGGATCCATAGCTAATCCCTGCTAGGAGACTACATGCCCCAAGAAATGGACTACTCGATCCAAAAACTCACACATCGACAACTCCCCAAAAAGCTGATGTTGTCTAAGAACTCCCAAAACATCGTGTAGATGCTCTGCATGATCTTGTTCAAATGTGGAGTACACAAGGATGTTGTCGATGAAAACTAAAACGAACTTGTCCAGGAACTCACAAAACACAACATTCATCAATCCCATGAACACATCTAGAGCATTTTTCATGCCAAATGGCATTAAAATGAACTCATAATTCCCATGATAACAACGAAAAGTAGTCTTCGGGATATCCTCATCCTTCACATACATCTAATGGTATCCTGACCGCAAGTCGATCTTTTAGAACCAACTTGAAACCTTTAGTTGATCGAATAAATCATCAATCCATGGAAGAGGATAGCAATTATTTATCGTCACTTTGTTCAAGTGACGATAATCAACACCCAACTGCAAACTGTCATCATCCTTCTTCACAAAAAAACTGGTGCACCCCACGATGGCACACTCGGCCGAACAAAACTACACTGTAACAGACCATCAAGCTATATATGTAGCTCTATTAACTTATAAGGGGTCATCCTATATGGAGAAATAGAGATAGGATATGCTCCTAGTTGTATCTTGATCCCAAACATGATCTCTCGTCGAAAGGGTAATGCTACAACCACTTCTGGAAAGACATCAGGTTACTCTTCTATGACCCTAGGAAATTCCTACTGATAAAACATTGAAGAAATCAAAATTATCTCAGCCATCATGGATGATAAGGATGGAACATGCCTATGACCCATCCTAGGGTCTCGCTCGCCAACGAACACCACTCGCTCTCCATCAGAATTGAAGAACACAACCTACCTCCTGAAACAATCCACAATAGCCTGCACCAAATACAACCAATCTGTGCCAAGGATGACATCATATTGATGTATTCATAAACACGGTAAATCTCCCCAAGAGCGGTGTTTCCCCAACACTAGCTCATAGTCTCTACATACTTTAAACAAGTTAGCTCGGCCTCCAACTAGTTTAGTCAACGCCAAGGGAACTAGAAGCCTCTCTACCTCAAGTCCCAAAGTATTAACAAGGTTAGGTGATATAAAGGATTATGTCTCTCCTGAATCAAACAAGGGATACACCAAGGTACAAAACAAGAAAATGGTACCTCAAATGACATCTGGCTCGCCTAGAGCAGGCAACGCTAAAGCATGAAGCTGTCCACGACCTCCTTCACGCCCTCTTTAACCCTGACGATGACCACGACCATGGTCGTGCTCTACTATCTGAGGATGGGGAGAATCACGGGGATGTCCTTTGCCTACCCCATCTACCCTCTATTTATCTAAAGCTGGTGCAACCTACTGTTGTTGCCTCTACTGGAACTGCCTCAACGGAGGAACCTGGAGCGGAACACCTGGTGCATGATGACTGCTCTGAAAGGTCAGGAACTCTTGCTACAGATGACCCTAACAACCACAAGAAACATAGGCTCATGATCCCTTATTATATTCCTGATATCCACTGCCTTCGAATAAATGAGATGCGGAGGGTTGGGACCTACCCCCGGCTGAACGGAAACTCTTCTACCCTGAAAACCGAGAACCCCGAACCACAGCTCTGCTTTGTGAGGAATCACAATGACTCCCCTCTCATGATGATCTGGTTCTTTCCAGTGTCCACTCGATGACCTATACCCTCTCTATCACCTCAAGATATGTCTTCATCATAAATGGGGTGACATGGTGCTGGATCTTGGGATGCAAATCCTCCTCGAAATGCTTCGCCCTGGCCTCCTCATCTGGAAATAGGTTCGAAGCATATCATACAAGGTTCCTAAAATGGATTCCAAACTCTCTCACAATGGAGCTCCCATGTTGTAGGGTAATAATCTCCTGGAGACTGTATGCATTTTCAGTTAAAGAAAGAAACTCAACTCTTAACATGTCTCGTAATTCCTTCCATGAGATCACTAACTCTTCATGATATCCGAGGAACAAGAACCACCATTTCCTAGATGCTCCACATAGCATCATCACAACCAAGGACACCCAGTGCTCCTTCCGAGTATGGATCGAACTAAAGCCTATCTCGACCTCCTCCAGCCAGTCTTCTATGACTGCATCTAAAATGGATCCCTTGTACTTATGTAAAATCTGGCACTGAAACTCTTAGAGAGTCCTCCTTCAAGTGTCATCGTTGTCAACCTCTACCCTATGGTGATCTGCTGGCATAGCCTGTTGGACATCTTCTATGAGATCCTGAAGAGAACATCGACCTGAAGCCATACCTGGAAAATAACCAATAGTTAGTGCTCATAAACATGGAATATGGAAGACTCTGTATTAATTAATTAGATGTTTTATTATATTCATATTAGGTTAACCTATCCCAAGTTCTACCTATTCAAACACGGGCACAAAGAAGAATTATTCATGATCCTTTCCTAGGACTCTACCATGAAACTAGTATCACCTCATTTAGTAGCCATTGTAAACATAAATTTTTGTACATCAGATCATAGGGGTCCTTAAATGCCTATGTTTCAGCCGGCCTCCAGTGTTTACATCACTTTCTAAACTTGACTGACAATGTTTCCCTACCAACCCAGGCAACCTCACATGTGCCTAAATCCAAACTCCATCATATTCCTCAACTAGGCCTCTGATTCCAATATGTCACGACCCCCTCCCAACAAGGTGTACCCCTCCTAAGATGGAAATGTGAGATGGGAAATAATGACCCCCGAGTCCCACCTTCAGTAGGCCCTAAGTTGGCAACAAGCACTGAGGGTATAGTAAACACACAGATGTGAGGCATTACACTGTAAGAGAACACATGCGAAATAGAGAGATAATATAGACACCAACCAACTCCAAATCAGACTGAAATATAAATGAAAACCCAAGTGAACATATGTAATGTCATGCAAAACTACTACAACTGGAAGGGGAAAACTACAAGTACCCAAAAGAAAGTAAAAACAACAGCAACCAAAAGCACGAACAACTCCTCCAACCCCAAGAAAGTAAAAACCAGCTTGATCTCCTACCTTCTCTAAGTGACCCGAAAATAGTTTACATATACATAGGGGTAGTATAATAGTATACTCATTAGGATCCTCCCTAGAGCCTATCATGAAAAACTAAAGAAAACTGGCTAAAGCACAGTGAACATAAATTGAAACTAACTAGTCACCTAAACAGGTATACTAAGTTCCCAGCCTCACTAAGGAAAGTCTCACCTAGTAACTCATAAAAGAGTATATAATATAATAAATATTATCACGGGTACCCCACTACTACTTCCCCACTGGTTTGTATCTTTTCCCCAACGTCGCACGTCCTAAACATCTCTCTTCAAAAAGGCTTGCCTACAGACACCTGGGTGAAGCACCACAATATGCACCTCATGCAACCACACCACCACGTCCGCACAAGAAAGTAACCAGGTAGTTTCTGGGAGCCACCACAACTTTTATAACGTGTATCATACATCAAGTATTAAGCCTCAAGCCATTATAGCCCATACACTGAGTAAGGATGCTCAATCCATCACAGCCTATACATGTTACACCTATAGTAGTACATAGGAAACTATATCTATAATATATGTGTGTGAATAACCACAAGCCATTACATCCCTCTACACACATATATGGGGAAAACTAACCATTCTGCCTACCATCACAAGTAACTACCAAGAGAAGAGAGTGGGGGCAAAGGGGGTAGTCATCCATCTATCCTCCCACCGAAATGTTGGAGAAAACACCCCCCCCAGGGCTTAGAATCTCAGGGGTGTCAGTTTCCCTAACTTACGGGGTGGAGTAGAGTATAGAAACAAAAAAAAGTACACAATATACTATATCTCACAACCACACAATGGGAATAATATAGTCTTAGACACAATGATAGCTAACGTCTCTCGAACTCCCGGCTGCCACTTCTAAGACTAGGTATCTTATAAGCGCAAAACCATTTAAAGAGCTTAATTACATTAATTCATTCCCTTTTTATTAGATTCACTTTACATTAATTAATTATTTAAGCATAAATTAACAATCAATAATTCCACATTAAACTTCATTAGCATCAGACCCAAAGTCCATTGTCCCTTTAAATTGTAACCTCAACATTACGTCCCAGCAAGCTCCAACCCCTTGGGTTACATTATTACTTTTCCATATTCCTAGGAATTCTATAAAAACATTCTAAGCTACTAAACACAAGGGGGATCGACACAGCGAGTAGATGAACTACCCGTCGAGTCTTTTCCACCTATAGCAAGAGTGTAGACCCATCCTCCCTTGAGAATCTAGACACAAAAAGCATGTGGCATACCCCACGTGTCTTCGGCCCTTTAGAAAGAAGGGTAAGAAAGACCAGCTGCCTTGAGAAGTGGGGAATATAAATCAGATAGAAAACTCATAAGAATCATCCAACATCCAAATATTCACATCCAACCCATTCCATCATCCACGGTTTCCTCCCCGACACCCATATGCATAAACTGATGCATCTCTCCACTCTAGGTGTTAACTACAACCACAACCAATAGGCCTTTATTCCCCTACATATAAAAATATCCATCCAGGATCACATCACAACACGAGCAGTAGGAAAAAAACATCTTATGAATTGGGATCTTGACCCTAAATTAACCAAGAGGGTAACTCAAAACCCTACAAGTATTATCTTTTATCAAACAAGTAATTCCTTAGTGCATCTTGGATTAACTGATTTATTATTCGTACGTTCTAACTTTTGGAAACCTAAATAGTAAGCTATTACAAATAATTAAACATGCTTAATGCACCAATTTGATTAACATTAAATTACAATAATAGGAACCACATTCATTTACATGCCTCTTTATCTTTAGCCAAACAATTATCAATAATTTTTGGCTCTATGTCCTTGACCAATCTAAATCTAGAACGAAAAAGCTAAGCAAGAAATCATATATATCACACTATCTAGAAAAATAAGAGGCAATAACATATGATCGATATCAATTTATTTATCTAGTTAAAATATTTATTATGCCAATTCCATTGTGATCCAGTGGGATAAAACATGCTGACTCTATAGTTGCACAAAAAAGAAAAGAGAAGCAATAGATCCCCTACCTCAAATAGTTCTTGACGTTCATTATATGAGAACGATCCCTGCAACAGGTTACGATCTCCTCCCCTTTGACAATTGTATCCACCTGAGGATTCAGAGACACCACCGCATCGGCCAACACCTAGGAAAATCCCATTAGGAACATGGGGGTAAAAGTCATTAAAAAGGGCAAGGAGAAATAATGAGATGAACCTGAAATAATGAAGATAGATTATACCTTATATTGAAGACTGATTGGTATTTCGTGGTGCATCAAAACAAAGAGGAACAAATCCTAGGAGGAATGTTTGATTGCATTACTCCTATGGGAAGGAATGGGTTGTTTGAGCGTCTCACACCCGAGAACAAGGAGGAAGAACTAGGGAGGGAGATATCTCATCCCTTCAAAAGATTTAATAGAGTAGTGGTTTAAGATATGTTGGGTTTTCCATTAAAAGTGGATTACATTAAACCATCTGGTTTGACCATGTAAAAACATTTCAAGCCTTAGGAGATATTAATATAGGATTTATGGCCTTTGTGTAACACCCCAAGCTTCTACGGTACGTTTCCCTTCGAATAATGCGATAGCGTGTGTTGTACGCAACCTCGAGTTCTAACACACACCACAACTAATTAAACTAGCCGTTGTGAATAGTAATACCTACTTTTTGAAATCATATATATTCTATATTTCAAAATGGACTTCATTTTTGGATTCGGAATATCAAAATTAGCCTAGGGTGAAATTTTGGTACATTTCGGATAACTTTCATATTTTGATGAATAGTGAAAATTTCTAAATTTTAATTAAAAACAACTTTTTTAATCAAAATAATTAATAGTGATAAATTATGAATTTGAGTGGTTTTAAAGTATATTTAGAATATATTTTTACCATTCAATTTAATGTTTATCATTGGACATAATTTTACAATTAAACCGAACATAAACAAGTGTCAATCTTTTGATAGTTATTATCTCTTAAAAACACGCTTTTTGTTTTGACAGCGGGAATTAATTTTAAATTAATTTCTGCCACTTCTGTGTTTTGAATTTAGGAAAATGGATTCCATATTTGGAATCAGGATGTTCAAATTGTGTAAATAGGTAACTTTTATTTTTACACATTTTGAATAATTACTGCGGTAAATATTTTATTTACCATGGTTAAAGGGTAAATCCGGTAAATAAGGGTTAAAAAAAATAATATTATAATAATACTAAATTACCCTAAAACGTGTCTTAACCCTATTGGTTGATACATGGTCGACCATGGGCATCTTTGGGTCTATTTTGGGACCCCATGGATCCACTTGTAAGTGATAATGACACTTTATTTTAATTAAGTCAAAATGAATACAAAAATGACACAAGCATATATCTTTTCGAACAACAATTTTTACATAGGTTTATACATGTTGGATTTTCGATTATAAATATTCATTAGAAAGATAAAAAGATTTCCTACATAATGATATTTTATTTATAATTTTTAGACATTAAATAAGTTATTTTATTTATGACACAATGATGATGCAGTAATTAATATAATAGTGAAAAATTAAAATAATTGATATTATAAATACCCAAATAAATATAATATGAAACTTTTAATGAATTAAACTAATTTTCTAGGCTAATATGATATATTAGGATTGATTTAATGGACTTAGTTCTAAGTAATCAATCTGTTATGAGTTTCACAAAAATCAACTATTGAATAGTGTCAAAATTGACATAAAAGAGTTCTTAAAACAAATATTATATTATTAATTGATATTAAATTCCTAAAAATCTAAGGTTCGGCCAAGAGACTTATATTATGATAGGTTAATCATTAATGGACCACTTGGGGGTCGCTTGGATGTATATAGTAAGTTTATTAACCATAATATATAAAATACAAAGAGACATTGTAAAAGTGAAACTAATTAACTTAGAGTTAATACTTAAAGATAAGGTTAATATAAGTACCCAAACCTGTCTAAATTCTATTGGATGAGTTTTTTTCGACCTATCCCCACCTCATCCTTTGAATAGTCAACTTTGGAGCCTTTAGAAACCGAATATGAATTTATTATAAATTAATATTTCTAGCTTTTCCAAAGGTGCCCCTCACCCCTCTTATAAAAGGGCACTCCTCCTTCTCATTTCTTCACACCTTCAAAGCCTTTTGGTTCGGCCAAACTCTGCCCAAATACTCTCCCAACATCCCTCAATACAACCTAGAGGCCTTAGTTTGATCAGAAAGCCAACCTAAGGAGCCCTTTTGATCAAATCAAAAGGAAGAACCCGAAGAAGAGGTAATGATTTCACCACCCTTTTCTAAGTTCATTTCTTCTTCCACTTCTTCTTCCTTTGTTCTTACCATTCTGAAATAATAACTCCAGTATCTCACATATACTGTGATGTTATTATAAATATGGTACAATCATATTCAGTATTCTATCCACCCTTTGAATAACATGTCACCATACGTGCGTACGTACGGCTTACCGTCTCCACGTTGTGGTGTAATTGTTATTCAATATAATATTATTTGGATGGGTATAATAATGATGTGTAACTCATGTAAATAATAAATATAACATGTTAATGATTCTGTATATATGATATACCATCCATTTATATATTATTTTAATATCAAAAGAATGATATTGTCGCTCGTGCGTACGTACGGACTACCGTCTCCACGAACGCGATGAGATTCATTCTCCATCGTATCCATTCAAGTATAATTATCATTTGATGATTTAAAAATGATGTTTAAGGACTGTATATCATTCTGGATATGAATAAGATACAACAACCATGGCTTATGTAACAAAACATATAAAAGAAAATGAGTAAGTTAACTCCCGAAACGACGATAATTCTAAGATATTATTAACAAATCAATGTTAAAAGATCATATATGATATCATATTAATATATATGATTCTTGTATAATTTAATAACAACTATTTCACCATTATACAGGAGGTTAACCTACCCCAACCAAGGAAAAGTACAAGGTAAGGGTTATTTCACAATCTCTTCATTATCCGAGGTTGTTTATATGTAATAATCTACTGGGATCTCTTTATCATCCACATCCATGTTTCTTAAAAATGTATTTCAAAACATTTTTACTATTTACAAGAATATGGGTTAAAGTCATTTATACCTTTTTTTGACTTTTTATAAGAGGTTTATAAAGGAATCTTTCCGTCGTTTTCAAAACAAGGTCCTTTTTAACCTTTTCGACAGAATTGAGGTAAGAATGTTTTTTTTAACTTATACGGCGGGTGCGGTTATTTTACGCCGTTATAAAATCTTCAAAGCTTTCCTTACAAGCTTATAAGAATATTTTCAAAGAAAATGTTTTATTTTATATGGATCTTAAATGATTTCAAAATAAAAGGAGATATTTCTTTAAAAAGAATTTTGATTTCATCTATGTCAACATCCTTTGATGGATTTTAAGATTATTTGAAGTTGATTTATTATGATACAAAACTTCTATATTGTATTGAAGGTTTTGTGATATGTTTGACTGTGGATGTGCTATTTTTATACCATTCATAGTTTATAGTGAAAGTATTGACATTTCGTATGCTAGTTTTAATACGAATGTTTATGTTATGTTTAAACCTTTTCATATGGGAATGCATTGGACTTAATAAGTGACGGGTGGAGCCCGCTATAGCTCCTCGATGCATCGGTAGGTCTCATGAGACAAACTAGTGTCTTGGAACAAGGCCTTGACAAAATTTTATTTGTAGTCTTGGCACGAGGCCTTGGCTATGTGGTTATGATAGTCTGGCATTATGCATTCCAACATTATGAAAGTGGTTATTTATTTTTGCATGTGATTATTCGATTAGTGGAATATCCATGTGAATAAGTAAATGGCATTATTTCATTTTATTTATGCCATACCATGTTGAAAGTTCATGTTTAAAAGGCTTTTGTTTTAGTTATACATTGCCTTAAATGTTTATTCTTATTGATGAAAGTTTCCGCTATATTGTTATCCTTACTGGGCATTTGAGCTCACCCCTTTTCTATGTTTTATTTTTCCCAGGAAGTGAAGATGTAAGTTATGAATGACCTGCAGGGATATTATGAGGGGATTGTAGTGTGGACTGTGGAAACATTATGTTGTTGTAGTAGTTTTTGATTTTATGATGTAATGTAAAACTTATGAATATATCTAGTGTTTCCAAGGCTACTAAACCAATCGGTCTTTCGAGATTTGATCTTTCTTGTGATCATGCCAATGTTATGTAATAATGCACCGACTCTAGGCAACTAGGGTCGGGGCGTTACAGTTGGTATCAGAGGAAGTTTAGTACAAACCTTGGAAGCTAGATTTAGATAAACTCTGATTAGAGCACATAGACCTAAGATGAACTTTGAGGATTAGTATAGAAGAACTTCCTAGAATTTTGGTATTGTAGAGACTTTGTGAGTTTTCCGAGCAATACATCCCTGTCTGGATACGAGCAGGTAGAGGCGGCTCTGGCACAGATGTACCTAGGGGTAAAACCCGAAAACACCGCTTTGAGCTAGACTCGAGCGGGAACTGGTGCACGACAACGGGCCTTGCTGCACTCTTGGTTACGACACTCCCGGGGGATATGCTTAGGATAACTCTCACTTTCTTTACAAATCATTATGAAGGGTTTATGAGTATATAATTCCTCAAAGAAAACATATTTATGATTATGGATTATATCCATAGATAGTTCAATTTATGTTAAGTGTTTTATAAGTATGGGATTATGTATTTTGATTCATAAACTGATCTAGTTTATGCCATTGTTTAGAAATGGCGCCTAGTGGAAGAAATGGAAACCGTATCAATGCACGCACTCCATGTAGGGATTGCCCTCCTGCTCAAGATAATTATAGTGGGGCTGGTGATGCAACTGGTTCTGATCAGCTAATCACCGTACTGGGACAACTTACTCAGGTTATGAATAATAACCTTACCCGTATGGAGCACCCTGATCCGCAGCGTGGAGGATCAATGTTAGATCGATTCATGAGACAACAACCACCAACGTTCAATGGAAGTACAAATCCCTTAGTAGCTGAGCAATGGATATTTTCCCTAGAGAAAATATTTCAGGCTTTGGGGAGTAGTGAAAGGGAAAAAGTTACCATGGCAGTTTACCGCCTCACTGGAGATGCTGATCAATGGTGGTCATTGATTCAAAACATGAAGGAAGATGATGAAGTATAAAACATGGAATGGAGGGAGTTCAAAGATCTGTTTTTAGAAAAATACTTTCCTCGCGACCATCGAGCAGATATGGAAAGGCAATTTCTGAGTCTGAGACAAAAGGAGGATGAGAATGTCACAAAGTATGAGGCTAACTTTACAAGGTTAGCGAGGTATGATGGAGATTATATTCGCAACCCAAGAAGTAAGATTGATCGTTTCTTTGATGGGTTAAAACCATTTCTCCGTCGAGCATTAGTCTCACAATCCTTTTCATCGTACGAAGACATTGTCTCATGTGCTATCAAGACCGAAAAGGAATTCTCTAAGTCTTATGACTTTAAAGCAAAGCAAGAGAAGAAGAGACCTGCTGATCAATCTGGGAATGGAAATAAGGGGAAGAAGGGAAAGGTTGAATATCCATCTTGTGGTAAGTGCGGGAATAAACACCCCGGTGCTTGCCTGAAGGGAATGGGAGTCTGTTACAAGTGTGGTGAAAAAGGCCACCAAGCTCATGATTTCAAGGGGAAGAAGGAAGCTACCAACGTTCAGTGCTACAATTGCAGGGAGATGGGGCATTATGCAAATGCATGTCCTAAGCGTCAGGAGAACTTACCTCAGAAAAGGCCAAGGGATCAAGGCCAGGCTTATGCTATCACTACTGCTGAGGTAGAAACTCCGAAAGACGTGGTGGCAGGTAATTTAATGGTTTCCTCAAGTTTATAAAATGCATTATTTGATTCTGGATCATCGCATTGTTTCATATATTCCCAATTTGCTAAGAAAATTAGATATTTCCAATTTGATTTAATAAGGGAGTTGTCAGTTAAAACTCCTAAGGGAAGTATCGTTGCAACAAAGTTTTGTGAATCAGTCCCCATTAGAGCACATAAATTTTCTTTATCTGCTGATTTCATCGTCATACCTATGATTGAGTTTGATATAATCCTCGGTATGGACTGGCTTTCGGACTATGATGCGAAGATTTATTGTAAGAAGAAAGAGGTTACGATTCTTGATGATAATGATAAGGAACACCTTATTTTTAGAGCAGAATCGTCACCACCTAATTCTTATTTAGACCCACCCCCAATAGCTCAACTTAATTCAATTATTGGGGAGGAAGAGAATGAAGTAACTATCGGTGAGGAAAGGAATGATCAAATAGAGGGTGTACCTATTGTGAAAGAATTTGTAGATGTATTTCCGGAAGATTTACCTGGACATCCTCCAGAACGAGAAGTTGAGTTTTCCATTGATTTGATTCCTGGATCAAGGCCTATATCGAAGACCCCTTATAGAATGGCCACTGTAGAGTTAGTCGAACTAAAGAAACAAATAGAGGAATTGAGTAATAAGGGATTTATTCGCCCTAGTGTTTCTCCATGGGGAGCCCCTGTTCTTTTTGTTAAAAAGAAAGATGGATCTATGAGGTTATGTATCGACTACAGGGAGATCAATGCTATAACGATAAAGAACAAGTATCCCCTACCTCGTATTGATGATTTATTTGACCAACTGCATGGAGCTCAATACTTTTCAAAGATTGACCTTCGATCTGGATACCATCAGTTGTGTGTAAAGAAGGAAGACATTCCGAAAACAGCATTTCGAACCAGGTACGGGCATTACGAGTTTACTGTAATGCCGTTTGGATTGACTAATGCACCCTCTGTATTCATGGATCTGATGAATAGAGTTTTCAAGGAGTATCTCGATGAATTTGTGGTGGTATTTATTGATGATATCTTGGTATACTCCAAAACCTACAAAGATCATGAAAATCACTTGCGCATTATCTTGAAGACTCTGAGGAGGCATGAATTATATGGAAAGTTTAGCAAGTGTGAATTCTGGCTTCAGGAGATTTCTTTTCTTGGCCATATTGTCTCTAAAGATGGAATCTCTGTTGATCCTTCTAAGACCAAGGCAATCCAAGAATGGCCAGCACCTACGAGTATAACTGAGGTACGTAGTTTTATTGGTTTGGCAGGTTATTATCGACGTTTCGTCCAGAATTTTGCCCGATTGGCTAACCCATTAACGAAGCTCACACGTAAAGGGGTTAAATTTGTTTGGACAAAAGAGTGTGAAGAATGTTTCGAAGAACTGAAGAGAAGATTAGTCAATGCTCCTATATTGACTCTACCATCGGGGAATGATGGGTTCGTTATTTATAGTGATGCATCAAAGAAAGGACTTGGCTGTGTCCTTATGCAGAATGATAGAGTTATTGCCTATGCATCACGACAGTTGAAAATTCATGAACAAAACTATCCTACTCATGATCTTGAGTTAGCAGCTGTGATCTTTGCTTTGAAGATATGGAGGCACTACCTCTATGGTGAAAAATGTGAGATTTATACTGATCACAAGAGTTTGAAGTATATTTTCTCACAAAAAGAACTCAACATGAGGCAAAGGAGATGGCTTGAATTACTCAAGGATTATGATTGTACGATACACTACCACCCGGGGAAGGCAAACAAGGTGGCAGATGCTTTGAGTAGAAAAGACCATGGAGTTTTGAACAATATGAGAATTGAAAGGGATCCAATTTTCATGGATCTAGTGAAAATGGACATGGGAATAACCAGGGAAGGTGAAACATCAATGCTTTTTCAAATGGTTGCCAAACCATCTTTACTAGAAAGGATTAAGAGTTCTCAGACCGATGATGACGAATTCCAAAAGAAGATTAAAGCTGTGAATGATGGGAGATTGAGAGACTTTGTGTATGAAGATGGAATTTTGAAATTCGGGAAGAGACTTTGTGTTCCCAATATACCTGATCTAAAAAGGGAATTGCTGGATGATGCTCATAGTTCCAATTTCTCTATACACCCTGGGAGCACCAAAATGTATAGAGATTTGAAGGAACATTTTTGGTGGGACAACATGAAGAGGGAGATTGCTGATTTTGTGTCAAGATGTATGGTTTGTCAACAAGTGAAAGCTGGAAGGCAACAGCCTGGAGGAGTCATGCAACCGCTTCCCATACCGGAGTGGAAATGGGACAATATTACAATGGACTTTGTCATGGGGCTACCAAAGACTCCTAGAAGGAACGATGCAATATGGGTTATTGTTGATCGTCTTACCAAGTCAGCACATTTTCTTGCTATAAGAGAAGATCTACCCCTGGAACGTCTAGCAAGACTATACATTAATGAAGTTGTGAGACTTCATGGAGTACCCCTATCAATTGTTTCGGATCGTGATCCCCGTTTTACTTCAAGGTTTTGGAAAAGTCTTCAGAAATCCCTGGATACTGAACTTCATTTGAGCACTTCTTACCACCCTCAGACAGACGGACAATCAGAACGGACTATTCAAACCTTAGAAGACATGTTGAGATCTTGCTCACTTGACTTTCAGGGTATGTGGGATCAATATTTACCTCTGGTAGAATTTTCCTATAACAATAGCTTCCATTCGAGTATTCAGATGGCACCATATGAAGCGTTATACGGAAAGAGATGTCGTACACCAACCTGTTGGGATGACGTCGGTGAAAGAAAACTTGTAGGTCTAGAACTGGTGGAGGAAACGATGGAAAAGGTAAAGGTAATCCAAAATCACATCAAAGCAGCTCAAAGTAGGCAGAAGAGCTATGCCGATAATCGAAGGAAGGATTTGGAATTTCAAGTCGGTGATCATGTTTTCCTAAAGGTATCTCCGTGGAAGGGAGTCATACGTTTTGTTAAGAAAGGTAAATTGAGTCCCAGGTACATCGGACCTTTCGAAATTCTAGAACGAATTGGGGCTGTAGCTTACCGATTGGCAATGCCGCCAAGTCTCTCCAAAGTTCACGATGTGTTCCACGTATCTCTGTTGAGAAAATACATGCCTGACCCAACGCATGTACTCACCTATGAGGAATTAGAACTGGAACCCGATCTGTCTTATTGCGAAGATCCCGTCAGGATTCTTGATACAAGAGAACAAGTACTGAGAAACCGGACGACGCGTCTGGTAAAAGTTTTGTGGAGAAATCATAAGATAGAAGAGGCAACGTGGGAACCCGAGGAACTTATGATGAAGAACCACCCGAGTATTTTTATGCAGTAATACCCTAGAAATTGCGAGGACGCAATTATTTGAAGGAGGGGAGAATGTAACACCCCAAGCTTCTACGGTACGTTTCCCTTCGAATAATGCGATAGCGTGTGTTGTACGCAACCTCGAGTTCTAACACACACCACAACTAATTAAACTAGCCGTTGTGAATAGTAATACCTACTTTTTGAAATCATATATATTCTATATTTCAAAATGGACTTCATTTTTGGATTCGGAATATCAAAATTAGCCTAGGGTGAAATTTTGGTACATTTCGGATAACTTTCATATTTTGATGAATAGTGAAAATTTCTAAATTTTAATTAAAAACAACTTTTTTAATCAAAATAATTAATAGTGATAAATTATGAATTTGAGTGGTTTTAAAGTATATTTAGAATATATTTTTACCATTCAATTTAATGTTTATCATTGGACATAATTTTACAATTAAACCGAACATAAACAAGTGTCAATCTTTTGATAGTTATTATCTCTTAAAAACACGCTTTTTGTTTTGACAGTGGGAATTAATTTTAAATTAATTTCTGCCACTTCTGTGTTTTGAATTTAGGAAAATGGATTCCATATTTGGAATCAGGATGTTCAAATTGTGTAAATAGGTAACTTTTATTTTTACACATTTTGAATAATTACTGCGGTAAATATTTTATTTACCATGGTTAAAGGGTAAATCCGGTAAATAAGGGTTAAAAAAAATAATATTATAATAATACTAAATTACCCTAAAACGTGTCTTAACCCTATTGGTTGATACATGGTCGACCATGGGCATCTTTGGGTCTATTTTGGGACCCCATGGATCCACTTGTAAGTGATAATGACACTTTATTTTAATTAAGTCAAAATGAATACAAAAATGACACAAGCATATATCTTTTAGAACAACAATTTTTACATAGGGTTATACATGTTGGATTTTCGATTATAAATATTCATTAGAAAGATAAAAAGATTTCATACATAATGATATTTTATTTATAATTTTTAGACATTAAATAAGTTATTTTATTTATGACACAATGATGATGCAGTAATTAATATAATAGTGAAAAATTAAAATAATTGATATTATAAATACCCAAATAAATATAATATGAAACTTTTAATGAATTAAACTAATTTTCTAGGCTAATATGATATATTAGGATTGATTTAATGGACTTTGTTCGAAGTAATCAATCTGTTATGAGTTTCACAAAAATCAACTATTGAATAGTGTCAAAATTGACATAAAAGAGTTCTTAAAACAAATATTATATTATTAATTGATATTAAATTCCTAAAAATCTAAGGTTCGGCCAAGAGACTTATATTATGATAGGTTAATCATTAATGGACCACTTGGGGGTCGCTTGGATGTATATAGTATGTTTATTAACCATAATATATAAAATACAAAGAGACATTGTAAAAGTGAAACTATTTAACTTAGAGTTAATAATTAAAGATAAGGTTAATATAAGTACCCAAACCTGTCTAAATTCTATTGGATGAGTTTTTTTCGACCTATCCCCACCTCATCCTTTGAATAGTCAACTTTGGAGCCTTTAGAAACCGAATATGAATTTATTATAAATTAATATTTCTAGCTTTTCCAAAGGTGCCCCTCACCCCTCTTATAAAAGGGCACTCCTCCTTCTCATTTCTTCACACCTTCAAAGCCTTTTGGTTCGGCCAAACTCTGCCAAAATACTCTCCCAACATCCCTCAATACAACCTAGAGGCCTTAGTTTGATCAGAAAGCCAACCTAAGCAGCCCTTTTGATCAAATCAAAAGGAAGAACCCGAAGAAGATGTAATGATTTCACCACCCTTTTCTAAGTTCATTTCTTCTTCCACTTCTTCTTCCTTTGTTCTTACCATTCTGAAATAATAACTCCAGTATCTCACATATACTTTGATGTTATTATAAATATGGTACAATCATATTCAGTATTCTATCCACCCTTTGAATAACATGTCACCATACGTGTGTACGTACGGCTTACCGTCTCCACGTCGTGGTGTAATTGTTATTCAATATAATATTATTTGGATGGGTATAATAATGATGTGTAAATCATGTAAATAATAAATATAACATGTTAATGATTCTGTATATATGATATACCATCCATTTATATATTATTTTAATATCAAAAGAATGATATTGTCGCTCGTGCGTACGTACGGACTACCGTCTCCACGAACGCGATGAGATTCATTCTCCATCGTATCCATTCAAGTATAATTATCATTTGATGATTTAAAAATGATGTTTAAGGACTGTATATCATTCTGGATATGAATAAGATACAACAACCATGGCTTATGTAACAAAACATATAAAAGAAAATGAGTAAGTTAACTCCCGAAACGACGATAATTCTAAGATATTATTAACAAATCAATGTTAAAAGATCATATATGATATCATATTAATATATATGATTCTTGTATAATTTAATAACAACTATTTCACCATTATACAGGAGGTTAACCTACCCCAACCAAGGAAAAGTACAAGGTAAGGGTTATTTCACAATCTCTTCATTATCCGAGGTTGTTTATATGTAATAATCTACTGGGATCTCTTTATCATCCACATCCATGTTTCTTAAAAATGTATTTCAAAACATTTTTACTATTTACAAGAATATGGGTTAAAGTCATTTCTACCTTTTTTTGACTTTTTATAAGAGGTTTATAAAGGAATCTTTCCGTCGTTTTCAAAACAAGGTCCTTTTTAACCTTTTCGACAGAATTGAGGTTAGAATGTTTTTTTAACTTATACGGTGGGTGCGGTTATTTTACGCCGTTATAAAATCTTCAAAGCTTTACTTACAAGCTTATAAGAATATTTTCAAAGAAAATGTTTTATTTTATATGGATCTTAAATGATTTCAAAATAAAAGGAGATATTTATTTAAAAAGAATTTTGATTTCATCTATGTCAACATCCTTTGATGGATTTTAAGATTATTTGAAGTTGATTTATTATGATACAAAACTTCTATATTGTATTGAAGGTTTTGTGATATGTTTGACTGTGGATGTGCTATTTTTATACCATTCATAGTTTATTGTGAAAGTATTGACATTTCGTATGCTAGTTTTAATACGAATGTTTATGTTATGTTTAAACCTTTTCATATGGGAATGCATTGGACTTAATAAGTGACGGGTGGAGCCCGCTATAGCTCCTCGATGCATCGGTAGGTCTCATGAGACAAACTAGTGTCTTGGCACAAGGCCTTGACAAAATTTTATTTGTAGTCTTGGCACGAGGCCTTGGCTATGTGGTTATGATAGTCTGGCATTATGCATTCCAACATTATGAAAGTGGTTATTTATTTTTGCATGTGATTATTCGATTAGTGGAATATCCATGTCAATAAGTAAATGGCATTATTTCATTTTATTTATGCCATACCATGTTGAAAGTTCATGTTTAAAAGGCTTTTGTTTTAGTTATACATTGCCTTAAATGTTTATTCTTATTGATGAAAGTTTCCGCTATATTGTTATCCTTACTGGGCATTTGAGCTCACCCCTTTTCTATGTTTTATTTTTCCCAGGAAGTGAAGATGTAAGTTATGAATGACCTGCAGGGATATTATGAGGGGATTGTAGTGTGGACTGTGGAAACATTATGTTGTTGTAGTAGTTTTTGATTTTATGATGTAATGTAAAACTTATGAATATATCTAGTGTTTCCAAGGCTACTAAACCAATCGGTCTTTCGAGATTTGATCTTTCTTATGATCATGCCAATGTTATGTAATAATGCACCGACTCTAGGCAACTAGGGTCGGGGCGTTACATTTGAATCAGCCTTAGAGTCCATAAAACAAGGCTTTAAATGCATTTTACATGAAAGGAAATGTTAAAGGGGTGAAACTGTAGGAAGCTGGAAACACTGTTCACGAACTTGAAATTTGGTAAAGGAAAAATATTGTTCATGAACCTCACCATTGGAACCTCACTGTTATGGAAACACTGTTCATGAACCTCACCGTTCTGGAACACTGTTCATGAACTCAAATTTTGGAAAAGGAAAGAGGTCACTGTCGGAACCTCACCATTCTGGAAACATTGTTCATGAGCTCAAAATTTAGCAGAGGAAAAAGGTTATCGTTGGAACCTCACCATTCTGGAAACACTGTTCATGAAATCAAAATTTGGAAAAGGAAAGAGGTCACCATTGGAACCTCACCATTTCACTGTTCACATAAGGTTACCGATGGCACTGTTCACAAAAGGTCATCGATGACACTATTCACAGAAGGTCACTGATGTCACTGTTCACATAAGGTCACTATTGCACTGTTCATAGAATGTCACCGAAGAAAGTGTTCACATAAGGTCACCAAGGACACTGTTGACATAAGGTCACCATTGCACTGTTCACAAAAGGTTACCTATGACACTGTTCACAAATGGTCATTGTTTCACTATTCACCAAAGGTTACCAATGACACTGTTCACAACGGTCTACCATTGGAACTATTCACCAATGAAACTGTTCACAGGAATGGAAAGTTGGAAAAGTGTTAGGGATAAGTCACCTTGACCTCACGAAACACCTCATACACCTAATTTTTGCAAAGGAATGGACCAAAGAGGTCTGCCCCATTACATAGAAACATACTCTGGCTTCAATTCATTCTTCTCCACATGTTCTTTAATAAAGTAGTACTTTATGTAAATATGTTTTGAATGAGAATATTTTACCAGATTCCTTATAAGGTTGATTACACTTTGATTATCACATTGTAATAGAAAGGGTAACCTAACTTCAATAAGTAATTCTTTAAACTGAGTCTTCATCCACATAAGTTTGGTAGGATCTTGAGTGGAAGCAACATACTTAGCTTTATTCATGAAAGAGTTACTATTTTTTATTACTATGGAGACTATCACACATTTTCACTAGAAAGAAAACTCTTCTAGATATAGATATTCTATCGTCAACATTTATTGTCCAATCAGTATCTGAATACCAAAACAAGTAAATAATTTCTAAGCTATCATACCTTATTTTTAAATTATTTGTTCCATTGATATATGAGATGATTATTTTTCTAGAAAGTGAATTTTATTTTTTAGGGTCACTATAAAATCTTTCAGATAAAGTAACAACATTAACAATGTTGGGTCTTGAGAAATAAAATAAAATAAATTTACAATCATCTTCTAAAACTATTTTGATTCAACTTCCTTACCATATCCATATTTACTCAACTTGTTACACAATGAAATCGGTGTGGAAACTGGTTTTGAATTTTCCATGTTGAACTTCATAAGAATTACCTTAGCATACTTCCCTTGAGAAATAAAATTGTGTTTCTTCTTTTCTAAAATTTTTCACCCAATAAATTATTACATTTCACCTAGAATGGATTTATCAAATAGATTTTTCATCTCTTCATCAAATCTTTCAAAAGTTCTTTCATCATTCCCAGCAAATATAATGTCATCAACATAAACAATTACGATGAGGGAACACTCTTAAATTTTTTTAATGTAAATATTGATATCAACTCTTCCATTCGTGAAACTAGTCTTCCGCAAGAAAGTATCCAATTTGTAATATCGTGCTATTGGATCTTTTTTTAGCCCATACACGGGTTTCTTTATCTTACTCACATAACTTTCATCATTCCCAAAAACAAAGCCACAAGGTTTTAAATTCCTCATCAATATCCCCATTCATAAATGTGGACTTCTCATCCAATTGAAAAAATGTGTAACTTCATTGTACAGAAATAGCAAGAAAGATTCTAATTTTTTTAACCTTTCCACCGGATAAAAAGTATCATCAAAATCAACACCTTCAATTTGCGAGTAACCTTTGAACACTAATCTTGATTTGTTCCTTATTACTTCACCTTATTCATTCTGTTTGTTCTAGAAAACCCACTTTATACAAACAACATTTTTATTATCAGAATTGAGTACAAGTTCCTAAGTATTATTATTTTCAATCTGATCAAGATCTTAATTCATAGACTGAACCCATTTTGGATGCTCAAAATCATCATTCACATCTTTTGGTTAGACATTTGAATACAAAGAAGTATGTGTAACTATTTTTGAACTTATTCATGTTTGAACATTCAGATTTTGATCATCAATAATGTACTCAGCCTCCACTCGCTTCCTCAACATATGATGATTTATTTGGATTTCATCCCCATCACTTGAAATATATGATTCTTATTCTTCTTCTTGAGTAGGATTACAACTATCATCATCCATATCAGAATTGTTAATAAAAATTTCCTTATCCTTCTCAACTTCCTAATCAGTATATGTATGTTATTTCCTTATAATTTTCAATAAAATTCACATCAAATAATCAACAATTATTCTTATCTATTTATTGAAACATTTGTATCCCCTTCCTTCTTGAGAATAACTAAGAAAACATCCATCTTCACCTCTCTGCTCAAACTTTCCAAGTTTTCCACCTTTCTTCTTTATGATGCATGGACTCCCAAAAACTCTTAAGGGTTTCAAACATGGATTTTTTACAAATAAAAACTTTCATATGGTTTCATATATAAACCTGGAATATAGAAACATTGATTTTGTATATACATAGTAGTGCTCATGGATTACATCCAAATGTAATGAGAAAGACCATGTTCAAGTAACATAGTTCACCCCATTTCTATTAAACTACTTTTCTTCCTTTTAGAAACCCCATTATATTGAGGAGTGTATAGTGATGGAAACTTATTCCGATTTCCATGCTTCTCAAGATAATTTATGATTATTCATTTTTGTATTCACCACCATTATCAGTTCTCAACTTCTTCCCTAAATATTCACATTCTTTCTCAGCATTCCTCCTGAAATTGTTAAACATTTTCAAAGAAACTGACTTATGTTTCATATAAATAACACAATTAATGTGAGTAAAGTCATCAATGAATGTGATGAAGTACTCATCTATATTAGTTTGTTTTTATCATTGTCCCAAAGATATCAGAATGAATAGGTTTTAGGGATTGTTTTGAACAAATCTCAACTTTCTTATGCAATGAGATTGTAATTTTTCCATTCTGAAAAATTGTGCAACAACAATCTCTTCTTCTTTAAATATCATAAATTTCATAGACGTTTTCTCTCTTTCATAACTTTCTCATGTTTATTTGACTCATATGTCTTTTCCTTTTAGGCCATACTAATTTTCTTCCACCATACTCAACTAACAAGAGTTTTTTATTTCACAAACATGGAATAAGTTCTCTTTTGTACTTCTGCCTCTTATGACTATCTTTATATATTCTTCAAATTTTAAAAATAAACCCAAATTTTCAAAAGATAACTTTATTACCCTAATTAAAATGTTTTGAAATACTCAACAGTTTGTTTTTCAACCCATCAATATGTAATGATTTCTTAGATTTCATCTTTTCTTTCCCAATAACGGATGATCCAATACCTTTGATAGCCAAAGATTCATCATTTCCAAATGTCACCATTCCTTCATTAAAGTATTTCACATTTTTTAGAAACGTTATGTCTCATTTCATATGAGTATAATACCCACTATCAATAATCCAATTTCGTTATCCTTTTATAGCTTTTGATATGATTTCAACAAGAGATTTTTCTTTTCCCTTTTCTTTCATCACATCCGGCTTCAGAGAATTGGTAAGGAAAATTTTTTGTGTTGATAACAAAACAATACAACCCTTAGAAATATGTCTAGGTAGTTCACATATTTCAAAAATAGTTACAGGGCTTGGAACATATTCTCAACTTTCACACCAACCTTCTCAAGTTTCTTCTAAACTTCCTTCTAAGACTTCTTCTTTTCAGAGGATTGAGTCCCCCTCAAACCTTTCCTTCCATGACCTATTGAATAGTTAGTAATTTTATTTGTTGAACCAAAACATATTTTTCGTATGTAAGAATATACCACTATAGTATTAGTATCCATTGATAGATTATTTGCCTCTGAAACTTTTATATTGATCACTGTTGTTAGTATGTTTCTCAACAAACTTATCAACATAACATTATTGACTACTAAACTTTATATTTTCAATTGGAATATTATTTTTCTCCTTGGTTTTCATTTCAAACTTATCAAAAAATAATAATATAATTTTTTGGGACTCAGAATTTTTAGAAACTTTTAACTTAATGACTTTTTTAATCCCATTCACATACATAACCTTCTCATATTTCTTTTCTTCAGAAACATTTTCATGTTTCTTCCTCTAAAAAACAACTCCATATTTTTTCTCTACCTTTGAAGGTAACTTTTTTTTATCCTTATCAACTACCTCTTTACAATAACTTTCACCAACTTCATAGATAGAGTTTTTGAAACGTATATCCCTTTATTCAGTATTTGAATGTTTTTGTTAGAAAAATTACAAAAAAAGACTTCTTTTTTCCTTTATATTTACTTCCAAATGTTCATTAAGATTATTTTATTTCTCAAGATATTTCTTCAAATCATCAATCTCTTACAATAGATTGAATTTGTAATCTATAAAACCCTTTTGAATTTTTTATGATGAATTTTAATTTTTTATCTTCCTGGTTTCTTTTTCAAGACTTTCAATCTTCCTCAAACATTATTTCAATTATTATTTAATAAGAAAATATAATTGGTTTTCTTCTTCTTTTTAACTTTTGATTACGAATTCTTCATTATTCATTACTGTAATAAAAGTATTCTATCCATATTTTTCAAAAAAAATAGATTCAACTTCAATACCTTATTATTATTTATATTTAGAAATATATAATCCTTTTTTAGATTTGAAGAACTTTTCATCCTTCCCTCTAGAAAAATATTTATATTTATCACCATGTTTCTTCCATGGACTTCTTGGCCTTCTTTATTCTTAATAACTATCCACTTATTTCTTTATTTGAGGATAATTAGCCACAAAGTTACCAACAACTACAAATTAAAACACATCAAGGGAATTTTCCATTTATATTTACGTGTACCTCTTCTTATATTTTTATAAAACAAGGATAAAAATTCATTAAGGTTTTTACATGCCTCATTTTTTGAGTCAAATTCCGCAACATAATATTCCCCAAGAACCTTATTATACTTTCATTTCACTGTAGATTTGAAATAAATTTATCTATAATATTTTGTTTTTTATTTCATTACTTTTTTCTTTCTCATTTAATAAGTAATGAGAGTACTATAAAGATTATCTAGAGATAGAGTTTCAGGATCTCTGTCTCCCAATGAAAAAAATTTGGCATCAAACTTATCAGAAAGGATTATAAATATATTTTCCAAAACAATAGAATCTTCCAAATTTTTACTAAGACATCTTATAGTGCTGACTATGTTATTAATTGTGGTAAAGAAGTCACCAATAGATTCATATTCACCCAGCTTGAGATGTTTATATTTTATTCTCCAAATTTTTAATTTTGACTTATCTAATTTTTTATTGCCTTTGCAAACTTTCTTTGAACATATCCGAGATAACTTTGGTAGTGGAAACACCTTTCAGTCTTAAAAACACACTTTTATAAAGTGATGAGAGTAAATCGTTTTTAGATCTTCCATAATTCTCAAGATTCTTTTTATCGACTAGTGTAAGGGGAACCTCATCATCAATAGGAGTAAATCCATATGTGGTTGCATTAAGAACATCATACCCAAGAGATATAAGATAAGGCATCATTATATCTTTCCAAATAAGATATTTATTTTCAATGAAGATCGAAATCCACTTAATAATCACACAATTAAGATTATACATCAAAATTTATCGTCAAAACATTAGTAAAGAGTAAAATAAGGGAACCTTCACTCTAATACAAATTGATATTACCCAGACAAGATTCAAGTATCCCTGAGAGGGGGAGGGGTGAATCGATGATATATTTTTCTTTAATATTTACTTACTTTAGAAACAACCTTCTCCTCATGTTAATTATTTCTTTCCCTGCTGAAAAAAATCAAAGACATAACCACAAGAACACAATAATTTACAAGTTTCATTGCTCAAAAAGAGTATATAGTCCTTGGTATGGTTCAAAAATAATCCAATACCCCAAAATCCACAAGAAAATAATTCTTTTGTGTGAAATAAATGAGTATGATATTCAATTACACTCATATAGTACTATGTTCAATACAATAGTGCATGTGTTTCATATAGCACAAAATGACGTAATATAATTTTTGTAACAAACATGTTACAGTGGATCTTGATTAACTTTCACAAATATGATATTTCAAAATAGTTCTTCACTTTTATACCCAAAAGCTGGTAAAAAATTAGTGGGCTTTGTAATGATACTCAATCTAATTTCTTTGTCTAATTCCCACATCCGATTGCTCAATATGGAAATAATACTCTGTCAGAATACTGCTAAAACAATCCCGAACTTCTTCTTCTTCAGTTTGGAAATCCCAGTCTAATTTCCCAGTCTATTTCGAAAACTCTGAATATGATCTTCTTCCTTTTTCTTATTTCTCGATAACTTCTTCAAGAAAACACAATCCAAAAACCTCTTCTTGTTAGAATTTTGGAGCTTCTATCTCCTATTTTGTGATAAATGAAAATTTAGAATACACAAAGTGTTTTCCTTCTTTCATAGACATGCCAAAATGGTTTAAGAGGGAATTTGAAAATCCTTCCCCACTTCCCCAAATTTCCTGAATCATTAATCTTCCTTAAATCTCATATCTATATTTGGATTATTCAATATCTTTTCAAATATTCAAATATATTTGATTTTTGAATGTAACACCCCAAGCATCCATGGTACGCTTTCCTTTGAATAACATAGTAGCATGTGTTGTACACAACTTCGAGTTCTAACACACACACCACAACCAATCAAACTAGCCGTTATGAATAGTAATACCCAATTTTTGAAATTTAATAAATTTTATCTTTCAGAATGGACTTCATTTTTGGATTCAGAATATCAAAATTATCCTAGGGTAAAATTTTGGTATTTTTCTGAAAACTTTCAATTTTGGATGAATAGTGAAAAAACACTGAGTTATAGTTTAAAAAAGAATTTTTATTTAAATAATTATTTATTATATTTAAATTTAATTAAGGTCAAAATAGATACATAATACCTATATAAGTTCAATTTAATTCATTGGAGTTAGTTTAGAATAATTTTAGATATATAAAAATTTTATTGAACTTTTCACCGTCTTTTACCCACCTCCTAGGAGAATTTGGAAATTCACATAAAACATAATTTTACCGCTTCTGTGAGTGGAATTTCGAAAATCTGAGAGACACAGTTAATATCAAGGAGTAAAATGTGGTTCAATTAGTTGAAAATAATTCTTGGTGAATAGTGACTTTTTACTTTTATTTACCACGGTTGAAAGTAAATAGGGTAATTAAGGGTAAAAATGATATTAATATTACCCTAACACATGTCCTAATTCTATTTTACAAGTGTATCTCGACCAAAAACAACCTTAGGAATAAAATATTATCATTTAGGTCCATTTGGATTAGATTAGGACATTTATTATTATTTAATTCAAAGAAGAGTTAAAAGAGTTAAAATAAAATTTTATTTACTAAAACATTTTTAATATAGGGTTATACACAAGATAAATAATATTTTGAATATTAATTATAAAGATAAAAATATTTCCTACATAATGGTATTTTATTTATAATTTTTAGACATTAAATAATTCAATTTATTTATGACACAATGGTGATGCAGTAATTACCTAATTAATGAAATATTAAAATAATTGATATTATAATTATCAAAATAAATGTAATTTGAGACTTTTTATGAATTAAACTACTTTTCTAGGTTAATATGACATATTAGGATTGATTATATAAATTGTTTGAGAAGTAATAATGCTGTTATGAATTTATCAAAAACAAAATACCCAATATTGTCAAAATTGACATAAAAGAGTTCTTAAAACAAATATTATATTATTAATTTATATTAAATTCCTAAAAATCTAATGTTCGGCCAATATACTTATATAATGATAGGTGTATAATTAATGGACCACTTGGGGGTCTCTTGGAGCTATATAGTAAGTTTATTAACTATATAATATAAAAATACAAAGTGACATGGTAAGTGTCAAACTAATTAACTAAGAGTTAAAACTAAAAGATAAGGTTAATATAATGACCCCAACCTGTCTAAATTCCATTGGTTGAGTGGTTTTAGACTCATCCCCACCTTAACCTTTAAATAATATACTTTAGAGCCATTAGAAACCTAATATTAATTTATTATAAAATAATATTTCTAGCTTTTCCAAAGATGCCCCTCACCCCTCTTATAAAAGGGCACTCCACCTTCTCACAAATTCACACATTCGAAGAATTTTGGCTCGGCCAACCCCTACCCAAGTACTCTCTAAACTCATCTAACTTCACCTAAATTCAACCTAGAGGCCTTAGTTAGATCAGAAATCCAACCTAAGGAGCCCTTTGGTTCAAATCGAAAGGAAGAACCCGAAGAAGAGGTAATGTTTTCACCACCCTCTTTCAAGTTCCTTTCTTCTTCAACTTCTTCTTTCTTTGTTATTCCCATTATAAAATAATAAATCCAGTATCTTATATATATTATGATGTTATTTATGGTACAACCATATTCAGTATTCTACCCATCCTTTGAATGACATGTCACCATACGTGCGTACGTACGGCTTACCGTCTCCAGGTCGTGGTGTAATTGTTATTCAATAAATTATTATTTGGATGGGTATAATAATGATGTGTAATTCATGTAAATAATAAATATAACATGATAATGATTTTTTATATATGATATACTATCCAATTATATATTATTTTAATATCAAAAGAATGATATTGTTGCTCGTGCGTACGTACGGACTACCGTCTCCACGAACGCATTGAGATTCATTCTCCATCGTATCCATTCAAGTATAATTATCATTTGATGATTTAGAAATAATTTTTAAGGACTTGATGTCATTATGGATATGAATAAGATACAACCTATCCATGACAAACACAGCTTATTTAAAAAAACATATAAAATAAAACGAGTAAGTTAACACCCGAAACAACGATAATACTAAGATATTATTAACAAATCAATGTTAAAAGATCATATATGATATCATATTAATGTATATGATTATTTATAATTTAATAACAATTATTTAACCATTATACAGTAGGTTAACCTACCCTCAACCAAGGAAAAGTACAAGTTAAGGGTTTATTTCACAATCTCTTCATTATCCGAGGTTGTGTATACGTAATTATCTACTGGGACCTCTTTATCATCCACATCCATGTTTCTTAAAAAGGTATTACAAATCATTATTACTATTTTAAATACTATGGGATAAAGTCATTTTTACCCTTGTTGACTTTTTATATGAAGTTTTTTAAGGAATCTTTCTGTCATTTTCCAAACAAGGTCCTTTTTAACCTTTTCGACATATTTAAGGTAAGAATGTTTTTTTAACTTATAGGGCGGGTGCGGCTATTTTCCGCCGTTATAAAATCGTCGAAGCTTCCATTACAAGCTTATAAGAATATTTTCAAATAGAATGTTTTATTTTATAAATATATGACTCTTAAATGATTTCAAAATAGAAAGAGATATTTCTCTAAAAATATTTTTGATTTCATCTATGTCAACATCCTTGGATGGATTTTAAGTTTACTTGGAGTCGATTTATTATGATAAAAAACTTCCATATTGTATTGATGGTTTTGTAATATGTTTGACTGTGGATGTGTTATTTTTATACCATTCATGGTTTATGAAGAAAGTAATGTCATTTCGTATGCTAGTTTTAATATGAATGTTTATGTTATGTTTAAACCTATTCATATGAGGAATGCATTGGACTTAATAAGTGACAGGTGGAGCCCGATATAGCTCCTTGATGCATTAGTTGGTCTCATGAGACAAACTAGTGTCTTGGAACAAGGCCTTGACAAAATCTTATTTGTATTCTTGGCATGAGGCCTTGGCTATGTGGTTATGATAGTCTGGCATTATGCATTCCATCATTATGAAAGTGGTTATTGATATTACATGAGATTATTAGACTAGTAGAATATCCATGTGAATATGTATATGGAATTATTTCATTTTATTTATGCCATATTATGCTGAAGTTCAAGTTTTAAAAGGCTTTTGTTTTAGTTATACATTTCCTTAAATGTTTATGATTATTTATGAAAGTTTATGCTATATTGTTATCTTTACTGGGCATTTGAGCTCACCCCTTTTTATGATTTATTTTTCCCAGGATGAGAAGAAATATTTTATGAATGACATGCAGGGATAGTATGAGGGGATAAGAGTGTGGACTACGGAGACTATATTGTTTTAGTTTTTCATTTTATGATGTAATGTAAACTTTATGAATGTATCTAGTTATTCCAAGTCTACTAAACTAATCTGTCTTTTGAGACTTCATCTTTCTTGTGATCATGCCAATGTTATGTAATAATGAACCGACTATGGGTAACTAGGGTCGGGGTGTTATAGATTGTATCAGAGGATATTTAGTACAAACCTTGGAATCTAGATTTAGATAAACTCTGATTATATCACATATATTTAAGATGGACTTTGAGGATTAGTATATAAGAACTTCCTAGAATTTTGGTATTGTAAAGATTTTGCGAGTTTTCTGAGCAATACATCCCTGTCTGGATATGAGCAGGTAGAGGCGTCTCTGGCACAGATGTACCTAGGGGTAAAACCCGAAAAAACTGCTTTGATCTAGACTCGAATGGGAACTGGTGCACGACAATAGGCCTTGCTGCACTCTTGGTTACGACACTCCCGAGGGATATGCTTGGGATAATTCTCATTTTCTTTACAAATCATTATGAAGGGTTTATGAGTATATACGTCCTCAAAGAAAACATTTTTATGATTATGGATTATATCCACAAATAGTTCAATTTATGTTAAGTGTTTTATAAGTATGGAATTATATATTTTGATTCATAAACTGATCTAGTTTATGCAATTGTTTGGAAATGGTGCCTAGTGGAAGAAATGGAAACTGTATCAATGCACGCACTCCATTTAGGGATTTTCCTCCTGCTCAGGATAATTATAGTAGAGCTGGTGATGCAACTGGTGTTGATCAACTAATCACCATACTGGGACAACTCACTCAGGTTATGAATAATAACCTTACCCGTATGGAGCACCCTGATCCACAGCATGGAGGATCAATGTTAGATCGCTTCATGAGGCAGAAACCACCAACATTCAATGGGAGTACAAATCCATTAGTATCTGAGCAATGGATAAGTTCCCTAGAGAAAATATTTCAGGCTTTGGGGAGTAGTGAAAGGGAAAAGGTTGTCATGGAAGTTTATCGCCTCACTGGAGATGTTGATCAAAGGTGTTCATTGATTCAAAACACAAAGGAAGATGATGAAGTATCAAATATGGAATGGAGGGAGTTCAAAGATCTATTTTTTGAAAAATACTTTCCTCATGACCATCGAGCAGATATGGAAAGGCAATTTCTAAGTCTAAGACAAAAGGAGGATGAGAATGTCGCAAAGTATGAGGCTAACATTACGAGGTTAGCAAGGTATGCTAGAGATTATATACGTAACCCAAGAAGTAATATTGATCATTTATTTGATGGTTTAAAACCATTTCTCCATAGATCATTAGTCTCACAATCCTTCTCTTCGTACGAATACATTGTCTCATGTACTATCAAGACATAAAAGGAATTCTCTATATCTTATGACATTAAAGCAAAGCAAGAGAAGAAGAGATCTGCTGATCAATCTAGGAATGGAAGTAAGGAGAAGAAGGGAAAAGTTGAATATCTATCCTGCAGTAAATGTGGGAAGAAACACCCTGGTACTTGCTTAGAAGGAATGGGAGTCTGTTACAAGTTTGGTGAAAAATGCCACCAAGCTCGTGATTGCAAGGGGAAGAAGGAATCTACCGATATTCAATGCTACAATTACAGGGAGATGGGACATTATGCAAATTAATGTCCTATGCGTCAGGGGAACTTACCTCAAAAAAGGCCAAGGGATCAAGGCCAAGCTTAGTCTATCACTACTGCTGAGGTAGAAGCTCCGAAAGACATGGTGGCAGGTAATTTAATGGTTTCCTCAAGTTTAAAAAATGAATTATTTGATTTTGGATCATCACATTGTTTCATATCTTCCCAGTTTGCTAAGAAAATTAGATATTTCCAATTTTATTTAACAAGGGATTTGTCAGTTAAAACTCCTAAGGGAAGTATCATTGCAACAAAGTTTTTTGAATCAGTCCCCATTAGAGCACATAAATGTTCTTTATCTGATGATCTCATTGTCATACCTATGATTGAGTTTGATATAATCCTTGGTATAGATTAGCTTTCAGACCATGATATGAAGATTTGTTGTAAGAAGAAGGAGGTTACAATTTTTGATGATGATGATAAGGAATACCTTATCTTTAGAGCAGAATCATCACCACCTAATTCTTATCTAGATCCACCCCCAGTAGCTCAACTAAATTCAATTATTGGGGAGGAAGAGAATGAAATAACTGTGGGTAAGGAAATGAATGTTCAAATAGAGGATGTACCTGTTGTGAAATAATATGTAGATGTGTTTCCGGATGATTTACCTGGACATCCTCCAGAACGAGAAGTTGAGTTTTCCATTGATATAATTCCTAGATCAAGGCCTATATCAAAGACCCCTTATAGAATGGACGTTGTGGAATTAGTTGAACTAAAGAAACAACTAGAGTAATTGAGTAATAAGGGATTTATTTGCCCTAGTGTTTTTTTTCATGGGGATCCCGTATTCTTTTTGTTAAAAAGAAAGATGGATCTATGAGGTTATGTATCGACTACAAGGAGATCAATGTTATAATAATAAATAACAATTATCCCCTACCTCGCATTGATGATTTATTTGACCAACAGCATGGAGCTCAATACTTTTCAAAGATTGAACTTCGATCTGGATACCATAAGTTGTGTGTGAAGAAGGAAGACATTCCGAAGACAGCATTTCGAACAAGGTACGGGCACTATGAGTTTATGATAATGCCTTTTGGGCTGACTAATGCACCCTCTGTATTCATGAATCTAATGAATAGAGTTTTCAAGGAATATCTCGATGATTTTGTGGTGGTATTTATTGATGATATCTTGCTATACTCCAAAAGCTACTAAGATCATGAAAATCACTTGCGCATTATCCAGAAGACTCTGAGAAGACATGAATTATATGGGAAGTTTAGAAAGTGTGAATTCTGGCTTTAGGAGATTTCTTTTTTTCCCATATTGTCTCTAAAGATTAAATCTCTATTGATCCTTCTAAGACCAGGGCAATCCAAGAATGGACAGCACCTATGAGTATAACTGAGGTACGTAGTTTTATTGGTTTAGCATGTTATTATCGACATTTCGTCCAGAATTTTGCTCGGTTGGCTAACACATTAACAAACCTCACACTGAAAGGGGTTAAATTTTTTTGGACAAAAGATTGTGAAGAATATTTTGAAGAACTAAAGAGAAGATTATTCAATGCTCCTATATTGACTCTACCATCGGGGAATGATGGGTTCATTATTTATAGTGATGCATCGAATAAAGGACTTGGTTGTGTCCTTATGCAGAATGATAGGGTTATTGTCTATGCATCACGAAAGCTGAAAATTCATGAGCAAAACTATCCTACTCATGATCTCAAGTTATCAGCTGTGATCTTTTCTTTGAAGATATGGAGGCAATACCTCTATGGTGAAAATGTGAGATTTATACTGATCACAGGAGTTTGAATTATATTTTCTCACAAAAAGAACTCAACATGAGGCAAAGGAGATGGCTTGAATTGCTCAAGGATTATGATTGTACGATACGCTACCACCCGGGGAAGGCAAATAAGGTGGCAGATGCTTTGAGAAGAAAAGATCATGGAGTTTTGAACAATATGAGAATTGAAAGGGATCCAATTTTCATGGATCTAGTGAAGATGGACAAGGGAATAACCATGGAATGTGAAACATCAATACTTTTTCAAATGGTTGCCAAACCATCTTTACTAGAAAGGATTAACAGTTCTCAGACTGATGATGACGAATTTCAAAAGAAGATTAAAGCTGTGAATGATGGGAGATTGAGAGACTTTGTGTATGAAGATGGAATTTTGAAATTTGGGAAGAGACATTGTGTTCCCGATATACCTGATCTAAAAAGGTAATTTCTAGATGATGCTCATAGTTCCAATTTCTCTATGCACACTAGGAGCACCAAAATGTATAGAGATTTGAAGGAATATTTTTGGTGGGACAACATGAAGAGGGAGATTTCTGATTTTGTGTCAAGATGTATGGTTGGTCAACAAGTGAAATCTGGAAGGCAATATCCTGGAGGAGTCATGAAACCTCTTCCCATACCGGAGTGGAAATGGGAAAATATTACGATGGACTTTGTTATGGGGCTACCAAAGACTCCTAGAAGGAACGATTCAATATGGGTTATTGTTGATCATCTTACCAAGTCAGCACATTTTCTTTCAATAAGAGAAGATCTACCACTAGAACGTCTAGCAAGACTATATATTAATGAAGTTGTGAGACTTCATGGAGTACCCCTATCAATTGTTTTAGATCATGCTCAATGTTTTACTTCATGATTCTGGAAGAGTCTTCAGAAGAACTTGGATACTGAACTTCGCTTGAGCACTACCTACCACCCTCAAATAGATGGACAATCAGAAGGGACTATTCAAACCGTAGAAGACATCTTGAGATCCTTCTCTCTTGACTTTCAGGGTATGTTGGATCAATATTTACCTCTGATAGAATGTTCCTATAACAATAGCTTCCATTCAAGTATTCAGATGGCACAATATGAAGCGTTATACGGAAAGAGATGTCACACACCAACCTGTTGGGATGTCGTTGGTGAATGAAACTTGTAGACCCAGAACTGGTGGAGGAAACAATGGAAAAGGTAAAGGTAATTCAAAACCACATCAAAGCAGCTCAAAGTAGGCATAAGAGCTATACCGATAACCGAAAGAAGGATTTGGAATTTCAGGTAGGAGATCATTTTTTCTTGAAGGTATCTCCTTGGAAGGGAGTTATACATTTCGGTAAGAAGGGTAAATTGAGTCCTAGGAATATCAGACCATTCAAAATTCTAGAAAGAATTGGGGCTGTAGCTTACCGTTTGGAAATGCCGCCAAGTCTCTCCAAATTTCACGATGTGTTCCACGTATCACTGTTGTGGAAATACATGTCTGACCCAATGCATGTACTCACCTATGAGGAATTAAAACTGGAACCCGGTCTGTCTTATTGCGAAGAGCTCGTCAGGATTCTTGATGCGAGAGAACAAGTACTGAGAAACCGGACGACTCGTCTGGTAAAAGTTTTGTGGAGAAACTATAAGATGGAAGAGGAAACGTGGGAACCCGAGGAACTTATGATGAAGAACCACCCGAGTCTTTTCATGCAGTAGTATTATAGAAATTTTGAGGATGAAATTATTTAAAGTATGGGAGAATGTAACACCCCAAGCTTCCACGGTATGCTTTCTTTTGAATAATGCAGTAGCGTGTGTTGTACGCAACTTCGAGTTCTAACACACACACCACAACCAATCAAACTAGCCGTTATGAATAGTAATTCCCAATTCTTGGAAATTTTATAAACTTTATCTTTCAAAATGGATTTCATTTTTGGATTCAGAATATCGAAATTAGCCTAGGGTAAAATTTTGGTATTTTTCTGAAAACATTCAATTTTTGATGAATAGTGAAAAAACACTGAGTTATAGTTTAAAAACGAATTTTTATTTAAATAATTATTTATTTTATTTAAATTTAATTAACGTCAAAATAGATACATAATACCTATATAAGTTCAATGTAATTCATTGGAGTTAGTTTATAATAATTTTAGATATATAAAAATTTTATTAAACTTTTCACCGTATTTTACCCACCTCCTAAGAGAATTTGGAAATTCACATAAAACTTAATTTTACCGCTTCTTTGAGTTGAATTTCTAAAATCTGAGAGACACAGTTAATATCATGGAGTAAAATTTGGTTCAATGAGATTAAAATAATTCTTGTTGAATAGTAACTTTTTACTTTTATTTACCACGGTTAAAAGTAAATAGGGTAATTCTGGGTAAAAATGATAATAATATTACCCTAACACATGTCCTAATTCTATTGGACAAGTGTATCTCGACCAAAATCAACCTTAGGAATAAAATATTATCATTTAGGTCCACTTGGATTAGATTAGGACATTTATTATTATTTAATTCAAAGAAGAGTTAAAAGAGTTAAAATCAAAGTTTATTTACTAAAACATTTTTAATATAAGGTTATACATAAGATAAATTCGATTTTAAATATTCATTCGAAATAAGAAAAGTTTTCTTACATAATGGTATTTTATTTACAATTTTTAGACATTAAATAATTTAATTTATTTATGACACAATGGTGATTAGTAATTACCTAATTAGTGAAATATTAAAATAATTGATATTATAAATATAAAAATAAATGTAATTTGAGAATTTTTATGAATTAAAATAATTTTATAAGTTAATATGACATATTAGGATTTATTATATAAATTTTTTCAAAGTAATAATGCTGTTATGAATTTATCAAAAACAAAATACCCAATAGTGTCAAAATTGAAATAAAATAGTTTTTAAAACAAATATTATATTATTAATTTATATTCAATTCCTAAAAATCTAAGGTTCAGACAAGAGACTTATATAATGATATTTTTATCATTAATGGACCACTTTTGGGTCTCTTGGAGGTATATAGTAAGTTTATTAACTATATAATATAAAAATACAAAGTGACATGGTAAGTTTCAAACTAATTAACTAAGAGTTAAAACTAAAAGATAAGGTTAATATAATGACCCAAACCTGTCTAAATTTTATTGGTTGAGTGGTTTTCAACCCATCCCCGCCTTAACCTTTAAATAATCCACTTTGGAGCCATTAGAAACTGAATATTAATTTATTATAAAATAATATTTCTAGCTTTTCCAAAGGTGCCCCTCACCCCTCTTATAAAAGGGAACTCCCCCTTCTCACTAATTCACACATTAAAAGCCTTTTGGATTGGCCAAACCCTGCCCAAATACTCTCTCAACTTCCCTCACTTAAATCTATAGGTCTTAGTTTGATTAGAAAGCCAACCTAAGGAGCACTTTTGATCAAATCAAAAGGAAGAACCTGAAGAAGAGGTAATGTTTTCACCACCCTCTTTCAAGTTCCTTTCTTCTTCAAATTATTCTTTATTTGTTATTCCCATTATAAAATAATAACTCCATTATATTATATATACTGTGATGTTATTAAAAATATGGTACAACCATATTCAGTATTCTATCCATCCTTTGAATGACATGTCAACATACGTGCGTACGCACGGCTTATAGTCTCCACGTCGTGGTGTAATTGTTATTCAATAAATTATTATTTGGATGGGTATAATAATGATGTGTAATTCATGTAAATAATAAATATAAAATGATAATTACTCTTTATATATGATATACCATCCAATTATATATTATTTTAATAACAAAAGAATGATATTGTCGCTCGTGCGTACGTACGGACTACCGTCTCCACGAACGCGATGAGATTCATTCTCCATCATATCCATTCAAGTACAATTATCATTTGATGATTTAAAAATAATTTTTAAGGACTTGATATAATTCTGGATATGAATAAGATACAGCCTATCCATGACCAACACGGCTTACGTAACAAAACATATAAAAGGAAATGAGTGAGTTAACACCTGAAACAACGATAATATTAAGATATTATTAACAAATCAATGCTAAAAGAACATATATGATATCATATTAATGTATATAATTCTTTTATAATTTAATAACAATTATTTAACCATTATACAGGATTTTAACCTACCCTAAACCAAGGAAAATTACAAGGTAATAGTTTATTTCACAATCTCTTCATTATCCAAGGTTGTTTATACGTAAATATCTACTGGGACCTCTTTATCATCCACATCCATGTTTCTTAAAAATGTATTACAAATCATTCTTACTATTTTAAATACTATGGCATAAATTCATTTATACCCTTATTGAATTTTTATAAGATGTTTATTAAGGAATATTTCTGTCATTTTCCAAACAAGGTCCTTTTTAACCTTTTCGACAGATTTAAGGTAAGAATGTTTTTTTAACTTATATGGAGGGTGCGGCTATTTTCCGCCGTTATAAAATCATTGAAGATTCCCTTACAAGTATATAATAATATTTTCAAATAAAATGTTTTATTTTATAAATATATGACTCTTAAATGATTTCAAAATAGAAATAGATATTTCTCTAAAAAGAGTTTTGATTTCATCTATGTCAACATCCTTTGATGGATTTTAAGTTTATTTGGAGTTGATTTATTATGATACAAAACTTCCATATTGTATTGATGGTTTTGTAATATGTTTGACTGTGGATGTGTTATTTTTATACCATTCATGGTTTATGAAGAAATTATTGAAATTTCGTATGCTAGTTTTAATACGAATGTTTATGTTATGTTTAAACCTATTCATATGAGGAATGAATTAAACTTAATAAGTTACGGGTGGAGCCCGCAATAGCTCCTCGATGAATCAGTAGGTCTGATGAGACAAACTAGTGTCTTGGTACAAGGCCTTGACAAAATCTTATTTTTATTCTTGGCACGAGGCCTTGGCTATGTGGTTATGATAGTCTGGCATTATGCATTCCATCATTATGAAAGTGGTTATTGATATTGCATGTGATTATTCAACTAGTAGAATATCCATGTGAATAAGTATATGGAATTATTTCATTTTATTTCTTCTATATTATGCTGAAGTTCAAGTTTTAAAAGGATTTTGTTTTAGTTATACATTTCCTTAAATGTTTATTCTTATTTATGAAAGTTTCCACTATATTGTTATCCTTATAGGGCATTTGAGCTCACCCCTTTCTATGTTTTATTTTTACCAGGATGTGAAGAAGTATTTTATGAATGACCTGCAGGGATAGTATGAGGGGATAAGAGTGTGGACTATGGAGACTATATTGTTGTAGTTTTTCATTTTATGATTTAATGTAAACTTTATGAATGTATCTGGTTATTCCAAGGCTACTAAACTAATCGGTCTTTCAAGACTTGATCTTTTTTGTGATCATACCAATGTTATGTAATAATGCACCGAATCTGGGTAACTGGGGTCGGGGCGTTATATTGAATATCAATTTTAATTTTTAAAACCTTTTAGAACCTTTTTAATCTCCATGATTTTCTGATCTCTCTTTGAAATCTTCAATGATTCAGAGTTTATAACAAATCTTTAGTCCAATTCTGATTCTGATTTCGATTGATAAATATGATATATTTGTTATGATAAAGGCATTTGGTCACTCTAATTTTCTTTACCCACTTTCAAACAAATCAAAACTGAAGATATTTCCTTACATTTCTCTACACCACCTAAAATTATATCTACCCATTTTTATTTCCTCATTATGATGGAATAATATACTCTACAATTATTTCTTCATTACATTAATCTACACAAAATTTAAGAAGAAAAACATATTTCATCTCATCACGATTCTCAGAACTAACTCTCATTATTAATTTTTCATTACGATGGTGATAGTATATTCTTTCAAACTTCTTCAACAACTTCTAATTCTTATTTTCTGAATATGATACCAAAGATCTTTCGACACTCAACTTATTTCTATTTTCTGAATATGATAATTATAAACTTCATTATCTAAATATTTAAATCTTTTTTCTTTTGTTTTTATTGAAAATTATCATATTTGGTTTCTCTCATTATGATCCAGAAAACCTTCGCTAACCTTCAAACAAATCTGAATCTGATGATCGGAGACCACAAAGCTTTTGCTTCAACAAATTCCTTCTTCCGCAAACATTTTATTGAAAGCATGGATTCATTCATGAATTTTATTATATTAAAGATCATTTTTAGAATCATCTGACTTATAATAGAAAGTGTTGTAACTTCCTATTCTTCTAGAAACGTATTCCTTTCCTACTCAGCCTGAATAAGATAGGTAGCACCTTTTCTCACCCTTTCTTTAATCACGATTACATCACAAGTTTTACAACATACCTATGATTTTTTAGAAATATAAAATAAAAAATCATCATCAGATTTCTATCAGATCCACGATGAATTTGTTCTATTACTCATTATTATTATTTTTTCATTTTGAACCTAAAGTGATTATGATAAATCTTTTCTTCTAGAAAACATCTTCCTATTCCAATGGACTTTCTTAAGCATTGTGAGTCTAATTTTTTGAGAATGATGTTCAGTCTGATTTTCAACAAAAACAAATTGAGGTTACTTCTCCTTCTTTAATATTTACTTGATAACAAAATAAAATACCATAATATAATAATCATCCTTATCAGGTTGGTCCTAACAATTTCCAAGGTATATATAAAGTTGAGGTAAATTTTAATATTTTACGTATTATGATAAGATAAATTTAGAAAGTATAAAGGATATTTCTATGTATATTATAACATCATGAAATTTTTCTAAAGTTGAGATTGTGTGGTTTTCTTGGAAATAGCATCCCAATATGGATACTACAAGTGGATGTGGGTTTTAAAAAATATGTGCCTAGGGTAAATAACCCTAAAAGGGGCATATTGGGTATTAACTAGATAATGGTCCATACCTTCTTACCCATTAATTGTTTAGAGTTTTAGTGATGGGGGTGTACTATGGAAAATTAGAAGAAGTTATTGGGAAAAAGGATGATTTGTAGTAGAAGAATTCAGTTGAGAGGAATTTTATAGAGTGGATCCTTGAATTATACCATGGAGGAGAGTAACTACTGTGTATAGGGGCCAAATATGGAGTATAGACATAGAGGAGGAGTTCTGTTGGTTCTTATATTTTTGGTATAGTTGTGGTGTGAAGAGGATGGATCTATTATATAGTCTTGGATCAATATTTTTGTGGTTTTACGAATTTTGGGGTAGTCGTATTATGGATTTGGGCTGAAGTGTGGCCTCCTTCTTGGTTTTTGGGGTCAGCTTCATAGTAGTTCTTTCCTGCATCATTTTCATCCCTTAGTTTTAGGATATTTGGCACGGAACACACCATGTTTCTCATAAGAGGCTTTAAACCACCCCATTATGGCATATTCTCTTCCCCTAAATCATGTTATTTTCCTTTTTAACAATTTTTCATTATAGTGAGGGGTTTCACACCATAGTGCGATGTTTTATGAACTCGCTATAAAATCCCCAAACCCCATCCATATTATAAATAATCTATTGAATCATGGGTGACCCATGTGAATCCCTAGTAATTATTTCAACATCATTTCTTCGAATTTCAAACCAAAAATTTGTATATCAATCCATGGTGGTTTTGGGTGAATTCTAATATTTTATTCTTGTTTTCTCCCTATAATTCATTCAAAAATGTTGTTATTAAGGTAACTATTGGTTTTGGTAATTATTTGGTTAGGGAATAATGTGAGATGTTGTTTTCTAGGTTGATCGAGCTATTTTTATTTTATTATGGTGCTTGGTGGTTGTCTCCCTTTTATTCTAACCTTGGGTAATGTCATGGAGATCTTTGTTTGAGGTAGGGGATCCTTTAACTTTATTCTAGTTGTACATATAAGAGGAATCATTATTTTGTTTTTATTTGGGGAGTTGATATGCATTGGATTAATGAAGATGAATTGTTTTAATTTAAATTGAAGAGGAAAAGTAATCAAATTCATGTTTTACATCTTTTTATGTTATTTTTATTGAGATTATACATGCTTTATGTCAGGAGGAAAATCATGGTTGTTGGGGTTTTTTTAGTATTTGATATGATTATAAAACCCTTGATGTATTATGGTTTGATATCACATTTAATTAAATTGAATTAGAATATATATCCAAATAATTAGTTGGTTTCCCTAGAAATTATATTTTTTATGAGAATTACCTTGAAAAGTAAAGTAAATTTAGGGATAGGACCATTATTTATATCTAAAATAAGATATGTGAAGAAAATGAATTGTGGTTGTGATGTGTTTATTTGGTGTGTTGAGTGGATATGATGAGATGTGAGAATTATACTTGTCGGTTGTGATGAGGAAGTCATTTTAATGTGCGGTGGTGGTAATTTGGGGCTTGTTGGAATGAGGTGGATGGGATGTGGTTGTGTTATGTGGTGTTTTTCTAGTTTCCCGATAGTGATGGAAATAATTTTTTTATTATAAAACCAGAATGGATAATAGGGGGAATGGGTTAAAAAAATATTAAATTAAAATGGTAAGTATGGTTAATGTGGTTGTTGTTTAATATAAAATTAATCATCTAGAAAAATGAAATTGATTGGTTATGGTAAAATCTAGAATTTTGATTAACATGAAAATAAAGTTTTTACATGGATTATTGTTTGTGGAATTCTTGTGTGATGTTATGAATTTTGAGGTGGGAGTGAAATTAATTAAGGTTGTGAGACCTAGGGATTATGTTGTGAGTTTAGATGATACTCTTACTCTGAACCCATAGTTTGGGATTATTTCTAGGGTTGTTATAAATATATTGTGTTTCCATTGGGATTTCTATATGCACAACACCCATGTCAAGAACCATGTGTCAACACCCAAATGTTTTGAAGGGTGTTTTCCCAACATCCTGATGGTGAGTATGGATAGTTTACTACCCTCTCTTCCACATTATCTCTTCTAAGATAGATTTATATGCATAGGTTGGGATATCTAGAAGTAGAAAGTGTGCTAGAAGTGATGTTTGATGAGATAATGATGTGGTTTGGGGTGGGGGTCATTCACTGTAGGAGGAGAGAATAAGTTTTATTTCCTTCATATTCATAATACCATACTATATTGGTTATGGTTTTGGTTGTGATGTGGTGGATCAGGTGTTTTTAAGTGAGATGTGAAATGACGACCTAGGTGATTGTGAGTGAGATGTGGTTTGATGGACAAGGTGTTCATAGAAGGTATTATACAAAGTAGATGGGAGTGAAGAGAAATATATAATTGGGGTGTGACAGTGGTTCCCTAATAGTAAAGTGGTGTGGGGTACCATTTTATTGATATGATTCTTCTTTTATTATTACAATTCGTTTTTTATTTAGTTATGTAATTGATCGAGCCTCTCTGCTCCATTCCTTTGCTAAAATATAGTGTATGAGGTGTTCTGGGAGGTCCAGCTGACTTATACCCAACACTTTTCCAAATTTCAAATTCGGTGAATTATTCCAATGGTAGCCTTGTGAATAGTGTAATGGTAACCTTATGAGAATAGTGTTTCCAAAAAGGTAAGGTCCAACGGTAGTCTCTATTTCCTTTTACATATTTTGAGTTCATGAACAGTGTTTCTAGAAGGGTGAGGTCCAACAGTAGCCTCTATTTCCTTTTCCAAATTATGAGTTCATGAATAGTGATTCTAGAATGGTGAGGTTCAACAGTAGCCTCTACTTCCATTTCCAAATTTCGTGTTCATGAATAGTGTTTCCAGCTTCCTGCAGTTTTGCCCATTTGATGTAAAATGAATTTAAAGCCTCGTTTTAAGGACTCTAAGACCAATTTAAAGGCCATAACTCCTATAAAAATATTTCTTAAGGATCAAGATTCATTTACTTGGTCAAATGACGTGGTTTAATGTGATCCTCTTTTAATGGAAATTTCAGCGTATCCTAAACTTTTGCTCCGTTAAATCTTATAAGGGGATGAGATATCTTCCTCCCTAGTTCTTCTTCCTTGTTCTCGGATGTGAGAGGCTCGAACCTTCCATTCCTTCCCATAGGAGTTGTGTGATCAAACATTCCTCCTTGGATTGGTTCCCCTTTTTTTATGAAACTAAGTAGTATTGATCAATATTTGATATAAGTTATGATCTATCATTGTTCATTTGGGTTCATCTCCTTCAGTTTCTCCTTTACCTTTTATGAAATTCTATCTCCATGTTCCTAATGGAATTTTCTTGGGTTTTGACCGCTGATGTGGTGTCTCTACATCCTCAGGTGGATAAAGTTGTCATGAGGGGAGAAGATTGTAACCCATTGTGTGGCTCGTTCTCATATAAATAACGTCAAGAACTGTTTAAGGTAGGGGATTTGTTACTTATATATTCTTTTACATGAAACTATATAGCTATCATGTTTTAGCCCTCTGGATTAGAATGGAATTTACATATTAAATATTTGAACTAGATAAATAAATTTATATTGATCGTATGTTATTACCTCTTGTTTTTCTAGATAGTGTGATATCTGTGATTACTTTGTTTAACTTTTCGTTCTTGATGGAAATTGGTAACGAACGTAAAGATGGAATTAGTTGATAATTATTTGGATAAAGATAAAGAGGCATATAAATGAATATGGTCGTTGTTGTTGTAATTTTATGATAATCAAATTGATGTAGTAAGAATTTTAAATCAATTTTTGATAGCATACTACTTAGGTTACACATAGTTGGAACCTGCAAATAATAAATCAATTAATTCAAGATGGATTAAAGAACTAGTTGTTTGATAAAAGATAATTCCTTGTAGGGTGATGAGTTACCCTCTTTCTTGTTTAAGGGCCAAGATCCCAATTGATATGACGTTTTTTTCCTACTACTTGTGTTATGATGTGAGCCTGGATGGCTGTTGTGATATGTGGGGGCATGGAGGCCTATTGGTTATGGCAGTAGTTGAGGCCTAGAGTGGCGAGATGCATCGGTTTATGCATGTGGGTGTCGAGGAGGAGACTGGGGATAATGAAATTGGTTGGATGTGAATGTTTGGATTCTTGTTGATTATTGTTGGTTTTTTTATCCTCTTTACATTCCCCACTACTCAAGGCAACTGGTTTTCTTACCCTCCTTCAAAAAACGGGTGAAGACACGCGGGGTATGACACATGCTTTCCGTGTTTAGTTTCTCGAGGGAGGATGGATCTATGCTCTTTCTATAGGTGGGAAATACTTGACGGGTAGTTCATCCACTCACTGAGTTCTTCCCCCTTGTGATTAGTATCTTAGAATGTTTTTCTAGGATGCCTGGTAATATGGGAAACTAATTATATTGTTAATAAATGATTGAATAAATGATGTTAAACCAAGGGTTTGGAGCTTCCTGGAATGAAATACTAAGGTTATAATTTAAAGAGATAGTGGACCTTAGGTGTGATGCTATTGAAATTTAATGTGTAATTGTTAATGGTTAATTAATGTTTAAAGAATTAATTAATGTAAAGTGCAACTGATGAAAAGGGAATGAAGTGATGTAATAAATATCTTTAAATGGTTGTGTGTGCTTATAGGATACCTAGTATTAGAAGTAGAAGCTGGGAGTTCGAGAGACATTAGCTGGAGCAGAGTCTAAGAGTAGGTTATGCCCATAGTGTGGTTGTGAGCTATAATATATTCTATAAATTCTGTGTTTCTATACGCAACTCCACCCTGTCAGATAGGGAAACTGACACCCTGGGGATTCTGAGCCATGGGGGGTGTTTTCTGCAACATTTTGGTGGGAGGATGAATGGCTGACTACCAACTTTAGCCCTGGTCTCTTCTCTTGGTAGTTATTTGTGCCAGTAGGCACAATGGTTAGTTTTTCCCATATATATGTGTAGAGGGATGTAATGGCTTGTGGTTATTCACAAACATATATTCTAGATATAGTGTCCTATAGACTACTATATGTATAATGTGTATAGGCTATGGTGGCTTGAGGATCCTTACTCGGTGTATGGGAAGTAATGGTATGAGGTGTAATGACGAATGTATGATACACATTATAAGATCTATGGTGGCTCTTGAAAACTACATGTTTACTTTGTTTATGTAGATGTGGTGGTATTGTTGTAAGAGGTTCATGTTATGGTGCTTCTCCTAGGTATCTATGGGAATGACTTTTTGAAGAGAGATGCTTAGGAAGCACAAAGTTGGGGAAAAGTGAAAAACTAGTGGGGAAGTAGTAGCGAGGTACCCTTGATATTCATTATTATATTATATACTCTTGTATGTGATACTTGGTGAGAGTAGCTGTGGTGAGGCTGGGAACTTAGTATACCTGTTTAGGTGATGATTCAGTTTCACTTGTCATTCACTGTGATTTAGCATGATTTCTTTACTTTTACATGAGAGTCTCTAGGGGGGATTCTAGTAAGTATACTGTTATACTCACCCTATGTATATATAAACTATTTTTTAGGTCACTTGGAGTAGGTTGGAGATCAGGTCGGTTACTACTAGATTGGGGTTGCATGAGTTGTTCGGGCTTCATGGCAGCTCTTGTTTTTACTTTCTTTTGGTTACTTTCAGTTTTCCCCTTTCATTTGTAGTATTTTTTTCATGACATTGCATATGTGTACTTGGGATTTCATTTATATTATTGTCTGAGTAGGAGTTGGTTGGTGTATAACTTATCTCTCTCTTTCGCATGTGTACTCTTAGAGGGAAATGCCTCCCATTTGTGTGTTTAATATACCCTCGGTGCTAGTCACCACCCCGAGGCCTACTGGAGGCAGGACTTGGGGGTCATTATCTCCATTCTCATATTGTCATCCCATGAGGGGTACACCTTGTGGGGAGGGGGTTGTGACAGACTCTGGTCCATTCATTTTCAAAAATCTAGTATTTGAGGTGTTTTGGGAGGTCAAGGTGACTTATCTACAACACTTTTCCAAATTTCCAAATCAGTGAATAGTTCCAACAGTATCCTTGTGAACAGTTCCAATGGTAGACCGCTGGGAATAGTTCCCATAATAGCCTTGTGAATAGTTCTAACGATAGACTGCTGTGAAAAGTTCCAATTATAGCCTTGTGAACAGTTCCGACGGTAGCCTTATGTGAATAGTGCAATAGTACCCTTATGTTTATAGTGCAACGGTAACCTTAAGTGAACAGTTCAATGGTTTCCTTATGTGAATAGTGCTATGGTAGCCTTATGTGAACAGTGCAATGGTAACCTTATGTGAACAGTGTTTCTAGAATGGTGAGGTCCAACGGTAGCCACAATTTCCTTTTCCAAATTTTGACTTCATGAATAGTGTTTTTGAATGGTGAGGTCCAATATTATCCTCTATTTCCTTTGCCAAATTTTTAGATCATGAATAGTGTTTTTAGAATGGTGAGGTCCAACAGTAGCCTCTATTTCCTTTTCTAAATTTCGTGTTCGTGAACAGTGTTTCCAGCTTCCTATAGTTTCTCATTTTTGACGTTTCCTTTGATGTAAAATGTATTTAAAACCTAATTTTAAGAACTATATATTAAATTAAAAGGACATAATTCTAATATTAATATTTACTATGGCTTGGGATGCTTTTACTTGGTCAAAACACGTGATTTAATGTGATCCCCTTTTAAGGGAAAATCTAGCGTATCTTAAACCGTTGCTCCGTTAAATCTTCTAAAGGGATGAGATATCTTCCTCCCTAGTTCTTCCTCATTGTTCTTAGGTGTGAGATGAGTGAACCTTCCATTCCTTCCTGTAGGAGTTGTGTGATCAAACATTCCTCCTTGGATCTGTTCGCCTCTGTTTTTATGCAACCAAGCTATATGGATTAATCTTCAATATAAGGTATGATCTATCGTTGTTCTTTTGGGTTCATCTCCTTCTGTTTCTTCTTTTCCTTTTATGGAATTCTATCTCAAGGTTCCTAATATACTTTTCTTATGTGTTGACCCATGTGGTGGTGTCTCTGCATCCTCGGGTGGATACAGTTTTCATGGGGGAGGAGATCGTAACCTATTGTATGGATCGTTCTCATATAAATAATGTCAAGAACTATTTAAGGTAGGGGATTTGTTGCTTCTCTATTATTTTACATTCAACTGTATAGAAAGCATGTTTTATCCCTCTGGATCATAATGGAATTGACATATTAAATATTGGAACTGGATAAAAAAATTGATATCGAAAGTATGTTATTGCCTCTTCTTTTTTAGATAGTGTGTTATCTACGATTTCTTTGTTTAGATTTTCATTATTGATGGAAATTGGTAATGAAAGTAACTATGGAATTAATTGATAATTGGTTGGCTGAAGATAAAGAGGCATGTAAATGAATTAGGTTATTGTTGTAATTTTATGCTCATCAAATTCATGTAGTAAGCATGTTTAATAAATTTGTGATAGCTTACTGTTTAGTTTTCCAATTGTTAGAACCTGTGAATAATAAATTGGTTAATTCAATATGGATTAAAGAACTAGTTATTTAATAAAAGATAACTCCTTATATGGTTCTGACTTACCCAATTACTTGTTTAAGATCTAAGAGCCCAATTGATATGATGTTTGTTCTCGTACTACTTGTGTTGTGATGTGAGCCTGGATGGCTATTGTGATATGTGGAGGCATGGAGGCCAATTGGTTGTGGCAGTAGTTGACGCCTAGAGTGGAGAGATGCATTGGTTTATTCATGTGGGTGTCGGGGAGGACACCGGGGATAAAGAAATGTGTTGGATGTGAATGTTGGGATGCTTTCTGATTCTTGTTGGTTTTTTATCGTCTTTACTTTCCCCACTGCTCAAGGCAGATGGTTTTCTTACCCTCCTTCCGAAAAGGGGTGAAGAAAAGCGAGGTATGCCATGTGATTTCTATTTTTAGCTTCTAAAGGTAGGATGGTTCTATGCTCTTTCTATGGGTGGAAAATACTTGATGGGTAGTTCATCTACTCACCGACTTGAGCCCCAATGTGTTTAGTAGCTTAGAATGTTTTTCTGGAATGCCTCAGAATATGGGAAATTAATAATTTTCTTAATAAATGATTGAATAAATTTTGTTAACCAAAGGGGTTGGAGCTTGCTGGGATGCAATGCTAAGGTTACAATTTAAAGGGATAGTGGACTTTGGGTGTGATGTTAATGAAATTTAATGTGGAATTATTAATGGTTAATTAATGTTTAAATAATTAATTAACATAAAGTGAAACTGATGAAAAGGGAATGAAGTAATTTAATAAATCTCTATAAATGGTTTTGTGTTCTTATAGGATACCTTGTCTTAGAAGTGGCAGTCGGGAGTTCAAGAGACGTTAGCAACAGTTGAGTCTAAGACTAGGTTATTCCCATAGTGTGTTTGTGAGCTATAGTATATTCTATACTTTTAGTGTTTTTATATGTTACTCCACCCTGTCAGTTAGGGAAACTAAGACCCCAGGGATTCTGAGCACTGGGGGTTTTTACCCTAACATTCTGGTGGGAGGATGAATGGATGACTACCCCATTTGGCCCTACTCTCTTTTTTTGGTAGTTACTTTTGTTGGTCGGCACAACAGATAGTTTTCCCCATATATGCGTGTAGAAGGATATAATGGCTTGTGGTTATTCACACACATATATTCTAGATATAGTGTTCTATGGACTATTATAGGTACAATGTGTATAGGTTCTGTTGGCTAGAGGATCCTTACTCGGTGTATAGGTTGTAATGGTTTGAGGTATAATGTGTGACGTATGATACAAGTTATGTGAGTTGTGGTGGCTCCTGGAAACGACCTGTTTAATTTTTTTACATGGATGTGGTGGTTTTGTTGCACGAGGTGTATGTTATGGTGCTTTTCCCAGGTGTTTGTGGACAAGCATTTGGGAGAAATATTCTTATGACGTGCGACGTTGGGGAAAATATGCAAACCAGTGGGGAAGAAGTAGCGAGGTACCCTTGATATTATTTGTTATATTATATACTCTTGTATGAGATACTTGGTGAAAGTAGAAATGGTGAGGTTGGGAACATAGTATACCTGTTTGGGTGATGTGTCAGATTCACTTGTTGTTCACTATGCTTTAGTATGCTTTCTTTACTTTTTCATGAGAGACTTTGGAGAGGATCCTACTGAGTATAATGTTATACTCACCCTATGTATATATAAACTATTTTCAGGTCACTTGGAGTATGTTGGAGATTAGGATGGCTACTACTAGCTTGGGGTTGCAGGGGTTTTTTGTGCTTCATGGTCGCTCTTGTTTTTACTCTCTTTTGGGTACTTGTAGTTTTCCCCTTCTAGTTGTAGTAGTTTTATAGGACATTACAAATGTGTACTTTTGATTTCATTTATATTGTTGTCTTAGTTGGATTTGGTTAGTTTCTATCTTATCTATCTCTTTTTCATGTGTACTCTTAGAGGGAAATGCCTCCCATTTGTGTGTTTACTATACCCTCAGTGCTAGTCGCCCACCCAGAGCCTACTGGAGGTGGGACTCAGGGGTCATTATCTCCCTTCTCATATTTCCAGCCCAAGAGAGGTACACCTTGTGGGGAGGGGGTCATGATAGACTCTAGTCCATTCCTTTGCAAAAATCTAGTATCTCAGGGGTTCTGGGAGGTCAATTTGACATATCCCCAACATTTTTCTAAATTTCCAATTCTGTGAATAGTTCCAATGGTAGCCTTGTGAAAAGTTCCAACGATAGAATGCTGTGAATAGTTTCAAAGGTAGCCTTATGAATAGTTACAACAATAGACCGCTATGAACAGTTCCAACGGTAGCCTTGTGAACAGTTCCAACAGTAGCCTTATTTTAACAGTGCAACGGTAACCTTATGTGAATAGTGTAACAGTAACCTTATGTGAACAGTGCAACGATAGCCTTATGTGAATAGTTCAACGGTAGGCTTATGTGAATAGTGCAATGGTAGCCTTACGTGAATAGTGAAATGGTAGCCTTATGTGAACAGTGCAACGGTAACCTTAGGTGAACAGTGTTTCTAAAATGGTGAGGTCCAACAGTGGCCTTTATTTCCTTTACCAAATTTTGTGTTCATGAATAGTGTTTCTAGAATAGTGAGTTCCAATGGTAGCCTCTATTTCCTTTTCCAAAATTTGAGTTCATGAATAGAGTTTCCAGAATGGTGAGGTCCAACAGTAGCCTCTATTTCCTTTTCCAAATTTTGTGTTCATGAACAGTGTTTCTGGCTTCCTACAGTTACACCCCTTTGACATTTCCTTTGACGTAAAATGCATTTAAAGCCACGTTTTAAGGAATCTAAGGCCAATTAAAAGGCCTTAAATCCTATATTAATATTTCCTAAGGCTTGGTAGGATTTTACTTTTTCAAACCATGTGGTTTAATGTGATCTTCTTTTAATAGAAAATCCAGCATATCTTAAACCATTACTTCGTTAAATCTTCTAAAGGGTTGAGATATCTTCCTCCCTAGTTCTTCATCCTTGTTCTCAGTTGTGAGATGATCGAACCTTCCATTCCTTCCCATATGAGTTTTGCGATAAAACTTTCCTCCTTGGATTGGTTCCCCTCTATTTTTATGTAACCAAGTAATATCGATCAGTCTTCGATATAGGATATGATCCATCGTTGTTATTTTTCATTCATCTCCTTATGTTTCTCCTTTCACTTTTATGGAATTCTCTATCCATGTTCCTAATGTAATTTTATTGGGTGTTGATCAGTGTGGTGGTGTCTCTGCATCCTCGGGTGGATACAGTTGTCCTGGGGGGATGAGATCATAACTCGTTGTGTGGCTCGTTCTTGTATAGAGAACATCAAGAACCATTTAAGGTAGGGGATTCATTGCTTCTCTATTCTTATACGTGCAGCTATATAGCTATAATTTTTTATCCCTCTAGATCACAATGGAATTTACATTTTAAAAATTTGAACCGGATAAATAAATTGATATCGATCGTATGTTATTTCCTGTTGTTTTCCTGGATAGTGTGATATCTATGATTTATTTGTTCAGATTTTCATTCTTGACGGAAATTGGTAATGAAAGTAAAGATGGAATTAATTGATAATTATTTTTCTAAAGATAGAGAGGCATGTGAATGAATCTGGTTTTTGTTGTTGTAATTTGATTCTAATCAAATTGATGCAATATGCATGTTTAATAAATTTTTCATAGCTTACTATTTAGGTTTCCCATAGTTGGAACCTGCGAATAATAAATCATTTATTTTAGGATGGATTAAATAACTGGTTTTTTGATTAAAGATAATTCCTTGTAGGGTTCTGAGTTACCTTCTTGCTTTTTTAAGGGCCAAGAGATCAATATATATGATATTTTTTCCTACTTCTTGTGTTGTGATGTGAGCCTATATGGTTGTTGTGATATGTGCGGGAATGGAGGACTATTGGTTGTGGCAGCAGTTGATGCCTAGAGTGGAGAGATGCATCAGTTTAAGCATGTGGGTGTCAAGGATGACATCAGGGATAATGAAATGGGTTGGATGTGAATGTTTGAATGCTTGCTGATTTTTTTTGGTTTTTTATCCTCTATACCTTCCCCACTACTCAAGGCAGCTAGTTTGCTTACCCTCTATCCAAAAGGGGGAAAAGAAATGTGGGGTATGCCACATGATTTCCATGTTTAGCTTCTCGAGGGAGGATGGGTTTATGATCTTTCTATAGGTGGCAAAGAATTGACAGGTAGTTTGTCTACACACCGAGTTGATCCCCCTTATGTTTTGTAGCTTAAAATGTTTTTCTAGAATGCCTGGGAATATGGGAAAGGAATAATGTTGTTAATAAATGATTGAATAAATGATGTTAACCCAAGGGGTTGGAGCTTTCTGGGACGTAATGTTGCAGTTACAATTTAAAGGGACAATGGCCTTTCAATGTGATACTAATGAAATTTAATGTTAAATTGTTAATGGTTAATTAATATTTAAATAATTAATTAACATAAAGTGAAACTGTTGAAAAGGGAATGAATTAATTTAATAAATCTCTTTAAATTGTTGTGTGTTCTTATAGGATACCTAGTCTTAGAAGTGGCAACTGGGAGTTTGATAGACGCCAGCTGCAGTTGAGTCTTAGACTAGGTTATGCCCATAGTGTGGTTGTGAGATAAAATATATTCGGTACTTTTGTGTTTTTATATGCTAAACCACCATGCCATTTAGGGAAACTAACACCCTGGGGATTCTGAGCCATGGGGGTGTTTTCTCCAACATTTTGGTGGGAGGATGAATGGCTGACTACCCCCCTTGGCCCCACTCTCTTATCTTGGTAGTAACTTGTGCTGGTAGGAAAAATGGTTTGTTTTCCCCATATATGTGTATATATGGGGTGTAATGGATTATGGTTATTCACACACATATATTATGGATCCAGTGTCCTATAGAATAATATATGTATAACGTATAAAGGTTGTGGTGGCTTGAGGATCCTTATGCGGTGTATGGGCTGTAATGGCTTGAGGTATAATGCCTGATGTATGACACACATTATGCGATCTATGGTGGCACCTAGAAACTACCTGGTTACTTTTTTTATGTGGATGTGGTGGCTTTTTTACACAAGGTGGATGTTGCAGTGCTTTGCCCAGGTGTCATGGAAAATCCTTTTTTGAGAGAGATGCTTAGGACGTGCAATGTTGGGGTAAAGTGGAAAACCAGTGGGGAAGTAGTAGAAGGGTACCCTTGATATTATTTATTATATTATATATTATTTTATGTGATACTTGGTGAGATTATTCATGGTGAGGCTGGAAACATAGTATACCTATTTAGGTGACGAGTTAGTTTCACTTGTTTTTCACTGTTCTTTACAATGCTTTCTTTACTTTTGCACGAGATGCTCTAGGGAGGATCCTACTGAGTATACGGTTATAGTCACCCTATGTATATATAAACTGTTTTTCAGGTCACTTGGAGCAGGTTTAAGATCAGGACAGTTACTACTAGCTTGGGGTTGTAGGAGCTGTTCAGGCTTCGTGGTCGCTATTGTTTTTACTTTCTTTGGGGTACTTACAGTTTTTACCTTTAATTTGTAGTAGTTTTTCATGACATTACATATTTGTACATGGGATTTCATTTATATTTATGTCTTAGTTGAAGTTAGTTGGTGTCTATCTTATCTCTCTCTTTCACATGTGTTCTCTTAGAGGGTAATGCCTCTCATTTGTGTGTTTATTATACCCAAGGTGCTAGTCTCCAACCCAGTGCATACTGGAGGTGAGACTTATGGTTCATTATATCCCTTCTCATATTTTCATCCCAGGAGGGGTAGACCCAGTGGGTAGGGGGTCAGGACAGACTCTGGTCCATTCCATTGCTAAAATCTAGTGTCAGAGGTATTTTAGGAGTTCAAGGTGACTTATCCCCAACACTTTTCCAAATTTCCAATTTGGTGAACAGTTCCAATGGTAGCCTTGAGAAATGTTCCAACGGTAGACTTCTATGTACAGTTCCAATAGTATCCTTGTGAACAGTTCCAATGATAGACCGTTGTGAACAGTTCCAATGGTAGCCTTGTGAATAGTTCCAACGGTAGCCTAATGTGAACAGTGCCACGGTAACCGTATATGAACAGCGCAATGGTAACCTTATGTGAACAGTGCAACAGTTGCCTTATGTGAACAGTGCAATGGTAGGCTTATGTGAATAGTGAAACAGTAGCCTTATGTGAACAGTGCAAAGGTGACTTATGTGAACAGTGCAATGGTAACCTTATGTGAATAGTGTTTCTAGAATAGTGAAGTCCAATGGTAGCCTCTATTTTCATTTCAAAATTTTGAGTTCATGAATAGTGTTTCCAGAACGGTGAGGTCCAATGGTGGCCTCTATTTCATTTTCCAAATTTTGAGTTCATAAACAGTGTTTCAAGAATGGTGAGGTCCAACAGTAGCCTCTATTTCCTTTGCCAAATTTTGTGTTCATAAACAGTGTTTCCATCTTTCAAAAATTTCACCCCTTTGATGTTTTCTTTGATGAAAAATGCATTTAAAGCCTAGTTTAAAGGAATCTAAGGCCAATTAAATGGCCATAAATACTATACTAATATTTCCTAAGGCTCGGGATGCTTTTACTTGGTCAAACCGTATAGTTTAATGCGACCCTATTTTAATGGAAAATCCAACGTATCTTAAATCGCTACTTTTCTAAATCTTCTAAAGGAACGAGATATCCTCCTCCCTAGTTCTTTCTCCTTGTTCTCAGGTGTGAGATTATTGATCCTTCCATTCCTTTCTAGAGGATTTGTGTGATCAAACTTTCCTCCTTGGATTGGTCCCCCTCTGTTTTTGATTCAACCAAGCAGTATCGACCAATCTTCGATATAAGGTATGATCTATCATTATTATTTTGCATTCATCTACTTATTTTTATCCTTACCCTTTTATATAATTCTATCTCCATGTTTCTAATGGACATTTCTTGTAAGTTGACCGGTGTGGTGGTGTCTCTGCATCCTCGGGTGGATACAGTTGTCATAAGGGAGGATATCATAACCCGTTGTGTGGCTCGTTCTTGTATAAAGAACATTAAGAACCATTTAAGGTAGGGGATTCATTACTTATATATTATTTTATGTGCAACTGAATAGCTAGCATGTTTTAGCCCTCTATATCACAATGGAATTTAAATATTAAATACTTAAACCAGATAACTAAATTGATATTGATCATATGTTGTTGCCTCTTGTTTTTCTAGATAGTTTGAGGTCTATGATTTCTTTTCTTAGCTTTTAGTTCTTGATGGAAATTGGTAATGAATGTAAAGATGGAATTAATTGATAATTGTTTGGATAAATATAAAGAGGCATGTAAATGAATCTAGTTGTTGTTTTTGTAATTTTATGCTAATCAAATTGATGCAGTAAGCATGTTTAATCAATTTTTGATAGCTTACTATTTAGGTTTCCCATTGTTGGAACCTATGAATAATTAATCAATTAATTCATGATGGATTAAAGAACTATTTTTTTGATAAAAGATAATTCCTTGTATGGTTGTGAGTTACCCTATTACTTGTTTAAGGGCCAAGATCCTAATTGAGGTGATGTTTGTTTTACTGCTTCTTATGTTGTGATATGAGCCTTGACGGCTGTTGTGATAAGTGTGGGCATGGAGGCCTATTGGTTGTGGTAGCAGTTGATGGCTAGAGTGGCGAGATGCATTAGTTTATGCATCTGGGTTTCAGGGAGGACACTGGGGATGATGAAATGGGTTGGATTTGAACATTTGGATGCTTGCTGATTATTGTTGGTTTTTTTATCCTTTTTAATTTATTTTAGGTACTTGCAGTTTTCCTGTTTTAGTTGTATTATTTTTTCATGAAATTACATATGTGTACTTGGGATTTCATTTATATTGATGTCTGAGTTAGAGTTGGTTGGTGTCTTTCTTTTCTCTCTCTTTAGTATGTGTTCTCTAAGAGGGTAATTCCTCCCATTTGTGTGTTTACTATACCCTCAATTCTAGTCACCAACTCAGGGCCTACTAGAGGCAGGACTCGGGGGGTCATTATCTCCCTTCTCATATTTCCGACCCAGGAGGGGTACACCATGTGGGGAGGAGGTTTTGACAAGTTATCATGACTTAGTGAGGATGATATTGGTTAGTTGACCTATTTAATTGTTTTTGGTTTGGTAGTTTGGTCACTGGTGCTTTAAGATTCTCTTTTCACATGTGCATGGGAGAATTTGGGTGTGATCCTATTAAGTATACTTGTATGCTAAAACTATATATTTACAAAATATTTTTTATGTTTCTAGGAGGACTTCATAGATCATTTTATATATTACTAGCTCAGACTTTGGGGTTGTTGTTGTGTCGTTGCCTTATGATTTTATTTTGTGTATTTATTTTGAGACTCTTTGTATTTTTTTACATTATACATGAATTGTGGGAAGGTTTTTGTTTCCTTTTCTTATATTTTTTAATGAAGTTTCTTGATGGATAATATCTTATCTCCCAATCCTGAATCATCCTTGAGGTAAATTTCTTCCATATGTGAGATTCTTAAAACCTTTGTGTTAATTACCAACCCAAGACCTACTGAAGTTGGTAATTGGATGTTCACTATCTTTCTTCCTTCATTGTTATCTTAGAAGGTATAACTTTTGAGGGAGGTCATAAAATAGTGGTATCAGTGGTTTTTATTGAGAGATAGGATGGATTTTGAAGTTAGGAACTAGATATATTTAGATATCGAGGATGATGTGACATTCCTGGAGTGACGCGAAGATATCCAGGATTTTTAGGAGAAGGAGTTACATTGGAAACCTAATCCTTTGGTTTGTGTACTATGAAGGCATGGTGTATTTGAGGAGAGTAATTGGGATCATAAGACACAAATTTGGTACTAGTACTCAGATCATTTTTAATTTTATCCTTCCTTGTTTTCCTTGATAATTTGATGTCTTAATCTAAATAGATTATGGGATGTTCTTTTTCGTTGATATTGTGATGTGTGTTAAATCATTTGACATATGAATAGGGTAATATCCATTCTTCATCAAGAAAAATTAAAATATGACATGTTTTATGACTATGTGGGTGATTTAATTCTACCCAAAGAAGATAATATCTTGATATGGGAAGTGGAATTCTTAAAAAACATTCTTAGGGTTGTGTTGTGTGGTGGATGTGGATATGTGGGATGTTTTTTCATATTTTTTTATCTTTTCATGGGGATTTTTGTTGGTGGAAGTGTTTGGGTGTAGTGATATCCTTAACAAGTATCTCGCAAGATGGTTGTTTGGAAAATTACCTTTCTTTTCTAGGTTTGATTATGATTATCAAGGATGATAATAGTTTGATATGTATCTGATGTAATATTTTAGACCTTATTACCCATTAATTTCTGAGATTCCTAATGATACAGTTGTCCATGGGAAGTTATGAGGGAGTTAGATGGGAAAAGGGGTAGAATTAGCTAATGAATTTAGTTGAGAGGAATCTATAGTGGGGAGGCTTTAGTTTCACTATGTAGAAGATTATTTGTGGCATTGGGAGACTACTTGAGACATATAGTATTTTATTAGGAGTTTTTATGCTTCTATAATTTTTTTCATAGTTGTGGCATGGATATACTGATTATGGCATGTATTCTAAGAGTAAGATTTTTCCAGTTTTATCAATTTAGGGGTAGCTTCATCATGCATAAGGGTTGTGGTGGGGCCTTCTTATTGGTAATTTGGTTATAAATCATGGTGCTACATTTATACACCTTGTACATCCCATATTTTTTGGATCTGCAATATAGACCTCTTCATGTTTCTTAGACGTGGCTTTAAACAACCCCACTGTGGCGTGATATAGTAACCCAGACTTTTCATACATTACTATTACTTCATTTTAAAGATAAAAAACATAATATTATTACACATAGAGGATCCAATGGTTTAGTTTCTTGGGGAAACTAGTACTATAGATAACAATTACAACATCGAGCATAAGCATTTATTCAATTTCTTCTTCTCTAACTTCTTACTGGGACTTGACCTCTCCTTAGTACATGTAGTCACCTGAGGATATACATCAAAAGGGGTGAGATAGAAGACCATTAATGGTACATATAAGAACAATATAACAATGGGTGAGCATAATCATAACATAGGCAAAAGATCAGGAACATGAGAGAATCATTAATAAAAGACTTGAAATGTGGCAATGCAAAAAAATGAAACATTATGTCTTAGTGGTTAAATACCACACATACTTGTGAAAAAAGCTAGAATATTTTTTACACATCATATCACATATACTCATGAGATTCATCACTTTACCAAATGCATTGGAGTGTTATATAATTCTGGGTGCACCCGTCACATTGAAACATTCATACTGCGCTATAGAATTCTAGGTGCACCCGTCACATCATAACATTATCATTTATCATGAATGCCACAATGAACATATAACAAAAATGAAAATAACTGACCCATGAAAATGAATGGTTTTTATCTCATAGGAACACATTCATAAACATTGGTTTCCCAAAATAAATAGGGAATAACATACATGTTACAAGAACCGCCAATCTTGAATGTGAAGTAAAAGGTGTGTTCTTAAAAGAATAATTATTTTGGAAAACATTTGGTTTTACATAAATACAAGTGAAATAAATGTATATCCTAGAAAATGAAATAAAATGATGAACAAAATATTTTTACAGAGTAACCATATCAAAAAGGAGTGAAAGAGGGAGAACCCGAAGGATGAAAGTTGGGTTCGAGAATTTCCTGTTACCTTGTATCTGAACGCTTCCTTCTCTTTAATGTCCTGTATAATGACATTATATTCATTTATTAGAAATTAAATAATCTTTTATACACTAATAGTGTTAATTTGGGTTTCATTATGTTATTTTATGTGCCTTCTGATGATTTATAGGGTTCAAAAACATTGTTTGGGAATGTTCGTTTTTATGGTTTTCTTGAGCGTTTCACCTGTATTCATAAATTGAAGTTCGGGTAAAACATGGGTAAAAATAAAGAACTGATATTAAAATTTATTAATGATATTAAATGATTTTAAATTATCTTATAATTAATTATTTTATATATAATATGGATGAATCATTAGATTGGAATTTAATGATGATCGTTTGGGTTAATTTGGGTGGTTTTTCGACCACAACAAACTTGTTTTGATTAATCATTTATTAATATGAACATAAGTTAGTTCCATAACATTAATTAGGAAATAATACATATAAAATATTCTATTTCAACAATAAAAATGGTTTCATGACCAGATCTAAAGACAGAAACGGAAAAATAAAACATGGCATTCTTGAAGGTGATAGATTAACACCTCACGAACAACGTTTTCTTTTTTAAAATAAAAAGAAGAGAATAAAGGGTGTTGTATGATATAATATCCCATTAGTATCATTAAATTATATTATATGTATAATAATGGTGTTTCCAAGCCATTTGAACAAATATAGGTTGGGATAGAATAAGAAAAGAACTTGAAATTTAAAGTAGTTTAAAGGAAAAGAATGAGAGAAATTACCTCTTGAATCCTACTCTTGAGATCCTCCTTAAGGGGCCTAAGCTTGGTCTTATGATGAGAACAAAAGATTTTGGACGTGGGGGAGGGTCTAGGGAAAATTTTTGGCAGATTTCAGACAAGGCTTGAAGCTTGAGAGGTGTGAGGAAATGAGGCTGTGAAGGGTGGTTTTTATAGTGGAGGGGGGAGGGGTTTTCTTAATATAAAATTAAATAGTTTATTATTTCTCCACAAGACATGGAATAGTGAGTCTTCCATGAAGAATAATAGTACTTTTATAATGTAATCCCAAAGAAAGTGTTCTTACATCAGTAGAATATTATACATCACTCTATAATTAACTTATTTAGCTTATTTTGTAAATAATGGTATTTCACTATTCATCAAAAATTCAAGTATTTCAGAACAATCCCAAAATTTCACCCCAGAAATTTTTTGACTTCTAGAATCCAAAAATTAATTCCAATTTTCAAAAATAATTTTATAAATATGACTAATTTAATATTTAATTAAAATCATAATTTACTTGAAAAATACAATTTTTAAAATTAAAACTGATTTAATAATGCTTTCAAAAATTATGTAGGGTCTTATAAAATTATCTAAAACTAGAAGACTTAGATTTTTTAATTTATGAACACATTTTAGGAAGATACATTTTATTTTTAATTAATTGATTAATTATAATTAATTATTTATGACTTACAAAAATACCAAAACGTTTATTACGGTCAAATTGTCACTATCTAAGATGCCTATATTTTATTTAATTATTCATCGGTAAGGTTACTCTTATTTTGGAAAATTTACTATTCCTAAGGGTCGTACTACTATTCATAAGGATAGGTTACTATTCATAAGGTTAGGTTACTATTCACCAGAAATTAAGTTTTCCTTATTGGACCCCAAAAACCATCTTGAACACAACTGTGTGTGTTGGATTTTCGAAATTCCAAACACAGAAGTGACAAACATATGTTTAAAGGTCACTTAGAACTTATTAGTTCATTATGTTGTGTTTTCATGTGATTTTATGACATATTTATAAGATGTAGATTTCCATTTAAAAACTTTGGATCGTTACATTCTTCCCCCCTTATGAAATTTCACCCCCTAAATTTCACATTACACAAACAGGTGAGGGTACTTCTCCTTCATCGCCTCCTATGGTTCCCAAGTAGCTTCTTCAAACATATGGTTCCTCCAAAACACTTTGAAAATTTGGGTTGTCTTGTTGTGTAGAAATTTATCTCTCCGGTCCGGAATCTCTACAGGCTACTTCTCATAATAGAGATCATCTTATAGCTGTACCACCTCTGAGTTTAGTACATGTGAGGGATCATGTATGTAATTCCTTAGAAGTGATACGTGAAAAACATCATTAACTTGAGCCATATTTAGTGGAAGTGCAAGATGATAGGCCATGACTCCTATACGGTCAAGGATTTCAAAGGGGCCAATATACCTTGGGCTTAGCTTCGCTTTCTTCCCAAATCGTATGACTCTCTTCCATGGGGATATTCAAAGGAAGACTTTATCTCCAACATCGAACTCCAAGTCCATTTGACGGTCATCATCACAGCTCTTTTTCTGACTCTGAGTAGCTTTGATGTGATTCTGGATGACTTGAACCTTCTCTATCATCTCTTGCACAAGATCAGGTCCAAGTATCTTTCTTTCTCCAACTTCATCCCAACAGGTTGGAGTTCTACATCACTTTTCATACAGAGCTTCATATGGATCTATCTGAAAACTTTAGTGGAAGCTATTGTTGTATGAGAACTCAACCAATGGGATATGTTGATCCCATCCACCTTTTAATTCTAAAGAGAAGGATCTTAGAATATCTTCCAGTGTCTGAATAGTCCTTTTAGATTGGCCATCAGTTTGGGGGTGATAGGCCATGCTGAAATTTAATTCAGTACTCAAAAAATATTGAAGGCTCCTCCATAATTTAGATGTGAACCTTGGATCACGGTCAGAGACAATTGAGAGTGTAACACCATGCAGTCTCACCACTTCCTTCACATATATCTTTGAAAGTTTTTCAAGCGATAGATCTTCCCGAATAGCAATAAAATGGGCAGTTTTGGTGATTCGGTCAACCACAACCCATATTGCATTATTTCCCTTCGACATCTTCAGGATACTTGTGACAAAGTCCATAGTAACATTCTCCCATTTCTACGTACATATAGGCAATGGATGCATCAACCCTTTGGACTTTTTTCACTCTGCTCTAACTTGCTGACATACCAAGAACCTTGAGATATATTCCACGATCTCCTCCTTCATGTTATCCCACCAGAAGTGTTCTCGGAGATCACGGTACATATTGGTACTCCTAAGATGGATAGAGAATGTTGATCTATATTCATTTTCCAATAGCTCCTTCTTTATCTAGAGTGATGAAGGAACACAAAGCCACATTCCAAACTGAATCACACCATCATCATCGATTTGGAACTCATGCAGTTTCCCTTCAATTACTGCATTCACCCTCTTTTGTATCTCCACATCATCTCTTTTTTGCTTCTTTAATCTTATGTTGGATTTATGGTTTTGCAATCATTTGGGAAAGGTAGGATATATCCCCTACCCTTATGATTTCTAAATCAATCCTTTTCATATCCAAGAAGATAGGGTCTTTCTCAATCTGTAACATGGATAGAGTAGTAGGTTCTTTTCTACTTAGAGCATAATATACCTTGTTTGGCTTTCCAGGATGGCAGTAAATAGGGCAATCATAATCCTTGATTATCTCTAACCATCTCCGTTGATGCATGTTGATATCCTTTTGTGTGAATATATACTTTAGGCTCTTGTGGTCAGTGTATATGTCACACATCTTTCCATAAAGGGATTGTCGCTATATTTTCAAGGGAAAAATCACGGCTACAAGCTCTAGATCATGCGTCGGGTAGTTTTCCTCTTGGATCATCAAATGTCATGAGTAATAGGCTATCATGTTGTCATTTTTAATGAGTACACAACCCAATACTTTCTTTGAAGCATCATTGTATATCACAAAACATTCTCCACTTTTCGGTAGTGCGAGTACAGGTGCAGTGATCAGCCTAATATTTAGCTCCTTGAAGCTTCCCTCACATTATTCCATCCAGACATACTTTACCCCATTCCTTGTTAACTTAGTTAGCAGGTTTGAAAATCGTGATAAGTTTCTCACAAAACATCAGTAGTACCCAGCTAATCCAAGAAAAATAAAGATTTCTATGACACTAGAGGGCCTAGGACATTCCTCAATCACCTTTGTTTTTAAAGGATCCACTGAAATTCCTTCACTTGTGATCACATGTCCCAATAAAGTGACTTTCTTTATCCAAAAGTCACACTTTTTAAACTTGGCGTACAACTTCTCCTTTCTCAACGTCACCAACATAAGTCTTAGATGTTCTTCATGTTCCTCATTTCTCTTGGAGTAGATGAGAATATCATCAATAAACACTACCACAAATTTTTTGAGGTAATGTATAAAGACTATATTCATCAAATCCATAAATATTGTAGAGGAATTAGTAATTCAGAAGGGAATCACCAGAAACTCATAGGGCCCATACCTTGTATGGAAGGTAGTCTTCTGAATATCATCCTTCTTCACCTTTAGCTAATGATATCCAGAATGAAGATCCACCTTTGAGAAGTATTGAACTCCTCTTAACTGATCGAACAAGTCAAAAATCCTTGGAATAGTATAATTTTTATTTATGGTGATCTTTTTGAGTTCCTAGTAATCGATACACAACCACATTGTTCCATCCTTCTTCTTCACAAAGAGCACTGGCACACCCCAAGATGATGCACTAGGGCTTATGAACCCTTGGTCTAGATGCTCTTGCAGCTGTTTCTTTAACTCCTCTAGTTCAATAGGATCCATCCTATAGGGATACTTTGAGATAGGATTAGCTCCGGGTATGAGTTCTATTGAGAACTCTACCTCACGATCTTGGGGAATTCCAGGTAACTATTCGAGAAATACATCATTGTATTCCATCACGATGGGCATTTCCGTAAGGTTGGAACTTTCCTTTGACTCAACCATTTGGGCGAGGTATGCTTCTTCATAGGGAATCAACACACACACCATTGAAGGATTTTTCAAAGGAGATTCATGATCTTCCTTGAATTTGTAGCGGAGCATGGGATGGTTCAGAATATGAAAAGATATTTCCTTTTCCTAATAGTTGATATGTTCTCTATATAATGAAATCCAGTCCATTCCCATTATTACGTCGAATTACACCAAGGGAAGTATTACAAGATTCACTAGAATAATCTTCCCACACACTCCAACAGGAGAAGAGTCAATCACTTTGGTTGCAATGATTGCACCACTTGGTGTTTTTACAGATATCTTTACTTCAAGGTTTTGGGGATTCGATTTTATAGTTCTAACAAACTTGCAAAATATAAAGGAATACGTAGAACCAGAATCAAATAATACTTTTACCATTATTGAGTTAATAGGAAGTGTACCTTGTATGACTTCAATATCTTTCTCCACTTCTGCAGTAGTGATGGAATATACCTTCCCTTGTTATTTTCTTTGGTGTCTGCTGATGTTGATTACCCTCAAGAACTCGAGCTTTAATGAACTGGCTTGAATAGTTCCCTAGCTCCCTTCAGTTGTATCTTTGAACCATGGGTGGTTCTCTCCTTTATTCAGCTACATTCTTCTTCATTTTCATGCCTTTTCAACACTCTTGAGCATGGTGTCCTTCTTTCCCACTCTAAAAGCATTTTCCCATCCCATTAACGCATTTCCCATGGCGCAACTTTCCACATTTTTGGCATGTGGGTAGTTGAGTTTTCCTCCCACCTTTGTCATTAGATCCACCAGCTTGAAACTCCATATTTTGTTTCTTATCACCATAGCCATGGGACCAGTCTCCAAAATCCATCTCCACTTTGAGAGCACATTGAAAAACTTATTCATAACTCCCAAAGTATCAAATTTCAAGAGCCTTTTGAAGGTGTGGTTTTAGTCCACTAAATAATCTATCAATTTTTCTATCAATGTTGATAACAAAACCCGAAGAAAACCTTGAAAGCCTTGTAAAATTAGCTTTGTAGGTTGTGACAGATTCTCCTTCATTTTTCATGAGCTCTATGAATTGTCTCCCCATCTTCGTGTGAAGAGTTCTTGGGAAATACTTGTTAAAAACATTATCTTAAAGTCTTTCTATTCCATCTCTTTAATTTCCTCCCTTGGATTTGTGTTCTTAATCAAGTATCACCATTGATCGGCCTCTTCATCAAGATGATAAATGGCTAGTGTCACCTTCTCCATATTAGAACAATGAAGAATAAAAAAGATCTTCTCTATGGAGTTGACCCACTGTTCCGCAACTAGTGTTTCGGAAGATCCACTAAACGTCAGTGGTCGTTGCCACATAAAACATTCGATATCAAGTTGCTCTATCTTTGGTGAAGGAGAATGTTCCCCATTATTATGGTTATTGTTCATAACCTGAGATAATTGGGTGAGAATCACCATGAAGTTTTGAACTCCACCTACCAAATCAGTGGGTATGTCATTTGGGAAATCATTGCATTGGCCCTCGAATGAGTTGTTGGCCTGGTTTCTCTTGGTTCCTACCATTTTCTAAAATAGAAAAGGTTAGAAAAAAAATAAGTCAACAATTCATGAATAACTTATTCATTTAAACAATTTAATACTAAAAGAATAACATATTTTATCCCTATGTAAATATTTTTGTATAAATATTTGTACTTATTTTTATACTATAGGTTTTCACTAGGGTTCACTAATCCTAATTCCAAATTAACTAAACCTTGCCTCTGATACCAACTATAGTGACCCAGATTTTTCTTAAATTACTATTACATAATTTTAAAGATAAATAACATAATAGTATTACACATAGAGGATCCAACAATTTAGTTTCATGGGAAAACTAGGACCATACATAACAATTACAACATCGAGCATAAACATTTATTCAATTTCTTCCTCTCTAACTTCTTAATGGAACTTGACCTATCCTTAGTACATGTAGTCACCTGGGGATATACATCAAAAGGGGTGAGATAGAAGCCCAATAAGGGGACAGATAAGAACAATATAATAATGGGTTAGCATAATCATAACATAGGAAAAATATCATGAACATGAGATAATCATTAATAAAAGACATGAAATGTGGAAATGCATAAAAATAAAACATCATGTCTTAGTGGTAAACTACCAAAAATACTTGTGAACAAAGCTAGAATATTGTTCACACATAATTTCACATTTACTCATGATATTAATAACTTTACCTAATGCATTTGAGCACTATATAATTCTAGGCGCACCCGTCACATGGAAACATTCAGATTGCGCTATATAATTCTGGGAGCACCTGTCACATCATAACATTATCATTTATCATGCATCCCTCAATGAACATATAGCAAAAATGAACATAACTAACCCATGAAAAATAATGGGTTTCATCTCATAGGAACACAATCATAAACATTGGGTTCCCAAAAGAAATAGGGAATAACATACATGTTACAAGAACCGTGAATCTTGAATGATAAGTAAAAGGTGTGTTCTTAAAAGAAGAGTTCTTTTGGAAAATATTTGGTTTGACATAAATAATAGTGAAAAAAATTTATATCCTATAAAAGTAAATACAATTATTAACATAATATTTTTAAGTAGTAACCATATCAAAAAGGAGTGAAAGAGGGAGAACCAGAAGGATGAAAGTTGGGTTTGAGAATTTCCCCTTACCTTGTATCCGAATGCTTAAATCTCTTTAATTTTATATATAATGACATTATATTCATTAATTAGAAATTATAGAACCTTTTATACATGATTAGTGTTAATTTTGGTTTCATTTTGTTATTTTATTTTCCTTTAGATGAGTTATAGTGTTTAAAAACATTGTTCGGGATTGTTCATTTTTATGGTTTTCTTGAGCGTTTCATATGTATTCATAAATTGAAGTTCGGGTAGAACATGGGTAAACATCCAGAACTTATATTACACATTATTAATGATATTACAGAATTTTAAATGATATTATAATGAATTATGTTATATACCACGTGTATGAATCATTAGATAGAAATTTAATGATGATCGTTTGGGTTAATTTGGGTGGTTTTTCGACCACAACGAACTTGTTTTTGATTAATCATTTAGTAATATGAACATAAGTTAGTACCAGAACATTAAGTAAGACATAATACATATAAAATATTCTGGTTCACCCATAAAAATGGTTTCATGACCAGATATAAAGGTAGAAATGTAAAAAATAAAACATGTCGTTTTTAAAGGTGATAACTTAACACCTCACGAACAACGTTTTCTTTTATAAAATAAAAAAAGAGGAGAAAGGTGGTTGGATGATATAATATCCCATTATTATCATAAAATTCCATTATATGTATAATACTTGAGTTACAAAACAATTTGGAAAAAGATAGGTTGAGATAGAATAAGAAAAGAACTTGAAATTGAAAGGAATTTAAAGGAAAAGAAGGAGAGAAATTACCTCTCGAATCCTCCTCTTGAGATCCTCCTTAAGGGGCCTAAGCTTGGTTTTTTGATGAGGAAAAAGATTTTAGACATGGGGGAGGGGCTAGGGAAGATTCTTGGGTAGAGTTTAGACAAGTCATGAAGCTTTAGAGGTGTGAGTAAATGAGGGTGTGAAGGGTGGTTTTTATAGTGCATGGGAGAGGGGTTTTCTTAATATAAAATTCATTAATTTATTATTCCTACACAAGACAAGGAATAGTGAGTCTTCCATGACCAAGAATGGTAATTTTATAATTTAATTCCTAACAAAGTGGGATTACATCAGCATAACATCATACATGAATCTATAATTAACTTATTTAGCTTATTTTGTAAATTATGGTATTTCACTATTCATCAAAAATTCAAGTATTTCAGAAAAAATACCAAAACTTTACCCCATCCTACTTTGACGTGTAGTATCCAAAAATGAATTCCATTTTTCAAAAATAATTTTCTAAATTTGATAAATTTAACATTTAATTAAAATCATAATTTACTTGAAAATACAGTTTTTTAAATTAAATCTGATTTTATAATGCTTTCAAAAATTACTTAGGGTCTTATAAAATTATCTAAAAACTAGAAGGCACATATTTGTTAATTTATGAACACATTTTAAGTAAATAAATTTTCTTTTAAATTAATTAATTAATTATAATTTTTTATTTATGACTTACAAAAACACCAAAACGTTTAACTATGGTCAAATTGTCACTTTCTAAGACGCATAAATTTTATTTAATTATTCATGGGTAAGGTTACTCTTATTTTGAGTGATTTACTATTCATAAGGGTCATACTAATATTCATAAGGTTATTTTACTATTCATAATGGTAGGTTACTATTCACCAAAAATTATGTTTTTCTTATTAGACCCTGAAAATCATCTTGAACACAACCATGTATGTTGGATTTTCGAAATTCCAAACAAAGAAGTGACAAACTTATTTTTAAATGTTACTTATTACTTATTAGTTAATTATGTTTTTTATGTGATTTTATAACATATTTATAAGAAGGGAATTTCCATTGAAATACTTTGGGTCGTTAGACGTAATATCCTCCCAAGCATCATGGTATTGTCCTTTTTCAGTAGTTTTGCACTATGGTGTGGGGTCCTAAGCTATGGTGTCATTTTTTCTGAGCTATCTATAATGTTCCAAACCCCCTTTTTAATACCAATATATTTTATGAGATATATTTTCTGAATAAATTTAATTTATTTGATAGCTTGTGTTACACATAACACCAAATTTTAACAAACCATGACATAATATTAATATTACTATTTAAACATAACCATTATAACCTAGCCATTAAACTTAGTGTCATGAAGAGTTATAAAAAACATAAATATTAATTATAATGGTTTTATATATATAGTATATATTTATAAAAATTACTAATTTTTCAGTAAATTCATTATATGTTTAAAAAATTATTTTCTAAAAAACAAATTATTGTTTTTTGTTAGAAAATAAATAATCCAATTACTTTAACTTTTAGAAAATTTATTTCAAAAAATAAATCTTATTTTTTAAATCTATATTTCAAAATTATATTAGGTTTATTTTTTATTATTTTTCTAAAAAGGTTATTTATTTGATGAATAGTGAAAAATACTGATTTTTATTAAAAACCATCTTTTAATTTAAAGAAAATATATGGTTAATTTTTTTTAAAATGGTCTTATATGTAAAATTTAATTAATTATATTTTTATTTATCCAATTTAGGTAATTTTAATCAATTTTTTATTAATTTTTTGTATAAAAACATTTTAAACATTTTAACTTTTTCTCTTTGGAAATTTTAATTCTCATTGAGTCTCTGGGTTTAATTTTAAATTGAAATTTTCTACTTATGTGAATGGATTCTAAAAAATTAGATTCCATATTTTTAATATTAATATTTTATATTATATAATAAGGTAAGCATAATTTTGTTTCAAAATTAATAGTAAAATACTAAAAATTAACAACCATGGTTAACATCAAAACAGGTTTGCTAGAGGTTTAAAATAAAAAAGATAAGGGGTAAAATGACCTATTAACATGTAAAAAACCATTTTATAGACATATTTTGACCTTATCACCTCTAAGGTTTTGTAATGTCCTATTTTAGATCCATGTGTCATATGAAAAACTTGGGAACACTTTATTCTTTTCAAAATTTTCATTAGTGTCCTCTCCCCCACTAATAAAAGGCCACCACATCTCCTCCACTATTCACACTTCCAAAACCTTTGTTTTGGAAAATACCAACCCAAATTTATTTCTTAATTTCCTCCACACATCAATACAATCTAGGAAGGATTCAGATTAAACCTAAAGAGGTTTTCTGAAGAAAATAAAAATTGTTTAACTATAACTTTTTATTTTACAAATTCCTCTAAAACCATAAAATATTCTTCAATAATGATAATATAATAACAATTGTATATATTATATAATTATATTTTATTATTTTAATATAATAAATTATATCCATCTCCACTTCCATCAAACAAGAAACGAAATCGCCAATCGTGTGTACGACACACTACCACCTTGCAAAGTGATGTTATTCCTTTTCCATCACCAACTATCACGGTTGGATGTAAAGATGGACTTAATATTTTTATATAATATAAATGATATTATTATACCTATATAATTATAATACCATATATACATTTTTGACTCCCAAACCATTATAAAATAATAACATCACTCATGTGTACGAGGACTACCTCCTTACGAACCGATGTGATGTGTTTTTCACTTATATTTTAGTTGGATGGTAATAAGTACACATTAAATTAATATATATCATTATTTTAACAAAATTCTACATATTTAATAAATATATCACATATACCTTTTTACATTCCATTTCTTGGTGGATATGATAACATCATTCGGGTTTACGGTGGACTACCTCGTCACGGAGTGATGTACATCATTTTTCACTAATGCTTTGAATGAAAGTTAATAAGGGTAAATTTTATAAATATATGTTATATATATAAGATAAAAATTATTATTTAAATTTAATATATTATATACATTTATTTCATTTCATCTTTCAGGAAAATGGATACAACATTTATGCGTATTTACGACCAACTATATTCATGAACGGTGTATTTCATTTTATATCTCTAACATTCATAGATTAAAATAAATAAATAAATATATTTATTTATTATATATTTATATCATGTTTAACATTATTTATATGTTTAAACCATGATCAAAGAAATAGGTCCAAAAATAACAAATCAAAACATACATGAAAGACAAAGCGGTTATTAACTAAAATGTGATTTTTACAAGGAGTTGTCAATAAACGGGTAGGAAAATATCATAATTAAATATTATATGATATGATATATATAATTATGTTTCTATAATAGTTGTATAATAAAATTATATTTATTATATAGGAGGTTCGAACATATATAAAGGAATTTTAGAATTGTGGCCAGGGATTTCTATCACACTTTTTACTTCTATGAGACGCATCCTATATTCACTACCTATTTATATTATATGGTATATATACTGAACATTAATTTTTTTTTATGATGATTATCCTGAATATAATTGGTATCTACATATCCATTTTATTATCTCTCTTTCATGTGTTTTATGGTTCAAAAGTTACCAAAGTGGTAAATGATTGTTGTCTCATTTTGTCTTCTTTGGAACATACGTTATGTTATTCACCAATATTCTTTTATGAGGTGTAAATACAAAATATTTAACATGTTATATTATTAATATTATTTTATTCATTATATTTAATTATTTTTTTATGTTATGTTCTAATGGGTCTTACGATTCAAAGGCTACCAAAGTGATAAGGGATTGGTGTTAAGATCTCATTATTCATCCAGATTGTTTATGATTTTGATTTAGATGATGAATTATTATGATCCATCTCTCAAAAAACTCAATAATTTTATTTTACTATGGTTATTTAATGAGAATAAATTTTTTCCATTCATTTTACTCTATTTATTTACTCATGATTCCAAATATATTTTTTAAATACAATAAATTTTATTTCTCTCTTTGATTAAAACCCCTTTTTTATTCTATATCCTTGTTTTTAAAAAAAATTAATGTTCCTATAGGATTTTTTAAATTCATTTTTAACCTTTTTTTTTACTTTTACAAAAAAAATAAAATAAATATTTATGTCATTTTTAAAATAAGGAATGTTTAGATTTTAATGAAAATGTTAAAGGAATCTTTGTTTTGACATGTACTACATTCCCCACCATCATGAACACTCTATTTTTTAAAGATTACATAATATTTTTAAAATGTCAGTTTTAAATAAACTGATTTTGAAAATGTTTTATGGTTTAAAAAATAGTTTTTCAAAGTGGAAAGGATATTTTCTTTAATAAATGTTTTAAATATTTTTTAAATATTCCTTTATAAGTTTCAATGGTTATATTGAAATAAAATGATTTTGAAAAAATTTTAGGTTTCAAAGATTTTTTGTTCCAAGTGGAAAGAAAATTTTTCATCAAGAAATGTTTTAAAATATTTTTAAGTATTATGTTATAAGTTTTAAATATTATTTTAAATGAAAAGGTTTTGCACAATATTTTATGAATTTATAGTTTTAAAAATGTTATTTTCAAAGAAATGTTATTTTCCTAGAGAAAATTTCAAAAGTTATTTTTATTTAAAAATCATCTTCCATCTAATATGAAATACTTTAATATAACATATGATTTACTGGGGATATGATTCGAGGATATTATTATTATTATTTATTGAGATGGTTTAAGTTTATGATGAAAATATATTGTTAAAATCCCTTCCTTTTTCAATGTGTTATGTTATAACGATATTAAATGTTTATGAAACCCATTTATTTTCATAGGTTATGATATGAAGAATGATTTATAATCTATGGAATATATATGTTTGATTTTCATTATGTGATGGGTGGGACCTATATCTCCCTCCAATGTATTGGGTAATGATTTTTTTTTCTTTGAGATCATAGGGTACACGATTGGTTATCCCAATCCCAAAAATAGGGTACATGGGTGGTTATCACAAGCCCGATGTAGGTATATGGGTGGTTATCCCAAGCCTAAAATGTTACAAATTTCATGGTGGATCACTTTGACATAAGATTTTATATGAAATTTTTTTATTCCACAAATCTATGCCTTATGAAAATTTTATGTTATCATGGAACATATTATTTTATTCAATTATGATTTAGGTCTTATAAACTTCCATGATTTATTCTATGACTCGCGTTTATGATCTATGATATGAAGGGTGTGGTTTTCAAATATTATTCTCATGTTCTCATACTAATATGATCATGTTATATTAATATCTCACTTTATTTACCCTTATTGAGCATCATAGATCACCATTTATTATGTTTTCTATCTCTATGATATGAAGAAAGGGATGTATGACATGTCTAAGAAGGGTGATAGTTATGAAGCTATTAATGATAGATGATGTAGCTCAATTATAGACTAGTTTTTTATGGTTACAAGTTTATAAAGACACTAAACCTAAATTATTTTAGCATGGATAATTATATTATGTAATTAATATTCATTTTATAAGGTTTAATATTTATTTATGATAACTTTGGGTCTCTATAGTTGGTATTAAAGCATGGTTTAGTTAAACATTTGGAAACTAGGATGAGAAAACTTTAGTGGGAACCATAAGTATAAGTCTAAGTACATGAAAAATATACTAGAATATTGGTGAAGGATATAGAGATTATTTTTCTCGAAATTATATCTATGTCTAAACACTAAATGTGGATGTGTTTCTAGCATAAATGTACATAGGGGTAATAACTCTGAAAAATTCATTTCTAGCTTGACTCAAGCATTAATTGGTATACAAAAACAAGCCTTACTCAACACCTAGTTTGAAACTCTTGGGGGATATACTTTATAAATTAAAAAACTCATTATGAACCATAATTAAGGATTTTAGTAATAACCATGGATGACCAAGGTGAAGCATAAGGTTTCATAGATTAAAAATAAGGTTTCATGATTTAGAAATCCTATAAGTTATTTTTCAAGATTAGGTGGTTTTCCACTATGATTATTGTTTATCACACTGTACCTTTTGTTATTAGTCAATGGAGGGAACCAAAAGTAACTTGATTAACATTGAATGTGATAGAAAATGTGTTGATGGTAAAAAATGGGATCATGACTGCAGTGAAAGATATTTTGATTATGCTTAATCAGTTATCACAATATATGATTTACAACTTTCACCATAACCAACCCTCGAAATCAGAAATGAAGAGAAGGATATAGTTCATTGATAGATCAAGTGGTGGAGACCATGGAGGAAAGAATATTAAGCTTACTATATGTTAATAATGTAGGAATAAGCACCCAAGTGATTATCTCAAAGGGATAAGAATATGTTTTGAGTGTGGGAAAGAAGGACACAAAGTAATTAATTTCTAAGGAAAAGTAAAAAGTTTGGTTAATGAAATGGATAAGAATAATGGTTTCCCGAATCATAAATTATGGGATTTTATAAAATTTTAAATTGTGGTAATTATACAAATTTATTTCATTGGGTTAAATATCGTTAATAGAATCATAAAGGTGGTATGAGTAATGGTTATACTACAGATAATGATGAGACCATGAATGAAATATGAAAGGTATGGTTTGTTCTAATAGTATTTTTTATGTTATACAGGATAAGAATGATTAAATTGAGGTTGATGAGTTTTAATACATGATTCATATTTCATATTCCAAGAAATAAGTATTAAGGGATAAGATGGTGATGCCTAGTTAATGGTTTAAGAATGAAGTGGAATAATTGAAGTGTTTGTGTAACGTAATTCAAGAATTGTGTTATATGGATTGTGAATATATAATAGATATCCTATATATGTTTTTTATTAATTATTTTAAATAATAAGTTGAATGGTAGTAATGAACTAGAAAATTGATTTAATGGATATGTGATATATTATATAAAACATGTGTTTAATGTAAGATAACCATTAATATGTTCCTGATTTTGAAGAAAATGGTGTTTAGTTTGGTTAAAGAGATTATTGAAATTTATAAAGTAAACTAGATAGTATTTATGACCGAAACAATTAGTAATGTTTTATTGAATATTTGGTATATATTATCATTGATGGTATTTATAGCATTTTTAGATTTTTTGAATATATTCAACAATATGAGGTTTTAGTTATGGAATGACAAAGCATGTATATTTTCATTGAGGTTTTATGGTATTTTTGGTTATTACCATAATTATGGAGAATATATGACCAAGTTATTCACATATTTTATATCTTACTATTAAGAGTTACTTATTGATATTTTTGGGATTAATGTTCTGTTTATTATGGTAAATTTAGATATATTATTTAGAAATTTTTATTTTTAAAGGGTCATAAGGTTAACAATTTATAGAATGTTTTAATTTAAATTTTGGATGAGGTTTCATAGATCCATGTAATACCTCACCATATGAAAATTTTTAAATACTAGAAAAAAGTTCTAACCAGTTTTTATAATTATAACTTGAGATAAAAGTATTGAATTATCATTCTATTATGGATCTTGTGATCTATTAGGACTTAGGGTATAAAAAATTCATCTTCACTTATTGGAGTGAGATATGAAGTGGAAATTGATCTAAGAACAACTAATGGATAAATTTTTTCTTATGATATAAAGGAGATCTAAGACCTATGTATATCAGTACCTTTTAATTTCTTGTTCGTATAGGGATGGTAGCATGCCGATTGGAACATCAACCAAACCTCTCTTAAGTCCATGTTGTATTCCATCTATATCTCCTTAGAAAGTGTATACTTGATCCATCACATTTACTAAACTCATAGTTCATACCATTAGATCATGATCTTTATTATGAGGAAAAACTGGTGGATTTTTTTATCATGCTGATAAAGTTTTCGGAAATAATACCACTCACCAAGTCAATGTTTTTTGGAAAATCCATTAACATTATGAACGTATGTGGGAACCTAAGGATGTAATGAGAAAAAAGTACCCTTAGTTGTTTATACCAATTAAAGGTAGAAATTCATTGTAATGGCTTATAATGAAACACTCCAAGATTTTATGTAATAATTTTTTTGAATAAATATAATTTATTTGATAGCTTCCATTACATGCATCATCAAGTTTTAACGAACCCTGACAAACTAGTAATAATATAATTTAAACAATATCGTAATTACTAATTCATTAAACATAAAATAATGAAAAGAAATAACAAAATTTTAAATAATAATTATAATGGTTATATATATAACATACTTATAAAAAAGTACTCAATTTTTAGTAAAGTATTTATATGATTCAAAAATACTATTTTCTCAAAAAAATGTCTTTTATTTATTTTTTTGAACTAATAATGAAAGTGATTTACCAAATATTTTGAAATGCTTTTCCAAAAATAAAAAAAATCTACATTTCAAAATTATTTTTGGGTAAATATTTGGGATTTATTGAAATGATTAATTTTTTGATTAATAGTGAAAAATACTTGTTTTTATTGAAAATTTTCTTTTCATCTAAAGAATTTATAGGGTTAATTTTGTTTTAAAGTAATTTTAAATAAATATTAGTTCAATTATATATTTATTAATCTAATTTATTTTATTCTTATCAATTTCATATAGAATTTTGTTATAAAATCTTTTTAAACTTTATAAATTTTTCTCTTTGGAAAACCTATTTCTCATCATGTCTCTCAGTTTAATTTTAAATAAAATTTATCGAATTATGTTAATGTAATTTGAAAAAAATAAATTCCATAATTATAATAAGAATAATTTATATTATATAATAAGTTAAAATTAATAATTGGGAAATTTTAAGAGTAAGAACTATAAAAAATAGTTATCGTGGTTAAGGGTAAAACTTGTTTATAGGAGGGCTAAACACAAATTTTAGGGGGTAAAATGCCCTATAAACTTTTCCAAGAAAAATTTTATAGACTTATTTTGACCATATAACCTCTATTTTTTCCTAATGTATCATTTTTAAGCCAGTAGTCAAGTAAAAAATTTGTGTACGCATTATTCTTTTCAAAACATTCTTGTGTGTCCTCTCCCCACTCAGAAATGGATACCCCCTCCTCACACTTCCAAATCCCTTTTTTCATAAAATAAATTCCCAATTGTATTCCATAATTCCCTCCCCAAATCCTATATTAATTTTTTAGATCATAAATATATTCTAAAAAGAATTTAGTTTCAACCATGAGATGTTGTATGAAGAAGAGGTAATGTTTTTAACTATGCGTTTTTGTTTTACATCTTCTTCTAACTCATTAAAATATTATTAAACTATGACAACATAATAATAATATTATATATCATTTAATTATATTTTATTATGATAATTTCATAAACTATATCCACCACCACTTCCATTCAATGGTAAACTAAATCATTGATCATGTGTATGGAGGACTACCACCTCACGAACTGATATTATTCATTTTCCATCACCACCTATAACAGCTCGATATAATGATGGATTCAATGTTTATATATGATATTTATGATATTTTGTAAAAGAATATATGATATTTATGATATTATTAAATCAATTTAACTAAAATACCACATATAAATTCTTTCCCCCCAACCCATTGGAAGACAATAATGTCGCTAATGTGTAAGGCTGACTACTACCTCACAAACTGATGTGATGTGTTTTTCATTCCTATTTTACTTGTATGTTAATAATGATATATTAAATGAAAACATATTATATTTTTAAAATAATTATATTTATTTAATAAATATATCATATATACCTTCTTAATTTCTATTCTTTGGGGAAAATGATAACGTCATTCGTGTGTACAGAAGACTACCACCTAATGAAGTGATGTGGTTCATTTTTAAAAAACACTTTTCATAGAAGATAATAAGGGTAAATTTAATTAATATATGTGATATTTATGAAATAAAAATTACTCTATAAAGTTAATATATTATTTCCCTTTCTTTCATTTCATCTATCAAGAAAATGACAACAGTGTTTATGCACCTGTATGGCCTATCGTCTCCATGAACGGTGTATTTCATTTTCTATCTATAACATTTATATATTACTATAAATATATATATAATGAATATATATTATATTTATATCATGTTTAATATTTTTTATATGATTTAAACATGATCAAATTAATATTACTTAAAATATCAAATCAAAATATACACGAAAAACAAAGCATTTATTACCTAAAAAGTGATTTTACCAAGGAATTGTTAATAAATGGGTAATAAAATGTAATAAGTAAATAATATATGGTATGATATATATAATTATGGTTCTTTAATATATTTATTATACACTAATATTTATTATATAGTATTTTTTAACATTTATGAAGGAATTCAAGACTTATGGTGATGGATTTTCATCCCACTTTTTACTTCTATGAGACACAAGCCTTATTCACCACAAAATTATTCTATACGGTGTATATAAATCCCAGGAATGTATTTTATGATGATTTTACAGAAAATTATTTTAATTTACATACTATTTTAGAATCTCTCTTTCATGGGGTTTACTGTTCAAATGTCACCAAAGTAGTAAGTGATTTTTGTCTCAATTTTTCTTCTTTGGGACATGCATTGTGTTGTAAACTTATCTTCTTTTATGAGGTATATTTGTAGCCCATTTGAAATTTTATATCATTATTTAACTTCTTTAGTGATATTTAATGTTTATTTTTATGTTATTCTTTAATGGGGCTTACAATTCAAAAGCTACCAAAGTGGTAAGGGTTTGATGTTATGATCTTATTGTTCATCAGGATTGTTTTTATCATGTTTTAGATAATGAATTATTATAATACATCTATCATGAATCTCAATAATTTTCTTCCCCTGTATTTATGTCATGATAAAAACAAATTCCCTTCATTTTAATCTCATTATGTACTCATGATTAAAAAATAATTGTTTTATAGAAAACCAACTTTATTTATCTTTAGTCAAAAACCCTTTTTTCTTCTAAATCCATGTTTTTGAAAAATGTTTTCCGAAATGTTTTAATGTTTCTATATGATATTTTAAATTCATTTTTAACTTGGTTTTACTTTTTTGAGAAACAAATTAAAATGAATCTCAACATCTTTATAAAAATAACACATGTTTGGATTTTACTGAAAATGTGAAAGTAATCTTTGTTTTAACGTGTACAGAATTTCCCACCATCATGACCAATAAATGTTTTAAATATTTCCTTTATAAGTTTTAAAGGTTATTTTAAAATAAAATGATCTTGAAAAAAATAAATTTTCTTTCAACCTATAAGGGATATTTTCCTCACGAAATATTTTAAATGTTTTTTAAGATTCCTTTATAAGATTCAAAGGTTATTTTCAAAAAAAGGGTTTTATAAAATTTTATGTTATAAATAAGTGTTTTTTAAAGTTTAAAGTATATTTCATTCAAATAATTTTTTAAATTATTTTTAAATCTTCCATTATAATTTTTCAAATTTATTTTCAAAGAAAATTATTTCCTTAATATTTTATGAATTTCTAGTTTTAAAAAAGGTCGTTTTCAAAGAAATTTTATTTTATTCATGAAATGTTCCAAGTGATTGTTATTTAAAAATAATTTTCCATATAATTTGAAATCCTATAATATAACCTATAACTTACTAGGGATATTATCCAAGGATACCATTTTTATTATTTCTCTTAATGGTTTATGTTTATGATGACAATATATTTATGAAACATTTTCCTTTTTCCGCAGATTATAATTGATGATATGATGAAAAGTTTATAAAACCCATTTATTTTCACGGGTTATAATATGATCATATGTCACAAAAATGTATGATTTTTATTATTTTTTTGGATGGGGCCTATATCCCCCTCCAATGCATTGGGTAATGAATAAGGTTTTATGATCTTAGAGTGTACATATGAGGTTATCCTAATCTCAAAAAGAGGGTATACAAGAAGTTATCCCAAACCCAAAGAAGATACATGTGTGGTTATCCCATGCCTAACATGATACAAATGTCTTGGTCAATAGCCTTGATATAAGATTTTATATTCTTATTTTTATACGACAAATCTATGTCGTACTCCAATGTTATGATCTCATGGATCATGTTATTTGATTATACAATGATTCATATCTTATGAAGTGTCAATATTTCTTCCATGACTCGAATTTATGATCTATGATATGAAGTGTATGGTTTTCAAATGTTATTATCATGTTCTCATAACCATATGCTCATGTTATATTGATATATCCCTTATTTACCCTAAATGAGATTATGAGTTCACTGTTTCATATGATTTCTTTCCCTGGTATATGAAGAAATCTATAATGTATGATATGTTTAAGATGGGTTATAGTTTTTAATAAATTGGTGGGATATGACGTATCTCTCTTATAAACCATTTTTTTACATGCCCATGTTTCCAAAATAACTATACCAAAATGATTCTCGCATCGATCATTGTCTTATATAATTAATATTCTTCTAATAATTTGTAATATTTATATATGAGAAGTTTGGGTCTCTATACCCTTGAACCACATCATTATTTGATATTTTATCTTTATTCTTGGGTGACCTAAGTGCACCCCTAAGAGGTATTTGAACCCCTTTTCTTTGACTTATAACCCTGAATTTGGGAGATTAATCCTTTGTGGTTTTAGGTGAGTTCTCCTATTTTAATCTCCCCATTTTATCCTAGTTCTACATCCATAGACTGTTTCTTTCAAGGGAACCATTGGTTTTGGTAATGATTTGGTAAGGTAATGATGTGGTATATTTTGTTCAATGTTGATTGAGGTATTTTCCTTCATTACGGTTCTCGGTGCTTATCTAGTTCTTGTTACAACCTTGGGTAGTGATTTAGAGATCTTTATTTGAGGTCAAGGATCCTTTTCCTTTCATTTAGTTGTACATATGTGATTGATCGTGTTTTTTTTTCTTTAGGGAGGTGAAATGCACTGAATTAATTAATATGAATTGGTTTAAATGAAATTTAAGGGGAAGAGAATAAAAAACGAGTTTTCCACTTTCGATGTTATTTTTATTGAGATTATACATGCATGCTTGATGCCTTAATGAAAATCACATTCATTGAGGGATTTGTTTGTTTTGTAGTCGATATGATTATAAAACCATTTTTTTGTGATCATTTGATATAAACTTAATGAAATTGTATAAGTACATATAAATTATTAATAAATTTGTTACCCCAAAAATTTCTGGTTTGGGTCATAATTACCTTGACAATTATAGTAAATCTGATGAGAATCCCCTTTTTTAAATCTGAAATATGATATGTAAATTATGTGAAAAGTGTTTTTGATGTGTGGATGTAGTGCGGGGGGTGGATTTGATGATATGTGAATGTAACACATGGTTTTTTTGATAAGTAATTGGTTTTGTTGTGTGGTGGTGGTAATATGATGATTATTTTCCTAGGGAGGATGGGTTGTTTTTGTGTTTTGTGGTGTTGTGATAGATTTATAATAGTGATGAAGAAAAATATTTTATTATGAAACTGTAATTTCTAATTGGTTGGAATGGATAAATTAACTCTTAAATTAAAATGGGTAGTGTGGTCAATATAGTTGTTATTTAATATAAAATAAATTGGAGGGATGAATGAAATTGGTTGCTAATTAGAAAATCTAGAAATTGGATTAACGTGAAAATAAATGTTTCTTGTGGCTTTTCTTTTGTATCATGTTTGTGTGTTGTTATATATTTAGAGGTGGGAACATATGTAGTTAAGGTTTTGAGGCCATGGGGTGATTTTTGTGAGTTGGGATGATAATCTTATTTTGAACCCAAGCATTGGGATTTTGTGTAGAGGTTATTATATACATATTGTATTTTCATTTTGATTTCTATACACACCCCCACCTACATTGGGAACCATGTTCTGACACAAAAATGTTTTGGGGGGGGTCAATTTTTGGATGGTGGTTATGGATGGATGGATACCCCCTCTTCCCCGCTCCGTCTTCCATGAGAGATTATATAGACGGGTTGTAATGGCCAGAAGTCAAAACCACTATAGTGGTGATGTTATATGATATGAGGAGGTGGTTCATTGTGGGGTCTTGTATGGTAGGATGGGATCGTGAGGTTTATTTCCTTCACATTCATTATACCCTACTATCCTAGTTACAAAAGTGTTAGTTATTTGATTGATCAGGGGTTTGTGAGTGAGATGTGATGTGATAAACCGAGTTTTTGTAGGTGACATATAACGCGATGGCCTAGGGTCTGTGTGTGAGATTATATAGAATATATTAGTTTGAAAGGACATATAGTGTTGGGGTGTGAGGTAATAACATGATTAGTAAAGTGTTTTGGGTTACCTTTTTATCAGTATGCTTCTTATTATGTTATTATATATGGATTCATAATTTGTTGAGCATGCCTTGGTGAGGATAAGTTTGGTTAGTTGCCTTGTTTTAGTTGTTGTTGGTTCTACTGTTTTTTCACAGGGGATTTAGTATTCTATTTTCATATGTTCATGAGAGACTTTGGGAGTGGTTCTACTAAGGATACATGTATTCTCACCATATGAATATACAAACTATTTTTTAGGTTTTTTATGAGGACTTTGTGGACCATTCTAGATAATACTAGCTTGAACTTTGGGGTTTTTGTTGTGTCAGTCCCTTAAGATTTTATTTTGAGTATTTATTTGGAGAACATGCATTTTTTTACATTATACATGTACTGTGGGATGTTTTTGGTTTCATTTATTTTATATCATGTCATGGATTTTCTTGATGGATGATATCCTATCTCCCAATCCAACATCATACTTGAGGGTAATGCCTTCCATATGTCAGATTATTATACCCTTGGTACTATTCACCAACCTAGAGCCTATTTAATATGGGAATATAGGGTCACTATCCATCTTCCTTTATTTTCATACTAGGAGGGGTGCCTTTAGAGGTAAGGGTCATGACAAGATCAATCATCACTTAATGCATGACAAATAGGACTATATAAAAATCTAGTTTGACACTATTAGGGGATATGATTTGGTTAATCGCGTTCACTTTAAAATCCATTATTATAGATTTATTATGTTAAGGAATTAGGAAATGAATTATGATAGAACCTAACCTAATAAAACCTAGATTGACCTGAGAGTGATTTAGGTTGAATTGAAAGTTAATTTTATGTTTTTCAAGAGTAATACATTTTAATGTTGAGTTTCATTGGAAAAATTATGATAATTATATTAAAATTTTAATTATTCATCACTCATGTTAACCTATTTTGGTTTTAGAAATGGTTGATTCCTGAAGGAACAATGTTAATAATGGATTTCATAGGAAATTCATATATTATTTCAATGAGAAACCTAATGTGATAACATCTAGAGTGAAAACCCATATATTAATGCCAAACCATCTATTAGGAATCATGAATAACATCATAAACATACTTAAAATACCATAAAAACAAAATAAGATAAGGATGGAGTCTCATTAATTTTTTTTGATAAAGATGATTAAGGAAATAATGTTCAATTTCCTACATGTCAAAAATGTGGGAAGAAACACTAATGAATTTTTCTTAATGAAATAGTGATATGTTTTATGTGTGGAAAATGATATAATAAAGTAACTAGTTTCTAATGAAATGTTAAGAGCTCAGTGGACATGGTAAAGGGTAAAAAGGGTTTTCCCTATGGTACCATTAATATTTCAATGTCTTAAATTTAGGGAACTTGAAAACAATCCATGAAAATTACTAAATCTGAGGGCTAACAAGAATGATATGAAAACATAACTTATAAGGAAAAGGTAACAAGGGAAAACCTATGCAACTATAATTACTGAAGTAAATTTTGAGATTGATGTAGAGTGAAGGAAAATAATAATCTAGTTAAGAACTATGATTGTTATAATTATTTCTGGTTCAACCCACTCCATTATACCTACTATGTTTGTTAAGAACATAAAATATCCACCCGGATGATGAGATGTGGAATTATTAATAAAAATTTCCAATGTTATGATTATTGTATCTCATGTTAATAACTCCACTATAATAGATATGTTCTTCCTATAAATCCTATTATCCTTCTTTTAGTCAAGTTTGATGTGATATTAGTCTTGGACTGGCTCTCATGACATAGAAAATTTACCATACAGGAAAATCAAATAAAAAATTCCACTGATGATTACCTATTAATACAAGGCGGATAATAAACTCCCTTAGATAACTTACCCCCATTATATTGGGGAATTTAGAATAAAAGGTTACAGAAAAACTCAAAATTAGTAATATTATAATTATAAGGAAATATATGAGTGCATATGATGAAGTTAAAGTACTAAGGATGAATCCTCATCAAAAATTATATCAAGTTTCATATAAACTATTATGTTTTTAAGTGGGTAATAATTAAAATTATGAGGATCCAATTTATTTAGGGGGGAATGTAACAACGTTAGATTTCACTATGTATTTTACTTAAATAAATATTGTGTTTGATATCTTGTATCACATGAAAAATAGAACTAAAATGTTTCATGACATATTATATGAACATCGCTAAAAATTTAAGAATAATAAAATCTATAGAAAATAAATAATATAAATTCAAAGAAAGTAGGATTAAGAATGCATAATGTATTAAAAGGGAATATTTCAATTAAAGAATAATTTAATTATATGTTTTATATTCATTTAAAAATAAATTTATAAATTATATAATTTGAAATTAGTAAAATAAATTTAATTTTAAATTTTTCTTATTAAATTTATTCTGAGATGAATTTTTTGAATTTTTCTAAAATAATAGATTTCAAGTGAATATTGAAATTTACAGATTTCACCAAAATTATAAATTTTATTACTTTATAAATATATTATCACAACCTAGAATTTCATAAACCCCATTAATTTATTAAATTTTTATTTAATTAGTAAAATTATGTATTTTGAAATATCATTTTGAACTTAGAAAACCCATGTTTGACATTTTAGAGCATAAGTAGCATTTTAATATCATTTAAATTCTCCTACCAATCATTTTTTATTTAAATATATTAATAGTAATATTATGTTTTAGACTACTTTGGAAGAAAAATAAATCCACTTTTTTATTATAAACTAATTTATATCATGAAATTCAATGACATTCATAAATTTATCCAGGAAATAATCTTTATACTTAAAAACACACTTTTTTCTAAAAATAGTTTGGATTATTCAATATTAAAATTCACTTTTATAACCTTTATAAATTGTTTTTGAAAAAATTATTTTCATATTTTTATTAAAAATTTTAATATTATATAATAATTCCAATTTAAATTTTTGGAAAAAAAATTAATTTACCAAGATAAATGTTAGTTACCACTATAAAATAGTTATATTTCAAGGAATGATACTTATTTTAAATAATGTGATTTTAAATTAAATTTTTATAATTTAAACTAAATAATCTAATATTTTGTTTAAACTTATATAAAAAAATAACTCATTTAATTGGTAATCAATATTAAATAATATTTTGAAAACTTATTGATTAAAAAGACTTTCTCTACAGAAACATTTTTTGAGAACCCGGTTCTTTATTAAGGTATGGAATCTTTTAGTTTCATAAATTATTAGTTTAAATGATTATTTTTGGCCTAATGTGAATGTAATTTAAGGTTATATATGTATCGGGGGTGTTAGGGGCTTGTTCAGAGCCCAGAACCCAACTTTGGGGGAGAAATAGGAAAATCAAACGGTCGGTAAAAACCGTGCGGGGTAGTCTGCAGGGTTACTTCTAACCATGTGAGGATGGATAGTGGAAAGCTACAAACTGCATGGTTTGATAAACTATGAGATTTGGTGTGCATAGTCATGCCAAAAACTGTAGACTTCTAACCGAGGAGTTTTACACGGTTTGCGCATGGTTAGTCAAACATTGTGAGTTTCCCCTTTATATAGTAGTGGGCACATGATTTTGAAAACTATGCTGCAAAACCATGTGACCTAGGGATTTTGTTGAATTTACCATTTTCCCCTATTTTAATATATTATTTAAACTTAATTTCTCACTTCTCCTATGTTTTACAACCATGAGATTTTGAGAGTATCCTTCGGATTCCTAGTCTGGGAATCGATATATCTCCTCTTTCTAAACTCAAAATCAAGAGTCATTCATTTCATTGGATCTACATTAATGTGTAATCGATTTATTTTTATTCATTCTTCATTCTTCTTGATATTGGATTCACTATTTATATGCAATCTAGTTTTCCCTATTTCCAGTTTCTTCATCCATTCTTCGCTTTTCTCTTGATCTAAGTTGAATCAAGAGTTAGTATTGGATGAGAAATTCATTATGAACCTACGGTAGGTGTTCTAATTATTTTACATCAAAGTTTAAGTGTTTGTATATATTTTGTTATTATGCATGTCCAATTTTTAGAGTGATTCCCTTGAAATATAATACAATCCTTATTTTGAATTATTAGGTTTGACCTATGTAATTAACAGAATACATTGATAAATGAATAAAGGATAAGGAACTTGAATTGGAACCCTCGTTGGGTGTCTTATTTAATTAATTGGACTATCATGGGTGGTTATTGGATTTGGATAACCATGAGGTGTACCTTTTACCACTTTCCATGGGATGGTTAATATTGAATTGTAAATTGTAATTGAATAAATTGAAATTTGAATTGTAAATAAATTGATTAAGGAAATGGGATGTGATAACCATGAGCCTAGTATCTTGCCATGTACATGTTTTCTTAGGTGTGAGTTTCTCCTTATAATGAAATTCTCATGTGAGTTAATTAAGAGTATAGTCTCTCTATGCTTAGTTCGTGCCTTGACCCACCTTTTGAGGTGATATTGAATTTAAATGATAATGGTGATTACCCTTGATGTAATTAAATTATGTTTATTGAATGCTTATATGCCTTAGCTGACACATGGGTTCATATAAGAACTCCATGGAATGAATCATTTGTATAATTCCTTGCTTATTCCTGAGTAACACTTGGACTCTCTAGTGGACTACTAGGGACAAACTCATGGGGGGTGACTATTATACACTTGAGTGATACTAGAACTCCTTATAAATTTCCAAACACGGAATTAGAGGATAGTTGATTATATATGTCATGGGTGAAACATGGGATCAATTAGTTGACTTCTAATGATAGAATTAGTGAGAGGTGATATTATACCAATCCTAGAGAGATACTAGGATTCCTATGAGGAATTCTGAGGACATGCTTATAAGGTTCTTGGTTCATGATATGCCTGGAGAGATACCTAGATTCCAAATAAGAAATTCTAAGTATGGGATCAAGTTCTTAGTTAAATAGTTAATGGAATTATTTATATGATTTGTCTACCAATCTAAGGAATACTCTTGGATTTAGTCAGAGAATTATAATTTATTGATGCGAAATATAGAATCTTATGATCACATATCTGTATGGGGGATGTTGGGATACATGCCAAGTCTAGAGACTTATTTATTAAATGAGACTAATTAATTAAATGAACTATATTATAAAATGATATAGGATTGAATATAAATTCATAGACTTCTGGCTAAGGTTGAATAAGGTAGAAGAGTATGGGTGTCCATGGGATCCCAGACTGTTATGGGTTGTGTACTTTATATACTTTTTTAAAATATACTATTTCTTCCTTCACACTATTATTATTATATATTCACTAAATTTATAGAATTAGACCTTTGGGTGGTTTCCTACTGATATTTTATCTCACACCCTATTCGATATGTTGATTGTACTCGAACAGACTATATGGTTATATCTATAGATAAGGGAAATCACCATTCAATAGGTTCTTGATTGTTTCATAGGATAAGAGGAGAATGGGACTGAGCTGAGGCTTATGATGATAGTTGTGATACTTTTTGTCCTTTTTTTAATTTTATAACATGTATTGTACACAATCCAAGTATACCTATTTTAGTTGTTTTGTAAAAACATGTCAAGTAATAACATTTTTTGTATATGAGGTTCTTTTATATTATTTTTTATCTATATTTATTCCTACTATTAATATGTTGTCTAATTGATTTATTACTACTACTACTTATCTATTATTGTATATCCATTGTGCTAGACTCTAGTGATGAGGTAATAGTCTCCCCACTAATATACCCTAGTCCCTCGCTACTAGTCGGCAACCTCTGGTGTTTGGGGAGATGTGCTTGAGGACATGTGGCCAACCGGGCTTGAGGCACCTTTCGGTGGCATCTCAGTTCTGGATGTTACAAAGTCGTATCAAAGGAAATTTTTTAGTTTTCTTTAATTTTTTGAGACAATTAAAAGGGATATGAAGGTAATAGAATTTTGTAATGAGTTGTGGTTGGGCATATCTAACCCACGTATAGGAAAAAGCCTAATTTCCTTGAATGAAATAGTTGTTTTCTGGATTTTGGTTATTATTTTGGATCTGATTCCAATGTTGGGTGATTCACCAAAATTGAGATGTTATTATTGATATGATTTTGGGCTTTAATGTGTTGACACCTGATGATATAGGGGTATTCCATCTCATGCATCATTTTAGGAACTCGTTGGAAATAGAATTCCATGAATTATTCCATGCCATATAGGATGCATTTCTTGTTTGCATCTTGTTGGGATATATTCCATGATTAACATATCTATTGTTTGATACATATTTTTTGTCGGGAATTGGAAAACAATATTGGTACTTATAGTTTCTACCCTAACATAAGAAATGTTTTCTTGATTAGGCTAGAATATACACCCTAAGAAACCAATTGTGGTACATTGAGTCATAGACCACGAGTCACATAGACTACAATGTGTTATTGTGTGAATTAGGAGGATGACATATTTTGGTTCATGAGGAGTATGGGTCCTTATGTATCAGAATTTGGTGAACCATTTTCATCAAAAATTTAAAATTAATTTTGATATAATATGATTTAAATGTGAGATAAGAGTGAATAAAATGAGAATTGATACTGTTTACAATAGAGATCTTAACCTAAATCTAAACATAGTAGTGGGCAGTAGGTAGTATCTTCTACTTTCATATATGATCTGTGTGTCTACCAAACCTAACTCATAGAGTACGAATAGGGGTGTGTTTTCTTTATGGGAAGGCTTATACCTAACATATTTAAATATATTCACTTTTAGTGGTTATTGAATCTTGATATGAGGCACACCCATGGAATCTGTATAGGTTTGACACCATGATATCCTCCAGTCGCATGCCAAGAGGGTGGAAAAAACATGATCTGGAGGTAGTAGTCCATGGGCTACTAGTGGATCCTCCTTTATTTCCAACTACGGACCCAGTAGTTGTACTAGACATAGGTGTTGAGTCACAGTTCTGTGAAGGAATTATGTGATTCTTGTAGACTATTATGGGAGCAATAAGACCTTCCCTGGCTATGGTGGAGTTGATGTGTGAGTTCCAATACCTGCGTCCACCCACATTTTTAGGGGATGGACCACAGGTTGTAGATTCATTGATAGAGTCTATGATTGCTATCTTCAATCATATAAAGATGCCTCTTGATAAGGGATTATAGTTTTCTATGTATATGCTTTGTTATTTCACCAAGAGATGGTGGGATATTATTACTCCGATGGATCATCATCAGAAGATGGCTTGGATGGATTTTCATAAATATTTCTATGATTAAATGTATCCCAAGACGTTGATGGATGATAGATCCTAAGAGTTCATTTATTTTGAGAAGGGAACATAATTAGTTATGGATTATTTATCCCATTTTATAGAGATCCAATGCTTAACACCTATTCTGATGGGTGACGAGTTATCTAAAGCCATGAAATTTGAGAATTATCTTGGGTATGGCATCTTTTTGCAAGTGAATTTCTTTCAACTAATTATCATTTATGGAATAGTGAATTAGGTGCTTATCACAGAGTGTATCCTTAGAGAGGGTGGGGGTGGGATCTAAGGTGGTTCGGCATCTAGAGTAAGTGCTACATCAATTGATAGTGGGTAGTGTCATATGGAGCTTCCATGTGGTGATATTGGTAGCTAGAGCACACACATAGCTAGCCAGTTGAGGTGCTGCTAAAGTAGTAGAATGGGATATATGGGGCCTCAGTGTATGATGGACCAAGTCGAGTGTCGATCTTGCTGCAAGATGGTTCATCTACAATGATTTTATGGAACATTTCCTTTAGTAGCTAGTGAGAGAGGTTCTTTACTAAATCCACATGTAGGAGTGGATTTACCAGCTTCTCATCAGGTAGAAATTTGGAGTATAGATGGCCAATCAGGCAAAGGTGGTGGTCATTGTTGTGGTATTCATACCCCAGTTTTATAGTGACAATAGAATGGATTTTCTCAAGCTATCCATTCTATATCATAGGGTTGTGTATTAGGCCAAATATATGTAGTTCAACCGACCCCTGAGGAGTAGATTCTATTACCTTATACTATGATAGGTATAATTCTAATTGCCTCTACTTTAGCATCTTCTCTTTTTGATATAGATGCTTCTCATAGCTTTATATATGTTCCCATTATGGTGATCCTTGTGATTAGTGTTCAATGTTATGATGGAATTATAATGCTTTACACTTTGTTGGGGATACAAATGGAGGATGTAAATTGATGTAGGGAGTACCCCCTTGAGATTGGAAGCCATCACTTCGTATGGGACCACTTTTTCCTCAAGATGATAGGTTTTCACATCATTATTAGGATGGAATAGTTTATTCAATTTCATAATTTTGTTGATTTCTATCACAAAAGGGTGTCCATCACATCACCAAAGGGAGGAGTGTGTATTCACAAGGTTGAATGGGATATCCAGGAAAGATGAGCCGGACTCCATCATCGTGGGCTGGGGAGGATGACATCCTAGATTACGAGTTTATATCTAGATGATCAGAGAACACATCAGGTAGATTTCCATCCAATGGATGATTGGTTCATGGAAATTTTCCTTGAAACCATTTTAGGATTAACTCTAATGCGATGCATAGAGTTCTCTCTCAATATAGTTCTAGGATCTGCACTGGTATCCATTCCTCCATTCAGGATAGCTACTACTGAGATACAGGAGATCAATAGGTAGATAAAGGATTTAGAGGAAAAGGGTTTTATCTTACGTAGTACTTATCAATGGGGTTCACCATTCCTTTTGTGAAAAATTAGTATAAAACTATTAGTCTATGTGTACATTACCAGAAATTTAACCAGTTTATTTTTAAGAACTGGTATCCTCTATCGCAGATAGATGATGTTTTAGACCAGCTTTGAGGAGCTCAAGTTTTCTCAAAGATTAATTTGATATATGGTTATCATATGAATCATGTTAATCCATGAGAAATACCTCTCATAACATTTTATATAAGGTATAGTCTATACGATTATTTGGTTATGTCATTCAGTCTCACGAATGCACCAGCAGTCTTTATGGAACAGATGAACTAGTTATTTCATCCTTATCTATACTCATTTTTTGTGGTTTTAGTGGATGATATCTTGGTGTATTCTAATAATCGACATGACCATACCAAAAATATTGAGATCGAGTATTTGTTATATTCTAATCTCATAAAGTGACACTTCTAAATGGATCAAATTCACTTCCTGGGTCACATTATCTCATACAAAAGAGTATCAGTTGACCTAGAGAATGTGAGAGTTGAAATTTCCTAGGATAATCCCAAGTACATATTTGAGGTATATGGAGTTTCTTAGGGAAGGTTGGTTATTACATGAGTTTCATATAGGACTTACCATGCCTAGAATCGCTACTTATGACCTTGACTAAAAAGTTTGTGAAGTCTGCATGGTCAGATTCATTTGATTCATACTTTTAGGAGTTGAAAGAGAGATTGAATTCAGTTTTGATACTAATTTTTCCATAGCTAGGTAATAGTTACATTGTGTACTGTGATACATCAGGTATCAAGATATGAGTATTTCTAATGTATGGAGATAGAGTCGTGGTGTACGGGTCTTAGTAGTTAAGGCCACATGAGAGGAACTATCTGACACATGATCTTGAGTTAGCTAAATTTGTTCATGTGTTGTGTTGTAGGGGAAATTATTTAATAGGGGATCATTTTTTGTAGTGCATGGACCACAAAATTCTCAATTACATATTTAAATAGTGTGATCTAAATATGAAATAGTGAAGTTAGGTTGAATACCTATTGTATTTTGACTTGGATCTTGCCTATACGTCTGGTAAAGTAAATGCATTGGTTGATTCACTGAGTAGGATGACTCAAATAAGGGAAGTTCAGTAGGTCCTTAGTGAATGGAAGCTTCTGAATTTTTCCCTGAGATGCACTTGGAGGTGCAGGAAAGTTTGGGGCATAATTTTCTATCATCCTTAGTTGTGTACTCAACCCTACTAGATAGAGTGATGATGTGGTATGTAACAACCCGAAATTTTGAATAAATCTTGTTTCCTAATTTTGCGTGTTATTTTATTTTTATACTCAACAAAACTGTTTCATTTGATAACATGAGTATAATTAAAATGAGACTGTTGGGTTTTGACTGTTATATGACCATTAGTCAATATGACTGCTGGAAACTAAACATTTTGATTATTGTCTCTAAATACAAGTGATCTTGGTTAATTAATATAGAAAGAAGATTTGATGGCCTCATCCAGTAGTCCTGGGCCAATCAAAGCCCATCTAACGGAACTTGGGAAGGAGGTAGCACCACTGGGCTTTTCTCCGGACCAAACCCTAGCCGAACTTCATCGTCTGAAGCTAGAACGGAATCGCCTTCACGAGAAGTTAAAACTGATAGAAATTACTACTCGTGCAATATTGGTTGATCCGCCCTCGGATTCTCTCACCTTAGCACACCTTACACTTAGGTCCTATGCTGGGGTTATAAGGTGCTATGTAAGGAGACCATAACTGCATTGTGTAATCCTTTGTTTTAAATAAAAATTTTGATTTCATCTTATGATGAAGTTTATGAATTTTAAAATGTCCGGATAAATATAGTATGCATATTTTTGATGAATTTTAGAGAAAGGATATTTTAAAAATGTTTATGTAAACCTTAAATAATTAAAAATGTGTAATGATTTTCAAAAAATGGTCTTCTACAATTATGTTCAGTACGAAATTTAGAGTCTAATAAAAACAACTTTATTTTTGATGAATAGTAAATTTTGAATAGTGATTTTATGCTTAGGATTAGTAATGTGGCCAAATGGATTAGTAATCTCACTTAAAGAAATTATTAATATAATCTAGGCACCTTGATTAAGTAATGTGATTCAATAAAATGGTTAAATAACGGTTTCATAAATTATTAGTCAAGTATTAGTTTTTTTTGGTGGAATAGTATTTTTTAAATAAAAATTCAATTAAAAATATTTAGAAAATTATTTTTATAAAATGGACTTTATTTTTGAATTCAGAACATTGATATTATGCTAAGGTAATTTTTGGGGATTTTTCTGAAAAAAATGAATTTTCGGTGAATAGTGTATTTATTTAAAAATTAAATTAAAAATATTTAAAAAATTATTTTTATATAATGGAGTTCATTTTTGAAATCAGAGCACTGATATTTTGTTAATGTGAAATTTTGGGTGTTTTCTGAGAAAGTTGAATTTTCGGTGAATAGTGAAAATGCAGTTTTTTAAGTTACGGGTGTTTAATGACATAATTAAATGATGTATTAAGTATGTAATCAATATGGAAGACTTATGAATAGTACGATAAGGTATGAGGTGTCCCAATTGGCCAATACCATGGGCAAATACCATGGGAAATCCCATGGTTTTTCCAATACCACCAATGAGGTGTCCCTTGGCCATTAATGCCTTGTCCCCTCACTTTCCCTATAAATACCAAGACATTCTCTCATCCTTTCGACTCCAAAATCATGATAAAACAATTTATGGTCTCCTTACCTCCCAAGGAGTCCTCCCAAGGTTCCCCCAATCCCTCAAGGTCCCAACCTTCGAGTTTTAAGAGTTACATTTAAGGTAAGGGATCCTACCTCTCTCTTTCTTTTCAAGTAATCTCTTTTATGTCATTTCTTTTATGCTCCATGATCTTATGTTGAAGGATGTTCTTTTATATTCCTCTTACTTCCCTTTTCATGTTCATATTATGAGATACCCCCTCTTTCTCTCATAAATTCATTTTAAGAAGGTTTAAGTGGCGCCGTTAGGCTGCCGAATTTTTAAGGGATTCGTTCACCTTTCTCATTTTTCAAAGTTTTACTTTCATGTCAAGTATTTCAAGTTCATTTTTATTGTTTTGGGGTATGATATCTATATCTATCGTACTGAAATTTTATTTTCATATGATTAGATACCCTATTTTATCTCTTTAATTCATTTTTGTTGAAGTTTAGGTGACACCGTTAGGCTGCCGAATTTTTAAGGGATTCTTTCACCTTTCTCATTTTTCAAAGTTCTACTTTCATGTCAAGTCTTTCAAGTTCCTTTTTATTGTGTTGGGGTATTATATATATATATATATATATCATACTAATCTTTTATGTTCATATTATTAGAGACCCTATTTGATCTCGTCAATTCAATTTTTTGAAGTTTAAGTGACGTCATTAGGCTCCCGAATTTTCATAAGAGAAATCTTATTTTTGTCTTCCTTTCAAGTTCTTCATTTAATATGGTATATATTTCAAATTTCATTACCATGTTCTTAAATCCTTTATATTCTATCCCCCTAATTTTTTATGGATCATTTATGAGTGGGTGACCCATGTCCCCTCCGTTTTCAATGTTTTCTAAAACCTCGTAACATAGCCGTTATGCTGTAAAATTTCCATCTGAAAATGTCTCTCTCTTATTCTCAAATTCATTTATTTTATTAAGTGAATACTCAAAACTCTTCCTTATAAAGGGGTATTCACATATATACCAAAAGTTTCTATTTTAAATTCTCGGATTTACATACATGAGACCCGCTTTCCCTTTCCGTGGGTTTAAAGTGACATAAAGATCATGTCTTTAAAACAGTTTTTAAAACATTATGATTATGAAATGAAACCCATTTATTTTATACTATATGTGTTGTTTATGAAATTATTTATGATGATATATGTGGCTCACATGATAATAAATACAAATTAAGGGTGCGCCCTGATGGCGCTCCAATGCATTGGGTAAAGACTTAATCTCTAGAGATGACCATTTTTAACGATGCCTTGGTGAATAACTTTGGTAATTTTTAATGACACCTTGGGGATGGACCTTGGTGAAACAGAAATGATTGTCTATATTAAATGTTTTATCCACATCTTCAAGTTATGAAATATGTTATTTTTATTATGATATGCCTCATGATTTATTTCTCATGACTTAAATTTCTTTTTCATGACATTATTGATGTATCTCAAGTTCACATGTTAAATGTTTCCCCTTGTTTCCCTTACTGGGCCTTCTGCTCACCCTTTATTTTGATGTATGTCTCTAAGTTATGAGATGAATTAATGAACCTAGGATGAACTTAAGTAGAATCATTTCAAGTTTTTAAGAAGAATGTTTTATGTTTTCATGTTTTAAGTTCCTGGTTTCCAAGACACTAAACCTTAAAGATCCTCGATTTTGAAAAATGTAATGAAAAGTTATGTTATAAAAAGGAGGGATTATATAGTTGGCATCAAAGGATGGTTTAGTTATTTTTGGAAATTATGATATAAAAACTTTAAGAAGAACCCTATAGAAAAGATTCAATATAGGAAATCTTCCTGGTATTTTGGTGAGTATTGAGTATGTTGTTTATCAAGAAAATACATCCTTGTCTGGATACGAGCAGGTAGAGGTGGCTCTGGCACAGATGTACATAGGGGTAAAACCCGAAAACACCACTTGAGCTAGACTCAAACGGGAACTGGTACACGACAATGAGCCTTTCTTCACTCTTGGTTACGACACTCCCTGGGGATATGGTTTGGTAAATTCATAAGCATAGTATGAACCATTATTAAAGGGACAAAGATAAAATAAAATAAAGATTCACATAATAATATATGATCATGGATAACCTATATTGGAACCTAGGGGATCACAAGTTAGGGTATACTTTCCTTCTACAAGTTTATCCTTCTATGCTTAAAGTTTCCTTTTAATGATTATTGGATAAGTATTTAAGCCCCCTAATTATACGTTCTTTTCTTAGTTAATGGCGGGAAATGGAAGAGAATGTCCCAACAACAAATGTGATAGGAAATGTGACGATTGCCCTATTAATATGATAGAGATGAAGAGAGATGAAGTTAAACTTATTGTGATTATTCCAAACCAGCTATCAAAAATCACAATTAATAATCGGTACCTTGTTTAATGCCCAAATTCTTCAAGGAAGAAGAAGACGAAGTCTAAAGGATGTTCATATGATAAAGTTGATAAGGGAAAGGAGACCCAATTTCTTTTTTGCAAAAATTGTAGGAAGAGGCACCAAGGACAATGTCACAAAGGAACCGGGAGATGTTTTAAGTGTGGGAAGATAGGGCATAAAGTATCCAATTACTTTAAAAAAATGGATAATGTGATGAATGGAGATAAGGTTCGATCTAATGTACCTTATACATTTCAATGTCGTAAATGTGGAGAAGTTAGACATTATTCAAGGAAATGCTCTCTGGGAAGGGATGAGAAGCATGATGAGAATAAACAATCTTTAAGGACAAGGGAACAATACAAGTCCTATGTTGAGATGGATCATGATGACTGAAGTACATGTAACATCTTCGCAAAAATTGTCTATGTCATGTTGTATTTTAGTTCGTGCTCTATGAGCATATCTTTTATGTTTTCTAAGATCGTCGAGTCACTACCTAAGATGATTTTATATCATTAAGGAAAACATATATTTTTATGTACCACATGTTGATGTAGTAAAGCTATTCTTCTTAAAAAAATATGATTAGGGGATTAAAAAGATGAATATTATTTTGAAGACATTCACTATTTTGGGAACCCTATTTGATCGAGGTATATAGATTACTACGGTATTTTCTTTGAGGAGTAAAGGTTGAATTATATTTTGAAGAATCAATGAATTTAAGGTGAACTTATAGTAATTTAGGTTACATATGGAAATGATTAACCTATCTTGGGGAAAATGTGATTAGGTTAATTACTTTTGTTATAAGATGATAAGAGTGGTTGATGTTGTTTGGAGATGAATGATAAAGTCTATCTTGGAAGACTATGTTATGAGATCGTTCTTATAATTGGGTTTCAATCTTAGTTTGGTTTATTTTGAGGAATTTTAAGGACAGTTATTTATGGAATGGTCTATGATGAACTTTGGGTAGTACCATGGATCTTTGAAGATTTAAAAGTAGTTTCCCTTCCTATGGGATTCTTTCTTTTTGAAGAGTTGTTTTTTCTTACCCTTTCTTTTTTTGGGATAATGTTTAAAGATATAAGAAATTGATAGTTAATCTTTTCTGGATTACGTGACTCTCAAGAAGATGATTCTTGTGTTTTGATGAGACCAAGTGTTTTTGAATGCTCATCGTTTGGAGAAAAGATTAGTTTTGGTAGAAAATTATTAAAGGATGAAGCTATACTTGAAGGTAAGTATATTTCCTTGTGTTCTTATTCTAGGTAGTAAATCAATTCGTCAAAACTATGAAAAGGAATGTAAAACAAAAACGTTGTTGGTTTACATTTCCTACTGGGTAATCAAATACCATTTACACACATCATAAGTTTGTGATTTTCTTGATGTTAACTTTCTCCTAATCATATTTTCTATCACTCTACCTCAGAATTTGACCCTTTGTTTTCTCTTCCATATCCATATTTTCCAACATAGAACCCCGGTATGGGTTAACTCGGGTGACCTTTGTACTTCCTTTTCTTTATTTTAAAGTAATAGTTTTACTGACTTTTTTCCAATGTGGGACCTTTCAATGAAATTTCCACGACCAATTTTTAAAAAAAAATTCGAGGATGCAATTTCATAAGGGGGAAGAATGTAACGACCCGAAATTTTGAATAAATCTTGTTTCCTAATTTTGTGTGTTATTTTATTTTTATACTCAACAAAACTGTTTCATTTGATAACATGAGTATAATTATTATGAGACCATTGGGTTTTGACTGTTATATGACCATTGGTCAATATAACTGCGGGAAACTAAACATTTCAATTATTGTCTCTAAATACAAGTGATCTTGGTTAATTAATATAGAAAGAAGATTTGATGGCCTCATCCCGTAGTCTCGGGCCAATCGAAGCCCATCTAACGGAACTTGGGAAGGAGGTAGCACCACTGGGCTTTGCTCTGGACCAAACCCAAGCCGAACTTCATCATGTGAAGCTATAACGGAATCACCTTCACGAGAAGTTCAAACTGATAGAAATTACTACTCGTGCAATGTTGGCTGAGCCTCCCTCAGATTATTTCACCTTAGCACACCTTACACTTAGGTCCTATGTTGGGGTTATAAGGTTCTATGTAAGGAGACTGTAACTGCATTATGAAATCCTTTATTTTAAATAAAATTTTCTATTTATTCTTATGATAAAGTTTATGGATTTTCAAATGTCCGGATAAATATAGTTTTCATATTTTTGATGAATTTTAGAGAAAGTATATTTTAAAAATGTTTATGTAAACATTAAATAATTAAAAATGTGTAATTATTTTCAAAAAATGGTCTTCTACAATTATGTTCAGTACAAAATTTAGAGTCTAATAAGATCAACTTAATTTTTGATGAATATTGATTTTATTCTTAGGATTAGTAATGTGACCAAATGGATTAGTAATCTCACTTAAAGAAATTATTAATATAATCTAGGCACCTTGATTAGGTAATGTGATTCAATAAAATGGTTAAATAACGGTTTCATAAATTATTAGTCAAGTATTAGTTTTTTCGGGTGAATAGTGTTTTTTAATTAAAAATTAAATTAAAAACCTTTAGAAAATTATTTTTATAAAATGGACTTTATTTTTGAATTCAGAACATCGATATTATGCTAAGGTAATTTTTGGGGATTTTTCTGAAAAAAATATGTTTTCGATGAATAGTTTATTTATTTAAAAAATGAATTAAAAATATTTAAAAATTTATTTTTATAAAATGGAGTTCATTTTTGAAATCAGATAATTGATATTTGGTTAAGGTGAAATTTTGGGATTTTTCTGAGAAAGTTGAATTTTCAGTGAATAGTGAAAATAAAGTTTTTTAAGTTATGGGTGTTTAATGACATCATTAAATGATGTATTAAGTATTTAATCAATATTTTCGACTTATGAATTGTAAGATAAGGTATGAGGTGTCCCAAGTGGCCAATACCATGGGAAAATACCATGGGAAAGCCCATGGTTTTGCCAAAACCACCAATGAGGTGTCCCTTGGCCATTAATGCCTTGTCCCCTCACTTTCCCTATAAATACCGAGCCATTCTCTCATCCTTTCAACTCCAAAATCATAATCAACGAAGTTTTGCTCTCCTTACCTCCCATGGAGTCCTCCCAAGGTTCCCCCAAGCCCTCAAGGTCCCAGCCTTCATGTTTTAAGAGTTATGTTTAAGGTAAGGGATCCTACCTCTCTCTTTCTTTTCCAGTAATCTCTTTTATGTCATTTCTTTTATGCTCCATGAACTTATGTTGTAGGGTGTTATTTTATATTCCTCTTACTTCCTTTTTCATTTTCATATGATTAGATACCCCCTCTTTCTCTCATCAATTCATTTTAAGAAAGTTTAAGTGGCGCTGTTAGGCTGCCGAATTTTTAAGGGATTCATTCACCTTTCTCATTTTTCAATGTTCTACTTTCATGTCAAGTATTTCAAGTTCCTTTTTATTATGTTGGGGTATTATCTATATATCTATAATACAGATCATTAATTTTAATATTATTAGAGACCCTATTTTATCTCATCAATTCATTTTTGTTGAAGTTTAGGTGACGCCGTTAGGCTGCCGAATTTTTAAGGGATTCGTTCACCTTTCTCATTTTTCAAAGTTCTAATTTCATGTCAAGTCTTTAAAGTTCCTTTTTATTGTGTTGGGGTATAATCTCTATATATATCATACTGATATTTTATGTTCATATGACGAGAGACCCTATTTGATCTCATCAGTTCATTTTTTTGATGTTTAAGTGACGCCATTAGGCTGCCGAATTTTCATAAGAGAAATCTTATTTTTGTCTTCCTTTAATGTTCTTCATTTCATATGGTATATCTTTCAAATTTAATTACCATATTCTTAAATCCTTTATATTATTTCCCCCTACTATTTTATGGATCATTTATGAGTGGGTTACCCATTTCCCCTCTCTTTTCAATGTTTTCTAAATCCTCGTAACATAACCATTATGCTGCAGAATTTCCTTCTCAAAATGTCTCTCTCTTATTCTCAAATTAATTTATTTTATTAAGTTAATACTCAAATATATTTCTTCTAAAGGGGTATTCACATATATTCCAAAATGTTCTATTTTAAATTCTGGGATTTACATACATGATACCCGTTTTCCTTTTCGGTGGGTTTAAAGTGACATAAAGATCATGTCTTTAAAGAAGTTTTTAAAACGATATGATTATGAAATGAAACCCATCTCATTTATGCTATGTGGGTTGTTTATGAAATGATTGATGATGATATATGTGGATCACATGATAATAAAGACAAATTAAGTTTTCGCCCTGATAGCGCTCCAATGCGTTGGGTAAAGACTTAATCTCTAGAGATGACCATTTTTAACGACGCCTTGGTGAATAACCTTGGTAATTTTTAATGACACCTTGGGGATGGACCTTGGTGAAACAGAAATGATTTTCTATATTAAATTTTGTAGCCACATCTTCAAGTTATGAAATACGTTATTTTTATTATGATATTCCTCATGATTTCTTTCTCATGCCTTAAAGTTCTTTTTCATGACATTGTTGATGTATCTCAAGTTCACATGTTAATGTTTCCCCTTTTTTCCCTTACTGGGCCTTCTGCTCACCCTTTCTTTTGATGTATGTCCCCAGGTTATGAGATGCAATAATGAACCTCAGATGAATGTAAGGATAATCCTTTCAAGTGTTTAAGAAGAATATTTTCTATTTTCATGTTTTATGTTCCTGGTTTCCAAGACACTAAACCTTACAAATCCTCAGTTTTGTAAAATGTAATGAAAAGTTATGTTATAAAAAGGCGGGATGCTATATGGTTGCTATCAGATTATGAGGGAATAGTCCTATGGGAGAGTGTGGAATGTGAGGACCCTCCTCCTGGTTAGATTGTAGGAGAGGATTAAATTATGTGTATACATGGTCATGTATGGGTTTTAGTAGACATTCATGAGGAGCTGATGTGAGACTTTCATGCCTTGGCTTTGGAAGTGAACCCTAGAATCACCAATATGAATCAGGGTTTACATCACCAATACTAGTGGATAATAATGAAGATAGATATATCTAGTTTTTTATGAGATTTTCCACCTATTAGTTGGTGAAGTAAGAACACTAGAGACCAGCTGCACTTTTACCGTAGCTTCTCATTCCTGAGTGGAAGTGGGTTGATGTTGTGATTGATTTCAGGACCGGGTTACCAAGGTCAACTAAAGTTAATGATTTCATATGGGTTATTGTTAACAAGATCACAAAGGTTTATCATTTACTACATATCAAGGATACATTTTCTGTAGATGAGATTTAGAGGTCGTATATTTGTGAGATAGTGAGACTTCATGGGGTCCCACATACTATCATTTCATATTTGAATGACCAGTTTACATCACAATTCTGGAAAAGGTTATTAAGAGAACAAGGAACATAGGTGATTATGAGAATAGCTTACCACCCTCAGATTGATGATCAGTTAGAGCGCCTGATTTAGGTTCCTAAGGAAATTTTACAAGCATGCATCCAAGATTTTTGGGGATCTTGGGAGAGGCACATAACCCTGATTAAATTTTCCTACAATAATAGCTTTTAGTATATTATTCAGATGGTTCCTTATATGGATTTGTGTAGTAAGTTATGATGATCACCCATGTGATGGTTAGAGGTAGGAGAGGAAGGTATGCTTGGACCTCATCTCATTCAAGATACTATAAAGTGTAGTTGATTCCAAAGTATATGACTATTGCATAGTCTCCACAGAGGTCATGCATTGATCACTACAGAAAAACTCTAGATTTCATGGTCGGGGATCATATTTTTTTACATGTCTCACCATGTTCGGGAAATAGGATGATCATAAGATAGGGTAAATCTTCATAGTGATATGTAGGGTCATTAAAGATTCTGGAGAGAGTCGAGCTGGTAACCTATCAGTTGTAGTTACCTCAGAGATAAGGATCAATTCACGATGACTTCCATATATCATAGCTATGCCTTTATCATTAAAACTTGTATCATTATTTCCATCCTGATGATGTTTAGTTACATGTAGATGCATCTTTTAAGGAGCATCGAATTTTTATTTTTGATAGGAGCACAAAGGTTATCTGAGGCCATCCAGTTTCTCTAGTAGGGGTACTATAGTAGCATGATTGTGTATAGGATGAGACCTAGGAGAGGGAGTCCAAAGTACGTGCTCAGTGTCCATTGTTATTCTCTGGTGATTCTTCACCACCCAGGAGATAGATTTTCAAGGACAAATTGCTTTAAAGGGGAATTTTGTAATAACTCGGTGCTTTCTTAAGGTATGGAATCTTTTATATTTTCGTCAATTCTCAATTTAAATGCTTATTTATGGCCTAATATGAATTCCCTTTGAGTTTATAGTTGTATCAGGGGTGTTTGGGTCTTGTTCAGATTCTGGAACCAAACTTTTGGGGACATATAGGCATGTCGCATCGTTAGTAGAAATCGTGTGGGGAAGTATGCATGGTTACTTCTACCCACATGAGGATAGACAGTGGGAATCTATAATGTATAAGGTTTTATAAACCGAGCAATTTGTGGCACACGGTCATGTGAAAAAAAGGATCTCTTCTATAACCACACTCACACATAGATCATAGCATATTCTTAATGGGTCAGTTTAACCACCAATAAGAAAAGTGCTATAAATTTATATCAAGGATTGATTTGGAAACTTAATATTTCATATTAATTAGTAAATAATTTTAAAAAAAAAATTTTAATGGAAATATAAAAAATTAAATTATTACTTAATATAACATCATCTTTTCATTATAAATTTCTAAAAAAATCTCGTCACCAACTTTATCATCATGAATACTAATTAAACTAATTATGAAATGAAATTATAAAATTATCTATAATTAAATGAATCCATTTAAGTACCTTCTATAATATTATAAGGATTCAATTTTTTGGAAGAATAAATAAAAACACTATGATTATGAAACTAGTCCAAAATGATAAAGATCACTAACACCTAATTTTTAAAATAGATAATTACTAACTAATATACATGATGAGAATAATTGAAAATTATTTTTATAAAATTTTATGTATATGAAAATTGTTCCTAAATAGGAAACTAAGATAATTATTTTTTTTATACATGATATTAGAGTGCATTTAACTAAGCGAAGAAATAAGGTAAGTGTTTATTTATCTTATATTCAACTCCATGGGATATGTTTGATATTGTGCACAATAATTTATTTTTTATGGTGTATTAAATAAATAATTAAATTAACATATGAAAATATATTCCACTTCATCAGATTTTAATCTCCATTTATTGATCTTCTACCCAAACTCCTTTGATTCTGCTATTATCAACTTTATAATAGTTTATTGAATCAATTTCTAATTCATTGAGTCATAGTATTTGTTACTTGAATATAATTTTCAATATTTCACCAATCTTACCATTAAAACATTTTATACAGTATTTTATTTATTCTCTAGGGAACTTACTTCTCCTCATCAAAAACCACTTCTTTGATAAAAAAATTTAAAATAAAAGTGTAATGTTGGTAAGAATAACTCTCATTCTTACAAATGAATCCTTTATTCTATTTCCATGATTTCTTTCACACCAATTTTCTCCTATTTTTTTGTGAAATATAATATAGATTATTTTATATTATTTTCATAATTCTCTTCACCCTTTTTCAAAACAAAATTTTAATACACATCTTAATATGAGGCTTTTCAAACAAAGATGTTACAAAATATTAAAAAAAATTATCCTTTTAAATCATATGTTTTATCTGCCACTCCGCATTCTTTTGATAACACATAAATCATTTAAAGGATATATTATTACAGTTTATTTTTCATAGGTAACTTTTTTTTTAATTTTCACTACACCTTTTAGAAAATACCTTTTTAAATTGAAATGTAACTTCTTCTTTTTATAGAAATATTAAAAAAATCTAAAGAGTTTTTAATGTTTTTCTTCCAAATCAATGCATATTTTCACTGAATTTGTCATTTCATATGAAAACATACCTTTATGTTTAATGTTTTCTAAAAGAAATTATTTTTCCCTAGTTTTATAAATTTATTTGTTTTCAAATTATTTCAAAAGATCAATGACATTTTATATTTCCAAAGTGGTATTTCTAAAACACATAAAATGTGGTTTTTATCTTAGTCATTGTCCTTTGTTAAATATTATAATTTATTCAAGGATATTATTCAAATATTTACATCTATATTCTTTCTTTGTATAGATTATGTAATGTTTTTTCTATTAAATATATCATTCATTACAACCTTTTTCATGCCTAACTATCCATATTGAATAGACTTAACTTTTCTTCCAATACATTTCCTTTTTAAATACCATATTTTCCATTTATTTGATTGAATGGTGTCCACCTTGATTATACATATTGATTGATTGGGGAAATTATTGACTTTAACATATACACTTTATCTATATAGTGTAAATATATTTTCTCTATTATCTTGATTGAATGGTATTTACCTATAAAGTTACTAAATATATTTGGATACCCATTTATTTTCTATAGGTATGTCATGTTACAATAATTAATGGAATAATGATTTTTTTCAGTATGTTATTATTGAGATGGTATGTGAGTATGATATACTCTATAATACCAAATGTGGGATATAAAGAATAATGATATGCTCAAATACAAGAGGTGGGTGAATTGTGTACTTTAAAAAAACCCTAAGGAAATTTTGTGTGACCAAAATTCACAACACCGCTAAGTTCTAATAACTTTCTTGATTCTGGAAAAGGGATTCCGGAAATGAAACTTAACAAAAGTTTACAACAACTAAGATTCTACCTTAAAGTGTATATAATTCTATATAATCAGAGTTCAAATATAAGTAAGTATAAGAAGATTATACTTCCCTCAACAACTAAAAGTATAGTGGAAATCAAAATAGAAATACTACAAGCAACAAGTAGTAAATCTATTAACCCAAAGAGAAGGGTATCCAACAACCTCGGATAAAGGACCCCTGATTTATACTTTAAGAAAGTCTGTCTTTCCCACACTAGGGTAAGCCCTTGATATGAAGATTAGAGTCTCTCTTGTTATCCCTGAAATCCCTCAACTGCAAGGTATTCGGCACCTCTATCTTCCTCAGCAAGGAAGCCTTCAACTTCAAGGTAGTCGGCACCTCTGTCTTCCAATCCCCAGAATCCCTCGATTGTACACAGCAACAATCGTAATCACACAAAGCAAATCAGAATGATAAGTTCAGTACACACGAAGCAATGAAAGTATCTCTCTAGAAATCATATCAGCAGCATGTAATCTCTAGAGTCATAGAACAGTGTTGAGCTCTTTCAAATGAGCTCCTATTTATAGGCACGACTTCAATGGTCGGTTCCCTCCTCCAACGGTCATATTTTTCATTGAATTTAAGAGGGACATGTACACGTGTCACTCAAACAATGGTTAGTTAGTAACTGAAATCATGACATCGTTTTTTAATAAAACAAGTGTAAGAAAAATATGGTTACATAACTAGAAATCCAATATTTTGAGTGTAAGAAAATGAATGTTCATATTCTAACCAAAATTGAATTCGGAGTCTATAATAATAGGATATTCATATTCTGTTTTCTAGGAATTCTGAACCTAAACTCTATAGAATTTCAGAGTCTGAATTTCAAGGAAATTTGGAAACTGGATTCACAAGAATTCAGAACCTGAAATCACAAAGTTTGGTGTCAGAGTTCATGAGAATTTGGAGTCATAACTCATAAGAGTTAGGAGTCTGTATTCAGAGAACTCATAGTCAGAACTTAGTCAGGTTCATAATCAGAATTCGTATTCGGAATTCAGAGTCAGAACTCAGAAGAGTTCATATCCAGAATTCATAATTATAATACATATTCAGAATTCAGAGTCAGAACTCATAAGAGTTCATATCCAGAATTTGTAATCAGAATTCGAAGTCAGAACTCAGAAGAGTTTGTATCCAGAATTCATAATCCGAATTTGGAGTCAGAACTCATAAGAGTTCAAAACCCGAATTCTGAGAATTTGGATTCTAAAACAGAGTGCTTCATATCTAAGTATTTATAAGATTCTGAGGTTTTGGTTTCAAAACGAATTTTACACTTAGAAAAATTATGATATGGACAATGAAACATGGTAAGGATAAATTTTCCTTGGGAAAGGAAATTTTTCCCTATAGAAGTAAAACACAGGGTAAAAAGAGATTTGCCTTGAGATAAGGTGTTTGTGATTTTCAAAAAAAGAGGAATGGTAATGTAATAAGGAAATCCTTAATGACTTAACAATATCCCCAAAGTATGAAGGAATGGAAAATTCATAAGGAAAACCTTATTGACTCAAAAATCTCCCCCTTTTTGGAAAGCAAAAACATCCTTACAAAAAAGAATAAAAGGACTTAGAAAATATTTTTCCGGACTTTGAAAATAAAACTTATCTCCCTTTTTTACATTAGTAAATATGAATACGACTAACTCCCCCTTAGGCTTTGGAACAGTAAGGATCGTATTCTTGATTTTTGAAATGACAATTTTCATTATCTTGAGTATGGAAATTTTCATAATGAGAACTCCCCCTTAGATAAAATCCCCCTTACTTAGGGATATTTCTTCTTTACTTGGAATTATTTTTAATTTCTCCCACTTTGTGATTTTCAAAAAGAGTTTGAGGGAATGGAAAAAAATATGGTACCTGAAATATTAGTTCAAACATCCAAAAAAAAACGAGCAACCACAATTTCATTAAGGTTGGAAGAATTTGTAAAAGGAAAAACAGATACAACAAAAGATCGGATTTAGATCTATTTTGCTTCTTTTTCCTTGGGCCTCAGCTTCTTGACAATGGTTTTCAGCTTCTTCAGCTCCTTGTGGTCCTCCTCTGCTTTCTTTTATAAAGCTTAGATTCTATCATCTTGAGCCTTCAGAACTTTTTCCTAAGCCTTCAGCAAGTCATCTTGCTTTATTAGATTTTCTTCAAGTTCAATCGAGCAATTCCTTTCTGTTTTCCAGCTTTGGAAAGCATAATCTAACTTACCATTCAGATCTTTGACATCCTGAATCGGAACATTCTTCTCCAGAGTTAGCTTTTTCACAAAGTTATTTGTAAGATCCTTGATTTTTTTGTCTTCAGTATCAAATGATTCCTTGACATTTTCTTGAAATAGATCAATCTCTCTCAAATATTCAACAATATTCCTCGACCAAATGGTCATTTTCTTGAAATATTTTATATGGGCTTCATAGTTGATAAGTAAATTCTTGTGATTAGCCTCAATATTTACACACCTATCTATCACCATGGATACAAAGTCGGATTTCTGATTCATACTATGATGAATCATCTGGCATCTCGATTCAATTATAGGAAAGATCAGAATGGTTTCCACTAGCTTCTTCAAGGATTGAATGACAAAATCATGTCCTAAAGTTGATGACTCCGAGTCTGACATTTTTCTTGGTGATGGTTCTTCTTCTAGCTCAACCAGCTTCCTCTTAGAAGTTCCACCAGCTTCCTTCTTCTTAAAAATTGCTTTTTTAGAGTATCAACAACCACTATTTTTCCCTTACTAATTCTCGGAATATCTTCTTCATCTGGAGACTCATGCTCACTTCCATACAACTGAACAATCTTATCTTCATCAATTTTCTGTTTCTCGCTCCTACTTCAACATCTTCAGGAAGAATGAAGTCATGATTATGACTCTCTTCCTCAGATAACCTGTTCACTTCCTCTTGAGCCTTCTCATCAACCACAAGAGTTGCAAGTCTTGAATATCCAGCTTGAGAATTCCGGATTGGCAGTTTCTCATAAGCACTTTCCCTCTCATGAAATTCTTCTACTTGTTTTATTAGATTAGTTGTATCTTTAGTGCTTTGAGATTCCTAAACTACTTCCACAGCTTTCTTTTCAACATCCTTCTCTTGGGATTTTTGTGGAGTCATGAAATTTTTCCCCGGTGTCTTAGGTAATGTTTCAACTAAGAAGGTTTTTGGTACGATAATGTTCTCGGATGCAACTTCAGTAACCTTCAAAAGAGATTTCACAATCTCTTCCTCAAGAATCTTCTTCATAATCTTCTTTTCTTTGCCTTGTTTTTCAAGCTCATCAGTAGATTTTTATTTCAGAGCTTTGGCCTCAGTGGGTTCTAGGACAAACTGTGGCTCTCCTTCCTTCTGGTTCTTCTTATACTCCCACCATTTGGAAACTACCTCATCCAGATTGGCCTTCTGTTTACTGGGTTTTGGAGGTGCGGATTTGGTTTCTTTGGCCTTAGGAGTTTCACCTTCAACTTCTACTTCATTCAACATTCTTTTCTTTCCAACCTTCTTCGATGGTTTAGCCTCTTCTGTATTTTTTGGAATGGCCTCTGCCTCTTCTACTGGAAAATTCTAAAACTCTCTTGATTCCTTAGAAAATCCCATATTCATTCTTTTCAAAGTGTCATCACTGACTAACATCACTTTTCAATTCATCGGCATGGAACTACAAGGGATCTTGAATGATTCAAGTCACCGAACTATCAACTTTGAGAGTAGGGTCGGATACATGATTATATGTGCTCTTAGATTCCCATTATTGATATTCTCAGTCGTAATGAGAATATGCTTCATCAGATTGATTTTTTTTAGATTTACCAAAAAATATAAGATATACATATCACTTTTCTTAAGAGTGTATTTTTCACCCATTCTCAGTACGATAAGACCCTTCACCCATAACTCTAGGATCTTATTGTTGGTAGACAAGTGAGAAATCTTTGCAGTCTTCACATCTGTATGTCCAAGACTTTTCATAGCCTTCACCTTTACGAAACTTCCTTGAACATCCAGTAATTTGTGAGTACAAAACTCAGCCTCTCCTTCATAAGATAACTCTACCAAGCTAGCATCGTTGGTGTAAGAAAGTTCATATGTCCTTCCATAACTCTTGAAGGAAAATTTTTCCCTACCATCTTTCTTAAAGAAACAAGCTAACTCATAAAACTCTATTAGAAAATCTGGATACACAAAATCTTGGGCTCCTAGCTTTGAAATGGCTATACTCTCCCATACATTAATCTTGATGTTATTTGAAATAATAAAGTCATACTTATTGAAAAATTCCGGATGAACCAACCTCTCCTTGTATAACTGTCATTCTGCAATCAGCTTGACAGTAGACATCTCTTGAGAAGGAACTTCACCAGACATTCAGAATTGAGCACTTCTGAAAAGTTCGTAACGGGCTTTTTTAGAGGGGCAGAGCTTCGACACATAAAGACTTGAGAACCGATGTGGGACAACTATCGGGGGTCCGCTTTTATATTTGTTGAAGAGATGGTTCATCTTCCCATCTGAATCCAATGGCTGAGAATACTTATAATCTGATCTAACAGTTCAAAATTTAGCCGTAATTAAAATTTGGTTGAATATGATCTTTTGAGATTTTTAAATGAAAACATTCTAATTTGAGGAAACTAGAATCTGAGAAATTTTAAAAACAAAAGAAACTAACATCAAGTAAAAAAGTTATTAAGAAAACTCAAGGAAGAAATATACCTTTTGTATTTTCAGGAGAATTATTTGTATTGAGGAAAATTCTTCTTGAAGGACTTTAGATTCCAGAAAAAAAAATTGAGTATGAAAACAAACGCATATCTTCATTACCAAAACCTTAATTACGAAAATCTTCTTTACGAAAATCTCAAGTACGAAAAACTTCACTACGAATATTTCAAGTACGAAAAGATTCATTATGAAAAATTTCAAGTACGAAAAACTTCATTATGAAATATTTCAAGTACAAAAAACTTCATTACGAAAAATTTCAAGTACGAAAAAAACATCATTACAAAAATCATGAAAAACTTCCTTACAAAAAACATGAAAAACTTCATCACAAAAAAACATGAAAAACTTCATTATGAATGTACTCCCCCTATGAAAAGGAGTTTATTACTATAAGGAGATTTGTTCAATAGAAAGTTAATAAGGATGATTACCTTAAAGTTATTATTTCTACCTTCAATTTAATGTATTCAAATTCTTCAGTGGGTAAAGATTTTGTGAAAATATCAGCAAGTAGATCTTGAGTATCGATAAATTGAACAATGATATCTCCTTTTTGGGTGTGATCCCTAAGAAAGTAATGCCTAGTATCTATGTTCTTTGCACAAGAGTGATGTTCAGGGTTTTTACTAAGGGAAAGGGAACTTGTATTATCACACAAAATTTGTGTTTTGAGAAAACTCAAACCATAATCTATGAGTGTGTGTTGCATCCACAACACTTGAGCACAACAACTTCCAGCTACTATATATTTAGCTTCAGCAGTGGAGAGTGTTATTGAGTGTTTCTTCTTGAAATACTAATAAACTAATGAATCTCCAAAAAAATGACAAGTTCTGGATGTACCCTTTCTATCCATTTTACATCCACCAAAGTCAGCATCTGAAAAAAATTATAAAACAAAATCATTTACAAAACTACAAAAGAGTCATAAATCCATGGTTCCCTTTAAGTGGTGAAAAATTCTTTTCACTACCTTTAAGTGAGATTCCATAGGATTGTATTGATATCTTTCTCAGAAGCATACTAAAAACATCAAGTCCGGATGACTAGCTATCATGTAAAGTAAACTTCCTATCATACCTCTAAAATATGTTTGATCTACTGGTTTCCTGGCTTCATCAAGATCAAGTGTATTTCAGGTACCAATAGGAGTACTTATACTATTAGTGTTTTCATATCCATACTTTTTAAGAAGATATTTAATATACTTATGTTGGGATATATAGATTCCTTTTGGTTTTTGAGAGATTTGAAAACCAAGGAAAAATGTTAACTCACCCATCATACTCATTTCAAACTCACATTTCATTAGATCCAAAAAGAAATCAGTTAAAGATTTCTAAGTGAAACCAAATATAATGTCATCAATATAAATTTGAACAATCAAAACATTTTTATTATCATTCTTTATAAAAAGGGTTGGATCTGCATTTCCCTTAACATATTTATTTTGATTCAAAAATCCTATAAGTCTATCATACCATGATCAAGGGGTTCTTTTAAGGCCCTACAAAGCTTTGGTAAGTCTAAAAATATGATCATGATGTTTTCTATCTTCAAAACCATGAGGTGGTTCAACAAAAACTTCCTATTGAACACAACCATTAAGGAAGGCACATTTCACATCCATTTGAAAAATTTTGAAATTGAAGAATGCTGCAACGGAAAGTAAAATATTAATATATTCAAGTATAGATACTGGAGCATAGGTTTCTTCATAGTTTATTCCTTCTTGTTGATTATAACCTTTAGCAACTAGTCTATCTTTATTTCTTACAATGACTCTATTTTCATCCCTCTTATTTCTGAAGACCCATTTTACTCCAATAACCAAAGTTTCCTTAGGTGTTTCCACCAAGGTCCATACATTATTCCTTTCGAATTCATTTAGTTCATCTTGCATGGATATAATCCAATCATCATCACATAAATCCTAATCAGTGCTTTTTGGCTCTAATTGGGAAAGGAATGATAGATGTTCTACTTTATTTCTTAGGGAACTTCTAGTCCTTATAGGTTGATTTACATCACCAATGATGCTATCACTAGGATGATTCTTAAGAAATGACTGATTTGGGTTTTGTAAAACCTGTTCATCAACATAGGGTAGGAAATCTTCTGGGGTAAATGTTTTAGAAATATCTTCTTGAATATTTTCCTTTTCAGAAGTATCTTCTAACATAGGTTGATAATCAGTGTTTGAAAACACATTAGTAGATGTAGGATGGGGTTGTTTAAAAATAAAAGGATCAGTTTCATAAAATTTAACATTAACTATCTCTTCAACAATACAAGAGTTTTTATTGAAAACTCTATAAGCCTTAGAAGTTATGGAGTAGCCTAAGAAAATTCCTTCATCAGATTTTGGTGCGAATTTATAAAGATTATCTTTAGTATTCAAAATGAATACTTTGAAACCAAAAAACTTAAAGTAGGAAAGTCTAGGTTTTCAACCATTCCATCACTCATAAGGAGTTTTATTAAGAAAAGGTCTAATAAAAACTCAATTTATAGTATAACAAGAAGTACTTACAGCTTCAGCCCAAAAATTTTTGGATAACGAATACTCACTCAACATGGTTCTAGTTATCTATTGAAGAATTATATTTCTTCTTTCAACAACACCATTCTATTGAGGTGTTCTGGGTGTTGAGAAGTTATGAGTAATGTCTTTTCTACTACAAAAAGTTTCAATATCAGAATTTTGAAATTCTCCTCCATGATCACTATGAATAGTTTTCAATGGAAGTTTTTTCTCATTTTTAACTTTTTCTCTAAAACTTTTGAAGTAGGAAAAATCTTCAGACTTCTTTTCTAGAAAATAGACCCATGTAAATATGGTATAATCATCAAAAAAGACAAATACATAATGCTTTCCCCTAATGCTTCCAGTTTGTGTAGGAACAAAAAGATCCATATGCACTAGCTGTAATGCATCAGTAGTTGTGAATTCAAAAACTGATTTAAAACTTGATTTTTGTTTCTTTACATATTGACAAGGGTCACAAACTTTAGAAGAATCAAATCTATGATCTGGTAGATCCATATCTAATATTTTCTTAGAAAGTTTACATAAGTTGCTAAGGTTACAGTGTCCTAACCTTCTATGCCATAACGAAGAATTATCTTCCATTTCACTAAGGCATGGTAGATCTTGGCTCCTAATATCTTATAAGTTTAGTGTGTATACATTCTATTTCCTATGGGTATAAAGAATATAATCTTCCTTTTAATTGTGTACTAAGCACTTATCATTCCTAAAATTCACAAGGTAGCCTTCATTACATAATTGGCTTATGCTATTGAGGTTTTTCTTAAGACCTTTAACAAATAAAACATTTGAAATCAATGTTTTTCCAAGAAGAATGATGTTACCTATACCAATAATTTCCTCCTGAGCATTATCTCTGAAAGTTACTTTTCCTCCTTTTGTCTTGATAATCTTTTCAAAATAGTTTTTGTTACCAGTCATATGTTGGGAGCATCCACTATCCCTGTACTATGTATTTCTTTTTGTACCTTCTCTATTTTCCTAAAAATAAGAAAAAGGTAGGTTTTCGGAATCCAAACTTGCTTGGATCTGGAATTCTTAGAAAGCAAAATTTTAGGCACCCACATCTTCTTATAAAAATGGGGTTTTTGAAATCCTAGAGATTGGGTTTTGTTTAGAGAAAAATTCTTTGCCCAGTGTCTACCACACTAACACTTAGTACAGAATGAAGCACTTTGAGGAACAAAATAATTGTTACTAAAAATCGGTTTAGAACCAGTATAACCAAAACCAGAACTATTACTTAGAGGTCGGATTTGGGATTACATTTTAACAAAATTTTCCTTAAATAAGGTAAAGTTTGACAAAAACTTCCTCAAGGAAAAGACTTCAGATTTCAGTTTGATAACCAAGTTCTTTTCTTCCAAAACATTTGATTTTGAACTAGAGCTAGGCTCGAAAACATTTTTCTTAAAAATTTCATTTTCTAGATCTTTAAAAAGTTTATTCTTCTCAGAATTTACTTCCTCAATATTTTTTTAAATTCTTTCAAAATCAGAATTTTTCTTATCAATATCTTTATAAAGATCGGATATTTCATTAGTAAGAATAGTATTCCTAGAATTTTCCATATCAAGTTTTCTTCATGAGTTTTGAATTATAAATCTCAAGAAGTTTGGGAAACCTAGAAACTTCTTCATAGGTAGGTAAAGTATTATCTTCATCAGAAGAATATTCTTCATCATAAGAGTTATAACATTTAATATCATTAGCATTTAAAGATATATTGGTCATAGATTCAGCATTGTGTACCTTATCCATAAAATAGTGATTTTCAATAGGTAATCTGGCTATTAGACCAAGATTCTTCTATCCAGAAGATTCATAATCTGAAGATTCATCTAAAGAGTCACCACCACTAGCACTCCAGGTGTCATTAGATTTCAAGACTTTCTTAGCTTTGGCCTTGTAATACTTCTTTGTTTTTTTCATAGAATTCATTTCCTTTTTTTCTTTCTTCTTAAGCATAGGAAAATCAGGTCTTATGTGTCCAACTCTCTTGAATTCGTAACATGTGACTTTTGAATATTTCTTATCTTTCCTTTCCTTTTTCTTATATCTAGACTGAAAGTTCCTCTGTCCAGCTATCTTGTTCATTTTTCGAGCAAGATTTGCTAATTGATTCTCTGAAGATTCACTTCCACTAGATTCAGATTGGATAATAACCTTATTAGATTTGGATCTAGTAACTCTCTTAGGAGTCTTGGATTTCATATGATTAGAAGTTGTAGTAAAATAAACTCTTCCATTCCCATTCTTCTTTTTAACATTATCATCATCTCTCTTCATTCTAGTCTCATGTTGTAGAATAGTTCCAAACAACTCATCAAGAGTAATCTGAGTAACCTTTCTGTTCTTATCAATAGCAGTCCTCTTGGATTCCCACTCATTGGGATGATGTCTATGATCTTATCAAAAAGAGATTTATCATCTAATCCTTTCTCACCCATGGATTGTAAACTATTCACAATAGTCATGAATTTTGTTTCACCTTACATATGGGTTCTCCATAAGGAAAGTTAAAACCATGGTATTCAGCTCTAAGCATAGCTCTTCTTGTTTCAATAACTTTGGAAGTTCCAAAGTGTGTAACTTTGAGTTTCTTCCAAATACTATTTGCTGCTTCACAAGATGAAATTTTTCTATATATTTTTCTAGTCATGGAAAAAAGTAAAGTATTGAATACCTTATAATTTAGTTGATATTCATGATTTTCTTGATTGGTAAAAGTACTGACTTCTTTGTCATGGATTTTATATCCTCCAGTAATCATAAGAAAATTATCTACACCAGTATTGATAATAAAATTCTTCATGCGATCTCTCCAATATTCATAGTCATTTTCATCAAAGATCAGTGGTCTAGTTGGATTGAGATTTTCTATGGAACCAACATTGATTCCTGCCATCTTTAAGAAAAATTCTTTCCACCCAAAACTTTTTAATAGAAGAATCTTGTAAGAAATATATTCCTAAGTAAGGAAAAATAAATAAAAAGAGTATATCTATGAAAAAATGAATCCGAACTATATGAATCTGAAAAACTGATTTCGGAAAATAAGATTCTGAAAAATTTATAAGAGGAAGATGAATTATCTTCTGAATCTAATCGTGAGATTAATTCAGATTGAACCAATCCTCTGATACCTATTGTTGAGATGGTATGCGAGTATGATATACTCTATAATACCAAATATAGTATCAAAATAATAATGAGATTCTCAAATACAAGAGGGGGGTGAATTGTATACTTTAAAAAATCCCTAAGGAAATTTTGCGTAATGAAAATTCCCAAAACCTCTAAGTTATAATAACTTGCTTGATTTCGGAAAAGTGATTCCGAAAATGAAACTTAAAAAAAGTTTAAAACAAATAAGATTCTACCTTAAAGCGTATAGAATCCTATATAATCAGATTACAAGTCTAAGGAAGTATAAGAATATTATACTTTACTCAACAACTAAAAGTAAAATGGAAATCAAAATAGAAATACTACAAGTAACAAGTAGTAACTATATTAACCCAAAGAGAAGGGTATCCAAAAACCTTGGATAAAGGTCCCTTGATTTAAACTTTCAAGAAGTTTTATCTTACTCACACCAGGGTAATCCCTCAATATGAAGATCAGATTCTGTCTTTCTATCCCCGCAATCCCTAAACATCAAGGTAGTCGAAACCTCTGTCTTCCTCAGAAAGGAAGCCCTCAACTTCAAGGTAGTCGGCATCTCTGTCTTCTTATCCCCGTAATCCCCCGATTGTACATAGAAACAATCGGAATCGCACATAGAAAATCCAAATGAGAAGTTCAGTACGCACGATGCAATGAAAGTCTCTCTCTTGAAATCACTTCAGCAGCATGTAATATCTAGAGTCATAGAACAGTGTTGAGCTCATCAAATGAGCTCTTATTTATAGGCACGGCTTCAACGGTCAGCTCCCTCCTCTAACGGTCATATTTTTCTTTGAATTTCAGAGGGACCTGTACACATGTCACTCAAACAATGGTTAGTTAGTAACAGAAAGCACGACATCATTTTATAACAAAACAAGTTTAAGAAAAATATGGTTAGATAACTAGAAATCCAATATTTGGTGTAAGAAAATGAATGTTAGGAGTCTAAAAAATTGAATTTGGAGTCTATAATACAAAGATATTCAGATTCTGTTTTCTAGGAATTCAAAACCTGAACTCTATAGAATTATGGAGTCTGAATTTCAAGGGAATTCAGAATCTGGATTCACAACAATTCGGAACCTGAAATCACAAAGTTCATAGTTAGAGTTCATGAGAATTTGGAGTCAGAACTCATAAGATTTTGGAATCTGTATTCAGAGAACTTGGAGTAAGAACTCAGACAAGTTCGTAATCAGAATTCGTATTTAGAATTCAAAGTCAGAACTCAGAAGAGTTTGTATCTAGAATTTGTAATCAGAATTCGTATTCGGAATTCGGAGTCAGAACTCAGAATATTTTGTATCCAGAATTAGTAATTAGAATTCAGAGTCATATTTCAGAAGAGTTCGTATCTAGAATTCATAATCAGAATTCGAGGTCAGAATTCAGAAGAGTTCGTAACCAGAATTCTGAGAATTCAGATTCTAAAACAGAATGCTTTATATCTAAGTATTTATAAGTTTCCGAAGTTTTGGTTTCAAACCAAATTTTACACATATAAAAATTATGATATGGACAATGAAACATGGTAAGGATAAATTTCCTTAGGAAAGAAAATGTTTCTTTATAGAAGTAATACACAGGGTAAAAAGAGATTTTCCTTGAGATAAGGTGTTTGTGATTTTCAAAACAAGAGGAATGGTAAAGTCATAAGGAAAGCCTTAATGACTTAACAATCTCCCCAAAGTATAAAGGAATGGAAAAGTCATAAGGAAAACCTTATTGACTCAATAGTTATTCCATTTAAAATGGATATGAAACCCATTTTCATTCCATGGGTTCATTAGGATATAATTAATTATTCATGTCACAAATATGTACTGATGATGATGGGTGGGGTCCTATATTGCACTCCAATAAATTCATTTAAGTTTATATCTCATGAGATATTAAATCATGTAAATAAAGATTTATTTTACTAAATCCTAGGAGTAATTATATTGGTCACATTTTCAGGTGTAGACATAATGAGTTTGTTCCCATAGGTGTGGGTATAATGATTTTTCTCACAAATAAATTCATGTGATTATATTTGTTTCATATTTTAATGTTTATTAAATTATATTCCATACTTTAATGTTTATTTTTATTCCTATATTACTCTCTCAGGTATTATGATTGTGGGCATCTGTTTTCATAGTCTTTTGATTCATGTATTTTAAGGTGTCAAGCCCTATTCTATGACTCATGACTATTGATCTATGCTTTGTTGGGTATGATTTTTTTTTGTACTTTTAATATTCCCATTTATTCATATTATTATCACTTATGATCTTTGAATCCTATCATTTATGTTTACCCTTATTGAATAGTTTATATCACCCCTTTATTATGTTTCCATTTCCTTAGGTTCTTAAGGAATATAATATGTATGATGTGTATAGAAAAGTATGTTTTTTAGATAATTTCTAGGAGATATTGAAGACTTATTATGGAGAAATCAATTCCATACATATTGGGAAAATGGCCATTGTTTGAAAAAACCTGGGTTTTTTTATTTAATGTTTTTTATTAATTCTCTAACACTCTAAACCTAAAATATCATGGAAATTTTTTTTATGAAATATTTTTTTAATTCATGTAATTAGACGTCCATGTCTACATGTTGTGATAGTGAATCAGTGTGTCTCATGTTTTATAGTTGTATTTTATATTTAAGTTATTCAAACCTATACACCTATTAGGACATATAGATATCATAGGTTTCAATGAACACATTCATATTGTATACAAGATGAAAACTAAAGATAATACAACACGTAGTTTTTTTTGTAAGGCTATCCCTCAATGTGGGTGACTATATAAATGTTGTATTTAGGTAGATTATGAGACATAGGTCCTTTACTAATATCATAAATGAATAAAAATATGAAAGTTATCATCCTTGAACCCTGGTGATAACACCTAAAATTTTTATAGTCTCTTGATTAGTTCTTTATACTATATCCCTCAATTTACAATAAAAAAAACCTTACTAATGAAAAAAATCTTATTCTCTACCCTAGGATGTTATATAATCAAATGATAAGATATTATTCTATAAAAAACAAATTAAAATGAAAATATATAATCTGATATAGTTCCATGAACGATGGAATCTTATTTATCTTCAGAATTCAAAACATAAGGACTGGAAGGAACCTCTAAATTGTCTCCTTTCTCAACCTGTAGTGAGACTTCTATAAAAAAATAATTAAACCAAAACTCCTCATCATATATGATCATTAAAAAATGATTTTTCTTCTCTATCTCTTTTATTATTCTCCTCCTTTATTATGATAAAGATATTTGGTAGAAAAATTTCATCAGATATTATCACTATTAATAATCCTTCATCATTGACTCTTTTAATGTGAAATACTAATAGGTTTGCTTCTCATCACACTCTTATTTTATTTCCTTCAAAAAAATTATCTTTAACAAGAATTAGTGCATTAGGGTCTCTAATCTATTTTTTCTTCTTTTTATTATTTTTAATAAACTCTACAAAATATCACATGGATTTTACCATAATTTTAATATATAAACCTTCATTAATTTTGGTGGTGTGATCTTCATATATCTCATTCAAAGAACTCCATAGATCTATATAACCTTCCTTAATTTAGTTAGTCAATAGCATCCTTATAAATACTCTAATCTTGATCTTTCAAAAATGGATTCTAAATATTAAAATTTGAATACCCAGATTTATTATATAAAATATCATCTCAATGTAATAACTAAATATCCATGATATTTCCTTATTATTTTTCATTAAATTATTTATTGAAAATCCTCTAGAACATCTTCTTCATTATTTCCATGTGTGCATATTGAAATTCACTAACATTAGTTGTTTGAATAATCTCTCACGGGGAAATCCCCTTCTACATATATCAACTTGAAAATAACTTATCTTGCATCATGGATAAAACAAAATTATATAGAAATTTAAATTTTTAAATAACATTAAAAGAATAATATGAGTTAATTCACCCCCTAAAATCTCAGTTTTATATTTTCTAAAAAAATCTCATTATTTTAAACAAATTATTCGTACAATAATTCCTTATAATATTATGTGATATTCTAGTTACTCTTGCATGTACTTAAATTTTTCATCTATAATAATGTGTTTTTATTGAATGTATCTCTTTTATAAAAATTTATTCTTATACAGTTTTTTTTAACTTATGAATTTATTCTCTCACGGGTATATATCTTCCAAGTTTATTATATCATAGACTCTGGATTAATTTCACACAATAGTAAAACTTCAAAATTAATATTCTAAAATTATAGAACTTTCATATCTAAACTTCATTATCGTTTTAGTTTTCAGAGTTATTCTTACATATCCATGTATAATATGAATTTATTCGGGTGTAGTTGGTAAAAATTTTAGACTTATTTTCCATAGTTTTGAATCTTTTTGGATTCATATGATGTAGAAGATGTAACTTTTAGACTTAAACTTGTGTAAAATTTGTAAATTTCAAATTTATTATTATGTATAGATTGATTCTTATAATTCTATCATACATATATCCACACTTAGCCAGCTTATTCTTAAATAGAATAATAACTTCTATAATTTAACTCCAAACTTTTAAATTCATCCCAATACTTCATTATAAACCTCAAATAAATTCAAGGGAATTATCAAAACATCTCAATCCAAATTTATCCATCACAAAATACTTTGAACTACTTCATAAATTCATTGTAATTTCATAAAAAGTTTTAGTATAATCCTAAATCAAATTCAAAATATAATTATTCAATTTTAAGTACTTCAAAAAGTCTCCACTTTCTTAATAATTCATCATTATTTTTTCACAAAATAAATTTAATAATAGTTATTATTTAATTATTAAACAAATTCATTACTAACCACATAAATTAAAAACTATATTTTTATCTTCATCCAAGTATGTCTTCTACTTCATTTATATTTCATCATTCCAAAAACACAGGGATGAAATATCATAGCAAGCTTACTTCTTCAATAGTCACATTCAGCTCCATAATTACTCAAAAACTCTCCAAACATTCTTATCTAACCAACTTATCTTAAAACTCATAAAGATTCTATTATAGATAATTCTGTTATTAACCATCAACACTTTTCGTTAATTTAAACTAAGAACAACTCTATAATCATCACATTAATGTTACTTCATTAAATTTTTATAAAATAAATCTCTATGAAATAATAATTACATATTCAATTCCAACATATAAATGGATCTCTTAAACTTCATCTAAAGCTATATATTGGGTTTTGTATTCTTACATTAGTTTATCATCTTCTGTTACCTCTTTCATATATTGGTTTCTCTATTCTCATGTATTAAATTTAACATATTATACTCCCTTTGTCATCAGTGATAGGTTATTTGAAAATAATAAAACACTCAAAATACATTTGGAACTTAAATATCCCCCTTTAGATTTGTTTTAAAATCTCATTCCAATTTTCATTTCAATTAAAATGCTGTATTTTTTGTGTCTTATTTGTCCCCCATATCAATAATAAATACAATGTTTCATGGGTAAGGTATATTCACACTCATCTCAGGATTCAATCATGAGTAGAATTTTATATTACCTCCCTTAAAGAATGTACAAATTGAGACCCTTTATAGAATGATGGAATCACTTTTAATTTGGAAATAAACCATGAATTAATCAACTCTAAGTATAAATGAGTATTTATTAGTATAAAATTCAAAATATATTAAATTAGGTATAAAATTCATCCATATAATAACAAAATATGTGATATTAACTCAAAAAAAATCTTTAGGATGCCTTTACTTTTACATTGTCAAGAAAATTCATGAACCCTACTCAAAAAAAATCTTTAAACCATTTAAATACAAATAGTTTTATCATATTTTATAATTTTAATTTTTTAAATAAAATAATTGTTTATTTTATTAAACCAACCCCCCCCCCCTACAATTTAAGAATCGTTTTAATCATTAAAGGGATGGGAAAATAGTTTAAATTATATGCCATAAAAAATATATTTATCACATTCCATATTTTTAGCTTTACATAAAATGATGATTTGGGTGGATTCTCATAACACAACACCCCCACAAGAGATACACTCTAATGACTCCTCTATATGGATAATCTTTATTTGAAATAAACTCCAAGCATATTCTCCATGAGTATTCTTAATGAACTGATACCAAATCAGATTCCAAAGTAGTAGATCACTCCAAGATATAAATGTCCTTATATTTTACAACTTTGACAACACTCCTACAGTTCTCACCTATATAGATCACCTTCAATTTCCTATACATAAAAATAAACACAGTATCTGAATAAGGTAGATTCTCCTTTTCTTCTTAATAAGAGCTACAAGGTTGGGAGTTTCTTCACAACCCAGAAACTCTTTTCTTTTCAGATCTAATTTTTTAAGAACTCATCATACTTGATCCTTTAATTTTATAAATGGTGAACACTTTGGGTGTTATGGTATTCATACTTTTTCAACTTTATTCTTATATGGAATTGAATTTTCACATTAACTAGTAGTGTTCATGCATTCTCTTTTGTTTTCTTCATCTTTATTTCCATATCTAACTATGTTAGACATATGACCATGCATTTTTCAGAAATATTTGAAACATATTTAGTTCTTCCACATATATTCAGAAAAGGGTTTGGGTTACTATATTTTAGAAATATCTTATAAAATTTAAATTTTTATTCATATATGTCTTCTATGAAACCAACCCTTTTTTCGTTCTTAGATTAATTATATTTATTTCTCTATATATTTCCATTATCACTGATGTTCATAGACAATTTTAAATAATCCATGATTTATAATTTTCTTCCTTAATATAAGTATATTATCCCTAGGATAGTATCTTTCACAATCTTCTTGGTTGTGTTCTTTTAGTACTTTTCTGTTGTATACACCTGAAGGAGAACTCTCTTTCTCTTATCACTTTTTTATTTCTCATATTATGGGGTATTATTTTTAAAAAAATATAAGAATCATGATTAGTAGTTATGAACTATTATACATAATTATAGTGGTAGAATTTGTTACAATTTTCACTAATATTATCTATGCTTTCAAATATGTTCATTGTGGGAAAACTCATTCCCCTATTTTGTTTAATTTTCATCAACTTATTAATTTTTTTCCCTTCATATCCATCCCCCAGATATGGGTCTTATTTATATTCCAATAATTGAAATATTATACTATTAATTAATCAAATTGTGTCCAAACTTCTCATAAACCCAATAATTTCCAATCAATTTTATTTTCTTTATTTGTGTCAAAATTTGGCTAGAATCATCTACATGTTTTTTAGATAAATAACACTTTTTTGAGATTTTTTAGGGGAAAAATATATCATATTGCTCGAATACACCTTTGATGAAGTTAGGGGTTTATTATAAATTTTTCTTCACCTAAATTTTTATAGATTTTAATTTTTAACTTGTACTATCTAATGAAACAATATTAATAAAAAAAATTATTCAGAAAGGGTTACCTTTTTCTTATAGGATATAGTAGATGAATCAATAGGTTTTCAATACTATATTTCTAATGATATGAGTTATTTACGGGAAAATACTCTCATGAGGGACCTTGGTAGAATAAATTATTTTCTTATCTTCATGGGAATATTTATCTTAGGTCACTTCCATATTTCTCAAATTGACCTCCAACTCAAGAAATTTTATATTTAGAGTGATCTTATAATTTTCAATATATTTCAATCTATCTTCATATTACTTTCTCATAATATCCATCAGATCTCCATGCATCTTATTTTATTTTTGTAATTAATTTTAAATTTTTTTATTCTATTTTCATTTATCTCTAATTTAAAATTCTTGACATATATGGAAGATCTTTGAGTTTATTGTGATGAATGTAATTTCTCTTTATCGATATTACTTTTTCCATATTTATTTTTAATGGTCTCTCTAAATAATTATTAAACTAGCTAGAATTTTTCCTTATATAATAATGATGATTGTTCTTTAGCTTCAATATGTTTGATGAGAGTATTGCAATTTTGTAAATTTTCTATCGATGATTTCCATTTCATTAACTTCCAACTCTAACTATCATTGCTTATCCTATAAAGGATTGATAAAATCAAATGTGAAAGTGAAACCCTCATAAGGTGCATTTTTCAATTAATAATTTTTTAGATTTAAAGTAACCAAGTGATGTAATGATAACATAATATTCACAACATGAACTAGATTTTTTAATTTGATAATTATGGAAAGATATAATTGAAAAATCACCACGTTGATTACCTTCAACTAGTGGTGAATCGTATTTATTTTTCTCTCATAATTAACATTTATCATCTACTTATTTCCCTTTTCATTATGTTTTTTTGGAGAAAAATAAGCATCTAGGAACTTATATTAAGAAAAGTAAAATGTTACACCAGATTGAATTGTCCCAAGAAAGAAGAGAGACCATGTCATTAGGAATAGTAGTAATATAGATTCTCCTTTCAACCAAGACGCATTTGTTGGAAAGACCATCTGTAATATAATTCACATACTGAAATACGTGTCTGGTAAAGTAGTTTAGGGAATAAATCTTGTCAAGGAAATTTTTCCATTTACCTACCAGTTTCCATGGTAGTTGAGTCTGACCCACCCGTATTGTATGAACCAGCGTGGTAGAGTCCCACTCAAACCATATGTTGTTCCAATGTCTTTGAAAAACGATGCCCACTATGCTGATAAATTCCATCATTTTAGCTAATAATGAAGTAACATTCCTACAAGGACTGTAATTTCACTCCACCACCTCCCAATGATGATCCTTGAAAATTGCTCCAAAGCCTGAGGGTCCAGGATTTTTCCTAGAGGCCCCATTTATGTTTTATTTTATCTTTTTATTATGTTCTTAAATGTATTAGAAGATATAATCTCTATGTTTTATTTGATAGATAATTCAAAAACTTCTTCAAATATTTACTTCATATATAATAGATAAAAATATAGGAAATAATATATCTAGTCAAAGGAATAACCTTTTATTTGATACCACATGAAATATTGTGAGGAATAAACAAGTGATGCCTATTTGATCAATCCATGATGGATATATTTTTACTCTATAGGAAATCATATGTAATGAATCAACCAATTCCCTAAAGGAACCATTGGGTTGATATCATCTAGAACCCATTTGGTCATCCAATCATGAATATCTTAGATATAGAGTCATGCTTCACCTAAAATTTATATATGAGCATTCCAAAATAGTATACATACTAGTAGAAAAAAAATAGAATTCACATTGGTGTTTTAACATCATTTATTATATTAACTAATGATAAAGAGGTCTTTAACATAATTAATTCATATAATTGACATTAAAACCACTGTTGTGGTGGTTTTTAACATCAATTATTATATAACTGACATGATAACCCTTTTTAATATCTGTTAATATATAACCAATGTTGAAACCTCATGTTTCAATGTTAGTTATATATTAACTGATGTTAAAATGGTTTTCACAATGATTATATAACAAAAAATATTAAAACCATTATTTTTTATATTGATTATATGAATAACTAAAGTTAAATGTAAAATTTTACAAAACACTAGTTATGATTTAATTTTTTCATAGAATATCCTTTGATTTTTATCTCTTTCCAAAAAAATTATCATGTCGTGGGAACACTTCTTCTAATAAATTCTATAAATTTCTATTCCCACTCTTTCTACATTCCTGCTATAATAAACCTTCATCATTCTAATGCTTCTCCATTCCACTACTTCTATATTCCACTAATTTCCTGTTGTATTTGTAATTTTATATTATTATTTATTTATTTTATGATTTTTTATCTTCAAAGAAATTTATTTCTGATTTTTTTTATTTAGTGAAGATGGGTTCCTTAAATCGAGTAGAAATAATAAGTCTTCTATATGTGATTTACCATGAGTAGTTAAAAATTACTCATGAGTTATTCCTTATAAACAAATTGAATGTTGGAAAATAAAATTCAGATTCGAAGGACATTTCCACAATCAAGTAAATGAATCTAAATCATTGAGCCTATTTTTCTTATTTTTGTTTTTTATGTAATTTTCTAGTTCTTTTAACATTTTTTATTCTAAGTGAGTTGTATATATTGAAATATTTAAAATCATATATAATAGTCAATGTCAATTATTTTTTTATGATTGATGTTGAATGTCCCCAATAACATTCTTATTTATATAACCAACATTATAAGCCGCTAGTAATGCCTATTATCAAAATAACAGGGGTTTAATTTCAAGGATTTTATCATTGTTTGTTTTTATAAGTAATATAAAAAGTTACCTATAACATAATTTATATAAATAACTGACATTATAGGAGAATTTCATGATATATTATCAAAATAAATGACCAAAAAATCCATGAGTTTCAATTAAAATAAATATTTTAATGTCATTTTATATAATTGATGTTAAAAACACTTATATCATTGACCATTTTTATATCAGGTGAAAACCTGATGTTAAAATGTATTATTCCACAAGTGAAATTTTATCCTTTTCTATGATACCACATGAAACGGCCAATGGATTGGGCAGTTGAACTAAGAGGGGGTGAATCATTGTGGTCAATACTTTACTAAATTCTTTTCTTTTCAAACTATTCAAACATCTACACCTATTATGATGTATGGATATCATATGTGTCAATCAACACATTCATACCACATAAAATAATAAATTAAATATAGAACTTGACTTGGTATTTTTCATGGTTCACCCTCGATGTGGGTGATTACATTCTAATAGAGTCTTGGTTGAATCCGAGACATGGGTACTTCACTAATATCATAAATTGAATACGCATAGGAAAGGAAATATCCTTGACTCTTGATGATAAATCTCATAAAAATAACAATCTCCTAATTAGATATTTAATATGTATCCCTCCAATTTACAATGAAACTATATACCTCACTAATTAAAAATATATTCTCCTCCACTCTAGGATTTCATGAAATCAAGTAATAATATTTCCTTCATCAACAAAGTTCTTCAACTACTAGTATATAATCTAAAACAGTTCCATAAATGTTGACCTTTTCATATCTTTGAAATGAAAAACCCATGGATTGATTAGAAACTCAATGTTTTCTTCTTCCTCAAATAGCATTGATCCTTTTATAGATCAATAATTAAACAATCCCACTATGACATATAATATCAGTAGTAGTAGAGTTTTCACATCAGTATCTTTGACTATTTCCCACCTTCTTTACTCAATGATAAATGTATTCAATAATGGAATATAATCAAATATTATAACTCTCAATATTTCTTTTTCTTTGACTTGTTTAATGTGAAATAGTAATATGTTAGAATCTTTTCTCTCTATTATTCTATTTATTTTGATTATAATTATCTTCAATATGCAGTAATGAATTGGGGTATCTCATATATTTTGTTTCCTTAAATTTATCTTCTAAAAAATCCTAAAAATATCACATTGATATTAAATTAATTTTATTATAAAATCCTTAATTAATTTTTGTATCATTATATTCATATATCTAATTAAAATATCACCTTAAAACATTATGTTTTTCTTATTAATTTTTTTATTAAAATCATGGTAAATCCTTAGGTATTTATATTTCAAAAATAGATTTAAATTTTTCATATTTAAATATCCATATTTATCATATAAACTATCTTCTCAACATTATCATTAAGTATCTATGATATATCTTCAATATTTATCATTCAATTCTTCACTAAAAACACCCAAAATATCCACTCCTTTCTTTTCTCATGCACATTCTTACATGCGCAAAAATTTATTTTGTGAAGCTTCTCTTATGATAAAATCTCTTTATTTATATATTAACTTGAAAAAATTTCATCTAGAATTAAGAAAAACCTAAAATAATCCAAATATTTTAATCTTTAAATAATTGTAAAATCATTATCTAAATTAAATCTCTGCCAAAAATTTCAGTTTAAAATTCTCTAAAAATATCTCATTATTTAAAACAAATTTTTCATATGTAAACTCCAAGTAATATTAAATGATATTATAGTAACTATTAAATAAACTCAAATTATTCTTCTTCAATGATAAGTTATTCCTACATATGCTACTTACAAAATAAATTATTCTAAAATAGTTGTTATAACTTTTGGGGTTTCTCTCATGTGGATCTATATCTAATGAATTTATTCTTATAAAGACTCTAGAATAATTTTATGAAATATTGATATATCAATATTAATATTATGTATTTGTAGAACATTGTAAATTAATATTAAATTGTTTTTGTGGCTTCTTGATTTATTCTTATATAGGTCTATATCTTTTGGATTTATTCTGATATAGCTAAAGAAAATTTTGTGATTTTTCTTCCATGGTTATTAACATTAAAGGGTTAAACTGACATAGTAAATGGAACTTTCAGAATTAATCTTATGTAGTATTTTTAGATTATATATTTATTATTATTTATAGAAATATTTTTTTATAAGTTAATAATTTTTAGCTCCACACATAGCTGGGTTATTCTTATATAGTATAATAAAAATTCATAATTTAACTCCAACATTTTTATTTCATATCAATAAATATTAGGGAATCTAAAATTAATTAATATACTTTCTCAAAACATCTTATCCATAGTTATACATCTCAAAATACATAAAACTACTTCAAAAACCTAACATAAGTTTCTAAAAAATATAGTACAATCATAAATTTAATATAGTATATAAAGTAATAAATGTTTAGGACTTCAATAAATATTCACTACATTGATAACTCATCTTTATTCTATACTCAAAATACCTTCAATAAAATTGATTAATTAATAATCCAATAAATGTAACACCAACCTCATAAATTCATAACTCAATTTTTTTCATTATCAAAGCATGGATTCCACTTCATGGATATTTCTTCATTCTAAAACACAAAGATGAATTATTATAGTTAGCTTTCTTATTTAATATTCATAGTTATCTTCTTAATTACTCAATAACTCATAAAAGATTCTCATCTAGTGAACTTATCTTTAAAATCATCAATATCCGATTGTATAAAATTATTTCATCAACTATAAACACTTGTCATTAATTCAAACTCAGCTCTTCTCTGCAATCATTATGTTAATTTAACATCATTAAATTTGTATAAAATGATTTTATAAGTAGTAGAAACTCCATATTTCATGCCAATAAATGGATGGATCTCTTAAAATTCATCTGAAACTATATAATGAGTTTTATCTTCTTCCCTTTGATCATCAAATTCCTTTATCTCTTATATATATTGAGTTCTACATTCTTGGATATTGACTTTAATAGCTTCAACTCTCGTAATCATTCTTGATGGATTATTGAAAACAAATAAAACACTCATAATTCATTGGTTACTTCAATTATATTATATGAAACATGAAAAATTATATTTTAACATCTACTATAATAATAACCAATATTAAAAAACCTTTTAAAAAAATTATAATTTCAATCCAAATCATAAACTATTTTCTTCCCCCACTAGTGCAGAAACCATTTTTTACAGTGGTTATTTTCTGTTTTTTAAGTCGGCTTTTGGCTGACATTAATATAGGAGATGTTATAAACATTGTTTTTTATGTCACTTATTCTAAAACTGACATAAACACGTCAGTTCCTAAAAACACAACATAGAAAATGCTTTGGATTCATAATTTATTACGTTGGTTTTTAAATAACTGATGTCGTATATACTCTTTTTCGTTAGTTATTATATAACTGATGTAATAAATAAAAGCTATGAAGCATTTATCATGTCTGTTATTTAATAACCAATGTGAAAAAAAAGTTTAACATGTCAGTTTGCTTCATAACCGACATGTTAAACCATTCTGTTGTGCATTTTTTCATGTCGGTTAAATAATAACCAATGTGAAAAAATATATACTATGTCCGATATTTTATAATCGATGTAAAAAACTATTACATTCCATTTATTACATCGGTTATTAAATAACCGACGTAAAAACCCATTCCCATGCATTTTTTACATCGGTTATAAAATAACCCATGTAAAAACCATTTTTTTTTAATAAAACCTTCCTACCAGTACTACGCCCTGCCAAATAAGACCTGAATCAAGCAGAAAAGAGACCAAAACCACACCAGAATACATACCCCAAAAAAGTCAAAACTAGACCAAAACAAGAAGAACCAAAGCAAAATTCAACATTCACATACAGAACATTCAAAATTTACAATCTCAACTAAAAAAACATAAAACCCCACTGGATAGCCCCCACCCCACTAGACAGCCCCCCACCCCCAGGACAGCTCCCCACCCCCTAGACACCCTCCCACCTACTTAGAAAACCTCCCACACCCCTGAACACCCCATGGACAGTCCCCACCCTCCTAGACAGCCCCCACCCCCTGGACAGCCCCCCACCCCCACCCCCTGGACACCCTCCCACACCCCTGGACACCCCCTGGATAGCCCCCCCCCCCCCCACCCTCCTGGACAACCCACACCTTACTGGACAGTCCCCCTACCCCCTTAGACAGCCACCCACCCCCTAGACACCTCCACACCCCCTTGGACACCCTCCTACACCACTAGGCACCCCTTGGATAGCCCCCCCCCCCCACCCTCTTGGACAATCCCCACTCCCCTGGACATCCCTCCCACCTTCCTGGACACCCTCCCACCCCCATGGACACCCTGGACACCCCCCCCCCCCTCCACCACTCCACCAGATAGCCCTCCCACACCCCTGAACCCCCCCCCCCCCCCCCCACACCCCACTTGACCCAAATGGACATCCCCACCACCCTCCTAGACAACCCCCACCCCTGGACATCCCTCCCACTCTCCTCGACATCCTCCCACCCCCATAGACACCCTAGAAACCCCCCCCCCCCCACACACACACCACTGAACAGCCCTCCCACAACCCTGAACCCCCCCACCCACACCATTGGACACCCCCCACATACCCCTAGACACCCCCTGAACAGCCCCCCCCCCCCCCCCTCCAAGATAGCCCCCAACCCCCAGGATAGCCCTCCCACCCTCCTGAACATCCTCCCACCCTCATGGACACCCTGGACACCCCAACCCCACTGGACAGCCATCCCACACCCCTAGAACCCCCTCCCCCCCCCCCCACACCCCTGGACATCCCCCCACTCCTCTGGATATCCCTCCCACCCTCCTAGACACCCTCCCACCCCCATGGACACCTTGGACACCCCCCCCCCCACCCACCCCATTGGACAGCCCTCCCACACCCCTAGAAAGCCTCCCAACCCCTAACCCCCCCCCCCCACACACACACACACACACAGCCCGGAACACCCCCTGGATAGCCCCACACTCCCCTGGATATCCCTCCCACACAATTGGGCACCCTCCCATCCCCATAGACACCATGGACACCCCCACCCCACTAGAGATCCCTCCCACACACCTGGAACCCCCCCAACCCCCCCCCCCCCCCACCCCCCCCCCCCCCCACACACCTCTGTACACCCCATCACTCCCCTAGATAGCCCTCCTACCCTCCTAGACATCATCTCACCCCCATGGAGACCCTGGACCCCCCCCCCAACTTGAAATCCCTCCCACACCCCTGAAACCCCCCCCCCCACCCCCACACCACACCACTAGATACCCCCCCCCCCCCACACACACACCCCTAGACAGCCCCCACACCCTCCAGGACATCCCCCTACCCACTTAAAAGCCCTCCCACCCTCCTGAACACCCTCCCACACCCATGTACACCCTAGACCCCCCCCCCCACCCAACCCCCCTGGACACCACCTGGACTCCCCACTCTGTTGAACAACCCTCCCACTCTCTAGGACACCCTCCCACCCCCATGGATATCCTAGACACCCCCACTCCACTGGATAGCCCTCCCACACCCCTGGAAACCCCCCACCCCACGGGACACCCCCACACCCCTGGAAACCCCTTGGACATCCCCCACCCTCGAAAACATCCCCCACCCCCTGGACAACCCTCCCACCCTCCTGGACACCCTCCCACCCCCATGGACACCCTGGACACCCCCACCCCACTATACATCCCTCCCACAAACTCGGACCCCCCCCCCCCATCCCCATGAACCCCCCCCCCCCCACTCTCCTGGACAGCCCTCCCACACTACAGGACACCCTCCCACACCCATGGACACCCTGGACACCCCCCATCCAACTATACATCCCTCCCACACCCCTAGAAATCCCCTATCCCCCTAGACACCCCTAGACACCCCCTGGATAGCCCCCTACTCCCCTGGATAGCCCTCCCACCCACTTGGACACCCTCCCAGCCCCATGGACACACTGGATACCCCCCCCCCCCCCCACCCCGCTGGACAGCCCTCCCACACCCCTAAAACCCCCTAGACACCCCATGGATATCCCCACACTCCCCTGGATAGCCCTCCCACCCTCCTAGACACCCTCCCACCCCCATGGATGCCCTAGAAACCCCCCCACCCCACTAGACAACCCACCCACACCCCTAGAACCCCCCCCCCCCCACCCCACAGGACACCCCCCACACACACACACACCTCTGAACACCACCTAGACCCCCCCACCGTCCAGGACAGGCCCCACCCCATGGACAGCCCTCCCACCCTCCTAGACAACCCCCACCCCCACCCCATAGACACCCCCACCCCACTGTATAGCCCTCCCAACCCCTGGACCCCCCCCCCCCACACACACACACAGCCATGGAAACCCCAACACCCCCGGACACCCCCATGCCCCTGGACACCCCCTAGATAGCCCCCACTCCCCTGGACTTCCCTCTTGCACTCTTGGACACCCTCCCACCCCCATAGACCCACTGGACCTGCCCCCCCCCCCCCCACTAGAAATCCCTCCCACACCCTTGGACCCCCCCCCCCACCCCCCTTTGGACACCCCTAGACAGTCCCCCACCCTCTAGGACAGCCCCCACCCCCCTGGACAGCCCTCCCATGCTCCTGGACACCCTCCTACCCCCATGGGAACCCTGGACACCCCCACCCAACTGGACAGTCCACCCACACCCTTGAACCCCCCCCCCCCCACCCACCTATGGACACCCCATGGACTTCCCCTCACTCCCCTGGACAACCCTCCCACCCACCACTAGATAGCCCTCCCACGCCCCTGGAACCCCCCACCCCCTAGAGACCCCCCACACCCCTAGACAGCCCCCCACTCCCCTAGACAGCCCTCCCACCCTCCTGGACACCCTCCCACCCCCATGGACACCCAGGACACCCCCACCGCACTAGACTACCCTCCCACACCCCTGAAACCCCCACCCCCTAGACACCCCCCCCCCCCACTCCCTTAAAGAGTCCTCCCACCCCCTTGGACACCCTCCCACCCCCATGGACACCCTGGACACCCCCCCACCCCATTGGATAGCCCTTCCACAACCCTAGAAACCACCCACCCCATAGGACATCCCCACACACCCCTGGATAGCCACCACCCCCCCCCCCCACCCTCTTGGATATCCCCCCACCCCCTGGACAGCCCTCCCACCCTCCTAGACAGCCCCTGGACACCCCCCAGACCAGAATCCATACCATAAAAACCATCAGAACTAGACCAAAAAAAGAAGCATAGCCAAATTAAACAATCATATATATAACATTCAAAACATAAAATGTCAGCTAAAAAACCTAAGTCCAACCAAAATGACTACCAAATACAAAATTATAATGACAATATTTGAAATTACATTTTACACTACAAACTAAAATCCAATCAAACGTGTAAAATAATTTGACCATTCCACTTGTAAGTGTTTGACCTCCTGAGCACTATAGGGTTGAAGTTCATCAAATAGCTACAAATTAAAAGCATAGTAGTTATCATGTATAATGAATAAATCAAATGAAACATTATTTCAAAGTTTAAAATGAAATCTTACAAGGTCAAAGTTCACAAGTTTTCCAGTTAAAATTATTTCATACATAAATCTTAACATATAATATCTATATTCTATGAATCCTTGTTGTTCATTAAAATTATGTTTAAATGAGTGTAAATTAAAAATATTATTTTTATTTAATACATCAAAAAGTAAAAATTATAAATGGATATTTACCTTTACATTTACATATTTGATCTTAGCACTCCTTTTCTTTGTGTTTTTTCGAATGTAGACTCATCCCCTATTTGAAAATAATACGAATGGGATAAATTTAAAATTCATTATAATAATAACAATTATTAAGAAATTGAAACTTAATTTTCCAACATATTCTTAAAATTTCCCCACACATCTCTATGGAAAGAGAATATCCAATAAAGTGTTTTCTCCCTTGGAAAAAAAACACCTAACATCCAATGATCACTAATAGAAGAAAATTTAAGGTTAGTGGTTTTTTATGTTAAAAGATAATGAACTCTTTTCCAGAGATATGTTTCATACCTCTCACAAAAAGGAATCAACCAACACTATGTGATTATATTTTGTTCAAATATTTCATCAATATAAATAATTCTTTGTTCCTCATCCAATGAATGTTCTTCAAGGGAAATCTAATGCAGGTCCATGAATCCATATACATATTTTCTCTAATTATTCTCACACATGTTATAAAGATACCTAATAAAAAAAGTCATAAGTATGCATTATTAATAAACATAACGTAGAGAAAAGGCGTTAATACTTACATGGATAATATTTAAACCACATTGATTCCCAAATTATCTCCAGAAACAAGCTCCATGATAACATTTTTCGGAATCCCCACATTTATTGCACATCCACATACATGAGCTTCCATTGGAAACTCATAATGATCCGCCAACAAATTTGAATATCTTGAAAATCTGTTAATACTACTAGAATATGTATCTGATTTCATAGCCATTTGTCTTTGTTGTATTATATACAGTATTTTTTGAAGTATTCCTATAAAAATAAATAGAAAATTATATTACTTTTCAAATATTAAAACAACTTTAATAAAAAAATTGAGTATATAAAATAAATACCTCTATGGTAATGAGTCACAGAAGTCTAGATAGACAAATTAAAAAATGGCCGATACTATGTCCAACTGTCGTCACCTCCTTTGTAGGTAATGTTACTCGAGCTGAACTATCGATAATATCTTGTACAGTGAACCTATGATGCTCTACCTCTAACTGTTGATGATGAATTGTATCTCCTATACAATATACCTGCCCATATATAACTATATGATGTTGAGGATCATCAACATATAACTCTTAATAAGTAAGAAGCTGCGGCAGAGGAGTTGGATAAAAAATGGGGTCCGTTGGATGAGGTGGGGGAGTGGGAGCTACTGGCGGAGGTGGAGGATAAATAATGGGGTCTGCAGGGGGAGGTGGAGGAGTGGGAGCTGTAGTCTGAAATTTTATTTGCATGTCTGAAAACATAGATTATACCTATGCTCTAATATTTTCCTCCATCGTCCATTAATATTATGAACTTCAGCCTCCAAGGATTCTATTTTTTTGTAAACATCCTCAATGGAAGAATTTGAAGAACGTGGAAACATGTTTCTTACCAATACACCCGTTGGATATCCTCATACACGACTAGGATGTTCAAGATTTCCCAATGCTGCAAATAAAATATCTTGCCTCCCAACAACTATAAATACCCCCTATGAGCTCTTCTCCACAGGAGAATCCTATATTAATTAATTGAACATTTCTATAATGATTAAAATTATATGAAGAATATAGTTAACTTAAATAAATTGAATAAATATCTTACAATCCTCTCATCTATGATTCTCAATTCTTTAGAAAGATGTTTCCCTTTTTTGACAATCCAAGCTCTCTTCCATTTTTCATATCTAGATAGAGGGGATGGAAGGGAAACCTCTCCAGAGCTTGAAGACCCAACTCTCAGTTTTTTTTAATTTTCCCACCATCATTTGTTCTTCCAATAATATGTACCCTCCCTGAGATAAACTATGAGGGTATAAATTTTTAGATTGGATATCCTAATGATATTTTCTTGTTTGCTATAAATTAAGAATAAGAAATCATTAAGAAAATTAATAAGATCATTTATATAATAAATCTTATAAAAGTTTACATTTCCCTTACAAAAAATGAATCTTTTCTTCTACTTTCAAAAAACTATCTCCATGTGTATTTATCTACGAAAGTATATATATGACATGTATTATCATGACTCATATGACCAGAAATAAAATCAGATGTGAGGGTTGATTTGAAATCCCTCCATCTCCTAGCAGCCATCGATAAGCATTTTTTCCTAACTCCTCTAGTGTCAGGAATATCAAATTTCATCTGATAAAGAAGAGGTAAAAAATATTATACTAGAAACGTTTAAAGAATAAGAAAACAATAGCAAAATATCTTTCCAAAATTTTCTCCCACGACTGAGATATTATTGCTTTGTCCACACTTCTCCAATCATCATACAAAATGATTACTTTGCTCTTACCCTGAGTTGATATAAAACTCTTAAAATCTTTTTCATTTGGACCTCTAGGAATATCATTATCATCAAACTCAATGATTATCCTCTGGTCTTGGGTATGGAAAAGTGATAATTTTGGTAAATGTGTGCACCCAAGTTTACCAACTCTTGAACTCTTCTTTGTCATAATGGGAGAACATGAGGAAGATTGGGGAAGATCAAGAAGAGCATGTGAATGTTCCTCCCCAAAGGTATGATCATTATTCTCATCTCCAGGATCATGTGGTTGATCAACTGATTGATCTGTCATTATCCTTAAAATAAAAAAACATTAGTTCACAAATATAAAAATTCAAATATTTCAATAATAATGTAAACAGAAAATGGAAAATTGAACTAAGTTACATAATCGTAAACATGGTTAATATAGTAATCATCTTAATCAATGGTAAAATGGTAAACATGGTAAACATGGTAGTAAAATTTCCTTCCAATAAAATCAATAAATATATAAACTAGGTGAAGGTAAACTATGGTAAACATGGTAAACATGGTAAACATGGTAGACATGATAGACATGGTAGAGATGGTAGACATGATAGACATGGTAGACATGGTAAACATGGTAAACATTATAAACATGGTAAACATGGTAGACATGGTAGACATGGTAGACATGGTTGACATGGTAGACATTTTAGACATGGTAGACATGGTAAACATGGTAAAGTAATTATCATTCAAGAATAATAATACATATATAATTTACGTAATGGTAAACATGATAAACTAAACTAAACAAAATTACAATAAACAAAAAGTTATACTTATATGTTTTAATATGCATTTTAATAAAGAAAAAAATTACAATATCTAACATTTTATGAAAATAGTAAATGTAAACAAGAAATAAAAATATGTTACCTATAATATTAGGAATGTACAAATGGATTTTTTTCCCAAATTCCTTCATTATAATCATTCCTTATAGCACAAACCATGTCTTCAACATGCTCATCGTTATGTTCTGTTAATATTTCCATGGAAGTAAGGATCTTACATAAATCAACATTTTCATCAAGTTGATCCTCACCAACATATTGTTTTTCCCTTGTAAAAAAACATACCACTGCATATCTGATTGATCAACTATATAGAAAATCTATTTTTCATGTGTTCCCATTATAAAATAATCCTTTGTGATTTTCAATCTATTCAGATTAACAACTATCATTCAAAATCCATCGTGTCTGACACTGCTGTTACCGATAAACCACTTTTAGTTAAAAACAGTAATAATAATTTTAAAGTAATCAACCTCACACATTTATTCAATAACTCCATAATATGAACTTGATGCAAAAATTGTGTTTTTGTCTTTAGAACTCAAAAAATGCATTGCTTCTACGAACACCAATACACCACTATTCTGAACTGCACTTCTGTTGTCCTGATATTTCATATGAAATGTATATCCATTAATTTCATACTTGAACCATGTTATCACATTTAAACATGGACCAACCAATAACCATCTTAATGTCTTGGATACATCTAATCTACCAAGAAAGGTCTTTTTAAACCATGATAAAAATGTTTTTTTGTGCTCATTCAAAATCCACATTTCTTTCTTCTTTGGATGACATTGTTTCAACTCATTAATATGAAATGTGATATATGGTTGAGAAACAACTATGTTATTCATGATGTATAATTATAAATGATTAATCTGTTCAGCTGACAACAATTTGACTTTCAAGCCACGAATCCCCTTTCCCTCATTGTTAACTCATTCATGGAGAGATGGAGGCAAACCTATGTGCTCTGCTACAGACAAGTAGCTTATACAAAACTCCGCAACCTCGTCAGAAATATACTTTTCAATAATGGAGGCTTCAGGTCGATATGGATTCTTAACATACCCCTTCAATATTTTCATATACCATTCAAAATGATACATCCAACTAAGATATACAAGTCCACAAAGCATTATTTCTCGAACCAGATGAATCATTAAATGCACCATTATATCAAAAAAGATGGAGGAAAATACATTTATAATTGAAAAAGTATATAAATTTCATCCTTTTCCAAAATTTCCAAAGCATTCAAATCAATCACCTTATTACAAATTGAATTGAAAAAATAACACAACTTCATTATAGTCTTTCTGAAACAAATGGAAAATATTCCAAAAAATTAAACTGGTAGAAGTCATTGCATCATGATGTGACAATCATGAGATTTCATACCAATAAACTTCAAATCCTTTAAAGAGACAAATTTTTTTACATTTGATGAATAACCTGGAGGCATGTTGATATCATGAAGACACTGACAAAAGATAATTTTCTTCCTCTTGGATAATGTATGACAAGCTGGGGGAAGAAATGTTCATCATCCATTAAAAGTGGGAGCTAACGCCAAACGTATTCCCATTGATAGTAAGTATAATATTTCATTCAACCCATCTTTTGTATTTCCTTTAATATCTAACAATGTTCCAATCAAACTATCATAGATATTCTTCTCCACATGCATGGTATCAATATTATGTTTCACTTCATGATATATCCAATATGGTAGCTCAAAAAAATATTGACCTTTTCTTCCAGATATGTTTATCGTTACCAGATTTATGTGTCTTTCCCAATGTCACATCAAGGTTTCGCACCCTCTCAAAATAAAAATCATGGGATAAAAATTTTAGAGCAATATCAAATTATTGTGATCCATTGAATTCCTTTTTTATTCTTCTATAAGAGTGATCCATAGGCAAAAAACTTTTGATGAACCATGTATACTATTTCCTCCCATGATGCAATTGACAATATGAAATCTGTTGTTCACAAATTGAAAATGATTTATTCCCCTTAACACTGTATCCATACAAATTTCTATCTATTTTGAAATCATTTATAGTGAACATAATCACGGCATGGATTTGAAAATATTCCATTTTATAAGAATCATACACCCTAATACTATACTCCCATAAAAGTTTCAAATCATCAATCAATGGTGACAAGAAATCATCAATATCATTTTCGGGTTTCTTCAGACCAAATATCATTATACTCAACATGACATATTTGTGCTTCATAAAAACTTCAAGAGAGAGGTCGTAAATTACCAATGAAACAGGCCATGAACAATGTGTGCTACTGAGAGTTCTGTATAGATTCATTCCATCTGTGCACAACCCTAGTCTGAGATTTGTAATTTCATTTTCAAATATATGATATTGCTCATCAATTTTCTTCCATTATGGGCAATCAGCTAGATGATGTATTTTTACATCACATATATTCTCATCATCATGCTATATTAACCTTTTTGCATCATGTGAATTAGAAAATAAACATTTCAAATGATGAATTATAGGAAGATACCAAAATACCTTGGAAGGGATCTTTATAATCTCTATATCAGCCTATGATTTTTCTTTCAACTTATACTGTGATGTCCCACATTTAGGAAACTCTGATAGAAATTCATATTTCTTCCTATATATCATATAGTCATTCGAGCAGGCATGTATTTTCTTGTATCCCAATCCCATCAGGCATAATATTTTCTTGGCCTTATAATGTGAATCTGGAAGATCGTTGTCTTTTGGAAGAATGTATTTCAACAATTGTAGTAGCTCTGTAAACCTTCTGTCACTCCATCCATGTTTCTCCTTCAGGTTAATCAATCTTAACACCACTGAAAAAACCGTAAAATCCGTAAAACAAGGATACAATGGTTTTTCAGCATCACTATATAGACATGCAACTATCGGTTCAATCTCAATTTGTTCTTCTGTAATATCACAAATCATTTCTTCAATTCCATTGGAGTTACCATTGTAACGACCCGAAATTTTGAATAAATCTTTTTTACTAATTTCATGTGTTATTATATTTTATTTTTATACTCAACAAAAATGTTTTATTTGATAAACATGATTATAATTAAAATGAGATCAGTGGGTTTTGACTATTATATAACCATCGGTCAATATGATCGCTGTGAACAAAATGTTTTGATTATTGTCTCTAAATATAAGTAATCTTGGTTAATTATTATAGAAAGAATATTTGATGGCCTCACCTAGTAGTCTTGGACCGATCGAAGCCCATCTAACAGAGCTTGGGAAAGAGGTAGCACCATTGGGCTTTGCTCTGGATCAAATCCAAGCCGAGCTTCATCATGTGAAGCTAGAACGGAATCGCCTTCGTGAGAAGTTCAAACTGATAGAAATTACTACTCGGGCAATGTTGACTGAGCCGCCCCAAGCTTCTATCACCCTAGCACACCTTACTCTTAGGTCCTATGCTGGTATTATAAGGGGCTATGTAACGAGACCGTAACTGCCTTGTGTAATCCTTGTTTTAAATAAAAAATGGGATTTCTTCTTATGATGAAGTTATGAATTTTTAAATGACCGGATAAATATAGTATGCATATTTTTGATGAATTTTAGAAAAAGGATATTTTAAAAATGGTTGTGTAAACCTTAAATAATTAAAAATGTGTAATGATTTTCAAAAAATGGTCTTCTACAAATATGTCCAGTACGAAATTTAGAGTCTAATAAGATAAACTTGATTTTTGATGAATAGTAAATTGTGAATAGTGATTTTACGCTTAGGATTAGTAATGTGACCAAATGGATTAGTAATCTCACTTAAAGAAAGTTTTAAAATAATCTAGGCACCTTGATTAAGTGATGTGATTCAATAAAATGGTTAAATAATGGTTTCATTAATTATTATTCAAGTATTAGTTTTTTCGGGTGAATAGTGTTTTTTTTAATTAAAAAATTAATTAAAAATATTTAGAAAAATATTTTTAGAAAATGGATTTCATTTTTGAACTCAGAGCATCGATATTGTGTTAAGGTAATTTTTGGGGATTTTTCTGAAAAAAATGAATTTTCGGTGAATAGTGAATTTATTTAAAAATTGAATTAAAAATATTTAGAAAATTATTTTTATAAAATGGAGTTCATTTTTGAAATCAGAGCATTGATATTTGGTTAGTGTGAAATTTTGGGATTTTTCTGAGAAAGTTGAATTTTCAGTGAATAGTAAAAATGCAGTTTTAGGGTTTCGGTATGTTTAGTGACATCATAGCTGTGTCATGATGATGTCATGAGATATTTTGAGGGTTTGCCGGCCATGGGTGATGAATTATTGTTGTTGGGGCCCCATGTGGCCTAACTCCATGCTAAATTCCAAGGGAGAGCACATGGGTTTGAGAAAAGCACATGGGAGGTGTCCTTTGGCCATTAATGCCTTGTCCCCTCACTTTCCCTATAAATACCAAGCCCTCCTCTCATCCATTCGACTCCCCACTCATTCCCAACGAATTTATGGTCTCATTACCTCCCAAGGAGTCCTCCCAAGGTGCCCCCAAGCTTTCAAGGTCCCAACCTTTGAGGTTTAAGAGTTACATTTTAAGGTAAGGGATCCGACCTCTCTCTTTCTTTTCAAGTAATCTCTTTTATGTCATTTCTTTTATACTCCATGTTCTTATGTTGGAGGATGTTCTTTTATATTCATCCTACTGCCTATTTCATGTTCATATGATGAGAGACCCCCCCTTGCTCTCATCAATTCGTTTTAAGAATGTTTAAGTGGCGCCGTTAGGCTGCCGAATTTTTAAGGGATTCTTTCACCTTCCTCGTTTTCAAGTTCTATTTTCATTCAAGTCTTTCATATTCCTTTTTATTATGTTGGGGTATGATCTCTAAATTATCATACTTATATTTTATGATCATATGATGAGAGACCCCATTTGATCGCTTCAATTCAGTATTTTGAAGTTTTAAGTGGCGCCGTTAGGCTGCCGAATTTTTAAGTGGTTCTTCACCCTTCTCGTTTTGAAGTTCTACTTTCATGTCAATTATTTCAAGTTCCTTTTTGTTATATTGGGGTATGATCTCTATATATATCATACTGGACTCTTATGTTCATATGATGAGATACCCCATTTGATCTCTTCAATTCAGTATTTTGAAGTTTTAAGTGGCGCCGTTAGGCTGCCGAATTTTTAAGTGGTTCTTCACCCTTCTCGTTTTGAAGTTCTACTTTCATGTCAATTCTTTCAAGTTACTTTTTGTTATGTTGGGGAATTATCTCTATATCTATCATACTGAACTCTTATGTTCACATTATGAGAGACCCTATTTGATCTTTTCAAATCATTTTTGTTGATGTTTAAGTAACGCCGTTAGGCTGCCGAATTTTCACAAGAGAAATCTTGTTTTGTTTTCTTCCTTTCATGTTCTTCATTTCATATGGTATATTTTCAAATTTCATTACCATGTTCATAAATCCCTTATATTTTGTCCCTCTACTGTTTGATGGGTCATTTATGAATGTTTGACCCATGTCCCCTCTCTTCTCAATGTTTTCTAAAACCTTATAACATAGCCGTTATGCTGCAGAATTTTCCCCTCAAAATGCCTCTCTCTTTTCTCAAAAATTATTTTATGTTATAAAGTGAATACTCAAAGCTCTTATTTCTACAAGGGTATTCACATATATATCAAAATTTTCCATTTTAAATTCTGATATTTACATACATGAGACCCGCTTCCCTTTCCGTGGGTTTAAAGTGCCGTAAAGATCATGTCATTAATGCAGTTTTTAAAATGTTATGATTATGAAATGAAACCCATTTATTTTATGCTATATGGGTTATTTATGAAATGTTTGATGATGATATATGTGGCTCACATGATAATAAAGTCAAATTTAAGGGTGCGCCCTGATAGCGCTCCAATGCATTGGGTAATGATGTAACCACTAGAGATTACAATTTTCACGATACCTTGGTGAATAACCTTGGTAATTTTAAAATGACACCTTGGGGATGGACCTTGGTGATATTTTCATGATTGTCTATGTTAAATTATGTAGCCACATCTTCAAGTTATGAAAAAGTTTTATTTTTATTATGATATGCCTCATGATTTCATTTTCATGCATTAAAGTTCTTTTCATGACTTTATTGATGTATCTCAAGTTCATATGTAAAATGTTTCACTTGTTTCCCTTGCTGGGCCTTCTGCTCACCCTTCCTTTTGATGTATGTCCCCAGGTTATGAGATGCAGTAATGAGCCTAGGGTGAACATGAGGAGAAGCCTTTCAAGTGTTTAAGAAGAATGTTTTTTTTGTTTCATGTTTTATGTTCCTTGTTTCCAAGACACTAAACCTTAAAGATCCTCAGTTCCGTGTAATGGAATGAAAAGTTATGTTATAAAAATACGGGATGCTATAGTTGGTATCAAAGGATGGTTTAGTTATTTGTGGAAATTAGGATATGAAAACTCTAGGAGGAACCCTATAGAAAAGTTTAATATAGGAAATCTTCCTGGTATTTTGGTGAGTATTGAGTATGGGGTTGCCAAGCAAATACATCCCTGTCTGGATACGAGCAGGTAGAGGTGGCTCTGGCACAGATGTACATAGGGGTAAAACCCAAAAACACCGCTTTGAGCTAGACTCGAACAGGAACTGGTACACGACAACGGGCCTTGCTGCACTCTTGGTTACGACACTCCCGGGGGATATGCTTTGGTAAATTCATAAGCTTGGTATGAACCATTGTTAAAGGAACAAAGATAAAATAAAATAAAGGTTCACATAAGAATATATGATCATTCACAACCTATATGGGAACCTAGTAGATCACAAGTTAGGGTATACCTTTCATATACAAGTTATCCTTATATGCTTTCAGTTCCTTTTCATGATTATTAGCTAAGTACTTAAGCCCCCAACTATAGTTTCTTTTCATAGTTAATGGCGGGAAATAGAAGAACATGTCTCAACAACCAATGTGATAGGAAATTCTACGATTGCCATATTAAGATGACAGAGATGATTAGGGGATTAAAATATGATTTTTTATTTTGGAAGACGTTCACTATTTTGGGGACCCTATATGATCGAGTTAAATAGATTACAACGGTATTTTCATTGAGGAGTAAGGTTGACTTATATTTTGAAGAGTCGATGAATTTATGGTGGACTTATAGTAATTTAGGTTACTTACGGGAATGATTAACCTATCTTGGGTAAAATATGTTTAGGTTAGCGACTTTTGTTATAAGATGTTAGGAGTGGTTGATGTTGTTTGGAGATGAACAATGAAGTTTATTTTGGAAGACTATGTTATCAAAACCTTCTTGTATTTGGGTTTCAATCTTAGTTTGGTTTATTTTGAGGAATCTTAAGGACCATTATTTACGGAATGGACTATGATGAACTTTGGGTATTACCATGGAATTTGATGATTTAAAAGTAGTTTCCATTCCTATGGGATTCTTTCTTTTTGAAGAGTTGTTTTACCTTAACCTTTCTATTTTTGGGATAATGTTTAAAGATAGAAGAAATAGATAGTTAATATTTTGTAGATTATGTGATTCTATAGAAGATGATTCTTGTGCTTTTATGAGACCAAGTGTTTTTGAATTCTCATCATTTGGAGAAAAGATTAGTGTTGGTAGGGACTTGTTAAAGGATGAAACTCTACCTGAAGGTAGGTATATTTTCTTATGTTTTTGTTCTATATATTAAATGAAATCCTCAAAATTATGAAAATAAACGTAAAACAAAAATGTTGTTGGTTTACGTTTCCTACTAGGTAATCAAAGACCGTTTACACACATCATAAGTTTGGGATTTTCTCATGGTTAACTTTCTCCTAATCATGTTCTCTATCACTCTCCCTCAGAACTTGACCCTTTGTTTTCTCCTCCATGTCCATGTTTTCTTACATGGAACCCTAGTGTGGGTTAACTCGGGTGACCTTTGTACTTCCCTTTCTTTATTTTAAAGTAATAGTTTTACTGACTCCTTTTCCGATGTGGGACTTTCAATGAAATTTCAAAACCCAAATTTTTTTTTAAAATTGCGAGGACGCAATTTCTTAAGGGGGGAAGATTGTAACGACCCGAAATTTTGAATAAATCTTTTTTACTAATTTCATGTGTTATTATATTTTATTTTTATACTCAACAAAAATGTTTTATTTGATAAACATGATTATAATTAAAATGAGATCAGTGGGTTTTGACTATTATATAACCATCGGTCAATATGATCGCTGTGAACAAAATGTTTTGATTATTGTCTCTAAATATAAGTAATCTTGGTTAATTATTATAGAAAGAAGATTTGATGGCCTCACCTAGTAGTCTTGGACCGATCGAAGCCCATCTAACAGAGCTTGGGAAAGAGGTAGCACCATTGGGCTTTGTTCTGGATCAAATCCAAGCCGAGCTTCATCATGTGAAGCTAGAACGGAATCGCCTTCGTGAGAAGTTCAAACTGATAGAAATTACTACTCGGGCAATGTTGACTGAGCCGCCCCAAGCTTCTATCACCCTAGCACACCTTACTCTTAGGTCCTATGCTGGTATTATAAGATGCTATGTAACGAGACCGTAACTGCCTTGTGTAATCCTTGTTTTAAATAAAAAATGGGATTTCTTCTTATGATGAAGTTATGAATTTTTAAATGACCGGATAAATATAGTATGCATATTTTTGATGAATTTTAGAAAAAGGATATTTTAAAAATGGTTGTGTAAACCTTAAATAATTAAAAATGTGTAATGATTTTCAAAAAATGGTCTTCTACAAATATGTCCAGTACGAAATTTAGAGTCTAATAAGATAAACTTGATTTTTGATGAATAGTAAATTGTGAATAGTGATTTTACGCTTAGGATTAGTACTGTGACCAAATGGATTAGTAATCTCACTTAAAGAAAGTTTTAAAATAATCTAGGCACCTTGATTAAGTGATGTGATTCAATAAAATGGTTAAATAATGGTTTCATTAATTATTATTCAAGTATTAGTTTTTTCAGGTGAATAGTGTTTTTTTTTTAATTAAAAAATTAATTAAAAATATTTAGAAAAATATTTTTAGAAAATGGATTTCATTTTTGAACTCAGAGCATCGATATTGTGTTAAGGTAATTTTTGGGGATTTTTCTGAAAAAAATGAATTTTCGGTGAATAGTGAATTTATTTAAAAATTGAATTAAAAATATTTAGAAAATTATTTTTATAAAATGGAGTTCATTTTTGAAATCAGAGCATTGATATTTGGTTAGTGTGAAATTTTGGGATTTTTCTGAGAAAGTTGAATTTTCAGTGAATAGTAAAAATGCAGTTTTAGGGTTTCGGTATGTTTAGTGACATCATAGTTGTGTCATGATGATGTCATGAGATATTTTGAGGGTTTTCCGGCCATGGGTGATGAAGTATTGTTGTTGGGGCCCCATGTGGCCTAACTCCATGATAAATTCCAAGGGAGAGCACATGGGTTTGAGAAAAGCACATGGGAGGTGTCCTTTGGCCATTAATGCCTTGTCCCCTCACTTTCCCTATAAATACCAAGCCCTCCTCTCATCCATTCGACTCCCCACTCATTCCTAACGAATTTATGGTCTCATTACCTCCCAAGGAGTCCTCCCAAGGTGCCCCCAAGCTTTCAAGGTCCCAACCTTTGAGGTTTAAGAGTTACATTTTAAGGTAAGGGATCCGACCTCTCTCTTTCTTTTCAAGTAATCTCTTTTATGTCATTTCTTTTATACTCCATGTTCTTATGTTGGAGGATGTTCTTTTATATTCATCCTACTGCCTATTTCATGTTCATATGATGAGAGACCCCCCCTTGCTCTCATCAATTCGTTTTAAGAATGTTTAAGTGGCGCCGTTAGGCTGCCGAATTTTTAAGGGATTCTTTCACCTTCCTCGTTTTCAAGTTCTATTTTCATTCAAGTCTTTCATGTTCCTTTTTATTATGTTGGGGTATTATCTCTAAATTATCATACTTATATTTTATGATCATATGATGAGAGACCCCATTTGATCGCTTCAATTCAGTATTTTGAAGTTTTAAGTGGCGCCGTTAGGCTGCCGAATTTTTAAGTGGTTCTTCACCCTTCTCGTTTTGAAGTTCTACTTTCATGTCAATTATTTCAAGTTCCTTTTTGTTATATTGGGGTATGATCTCTATATATATCATACTGGACTCTTATGTTCATATGATTAGAGACCCCATTTGATCGCTTCAATTCAGTATTTTGAAGTTTTAAGTGGCGCCGTTAGGCTGCCGAATTTTTAAGTGGTTCTTCACCCTTCTCGTTTTGAAGTTCTACTTTCATGTCAATTCTTTCAAGTTACTTTTTGTTATGTTGGGGAATTATCTCTATATCTATCATACTGAACTCTTATGTTCACATTATGAGAGACCCTATTTGATCTTTTCAAATCATTTTTGTTGATGTTTAAGTAACGCCGTTAGGCTGCCGAATTTTCACAAGAGAAATCTTGTTTTGTTTTCTTCCTTTCATGTTCTTCATTTCATATGGTATATTTTCAAATTTCATTACCATGTTCATAAATCCCTTATATTTTGTCCCTCTACTGTTTGATGGGTCATTTATGAATGTTTGACCCATGTCCCCTCTCTTCTCAATGTTTTCTAAAACCTTGTAACATAGCCGTTATGCTACAGAATTTTCCCCTCAAAATGCCTCTCTCTTTTCTCAAAAATTATTTTATGTTATAAAGTGAATACTCAAAGCTCTTATTTCTACAAGGGTATTCACATATATATCAAAATTTTCCATTTTAAATTCTGATATTTACATACATGAGACCCGCTTCCCTTTCCGTGGGTTTAAAGTGCCGTAAAGATCATGTCATTAATGCAGTTTTTAAAATGTTTTGATTATGAAATGAAACCCATTTATTTTATGCTATATGGGTTATTTATGAAATGTTTGATGATTATATATGTGGCTCACATGATAATAAAGTCAAATTTAAGGGTGCGCCCTGATAGCGCTCCAATGCATTGGGTAATGATGTAACCACTAGAGATTACAATTTTCACGATACCTTGGTGAATAACCTTGGTAATTTTAAAATGACACCTTGGGGATGGACCTTGGTGATATTTTCATGATTGTCTATGTTAAATGATGTAGCCACATCTTCAAGTTATGAAAAAGTTTTATTTTTATTATGATATGCCTCATGATTTCATTTTCATGCATTAAAGTTCTTTTCATGACTTTATTGATGTATCTCAAGTTCATATGTAAAATGTTTCACTTGTTTCCCTTGCTGGGCCTTCTGCTCACCCTTCCTTTTGATGTATGTCCCCAGGTTATGAGATGCAGTAATGAGCCTAGGGTGAACATGAGGAGAAGCCTTTCAAGTGTTTAAGAAGAATGTTTTTTTTGTTTCATGTTTTATGTTCCTTGTTTCCAAGACACTAAACCTTAAAGATCCTCAGTTCCGTGTAATGGAATGAAAAGTTATGTTATAAAAAGACGGGATGCTATAACCATCTTTCAAATCATCATCATCAGTAGATTTGAAATTCTGTCCAGTTTCACCATGCCAAATCCAAAGGCTATAACTCAGATTAAAACCATTACAAATCATATGATCTTTGATCTCTCTACTTTTTAACTTCTTTATATTCAAACATTTTAGGCATGGACAAAAAAAATGTCACTGCTTGGAACATTTCGTTTAGAAAATTCCAAAAAGGCATCAACACCTTCCTCGTATTCATTACTCATTTGATGTTCCGTAATCCAACTTCGACTTGTTATTACCTACAAAAATATCAAAATTATACATCTTGTTAAGATAAGAAAAATATATATTTATATGAAAAATATCATAATTTGAATGTAAAAAAAATTGAAATATAAAACAAATATATACGTATTTGAAACATATATGCATGAAAATGATTTTAAAAAGAAAATATAGTTAGATATAACAATTTTAAATTTATCTTGGATCGTTTCTTATTAATGTACACAAAGAATACATCCTTTTTAAACTAGATACCAAATTCACCCTTCCCTAAAAAATAAATATGAATTATAAATATAAAAATATATAAACATTCACTAATAAAAATTACACATATCCCAACGATTTGAAACCATTGGGATATCCCCTGAAACCGTTGGGATAGAATACCCCAATAGTTTTACACACCGTTGGTAGGATGGTCATTGTAATAGACTTATACCAATTATTCTACAGGAACCGTTGGTATAGACTACCTAAAGTTAAAATATGGCAAAGGATTCAATGAAACTATTGGAATATATATATATATATATATATATATATATATCAAGGGGGTGTCGAGGAGGGTAGGGAGCTGTCCAAGGGGGGTGGTGGGGGCTGTCCAAGGGGGTAGGGGATGTCCACAGGGGTAAGGGACAGCCAAGGTGTCCAATAAGGTGGGGGTGTCCCGGGGGGTGGGGGCCTGTCCAGGGGGAGGGGGTGTCCATGGAGTGGAGGTGTACAGGGGGTGGGGGAGTGGTGACTAGGGGTGAGGGGGTTGTCCAACCCCTACCCCAATGGACCCCCCCCCCCCACCCCCTAAATATCTCCCCCACCCCTCTGGACACCCCACCCCCCTGGACACCCCCACACACCCTAGATACCCCTACCCCCTTGGACAGCCAACTCACCCCCCTGGACACCACCCCCACCCCCCTGGACACCCCCACCCCCCTAGACACCACCCCCACCCCCTACCCCCTTCGACTTCCCCACACCCTGGATAACCCCTCACCCCCACCCTCTGTAAACCCCTACCCTCTTGGAAAGCCTCCTCACCCCCCCCCCCCCCGAACACCACCCCCACCCCCTTGGACAGCTCCCACACCTCTGGATAGCCCCAACCCCCTGGACAGCCTCCCACCACTCTGGAAAGCCCCCCTAGAGACCCCCTACCCCCTTAGACCCCCCATAGACACCACCACCCCCTTGGATAGCCCCCACCCCCTGGACATCCCCCCAACCCCTCTAGATACCCCCCCCCCCCAGGACACCCCCTACCCCCCTTTGGACAGCCCACTAACCCCTTGGACACCACCCCCACCCCCTAGACACCACCCCCACCCCTACCCCATTGGACACCCCCACCCCCTAGACTGCCCCTCACCCCCTAGACACCCCCACCCCTGGGACACCCCTACCCCCTAAGAAACCCCCTCACCCCCTGGACACCACCCCCACCCCCTTGGACACCCCCTAGACACCACCACCCCCTTGGACACCCCCCCCCCCACCCCTCTGGACAGCCCCCCCCCCCCCCCCCTCCAGACATCCCCCCACCCCCTGGACAACCCCCACCCCTCTAGACAGCCCTCCACCCCCTAGACACCCCCACCCCCTGGATGCCCCTTACCCCCTTGGACTGCCCACTCACCCCCTTGACACCCCACCCTGACTCCCCTGGACACCCCTACCCCCTTGGACAGCCCCTCACCCCTCTGGACACCCTTGCCCCAATGGACATCCCCCTCACCCCCCAGGACACCCCCCCACCCCCTTGGTCACCCCCAACCCCCTTGGACAGCCCCCGCACCCCCCCTGGACACCACCTCCCACCCCCTTGGACACCCCCTAGAAACCCCCACCCCCTTGGATAGCCCCCCACCCCTGGACACCTCGCACCCACTTGGACAACCCCCACCCCCTTGGACACCCCATGTATGCACACACAAACATGATAGAAAACACAGAAATCATAAACATTCATAATATCACTTCCATGGTTTATTTTACCAGGAAAAAAAATTAGCATGGTATAAATAAACAATATGAAACTTACCATCATAGAAAGAACAAAGAAAGAAAAATAACATCTCAAAAATTTAGTTTAGGGAATCATGGAAAATAAAAAATGAAACCGAGCAGTGTGAGGCTTTCTTGCATGTTACGAGTGGACCTAATAGATCTGGATATAATAAAGATGATGAATGAAGTTAGAAAAAAGAGGTTGGAGAGCACAACTTCGAAGAATCCTTTGTAGGTTCTCCACGTGACAAAGACGATTTTCAGGTCACCCGATCAAAGAAAACAGAATGACAGAATACGGGGCGCAATAAATCATTTAAAAGTTTTATCACATCTGTTATTTAATAACCAAAGTGATAAACTATTTTTTTTATCACGTTGTTTATTTAATAACAGACGTAGAAAAGAATTTATCACATTGGTTATTTTATAACCGACATGATAAATGGTGATTTATAACGTCAGTTCTTTTAGAACCGACGTGATAAATTGCCAAGATCCACTTTATCATGTCAGTTATTTTATAACCGACATGATAAATTTCCCAGATTCGATATGTCATGTTAGTTATAAAATAACCAACGTGATAAATGTAATCTTAGTTTTTATCATGTCGATTATAAAATAACTGACGTAAAAAATTGATTCTCATCGATTTATCACATTGGTCATACAATAACCAACATGATAAATCTTTTTTTATAGATTTTCACTTCGGTTATATAGAACCGATGTGAAAAATGCCGACATGTTAAAAAAAATTCCACGACTTCCCTTATCAAGATAACTCCTTAGTCACATTTTAGTAGCCATTTAAAGGGGCAGATGAGCCCGTAAGGGGCACTAACCCTAGGTCTATCTTCCTGTCTCTACCGCCCCTTACCTCGGATCGGCTCGGCTCACCACCTTGGCGATGATCGGCGAGCTTCTGGCATCTCTCTCTCTCGCGGCGATGTCGTGTGACCCTGTGGAACTGTCTTCATCGGCTTTCCTTATCAATGTTGGCTTGCCTCCCGCCTCACTCCCCTTCGCTGGATAGGGATTCTTCCAGCATCACGATGTTGGCATCGTGGTCGTTTTATAGTTGCCACGATTTAGGGTTTCAAACTCGTCGTCGGTGTGTTCACTGGGTTGTCTGCTTCGGTATCTGAGTTTTTGCAGGCGGTGATGGGATTTATGTGCGGGTTTGTGTTTGGATTTGTTTTATGTTGCTTTTGTGTACTTTAGTTTTCTGGTTTTTGTGTTGGAATGTTGTGGATCAATCTGCTCGGGGGATCTCCTTGCCTTGTGTTGCGCAACGGTGGTCTGCTTTCCGGCGTTCTGGAGTTTCGAAGCCTACTGGCGGGTCATTTTCGGTTTGAATCTGGTTTTCTCGTTTTTTCAATTTTGAAGTCCTGGCGAAGGTTTGTGGAATGCTTCTAACTAGCCATAGTGCTCTGGCGGTGGCAGGGAAGATCAGTGATGCTCATGATTCAGGATAATTGTCGGCTTGGTTTAAGAGGTTTGGACTGAATCTGTTGGATTTGGTTTATGATTCTTTAATGAGGTTTTTGTGGTTTGCATTTTGTGTGTTTTCTTGTGGCACTACGGCCTTGGTTTAGGAGAAATTTCATCCAATTTATTTTCAAGGGACTGTTTTAGAAGATGTTCAGAGCATAGAGTATCCTCATTTTCATCACTATCCAGATTTGGAACTGTTGAGAGGGTATGGCTTTTTCCATTGGTACTGAGCCCATGTTTTTTTGCATGGGACAGCTAGCCGAGCAACGATGGGAAGTTGGACGTTGATCATATTGTTTTTATTACTTGGGTGAAGCTTTTCATTGCTTTTGAAGTGGATTGTATTTGGTCTTGTGATCTAGGTCATGGAGGCATGGTTGTTCTTTATGAATTTGATTTCATTCTGGTTTCCCACTTTCTCCTCAAAAGTGCTTTTGAAATAAAAATTTAATTTCCAGTCAGTCACATTTTAGAATCCATAGACCATAGATATATCATCTAAGAAACCTTCCTAAACTATCCTAGCTCATCTAGATCTCTTACTCGTATTTCTACACTTCTTTTTTATTACACTAACTTCTGATCTCCCCTCCCACATACTGTTATTATCATGACTTGACCCATCGGGGCCCCTCCTGGGCTAGTAGTAAGCTGAGAGTTATACCCCATGTCTAGATCCAATAGGCCAATAGATGTAGATCAATGTTGAGAATGGGTATCATGGAAATGGGAGGCATTTTCCTAATGTACCTATGCACATTTACACACTCGACTACATGAAATAATATAGAGTAATAATGAACATAAACCTCTAGATTTTAAATAATGCATGAAACATACACTAGGAAAAACATCAGAGTGTGATAGATAAATATCCAAGAATATAAAAGAGATAAATACAAACCCAACTAAGAATAAGTAAAGTGTGAACCTAAAAAAATCTAAAAAATGGAAATTCAGAGGTGATATTGGATAACAATCACAAATTCTAACCATTAAACATGGTTCGAGCCACCAAGTATAGTAATACTCCATTGATTCTAGGTCCACCAAAGCCACCTAAAATCAATCTATCACCTACATAGATAGGGAATGTGTGGGTAAATACCATGCATGGGTGAGTATAAATATACTCAGTAGGGCACCCAAAAAACTAAGAGGGAATCAATAAAATAATATATTCTTCTCAACCCATAAGATAAAGAGATGAAATTAAACCTAACAATAAATGTTTAGATAAATAAACCTCAGTAAAAGAGAGAGGAATCTCAATATCCATGGAAAGATAATAATGATGAGTCATATTGTAGCTACAATGGTCCCATATATGATGTTAATCACCACACACAACCACATGAGAATATGAATGGAGGAACTTAAACTCACTAATGGATACCCATATGAAGGATTACTGACTCTATTAGAGGACCCACTCCTCATTGAAGCTCGATGAATATGGAGTACCAACTCCATAGATAGAGGACTCATGCCCCTTTAATGTGGCCGAGTATCGAATCTACTAGTGTATACAATATAGGGGACTCACACCCTAGAAATCCCAATAGTTAGGTGATAAAAAACCCCAGAATCACTATAATGATCACACCTAAGCCCTATCATTAGCCTAAGTAGAGTCCTAGTAAAGAAGTCTAGATCCACATATCAAGTGGATAATCGAGGATAGACCAATGGATCAGAACATGAATCAACATGGCCAAACACCTCTTAATGGTGTAATTCATGATCTAAAAGTATAACTCAGGATGAGAATAAATCCCAAATATTTATAGCATTAAATAATAGTTCACTCCATGAAAATCACTTCCAAACCCCTGAGATCCACTAGTTTTTATTCCGACATTGCTCCTACTTCCCTCTCTCTCTCAATATCCTATCAATCTTCATCAAATAAGTTCATCCCCTCATTCTACAGCCATTATTTATCACCAATAATTTGGAACGGTAGTCTACATTCATCCATATATCCTAATATCTATTCATAATGTCCTCCTCATTCAATAATCCATCTATCTCATCCATCTAAATCCACCCATCATCACCATGATCCTCAAAATCATTACCTATCACGAAACCCCAATGTTGATATGGTTTCACATATCACCCACATAATCATAGCCTAAATCAAGATGTTCGATCATGCTTGAACTGATCTAGAAATAGTTTAATCACTAACCACATGGGATGATAATGAATAATGCATATAATGGGGGGAAGAAATATATAACACCGTAATATTTTAAAATAACACTATATTCGATAGCATATATAACATGCAACATCGATCTTAAACAAACAATGAAATATTTTTATAACCTAGTCATTAAATTGTAAGGTATGAATATGATTAACTACATTATGAAATATGCATAAAGGACCTACTCAATACAAAATTATTGATTAATTCTTTCTAAGTAAGCACTCAATTTTTAGTAAATTCGTTTTATTCTTCAAAAAACATTTTCTTCAAAAATGAGTTTTATTGATTTTTGTTAGAAATTTTTAAAATTAATTTCCTGAACTTTTAAAAAATGTATTTGATAAAATGAACTTAAATTTTTAAATCAGTACATCAAAATTATCTTAGGTTGAATTTTTATGATTTTTTTGAAAAGATTGGTTTCTAGTTAATAGAGAAAAATACTGATTTTAATTGAACTATATTTTTTAAAGAATTCACAAAGTACCATTTCATTAAAATGGTTTCAAAGAGAAATAAATTCTATTATATAGTTATTAATATAATTAATTCCATTTAAATAAATTTAATTATTTAATTTTATATAAAAACATTTTTTAAGATAAAAATATATTTTTCTCTAGAAAAAAATTGTTTTTCGTTTCATTTTGAATTTTCATCTTATATTAATTTATACCACTTATAGTAATTTAATATTTAAAAATTAATCACATATATTTAATTATTATGTTAAAAAAATTATATAGTTCCCTTTAAATTTTTTTCATTATTAATAGTAATATAATAAATATTTTTCCCTTTATGTAATGGTAAATCAGGTAATTATGGTTAAAATAATATTATAATGACTAAATATTATCCAAACACTTGCCTTTATTCTATTGGATAAGTGAATTTTTCCATTTCCATCCAATTATCAAATATATGTCAACTTGGTTCTATATTTCATTGATTATGACCATTAAATTAATTTAAGAAAAGAAAAAATAAAAAATGTCACTCTCTTGACTTTAATATCTCTAAAAAAATTTCATAAGGATAAAAATATGATAATTTTAGTTATAAATGTTTATTTTGAATATAAATTATGTTTTTATCATATGAATTTATTTATCATTTTTAGTTATTTAATAATTATCATAAATTCTTATATAACACTCACATAATATTAATTGAATTAATAGAAAAATAAAATAAATGATTTTAAAAAAATTTAAATTATTGAAATTTAAGTGAATTATTATATTCCACGAAATTTATAGATAAATATAAAAAATTATATATTTTTGAAAGTATTTTATTCTAACTACATATTATTCTTGGTGTTTTTAAAGAAAAATTAAACGAATATTGTCAAAAATGAAATTAATGGTATTTTATGAAAATAATATACTATTAAATTATTTAAAAATAATAAAAACATTGAAAGAGAACACTTTAGATAATATATTATGAAACTTTTTATCCCTAGGCCATTTATGATCCTATTTTCACCTTATAAGTAATATTATAACCCTTTAAGGGTGAAAAGGATGTTACCTTGATTAAGGTTTAAAAAGGTTGACTATGGGGTTAAACCAAAATATATTATTTAAAACACCACTTAAACATTTCCAAATATTATTGGTAAATTGGATTTAAACCATGTAAAACCTTATATTTTCATATATATCCATTTGGAATCATTTGGAAAGATAATGACTTTTTTATGTTTTAATATATTAAGAAATTCCATGAGTGCCCCTCCCCCCACATATAAAAGGGAACCCGTCCTTTTTCTTATTCACACCACTTGGAGCCTTCTATATAATATGAAGCCTACCAAATTATCTTATATATGTTCTGTAGGTGATGTTATTCCCAAAATACAAACCATACATTCCTTAAAAGGATATTAAAAGAAGTTCTTCCAAAGAAGAGGTAATTACCTTAACCGATCACTTTCTTTTTTTACTTCTAATTTTACCACCTCTTAGTATATGATATTTATCATAAAATAATAAATTCATTATAATGAAAATACTAAATGATATTATGATTTTTAAACCACCATTATCCACCCTCTTTCACATCAAATAGGAAATGAAATTATCGCTTGTGAGTATGTACATCATACCATCTTCAAGTAGCGATGCAATTCATTTTACATCACCATGTTTTATGGATGGGTATTATGATGGTTTTAATTATTATATATGATATTAATGAAATATTTATGTTTTTTATGATAATATCATAACTACCTTCTTACCAACTAATTTGTTTGAAGATTATAATGTCGCTCGTTCATACATGTGGACTACCACCTCTACAAAGTGATATGATTAATTTTTCCTTTATGATTTACATAGATAGTAATAATTATGAATTTTATTAATTTATTTGATTTATATGTCATAGAAGTCATATTTCATGGCGGTTTTCTTATTTTTAGTAGAGGTTTTTGGTTAAACAATTAACTAGGATCTAGCAATGGTTTCTAACCGCTGCTAAAGTCTAGACTTTTACCGAAAAAATGCCACTAATATGGATAAAACCGCCACTGAGTAAAAAAATCATATTTAGTGGTGTTTTTAACCACCACCTTAAAAAATACCATAATATAGCGGCATTTTAAACCACCGTGAAAAAAATCCAATATCTATCACTTGTTTAAATCGACATTATCTCATGCATTTAAAAAAACAAGCTGCAGGTTCTACAGAACCAGAACCTAATGCCAGAACAACACAACAGTGACATTGAAAATTTTACCATATCATCAAATATATCATCAACGTACAAGGAAAACAACACATGTTAAAACTAAAGAATCAATGTACATTTATTCTTACTAAAACCTAAAGAATCAACACATTTACAAAGGAAAATAACACATTGAAAGAAATAATAAATTTATCAATACATTTAAAGAATCAAACAAGATAAAACTCATTAAAATAATCAATAATACATAAAAACGTGGAAAGAATCAACATATTTAAAGAATTAATAATACATTTCGGAATACATTGATTGAATCAATACATTTCTCAATACATTTTGCATTGAAAGTATGTTGATTATTTAAACTATTTCACAACACATTTCCAAGGAAAACATAAATTTAATACATTTAAAACTATCTATAAAAATCAACGTACTTCCATTAAAATGAGACTTCACGTGTTAAAACTAAATACACCAAAATTAAAAACAAGATAAATTAATTTAATAATAAAGAAATAATTCTCAATATGAAACCATCCATCATGAATACCATTTTCATCAAAATGGTCATTAATGATTCAAAACCAATAAGCAATGCTTAGACAAAAGATAAATCATCCTAAATATCCCTAAATAGTATAAACTTCCACAAGTGAGGATTAAAACTGAATTGGATTTATACAATGGGTAAATACTTTTTTATATCCTAGGACATCCAAAACTAATCCAACCCCTTTATGAGATCACAAAAAACAACATATATGCTTCTATGTGCATAGACCGACTAGAATCCACATAGTCTAAGTTACCTGATTACATCCTCATGTATTATCCATGACCAATAGGACAGAGCTCAAAAAACAGGATCCATGCACAAATAGAGCACAAAAATCTCCCAAAAGGGAGATCACCCAACACATCAAGATTGAGCTCTAACCAAGAAAGTGAAAACCAGAGGATACTAATCAAACAGAGGGTCTGACAAATAGGGTTATCCTATATGTTATATGATTAAGATATCATTATATGGATAAGTGATATAGGACCTTATTTTGGTGGGAGATAACATAAAATAATCCTCGGTTGGTAGGACTGGGTTGTGATGTGAGATTTGAAAAAGGGTATAGACTTTCCTATAATGGATGGGGTTATATAGAGATTATTTTCTTGGAGAAAACCATGTTGTATTGTATCATGAATTGACCTATATGAACCCTACTTGGGACCCTAGTAAGCTAAGAGTGACACCACATGTTCACCCCCAATAGTTGAAGGGCTAGAGACAAGTATAGAGTAATAATATCACTAAAGTGAGAGGATTTATCCTATTATACGTGAACACATACACACACTCAACACCATGAAATAATATATATTTATAATAAAATAAAACCTCTCAGTGTAAAAATTTCATGTAGTAACCTCTATTAAATACATAACAATGAGATAGATAAATAACTTGGAAAGGAAAATGGTAAAATACATGCCAAACCAAGATGAAGGAATATAGGTACCAATCTGGAAACAATTAAAATAGAAAATAAGAGGAGTTCCAAACTCAAGATCCCTAAGTCTGACCACCCATCATGGTCAGTGACTCCACTTGATTCTATGTTCCATAGATATTAGGTCCAATAAGGACACCATCTACGAGTTGTTTGTATATGAAAAAAATCATTCTTGAAAAGACCATAAAGGTTTCGTATAAACATAATTACTAATACACCATGAAAAAAAGTGTGAAATAGTAGAATATAATAGTCAGATCAACCTATATGAAAAATAGAGACAAGAAATAAACATCGTATATGATCAGACATAATTTTCAATCTCTACATCCAGTTTAAACACAAAATATAGAAACATGGTTATACAACACATACATAGGGCACCTATTGTCCCTATCCCATCTAAAATATAAGAAAAAGACAAAAAAATACCCACATTAGACTTACTGATACATGAACAAACCCTTTCCACTAATAATTTCCTAATGATGAACTCTTCTCATCATCCTCTCTATCTCCATATCTACTTCCTACTACCGGAACCTAAAAGACAATTATATTGGAAATTAAAAAATGTTATATAATTATATTTAAACTTAAAATCAATAAAATTTTGTGAACTAAATGATTTTGAGGTTTTTTAATTTTTCTTCTCACCACCAGCCATCACTTTCAATCCTCATCTTCCTACCAAAGATCTTAGATGGTAATAGTCCCAAACCCATCTACGCACTTGACTAGGATGATCCTTCCTAAATATTTTACCAACTAGGTCATGTGGTGAGACTGAGTAGGACTGTGTGGGATTGACATACCATAGTTCTTTAATTTTTACATATAAATCAAATATCATTCATATTAGATGTAATATATATTAACATAGTGAAAAATAATACTAAGTTATTATAATGAAAAATGAATTCATACCCCAACTTCTTTGGAAGGATCATTAAAAAAACTCCCATCATATTTTTATGAACATTCAACCAAACTTCTTTTCCAGATTCTTGGTAGCCTAAACTCGGTGACTTCATTAAACAAAGATAAATTAACAATTTAATATATTAAACAGATAACATTTTCTAATAAATATTTAAACTAAGGAAAATATTACCATAGTCGATCGGATTCTAGAAAAACTTTTTGACCTCGTAGTGTTAATATAACACTTCCTCCTAGGAATTCCCATGATTTAATCAAATAAAATTATGTTTAAAACATATATTTCGAAAAATTCATACAGATAAAAAAATAGAAATGATAATATATACACAATGCTAACAAAAAAATATACATAACAATGATAATGAATGATTTAACAAATGAAATAGGTGGTTGATAAATGAATGGATAATTTCACATACAATCATTTTCTCCTTTAATCGGGTCAGTTTCCTGCTCAATCATTACCTGATCTACTTCATGCACTCTTGCAAGACTAATATTTTCAATATCATGATGAAAAAATTAGTCTGCTTCTTAATATTAATTGGATTCAATGTCAGATGTCAAATCTTCCACTTCATCAGCCATATCATATAAGTCTCTTTGTTTTACGTGAGAAACTACACTCTACACTTCATCCACGACATATTTCACATAATATACCATTTTTTATTTTGATGATAAGATATACAGATCATTTATATCATGGTCACCAATATCCATCAAGTGAGAGAAGTTCACAAAAGTAAATTGAAATGAATCTATTTTAACACCCCTGGTAATATCCACCCAAATGCATTTGAATAAAACAACTAAAAAATGCATGTGGTAGTTTGATTCGATAATATCAGTCAATTTTATATAGTATTCCACTTCAAAAAATGTAAATATGCCACTATTCTGAATTTTCAAACCCTCTTCCAGATCTACTATACAGAATCTGAAGTCATTCATGTTGTAAGCGTTGACCTTTCTAGCTTATTTTAGAGGACCTTGAGCAAGAAACTTCAAATCTTATGGAAACTCTGCTTGAGTATTAGTATTCATTATCTGAAAAAATTAATATACCTTATTATATTTTCAAAATATATGTATCAACCTAGTATTTATATTGATTTCAATATTTATGAACTTACACGTCGTGCAACCCATTCTACAATCTCTATATTAACAGATTTTGTAATATCTTTCTCATTCCATGTTCATCCTCTCATTTTTCTCTTTGTTTGTATCATCAACTCTTCAATAAATTGATCTACAGTTTCACTATTAAGAAACACATATCTATGTTCCTATAATAATTACATTTCTGTTAGTGTAACATTTGAGCACCTCCCAACTGATCGGCCAATACCAGGAAAGGTTTTTTATTTCCCATGTATTTCAAATTGATTCAATGTTTCATCAACATGTTCAACTCAATTTAATCTTATCTCAATATCATCCGAGTATATTTATCACAAGGTAAGACACTCCTCTTCCAAATAGCCATCAGAAATAGAGCCTTTAGGTTGACCTTTATTTTCCACATATGATTTCAAATGCCCAATATATCTTTGAAATAAAATAAAAAAACATAATTATGTATTTAATGAAGTGACAATAATTGTTTACTAAAACAAAAAACATATAAATAAAGTACCTTCCAATTGTATAGATCCATCGATAATGTACAAGGCCTCCTAATTTAGCTTCCTTAACTAAATTCATAGTTAAATGCATCACTACAGTAAAAATGATGGAGGAAAGATTATCTCCATTTCAGAAAGAGTCAATACAAATCTCTCCTGAAGGTTGTAAAGATGAAATGGATATAGAGTTTTCTCACATAGTTGTCTAAAAAATGTACAGAATTTGAGTACAATAGTTGTAACCTTTTTAGGTAATAATGTACACAATTCTAATAGAAGTAACTGGTATAACAAAATATGTGAATCGTGGCTTTTCAATCCATGTAACCTATGATTCATTAAGTCAACACACCTTGAGATGTTACTTGAATACCAATCATAAAGTGTCACATGTTTTAAAATTCAAATGAATGTATCTTTATCCCTATTTTTCATTGTAAAAATTTCTGAAGCATACTTTCCATTCTCATCTAGCCAGAGATCAGGTTTTATGTTCATTTCTTATAAGTCTTTCTGATCATTGAGATGATCCTTCAACTTTCCAGGCTCATTAAGAAATTTTAAGATCAAATTTTCATAAACATTCTTCTCAATATGAATCACATCAAGATTATGTCACAACAAATTAAATTCCCAATACTGAAGTTTGAAGAATATACTTTTTTTATTCCAATGTTGTGTTCCAATATCACTTGACGATACACTTCAAACTTGTTTCCCACTATCTTTAAAATGATGCACCTTCCATAATTCTATTTCATCATTTCCAAATTGTTCCAATATTTTATAACCTGTTAACAAATTTGGAGGTTCTCTATGATCAATGAAACCATTGAATTTTGAATTGTTCAGTTGAAATCTATGAGATGCATCGAGAAATCTTAGATGACACAAGAAGCACCATTTTATAATGTGAGGTAGTCATTCGGGCTCGAAATCATTGTAACAAACAGGACAAGTGAAACTTGTGTAAGTGTTCCTAGTAGATAAATTCACATGTCCAAGGAAGTCACTAATGGTCTGCATTAGAGAAGATTTCATTTTGAACATTTTTCTAGAAGATGCATCGTATGTCTCAACACCATTTCTCCATAACTCCTATAATTCTTAAATTAAAGGCTGCAAGTATACATCAATATCGTTTCTAGGAATTGTTTTTCCAAGAATAATCATAAAAATGGTAAAAGTCATTTGTTGCACACATATCCACATAGGAAGATTGTAAGGGAACAAAACAACCGACCAAATGCTATAACTAGAACTCAAAGTCCCAAATAGGTTGAATCTATCCATAATAAATCCCAATAAAACATTCCTAGGATCATATGAGAAATATAGATGTGATAAATCAAATATCTTCCACCATTGCGAATCTTTTGGATGTCGCATTAACCCATCAATTTTATTATCTATAGAATTCCACTTCATGTGTTCGGTGGTTTTCGGTGACATGAATAATCTTTGTAATCAATGATTTAAAGGAAATTAACACAAAATATTTTTAGGTGTGTTCATTTTATACTTCTTCATGGTAGTATATTTATTCAGACTTCCAACATCACCCATAGACTACCATCTAGAGGAAGAACATTTCTTGCAATCATGTCTGCTTGAATCCTCTACCTAATAAAGAATACAATCATTGGGACACAAATGATTTTTTGTATAATTCAGAGCAAGATTGTTAACAAATTTTTCATATCATATAAATATCCATGGATATTTTCTTTTAAAAATTCATCACACAAAAATTCCAATATCATGGACATCTCTTTATTTTTAATTTCATATAGGAATTTTATATGGTATAACTTCATCATAAAAAAAAATTTGAATATTTCAAACATCCACTATACAACTCTTGATTTCCATCATTAACTAAACCTTGAAACACATATGTCTTCTCGGTGAAGTTTTCTCTTACATTATTCTCCACATAATTCAGAGGAGGATCCAATTATATGTTACAATCTTGATCTTGTTATCGTATAATCTCAAAAACATCACTTGTCACATTTCTATTTTTAGCACCCTCAACTTGTTGTTCTAATATATTTTGATGTTGATGTTGTTGTATTTAAATGCATAATACATCATTTATAAGGTTTTTCATTTCATTGTCCATTGTCGATGAATTTGGGAGATCATTCTATGGATTGACATCAGTGCTCAACCTTTCTGTAGTGTTCGATTCTTCATGCCAAATCCAACAAAAATATTTAGTAGATAATTGATTCGATATCAAGTGTTCATAAACATCATCTCTCTTCAAATATATTCTAAATTTACATTTAGTACATGGAAATATTATTCTCCCATCAACAGATCGATTGGAAATTGAAAAATCTAAAAACTTTGACAAACCCTTAGCATACTAAGGTGCGTTCCTTGGTAATGTGATCCAGCTTTTATCCATATATATCACAATTTTACTACACATTATTAAAAATAAATTTAAATACAAAACTATTACTAAATAGGAAAAGAGATTCATGTATACTAGTTGAAAAAAATATGAATATGTTAAATAAGTTTTTCCTATATAAATATAGAAGAAGGGATCAAGAATAAATTTTCATGACTCTATGAGTTCAATTAACAAAATTATAAATAATTATATTTATAAAGGGATCAATCATGTAATATAAATTCCTTGAGGTTAAATACTTTTGAACTCTATATATGTTTTTTTGAAACCTTAAACAACTAAATCCCATTTTAAAATTCTAATTAAATTTATTCATGTATATATCATGAAAGTAATATATACCAAATATAGATCATGCACATGGGCCTCATTATAGTGATAGAGGAGATGAAAATTTAGAATAAAACCTTTTGAAAGAACATTATATTCCATAAAAAACTCAATCACACCAAAAAAATGAAATAAGAACAATCCCACACCCATGGTATCTAGGACTTACCACCGAAAGGTTTTTCATGACTCACCTATATATGGTCTATCATAGGATTCTTTAAAGTCCTCATATTCCCCTCTTCCATATACCCAATTTATAAAATGAACTAAATGATATGATGTCACATTGTAGTTCCCCATTCTAGAATCATTATATGAGATGAGCTTTGACATACCTCAAGCATTCCAATACATATGAAAGTTTCTGAAAACTTGTTGCAAGGTACTAATCCATATTCAATGGTGGAAAAATACAATAAATTAGATTATAATATAATGTAAAAATGACCAAGACATCTACCACATACCAATATAAACAATAAAATAAACAAAATTATAGAATAAATTCCATGAATAATTCATATTGTCATACAAACACGAATCACCCAAGGGATGAGGAAAAATATAAAATAAACCAAAAAATATAACACCAAAAATCTAGACCTAAAACCATCATCGAGCCTCAACACACTTGATCAAACAATATGCATAAGTCTTTACCAGACCTATCCACTAAATGTGATGTGCTTAGTTGAAGTCTAAATAACAGGTATGCATGCAGATAGGGGTTCTCGTGAATGGTGTAAGAAATACATCTCCATACAGCCTTACCAGGTTCCCCTAGTATATTCTATCATATTCATGTATACATGAGGAATAAAATAAACATTCCACACCTGATCATTTTATTTAACATTTAAACCTAGAAAAAAACCATGAATTCTCATTAAATTGTAGGAAAATTATCTTTGAATAATTTTTTATATATAAGAATACATGGAACACCAATCTGATTTACATTGTACTCATAATGACCGCAATAATATTTTTAAAGATATAAAAATCGTTAAAGACATTATTTTAGGGTTTAAAATCAATAAAATAACCTAATATTTTCATTAAATATTATTACAATGATTACAAATTAATTTTTGACATATAGGAAAAGAAGCCACGTATATATGAGGGTTAATTTTCTCCTAATGACCAAAAATGTAGTTTTATTATTTTAAAATTCTTTAAATATGCAAGTAATGTTTACAACAATAAAAAACAACCATAGATTGATTTGAAATTTTTAAACCATTATTATTGGATAATTTTTAACATGCATAAATTAATGAAACATCAATTGATATGTGGTTTATTTATAATAACCAAAAATGTGTTTTTAATGATATAAAAGTCTTTAAAACATGTTTTAGAGGGGAAAATTCTAGAAAACAACTTTGGATTATTTTGAAATATTAGGAAAATTACTGGTGAATTTTTTTTGAAATATAAGAATAAAAATCACATCAAGATTAGTTTTGGTTCTCTTTTAATGAATTAAATTGAAAAAATTATTATTTTATAACACTAAAATATGCTTACAATGGTCAAAACTAATAAAATGACCCTTAATTGATATGAAATTATAGGGAAACAATCATTTAATATTTATTAAATGTAAGAATATATAGTACATCAATCTGACATTTAGTGTGATCGAAAATACCGCAAGTTCATCTTTTAAAATATAAGTTTCTAAAAACATGATTGAAGGGGTAAAAACCTGGAAAATGACATTATGTTATCATGAAATTTTATGAAAGTGATTATTGGTTAATTATTTAAATATAGGAATCAATTCTCATCCCAATAAATTATCTATAAAGGTAGGGTTCATCGATCTCATCCCACAATGTACCATGGAACAACCCTCTCCTTAGAGGTCCTTAACTAAATAATACTAAATAAAGGTAAACTTATCACACTACCTAGCTCTTAGGGAGATACATGATCAACTACATGATTTTATAGGGAACGAGCATGCATTCTTAGAATATAACTTGCTACTTGAAGAAAAATGGAATAGTCTTAGTTCCATAAATAATGCCACATCCCATGTCACTTATGGGAGGTCACATCATGCACACTAACATATCACAAAAAAATTTAGTGAGGTCACATCAAGAACATGAATCATAGGAAAGTACCATGAGAGTCCCATAGTTCACCAGCTAATCCTAAGGAACTATGCAGTCGAGATATATCCCCTCATCATAATATGTTCTGCATCACCCTTTGTAGAATCCATTTGGGCTTTCAGAACCATCATTGTTTATGATATTTGATACAATCTCACACAATTATATACTTATTTATTATCCATCATAAAGTATTATCCTAAATAATATATCAATTTCCATTCCAAAATAATTGAATAAACACCACACTCCTAGTTCTATTACCCATGGACCATCCCAATTAATGTCACTCTAAACACCATGGAATCCAATCTCATCTATGTTGCATCCATGTCTGTATCAACTCTCAAAATTTTCCCCACATAACATAACATTAATAACTACCAATAAATAATTATAATTATATATTATATTTAAAAAAATAGTCATAAATGATAGAAAACACATTGGGTACTACAATCACAATGAACACATATCCAACCCCCCTTCAATGGTCTATGGAGCACTCTCGGAACTATACTAGAAAAAAACCTATGATATAACACCCATTTAACAATCAATATCAACCAATTTTGGAAAAAAAACAAAAAATAAAATTTTTATGTGTTACCTTCACTTACCACTCGACCTTTGAGGGGTGTCGAGGTAGGGGTCGGGATCGGTGGCGAGGAGCAGTAAGCTGAGGTGCGGTAAGGCGAGGTATGGTGTTGTGAGGTGTGGCGAGGGATGAAGAAGTGAGGATAGGTGCAAATAGGTGAGGTGTGGTGAGACCAAGTGCAGTAAGGGGAGGTGTGGCGAGGTGACGTGTGGTGAGGGTTGGATATGGGCGGTGATGGGCCAAGGCTTTAGGGAGTCGGTGGGGTGGGGGTCAGGGTGGTCGGGGGGTCAGGGTGTCGGGGGTGTTAGGGGAGGGGGGAAGTGTTGTGTGTATTAAATTTTTAAACTTTTAGCACCAGTTTATAAAAAACAACCATGAAATTATTTTAAAAAATATATATATTGGAGGTTTACAAAACCGCGACTAAAAACCTGCAGCTAAACGCTCAGTTTGTTGTAGTATAGTGAATAGATATGTTACTTATTTAATACAAAATTCTAAAAAACATTCTAAAAATTTTTACATGATGTCATCAGAATAAATAATATACTAAAATTTTGTGTTTTTTATGTTATTACCATTATCTATTCCTCTCTCGTTCAATTGAAAAAACGATCATGTTGCTCATTCATGTCTGCACAATACCACCTCCATGAACAACACGTTTCATTTTGTATCACTGCCTTTAAAGTATGGATCTAGAAATAGTTTTAATGAATAGTTATGTTACTTAATTCATGATTTATATTATATAAATATAAATTAGTAATTTTATACGTAATATTAGTAATAAGTGATCATTGTAAAAATAACAACCTAAAATGAAAACACTAAGCGGAAAAAAATTTATTTATAAGTGAAAACATCTTTTTCATTTAAATTATTCTTATAACTCTTAAAAATTGTGATTCATAAAATTAATAATATCTAAATAATTTTAATATACTTTTTTGATAATGATATTATAAAAAAAGGATCCCTTCCATATCCACACTCACACATAGATCATAGCATGTCCATGTTAGGTCGGTTTAACCACTAATAACAAAAGTGCTATAAATTTATATCAAGGATTGATTTTGGAAACATAATATTTCATATTAATTAAAAAAATTGTTTCTTTAATGGAAATATAAAAAATTAAATCATTAATTAATACAACATCATCCTTTCGTTATAAATTACTAAAACAATATTGTCACCAACTTTATCATCATGGATAATGACTAAACTAATTACGAAATGAAATAATAAAATTATATATAATTAAAAGAATCAATTTCAGTAACTTTTATAATATTATAATGATTAAATTTTGTGTAAGAATATATAGCAACACTGTGATTATAAAACTAGTCCAAAATGATCAAGATAACTCACTACCAATATTGAAAATATATAATAACTAACTAATATAAATGATGAGAATAATTGAGAATGATTATTATACAAGTTTATTTATATAACAAAATGGTCATAAATAGGTGACTAAGATATTTATATTTTTTATACATGATCTTAGAGCGCATTTAACTAAGCGGCGAAACGGGGTAAGGGTTTCTTTATCTTATATTCAACTCAATGGGACATGCTTGATATTGTGCATAATAAGTACCTTCTTATGGTGTATTAACTACCCAATTACATTAACATATGAAACTATAATTCATTTAATTATATTTTAATCTCCATTTATTGATCTTCAACACAAACTCCTTTTATTCTGCAGTTATTAACTTTGTAAAAGTTTCATTTACTCAATTTTTGATTCATTGGGTCATTGTCTTTATTACTTGAATATAATTTTCAATATTACTTTAATATTACCATTGAAAAAATTTATATGGTATTTTATTTATTCTCTATGTAAATTACTACTCATCATAAATAACCACTCTTTTGACAAAAAATAAAATAAAAGCTTGATGTTGGTAAGAATAACTCTCATTCTTACCATTAAATCTTTTATTCCATTTACATGTTTTCCTTCCCACCAATTTTATCCTATATTTTTTGAAATATAATATATATTATTTTATATTATTTTCATAATTCTATTTACCCTTATTTTTTAAAAATACACATCTTATGATGCATCTTTTCAAACAAAGATGATTCAAAATATTAAAAAAAGGTTTTTTATCCTTTCAAAATCATATGTTTTATCTTCCACTCCACATTTTTCTGATAACATATATATCATTTCAAGGATCTATTATTAGATTTTCCTTTTCAAATGTCACTTTTTTTAAAAAAATCACTTCACCTTTTAGAAAATAACTCTTTAAAGTGACATGTAGCTTCTTCTTTTTATGAAAATAAAAAAATATATATTTTTTTACGTTTTTTCTTCCACATGAATGAATATTTTCACTAAATTTTTCATTTTATATGAAAATATCCCTTTATGTTTAAAGTTTTATAAAAGAAATTATTTGTCTCCTAATTTTATTAAATATTTATTTTAAAATTATTTCAAAAGATCAATGACATTTCTTATTTAAAAAGTAGTATCCCTAAACCACCTAATATTGAAATAGTGGGTTCCCTAGACCCAACTATTCGGTGCTTCTGATTACTATATCGTGTATATAGTTAACTATACATGATCTCATCTTACCATTATAGTGTATAATTTTCTTCATCCATTATTTAAATGGTAATGTCCAAATATTAATTTTCATATCGATAGGTTAAAGTAGATCCCAAGCTATAATTAGAACCTCGAGATACAATGATATTAATCTTAAATATATGTTCTATAGTCTAGATACATCTTACTGATTGGAAACAATATATGTTAGACTATCAAGTGCTAGGGGCTCATAAGCATTGATACTTCTTCTCATGAAGTTCGCACTTGGTGATCTCTAGTAGTGAGATCATGAGGACTAACCCGCCAATAGGAACACCACATATTTTGGATGTCATTGGATGTTATTATCTATAATCATGTGTAATTTTCTCTTGACTTGAGATTATTACCAATGTATTTCATTTGATTTCATACTTTTATGCAAGATGAAATCCATGGCAATGAAGTCGTGGTGAGGTAGTTTGTGTTAGGGGCGTCATTGGTGGCATGACATTGGTTGAATGGTCAAGAAATTATTGGTCACTTCTGGGTCATGGAAGTAATATATCTCAGGCCATGTTGATATAGATGGAAGTACCTTTATAAGATCATGGCCATGGCAGTCAAATGTAAATACATCTAGTTAAATCAATAAACAATAAAGCATGAAAAGGGTGATGACATAGGAGTGTGTCCTGCTTTATGAGATATTGTAGATAAAGTGATTATATTACACATTGTGTGCTCGTAGGTTGGTTCTTTCTATAGTGACAATCTTTATCTCTTCAGGGATCATGATGGGTTGCAAGATCTCACTCTTGGTTTCTGAATAATATTCAATACTGTCGAGATAAGGGTCTAGAGGGTCACACACAATAGCGTATTCAAGAATATTCCTTATTCAGTTGAATAGGAGTTTTGGACATGGTGGGCCCCACCACTAGTTTTTGGGATTTGTCCAAGGATAAACGATCACTAATACAATAAATAAATTCATATTATTAAAGTTTACAATAACGAGTATTGAATTTATTTATTAAATGTATTTATGAGTTTTAAGTAAATACATGAAAAATATTGATTGATGAATATTAAATCATTCAAGGTTTAATTAATATTTATGGGAATGAAAAGTTGAGTTAATTACTCAATTATTATCACATAATATATTTTAATATATTAAAAGTAAATGATAATAATATTTATGACTCAGATTTGAAGTCATAAAATGTTGTTGATAGTGCATTAAGTATTCGGGGTCAGCGAGGCGATACCAGGTATTTTAATTAACCACTATAAATATAAGTGGAGAGGAGATTTCCAGTTACTATTCATGAGGATTCTCTCTCCTCTCCTCTCTCCCATGATCTAGAGAGAGATGCTCTAGATCCAAGGAGCTTGGATGGAGCTCTCTCTCGGGCATCGCTAGAGAAGCGATGTAGTGATCATTGTATCGTCGAAGGAATTGTAGGTATTCCACGTTAGAACTCAGATTACAATGAATGGTGCTCTCACAGATTCCTCAAAATGCATGTGGACGATCTAGAGGAATTCGGCTTCGGATTCTTCGAGCAGTGATCACCAACGATAAGTAGACATCGTTGGCGACTTCATAATTAAACTAAGTATTTTTATAGTTTATTTTATGGTTAAAACCATTCACACGTGGTCCTAGTCTTTGAACAGGATGCTCTTCACCGATATTGATAAGTTCACGTCGAACTTCGGTGGAAAAAATTTAAAAACCCATAGGCATGGGGCTTCCACTTCACACTCAGTTCCAACAAGTCGTATCAGAGCAGTGCGTGTCGATTTTAAGCTAAGAAAAAATAAATTTTCATTAAGTTGTGAAGAGCGCGTCGATACAGTCCCAATGTCATAGACCGCATTTTAATTTGATATTGGATGACCATTCTGTGGTCATTCGAAGTTTTGAGTTCGGATTAAAACCGATAGTTTAACAAAGTTCTAAATTGATGAACTATTTTTATCTAAATCAGTTTACACCATAATAATATTTTCTAGTGAGAACTATTAATTATTATTTTTATAATAATTTTATTATAATAATAATAGTTTAATTATAATAATAATTTTATTATTAAAATATTATATTATAATAATATTATATTATTATAATGTTTTAAATTTTATCTTCTAAATATAGACTTAAGAAATTTTTATTATAATAATATTATTTTTATAATATTAATTTTATTTTTTCCAAGGCCTAATATAGTCTTTAAAAAATTTTAAAAGAGGAGGCAAGGGATGACCTACAAAAGCGGGTCTTTCCAACACAAAAAAAAACGATAGGTGACCTGCTTTGCAGGTAGTGACTAAAATAAAAAAAATAAGAAAAAATGGGCACGGACTGTCAAAGAAAAAAATGGATAGGGGGACTACCTGCATGCATAGCTCATGAAAAAAAAAGAGGGTCATAGGGTTGGGGCCGATCGGCCCCCTATTAAGGCGCAGCGCACGGTGACTTTAGGTTGTCTCCTCCCTTTCTCCGTCGTGCTGCAGTGCACCCAGCCAGGCATGGTGGTTCTTCTCCCTCCCTACGGAACTTCCGCAAATATCATGGCACAGAAAACCATCAACATACGCCCCCCCTATTTCCTGTCGTCTTTATCCTGCAGCATGCTCTCTTAACAAGGCCGCTTTAGCCGGACCACATCAGGTTCCCCTTGCAGTGGAGCGCTACTCCCCGCGAACCAGGTGCTTAGGTCGTCTTCCTCCTATGGATTTATTGTGCGGCTCCCTCCCAAAACCAGGCAGCACACCAGGCCAGCCCATGGAACTGGTTCTCACCCAGCTTCCAGCTGATGGCCACCGAGGCTGCCTCTCCCCTACAGCAACAGCACACCACCAAGTGTGGACCCGACACGCTCCAGCCCCCTGGCCTCCCCGGTGTTCCCCTCCTACTGATCTCCTTCCCGCTGAGACCTACTGCTGCATGCGGTGAAGGCTGCACCCAGGCACCCCCTCATCAATAAGACAACTCCACGTCGGCATCAACAAGGCTGGGGACCTACCGAGTTCCTCCTCCGCCCAGCCCCGGTGGTCCACCTCCACCCTCAGCTGGAAAACTCCTGCCCTCAGCCTCCCTACCAGACGCCTTCGGCCTCACCCGAGGTGGTGCTCTGCACCCTCCTGGCGAACTCCAACCCGAGGCGGCGCTCTGCACACTTCTGCATTTATTTTATGTACGTGAGTTAATGAATGAACTGATCATGAGCTAGAGACCTACCAATGTATGTCTGGTGATTTTTAATTAATTATTTATTTAATTATTGTATGTAGTTTTGTAATAATTATATTAGCTAAATAAAAGGTGATCTGAGTATCGTCTCAGTGTCATTATATGTATCAGGACCTCTGTGTCCACTTCTCTGAGTTGTATTTTATACCTCAAGACCCCCTCGCCTTCATGCAAGTACAATTTTATAAGAACGAGACAAGTTATGATGCACTTTCCACCAAGTGACGGTGACGCACCAGACAAGAGTTGGATGCATTGGATGAGCAGACATTGCTTTACAAGTTGCAAGTCATGCAACTAAAGGTATTGTCTCTAAAGTCTCGATTGGTCCGTTATTCACTCAACAGATCAACCATCACCACCAACTCATGATTAGGTTTTTTATTTTATTTCTTCATGGTTTATTATTTTGTGAATGTGTAATTAGAGTGTGCTCACATAGATTAATAATAAACAAGTATACAAAATAAAATTAATATGTGACACGATGAAATTTCTATTTATTTCATGGTCAGTTGTGAGAGTTACCACATAGTATATGCTTATAAAAATAAAAAATTATTTCTTTCGTCGCACTAAAAAATTATAAAACCCTCAAAAATATTTTAAGTTATAACAGTCCTACATCAATCAAATTTGGAAAAAACTAGTTGTTTGAGGTGTCGGTTATTCCACAAGTGAGGGTTCCTCTTACTATTGCGGAGTCTTTATAAGAGTGATGGGTCGAATTAACTAAAATTGCAACAAAGAAATAGCCATATCTAGCTTGTTGTAATTTTAGATTCAAGTGTTGTGTAAATAAAGTTTTCATTTTAAGATGATGGGACTTCCCTCAACAGATCAAGGAACCGCAAGTTAAAGCAGTTGGCCAGCCAAAATCCCACCTAGAACCCTCCAAGTAGTGGCGTAGCCATAGATTGTAGACTATGAAGGGTGGTTTCGGGATCCTTTCCAATAGAATACTCAAGTGATAGAGTATTCCAATTCTAGGATAGTGGGTTCCTAGAATCTAATAAAATAGTGGGAGGCATTAAATGATTTATGTAATTAATCAAAAATGTCAAAACCAGTAATTCAGATAAAAGGAACTAATCTGCTAAAATTATTTTTTGTAGAAAAATGGAAAGTTATACCACAAGTTTAAACTGTGATAAATATTGGACAAATTAAATGTCCACACTAACATGAGTATCCATGAATATTACAATCGTTTACGCATAGTACTATGATATAGGAAACTCATGGTTCCAGTGTCCCCAACACTGTTAAACTACCTCAAGAAGTGAGGGTGAAAATTGCTTACAGTAGAAAAATGTACACAGCATATGATAGTTATATCATTATGTTTTCATCAATTTTCAGTGTTTTAGTTGTGGTCGCTACACTAGAACATGGTTGATATAAACATGAAATCTCATCTTCGAGATGTTTGCAAGGAGAAAGGGAAGCAATGATATGAATAAGGTGATATTGCACCGACGTGTTTAAATTGAAAGACTGGTTATGATCTTTAAATGAATCCATTTCTCATATCATTTTCACCACATTACTCAAGTCTCGTTTTAAGTTACAAAATGAACAATTATTGATTAAATGCTTCATTACCTATCTAGTTAAGGTTCTCCAAGTGAATAATAATAAAAGATAATTAAGTTTTAATTCTTATGACAAATAAATTGAAAGAAAATGTCAAAATGTCAAAGGCATTTAATGCCAGTGGCACATTAGTGAAGTCCTTCAATTAATGAGGTATTAACAATGGTTATTTGAATTGCATATTATAAAATAAAACAATGGAAGTTTAAAAGCAAAATACTAATTTAAAGAAGCAAGTTTCCGCTTCTACATCAGGCATATTCATCAAAATATTGTTTCCCTTTTACTACTTGGGTATTTAATACTATATGATTTTACATATCTTTATTTAAATACATTTACCAAGTAAGTATATAAATATTACTTGAAGTCATGTGTATTCTCCAAGTGGATGTGAAAGGGTGATACCTAGGGCAGTGGTGAGATGTAAATGAATTCTTTAATTTCCAAGTGAAAAAACCATATTGAACTATTATTGAGTATAATAATAAACATTAATATCATGTGTCCTTGGATGCATGGAGACATTATTTCTAGTTCTAAAATGAATTATGTTTTTGGTAAACTCAATCACTAGTTCAGTAATACATGAATCATAGGCAATTAGTGATGAATATAAATGTGAGACTTATACCCGGTTGTGAAAAGAAAATTCTTTGTCAAGTAATACCATAATTGGACATCATGATTATACCAAGTAAGGTATTTAGGCTCAGCATAGATAAATACTTTTTGTATTATCGATGTCTTTATTTTAGGAAAAGGATCCTTTAGAAATAAATGTATGTCAAAATGCTTTTGGAAATAGTTCAATATGTAAACGTGAACTATTCTAAGTATAAGATAGAGGTATATATACTTCATAAGATTATTTTAAGTAATTAAAGAATAAAAAAATGATGTATATGCATGTTCTAAGATATGAGTTACTTCGGGTTGGGATACTGAAGAATATCTTGATGAATCATTCATCAATCATGATAATGTAGCATGGAGTAATTCCTAAACACAGATTACCTTATCGACTTCACGACATTGATGTTAATGAGGAGGATTTATGATAAGGTATCACATGTAAACATTGATCAACAAAAATGTAGCATGGAGAAATTCCTAAACACATATGTTATACATCAAAATTTTGATGTAAGTAATATCAGTGTTGAAACTAGCAGAAACTTCCATTATATTTCATGAAATGCTTTGAAAATAACAGTGATATCCCACAACCATATGACAACTATAATGAAATATGGATATCATATGAGTGATAGTATGATGTAAACCCATTATGTCATAAGAAAATGTGTTTGTATACAAAGAGTTTCTGAGGACATAAAAAAATTGTGTCAATACAAACACATTATTCATTTAGTGTAATAATCCTAATAGTTGTTTAGGATGTTATATAAATCCCTAAGATAGAAGAGTAGGTAGTCAAGGAATAGACTACACTTCTATATAAGGGTGCACATCTCTATTAGAGATAGTGGGAGCTATATTGACTTATGTTTAGTCAAAGCTCAAGATGCACAAGTAGATGGCATAGGAACTAGTTCCACAAGTGCATGTGAAACATAGTATGTTCTAGAGACACGTATTGCATAGGAAGGATAAAACCATGGTGGTGGTTTTTATATTCACCGTGGTCAGTGATCTATTATTCAATGTGAATAATATTTCCTAAAAGTAAGCAGTATATGGAAATTAGCTAAAAATTGATAAGACCAACTAAAATTCAATTAATGGATTCCATGTATCAAATTGTAGAAATGGGCTTATTATTTTGAATATTACGGTGGGTATTCAAGTGAGTTGATACATGGATGGTACAAGCATAGTACAAATAAGGTTCGATTGTTTTCACTAAGTCGTTATGCCTAAATCCGTTAGAATTTTACTTATCATAACTAATATCTATGATGAAAATTATTTAGTATTGGATGTCATGACCACCAATCATGGATAGTGTCTATACGATGAAACCATAATGGGATGGTCACGTCACAAAATGCTAATAAAGGTTTCAATTTACTGAAATTTTGTTTAGGATTAAAGTAAGAAACATGATCATAGAATATACATTTGCAAATAATGATTTTCATGTGCCTACGAGAGGTTAGTGGGAGCATCAATGTTTTACAAGAAGAAATATTTCCAGAAACATATGGAAAATAGACATTGGTCTCACAGTTAGTTAAGACCAAAATAAAAATTTATTCTCCGGTGATTGACTTAAAGTAGCAACCTAGGTTCTAGAGAACATGACCTAATGAGGTAGATCTATAGGTTTATTGGTCCTAGACAATAGTACATATAGTGAAATTGTATTGAAAAATACAAGTTGGAAAAATTCAATAGATGAATAGTTTTCTATTTCACAGGGCATAATCTCTCCATGTTGACAAGTCTGGGACATGGGAAGAGAAAAGTTTTTAGTTGAAATCTATACGTCAAAGCGATGGATCAATCACATATTCCATAATATGTACTAGAGCTGATATTTCCAAGGTATACTTTACAATAGGTAAATATAAGTTATATCTAGGAGTACTGTAAGGGATGTAGTCAAAACTATCCAATTATACTTCAACAAGTACAAACGATATGTACCTGGTAAGTGGAGAAGAAAGGATACTAATTTTCAGGGATACAAACTAGTATTCTATATATCCATGTGATCTACTATCGCAGTTAGGCTAAAGACAATGAGTGAGTCAAGCTCATATCAGCCAGTGATAGCCATACCTAAAAAGACCGAGTACGTTGTAGCTTTTGAGACAGCTAAGAAGAAATTATTAAATGCAACAATTTTTTCATGTTCTTGGAATCGCACCTGGTGATAAAAGTATTATCATAATGTAAATTATGATATTCTTACTATCTAAGATGTCCAACTATGATAGTAGAAAAAAGTTATATACTTGGGATACCATATATTTAGAAGTTTTACTCAAGGAGATTAGGTCTCTATAGAAGAATAGCCATGTAGTGGAATCATGGTGGACCCAGTAGCTAAATCCATTACTCAACAGAAACATGATGGTCATCATGTGAGTATCTAATGAGTTTAGTTAGCAAGTTGGATCTAGTGGAAGTCAGAGTGTTGAAAAATTTGGTGACCTAGACCCTACTATTCGGTGCTTTTGATTATCATACCTTGTATACAGTTAACTATACATTATGTCGTCTTACCATTATAGTGTAGAATTTTTTTCATCCACTATTGAAATGGTAATGTCCAAAGATTAGTTGGCGTATCGAGAGGTTATAATAGATCCCAATATATAATGAGAACCTCGAGATACTATGATATTAATCTTAAATATATTTTCTATGGTCAAGGTACATCATACTGATTAGATATAGTAGATGTTTGACTATTAGGTGATGGAGGATCATAATCATTGATACTTCTTCTCATGAAGTTCTCACTTGGTGATCTCTAGTAGTGAGATATTGAGGACTGACCCACCAATAGGAACACCACATGTTTTGGGTGTCATTTGATGTTCCTATCTATGATCATGTGTAATGGTCTCCTAACATGAGATTATTACCAATGTATTTCATTTGATTGTATACATTAATTCAAGACGAAAACCATGGAAATGAAGTCATGGGGAGGTATTTTCTGTTGGGTGCGTCATTGGTGGCATGACATTGGTTGAATGGTCAAGAAAGGATGTTTTGCTTCCGGGTCATGGAAGTAATATATCTCAGGAAATGTTGAAATGGATGGTAGTACCTTTATTAGACCATGTCCATCGAAGCCGAAAGTAAATACATCTAGTTAAATTGACAATCAATCAAGCAATAAAAGGGAGATGACACATGAGTGTGTCCTGGTTTATGAGATATTACAGACAAAGAGATTATATAACACAGTGGATGTTTGTAGGTTGGTTGTCGATGCTATGAAAATACTTATCTCTTCATGGTCCATGATGGGTTTCTAGATCTTGATCTTGGTCTATGAATAATATTCACTGCTTTCGAGATAAGGGCCTATAGAATCATACACAATAGCATATTCAAGAATATGCCCTATTTAGTTGAATAAGAGTTTTGGACATGGTGGGCCACACCACTGGGGTCCGGGATTCGTCTAAGGATAAACGATCACCAATGGAATAAATAAATTCATATTATTCAAGTTTAGAATAACAAGTATTGAATTTATTTATTAAATGTATTTATGAGTTTTAAGTAAATACATGAAATATATTAATTGACGAATATTAAATTATTTAAGGTTCAATTAATATTTCTGGGAATGACAAGTTGAGTTAATGACTCAATTATTATCACATAATATGTTTTAAAATATTACAAGTAAATGATAATAATATTTATGACTCAGATTAGTAGTCATAAAATTTCGTTGATTGTTCGTTAAGTATTCGAAGTCAACGATGCGATACTGAGTATTTTAATTAACCACTATAAATATAAGAGGAGAGGAGATATCCAATTACAATTCAAGGGGATTCTCTCTCTACTCTTTTATCCCAAGATCTAGAGAGAGATGTTCTAGATACAAGGAGCTTGGATGGAGCTCTCTCTCAGGTATCGCTAGTGAAGCGATGCGGTGATCATTGGAGCATCTAAGGCATCGTTGGTATTCCGTTTTAGCACCCAGATTACGATGAACGGTGCTCCTGCGGATTTCTTAAAGCACGTCTGGACGATCTAGAGGAATTAAGATTTGGATTCTTCGAGAAGTGATTGACAATGACGATTAGATGTCATGTGTGGCTTCATAATTAAACTAGGTATTTTTATGGTTTATTTTGTGCTTAAAACCCTTCACGCATGGTCCTTGGCTTTGACTGGGCTCCTCTTCACCGATGTCAACAAGTTCACGTCGAACGTCGGTGGAAATTTTTTTAAAACCCACCTGTTTGGGGATTCTACTGCATGCCCGGTTCCAACACCTAAAATATGGTTTTCATATAAGTAATTGTCCTTTGATAAATATTATAATTGATTCAGGTATATTATTCAAATATTTCCATCTATATTCTTTCTTTGTATAGATTGTCTAATGTATTTTTTTATTAAATATATCATCTATCACAACCTTTTTCATGCCTGAACATCCAAAATTAATAGACTTACATTTTCTTCCAATACATTTCCTTTATGAATACCCTATTTTCTATTTATTTTATTGAATAGTGTCCACCTAAATGATACACATTGATTGATTGGGGAAATTATTGACATTAACATATACCTTTTATCGATATAGTGTAAATATCATATGCTCTATTATCTTTATTGAATGGTATTTACCTATAAATTTATTGAGTATCTTTGGATACCAATTTATTTTCCATAGGTATGTCATGTTACAGTAATTAATGGAATAATGAATGTTTTACCTATGTGATTCCATTTAAAAAGGATATGAAACCCATTTTCCATCCATGGGTTCATTAAGATATAAATGATTATTCATGGCACACATATGTATAGATGATGATGGGTGGGGTCCTATATTTCACTCCAATGCATTCATTTAAGTTTATATATCATGTGTTATTCAAGAATAGAAATAATGAGTTTGTTCACTAAATCCAATGAGTAATTAGATTGATCACATTTTCAGGCGTAGACATGATGAGTTTTTTCTCATAGGTGTGGGCATAATGAGTTTTCTCACAAATGATTTCATGTGATTGTAGTTGTTCTATATTTTAAAGTTTTTCCCTCATATTCCATACTTTAATGATTATTTTTATTCATATATTACTCTCTCATGGCATATGTTTATTGTCATATGTTTTCATATTCTTTTTATTCCTGTATTTTAAGGTCTCAATCCTTATTACATGACTCATGACTTTTGATCTATGGTTTATTGGGTATGATTTTTTTTTCATTTAATATTCCCATTTTTTCATATTATTCTCACTTATGATCATTGATCCTTATAATTTATGTTTACCCTTATTGAGTAGTTTAGATCACCCCTTTCTTATGTTTCCATTTCCTTAGGTTCTAATAGAATATAATATGTATGATGTGTCAAGAAAAGTAAGTTGTTTAGAGAATTTCATGGAGATTTTAATGACTTTTTATGGATCAATCACTTCCATACATAGCGGAAGAAATGACCATTGGTCGAAAAAAACATGGGTTTTTTTATTTAATGTTTTTCTTAATTCTTTAACACTCTAAACCTAAAATATCATGGGAATCGTTTTATGTAATATTTTTTTAATTCATGTAATTAGATGTCCATGTCTACATGTTGCGACAGTGAATCAGTGTGGCTCATGTTTTACAGTTGTCTTTTCTATTTAAGTTATTCAAACCTATACACCTATTAGGAAGTATGGATATCATAGGTTTCAATAAACACATTCATACTAAATATAAGACTGAAACTAAAGATAACAGAGCCCATAGTTTTTTTATATGGTTATACCTCAATGTGTGGGACTACATAAGTGTTTCATTTAGTTAGATTATGAGACATAGGTACTTCACTAATATCATAAAATGAATAAAAATATGGAAGGTATCATCCTTAAACCCTAGGGATAACATATTAAATTTTTATAGTCACCTGACCAGTTCTTTATACTAGATCCCTCAATTTACAATGAAACAACAAACCTCACTAATGAAAAAAATCTTATTCTCTACTCTAGGATATCACAGAATCAAATGATAAGATATTATTCCTTAACAAACATATTCAAATGAAAATATTTAATCTAATATAGTTCTATGCATAGTGGAATCTTTTTTATCTTTAGAATGTGTAGCATAAGGATTTTCAGAAACCTCTAGGTTGTCTTCTTTCTCAACCTGTAGTGATACTTTTGTAAAATAATAATTAAACCAAAACACCTCGACATAGTAGATCAGAAAAAATAGGTTTTTCTTTTCAATCTCTTTTATTATTCTCTTTATTTATTATGATAAAGATATTTGGTAGAAAATTTCATCGTATATTCTCACTCTTAATAATTCTTCATCATCAACTCTTTTAATGTGAAATAGTAATAGGTCGGGTTCTCATCACTATCTTCTTATATTTCCTTCAATAATAATTATCTTTAATAGTAAGTAGTGCATCAGGATCTCTCATCTATTTTTTCTTCTTTTTATTATTTTTAATAAACTCCAAAAAATATCACATGGATTTTCCTATAATTTTAATATAGAAACCTTCATTAATTTTGGTAGTTTGATCTTTATATCTCTCATTAAAATATCTCCTTACATCTTTAAAACCTTCCTTAATTTAATTGTTCAACAGTATCCCTATAAATCCTCTAATCTTGATCTTTCAAAAATGGATTCTAAATATTAAAATTTGAATACATATATTTATTATATAAAATATCTTCTCAATATTATAATTAAATATCCATGATATTTCCTTATTATTTTTCATTCAATTATTTATTTAATATCCTCCAGAATATTTTCTTCATTATTTCCATGTGTGCATATTGAAATTCACTAAGATTAGTGGTGTGAATATTCTCTCATGGTGAAATATCCTTTTACATATATTAAATCAAAAATATATTATCTTAGATCATGGATAAAACAAAAGAAGAGTGATATTTAAATATTTAAATAACATTAAAATACTAATCTGAATTAATTCTTCTCTTAAAATATCATTTTCAAATTCTACAAAAAAATATCATTCTTTTAAATATATTATTCCTACATAAACTCCTTATAATATTATGTGATATTATTGTTACACTTACCTGTCTTTAAATTATTCTTCTGTAATAATGAGTTATTATTGCATGCATCGCTTCTAGAAAAAATTATTCTTATTCAGTTTCTGTAACTTATGAAGTTATTCTCACACATGTATATATCTTACAATATTATTATATCATAGCCTCTAGATTAATTTCATATAATAGTAAAACTTCAGAATTAATATTATAAAATTATATAACTTTCATATATAACCTTTCATAATTGTTTTAGTTTTCAGAGTTATTCTTACATAGCCATGTATCATACAAATTTATTCTGGTGTAGTTGGTAGATATTTTGGACTTATTTTACATAGTTTTGAATCTTTTAGGATTAACATGATGTAGGCGATGGAACTTTTAGACTTAAACTTATGTAAAATTTGTATCTTTCAAAGTTATTATTTTGTATATATTGGTTCTTCTAAGTTGATCATATATAGCTCCTCACTTGGCCAGCTTATTCTTAAATAGAATAATAACTTCTACAATTTAACTCCAACCTTTTAAATTCACCTCAATACTTCTGTATCCACCTCAAATAAATTTAAGTGAATTATAAAAACATATCAATCAACATTTATCCATCCCAAAATACTTTGAACTACTTTAGAAACTCATTGTACTTTCATATAACTTTTTAGTACAAACCTAAATTAAATTTAAAATATATGTACTCAATATTAGGTACTTCAATAAGTCTCCACTTTCAGGACAATTAATGTTTATTTTTTTCAGAAAATAAATTTAATAATCGTCCAAAATTAATTATCAAATAAAATAATTACTAGCCTCATAAATTAAAAACTATATTTTTATCTTCCTCTAAGTATGTCTTCTACTTCATTCATATTTCATCATTCCAAAAACACAAGGATGAAATTTTATAAAAATCTTTATTCTTCAAGGTTTACATTAAACTCTATAATTACTCAAAAATTCTTAAAAATTTCTTATCTAACCAACATATCATCAAAATCATAAAGATTCTATAGTAGATAATTCTTTCATCAACTATCAACATTTTTCATTAATTTAAACTACGAAAAACTCTATAATCTTCACATTAATGTTACTTCATTAAATTTTCATAAAATAAATCTCTATGAAATAAAAACATAATCTTCTATTTCAATATATAAATATATCTCTTAGACTATATCTAAACTTATATATTGGGTTTTCTATTCTTACATTGTTTTATCATATAATTCTATCTCTTCTGTATATTGTTTTCTCTATTCTCATGTATTAAATTTAACATATTATACTCCCGTTATCATTAATGATAGGTTATTGGAAAAAAATAAAAAACTAAACATCCATTTGGAACATAAATCTATCCCTTTAGATTTGTTTTCAAAGCCCATTCCAATATTAATTTCAATTAAAATTCAGTATTCACCGTGTCTTATTTTTTCCCCTTATCGATAATAAATACATAGTTTCAAGAGTAAGGGATATTCACACTCATCTCATGCTTCAATCATTACAGGAATTTCATATTCTCTCACTTATTGAATGTAAAACATGAGACCCTTTAGAGAAGGATGGAATCACTTGTCATTTGGAAATAAACCATGAAATAATAAAATCTAAATACAAATGAGTATTTATTAGTATAAAAATAAAAATATATTAAATCAACATAAAAATCATCCATAAAATAACAAAATGTGTGATACTAACTCGAAAAAAAATATTTTAGATGCCTTTACATTTACATTATCAAGATGATTCACGCACCCATCTCAAAAAATATCTTTAAACCATTTAAATGAAAATAGTTTTGTCATATTTTATACTTTTAATTTTCAAAAACTTTTTAATTTTTTATTTCATTAACCCAACAAACTCCCCCGACCCCATAATTTTAGAATCATTTTAATCATTAAAGGGATGGTAAAATCTTTTCAAGAATACCTCATAAACAACCTATTATCACATTCCATTTTTTTACTTTACATAATATGATGATTTGGGTGGATTCTCATAACTCAACACCCCCACAAAGGATACACTCTAATGACTCTTCTACATGGATGATATTTCTTTGAAATGAAATCCAAGCATATTCTTCATAAGTAGTCTTAATAAACTGATGCCAAATCAGATGCCAAAGTAGTAGATCACTCCAAGATGGAAATGTCCTTGTATTTTACCACTTTCACAACACTCATACAGTTCTCACCTATATACATCACTTCTAATTACCTATACAAAAAAACAAACACAATATCTGAATAAGTTAGATTTTATTTTTCTTCTTAATGAGAGCTACAAGGTTGGGAGTTTCTTCTCATCCCAGAAACTCTTTTCTTTTCAGAGATAATTTTCAAAGAACTCATCATACTTGATCCTTTAATTTTATAAATGGTGAAATCCTTGAGAGTTATGGTATTCATAATTTTTTCAACTTTATTCTTATGTGGAATTGACTTTCTCACATTATCTAGTAGTTCACATGCAATCTATTTTGTTTTATTTATTTTTATTTCCATCTCTAAATATGTTAGACATATGGACATGAATTTGTTTTGAAATATTTCCAACATATTTGGTTCTTACACATAGATTCTCAAAAGGGTTTGGGTTAATATCTTTTAGAAACCTCTAATAAAATTTAATTTTTTATTCATATATGTCTTCTATGAAACCAACCCTTTTGTTTCTATCTTAAATTAATTATGTTTATTTCTTTATATATCTCCCATTATCACTAATGTTCATAGACAATTTTAAATGATCCATTATTTTTAATTTTCTTTCATAATAGAATCATCTTATCCAAAGGACAATAACTTTAAAAATATTCTTAGTTATGTTCTTTTAGCACTTTCCTTTTATATACACCCTAAGGTGAACTCTCATTCTCTTCTCACTTGTTTATTTCTCATATTTTGGGGTATTATTTCTTTAAAAATATATGAATCATGATTCATAGTTATGAATTATTATACATCATCATAGTGACTGAATTCATTAAAATTTCCACTAAAATTATCTATACTTTAAAATATTTTCATGATGGACAAAATCAATACCTTACTCTTTTTAATTTATTATAATTTTTATTCTCTTCATATGCATTTCCCAATGATATGGGTCTTATTTATTTTCCAATGATTGAAATATTATACTATTAATTAATCAAATTGTGTCCAAACCTCTCATAAAACCAATAATTTCCAATGAATTTTGCTTTCTTTATTTGTGTCACAACCTAGGTAGAATCATGTATAGGTTTTTTTTAGATAAAATAACCTTATTTTGAGATTTTTTTGGGGAACATTATCACCTATTTCTTAGACACACCATTGATGAAGTTGTTGGTTTTTTATAAATTTTTCTTCGCCTACATTTTTATAGATTTCATTTTTTAACCTACACTAGATAAGGAAACTATATTAATACAAAAAAAATTATTTAGAAAGGGTTACTTATTTCTATAGGTCATAGAAGATGAATCAATAGATTTTTCAAGACTATATTTCTAATGGTATAAGTTCTTCTAGGTAAAAGACACTCATCAGGTACCTTGGTATAAGAACTTATTTTCTCATATTCATGTGAATTTTTATATTAGGTCACTTCCATATTTCTCAAATTGACCTCCAACTCATGAAATTTTTGATTTAGAGTGCTCTTATAATTTTTAGTATATTCCAATCTATCTTCATATTACTTTCTCATAATATCCATCAGATCTTTACACATATTATTTTATTTTTGTAATTAATTTTCAATTTTATTTATTCTCTTGTTATTTATCTCTAATTTGATAATTATTGACATTTATGTAAGCTCTTTGAGTTTATTCTAATGAATGTAATTTCTATTCATTGAATTTAATTTTTCAATATTTCTTATTAATGGGATTTTTCAATAATTATTCAACTAGGGAAAATTTTTCCTTATAGAATAAAGAAAACAACTCTTTAGCATCAACAAGTTTGATGAGAGTATTCTAATTTTGTAAATTTTCTATTAATTCTTTCAATTTCATTAAATTACTACTTCAACTTTCTTTTGTCATCCTATAGAGGCTTGATAAAATCAAATATTAAATTAAAAACCTCATGAGGTTCATTTTTCAATTAATAATTTTTTAGATTTAATTTCACCAAGTGATGCAATGACAAAATATTATTCACAAGTTGAACTTGATTTTTAAAGTTGACAATTCTTGAAAGATATAATTTAAAAATTACCACTTTGATTAAATTCAATTGGTGGTGAATCCTATTTATTTTTCTCACATAATTAACATTTTTCATATAATTATTTTCTCTTTTCTTTATGTTCTTCAATGTCTTTGAAGATATTATCTCTATGTTTTCTTTGACAGAGAACTAAAAAACTTCTTCAAATATTTACCTCATATTTAAAAGATAAAAATATATGAAATAATATATCTAATCCAAGGAATAATATTTTGTTTAATACCACTTGAAATGTTGTGAGGAGTAAACAATTAATGCCTATTATATCACTCAATGATGGATCTATTTTTAATCTAGAGGAAATCATAGGGAAGGAATCAGCCAATTCCCTAAGGAAACTATTGGGTTGATATCATTTAGAACCCATTTCGTCATCCAATCATGAATCTCTTGGAAACAGATCCATGCTTTACCTCACATTCATATATGATAATTCCAAAATATTAGACATACTAGTAGAAAAAAATTGATTTCACATTGGTGTTTTAACATCATTTATTATATTAACTAATGATAAATAGGGTTTTAACATTATTAATTTATATAAATAACATTAAAACCACTATTTTGGTGGTTTTTAACATCAATTATTATATAACTGACATGAAAAACCTTTTTAATATCTATTAATATATAACCAATGTTAAAACCTTGAGTGTTAATGTCGGTTATATATTAATTGATGTTAAAAATAGTTTTCACATCGTTTATACAATAACCAATATTAAAACTATTATTTTTTTATATTTATTATATGAATAACTAAATTTAAATGTAAAATTTTACATAACACTGGTTATGATTTAATTTTTTCATCGAATATCCTTTCAATTTTTATCTCCTGCAAAAACATTTATCATGTCGTGGGAACACTTCTTCCAATAAATTCTATAAATTTCCAGTCTCCCTCTTTCTATATTACCGATATAATCATTGTTCATCATTTTAATGCTTCTTCATTCCACTAATTTAACATTCCACTACATTCCCATTGTATTTATAATTTTATATTTTTATTGTCACATACAAGACATATTTTAAAGGTATTTTTCATTTAATTTACATCATTTCTTTGTTTTGGGGGTTTCCCTCGGTTTTAGGGAGGAATAGATGAGTATTCATGAATTGGGCCAAGCCGTGAGCCCAATTCCAGATTAAAAAATAAATTTTGTATCTTTTATAACTTTTTCATTTTTCAATATTTTTCATCCATTCAAATTCCTAATTGACCTACCCTAACCTATGAACACCACCAAGGAAATTTGGAGCTTTTAGAAGTTCATAACCAGGGGTTATTTGGGTTTTTGTCTAAGGGGTTGGGCCTGCCCGAAAGCCCAATTCCTGTTTTAAAAATAAAATTTGATTTTGTTATAACTTATTCATTATTTGGGCTTTGTCGGTGATTCCAAGTCTCACTCAAGACCAAGTAACCCAGCCGCGCGCCTGAACTCTCTCCCAACCATTTGGAGCTCTTTAGAATCTCGATTTTGTGCCGATCTTCATAGGGTTCCTCAAATCGCCCAGATTTGAAGAGGTAAAGTATTTCCTTCATAAATCTCTCAATTCTCAGTCTTTTTCCTCCATTCCAGTTCCTAAATGAGATAATACATCTTGTTCGAACGTACCCTAAATTTGGGATCTTTTAAATTTCAGATACTGGAGTTTTGGAGTGATTACTTCAAGATACTTCAAGTAAATGAGCCCTTTTCTTTCCTCTTTCAAATTACTTTGGGTTTAACTCTTTGTTCTTAGGGTTTATTCGGTTATAATTGAGTTTACTAATGTCCAGAAACTAGGATTTCGAACCTAGGGTTTAACTTTGGGTTTTCTTGGCCAATTTGTGTGGTTTTAGGTTTGATCTAGTTCTCTCTTGGTGCGGCGGGGGTGCGATTTGATTTCGCACGGAGATTCAAGGGGTTTTGTTAATTTGGTAGGTGATTCCATTGTGTGTGCAATATTTGTGAATTAGCTTGCTGTTTTTCATGGTACTCTAATGTTTATTTCACTTGAATGTTTCTGTAAAAATTGGTTTTAGTTGCATTTATAATGCAAATGAATTTTAAGTTCCAATTTTTGGTGAAATTGAGGGTTTTCCATTCAAATCATTTATTGGTTCATTTTGGGATGCCCCATAACTGAATTTTTGGTTTCATTAAAGGGTTATTAACTGAAATTTGGTTTTAATATCTTACAAGTGTTATCATAGTGTGAAAGGTGGATATCATAAAGAGCTTTGGGTGAAAAACAATGTGATGTTTTGAGAGGTTGTTTTATTGGAAATAAAATTATTTTATTGTGTGTTTTAAATGGTATAAAATGTGTGTAGCTACTGTACAATTTGTTTGTGACCAGTAGTGATATTTTATATGAAAATGGATGTGTGTTGTTTGCTAAAATTTTTTGAGCACAAAAGGGGAAGCCCGGGTACTTAGGTGGGGCGGATTTGTACTAGTACGGCTAGTGGATCGGATGGGTTTTGTCCCTGTTCCACTTAGCATCTGGATAACGACAACTCTAACTAAACTATTTGGATGATGATTGGGGACCACTAGGTTATGGGTATGTTCCCTACTAGTGGCTCGTGCACGAGAACGGATTTTTCTATGGTTACTCTACACCGAGGTACGAGGTACATAGGGCCCGAGACAACCTAGTGCTTAGGGGTGTTCCTGATTTTGATGCTCATAGAATTTGTGGTATTTACCCTTGTTATGGGTTGTTTTTGGCAGTACATTACAGTATCTCACATGTCTATTTAACGTGCTAACATTCTGAAATTCTCAAATTGAAAACTGTTTTCATTTGAAAGTTGCATTTCTTTGAATTTTAACACTGTTTCACCTTGTGTATTAAAATTGCTTGTTTTGTTCACATTGTATTGCATACTCTTTGGAATCAACTGGTGGTATCCTATTGGGCTTAGGCTCACACCCTACTTACACCCCTTGGGTGTAAGTAGACCTGCTTATGCTTGACTCAGGTAAAGGGAAGGCTAAGGGTGATGGCGGTTCGGGATGTTAGTACCCATCTTTGGGGCGGAGTTGCGGGGATGGATTGCGTGTGATGATCCCCTTGTCTTGTGGAGTCCATGGGGATGTCTTGATGTTGTCATTATTTTTATTTGGACCACTTTTTGTGTCTTTAAACATATGTATTCAGATCTGGTTTTGTTAAGAATGGTTTAGCATGGAAATTTCAGATTCTTATCATTGACTGTTTTATTTGTTTTATGCTTTCATACTCGGGTAAATCGTTCCCAAATCATATTGTTTTATACCCGGGCACTTGTGCCAGCCCGTGGGGATAGGGAATGCCCTTCGGGCCTTGCCACGGGCCAGGTTTGGTGCCGTTAATGGTGGCGACCAGATCTGGTTCGTGACAAAATGGTATCAGAGCAGGTTAATGTTTTTGGGTTATATTGTTATTTTGAGATGAGTCGGGATAGACAGGAGCTAGGACTGTCGGGGCTCGGGGTATTGGTTGTGAGTAGGGTGCCTGGCCCGCACCTCTCATGGCAGACCTTGAGTCACCAGAGGATGTTGGAATTTACTGATTTACTTCACTTCCAGGTGAGACGTGTGGGCTGCAGACCACATGTGGACATCAGGCAGATGTGGAGTAGTTGTTTCTTTTATTACAAGAATGTGTTTAGTTTGTTTATATTTGATGTATTTGATTACAATTTTCAGAATTGTGGTATTGACTATTTCTTTTGTGACTGTTGCATTTTGTAGCAACATGCCTCCCCGGAAAGCTCCCACGCACCCACAGGAGGAAGCTGGAGAGAGTTCTCCCACGCCGATTGATCAGAGGCTAGTCGAGGCCGTGGTCCGGGCTGTCCAGGCTCTAGGATATGGACCAGCTCCAGCTCCAGCTCCTGTTAGAGAGGATTATACTGGTCCTAGAAAGGACAAGGCCCAGGAGTTCCTGAAAAATAAGCCTCCAACCTTTCGAGGAAGCTCAGAACCCCAGGAAGCAGAAGAATGGCTCGAGAAGATCGAGCGTATGTTTGAGTTCCTGGAAACACCCGAGGAGCTCAGGGTGAAGTGTGCCTCCTTTCTGTTGGAGGGTCCTAGCTGTAAATGGTGGGAGTCAGTGCTTCAATCTGGGAAGAATGAGCAGATGCGCTGGAGAGATTTCAAGGCTGTCTTCAATGAACAGTATTGCCCTGAGGTGTTGGCTTATGCCAGGTCTAGAGAGTTCATGGAACTTGTTCAGGGGAATCTATCTGTGATGGAGTATGCCAACCGTTTCGCTGAATTGGTTCGGTATGCTCCAGAAATTGTCTCTAATGAGCAAGCGAAGGCCCAAAGGTTTGAGAAAGGCTTGCGACCAGAGATATACTCCCAGGTGTTCTTGTTTAAGCTGAGGACCTATGCTGAGGTCGTTGATCGGGCGTGCATGGTGGAGATTGATAGAAAAGGCAGGGCTGGTTTCTATGGTTCTGTATCAGCAGTGGGAAGTGGAAGCTCCTCAGAGAAGAAAAGGAAGCGGGAGGATCATGTGAAGAAAGGAGGGGGAAGTTCAGGCCACTCTTCCAGGCAGTTTTCTTCTGCTGCTTCTGATGCAAGATCGGTCGTGTGCCACCAATGTGGGAGGCCTGGGCATATCCGACCAGCATGTCCACTTCCTCCAAAGCCTTGTTTCCAGTGTGGAGGTATGGGGCATTTGCAGCGCTTCTGCAGTGTGGCACGTCCACTCCCAAGTGGGGCAGGGTCAGTGGCTTCAAGAGGAGTGCCAACACAGTCCGAGCCATCAAGGACTGGGGGATCTCGATTTGGTGGTCGTGGTGGTAGGGCTGGATCATCTTCTGGGCAGAGCCAGTTCAGGGCACAGCCTCAGGCTAGCGGTCGTTCTCAGACAGATACTGGACACCTCCATGCAGTGGACCAGACACCAGCAGGATCAGAGGTGGGACCTTCGACAGTTCGAGGTACCGTTCTGATTGCATCTTCTATTGCTACTGCTCTTTTTGATACTGGTGCCTCTATTTCATTCATTTCTACCCATTTTGTGGACATTCTGAATTTTCCAACTGAGTTGATGTCTTTCGCGATGGAGTTGGTGACACCGCTGGGAAAGAAGAAGGAGCAGGGCCTTAGGTGCCCCTCATGTGCACTTTCTGTATCAGGGGTTGAGATGGAGTGGGACCTTATGGTCTTAGATATGGACCTTTTTGATGTCATACTCGGGATGGATTGGCTAGTTCACTTCCAGGCACACATCGACTGCTACAGAAGGCGTGTGAGTTTCACGGCACCTGACGGGAGTCGTCAGGTTTTTCATGGTGAATGGGATCCTCGGTCAGGTCGCGCAGGGCCTCCACTCCCAGAGTTGGGAAGTGTTATCTTCCAGTTATCTTCGATTGTGCTAGAGGATGGTCTTTCCCCTGAAGGTGCACTACCTCATGTAGTGAATGAGTTTCCTGAGGTATTCCCTGATGATTTTTCTGGTTTGCCCCCGGAGCGGGATGTGGAGTTTTCGATTGATCTGGCGCCGGGAACACAGCCGATATCTCTTCCCTCCTATCGCATGGCCCCCACCGAGTTGAGGGAATTAAAGATACAGCTGGACGACTTAGAATCCAAAGGATTCATTCGCCCGAGCGTCTCTCCTTGGGCCGCTCCTGTGTTGTTTGCAAAAAAGGCTGATGGATCCCTCCGGTTGTGCATTGATTACCGGAAGCTGAATAAGGTAACAATTAAAAACAAATACCCTTTGCCCAGAATAGATGATTTGTTTGACCAGTTGAAGGGAGCAAAGTGGTTCTCAAAGATAGACCTGCGTTCAGGGTATCATCAACTCAGGGTGAAGGAGTCAGATATCCCAAAGACAGCCTTTCGGTGCAGGTACGGCCACTTTGAGTATTTGGTCATGCCCTTCGGATTGACCAATGCTCCAGCAGTCTTTATGGCACTTATGAATAGGGTGTTTCATCAGTATCTCGATTCCTTTATTGTGGTGTTCGTGGATGATATTCTGGTATACTCTAGCTCTGAGGAGGAACACGAACATCACTTGAGGATCGTTTTAGGTACATTACGGGATCACCGCCTCTATGCAAAGTTGTCAAAGTGCACCTTCTGGATCAGAGAGGTGAGATTTCTGGGGCATGTGATCTCAGAGCACGGAGTTTCAGTGGACCCTGAGAAAATTATTGCGGTTATGTCATGGGAGCAGCCGAAGAATGTGTTCGAGATCAGGAGTTTCCTTGGCCTGGCTGGTTACTACAGGCGATTCGTTCGGGATTTCTCTCGGCTTGCATCACCAATGACTGCGCTCACCCAGAAAGGGGTGAAGTTTGTATGGGGTCCAGAATGTCAAGCATCATTCGAGGAGCTGAAGAGACGGTTGACTACCGCCCCTGTGCTGATTTTGCCTGAGGCTGGGAAGGGTTATGTGGTTTATTGTGATGCTTCAGGTATGGGTCTTGGGTGCGTGCTTATGCAAGATGATCACGTGGTGGCTTATGGCTCTCGCCAACTCCGACCACATGAAAAGAACTACCCTACCCATGACTTGGAGTTGGCAGCGGTGATGCATGCTTTGAAGACATGGCGTCACTACCTCTTTGGCGAGAAGTTTGTGGTCTACTCTGATCACAAAAGCTTGGCTTATATCTTCTCGCAGAAGGACCTCAACTTGAGGCAACGTCGCTGGATCGAGTACTTGCAGGGGTTTGACTTTGACATTGTCTATACCCCAGGCAAGGGTAATGTAGTGGCCGACGCTTTGAGCCGAAGAGTTCCAGTGCAGGCTTTGAGGAAGTCTAGTGATGAGTGGGCATTGATGGGGCTCTTTTCTCAAATGCATGTGGAGGCTAGGGAACACAGTGGAGGGGCATTCTTGGCGAGTGTCCAGTTGACTCCTTCTCTATTAGAGTTGATTCAGCAGGAACAACCCAGTGATGATCTTTGTCAGCGGTCTAAGAAGTTCCTTCATGGTGGGGAGACATCCTCTGATTGGTCGTCATCTCCCGAGGGCATCTTGTGCTTCAAGGGCCGTTCAGTAGTGCCATTATCTCTACGGAAGGTGGTGATGCAAGATAGCCACCAGTCTCAGTGGGCTGTCCATCCGGGTGCCACCAAGATGTATTATGACGTTCGTCGGCAGTTTTGGTGGCCTGGTATGAGACGGGACATAGCAGGCTTTGTTTCGAAATGCTACACATGTCAGCAGGTGAAAGCAGAGCACCAAAGGCCATCCGGTTTGCTCCAACCACTACCCATTCCTACCTGGAAGTGGGAAGAGGTTTCCATGGACTTCATTGTTGGATTACCTCGTACACCTCGGGGTAAGAATGCTATTTGGGTGGTGATTGATCGTCTGACCAAATCAGCCCACTTCATTCCGATTAAAGATACAACTAAAGTAGATGAGTTGGGCTATTTGTATCTTCAAGAAGTGGTGAGACTCCATGGTGTACCATCAGCTGTTGTCTCGGATAGAGACCCCCGCTTCACTTCTCGATTTTGGGAAGGCCTTCAGAAGTCCTTGGGGTCTCAGATTAAGATGAGCACAGCATACCACCCACAGACGGATGGTCAGACAGAGCGGGCAAATCAGATATTGGAGGACATGCTTCGTGCATGTGTCCTGGACTTTGGAGGTTCTTGGGATAGCCATTTGGGATTGGTAGAGTTTGCTTATAATAATAGTTACCAATCCACGATTCGAATGGCCCCTTTTGAGGCGCTCTATGGTCGGCCTTGTCGGTCCCCCCTATGTTGGGCTGAGGTAGGAGAGACTTCACTGTTGGGGCCGAGCCTTGTGCAGGAGACTTCTGAGAAGGTCAAGTTGATCAGGCAGCGCTTATTGACAGCTCAGAGTCGTCATAAATCTTATGCTGACCGGAGGCGTCGAGACCTAGAGTTTTCTGTGGGTGACAGGGTATTCTTAAAAGTGGCCCCTCGTCTGGGCCATCGTCGATTGGGGAAGCAAGGTAAGTTGATGCCACGGTATGTCGGACCCTTTGAGATCACCGAGCGTATTGGTAAGGTGGCATACAGGTTGGCCTTACCTTCTCAGTTGACATCTATCCATGATGTCTTCCACGTCTCCCAGTTGAAGAAATACAATCCAGATCCATCCCATGTGTTGAGTTGGGAAGAACTAGAGATAGAGCCTGACTTGTCTATCGTTGAGAGGCCGGTGAAAATAGTGGACTCCCAGGAGAAGATACTTCGAGGAAAGTCTATTCCTTTAGTCCGGGTTTTATGGCAGCATGGGAATGATACACATGAGACATGGGAGCGAAAGTCATGGGTCAAGGAAGAGTACCCATTCTTATTTTCCAACCGAGATTCATGTTGACTTTCCGGGGCGGAAAGTCCTTCATGGTGGGGAGAATTGTCACATACAAGACATATTTTAAAGGTATTTTTCATTTAATTTACATCATTTCTTTGTTTTGGGGGTTTCCCTCGGTTTTAGGGAGGAATAGATGAGTATTCATGAATTGGGCCAAGCCGTGAGCCCAATTCCAGATTAAAAAATAAATTTTGTATCTTTTATAACTTTTTCATTTTTCAATATTTTTCATCCATTCAAATTCCTAATTGACCTACCCTAACCTATTAACACCACCAAGGAAATTTGGAGCTTTTAGAAGTTCATAACCAGGGGTTATTTGGGTTTTTGTCTAAGGGGTTGGGCCTGCCCGAAAGCCCAATTCTTGTTTTAAAAATAAAATTTGATTTTGTTATAACTTATTCATTATTTGGGCTTTTTCGGTGATTCCAAGTCTCACTCAAGCCCAAGTAACCCAGCCGCGCGCCTGAACTCTCTCCCACCCATTTGGAGCTCTTTAGAATCTCGATTTTGTGCCGATCTTCATAGGGTTCCTCAAATCGCCCAGATTTGAAGAGGTAAAGTATTTCCTTAATAAATCTCTCAATTCTCAGTCTTTTTCCTCCATTCCAGTTCCTAAATGAGATAATACATCTTGTTCGAACGTACCCTAAATTTGGGATCTTTTAAATTTCAGATACTGGAGTTTTGGAGTGATTACTTCAAGATACTTCAAGTAAATGAGCCCTTTTCTTTCCTCTTTCAAATTACTTTGGGTTTAACTCTTTGTTCTTAGGGTTTATTCGGTTATAATTGAGTTTACTAATGTCCAGAAACTAGGATTTCGAACCTAGGGTTTAACTTTGGGTTTTCTTGGCCAATTTGTGTGGTTTTAGGTTTGATCTAGTTCTCTCTTGGTGCGGCGGGGGTGCGATTTGATTTCGCACGGAGATTCAAGGGGTTTTGTTAATTTGGTAGGTGATTCCATTGTGTGTGCAATATTTGTGAATTAGCTTGCTGTTTTTCATGGTACTCTAATGTTTATTTCACTTGAATGTTTCTGTAAAAATTGGTTTTAGTTGCATTTATAATGCAAATGAATTTTAAGTTCCAATTTTTGGTGAAATTGAGGGTTTTCCATTCAAATCATTTATTGGTTCATTTTGGGATGCCCCATAACTGAATTTTTGGTTTCATTAAAGGGTTATTAACTGAAATTTGGTTTTAATATCTTACAAGTGTTATCATAGTGTGAAAGGTGGATATCATAAAGAGCTTTGGGTGAAAAACAATGTGATGTTTTGAGAGGTTGTTTTATTGGAAATAAAATTATTTTATTGTGTGTTTTAAATGGTATAAAATGTGTGTAGCTACTGTACAATTTGTTTGTGACCAGTAGTGATATTTTATATGAAAATGGATGTGTGTTGTTTGCTAAAATTGTTTGAGCACAAAAGGGGAAGCCCGGGTACTTAGGTGGGGCGGATTTGTACTAGTACGGCTAGTGGATCGGATGGGTTTTGTCCCTGTTCCACTTAGCATCTGGATAACGACAACTCTAACTAAACTATTTGGATGATGATTGGGGACCACTAGGTTATGGGTATGTTCCCTACTAGTGGCTCGTGCACGAGAACGGATTTTTCTATGGTTACTCTACACCGAGGTACGAGGTACATAGGGCCCGAGACAACCTAGTGCTTAGGGGTGTTCCTGATTTTGATGCTCATAGAATTTGTGGTATTTACCCTTGTTATGGGTTGTTTTTGGCAGTACATTACAGTATCTCACATGTCTATTTAACGTGCTAACATTCTGAAATTCTCAAATTGAAAACTGTTTTCATTTGAAAGTTGCATTTCTTTGAATTTTAACACTGTTTCACCTTGTGTATTAAAATTGCTTGTTTTGTTCACATTGTATTGCATACTCTTTGGAATCAACTGGTGGTATCCTATTGGGCTTAGGCTCACACCCTACTTACACCCCTTGGGTGTAAGTAGACCTGCTTATGCTTGACTCAGGTAAAGGGAAGGCTAAGGGTGATGGCGGTTCGGGATGTTAGTACCCATCTTTGGGGCGGAGTTGCGGGGATGGATTGCGTGTGATGATCCCCTTGTCTTGTGGAGTCCATGGGGATGTCTTGATGTTGTCATTATTTTTATTTGGACCACTTTTTGTGTCTTTAAACATATGTATTCAGATCTGGTTTTGTTAAGAATGGTTTAGCATGGAAATTTCAGATTCTTATCATTGACTGTTTTATTTGTTTTATGCTTTCATACTCGGGTAAATCGTTCCCAAATCATATTGTTTTATACCCGGGCACTTGTGCCAGCCCGTGGGGATAGGGAATGCCCTTCGGGCCTTGCCACGGGCCAGGTTTGGTGCCGTTAATGGTGGCGACCAGATCTGGTTCGTGACATTTATTTATGATTTTTATGATTTTTTACTTTAATGATACTTATTTCAAATTATTTTTTTATATGGAGAAGATGGATTCTTTTGATCGAGTAGAAATAATAAATCTTCTATATGTGATTTACCACGAATACTTAAAAATTACTCATGAGTTATTCCTTATAAATAAATTTAATGTTGGAAAATGAAATTTTGATTTGGAGGAAACTTCCACAATCAAGGAAATGAATCTGAATCATTGAGTACATTTTTCTTATTTTCATTTTTTATGTAATTTTCTAGTTCTTTTATCATTTTTTATTCTAAGTGAGTTATATGTATTGAAATATTTAAAAACACATATAATACTCAATGTCAATTATTTTTTATAATCGATGTGGAAGGTCACCAATTACATTACTTATTTATATAACCAACATTATAGGCTGCTTGTAATGCATGTTATCAAAATAACTCATGTATAATGTCAATTATTTTAACATATTTTAATTTTTTAACCAATATCAAAAGTGACCTATAACATCATTTATATAATTAACTGAAATTATAAGTGAATTTCAAGATCTATTATCATAATAAATGACCATAAAATCCTTGATATTTAATTGAAATAAATATTTTAATTTCATTTAATATAATTGATGTTGAAAACACTTATAAAATCATCCATTTTTACATCAGCTGAAAACCTGATGTTAAAATGTATTATTCCACTAGTGAAATTTGATCCTTTTCTCTAATACCACTTGAAAAGGCAAATAGATCATATAGTAAAACTAAGATGGGGTGAATCAATGTGGTCAGTACATTACTAAATTATTTTCTTTTCAAACTATTGAAACCTCTACACATATTTTTATGTATGGATATCATATGTTTCAATCAACACATTCATAACACATGTAAGAATAACGTAAAGATAGAACATGACATGTTATTTTTCAAGGTTCACCCACAATGTGGGTGATTACATTCTTATAGAGTATTGGTCAAGTTAGAGACATGGGTACTTAACTAATATCATAAATTTAATACCCATGGGAAAGGAATCATCCTTGACTCTGAAGGCTAAATCTCAGAAACATAATAGTCTCCTGATTGGATATTAAATATGTATCCCTTCAATTTACAATGAAACTCTATACCTCACTAATTAAAAAAGATCTTATCCTCCACTCTAGGATGTCACGACATCAACTAATAAGATCTCCTTCCTCAACAAAGGTCCTTAATTACTAGTATATAATCCACTACAGTTCCATACATGTTGACCTCTTCTTTATCTTTGGAATGAACAACACATGGATTGGTAGGAAACTCCAATTTTTCTTCTTCCTCAAATAGTAGGGAGCCTTTTATAGATCAATAATTAAACCATCACACTATAGAATAGAAATACCAGTATTAACCTTATATAGTTGTAGAACATTGGAATTTAATATTACATACTTTTTGTGGATTTTGGATTTATTCTTATATATATCTATATTTTCTAGATTTATTAGGATATAGCTAAAGAAACTTTCAGGATTTTTCTTCCACATTTGTGAATCTTCAAGGGTTAAACTAGAATAGTAAATAGAGCTTTCAGACTTAATCTTATGTGATATTTTTAGATTATAGATTTATTATTATTTATATAAATATTCTTATAAGTTAATCATGTTTAGCTCCTCACTTAGATGGGTTATTCTTATATAGAATAATAAAAATTAATAATTTAACACCAACATTTTTATTTTATATCAATACTTATTTGGAAATCTCAAATTAATTTATATACTTCTCAAAACATCTCATCTATTGATATAAATCTCAAAATACTTCAAACTACTTCAAAAACCTAATATAATTTTATAAAAAAAATAGTACAATCATAAATTTTATATAGTATATAAAGTAATTAGTGTTTCGTACTTCAATGAATCATGTCTACCTTGATAATTCATCTTTATTCTATACTCAAAATACCCTCAATAATAGTGATTAATTAATAATCCAATAAATGTAACACCATCCTTATAAATTCATAACTCAATTTCTAACCATATCAATGCATGGATTCCACTTCATGAATATTTCTTCATGCTAAAACACAAAGATGAATTATTATAGTTAGATTTCTTCTTTAATATACATAGTCATCTTCTTAATTACTCAATAACTAATCAAACCTTCTCAATTATGCACCTTATCTTTAAAATCATCAAAATCCTATTGTATAAAATTATTTCATAAACTATCAACACTTTTCATTAATTCAAACTCAGCTCTTCTCTCTAATAATTATGTTAATTTAACTTCCATATATCTATATAAAATAATTATATTAGTAGTAAATCTGTATTTCATGCCAATATATGAATGGATATCATAAAATTCATCTCAAAATATATTATGAGTTTTATATTATTCTCTTTGATCATCATATTCCTCTATATTTTATATATATTGGGTTCTATATTCTTGAATATTGACTTTAACAGCTTCAACTATCTTCATCATCATTAATGCATTATTAAAAACAAATAAAACACTCATAATCCATTGGTCACTTCAATTATATTATAAGAAACATGAAAAAATATTTTCTAAAATCCAATATAATAATAAAAAATATTAAAAACTTTTAAAAAAATTATAATTTACATCCCAATAATAAACTATTTTCTTCTCCTCGCCAAGATAACTCCTTAGTCACATTTTAATAGTCATAAACCATATATATATCATATGATAAGCCTACTTAAACTATCATAGCTCATCTAGATCTCTTACTCCTATGTAGACACTTCTTTTTTGTTACACTAACTTCTGATCTCCTCTCCCACATTCTGTTATTATCATGACTTTACCCATCGGGGCCCCTCCTAGGCTAGCAGTTAGCTGAGAGTTATAACCCAATCCTAGATCCAATAGGCCAATGGCTGGAGACCAATGTTGAGAATAAATATCATTGAAATGGGATATATTATCCTAATTTACCTATGCACATTCACACACTCAATTTTATGAAATAATATCGAGTAATAATGAACATAAACCTCTAGAGTTTAAATAATGCATTCAACATCCTCTAGGAAAAACATAAGAGTGTGATAAATAAAGATCTATGAATATAAAAGAGATAAACGCAAACCTAGATAAGAAGAATTAAAGTGTGAAACTAAAAAAATACTAAAAATGGAAATTTATAGTAGATCTTGGCTCAAGATCACTAAGTCTAACCATTGAACTTGGTTCGAGCCTCCAAGTATAGTAATACTCCATTGATTCCTAGTACACCAAAGTCACCAAAAATTTATCTATCACCTGCATAGACATGGTGTGTGTGGGTAAATCCCATACATGGGTGAGTATAAAGATACTCAGTAGGATACCCTGAAATCCAAGAGGAAAGCAATAAAATAATACAATCTTCTCAACCCATAAGATAAAGAGAAAAAATGAAACCTAAAAAAAATGTTCTCATAAATAAACCTGAGTCAAAGAGAGAGAAATCTCAATATACATGGAAGTATAATAATGATGAGTCTTCCTACAGCTATAAAGGTCACATATATGATGCTAAGCACTACCCACAACCTCATGAGAATATGAATGGAGGACCTTAAACTCACTAATGGATACCTATATGAAGGATTACGGACTCTATTAGAGGACCCACTCCTCATCAAAGCTCAATAAAGGGGGAGTACCAACTCCACAGATAGAGTATTTATTCCCCTTCAATGAGGGGGAGTATCAAATCTACTAGTTTATACAATATAGGGAACCAGCACCCTAGAAAACCCAATCATCATGTGAGAAAAACCCCCAGCATCACTCTAATGATCACACCTACGACCTATCATTATCCAAAATAGATTCCTAGTAATGAACTCCAACTCCACATATCAAGTGGGTGATTGAGGATGGCCCAGCGGATCAAAACACGAATCAACAAATCCAAACACCTCTTAAAGGTTTAATTCATATTGTAAAATTCTAACTCATGATGTGAATAAATCCCAAATATTCATAGAATTAAATAATAGTTCATGTCATGAATATCACTTCCAAAACCCTAATTTCAAATAGTTTTTATTCTGACACAGCTCCCACTTCCTTCTCTCTCGATATCCTCTCAAGCTAAATCAAACAGGTCTATCCCCTAATTGTACACCCATTATTTATCACCAATCATTTGGAATGGTAATCTACATCCATCCATATAGCCTAATATCTATTCAAAATGTGATCCTCATTCAATAATCCATCTATCTCATCCATCTACATCCACCCATCATCACCATGATCCTCGAACTCATCACCTATCACGAAACTCCAATATTGATATGGTTTCAGATATCACCCATATAATCATAGCCTGAATCAATATTTTCAATCATGCGTGAAGTGATATAGAAATAGTTGAATCACAGGCCACAAGGGATGATAAAGAATAATGCACATAATGGGGGTAAGAAATATATAACACCATAATATTTTAAAAGAACATTATATTCAATAACATATAAAACATAAAACACCGAGCTTAAACAACCCACAAAAGATTATTATAACCCAGTTGTTAAATTGGAAGGTATGAATATGATTAACCAAATTATGAAATATATATAAAGGCCCTACTCAATAAAAATGTATTGATCAATTATTTAGAATTAAACACTCAATTTTTAGTAAATTCATTTTATTCTTCAAAAACATTTTCTTCAAAAATGATTTGTATTGATTTTTTTGAGGAAATTTTAAAATTAATTTCTTAAAAATTCAAAAAAATTATTTGATAAAATGTACTTCAATTTTTAAATCAGTACATTAGAATTATCTTGGGTTGAATTTTTATGTTTTTTGTGAAAATATTGGTTTTCTAATTAATAGAGAAAAATACCGATTTTTATTAAACTATATTTTTTTCAAGAATTTATAAAGTACCATTTTTAAAATGGAGTCAAATAAAAATCAGTTCTCTTATATAATTATTAATTTAATTAAGTTTATTTAAATAAATTTAATTGTTGAATTTGGTATAAAAACATTATTTAACATAAAAATGGATTTTTCTTAAAAAATCTGTTTTTCATTTCTTTTTGAATTTTTATCTTATATTAATTTATACCACTTATTGAAATTTAATATTTAAAAATGAATCCCATATTTTTAATTATTATGTTAAAATTTTGTAAATAGGTCCCTTTAATATTTGGTCATTATGAATAGTAATCTAATAAATATTTTTCACATTATGTAACGGTAAATCAGGTAATTATGGTTAAAATAATTTTATAATGAATAAAAATGATCAAAACACTTGCCTTTATCCTATTGGATAAGTGTATTTTCTCCATTTCCATACAATTTTAAATATATGGCCACTTGGTTTCATATTTCATTTATTATGACATTTATATTAATTTATGAAAAGAATAAATAAAAAATGTCAATCTCTTGACTTTAATATCTCTAAAAAATTTACATAAGGATAAAAAGATGATAATTTTAGTTATAAAAGTTTAATTTAAATCTAAATTAATTTTTTTCATATTAATTTATTAATAATATTTAGTAATTTAATAATTATCATAAATTCTTATGTAATGCTCATACGATATTAATTCAATTAATATAAAAATAAAATAAATAATTTTAAAAATATTAAAAGTATTTCAATTTAAGTGAATTATTATGTTCCACGAAATTTGTAGATAAATATGAAATATTATTTATTTTTTAATGTATTTTATTCTAATTACATATTATTCTTGGTGTTTTTAAAGTCAAATTTAATGAATATTGTCAAAAAAAAATTAATGATATTTTATGAAAATAATATACTGTTAAATTATTTAAAAATCATAAGAAAATTGAAAGAGGAAACTTTGGATAATATATTGTCAGAAATTTCATCCCTTGTCCATTTATGATCCATGTTCACCTTATAAGTAATATTATAACTCTTTAAGGGTGAAAAGGATGTAACCTCGATTAAGGTTTAAATAGTTCACTATGGGGTTAAACCAACACATAAAATTTAAAACATCACTTAAACATTTCCAAATATTATTGGTAAATTGGATTTCAACCATTTAAAAACTTATCTTTTAATCTATATCCATTTGGAATCATTTGTAAAGATAACGAATTTTTAAAATTTTAATATTTTAAGAAATTCCATGAGTTTCCCTCTCCTCACTTATAAAAGGGCACCCCTCATTTATATTATTTACACCACTTTGAGCATCCTATATCATCACAAACCAACCAAATTATCTTATACATGTTCTATAGGTGATTTTATTCACAAAAAACCAACCATACGATCCCTAAAAGGATATTAAAAGAAGTTCTTTCAAAGAATAGGTAATTACCTTAACCGATCACTTTCTTTTTTACTTATTATTTTACCACATCTTAATATATGGTATTTATCATAAAATAATAAATTCAGTATAATAAAAATATAATATTTTATTATGATTTTAAAACCACCATTATCCACCCTCTTTCACATCAAATAAGAAGTGAAATTATCGCTTGTGTGTATGTACGGCTTAGTATCTCCACGCAGCGATACAATTAATTTTACATAACCTTGTTTTAGGGATGCGTATTATGATGGTTTTAATGATTATATTTGATATTAATAAAATATGTATTCTTTCTTTAATATAATATCATAACTACCTTATTACCTATAAATTTGTTTGAAGATGATAATGTCGCTCGTGCGTACGTGTGGACTACCACCTCTACAATGTGATGTGATTAGTTTTTCATTTTTGATTTACATAGACATTAATAATGATTAATTTTATTTATATATTTTATTTATATGATATAATAATTATTTTTTAAAGGTGAATTATTATTTTCATTTCTTTTGTTCCATTTTTTGAAAAGTGAAAACAACTTTCAAGTGCATGTACGACCTATCATCACCATGAACAATGTAATTCATTTTTCTATCTCTAACTTTAATGGATGATTATAAATATATATATATATATATATAATGAATATATATTATATTTATATCATGATTAAAATCCTAGAGGTGATAGAACCATGATCAAAGTATAAGGACCAGAACTAATGAACATAAATTCTTATGAAAAAAAAACATATAACACTTATAAATTATTATTTTAACAAGGAATTATTAATAAATGGTGTTTTAATATTATAAAGAGATAATTATGATATTATAATTATGAAGATGATTATTTTTTATAAGAATAAAAATTTTAAATTTATTATATATGAGGATGTAGCGCAGTTAAATCAAGTTTATAATAACCCTTGCTTTTCATACATGGATATTACATCATTTCTGTGTAACATTTCAAACATTACACAAAAACACACCCAAAGACCATATTAGTTTAGTGACTTGGGAAACATTGAAAATAAACTTCTAGTCTGGTGAAAGATATTCAATGGTTCCCACAAATATCTTCCCATTTAGTATCCCTACCTAAAACCTTTCTTTATAACCTTGGGAAAGGAATGCCTTAAAAAGGATGATCTCATATGCTCATTAAGGGTAACAAAGGGAGATATGTAAGAATAATAATGAAATAATGGTATGAGAACATGATATTAACATTAGAAAACAATACCCTGAATATAAAATATCATATACATGAGTCATGGCATAAATAATGGCAGTTCCTAATACATGAATCATGAGTAAATCAATAGCATAATCCATGAAATAATAACATAAGAATAAGACATATAATTTATGGAGGATACAAAAACATTTAATATTATTTCCTACAATTCAAGGAGAATTTCCAAAAATTAACATGGCACTTCATGGGGACTACACCAACTGGGTGGGACACACCATCATCCCCAGTCACAGTTCTTTCCTTATATGGGATCGGGTTTCCCCATCTTCCCATAGTATAGCGTGTTTCCCCATATTCCCATAGTGGATCAGGTTTCCGCATCTTCCATGGTGGATAAAACCAATCCACTTTTTCCTTCATTATCTCATGGGATATACATTTTTACCCAATTCATTGGAGGGAGATATAGTTCCCACCCATCAAATAATGAAAACTCTAAATATGTGTGTCACAACAACATAAATCATACATCATAAATATAAATCAAACATAGAAATAATAAGGATGGAATCCTTTAATCATAACCCCAATAAATCATAAGTAACATAAAATAATGTTATTTTAGATAGAAAATGGATTTTTTTGAAAGATCATTTGAAATAATTATTGAGGAAAATATCATTTCCATTTTTAAAATAAAAAACTTTTTAAATCATAACATATTTTGAAAGCATTATTATTTGAAAATAACATTTAAAACACATAAATTATTCTTTAAAAATAATTTCAAAAATATTTTAAATCCTTTTCCTTGAAAATTCATAAAATGTCATTTAAAATTACATTAAAACATTTTTAGAAAACAATATTTTGATGGAACACAGATTTCAACTGAAGAGTGAATAACATTACATGAATCTTATAATATCATGAAAATAAGGATATCCATGATACAAAATGTAAAATGGAATTATATACATCATTTAAAATAATATAGGTGCATAATATAACATGTGTCTCAAAGAAAGAAAATTAAGACAAAATTACCTTACCGATTGGTAACTTTTGAACCATGAACCCCATAAAAGAGAGATTCTCATATGCATATGAAAATACCCATAAATATTCATAATAAGACTAATAAATTACATTAATTGTTATTATATACACCATACAAAATAAACTATTAGTTAATAATGCATGTGTCCCATAGAAATAAAAGTGAGACAAAAATCTCTTACCTTATATCTTCACACTCGCCATACTCATGAAAAACACTTATATAATAAATATAATCTTATTATACATATAATAAAGAACCATATTTATGTATATAAAACAATATATGATTTAATTATTACTTTATATTAACCACGTGTAAACAATTCCAAGTTTAAGTTATGTTTCGGGTAATAACAGTTTTGTTTCTTGTACATGTTTTTACTTGTTATTCTTGTTCTGCATTCTTAGAACATGATTTCATTATATCCAGAATTATAACCATGATATAAAAATAATATATATTTCTTATATATATATATATGTTTATCTATGAAATATAGAAATAGAAAATTAAATACACTATTCATGAAAACGGTAGGTCGTACGTACGCATGAACACTTCTTCCATTTCATATCGTATTGAAAGAATGAAATTAAATGAAATATATGTATGTATATATATAATATTATTAGAGTGTCATTATTATGTCATATATATCATATAAATTCCCAATACGCATCCTTAATACATTCTAGGTAAATTGTGAACGAATCACATCACTTTGAGGAGGTGGAAGTCCACACGTCCACAAACGAATTTATCGTATATACAAAAAAAATAGAAATTATGATGGTATGTGTTATGTAATAATTCCATAAAAATAAAAACAAATATCATACATATCATATAAATATATAAATTACATAATTATTTATAACCTTGAAAGGTGTCAATGGATGAATGAGTGACATCGGTTCACAAGGCGGTAGTCTGTCGTATACACAAATGATGATTGTGTATCCCTTTCGATGTAATTGTGTGTGATTATAGGTCTAAACTTTAATATAACAACATATTAGTATATTTAGGATACTTATATTATTATATAAACATTAAATAATAAGAATTTATGGGGTTTAATGAAGAAATAAAACAAAAATTCTCATTGATGAACGTTACCTCTTCTTTGGGTATATCCTATTTATTTTCACAAAATGACTTCCTTGGTTGGAATTTTTCCCAAATAAAGGAGTATAGGATGAAAGGATTGAATTTTTTAGGAGATTTACATAGATGTTTTCTGAACCAAATATGTTCTATAGTGTGAATAAAAATAAAAAAGATGTTCCCTAATATAGGTGAGTGGAGGGGCACTTTTGGAATTTCTCAAAAGATTAATTTATAAAAAATTAAATATCAATATAAATACCTCAAAATTTCAATTTATTTGAATATAATATATTACAATGTTGTCATATCATCCACCAATGGATTGTAAACAAGTTTTGGTGTTATGTTAAACCTTATTATTTTGATTAACCCTTCGTTAATCCAATTTAATTTTAACTATGGTTACAAGTTTTCAAATATTAATTGGATGAAATTTTTACTTATAAATTGTAAATTGGAACATAAATGGAAAATTTATGATATTTTTGACCATATCAAATCTCATTTTTTTCTTATTTAATATTTTTTTGATTTCTAAATAATTTAATGAAATATTATCTTCATAAAATATCATAAGTGTCAATTTTGAAAATAAATTTTAATATGCACCTATTAAATTAAGGGATGACCTTAATAAAGTCAAAGTATATTCCTTTTAATATTTATAATATCATTTAATGGATTTTTTCATTAATTGAATAATTATTGTATCATTATTTTGTAATTATTTATGATAATTATTTCCTCACTAAAAATTAAAAATAAATTTATTTGATGTAGATAAGTATTTTATATTTAATAAGAATATATATAGTCCATAATATCTTCAATTTAACCCAATATTAAAAATATTATACTCATTAAAAGTAAAAGTGTTACATTTTGTCACTCTATTTGATTTTAATAATATCCAAGTCGTTTTCAAGGAGAAGTGTCCATTAAATTATTCAACATTGATCTTTATGTGTTAATGGATGAATTAAATTCATCCAATAATGTTTTTTCAATTGTTATGGCCATTTTATAGAACTTGTCACTTTATTTTTAATTTAAATTACCTGATTTTTCCTTTTACTATGGTGATAAAAATTACAAAAATTACTATTCATATTGGCCAATAATGAAGGGGTCCAATTTAGTAAATTTTTACCTTATTATTCCAAATATGGGATCCATTTTTCATAATTAAAAACACTAAATTTTATAAAATTAATTTAAAATTAATCTCGTTGACAGAATGATAAAATGGGTTTTTAAAGTGAAAAAGGCCAAAATATTGAAATGTTTGTATATCCAAAATCAATGGGAAATTGGATCTAAGGACCCAAATTAATACTTTAAAATCAATAAAATATATAATTTAACACTATAAATTATTTCAATAAAAAATATCTTTTCAATTAAAATGCAGTAATTTTTATTATTTATAAAAACATGTAACTTACCATAAAAAATACCAAAAATTAAACAAAATTAAATTTTCATACTTATCCTTAAAAAAATAAGTTTATTTTGTAAAATATAATTTATAAATGTGTCAAAAACTATATTTAAAACAATTATTACATCAAAAGGCGACAAAAATACCTTTTTAAAAAAATACTTATTTTATGCATTAAATTACATTTGTTCTTATATCATGTTTGTAAAACACATATGATAAATATTAAATATTAAATTGAATAAATTATATATATATATATAATTAATATAATTCAATCAGAATTATTTATTTATTTGTTGGTATAAAACACACTTGTGCACATTTAAATAATTTTTCAAAAACACATTCCTTTTTATTTTAAAAAGGCTTTTACATTTTTTTATATTTAATTGATAAAATAATTACATTTAAACCATAATTTCATAAATAATTTAATATTATTCATATCTTCCATTATAAATTATGGGTCATAATTTTGTTTTTTTAAGTAAGTATGATAATAAAATGATGTTTTGTAGAAACTCAGTGTTGTATGTAAAGTAGGTCAATCCAGTGTTTCGTGTAGCACAAGCTTAACTTAGTGTGTCTTATAACACAATCAATCAAATAAATTTAATTTATTTGAAAAAAAATGTTCATAAAAACTTGATATGTTACATTCTAACCCTTAAAATGAATTTTTTTCCTTGAAATTTTTTATTTTAATACAAAAAAAAGGATATTTTTACATCATCATATTCTTAAGTTACCACAAATATTCTTGGAGGTTTTATCCCGAAAAATTTAACCAGGTGAGTGGTCTTTTTTGTAGAACATTATCTCTATGGTCTAAAATTTAAATCGATTTCTCGTCATAAGAAGGATCTTTCTCCAGTGGTATGACTTCTGAGTTTAGTACATGTGAAGAATCAGGTATGTACTTCCTCAAAATAGATACAGGGAACAAATCATGAACATGAGAGAGATTTAGTGTAAGTTCCAATGGATAGGCTACCATTCCAATATGATTAATAATTTAAAAAGTAAATCACATCCTTACAATTTCAAATTTCACTTATAAAATCAAAGGTGGATGTTTGAGAATTTATTTGACAGAAACCAACATCGTAAAAGGGGTCAATAATTATTCCTATTAAATAGAGGTGATGTAAAAGTTTAATATCACCACATAACTAGGATTTGTGGAAAGTGAAAACATATACAAGGAAGATAATTACGACTATCAATTTTTTATGGACAGTGATTGAGAACATGGTCATGATAAAGTTAATCATCAGAGAATTATAAATTTATAATGATCTAAGAGACTATTTGATTTATCAAAAATTAAGGTATTAGGATAAATTTTTTTTTTCAATATACTTTACCTAATTTTGAATAATTTTCACGAGAAGATAAACTCACTTTATTTCTTTTCATTTTGTAATCACGATCACATCCATCAGTCATGCCTTGATCAATTTCTGCTTCATCACTTACTCTAAGAAATGAGGTTGAAATTTTAATTCCTAAATAATTAGTGGATCATAAGATCCATAAGGGCATGATAAGTCATTCCTTATATATCTAGTTATCATCTCAACCAAATGATTAGTACATTCTATCCAATATTCATAAATTGAAATATTAATCTCTAAAACCTCATCCAAAGTTTAACATAAACAATTCCATAAATGGTTAACCTTACAAATATTCTGAAAGATAAAATTATAATACATTATTAATAAGGTCACTAAATTTTTCAAAAATAGATTAACATTGATCCCCCATATACCATAAAGTAGGTTTTGTTTGTCACATACCAAACATGTGAATACCTTTATCATGCATTCTCTTGAGACATGTTAATTACCATAAATACATTTTAAAATATAAATTATTTATTATTAAAAAGAATATTTAATATATTCATTAAGTACAAAATGTCATAAACCCCATCTATGACAACATAAACCACTTTTTTGAAAAATATTTAATCTGTTCCAGGGTAATCAGTATTATCCAATTTACTTATTCATATCTAAAATATCTTTATACAAACATAATTATTTCAATATTAAGAACATATTAATGGTTATATTTCTATTAATCTTGTGTTTTCCATGAATATCACCTTACCATTAAAACACTTTTCTATGTCCTTAGCACCATTCAACATGTCCTTTACAATCATTAATGAAAAACTTATACTAAATATACTTATATATTTCATGATTAGTATAAAAAAATATTTGAATTCAAAAACACATATACTTCAATCATAAAACTTTATTCCTAAACCATTACTCAGGCATTATCATCTTATTCATTCCTAGAATATGAAATACGAATCATGTCTTAAGGTTCCTTAACCTAAATCTAATCTTGATTCTTATGTATAATGTAAAAAATATTGTTAGAACATCACATACATTTAACATGTCATTTGTGGTCTATTTATCCTTAATAGTACAACCAATACTCATACCACATTCCTGATTCTCTTCAAGATACTTCCACTTAGTACATCGGTTTTTATAATTGATATACATTCAACATTTAAAACATTCAATGTTAACTCAGTGCCTTCTATATAACTCTATTGACTAATACCAGCAATCATAGTGTGAGAAACACTTATCAAATCTGAAAACCACTTATTCATGAAAATTTACTTATAGGATGCCTAAATCATGGAACATAATTTTCAATATAAGACACCTTAGGTTTATCCTTAGATAAATCCCTAGACAAATCCTTAGAAATATCCCTATGTATCTCACTAAAATTTTCTCATCTGAGTTTCCTAATGTTGAATAACCCTTTGGTCTGATACCAACTATAATGACCCATGATTTTCATACATGTATATTATATAATTTTTTTGTAATATTTCATAAATTACAAAAAAAACATGCCCAAATACCATATTAGTTTATTACCTATGGAAACACAATACACAGAATTCTAGTCTGGTGAAAGATATTCAATGTTTCCTACAATGATATTCATATTTAGTACCCCAAACTAAAACCTCTCTTTATAACTTGGGAAAAATAATACATAAAAAAGGGTGAGCTTAGATACTTAGAAAGGGTAATAAAAGGAGATACATATGCATAATCATGAACATAATGGTATGATAATATGATCTTAACATTAGAAAACCATACCATACATATAAAATATCATATACATGAGTCGTGTCATAAATAATGGTTCTTTATAAGACATGAATCCTGAGGAAACTGAGAGCATAATCCATGAAATCATAACATAAGAATATGACATGGAATCTATGGAAGATACATAAAAATGTAATATTATTCCCTATAAGTCAATGCACATTGAAAAAAATTAATAAGGCTCTTTATGGGGACTACACCTACTATTCAGGACACACTACCATCCCATATCACAATATTTTCCTTATAAGGGACCGGGTTTCCCCATCTTCCCATAGTAGATCAAGTTCCCCCATCTTCCCATAGTGGATCAGGTTTCCCCATATTCCATAGTATATAAAGCCCTTTGACTTGCTTCCATTACTATCTCATAAGATATAAATCTTTACCCAATCCATTGTAGGGATATATAGGTCCCACTCATCAAATAATGAAAACAATACATATGTATTCTAAAAGAACATAAATTAACCATATAAAGAATAAGGATAGTATCCTTGAATCACAACCCCATTAAAGCATAATTAACATCAAATAATTTTATTCTATATAGAAAATGGTTTTTATGAAAGATCATTTGAAATAATTATTGAGAAAAATATCCTTCCCATTTTTAAAATAAGTCACTTTTTAATCATATCATATTTAGAAAACATTATTATTTGAAAATAACCTTGTAAACTTATAAAGTAATCTTTGAAAATAATTTTAAAAATATTTTAAATCCTTTTTTGGGAAAGTTCATAAAAGGTCATTTAAAATAACATTAAAACATTTTTAGAAAACATTATTTTGAAGGAACACATATTTTTGACTAAAGAGAGAATAACATTACATGAAACTTATAATATCATGAAAATAAATAGATTCATGATACAACATGTCAAAGGTAATTATATACACCTTTTAAAAGAATATTGGTTCATAATATAATACGTATTTCAAAAAAGGAAAATTGAGTCAAAATTACCTTATAGATTTGGTAACTTTTGAACCATAAACCCCATGAAAGAGAGATCATTATATAGTTATGAGAATACCCATAATTTTAAAAATAATACTCATAAAGTTAATTCATGGGAAGTATATACACCACAAAAAATAAATGATTAGTGTATAAGGCATGTGTCCCATATAAATAAAAGTGAGACAAAAATTCCTTACCTTATATCTTGACACTCTTCGTACTTGTGAAAACCTCTTATATAATAAATATAAGATTATTATAAATATAATACAAATTGATATTAATGAATGTTATACCATATATTATTTACTTTTGAATTTATATTTCCCTCTTATTAACAATTCCATGTTTAAGTTATGTTTCAGGTAATAACCTCTTTGTTTTTTGTACATGTTTTGACTTATTATTCTTGGTCCACATAATTATACCATGATTTAATTATCTCTAGAATGATAAACATGATATATATATATCATATATATTCATTATATAATTATTTATTGATATCTATAAAATATATAAATATAAAATTTAATACACCATTCATGGAGATGGAAGGTCGTATATATGCATGAATGTTGCTTTCATTTCCTGTCGCATTGAAATAAAGAATGTAAATGAAATATATGTGTTTTTATATATATCTCTCTAATATTATTATAGTAGAGTTATTATTTCATATATATTATATAATTTAACTAAAACCTTCCCTAAAACATTCCATTTAAAGTGTGAATGAATCACATCTCTTTCATGAGGCGGTAGTCCACACGTTCCCAAACGAAGTAATCATATTTCCACAAAATGGAATGTATAAAGGAATGTGTTATATAATAATTCCAAAAGACAAAATACATAATAAATATAATATATATAATATAAAAATATAAATTACATCATTATTTACAACCTTTAAATATGGAAATGGAAGAATAAGTGACATCAGTTCACGAGGCGGTAGTCCGCCATACACATGAACGATGATTGTGTATCCCATTTGATGGAAGTGTGTGTGAGTGTAGGTATAAACCTGAATATAAAAACATATAATAATATTTAGGATACTTATATTATTATATAAACATTAAATAAAAATAATTTATGTGGTTTAATAAATAAATAAAACAAAAACATTTATTGATGGACGTTACCTCTTCTTTAGGGATCTCCTTTTGATATACATAAAAGGTATTCATCGGTTGACCTTCATCCCAAATTAAGGATTATATGATGAAGTGATGAAATTTTTAAGTATATTTTGATAGATTTTGGATGAACCAAATAGATACAAAAGTGTAAATAAAAGAGAAGAAGAGGTGACATTTTATAGGAGAGGGTAAGGGAACTTTTGGAATTTCCCAAAAAATTAATTTATAATAAATTAAATATCAATCTAAATACATATAAATGTCCATTTATTATAATATAATACATTATAAGGTTTTAATATCATCCATAAAGATATTTTATACAAGTTTTTGTGTTATATTAAACCTTATCATTTTTATTAACATTTAGTTAAGCCATTTTAATTTTAACTATGGTAACAAGTATTTCAATATTAAGAGGATGGAATTTTTGTTTATAAAGTTCAAATTAGACAATAAATGAAAATTTAATGATATTTTAGACCATATTTCATCTCATTTACCTTATTTAGTTTTTTTATTATTTATTAAAAATTTAATAAAATATTATTTTCATAAAATATCATAAGTGTCAATTTTGACACAATTCATTACTTTGAATTTAATAAAATAAATACTACAATATAAATTAGAATTAATTAATTTAATTCAATAAAAAAATTAATATTAAACTATAAAATTATTTTATCACCTTAATTAAGTCAAATTATATTTCTTTTAATATTTCTAATATCATTTAATTAATTGTTTCATTAATTGAATAATTATTGCATCATCATTTTGTAATTACTTATGATAATTAATTATTCACTAAAAAATAAAATAAAAATCTATGATTTAGATAACTGTTTTAGATTTAGGAATAATATATACAGTGGAGAATATATTTTATTTAATCTTATATTAAAAATATTATACTTATTTAATGTAAGAATGTGACATTTTGTCACTCTCGTTGGTTTTAATAATATCCAAATCCTTTTCATTGTAAAGTGCCCATTTAATTATTAAATTTTGATCCGTATATGTTATGGTATGAATTAAATTAAAATAAAAATTTTTTCAAGTGTTAAGGTCGTTTTATAGACCATATCACTTTAATTTTCTCTTAAATTACCCAATTTTTCCTTTTACCATGGTGACAAAAATTTGCAAAGTTTCTATTCATATGGGATAAAAATAAAAGAGACCAATTTAATAAATTTATAACTTATGATTCCACATATGGAATCCATTTTCATAATTCCAAACACATAATTTTCTAATATTAATTTAAAATTAATCTCATTGACAGAACAAGAAAACGGGTTTTTAAAGTGAAAATGTCCAAAAGATTGAAATGTTTTTATATCCAAATTCAATGTGAAATTTATTAAAATGACCTAAATTGGATTAAATGATAAAAATATTATATAATTATATTTTAAAACCAATCAAATATATAATTTAACACTATATATTTTTTTGATTAAAAATCTGTTTTTAATCGAAATTTAGTATTTTTTCCTATTCATCAAAACATAAAACGTACCATAAAAATACCAAAAATTAAACCAAAGTAAATTTTCATAATGATATTTAAAATAATAAGTTTATTTTTTAAAACATAATTTATAAAATTAGTAAAAATTATATTTAAACCAAGTGCACCATCAAAAGGCAAAAAAATTATCTTTTTAGAAAAATAATTCTTTTATGTGTAAAATTGGATTTTTTATTATATCATGTCTAGAAAACACATAATATGAATGTTAAGAATTATATTTAATATATTATTTATATATATATATATAATTAATATAATTAAACAAGATTTATTTTTTATTTATTGGTATAAAACACACTTGTACACATTTAAATAATTTTTTCGAAAAACATTTCATTTTATTTTAAAAAAGGGTTTTACATTAATTATAATTAATTGTTAAAATAATTATGTGTAGACCATAATTTATCAATTAATTTAATCATGTTCATACTTTTCATTATAACTGCTGGATTATAATTGTCTTGTTGGAATAAGTATTGTAATAAAATGATGTTTCAAAGAAACTCGGTGTTGCGTGTAAAGAAAGCTAAGTCGGTGTTGCATGTAGTGAAAGCTTAACATAGTTTATATTAAAACAAAATAAATCAATGAAATTTAATTTATTCAAAAAAACATTCATAAAAACTCTGGGTGTTACAAAGTGGGACTTGAGATAAGCGTTTATTCTTACAAATTATTTTATTTGGCACATATGTTATGTTATACACATATTTCTCTATGAGGTGTATATAGAGATATTTTTAATATTATATCATGAATATACTTTTGATCTTGATATTTAATGATTAAATTGAAGTTATTATTTCAGGTTTCTTATAATTCAAAAGTTACTAAAGTGTTAAGGGTTTTATGTAACAATCTCATTATTTAATGGGATTTTTAATGATTAAGTTTCTAATGATGAAATTTCAATATATACCACTCAAGAAACTAATGAATTTTCTTATAATTTGGTTATTTTTGGAGATTACATATTTTCCTTTCATTTTCCTCTCTTTAATAACTCAATAGACTAAAATAATTTAATTAATAAAAGCTAACTTTATTTATCTCTTCAATTGAAAATAATTTTCCTTCTATGTACATGTTTTCTAAAAATGTTTTAAACAATGCTTTTAATATTTTGATATGATTTTTTAAATTAATTTTTAAACATGATTTAATATTTACAAAATGTTTTAAAAGTAATCTTCTTTTCATTTTCCAAATGAGGTACTTTTTCACTTTTTCACAAAAGTGTGAAAGGAATGTTTTCTTTTAACTTATACACCATGAACGTAACTTCCTAACATTATGGAAGATTAATGCTTAAAATATTACATTACAAGTTTTAATGTTATTTTTAAATAAAATGTATTCCTTAATATTTTGTAAATTTTTAGATTTTAAATAAGTGATTTAAAAGTGAAAAGTATAATTTCCCTAAGAAATGTTACAAGTGATCTTCTAAAGAAGTTTTTCATCTAAGATGAAATCCTTTGATATTATCTAATTTTTAATTAGAATTTGATCCAATGATATCATCCTCATTATTTCTATGCATGTTTTATGATTATGATGATAATATTTTTATTAAACCCATTCCTTTCCCATGGGTTATGATATGATGAATTGATGAAATTTTTATAAACCCTATTTATTTTCCATGGGTTATTCCATAATGAGATGTTTATAAAACCTATTTATTTTTCATGGTTTTGATATTATGAATGTTTTATGATCATATGGAACACATTTTTATGATTTTTATTTTGTGATAAGTGGGACCAAAATTATATAGCTCTCTAATTCATTGGGTAATGATTGATATATCATGATATAAACATGAATAGAATGGGGAGTTATCCCAATTTAGTAAATAAATTTTTCCACTATGATACTCTTTTGAGTGAACCTTGACAACTATGGTGGTTTGGGGTGTGAACTTAATCCACTATAATAGTCTTAGAATTAATCCTTAACTACCAAGGAAATGATTTTTATTCTTATGTGTATGGCACAAAGTTCTATATTATTACAAATTTATGATCTCATGGATCATTTTATTTTATTCCTTTATGACTCATGTATTATGAAATAAAAAGTTTTACGACATGAATCAATATTATGATCTATGATATAGAGTTTATGGTTTTAAAATATTAATATCATGTTCTTATACCATTATGATCATGTTATATTTAAGTAATAATTGATATCTACATTTTTTCCTTACTGGTCATGTGATCTCACCCTTTATTATGTTTCATTTCCCCACGTTATGAAGAAAGTGTTTAAGTATGATGTGTTTAATAAGGGTGTTAGTTATAAATAACTAAGCCATACAAAATTTTGATCTTTTATAAACCATTTTTTTATGTATCCAAGTTTCCAAATACACTAAACATGTATGGTCCTTAGGAATGTTTTTTAAAAAACATTGAATATTAATCTATTAAGATGTAATATCTATGTATAAAAAGTATAGGCCATTATAGTTGGTATCATTGGTAGGGTTTTGTTAACCTTTGGAAATTAGGATGAGAAAATTTTATTGAGAACCCTTGGGATAATATTATTTATAGGATATCATCCTAAGTTATGGTAAAGATATGAGTGTGGTTTTATTAGAAAACAATCCATGTCTAGATACTATAAGTGTATATGGTTTTCTAAAAGATGCAACTCGAGGTAATAACCTAGAAAATATTTGTTCAAGTATATCATGTAAATAATTTTGGTACATGATTAGTATTCCCTTATTGCGCATGTGTTTTGACAGTCTTGGGGGATTTGGTTGGGTTAACTTAATTTTTCCATATAAATAATAATTAAGAATTTGAATAGATAATAACCAAGGAAAAATTGGGTTAAACCTAATGTGTCTTAGATTAAAAATAAGTTTACATGATTTAGACATCCTATGAATGATATATCCATATTTATCACTATGATTATTCTTTCCCAAATTATACTTTTTGGTTTTATTGAATGGATAGAACCTATAATAATTATTTTTGTGTTGAATGTGACTAAGAATGGAATGTTTTTCCACATGAGAATATAAGTGAAGTGACTAATCAGTTATCTCATCGAATGATTAACAATATAAACATGGGTTAGTTTCCAAACATATCTAATAAGATAAAAATGTACTTTCATGAAGACCATGGAGGGAAGAATATTTTGTTTCCTATATGTAAATTATGTGAGAATAAGTACATAGGGAAATGAATTAGAGCTATGAGAAGATGTTTTATGTATGGAAAATAAGATAATATAGCAAAAAAATATTAGGAAAAATGTAGAGTTCAAAGTACGTATATGAAGTTCATCATATGGTACCATTTATAGTTTAATATCAAAAGTGTGGGGAATATGGGAATTATCTATGTCAATTTCATAATCCAAGATCTAAATCCAAGACCAAGGAAGTTCTTATGTTATGTGGACTATTATAGTGAAATGTTTGAATTTTTTATGTATTGTAACTCAAGAATTATGTTGTAGAAGTATTTTTATCAATGGTATTACAGTTATAAGAATCACGAAATATAAAAATATTGTTCTATAGTAGTTTTTCTTTAAGTATCTACAATAACAAGTTGAACGGTATTAAAGACCAAGAAATTTGGTATAATAGTAATATAATATGTTTCAGGGAAATATAACCCTTAATATATTCCCAATGTTAAAATAATAATGTTAAAAAAGATTGTTGATAAAGTAAATGGGATAATATTTATGACCTTGGGACTGATTATTGATTTAATGAAAAAGTGTTTTATCTCATATTTGATAGAAGTTATAGAATTTTTGGATTTATGGAATATATTTTATAATCTATAATTTTATTTTTTTAGGAGAGAGTTGATTTTTCAAAAATTGTATATTTTTATTGAGGGTTTTATGGTAATTTAGGTTATTACTATGTTTCAAGAGAATATATGATCAAGGTATTCATGTATTTTTATGTGACATTTAGAGCTACTTTATGTGGTTTTGGGGATTAATGTTAAGATGATTTTTGTAAATTTAGTGACCTTATTTATAAATATATTTTTTTTGAATTCGGTCTGACATATTATGGAGGAACCTTACTGTTAACTATTTATAGAATTGATTAATTTGAACTTTGCACATTATTGTAGAGGTTTTAGATATTAATGTATTCTATTGATCCATACTAGATAACTTGTGCTAACTATTTTGGTTTTTAGGATAACTATAGGTAGAATTGTAGGATTATAATTCTTTTTTAGATCTTATGATCCATTAAAATTAAATTTTAATACTTCATTCAATAAAAATTCATCATTAATATTCATTTCTTGGTGTATGAAATGAAATTTAAACTAATCAAAGCACAACCAAAAGATAAAATTTTGATTATGAAATGGAAATAAATTAATTAATTAAATATCTCTATGATCTATATATTAACAGTAAAATATTCTCTAAACTTTAAGAAAAGGATATTGAAATAATAATGGTATCCTTTTACCTTTATTTATAAATAATCAATGGTCTTTTCACCCATTATAGATTTCTAGTTTAATGGTCACTAAATTTCTCTTGACCATATTCTCTATCACTCTCTATTATCCATTGGGCATTAGTTTTCTTCTCTAGGTCCATATTTTCACTTCCCACTAATGTTATCCTATGATAAAACCTAGTTTTGTGTTATTACAAATGACCTTCATATTTCCCTTTCCCTATTTTCAAGAGGAAGTTTTGTTAACATTTTCTTATGATGTATGTTTTCATCAAAAGTAATTTTCAAATATAAAACCCTTGATTACCGATCACAATTTAAAATTAAGAGAATGTAATTTATTAAAAGGATGGAGAATGTAACACCCTGATATTTTAAAATAATGTTATGTTATATAGTGTATACAACATGCAACCTCGAGCTTAAATGAACCATGAGATATTATTATAACCAAGTCGTTAAATTGGTATGTATAAATAGGATTAAAGACATTATATAATACATTTAAATTTCCTAATCAATAAAAAACTTTATTATATATTTTTACATAAGTACTCACTTTTTATTAAAGTCATTTTATTCTTTAAAAATACCTTTTTTTCTAAAATGAGTTTTATTGCATTTTGTGAGAAAATATTTTAATTAATTTTTGGAAATTTTTAAAAATATATTTGATAAAATTAAATTAAGTTTTAAAATAATAATATCAAAATTATATTGAGGTGAATTGTTGATATTTTTTGTAAAAATATTGATTTTCTCATGAATAGTGAAAAATATTGATTTTTATTGAAAACTGTATTTTTTATTAAAGAATTTATAAAGTACCATTTTAAAATAGTTTAAAACAAAAATTATTTATATTATATTATTATTAATCCAATTAAGATAATTGGAATCAATTTTATGATTTAATTTGGTATAATACATTTTCTAACTTAAAAATGCATTTTCCTGAAAAAATGGGGTTTCGTTGCATTTTTCATTTTTATCTTAAATTAATTTCTATCACTTATAATAATTTATTATTTTAAAATTTAACCCAAATTTTGAATCATAAGGTTCAAATTTTTTAAATAGTTCCCTTTTATTTTTTTTATTATGAATATTTCTCTTAGTAAATATTTTTCCCCTCAGTAAGGGTAAATCATGTAATTAAGTTTAAAAATAATATTATAAGGACTAAAAATGACCCTAACACTTTCATTTTTCTGATTATATGATTTTTTTCCATTTCCATCCAAACCTTGAATATATGTCCCAATGGTTCCATATTTTATTGATTGTGACCTTTATATTAATTTAAGAAAAGAATAAATACAAAATGTTAATCTCTTAACTTTAATATCTATAAAATTTTTACATAAGGTTAAAATAGAATAATTTATATTATAAACTATTATTTTAAAGATAAATTATTACTTTTATTATACAATTTTATTTTTATTTTTTATTAATTGAATAATTATCTAAAATTATTAAGCAACACTGACATAGTATTAATTCATTTAATATAAAAATAAAAAAAATAGTTTTTACAAATATAAAAAGTTATAAAATTTAAGTAAATTATTATTTTCCATTAATTTTTTAAATAAATATTACATATTAGGTTTGTGTTAAAGTGTTGTATTCGAATTCCATCTTTTTTTCATTGTCTTTAAAGTCAAAGTAAATAAATAGTGTCAAAAATTAAATTAATGATATTTTATGAAAATAATATGTTATTAAATTATTTAAAAATCATAAAAATGTTGAAATAGTATAATTTGAATAATATATGGTCTAAAATTTCATCCCTTGTCCATTTGTGATCCAATTTTCACCTTATAAGAATGACTATAACCCTTTAATAGTGAAAAAGATGTTACTATAGTTAAGGTTAAAATAGGTTAACTAAGTGGTTAAACCAAAAGATAATATTTAAAATACCACTCAAGCCTATCCAAATTTATTTTGTTTAATGTGATTTAAAACCCTTAATGACTTATCTTAAAATATATATCTATTTTGAATCATTTTTTTAGAATAAATTTTTTATTTTTAAATATTTTAAGAAATTCCAAAAGCACGCATCTCCTCACTTATAAATAATAACACCAATTTTATATTCATCAAACCACTTTTATCCTTTAATATCAACCATACCTTTAAAATTTATCTTATAAACATCCTTATACATATTCCATAGGATTTTTTCTTACCAAAATAGTAATCCTATGATACATAAAGGGAGATATAAAGGAGTTATTTCATTGAAGAGGTAACGAATTAACCAATCACATTATTATTTTATTTCTTCTTTTACCTCCACTAAATCTATGACATTTCCATAAAATATTTAATTAATTATTAAAATATAATTAAATTTTATTATGATTATTAAACCTTTATTATCTATAACAACCTTGCTTTTTATTACACACTTAAACATGATTTATTACATAAAACCTTCACTTGATACAACATAGAATATAGAGAGTTCTAGTGTGTTTTGGGCTTAGGAACATTACAAATTGACTTAAAACATGAAATACAACATCTTTATTGAAAACTTCATTTACATGACCGCTACATTCCCTTGTACTTAGCATTTCATGGGATATCTTGAGGACATGCATAAGTAAAGGGTGATATATAAAGCCCAGTAAGGGAGTAAACAAGGCATAAAATGAGGAATACAATACAAGTTAGGCAGTAGTCATATCAATGGATCATAAAATAAACATGAACATAAAGGCAATATATAGAATTATTATCATAACATGGAAATGTGGCAAGAACACCTAACATGGTATTAGCATGAGAAAAAGCTCATTGAACATGGAGCATGAGTAAACCCTCATTGCACTTGAATTATCATTAGTAAACCCTCATTTCACTTGATGTTTCATGATACTAAAATTTACCCAATACATTAGATCACTATCAGGGCGCACCCTTCTTAAACATTTCATTTCATGCATAAGTGTGCCACATGGATCAAACAACATGGAATCATTAAAGATCTTCATTTTTTCCACGATAAAGAAATGTGGAATTAATAAATGAAACTCTATAATAAATAAGTAAATTTGCATAAATTTGAATACCCTTGATAGCAAAATGGGCATGGTATTCACGACATTTGGCTTTGGAAAATCACAGTGCAATTTCAGTTGCATAACGGTGTGACATAAGAATTCATAAAAATGGTTGATGAGAGAGAAATGGGTATATCATCATATTTAAATTAAATTGATAGTAAGGGGTCATATAGAAACATTTCCCAACATATGTAATGGAATTTATATTCATAAAACAAAAATAATTTCTTGAATGTGAATGATGTGAGAGAAATTCCTTATGGAATTTCGGCATGGTAACGGGTGTACATGGGTGGGATTAATGATAGAGAAAGGGGTCTATAATCACTAAAAAATAAAGAGACCAATATGGGTGAGGTTCAAAATCATACCCCAACATTTTTAATTGAAAATAAAATGGTATAACAACTTTAAAAAATTGGACAAAAATGAGAAAGGAAGAAATCCCTTACTTGGAAGTGTGATCCTAAAGGCTTGGGAGAGGCTTGAGAGAGGATTATTGAGAGCTTTGGGTGCCTTGGGAGGATTATAGAGAAATTAGGGTAGAGCTTGGTTGAGATCCAAAGGTATCGAGTGAAGATGAAGTGGGAGCTTGGGTGGGTTTATATAGGAAAATGGAAGGAATCCTTTATTATTTAGATTTTGGACCCTACACATTAAACTAACCAAAAACACAAACCATCCCGTGTTTTTTGCCCATGTTTTTTTTCAAAATGGTATTTTAAAACAATATTTTATAAGTCCAATAACTTAAATTCTTAAAATATTATGCTTTCTTATGTGGAGGTGAGTCACACTCTCAAGGAAATCATTTTAAAAAAGATAAAATGTTTTATAAGTCATGGAGGGTCCACTAAGTCTTTGTAAAATAAATCAAATAAACCTAAAATCACATTATTTTAATGTTAAAACATATATTGGCCGAACATACCACTTTTATTATTTTATTACAACACTATTGGGTCATTATGATGTTATAAAACACATTATATAATTAAACGATGTTTAATTTTTTACCCAAAAATTCAATTGTCTCAGAAAATTATGAAAAATTCACCATTGGATAATTTCGACATCTTGATTCCAAAAATAATATTCATTTTATCTGAATAATTTTATAAATATGTTAATTTTTACTTGTAAAATAAAAACCAACATTTACAAAAAATTCATGGGTTTTGAAAAAAAGAACTTTCAAACCTTAATAAAAATTACAATTGTATTCCTAAAAATTATACAATCGTTTATATTTAATAAAAATTAATTTATTAATAATATTTTATTAAAATATTATTTAATTCAAAAATCCATTAATTCATCAAAAGATATTTCATAATTGAATATTAACTAAAAGTAATATTTGTTCTTTAAAAACTATTTACAATGTAACAATAACAAAATAAAAGTATATTATTTATTATATACAAAAATAATGCACATAATAATAATGCTAAGGTATTGTTACATAACCCATTATAACACCCGCATAGGACCGAAGTGTAAGGTGTGTGATGGTGATAGACTCTTGGAGTGGCCCAGATAACATCGCCTGAGTGGTAATCTTTATCAAATTCCACTTCTCATGTAGGTGATTCCGTTCGAGTTTAACATGTTGAAGCTCGGCTTGGGATTGGTCAAGAGAGAATCCCAATGATTCCACCTCCTTTATATGCTCTAAAAAATGGGATTCATACTGGGCAAGTCTACTGGATGAGGCCATCTCTTCTTTTGTTTGAGTAAATTGTATTTGTTAAAGCCCTATATTTATACTAATCTTGTGATCACTGTTCAATGGCTATATTATCATAAATAACAATTCTTAATGGTATTTTGAAATCCAAAAACATAAAACCAAGGAAGTGCATATTTTATATAACCATTTTATATAAGGAGACATCTAATTAGATTAATAGTAATTTTCATTAACAAAAGTTTGGGTCATTAAAATATTTCCCCATTAAGAAATTTTTCCCTTGAAATTTCCTTTTCCCACACTGAAACAGATGTGGGTAACTCTACTTCATCGCTTCCTGTGATTCCCATGTTTCCTCTTCAAACTTTTGGTTTCACCACAACACCTTAACGAGGGGCATTGTCTTATTTCATAGAAATTTTTCCCTAGGATCTAAGATCTTCATTGGATTCTCTTCATAGGAGAGTTCATTATCCAATGGTACCACCTCTAGATTGAGTACATGTGATAGGTCAGGTATGTACTTTCTCAAGGATGATATATAGAATACATCATTTACTAAAGATAGGTTTGTTGGGAGTTCTAGTCGATATGTCACTACTTTAATGTTATCAAGGATCTCAAAATGGTAAATGTACCTTGGACTAATCTTTCCCTTCTTCCCAAATCTCATAACTCTCTTCCACAGTGATATTCAGAGGAATACCATGTCTCTGGAATCAAACTCTAGATCTTGTCGTTGATTATCAGCATAGGTCTTTTGTCGACTCTGAGAAGCTTTAAAGTGCTATTGGATGGTCTTAAACTTCTCCACCATTTCTTCGACCATTTTCAGACCTAAATGTTTTCACTCCCCAACTTCATCCATACATGCTGGTGTTCTACACCTCTTCCCATATAGGGATTAATAAGGATCCATCTGGATTCTTGAGTATAAATTTTTATTATATGATAACTCAAGAAGAGGAATATGTTGATCCCAACCTCCTTTTAAGTCTATTGAGAACTCTATCAACATGTCCTCAAGTGTTTGGATAGTTCGCTTAGATTGTCCAGTACTTTGAAGATGATAAGTCGTATTGAAGTTCAACTCAGTATCTAGATCATGTTGAAGACTCTTCCAAAACATATAGGTGAATCTTGGATCTCAGTCGGATATAATCAATAGTGGTACTCCAAGCAGCCTTACCATGTCTCTGATGTATATCTGTTCTAGTTGATCCAGTGAGAAATCCTCCTGAATTTCCATGAAGTGTGCAGTCTTTTTAAGACGATACACAAAAACCCAGATAGAATTTTTTCTTTTGGATGTCTTCAGAAGTCTGGTGACAAAGTACATGGTGATGTTCTTCTATTTCCATGTTGGTATGGGTAATAGTTGCATCATCCCCTTAGACTTATGCCTCTCAGCCTTCACTTTCAGTCATACCAGACACTTTGATGTATACTCATCAATCTAATTATTCATGTTATCCCACCAATAATGCTCTTAGAGATCTCGATACATCTTTTTGTATCCTAGGTGAATAGAGAAATTTGAACTATGTGCATCATCCAAAAGTTCCTTCTTTTACTCTGGATTCAATGGAACACATAGTCTTGACCCAAATCTCACAATTCCTTTTTCATTAACATTGAAATCTGAGGATTTACCTTTTCTAATAGTTCCCACCTTCTTCTGAATTCCCACATCATCCTTTAACCTTTCCAAAAGAGATGGTTTAGAAATCATTTGTGAAAGGATTAATGATGTCCCATTATTTATTATTCCCAAGTCCATCTTCATAAAATCTAATAAGATTAGATCCTTTTTAATTATCATCAATGATAGAATAGTTGGGTCTTTTCTACTTATAGAATCTTTCACCTTGTTCGCTTTCCTAGGGTGGTAATGGATTGAGAAGTCATAGTCTTTGATCAGCTCTAACCATCTTCATTAGAGCATGTTCAACTCTTTCTGTGTGGATATATACTTGATTCTTTTATGGTTTGTATATATCTCACACTTCTCCCCAAAGTGATAACGCCACCAAAATTTTAAATTGAAGATCACTCCAGCCAAATCCAAATCATGTGTTGGATAGTTTTTCTCATGAACTTTCAATTTCCTTGAATCATTGGGAATGACTTTGTCATTTTGCATCAACACATAGACTGAGCCCTTTTTTAAAGAATCATTGAATACCACAAAAAGTTCTCCACTTGTGGGTAAAGTGAGCATGGGCGTAGTGATAAACCTCCTTTTCAACTCCTCAAATCTCTCTTCACATTCATCACTCGAAGAAAACTTGATTCCCTTCTAAGTTAGCTTGGTAAGAGGGTTTGAAAATCATGAGAAATTTCTCACAAATCAGGGATAATATCCTGATAACCCCAGGAAGCTATAGATATCCATTACAGATGTTGGCCTTGTCCATCCCTCCATTACATCTTTCCTAGAGGGATCCACATATATCCCATTGCTTGTGATGATATGGCCCAATAATAAGACATCATTCAACCAGAACTCACACTTACAGTACTTTTCATAGAGCTTTTTCTTTCACAAGGTCTCTAGTACAGTTCTTAGATTCTCCTCATGATCCTCCTTGGTTTTAGAGTATATTAGAATACATCTATAAAGACTACCACAAATTTTTTGAGGTAATCTCTAAAGACTCTATTAATCAAGTCCATGAAGATTTCTAGAGCATTAGTGAGTCTGAAAGGCATTACTATGAATTCATAGTGCCCATACCCTGTATGAAAATCGGTCTTGGGGATATAATCCATCTTCACCTTTACTTGGTAATATCCCAACTGCAAATCTACCTTGGAGAAGTGTTGTGCTCCACATAGCTAATCGAACAAGTCATTAATTCGGGGCAGAGGATACTTGTTCTTTATCATGATTTTTTTATCTCAAGATAATCAATGCAAAGGCACATTGACCCATCTTTCTTCTTGACGAAAAGGATGGGTGCACCCCATGGTAAATCACTTGGGCGTATAAACCCTTTATCCAGATTCTTTTGTAGTTGTTTCTTCAGCTCCTCAAGCTCCACAACAACCATTCTATACATATTCTTGGATATTGTAAATTCCCCAGGTATAAGGTCAATTGAGAATTCAAAATATCTTCTAGGAGGAAGACCAAAAAATTCAACGGGAAACACTTCAAGGAATTCCCTCACAATAGGCATGTATTAAAGTATAACTACTACAAATAGGTCTTTTAAAAGCACTAAAAAAGCCTTTAACAATGCTAGAAAAGTGCTATTAATCGCGGAGAAGAAAAAAACAGCACGCACAAGAGTTTCCCAAACAATTATATATACATTTACTTAATATCATGAATACAAAAAAAATACTATATACATTTCAAACAATGTTTTATATGTTTACAATTACAATTATCCAATAAATAGTTAAAAACATTATTGTTTCATCCTTTTTGCATCTGTGATCCCCTCTCAAAAAAATTCATCCATGGTATTAGTTGCTGAAAAAAGCATCTGAACTTAGGAAAAAAATTCCACCTATATAAGAAAACAAATATAATGTTATTAATACAATAATGAAATAAATTAAACACTAATATGAAATAATACATTAATAAAATGTCAATTTTTACCTATTACAACCTTTACATGTCCATATTTCCTTGGATTCAATTAATATTTTAGAAGAGACTCAAAATAATTCATTGACTTATAAATATTGTTTTGTTAAGATTAAATGGATGAGAAAATAAGAGGAAGAAATTTCCACAACAACATGGAATCCAAAAGGTTTCATTTATTTACAATAAAAAAGGGAGGAATCTCCACAATCTAGAGTCTCTCCCATAACTCCCCTAATATGGGGAGTAGGATAAAGTTTGAATAATTAAAATATTATGGACTCAAAATACCCCCTTGAGATCTTCTAGACAATTCTCTAGAGCTGGTAATGTATTAGCACAAATGAGAAACTGATTTAGTTTCTACATCTACACCCTATTTTATTGTCTCTTCCCTGTTAGCAGCATCAAATCTAGACTTTCCTGCCACATTGATAAGATTATGCTACTCTATCACTATTTTCTATACAACATTGAGTGTTTATTATAGGCGATACAATTCATTTTAGAAGCTGTCTATCTCATACATCCCATCATTGACTAAATTTTTATGAGATTTTACTTCTATTGTACAAATGGATGCTTCATTCAAGTCCACATTGTGATGTTGAATGTCCGAATTTTATGCCTCCACCATCGATACTCTCATCTTGATGAACCTCTTTTTCTCCCTCATGGTGACCACCTCCTTCACACCAGCATGGTGTTCTTGATAATATAACTCACTATAACCAAGGGTTGTGAACATATACCGGAAGTTTCCAAACTAGTATTTTATCTCTTTGAAGGTTCCTTCCATGATTATATTCCAAATATCCCCCAAAATTGTCACTGAAACTATTGATGAAATGCTACATGTTCCAAAACTCAACTCAGGATGAATCCAGAAATAAGAATATACTCTAGGACCAAGTTTCTAAGTGAGGGACTCATACTCACATCCCTTTATGTGCTTGAAAAAGGAAAGACTTGTTCCCTAGTTATTATAGTGGGTATAGATAAAATGTGGAAGGGTTTGGGACTTCTATTCTCTAAGGTGGAGTTAATCTAATAAAGCATATAAACATTATTAGTCAATAGAAAAATAATGCCATCATAAAATCAACATTCATGATAATAATTGAGAACATACCTCTATCGGCCACATTATTAGCAACTTCCATCACCTCAACGTTGAATTTGTTGGTGATAATAAAATATTACTATAAAAAATGACCTCGATTCACATATAAAGTCCCTTTTATCAATACTAATTGTTCTTCACCTTAAATTTCTACAAGTGTAAATAGAGGTTATACAATATGACACATATATGATGGTGTATTCAATTTCATAAGATTATTCAATTTTAGAATAAATTATAACACTTTCCTAGTGATACCACCATCCTATATAGTTTATAAACCTAATAGTAGCATATATAAGGAGCCTCTAAGAGTTTAATCTCCCATGACAGGTCAAAGTGAATGAGTGCTAGCGCGTCCGCATCAAACATCTGGTCCAACCCTACTTGGACCCTAACCACTTATGGCTCTCCAAGGACCCCATAAAATATCTAAGGTCCCATTGAAGGTATGGAAGGAATGTATTTCTCAGTTTTAGAGGGGTCCTGATGATAACCTACATAATTAGATCGGTCATGATCATACGGGTTCACTTTTCTCTTGATCTCCTAGTTATTTAGTGTGATAAGCAAGACCCCCCTCCATCCCCTCCCTAAGACAGCCCCCTGGACAGCCCCTCCCTACCCCTGGACAACCCCACCCCCCACTCCAACTGCAACCGCCCTCCCTCCTCTTGGACAACCCCCACCCCTCCCTCTCACTGCAACCCCCTCCCTTTCCCTGAAACCCCCGCCCCCCACTCCCCCTGCATCCCCCCTTTCCTTGGACAACCCCCTCCCCTGCCCACCCCTGGACAACCCCCCCCCCCACCCTACACAGCCCCCTGGACAGCCATTTTCCCACCCTTGGACACCCCCCCCCCCCTCTCTTCCTAGACACCCCCCCCCACTCTTGGACACCCCTCCCTCCTGGACACCCCATCCCTCTTAGTTCTTTAGTGTGATTATTCAACCCCCCCCCCTCCCTCCTCTCCCTAAGACAGCCCCCCCTGGACATCCCCCTCCAAACCCCTAGACATCCCCCCACCACCACCCCTCCACCTGCATCCCCCCTCCCTCCCCTTGGATAATCCCCCTCCCTACCCCTGCATCCCCCCTCCCTTTCCCCAAACAACCCCCCCACCACTCCCCCTGCACCCCCCCCCTTTCCTGCACAACCCATCTCCCCCTCCCTCCCCTGGACAACCCCCCCTCCTGGACACCCCCTAGACACCCCATCCTTGACCCCCCCCCCCCACTCCTGGACACCCCCTCCCTCCTAGACACCCCCTCCTTCAAGGAAACCCCCCACCCACCCTCACACCTGGAAACCCCCTCCCTCCTAGACACTTGCTCCCTTCTCAACACACCCCATACCTCCCCTCCTGGACACCCCCCCACACTCATAGACACCCCCCTCCTCTCTCCCTTTTGGACACCCCCCCCCCCCACCCACCCCCAATCCTAGAACCCCCCCCCCCCCTCCTGGACACCCCCCTCCTTCCTAGACACCACCACCCTCTTGGACACCTCCCCCCACTCCTAGACACCCCTCCCACTCCTAGACTCCCCCTCACTCATGGACACCCCCACCCACATATAAGGGAAACTAATTAGAAAATTAAAAATCCAAGATATTGGTTCCCAATAAGCTTTTAAGATATTCATGAGTGGACTGAATGACTATGCATTGGTCAAATTCCACACTATTGACCATTGTAGTCCAATGAACTATAGCATCCTCATCTTCAATTCTTGATTTAATTTGTATCATAAGAAAGAGAAAATTTTGATTAATTATGAAAATGGAATATTTTGGATTAAAAATAGACTTGAGTAAGAAAGGGGTAGATGACTAATTAGGAATATCATATTAAGTTCATGACTTATTCAAAGTCACGTGATCACATGACCATAATAGGATCACGTGATAAAATGAACCTAGGATATTTATACTATTACATGACCCTTGAAACATTATGCGATCATGTAAATAAGGCAAGAATACACGAATCATGGTTCAATTGAATTAACTTAATTGATTATGTGATTTTTTTTATGTGATTTGATCATATGATGAGATCACATGAATCATTCATACAAAGGAGATTGTGTGACATGATCACAAGAAGAGGCTTATGTGAAGTAGAGAAAAAACATAAGAGTTCTTTTAGATCTATGAAATATTGAGTCATTAGTGAAATAGATTTCTCATTACTCTCCTATCTATAGGAAATTTCATGAAATACCAAGAGTAACTTAGAATACTAAAATAAAAATAGAAGCCCAAGGGAATAATTCAAGTATTCACTTCCTTAAAACAGAGTCCTTTTTTCTTCTTCTAGAATTTTTATGTGTGGTGTGTAGTAATATGGGAATTTATGTGATGAAAGAACTATACGAGGTGATTAAGCACCCAAATTTTGATGTGCATACATATGTATATATGATGTGGGTTTATTTGAGAAATTGTTGAGATGTAATATCTATGGAAAATGATTTTACTGTGCAAAAATCAATATTACCTCTATGATTGATCAAAAATAGCGTCATTACTCTTCCTAAAAAGGCATGTCACATAGATATAAATCTTCTAAAATAAAAGAACCCTACAAGGAATAATGAAAATAAAATCGATGTTTCATTATATAATTTTTTGTTAAAATAAACATATTATATCGTAAAATTACCTTGACATCTTTATAAATGGGTTCTTTGGTCTAGATATAAGATAATAACAAAAATAATGAGTCTTTGTGCGGTTAACTACCGCTTACCATAGAATCTAATCTGAACTTCCGATCTATTGTCCCCATGATGATCCCATCTGACACCATCTCTATGATATCATCATTCCGCATTTACTTTTCCTTCTCTTTATGCACCCATTTACCTAGATAATGGGTGCATGAAGAGAAGTAAAAGTGAATGCTGAATGATGATATCATAGAGATGGTTTCGGATGAGAGATTCATAGGGATGCCAGATTGAAATTTCAGATCAGATGTTATTCTAAGTGGTAGTTAACCAACAATAGTGAAGAATCCTTAGTTTTGTTATTAAATTTATGAGTGTTGCACAACCAATATTCTTCCAACACACTAAATAAATAGAAAAGGCTGTATAAATGACCAAAATATAGAATATAAGTGATCCATGTCATAATAGTTTAGGTCTAGTGATTTTGAAAACATAGAAACATAAATAACTAGTTCATAAGAGTCTCTCATTAAGTTATGATTTAATAGAAAGAAAAATCATTTCTAAAACCATTCTTCATAACCTAAGTATATAAAAAATAATAAATGGTGATCATATATTCTCAATAAGTGTAAAAAGGGAGATATCAATGATCATATAAAGATAACATAAGTAGTAGGAATTCACCTTCATCCTATTTGTGTACAATCATCCATCAGGTATGCTACCCATTCGTTTCTAAACACATTTATATCATCTCGTGAATGTGAGTTTTTTCGACAGTCATGGTAGTAATGAAAAAATATAAATACACAAAGGGTTAATAAATATTTTAAATAAACTTGTAATTATTTTTGAAAATACCTCCTCATGGATGCTAGTTTTTTTATTAAATATGATCTCTTTCATAAATTTACAAACATAATAACCATAGTCCTTTCTATTTTTTTTGTTTTAGACACTACAGAAACATCAAGAAAAATAAGTAATTTGTTTTGAAATGTTTTTGGATTGTGAAATATTGTTATATATACCATGATATTTTTCCATTTTCAGATCATGTAGGTATTCATGTCCTTAGGACCTGGATTCATTCCATGAAGTAGATAATATTGATACACTACCCTATCATAACAAAATCCTCATTAAAATATAATATAAATTATATAACTAGATTTTTAGTTCTAAAATGTTGGATCTAGTGTATTACAAATTGACAAACTCCATCATGCATGGTCGTTTTGTTTCATATCCATGCATTGAATCCAAAAAATAAATCTTTGGAGTATCCAAATTGATTGCAATCAACATCCAATGCTTCCAAAACACACAAAAAGGAATATATAATTAAATAAATGAAAAAATAATTGATATGATTAAATTGTAGAGTTTTACCCATGCATCATTGGTATTAAAAAGATTTTTTCATCCTTTTTTTCAAACGATTTGAGCAGGGATGACATTATTTTAGCCTCTTTATCAAAATTTATTTCCTCTTTTGAAGAGGTTATGTGAGGACTAACGAGTCCAAATTTTTGTTCATGGGAAAATCCCTAAAAAAAAATTCATATATAAACCTGCAAAAAATATGAAATTTATTTAGTCATAATTATCATAGTATATCATCTTTTGTAAAATTAAATCATAAAAACATACCTCATGTATACATTTACAACTAAGTCACCTAGACATTCATACTTGAGGATTCTATTTTCATTTTTTAGTACTAATGAAATATGATTTTTCCTCTTCATACATATTCTTTTCAAAATAAATTGCGTGACCATTGTTGTCTATCAACTTTGTATCCACATGATATTGCAATGATATTAAATGTGGATATAGAATGGTTGGGGTGAAGGTGTTATCAGTAAATCATTTCAATCATTTGGTTGATCCTTGACACAGTTCTGAGTCGATATTTCATTTCACCCCTTATCTTTGTCATTATCAAACAACATTCATCAGTTCAGACCTTTTTCATTAAATTTTAAAGGTTCATCTTGAAAAATAAATTGGAAATGGATACCTCCTTTTAGACATGTTTTTTTACCAGAATTGACTGCCATGCAATGAATGTTCCAACAGTTTGTTCAACAGTATGAATGTCGTCATCATCATTTGGAATAGGTAGCTCGGTACTTGTTACTTATGGCATCAGGGTATAAATATATGATTTCCTAGAAACGCATTTTTTGTGAATGTTTCAACCTAATTGACTGTGTACCTTGTTCTCAAATGGGACGCCCTTGAGTTCCTTTAATGGTATATCCTGAAAAAATTCCATAAGTAGGAAAGTCATTTATTTTCCCATACAATATGGCTCTCAAATTGAAATCTTCATTTTTGTAAGCATCATACAACATAACACCTGAATCCCTCAATAATTTCAAATCCTCAATCAATGGATCCAAATAAACATCAATATCATTACCCAGTTGTTTTGGTCCTGATATAAGCATAGATAACATGATGTATTTTTGTTTCATACATAACCATAGTGGTAAGTTATAATTTACCAACATAACCAACCATGTACTGTGACTACTGATTTAATCCCCAAAAGGATTCACCCCATCTGTAGATAACACAAGATGAAGGTTTCTCTGCTCGTTTCCAAATTCAGGATACTCATGATCAATTCTCTTCCAATGAGGAGAGTCTTTCTGGTGACATAGTTTCCCATATTTAGTTCTTGTATCTGCATGCCATGTCAATTGTCCTGTAGTTTCCTCACTTCCATATAGGCGCATAAACCATGGAATGATTGGAAAGTACCATAAAACTTTTATAGGACTGGATTAATCTTTCTTGTATTAAGAAGAACCACACTTTGGGAATTCTTTAAGTGATTTTTGGTTCTTGAGAAACAATATGCAGTCATTTGGGAAGCTGTGCATTCTTTCAGAGATTATACCCATCGAGTGTAGCATTCGTTTGGCATCGTATGTTCGGATTGGGAGCTCATTATCTTCTGGGAGCATGTCATTCAGGAGAGAAAGTATTTCTGTAAAACTGGAATCACTCCACCCGTTGTCTACTTTCAAATTATACAGCTTTATTATGGCTGAAAATGCTGTATATTTAGTGCAACCAGCATAAAATGGCGTTTTTACACAACTATTTAACTTCTCTAACAATTTTGGGAAATCACGAAGTTCATCTTCAACTATCCTTGTCATTTCCTCTATACAATCTTCATCATCATTCACATTTGTAATCACATCCTCCATATGATCGTCTTCATTGTTCACGCTTGTAATCATATTAAAGGATCCCTAAAACACAGTGTTATCCCAGCCACTACCTACATTCGTTTTCCCCGTGTTTATTCTAACATGTATAACTTTGATCTATTTCATGACAGATCAAGTGTTCTTCCAACTCCTCTAGACTAATTTTTCTTTAATAACAAAAACGTAAACACAAACAAAGGATTTGAGAAGGGTCACATGCATGATCTTTTTCAAACTTGATAAAACTTTTCACGCCATCTTCATACTCTTTTGTCAACCAATTGGAATTCATCCATTCTTTATTCGTATTCATACTATTTGAAACAGAAATATTAATATTTAACAACATAATTACACAAAATATGTTCAAAAGGCTATGAGAATCCCTTGTGCAAGAATGTTTTAGTATCCCACATATGATCTATATGCATTGTTGTAAACCATTTTTTTAGTGTCTATCTAGAAACATAATGTCTCTAGTCAAGAAATATGGTATTAAACTAATATATGGTATGATTTTTAATATAATGCTTGTGGTTTTAAGGATTCATTATATGTGTTGTTATGGTTATTTGACTAGGGTGTCCATAAAGTGTCTCATAGAGTCCTCTAGTGAAGTGGTTTTCTATGATTCAGTGGAATTTCACTAGTAACAAAGTGGTGGTGCCATTGAAATGGGTAAAGTTTGGATTGATATTCAATGGAGGAAGAACTAAAACATGGAAAACAAATGGTATACCAATCATGCCAACAACTACAACACCATACAAACACCCAATCGTGCTCACAATCACAACCCCATAAAAACCAAACAATCACAATTTCAAAATTTAAAAATCATCCCTTATTCAATTCCGTATGTTAATTAAGGGGTTATCAATAAAGTTTTATCATCCTGGGGAATTCATTAATTATTAAATTATATGTAAAGTACTAATTTTTATATTCAAATGTTCAACAGGAACCAACCAATATGCAATTCATTTAGTGCGCAAACAAGGACCACCGACGACCATGATTTTTAGCGGGGCATTTATCCCATACAATTCACATTATAACAATAAATATCAAATAGTAATAACATAAAAACAAGAGGAAACAAATTATTAAGGGAAGAAAACTCACCGTGAAGGTGGCATTTAGTGCGCGGTAGAGGTGCGTTCATGGCAGAGGAGAGGCGCGCGGCAGAGGAGATTTCCAACTAAAAAGAAAACATAAAATTTGAACTCATATGTTATACCTATCCAAAATAGGTCCAATGATATTTAGTAATGGTACATTTCTTGTTAAAAAATTATATTGGTCAATAGTGGGATTTTATTTTCCATCTATGATATCTTCTTCATGTTTGTTTATTTATTGTGTATCTACTATTTTACTAGATGTTCAAATTATGAATGGGACATGTCTGCTATTTAGGAGAAATATCATTTTAAATTTACTCTAATTTAGGGGTAAAATATTCCACATTAATTGTACCTTTTTTCAGGGGATTGTTTCTATCCCGTAGGGATCATGAACGCCTCTTAGTTTAGTGGAAAGTTAGGTCAGTTGTCGGTTATGATACCAGCCTGGGTCATATCATTACATTTCCAATTGTAATTGACCCATTTCCATTTAAATATTTGATTTGGGGGGGGGGGATACACTAATATATAGAAGGACTAAGATAGGTAAAAATTATCCTCGTATCTCTGATACAAGTGATGAAAGGTGAAACATACACCGGGTGAGGGAGAACCACCCAAGAGGAGAGAATGGGGAGGGTGGCGTAGCAAGGAGGGGTTCTGGACGAGAAAAGGGAAAAATATAGTAAAATATAAAAGGTTCAAAGGGGAAGGGGATGGGATATTCGGGGGGTATCGGTTGTAGGGGTGTGGGGGAGGGGGTGTGGGATGTCCAGGGAGGGGGGTGGGCTACCCAGGTAGGGTGGGGTGGGGGGGATACAGGGGTGTGGGCTGTACAGGGGGTGGGTTGTCCACTATGAAATGACCATTAGGCTTCCTAAAGAGTGAATTATGAGAGAGAAAAATTGTGGGGAATTGGGGTTTGGGTGATGGGGTCGAGTGGCTAATAAGGAATAGGGTAACCACATTAAAAAGACTGAAAAACTCTTTTCATTTCAATAATATGGTACATTATGGTGTAGCCTAAGGGTCTATTGCATAGTGCACCCTATGATATCACATTGTTGAATTAACAAAAGGTATACACTGCAACACTCATCCCCTAGGCAGAACCATTAAATCTTGATCATGAATTGTGATGTGACTATATGCCTCATGGAATAACATCCACCCCCCAAAAAATAGTATAGAGGGAATAACATATCCAACCTCCCACATGATCCAAACCATTAACATAAGGAGGTTCCCATGGATGAACTCACATACATAAAGGAGGAAATAAAGAGGAATAACCAATCTAACCTGCAACACAATACGAACCACTAAAATAATTAATGTCATGTGGAAAACCGCATATACCCCAAGATTTATAGCCAAACATAAACTTTAAAAAATTGAAAGAATGTTTACCTTGGTGGAGTATCTCTACATTGCAATCCCAAGGTCTCTAGGCCTCGTTGTATTCATAGATATATAATAATGATTAAGATATAATGAACAGACATGGAAGATAAGCCTCATCCTGGATCTTAGCTAGCCAATGATTGATACCTGGCATCGAGCAAGATATGATTGAATAAGAAGCTCATACATGACACATCCTAAGAAGCCTCACTAAAATTATCCATCATTAGCATATCCTATAGTTAAAAAATATATCATGGTGAATACAAGACCTACAGGTAACAATATATCAACAAAAAATCTCTTTATTTGTATTTAGTTACTAACCTACACCACACCATGTATAGATTTCTCTACCCTTAAGGTCATAAGTAATCCACATTATCATTTCCACTAACATCATAATCAACCCCTTTCCATGTACTTTACCTATAAGGGTTCTAAGGGAGATGTCAGAAATCCATATAGCCATGATAAATATTTTCTGTGGGATAATCAATACAAACCATATACTCAACATGATATAAGATTTAAAATAATCCTTGATATATCTCCCAGAACAACCTACTCACTGGTTATTCCATCACTAGTACCCACCAAGGCATCCCCCCAATCGAATGGTCGAGGGATAAATATCTTAGGAGAACACAAATTCCATGGTACATAAGATTATATCTCCTTACCTTACATGATCTAATGATCACTCTCTAATCTATTATCTCACTCAGTCTAGTAGGATACCCTCCAAATATTATAGACATTCTATAAAATGGTTTACACATATCCAGATCAATACCTAGTCTCCTAAGAGTCCTGAGACGTTAAACAAGGTGGTTAGAAATCAATAAATTCAATGCATCAAGAATCATCCAAATTGAATACATTAATAAATAAATGATCACCCAATCTCAAATTCCTTAGAAAGAAACATCAACTTTCTCTATCACAAGAACACCACATGTATAGAGAACCACCCAATAGTTAGAACAAAACAAAAATGGGAATAATTTTATCATAAGTATTTTATAAAAAACCATTTCTCATAATGTCCCAAATGAACAAAAAACATTTTTATGGTGTGAATACAAATAAAATGATTTAAAATATCTTCCAAATCAACTCTTAAGTCCAACATTATGAATATAATTTTATAAAACCACATGGGATCCAAAAATCCAAAATAATAACATTTATAATAGTGAAATTCTATCATGATGTTTACAATATAACTCATATGGGTTAACACACCCTTGTAAAATATAACAACCCCTTTAGAACACTGAATGGACATTACACACCCCAAACACATTATTTATAAATCAATAGGTGTAAAACTCCCATTTAAAAACCTTTATATAGTACTGAATTTGAATTTTTAAAATATTTTCATGCCTTGAAGGCCACTTGGGAATTTTTCTATATAATTGGTACTTAACCTATTCCATAACAAGGCATAAAAACATCCTATAAATATACATTATTATATCATATAACACATACATATAAACAATATGGATGATTCCACACTAGGAAATTCCATTATCCAATCCTAAAATATAGCACTATAAAATTATAGTGTGAACTCACATGATTATTGTATAGTTTCTGTAAAAATACACAAGAATTGATCCATTAGCCATATGCACCAATGGTTATAAATTTTTTTACCTTGTTTTCCCATATTTTTCACATAACATTGTGATAACAGAGATGAAAGACCTTATATAGATTAGAATGAACTAAAAATTCATATCTATAAGGGTTACCGAGTAGGAAGGATCGCAGCGGAGGAGGGATCGCGGTGGAGGGATCGTGGCGGAGGAGGGATCACAGCGGAGGCAGTTGTGGGAGAGGAAGTGATGGCAGAGGAGGAAGAAAAGGCCATGGTCGCATAGGAGGAGGAGGAGGGGTCGCAAGCACAGGGTTCCGCCTCCATGAAGGCTTGAACAGGTGCGAGGGAGGAGGGGTCACAAGTGCAGGGTTCCGCTTCTACGAAGTCTTGAACAGGTGCAAGGGAGGAGGGGCATGTTAGGGTTCTTTTATAAAAATCGTCTGAACCTTTATCAGTGATAGTTAAAAGTGCTAATAAAGTTATGTTTTATCAGTGCTAAAATAAAATCACTGATAAAACATACCTTTATCAGCACCTTTTTAGCACTGATAAAGACATGACTTTATCAGTGCTAAGATTTTAGCTCTGATAAAAACTTATTTTATAAAGGTATAATTTTAAAAAGTTATTTATATTCTTATATATTTATTAAAAATTATATATAGGATGAATATATATTTATTTATTAATAATTATATCTATAAATAGTATATATTTATAATTATTGGTATATAATTGTTAATATATATTAATAAAATTATAATTACAAATGTATTTGAAAAGTATTTATATATATCATTAAAAATATAATAAAATATATTTATTATTTAAATATATTTAATGTAATTTTATAATTACATTTTTTAGAACCTTTATAGTACATATGGGTAACATTATGAATTAATCAATATATACCACATCATGTAATATACAAATGAACATTCATGCATACATAACATATATATACGCATATATTCATTGACTAAATTCATTAGAAAACACATATATATTAAATAATTTTAATTATAAATATATATATTAAAAAATTATTATATATTTATAAATAAAATAAATAAAATAAATATATTAAATATAAAAAATATAATAAATACAGTGAATTAATCTAATAAATCTCTAATAAATCTAATAGATCTAATAAATCTAATAAATATATTTATTATTTAATGTAATTTATTATAATATTATAATTATTTAATTATATATATATATATAATCTTAAGAATACTTTTTTCAATTAAAAAATTATATATATTTTTTTGAATTATTAAAAAATATATATTAAATATAAACAATTGTTTTTTATTTAATGTATACAAATAAACATTATTTTTTAATATAAATATAATAATTTTATATAAATTAATAATAAAAACTTTTATCACTGATAATGATAGCACTGATAAATGTAACCTTTATTAGTGCTTATTTTAGAACTGATAAAGGCACACCCCTTTATTAGCACTTTCTGTTTAGAATTGATAAAGGGAAGCGTTTCCCTTGCCCTATTTTGTGGTAGTGGATGGTTGCTTCCTTGGACTCAATAATCTGAGTCAGATACGCATGCTCGTAGGGTAGTAATATCCAAGCTTGAGATGATGGTGCTAAGGAAGATCCATCCTCTACCTTGCACTTTTACAGAATCGGGGGTTTCTTCTCCACATAGAGAATGATTTACCTCACATGGAAATTTATATTGGATCTATATAAGGAAATCCAATTCATGCCTAGAATTGCATCAAATTCCACCAGAGTAAGTATGATGAGTTTTTCCAAAAAGTTCAGTTCACATATTGTTATTGGGGGGGAGTTATATTCATGGGATGAAATGATTTCCCCATTTTCCATTCTCACCGAAATCTTTACTTCCATGATTTGTGGTGGTTTTGGGATTATTCTACTAAAATTTTGGGATATAAAAGAATGTGTAGAACTAGAATCAAAAATTATGTTCTCTATTCTTGAATAAATAACTAGCATAGCTATCACCTATCACGACCCCCTCCCCACAAAGTGTACCCCTCCTGGGCCGGCAATGTGAGAAGGGAGATAATGACCCCCGAGTCCCGCCTCCAGTAGGCCCCGGGTTGGCGACTAGAACCGAGGGTATAATACACACACAAATGGGAGGCATTACCCTCTAAGAGAACACATGCAGAAGAGAGAGATAGAATAGACTCCAATCAACTCCAACTCAGAACTGAAATGTAAAAGGAAATCAAGTACATATATGAAATTTCATGAAAAAGTACTACAACTGAAAGGGAGAACTAAAAGTACCCAAAAGAAAGTAAAACGACAGCGACCACAAGCCCGAACAGCTCCTCCTCCAACCGCAAGCTAGTAGTAACCAGCTTGATCTCCAACCTGCTCCAAGTGACCTAAAAAACAGTTTATATGTACATAGGGTGAGTATAACAGTATACTTAGTAGGATCCTCCCCAAGACTCTCGTGCAAAGGTAAAGAAAGCATGCTAAAGCCCAGTGAACAATAAGTGAAACTAACTCGTCACCTAAACAGGTATACTATGTTCCCAACCTCACCATGGCTACTCTCACCAAGTAATGCATACAAGAATATAGCATATAGTAAAGAATATCAAGGGTACCCCGCTACTACTTCCCCACTGGTTTGCCGCTTTTCCCCAACGACATACGTCCTGTGCATCTCTCTCCAAAGGCTTGCCCGCAGACACCTGGGCTAAGCTCCACAATCTGCACCTTGTGCACCACAAAGGCTTTCCCGCAGACACCTGGGCGAAGCACCACATCGTCCTCACAACCAAAGTAACCAGGTATTTTCTGGGATCCACCATAGCTCGTATAACGTGTATCATACGTCGAGTATTATTCCTTAAGCCATCACAGCCCATACGCCGAGTAAGGATCCTCAAGCCATCACAGCCTATACACGTTACACCTATAGTATTCCATAGGATACTATATCCAGAATATATGTGTGTGAAATAACCACAAGCCATTACAGCCCTCTACACACATATATGGGTAAAACTAACCACTGTGCCTACCAGCACAAGGATCTACCAAGAGAAGAAAGCGGGGCCAAAGGGGGTATTCAGCCATTCAACCTCCCATCAGAATGTTGGGGAAAACACCCCCCAGGGCTCAGAATCCCCGGGGTGTCAGTTGCCCTTACCGAAAGAGTGGAGTAGCGTATAGAAACACAAAAAGTACAGAATATATAAGTAACTCACATCCACACTATGGGCATTACCTAGTCTTAGATACAACTGCAGCTAACGTATCTCAGACTCCAGGCTGCTACTTCAAAGACTAGGTATCCTATAAGCACACAACCAATTGAAGAGCTTCATTAGATTACTCCATTCTCATTTATCAATTCCACTGTACGTTAATTAATTCTTTAAACATTAAATAAGAATGAACAATTCCACATTTAACTGAATTGGCATCACTTTCAAAAACAACTGCTCCTTTTTAAGATTCACATCACCTTTAAATTCCAGCATCTCCATCCCCGTGGATTTTCACCATTTAATCAAATATTCCTTACCGAATTACTTTTCCACATTCCCAGGCATTCTAGAAAAACATCCTATGCTTCTAAACACAAAGGAGGCTCAACACGGTGAATAGATATACCATCCGTCGAGTCTTTTCCACCTATAGAAAGAGCATAGACCCATCCTCCATCGAGAGGCTAAACACGGAAAGCACGTGGCATACCCCGCGTGTCTTCGCCTCCTTCGGAAAGAGGGTAAGCAAGACCAGATGCCTTGAGCAGTGGGGAAAAGTAAAGAAGATAAAAAACCAAACCAAACCACCAACATCAAACCATCACATTCATCTCACACCATCACCCTTGGTGTCCTCCCCGACACCCATATGCATAAACTGATGCATCTCGCCACACTAGGCGTCATCCGCTGCCACAACCACAAGTCTCCATGCCTCCACATATCACAACAGCCATCCAGGCTCACATCACAGCACAAGCAGCAGGAAAACAAACATCGCAAAATGGGCTCTCGGCCCTTTAACAAGTCATTCAGCCTTCAAACACAATGAGCACTCAGAGCTTCAAACCACAAGGCATTCATCCTTACAAGCAAGCGGGTAACTCAGAACCCTTTTGAAATTCCCACATAATCTGTTTTCTAATCCATATTGAATTAACAGATTTGTTATTCGTAGGTTTCAATCATGGATACCTAATCAGCAAGCTATCACAATTAAATAACCATGCTTACTTCCCTAATTTGATTATCCTCAAATTAGAACTACAACAACGGCAACAACCAGATTAATTTACATGCCACTTTATCTTTAGCCAATTAATTAACAATTAATTCCGGCTTAACGTTCGTTATCAATTGCAATCATGAACGAACAACAAATCAAAGAAAACATAGATATCACTATATCTAGGAAAACATGAGGCAAACCGTTATCACGGTATAAAGCAACAGCATGCGATCAACCAATTCTTTTAATCCGGTTCAAGTATTTAATTAGGTCAATTTCATTGTGATCCAAAGGGATAAATCATGCTAATTCTATGATTGCACATATACAATTAGAGAAGCCATGAATCCCCTACCTATTGATAGATGATCGAAGTTTAGGCCGGGGGCGCGGAACTTTACAGATAACGACGCGGTGGTCCCGATGCACCAGAAGAGCCATGATCAAAGAAGGGGGAAACCACGGCCTAACCCTTAATTTATAAGAGCCGGGGACGGTTGAGATAAAAACGCTGAACCGCGTAAGACGTGGAAGTCGTGGGTTGACCACGCGGCTTGACTCATCATTAAAGGTGCTGAGTGGTTTAAACCGACTCATGAGCCGATTCAGTATTTAATTAAACTTTTGTGCGCGTTACTGGAACAACTTGGCAAGGTCGGGTGATGTCGGCCGGTTCCGCCGATCCGTCACACCGATCGGTCGCACCGATCGGTCTCACCGATCCGTCTCACCGATCGGTCTCACCGATCGGTCTCACCGATCGGTCTCACCGATCCTTCTCACCGATCGGTCTCACCGATCGGTATCACCGATCTGTCTCACTGATCGGTCTCACCGATCGGTCTCACCGATCGGTCTCACCGATCCGTCTCACCGATCGGTCTCACCGATCCGTCTCACCGATCGGTCTCACCGATCCGTCTCACCGATCGGTCTCACCGATCCGTCTCACCGATCGGTCTCAACGATCGGTCTCACCGATCCGTCTCACCGATCCGTCTCACCGATCCGTCTCACCGATCGGTCTCACCGATCCGTCTCACCGATCTGTTACTGTTCATAAAACTGGAAACACTGTTCACAGAACTGGAAAATTGGTAAAGTGTTGGGGATAAGTACCCTTGGCCTCCCGGAACACCTCCAACACCAAAATTCCACAAAGTAATGGACCGGAGAGGTCCGGGCCATTACATTAGATACCTCTCAAAACATTCTCGTCCTCGAGAATTAAAAACCAACCCAGAAGAAAAGAGGGGTCCGAACAACCACCCCATAAGATACCTCTCAGGGAAAAACCACCATGAGTTGTTTGAAAGATGGAACAAAACTCTGACATCCGGGAACAAACAATCCCTACCCAAACAATTCAAACATAACATCACATCAAAGGTACATAAATAAAACATGAAAGATCTAACCAGAGAGGAAACATCATTACATGAAAGGAGTTAAACATTGAACAACCCTGGGTACTGAGCACGTATCTATGACTCACGCTCCCAGGTACTCTCCTCCATGCCACCGTGTCGCCACAAGACACGAACTAAGGGGATAGAACGCCCACGCAACACCTTCTCCTTGTGGTCTTGGATCTCCACAGGTCGCTCCTCGAAGGTTTCATCATCATCAATATCTATCTCTCCCCAATCGATAACATGAGATTCATCATGAAGATAACGACGGAGCTGTGATACATGGAAAACATCATGTATCCGACTCATCTGAGGGGGAAGTGCTACTCGATATGCCACAGCTCCAACACGAGCTAACACCTCGAAAGGCCCAAAAAAACGGGGAGAAAGCTTACTTCCGCGACCAAGCCTTCACTGCCCACGACGGGGAGTCACCTTCAGAAACACATGATCCCCAACATTAAACTCTAACAGTCTCCTTCTTTGATCAGCATATGATTTCTGACGATTTTGTGCTGTCTTCATCCTCTCACGAATCACCTGAACCATCTCTGTTGTATTCTGCACTAGTTCTGGTCCGAGAATTGCTGACTCTCCGACCCCAGTCCAGCACAACGGAGAACGGCATGGCCGGCCATACAAGGCTTCAAACGGCGCCATGCCGATGGTAGAGTGAAAGCTATTATTGTAAGCGAACTCTACCAAGGTTAAGTGCTTCACCCATGAACCTCCAAAATCAAGAACACAAGAGCACAACATGTCTTCAAGAGTCCGGATGGTTCGCTCTGTCTGACCATCCGTTTGAGTATGAAAAGCAGTGCTAAGGCATAATTGAGAACCAAAAGCCTACTGGAGTCCTCTCCACACCCTGTAGGTAAAACGAGGATCTCGATCAGAAATGATCGTCTTAGGGACTCCGTGAAGCCTCACCACCTCCTCCAGATACTGCCTCGACAAAACTTCCACTGAGCTCGACTCCTTGATCGCTATGAAGTGGGATGATTTTGTTAAACGATCCACTACCACCCATATAGCATCATGTCCTCCCGGAGCTCGAGGTAAACCTGTAACAAAGTCCATTGAGATGTCCTCCCACTTCCACTGAGGAATCTCTAAGGGCTGGAGAAGACCACCAGGAACACGGTGTTCGGCCTTCACCTTCTGGCAGACTAAACATCGAGACACACATTCTGCAACTGTACGCTTTAGCCCAGGCCACCAAAACTGACTCCTCAAGGATCGGTACATCTTCGTCACACCAGGATGTACCGCCAAGGGTGAACTATGGAACTCTCGGAGAACCGTCTCGCGCATCGCCACGGGAACAAAAATCCTGCCATGATACAACACTCGGTGTTGTTCATCCTCTGACCAACCATCAGGGGCCTCACCACATACAACTCTGTCTCTCCAAACTTCCACCTCTAGATCACCCAACTGAGACTCTTCCACCTTCTCCATCAGGGATGACTGCACCGTCATCTGGAAAAGACAACCTCTTCCCCCAACTTCTCCCATATCAAGATGCAAAGTTGATAGCTCTTCCATCACTCTCCAGGAATCACCAGATTCACGCACAACATCATTACGTGACTTTCGGCTTAGTGCATCAGCTACAACGTTCCCTTTTCCAGGTGTATAGGATATTTCGAAGTCGTATTCCTGCAAGAACTCCATCCACCGACGCTGCCTCAAGTTCAAGTCACGTTGGGAGAAAACATACCTCAAACTCTTATGATCGGTGAAAACTAAAAAGCGCTCTCCAATGAGGTAATGTCTCCACAACTTCAGCTCAAACACCACGGCTGCCAACTCAAGATCATGGGTGGCGTAGTTGTGTTCATGGGGACGCAATTGCCGAGACCCATAAGAAACAACGGACCTCTGCTGCATAAGAACACAGCCTAGCCCCAGATGTGAAGCATCACAGAAAACATCAAACTGGACTCCCTCCGCTGGAAGACAAAGGACCGGAGCACTTACCAACTTCTACTTTAGATACTCGAAAGCTGTCTGACACTGATCAGTCCATATGAATGCTTGATCCTTCCTAGTCAAAGATGTCAGAGGAGTCTCAACTCGGGAGAAATTTGCCACAAACCTCCTGTAATAGCCTGTGAGACCAAGGAAACTTCTCACCTCTGACACGGTCTTGGGGGCTGTCCAAGACACCACTGCTTCTATCTTAGAAGGATCCACAGCTACTCCCTGTTGGGACACAACATGTCCCAAGAAACGAACTTCTCGAGCCCAGAACTCACACTTGGACAACTTCCCAAACAACCGATGTTGGTGAAGAACTCCCAAAACGGCTCGTAGATGCTCTGCATGCTCCTCTTCAGATGTGGAGTACACAAGGATGTCATCGATGAAAGCCACAACAAACTTGTCCAGGAATTCATGGAACACAGCATTCATCAACCCCATGAAAACAGCTGGAGCATTCGTCATGCCGAATGGCATTACAACAAACTCATAATGCCCATGACGACAGCGGAAAGAAGTCTTCGGGATATCCTCATCCTTTACATGCATCTGATGATATCTTGACCGCAAGTCTATCTTTGAGAACCAACTTGCACCCTTCAGTTGATCGAATAGGTCATCAATCCGCGGGAGAGGATAGCGGTTCTTTATTGTCACTTTGTTTAACCGACGATAATCGACACACAACCGCAAACTTCCGTCAGCCTTTTTCACAAACAAAACTGGTGCACCCCAAGGTGACACACTTGGCCGAACAAAACCACATTGCAACAGACCATCGAGCTGAATACGTAGCTCTCGTAACTCAGAAGGGGACATCCTATACGGAGACATAGAGATAGGAGACGCTCCCGGCTGTAGCTCGATCCCAAACTCGATCTCTCGTCGAGGGGGTAAGGATACAACCTCTTCTGGGAAGACGTCAGGGTACTCCTCTACGACCCTAGGAAACGCCAACTGTTGACCCTCTAAAGAACTCAGCATCATCCCAGCCATCATGGATGATAAGGATGAAACTCGTCTATGACTCATCTGAGGATCTCTCTCACCAACAAACACTACTTCCTCTCCATCTTCATCAAAGAAAACGACCTTCTTTCTGTAGCAATCCACAATAGCCTGCACCGAATACAACCAATCCATGCCGAGGATGACGTCATATGGTTGTATTCGTAAACATAGGAAATCTCCCCAAGAGCGGTGCTTCCCCAACACTAGCTCACAGTCTCTACATACTTCAAACAATCTAGCTCGACCTCCAACTGGCGTAGTCAACGCCAAGGGCACTGGAAGCCTCTCTACCTCAAGTCCCAAAGCGTGGACAAGGGTAGGGGATATAAAGAAGTGTGTCGCTCCTGAATCAAACAAGGCATACACCAAGGTAGAAAACAAGCAAAGGGTACCTCGGACGATGTCTGGATCGCCTGGAGCTGGAAACGCTAGAGCATGAAGCTGACCACGACCACCTCCACGGCCTCTCTGACCCTGATGATGACCACCACCACGGCCTCGCTCTACTCTCTGAGGACGGGGAGCATCATGGGGATGTCCTCTGCCTGCTCCATCTACCCTCTGGTGATCTAAAGCTGTTGCCACCTGCTGCTGCTGCCTCGGCTGGAACTGCCTCAACGGAGGAACCTGGAGTGGAGCGCCTGGTGTACGATGACTGCTCTGAAAAGTCGGGCACTCCCGCTGCTGATGACCACGACCACCACAAGAAAAACAAACGCCTGATCCCTTGGCATAGGCCTGAGAGTTGCTGCCTCCGGAGAAACGAGATGGGAAGGGTTGGGACCTACCCCCAGGTGAACGGAAACTCTTCTGTCCTGAAAACCGGGAACCCCGAACCACAGCCCTGCTTCATGAGGAATCATGACGATTCCCCTCTCGTGACGATCCGGTCCTGGACAAAGTCCTCTCAACAACCTCTGCCCTCGCCAGCACCTCTAGATATGTCTTCATCATAAATGGGGTGACTTGGCGCTGGATCTCTGGACGCAAAGCCTCCTCGAAATGCCTCGCCCTGGCCTCATCATCTGGTAACAGGTCGGAAGCATATCGTAGAAGGTTCCTGAAATGGATTCCAAACTCCCGAACACTGGAGCTCCCCTGTCGAAGGGTGAGTAGCTCCTGGCGACTGGACGCTTTCGCAGTCGATGAAAGAAACTCGACTCTAAACCTGTCTCAAAACTCCTCCCATGAGATCGCTGACTCCTCACGATCCCCGAGGAACAAGAACCACCACTGTCTCGCTGCTCCACGCAACATCGTCACAACCAAGGACACCCAGTGTTCCTTCCGAGCACGAATCGAACTGAATCCTATCTTGACCTCCTCCAACCAGTCTTCTGTGACTGCATCTGAAACGGAGCCCTCGTACTTCTGTAGACTCTGGCGCTGAAACTCTCGGAGTGTCTTCCTCCAAGTTTCATCGTCGTCAACCTCTACCCGGCGGCGATCTGCTGGAACAGCCTGCTGGGCACCTTCTGCACAAACCTGACGAGGACGTCGACCTAGAGCCATACCTATAAAATAACAACCATTAGAGCTCCTAAGCCTGGAATATGGAAGACTCAACATTAATTAATTAATTATTTTGTTTTATTAATTTTTCATTTTTTTGGTTACCTATCCCAAGGTCTACCCATTCAAACACAGGCGCAAAGAATAATGATGCATGATCCTTTCCTAGGTCTCTACCCTGCAACCAGTATCACTTTTTTTAGTAGCCATCGTAAAATTAAAGGTCCGTGAAATAGATCATAGGGGGCCCTGAACGCCTATGTCTCTGCCGGTTTCCAGTGTTTACCCCACTTTCTAAACATGAATGAAACCGTTGCCCTACCATCCCATGCATCCTCACCTGTGCCTAACTCTAAACTCCATCCTATCCCTCAACCTCCCTTTGATACCACTCTGTCACGACCCCCTCCCCACAAAGTGTACCCCTCCTGGGCCGGCAATGTGAGAAGGGAGATAATGACCCCTGAGTCCCGCCTCCAGTAGGCCCCGGGTTGGCGACTAGCACCGAGGGTATAATACACACACAAATGGGAGGCATTACCCTCTAAGAGAACACATGCAGAAGAGAGAGATAGAATAGACTCCAATCAACTCCAACTCAGAACTGAAATGTAAAAGGAAATCAAGTATATATATGAAATGTCATGCAAAAGTACTACAACTGAAAGGGAGAACTAAAAGTACCCAAAAGAAAGTAAAACGACAGCGACCACAAGCCCGAACAGCTCCTCCTCCAACAACAAGCTAGTAGTAACCAGATTGATCTCCAAGCTACTCCAAGTGACCTGAAAAATAGTTTATATGTACATAGGGTGAGTATAACAGTATACTCAGCAGGATCCTCCCCAAGACTCTCGTGAAAAGGTAAAGAAAGCATGCTAAAGCCCAATGAACAACAAGTGAAACTAACTCATCACCTAAACAGGTATACTATGTTCCCAACCTCACCATGGCTACTCTCACCAAGTAACGCATACAAGAATATAGCATATAGTAAAGAATATCAAGGGTACCCCGCTACTACTTCCCCACTGGTTTGCCGCTTTGCCCCAACGACATATGTCCTGTGCATCTCTCTCCAAAGGCTTGCCCACAGACACCTGGGCTATGCTCCACAATCTGCACCTCGTGCACCACAAAGGCTTGCCCGCAGACACCTAGGCGAAGCACCACACCGTCCTCACAACCAAAGTAACCACGTAGTTTCCGGGAGCCACCATAGCTCGTATAACGTGTATCATACGTCGAGTATTATTCCTCAATCCATCACAGCCCATACGCCGAGTAAGGATCCTCAAGCCATCACAGCCTATACACGTTACACCTATAGTATTCCATAGGATACTATATCCAGAATATATGTGTGTGAAATAACCACAAGCCATTACAGCCCTCTACACACATATATGGGTAAAACTAACCACTGTGCCTACCAGCACAAGGATCTACCAAGAGAAGAGAGCGGGGCCAAAGGGGGTAGTCAGCCATTCAACCTCCCATCAGAATGTTGGGGAAAACACCCCCCCCCCCCCCCCCAGGGCTCAGAATCCCCGGGGTGTCAGTTGCCCTTACCGACAGGGTGGAGTAGCGTATAGAAACACAAAAAGTACAGAATATATAAGTAACTCACATCCACACTATGGGCATTACCTAGTCTTAGATACAACTGCAGCTAACGTCTCTCAGACTCTAGGCTGCTACCTCAAAGACTAGGTATCCTATAAGCACACAACCAATTGAAGAGCTTCATTAGATTACTCCATTCTCATTTATCAATTCCAATATACGTTAATTAATTCTTTAAACATTAATTAAGAATGAACAATTCCACATTTAACTGAATTGGCATCACTTTCAAAAACAACTGCTCCTTTTTAAGATTCACATCACCTTTAAATTCCAACATCTCCATCCCCGTGGATTTTCACCATTTAATCAAATATTCCTTACCGAATTACTTTTCCACATTCCCAGGCATTCTAGAAAAACATCCTATGCTTCTAAACACAAATGAGGCTCAACACGGTGAATAGATATACCATCCGTCGAGTCTTTTCCACCCATAGAAAGAGAATAGACCCATCCTCCATCGAGAGGCTAAACACAGAAAGCACGTGGCATACCCCGCGTGTCTTCGCCTCCTTCGGAAAGAGGGTAAGCAAGACCAGCTGCCTTGAGCAGTGGGCAAAAGTAAAGCAGATAAACAACCAAACCAAACCACCAACATCAAACCATCACATTCATCTCATACCATCACCCTTGGTGTCCTCCCCGACACCCATATGCATAAACCGATGCATCTCGCCACACTTGGCGTCATCCGCTGCCACAACCACAAGTCTCCATGCCTCCACATATCACAACAGCCATCCAGGCTCACATCACAGCACAAGCAGCAGGAAAACAAACATCGCAAAATGGGCTCTCGGCCCTTTAACAAGGCATTCAGCCTTCAAACACAATGAGCACTCAGAGCTCCAAACCACAAGGCATTCAGCCTTACAAGCAAGCGGGTAACTCAGAACCCTTTTGAAATTCCCACATAATCTGTTTTCTAATCCATATTGAATTAACAGATTTGTTATTCGTAGGTTCCAATCATGGATACCTAATCAGCAAGCTATCACAATTAAATAACCATTCTTACTTCCCTAATTTGATTATCCTCAAATTAGAACTACAACAACGGCAACAACCAGATTAATTTACATGCCTCTTTATCTTTAGCCAATTAATTAACAATTAATTCCGGCTTAACGTTCGTTATCAATTGCAATCATGAACGAACAACAAATCAAAGAAAACATAGATATCACTATATCTAGGAAAACATGAGGCAAACCGTTATCACGGTATAAAGCAACAGCATGCGATCAACCAATTCTTTTAATCCGGTTCAAGTATTTAATTAGGTCAATTTCATTGTGATCCAAAGGGATAAATCATGTTAATTCTACGATTGCACATATACAATTAGAGAATCCATGAATCCCCTACCTGTTGATAGATGATCGACGTTTAGGCCGGGGGCGCGGAACTTTACAGATAACGACGCGGCGGTCCCGATGCACCAGAAGAGCCACGATCAAAGAAGGGGGAAACCACGGCCTAACCCTTAATTTATAAGAGCCGGGGACGGTTGAGATAAAAACGCTGAACCGCGTAAGACGTGGAAGTCGTAGGTTGACCACGCGGCTTGACTCATCATTAAAGGTGCTGAGTGGTTTAAACCGACTCATGAGCCGATTCAGTATTTAATTAAACTTTTGTGCGCGTTACTGGAACAACTTGGCAAGGCCGGGTGACGTCGGCCGGTTCCGCCGATCCGTCACACCGATCGGTTGCACCGATCGGTCTCACCGATCCGTCTCACCGATCGGTCTCACCGATCCGTCTCACCGATCCATCTCACCGATTCGTCTCACCGATCCGTCTCACCGATCGGTCTCACCGATCCGTCTCACCGATCCGTCTCACCGATCCGTCTCACCGATCGGTCTCACCGATCCGTCTCACCGATCCGTCTCACCGATCTGTTACTGTTCATAAAACTGGAAACACTGTTCACAGAACTGGAAAATTGGTAAAGTGTTGGGGATAAGTCCCCTTGGCCTCCCGGAACACCTCCAACACCAAAATTCCACAAAGTAATAGACCGGAGAGGTCCGGGCCATTATATCACCACTTCATTGTTGGGGCTCACTTTAGTAGTAGTGATGGAAAAAAGCACACACTTGTTTCCTTGGAGGTTGTTTGTTGCCTCCGAAAACACTTTTCTTAGGGAACTGATTTGCAAGGCACCCTGGTTCTTTGCAGTTGAAGCAATGAACAACAGGTTGAGGGCCGAACGGATTTTTCCTCTCCTCTATCGCATCCGTGGGTTTTTCTTGTCGGCAGTTAATGGCTATGTTCCCTTCTCTTCCACACCTAAATCATTTCCTCGTCCCCTTCAGGAAATTTATGGGGTGCTTCTTTCCACACCTTTGGCAAGTGGGGTGCTATATTTTCTTAGCACCATTATATGTATCCATCGGACCAGCCGAATTGAAGTCCACCTTACACATATTATCCCCATGATAGCCTTAAGATTCTTCGATCTCCATTTAGACTTTGACGGCACATTGGAAAATTTCCTCATAGCTCTCAAAGTCACGGATTTCTAGAGCTTTATGTAGGCTAGGTTTCATCCCACCAAAGAATTGTTCAACCATGAATTTAGGGTTAATGACAAATTCGGAGGTGTATCATGCAAGCCTTGTGAAGTTTTCCTCCTATACTCTGATGGATTATTCGTCTTTTTTCTTGAGGGCAAGGAAGTCCCTTTCCATCTTAAGTCAGAGGGTGCGAGGAAAATATTTGTCGAAAAACATTTTCTAGAAATCCTTCCATTCCAACACCTCGATATCCGGCTCAGGCTTCGTATTTTTTATCAATATCTACCATTGATCAGCTTTACCCTCTATATGATAAGCAGCTAGAAGAACCTTCTCTTGTTCAGAACATTGAAGGATGGGGAAGATCTTTTCAATGGAGTTGATCCATTATTCGGCGATTGAGGGATCAGATGATCCATTAAAATTGTGAGGCCTTTGTCTCATGAAGCTCTCGATTGCAACTTATTCTTTCTTAGAAGGGTTTGAATGTTCCTCTTGGCCCATGTTTCTATTCAAATCTTCAGTTAACTAAGAGAGTATCGTGACAAAGTTCGCGATTCCCACTCCCATTGGATTGGGAATTTCATTAGAACAGTCATCACATTGATCTTAGAATCATTTGTTAGCCTAAGTCCTCCTATTACTGTCCATTGGATCGAATAAAATGAAAGTTAGGGGTAACACATAAAGGGTAAACCAAGTACAAAACTGGATGACTTATAAATAACTTTTTATTTCCTTAACTTATGGATTTATGGAATTTAATCTATGTTACCCATGATCTACTTCCCAACATATATTCATAGGAGAATTTTTTTATTTCCTTAATAATGGTTAGTACTAAGATTATGAATTTATCAAAGAATATCCCCTAGGAGTGTTGAAACCAAGAGTGCAGCAAGGCTCTTTGTTGTGTACTAGGATACCCTGGGTCAAGCTCAAAACTCCTTGTCAAAGTTTTCACTCCTAGGTACATCTGTGCCAGAACCGCCTCTACCAGGTTGTATCCAGACAAAGGTGTATTTTCTTGATAAAACACTTAATCAATACTCACCAAAACTTAGGTATTTTTTTATTATACTTAGTCTTATCCCTAAGGCTTCCACTAGGTTTTTCTAATCCTAATCCAAAAAATAACTAAACCTATCCTCTGATACCAACTATAACAACCCTGATTTTTATTACACACTTAAACATGATTTGTTACATAAAATAATAACTTGATACAACAAAGAATATTGAGAGTTCTAGTGTCTTTGGGGTTTAAGAACATTACATAACGACTTAAAACGTGAAACACAACATCTTTATTGAAAATTTCTTTTACATGACCACTACATTCCCTCATACTTTGCATTTCATGGGACAACCTGAGAACATGCATAAGAAAAGGGTGAGCTATAAATCCCAATAAGGGAGTAAAAAAGGCATAAAATGAATAATAAAATACAATTTAGGTAGTTGGTATATCAATGGATCATAAAATAAACATGAAAATATAGTCAAGATATAGCATGATTATCATAACATGGAAATGCAGCAACAACATTTAACATGGTATTAGCATGAGCCAAGGCTCATTTCACATGGAGCATGAGTAAACCCTCATTGAACATAAATTATCATGGGTAAACCCTCATTGCACTTGACGTATCATGATACTAATATTTACATAATTCATTGGAGCACTATCAGGGTGCACCCTTCTAAAACATTTCATTTCATGCATAACTATGCTGCATGGATCAAACAACATGGAATCATTAAAGATATTAATTTATTCCAAGATAATGTAATGTGGAATTAATATATGAAAATATATAATCAATAAGTAAATATTCATAAATTTGAATACCCTTGATAGAGAAATGGGTATGGTATTCACGACACAATGACTTTGGATTTGGAAAATCACAGTATAATTTCGACAGCATAACGGCATGACATAAGAATTCATAAAAATGGTTGATAAGAGAGAAAGGGGTATATAATCATATTTAAATGAAATTTATAGTAATTGGGTAATATATAAACATGTCCCAACATATTTAATGTAATTTATATTCATAAAACAAAATAATTTCTTGAATGTGAATGAGGAGAGAGAAATTCCTTACGGAATTTCGGCATAGTAACGGGTGTACATGGGAGGAATTAATGAGATATAAAGGGGTATATCATCATTAAAACATAAATAGGGCAGTATGGAGGTGGTATGAAATCATACCCCCAGCATTTTTAATTGAAAATAAAATGGAATAACATCTTAAATAAAATTGGACAAAAATGTGAAAGGAAGAAATCCCTTACTTGGAAGTGTGATCCCAAAGGCTTGGGAGAGGCTTGAGAGAGGATTATTGAGTGCTTGGGGTAACTTTGGAGGATTCTAGAGAAATTATGACAGAGCATGGTCAAGATCCAAAGGCTTTGAGTGATGATTAATTGGGAGATTGGGTGGGTTTATATAGGAAAATGGAAGGAATTATTTATTATTTAGATTTTGGACCCTATAGATTAAACTAACAAAAACCACAAACCATCCCATGGTTTTTTCCCATTGTTTTTTCCAAAGGGGAGTGGAAAACAATATTTTATAAGGAAAATGGCCTAATATCTTAAAATATTAGGCTTTATTATGTGGAGGTGAGTCACACTCTCAAGGAAATCATTTTGAAAAGATAAAATGTTTTATAAGTCTTGGAGGGTCCACTAAGGCTTTGTAAAATAAATAAAATAAACCAAAAATCACATTATTTTAATTTTAAAACATATATTTACTGAAAATACCACTTATAGTATTTTATTACAACACTATTGGGACATTATGATGTCATAAAACACATTATATAATTAAACGGTATTTAATATTTTACCCAAAAATCCAACTGTCTCGGAAAATTAAGAAAAATTAACCATTGGATAATTTCGGCGTCCGGATACCAAAAATAATATTCATTTTATATAAATAATTTTCTAAATAATATGAATTTTTACTTTTAAAATAAAAACCTACATTTACCGAAAATTCTTGGGTTTTGTAAAAAACGGCTTTCCAACCTTAATAAAAATTACAATTGTATTCCTAAAAATTATACGATCATTTGTATTTAATAAAAAAAATTAGTAAATTATTTTTATTAAAATAATATTTAATTAGAAAATCCAATAATTTATCAAAATATATTTCATAATTTAATATTAACTAAAAATATTATTTGTGCTTTAAAAACTATTTACAACGTAACAATAATAAAATGAAAGTATATTATTTATTATATTCAAAAATAATGCACATAATCATAGTGTTAAGGTCTTGTTACATAACCCCTTATAACACCCCCATTGGACTGAATGTTAAGGTTTGTGATGGTTATAGACTCTTGGGGTGGCTCGGATAACATCGCTTGGGTGGTAATCTCTATCAACTTCCACTTCTCCCATAGGTCTCTCCATTTGAGCTTAACGTGTTGAATCTTGACTTGTGTTTGGTCAAGAGCGAAGCCCAATGATTCCACCTCCTTTTCGAGCTCTGAAAAATGAGATTCGTATGGGGAAAGTCTACTAGATGAGGACATCACTTCCCTTTTTTGAGTAAATTGAATTTTTAAAGCCCCATATTTATACTAATAATGTGATGTAACACACCAATATTTCATAGTATGTTATTTCTTCAAAGTAATTCAATAACTTTCACTACACGCAACACCAAGTTCTAGCGCACCATGAATTACCAAACTAGTCGTTCAAAATCAGTTATGAATAGTATTAACTTAATTTTGAACTTTATATAATCCTTATAATTTTAGAATCCATATTATGAGTTTCTTAGACATAATGTAAGAACAAATACATATTTTCAGATAAAAGAAGTATTTTTCAAAAAATTCAATTTTACTTCCTTTTAATAGCGAAGAATTTTCAAATCCAATATTTGAAACTTTTATATATTCAATTTGACAAAATAAACTTTTATTTAGAATCGGGACATAATAATTTAGTTTCAATAAAGTTTTGTTGTTTTTCTGATAACTTTCATATTTGGGTGAATAGTGAAAAATACTATATTTTAACTAAAAACAACTTTTTAAATCTAAATAATTTATAGTGTTAACTTATGAATTTTAATGGTTTGGAAGTATAAATAAATTATATTTTTACCATTTAATCCAATTATGGTCATTTTAAGTAATTTCACTTTGAAATTGGACATAAACAAGTGTCAAACTTTTGATAGTTATTATTTCTTAAAAATACTCCTTTTGGTTTTGACAGCGGGAATTAATTTTAAATTAATAAATGAAACTTTTATGTTTTTAATTTGGTAAAATATACTTCATTTTTGGATTCGGAATATCGAAATTATCTTAGGGTGAAATTTTGGTACTTTTCTAATTACTTTCATATTTTGATGAATAGTGAAAATTACTAAATTTTAATTAAAAACAACTTTTTTAATCAAATTAATTAATAGTGATAAATTATGAATTTGAGTGATTTTAAAGTATAATTAGATTATAATTTTACCATTTAATCCAATGTTGTTTATTGGACATAATTTCATATTTAAACTGGACATAAGGAAGTGTTAATCTTTTAATAGTTATTATTTGTTAAAAACACACTTTTTATTTTGACAGTGGGAATTAATTTTAAATTAATTTATTCCACTTATATGTTTTGAATTTGTAGAAATGTATTCCATATTTTGAATAAGGATTTCCAAATTTTTTAAATAGGTAACTTTTATTTTTATACATTTTGAATAATTACTTCGGTAAATATTTTATTTACCATGGTTAAAGGGTAAATCCGGTAAATAAGGGTAAAATATAATATTATAATAATAATAAATTACCCTAAAACGTGTCCTAAACTTATTGGTTGATACATGTCCGACCATGGGCATCTTTGGGTCGGTTTTGGGACCCCATGGAGCCACTTGTAGGTGATAAGGACACTTTATATTAATTAACTTAAAGTAAATACAAAAATGACATAAGCATATATCTTTTAGAAAAAAAACTTTACATAGGGTTATGTATCTAATATTTTTGACTATAAATTTTCATTATAAATATAAAAATATTTCCTACATAAATATATTTTATTTATAATTTTTAGACATTTAATAATTAAATTTATTTATGACACAATAATGATGCTGCATTTTCCTTATTAATGAAACAATCAAATAATTGGTATTATAAAAGTTAAAATAAATATAATTTGAACATTTTGATAACATAAACGAATTTTTTTGGTTAATATGACAAGTTATTATTTCTTAAATTAATTTTTTTCTAATTAATAAAGTTGGTAAGACTTTAACAAAAATCAATTATTAAATATTGTCAAAATTGACATAAATGAGTTTTTAAAACAAGTATTATATTATTAATTGATATTCTATTCCTAAAAATATAAGGTTAATCCAAATGACTTATATCATGATAGGTGTATCATTAATGTACCACTTGGGGGTCTTTTGAATGTATATAGTAAGTTTATTAACTATATAATATAAAAATACAAAGTGACATGGTAAATGTCAATCTAATTAACTAAGAGTTAAAACTAAAAGATAAGGTTAATATAATGACCCAAACCTGTCTAAAATATTTTTTTTGAATGGATTTAGACCCATCCCCACCTTATACTTTGAATAATCCACTTTATATCCATTAGAAACTGAATATGAATTTATTATAAATTAATACTTTATGTTTTTTCTAAAGAGCCCCTCCTCCCCCTTATAAAAGGACACAACTTCTAACAAATTCTTCACACATTCAAAGCCTTTTGGTTCAGCCAACCCCTGTCCAAATACCATATCAACATCACTCAATGAAACCTAGAGGCATTAGTTTGATCATAAAGCCAACCTAAGGAGCCCTTTTGATCAAATCAAAAGGAAAAATCTGAAGAAAAGGTAATGTTTTCACCACCCTTTTTCAAGTTCCTTTCTTCTTCAACTTATTCTTTCTTTGTTATTTCCTTTATAAAATAATAACTCCAGTATCTTCTATAAATTGTGATGTTATTATAAATATGGTACAACCATATTCAGTATTCTATCCATCCTTTGAATGACATGTCACCATACGTGCGTACGTACGACTTGCCGTCTCCACGTCGTGGTGTAATTGTTATTTAAAAACATTATTATTTGGATGGGTATGATAATGATATTTAATTGATGTAAATAATAAATATAACATGCTAATGATTCTATATATATGATATACCATCCAATTATATAATATTTTAATATCAAAAAGAATGATATTGTCGCTCGTGCGTACGTACGGACTACCATCTCCACAAATGCGATGAGATGCATTCCCCATCATATCCATGAAATTATAATTCTCATTTGATGATTAAAAATAATATTTAAGGACTTGATATCATTATGGATATGAATAAGATACAAACTATCCATAAAAAACATGGATTATGTAAGAAAATATATAAAATAAAACCAGTAAGTTGACACCCCAAACGATGATAATACTAAGATATTATTAACAAATCAATGTTAAAAGATCATATATGATATCATATAATTGTATATGATTATTTTATAATTTAAAAAAAATTATTTCACCATTATACTGGAGGTTAACCTACCCTCAACCAAGGAAAAGTACAAGGTAAGGGGCTTTCATCTCACTCCTTATTCCCGTGAGATTCGTACCATATTGCCACTATTACCTTTTTGTGGTGTATGTACTACCCATAATTGTATTCTTTGTATAATACACTTTAATTTATGTGTATTTACATATTCATTGTATGATACCTCTTTCATGGGCTGTATCTTTTGTAAGTTACCAAATTGGTAAGGGTTAATTTCACAATCTCTTTATTATCCGAAGTTGTTTTTACGTAAGTAACTACTGGGACATATTTATTATCCTTGTCCATGTTTCATAAAATAGTTTTCAAAGGGATTATATTAAGGGAATTTTTACTAAAACATCATTTTAAATGTTTTTAAGATTTATTCTTTTAAACCATTCTCATTAATGTCCATGTTTTCAAAATGGTTTTAAGGATTTATTTAAATGGACATGAATGTTTTAAAATGTTAATTACGTTCAAAATTTTCAAAGTGGTATGGGACACTTTGATTCAAAAATGTATTTAAATTTCTTCCTTTATAAATTGTATGACTTTTAAATGTTTTCATGAAAAAGAGATATTTCTTTCAAAGAGTTTTACAAATCATTTTCATCTATGTCAAAATCCATTAATGGATTTTAAACTTGTTTGAAGTTGATTTATTATGATACAAGTATTCCATATTGCATTGAAGGTTTTGGAATATGTTTGACTATGGATGTGTTATTTTTATACCATTCATGGTTTATGGGTATAGTATTGACATTTTGTATACCAGTTTTAGTACGAATTTTTATGTTATGTTTAAACCTTTTCATATGAGGAATACGTTGGACTTAGTAAGTGACGGGTGGAGCCCGCTATAGCTCCTCGATGCATCGGTAGGTATCATGAGACAAACTAGTTTCTTGTCACGAGGCCTTGACAAAATCTTATTTGAAGTCTTGGCACGAGGCCTTGGCTACGTGGTTATGATAGTCTGTCATTATGAATTCCATCATTATGAAAGTGGTTATTGATATTTCATGTAATTATTCGACTAGTATAATATCAATGTGAATAAGTAAATGGCGTTATTTTATTTTATTTTTTCCATATTATGCTGAAGTTCAAGTTTAAAAGGCTTTTGTTTTAGTTATACATTGTCTTAAATGTTTATGCTTATTTATGAAATTTTTTTCTATATTGTTATCCTTACTGGACATCTGAGATCACCCCTTTATATGTTTTATTTTTCCCAGGATGTGAAGAATTAATTTATGAATGACCTACAGGGATAGTATGAGGGGATATGAGTGTGGACTATGGAGACTATGTTGTTGTAGTTTTCATTTTATGGTGTAATGTAAGACTGATGAATGTATCTAGTGATTCCAGAGCTACTAAACTAATTGGTCTTTTGAGACTTGATCTTTTGTGATCATTCCAATGTTATGTAATAATGCACCGACTCTGGGCAACTAGGTTCGGGGCGTTACATGTGATCATTGTTCAATGGCTATATTAGCAACGGTAATAATTTTTAATGGTATTTTTAAATCCAAAAACATAAAACCAATAAAGTTCATATTTTATATAACCATTTTACATAATGAGACATTTAATTAGATCAAGATGAAATTTCATTAAAAAATGTTTGGTTCCTTACATTATCTATCCTTTTTTCGTCAAATGGTAAGTGAAATTATTGCTTCTGCGTATGTACAACTCACCATCTCCACATAGCGATACAATTCATTTTTCATAAACATATTTTATATATGGGTATTATGATGGGTTTAATTTTTATATATGATATTTATTTCATAATTATTCCTTTTTATGATAATATCATATCTACCTTCTTACCTTCCAATTGGTTAGAAGATGATAATGTTGTTTGTGCGTATGTGTGGACTACCACCTCCATGAACAGATGTGATTAATTTTTCATTTATACTTTATATGGATGGTAATAAGGTTATATATGATGAATATATATGATTTATATGAGATAATAATTATTATAGAAAGGTTAATTATTATTTATATTTATTTTGTTTCATCTATTGAAAAGTGAAAACAACATTCATAAGTACGTACGGCCTAACGTCTCCATTAAAGGTGTAATTAATTTTTCTATATATAACTTTTATGGATAATTATGTATATATATAATGAATATATATGATATTTATATAATTATTAACATCATGGGTACAATTTAACCAAGGTAAAATTACAAGTACTGGAACTATCAAACTAATATTCTTATGAAAAAACAAAATAGTTAACACCTAAAAATGATGATTTTACTAAGTAATTATTGATAAATGGGTGTTTAAATGTTATAAAGGGATAATATATGATATTAAAAGTATGTAAATGATTATGGTATAGAATTATATTTAATTTAAATATATTATACGGTAGTATATTGAACTTTAAAAATAAGTGGGACTCAATGTAAGGATTTATCATCCCAAATTGTCTTCTTAGGGACAAATGTATTGTTTTTCACCTATCTTCCTTTATGATATGTATATAAAACACTTTTTACATGTTATATAATGAATATAGTTATTATAATGATATTTAAATTTCCAATTAAATCAATTCACTCATGGAGATTATGATTCAAAATTTACTAAAGCGGCAAGGGTTTTATATTTCAATCTCATTATTTACCAGGATTGTTTATGATTAAGTTTATAATGATGAAATTTCACGATATACCTCTTAATAAAATCATGAATTTTATTATCAAATTTTTATTTCAATAGATTACATTTTCTTCCTTTCATTTTACACTCTTTAATAACTCAAGATACCGAAAGAATATTTTTAATTAAAACTAAGTTTATTTTTATCTTTGATCGAAAATCCATTTTATTCCATATCCATGTTTTCTAAAAATGTTTTCAAGGGTGTTTTTTATATTTTCTTATGAATGGAATTTTACTACATAATGATTGATCAATTATTTGAATATTAATTTATATGATTTAAAAGTTATTTACAAAGAAAATGTATTCCTTAATATTTGGGAAATTTTTAGATTTTAAATAATTTGTTTCAAATTGAAAAGGGTATTTTCCTAAAGAAACGTTCCAAGTTATATTTTAAAGGAACTTTTCATCTTAGATGATATAATTTAATGTTACCTAATTTTTATTTGGGATATATATATATATATATATATTAGGTGGTTGGGGGTATAATTACTTTCAAACAAACACACACCACACACACGGTCCGGAAAGGCAAGCCATAGCCATCCTAAGGGGATAGTCCAGCCATAAAGCATTATTAATTTAATACATAGCCTATAGGCTCAGTGGTCATGAAGCCTTTTACATGGCCCAAAATCTTAATGCATTTTCATGTCTACATCATTCTACCAGCATTACCAGACATGCATCATTCCAATGTCATCATAGTGTCTCCACTTATGTCGTCGCCTATGTCACTGCATGCATCACCTCCTACATAGTACTAAATAGAACTTACACCCAACAAGTTATGCTATTATGAATTAATGAAATTTTTATAAAACCTTTTTCTTTTCCATAAATTATTTTATAATGAAATTTTTATGGATCCCATTTCTTATTCATGGGTTATGATATGATAAATTTTGTATGATCTTATGGAAAAACATCTTTATGGTTTTCATTATGTGACAATTGGCCCTAAAATTATATATCCCTCCAATTCATGGGTAAAGATTTATATATCATGAGAAAAAATGACAAGAATGGGGAGTGAACCCATTTCAATAAGGTATTATGTCTACTATGATAGTCTTAGGAGTGAACCTTTACTATTATGATGGTTTGGGGATTAAACCCAATCTATTATGATAGTCTCAACGGTATGCCTTGACTAATAATGAAATGATTTTATATGTTTATGTGTATGAAAAAAAACTTATTTTTTATTCCAATGTTATGCTATGATAGATCATGTTCTTTGATTCCTTATGATTAATGTATTATTAACTACCAAGTTTTATTCCATGACTCAATATTATGATATATGATATGTAGGGTATAGTTTTCAAATTTTAATCTCATGTTCAAATACCCTTATGCTTATATTATATTTAAATGATCATTGATATCTCCCTTGTTTACCCTTATTGATCATCTAAGCTCACCCTTTCTTATATTCCCTTTCCATTGGTTATGAAGAATTTTTTAAGTATGATTTTATTAAGAATGGTTCTAGTTTTAAAGAACTATATGGGAGACAATGTAATATTTTATGAACCAGTGGTTTATGCATCCAAGTTTCCAAAGACACTAAACCTTTACGTTCCTCATGTTTTTTTTGTAAAATGCAATGATTTTTCTTCTATTAAGATGAAATATTTATATATAAAAAGTTTGGGTCATTATAAAATCAGTAAAACGTCAAATTGAGAATCACATATGGTCATGTTGAATTATTCATCGACAATAAGATTGAAAAACACAAAGTAAAAGGATAATTATAACACATAAAATATACTAAGGTCGAGAATAATGATTACACAAGTCCAAAAAAAGATAATTTCAAGGGTTTAAAAAGTAGATAATCTATCCATGATTGAAATAATAATAACATGGAGTTATCAATAAATAAAAAATCTCCACCTCATCATTTGATAGATTGTTGATAAATAATGGATTTATGATGATATTGTTTCTGATTTCTGAGATTTATGTCATCAACGATTGGCCCAAATAGATTCAGATTAACAATTTTTGATATATGAACACAAAGGATCAAAGTTAAGATTTGAGTGATAGAAATCCCCAGAAAACCATCTGGGAAACACCCAAAGTTTGAGATAATCAGATGGGGAATGAAGAATATTGAGGGCTCTACAGATTTTTAGAAAGGTTGATAAATAACCTGTTAATTACATGAATCCCCAGTTCACATAATGAAATGCATGTGATTTGAAACTACTAAAAAACTCATCACTAGATTCACAAAGAATTGAAGGATTTCATCCCTTTAATTAATTAATTTGTGTTATGAATCCTTTGAAGCGATACCCCCCTCCCAAAACACTTTCTCGAGTCTTCACACTATGAATTAAAAACTTCATCTGAAATCTAATATTAACTTGATCTATCTCCTTTGTAAACCTAATTTGGTACTACCAACCGCAAACATACATCATAAACTTGGTTGGGAAGGTTTCGAGCTAAAATAAGAAGGAAGAAATCATCAAGAAATTTCAAAGGGTCATTCATCAAAAACTAGTGTTGTAATAATTGTTCTAAGCATTAGGTATGAATCTTGGATTTTAATAGTTTTTTAAAATTTATGATACCAGAGTTTTTGGAATTTTAAGGTCAAAATATATTTTTTTGTTGAATACTCTAAAATTATAGTTGTTAATTGATTTTATTCTGAATTTTTTAATTTGAATTCTATATTATATAATTTTTTGTAATTTTTTCTTCTCATATTTGTATATATGTATTTAGTTTTGAATTTTTATTAGAGAAATTATTGGAAATCAATATTTTTATAACTAATTTTTATTTCTAATTTTGAATAAATTTTTTATTCATAATTCTAATTTATATAATTATTTTATTTATTTTTTATTAAATATATATGAATGATAAGTTATTAATATCACTATTAATATTAATATTGTTGTTATATTTATAAAAAATATACTATATTTTTTAAAATTAAATATGTTTTAGTAATATATATATATAATAAAATTTTAATAAACTAATAATTTATAAAATATTTTTAAAACTAGAAGCTATATAAAATGTATAAAATTTTATCATTTCATGCAAGTATGGTTTTTGTTTCTATTGTTGTTATTATTGTTATAATTTTTATATTATTATTAATATTGTTATTATTTATATAGAATAGAATGTTTTATATCCTTAATTTTCAATGTAAATTTGAATTTATATTTATAATATAATGTAACTTATATTCTTTATTTGACAGTTATTATATGTACTAATGAATTTTAGTTTTATTAATGCATGATGAATAAGTAAAAACTATGAGAAAGGGATTAATGATTTCTTGGAATTTTATTTGTGAAATATTTTAAACAATGATATATTTTGTTATCCATATATGAATTGTTTTAATATTAAAAAACTAGGATCTATATATGTATCACCCTAGTATTTTAAAATAACACTATGTTCGATGGAATACAGATACGCAACACCAAGCTTAAAAAACCATGAAATGCTATCATTATAACCTAGTCATTGCATTGGAAGGTGTGAATAGCATTAACCAAATTATGAAATATATATATAAACTACCAAATCAGTAAAAATGAATTTATTATTTCTTAGGAAATGATCATTTAATTTTTAGTAAAGTCATTTTATACTCCAAAAATATGTTTTTTTAAATGATTTTTATTTCTTTTTATGAGTTTGTGTTAAAATAAATTTCTAGAAATTTCAGAAATTTTATTTGATAAAAAGGATATAATTTTTTAATTAATTATATCAAAATAAGCTTATGATGAATTTTTTTGAATTTTCTAAAAGGTTTGATTTGTCAATGAATAGTGATAAAAACTATTTTTTATTGAAAACAATATTTTATTTAAATTATTTGAAAATTAAAATTCTATTTTTAATTTTTTTAAATATATTTATTTATTTTTATTAAAAAATATAATTATGGCCTCTGGAATAAATTTTATATTTTAATATTACATAAAATATTTTTTATAATTAAAGGGAAATTTTTCTCAAAACCGTTTTTCATTGTGTTTTTCATTTTTATGTTAAATTAATTTATACCAATTATAAGAATTGAATATTGAGAAATATATTCCTTATTTGGAATTAAGAGGTCCAAATTTGGTAAATATGTCACTTTTACTCTTTTTTATAATGAATAGTAGCTATAGAAAATTCGTATTATCATGGTCAATGTAAAATGTGTTAATTGGGATTAAAACTAATATAATAAGGTCTCAAAAGCAACCAAAAACTTTAATTTATCCTATTAGATAAGTTTATTTCATAAAATTATATATAATTATCAAATATTTGGAATTTTTTTCATTTTACCTTCATAATGACATTTATAATAACTAAGTAAAAGATTAAGTCAAAAATGTCATTCTCTTGACTTAATATTTTTAAATTATTACATAAGGGAAAACGGGTATAAGTTTAGTTTAAAATGTATATTTTTAAATATAAATGATTTTTTTATCATGATAATTTATTTATAATATTTTTTAATGAAAAAAGTACCATAATTTCTTATACAATGCTAATACAATATTTATTATATTAATAGAAAAACAAAATAAATGATTTTAAAATTACTAAAAGTATTTTAATTTAGAAATATTAGTTTTTCCCATGAATTTTTTAGATAATTATTTCTTATTATGAATTTTTTAAAGGGATAAATTTTAATTAAATCTTTTTCTTGATTTCATTAAAACTCAAATTAAATGAATAGTGTCAAAATGACATTAATGATTTTTTATGAAAATAATATTTTATTAAAATATTTAAAAATTATAAAAATATTGAAAGTAGATGATTAGGATAATATTTGGTATAAAATGTTTCTATTTATGAGTCAATAGTTACCTTATTACTAAATTTATAACCTTTTAAGAGTGACAAAGTTATTATCATTGTTAAGGTTAAAATGGGATAACTATGCGGTTAAACTAAAAGATAAATTTTCAAGCACAAATTAAAATAATAAAAATTATATTGTTTGATGGGATTAAAATAAAATTATATCTTATCTTAAAATACTTGTCCCTTTGGAATCATTTTTCTTTATAATTAATTTATTATAATTTAATATTTTAAAAAATTCCAAAAGTTCCCTCACCTCAATTATGAAAGGGAACCTCTTCCCCTCACTTCTTCAAGCCTTTTGATTTATATAGATCAAAAAAACCCTTATAAAATCCTTCCCTAACATCATTATACACATTATAGAGTTACTTCCCATCCCAAAAACCAACTTTTTGATCCTTAATATGAGTACTTTCAAAAAGGAGGTAATCACCTTAACTGATCCCTTTCTTTTTTAATTCTTCTTTACCTCCTCTAAATCTATTATATTTATCAAAAAATAATAACTTAATAATCATAAATATAATTAAATTTTATTATGATTATTAAATTACCATTATCAACCCTCTTTCCCTTCAAATGGTAATTGAAATTATCACTCGTGCTTACATACAGCTTACCGTCTCCACATAGAGATACTATTCATTTTTATCGCCATATTTTATGGATGGGTATCATAATGGGTTTAATGTTTATATATAATATTTATGATATAATTATAATTATGAAATTATAATATCATATCTACTTTCTTACCTTAGAATCTATTAGAAAATTATAACATCGAACGTGTGTGTGTGGACCACCACCCCCACGAAGCCATGTGATTTGTTTTTCATTTTTTTTATACTTAGATGGTAATAAGGGTAGATTTAAGGATTAGATATGATATTTATTATCTAATAATTATTATAGAAATTTTAATTATTATATATATTATTTATGATATAATTTTACTTCTTGAATTATAATATCACATCTACCTTCTTAACTTTGAATCAGTTAGAAAATTACAACATCACACATGTGTACGTATGGACTACCAATTACACAAAGTGATGTGATTTGTTTTTCATTTATGTTAATCATGGATGGTAGTAAGGATATATTTAATGAATATATAATATATCTATTATATAATAATGATTCTATAAAGGTGAATTATTATTTACCTTTCTTCCATTCCATTTATCAAAAAGTGAAAACAACATTCATATGTACATACGGCCAACCTTCCCCATAAATGATGTAATTAATTTTTATATATATAACTTTTATATATAGATATAAATATATATAGTAAATATGTATTATATTTATATAATTATGAAAATTTTGGAAATTATTTAACCCTTAGCAAAGTACAAGGATTGAAACTACTGGAATAAATTACTCTTGATAAATGAAACACTTAACACCCAGAAATGATTATTTTTATAAGTAATTATTGATAAAAAGTTATTGAAGTTTTCTAAATGAATAATGTATGATATTATAATTATTTAAATTAATATTATTTATAATTTAAATAATTTAAATTTATTATACAGGAGTTTAGAGTGCTTTTAAAGTAATTAGAACTCAATGTAAGGGTTTATCATCTCAAATTATCTTCCTTGGGATACATATTATGTCATGAACCTATCTTTTTTTATGAGATATATACGCTGACCTTTGATATTTTATATCATGATCATCCTTATTTTTATGATATTTAAAGTTTCATTTGAAGTTATTCTTTCATGGGGCATAAGATTCAAATGTTAACAAAGTGGTAAGGGTTTTATATTACAGTCTTATTGTTTGTCAATATTATTTATGATTAAGTTTCAAATGATGAAATCTTATGATATACCTCTCAAAAACACATTAATTTTATTAAAATATATTAATTTATTAATAATACATGTTTTCCCTTTATTTTCCATTCTTTATATACTCATTATACTGAAATAAGTTTTTTAAGGAAATAATAGCTTTATTTCTCTCTTCAGCTGAAAATGCATTCTCTCTCATGTCCATGTTTTCTAAAAATGTTTTTAAGAAGTTTTTTACCATTATAAAAATATTTTTTAAAGTAAATTTTATCCATGTTTTAATTTTATCCAAAATTATTTAAAATAAACTTCTTTTAATTTTATGAATGAGGTACTTTTGACTTTTTATCAACAATGTGAATGAAATATTTGTTTTAATGTATTGGTTTTAACATATACAACATGAATGGAATTTATTGCTATCATGATCGATCAATGATTTAAAGATTCGTTTATAATTTTCCAATGTTATTTTCAAAGAATTTATTTTAAATATTAGGGAATTTTTTAGATTTTAAGTAACTGATTTCAATGAGAAAAGGGTATTTTCCTCAAGAAATGTTACAACTAATCTTTTAAATAAATTTTCAACTCAGATGATATCCATAATGTTACTTAAGTTTTATTTTTGATATGATCCAATGATAACATCCTTATTAATTTTATGGATAGTTTATGATTATGATGAAATGATGTTTATGAAACTCATTCCTTTACATGAATATTCTATGTTGAAATGATGTAAGTTTTTTGAAACCCATTTATTTTACATTGTTTATGTTAGGAATAAAAGCTATAAAACCCATTTATTTTCATGTGTTTGGATATGATGAATATTTTAAGATCCTATGGAATGAATAAGTACATTTATCATTATGTTATGGGTGGGACTAGAATTATATAGGCCTCCAATTCATTGGTTAAAGATTGATATCTCATGAGATAAAAAGTATTGGAATGGGGAGTGAACCCAGTACAATAGGGGACTCCATCCTCTATGATGGTCATGGTAGTGATACTTGACAAATAAAATAGTTTTTGGATTAAACCCAATCAAATATGATAATAATTTCAATGAGTATTTAATATTAAGGAAATTATTTTATATACTTATGTGTATACCAAAAAAATCTCTGTTTTATGCCAATGTTATTCTCTCATGGCTCATGTTCTTTGATTACTTTATGATTAATATCTTATGAACTGCTAATATTTATGACATGAATCAAGATAATGAACTCATGATATGTATTATATGATTTTCAAATGTTATTATCATGTTATCATAACATTATGCTCATGTTATGCTCAAGTAATCATTGATATCTCGCTTATTTACCCTTAATGAGCATCTGAGCTCACCCTTTCTTATGTTTTGTTTTCCCCAGGTTATGAAGAATGGTATTAAGTATGATATGTATAAAAAGGTTTCTATTTGTAAATATTTTAGTGGGATATGTTTTAGTACACATATGAATCATTTGTTTATGTATCTAAGTTTCTAAAGACATTATACCTATATAATTTTGGAATGGATCATTATTTTATGTTATGAATATTCATCTAATGAGATGTGATATTTATGTATAAAAATTATGGTTCACTATATTTGGTATTAGATAAATGTTTGGTTACCTTTTTAAATTAGAAGAGGAAACATCAGTGAGAATACTGGGGATGAGTCTAAGTATAGGATAACATTCTAATGTTTTGGTAATGATCATGGATGACCAAGGTTAAACCTAATGTTTCATAGATTAAAAAATAGTTTTAATGATTTAGATACTCTATAAATGATTTTTCATGATTACTAACTATTAATTTGGTTTTTCACAGTATAATGTACGGTTTTTGTCAATGGATAGAACTATGAGTATTCATTTTAACAATGGCAGATAATGGAATGATTGTCCTAGTAAGAAACCAAATGAAATGGGTGATAAAATGAGAAACCTTATTATTATGACTAATTATTTATCCTATTATATGATTAATAACCACTATATGGGTGAGTTTCTTAACACACCAAATAAGACAAAGAATGAGTTTTGTGAAGATAGTGGAGGAAAGAATATTTGGCTTTCTACATGTTGAGAATATAGGAAGAAGTAGTTAATGGAATGTCTCAAAGAATAGAGAAATGGTTTATATGTATAAATTAAGGGCATAGATCATGTAATTTCTAATAAAAATGAAGAGTTATATGGAGTAAAATGAATTATATCCTAAGGTACCATTTATAGATCAATGTCTCAAGTGTAGGGAATATGGGAATTATCTAAGCCAATAATCTAATCTAAGGATTAACTCCTAAACCAAGGAAAAACCTATGTTATTCCACTCTTTGAAGTGGAAGGATTGAAGTGTTTATGTATTGGGATTAAGGAATTATATCAATTAAATTTTGGATATAAGAATCGTGAAACATCTAAGGATTGTTCTAGAGCAGTTTTATTTTAGGATTTGAAAACATATTTTGAATGATTTTGATAACCAATAAAAGTGATTTAGTGGTAAAAGGTAATTATAAGATGTGATAAAGAGATTATTTAAATTAATGGGATAGTATTGGTGACCTGTAAATTGGGTAATTATTTGATGATAAAGTGATTTAGGTAATATTTGATGAAATTGATTTCATTAATGTATTTATAGAATATATTCAATAGTTTATAATGTTATTTGAGGAATAAAGATTACTTTAATTTGGGAATCATATATGTTTTCATGTGAGTTCAACTTAAAATTTATGTATACCTTCAATGTTTTATAATTTTAAGGTTAATCATAAGTTTAAAGGTATAAACACCCCCTTTTAATGTTTTAAGTGTTGGGGTTTTAAAGTTATTTAAATGGTTTCAGCAAGAATATTCTATTAAGGTTTAAATAAACCATTGGGTTGATCTGATGTTAAGATAATTATGTCCTATTATATAGTTGGATATAGATTATATTCATGATTGAAAATTAATTCATTGACAAGGATATATTTAAAAGATATTTATGGGAAAGCTAATGAGTAACTTTTAATTTAGTATCTAAATTTTATTAATGATATTTTGGGTAATTTATCTATATTATAAGATTATATAGTGATTTATCATGGTGATTAGTGATATTTTGGGAAAATTTTCATCATATTTATGTATATATAACCCTTAAGTTTAACATGTGACACTATTTTTTATGAATGAAACTAAATTTTTGAAGATGTAAGTTGAAGGGTATAAAATAACCTATATGGTTAAAATTTTATTAAATGATAAGGTTATTTTTTAGGATATTCACCATATTTTTGGTACATTATAGGAATTATATTAATATAGTTTTATAAAAAGGAAAAACCATGGGCCAAGTGAGAACTTATCACATCTATCAATATTTAAGGGCTTGAACCCATAACCAAAGGGTGACAAGTGAACAGTGCCTACCACTAAATTAAGTGATTTCCTAGATAGTATGAATTTGATTTTATTAAGTTTATTTTAGAAAAAATTTATGACTGAAGTAAATATAAACACTTTTGATAATATGGGTTTTACCTTATAATCATATATGATTTTAATGTGTATTTATGATGATTCATTTTATTTATATAAATAATTAGAGAATTTTATAGATTATAAAATTAGGGAATATATATTTTTGGGTACAATTTGGAGAAAAATGTTAAATTAATTTTGAAAGAATATATGAATAAAGTCCATATAATTTTTTGGTTTTTAACTTAGATTATTCTTCAAAGTTGTATATGGAATATTCTGAGTTGAGCTTTGGATATTGTTTTTAATGATTTAGAGATTAATGTTATATTTATTCATTTAAAGGTTCATAGGTCATGTTTCTTATTTCATATTGTATATTTTACATAATTATTTATTCTTTTATAGTGATCTTACTCATTATAGGTTTTGTTTAGCTATTGGGGATCCTATAAGATTAAGATGATTCATGGGATTTCCTCATCATGATGATTTTATTCTTTTCTATCAAATTTTCCAAATTGATTTTTTTAATTTTAATGGATGTCGTCATCCATGGAGAATAATAATATATGGTTTTAAATAATTAGTGTTTTGTGATTTTGTTGTATTATTCCACTTATGAATGGATAAAAATTTGTTAGTTTAACTAATATCTTGTATGAATTATTTCCTAATAAATTTAAAATCATTTAAAATATAAAAAATTTATATTTATAAATATATAGTTTAAAAAAAGAGTATTCTTCCTAAAAACCTATGGTGATGTATTCTCCCAACCCATAAATAAAATATTTATTTTCAATTTTAATTATTATATGAAAATATAAATAGGATATAAATGATAAACATGACTCAAGATATAATTTATGGATATTTATCAACCTTAAAAAATTGGGAAACCTATCCTTTTCCTAGAAATAAAATTATCCTAATATTGAGTTTTTTTCCTCAACCACTTGATCCAATAGACTGGTATTATTTAGTATCACAAACCACATTATATAATTTTCTTCTAATTTTTTTTTTATAATAATTCTTTAATTGATATACTATCTTAGTTTGATAATAAATTTGACTTCCTTATTCCAATAAATAATTTTTTCTCTAGGTAAATAGCATATCCATTTCCAAAATCAACATTAAATTTATCTAAAGGGAGAAAAATAAAATTTTCACAAATCACATTCCAAAAACTTAAACTTGAGATAAAATAATCATAATACTATAAGTTTTTTATTAATAATTAAATATATTTTCATCAAGGTGATGATTTTATTTTTTTAGTAAATATTATAAGTATAAAGGATTGTGTTGAACATGACACAAATACAATACTCATGGTTTTTAAGTGGATGGTCAATGTTCTTCACTCCACATAATCTTCATAAATCACATCCATAGTTTTGGTTGAATAGGAATTCCTTTTTCTTGGGTTGTTGGTGACTATTATCCTCATTAGCCCTTAGATTAGGGTATTGGTTTGGATAATTTCCATGTTTTCCACATTTAAGATAGTGAATTGTTAGTGGTACTTTAGGATAAACTCTTTTTCATTTAACCAATTCCAATGATCTATTCAATTATATATTCTCTTATTTACCATAAATAAAACAACTTATAGTTCCTTTAAGATAACTCTATGGGTGCATCCTCTCACAGTCTTGGAATGTATGAAAATGAATTTTCTTTCCTTTAACATCCTCATCACCAGAACTCCCATGAGAATCCATCCTCCTATTCTTTGGTGTGTTTAAAAATTTAACTATATTCTAGTGATTCATCATAATTCTTAATATCTGGTTAGTTATAACCCTAAGTTTTCTAACTCCAGCTCATATCCCATTAGGTTTCTTATAGGAACAATATCTTCATTTTCTATGACATCTATTATTAACTTGGTTCTTTTGATTTCAACCATTACTAAAAAAAGGAGTAAATAAATATTGATGAATAATTAACACCATGAGAGATTTATTTTATGATAGTTACATGAAAAATTCAACCTCAAAATTTCTTACTTTTAATAATTATTATATTATCCTTCAGTTTAATCTATGGATCTCTTTCTTCAATCCTTGGTTATCCACAATCATTTTACTCTTAGGTTATCTAACCTAATTAGTTAACATCATTCCAAAATCCATTATAATGGTTATTTAGAGAGAATTTTAATTATCCATATGACATACATTAGGAGTGTCAAACTAGATAATCATTTAAGCCTATTTTTTGTGAACCAAGTGATAATTAAGTTAATACTCAATCCACCCTTTTTATTCTTATTACCCCTAGGAACATCTGTGTCAGTGTATATATCCTCTTATGATATCTAGATATGGATTTAATTGATAGGATAACCACCCAATCCCTACTTTACAAAAACTTTGGGATGTTTTCCTATACTTAAACCTATCCTTATAGTTTTCACTAAATTCCTCTAATCTTAATCCCTAAAAAACATAAAATAATCAGTTTAACCAACATAAATATATATATATATATATACCTTTGAAACTATGATCAAACTTAACTTATCAATCCTTAATGTCTTTGTAAACTCTTAATTTATCATCAACTAATAAAATCTTAACCACTAAAGTTATTTAAACCCTCCTCTGATACCAACAGAGGCACCCCAAGACCTACAATCTCAGATCTAGTAGTGAAAATAAAAAATTTAAACACTTTCATGGATAAAAATATAAAATTATAATATATTTATCATATAATTTTACAATTACATTCTATGTAACTTTTACATTTTAGAGTTTTATAGAGTTAAGAAAAATATTTAACTGGTAAAACTCATGTTCTTTGCATCAAAAGGGAATTTTTCTATTATATAAGAAACTATTTAATACACAATGATTCTTCAATATCTTCCATAAAATATCCCTAAAAATGATCTTCTAGATAAATCATACATAATAATTGATTTTATAACCTTATTGAATCAAAACTTGAGATAGGGGTGAGATTTTAAGCTCAGTAATGGTAAACATAAGTGATAATAATGAATGTAATCAGTGAACATAAGATGAGAATATTGGTATAATAAAGATACATAAGAAAATACATACCCAATAAAGAAAAGATCATAAATCCAAGCATAAAATAAGACATAAATCAAAATAGTGAGTAAATAAAAATGACACATGAGAGCATAACATATTCATGGGAATAATCATAAAACTATTACATATTTTAACTATTTCACAAACATTAGCATAGGTAAACATTATTATCATGATGTATACCGTTATTGTACATTCTTGTGAGAAAGTATAATGTACACATGAATACTTTTATTATGAGATATAAACCCTTAACCAATGCATTGGAGGGAGATATAAGACCCCACCAACCATTCATCCATATTTACTTATTCTGCATGAAATTAATCATTAATCATATCATAAATAGTTTTTGGGGATATAAATGGGTTTCATTCATCACATCATAAAGATAAAATGGAAATAAAATGGGTTTCATTCCATAATCAAAAAGAACCATTGAAAATAAAATGGGTTTTATAAAACATTAAATTGAAAATCATTCACTTTTTATAAAGAAAACATGGAAATAAAGTGGGTTTCACATACTTTTCAAATGTATTCACATAAGGAAATAATTCATAATTCCATAAATAATCATAACATAATAAAACCCTAGAAAATAAATGGTATCCAAAGATATTCAGTAACCATCTAGCTAAATAACTTTCAATTAAGATAATAAAGTATATGGTATTTAAACCATAAAGATAAAGGGTATATATTTATGTTAATAATTTTCCCTAACCAATAAATGTATAAAATCTATATGAACACTCTTAAATTAATAGAATCAAAATTATTTTATTCATATAGTAAATGAATTGGAAGAAAAGTTACTTCTATTCACGGTGGATGGTTATGCAAGACAAAGGCATTGGTGGATTGTGTCTTTAATAGAAAATAACATTACATAATACATTTTGATAAAGAATTTATAAGGTTTAATTAAAATAATATCCTTTATAAAGCATAATATATATCAAGGGATAATGACTTGGATAAAAAACACTTTTTAGGACTGTTGGAATAATCATTTTGTAAATAAGAAATATCTATGATCTTTTCAAAGAACATTTTAAGTGAAATTTTATAAAACTAAGAGAAAAATAATTCCATTTATAAACTATAAAAACATAGATATAAATTTTTATATAAAATTATAAGGGTGTCAAAAATATTTTTTCACGTGGAAAATTTTAAAAAATATTCTTTTTACACTTTTATGAAAATGACCCATATGAAAAACATTTAAAATTTCATTAACACTTTTTAAAGGAGTATAGGTAGTTGAAAATGAACTTAATAAATTATTTAGTCATAGATAAGGATATTTTCAAAATATTACAATGAATATGATAAGGAAAAAATGGTGTTCTCTGATCGATAATAAGAGAGGGGTCAGTTTTAATTACCAAAAACACTTTTGGTAAAATGAGAATCAAGGGGAAATGAAATTTTGGGGGGAAATATAGACCCCCATGAATATAAAAAGATAATTATGAGTGTTTTAAAAAATAATACAAATTACTGAGATGTATTGTCTTTTAGAATCAATATTTATTTGAAAATAAGATTGGTAATTAAAACAGTTACAGTTTGAGTAACATTTTAATCAAAACCCCTTTCCACTTTGGTATTTATTGAATAAAATTCCATTTAAATAAATTATACCATATGGATATTCAAATAAAATTAATCACATGAATATGTTAAAATACATGAATTAGTAAATAAACATACCATACCAAAGATATCATGGTGTAGAATATGAAATATATCTCAAGAAATTAAATGTGAGATAAGGAACCCCTTACCTTGTATTCCTTCTTAGTCGAATGGGATATAACCTCCTAAAAGAAAAAAATAACTCTCTTAATAAAATATTTTAGAACCTTATTCAAAACTGTAACCTTTTTAAAACATAATTTATAATTATTCTTTTTATGTATATTAGTTAGTTATTGGTAATTTTCAACAACAGGTGTGAGTATTATTGAATATTTTAAACTAGCTTCATATTAGTGGTGTTTTTATTCATTATTTTACCTGAGTTATTAATTAATAGATCCTAAAAAGTGATAAAATTGGTGATTTAAAATAATTTACAACTTTATAATTTCATTCTATGGGAGTTTTTTTTACGACTCTTAAAGATGAAATCGATGATGAGCATGTTTTGGTGATTTTAAAGAATGGACATTAGTATCTTAATTGATGACATTAATATTAATTTTATCATTAAAGAACCAAAAAACCATTATTTACTTATTCATTTCATATATTACCAAAAAATACCTTCCCATAGTCATTCAAGATATAAATTCATAGCATTATTCATGAAGGTGGTTAAACCAACCCCAACAATAACATGTCATAATTAATGGATGAATATGAAGTGGATTAGTTGTAATATAATTATACCAAAATAATAATGATCTAATTTAGTGTTTATTATTATTATGTATCAGAATTTAAAATAATTATAATAATTATATAACCTATACGATTTTATTACATAATAAGAAGTATTCATTTTTTCCTCTTAGTATGCTCTCTTTTATAGTTGAATTTATAATAGTTTTTTATTTCTTATATTATAAATATTTATTCGAATTTGAATTTACAAAACCAAACCAATCTCATAAAAATCCATGAAATGTGGTAATGAAAGATGGAATACACCATTCCATAGAGGTGGTAGTCCACATATATGCATAGATGATGATTTTATTTTCTATATAACGGCTAAAAGTAGTAATATGGTTTATACTTTCATAATATAAAACATGTTATAAATATCATGCTTATATGTTAGGTTCCCCATTAGTAAAATCCTTGTAATGTGGTTAAGTAAAATAAAACATGTTGCATTGTGCATGTGGTAGTCCGTACTTATGCACGATGGAGGTCCTTGCTTTTCTTAAGGGAAGAGGTGAAGGGTAGATGATGTATATCCCAAAAACATAAAATAATTTAAGTATATAGGTCATACTTATTATATAATTTTATAAAGGGTAATATAAGTTTGAAGTAAAAAATACAGAGGAGGAAAAAATATTAGAGAGTGAGAAGTACTTTGAGATTTTGAACATTCTCTTGAAGTACTTCATGGAAATTGAGGAATTTGGAAAATATATTCTGACCAGAATCTTAATGAATTAAAATGGGACTATATGGGATGTAAATAAGGTATATTTTCAAGAGTAAACTAAATTTTAAGTGTGGTGTTTAAGTGTATTTGAGAAACCCCTTTTATAAGTGGGGAGAATGACATTTTTTAAATATTTCAACTTAGTATAAAGAGATAACTTGTTTCACATGTCAATTGGCTCCAAAAATGTATAATAATTGAATTGGTAATTATATAAGGTATATTATATCTCAACCAAAAAGTTAGAAACTTATTTTAACATTTTCCAATCCCTTTTACCCAAGATTTATTACTTTACTATTTGAAATTTTACCTCACTGACTAGTTTTTAATTAAGTAATTTATCATTTTCGCCTAGAAAAAGTTATCATTATTATATAATATGGAACTTATAATTAAAAATTTGAAATATATTTTTTATATTCACTTTGTAAAAGTGATACAAATTAATTTTAAAATAGTAAATGTATAGTGTATTACAAATAATTTTAGAGAAAAAATAAATTAAATTCTAAAATATCAAATATAGTTTTGTAAACTAAAAATGCTATTTTTTAATTTATAATTATAGTTATAAAATACATATTTGGTCTAGGAAATTATTTCATAAATATCCAAGTTATACATATAATTAATAATTTCATAAAATTTATCAAATTTATAAAAACGATATTTTTCACTATTCACCTAAAAATCAAATGTTTCAAACAAATACCATAATTTCACCCTAAGATAATATTGAAATTATAAATTCAAAAATTATTTAATTTTATATAATTAAAAATATATTAATATTTATAACAAAAATATAAAATATAAGTATCAACATATTTTATTGAAAAAATAGTGTTTTTAAACATTATGTTTTCTTAGTATTAGTTCATATCAATTTATAATTTCAATAATTTTAATATAATAATATTTAAAATTTTCTAATTTAATTTATTAGAATAAAATATATAATAATTAAAAAAATATTTCTTTGAAAAAAATATTTCTTTTAAACTAAATATTCTTTAACAAATACCATTAAAATTAATTTTTTATATTCTAAAAGTTAATTTTACTAGTTTATTGATATTGAAATATTTATTTGAATTTTTTATATACATCATATCATATTTTAACAATAATATTTCAATATAATATTTTTTCATTAATATTTATATTATTTTTAATTTTATACTAAATAATACAAGACTTTAGTTTACCTATAAGATGTAAATCCAATGACCATATGTCCAGTGACTATATTTCCAATGATCATATTTATAACAGTCAAATTTCATTCATTTATATATAAAATTTATAAATAATATTTTCATTCCACTCTCACTTCACAAGGAATAGTTTTTATTTCATATTGTAGATTTCTAAAATGTTTTCTTCTTTCATGATTCTCTTTCTTGTAATGGATTTTGTTTAGCTATTGGTGATCCTCAAGGTTGAAGATAATCTAGGGGATTTCCTAGTTCTAAATATTTTATTCTTTTATATATATTTTTCCCTATTGATCTATTCACTTTTAATGGATGTATTTATCTATCATGAGTATTAATTCATTGTGTGAAATAATTAGTTTTAGGTTCTTTTTTTGTAATATTCCACTTATGAATGAATAAAGTGTTGTTAGTTTAATTCATATCTTATATAAATTATTTCCAAATAAATTTAAAATCCTTTGATCTAAAAAAATATTTATAGTTATAAACATATAATTTATAAATATAATATTATTTCTAAAAACTAAGGGATTTTAATAATAACCAATGAAGTATATTGTATGAAGTGTCATGCATTATGACTTTGATATACTAAGGGGGGATGGTTAATATTTGGATTCCCCCCTACCTAAGGTTGGATAAATACCTAGCATGAGAACCTTCATACTTTGATGTTATTACAACCATCGTTTTTAATTTTGGATGTTTTTTCAATTGGAAATATCTAAGTTATTACTCTAAAATATAATCTGAAAGATCTACTAGAAGTGGATTTTTTGAAAGTTCTTCAAGTATTTCTAGAAAAGGGGATGTTTTATAAGTTATTCATGGAATCTATAGAAGTAACGTTTCATAATTTAAACTTATGGATGTTTTTTAGTTGAAAGTTGTATGTTATGGTGGATAAAAGTTTTGAGAAAGTTCTCGGGAGTTTGGAAGTTGGAAATATAGAAATTGGAAGTCTCGAAGTTGGACGTAGAAAATAATTCTAAAAATATATGAACATATCCCTATGATATATATATATATGATTAAGTTTTTATAGTAGTGGAAGATAAATGAGACAAAGGAAAATTGGTCACCCTTTATATATAATAGTCATCTAAGTTATACCAAAAATTAAATTTTAATGACTCATAAAATAATTAGAGAAGTATAAAAATACAATGGGATATATACGAGTGAATCTGTTGAAAATTTAAATGTTATGATGTGGTTCATAGGAGTATTTTTATGAATCAAGGTAAATATATTAGGGTCATTCCATTTGTATTTTTTAAGAGAAGAGTCGGCCATTCCACGGGGAGGTGTTCATAGCATGAATAATATTTGGACATTTTAAGTGGTTCAACCAATTAAGATAATTATATGTCATATAATAGATTCATGGAATTATTAAAATCATAACATATTATTGATAGTTCATCCATTGGATTTTGGAAGACCTGCATATATTTAAATGGAATGCATTCTATTTCATTTGTTGTTATAAAGACTTTGGTGGATGTGAAATATGTATATGATAGTGGCCAGACTATAGTGGAGAACGTGTTGGGATTTTAAAATCACTATATGGTATTAGAGGTCAAAAAATGGGAATTTTGAAGGATGTTATGATATGTAGGAAAGAATTACATATATAAGAAACCATAAAATCCCCACATCGTGTCTTAAGGCATGTCGAGTATCGAGTTTCTTGAGCTAGAGAGCAAATAGGTAGGTGAGAATAAATTTAATTGTCTCTAAGATTGTTTCACGTAGAAAATAGTTGTTATATTAATTGAGTAAAAATGTAATGGTTAGTCTATTTCAGTGAGTGGTGGTTCACGTTATGAGTTTTAAGGAAGATCATGAGGAAGAAAATGATTAACAGTCATGGGGAGTTATTTAGGATTAAAGAAGTTGAAATAATGGGGGTTTATTCATTTGAATCGGTTAAGAAACTAATAAGGATAAAATTATGGTGCCAATTATTTTATAAATTATATTCATGTGGTTCTATGAATGTTGATAAAATTATAATGAAGAATAAGAGAGGGAGGGCTAACACTGCTTTTATCTGAATATCTGGGACTTGAAGGAAGATTGAGAGGAGAATGTTGATATATCTAGAAATCATGTAAAATTAAAACTAATGGATAAATTCCATTAAATATTAGAAGATTGAAATAATAATATGAAAACAGTGACAACACCCTTATTGGTCTGGTTTTTATATTTTTAAAGATTCATTGTGAGTGATCATTATGTTACATTTATTTTATATAAATTATCTCAAAGTAGTAATAAAAGATACAATATGAGTGATTTCCCCTATTATTTATAGTTAATATTTACAAAATTATTGTAATATATATAGTTTATAGTGTTAAACCCTAGTGTATCAACACATTATTGGTGTATGCTCTTTATACTATCCATTTGTGTTGAACAAAGTAAAATCCCCAAATCCCAACTTTTAATTTCAATATCTTAATATCATATGTGTTCTTGAATATTGATAGGATTGATTTTTTCTTTATAACATGATGACAAGTTCCATTGGAAATAAAGAACAATCAAACACACTAATTAACCCCCCCACCCTCTTAGGTTGTATTATGCATGTGGTTGTAACAAGTGTTATGAGTGGATGAAATGGATTGAATACCTTGAAGGAGAAGTTGTTTTATTAAGATATAGTGTATGAAATTACATGTGATATACTTTTTGGATCATCTGGTATTCAAACCAATTTTTTGGTACACTTCATGGGTCATCCAGTATACCACATAGAGTATCATAAACTATATCTTGGTGAAATTTTCATAAGGAATAATAATTATTGATGATATTAATACTTAGATATAATATATAATGAAATGTATTGAATCCATTTAAGAGGATTTTTTGTTTTAAATAAATAATCTTGAGGCTGATGTAAAAGTTGATTGAGATAAGAAAAAGCTAAAATTCAAGAATTTATCTGATGCAAGTTGATAGAAAGAGTGGGAAGAGGAACAAGGACTATTAAAAAAATCATAAATAAGAATAGGAAGATACCTATGTGAAAGAGTGTTATTAAATGTGAATCCAAGAAATCTAAGGTAGAAGGAGTTACTGTAAAGGATAAATTAAAGATAAAAATTTGGTGATAACTCTTAATAACCATAGTTTCTTCAAAAGTCAATAAGTTACCCAAAAATCTAGATAAATGTTAAGAGGAATCATTTTGGTGAGGAATAAATGATAAAATATTTCCTAGGATGAAATAATAATTCTATGAATATATTGTTCATATAGTGATTTGGGGCATGGAGATTGACAGATATTTTAGAGGTGAATCTCATGGGATTCAATAACAAATAATTAGAACATATCCTACATCATGAAGAAAAAACTCCATTTATGGATATTATTATAATTGTACTAACTTTGGTAAAACAATATATAAATTTAATTTAATTTAGAGCTCAAAATTACTCCAATGGGATACAAAAAGAGAGTGGTAGCTAAATAACCATATGATATCCCCTTTTAAACTAGTTTTTATCCTATAGATAAATAATAGTTTAATATCGTAACTTGTGAAGAGGAAAATGAGGAGAGACTATCTTATATCTTAAATAAACCTAAAATTTCTTGAAAAGGACAAAGGAATAATGATAATTCCATATTGGTAGTATTTATCTCCAATAAACTAAAAATGTAAGTACTTGGATCCTTGATAGTGAGTGTTCATCTCACATGATTAGAAAAGTAAATATCTTAAATAATATGAAGGTACATGTTAATTTTATGGTCATATTTGGAAATAACAGAGCTCTAAAAATAAATGGAAGTAGAAAAAAAAGGTTAGCTAGATATGAGAAAAAGAATAAAAAAATCATGTGTGTGGATAGTCTTTGATATAACCTATTGAGAATTGTTTGACTATGTGACTCCATACTTGAGTTAACATTAAATTATAAAGGGAAAAATAAGAAACTTGTTGATGAAGGGATGGAGAAAAAATAAAAATATACAATAATTGTATAGTAAGGATAACACTTGTATCCTTTTCATGGAATAATAAAACAACATTTTACATTGAAAGATCTAAAATATAAATTAACAAAGCATGGAACATTTATCAATGTTGAGATATATGACTGATATTCCAAATATAAGAGGAGATTGGGAGAATAATTATGATGTATGTGTAAGAGGGAAATTAGTGACAAATCTCTATCAACCAAAGAATAAAAGGGAATCAAATATGATAGATATGATTCACATATATGTTTATATTCCTATGAATGTTCCAAAAATATATAGTGAGAAATTATTTACTTTGTTTGTTAATAATTATAGTAGAATGGTTTTTATCATGTTTCTGCAAGAAAATATAGAAGTGACTGAGTGTATCAAGAGATTTTAAAGAAGACCTAAGAATGAAAATAATAGAATGATCACAGTTTTTTAGTCTGAAAATGACATGGAGTACACCTATCATGATATAGAAAATTACTTGGAGAAGCATGGAATTATGTATGAATTCCCATCAGTGACAACAGTAAAATAAAATGATGTAGCAAAAGGTGAAATCAAATGGTGAATAACATGGCCAAAACATTACTCATAAAAAGTGGAATTTATCATCACTATTTGAATGAAGTTGTATAAGTGGAAGTACAAATGAAAAAACAAGATTTATTGATCTCTAGGGAGAAGAATACTCTATATGAGATTTGGTATAGAATAAATCCAATGTTAAATAATTTTAGAGTATTTAGAAGAAACTGTTACTTTCAAAATAAGGAATAAAATAAAGGTAAGTATAGAGACTCAGAAAATGAAGGGGTATTTTTATGCTACTAATTCAAGAGTAAGGATTATAGTTGTATCAAAAAGATTTTGGGAAAGATTTTGGAGTGTGGTAATGTTAAATTTGTTAAATAAAAATCTAGAAATGTATATAGTATTTCATATTTAATAAAGGACTATGATGAAGGAGGATAAATTGAAACAAAATACAGTGGGATACATAATCCCACATTCAAAGAATAATATTTATAATTTGAATCAGTGGATAAAGAAGTTTTTTAAGGGTGTCTACCAATGACTCCATATAAAATAAGATTATCCATGGTTAATGATTCAAATATCATTGGTGATAAATCTACACCAATACAAACTCAAAGATTGAGAACTATAGAGCACACTACTCTATTGTCTCAAGTGGAACCATCATCATTTGAAGAAGTTTTGAAAGATGATTCATGGTTCAAGGATATTAATTAAGATTTATATCAAATAGAGAAACATCATACTTTTTTGTGGTTGAATGGAATGAAGGTCTTATATTTTTATTAATTTTTTAGATAAACCCCTTTTTAACTAGTTTAAAGGGAACCCTTACATAACCCATAGGCCTAGATGCACAAGGCCCAATATATGACCCGAAGTCCCAAAAGACCTGACTAAACTAGAACTTCCCCTTCCCAACATATACTTCTTTATAGGCACATAGATCCCCACCTTGCATGGCTGATTGGCTATCATTTCCTTATGCAGAGCTATACAGTGATTGGTACCGATAGAGATTTTCATACCCTCTCATTATTCCAATCTAGATAGCTCTTATCTAGTGTCTTATACTTACTTTTATTTATCTTATGTTTCTTACTATATTGTGGTTCAACCTATATGATTATGTGGCTTGAAATCCAATGGACTAGAGGCCTAAGATAGCATGGAGTCTCTAAGGCCACAAGGAAAATGGTGGCCTAAAGGCCCTATTCCCTAAAGGCCTTGTGGATCTATGTCCTGATGGATCTTTGGCCCAAAGGCCTTGTGTTCTAAAGGAACTATGGCCTAACGATACTATGGTCCAAAGGCACTATGGCCTAAAGGGAAAATTCGGTAGCCTAAAGGCCCAAATAGGATAAATAGTTTTGGATACTATATTACCTAATATAATACTTCTATAATAAGAGGATATAAATCTATTTCCAAAGAAAAATAAATAAAATTGATGCTAAAAAAATTCAGATGAATAATATAAAACCCATTTGAACACTAATTATGGTTAGAACCAAGCTGGGAAAAGATTAATAAGGAATATTTTTTAACCTAATACTTTGTTAAAGTATGATTTGAAGCTTTTTATATCTCATAGAAACAAGGTTGAACATTTTTTTCTAAAAAATTTTACATGGTTTCAAGGTTTTACTAAGGAGGAAGGCCTTTTGGTGGTGAAATGAATCATGAGGTATATTAATAGTGGACTTGATTATGGTTTGGGGTATTTTGTAGGAAATGATAAAGATTTATATTCATACTTCGAAGCATATTAGTATAGATACATTGTGGATAGAAAATAAAAAAGAAACAGATCATTATTCGTTGGAATAAAATACATTAGATGGATTGGGAAGTAGTATGAGAGAATTATTATTAGTACAGCTAAAGTGAATTACATTTTAGTAGTAATAAATTTCACTCAAATAGAATTGATAAAATATAAACTATAGGATACTGTATAAAATTTTAAGTGTCCCATAGTAGCCTAATATGAAAACCAAAGTATGATAGATCTAACAAACAATCCATTACAACATTCCTAATTGAAATATATTGAGATATGATACCATTTTATTCTATAGAATATAGAGAAAGTCATTATTAAGTTGTAAAAAATGGGAAATAATCAACAAGTGGAAGACATCTTCAAAAAAACCAATGGCCACACTAGCATTTGTGAAGCATCGGTTGAACCTTAGTGTTCAATCACCTCCCTCAACTTGAGGAGGTTCTTAAGTTCCCCTATCACAATTGTATATATTTCATAATGTGGATATTGTTTGTTCTTACTATAAATTATCTTTTATTGGGTGTATAATACATGGAGAGATATAATCCATTGGTAATTATTAGTGGGGAGAAGGTTGGTCAAAGAACAAAAATAGAAATAATTATGTACATTGACAGGTTTTCTTGTTTTCTAAAATGATAATTGACTCAGATAAGCTTAGGGAAAAAATTAATGACTCTTTACTTTGTTTTTGTCCTATTGGAAGTTTGTGTATACTTTTAAGAAATTTAATCTAGAAATGGATAAAAAAAATTGAATTTTATTATCAAAGGTTGAGAACGACTATAGGGATAGTTTCATTTGTAGGAGTACCATGGATAAACTTGAAAGAGAATGGATAAACATAGAGGAACATATTTTGAGGATTGAAAAGAAAATACAAAGGTGTATATTATTTTAACAAAGGTTTGTAATGTTACATCTATTATCAATTGGATGTTTGGAAGTTATTATTCTGGAATAGAATCTAGAATGTGTACTAGAAGTGGATTCCATCTAGAAGATATTCAATTCATTCTGGAAAAAGGGATGTTCCGGGAGTTATTAATGGAATATATATAAGTAAAGGTCTATAAGTTAAAGGTCTTGAATTAATTTTGGTTTAAGGTTATATGTTCCAAAGTATACAAGTTCTAAGAATGTTCTTGGGAATATAGAAGTTGTAAATACAGAAATCAAAAGTCCTAAAGTTAGAAGTGGAAAACATTTTAACAAATTCATTAACCTATCCCTATATTGTATATGTAAAAGTATGAGTTTCAAGAAGTTTCAAATAAATGAGACAATGTAAAATCAGTCACCCTATGTATGTAAGAGTCATCCAAGTGATATGTAAAAGTAACTTTTTCAAACTAAGAGAAAAATTAAAAAATTATAGAACTACATTAGGATATATAAGAGTGAATCTGGGGAATGTGTAAAGGTTATCAAGTGGTATGTTAGAGTCATTTCCATGACTTAAGGTTGATGTGTAAGGTCCATTACCTTTGAGTTGTTTAGTATAATAGTCAGTTATTCCATGGGGTGATAGCCACACATAAAATAATATTTGGTAGATTTCAGTGGTTCTTCCAATTAATAGAATTAAACACCATATAAGAGATTAATTTAATATAAAAATCATAAAATATGATTTATGTTTTATCTAACAAATCATGGAAGACTTGTGGATGTTGAAATGACATGAAAGTTGTTTCATTATGTTTTGTGAAGACCGCGGTGACTTTGTAACATGTAGATGATGTAGTCTATGTTGTATCATAGACTGTGTTAGGATTTAAAAATTATTTTATGACATGGGGAAACCAAAAATATGTTTTTTTAAGGTTTTTATAAGTTTTGTGAAAGAATTACTCAAATATAAATTAGAGAATGTTGGGATCAAGTTAGATGTAGAAACAAGTAAGAAGAGTTAGCTGTTATAGAGTGTTGTCTTTTATTGTCAAAGAAGATAATTAAATTCACTTTGTAAAGGATTTGAAAATTATACAACACTTTTCTGATTTTTATTACACAAATATAATAATTTAGGAGAACTTTTGATGAAATCCTTATAAATGATAGGGTATTAAAGGTGCTTCTATTCATATTCAGTTTTGAATAGAAGGAAAGATGTTGGTGGAAGATAGGGAATTTACAGTACTTTCCTTAGAAACTCTGAAAATGCTAAAAAATAACATATCGAAGGATATTTATCAAAATAGTGGAGTTTTTTATGAAAGAATAAGATTTTTTGAAGAATACAAATCATAGATAATAAGCATGAAGGTTATGGCTGAAGCATATAATAAGGTGGTGTTGTTCTCTAGTGTTAAGAAATTTTTTGGGCTTGAAAATTGGAAGATGAAGACATGTGTTTTTGGCAGAGAAAGTTGCATGATAAATTCAAGGGGGTATGTATAGTTGTGTGTAATTGAATTTTTAGGAACATAACATTAAAATTTGGAAAAGGCCTGGAGTGCACGAAAAATGGGGCAAAGTGCACAAAAAATGAGGTTGTGTGAAAGAACGGTTTTGCACACAATATGGAACACTATTTAGAACTTTGTGCAAAAGTGGATTTTTGTGAAAAAATGGAGAAAAATGGAAAAGACATGAAGTGTATGAAAAACTCAAAAAATTTATTGAAATATGATGCTCCATGAAAGAGTTTTTATGCTCATGAAGAGGTTTTTACATGCATATTAGTGTTTTTCACGCAGGGTCAGAAATGCCTATAAATACGAGGTGGCCCCATCCCATTTTTTAAGGCTTGACACTTAAATAAATCATATGATCTTAAGTGCATAAAATTATATGCTAAGTGAGTTGCGCGAAAAGAAATAGAGTTGCATGAAAAAAGGTAAGTTGCACAAAAAAGTGAAAAGTTGTGTGAAAAATAAAGTTGCGCGAAAAAGATCTTCTACACAAAAAGTGTATTTTTACACATAAGGCATTTGAGTTGTGTGAAAGATACCCTAAAGGCTGCACGAAAAATTTTGGGGTTTTCGCATGTATTCAGTTGTGTGTAAGAGAGTTCTTACCAGCTTCTCGGTAGGAAAGTAAAGATTTGTACATCCGATAATACACTTGTTGAATTGTAAAGAAGCATTGAAACATTGTTTTTCCCTATTTGTGTTAAGAGGGTGCACACACACTTTCAGATTTTCTTCCAAGTGCTACACAAGTGTAAGGGTATATATTAATCATTCTACTCCACATCAAAGGATTTTTTTCTAGTAGATTGTGGGGTACTGGATTATTTTTGTACCATACCAAGAATGTAGCTAATCTTATTGAGTAGTGAACCTTGTAAATATTGTGTTCTTATGGTTTTTTTCATTCATCAGGGAAATAACTCTTTAATAGGAGGTGAATGTTGTTTCAAAAATAAAGGAAACATTAAAGAAAAAGATATCACTGATTCACCCCCCCCCCCTCTCAGTGATACATGGATCCTGATTGGGTAACTTCAATTGGTCACAAAGGAAGGTTACCTTAATTTGTTCTTTGCTAAATTTTTGAACAGAAGTTTTGATGGAGAATCTAAATTGCATGAATAGTAAGGGTATTCTAATATTTTATTAGAAGAATTATTATATCTAGAAATATAGAATGATGCCTTATCTTATGTCTCTTAGATATGATGTTCTTGAAACTACGATAGATGGGTTTCCAGATATTGATGATAAGTTTCTTCTTACTCCTGCTGATAATAAGAATCTTGAGAATGATGGAAGAGCTAAAAATTCATTACTCTCATCACTTTCTGAGAGTGAATTTTTAAGAGTGAAAGGTTTTGCTACATCCAAAGAAATCTGGTACAAACTAAAAAACATCTATAAAGTAAATACAAAAGTGAAAAAGTAAAAACTTAAAATATGGAGGTTGAAGTATGAAGACTTAAAGATGGATGAGAATGAATATGTTGGGGACTTATTTACCTGGATAAATGACATTGTTAGTACTATTAGAATTCTTGGTGAAAATTTGGAGGATTCTACATTTGTTGAAAATATCTTTATAATTCTGACTGAAAAATTTGATGCTAAAGTTCCATCATGGGAAGACAGAGACCATAAAATATTATATTTGGATGATTTTCATAGCACTCTCATTACTTATAAATTAGAAGGTATAATACTATGAAGAGAAAAGCAAAAGATGATAGAGAAATTCCTTTCAAGTCTGTAAATAAAGAGAAGTCAAAGAAAATTATTATTTAAGATGAAGCTAGTATATCCGACTCTAAAAAATAGGTATGTCAAAATTTTGATGAAATTGTATCCTTGTTTTCTAGAAATGTGAAAATAGGAACAAGAAAATACAAAGGGAAACTCCATTAGAAATTTTTTAAATGTGTATCCGTTGGAAACTTTGGGCTAATTTCCCTAAAAATAGGAAATATGAAGATGGTGATGAAGAATACAGAAGACCAAGAAGGTCATGGAAGAAATATGGTGAAAAAGATAAATATTCTTGAAAAGGTAAGGATAAAAAGTTCTTCAAATTAAAAAGAAGAATATTTTTCTCAAAAAAATAAAGAAGATAATAATAATGAGAAAGAATTTGAATATTTTTTTGCTGAGAAAGCTAGAGAGATTACCTTTTTACAATAGTGAATAATGATGATTATGAGAGTAGTAGTTTTGAAGAAGAAGAAAAAGAAAATAAACTTGAACAGTATCTGAAATAAGAGCTTAAGGAATGTTATAGAAAGATCATGAGGCTTGAGAAGGAAAACAGAAAAATTAAAAATGAAAACTCTTCATTAAATGACTATAAAGGTTTTCCTGATGAGAATGTAAAATTTGAAAAGGAGATTGATGATTTGAAAAATTCTCTTGAGAGTGAAAAGAATCGTAATGATCATCTGAAAGTAAATCTAAAGTCAAAATAATATGAGTTGGAACTTTTCCAACATAAACTTTCCAAAGATGAGGAAAATAACACAAGGTTCAAAAACTCAGTTACAGAATTTGGTGAAAGTTCTGCTAAGAATGAACCTAATACGGAACAAAAAAGTTACCTTCAAAGTATGAAAAGAAATATGGAACTGGTTCTTATAATAACAATACTAGAAAGGCTATATATGTGGTTAAAGTTAGAAATACTGAAAAATTAGAAGCATCTAAAAAACTTGAGTCTAAAAAATTTTCCACTACTTCTGGTTTTGGTAAGTCTGAACAGAAATATGAGTTCAAGAAGAAAGTTATAATTGAAAATATGAAGGTTGATAGTCAGAAGAGTTCTGGAAAGAAGATTGTTGAGAAGCATGTTCACAACTCTGGTCAGTGTGGAAGCTTCAAAGGGAAATATTCATTCTATTTCTACTGCTAGTATTGTGGTGGATTTGGACACATAGAAAATATGTTTTGGTTTATCCAACAACATTAAGATTATTCCACAACAATTTAATGACAAGGATTGATAAGGATTTAATCTCTTCAAAATAAAAAACCCCAAAATAAAGTCTAGAAGAAATCTGAGAAGGTTAGTGTGAAAGTTTATAATAGATTCCAACCACTGAAAACTATCTACGAAAGATGTGATTGACCTGAACATCTTGCTAAGAGTTTCATAGTTGTGTTACCAGAACAAGAAATTTTTTAAAAAAATTCTCAAAAGACATAGATTTTAAAGGCAAAGAAAGATAGATCTCCTAGGTCTGAAAAGAAAGAGTTCTTGGTTGTTTGTCCAGAACACATTGACTTGGCTAGGAAATTAGAGGAAGCACAACAAAAAGTGGAATAAAAGGATGAAAAGAAAGATCTTGTTGTTGAAAATTATTTGAAATATATGAAAGTAGAATGACCATGGATCCTTGATAGTGTTTTCTCATCTAATATGACATGAGAATTAAAGTTGATGAATATTGTGAAAGACTTCAAAGAAGAAATAGTGACATTTAGTAATGATGAATATATGAGGATCAAAGGTGTTGGATCAGCCATCATCGAGAAAGAAAAAATGAAATCTAGGAAAATATTATATGTTTATGGGCTGAAACACAATCTTATGAGTGTTTCACAACTCTGTGATGAGATTAACAAAGTTATCTTCAGAAAATATGGGTTTTTCTATGAAAAGTGAAAATGATGGAAATGTAGTTACAAGAGGTGAACGTACAAAAGGTAATTTGTTCCAAGTTGTTGAAGTACAAAACTCTTGTTACATTGGTGTGGTGGATGAAAATAATTTATGGAATAAAAGGCTGGGAAATATGTGTTAGATAAACATGTGAAAGTTATCAACATGAGACGGTGTCTGAGATATGCCTAATTTATCCATAAGAAGATATTGGTATTGTAATATTTGTGAGAAAGGTAATATTACAAACTCTATGCATAATAGAGGTGACATTCACTCAAAACGACCCTTGGAACTTATATATTCAGATATTTGTGGACCAATGCGAAAGAAATCTATAAATAGAGATAATTAATTCATTACTTTCATTGATGACTTTACTCTCATTACTTGTGTTATATATATGATACATAAGTTAGATGCTCTGAAAATGTTTAAGATTTTTAAGAGGAAAGTAGAGAAGGAATTTTAGTATTCAATGAAGAAGTCTAGAACTGATAATGGCAGTGAGTATAAGAATGAAGACTTTGAAATTTATCTTGAGAATAATGGAAATAAAAATGAGTTCAGTTCACCGTATACACCTCAACAAAATTGGTTTACTAAAAGAAATAATAGTATTCAAGTGGAAATGGGTAGAACAATGTTACTTGAACATAATCTTTCTCATTATTTTGGAGGAAAGCCATGATAACTAATATGTATATTCATAATTGTTGTTTCTATAGGAAAAAATAAGATATGACTCCATACGAAATGTTATATTGAAAAACTCTAAGTCTGAAACGCTTAAGAGTTTTTTAGAGTCCATGCATTATAAAGAAGAAAGGTGGAAACCTTAGAAAGTTTGATCAAATAAAAGATGATGTAATTTTTCTTGGATATTCTCTATAAGTAAGAGGATATAGATGTCTCAACAAAGAAATAAGAAGAAATATTGATTCTGAAGATGTGAAAGTTGTTAAAAATGCTGAGAATGAAAATAAGTCATATACTAATGTGGAAGTTGAGCAGGATACAGAAGATTTTGTTAACAATTCTGATAATGATACAGATTGTGTTAATCCAACTCATGAAGAGGAATCAGACTCATAAATCTCAAGTGATGAGTATTAAATTTGAACATCTCATCCTAGGCTGATGAAACAAGTGGAGGATCTGAACATTATTGGAGATCAACATTAGAGGGTTCAAACAAGAAGAATAACAAATTCTATTACAAACTATTATCTCTATTTGAAAGTTGAACCGAATGATGTAAATGAAGAATTTGAGCATCCAGAATGGGTTCAGGCTATCAATGAAGAACTTGATCAGATAGAGAAGAATTATACTTAGAAACTTGTACCCAATCCGGACAACAAGAGCATTATTTATACAAAGTGGGTTTTTTGGAACAAGCTGAATGAATAAGGTGAAGTGATAAGAAACAATGCAATATTAGTTTACAAAGGGTATTAAAAAATTTAAGGCATTGATTTTGATGAAACCTTTTCTCCAGTGTCAAGGTTAGAAACAATCAGAATCTTTCTTGTTATTACTACACAACGAGGCTACAAAATCTTTCAAATGGATGTAAAATCTTCATTCTTTAAAGGTGATATTTATGAAGAAGTTTACATTGATCAACCTTGTGGATTTGTTATTGGGAAGGATTAAAGTTACATGTTCAGGTTGAAGAAGGATTTTAATGGGCTAAAATAGGCTCTGAGGGCATGGTATTCTAAATTAGATACTTGCTTGAGGAATATGAATTTCAATAAAGGTAGAGTTGACATAAATATTTACATTAAAGAATGTCATGAGTTTTCTCTCATCATAATTGTTTATATCTATGACATTATCTTTTCTAGAAATAATGAAAGATCATGTGAAAGATTTTATGAGGAGATGAATAAGTCATTTGATATGTCCATGCTAGGAGAAATGAAATACTTTCTTGGGTTGTAAATTTTTCAGAAGAGGAACCAGATTTTTATTTCTCAAGAAAAGTATGATGATGAATTTATGAATAAATTTGGAATGGAAAATTCGAAACTAGTTTCCACACTAATTTCAGTGGGAACCAGGTTTTCTAAAGATAGAGAAGGTAAGGAAGTTGATCAAAAATAGTTTCAAAAGATGATTGGAAGTCTGTTATATTTTATTGTCTCGATAAACAACATCGTCTATGTTGTTACCTTATGTGAAAGATTTTATAGTGCTCCTAAAGAATCACATTTGATTACTAGAAAAATAATTCTCAGATATATCAAAGGAACTAAAAATTTTAGAATCATGTAAGATGGCTCATAAAATATTGATTTATTTGGGTATTCAGATGTTGATTGGGCAGGAAACATTGGTGATAGAAGATCCATATCTGGTGGAGTTTTCTTTCTGGGGAAAATTTGTGTTAGCTGGAATATAATGAAATAAAATTCAGTAACGCTTAGCATATATGAAGCTTTTTATGTTGCTTCCACTCCAGCTGATACCCAAATTATGTGGATGAAGAATCAGTTGGAAGATCTACTTGTTGAAGTAAAGTTACCCCTACTATTGGGTTGTGACAATCAAATTGAAATCAATATTACACAGAACCTGGTACAAAATTTTCATTCAAAGCATTTTGACATCAAGCACCACTTCATCAAAGATCATGTGGAGAATAATGAGTTGAAGCTAGAGTATCACTACTACAAAAACAGGCAAGGGAAGCGCTACTCTTTTATCAGCGCTAAAAAAATCACTAATAAAGGGGGCCTTTATCAGCACTAAAAAAAGCGCTATTAAAAGTTACCCTTTATCAGCGCTTTTTTTAGCACTGATAAAGCCCCCCCTATCAGCGCTTTTTTTAGCATTGTTAAAGGGGACCCCTTTATCAGCACTTTTTTTAGTAGCGCTGATAAAGGGGGGATTTATCAGTACTTTTTCCTAGCACTGATAAATTTTATGTTTCAAAAAAAATAATTTTTCATGAAAAATAATATATTGTTATATAAGTGTATTTATATTGATATAAATATAATATATATTTTTTAAATATGTTTTAGATAAGTATAAATAGACTATTAAATTTAATATATAAGAAATTTAGTGAAAATGGATTTAAAATATTTAAAAAAATATTATTAATTAATATTTTGCTAATTATTATCAATTAAAAATCATTTAATAACAATTTGAAGACACAAAAAATCAAAACAATTAATAAAAGATCTAAAATAAGTTGAAAATGTAACTCAAACTTCAAAAAACCATAACGTTTGATCCGGGTGTCCGTTTTAGCTCTACAACATATCAAATTGAAGCCTGTGATGAGATCTACGCTCTTGTGATCGAAGAAAAGCTTGTGTCACATTTTTCGAGCCCAAGAAATGCTCAGAAGGCCTCCAAAACTGATTTTTTTAGTTTGGATACCCTGATCTGTTGACATTCAAACATGTATAACTTCTGATCCGGATGTCTGTTAGGCCTGTACCACATATTATATCAAATATTGTTTCATTTTCTTCGATTTGACTAGTTGTGGAGTTGAAACAGGCTTCTGGCTTATAATTTATTGTCGTTTTAACATTCTATGGCTTTTCAAATATATATATATATATATATATATATATATATATATATATGTATTTATTCGTAAATATGTGTGTGTGTGTGTGTGTGTCTTTGTGTGTGTGTTGTATATAGGTATGTATTTATTTATTTATTTATTTATTTATAAACACACATAAAAACATATTTTATAAATGTATTTAAAACTAATCTTATAAATATATATTAATATAAAAATAAATATATGGATAAAATATTGTAACTACAAATATATATATAAATAGATATAAATATATATTAATATAAAAATGAATATATATATATACTAATATATGAATAAATATATATGTATTAATATAACTAAATATATTTATATTAATATGAATCTATATTAATATACAAATAAATATAACTATATATATATATATAAACAAATAGATATATCATTAAATAGAAAAAAATTGAAATGGATTAGTGGTAAAGGTGCAGGCGCACAAGGGGGAGGTCGTGGGTTTGAGTTCGGGTGGAAGTAAGGAAGTGTGCACGCATGTGTGGGACGCGTGGGCAAGGGCAGCGTGCGGGAGTGGGGAGGGCCGCCTAACGCTGATAAAGGGAGGGGGTGCTGTTAAAAGCTCCCCCCCCCCCCCCGAATATAAATTATTTTTATTATTTTTTTTTTACTTTTATCAGTGCTAAAAAAAGCGCTGATAAAAGACCCCTTTTATCAGCCCTTTTTTAGCACTGATAAAAGGGGTCTTTCATTAGTTCTTTTTTTAGCGCCGATAAAAGGGGTCTTTATCAGCGCTTTTTTGAACACTGATAAAAGGGACCCCCCCCCCCCCCCTATCTTCTCCTTGATTAACAATGCTTTTTTATCACTTTTAATGCACTTTCTAGCACTGATAAAATCCATATTTGTAGTAGTGTATGTTCATACATTAGAACAAGTTACTAACATATCCACAAAACCATTACTAAAGGAACCATTTTCTAAATGGAGGTTGAACATGGGTGTCTAGCCTCCTTATTATCAAGGTTGAGGTACATGTTTCTATCCCCTCTCTCATATTACCTTTGTATAGTTCTTTCATGGGGGATAATTGGTTCATAAATCTATCCTTATGATTTCATGTATAAAGCGGGAGTCATGGCTAAGCTGTGAATCCATCGTGTAAGTTTGTAAACTCTTCTAACTGTTTGTTGGAGTGGTTGTAGGAAACAAAAAAAAATTGTATTTAGGGAATTTGAAGGAGTGGAGAAGAAGTTTTTAAAGAAAGATTTTTATGTTTTGGATAAGGCTGAGGAAGAAATTTCATAGTCACTACATTTGGACAGCATGGTCTTGCTGTCAATAATTCTTATTTCCTATAATGAGTTAGATCGTATAGGCTTAGATTTGTTGATAAGTAATCCTTTTAATTATTTTACAAAGTTCGGTGATTTATGAATCTTGGTTGAAACCAAAATCCAAAGGGGATATTTTTGGGACCAAGTTGGATGGAGAAGGAAGTAAGAAGAGTTTTTTAATATAGAGTGTTGTCTTTTGTTGTCAAAGAAGATAAATAAATTCATTTTTTAAAGGACTTGAAAATAAGATGATGCTTTACTGATTTTTATTTCAAATATATCATAATCTAGGAGAACTAGTTATTCAATCCTTTTAATGGAAATGGGGAGTAAAGGTGCTTCCATTCATATTCAGTTTTAATTGGAAGGAAAGATGTTGGTGGAAGACATGGAAGTTATAGTACTTTCCTTCGAAACTATGACGATGCTAAAAACTAATATATCGAAAGATATTTATCATGATAGTGGAGTTTGTGATGAAATCGGAAGATTTTTTGAAGAATCCAAATCACCGATAATAAGAATTAATGTTATGATTGAAGCATATATTGAAGGAGGCGTTATTCTCCAGTGTTAGCCAAATTTTTGGGTCTGAAAATTGGAAGATGGAGACATGTGTTTTTGGCAGATAAATTTGTGTGATAAATTCAAGGGGATATGCATAGCTTTGTGCAATTGATGTTTCAAGAATAGAACATCAAAATTTGGCAAAGACATGGAGTGCATGAAAAATTGGGCAAAGTGCATGAAAAATGAGGTTGCATGAAAGATTGGTTTTGCGCGAAATATGGAATATGGTTTAGAACTTTGTGTGGAAGTGGAGTTTTGTGATAATAATGGAGAAAATTGGAAAATACATGAAGCATGTTAAATACTCAAGAAGGTGTGTGAAATATGATGTTTTGTGAAATATTTTTTACGGGCCTGAAGAGGGTTTTAGGCACAGATTAGTGTTTTTTGTGTAGGTTCACAAATGACTATAAATAAGAGGTGACCCCCTCTTATTTGTTAAGGATCGACACTTCCTGAGATCTTAATCATGTTAAATTATACACTAAGTGAGTTGTGTGAAAAGAAATAGATTTTTTTAGAAAAAAGTGAAGTTGCGTGAAAAAAGTGAAAATTTGTGCGAAAAAGGATGTTTCGCAAAAAATATCCTCCGTGCCAAAAGTGGATTTTTACTCGCAATGAATTTTAACTGCATGAATGATACCCTAAAGGCTTCACAAAAAAATTTGGGGTCTTTTCATGTATTCATTTTTGCATAAGGGATTTCTTACCGTCTTCTGGGTAGGAAAGTGAAGAGCTCTACTTCAAAGAATACACTTGTTGAATTGTAAAGAAGCATTGAAACATTGTTTTGCCCTATTTGTGCTAAGAGGGTGAAAACGCACTTACGGATTGTCTTCCAGGTGCGACACGAGTGTAAGTTTATATCCAACTCATTGTACTCCACATCAAAGGATTGTTTTCTAGTGGATTGTGTGGTACTGGATTATTTCTGTACCATACCAAGGATATAGCTACTCTTGTTGAGTAGTGAACCTTGTAAATCTGGTGTTCATGTGGTTGTGTGTGTTCATAAGGGAAAGAACTCTTTAACAGGAGGTGAAGGTTGTTTAAAAAATAAAGGAAACATAAAAGAAAAATATATCACTGATTCACCCCATCCCCCTCTTAGTGATACTTGGATCCTAATTGGGTAACTTCAGAGAATCCCCATACCGTAGCACAAGGCATGTTGAGTATCTAGATTCTAGAGATGAATAAAAATAGAAAGGGTGTATGTAACTAACTATTTTAATGGTAGTTTCTCCTATAAAATTATTATTCCATGTTAATTTAAGAAACATGTCATGTCCATACTATTACAGTGAGTGGAGGTTCATACAATGATTTTTAAGGAAGATCCTAAGGAAGAAAACAGTCAATAGTTATAGGGAATTAGTGATGATTAAAGGAGTTTTTGATCATAGGAGTTGATTCATGTGAATTAGTTGATAAATTATTAAGAATAAAATCATGGTTCCAATTTTTTTGGAAATTATATTCATGAGGTTTTGAAATTGTTAATGAAAAGGTGAAGAATAAGAAGAGGGGGTTGATGATGTTTCTATCCGGATATCTTGAATTTAATGGAAGAGAGAGGGGTGAATACTGATAAATCTAGAAAATAATAGAATGGGGATATTGATGAAGAAATTCCATTTAAGATAGTTAAATTGAAGTAGGAATGGAAGTAATGTGACAACACCCTTTTAGGTATGCTATTTATCTTTAGTAATGATTCATTGTGAGTGATCATTATGTCGCATATATTTTTTATTCCTTAACTCAAACCAGTGATAAAAGTGACAAGATGAGGGATTTCCCCTATAATCGACATTTTATCTTTCCTACACTATTATGACACATATAGTTCATAGTGTTAACTATTAGTATGTTAATACACCATCATCATATTCTCCTTGGACTATCCATTTTTGGTGAACCAAGAAAATCCTCATGTCCATGATTTTAATTTATACATCCAAATATCATATGTCTTCATAAATATTGATGGGTCTGAATCATTCTTACAAACATGAGAACAGGATACATTGCAAAGAAGTAATAATTTAACACCCTAATTCACCCCCACCCCCTATTAGGGCGTATTGGTCCTATGGTTGTAACATATACCTTCCTTATGCAAGGATTGAGGCTTATCTCATCAAGGGTAGTTGGGTATGTTGTTGATTGTGTTATCGATTAGAGATTAAACAATACGGGATTTATCCTCTTGTATGATGAGTATGACATATAGTCCCTCAATTCATTTAGAATGGGAAGTGTACATCCATACATAGATAGTACATATTATATTATTTTCTATTCGTGTGAGGGGTATGTGATGTGTTCATCCATAAAGGTGACATGTGATGTATTCATCAAACTGGTTATTTTATACTTGAAGAACTGAGAATATATGAGTTTTATATAAGAGATTGAAATTCTTTGTGTCCTTTAGTCACACATTGTCTTGTAAAAATGGAACATATAGAAATATATTCTTATATATGATGTATTTGGGGAAACCAGTATAGAGATACATGTATTTTATAGAGATCATTCTAGATAAGTTTTTGGATTAAGTAAAACTGAATTTTTTTCTAGTGTCATGTCATTTATTACATTTATGAATTTTATGATTCATATTTTTATCAATTCTTAAAGTCCCAACGGGTTATACTTTCTATTTGATAGAATGGGAATTGATTTTTCCTCAAAGAGCTAATCTAAAAGTGTTTTAGAGTTTATCTAAAAGGATTTTTTGATGATTATTAACAAGTTATTTTATATGATGTGATACAAGGTGAAATTTATGATATACTTCCAAAAGATTTTTTGGAAATATACAAAATTAGTTTTGAAGATTATTTCAAAAGTTATTTTTAATGATACAATATAATTTTAAATGTCACAAAGTCAATAAGGATTTAGTGAAAGTGATATTATTAGATATATGCCCTAAAATCATAATATATTTTATATATATGGGATGTATAAACCTTATTATTAAGCATGTTATATAGTATAGTATTCATGGTTCTAAAGGAATATTGTATTCCCTATTCCCATATCTTAAAGATCTGCACTAGGGATATCGTAAGACATGTTACATGATAACAATCCACTGAATTGACATGGAAGTAGAAATATTGACATTTGAATATCCTAGTGTTGGTTATCATTAATATCTATCATTTCATAAGATTAAATTCATGGGATAAGTAATGCATTCATTTCATGAATGCATGGTTTATAATAGTATTAACTCATTTGTTATAAACATGTGAATTAACACTTGGGAATTACCCAATTTATATATAATAGGGTAAACACCAATGAGTTGAGGTGGTTAATTCCTTCCTAAGTCACTATTGATTATCCCTCTTCCTATGACTCTCGTCTTGATTCCTCTTTGTGTGAGGGGAGGTATCATGTCATGGAGTGAAGGAGAGTCTCACTCAGGTGATCGGTGATTAAACCAACTTGTGGATACACCATAGAGAAGGGGAGTATTTAGTTTTCTTATTAGTGATCTTCAATCTCATATGATTGGATTAGATATAAAATCTCATCAGTGTATGGTGTGTGTGAAAGAAATTTTTCATTTTATATATACCACATGGTTTTGGGTTTCATGCATATAACATCCTAATTCATCTCCCTCCAAAGTAATTGGGTCGAAGTTTTACAGGAACATAAGTGATCTTGTTCCTGCCTCATGCAATGTTAAAGTGGAATGATCAATCTATAGTCTATCATATAGTAAGTTACCCCAAACTTTTGGTCAATTACATACCACATGGATTCACCATCCCAAAATAATCTTGATTCCCCCAACGTCATGTCGATAAGTTATATCACAAGTCCAATGTACTTCCATATCTGTTACATAATACTAGCTCAATAGCTGGACAAAACCCAAGGCATGGACACCCCCATCCTTCACCAAATCCAACTTGTCAATGCTAATATGTATGGTGATCATCCCACTCCCATCTAGTGATCTCACACACCACAAACAGTGGCCAACGGTGGTGTATCCCCTCCTTCATATTGATGGCCAATACCATATTCTAATTTCATTGAATCTATAGAGGTTACGCCCACAATGAGTGGACTAAACCACCTCATGGGCCTATATCTATGTGCACATGACCCTGATTTCATCACTCTAATGGTGAGCCTCATCACCAATAACTATAAATATAACCAATCAAACCTTCATCTCCACACATCGAAGTTTTTAACACTATCCACACTATACTAGTGAATCATCATTGATACTAACAAAAATGGTCAACACCATCTGCATCACACAAGAGAACCTTTTAGCTCCATTTTTTGGTGATCAACATCACCCACAATCACACAAGTTACACTCAACATGCTCCCAAAGAACCAAATTAATCATCACAACCTAAGAATCACCACTTTAAAACACACAGAAATAATACCCTCATGGCCTAAACCCACAAAATTGTGAAATCATGTCATAATAGATTATATCCATTATTTCCACATGAAAATACCCCTAGATGTCTCCAATAAACAACAAAAATTACAAGTGGTTCTATTTTTTGTCACGCATATACAACCCTACCTATGTCAATTTATTACACATTTCATAACTCATGTATGACGCAATATTTATCTAGAAACCCCAATCTGGAGTATGAATGACTCTACTCATAGAATAATTATGGTCAATCTAGTTTTAGTCATAAGAAATCCAAAAATATAAAGAAAAAAAATCTTGATTTTAGGGCACTATTGACAAAAAATTGGGATTCAGTGAGAAAAACAATGAATAAACACTCTAGGATGGATAAAATTACCTTTGTTTATCCCCTAGAACAACCAGTATAAAGAAATGGTGAGAAATGGTGATGATATCCCAGGGAGTGAAGAGGAATAGAATAAGGTAGAGAACTAGGGTACATATTTTGTATTCTTGTTGAAAACCCCTATTTCCCCTTTTTATACTTAAAAAAATCATTTAAATATCATTTTAGGAAAAAAATATAGAAAAAAACTCATCATAATCAAAATTTAATAAGAACTAAAATCCCAAAATAGTATATTACATTTCACACCAATCCCATACGAAATATTTTCAAAAAAACAACCTTATATACAACCCTTATAAGGTATAAAAGCCTCATGTATCTCCTATAAAAACCTTATGTATTCCATATATAACTTTTTTCCCAGGAATAAGGTTTTTTACTTACATAAAAATCTAGTACATAATATCTTCCACTCATGCATAATATATATTTCCAATATGTAATATATTTTTCATCCATATGGTTTTTCTTTATATGAATAACACATGTGTGATATATTATATTGCATATGTAATATGTTGTTCCTATATGTAAGGTTTTTTACTTGGACTCAAAAAATCATATGTAATATATAATTTTTTCCCTACCTTATAATATGCAAGATATATGACTTGGCCTTTTTCTTGCATAACACTTTTTCATATGTAATATATATTTTCCATATTTAAATATTTTTTAAGATATTTTCTTTAACACTCAAAAATCACCAAAAAATATTCAAATTAATTCCAACCATCTCAAACATTTATAGACCTATCAGATTGATCATATGTTTCATATCTTATGCCCTAATACCAAATTTATTTCTTCCATGTGGAGTTTCACCCATTTTCAGCCATTTCCCCACTATAGGGTATCTTACCCACTACCTCGTACCACACATTTCATTGTATCCTAGCTACAAGATCTCTTTAATAGTCCCAATACTACCTAAAATGAATGAGTATTCCCTAATCCTAGACCTCCAGTTAATTATAAGGTCCTCTAAAAAACCACTCTAATTATCCCATATGTCTACATTCCCAGTACTCCTTTGGTGATTGATCATACTTATCTCAAACATGCTCCACCTACTGTTACTAAAAACATGTCAATAATGATTCACTTTAAGGTGGAATCATCAAACCTCTACTCTGAATTACATGTTGGGTCTTCCCATAGCCCTACATCTAGTTTCACGTATCTCTATTACCCATATCACCCATCACCAGTGTTCATCTCAGTGCACTTCTATCTATAAGTTATGCTTTTCTATCATTATCTAGTTCACCACCTCTGGTAATGATGTCTGCCTAAATACTTTTACTTACACCTTAATGAAATATATTAAACCATCCTCAAGTCATTGCACCTCATTGAACCCATCTCCTACCAATTTTAGTGAAAATCAAAAAAAATCTATAGACCCTGTGATATAATACATGACCAAAGTCTTTCCATATACCAAGTACATAAACTCTTGGACTCTCTCTTCCCATAATGACTCAATAAATAACTTCTCATAAAACACTGCCTCAAATTCCTTCCACACCATCCCCTCATGTTTAAATACTTTGGATTACATGTCCTATCACTATTTTTATGGTATCCTAAGAAGATACAAAACTAACTTCACACTCCACCTTGGTGGTGTCTTGATATGATCAAAGATGGTATGTATCAACTCTATCCAAGACTTCACTATCTAGGGTACACACATTACCTAAAATAATGGATGATGCTATGATTGGAAGTCCTATGTAAAGTATGACATAGATATATCATATTCCTAAGATCCTTAGTAAATACTTTGGATAACTCACACCAAGCTCTCCTGGAGCTTCTCATCCAACCATTTCCTAAACTTATCTACCCACTATGGATGGACTTCCTACCTAAGAGCCTCTAAATGTGGATCATGCCCACCTCCATCCTCTGGATCCTCCTCTGATGCAAGCCTTGGTGACACTCGATCTCTGGCCTCCTGAAACTCTAATAGAGTTCATCTTGGCAGCGTTACTTTGATAACTAAATACCATACTCAATATAGATATAATAGACCAGATATCGCAAGTAGGGAAAGCTATAATAAGAATCAGGAACCACTAGCCCTTACACTTCCCTACTGCACCCATGCCCATATCATCCAGCCTCATGGACCAGCATACTCATATCATGATTACTACCACACAGACCATATACACATAGGATCACATACTTATTCATAATAATAGTTTCATACCTATGTTGACTGAGTATATTTCTATTAAGAATCTATATGGGAAAGAACCATATAGGTTGTTGGTGACACTTTAAATAGTCGAACCCCTTTCCAATTTCTATAACCACTATCCTTCTTAAGTTAACTGAGTATAATTCCATCAAAAATATTATATAGGAAAACACTATTTACCTTATTGGTGAAACTTTAAAAAACCAAACATATTTTTCATTCTAGAACCAAAATTATAATCATAAGAAGCACACACATGTCATGTGATCCCGGCATGTCTAAAATGATTCATTAATACCCCCTTTCCTCTCAGAGATAAGAGAAAAAACCATAAATTAATAACATAAAATACTAATTTGTTCAAATCAATAACTAAACTATAACAATTAAAACTAAACATCATTCCTTGTTTCCCAAATAACTTAGACTTTAGTTCATACTTTTTCTAGTTGGTCACATTTCATGATATATATCCCAAGTTACAACACATTCCAAGACCTTGATTCTACCACAACCCAATAATAAAACAATAATCACTTGGTGACTTTTTCCTTGATCTATGATACCAATTTCTAACTCTTTGACCTATATTACTCCATAATAACTAGTTCAAAGTTTCATTGGACCTTAATCATTCCTACCTATATTCCAAATACTACCAACCATTAATGAGGGTCTCTAGGATGATAGTGGGGAGACTATACCTTTTGAATATAAATAATAATAACAATAAATTTTCAACTATAAATACCATTGGAAGCATAATAGTAAAAATATCATAACATAATACAATATTCATTAAGGTTATACATGTTCTGAAAAATAAAAATTGTCACCCTCAAGCTGAGAACATAAGTATATAGTCAAATATATTAAAAAATATCTCTATCCTGGCATCAAGGAATCACTCAGTCTGTTTAAAACCACTACATTCATTATGTGCTCTATTAACACACCAATCTCTACTAGGATCCTAAATTTGAGATCTTAGCCTTACATATACCATGAGAAATATAGTTTTTACACATTCTGGCGGGCTCGTAAAGGTGTGAGTATGAACTCAATAGGCCACCACCAATGGTCTCCCTAACTAATATCCATATATATACCAATGTATGAAAATTATAATAAATATAAAGAAACATACCAAATGACTTTCTCCAGTCATGCTCAATCATCATTGAGTGAGCCTTACATTACTTGGTCAATTCCAGAGTGGAATGATATAACCATAGTATTACATATTATAAGTTCCCTTATCCCTTTAATAAATTCTATATCACATGGATTCACCACCCCAAAACAATATTGATTCCCCCAATGACAGGTCCTCAATAACATCATAACCCCCATGGAAATCTATATCCTTTACCAACTACCAGCTCAACAACCCAACAAACCCCATGGAATGACCATAGCCATCCTTTACCAAATCTGGATCATAAATCCCAACATGTATGGTGACTATCCCACTCCCATATGGTGGTATCACACACCACTAACCATGGTCAACTATAGTTTATCCCCTCCTCCATACTGATGGTTAGCACCATCTCCCTATATATCTAAATCTACAGAGGTTACACCCACACTGAGTGGACTAAACCACCTCATGGACTATTTCCTATGTGTACGCAACCCCAATGACCAAGGCCCCCACAATGAGTGTCATCACCAACATCCATGATCATGCCCTACTAAACCTCTATCACCAACCATGGAAATTATAAACACCATTTTCATTATACCAATAAATCATAATCAAAACCCTTGGTAATGGTCAACATCATCTACATCAAAATAAAAAATCACCCCATTTCAAGTGATAAACATAACCCAATGTTACCTGGTTTACACCCAAAACATTCCCAAAGAACTACATTAATCATCACAACCCAAGAATAATCACTGTAAGACACCCAAAAACAAGCCCATTGTGTCCTAAACCCACAACACTGGGTAAGAATTCCATTCTAGTTATTATCCACCATTTCCACACAAGACTACCCCTAGGTATCTCTCATGAACAACAAAAACTACAAGTGGTTCTCTTATGAGTCACGCATATACAACCTTACCCGGAGTATGCAAGACACCACTCATAGAATAAATCTAACTGATAAGGAATTAGTCAAAAGAAATCTAGAAATTTTATAAAATTCATATTTTAGTTAATCATCTGAAAAAATTCCTATTTTATAGTCCCAAATTACCTAATCCACTAGTTATTAACTAGCCTTGAGTGATACTTTACCTACCTCATTCTCTACTAGAATGGAAGAATATATCACCAGTCTGTCATACTAGAAGTTCCCCTAACCTTATGATCAATTACATATCTCATGGCTTCACCATCCCAAAAAAAATATTGATTTCCCTAAAAACATGTACATAATTCATATCACTAGTCCCATGGACTTCCATATAATTTACCAAATGACAAATCAAAATCCCAAAAAAAACCCACATCCCAACCACACCTTCCCTTTACTAAATTAGGCTCATCATCCCAAAAATTTATGAAAAGCATGATTCTCCCATATGGTGGTCTTACACTCCTCAAACTATGGACAATTATAGTGTATCCCCTCATCTATATTTATAGTCAACACTATCTTCCTATGTAATTGAATCTATGGAGGTTACACCCACGATCAATGGACTAATCCACCTCATGGGAACTATCCTATGTGAATAAAACCTCAATAGCCATGGTCCCTATGGTGAGTGGAATTACCAATAACTATAGTCACACCATATTGAACCTTCATTGCCACCCATGGAAATGGTCAAAACCATCCACACCATATGAGTTAATCACTATCACCAACTATGGGTATGGTTAACACCATATGAATCCCATAAGAAAACCTTATCATCCTATTTCTAAATATCAATACCACCCGTAGTCATAGCAGTTACACCCAACACATTCCCATGGAACCACATCAATAACTGAATCCTAAGAATCACGACCTTACAACACATGACAAGACTCCCATCATGAACTGAACCAAAACACCCAAAAATAATATCATACCAGATCATATCCACTATTTCTAAATGATAATACTCTAAGGTATGTCTCATAAATAGTGGAAATCAAAACTGGTTACATTCCTGGTTTCATATATACAACCCTACTTACACCAATTTAATACACACAACATAACACACATATAACATATGAATTAGATAGGAACAGACAACTTAAATTATATAAGACTCTACTCTTAGAATAATACCATTTGATCCTACTTTAATCAGAATAAATATAGAAATCTAACAAAATCCCTATTTTAAGGGATCATTGATAGAAAATAGGGATTTTATGAGAAAAATCAAGAATAAAAACTCTAGGAAAGTTGACCTTACCCATGGATACTCCCTAGAACAATAAGTGAAGAGCTTATAAGAAATGGTGAAGATATCTCAAGGAGTAAAGAGGAATAATATAAGGTCGGTAACAAGGGCCCACATTTTGTATTCTATAACACCCCAATTTCCCCTTTTATAATTAAATAAATCATTTAAATATCATGTTAGGAAAAAATAAAGAAAAAACCTCCTCATATTAAAAATTTGAAAACACCAACCCCCCCCCCCACACACACACACACACACACAAACAATATATTACATATCACCTATATTCCATATGTGGGGTTTTCAAAAAAAATCCTTACATGCTTCCCTAATTAGACAAAAAAAACTCATATATCAGCTATAATAACCTTAAATATTCCATATGTGAGTTTTTACCTCATCAATAAGGGTTTTAACTTAGTCAAAAATCCCATATGTAATATCTTCTATCCATGTGTACTACATTTTTCCAATCTGTAATATATTTTTTATACATAAAATTTTTCCTTTATATAAAAAAATCATATGTGGTATATTCTATTTCTTACACAATAGATTTTTCTCATATGTATGGTTTTTGACTTAGACTCAAAATCCCATACATAATATATATATTTTTCCTCCCCTATAATATGAAATATGTTTTACATGGCCATTTTTTCATGCATAAATGTTTTTCATATGAAATATATATTTTTTCCCAAACTTATCCACTTTTTAGAAATATATTTTAACACCCAAAAATCACTAAAACTATGAAATTTCATTCCAAAAATTCCAAACATGTACAGAACCTTAAATAAAAACAAATTCTTTTTAAAAACACTAATTAACTTTTGATAATTGTATAATTCCAACCTTGAGTTCATTCCAACTCCTAAGACTCAATACCATACCTATACTGACACCCATGACACCTCTAAAGGGTCCAAACTCACAAGGAAAACCTAGTATCTAACCCAAATCACTATTCCAAATACTTGGGACCTTATAATACATGGTGATCTTGGGTTTATGGTTTTATAATTCATTTATCCTACCTTTATTAAGTGTTAATCCGTCCTAGGAAACCCAACATGTTACATATTTTAAATTCATTCTATTTTCATGATTAGAAATGTTTTGATAAGGTGTGAGTTTAAGAAAAAATTTACTTAGTATTATCAAAGTGTTTAGAATATATGACCTAGTCATGTGATTTTTATGTTATGGTGATATATCAATAGTATAAGTGGGTAAAATATAAAACCACGACAAAAGATCTTTTTAAAAGTCCAAAAATGTTTATTTAAAGAGCTAGTATAGGTCATTAAGTCATAAAGGTGAAATAATGAAAGGATAGATATGATTCTATAGGATGAAATTTTCTAAAATTTTTGAAGTAATTTGTGTAACTCAATGGAATTTTCATATCAAGTATCACATTTATATAAATAAATTATTCAATTTTTAAGGGTACCTGATATCAAGAGTATATTTGATAATTTTATTAAGTATACATTAGTTCAAGATCAAGGTAAGTTTTGATCAATATTATAGTTGACATTATAGTTATAAAGAAAAGAGTTGATACATAATAAATTTTAATGTTAAAGACAATATATAAAACTTATATGAAACTTATTAAAGGATGTGTATAGTCATTTTTTTCTCTTATATGATAAGATAAGTTGTTTGCTAAAAAATATTTGTCATGATAAATGTGATATGATGGTTTTAATACACATGGTTTATTATTCATCAAATTCTATAACAAGTTTGAAAAGGATAAAATGATAAAAAAAAATATAGGATAAAAAATTTCATCTAGATGTTTGTTAAAATATAAGGGATTTGATCACAACACCTTCAATGGTATATTTTAAAGAATAATATTTTATTCAAGAAAATGATCGAAATACATAGAATACCATTTATTTGATATGGAAATAATAGTTTATTTGATAAATTTTCCAACTAATTAAATACATGTTATTTTATAAAACCAAAGGAGTTTTTGATTCTTAGTAAAATTTTCTAGAAAGAATATAGTGTTTAAGAGTCCATTGAGAGTATTTCTTAGACTTGGAGAACTAAAAATGTTAAAAAATAAATTATTTTTCTGGCCATAATTCAAATTGAATGATACTTAATATCCTAAAGTGGTTTAGGATGTGTCGATAAAGAAAAATGTAAAAGAGTTACATATTGTTAACAAAATATTTTGAGGAAAAAATTATGAAAAATATTCCAAGGATAATGATGATGATAAACTTAGAAATAATTATAAGTAAATAATAAAATTTGTTAGCATCATAACATTTAGGAATATGATTCCTAAGTCTCGCTATTATTAAAAATATTTTTCTTTATATATGTTACCCACTAAAGAGTTTAGTGGGTTGATTTTATCAATTGGTCACATAAATATGGGACATAAATTACATTGAGATGTAATGGGTTTAATAAAATACTAAATTACATTAAACATAAGGTTGATTTGGCAGTCTATCATATGAGATATAGTTAGACTGGTTTTTATGTATAGTTTTGTTAAGTATTATTAAATGAGTTTAAGAATATGAAATGTATCATGATATAAAAAAGGAAATATATACTTTATTATTCTTTTGTATTGGTTTCATACACACACACACACATGCACACACACACATATATATATATATATAATTCATTAATTGAAATGACGATTGACATCTAAAATTATGAGTTTAAGTTATCCCTGACTGATGTTCATCGTGGATTTTTATAGGTTTTGATGAAATATTAAGGGTTTAATTAGTAGAATTATGGTATCAAGATACAAAATATTCTCATGAGGTATAAAGAATGTTTTTTTATCTTAGATGGCCTATGAAGTATACCATATAAAGTGTCATAAACTATATATTTGGTATATTAGGGGTGAATGGTTCATATTAGGAGTCCTACCTAAGGATGGTGAGATATATAGTATGAGAACCTTTACGCTTGGATGCCTTTCTTATGCAAGTATCGAGGCTTTTCTAATCAGGGGTTAGTAGAGTATATTTTTTATCATGTAATCTATTATATCTTAACCAAGATGGGATTTATCATCTCATATAATGATAATATGATATATACATGTTATGTGCATATTTTTCATTAATATTTTCATTTTTTAATGTGTATTATTTCTTTATTAAATTTGGTTTTATATTTTTATGAAAATAAAAAACATATATTTATATTTTGGATGAAAAGGAAAAAACTAAGATTTTGGAATAAGGTTAGATAAATGGGAAAGGTAAATATATTTTTAAAGCTAAAAAATATAACCAACCTTTAGGCTTACCTACTGGAGAATCCATCCACCTAAGTGTATCCATCAAAGCTCAATCACTGGCCTATCTAGGGTGGCATGGGAATGGGTGAGAAAATAGTGAGCCACCATGAACACAATGTGTGCATGGGGCTTATGTCGTACCAAAATGGGTGTTGTATGGAGGCTTCTTGCCTAGGATGTTCACGCCTTATGGTTCAAGGATCATATCCATGAGCATGGATATGGAGAGGAGGTTTATTTAGATGAGTTAGTTCATCGTTGTGAATTTTTCCATTTTTTATGGCCATACAGACAGTGTAGATGCATAAAAATATAAGAATATTCATTCCATAATAGTAAATGTTCACACTATGAGTATAAAGAATATCAGAGGTAGTACTACATGGGTTTGGTTTGCGCCACATGCATGAAACTGTTATTTCATAGTAAAGGAGATACAAAATTTTTTAAAATATATAAAGGAGTTCACATCTTGAGTTTTTTTTATTCACATCTTTATTCATTGTACATGTCATGAAGTTAATAGGAATGAACCGCACGGGTCGTTTGTTTCTGCACGGGTATGTCAGATTAGAACTTTATAAGTGTCTGAATATTTACTAACTAATAGGGCATAGTATAGTAGAAGTTTGGGGTCGATCCCATGAGGAGGACATTGTTCTATAGGGAGAAGAAATCTGGTCTTGAATCCTTTGTAGGAGTCCTTACTAATTGGACTAATTTTTGGGAGTTTTCTAACTATTTTTTTGGGTTTTACATCAATTGATTAAAGAGGGGTCATGATCATGTCTGATTATCTAGATAAAGGAGATCCTAATTCTAATCTTGGAAAGGTCCTAGCTTCTTAGTCTGCAAAGAAACTGGTAGTCTCTAGTTAACCTTGGTCCAGTCTTCTAGTTCTACCTAGGATGTAACTATTCCATGCTCAGGAGTCTAGTTACAGCCCTAGGTACATTATGTTTAGCTTCTATTGTAAAAAGTTCCCTAAGATTATGGTCATAGTCTTAGTTCCCTCCAATTAGGATAGGGTCATTTGTTTGATTGTCTGATGGTCACGGTACAGTATCACAAATAGAATTTGACCATTAGTTTATATCTTAATTACTAATCTAGTTAGGTTTTCCAAGTTTAGAACTATAGGTCTAATTAAGTATGTAGAAACATCGAATCTCGATTTCTACCCCTGATGTTCTTAGCTACTCATGATGGTAATTAAAGAAATAAAAGGGATAAAACAAATCATAATAATGATTCTAATGAAATTAAATTTAATAAACATGTAACGATATTAAATAAATATGCAAAGATAGTTTAAATAAAACCTTACTTGAAAGGAATGAAATGGAAATGAAATGACGCGGGAATTGAAGGCACTGAAGAAAATGAATCCACGGCTCTTTGATTGAAAACATAAGGGAATAATAAAGAACTAAATTGTTTTAAGAGGGAAAAGAGAAGGAAATTATAAAGGGATTCTAAAAGGGAGAGATATCTAATCCAAGCATGCTCTAATGTGCTACTGAGCTACTCCTTATATAGGCAGAAATGGTCATGACGTGTACTTAATCATCATGTTGTGAACCCTTAATCCATGTTACTTCAACCAGGATTTCCCGCATAGCATGCGGATCTTATATGGATTAATGAAGTTTGACCAAGATCATGTCGTGTACAGGTGGTTCACAATGTGTACCCCAATACCAGCTAGCTTTTTGCATTGAATCCTCATAACTTTCTCAGCTTCTGGTTTGACTTGGGTCATGACTTGTAGGAGGGCTTCACGATGTAAACTGTCAATTTCTTCAGCTTGATGCGAGCTGTGATCATCCAGTACATGACATGAACTTGTCCATCACGATATGTACTAGTCTATTTTTGTAGCTTTTTTTCCTTTCTTCTTTGGAATCTTGTGAATCCCTATTTCTTGCAATATTGGACATATATCGGGTGAATTATCCATTAAATTATTGAAAAACAATAGAAAAGTGACAACAAAATATATATAACAATTAGGATTATCATAAGTTCATATCTACAATAGATAAATATGATCATCCATGCTCTCTTATTCCATAGTTTTTGGGATATATTTTAGAGATAATAAGAGTGTTTTTCATGAGGTATTTTTACTATATTTGGGGAATTTTGGGCCAAGTAAAAAGTGTATAGATAGAGAAAGATATGTAATGAGATATAACAAGATATAAGTGATGTATTATACCATTTAAAAATAGTTTATGCTATTATAATTGTCCATTCTAGTCTTGTGGGAATCTACACTTGTAGTTTCCCTTTTTGGTAGGATTTTATTGATAGGGTTTGTATACATTTATTTCTATACCCCCTCATGAATAGCATGAGGAGGTGAGTTATTTTAGTGTTGATCACATATCTAAGTGGGATTGTATCAAGTGAAGAAAACATTTTATAAGTAAATTAATATGGGATTTTTCATTTATTCCATTTTTCTTAATCTTTTCTTCCTCTTTCATGCATGAACATTATATGTTTAGGTTATTATATATTTTAATGTATTAACAAGATACCTTATTTCATTCATAATAATTATATGGGGTTGAGTGGTTATGTTTAAATATTGTTTTGGGTTACCTATTTTATTGATCAACCAAAGTACTTAACCATAATAAAATGACTGTATTTAGGATAGAAATTGATTGGCCAGACCAAGGGATTTTCATAGACATGATTTTGATTACATATTGGTTAATTTTTGTCCTTTTATACTTTACTAGTGCATGAAATTTGGTTTACTATGCTTGGTACATTTTCTCTATTTGATTTACAATAATATTTTATTTATTTTTATATTTCATTCTAATTTTCTAAATATTTTTTAAATTTATCTCTAGGGGTTTGACCTCAAACTAACCACATGTTACACTAATTATTTATAGAAGTTAATAATAGTATAATATAAATTCTAAATTGGTAAATCCATAGGAACTAGTGATTCCCTATGGGCTGACCAAGTTTTTGGCATCACTATTGGGGACTTGGTTTCAAAACCTTTAATTTGATAGTTTAGGACACGTATTTTATCACTCATATATGGACTAGAGCATGTTTTCAAAGAAGCATGTAAGTAAATGAAGATCATAGAAAATGATGTGAATGAGTTAAAAGAGGTGACCAAGGAAACAAGACAACTATGAGGCAAAACATAAGGATAATTCCAATGGTGATGCTAAGTTTGAGGTGGAATATAAGGTAAATTCAAATGATAAATTGAAATCAGAGATAGAATTCGGGGAATACACCATCACCCATGATAATTCAAGGGATTACAAATATGAGTAAGGAGCCTTCGAAAAATAAGATAACAAGAAGGATAAGGTGATTGCTACTAAAATAGTGAAAGAAAATGAAGATTTTCAAGAAAATAAGAAAGATAAAATCAAGGAGGAGTTTCAACATGTTTTTATAGACCAAGAGATACTTATCCAATCATTAATTCTATCCAAATTTAGGTTCTCTCCCCAAAAAGTTTTGGTCTAATTTTAATGAGGAGGATGAGGATAGATACATCGGATGAGTTTTAATATTAATCATGGTTAAATCCAAAATGGGTAAATTATTACCATACTCCTATTACATTATTAAAGAGGTAAGGTCTATATAAAAGACCTTAAAAATCACATTTTGGGATGGAACCCTGGTTTTTAATGATTTCTTAGGAATTAATTTCTTTGTATTAGTTTAGGAATTTTTTTAAGATATAGTGACCCAACTTGACCCACCAAGTCCCCACCTGGACTAAAATGTCCTAGGTGTTCCACCTCAAGCCCACCTCCAATAGTTTAGAGGCTAGTGACTAGAACCAAGATGGAATATATCACATATGGGAGGTATTATCATGTATAACATTCACATGCATACATCGCTAGTCAACCATAACATCACATCCACATATGAATACATAATTATTTGAAATGTAAAATGTATGTAACTTGATATATATGCTAAAGGAATACAATATAAATGTCTGTGTAAAATAGGTAAAAATGATTTAAGTTCCAATAACCTAAACTATAACATAACTTGAGTAACTAGGAAAAAGGGAATCACTGCATCATGACAACTCTATCCCTGAACACTATCATTCATGTTCCCACTAGGATCTATTAAGATTCAGATCCATGAGCTCCTACAAGATCCACACCCACTAATATTTACATTGATATGTGTGTTTTCTATATAGACCCAACAAGTGAGGGAACCAAGCCCAGTTTGGGGTGAGTATAAAAATACCTAGTAAGATACCTTGAAAAGAAAAATGGTGATAGGGATATAGGTTAGTAGGCATCCAGGGGTCGAACTATACAACTACCCAACTCTATACGGGGAAAAAACACCATCCAAGAAAGGATCTTCATCCTCACTTCATAATATAACCCTAACACATTCTCATGGAATATACTAGGGATGAAATTGAATGTAAACATATTCCATGAAATTAGGGATCCATAAACAAATCCCATGCTTCATGATAAAACACCTCTCTGCTCATAAACCCTAGAGGAAAAAATTATCTTGGCCATCCACAATCGATACACTATATGCCTTAGGGATAAAAACCTCTTTGATCCTCTATGACATGGAATATTAAACCACATTAGATAACACTTGAAGGACATAGCTGAAATCACTTCATTTAACCTCGTGGATCGAGTCAAGAAGATCCCATAACAAAGGTGCTCATCATCTTTGAGTAACTCCATAAACACTTGTATCATCAATCACCCATTAAATAGGAGAAACCAAACTCAAGAGATAATATTTTTTCCTATATCAATGATTTTATCCATAAAATGACCATCTTATCACCCCACTCATTAATTATAGAACCTTGAGTTGAACAAAATAGGGGTATCACACCTTGATAATGATGCACCCCTCGAGGTGGGTTAGCAGCCCCATGTATGGGATACCTGCACCCCATCACATGGGGGAGTTCCCTTCTATATCCTACTATATGGAAGACACATTTTTCCATGATAGAACCCAAAAGGGGGGTTCCATTATCTTAGCTAAGCTCAAAGTAGGAGATCAACCACTCATTGGGTGAATCCCCATCCACTCAACACAGCTCTAATAGTGAGACTATCTCGATGGAAGAAACGTAGTGTACCTTGTGTGCTAAAAGTCTTAGAGTGACTAGACTATCCACATAGCTCAAATAACACCACTACCATGCCACTAGTCCCATGTCACAATGGGGAAATCATGCCTCCCCAGTGAGTGTAGACTGGCCAAGGGATTTACCAACCATATGGAGGACCTTGTGCCTCACCAAAGGCTAAGATAGACCTAGGATACTACCACCACATTCCATATAGAAGTTAATATGTACCTATGAAAGAGATATCTAATAAAACATTACCTAACATGGAGGACATGCACCCCACATATTTTGGGGAGTACTAACTCTGTCAATGTAAGGGATGAATCGCACCTTAATGTACAGTACAAGCCCAAGGGAGTACATAAATCCCATCTCCATGATTTAAATACAATATAGTCATCAAAACAGGTGGCCCAATGAAAGGGTACCACAAAGAATACTCTATAATCACCTACTTTATCTCCCATATAAATTTACAAGTTACTACAGGGGAGAAAGAACATTTGCATCCCATAGTAGGAACTGGACATTGAGACCATAGTATAATTAGAGTGTACCACTAACTTATCATCCTCATATCAAAACTATAAGCACCCACTCAACATGTATGTGGAGTATGGAAAAAATATCCTTGGGTTCCACATATTTCTTGTAAGAACATGGTTCTTTCTTGAGGCACAAAATCTTTTACTTTCCATCAATATTGGATTTAAATTATTAATTATAGACTAATGTGAATTTACTTTAAGGTCATGGAGGTATTGGTGGTTTCTGTGGATTTTTTAGAACCTAGAACCCAACTTTTGGTGAGAAACAGATAAAGCACATGGTTAGTAGAAACCATGCGGGGCAGTCCACATGGTTACTACTAACTGTGAAAAGACAGGAAAATAGAAGGGGGTCTCATATAGTTTTATAAACCATACGATTTGATGTGCATGCCTATGCAATACCATCTACAATTTTTGATAGTGGTATGAGACACATTTTTCACATAGTTAGTTAAATAGTGCATACAAACCATGAAAGGTTACCCTCCTTACAGCATTGGTTGCATGGTTGGCACATGGTTTTTCCAACCATGCGGAAAAACCTTACGGCCTAGTATTTTGGGTGAAATTACTATTTTTACCTTGATTAAATCTTATAACATATTTATATTTATCTTTTATCCTCATGTGGATAGAATTCAAGTGTGGGATCTCCCTTTGAAGGAAAATTCATAAGCTACAATCCTGTTCTTCTATCTGGACTCATAATCAAGTGTTGGTCATCTCATTGGATTCATATCAGTGAGTACTCAATTCCTTTTGTGTCATTCCTTGTTATTATTGGTATTGACTATGCTATTTAGGTGAAAGATAAGTTTTAATCTTTTATAGGTTTTTATCTATTATTCATTTTTCTCCTAATATGAGTCGAATCAGGAGCTGATATTATATGAGCATTCTACTACCAACCTACAGTCAGTAGTCTATATTTTTTCCTATTTATTTTGGTGTTATATTAAGCTAGTTTTCATTGTTCCACCCTCCAAAATTTCTGGCATGACCCCAAAATTTATTTGATTAATTAAATTAAATTAAATTGAACATGTTAGGGATCGTCTTTAGTTCCTTTGAGATGTGTTGGAGGTTGTTTCCCCAACCAAGGCCACCTAGGGGGTGTTCCATGTAAATTTCCCATGCATGTTCCTTGTTAAACCACTAATGGGGTGACTTGGTGCTTTCTTAGTTAGAGGAAGACTATTGATAAATTAATTTAGTTGAATTGGTTTAATTGGAGATGGTTTTACTCCCTTTCCATGTGTTATCATGATGTTGATTGATATAATTTCTTGAATGGTTTATTTAACAATTTTTTATATGAGTGGGTAAACTAATGGAATAGAATTGAATGTGATTTTTGTTATGAGTGGGTATACTCATGCGAATCAAATGTGAAATGATGAATGAAAACATATGACACCATATGTGTGCTATACTATTGATCACAGATATGGTAGAGAATTCCTTATACTTGTATGATCCTTGAATTTTAATTTTGTGGGATGCATTGGGTCTTGCTACCCCTTAGATCTAGTTTGTCTTGGGATCACACTAAACATGGTCAGTAGACATGCTCCTTAGACCATGACTCAAGCATAACCAAGTTTCCATCAAGCTATTCCTGGGAATCGATGAGGATGTCTTGCTCCACTATACCTAGGATCTGACCTCAAGGGGTCTGACAAACTTGAGTATATGGAACAACCATGGAAAATGTGATATACTTGTTTATACGGATCATCCATGGATGTTCTGAGAATTTTGGTTAAACATCAAGGATGCAATTGTTTGATACACTAGATATACGGCAAGTTTGTGGTTAGAATGATATGACTAGGTGTACGATGAGGTCGTGGTAGTTATTTATGAATTTTTTTAGCTGACTTGTTATAAGATCTAACCCATGTTTTTCAGGGAGCCTTGTTGGGCTATACAAGATCACTTTTTTATAGTAGATATGCCATGGGAACATTACATTTTATTATCAATTACTTGTGATATGTATTGAACTCTTATTTATCTTGTTATAACTCATATCTAGGATTTTTATAGACCATTGGGTGGTTACCTATTGGGATTGTATCTCACACACTGTTCAGTCTATCATTGGGTACCTAAATAGATTATATGGATATAGGTAGGGATTGGGGAAAGCATATGCAGTTCGATTCTTGACTTTGTGCCATGCATAGGAAGAGGGGAGAATGGGACTGAGTTGAGTCTCGTGATGTTATTTAGAGATAGTACCTTTTTGGTATTTTTGGTATTTTGAAACATGTATTTTATTATGCTACTATGTACTTTTTTTTGACTACTTTATAAAACATGACATGTATCATAATTATTTGTATATGATATTCCTTCTGACATAGTTTATATATCCCTATCCTATTTATTTATAATCAGTTTTATTATTACACTACTTCCATCATTGACTATTATTGATATTACATTATGTTACACTTTGGTAAGAGGGAATAGTCTCCCCACAGACACACCCTAGGCCATCGCTACTAGTCGGAAGCCTCTGGCATTTGGGGAGATACACTTGAGGCCATGTGGAAAACTGGGATCGGGGAACTATTGAGTGGAATTTAGGTCCAGGATGTTACAAAGTGGTATCAAAGGATTTTCCTTTTCTAGTTTATTATTTGGAGACAATAGATGTGGATAGAAAGGTATTTAAATTTTTTAATGAGTTGTGTTGGGGTATAACTAACCCACGTATAGGAAAAATCCAAATCACCTCAAATGGAAATTGTTGTTTTCTGTATTTTTCCTATTATATTTGATTTGATTCCACTATTGGGTGATGAGCTTGGATTATGATGTTATCATTGATATGATTGTGGGTTTTCATTTTGTTGCAACCTAATGAGATGGTGGTATTCCATCTCGTGCATCATTTTAGGAACTTGTTAGAAATCGCATGTCATGTATTATACCATGCCATATAGGATGAATTTCAAATTTTCATGATATTGTGATTTTTGTTTTGATAAATATGCCTATTGTTATGATAAACCTTTATGCAGTGGTTTGGAAAACATGGTTGGTACTCATAGTGCCTATCATAACCTAAGTAGTGTTTTCTTGATTAGGCTACAATAGACACCCTGAGAATCCAATTATGGTACATTGAGTAATGGACCATAAGTCGCATGGACTGGAAGGTGTTATGTTGTGGACTGGGTGAACACCATATTTCAGTATATAAGGAGTATGGGTCCTTATGGATCAGGAATAGTGAACCATTTGGTTCAACCATTTAAAATGAAATGTGAAATGAATATGAATTCAAATGGAAACTCAAAACTATGAAATAGATACTTGACCTAGATCTAGTTTTTAGTGGTAAAGAGGCAGTGTATCTAGTGACTTTTGTGACAGTTTCCTTTACTAGAGTATTGGATTTAGGAGAAAGTTTTTTTGTATGACCTGGTTGTAGGAAGGTTTTTACTTGTCCTATTCTTTTGAGTTGTGAACTTTGATATGCATCTTTACAGTGGTGTGTGTTTGGAATTATAGAGGCATGCCACCACAACAAACTCCAATAGTATTCTAAGAATAAAGAGATAACCATGCTCCATATGTGGTGGTTCATGGGATACCAGTGAATCCTCATTTAGTTCCAACTATGGAACAATCTATTTTACCGGACACAAGTGATGAGTCATAGTTCTGTGTGGGGTTTTTCTACTTCATGCATACTTTTCAGGGAGCACTGTAGCTTACCTCATCTATAGTTGAGATAACATGTGTGTTCTAGAAGTATAATACACCCACATTTTCTTGGGATGGTGGTCCATAGGCAACTGATCTTTGTCTTGAGTCTATGCTATCAATCTTTGAGAATATGGAGACACCTCTTTAGTGGAGAGTAAAGCTTGTGACCTATATGCTTTAAGGAGCAGTAAAGTACCGGTGCAATTTCCTTAACCAGGCTGACATGATGCGATATATGGTTTGGGATGATTTCCAAACTAGGTTCTATGACTACTTTTACCCTGAAACTCTAAGGGAAAAGTGGGATAGTTAGTTCATGTGTCTGGAGTAGGGTGTTATAATGGTTATAGAGTACTCAGCACACTTTACAGAGATATAGCATTTTTCACCAATGTACCATACTGATGAGTTATTGAGGAAGATATTCTTAGAGGTAGGTCTTAGATATGATATAAAATCTTAGGTGAATGTATTAAAATTGACCTCTATTACTGAGATAGTAAATCAATCATTGATTAAAGAGTATAACCTGAGGGAAGATGGGGGTGTAGAGTAGAGTAGTGTCATCTCTCGACCCAGTGGTTCAGTATCTTCAGGATGGAATCACCATTTAGAGGCTTCCTATGTGTTGAGTACCATCTAGGCTGCTAGTGTTAGTAGTGTATTTTTCTTTTATTAGTGTGGAATATGAGGATACATGAGGAATCAGTGTGATCACGACTCAATTGATTGTCTAGCTTGCAGTAGGATGACCCACATTTAATTTTTTGTAGTACCTTCCCTCTAGGAGTGAGTGGTAGGGGGTCATCTCTGACACCAAGTTTGGGAGAGGTTTTCACAACTCTGTTCCAGGTAGGGATTTATAATAGTATTGGTTAATCAGGTTGAGGTGGAGGTGGTCATCATCGAGGCAGCCAGGAAGCAATAGTATTGAGATAGCATAGCAGGCCTACTCTAGGTAGTGAGGTTATATCACAGGGTTGCCGTTAAGTCTAGATCTATTCTATATAGACTATCCCCAAGGACTATGGTTTCGTACTTTTTATGGTGAGAGGTACGATCATAGTATCCTCAACTCTTGTATCTTCTCTTTTTGACACAGGTGTATCTCATAGTTTTATATATGTACCATTTGTGGAGATCCTTGGGCTTGTGTTTCGGTTTTATAAGGGCATTATGATGCTAAATAGTCTATTGGGAATCAAAATAGAGGATTTAAATCAGTGTAGGGAGTTCCCCATTGTTTTTTTGGGGGGTCACTTTATCTGGAATCTGTTTTTCCTAAAGATGACTGAGTTTGACATCATATTCAGTATGGAATGGATGGTGGCTTATCTTGACTTCATTGGTTACTATCATCATAGGGTGACTTTAACATCACCATAGGGATCAATATATATTCACAAGGGTTAATGGGATGTCTATTCAAGCCGATCTAGACCACAACATCATGGAATGGGTGGTATGATATCCCATATTCCTAGTTTGTATTTAGATGATCAGGGAGCACGTTAGGTGGACTTCCCCCAATGGTTGATCATTTAAGGGATGTTTTCCCATATGAATTTTCTAGTTTACCTCCTAATAGAGAGTTTGAATTCACCATATGGCTAGTGCCTAGAGCTGTATTGGTATAAATTCCTTCTTATAGGATAACTATGATGGATTTGTGGGAGCTCAAGAGGTAGCTAAAGGATTTTGAGTCAAAGTGGTTTATTAAACCCAGTACTTCTCTATGGGGTTCGCCAATCCTTTTTCTGAATAAATGTGTATTTTATACTTAGGATATGTGTGAATTATTATAAATTGAACCATATGAAGGTTAATAATTGATATCCCTTTCCACATATAGATGACTTGTTTGATCAACTTCGAGGAGCTTGGGTGTTCTAGAAAATTGATTTGACGTCCGGATATTACCAGGTATGAGTTTAACCTATAGAAATACCTCATACATCCTTTAATAATAGGTATGGTCTATATGAGTATCTAGTTATGACTTTCATTCTCATGAACACACCATCAGTTTTCATGGTGATGATGAACTGAGTTTTCCATCCTTATCTGGATATGTTTGTGGTGGTTTTTAGGGATAATATCTTGGTGTATTCTCACAATCGACATGACCATGCCAAATATATTTATATCATTTTGGATACACTTAGAGAGCATTAATTTTATATTAATATCACAAATTTCCACTTCTGGATGGATAAAATTCACTTCCTGGGTCATATTATCTCAGAGACAAGAGCATCAGTTGACCTAGAGAAGATTAGAGCTGTAGTTTCCTAGGAGTAGCCCAAGAAAATATTTGAAATAAATAGTTTCATGGGGATGTATAGATATTATAGGAATTTATTAAAGGAATTATCATAGCTATAAGCACCACTCACTTTCCTGAATAAGAAGGTTCTGGAGTTTGTATGGTCATATTCATGAGATTCATACTTTCAATAGTTGGAATGGAAATAGACTTCATCACCGAAACTGATTTCTCTAGAACCAGGTAAGAGTTACATTATTTACTATGTTTCATCTAGTATTATACTGTGAGTAGTTATTATATAGGGGGATAGAGTCATAGTGTACGGGTATCATCAGTTGAGGCCAAATGAGAGGAACTATTCGATGCATGATCTCAAGTTAGTTGCAGTTGTTCATGTATTATGTTATTGGAGACACTACTTACTAGGAGATCATTTAATCATGTACACAAACCATAAAATCCTCAAGTATATATTTACATAGCTTTATATTAATCTTAGGTTGTGAAGGTGGGTTGAATACCTACATTCTTTCGACTCTTAGCTTACTTACATGCCTAGGAAGGCCAATACAGTGGTTAATGCATTGAGTATAAGGACTCAGATATATGTAGTTCAGGAGGACATAAGCGAGTAGAAACTTATGGATTTGTTCATTGAGATGCATTTAGAGGTGTAGAAAGGTCAAGGTAAGACTTTCCATTTATAATTATCTATCACCTATAATTTTTTGGATATAGTGAGGATGAGGAAGCTATCATATCCAAAGGTCCTAGTCCTACAAGAGAGTGTGGTGGGTGAGGACTCACCTCCTGGTTGGACCATAGGTGAGGATGAGGTTTTGTGTATCCATGGTTGTGTATGGGTTCTAGTGGAAATATGTGAGGAGATGATGTGGGAGTTTCATGCCTCATTTTGGAAAATTCACCTCAACATCACAAATATGTATCGTAACTTACACCATTAGTACTAGTGGCCAGGTATGAAAAGAGTGGTAGCTAGTTTTATTATGAGGTGTTCCACCAGTCATCATGTTAAGGAGGAACATCAGTGACTAGCAAGGATTTTATAGCAGTTGCCTATTTCTGAATGGAAATGGGATGATGTTGAGATGGATTTCATAACTAGGTTAATGAGGTCACCTCGAGGTAATGATACTATTTGGGTTGTTTTTTATAGGCTCATGAAAGTTTCCCATTTTCCTATTGATCAAGGAGACCTTCAGTGTTGATGATCTTTAGAGGTTGTATATCCATGAGATAGTATGACTTCATGGGGTCCCATGAACTATAATTTAAGATAGGTATGCTTGGTTTATATCTCATTTATGGTAAATTATATAGAGGTTATTAGGGACACAAGTTCTTCTAAGTATGGCATACCACCCTCAAACTGATGGCTAGTTAGATCGTATGATATAGGTGCTTAAGGACATGCTACGATCATGCATCCTAGATTTTGGGGACTCTTTGTAGAGGAATATACCGCTAGTTGAGTTCTCCTATAATAATAATTATCAAGAGACTATACAGATGGAACCTTATGAGGATTTGTAGAGTAGGAAATTTCAATTACCCCTATGCTGGTTAGAGGTGGGTGAGGTGGATTTATTGTTACTACGTCTTGTGCAAGAGACTTTGGAGCTAGTCCAGTTGATCAGGATGTAGATGGATACTGCACAGTCTCGATTGAAATCTTACATTGATCATTATAGATGAACTCTAGAATTAAAGGTTGGGGGTCAGATCTTTTTAATTGTCCCACCGAGGTTGGGAAACAAATGGGTCAGGATTAGGGTAAGCTTTCACCGAAATATGTTGGTCCATTCGAGATTCTGGAGAGAGTTAGGTGCGTAGCTCATCGACTACAGTTACCTCATAAGTACTGAGCCATGCATGATAACTTCCATGTATCTCAGCTATAACAATATCATTTAGACCAGTATCATTATTTTTATCCTGATAAGGTTGAGTTATAGGTAGAAATGTCCTCTGAGGAGCATCCAATTTGTATTGTGGATCAGGCATGTGCTTTGACACTGGACACTTGCTTTCCGAACAACCTTGCAACGGTGGAGAGCATCATCAAGATCACATGCTAAGGAGGGGAAGTTTCATGTTTCCAGTCTGATTTTTTCTCTCTTTGACCTTCGAGTCGTGGTTTGTCTTATGTCGATGAAGTCTTTTGGGTTTTCCCCTTCTTCCCTTAAAAGGGGGTTTATTTATAATAAAAAAATTAAGGGTTTCGGGCTGTTGGATGGATCTAAGGTCGATCAGTTACTCTATATGGGCCTTATAGAAACACAGTCATGTATAGGATGAGACCTAGGAATGGGATACTTATGTATGAGCACAGTGACCAGAGTTTTTTGTATAATATGCTTCACCACCCTTGGAAGGGAAATTTAGGGATGAATTTATTTAAGGGGGAAGTTTGTAAGAACTTAGTTCTTTCTTAAGGTATGAAATCTTTTACATTCTATCAATATTCAGTTTAAATGATTAATTGTGGCCTAATGTGAATTCCATTTGAGGTTGTGGAGGTATTGGGGGTTTTCAGGGCTTCATTGGATCCTAGAACCCACATTTTGGGGTGAAACAGTTCTGTCACGTATTTATTATAAACCGTGCAGGGTGGGCCACATGGTTACTACTAACTATGAAAGGCTTAGTAGAGAGTAGGGGGAGCATTCATGGTTTTATAAACCATTTTATTTTAGTTGCATTCCCATATGTAACCCTATTCATTTTTTGACAATGATCTAAGACACGGTTTATACAAGGATCCATTTCTTATAGTAGTGAGCTCATAGTTAGCACATGGCTTGGCCAACCGTGCGAACAAATTGTGAGACCCAGTATTTTGGGTGAAATTATACTTTTTACATTAATTAAATATTATAACATATTTCTATTTCTTTATCCTCCTATCATGGATAGAATTCAAGTTTGGGATCTCCCTTTGAAGAAAAATTCATAGGCATTTCTCACATTCTTCCATCTGAACTCATAATTGAGCTTGGATCGTCTCGTTGGATCTGTATTGGTGAGTAATCAATTAATTTTTTGTTGTTACTCATTCTTTTTTTATTGGTTGTTCTATTTAGGTGCAAGATAATTTTCCCTATTTTTAGGTTTTTTTTCCTATTATTCATTTTTCTCCCAATCCGAGTTGAATTGGGAGCTGATATTGGATGAGAATTATACTATTAAACTATGGTTGGTGGTCTATATTTTTTCTATTTGGTTTAGTGTTATACTAAGCTAATTGTCATTGTGTCTCTAGTCATAATTTCTGAAACAAATTAGAAATTGAATTGATTAATTAAATTAAATGAAATTAAACAATTTAGGGATTCCCTTTAGTTCCTTTAAGATGTTTTTGTGGTTGTTTCCACAACCAAGGCCACCCATGGGGTGTTCTGTGTAAATTGACCATGCATATTCCTTATTAAACCACCCATGGGGTGAGTTAGTTCTTTCCAAGTTAGAGGAATCCTGTTAATAAATGAATTGAATTGAATTGGTTGAATAAGATATGGTTTCTTCCCTTTCCATGTTTTATCATGATGTTGATTGATACAATTGCTTTAATGGTTTATTTAGAAATTGTTTATATGAGTGGTCAAACTCATGGAATAAACTTGAATGTGATTTGTGTTATGAGTGGGTATACTCATGGGACTTGAATGTGAAATAATGAATGGTTACATAGGACACCATTTGTGTGTTACTCCATGCGTCATGGAAATGGTATATAATTTATTGGATCTGTATGCTCCTTGGATTCTGATTCTGTGGGATTCCTTAGGCCTTTCTACCCCTTGGATCTGGTTTGTCTTAGGCTCATAGTGGACATAGTTAGTCGAAATGTTCCATGGACCCTAACTCAAGCCTAATCAAGTTTACAGTGAGATACTTCTAGGACTCGATAAGGATTAATTGGTTCACTATACCTTGTATCCAACCTCAAGGGGTCTAACACACTTTATTATATGGAATGGCCATGGTGAATGTGATATAATTATTTATATGGCTCTATCGTAGATGTTCTAACTGTTTTGGTTAAACAGTAAGGTCGTGATTGTTTGATACACTAGATATATAGAAATTTTGTGGTTAGAATCATATTATTGGATGTACAGTGAGGTCTTGGTAGTTATTTATGTATTTTTTGTAGCTTCCTTGTTATATGTTTTGACAAATTTTTTGTAGGGAGCTTTGTTGGGCTATACAGGATCACTTGTTTTGTAGTATATATTCTATGGAAACTTTAATTTTTATTAATACTTACTAATGATATGTATTTCACTAAAATTTATATTTTTATATTGAATATCAAGGATTAATATAGACCTTTGGGTGATTACCTACTGGTATTGTATCTCACAACCTATTCAGGATGTCATTGGGTACTCGAATAGACTATATGGACGCAGGTAGCACTACTACAAATACGCCTTTTATCAGCACCAAAAATGGCCTTTAACAGCGCTAGAAAAGTGCTGTTAAAGCCGGTATAGATAGAGGGGGTTCACCTTTATCAGTGCTCCAAAAATCACTGATAAATACCCCTTTTATCAGTGCTAAAAAAAGAATCGATAAAAGGGGTCTTTTATCAGCACTAAAACAAAGAGCTGATAAAAGGGTCCTTTATCAGCGAATTATTTTAGCACTGATAAAAGAACCCTTTATTAGCGCTTCCTTTATCAGTGCTTTCATTTTAGCGCTGATAAAGGACCCATTTTATCAGCGCTTTTTTAAAAGTGCTGATAAAAGGTAAAAAAATTAAAAAAACTAAAAAAAAATTAAGAAAAATTAAAAAAATACTACCAATCGGGGGGATTTTATAGCACTTGAGCCCCCCCCCCCCCCCCCTTTACAGCGCTTTTCCATCCCCCCTACAGTGCCCCACACACCCCCTCCACCCTTTATCAACACTTGCTCCCATATTCCCCCATACGCGTGCACCCCTGCCTCCACCAGGATTTGAACTCAAGACCTCCCCCATGCGCGCCTAAGCCCTTACCACTCCTCTATTTTGATTTGTTTTCCATTTCATGATATCTCTATGTATATATATTTAGTTATTTAGTAATATTTATTCGTATATTAATATATATTTATATTAATATATATATAGTTATATTATAATATATATATAGTTATATTAATATATATATATATAGTTATATTAATATATATCTCTATTTATATATATATATATATATTTGGTTATATTTATTCATATAGTAATGTATATTTATATTAATATATATATATAGTTATATTAATATATATATAGTCATATTAATATATATATAGTTATATTAATATATATCTCTATTTATATATATATATTTAGTTATATTTATTCTGATAGTAATATATATTTATATTAATATATATATATAGTTATATTAATATATATATATAGTTATATTAATATATATATTTATAGTGATATTAATATATATATTTATAGTAATATTAATATATATATATATATGTAGTTATATTAATATATATATATAGTTAGATTAATATATATATATAGTTAGATTAATATATAGGTATATAAACATTCATATATTTGTATATTTGTATTTTAAATAAAATGGATATTAGTTATTATTTAGATAAAGCTAATATATTTTATATGTAAATATATTTTATTATTTATATTTATAATTAAATTTTTATGTTTGAATATATAAAAAATATGTATATATTGTTATATATTTGATTATAAATAGAAGTGCATTATAAAAAACGACAAAATTTTAAAGACATAATATCAATATGAATGTAATACCTTGGAATAAATTTAGTCCCCACCAAAAAAAATCCAATAATACCCCCTTAAATGAGGCGGAAAATCCACAAAATGTTAAAAAATCTGGGTACCCCGACTAAAAACTCAATTTTAGAGGCCTTATGGGCCTTTTTTGGCCTCGAAAAAACCTTAACAAGGGTCCCCCGGGTTATAGAAACGTAGAGATCATCGCAGGATTCTATTTGATATGTGGTAGAGCTCAAACGGACACCCGGATCAAAAGTTATGGCCGTTTGAAGTTCGAGTTGCGTTTTCAACATATTTTGGATCTTTTTTTAAATTTTTTTTATTTTTTAATCTTCAAATTTTTATTAAATGACTATTTATCTATAATAATTAGCAAATTATAAATTAAAAATATTTTTTTAAATTTTTTATAAGCCATTTTCACTAAATATCTTATATATTAAGTATATTAAGTGTAAATGTATATTTATACTAATCTAAAATATATTTAAAAATTATATATTATATTAATATTAATATAACTATATTTATATATTTATATATTAATATATTATTTTTAATTAATTTTTTTTTGAAGTCAACCATTTATCAGCGCTAAGAAAAGTGCTGATAAAGGGGGTACCTTTATCAACGCTAAAAAATAGCACTGATAAAGGGGTGCTTTTATCAGAACTTTTTTTAGTGCTCATAAAGGGAACATTTATCTGCGCTTTTTTTAGCACTGATAAAGGCACCCCCCTTTATCAGCGCTTTTTCGTTAGCGCTGATAAAGGTTGACGCTGGGAAAACTGTTTTTGTGGTAGTGTAGGGACTGGGGCAAGCACCTGTTGTTTGATGCTTGACTTTATGTCATGATTAGGATAAGGGGAGCATGGTAATGAGATGATGTTCATGATTATATATATAGATATTATCTTTTTCGTATTTTTACACATGTATTGTGTTGTGTTGTAATATATTTTTTTACTACTTTATAGAACATGACATCTATCATCATCTTTTTTATATAATATTCTTTATAGCATAGTTTATACATCTATGTCCTATTTATTTATCATCTTTATGATTATTACACTGCTTATTCCATTGAATTTTAATGATATTCCACTTTTTTACACTCTAGTAAGAGGGTATAGTCTCCCCACATACACACCCTAGGCCCTAGCTGCTAGTTGGCAGCCTCTGATATTTGGGGAGATGTGCTTGAGGCCATGTGGCCAATTGGGCTTGGGGTACTATTTAGTTTCATCTAGGTCTAGGATCTTACTTTTCTAAAGGAACCTTCAGTTCACCCTCCTGCAAAAGGAGTCCACTAAAAAATAGCTAGAACTCATGCATTTGTGACTCTCCATCCTCTGAGGATTTATAACCTCCTACAATATCATAGAGAATTTATCCATCTAAATACATGAAAGGGTCCCACACCCAATGTCATATTTCTATACAGGGGTTTATCGATCTCACACATACTTTACATCAACACTTATATCTATTTATCATCAACATGAGGTGAATATATATAATCATCTCAAAATAATTTCACCAATTAACCTTGGTAATATAGAGGACTTCACCATCATGTTGTGTATTGAAATATACTCAAAATGGATTGTCTAATTGCCTAAATTCATCTCCTAGGTGAGAAATAATTAAAACCCCATTTGAGGAAAAAGTACATGATGTATACCTTAAGGTACACAATGTTTACACCTAATGGTTGACTTTGGTCATGTACCTCTACCCAAATCAGTGTGTATTTTCCAAATTAATGATGTTCCCTAAGATACACATGATGTGTGATACATGAGGGGTGTAAATTAATTCTCATCACTCAATTCATATTGTGTAACCCAACATGGTGTGTGATTCTACATACCATCTACCTTACATAGGGTGTTTGGCTATGTACTTAGACAAACCCCAAGTCATGTACCCAATAGGCCTATGTGTCATGTAAGTGTGGCCTACACATTGTGTTATCACCATATTATAACACAATTAGAACCAAAAAACTATATGACATGTATTATTATAACTATATATATTGTGATCGGGAATTCCATAAGAGGGCACCCTACAAACTGTATGAATCACCCATTTCGCTACAAATCACTACCTAATGGCCCCCATCCATTCTAAAGTAGACCAAGTTTTATAATAAAAATTTAAAATGAAAAAATAAATTGGGTTGAGGAAAAAATAAATATAACAAGACCTACCTCATGGTGAAACATTTAATCTTTGAGGTTATATATGTGCTCCACCATCATCACCTTTTGATCCATCTTCGATCAAGTTACTCGGATGGAACTCTCAAACCCTCTCCTCCCTCTCCTTTTAGATCTATAGTGTCAATGAGGGGAGTTATCTTCATCCACTTAATATGAATGGGGATAGAATAGTTGAGGGAAAGAAAATAAAATAAAAAAATTAAATAAAAGGATCCATTGAAGGCCTGACCCAAGGCATAGAACCTGAATGAATTTTATACCTTGCATGGGTAAAACAGCCCCTTCTAAACTCAACTACAAAGTTATAATTCCCATTTGGGGACCTATTTAAGATATATCTATGTTCACCCACATGAGAATAGATTATATTTATTTAATAAATATTAAATAACATATAAAAACATACTCAACTCAAAATATAAATAAACTCCAACCCATATGTAAATGGCACATCTTGAGAACAACAATACCGTTAAAAAACTTCATGGGGTTATTTACTAGAGGCAATTATCAGTTTACCCTCTCAAGGGATCAGGGCTCCAGAACTCAAAAATTAGATAAGTTCTCTATATAGAAAAATTAGGGTCACTATATCCTCTCCACCATCAAGGATTTTCTTCCTCAAAAATAAAACATCCCAAATAGATCTCTAAGAAGCCCAAAAACTATCCACATGTTGGGAGATAACACCCCCATGAATAAGATACTCTAACTTCTGAAGTTTTTTAAATCAACCAATACCCAAAATTAAACCTCTATTAGGAATTTATCCCTTATCCATCATGAATATCAATTCCACTACATCTAATATTTTCATTCTCCCATGAACACTAAATATACTCAACCCACCATTGGATAAGCTCCTAAAACCATCATGACTCACCACTTAATTTTCATCAAGTCACTCTACCTGAATCCTTTCCCTCCAATCATGGGTTTACTATCAATTCCAGTATAAAGTTACATAATTAATCACTGTAATCTATCATATATAACCTATTTATCAATTTATTCCCCATGGTGGTCATTCTCCCCACATTCAAAAAGAATGACTCGAAATATTTTCATACTGATATAATATAACCATATCAAACTCCACCATCTAGTGCCTCAACAAGATCCTCATACCACACCATTGGGGCCCACCATACATTTATTGGGCATAAATATCTAAAAAGTTTCCACATATACATTTTCATGTTCAAGGAACAAGGATAAAACTAATCCTCTTATCCTTCTATCTCCAATAACTATCAGGAAAATTCTTTCACCACTAGCCTTAGTCAGGTTCTCATCACCATAGTTGAGCCAATCCATCATTATTGTATCTAGGCCAAACATCTTCCCAATACTCAAACATCCAAAACCAAAATCCTATAAATCACTATGAAACATCTCACATACCAAGATAACTCAATGGATCTTCTGTTAAAACTCTCACCACACTACTCAAGTGGTGAAAAATATGAGATGACTAAATATTGATCTGATAGTTACTCATAAAAATGAAAATCATGTCATCTAGACTATATCCACCTTATAACATAGCTAATCCAGATTCTAAGAACTTCATGAAGCACTACAAGCATGAATCTATCCTTTAACTAGTGAAAAATAAATACATGGATCAAATTTACTTCATCACCTTGAAAACCCTAGAAATATGACACTTCAAAATCTCAACACTCAGCTCCCCAAGCTTGATCGAGGAACCTCCCAGGAAAGAACCATCCCATGCTCAACAATTGTATGACAGATCCTCTAAAAAAACTATAGAACACAAAGTTATGCTCACCAAACAATGAAATAATTATTGGTATCTTCTTGAGGTTTGGTCATGTTTATCCCCTAGGCCCCACTTTTAATTAAACGTGGACCATGATAAATTTATTTGATTAAAAAACATCACACAAATATATCCATCTAATTTAACTTAGTTTTGGGTGATCATCTATCACAAAAGATATCATAGTTGTGACATACCCCACCCTAGAGAAATCTCAAGAAAGCCTCTCCACTAAAACTATATCACATCAATGAAAAGAATTATGGAATATTATCGACACTAGAAGGATTATTTAGTCATGCCACACTAGTCTAAAGAATAATCTAGGATCTTTGTCTACTTATCCAACTATTAAAAATCAAGAAAATAGAACACCTTGGTGCTAAAAAACATAGGTGATAAGGAAAACGGTATATAGAGTTTGCCTCTAGAACATCAGGAGCTACCTAGTCAAAGTCATCCATAAATCACACTAGGAGACAATCGCTATGAAGATCATAATTCACCATCTATATACCACCCATGAGATAAGATCTCTATATAAAGTATGTCTTTAATGTATGAGGATAAACATCTCATCGATCCAAGTCTCCCAAACCTAGTATCTAGCTCATCATACTCATCATCCTTAGCATTAAAGATCAAATAGTCTACACTAACCCCTATTTATGGGTCATTTTAGAGTTACACTGTCAACAAAGAGATCATAATAAAATGTTGTGAATTATCCAAACCTCTACTAGATATCTAAACTATGTTGAGTTACACATGCCACTTTGGGTGTATATGAACTAATTAAATAGTAAAAATACTTCACTAATAGTGAATCTTTACCACATAAACCACTATAGAAGGAGGACTTGTAACGACCTAAACTTTCATTAATGGAAATCCCTCTTGATCTAATTAAATGTCTCTTTATGTAAAATGTTTATATAAAATGTAAACTTCTTTGGTTTTATGTTTTTGGATTTTAATATACTGTTAAGAATTCTGATCGTTGCTAATATAGTTGTTGAACAGTGATCACATGATTAGTATAAATATAGGGCTTTAACAAATCCAATTTAATCAGACAAAGGAAGTGATGGCCTCATCCAGTAGACATCCCCATACGAAGCCCATTTGTCAGAGCTCAGAAAGGAGTTTTCATATTTGGGCTTTGCTCTTGACCAAGCCCAAGACGAACTTGAATATTTTAAGCTCAAGTAGGACCGCCTATGAGAGAAGTGGAAGTTGATTGAGATTACCACCCAAGCAATGTTATCCGAGTCACTCCAAGAGTCTGTCACCATCGCACACCTTACTCTTTGGTCTTATGCGGGTGTTATAAGGGGTTATGTAACAATACCTTAGAACTATGGTTATGTACATTATTTTTTGTACATAATAATGAATATTCTTTCATTTTATTATTGTTACCTTGTAAATGGTTTTTAAAGCACAAATAGTATTTTTAGTCAATATTCAACTAAGAAATATATTTTGATAAATTAATGGATTTTGAATTAAATAATATTTTAATAAAATATTATTATTTATAATAAATTAATTTTAATTAAATATAAATGATCATATAATTTTATGAATGCAATTGAAATTTTTATTAAGTTTTGAAAGCCATTTTTGTCAAAACCCATGAATTTTCGATAAATGTTAGTTTTTATTTTAAAAGTGAAAATTAACATATTTAGAAAATTATTTAGATAAAATGAATATTATTTATGGGATCAAGATGTAAAAATTATCCAATGGTGGATTTTTCATAATTTTCTGAGACAGTCAAGTTTTTGGGTAAAAATTAAATACCGTTTAAATATATAATGTGTTTTATGACATCATAATGAACCAATAATGATGTAATAAAATACTATAAACTTTATGTTTGTCTAATATATGTTTTACCATTAAAATAATGTGATTTTGGGTTTGTTTGATTTATTTTACAAAGCTTTAGTGGACCCTTCAAGACTTATTAAACATTTTATCTTTTTAAATTGTTTTCCATGGGAGTGTGACTCACCTCCACATAAGCAACCCCATTATTTTAAGAAGTTTGGACTTTGGACTTATAAAATATTGTTTTCCACTCCTTTTTGGAAAAACCCATGTGCAAAAACCATGGTCTGGTTTGTGGTTTTGATTATTTTAATGTGAGGTGTCCCAAACCTAAATAATAAACAATTCCCTCTCATTTCCTATATAAACCCACCCAAGCTCCCACTTCCACCTCACTCAAAGCCTTTGGAGTTCGTCCAACCTCTTCCCTACTCTCTCTAGAATCCTCCCAAGGTGCCCCAAGCTCCCAATAAGCCTCTCTCAAGCCTCTCTCAAGCATTTGGAATCACACTTCCAAATAAGGGTTTTCTTACTTTCTCATTTTTGTCCAATATTCTTTAAGTTGTTATACCATTTTAATTTCAATTATAAATTTTGGGGTATGGTTTTTCACCTCCCTCATACTGCCCTATTTATGTTTGAATGATGGGATACCCCTTTCTCTCTCATTAAATACCTACCATGTACACTCGTTACTATGCTGAAATTCTGAAAGGAATTTCACTCTCCTCATTTACATACAAGCAATTATTTTGTATCATGAATCTAAATTCCATTACATTTATTGGGACATGTATCTATATGACCCCATTACTGTCCATGTTATTTAAATATGATGAGACACCCCTTTATCTCTCATCAACCATTTTTATGAGTTCTTATGTCACGTCGGTAGGCTTCCGAAATTGCACCGCGTTTTTCCAAGCCAAATTCATTGTGTAGTGAATACCATGGCCATTTCTCTATAAAGGGTATTCTCCTTTATGCACATTTACTTATTGTTTAAATAGTTTCAAGTATTTATTCCACATTATTTTATCATGGAATAAATGATTATGTTGAATGATTAAATTTTTTATGATCCATGTGTCACACTTATGCATGAAGTGAAATGTTTAAGAAGGGTGCACCCTGATAGTGCTCCAATGCATTGGGTAAAGTATAGTATCATGATACGTCTTGTGCAATGGGTTTTGACTCATGATAATTCAAGTGAAATGAGGTTTTACACATGCTTCATGTGAAATGAGGGTTTACTCATGCTCCATGTGCAATGAGCCTTGGATCATGCTAATTACATGTTAAGTGTTGTTGCCACATTTCCATGTTATGATTATCATGCTTTATCCTGCCTTTATGTTTATGATTCTCTTGTGCTCTGTTGATATGTCTATTGTCTAACATGTATTGTATTCCTCATTTTATTCCATTATTATTCCCTTACTGGGCTTTATAGCTCACCCCTTTTTTTATTCATGTCCTCAGGTTATCCCATGCAATGCTAAGTATGAGGGAATGTAGTGGTCATGTAAAGGAAGTTTTCAATAAAGATGTTTTATTTCATGTTTTAAGTTGTTATGTAATGATACTAAGCCCCAAAGACACTAGAACTCTCTATATTCTATGTTGTATCAAGTGAAGTTTTTTTAATAAATTATGTTTAATTGTGTAATAAAATATCAGGTTTGTCATAGGACTTGTTCCCTATCTCATAGGGGAGTACTACCTCCTCTATAGTATAATGGATTCACACCTCACTAGAAGACCCCTAAGTCAAGGGAGTGCTGTATCCTCTAGTCCTTAAATATTATTCCACCATTCAAGATTCAAAACCACCAATTCCAAGAAACCCACATAACCTCACATGTATAGTTAGTAGAATTATACTCAAGACCTCCCATGAAAATTTAGAATCATATTAATGATATAGTTAATAAATAGTATAACTAAAAAAACTTAATGGGTCTACTGTCACACAACCTTTACAAGGATAACTCACTCAATATTACATCTAAGTAAAGTAATATAATATTATAAAACTATATCAAAAAGGGCACCCCGCACTACTTCTATTTAGGGTTTTCACTCTCACTCCCCAACATAAACATCCTAGCACTTCCATCCCTTCTAAAGTCATGTCATAGTACACCATACCAATCTCATATCACAACCATACCACATATCACAACCATATAATCATCGTAAAATATCCACCAACACATACCCTATCCCAATATCATATCACATTTCTATTATATTAGGGAATCATGAAAATGAAGAACCTAAACTTTATTCCCACCTCCTACCATTCAAAACTCTCAACCATATATCATCGTACCAATCCCACACATGGTCTACCAGTACATCACATACTCCACCCATATGATCATACCTATCATCTCATCAATACCCCACAGGGTCTTATAATACCTCACATGCTATATTAGTATGATTATACCTACATCAATCCACCACAGCCAATACCATGCTTGGAAGGGAGAGTGAGAAAGAGGGGTAGTTTTATATCCATTCCCTCACTGACTTGGATATTAGAGAAAACACCCAAAACCCAAAACATTTGGATTTCAGTAAGTTTTTCTAACTCGGGTGGGTTAAATATTGAAATTAAAATAGAATATAGGTATATATGATCATGTATAATATAAAACCAATGTTTCTCACCAAAAATTTCACCAAAACTCCATAAATATCCACTAAAAATTGTTTTCATACATTATCCATCACTACTACTTAAAAAAACAGAAAACCAACCCAATGTTCCATGAAAAATAACAACAAAAAATCCACAACCTCTACTTCAAATATAGCCTTTATTAGTATAATAAAAGTCCATTTATAGTGCTAAAAAAGCATTGTTAGTTGAGATATTGATAAAAGGACTTGTGATAAAAAAAAGAACTGATAAAGACCCATTTTATCAGCACTAAAAAAAGTGTTGATAAATGGGTCCTTTATCAGTGCTTTTTTAGTGCTGATAAAAGTAAAAAAAATTACAAAAAAAAATAATTCTTCAATTCGGGGGGGGGGGGATTCAACAGTGCTTGATTCCCCATTCAATACCCCCACCCCACCCCATCCCACATTCCCCATACACCCCCCCCCCTCCCCATCATGCATGCCCTAGCAGCCACCCCTCCCTAGCCTTCAACAGTGTTTATCCTCATTTCCACCCGCGCGCGCACCCTGCCTCCCCCTGGATTTGAACCTGGAACCTCTTTCTTGTGTTCCTAAACCTTTACCACTCCACCATAATGTTTTTCTCTTCATTTAATAATATATCTATTTATTTATATATATATATTGATATATTTACTCATATATTAATATATATTTATATTAACATATATATATATATATATATATATATATTAATATATATATTTAGTTATATTAATATATATATATATATATTCATATATTAATATACATTTAGTTATATTTTCATATTAATATATTTATTCGTATATTAATATATCTTTATAAGATCAATTTTAAATACATTTATAAAATATGATTTTTTGTGTTTGTTTATAAATAAACAAATACATATATACAACACACACACACACACACATATATATATATATATTATATGTGTATCTGTAAGTATAATTATACATATTTATATATATTTACAAATATTATATATTAATATGTATATACATATGTTTAGAATATATAGATAATATATATTAGTTTTTCAATATAGACGCACACAAATATATATATACACACACGTACACAAATATATATATATATAGGCACTGATAAAGGCCATATTTACAGTAGTGAGTTATGTTCGTTTAAAGTTTGTGTTATTTTTTCAACTTATTTTAGATATTTTATTTATTTTTTGATTTTTTGTGTCTTAAAATTGTTATTAAATGATTATTAGTCGATGATAATTAGAAAATTATTAATTAATAATTTTTTAAGATACTTTATATGTTATTTTCACTATATATCTTATATATTAAGTGAAAATGTTTATTTATACTTATCTAAAACATATTTAAAATATATATTTTATATTTATATCAATATAAATATACTTATATATTTATATATCAATATATCAATATATTATTTTTTATGAAATATAATTTTTTTGACCAATACACTTTATTAGCACTAGGAAAAAAGGTGTTGATAAAGCCCTCCCCCCTTATCAATGCTACTAAAAATCATTGATAAAGGGGGTCCCTTTAACAGCACTAAAAAAATTTCTGATAAAGGGGGTTCCTTTATCAGCACTAAAAAAGTGCTGATAAAGGGTCACATTTAACATCAATTTTTTTAGAGCTGTTAAAAGTACCCTTTATCAACGCTTTTTTAGCACTGTTAAAGGGTGGCACTGCGGAAACCCAGTTTTGTGGTAGTGAACTATCCATTTAGTCGTATCATTTCACAATTTCAATATTTTCAATTTACCATCAATCTTATGGTTATTATGTTATCCATTCTCATATTTAATGAAAAACCATTCAATCCACTATACACATTTATTTCATTCATTACCCATTTATTTCCTGCATCATTATTTCATTTACAATCATGATTTGATTCAATTCTAGTCATACACATTTATAAGTTCATCATTATTAGTTATATTTCATGACTACCAAGAAACTAAAAAACAATATCATATCAATTCCTTCCATAATTACACAACAACCTTTATATTCCCTCTTTATAGCTATGCAAAGGTCGGCACAAAGTTGCCGCACAATCCACATCCACAATTGTATCACACCATTCCATACATGACATTTATTATAGCTCCGACTACCCAAATCACACTAACAACCCAAGGAAACAATCCAAAATATATCCCCAACCAAGATCACACAATTTGAACATCCCAAAAAACATATAGAAACCAATTTTAGCAATAACCACTAACATGATTCCCGTTACTTTTTCAAGCCACATCATTCTAGTTTCAAATTCTATGAAAAAAATTTAATTACCACATTTATGTATTTATACTTCTATAAATTTTTGTTCAAATAGATAAATCATAGAATAAAAACACAATTCTCAACAAAACAAATGATTTTTAGTAATAACAGAAAATAATCATTAACACATGAGTAATAGCATGGAAACAAGTAAACATCAGACGAGACACAAACTTCCAATCAATTTTCCTTAAGTCTAATTCATTATATTTTTGAAGTTAAATCTCACCATCCAACCAAGGAATTTATAGGTATGAAACTTCTATATAATACAAAAAATAAATAATGAATATTTCTCTAATCCCCTACCTCGATCAAAGCCTCACAGTTCACTGTGAAAGGAAAAGACAAGGAAGAGATTATCATCAAACCAAAATCACATGAGAAACCCCAAAACACAATGATTACCATCAGAATCACTTACCTCAATATCACCCAAACCAACCACTACTACCACCATATCCCTCTTTGAATAAGGAATGAAGAATAAACTAAGAAGAGAAGAGAAGGAAATCACCTAGATCACTAATGATTGATCTATCAAAATGAGGATCAAATCCAAGAAAAGGTATTCAAAGATGTCCCAAAAAATCCCAAGATTTCACTCAGGAGTCGAGGGAATCAAAGTTATAAGAAACATATTTATAGGGACACCTGAATTTATATAGGTACTATAAAAATAAAATACCAATGTTCAAGGGAGATGGTCAGCCATACTGGTCTTAAGTAGAATGAATCTCAAAAATCATGTCATGGTCAACACCTATATCTAATAAAACTGGGGAAACCATAGTGAAATAATTATCTTCACATTGTAAAATAAACACTCCCAAACCTATCCATGAAAATTTAAAAATCCCACATCACAAGGTTCCCTAAAATGAAAAAAAACCTATATCGATCCTAATAAGCTTTATGCCACATCCAAGTGACCACGACACAAGGACCCTTAAAAAATAAAAACCACCAAAATTTTCCTCCAATGGCCCCACACCAAAACCATCAAAACTATTCCATAAAAAATCCTCTAACCAACCTATTATGGTACATCACATCCCTTTATTCTATAAAGCCAACTCATAGTTGAAATTTTAGTTCAACTCCACCTTTCTTCCTTCATCCCCCTATTGGCACCTCTAACACCTAAAATATGTGGGGTAATAGTCCTAGAAGTATTGGTCCATTACATTATATATCCCTCAAATTATTATCATTTTCAAGAATCAAAATAAAACCCAAAGGATAAACACATAAAGTACCAACCAATCACTCCTTCGGAGATACCTATCAAACAAGATGATGCCATCAACCAAACATAACAATAATGGAAACATACAATTCAAATAAATTATCACAAATTCAAACATTAACTTTCTAAAAAATAAAGATTTAAACAACTCAGGATATTGAGAATTCATGTACAATTCTCATTCCCAGGTACTCTCCTCTATTTCCCCATTCCTCTAAAGAACTTTAACTGAGGGAATAGCATGCACATGCACCACTTTCTCTCAATAATCCTAAATCTCAACTAATAGATCCATATAATCTACATTATCCTCAATATCCAACTCTCCAATTGATGATGTTAGAATATTTAGGAAGATATCATTAATGTTGTGAAATGTTAAATACATCATGGGTCCAATCCATCTATGGGGGAAGTGCCAACTGATACACCACTATACCAAGATGCTACTACACCTCAAAAGGAATGATAAATATGAGATAGATCTCACTTACCTAGACAAAACTCCACCACCCAAAATGAAGTGGAACCTATAAGAACACATAAACACCAACCTCAAACTCCAATGGCCTCTTTCTTTGATTAGAAAAAATTTAGAATAGTCATATGCTACCTTTATCTACTCTCGAATCATCTAAATCTTCTATGTAGCGATTTGTACTGCTTTTTTCTTGAGAACCACCAACTCCCCAAACTCTTTATAATACAACTAATATAAATAGTTACATATATAAAAAACATAAAATTAATCAATTAGAATGGAATAGTGGTAAATTTTATTGTAATAAAACTCAACTAAGGGAAAATACTCCACACATGATCCACTGAAATCCATGACATAATCCTGCAACATATCCTCTAGTGTATACATGGTCTAATATATTCTCCCATCCATATAAGGATGGAAATTAGTATTTTGATGAATATATGAACAAAAATTGAGTGTGTTACCTCTCTGAACTAAAGGATTTAAATGATAATCTTGATCAGAAATGATGGTCCTCAGTACCCTGTAAAGATGCACCACCCCATCCATATATTTCCTTGCCAAAACATCCACAACAAAAAACTTTATGATGGCTAGGAATTTTTCCAACTTCACCAACCAATCCATGATCACCAAAATAACATCATATCCTCCCTAATATCAAGGTAACCTAGTGATAAAATCCATCAATATCCTCTCTCATTTCCACTCAGGAACATCCAATAGTTGTAACAAATGACTAGAAACATGATACTCAACCTTATACTACTAAAAGACAATTAACTATGATATAAACTCTTCTACTGACCACTTCATCTTAGGTCCACCAGAGTTTACCCCTTAAGGCATGATACATCATGGACACACCAGGATATTCTACCACTATTGAGTTATAGAACTATAAGAGAACCTCTATAAACATCATCAATGGAAAAATTACCTATCCTGAATCATTGTTTGATGTTGTTCATCCTATGACCAACCATTCATAGCATCACCATGAAGAAAATGGTCCCACATCACCTCTACCACTGAGTATCCCCCCTGATTTACCTAAACCTACTATATTAAGGAGGATGGTAATTCTATTTAAAATAGGAAACCTCTACCAAAATCCTCCTCTACTTAAAGATGAACATGTTGAGTTTCTAAGGGGTTGGTTAATACTTAATAATATTAATGGAAATATTTAGAAACTAAAATCATAATATCACTATTATATTGATAAATTAAAATAATAAATTGTAAAAGAAGAATGTAATATGTGTACCTTACACAAATAATCCCCTACACCATTATTTATCACCATCATATGGTTTTGATAAATATTACAAAATGGTATCCAAAAGGCATCCCATATTATTGGCATATCTATAGGATAAGCTGAATCACATGTCATATAAATAATGAACCCCCCCCCCCCAAGACATGCTAGCACCTTGAGGCATAAAAGAGGTAGGAGATAGAGGGCTATGGGTGATGGGGAGTTTAGCTGAGTATCATTAAAACAACACTTACACACCACTCTCATCACATGGTAGTGGTATTTATATAGTACCAAGTATGATACTTTGTGATTCATGCATTAACTCATGCATTATAATGAATGGATCAATTATTCAGTCAATTCATGCATCACATGCATGAATGAAAATCCTCCCTTGAGTTATATCTCATATAATGTGTCCTTTAATGATAGATTACATAGGAGTATCATTAAAACATTAGCTTTAATTTCCCCCAATCTGGAACTCTCTCACATGTACAAATCTGGTTGGTTACTGAACCTCAAGCATGCCTCCCCATACACCAAATTCTGCTTACTAGCAGTAGTGGTGTAGAGAACAAAGTGGGGAGACTGTACCCCCTGGTATAGAGTTACAATATAGAAGAAATAAATAGATATCATAGTAATGGAAATTGGATAAAATGTACATCATAAAAATGGAAGATACAAGATGAACCAAGTAAACCAAATACTAATAAACCATGTAATGTAAGGCTGGAATGTATCTAATTATAAAACTAAAAGAAATGTAGATAAAAGACCATGCTAACACAAATAAACTCAAAATAGACCATCCATTAACCCCATGTTGGTCACGTATCCAAACTCTACCCCTTATAGAAAGAAACAATTAGCAATAAGGTACTTTTCCCTTATCTAAACTTGTATCCATTTAATCTTCATGGGTACCAAACACTGGCCCAAATAGGGTGTGAGTAAAACTTAGTAAGTTAACACCACTATGTCTAAACAAAACTAGTCTGATAGAAAGTGTATGCAATAAAGTGATAATTTGGAGTATTAATTAAACAATTAATATGATACAACAATCAACCTACTTTGGCATCATGTCAGAATATATTTGAGAATATAGCACAAGAAATACAACCACAACAACAAGTCCATGGAATAATCACATAACTTATTCAATCCTTATAAGAATTATAGCATAACCAACCCATACCCTTTATATAAGAATTTAATCATAACTAGGAAAATCCCTTTAAATAAGAATTTTAGAATCACTTAGAAAATCCCTTTATATAAATATTTCAGTATCACTAGGAAAATCCCTTTATATAAGCATTCCAACATCACTAGGAAAATCCCTTTATATAAGAATTTTAGTATAACCAAGAAAACCCATTTATTTAATCATGTCAGCATAAATCACTACACAAGTCATAACAGGAAGAATATCATAACATAACATCAAAATTCACAATGGTAAATTTATCCAATTACTATTTTTCTTTCAATTATCCATCAATTAATTAAATTATACCTTAATCTGTTATCATGCCAGTGTATACGACCATTTATATCAAATCATCACCAATCATTAAATAATAAAGTAATATGTTTTCCAAGGTGAATCTATCATAATAAATCACCTAAGTGTTGATGTCATGCTTAATAATATTTCAAGACTTAGCCATTTCATTATTGTTCCAGGGTAGGCTCACCCTATGAGTAGCTGTAAGCTAGGTTGCAACAATATTAGATCTAAAAGGATCCATGGAGTATTCCAAACACATGATTATTATTACCCATTCTTCTATTTATTTACATGCACATTATTTCATTGTAATCACATAATATTACACATATTTGAACAAATAGAAACAGAATATATGGATTTGTTTTAGACCAACTACCTTTATCATACAATCAAAGAAACACTCCCAACCAGTAATACCAATGAGGAATGAAGAAAAAGGATATCACAAGGAAAATTATAGATCACACAATATCAAAACCTAGTTCAACAATGGTCAAGATAATATGACGCAATAATGGATAATAAGTGAAGGATAGGGTAAAACCAAATAAAATAAATTCATCGGTGATTAAACTATTGATTGAGACATTTATAATGGAATAAATCACTCCAAAATTGTCTGGAGTCACCCTAAGGTTTGAGGGAGAGATATCTTCACAATAGATGAAATAAAATAATATGCATAGTGTGGTTTAAAACCACTAATCTGAAGAGATTGATGACATTAAACCCTTTCATGATGTCAATTTATTAATTTACAAGATATGATGAAAAAAACATCACCTCATGTTGAAATAACCCTAATTAACCATTTCACAATGTGAATGAGTTTCAAGTCATGAAATAGTTTCACACCCCAAACCAGTTCAAAACATCCATCTGACAACATGTTCAGGTCATGTAAAGTGTTCATGATGTGAAAGTGTCTAGTATATAGCTTTCAACCCATCTTCTATATGAAAATACCAAACCACATCTAAAGCCTTCCAAACCATGTATAACCCTCATAATCCCTTGATACATTTATACCTAGACTCCACTAATTCAAAAAACATACATCCCTAAACTTTAGGTAATTTTCCCTTAAAATATATTTATCCCTAAAAGGGACTCCACCACCCAGGTTTAAAGCAAAAGGAACACCCAACTAAATTAGGTTCAACCAAAACTCAAAGAGGGACGTACCTAGAAAAATATAGGATCTTACAACCTCACCACCATAAAATAGGACATCCCTAAGATTCTTCAAAAATTATTGTGGGGTCTTAGTGAACTAGTCTATCCACTTTTCTCACATATTATAATACCTATCCTAGGTTTCCTATTGAACAAACTCATGCTTCTTTTATACCTGAACTAGAGGTATAGCCCTTCCATATCGGCCATAAAAGGCTTCAAATAGCGCCATGAAGATGGTGGAGTGAAAACTATTTTTGTAAGAGAACTCTACCAAGGGTAGGTTCCTCATCCACAAACCTCCAAAATCCAAAACATAAGATCACAACATGTCTTAAAGAGTCTAGATGGTATGCTCTGTATGACCATCCATCTACGAATGAAAATCAATGTTGAGGCATATCTGAGAACCAAAAGCATGTTGGAGACCTCTCCACACCCTGGAGGTAAAATGAGGATATCGATCAGAAATGATCTTCCTCAGGACCCCATGGATTCTCACCACATCCACTAGATACTTCCTCAACAAAACCTATACTGAGCTTGACTCCTTGATCACTATAAAGTGGGATGAATTCATAAAATTACCCACTACCACCCATATAGTGTCATAGCCTCCCTAAGATCGAGGTAAACTTATAAAAAGGTCCATCTAGATGTCCACCCACTTCTACTGAGGAATATATAACAGTTGGATAAAACCACCAGGGACATAGTGCTCGACCTTCACCTTCTAGCAGACCAAACATAGAGACACAAACCCTACAAATACATTCTTCAACCCAGGCCACCAAAACTAACCCCTCAAATCTCTGTAAATATTTTTCATGTCAGGATATACCACCAATGGAGAACTATGTAACTCTATGAGAACCAACTAACACATCTCCAAAGGAATGAAAATTATTCCCTGAAACAACACTTGGTGTTATTCATCCTCAGACCAACCATCAGGGGCTTTAACACAAACAACTCAGTCTCTCCAGACCTCCACCTCAAGATCCCCCAACTGGGATTCCTCCACCTACTGCACCATAGTTGACTACACCGTTATCTAAAAAATATAACCTTTTCCCTCGACTTCTCCCATATCTATATGAAATGTTGAAGGATCTTCCATCACTCTCCATGAATCATATGATCCATACACCGCATCATTGTGTGACTTCCCACTCAAGGTTTCATCCATGACATTCCCCTTTCTAAGTGTATACGAAATATAAAAGTCATAGTCCTATAAGAACTCCATCCACTAATGCTGGAGCAAGTTCAAATCACATTGGGAGAAAACATACCTCATGCTCTTATGATCAGTGAAGACCACAAAATTCTCACCAATGATGTAATTCCTCCACAACTTCAAAGAAAAAACCACTACCACCAACTCAAGACCATGGGTGGAATAACTACGCTCATGGGGATGAAACTACTGAGAACAATAATAAACAAGAAATATATGCTACATCAGAACACATCCCAACCCAAGATGTGAAGCATCATAGAAAACCTCAAACTGAACTCCCTCTATTGGAAAAAAAAGAACTAGAACACAGACTAACTTCTCCTTTAGATGCTCAAAATCCATTTGACACTGATCAGTCCACAAGAACACCTTATCTTTTCTATTCAAAGCTTCCATAGGAGTCGATACCTAAGAGAAATCGGCTGTGAACCTCATATAATAGCCTGTAAGACCAAAGAAACTTCAAACCTTTACTGTTATCTTGTTGTATTCCCAAGACAAAATTGCTTCTATATTTGATAGATCCATAGCTACTCCCTACTGGGATACAAAATTCCCCAAGAAATGAACTTCTCGATCCCAAAACTCACACTTCAGCAACTTCTGAAACAACTTATCATGATAAAGAACTCCCAAAACAGCAAGCAGATGCTCTGCATGATCCTCCTCATATTTGGATTACACAATGATGTCGTCGATGAAAACCGCCATGAACTTATCTAGGAACTCATGGAAGACAGATTTCATTAACCCCATGAACACAGATGTATAATTCATCACACCAAACAGAATCACAATAAACTTGTAATGCCCATGATGACAATGGAAATCAATCTTTAGGATATCCTCATCCTTTACACACATCTGATGATATCCTTACTATAAATCGGTCTTCGAGAACCAACTCGCACCCTTCATTTGATTGAATAAATCATCAATATATAGAAGAGGATATAGGTTCTTCACTTTCACATGGTTCAAGTGATGATAATTGATACACAGCCACAAACCGCCATCATCCTTATTCACGAAAAAAACTAGGGCACCCCACGGTGACACACTCAGCTGAACAAAATTGTAATGAAATAGAACATTGAGATATATATATATATCTTGAAACTCATAAGGAATCATCCTATATGGATACATAAAGATAGGATACATGCCTAACTATATTTCAATCTCGAACTTGATCTTTCTTTGAGGGGGTAACACTACAACCTCCTCTAAAAATACATCAAGAAACTCTTTTATGACCCTAGGAAACGTCGACTACTAAAATTCTGATGAGATCAGCATCATCCTAGCCATCAAGAATGAAAATGAAGGAACATTCCTCTGACCCATCTGAGGGTCTCTCTCACCAAAAAACACCATTGGATCTCTATAAGAATCAAAGAAAACAACCTTCCTCCTGAAGAAATCCATGATATCCTGTACAGAATACAACCAATCGATTCTAAGGATGATGTCATATGTTTCTATCCATAAACATAGTAAATATCCCCAAGAGTGGTGTTACCCCATAACTAGATCATAGTCTCTACATACATCAAACAAGTCATTCTAACCTCCAAATGGTGTAGTCAACACTAAGGGAACTGGAAGTCTCTCTACCTCAAGTCCCAAAGCATGGACAAGGGATGGTGATATGAAGGAGTGTGTCACTCCTGGATCAAGAAAGGCATACACCCAAGTAGAAAACAAGAAAAGGGTACCTAAAACGACATTATGATCACTTAGTGTTGGTAATTCTAAAGCATGAAGATAACCACAACCAACTCAAAGGCCTCTCTAACCATACTGAAGACCACTTCCATGGCCATGCTATACTCTCTAGGTACAGGGATCATTTTGGGGATATCCTATGCCTACCCCGTCCACTCTCTATTGATCCTTAATTGGAACAACCTACTACTGATTACTCAGCTAGAACTACCACAACAGAGGAGCCTAAAGAGGAACAACTGGCACAGGTTGACTACTCAGAAAGGTCGAGAACTCTCACTACTAATAACCTAGGCCTCCATAAGAAAAACATGCATCAAATTCCTTAGCATATTCTTGAGAGTTTCTTCCCCTATAAAAACAAGACATTGAGGTATGGGACCTACCCCTAGATAATCAGAAGCTCTTCATCCCTAATAATTGGGAACCCCTGACCACAAATCTTCTTTGTGATGAATCCTTACGGCTCCCCTCTCATGACAATCTGGTTCTAGATAACATCCTCTTGATGACTTTTTCTCTTTCTAGAACCTCAGGATATATCTTTAGCATAAGAAAGGTGATCTGGAACTGGATCTCTAGATGAAAAGCCTCTTCAAAATGCCTCACCCTATCCCTCTCATCCAACAATAGGTTTAAAGAATATCACAGAAGGTTCTTGAAACGGATCTATAACTCTCACACACTAGATCCCTCCTATCAAAGGGTAAGAAACTCCTGGTGACTGGCTGCCTTCATATTCTAAGAAAGAAACTTGTCATTTAATTGTTCTTGAAACTCCTCCCATGAGACTTTCGACTCCTCACAATCACTGAGGAACAATAATCACCACTGCCTCATTGCCCCACGCAACATTGCCAAAGACAATGATACCCAATACTCCTTCCAAGAACAGATTTAACTAAAGGCTATATCAACCTCCTATAACTAGTATTCCATGATGGAATCTAAAATAGATCATTCATGCCTCTATATACTCTAGCACTGGAACTCTCAGAGTGTCTTCCTCCAAGTGGTATTATTGTCAACCTCTACCCGATGACGATCTTCTGACGCAACCTGCTTAACATATTCTATGTAAACCTGATGAGGATGTCGACTTGGAGCCATGCCTATAAAAGAACAAACACTTAGAGCTCCTAAACCAAGAATATGGAAAAATTTAACATTAATTAATTGTTTTCTTTTATTCATTTTAGGTTAACTGATCCCAATTTCTACCCATTCAAACACAGGAGCAAAGAAGAATGATGCATGATCCTTTCCTAAGTCTCTACCATTAAACTAGTATCACCTAATTAAGTAGCCACTGTAATCTTAAATTTTTGTGCATCATATCACAGGGGTCCCTAAATACCCATTTCTAAGCTGATCTCATGTGTTTATAGCACTTTCTAAACTTATCTAACATTGTTTCCCTACTATCCCATGTAGCCTTACCTATTCCTAACTCCAAACTCCATCCTATCTCATAACCAGACCTCTAATACCACTCTGTCATGACCCCCTCTCCACAAATTGTACCCCTCCTGGGCTGGCAATGGAAAAAGAGAGATAGTGACACCTGAGTCCCACCGCCAAAAGGCCCAAGTTGGTGACTAGCACCAAGGGTATAGTAAACACAAATATGGGAGGCATTACCCTCTAAGATAACACATGAAAAATAGAGTGATAATATATACACCAACCAACTCATAATTATACTACAATATAAGAGAAAATACAAAGTTCACATATGTAATGATATACAATAACTACTACAACTAAAAGGAAAACTATAAGTATCAAAAGAAAAGTAAGGACGGAAGCGACCACAAAGCCCAAAGAGCTCCTAAAAAACCCCCCGATAGTAGTAAATAGACTGGTCTCCAACCTGCTTCAAATGACCTAAAAATTTATATATATGTAGGGTGAGTATAATAGTATACTCAATAGGATCCTCCTTGGATCCTATCATGTAAAAGGTAAAGAAAGCATGCTAAAGCACTGTGAACAACAAGTAAAACTAACTCACCACCTAAACAAGTATACTAAGTTCCAATCCTATCTATGGATACTCTAACCAAGTATCTTATACAAGAGAATATAATATAATAAATTATATCAAGGGTTCCCTACTACTACTTCCCCACTAGTTTACTGCTTTTCCCCAATGTCGCATGTCATGTGTATCTCTCTCCCAAAAGTCTAGAATGAAGACACCTGGGAGAAGCACCAAAACATGCACCTCATGAAACACACCACCACATACACATAACCAAGATTAAACAGGTAGTTTTTGGGATCCACCATATCCCATATAACACTTATCATACATAGGGTATTATATCTAAATCCATCATGGCCCATACATGTTATACCTATAGTAGTCCTTAGGAAACTATATCCTAACTACATGTGTGTGAAATAACCACAATCCATTACATCCTTCTACACATATATGTGGGGAAAACTAATGTTCATGCATAACCATATAAGTAACTACCAAGAGAATAGATCTGGGCCAAAGGGGGGAGTCAGTCACCCATCCTCCCGCCAGGATGTTGTGGAAAACACCCCCCAGGGATCAGAATCCTAGGGGTGTCAGTCACCCTAACTGATAGGGTGGAGTAGCATATAGAAACACAAAAATTACATGATATAATATAGCTCACAACCACACTATGAGCATAACCTAGTCACAAACTTGACTATAGCTAACATCTCTCAGACTCACGGCTGCCTCTACTAAGACCAGATATCCTATAAGCACACAACCATTTAAAGAGATACATTAAATTACATTGTTCCTATTCAGTAGTTTAACTTTATGTTAATTAATTATTTATCCATTAATTAACTATTAACATCTCCACATTAAATTTCATTAGCATTGTAACAAAGTTCCATGCCCTCCATTCATAAGAAAACTAACTCCACAGCTTCTCGAAATTATAACCTCAGCATTGCATTCCAGCAAGATCTAACCCCATGGGTTAAACATTATTCATTATTTAATGACATTACTTTCCATATTATAAGTTAATATATAAAATCATTATAATCTACCAAATAATGTATATAAGAAATCACATCCATCTACCTCAAGTATTGGGGATAGAAAATAAGATAAACAAACAACCTGGCCATCAGCCAAACAACAGATTCAAACAAGCATCCAACTTTCATATCAACGGGTAATCCCAACTTCGACATATTTTTTCATATTTTGTGTCCTCCCTAACACCCACATATGTATCCAGACGCATCTCTCCACTCCATTCATCAACTCCTTCCACAAAAACTGATCCCCCCCACCCTTCATGCCACAAAAACCCTCTAGGCTTATCCATCCCAGGATCACATCACATCCAGGCCTCTTCACCCCAGATACTACAATATCCCTCAAGGATCAGCCATCCCAGGCTCATGTCACATCACAAGAAGTAGTAAAAAAAACATATAAACTGGGCTCTTGGCCCTAAATTAAGGTATTCAGCCTTTAAATAGAATGAGCTCTCATGTCTCCAAATCACAAGGCACTTGGACTTTACAAGAAAGTAGGCAATGTAGACCCTAAAAAGGAATTTTCTTTGATCACAAAACCATCTCTTATTCCATCTTGAATTAACTGATTCATTATTCATAGTTTCAAACTATAGAAAACCAATGCAACAAGATATCTTAATCTATCACAAATTAATTTAAAATTACTTTAATTTTTTTTCAACAATCATCATCATTCTTCAGGTTCATTAACTAATTCAACTAAACTTTCATAATTGCATCAATTTTATTATCATAAAATTACAACAACAACAACTGGATTCATTAAATGTATCTCTTTAATCTTTTATCCAATTAATTATCAATTAATTATGGTTTTACATTCTTTATCAATTTCCATCTAGAGAAACATGCTAATTCAAGAAAGTAATAGATATCACACTATCTAGAAAATAAAGAGGAAATCCATTATCATGCAATAAAACAAAAATATCTTCATGTGATTGATACCAATTCATTAATTTAGTTCAATTAATTATTAGGTTAATTTCATTAAGATCCAAGGAGCTAAATCATGTTATCTCTATAATTTCACATAAATAAATAGAGATACAATGGATCCTATACCTCAAAAGGGTGTCAGTGATCTTCGCATGAGAATGAACCACACAACAGATCTCTGATCACCCCTCCTTTAAGAAATACATCCATATGAGGATTTCATGGAATAACCACACCAAAAACAACCAAGATAAAATTCATTAGAAACATGGGAGATCATTTTCCATTTCATGGAAAATAGAATGGGAGGAAAAAGAGATCAAATTAGAAGAAACCTGTGGAAAATGAAGGAAAACACACCTTGAATCAACCAGGGTCACCATGGATAAAATATGGAATCCGGATGATCGATTCGTGTCGAAGGGATCTCCAAAATTCCTAAGAGGGGCTATCAGTTATCATAGAACAAGAGGGAGATCCACTTCATCCATAGGTTTATGAATAACCTAAGCGACTAAAAATGCTTAAAGTAAAATTGTAGTGGGGAATTACACAACATGTAATCCCCTTTAATGTTATGTAATCCTCAGGGTTTGGTTTCCACGGTAAAATGAATCACCTCATAATTTTATTTATTTTTTTAACCCCAATTCATTACACATAATGAAACCCATTTTTACATCATGTAACTCTTCACAACATGAAATCATACCTTGCTTACAACTCTTAATAGCCATGATCCTCTAGACTTCCTCTAAGCCTCCTCTGGGAACCCCAGTCTTTGGAAACGCACAAAGGGTCAATCCATGTGGGTCCAGGCCCTTATAGCATCACTATGAACTCATAAAATCTATAACTACTCCTAAAATCAGTCCAAGATATATCTCATAGTCTCACCCTCAACTGAAAATACCCTAATCTCAAATCAATCTTGTAGAATATTTTAGCACATCTCAGTTATTCAAAGAGATCATCAATGCAAAGAAGGGGATATTGTTTCTTCACCATCATCTAGTTCAATAGATGATAATCCACACATAAGTGCAAAGTCCCATCAGCCTTCTTGGCTAAAAGAACTGTGAAACCCCATAGTGACATATTAGGATGTATAAAACCCTTATATTCCAGATCTTACAATTGAACTTTTAACTCTCAAATCTATATTGGGTTCATCCTATAAGGTGGGATAGAAATTGGTTTTTCTCCCAACACCAACTCGATAATGAAATCGATCTCCCACTCAGGTGGTAATACATAGAACTCATCAAGAAATACATCCTGAAAATAGTATTCCACTAGAGGAAAATATTCCTATTGTGTTCCACCATCATATAGATAAAGATCTACAATCTGAGTCATGAGACAATCCAATTTTCATTGAATTTCTCATGCATTACCAGCCTAAAGATCCTACTCAGCCTGGTGAAAATAGATACCTCCTTCTGGAGATAGAAAGGAAACTCTCCTCTAATAACATTTGATATGAGCCTAGCATAGATATAGCCAATCCATAACAAGAATCAAACAAAAACCTATCATTTCCATCAAAAAAGTTTTTAAAAAGAAACGGTAACCACCAATTTCTAGAGAGCATTCCTTGGAAAATTTGATATCCTCTAACTGCACTCCCAATGGTGTATCGATTTTCAAGACACCATCCAAGATTTCTATAACCATTCCCAAACCATTTGAAAAAAAATGATATAAAGTAATGTGATAATTCTATATCAAAAAAATGAAAGAAAGGGTAGATGATACAAGAATCATACTTATGATAGTAGAAGGTCCTATATCCAAACTAGATGTAGCAGACTACATAGTGTTCAGCTGACTTTCCACTCTTCCCTTGGATCCATTATGACTCCCCGGTATTATTCCCTCTTCCTGGTACTTTATCTCCTACATTGGGGTAACACATCCCCTTCCTTGACCTAAACATCCTTTGGAACTCCCTATACTAGTCTACTAAGGGGTAGTTTTTTCATTCCTATAATTTTGTACATGCCCTAATCCCCTACCACTACTCTACTACTACATTATCCTACAAAACCACCATAGGTGACCCATTCTACCACAAGAATGACACTCCAAAGTAGGGTACGGACACTGAGTCCACTTGTGACCAAACCTACCACACTAATATCAAAATAATGAAACATGGTCCTGAGATGGATTCCCACTACCCTGATTACTCTTCTTGTTGTTTCTTTGGTGATAACTATCGTAGAAATACTTCTTGCTTCTAGAATAAGAGATCCTGGTTCGCCCTAGTAAAATATCATGGAAGCTTATCAGGGAATATATTATATTATCTTCTATGATGAGATCATGGTTCATCACATCTGAAATGATACTCAAGTGAAAAACATTTACTTATGACCTTATCTCATAGAAAATATCATCCTAGAAACACCTCACCCTAATAATCTCATCAGCTGCTAAAGATGGAACAAAGCACTACATGTCGGTGAAACGTCCAACATAGTCCATAACTAACATGATCTATTATGTAAGGTGTAGTAAATAATGATACTTCTCATCCATCACATCTATTGATATAGTTGGCATAAAAACATATCCTCGAAGTCCTTCCAAAACAATAGTTATTGTTGCTCATCTTTCTCTAAAGTATCCCACCAATGTTTGAATGGTCCACAAAGTATGTATGCAGGAAGCTTCACCTTCCTATCCTTAAGTGTCTCAAGGTGCTTAAAGATTGTCTATACTGACTTGATCTAGAACTCATCTACCTAGGGTCCTCCCTCCCAAATGAACATGGGTTTATGTTTTAGTTGAAACTCTCTCGTCAACTCAAACATTGATGGAATGGTGTGAATAGTCTCCTTTCTATAGATTGAATAACCCTTAGTAATATGAACTGAAGTTGAACATCCATATGATCCTCAAGAGATATAGGAAGATCTTATTTAGTGGTTTTAGGATCATGTTGATTACTTCTCTCCTAACACTCAATTCGAAGATAATGGGGGTGAATTTTCTCTACAATAAAAATGCACTCCTTAGAACACTAGATAACAACAAGGTCAAACTAAATGGGTGACAATAGTAGAGAACCACTGAATCATAGTCTATATAAACATGTCTTAACAAGTGAATTAGCATCACATAATAGTTCTTTCATTTCATTTATCAAAAATAATGAGTATCTCATTTCATAGTTCATATAAGAAAATATATCACATACAATAAATATCTCCCTATCACGAACAATTCAGGTCAAGATATATCCCTATGTGCTTATAATGATGCATGCATACTCATTTTACATCATACCAGGCCATGAGTATAAATATCAAATAACAATAACTTTACAAAACATGTGAATCACTCAAGGTGAAATCACATCGACTGTAACAAGAAAATATCATGAACAACAATCCCATCCCTATGCACTTGAATTTTCCCCCATTCATGGGCTAGCTACTCTCATGCACAAGAACATTAAAAATTACTAAAACATCATAGTACCCTTTATGCCTTTATTAAATAGTAAAGTAATATAAAATTATAACATTATCCTCTGATACCACTTTGTACTGTCCCCTGATATGGAACTCTCTCACGTAGTAAAATCAGGTTGGTTACTGAACCTCAAACATGCCTCCTTGTACACCAGAGTCTTCCGAATAGTAGTAGGGGTGTAAAGAACATAGTGGGGAGACTATACCCCTAGTATAGAGTTACAATATAGTAGAAATAAAAAATATTAGAGTAATGGAAATAACAAAAATAGTACATCATACAACTGGAAGATAAAGGATGAACCAATTAAACCATGTAATTTTATGTTGGAATGTATATAATTATAAAAATTAAAGTAATACAAATAAAAGACCATGTTGTCATAAATAACCTTAAAAGGCCTTGGTCCTGAACCCCATGTTGGCCCCATCTTCAAGATCCAACCCATCTAACAAGCAAAAATCAGCAACAACATCATTTTCCCTTATCCAAACCTGTATCCATGTAATATACTCGAGTACCAGATGGAGGACTGAATAGGGTGTGAGTAAAACTCATTAGGTCAACACCACCATGTATAAACAAAACTAGTCTAATAGTAAGTGCATGTAATAAAGGGATAATCAGAAGTATTAATTAAAAAATTATGATATAATAATCAACCCACTTCAGCACCATACCATAATATCTCTAAGAATGTAGCACAACTAGGTCATCCATAGTGACAAGGGAATGGAATAATCAAATAACTACGTCAATCCCTATAATTATTACATCATAACCAGGCTAAGACCTTTATATAACTATTTAAGAATAACTGGAAAAATCCATTTATATAATAATTTCAGCATCACCAGGCAAATCCCTTTATATAATCATTTTAGTATCACTAAGCAAAGCCCTTTATATAAGCATTTCTATATACCTAGGAAAATACCTTTATGTAATCATGTTATTATCACTGGGAAAATACCTTTATATAATCATTTCAGTATAACTAAACAAAGCACTTTATATAAGCATTTCAGGATAAATCACAACACAAATCATAATGGCGAAAATATCACAACATAACATCAAAATTCAAAATGGTAAATTTATCCAATTACCATTTGTCTTTGAATTATCCATTACTTCATTAAATTATACCTTAAGTTTTTATCATGTCAGTGTACACACCCATTTATATCAAATCATCACCATTCATTCAATAATCAAGAAATCATTTTTCCAAGTTGAAACTATCACAAGCAATCACCTAAGATTTAATGTCATGCTAAATCATATTTTAATCCATTATCCAGTTCATTATTGTTCTAGTGTAGGCTCACCCTATGGGTAGCTGTAAGTTAGGCTACAACACTATTCAATCCAAAGAGATCCATGGAGTAGTCTAAACACATGATTATCTTTACCCATTATTGTTTTAATTAATCCTCATGGTGTGTTGGTACAATCACATAGTATTGCACAAAATTTAATAAATATAAACATACCATAGGGCTTTGTTTTAGACCACATACCTTTACCCTATGATCAAAGCAACACTCTCAACAAATAACACAAATGAAGAAATAATGTGAAGTAGATCACAAGGAAAAACCTTGATCACACAAGATCAAAACCTGGTTCAACAATGGTCAAGAGATTACACTATGATAATGGATAATAAGTGGAAGATAGGGGGAAATAAAACCAACTCACTAGAGATTTGAAGATTGATCAAGATGTCCATAAGGGAAAAATCACTCTAAAATTTCATGGATTTTCCCTATTGTTCGAGAGGGGGGGTTCATGGCAGGTGAAACAAAATCATATGAACAGTATAGTTTAAAACTTTTGATCCTGGGAGATTCATTGAAACCTTTTCATTATGTGAATTTATTGATTTATGATATATGATGAAAAATGTGTCACCTTGGGTTAAAATAACCATGATCGACCATTTCACAACATAAAAAAATTTCACGGTGTGTAACAGTTTCATGCCCTGAACCAGTTCGCAGTATCTTCCTAACAACATGTTCACATCACGTAAACCATACACAATGTGAAAGTTTCCAGCCAAAATATCCCATCCCAACTTCCATAGTAAAATCTAAAACCACCTATAAAGCCTTACAAACCATGGATAACCCTTGTAATCCCTTAACACTTTTATACCCAGACTCAATTAATTCAAAAAAACATATATCCTCAAAATTTATGTCATTTTCCCCTATAAAAACTCTTCATCCTCAAAAGGGACATGACCACCCCGGTATAAAGAAGAAGGAACACCCAAATAAAATAGGCTCAAACAAAACTCAAAGAGGTAAATACATAGATAAATATTGGATCTTACATTAACCCTTAACATTTTTTCATAATATTGAAGGTATTAATAGCATCACATGCATATCATAACCATGTCGTACATTAAGCCAATGTATTCTCGATATATACATCTCATGTATATTACAATACATTAGTGACAACGTACTCTTAAGTATTTTCTTAAGAATATATTGGAAGTAATGTATTCTCAATATTCTTCTTAAGGATATGTTAGTAGAATCATATCCTTAAGTATAGGTTTTAGGTTATATCAGCTCCTTCAATATCCACCTTGCAATAAATCCTAAAATACTTTGTGGAATTTCACCTTATATTTTATCATATACAATTATGAAATCATATCCTAAAATCCTTTTTTATATCTTATAAAACACTTTTTTTAGAAATTTATCATTAAAATTTACATATATCACATTATATGAAATACCATATGAATTCCCATTTAAAATATTTTACATTGACTCTAAAAATATTTTAGAGAAGCTCATTGATTCATACATAATCCCCATTCATTAAACCATAATGTGTGACCCCATTGAACTTTATATCATTGACAAAAAATATAAATCACTAAAATCATAAAATTTAAGCAAATAAAAACCTCTAGAAAATCATCAAAACTACTCAAGTTATAAACTGATCTGTCATGATCTCCATAAAACACATGTATCTCTATAGCAATGTCTACCAGCTAAATGTCATGCTAGTATACATTCTTATGCATTCCATTTATCCAATACATAAAGTGACCATGGAACATAGTGTATGTCAATTCCATATAGACAACTCATATATTCTCAATTATCTGAGTATAGACTGACCAATTTGATGAATACATCACGTCATTTACCTTTATGGATGATCACATCTCATATATCTCATTTGAGTAGGAAAAATATATACATAATATTTAGGTATGTTCGCACACTCCTTGATATATTTTAATAGAGGGTCTATATGTAATATGTTTCATAAAAGAGGATAAATCTCATCTTGGTTGAACTTCAACAGATGACATGGTTAATAACATACCCAATCACCCCTAATCAGCTAAGACATGATGGATTTCCTAAAAGGTATCAAATTATAAAGGTTATCTAGCTAGGTATCTAGAAAACCCTAGTTAATAGGGACCTTAATATGATTCATTCACCCCTATTATATTGAAGACATAGTGTATGACTCTCCATGTGGTATATTTCATGGGTCATATGATACACACAAAGAAAATTTTCCTTTTTTTGCACCTCATGATTATATTGAATATCTCATACAAGAATCCTACCCATGATAAACTTAATGTTTCAACATGACTTATAATACAACCTGAAAAACATCCATTAGGGATAACTAAAATTCATACTTTGAGAGATCTATTATCACTACACTTCATAAAATTTATATCAATATATATATACATAACTGATGTAAAAGAATGATGAAGTGGTTATTGACTTTAATATGATGCATTTTATATTCTTAAAACTTTTTTAAGAATATTTAACAAAACCCAATATAACAATTTTTATATCATATCATATATGATAAACTACTAGGTCATCATTATGCATGTACTACTTTCTAGGGAAATGTTAACTTATTACATTTATATATAATTCTCATCACAACTCTAAGTGGACACCTGGTAAAACCCTCCTACTAAAATCTTTAGTGATTGATATCTATGAAGAAATAAAATTTGAATAATGGTGAGATTTAGGAATCATATTCCTAATGTTCAACTTATTGAAAATATTCAAACTCCTTTACTCCACAACATAAAATATTGTAATTCCAACTTCTATTGTCTACTTAGAACTCTTTATATGTTTAATATAATAATACATGGAATCATATTCTATCAAAAAAATTCTTAAAATAACATAACTATTTACATTATTTTTAACCAGCAGATCTGAAACTCCTTTAAGATAAAGTGACATTTTCTTTGAATGACATAATCCTTTAGGGAATAGTGATACTAACTTAATCATGGTAACTAAATATAACCATTACATTGTTCATTACAATTAATATCCTAAACTTTTTAGGATATTAAGTTAAATCACTTTAACTTTAGACTGGTATAACCTTTTATTTATTAACTCTTAACTTTTCAAAGTCCAAACATACTCTCACCAACCTCTTAGACACTAAATTCTAATTATAATATTATAATAAGTTAAAAAAAAGTCATTTTTATAGGAAATAAATCTTATTACTTATTTAGAGTAATAATAAATAAAATAATGTTACTATATCATATGTGGTCCTCTATGTGTTTATAGTATTTTATCTCTAAAAGAATATTATTCATCAAAATATGCCACTGATGGGTTGTCATGAACCAACCTAGTTTACCCCTGACCCAGGTACCTGAGTCGGCCCATGGAAAGGCTGAAAGGGTATTCCTAATACACATGGGTTAGAAGCTAGTGAATGTACATTGATAATTTCCTTTAGGAATGGTTTCTCCCAATATAATCATCAAATAGTTTTGTTCTATGAACTCATCATAACCTTTCCATAACTTGGTAAGACATGTTCGAAAATATAAGTTGTTATGATCAATAAAAATCAAATACCTTGCCATAAATAAAAATATAATCCACAAGAAAATAATATAAACATAAATCCAAAATGGGAGTAAAATATAAAGTCACATATATACATACAATTACAAAATAAAGATGGGATGGATACAGATTGGGTGATATAATATTAAACCAAAAATAAAAAAAAAGATGACAACCCATATCCATGTGACATGAGGGTCAATCCCCCACCATGTCACAAAAAAACTATAGGTCCACTAATAATAATACCCACTTCTTTCATGAAGTGCCTTCAATTTACCTGAACTTATTAAAATAAAGTCTATATACACCTAATGGGTGTCTATATGGTGTGAGAAACATTGTCCCAATAAGATCCAACTAAGTATTCCATGAGTAAACCTTGTTAGATAAACACAGACATGCTAGTTTAAAACAAATTATAAGAAAGTAATATTTAACATATAAAGGTAAGAAAATAGGTATAATTCTTTAACATATTGGAAATAAAACTAAATTACATGAAAACAAACATTCCATAATCATGAAACATGAGAGGGGCCTATGTTATCTAAGGTTTTAGGAACTCTAGTTCCTCGTATCAACTTGGGAACTAAATTTTAATCCAAGTTTGCACACAAACCACAAAGGAGGTCATGTCTTGGCCTAGAGTAATAGTGTCATCCATCCCTAAACACTAGATTCATCCATCCAGTAAGGATTACATGACTTTTTCTAGTGGGGGTGGGGTGACACCCATCCACAACATAATAGCCTTTATCCAAGTCCAATAAATTTAGTTAGTGTGGTACAATCCAAAGGGATACTTAACACTAATCTTACCCCTTAGATACATGGGTTCCCATGTTATTTAACCATTTCAAATATATCACATTCCATTAATAAGGGACTTTAATTTACCTAAAATAATCCATTTATATGTATCACATTCAAATAAATCCTTTAAAACCATTTTTTTCTCAAAACAAGGGGAAACATTTTAAATTGTTCGTATCATATATAATCAGCCTTGAAAACTACCATAACATATATTATAATCAATAAAACAACCTTTTTAAAGCATTTAATGAATAATTATTTCATAAAACAAGAGTGTCACATAGAAATACCTACCTTTAACCAAGCCAACCCAGAAATAGGTGAAAACCAATCATCTATGATAGAAATACACTTAGGATGGAAAGAGGGATCATATAGAGGAAAGAACAACCCATAAAAAACAAAAAATAATCTATAAAATTTATCCAAAACAAATCATAGGTTTTCAATACTTTAGGCAAGAGAGACATTCAGTAAGGAAGGAATAAGGAGTTAATAAGAAGAAATAGGAGACAATTACTTAATTATTCTTAAAAGAAACTATGATAAATTCACCCAAGGATCAAATCATGATGGAAAGAGATAGTTACTTATGTAGAGGGTGAGATAGAGATTGATAGTGGAAGGGAAACTAGGGTTGTAAGCATTAATTTGAAAAGGGTTAATTTTTAATTTCAAGTTTTACTTTTTTTAAATACACAAGGGTACACCACAATGTAGAATAGGTGGAAATAGAGTAGTGTCCCTCCTCTGGAAACCTCTATAGTGTAACCCTTGGGTTGCATTGTGCTGATTCACCAAGAGGTATAGGTCCAGAGCCCCTAAGTATTAGGACTCCACGACATAACCTCTTGGACAGGGTCATGGTGCACCCATAATCAGGCCTCTATAGCATAGCCCCATGGGCTAACATGCAGTCCCTACTGGGTTACCCTCATGTAGGTATTTCAATATGTAAGGTTAATTGATGCTACCTTTAAGTAGTGTGAGTAGGGATTCTCCAATCCATTTCCCCCTAGGCTATAGGGTATCCTCTTTCGGGTGTGTAAGGGTAATTGGTGTTACCATTGAGCAGTATGGGTGGGGTGTACTCTACATCATATCCCCTCTATGATATAGCATATCCCCTCCCACCTAGGTTTCCCTATATTAGAGCTATAGTGGGATACATCATGGACTCCTACAAACTCAAAAAATATAAAAATGGTTCAAAAACTAAAAAAAATAGTAGAAATAAAATACATAGGTCTTATGATAAAAATAATGAATAATAAATAAAAGGTTTAATACCTAAAAAGGACATTGTGGGTGTAACAATTTTCCCCACCATATAACTTTTTACTCCCAAAAAGTTACCCTGGTGCTTGATTCATGAATAAGAGAGGCCATTTCTCCCTCATATGATCTTCTAGATCCCAAGTGTCATGAGAATTAGATCTATAATACCACAAATCATGAACTAATTGAATAAAATTCCTATGTACAACCTTTTCTTAGGAGTCAACGATGCAAACTATTTTCTCATAAATCAAAATTTCCGGTTCTAATTTAAGGTTCTCCTAATTAATCATGTGAGAAGTATCATAATGGGGATTTTTTAATTGAGAAACATAGAACACATCATGGACTATTGTGAACTAAGTAAAAAAATCCAATCTTTAAGAAACCATTCTTACCCATCTTATAATCTCTAAGAGACCCACATATCTTAGGGAAGGCTTCCCATGCTTCTCCAATCTTCAGTGGTTGGTGATACCCTTAGAAACACCTAATAACCTACTAAAAACCCTAATTAATGAAAACAAAGGTTACCATATAACCTATAGTGACTCTAATTTATCACTCACCATTATAGAATGGTATAAATATTTTTCATAATCTCTTATAGGATGATTGGACCTGATAATGAAGCATCTCCCACCTCAAACCAGTATAGGGGATATCAATAGGGCCGGCCATACAGAGCCTTGATTGAATCCATCCTAATCAATGATCAGTAATTATTATTATAGGAAAACTACACCAATCCTATATGGATATCCTAAAAACCTCTTAAGTCTAATACACTTGAAGTGATCATATCCTTTATAATCTAGAGAGCTTCTTATGTCTAGTTTTTTATCTGCATATGGTAAGTCATGCTCAACTTCACTTGATACACTATTTAATCTTGAATTCCCTTCCAAAAACATGAGGTTAATTGTGGTTATCTATCTGAGATGATAGAATAATTCACTCCATGAAACCACATGATCTTTTACATATATAACTTATAAGATCCTCTATTTTGGGGTATCTATAATTGGGATGAAGTGAGATAATATTTCTGGTTTATCAATAATGACCTATATAGAATTATTACCCTGATTTCTCCAAGGTAACCCCATGATAAAGTCTACGTATATCTCATACCACTTCAAATTAGGTATAGGAAGATTCCAAAGTATGTCAGATGAATTTTGGTGCTTGGCTTTGACATAATGGCATGTAAATCATCATGATACTAAATCCATGATATCACATCTTGTACTTGGACACCAAAATAATAAATTAAGATAATAATACATCTTAGTTATTATAGTATGGATATCCCACTAATATATATGAAAATCCTATATTACTAATTTCTCCTAGAAAATGGGACCACATATCATTTTTAAAATAGAACATGCCCTTGGGAGATATAGACTAGTCATCAGTGGTCTTCTAACCATATATAGAACTCTTGATACATTAATACTCTTAATCTAATGGATTCTCTTGATGAATGATCTCCATAAGTAATGATATCAACTAAACACTAGAACAGAACACCTCTTTCATTTACTCTTTCACCTACAATTAAATTCAATCAAAGAAACTCATCAAGGTTCATTCTTCACTAGACTCATTTAGCACTTGAGAAGAAATTTTTTGACTAAGATTTTTTATGATCATGTTCCCTTTTCATATCATGTAGGCAATATAAAAGTAAAATTCCTAGAGATACTCAACCCACTCCCTTTCCCTAAGGTTTGATTCCTTCTAAGAAAATATATAACTTAAAATTTTATGATTAGAATAAATTTTTAACTTCTCCCTAAAGAGATAGTGTCTCCAAAACTTTGAATTATACATAACTGTTATAGGCTCAAGATCATGGGTTGGGTAGTTCCTCTCATGTGGTTAAATATTAAGAGATTCATACACTAATTATGGCCCCCTTTATAAGTAAACAACCCAATCCAACACCTAATGCATAATAATACACCACATAGAATTGAACAACTTCTAGAAAGATCTGGATAATAGTTGAATTAAGCCACCACTTCAACTCATTAAAGTATTCTAGATATTAAAAGTTCCATATAAATTTCATCCCCTTCTAGGTGAGAGTTGTAAAATCCTAGAACTGGGAGCCACTAAACTGGTTCCTCGAGTAGGGTCATCACGTGACCTCAACCGCACCTCCTCATACACCATAGGATGCCAACAAGCAGTGAGGGTTTAAGAGTCAGGTGGGGAGACTATACCCTCTTTACCAGAGAAATTCATATAAAAAATAAATAAATAATAGAAAAAAAATATAGAAATACCAATGAACGTGCATAAATAACCATCTCCCAAAACTGGGCACAAATCATAACCAATAGTAAATATGTCATGTTATACTACAATACCAAGTGAAACAAAACCCAAAATAAAGAAAAACAATTGAATCCCAAAATTGTTCCTGACTCTAAGTCTGAAACCTCATCCATTTACCTCTCAATCATGACTCAACTCCTAAGATCAAGTCCCTTTCCCCTTTCCTGACCTGTAAGCATGAAATCTTCTCAGGTACCCAGTGGCGTCACAAGAAAGGTGTGAGTACAACTTAGTAGGCCACCACCAACGGTGTCTACAAAATATCCATTCTAAATAGATAGTGCATGTAAGTATTAAATAAAGGACAAGTAAATAAAAGATATTTTGGGTACCATTAGCTAACAACATTTACTTTAAATAATATTACCCTTATAACAATTCATCATTTGAATCTTCTTAATTACTCAGTTTATCATCAACATGTAATCCATGGGTTATGCATTTGCATCATTCACATAATTATTCAAGGCATTTATCATTTTTCATAAGGGAATAAGTCAATTCCCTATATCACTAGGGATAATACATCACAACATCACAATGTCTTCACCTTGAAGCCTCAGTCTAGGTGGAATATAATTATTGGGGGAATAGAGCTTTGTCCCCTTCCCTAACCCGTGAATTGTGGGTGGAGTTAGAGCATCATTCCAACTCGGCCTGTGAGAGGAGCCACAATCCTTTATCCCACACCTCAATCCATGTACACATGCTTATTCATCAATTCACTACATACAAACCATATCACAACTAACCACAACCAATACATATAACAATCATAATCCATAACAATCAACATGGGAATTAACATTATTCCATAACCCAATAACACATTTTCCATTTACATTAATTATCCCATTTAGCCCAATTCCCATTCTCATGCCTAGATCGCTAAGCATATTCAATAATTCCCTTATATCAACTCATTTCACATATTCCTAAATTTTATTATGAAACCCCATTTAACATATTTACCATTTCACATACCATTACTAATTTAACATATTCACTATTTCATATTCACTAACTCTCTTAGGCATTTCTAACATAATTTATAGGGCACGTGTCACAATCTCATTTAACCCAATTAGCCCATTTCTGTGTCATACCAAAAACCCCTTAAGTCATTACCAAATCTAGACACACTATCAATATTACATTTTCACTTACATTAAACATATCAACATACTCAATAAGGTCTATATATTATCACACAAGAACCTTGCACTTACTTAACCAATTTCTAGGACCAGGAAAATCGACACACTCCATGGGTGTCCCTAGGTCGGTCAAATCATCATTAATGCATCCCATGGGGACCATAAGGGTTTCTATTCATCATTTAGACACCCATTTTACCAAATCTCACCAGATTAATCAAAATCATAACAAGGGATAACCAATAACAAAACCGAACATGCACAAATCTACAATGAAATTATGGTATATAACTTGTAAACCACCAACCTGGAATCTATTGACGAATGCACTCTTAATCGTAGCCTTAGATCCCAATTCAACTACCCTTTAGAGACTAAACCTATATATCACCATGAAAAGAGGTTTTTTGATCTTATTATGAATATAAGATGGAGATTAAAACCCTAAACCAAAAAAAAGATAAGCTAAAGAGGGATTAGACTCACTTTGAGCTTCAATCTACAACCAACGGTGATCCAAACGGATTAGGATCAAAGGAGAATCACCTCTTGGGATCTTGGGTTTCTAGGGTTCATCCCTAGAGTTATAGGAGGTTAAATGGAGGAGAATAATAAGTTATAATACAAAACCCTGAGGTGTCGATTTTGTAATTTTTCCTAATTTTACTGGGTTGTACAGTTTACCCACAAAATTTTCGAAACCATGTGTGAGCCACTTTCCAAGGAAAGTTAAGTCTCACGGTTAACTGGGGAACCCCACATGTTTTAAAAACCATGATCTAATTTTTCAATGTACCACTATCTCAAATCTCATGGTTTTTCCCACCCATAACATGGTTTTCACTAACTATGCACGAACCAAGCAACATGACCAAAAAGTTCCTTTTTTCTTCACTTTCATGTACTAAATCCCCGGAACACCCCCGAGCCCCCTCAAGAACTTGAAAAACATTTATTTATTCATATATAAGATACTTAAACCTAAACTTAAACAAAAACATACCTTAAGAAAATATTTTATCTTACCATAGTAGTCTGGGGAGATACTAATTTAAATAATTTGTTCACAAACTAAAGATAATATCCCTCCATAACCAAGAATATCTTAATATAAAATACATTTATTCTTTATTAATATGATTTAATATCTCTTACCTTGTCTATATTGATTTATATTCCCTATTATTATACTACATTTCCCAAGAATTATACTTCCTGGATCCAAAAATTTCACTTCGATAGCTTAGTATAGTGGCAGTGATCACACAAAGTCCCCAAGACAATACTCAAATAATTATTGTGAGCTTCATCATATATATAATAGATCAGGATTCCATCCACAAATACCACCATAAAATTAGTCAAGGTATCAGTGCAATATTTGATTCATCTACACAATAAAGGCAGTCGTCGAATTGATCAACCTGAAATGAATCACTAGGTACTTGAAATGATTTTTACTACTCATAAACATTATATTGGGAAAATTATATTCCATAACTCATAGTTTATGGTTACATGATCAAATATTGATCTTTGATAACCTCCATGTCCCCTTTAACTAGTCAAAGAGTTCGTCAATACAGGGAAATGGGTACTCATTCTCAATCATCACTCAATTATATTTCCAGTAATCAATACATAAGTTAAGTGACTCATACACTTTCTTATTAAATAGAATTAAAGTATCCCTAGGAAACATGATATGGAAAATAAATTCCTTAGCTTCTAGATCCTCTAGCCAGATCTTTAACTCTTTTAGCTCTATGGGTTCCATATGATAAGAAGGTAAGGTGATCAAATGAGTTTTAGACACCAAGTAAATAGAAAAATTGACTTTTCATTCTAGGAATAAACCCAATAATTCATCTAAAAAAACCTATATAAAGTCCATTAAGATGGTAGTAAGTTCAGCTCGGATATTTCCTTCATCAACCTATACCAAGAGATATGTTATCTGACATGCTAGAGATCCCACTTCTAGAAGGGAAAATCCTTTATGGCTTGATCATGGATCTTAAACCCCTTGAAAAACATAAGAGTTCCCATCATGAGTAGTGAGGGTATCCTTCTATTAGTATCAATAAATATGGTATTTAAAGTAAACAATAAAATCAATCCCTATAATTAGATTAAAGGAATCTATCTCAAGAATGAGTATTTCCCATGCTAGCTCCACTTTTGAGATAAAATAATGCTAGAAAGTCATCAGAATCCATGCTCCTTCTTCTTCATAAGGGGTGATAAAATCTCTATAACATTTGGAATGATATCATATGGAAGTTTCAATAATTACACGATATGGACAGAAATAAATGTGTTAGAAACACTTGTATCGAATAAATCAATCACAATGATTGATGCAATAAGTACGGTACCTATCACTATCATCAGCCTTATCTTAGACTCCATGGGAGATGGTTCTACTACATGAAACTATCTGGTATCATCCTAGATCCTAGTTCTATAGATAACCTAGGGTTCTACTCCTATATAACTCTAACATTGTGATGAACTGATTTTTCCTCCTCACCCCTAAGATTAGGGTCATTCTATTTTAGATTTGTCTGATTGAGTAGTAGATCCCTTAGGTTATAAGGATCCCACACCACTTTGTGGAGAGGTAATTAACTTTAAAAGAACTCTATAGATGCCCTATATTCCCAAAATAATGGAAAATCCTCTGAGTATCTTATCATGGGGACCTTAGGTTCCCAGAACTTCAACACTGATAATAAATAAGAGATCATCCACCTGTGGCCACTGATGTTATAAACTAAGATGGGTTCCTAGAGCCAATGATACCTACCCTTCTCATCTCATCACACATTCTTTTTTCTTAGGAAGTCCACTACTACTCCCACCAAACACGGGAGACACACTAATAATCGATGACATCCTTTTCTAACGAATCTCTACCATTAGTTCTAAATCTACAACCTCAGCATAGGTCGAGAGCTTCAGGAGAAAGTCATGAGATCATATATCATCCTGAAGACCCATTCCAAACCTTTTAACCTTTAATTTCTCATTCAATATAAGATCTATTACAAAATAGACAATCTTGGAAAACCTATTCTTATACTTTGTAACTATTTTATCACCCTACTAGAGAGAAAAAAATCCCAATCCCTGGAAAATGACATCATTTCTAGATAAAATTACTGGTGGAAGATCATATTAAAATCCTTATATTCCAAGTTTTCATGATTCTTTAATTGAATGATTTAGTCCCACCATTTTTTATTGGGACCTAAAATCATAAATGTTACATGATTAACCTTTATGGAATTTTAAATTTCATGGAACTTAAAAATACTCTCGATATTTTCAAGTAAATCCTCTGCTACATGAGGGTCACTCCTTCCTCAAAAATATATTGGGTTATGAAGGAATAATTATTGAACTTTATCCCTATTAGGACCAAAACATTATTATTTATCTTGAGCAGGGGTAGGGTCTACTCTTTAGCCCATATAATGAACTATTCAAACCAAAACCTCAATAATATTCTAGTCCACCGAGGTATTTTACAGTGGAAAGTCATTTTTCCACCATTAAAGGATTTTTAGACTATATACATGGAGGCATAGTAATTAATGAAATAAAATAAAAAATAAATCATCAAAATTGATAATCAATTCTTAGATATAATCATAATTATCCATCAATCAATCAAATATATCTCAAAAGGTAACATAGAAAAACTCTACTAGTGTATAATGCATGGCCCTAGTGGGTAGTCTTCAGCCTGAACACCCTTCCAAAGGAAGGAGACAAATCCCACTCGAAATTGAAATCACACATTTTCAATATCCTAGGAAAATCAAGTTGTGGTATTAAGAGTATTGTCTATACCCCCCACTATACCTACTATCCTTGAGTCCTGATAGTTAAAACTCTTATATACCAAGACTTCCTCAAATATCATAAACAAAAACTTGGGGCTCTAGTACCATTTAATCAGGAACCAACCTAAGTTTTCCCTAACTTGGGTACCCAATACGACCTATGGAAAGGTGAAAAGGGAGTTTCCAATCCCCTTGGGCTAGAAAATAGTGTATGGGATCATGAATTTCCTTTGGGAATGGTTTTTTACAATAGAATCATCAAATGGGTTTGTGTCATGAATCCGGCATTACTTTTCCATAAATTAGAAAGTAATTCTCCAAAATGTAAGTAGTTATGATCAATATAAATAAAATTAAAGAATACAAATAAAACTCCAAACCACATGGAAACAATATAAACATCAAACCAAAATGATATTAAAAGAGAGGGTCACATATATATTCAAGTATGGAAGGAATATAGGTTGTATGTTTGGTGGGAGATACAAAACCAAGCCAAAAATAAACAAAAACTAACCATATATATGTGATATAAGGTTTAATTACCCACCATGTCACCACCATCAACTATAGTACTACTAATAATAATAAATTCCACCTTTATATGGTGCCTTTGATTTATCTAAACCTATCAAAAAAGGTCTACATACACGCAGAAAGTGTATGTATGGGGTGAGAAACAATATCCCAGTAGGGTCCTACTAAGTATTCCATTAGTAACCCTTGTTAGATAAAAATAATAATTCTAGTTTGAAATAAATTAAAGGAAAGTAATATTTCTCTTATAAATGAAAGAAAACAAGTAACATGCTTTAACAGTTTGGAAATAAAAGTAATTTTCGTGAAAATAAACATTCCATTATTCTGAAACATGAGAGTTCCCTAGAAAATCTAAGGTTTTAGGAGACCTAGGTCCTCATATAAATCTTTGAACTAATGGTCAATCCAAGTGTGTGTAAAAACCACTAAGGAGTCCATGCCTTATCCTAGAGTCATGGGGTCGCCCATTCCAGAAAACCATATCCATCCATCTACTAAGGAATACATGCCTTGTCCTAGCAGTGTGGTGAAGCCTGTTCATGGAACCAAAACCTTAATATAAGACTAATATTTTTATTTACCATGGTGTAATATAATGTGATTCTTAACACTATAAGGAATATTTAATTTATCCACATTTTATTTTTTTCATTAAAGACTTTTTAAAACAAAGATAATTTCATTACCTATATTTTCTAAAAATGTAGAGAAACATGATGTCTCTAATCATCCATGTATATAAACATCACTAATTACCCATGTTTATAAACATTTTAAATTACAAATGTTTATAAATTTCACTAATTTAGTTGTATTTATAAAAGTTTCTAATTTATCCACACACTGTTTAACCTTGTTTTTTATAAATGTGGATAAGGAGTCATTAATTAGCTATATTTTCTATAAACATGGATAATTAATTTTTTTTAAAAAATTGAAATAAATTATCATGCTTAATTATTTTTATAAATAAATTTATATAATTTTTTAGGTGCTCAAATATCCTCCTCCCCCCTTAACGTCACTGAACCCCACCTCAATCACCTCGTTACCCCGCCACACAATCATGCTCATAAAACCTCTCAACATCACCCCCTTTTATTTCACTAAACTCAAATCCCACCTTATCCACCTATTCACCCCACCACATCACTGCACTCAAATGTGGATAATTAATTATTTTAAAAAAAATTATATAATTTTTTGTGCTTTATTATTTTTGTAAATTTTTTGATATAATTTTTTTAAGTGATCAAACACCCTCCTCCCCCCTAACATCATCACACCATCATTCTCAAACAAATGCTTTCCCCCTGAAATCACCAAACTCGAACCCCACCCCAACCACCTCATCACCCCACCACACCTCTTCTCTTAAACGTGGCTAATTATTTTAAAAAAATTATATAAATTTTCGTATTTAATTATTTTTATAAAAAAATTATATAATTTTTTTAGATGTTCAAACACCCTCCCCCCCCCCCTAACTTCACCAAACTTTGTCTTAGCTGCTATATTACCCTGCTACACCATCACACTCAAACAACCCCACCCCCCTCCCCCTGACATCACTGAACCCAAACACCACCTCAGCTGACTCTTCACCCCACTACACCGCCATGCAAAAATGTGGCTAATGATTTTGTAAAAAAATTAAATAACTTTTCATGATTAATTATTTTTAAAAATGTTTTTGATATAATTTTTTTAGGTTCTTAACACTCCCCACCCCTCGACTTCACCAAACTCAAACCATGCCTCAACCATCTCATCACTTCACCACATTTTCAAGCGCAAACAAGACTAAATTAATTTTTTAATATTTTGATATAAATTTTCAAGCTTATTTAATTTAATAAAAAATTATATAAATTTTTTAGGAGATCAAACAACCCCCCTCAACATCACTAAACCCAAACCCCACCTCATCAACCCACCACATGGCCACACTCGAACATTACTAATTAAGTTTATTTTTTTTATAAATTTTCAGGCTTAATTAATTTTATAAAAAAATTATATATTTTTTTAAGAAGCTAAAATACCCACCAAACCCCCCCCCCTTGATTCTACTAAACCCCACTTTATCCACCTCATCACCCCATCTCACTACCATGCTCAGATACCCCCCCCCCCTGACATTACTGAACCCGAACCCTACCTCAGCTACCTCATCACCCTACCACATCTCTATGCTCAAACAAGGATAATTATTTTTTTAAAAAAAAATATATGAATTTTTGTGGTTAATTATTTTTATAAGAAAAATTATATAATTTTTTTGAGCACATAAACACCCTGCCCCCCCCCCCAATGTCACAATACTCTACCTCTACTTCCTTATCACCCTTCCATACTGTCGTGTGAAAACAACCCCCCCCCCACCCCCCCCCCCCCGACATCACTAAACCTAAACCCTACCTCATTCACCTCATAGCCCCACTACACCACTGCCCTCAAATAAGGATAATTAATTTTTTTAAACAAATTGAGATAAATTTTCATATTTTATTATTTTTATAAAAAAAAATATTATCCTTTAGGTTATTTCATTTTAGGAAAACTCAAATGTATATATAAAAAAGTATGGCATACGTTATTTTCCTTGTTAGGGTTTTGGAGAGGGGGGCTTCCTCCTTGGTCATACCTCAAGTGATAAACACCCACCCACCCCCCCCCCCCCCCTGATGTCATCGAACCCGAACCCCACCTCAGTCACCACATCACCCTGGTGTGGCGGTGCACTTAAACAAACCCTCCCTCAAACTAACTCATCACCCCACTGTACTATAGGGCTAAAACATGGATAATTATTTTTTGAAAATGTTTTATATAAATTTTTATGATTAATTATTTTTATAAAAAAAATATTATAATTTTTTTAAGCACTCAGATACCCACCAACCCTCTGACATCACTAAACCAAAACACCACCTTAAACTCCTCATCACCTTGGAGCAGTGGTGCACTCAGACTAACCCTTCCCAAATCCACCTCATCACTCCATCATATTATCATGCTCAAACATGGATAATTATTATTTTTTAAACAAATTTGATATGATTTTATGGAAATAATTATTTTTATAAAAAAATTATATGATTTTATTATACACTCAAACAACCACCTCCCCCTTCCAATGTCACCAAAACCAAATCCTGACTCAGCCACCTCATCACCCAACCACACTGTTTCACTCAATCATTGCTAATTAATTTTTCAAAAAATGTTTGATACAAATTTTCATGAAAAATAAATTTTATAAATTTTTTGATATAATTTTTTTAGGTGCTCAAACACCTTCTTACCCCCCTGATGTCACTGAATACAAACCCTATTTTAGTAGCCTCATCACCTCGATGATATGGTTCACTCAAAATAACCCTCCCCCAGCCACCTCGTCACCCCACTACACCACCACACTCAAGCATGGAAAATTATTTTTAAAAAATGATATAGATTTCCATGATTAATCATTTTTATAAAATTTTGGATATAATTTTTTTAGGTGCTCAAGTACCCACCCCACCAACCCATTTACACCATTAAACCCAACCTCATCCACCTTATCTCCCTATAATGCTTAAACACCCCCCCCCCCCCCGATGTCACTAAACCTAGCCTCAGGATCATCATCACCCAACCATGCTCAAACAATCCCCCCCCCCCGACATCAAAAAACCCAAACTCTACCTTAGTCACCTCATCACCCTACTACACCAACTTTCTTGAACAACCCCCCCCCCCCCTCCAACCACCTCGTCACCCAACTGAACCACCGCACTCAAACATGGATAATTAATTTTTAAAAAAATTTATCAACATTTTAATGCTTAATTATTTTTATAAAAATATTGATAATATTTTTTAGGCACTCAAACACCTACCTCCCCCAACCACTGACATCACTAAACCCCACCTCATCCACCTCATCACCCTTCCATACTCAAACAACCCCCCCCCCACCCACCCTCTCAAATCTCATCAAACGCAAACCTCACCTTTCATGATTAATTTTTTTTATAAAATTTTTGATATAATTTTTTTAGGCTCTCAAATACCCCCCCCCCCCAAATCACTAAACCTCGCCTCAGTTTACTTATCATCTAACCACACTCAAAAACCTCCCCCCCCCCTCCTCCAAACATTACCATACCCGAACCCCGCCTCAACAACCTTTTCAACCCACTGTTTCACACTATAAAAAACCCTCCATCTTGATGTCACCATACCTCACTTGAGAAATTCCTTGCATAAAAAATCCCCTTGTCTCCTTCACACCTTTCTCCATGCAGGATTCAAACACGAGACATGTTCCCAACACCCAACAGACAGACCAACCAACCTAAGTATATTATCAATTAAAAATATTCATTATACAATATTTATATATATTTAAATATATTTCAATATAAATAAAAATTAATATATATATATATATATTATAAATATGTAATTTTCTATATCTATATTCCATCCAATGGCCCTAAGGCCTTCATTTTTTATTGATTTTTTGATAATCCACCTTTCAAGGGGTGAGGTGGAACCCTTACAAGGCCCATAGGTGTAATTATTACATGGCCCGTAGGCCTTAGATGAATTCATTGCCTGTAGTCTTTAAATATTACATACAACCCAGACCAACTACTTGGAACTAATCCTCCCCAGCATCTTCATCGTGAAATCAACTCTCCACCTTCGCATGGCTGTTCGGCTAGGCTATCTCGTGCATGCACAGGCTTGTCCCGATGGTAGGTTACATTCCCTCTCATTATTGCAACCCAGGTGTGTGTGTGTGTGTGTGTGTGTTATACTATATTATCTTTATATTATATATATATATATATATTAGTGTAATTATAATTTTAAATTTATATATATATATATATATATTATATTTATCTATGAATTAACATATATGTTATTTATTAATATGTAAATTAATATATTTGTGGTTATATTAACATATATTTTATTATATGTTACATGTATTTTTGATAATATATGTCATTATATATTAATATATACATTAAGCTAGTGATAAATCTAATGTGACCCATGGCTGCTTGATTTTTATGGTGTGAAACCCACTTCTAAGCCAACGCTTGGCCTAGAACATGATTCGGTGAGGGGTCTTCTGGTTGATGACCTAAGTGGATGTGATTTTCAGAAGTTTGATATTTGGATTAATGACCATGAATGAAAGGTTATTTTAGCAGTTTCAGTAGCACATATAACAGAACTAGACAAGTTGTGCTAGATATTTGAGAGCATGGGTTGCTACTAAGTTCACTCAGGTTTTAGGAATATCTTCACATAGGGAGACGCTATGGGGTTTTCACTATGGAAGCATATATGGAATTTAAAATCCCCACCAAATTACAATCTCTTCTTTTGGAAAATGTGTAGAGGTATCCTCCCCACCCATGCTCATCTTATTGATCGAAACCTGTCAAAGAATTCCTTATGCCCTCTTTGTGATACTTCTGCAAAAAGTGGGTTTCATGTGATCTTCTCATTCACTTGGGTTGTTGGGTTGTATTCATTTTTTGATGAGTTTTATCATGCTCAATTGATAAGTCTCAAGGATGTGAAGCTTCTTGTGGTGGGTTGGCAGATCACTTCTAGTATAAGTTATTTCGAGGTTGTGCATCTGCATGTGGATTATATGGTATCACTGAAATGACTTTGTGTTTGATTGGATTTAAAATATGATAGGGTATGGATTGATAGTTTGAAAAGATTTATTTCTTTGTGGAGTGATGAAGGTGGGGGGTTTCTACCATCACCAGTTCACCCCCCACCCCCAATCTTGGTGGATACCACCCCCTCTGGGTATCCTTAAAATTAGCCCAGGTGTGAAACTTCTTGGATATGGTACATTTGGTCTTGAGGTTTTTATCCATGATAATGCTAGATTTTTAATCACAGATCAACATACCATGGTTACTACATGCTCGGATCCCTCTATGTTTGAAGTTGTGGCTATTTGGTTCACCTATTCTCATGGTTGGGTGAATATTGTGGTCGAATATGACTATCAATTTATTATCAATGTTTTGGAGGATGGTGAAGGTGATCATTATACTTTCAGGTCTATTACTGATAACATCAGGTATTTGGATCCTTTGTTCTCTTCTTTTGTTTTCTCCATTTTTGGGAGAGAGGGAAAACATGTATCCCATTTCATGACTGATTTTTGGATAAGTCAGGGATCTATGTGTTGGTTTTATTCTTTCCCCCTGAAGTTATGTAATTTGGATTCTGTTGATATTTAATTTGAGGATTTTATTTTCAAAAAAATTAGTATAAATATTCTTATATATTTTTATATTGATATATAGATTAATATATTCTTATGTATGTATGCCTCTGTGTGTGTGTCTTACAATAACAATCATTTATATAGTTATTATTTATATATTTATAAGTTTATTTATTTATTTATATATTAAAATATTAATTTACATATATATATATATATCTCTCTGTGTGTGTGTGTGTGTGTAATTTAAAAATAGGTGATCGCCCACATTCATTTTCTGATGTGAGATCGCTGTAAGCCATGTAAACAAATATACATTTATAAATTAATATATTTAAATATATATGTGTTTGTGTGTGTTTTTATTTATACATGTGTGTATTTATATATATATATATATATGTTGTGTTTAGTTATATATACATATATAAATTAATATAAAAATATTATTATATTTAAATATATATGTTCATGTAATTATATATAAATATAAATTTATATATATACATATATATAATTATAATTATAAAATTTCATTTATGTATATATATATATAATATAAGTATACTTATATATATATAATTAGCCATGTTTTAAAACACGGGTAAAAAATGTCACTAAAATAGACATGTTTTTTTAAAACATGGCTAAATTTAAAATTATCCACATTTAAAAACATCACTATAATAAACATGATTTATTTAAAACATGGATAAATTTAAAATTATCCATGCTTTTAAATGTAACTAACAAAACATCACTAAATTAGGAACATTTCTTAAAAATGTGACTAAATTTAAAATTAGCTATGTTTTTAAACATGACTAAAAAACATCGCTAAATTCCAAAAAAAAAATTGGGACACTAGTCTCCCCCCCAGATACCCTAGTTCACATGTGATCTACCTATTTCAAATGTATCACATTACATTAAAAAGGGCCTTCCATCTACCCACCACAATCCATTTCCATTTAACACATTCAAAGTAATCCTTTAAAACAATTTTTCTTCTCAAACCAAGGGGAAACATTTGAAAATGTCCATATCATATATAATCAGCCTTAAAAACTATTATAACATAGATTATGTTAAATTAAAAAAAACCTTTAGAAAATCCTATATTCATAATTATTTCATAAAATAAGAGTGTCACATAAAACCACCAACCTAAAACTAAACCAAACCCTTAGAAACCAGTGGAAACAACTCACCTATCATGGAAATACACACAGGATTTCAATAGGGATCCTAGAGTGGAAATAACAAACCACAAACACCAAAACCCACATCATAAAATTCATCAAGCACAAACCCTAGGTCGCCAAGACCTTAGGGAAGAGATAAATCCATAAAGTATGGAAGAACAAGTCAAGAGGAATGAATTGGATATATTTAATTAATGATTCATGGAATAAAATTGGTGAAATAAACCCAAATATAACACCAATAGGGAAGAGTGGAAAACACCTCATGTGTAGGGGGAGTTGGAGTTTGAGAGTGGGAGAAAAATAAGGGTAAGGAAATTTATTTTGAAAAAGGTACATTGGTAATTTCATTTTTTCCATTTTTTTTAAACTACACGTGGGTACACCAAGGCATAACCCAAGGGGATATGATGTGGTGTGGCTCCCCTGGACACCTCTATAGAAAATCCCTTAGGTTACCTCAAGGAGGTAAAAGGCTATGACCCCAACTCCTAGGCCTATATGTGATTGCCTCCTTAACTTCCCTATGGTGCACCAAGAACTGGGCCTCCATAGTGTAACCCCCTTGGGCTAGGGTGAAACCCACTTTTGGGTTAACCTCACACATGTTCTATATTGTGTAAAGGTAACTTATGTTACCTTTGTGAAATATGGGTATGGGGGATCCACTTCATAGCTTCCTAGGCTATGGAAAAACCCCTTCTCGCAATGTAAGGATAACTAGTGTTACCCTTATACAATATGAGTAGGGGTTTCTTCATGTCATATCCTCCAAGTTATTGTGCATCCCCTCCTACCTGGGGTTCCCTACGATGTGTCCATAATGGGCTATATCATGGTCTCCTACAAACTCAAAAAAATAAGACTCTAAAAACTATAGATTCCCAAAAACTCTAATAAGGATCTGAAAACTAAAAAAATAGTAGAAATAAAAGACTCAAAACTTATAAAAAATTAAAAATAAATAAATAAATAAATAAAGGTTGTGTACCTAAAAATGACATTGTGGGTGTAACATAGGTGATGAGAACAGCTTTCCCTCATATTTTAACAAATATCTAGATAACATATTTATCATGGATGAAACATTTTTATCCTTATCTCCATTTCAAAAATACATTATAGAATATAATGATTCATAAAGGAAAGGTGTTCCTTTCATTCGGGTGTGGATAATGATTATCAGTTCCATACAAATCTTATAGGAACTCTCCACTTCTCATAGTATCATTCGTCAATTCACAATGAAGGCACTAGAACCCCTCTGGGTTTATGGGAATTATAAGTTTGTAAAATAGAATAAAAAGACCTATGGATTACGTATATAAGTAAAAATTCTAAATTTAATTCTCCTTTTATCTTAATTAGGATAAATCCATTTAGATGGAAGCTACTGATACAAGTATGCAGGTATGTTATTCTTCATTTTTTCATTCACATTGATATTGTTGAGGATAGATGAGAATATAATAGTTTTATTATTATTTCATAAATCATTAGATAATCCCCCTCAAAATAATTAGTGGAATAAAATTCATCTTCCTCTTTGAATCAACATGTCTAATCCACTGATTTTCAAAGAATGAGTTTTATGAAATATAAACTGGTTTTTCCCACTTAACATTATGTTATATGATAATGTAATTTATGGTGATCCACTGAAAATAATGTTAAGAATTAAAAATCATGTTAAGTGTGAGGTTAAATTGTGTTAAGCTATTAATGTAATATGAATTGAAAGGTATGACTTATGTTAAGTGGTTAACATAGTTTTCATCGTAGCTGTAGAAAAAAATAGCATTCTTTTTTCACTGCCTAATGTTGTATTGAGTGTCAGCAAAATTTTGGTATTAGTCTTGATGTTTCATTGTATAAAAACTAAATTTCAATCATGGCATGAAAAAATATATTTAATTATGAATAGTTCTTATTATTGAGTGAGTCCCACATCAGACTTTAACTCGGCAGCAGGCTCCTTCATTACCTAATGCGCTCGATAGGGTTGTCATTGGACTCTTATATAGCTTCCCACTACATGGAAACTACCTTCATGACACCATGCATGTTGGCACTCTTCCCTATCACTTCCCTATGCTTTGATATGTCCTAGTGCCACCCAATTCTCTTCCTTCTAATGTTAACCTTTACTTTCCCTCTACACCAAACCAGAAATACATTGAGGGTCATCATATTATCAACTGGTAGTATATAAATAATTATTATTATTATTATTAATTGTTTTATATTTAATTAACTTTTTAAAAAAATTATACATTTTAAGTGTTATGAATTATAAAAATATGTTTTTAAAATCCTAAATAAAATGTAAAAGGTTCATATTATAGTTTCACATTAGATAAAGTGTTTATTTTATTGTTCATTAATTTTTTTATTCGTATTTAAAAAAAATTATAAAATTTTAATAATGTGTATGCTTTATTTATATGATAAATTGATTTTAGGAAATATTTCCTTGCATTACATTCTATTTGTGATATCATAAGATTTAATTTTTTCATCTACCTTGAACACAATTTTTTTAGAGTTATAAGCTTGGGAATAGTTATTGAATATAATTTGTTCATATTAGGTGTTAGGGATATCATGAATTGAATTATTACTTGAGTAAAGTTTCCCTATGGAGAAGTACTTAGGGTCAGACTATAGTCTTATTCATTATTAAAGAAAGGTGAAGGGTTGGCTATCTATCACTTTGGTCTTTCTCATTTAGATATTGTAAATCTCAAATAACTTTATTCCTTTACATGAAAAGTTCATATAGCTTATGGATGATATGAATTCATATATTTATGAATATAATTGGGTTATATTTTTTAGTAATTAATACAAACTTTTGGGTTTTATAAATAGTTACACATTAATGTTTTGTGAATACATTAATCTTGTGTGTATAATAGAGATTCCAAAACTAAATCATCGTAAGCATGCATACAAAAAGTAATAAAACATGAAATATTTATTAACTTAATATGCATATGATGTGTATTAAGTTAGTGATATTTTGAAATAAAACTATTTGAAATAATAATTTTAAGATTATTTCCAAAGAGGCACTTTTTGATACCTCAATCATTCGGTATGGGTGACCCTAATGGTTAGGTGTCCATGAATTATCTTGCACCAGTAAAGTAAGAAGTAAGGTAACCCCACTTGTTAGGTGCTTTGTTTATGATTTTTTATATAGGTTACACTTTCTGGTAAACCCTAATGATTAGGATATCAAAGGAATATAGTTGATTGAATCCATTTAATGGATATAGATAAAGAATTTTATCCACTCAACTATTTAATAATCTTATATGATATAATTGAAAATGTTTTTTTCTACCAGATATAGTCATGGCCTATTTAAGTTATCAAATTGGTGTAAGTCATGATGAAATGTAGATCTCAGATAACTAAATAGATATGATTTGTGATGTCATCATTTTTAGTGGGATGAATTTCATTAAAAATCCTTGATGAAAAGATATAATTGATTATACTCACCCATAGATATGTCTCTGTTATAGGATATAGATTACTACATTATTATAATATTGAGACCCCTTATAGGTGTTACCTATGAAATAATAATATATTGGTATATAGTGTTGAGAAGTTTTAATAGGAAGAATATTTTAGATTATTTTAGTTTAAATGGTATAAAAGTCAATTTCACCAACTCTAACTCATGGGAATTAGATATCGGGTGTGTGTCACACATTTGTGTCGACAAACACAAACTTATAGATATAAGGGAATTGAAAATGTGTGAATTATATCTTAATGTTAATAATGGAGCAATATTTCTACACTAGAATTTGACACTTACAATCTGATTTTACTAAGTGGATTAATATTAGAGTTGAACAAATATTATTATGTTCCCATCCTAATTAGGAATTTGATTTTTGTATCTTGTTTGGACATGTAGGGATTCTCATTCACTATTAAAAACAAAGGTTTATCTATATATATAAATGATATGTTTTATGTCCTATGTAATATAATAAATGTTTTATTTATTCTATATTTAGATAATCCTATTTATAACATTCGAAATTAGAAATTCATAGTCGATTCTAATCCTGCATATATTTGGAATTGTCTCCTTGCATATATAAATGAGGAATGCTTCCAAATACTCCATAAATATAGATTATTAGACCCATTAAATTATAAATCATTTGATAATTATGAATATTTTTTATTGGTAAATTTGACCAAAGAACCTTTTTGTGAGAAAGGTGAAATGTCTAGTAAACTATTGGATATCAAACATAATAATATATGTGGACTAATGAGTAAACAAGAAATTGGTGGTTTTAGGTACTCAGTTACCTCTATTGATGAATTTAATTAGTATGGGTATGTGTTCCTAATGTGACACAAGTATAAAATTTTTTGAAAAGTTCATAGGGTTTTAGAATAAATTACATAATCAAATGGTAAAAATTATAAAGGTCCTACAATCAAATTAGGGTGTTAAATGGTTGAGATATGAATTCATTAATCATCTGAGGGATTTTGGAATTTTTCACAAATCATTCCTCTTAGAAACCATAATGGAATAATGTGATTTCTGGGAAAATTAGTACCTTGTTAGACAAGGTTCAGTTGATGACGAGTTAATGTGGCCTTTTATTTTATTTTGGGATTATTCTCTAGAGTTTGATGCATTTTTGCTAAATTATATTCTGTCTAAAGCAAACATAGTGACACTATATGAGATAATAACTGGGAAGTTTCTAGTTATGTATTTTATAAATATTTAGGGATGTGAATCATTCATATAAATATTTTATTCTTGTAATATTTACTTTAAATATTACAAATTTTTATTTCATGTTTATCTTAAGGAAACTGTGGGATATTATTTCTATAATCTTATTGAACACAATGCGTTTGTTTCCCAAAATGGTGTTTTTCTTAAGAAGGGGAGTGTAATTCAAGGATTCAATGGGAATAAAGTTGAATTTTGATAATTTTATGCCAAAAAAAATAGACAGTGTTCCTAAGATGGAAGTTGAGTCGGTCCCACAAAGATTTGTGGAAAAATAACTAACTCATGTTACACAAGAACCTAAAAGTTATGGTAAATTATATCAAGAGATCATGATATATGGATTTATCATAGCTAATTATAATGAGTTACTGTTTATAGTATTTGAACCTACTACCTACCAAGAGGCCGTAAGAAGTTTTGATTCTAATAAATGGTAAAAATCCATGGAATTTAAAATTGAATCCATGAACACTAACGAAGTTTGGAACTTCATGGATGCACCTAAAGGGGTAAGACCCATAGTTTAAAAGTGGGTTTTCTATAAGAAACCCAATATGGATAGTATATTTTCTACCTATAAATAATTATTTTTGGAAAAAATTTATAAGAAAATTCATGGCATTGACTATGGAGAAAATTTTTCACCTCTCATGATGACAAATTCCATTCAGATTTCTCTTTCCATAGCAGCTTATTTTGATTATGAGATGTATCAAATGGATTTAAAAACCATATTCCATAATGGGAATTTGTTTGAGGTTGTGTATATGATACAACCTAAAGGTTTTTAATTAAAAAATGATACTGCTAAGGTATTAAAGCTATAATGATCCATTTATATATTGAAGTGAGCTTCTCAGAGTTGGAATATTCAGTTTTATGATACAATAAACAAGTTTGGTTTCATCAAAAACATGGATTATTCGTGTGTGTATATAAGAATTTTAGTGGGAGTGTTGTAATTATTCTGATATATTATATGGATGAAATACTTTTTTATTGAAAATTATATCCTAACACTTCAATCTATAAATATGTGGCTGAGTAAATGCTTATCAGTGAAAAAATAGGTCAAGAAGCCTTCATAATGGGTATAAATATCTGTAGAGATAAGTATAAGAGGATACTTAAACTCTGTTAATACACTTACATTGGTGAAGTGAAAAATATTTTTAGTATGGATAACTACAAAAAGGGGTCTTTAGCAGTGTTACATACCATGGATATTATAAATATTTAAGATACTTTTAAAGAGTTGGAAAGGATAGATAGAATTCCCTATGTTTCCACCAATGGTTCTATCATGTATTTCATGTTGTGTACTTGAAATGATGTCTCCTATGATCCTAGCATTACTTATAGATACGGATCCAATCCTTTTGAGAGTTAATAGATTATTATGAAGAACATTTTTAAGTATTTGAGAAGTGTTGAAGACATGTTCTTGATCTTTGAAGGAGAGGATTTTCTCTATGTAAAGGGATACATATATTCTAGTTTCTAATCTAGAAGAGATGATATGAAATATAAATCTGGTTTCATTTTTTTCCTAAATTATGGATTTATTAGTTGGAATATTTCCAAACAATACATTATAGAAGACCCAATAATATAGGTAGAGTGTATCTCTGTATCAGATACTACAAAGGAATATTTTTGGACAAGGAAGTTCATTACAAAACTAGAGGTGGTTCCTGATATTGATGGAATAATATAGATTTACTATGATAAAAATGGAGTTATTTATCATAAAAAAAATAAATCTAGTCTTAACAAAGGACCAAACAGATCCTTCAAAATTACCATCTTATATAAGAGATCATTTAGAGGGTTGATGTTAGGAATTAGTTTCATGGATATAGATGAAAATTTAGAAGATCCTTTGATGTAAACATTATCATAGAAGAATAATAAAATTTATATAGATTCCCTTGGTGTATGATACTTAATATATTGATGTAATGGTTGAATAATGTATCATGTTATTATAATAAATACAATCATCATTTATCATTCATTCATGAGTGCTAAAATTTACTTTACATGGATAGTGTAATGATAATATACCCTCAAAATATGACTTTGAGTTGTCCCTAATTGATTATCATCATGAAGTATTATGGGTTGTAAGGATATGCTAAGTTTATCCTGAATAAAATATTATACTCATTAAAAATATTTATATATAAGGTACAAAGAATGGATTTATGAGGTAATAAGTATAAACTTATTAATTGGATTGAATCACCAAATTATATCTCATGGAATATAATATAGTCATTAATATACTTAGGGGTATATAATTATTATCAATCCTTCCTACCTAAGGTTAGTGAGATACCTAGCATGAGAACCTTCATATTTTTATACCTTTCTTACACAATCCATTATAACTCAACTAATCATGGTGTGGTTGAGTATGTCGTTGATCATGTTGTTAGTTGGAACATAACCAAGATGGGATTTTTCCACATGTATGAAAAGTAAATAAATATATCCCTTGATTTAATTGGGATGATTAAATTCATGGATATGCTTATTTAAGAAAAAATATGATGTGTTTAACTACCTGTATGAGGGACATGTGAAATAGTCATTTTTTAGATAACTTATGTGTGGCTTATTCATAAATATAGTCATTTTATTTCATAGAATCAAGAAAAAGTGAGATGGATTATACTAGATTGGAACTATTACATGTTTAGTGGTTACTCAATGTCATGAGAAAAGGGAATATAGAGGTATACATACAATTTATATGATACATCTTATGGTGTACATGTTTTCATAGAGATATGATTATGTTTGATAAATATCACACTAGACCCCTTGGTAGCTTGAGTAGTAGTGACACTTTGTTATAGGTCTCTCCTTTCTTACATCTATGAAATAGAGATTTTATATTTTTTTATGCTACTAAGACCCTTAGGGTTACACATTTAGGGATTTGGATAAGGATTAAGTTTTGGAAAAACTATTTTTTCTAAGATGAAGAGTTCTTAATAAACCATAAAAAAAATAGTTTGGATGGATTCACAAAGAGTTGTGAAGTTTAAAAAATTCCTTAAGGGATTTTAGTGTAAGTGGGAGATCATTGGATGTGAACTAAAATGTATGAATTTGATTCATATAACTTAAGGATACATTGATATAAAAATATCCTTAATAATTAAACTGAGCTTACATTGTTACCAATGTATCTTGGTTGTATGTGATGAAACCAAAGACTGTGTTTCACCCAATGGAATCATTATGCTTGGCACTACACATCACTATTATATAGTTTCTTTTGGTTACTAATCCATGAGATGGATTATTCATTTCATGCACACCTTTATTATAGTGTTCAATCAAGAACACACTAATGGATAGTATTATATATGGTATGGGTCAATAATATTCATTCAATAATGAGTGTCTTACATGTCCTATATAAAGGGAATATTTTCCTTTAGTTTGATTGTGTATAATGATCATCAACAACTATATTCCCATTCCACGGGGTATAGGATATCTCAAAGTTTTAATCTTTTAAGAACTATATCTACCACCAATTTCACTAGTTTAAATATAGTTGAGAGAAAATATATATCAGGATCTTATGATTTTTGATGAATAAAAAACACTCTACAAGGATAAAATGTTTCCATATCTTAAAATAAAAAATTGCCACCAGCAGATCAATATCATGGGTGTCATAGTTTTGATTATGAGAGCATAACTACCTAAACCCGTATGATATCATTGCTCTCTATTGTATCAAAACAAAACCCAAAATGAGATGGAAAGTTTCACTAAATACCAAAAATATCACCCCATCCCCAAGTTTTCAAAGTATAGGAGCACTAATTAACCTCTCCTTAAGGTAGTTAAAATATTCCAAACATTGATAATTCTAAATAATAACCCAACCCATTCTTTTCAAGGCTATAAAAAGGGTTGTAATCAAATATAAATTAGACAAAAACCTTTGATAGTATCCCATGAGACATAGAAATACATGAAACTTTATAATGTTCTTGTGTTATTACCAAGAAAGATATACTTTTATCATTAAAGGATCAACTATCACTCACTGTTGAGACACCACATACCTAAGGGAATTCACCTCACACATAAAAAACATACACTTTGAAATTTTCCAAAAAATATGGTGGTATTGAAGGACTTGAAAATATCCCTAACATTCTTGAAATTATCCTCCTATGACCTTGAGTATATGAGTATGTCATAAATCAACACTACCGCAAAGTAATCTAAGAACTCACATAACATGATGTTATGGGTACCATAAAAATATTTGGGGTATTTATGACACCAAATGATATAACCACAAACTCAAAGTTCCCATAGAAACATCTAAAAGAGGTCTTTAATATATCCTCCTCCTTCACCCTCATATAGTGATATCCAGGCCACATATTAATCTTTAAAAACTAGTTGGATCCCTTCAACTAGTTGAAAAAGTCATCAATCCTTAGAAGAGGGTAATGATTATTGATCATCACCAAATTCAATCGCTAGGGCTATATACATAACCATAGACTACCTTCCACCTTTTTTGAGAACAAGATACGATCACCCCATGGTGACACATTGGGTCAGATAAATCCTTTCTTTATTATATCATCAAATTGAATCCTCAACTACAGTATCTTAAAAGGTTTAATCTAATAAGGATTCAAAAAAATCATAGAGGAATCAGGTTACAAAACTATCCTAAACTCGATATCACATCAATGGGGTAGTGTTACAAACTCCTCAGGAAAAACATATAAAAACTCCTCCATGAATCTAGGTAACTTCAACACCTATGCCTCCACTGAATCCAATAACAAATATGATAGATGATACATATGAGCCTCCAAACATATATTAACCATCTAATAATCTTTCTCACCAATTAATAATTCATGGTGTCCCTCCATAGTAGAAAACATGACTCTCCTTAAATAGAAATCAGTAATAGTTCACACATAATATAACCATTTGATGCTAAGAATGATATTGTATGGTTGTATATAAAGCAAAAAATAAAACCCTAGATTAATTGTGTTTCCCCATCATAAACCCACAACCTTGACACATATCAAGTATACTCATCTGAATTCTAATTATCACAGTCAATATTAAGGAAACTATAAGCATGTCCACCTTAATTCCTAAGGAATAGACCTAGGTGGGTGTGATAAATGAGTGTAAATATCTGGAATCAACTAAATCATAAACAATTGTAGAATATATATATATGATACTTAAAATAATATCTATACCATATGATGTTCCTATCAAAATAGATATGGGGACTGAATAATTTATATTTGGTTGTTTTGTTATGGCTCTCATTGATGTGGGATTGAATTTAGTGTTGACTAAACAAGTGATCTTATCTACACATGATAATGAGTTAAAGCTTAATATTATTTATGAGAAACTCCCCAACTTCTGTTCTAACAATAGGATCATTATCCATTCAAAAGGTAAGTGTAGGAGGGATATTAAATTTTATTTCTACTTAATGACTAGACATAATGCTATAATCTGTAGGAAGAAATATTTAGACATGAATATCCAAGGATGTATAGAAAATTCTACCTTATAAGGTGACCAATGAAAGGATTCCATTTGTTCAAATGTTCAGTAATCACTTCAAGGGGAAGTTGTGAAATTGGTTAGTGATACAGTTGTTTTTGGGGTTCCTTCTATGTAGGGAAATACAAGCAAGAAGCTAAGGTAGTCTAAGGGATGTGAAAAAATATAGAAGTTACATTTACTATAGGATAAGGTAAAGGGGTAGGTGTTGGTAAAGACCTCAAGTAAAGGGAATGTACAGGGAAAAATTCTGGTTTGGGTGTGTCTTGATTGATTTTTTAAGAACTCTACATGATATTGGGTTAACTTTAGTAGAGGAATTACCATCTTATTCCTCAAGAGTTCAAGTGACTTTAGATTTATGAATGGTTTTTAGTATTATTTTGGATATTGGTAAGTAGTCTTTGCAAGTACAAGATGTTCATTTAGAGAAGTATGTAGTTTCAAAAGGGGGTGTAGATCCTGGCATGGTAAATTCCAAGGAATACATTAACTTTGGACAAAATCAAGTGGGTTATCAGGGTGGTACTATTTGGAATAAGACACAAAGAACTCACAGGGTACTCTTGATCATGATGGTAGTGAGAAAAAAAATAATTTTCTAGTTGGTCCTTATGTTTAACAAAAGAATGCTAGCTTAGATCAAGCTGAGAAGTAGGATCAAATCACTAATTCTCCCTGTTGATGTGGACACAAGTTTTACTGCTCATATGGGTCCCAACCTCATAAAATAACTCAATAGACAATGGAAAATAAACAAACTGTATGGAAATTGGGCTGATATAGAAGATGAATATCCATTACCAAGGAGATCCTATAGGGATACAATAGATAAGGATAAGAAGAAGGATGATGAAGGTTTTTATTTGTTTTCAAGGAATAAATCCAAACCAAGGAAGTATTACTCTCAACTTAATCCCACTATGATAACCATATCAACATCTTCTATGGATTGGTAGAGGGATAGGGATAACTTTTTCAGCTCCCTTAGATATGACTTTGACTAGTATGATGATTTTGAGGGTTTTAATCCACTGGACTAGTCTTTTATGCTTTCTTACATTGTTTTTGGATTTGAATGAGGGAAAGATTGTTATGTTTGGCCCCATTATAATCCTATCCTTCATGTCTTGTTTTATTTTTTATTTATCTTTAATAAAGGGGACTAACCCAAAATTTTTCTAAAAAAACATTGATGGTATGGATACCTAAGATCCTCCACTAATATATCTAACCCTTAAGGAAATCCAATGGATACCCTCTCGAGATGACCCTAACTGATCATAAATCCTCCCAATGAACTCATCCTTCTTCTGTACCTCCAAATATATAGGTAAAAACAATGTGGTGACTTTATATCAAATAACAAGATATAGTGCTACCTCAAAGAACTGAGCTCTAAACTTCTAATTTGGAAATAGATCATGGGTGAAGAGAAGAGGGTCTTTGAATATGATCCTGAGATCCTACATGCTCAGTATCCCCTACTTAAGAGAGAGTATTTCCCCCCACTTCATCACTCTCATCATCAAATATAGGAAATATTCTTAGGACTATATTTTAAAATTATACCAAGATACATTTACTCTTTTCAATCCCTAAGATAAAAGATTCACCATTGTTGTGATGCTCCCCACATCTGACTGGCAGCCATCGAAACCCAATACACCTCCCTAACAAAAGTTAGATTAAAATAAATATCAGGATCCTTTAACCAATGTTCTATCTTCATGTCAAAGACACTCCCCTCATACTTAGACAATACATGAAATTGGAACTCATATAGCATCATACTCTATAGATCATCCTCCTTGGTCGGTTTAACCCTCATATGATTAACTAGGTCAACCTATTAAACCCCACCAACCTAAACTGCATGAAGATGATGACCAGTAGGCATATCTACAAAAAAGGAAACAAAATTCTAATCCTAGGGTTATAAAATCCCCTTTAAAATTCATTTAATTAGATTAATTTATCTCAATTGTTATTTACATCCCCCAAAATCAACCCCAAATTAGACCACACACACACAAAATAATGATACATATACCTATCCTAGTTCTCTACCCCGCAAGTAGAATCACTTCACATAGAATGTTCAATGAGATTAAGTTCATTACTTTGGATCATAGGGGGGAATAAAATCATATCTCTTAGCTGGTATCCCTTTCTTATATCACACACTAAGTTCAATTGATCTCATTTCCATACCAATAAATGAAATCCTCGTGAGTTCCTAACTAAAAACTCCATATTAATTCTCAACAAAAATTTTGATACCAATATATCATGACCCACCCTCATTAGGGGCCCCTCTTGGTCCTATATTAAAGATGAGAGTGACCCTCGAGTTCCACCTCTAATAGGATTTGGGTTGGATAATAGCACTGAGTGTATATAACATGAAAATGGTTGTAATTTCCCTCATATATCCTAGGAACATAGTAAGAAATCCAAAAATCAAGAGAATAATATAAAAAAATAAAACCAAAAATAATCTATAATGCATGATATGTCAAGAAAAATAAAAATATATATATATAATATAAAGTAAAACTTCTAGGTAGAGACTCCAACCATAGCTCCAATCTTTGATCTAGTACTATCTATCATGATCTCTAAACTCACCCTATAAACCTTAACAATAGTTTTATATATATAAGGGTGAGAATAACATTTATACTCAATAGGATAATATTAAATACCTATCAGGAAAATGTGGAAGAAGCATACTAATACTCCAGAGAATAAATAGTGGAACCAATAAGCACTTAACAAGTTAACTATCACCCATACTTTCCAAGTAACTATCACCCAATATCACATCCAAGTATAGTAACATGATATCATAATAATATGTCAAAAATGGTACCCCCCAAGGAACTTCCCTATAGGGTTATCACTCTCATTCCCCAACATCAAACCTCATGGCATTTCCAACCCTTCCATATCCATGCCACAACACACTATACCAATCCCATACCACAACCACACCACATGTCATACACATCATCATTATCACATTTCTACCACTACATACCATATCCCAATATCATATCACATGTCCATTAAAGTAGGTTGTTGTGAACATGAAGTATGTCAACCTCATTCCCTCCTCCCACCATACACGACCCCCATAATATATCATCATATCAATACTATATAGGGTCTTCCAATACGTCACATATCCCACCCATATGATCATACCTATCATCCCATTAATACCCCCACAAGTTCTTTTGTTATATATATACTATGATATTGTGATCATACCCACCTTATGCCTTTAAAAATCATACCAAACCTAAAAGGAAGATCCAAGAAGAGGTACTAGTCAACCATTCATTCGCTCACTATCCTATATTTTAGATAAAATTCCCAAAACCCAAAACTTGTAGGAATCAGTAATTTTATTCGACTCGGGTTGGGTGTGTATAGAAATCAAAAGGAATGTAAGAATATAGGATCACACATTAACCCAACAAGGTTCCTCTCCAAAAAAACACTATCATAACCTTTAAACATCACCATAACTAAACCACCTTCCACTAAAAACTATTGTCACACACCATCTCTCACAACCACTTACTAAACCATCAAACTAGCCCTATTCCCATGAAAAATATCCATAGAATATCCACAACTACCTATTTATTCATATCATTTCATTGTTTCTAGATTTACCATTTATCAGTTGTCTTATATTTATTATGTTTTTTATTACCATATTTAATGACAAACCATTTAATCCATCACCAACATTTATTTAAGCCATTACCCTTTCATTTCATGAATCATTATTTCATTTATATTCATGATTTAATTCAATTATTATCATTCCCATTTCTAAGTTCATCATTACCAGTTATATTTCAAGACTACTAGGAAACTATAAAATAATCCCACATCAACCAATCATGTCATAATTCCATAGACACCTCTTTATTCCCTCTTTATAACCTTGGTAAGGAAATCATAGCCTCACTGAAAAATCCACATCCACAATGGTATCACAATATGCCACCCATGGAATCTTCAATAGAACCTGCTACCCAAATCACACTAAAAACCCATCGAAACTAGAAACAATTCATATCCAACTAAGATAACAGAATCATAACATCATAATAAGAATATAACAACCAATTTTAGTAACAAACATTTCCACAGTTACTTTTCCTTTTACTAGCACTACCATTCAAATAAAAAATTCCATGAAACTGATTCAATTACCATTTTTAAGTATTTATCATTTTGTGAAAGGTGATTCTAATAGATAAATTACATTATAAATAAAATTAATAGAAAAAATACTGATTTTAATCCATAGTAGAAAACATGTATCAACACATGATAAATAGAATTAAAACAAGTAAACATCTGGTGAAACACCCCCTTTCCATCAATTTTTATTAATTATGGTTCAATATATTTATCAAGTTAATTCTTACCATCCACACAAGGAAATAAAAGGTATGAAACTTCCAAATAATTCATAAAATAAATAAGGGATAGTTCATGAATCCATCACCTCAATCGAAGCTTCATAATTCACTATATTGGGACAGAGCAAGGAAGAGATGATCACTATACCAAAATCACACAAGGAACACTAGAACACAATGATCACCATCAAAATAAATTACCTCAACATCACCCAAACCAACCACAACCATCACCATAACCCTATATGGATAAAAATTGAAGAAGAAACCAAGAATATAAGACATGTAAGTTATCTAGATCATTAATGGTCAATCTCTCAAAGCTGAGGATCATAGATAAGAAAAGGTACTAAAAGATATCCCAAGACATCTATAGTTATCCCTCAAGAGTTAATGGGATCAAATATGGAATAAATATATTCTGGGGGACACCCAAATTTATACATGTTCTGGGAAAACATAATATTATAAGGTAAGGGTGATGGCCTTACCACAAAGGTCTTAAGTTGAATGAATCTGGGAAATCATGTCACAGTCAACACCCAGATTTGATAAAAATAGGGAGAAACCATGGCATAATTCTTATCTCCATAGTGTTGAATAAAAACTCATGAACCCATCCATGATGTAGGGTCCCATAAAATTGAAAATCCCTTAATATCAATCAACAAAATCTCTACATTGTAGTCATGTGACCATGACACATGGACCCTTAAAAATGTAGAACCATTGAAATTGGACTCTCAAGGTTATGCACTAAAACCATCAACACCATATCGTATCCATACTATCCAACGAAACTATCATATTACAATAAATCCCTCTATTGAAAAACCAATTCCCTTTTGAAATTTTATCTTAAATCCAACTTTATTACTCTATCTTCCCCTTGAAACCTTAAACACCTAAAACATGCAAGGTAATGAGCTGGGAAGATCTGGAATATTATATATATCGATCAACACCTAACCAAGGTATAAAACTTATATATTCCCAACTCCATTTAGGGGGGAAACACCAGCTGGTGAAGGAACTTTGGATTCACTTCCCAATATGAACCCAACACAATATCATGGAAATAAACCAGTGATAACCCTGAATGTCAGCTAGTTCCATTGAATGAGGGATCCTTGAAAAAATCTCATGCCTTAGGGTAAAACACCTCCCTATTCACAATCCCCAGGTGAAAAAACCTCCCTATCTATCCACAACCGATACACCATATGCCTCATGGGTAAAAACCACCTTAGTCCTCCATGATATGGAGATCAAATCACATCAATCCGTATGAGGGGTCACAACCAAAATCACAACATAAAAACTCAAGGATCTAGTTAAGAAGATACCATGTTTAAGGGAAGCACCATCTATGATAACTCCCCATACACTCACATCGTCACTCGCTCATCACATAAGGAAATTAACCAAACTCACTGGTGAAACGTCATTCCTAAAAAACACTTATATCCATAGAAGTCGCCTACAAACATCTTGATCACTAAATCAAGAATCCTCAGTCTATTTGAAGAGGGGGTCTACACATTGAGAATGATACAAAACTTGAGGAGGATTATCATCCCTACATATGGAATACCTACACCCTCTCACATGGGGGAGTTCCTAACTATGTCGTACCAAATATAATATGCCTCTTTATCCATTCTAAAACCAAAAAGGGGGGTTCCCACAACCTAGATATTCCCAAAGGAAGAAATCAAGTTCCTATAAGTTGAATACCTACCCACTCATCCCAAATCAATTAGAGTGGAACTCTTAAGAGGATAAACCTAGTGAACCCTGTGCACTGTAAGTCCCTAATCACCCAAACTATCCACACAACTCAAATATCACTATTACTATACCATTATTCTCATACTAAAATGGGGAACTCATGCCTCACTAGTGAGAGGAGAATAGCTGAGGGCGTTACCAAACCCATGAAAAGCCTCACACCTCACTAAATGACAAGATTGAAAAAAGATACTACCATCTTCATCCACTTATGAGTTAGATTGTGCCTCAAATATTGAGATATGAGAAACCATCACCTAACTTTGAGGATCCACATCCCACATCTCTAGGGGAGTACTGACTCCATAAATGTGATGAAAAACCCATACCACGTCATAAGATACAAACTTGAAGGAGTGACCAAGTCCAATCTCTATAATAATCATGGAACATGATCATCAAAACTAGTAGTTTGATAAAATGGGTACACTGATAATACTCCATAATCACCTTCCTTATCTCCCACAAAAACTCATGGTCTACTACAGGGGAGAGATAATATCCACCTCCCACAATAGGAACTATCCATGAATACCATAGTGTAACAGGAGTATACTTCTAACTCGATATCCTCCTATCAAAACCACATGAACCCACGTAACATAGGGTGCATGAGAAGGAAGAAAAAATATCCTCAAGTTATACATTTTTATAAAATTCCCTTCAATTTACCCTATTGTTCTAATGACACCACTGAATACTAGCCTAAACTCATATGTTCATGTCTCTCTATTTTCTAGGATCCATATTCATAAAAAATTTCCCAGAGAATATCAATCTCCAAATACATTCAAGGGTCCCATACCCAAATGTTAGAATGTTTCCTGGGGGTTTACCGACCTCACAAATACTCTACATTAACACCTATAACTTGTCATCATCAACATGAGATGAAGATCTATAACTGGCCCTAGATTATCTTACTAATGGCCTCTAGTAATTTAGAGTAATCCAACATCACATTATATACAAAAGGATACTTATAATTAATTATTTACTTGTCCAAATATATCTCATGGGAGATAAATCATGAAAAATCCATTTGAGGGACAATTTCATGGTGTATACACTCAATGGATAAATCTGGGAATATGTCTCTACTCGACTTGGCATATATTTCTCAAATACACAGTATTCCCCAAGTGAAACATGGCTTGTGAGATACATGGGGTACCAATTCATGTACCCAGCTCAAGTCATTTCATGTAACCCAGTAAGGTGTGTACTTTTACATTCCATATACCTCACATGGGGTGTCTAGTCATGTACTTGGAAACACCCTGGGTTTTATACCCAATAGACCTACACGACATATGGATGTAGCCTACACATTTTATGATCATTATCTTCTACCATAATAAAAAATGATGAATTGCATAGTGTGGGTTCTTAAAACTATATGTCATGTGATTAGGAATTCTTAAAAAAGGTTCCATGTGAATTGATTGAATCACCAGTTTCACTAAAAAACACTTCCCAATGTCCCTTGACCATTCTGTAGTAGACTAAATTACATAATAAAAATTTAAAATGTAAAAATAAATAAGTGAGGTAAAAATTGAGATAAATACCCATCCTTATTAGTAAAACACTGAATCTTTAAAGTGGAATCTGAGCTCTATCATCATTGCATCCTGGTCCATCTTTAGTCAAACTCCCTAAATAGAGCTCCTCCTTCCTCTCCCTCTTTATCTATTCAGCTCAATGGTGCTAATGAGTGGATTTATCCTCCTCCCCTTCATGAAAATGTGTTGATAATATGGGAGATTAAGAAAAATAAAACAAAAATAAAAGGACCCATTAAAATCCTGGCCCTTGTCTTAAATACCAAACAGGTTTTATACCTCACTTGAGTAAAATTACCCATTCCAGGCTTAATCGCAAAGTCAAAATTCTCATTTAAATCTTCATCTAGGATATATAAACATTATAATATGATAGAATATAGAATATTTTTAATAAATATTAAATAACCTATAAAAATATGTATGGATCAGAACCTCACCAAATTAAAACCTAAAGGTAAAATGACCCATACCGAGAACAATGAGACCATCAAAAAAATCTAAGTCCTTTTACTATGGGAAATTACTAGTTTACCCTTCTCAAGTGATTAGGGTTCCGAAACTCAAAAATTATCTAAATCTTATATACATGAAAACTAGGGTCACTACATATATTCTAATTCCCATAATCTTTTTTATCTTAATTGAGCATGGATATTTTAATTTCACTTGTTTTTTTTATTTTTAATGTCCATATTGATGATGAAAAAGAAAGGTATAATAATAATTAAAAAGGGAAAATATTAATGGATTATGGGGTTATTTTTAAATTCTGGGATATATTTTCACTTCCCTATACTTATTTTCACATGATTTTTAATCTTTAAAGGGAATTTTCATTCCATAATAAAAACAATTGTCACGTTTTTTATTTAGGATTCAAATTTACTTAGGAATACCATTATTTCATGTTTTAGAAATACTTTTTAATAAAAATTGAATAAGTAATATGGGGATGAATTAGTAGATATAATAAAAGGGGTATTAATTCAATAAATCATTATTTTAGGAGACTAGTTGATTTATATAGATGAAATTTCTATCACATGTTGCTTGCCATGATTTTCTAAAGTTAATTTTGATTGGTTTATTATTAATATTCATACCTTGTGTTATTATCTTTTGTTATTTTTTTCCAATTCATGAGAGGGTTATAATTAATTTCATACTTATTTTTAAACCCATTTCTTGAAAAAAAATTGGGGTATGTAGACCTACTAAAACTTTCATTTAGATATTTTAAAAACTGTAAATGAAAAAATTAACATTAGTATGGTTGAGGGATTTTTATTTGATCCCTTTTTATCCTTTAATACCTATATTTATGTTAAATATTTCTTTTAATTCCATAGAATATATGAATAAACTTGATATGGAAGATAAATTTCAATCATTTTATTTCTTTCCTACCCCCTCTAGATATTTTTTCATGATTATCAATGGATTGTGTGGGGAGAGGTTGTTCCAAGTGTGAAGGGGGTTATTTTTATTTAGAGGATGATGTGTGGTATTATCATTGAGTGTGGAGGAAGGTTCTTAGAATTATTTTTCATTATGTATCATTATATAACCATTAAATATCATTAAAAATCAAAAGGAAGAATAATTATTGTAAAATCATTGAAAACTTTTATTGGGAAAAATATCAAAAGTTGGTACATTTTTCATTATTATTATTCATGTAATTTTGGAGACTATGGGATAGGGAGTGTTGGGTTATGTAATTATTAAATGAGTTTTTTTAAGATTTCTATTCTTTATCATGCATTTTTTTAGAGTTTAACCTCCTTTTTTAGCTTGTTTAATTTTTTACATCAATTACCAACCAACACTCAACATCATAGAAATTTTATCATTTTAATGAATTCCTTATGAATAATGTTGATATTTTTATTTATGAGGTAGATATTTAAGATTCATTTCATGAATATGGTTAGGATTCATGTACTTGAGGTGTGGCCATAAATCTATTAAATTTTTACCTTGAGTAGTGTGAGAAACTTTCCGTGGTAAGGTAGATCAAAAAGTGGAATGCATGATAACAATGAATTAACAAAAATGTGAATGGAAGTTAGGAATAGTATCTTCCTTTCAAAGTGGGTTGGGCCTACGGGTCAAGTATTGGGCATGGTATGCCTCTAGGCCTTCGGGGTCATGTATTGCGGGTTTGTCGGGCCTTATGCCTTGGGCCTACGGGTCATGTACGGGTTCCCCTTCAACCCTTAAAAGGGGTATTATCCATAATAAAATAAAAAGAAGGCCTTAGGGCCATTCGGGCATGGTTTATTTTTTTCCTTGAAAATGAGTAATTGGAAATATATCTTCAATTAATACTTTAAATTTTATCCCTTATTGATGATTGTTTTATTTTTTTGATTGTGAAATTTAAACCTTGGTAAAATGGTGTTTCTATTTCAATGGTGTTGAGATTTTATACTTGAGGGAAATCGAGATTTTAAGTGCAGGGAGATTTGATAGATAAATTTAATATATATATATATATATATCATTAATATTTTTATTATTTAATGGGTATTATTTCCTAATTAAATGTGGTCTTATATGTTTATAATATAACAACACTAATTTTTGGATTTTAGAGAAAAATGGAAAAAAGAAGATTTCTACTTAAGGCTGGAGAAATGAAAAAGGGAAATATGGTTTTAAATATATAAAAAATATGGCCAAATCTTGTCCAAGACCACTAGAGAAAAAAAACACCTAAGAGGCATTAGCTAAGCTCGGCATAAGGCCTAGCTAGGGTATCTTACACATGGGATAGCAAAGAGAGAGGCATCATGGTTTGGAATAGGTACATGGAATAGAGGTATAGTGCAAAGTAGAACTAGAAGGGGGTTATAGTATGGGACTTCACCACAGAAATAAAATGAGATACCTAGGGAATGCCCATATATAAGAATTAGTGTTATCCTGGATAATTTTATAATGTGGGATGTGTTTTTATAATCCATGTACGCATTTTAAAAACATGTGCTACGTCACACAATATAATGTTGTCCTACCCATCATTCTCCCTCATGATCTAGGGTTGCAATTTCATGTTGCATCAACCACCTTCATGTTGCGAACTACTATTAGAGATGGTAAGGGATCTCATGCCACTCCTCTATGATGAATAATGAACACGTCACACCCATGAGGTTTTTTATGCATCAACATGGGTGCTACATGGAGGTCTCTTTCATGGGATGTTTTCACCATGGGGGTTGAGGCCCAAAAATATGGGTAAGGATATGGAGAGTTGGTTTTCTTGGAGGATTTGGTTCATGGATGTAAAGGTTTTCTTTGTACCATAACCCTGAGGATAGTGTAGATGCATAAAAATGAAAGAATATTCACATCATTATGGTAAATGTTTTTTTCATGAGTATAAAAAATATCAGAGTTAGTGCTATTAGATTTTGGTTTTCACCACGTGCATGGCACTGTAGTGGAGTACTGAATGAGATACTAAATTTTTGGAAGATATGGAATAGATTTCAATCCATGAGGTGTAGATGTTCACACCATGATTTATTGTATATGTCATGAAGTTCATATCTATAGCAGATATAAATGTCTGATGACCCTCTATCCTTTCATAGTTTTTGGGATATATTTTAGGATATAAGAAGGGAGTTATCTACAAGTATTTTTCATTATATCTAGGGTTTTTAAGGCCAACTCAAAAGAGGATAGATATAGAAAGATAAGTAAAGAGATATAGTAAAATAAAAGTGATAGATTATGACTATGAAAGAGATTTGAGGCTTCTATAATTAGACATTATAATCCTATAAGAGTTTGTACCTAGAGTTTCCCTCTTTATTTGGAGTCTAATTATAGGGTTTGTCTACTTTTATTTCCACACTCTCTCATAAATAGAATGCAGGGGTGAGTTATTTTATTGTCAATAATTTATTAAAGGGGGGTTTTATCTAGTGAAGTTCACTTTTCATGAGTAATTTGAGATGTGTTTTTATGTTTATTCCATTTTTCCACATCTTGTCTTCCACTTTCATGCATGACCATTGAATATTGATATTATAATGTCTTTAAATGAATTAAATTGATATTTTATTTCTTTAATGACCATTGTTTGGGGTCAGGTGGTTAAGTTTTAATACATTTTTGTGTTACCAATTTTATTTTTCAATCTAAGTACTTGACCATAATAAAATGAGCCTATTTAGGATGGAGAGTTATTACCTAGACCCAGGGATTTTCTTACACCTAATTCTAAAAACATATTGGTTAATTCATTATACTTTTCTACCTGTTTTATAAATTTTTTATGTATAAACCTTGAACTAACCTCATACTACACCAATTATAGTTAGTATTTAGGAAGATCATAATATAAATTCTAAATTGGTAAACTCTTAGAAGCTAATGATAAATCACGAGTTAACTAGTATGACATTTGGGTCCTCAATTGAGATATACTTAGGAAGTGTACAACCATACCTAGATAGTAAATATTTTCTAATTATCTATTGGGTGAGTGGAATGTTATTTTCCCATCCATAAAGGTGAATGAAATGTGATGAATTTATTAGTTTGGTTAGTCAATACTCAGATAATCAAGAATGTATAAGAAGACTATATAGGATTGACATATGCCATGTTCCATGCTCACTTGATGTCTTAAAAAAAGGTATCTTATGAAAATACATGATTTAATATGATGTAGTTGGTGTACATTGGTATAGTTATACATGTGTTGTATGGAGTTCACACCAAATCCCTTTATAGATTGAGTATCACTTATTTTTCACTAAAGGTCGGTATTTCTTTACATTTATGAATTCAGGAATTTATATTTGGTTCCAACACTACAAATGATCATGGGGTGACACTTTGTGGTTAATTGAATAGGAATTGAATTTTACTTAGAGAGATTCTCCAAAAATGTTTTAGAGTTTATCTAAAAGGAGTTTTATTTGGAAATATCCAAAAGGAGTATTGGATATGGTTTAAAAAGTTATTTTATATGATATAATATATTGTGAATGACACTAATCCTATGAGACTTTAGTGAAAGTGGGATACTGAAGGATATGTTCCCTAAACCCTTCACACATATGATTTCTTTTTTCTTATATCATAAGGTAATATATAGCCTTATTGTATGGTATGACATGTATAAACAAAATACATGTTATATGTTATGGTTTTGGAATATCATTGGCTATGATATAATGATATTATATGCATTGCCTTTGCATGGTAGTAAAATGTTAATAATTTTACATTTGAATATCCTATTTGTTTGGTTATTACTTATTTAGTGTTTCATTAGATGAAACACATGGAAAAATCATTGCATTCATGTTATGAATGCATGAACAGGTCATAACATTAACTCATACATTATGTAAAGTATGAGTTAATTCAAAGATTCTATATGAGGCTTGTATAAGGAGATAATACCATTTAGGATGGTGTTTAATTCACTTTATAGTATTTTTTTGGTTCTCCCTCTATCAAGAGACTCACTTCTTCTTCTCTCATCTTTAACTTTGTGAGATACTAGCATATCTTGGATAAGAGAAGTGTCTCACCCATATGATAGGTGATTCATTTCAACCTCTGTATATTACATGGGGGAGGGATGTCTTTATTCTAGTACTTTTTTATCTTCATAAATTTCGTATAAATGAAGATATATGCATTAGATCACCGGTGTAAGGTACACATCAATTTTCTTCATTTATAATTTTACATGGTTTTGGGATTTATGCATGGTGATCTTGGTAATTTGAGTGTCTATTTGTTTATTTTAACTTGAATGGGTTTAATTCAATCCTAAAAACCCCTTTAGATCATCCTTGTGTTTATTCTTTACCTCATCACATCACTACACCAAAAACACCATTTAGCGGTGGTTTTTTGGTTTATGCAGTAGTTTAAACCACCACAAAATGATTTATGGCAGTTTGCTGAAATCATCATGGATTCCAGTGTTAGAGATTATTCCAAATTTATTATTTATTATTTATTATTTATCATTTATCATTTATTATTTATCAGTATTGTAGAATTAAACATATATTTATAGGGTGAGATTTGAATCTCTTACCTTTTAATTATTCTGTAAAGCCTTTACCACTCCATCAAGTGCTTTATGTGTTGAAAAATCAGTCTTTAATACACTTATATATATAAATACATGTGTGTGTGTGTGTACATTCATATATTTATTCATAATTTATGAATACATACAAATAAAAATACAACTACATATAAATTTATATAAATATAGCAAATGTCCCTGGCTTGAAGGACTTATTATATAAATATAATTATATATAAATTTATAAATATATGAAAATATGTATAAATATATTTAAATTTAAATAAATATATATAATTACATAAATATGTATATAAATAAATAAAATTATATGTAAAGATAAATATATATATATATATATAAACACATATAAATATACATAAATATATATATATATATAATTTAATATAATTACATATAAATATAGATATATATATAAACACATATAAATATATAGAAATACACACACAAACACACATACATATATATATATCTAAGTATATATAACCACGTAATATTTATATGTATATAAATATATATACCACCAATTCTATACTATTTATTTTCGGATAAGTCCTCTTTTTAACTAGGTTGAGAGGGAACCATTACATGATCTAAAGACCCAAAATACATGAATTGATGGTCCATAGAAACAAATTAATTACAAATTTTATTTGACTACACTAAAACAACCCATCCTCGATATATCTTTATTGTATGTCCCTAGCTCGCCACCTGAAAATACTATCAGCTTGTCCTCACCCCACACAGAACTATGCAAGGCCTAAACCTAGTGGTGTGTTCACCTTATCCCTTATTGTCTGTTTCTAGTTAGCTCCATCTAGTGATCATTACCACTCTAATCCATTATCTTTCTGATGCTTTGGTATAGTGGAATTGTGTTTTACTGATAACCATGAGGCCCAATACATGGACCAAAAACCCAATTTGAGTGAATAGTACCACTACTATAGTATCCCGCTATAGTGCTTGCAATAGGACCCACAGTACTGCGGTATTTCTATAATTCCTAGAAAATTTTCTCCAATCTAGTTTTGAACCCAGGTTTCATGCAAGATTATAGAGAGTCTTTACCACTTGGGTAAGCCCCCAATTGTGTGTGTGTATATATAATTATAGAGGGGTTGGAAATTTGGTAAAATATAAGGGCTAGAAAATTGGGATTTGTCATGGAAATATATTTTCTAATCCAATACATAGGATGCTACTAACACATAATCAGATGATGATAATGGTCCTTGGAAGTTTTAAATACCATCATCCATACAAGTTGGTAAAATTAAAAAGGATTCTGAATTTTTATTTTAGTGGTAGGTTCATTTTGATAACTGAGATTCATAGTATAATTATGTGAGTTGTAACATCTCAAATATATATTTTTAGATGAGTAATGATTCTCTATAGGTTTTGGTAGTGCTCATGATAGCGTTGAAGTAGTGGTTGGGTAGTTGGGATACTTTTTTATAGCAGCATCAGGCCATTGGATAGCCGATGGGATAGGAAGTAGTCCAGTAGCTTGTATGGGTACATTGGCTATCTGGTGAGCCACCATCATCCCGACAATGAGACCCAGGAGCTTTAGGTGGGGTTATTTAGAATTTTTTTTAACATGGGTGTTTTTTAATTTTTTTTGTTGTGCCCCCTCAATATTTAGGAGGCATGGGAAACGTAAGGAGGTCCATTGGGCCAGCTCCCTCCCCCATATCTTTCCTCTATTTCCCCTTGATTTTGGGTGATTATGTTGGATATTCCCTAGTAATTTCAAGGTACAATCACTATTTATTCATCTATTCTTACTTCCTTTCATTGGGTGATGATTACCCTTCAAATCTATCTAGATATTTGTTGACAATTTCACTAGAGCATGGTGAAATCATCCAAGAACGATGGGTATTTGTATTTTATTTTATATAGGGTATCCTAGGATAATGATTTCAATTTTTATCATTCAGTTTTTATTGTGGTATGATTCCCAATGATTTTTGTCAGTTTTTTTTTATGAAATATGGTCAATTGGCCATTTGAATGGGTGTTTAATTTGAGTATTTTTCTCATATTACAAAGAGGAGGACCTGTGAAATTCTCTGTATTTTTTCTATTATCATTTTGATGGAAGTAATATTCTTACATAATTTTATTTAGGATTTTATTAAAATTGGATAGATTTGATGATTGCTTTGGTGTCGCATGTTATATATTTTTTCTGGAATGATGTTGGGGATGTATTTCAGACCTTTCATGGGTGGTTGGTCGTGGTTTTCGAAAACAGATGTCATATGGTGAGATTCTAGGCATTCTTCCTATTTGAATTAATTGTTTAATAAATTATAAATAGTTATAATTAATTATTTAGTGATGTTTGGAATGTGATAGGGCCCTGGTTGGATGGATGATGGCTGGTTGAGCCGAGACGGACTTGGATGAGCTCAGGCGGTGAGTTTTCAGGTTGTGGTATAAAAGGGAAAGGATTTGTATTGAGGTAGGTTGTCCTTGTTCCTTTCCCTATGGTTTATATGGTTTTATTTAAGCATTTAATATGACATGTGATATGTGGTGTTATCATGGTGGTGATTGACTTTATTTAATTAAATGAAATATTTTAATAAATTTAAAATGACGTATTTTAAATTAAAAATGAAATTTCTAAGAATTTTATGACTAAGGAAATAGGGACCTGATGGGACCTTGAGAACTAACTAGACATATGAGTCATTGATGGCTAAGAATATAATTTTAATCATGTATCATATGGTACATAAATCCCCTAAGAGGTGATTAATAAATAATTATGTGAACGTAGTGGACCTAATGGGTGCCCAAAGGCCCCTTGAGTAGGGATAAGTTATGAATTAGGATAATTATCCATGGTTGGACTTATATAATTGTGATATGCCTTAGAGACTCTGGGATAAATGATATGAGCATGGTATGAATAAACATATAGGACCTAGATAAGTGCCTTGGGATTTTCTCTTGGTTGGGAGTAATGAATTATATGTTAGTTTTATTCTTGGGCGTCACCTTGGAACCAATGATTAGACCAGGTAAACTTGGGAGGACATAAAGGGGGCATTGTGTTTGGGTTGAGACCAAAGGATGTGTTACCCTTGAATAAAAGAAGTTTCCCCTAGGAAAGGTGATGGTTAGTGATTAATTGATTTTTTAAAGATCCATCAGACATATCTTAAGATATTATACATGATTTAAAGGGTGGATTATTAATTAATGAAATTGTATAAATGTGTGATTATTTATATATGTTTGGGGGACCTTAGATATAGTTCCTTGGATCTAGAGAGCCCATTATTCATTAGGGAAGCTTGGAAACAGTTATTTGGATCTGGTATGCCCATTATTGGTTGGGGGACCTTAGATGTAGATCCTTGGGTCTGGTGTGCCCATTATTTATATATGGTTGGGGGACCTTGGGCATAGTTCCTTAGATATATTTTTCCCATTATTCATTGGGGGACCTTGTAAGTAGTTCCATAAATTTATTATTCCCATTATTCATTGGGGGACCTTGGATGAAGTTCCTTGGATATAGTATTCCCATTATTGGTTGGTGGGCCTTGGACATAGTTCCTTAGATCTGGTGTGCCCTTTATTGTATATTTATGGCTATGATATGCCTTGGATGTAGTTTTGGGATGTGGGGTTTGTATATACATAGATATTAATAGTTTATTTAATTGCCTTGGACATCCTACTTGGGATCATGGGTAGGGGATGTGACCCCCATGGATTTTGGACCATCGTGGGTGTAATCCCTAGAGTCATGAGGATACTATTTAGGGATGCCATGAATTTGGAGGTTAGATGAAACTACTTTGGTTTTTATGGGTTTTAACCCTAAAGTCATGGGGATATTACATATTGGGGATTCCATGGAATTAGATCTTGGTAATATTGGGTTTCCACAGTCACACAATGTTTTCATAATCATATGGCACTGGACAAAGCATGTAGGATTGATACTAGGTGTCATGTTAAACTCTGAGGATCAGTAGTTGTATTTATTTATGTTTCAAAAATTATTATTTATTTTTTGATCATTTCATGTGCACATAACAAAACATTTACTGGTTATGTATGGGACTGTGTTATTGGTTCCCTGCTAAGTTGTGTACTCGCAAACTACTTGGGGGCCATTGCACTTGGGTACCTGAGTGGCCTTCACTGTTCATAGGTTCAGGTTGGGGAGAGTATTGATATTTGATTGTTTATCTAGGTATCTTGTTCAGGACTAGAGATTGGGATAAGGTGATTCTCAGGGATTTGGCAGAGCCTCAATCAATTTTATTTGTTTCTTTTAACTTATTTAAATATGATTGGCTCAGTGGGTGACCAGTTGATCTATTTGTCCATATGACTGTGTCTATTTTTTTTATATAATTTATGTTTATTTATTATTCTTAATCCATCTAATGTTTATTATTGTGAATTATATTTGGTTTATTTTCATTATTATTACTACTCTGATATGAGGTTATAGTCTCCCCACTATCACATATTAGATTGTCAATGTTAGTTAGCAGCCTCTGGCATATAGGGAGATCTGCCTAAGATCATGTGGTGATCCGATCTGATTTATATATAGTGAACCAAGGTGGGGATGTTACAAAAGTATCCCAAGAGGAGAGTTCATCCTCCTTGTGTAAGAGGAAGCCCTAAGCATATGGGTTTTAGAGGGAAAATCAATAAATGATTTTTTCTTTCTTCATGAGGGAAATTATTTCTTGTATGACCTCATCCTCATTTTCCATATTTTTCTTTTCTTTAATAATGGTGGATTGTCCCTCAAACTTTACATACACACACACACAAATACATTTAAATATCTATAAATACATAGAATTATAAATAAATACACATAAATATATATAAATACATATATGCATATATAAATATAATTATATATAAATATATATAAACATATAAATATACATAAACACGCACATATATACCCACATAACATATATAAATATATATAAATATGCATAAATATATATAAATATCTATAAATATATATAACTATATATAAATTTACATAAATACAAATAAATACATAAATATATATTTAAATATATATATATACATATGAATATATATATATACCCACATAATATATATGTGTGTGTGGATATAAATATTTACAAATTTACACACATATATATATATATATAAATTTAAATAAATATATATAAACACACATATATATATATATATGCACATGTGGATGTATATAAATACATATAAATATATAAATAAATATACATAATTATTGTAATATCCCGACCTGGGTGCCACACACTGGTGCCCCGAACCAGTTGGTCACATGACCTCAAGCATGCCTCCTTGTACACCAAAGGCTGCCGACTAGCAGTGATGGTCTAATATTGATAATGGGGAGACTATACCCTCTTTTATTAGAGTAATACACCAGAAAAAAGTAAGAAACAATAACAAAATAACATATAACTATAACTAGAATAGTACCAAATTCACATGATGACCAAAACTAGAAATACAATATTAAAAATGAATAGTAGATATGCCATGCTAAAGTACATACCAAGTGTCTAAATGCAACTTAAAAGTAAATACATGGACAACTTCCAAGTGGGTCCCAAAATACATTCAGTTCCCTCATCCATGATCCATCCAAACTCAACCATCCAACACAGGTCTTTTGACCTTATCCTATCCTGCAACCATGAAATCTATTTAGGTACCGATTAGGCAGCCCGAGTAGGGTGTGAGTACAACTCAGTAGGCCACCACCAATAGCTTCTAAAGTAATATCTAGTCAAACAGTGTATGTAGTTGTATAAATAAATAAATAAAATGCATAAATAAATAGTTATCACATTATCAATTTCTCTTTATTTAACCACATAATCCCCTGGGTTCCTAATGAAACCCGAACTCTCAATACACAAATGAATGCCACTATTAGCATTAATTATCTCAATTGACTCATGAATGCCATTGTTACCGTTCCTTTTCTCGTTTTACACATGAATTTCATTTTTACCATTCATTGTCTCAATTTTAGACATGAATTCCATTGTTACCATTTATTATATCAGTTTAAAAATGAATTCCATTATTATTATTCATTGTCTCAATTTTCACATGAATTCCATTATTACCATTAATTGTCAAAATTCTCATATTCCACTGAAACCCATTAATTAATTCACTAATTAATTAATCACAATTATCTCATTAATTAATTCAAAAAATAATTAATCATATCAATCACATTACTAATTCAAAAATTAGTTAATCATCTCAATCTCATTACTAATTCAAAAATTAGTTCATCACATCAATCCCCTTAATTAATTCCCCAATTAATTAAGAACATCAATCCCATTAATTAATTCACCAATTAATTAACCAATATCCAAAAAATCAATATCATATAATTAATTCAACAATTAATTATTCAATTCACAATTCAATATCCTCATAATTAACTCAACAATTAATTATCCCCAAGTCCCAATTCAATATTATGATAATTAACTTAGTGATTAATTACCCCTAAATACCAATTCAATATTCACAATATCTCAACAATTTATTATCTCAAATCAATAATCTCAATATCTCATAATTAATTCAAAAATTAATTATTCAAATATATCAATTCAATATCCCCAATTTCACAATTCCTTAATTAATTAATTTACCAAATTAATTAATTCAATTTAGAAAAACTCAATTACTAATCATAAAATAGAAATTATACAATTAAATACATGTAATTGAAATCAATACTTTGGTATTTTAATTATAGACGACCTGATTCAACTCATTTATGAGTGTTCAACAAACAGAAATCCTCAATTTGAAAGGAATAACAACGTAAAACATGGTCAAGATCTGAATCCTAAATCCATGGTAAAACAAAACAAGATCTCTTAAATGTAGATCTAAATACAAAAATCCTAGATCTATATTCAAAAAATATATATCTAGACCCAATATAATAGAGGAAAAAACCCACAAAATAATGGGAGAAGAACGGGAGAGAGATGGAAAATCAATCGGGATGAAATCATGTACCCGAATAAGTGAAAATCTACCAATCTGGATTCAAATCCTCAAGAATAGAGGTTGAACAACCTTGGAATCCCTCTATGAGACTCTATAATTGATATAAATAAATTATGGGTCAATCTATGCCATTTGGGGGTATAATATGAGGGTTTTGGAATTTTTTAATAAAATCCAAGGGATTAAAATCTTGTACACACTGTTTTCTACTTGGGGTTCATGGTTTCTCCTAACCATGTGCCTAATAGTGTCCCTCTTATAGGGGGTGCACGGTTTATCCTTTTAGGGTACATGGTTTGAAAAACCATGCACTATCCATGAAAAACCTATCTATCCAGGGTTTCACAGTTTGTTGTTCCAAGACGCACGATTAGGGAAAATTGTGCGCAAACCGTGTACTTACCTCTTTCTTCCATTTTTTCTCAAATTTTCACCTAAACACACCCCAAGGTAAAACTCAAATGAAAATTACTCAACATAAGGAAAAATATTACCTACAAATGAGCCTGATACATCTCTATAAATGGTCGGGGTTTTACAATCTCCCCACCTTATAAAATCTTATCCTTGAGTTGTGCTCCCAAGCATCTCTAAGATTCCGAGTCAAAAAGATTAGGCCAATTAGCCCTTATATATACTTCTCTCTCCCAAGTTTCCTCCTGAACATGACCATGTTTCCACAATACATGAACTATCAGCATGGTGTTTCCCCTCAACACTTTCTCAATGTGATCCAACACACATATCAGATGCTCCTCATAGGACGCATCTATGTCAAGATTCAAATCACCCACATCGATCGCAGGAGAAGGGTTGGTGTGATACTGTTGTAGTTGTGACACATGGAAAAATCATGCATGGCATTGTATCTCTGGGGAAGATCCAATCGGTATTCCACCCTCCCAATTCTATCCATGGCCTCAAATGGTACAATGAACCTGGGCACCAACTTTCCATGTATTAGTATCCTATGGTGACCCAATATAGGAGACACCCAAAGTAATACATGATAACCCTCTTTAAACTTTATGGGTCATCAACATCTATCAGCATACAACTTCTATCTACTCTAAGCCATGTTCATATGTTTCTGAATCAGTTTAACCTGCTTTGACATCTCCTGCGCGAGACTCGGTCCCAACAAGTCTGACTCACCTGCCTCCATCCAGCATAGAGGTGACCTTCATGGCCTACCATAAATAGTCTCATATGGTTCCATCAAAATTGTATCCTCATAAATTTTGTTATAGGAAAAATCCACCAAAGTTAGGTGCCTCTCCCAAGACCAACCAAATTCAAGAACACATGCTTGTAGTATATCCTCAAGGACCTATATAGTACGCTCTGACTTCCCATCTATCTATGGGTGGAATGTTGTACTCGACAAAACCTATGTACCAAGAACCTTCTATAAGACCTACTAGAAGCACGAAGTAAAGTGTGAATCAAATTATAAAATAATATTCTATATCACCATGTGCAAATGGACTATCTCCTGAACATACAGTTCCCCCAACTGCTCCACTGAGAAGGTTTCCTATATAGGAAATAAATTTGATACCTTCAACAAACTTTCCACAACCACCCAAATAGTGTCATTATTCCAGGTATTACTCAGAATACCCACCAGAAAATACATGGTAACATTTTCCCACTTTCATTACATAATGTTAAATGGTTGTAGTAAACCTCCAGGTTGTTGATGCTCAACCTTCACTTGTTGAAAGGTGTAGCATCATGTCACAAACCATGCTATCTTCTTTTTCATGTCCAGCCACCAAAACTATCATCATAATTCATAGTACATTTTTGTTACACCTATATATACCACCCACTTTGAATTATGAAACTCCCTCATCATCTCCTCCTACATACTCGCAATAATAACAACCCGATTCCTGACATATATGATCTTATCCTCATTTATACTCCAATCGGAAGGTGACTCCCCACCTTCAAGGATTTCCCTCAAGGAAAAACATTCTATATCATCATATTGTATATCTATGATCCATCTCAAAAGTGTAAACTCCACTAAAACTAGTAGAAGAGTCATCTGATCCTGACTCTCCTAAACCGCAACGTTCATCTCAGCTAGTAAATTCATCATCTTCCACTCAACACTACACTCATGAACATCATGAGTCAAAGTTTTCCTACTAAAAGCATCAGCAAAACTATTTCCCTTCCCAAGAATATATGATAGGTAAAAATTAAATGAATTCATATACTCTACCCACCTTCAATACTAAAGATTCAAATATCTCTAGGAAAATATGTACTTCAAACTCTTTTGATTTGTCTACACAGTAAACTTTTCACCCAATAGATAATGCGGCTAATACTTTAAATCATAAAACACTATATCCAACTCGAGGTTGTTCATAGGGTAGTTATGTTCATTTAGTATCAACTGTTGATACCTATAAACCACAAATCGATCTCTCTGCATCAACACTACTCCAAGCCCTATCCCAGAATCATCACAATACACTATATTCTCCTCACTCGGATCAGGTAGGATCAAGATCGATGTTGATTTCAATCACTTCTACAACTCCTAGAAAGCATTATCACATGATCCAAACTAGTAAAACTTTATCCCCTTTTTTTCAATCCCAAAATTGGCACTTCAAAATGGGATAATTCCTAAATAAACCTCTGATAATCTCTAGTTAATCCTAGAAAGGTATGGATATTGAATACATTCTTGGGATGCTCCCAAGAAACCACTGCCTAAACCTTATCTGGGTCCACTAACACAACTTCTTATAAGATTATGTGACCCAATAAGTATACCTAATAAATCAAAAACTAAAACTTAGATATCTTTTCATATAACCAATGCTCTCTCAATGTACTCAAGATGATGTCAAGGTGTTGAGTATGATCGTCATGAGTCTTGTAGTACACCTAGATGACATCCATAAACACTACCACAAATTGACCTAGATACAGATGAAAGATATTTTTCATCAAGGCCATAAACACTAACAGTGAATTCATCAACCCAAAAATCATTAATACAAACTCATATCGGTCATACCTTCTTCTGAAATTAGTCCTCAGTATATCATAAGTTCAAACTCTCAACTAATTATACCCTGATCTCAAGTAAATATTGGAGAAAAACAAGCTCCTCTCAACTGGTCAAAAAGATCATCGATGTATGAAAGCGGATATTGGTTCTTCACTATCATCTGGTTCAACTTCTGTTAGTCAACACACAAGCGCAAAATACCATCATCATTCTTAGAAAACTACACTATATAACCCCAAGGCGACTTACTCAGTTGGATAAACTGCTTATTCTACAAATCCTTGAGCTGATACTTAAGCTCCTGAAGCTCTATTAGTTCTATTCTATATGGTGTAATAGAAAATGGTTCATCCCCCAGCATGAGGTCAATAGTAAATTATACATCTCTCTCTGGTGGTGGTACCAAGAAATCTTTAGGAAACACATCTTGAAACTAGTCCACTACAAGTGGAAATACATCCTTCTTTCCACCTCCATCATCCAACAACAAACTAAAAACATAGGTAGTAAGCTCCCCAAGTTACTGGTGAACTAGACATGCATATCTCTCCTTGATATCCCACTCTCCTCAGTGAATATAACAGTCACCCTTAGGAGATGTAAAAGTTACTCTCCTTTCGTAACAATCTATGTGGGCTTTGTATGCTACTATTAGCCCATACCCAAAATTTGGTTGAATCCTGTCATATCTAGAATATAAATATCACACAAAAAATGATACTCCCCAACCCTGAGAGAACACCCCTTACACAAATAGATATCTCTCTATTGTACTCCCAATGGTGTATCTATCATCATAACCCTGCTTCCAAACTCCACCGTAAGGCTCAAACCATTCAAAAACTATGTAGAAATAAAGGAATGAGAGGAACTAGTATCAAATAAGGAAATAGATAGAATAGACACTGCAAGATTAGTTCCTCTCATTAATGATGGTCCAGCCTCACTCTCCACAAATATAGGTTGAAGGGCATGAAATTTTCCTTCCTCTCTTCCTTGTGATACAACCTGAGTACCTTATTCTACACCACTTTTCTAGTACGGGCACTCTTTCCCAGAATCACTGTGTCTGCTAGCTCTAATACCTTGTCCAGTATAACTCCAGCTGTCAGACTGATATGGTGAAAAATATCCCCTTCCCACACCTTGGTTCTATCTAGATCCTCCATCACTACCCATCTATCATGGGTTCCTATAGAACTTATGTAGATGTACCATCCTACCACAAGATCAGAACTCTACTGGTGGTTGGGGATAGTTTCTATAATAGTGGACCTGCCTACCGCACTGGTGAGATATAATCTGGGTAAGTTCTTGTGTGACTGAACCTTCTCATGGACACTCTTCCTACTATCCCCCTTGATAACACCCTCATAGTGATGCTTCCTGCTCTCAGAAGACATACCTCATGATCATTTAATAACAACCACCTATCCTACACTAGAATCCTCTCTTAGGTTTCCCTCAGTTATAAGATCTTAATCCACCACCTTAGTAAACTTATTTAACTGAAAGATATTAACATAGGACTTAATCTCCCATTTAATTCTATCCTAGAAATGCCTCATCATAATTGTATCATCCCCTAACAACATTGGTGCAAATCATTGAAAATATTTAAAATGTACAGCATAGTCCATCACTGACATACTCACTTGAGTCAACCGCATAAACACAGCTGCTCTCTCATGCCTCAGAATCTTTAGATAGAAGTGCTCCAAGAACTTCTCCAAGAAGTCCTTCTATAACATACCACCATCCTATCCATTCTGATCCTAAACATCCCACCATTGCTTCACTAATCCTTGTATAATATAAGTATCCAACTTGACCCTCCTCTCGGTAGGAGTCTATAAATGGTCAAGTATATTCTTGATGGACTCAATTCAGAACTCAATTCCCACAGGTCCACCCTCTCTTGTAAAAGTCAAAGGGTTATATAATTGAAACTCCCTAGTGAGGTTATACATACTCCTCACAACCCACTCTGGGTCTCTTCCCATGAATTACATGAAGCGAGAAAATTTTGTTTAGAACTTATCCCCTGCTTCTTAACCTGACACTATCAGTGCCTTTGGTTCCACTACTGGTAGATCATCTTCATCCATATCCTTCTATTTTCTTCTCAAAAAACATCATTATAGAGGAATATCTCTATAATTACAATAAAACATATTAGTACAGATAACACCACTTTATAATGTTTACATAATAGGAAAACAAAATAAGGAACAACAAGTCTTTTTCTCCAAACCCTACCACATGGTCAAAATCAATGTGTTATCATTACCCTTAACCATCCTACATTTAGGTCATGGTTAAAAAAGGGTAAACTCATCTCATATTCAAGTTTCTCATTAGAAACCCATTTATTCTCATCTTACATCATTTTACAATCTAAATTTCACATTAGGCGCATTCTTATTTCAATTTCACAAGCAAGGAAAAATAATTCAAGTTCAAAAACTTACCCAAAACCCATTTTCCCATGCATTACTAAAATGATGCATGTTATAAAATAATATTTAGTGCCTAAAATGATTCATGAAAATTCAAATCTCATGCCATACTAGGCCACGATTCAAATCTCAACAAATCTCTGGAATAATATGACATCACACAACAAGTGTGTCACCCAAGGTGAAATATCATTAAACTATAATATAAAATACCAATAACAAAATTCCCAACATGCGTACTTAGGTTCTCCCCTATACATGGGTTAGCTACTCCCATGAATGAGATCATAACTAAGGCATAACTCTTCCTAGTCTTCTGTATACCTTTCCCAAATAGTAAGATAAAACAAAAGAAAATAAAACTCCTATGATACCACTTTGTAACATCCCAGCCAATGTTCCACACACAGGTGCCCCAAACTGGTCAGTCACAGGACCTCAAGCATGCCTCCCCATACTCCAGAGGCTTTTGATTAGCAGAAAGAGTCTAATATCAATAATGGGGAGACTTTACCCTCTTTTATCAAAGTAATACATCAGTATAAAGTAAGAAACAATAAAAAAATAACATATAACCATAACTATAATAGTACCAAATTCACATGATGACCAAAACTAGAAATATAATATCAAAAACCAAATAGTAGATATACAATAATAATGTACATGACAAGTGTCAAAATTCAACTCAAAAGTAAAGACATAGAAAACTCTTAAGAGGGTCATGAACCACGTCTGGTTCCCTCATCCATGCTCTATCCCAACTCATCCATCTAACACAAGTCATTTTCCCTTATCTTTTTCTGCAACCATAAAATCTATTAGGGTACCGATTAGGCAGCCTGATTAGGGTGTGAGTTCAACTCAGTAGGCCATAACTAATGGAATATAAATCAATATCCATTCAAAAATTGTATATAGTTATATAAATAAATAAATACAATGTATAAATAAATAATTATCACATTATCAATTTCTCTTTATTTAACCACATAATCCTCTGGGTTACTAAGGATGCCTGAACTCTCAATACACACATGAATGCCACTATTACCATTCATTGTCTCAATTGAAACATGAATGTCATTATTACCATTCATTATCTCAGCTTACACATGAATGTCATTATTACCATTCATTGTGTCAATTTTAGACATGAATTCTACTATTACCATTCATTGTCTCAGTTTACACATGAATGTCATTATTACCATTCATTGTCTCAGTTTTCACATGAATTCCATTATTACCATTTACTGTCAAAATTATCATATTACACTTAAAACTATTAATTAATTCACCAATTAATTAATCATAATTACCTCATTAATTAATTCAATAATTAATTAATCATGTCAATATCATTACTAATTAAACAATTAGTTGATAAGCTTAATATCATTATTAATTCAACAATTATTTCATCACATCTATACCCTTAATTAATTTACCTAATTAATTAAGAACATAAATCCCATTAATTAATTAACCAATATCCACAAACTCAATATCACATAATTAATTAAAAAATTAATTATTCAATTCACAATTCAGTATCCCAATAATTAACTCAATAATTAATTATCCACAAGTCCCAATTCAATATTATAATAATTAAATCAAGAATTAATTACCCCTAAATTCCAATTTAATATTCACAATATCTCACAAATTCATTATTTCAAATTAACAATCTCAATATCTTATAATTAATTTAATAATTAATTATTCAAATCTATAAATTCAATATCCCAAATTTCATAATTCCTTAATTAATTAATTTAATAGATTAATTAATTCAATTTAGGAAAACTCAATTGATAATCATCTAATATCAATTCAACAATTACATAAATGTAATTAAAATCAATAATTTGGGGTTTGAATTATAGACCACCTACCTCAATTCGTTGATGAGAGTTCACCAAATAGAAATCCTCAATTTTAATTGAATAACAATGTAGAACATGTTCTAGATCCAAAACCAAAATCCATGGTCAAATGAAACAAAATATCTTAAATTTAGATCTAGATCCAAAAATACTAGATCTATATTCAAAAAATATAGATATAGATCCATTAGTGTAGAGGATAAAAACCCACCAAAATAATGGGATAATAATAAGATAGAGATGAGAAATCAATTGGTATGAAATCATATACCCGAAGAGGTGCAGATCTGCCAACTAGGCTTTGAATCATCAAGAACGGTGGTTGGATGACCATGGAATCCTTCTAGGAGGCTCTAGAATTGAGAGATATCAATTATGAGTTGAGTTAGATAATTCGGGGTTATAAGATGTGAGTTCATAAATTTTTAATAAAATTTGGTGGATTAAAATATTGTATACATGGTTTGCTGCTTGGGGTGCACAGTTTCCCCTAACCATGCACTTCTTTTAGGGGGTGTGCAGTTTCTCCTTTTAGGGTGCACAGATTGAAAAACTATGTCCTAGATGTGAAAAACTACTCTTTCTAGGGTTTCACGGTTTGTTGGGCTAGAGTGCATAGTTAGGGAAAATTGTGTGCCAATCATGCAGTGCCACCTTTCTTCCATTTTTCTCAAATTTTCCCCCAAAAAACCCTAGGGTAAACCCCAAATGAAAATTACTCAACATAAGGGAAAAGATTACCTACAAATGGGCCTGATACATCTCCATAAAAGGTTGGGGTTTTACAATTATATATATATATACACACAAACATATAAAACTCTATAAATATACACACATGCACACGCACAATTCTTAACCTTGACCATCCCACCATAAGGAATATCTATGAACACTAAGGTTTAACCACAAATTTCATCTAAAATCAAGCCTTGGTATTTCCATGAGATATATATCTAGTATTAACCATTCCAAAACAATACTTAGAATATAAGACTTATCAGAAAAAATTATCACCAAAACAGGTAAAACCACTAGAATTTCAACACCATGATATCAATATGAATGTAACCCAAGGAATAAATTCACACCCCACCCAAAAATGATAAAAATACCATTTTGAATAATTTAGAAATACCATAAAAAGATTTAAAATTAGGATACCTTAACTTAAAACTCAGTTTTTGATGCCTTCCAAACCTCTCTTGACTATTAAAAAATGTAGTGGGGTTCCCCAAATATTATATATTATAAATATCATCATAAGCTTTGATTTGACTAGTCTTAGAGTCTAAATAGACAACTTGTTCAAAATTTATGTTTATTTGAAGTTGAAGTTTGTTTTTAAAATTCTCTTAAAACATTAATAAATTCTTTATTATTAATTATTACCAAGTTTTTATCTAATATGGTCATAGTTCTCTTCGTAAGATTCAATTTTATAGGTCAAGGTGAATAAAAATATACTTGGATCAAAATTTATGATCATTTGAATCTAAATTATGACTTTCAATTTCTCTTAGAACATTAGTTAAGTAAGTTCAGGCCATTGTTTTAATCCACATAGAGAGATGTGTGTGTGTGTGTGTGTGTGTGTTTGTGTGTGTGTGTGTGTAAATGTATTCATGTATTCATATATGAATGTATGCATATGTGAGTGTATGTATATATATAAATATATACATATCTAAATAATTACTAATTAATAATCAAGAATTAGTAAATAATTAACAATTAATAATTTATAATTTATTTATTTTTTAAATAATCCTTAACTAACAACTATAAATAATTACTAATTACTAATTAACAATTAATTTTTAATTAAAGTTTTAGATAATAAATAATAAATGGTATTTATTAATTATTAATTATTAATTCATAATTATTAATTATTAATTAACTAATAATTAATAACCATTAACATGTAATTTAAATATTAATTAATTATTAATAATTAGTGATTATCATTAATTTCATGGAAGATTTTAAAAAATCACTGTTAAAATTAAATAAATAAAAATAAACTAAAATTTCAGATTTAGTGATGGTTTTAACTGCCAGTAAAAAACCAATGCTTAATGATGAAAATTTTTAACAAACAGTAGCGAATTAGTGACATTTTTATAAAACCACCAATAAAAAAACATTTGGAGATGGTTTTTAAATCCACTAATAACCACCCTTTTTTTCTATAGTTCATGTTGGACTCTTAAATTGTTGTGAGCTACTTCATAAAAATTCAACTTAAAATGAGCATAACTTTTGATCTGAAAGACTATTTTATCTTTACGGGCTGTCGAATCGAAGATAATAGAATAATTCAGCCCTAACTATTGGATTTACCCTTAACTGAAGTATTTCATGGATAAAATACATCAAATGTTCCTCAAAATAAAGTTAAAGATTTGTGTATCCCCTCTTCCAACCATGGGTGGAATCCCTGACCTACTCTTGATCAAAGGTTATCACCACTACAACTATAATTCTACAACCTTTTTAAAGAATATCTATCCATTAATGAGTGAGAAATCATGAAAAATATGAATATCTCATTTTTTATTCTTCATGTAGTGTTGTACTCCTTCAATTTTATGTTATCTCGGTAAGGATTGTGTCATGGTTTTCATAGAAAAATGTGTGTTGTATTTTTTTATGCTTATAATGATATAAAATCATACATGATCCATTCTTACATAGTGAAAGTACATTTTAGGTCCCTCAAGGGACTTAAGTGAGAAATTACTAGGGGGTGAATCAGGGTATGGAAGTTTTTCCAATTATAACACATTTTCATTTACCTCTCACTTCCCAATTCTGGTCTTGGCCTATTATTAAGAAAGGTCATATGGTTTTTCTATTATTTTTAGTGTTAATATGATTACCACTTAATTTGACCATATCTTAACCAAATACTCTTTAAGGTTGTTTAGACCACTATGTTTCTTGAAGAAATATAAAAAATTATTCACATAGACATATGTATTTTCACTTGATTCACCACTATGTACTAATACAAGGATCATTCATATAAATGTGCCTATGCACCAGAATCACTAAAGGTTTAAGCTCAGACACACCTGTTTGGGATCACATAGCTTATGGAGGTTTAGGATAGATGCATTATCTCCCTAGGACCACTTACCTCATAATTCCCTTCTATTTATCACTTCTCTAAAAAGGATTATAAGTTGGACCATATGTCAAGAACATTACCACTTTATTTGTTGTAGATGAATTAGATATAGGATGGGTACATTTTAACTTCACTCGCTGCTCTTCATAGGTAAGCTATAAACACCTCTATGTACAACATCATCTTATTTCCATGATATATCATGGAATATCCTTCTTTTTTCCAAGATAGTCCTAGAATTATTTTCACTACTGGAATTCGGGTTTTTACCAACGGGTGTTTACCAATGGTTTGCTTAAACCGTTGGTGTTGAAGGATTAGGGAAGCCTTTCCCAACGGTTCACTAAAACCATTGGGAAAAGTCACCCTTTGCCAACGGTTTGAAGAAACCATTGGTAAAGGGGTGTTTTAGGTTTCCTTTTGCCAACGGTTCTGTTGAACCATTGGAAAAGGGTACCCTTTTGCCAACGGTTCTATATAACCGTTGGGAAAGGGTACCCTGAACATCTCTTTCCCCCAAATACAGCCGCGGTGTTGCTCTCCCCCATTCGCGACAGAACCCTAAATTCATCCTGCTCTAGGGCTCTCCTCCTCTTGTGAACTCCCCCATCCGAAGAGGTGAAAACCCATCTGAAATCTGGTATTTTTTCCTTTATTCACATATACTACCTTATTTTTATTGTTATTGATCTAATATTTTAGTTTTAAGTTATCAATCCAGCTCCAGCTCTCTGCTACTCTCGAACTCCCCCATCCGAATAGGTGAAAACCCATCTGAATCATCTCAAATTAGGTATTTTATTCTTTATACACATATGGTACCTTGTTTTTATTGTTATTGATCTAATATTTTAGTTTTAAGTTTGGACTTTGATGTGATTTCACCATGAAAAATAGGGAAATGAATGAATATTTTGTTAATTAATTATTTTCCCTTGGAATATCAGTTGTGTTATAATGTTCGTGCTAAATAAAGGGGTAATGTAATAAAAGACCTTGAATAAATAAATTGTGGAAGTTGGGGTATGTTGCCTCTATGAGAGGTTTTTTGTTGTGTTTCATTGTATGTTGTAGGGTGTTTTATGGGGATTGAGGTGACCAGTTGGGCTTTGTGATATGTGGGGTTGTAATGTGATGGTTAGTGGGCATGGATGTGACATGTGAAGTTGTATGATAGTGATGACGTGTGGTGGTGTTGTGTCGTGTGGAGGTGTTGTATGATGAAGTTGTGGTGTATAATGTGGTGAGGTGGTTTTGGTTGTGAGGTGGTTTGTGATGTGCAATATTTTTGTTGTGATATGTGGTTGTTTTGGTGAGATGGTTGGTCGATGTAACATGGCGTCGATGGTTATTGTGAGATGGTGAGTTATTGTGTAGTGGTTTTATTAGTTTCCTGGTTATCTATGGAGTAAATTATGCTGTTAAAACAAACAAACAAGATATTAAATAAATGAGATGGAATAGAAATGGATGTGTGGTAAATGGATTTAATTAATTTAACATTAAATGAATGGACAATGTAAGTGTGAATGAAGTGGATTATAAATGAAAGTGAGAAATGTTATGCGTCTTGTGTGGTGGAGGTGTGGTTTATGTGTTTTATGGTAGTAGTGAAGTGTGTGATTATGTAGTTAATGTGAACCCATAGGTTGATTATTTTGTGCTATCTATATATCATGTATTTTTATGTTATTTCTACACATTCCCAACCAGAGTTGGATAAACTTACCAACGATCAGAGGTTTTGAGTTATGGGTATTTTTTCTAATATCTAGGATGGAGGTTATATGGTTGGATAGCTACCATGTATTCCCTACTCTTCCTTCAAAAGTGATTGACCATGTGTTTTTAGGCAAGATGTGATGTGATTGTCCATGTGTCTTTAGGTGAGATGTACTATGATTTCCCTAGTGTTTTCCGGTGAGGTGTGATGTGATAAGGCTATAATAAGATGTAGCATGTGGTTGGGGTCATGTAGGGTAGGAGGATGGAACAAGGTTGACGTTATTCATGTTCATGATACCCTACTAATATGGTTGTGGGATGAGGCATGTTGTGATGTGATATAACACATTAAGTTCTTGTTGGTTTTACATTTTTTCAATAACACATTTGTATGTTTTTTTCACATTTGTAGTTGATACCTTGATTATTTTCTTCCTTTATCGTTTACTTAAATGTATTTTCTATTAAAGTTCAATCCTATTGAATTGTTTATGACAAAATGACTTATATAAATTCTTTTTACAGAATGGATAGAAGTTGGATGTATGAAACCGATCGGATCTCAAGCGATTTTCAAAACAATTTGGAGAGCTTTATAGATTTTTCATTTCACAATGCTTTAGATAGTGGTCGCATACACTTCCCATGTTCCAATTGTGTTGGTAGACCTTGGTTGAGCCGTGAAGAAGTCATCTACCACATAACCAAAAATGGTTTTCAAGCAAACTACTTTGTGTGGTATCATAATGGGGAGAAAATGAAATCTCAAATTGGTGATGATCAAAATGAAAGGACTGGAATAGAGAATTTGTTAGATGATCGGTTTCCATTTATTTGTCATCATGAAAAAGAAAGGATTTCGAATCAAGAAGACTTCGATATGAGGACAGTTGATGCATCTAATGAAAATGATGATATTGATAGGGTGAAAAAATTGAATGATGCTTCCACGACTCCAGTATATCTACAATGCGATAAAATGAAAAAGCTGGAATTTTTAATCCGATTGTTTCATGGGAAAACTATGTATGGAATTTCTAATACAGGAATCGATTACATTCTTACCCTCTTGAAGGATTTACTTCCATATGATGCAGATATTCCCTCAAACCACTATATGGAATGGAAGTTTGTTCAGGAACTTGGATTTTCAAGAAACAAAATTCATGCTTGCCCGAAAGATTGTAGTTTATTCTGGGAGGAAACCGCTAAACGAAATGATTGTATAAAATGTGGCACATCCCGCTGGAAGTCAAAATCTGATGGAACACCATCCCGCATTCCACAAACATTAATGTGGAACTTTCCATTGATCACCAGACTTCAGAATCTTTTTATGTCTGATGACATATCAATAAAAATGAGATGGCATGATACTGAGAGAAATAAGACTAATGATGAGTTGGTTCATCCTGCAGATGGATTTGCATGGCAGAGATTTGATGATCGACATCCTGATTTTGCAGCTAACGTGCATAATGTGTGGCTGGGTCTTTCAGGCGACGGTTTTAATCCATTTGGGCAGATGCTTACTTCGCACAGCACATGGCCAGTTTTTATACACATTTATAATCTTCCCCCATGGTTGTGTATGAAAAAACCTTTCACTTTCATGAGTATACTCATATCTGGTCCTTCTGATCCTGGCATTGATATTGATGTATATATTCAACCTTTAATAAAAGAGTTGAAACTTCTTTGGGATGTGGGTGTGCACACATACGATTCATGTTCGAAAGACATATTTCAGATGCGTGATGCGCTTATGTGGATGATCAATGATTTTCTGGCTTATAGAATGATGTCTGGATGGAGCACGAAGGGAAAACTTTCATGTCCAGTTTTTATGAAGAGTACACAATCCAGAAGACTGAAACATCGTTGTAGTTTCAGTTTTATGGGACATCGACGATTCTTTCCAAAGGATCATCCATATATAATGAATCGTTGAAGATTTGATAATACCATAGAGACCGATGATCCACCTCAGCGTATGTCTGGAACTGATGTGCTTAATGAATTGAAAGATTTCAGTTTTTCGTTCGGGAAGGGTCAAATGAAATCTGTAAAGAGAAAGAATGTTTCCACTGAAACCTGATACAATTGGAGGAAGAATAGTATCTTTTTTGATTTGCCTTATTGGTCAACCAATTTGTTACGTCATTGCTTAGACGTAATGCATATTGAAAATAATATATGTGAAATGTTGCTTTCGGTTCTTCTAAATGTCAAGGGGAAGACAAAAGATGATTTACGATCTCAGCGTGACTTGGTGGATTGGGGCATCAGACCAGAATTGCATCTTGTGCGTATCAGTGAAAATAAATGGAAACTTCCATGTGCTTCTTATGTGATGACACCTGCGGAAAAAAAACAATTTCTGGAATTATTAGAGACTATTAGAGTTCCTGATGGCTATTCAAGAAACATATCTAAACGTGTCAATAGAAGAGAGTTGAAGCTAAAATCATTTAAGACTCGTGATTATCACGTTCTACTGCATGAGTTGCTTCCAATAGAAATCTGTCATCTTTTTTCCAATAATGTAAGGGTGGTTGTTATTTGGTTGTGCCATTTTTTTAGATATCTTTGTGCTAAGAAGTTGTCCAAGTCTTTCTTGCAAAAAAATGTTGACAGATGCCCCATTAATTTTGTGTGAGTTGGTGAAAATATTTCCTCCATCATTTTTCACATGCATGCTGCATCTGACTATCCATATTCCCACTGAAATACTTCTCGGAGGACCTATTTCTTTTTGTTGGATGTATCCAACAGAAAGAAATATGTTCACATTAAAGCCTTATGTCCGAAACAGAAATCATCCTGAAGGTTCTATCGTGAACGGTTACTTGGCTCAAGAATGTATGGATTTCTGCTCGATGTATTTGTCTGATCTTACTACAATATTGAACAGACCAACGAGAAATGAAGAAGAACAGTATGAGAAAATTGAACCGAGTTTTCCATCACTTCCTCAAACAGGAGGAATTCCTGGATCATATACATTGAAGACATTAAGCCATGAAGAGCGGGAGATGGCACATCGCACAGTTTTGTTCAGCTGTGATTTGTTCGATGACTATATCAGGTAACTAAATTGATTATGTATATCTTACATATATATCTATTAAACTATTAATATTTTTTATCTACAGGGAACATAAAACAATGATAAATAGGAAGCATCATTCTTTATCTTTGAGAAGGAGAGAGAATTTTCATAGCAAAGAGTTTTCTGCTTGGTTAAAATTGAAGGTATAAAAAAATTAATGTTTAAAATAATTATATCAATATTTAATTAACTTTAATAGTCATTTATATTGCAGGTATTGAGTTTTTCCGCTGACTCTGTCTCTGAGGAAATAAGAGCTTTGGCTTTTGTTCCTAATACCGTGGTTCGTGACTGTAAATCAATTGTTATCAATGGGTACAAATTTATTATCACTAAATGAGAAAAGAACATGAGAACACAACATGAGGATGTTATGGTTACTTCCACAACAGATTGTTATGCCAGTGCATCAGATAGTAGACCGCAATTTGAAAATGTGGGTTATTATGGAGTTGTTGAGAAAATAATAATATTGGATTATTACTCTCATGGACGAGTCACAGTGATGAAATTCCATTGGTTTGATTCGATGACAAGACATGGCACATTTATTGATGATTGTAGATTTCGAGTAATTAATATGACTCTCACTCTTGCTACCGAAGAACCATATGTGTTGGCATCAATGGATAAACAAGTTTTTTATGTCAAAGACCAACTTCGACCTGAATTTGGTGTCATATTTGAAGTAATTCCAAGACATATTTTTTATGATGGTGATGATGGAATTGACACTGCCCCTAGTGCCATTGGAACCAATCCATTTATTTCTTTTGATGACTCAAATAGCTCAATTGTTAGAGTTGATTGTGAACCTGAAGTTGTGGTTGAAAATATATAGAATCATTCATCCATGTTCTCAATTATTTTGGTTTACCTCGAGTTGGGTTGTTAAGGTTGGTAATATTCAAATTGATTTAGTATTGATCACAAATAAGTTTTAGCTAACTTGACCGTTATGTGAATTTTCAATGTTTATTGGTTGTAGTTTTATTTGAATTTAATTTTCTAATTTGGAATTGAACTATATTCAAACATAGTCAAACAATATTTCTAACTTGGTGAACATTACAACTTATATGATTTATTAAATCCATTTAAGCTCTTATAAAACAATTGATAGATGACTTGACCATTATGTGAATTTTCAATGTTTATTGGTTGCAGTTTTATTTGAATTGCATTTTCTAATTTGGAATTGAACTGTATTCAAACATAGTCAAACAATATTTCTAACTTGGTGAACATTACAACTTGTATGATTTATTAAATCCATTCAAGCTCTTCTAAAACAATTGATAGCTTAATTGACCATTATATGAATTTTCAATGTTTATTGGTTGCATTTTTATTTGAATTGCATTTTCTAATTTGGAATTGAACTGTATTCAAACATAGTCAAACAATATTTCTAACTTGGTGAACATTACAACTTTTATGATTTATCAAATCCATTCAAGCTCTTCTAAAACAATTGATATCTAAATTACCTATGAATCCCCTATTCCCTCATATATTTAGTTTTTTGGGTTACACATTAGTTTTCTTTTTCTAATTAATTACATATTTGTTTTCAAAAGCAGGAAATGAAGCCAATTGAAGAGAGACGAAGGAAAAAAATGATGGAAAACAATCGTCGAATGACGGAGATGGGCTTTCCACCATTAGTGCCTACAGTGAGTACTTTATTTCAAATTGATATATTTAAAGAATATATAATGTCATGTGATTAATTTTTTTGTAAACATTTTTGTACGATCCACCTATACGTCAACAGTTATTCGACGAGGAGCCTAGTACTGGTCCTAGTACTCAGGCCGGTGGTACGAGGAGGGTTCGTACCAGAGGTGGACGAGCAGCTGCGTGTACCCGACTAGACCCTGCCCCTCCCACTGACATGTCATCCTTCCCACATTCTGACCCCGATGTGTCGTTAGAGACACATGGGATATTTAGGCCTCCCATGTTTTTGCTACCTTCTGCATCTTCTGACCCATCATTTTCACATCCCATGATGATTCCCACTCCTCAGTCAGCATCCGGTCAGACAGTCGTCCCATCTTATTTTCCTTCTACTTCTGTCTCTCTGAGCTTCTATATTCCATCGTCTTCAACTCCTGTTCCACCACAGGGTGTTCCATCAGTTTCTGTGGATCCAGCGGCACTCAGCGATCAGACCGGTACAGTTATATTTATAGAACCCAAAAAAAAATTTATAGAAATATTTATTTTCATTATAACATGTTTTGATAAAATATTTGTTTTTCTTTCATGACAGATACATCTACTGACAGGAGGCGTGGGAGGGGGCGTACACACATGCGTTTGGTGTGGAACTACCACACACAGGTTATAGTGGATTATAATGAAGACAACCAAATGGTTGAGAAAACAGGGCAGCAATGTCGGAGTTTTTTGGCGACGATTTCCAAATACTCCGACATCATTCCCGTCAGCCCGCTATCATGGAGACATTTGCCACATGAGGTAAAGGATAGAGCTTGGGCAGAGATATGGGTAAAAAAATATGTTCTATTTAATGCCATTAATTATTTTTGTATTTATATTAATTAATATTTTGATTTCAGCTTCGATTTAATTTTCCCGATGGTGAGGGTGAACGATCGGAACGTCTAAAGGATTTAGGCGAGCTTTGGAGAGCCTACAAGCATGAGTTGTATATTGGATGGGTTTCTAGAGTTGGCACTGAGTTAGAGGCGGTACCAGTGGTAGATGATTGTCCTATAGAGAAGTATCGTCAGATGATTACTCATTGGACAAGTACCCAGTTTAAGGTATTAATAACATTTGATGTATTTAAATAATAACTTTCATGTTTTTCATTAATACTATCTGTTGCATTTTCGAATTTTATTTAGGAATAATCTGGAAAAAATAAAAAGAACATTAATGCAAAAAAATATCTTCACACACTGGGATGCACTACGATGCCTGATCATGAGAGGAAGCAGGTATAACAATTGTTTATAAGTTTTCTTTACGACTTACACTTTCTTTTGTTTCTTCAATTATTTAATAGTTTGATAAAGTTTTCATATAAATTTAGTTTTCAATGTCATTGTAGAGGCAAATACAAAATATTGAAGGACGCGTGCCTCGAGCAAAGCTGTTTTGTTCGAGTAGACGGAAAAAGGATGGAAGTGCCGTCAACGAAGAGACTCAGCAGCAGATTGTAATTTTTAATCTGTTGAATTTATTTTTTAATATCTATTTTGTAACTTAATGATATATTTATATTTGTAACAGGCTTCTTTAGAGGCCATCGATGCCCAAGAACCAGACAATTTTGGGCCAACATATCACTTACATCAGGTGTTGGGAGAGGATCATTCTGGCAGAGTACGTTGCCGACCTAGGATAGCCCCAAAGAGGTATTGGCCCTCCTCAGGTACGAGCTGTAGTGCCACCGAGCTGCAGCAAGTTAGGGCACAGGCAGAACAGGCTAAGAAAAGATCCACAGAGACAGCAGAACATTCTGCTAGGGCAAACAGTGTGTTTATGAAATTTATTGAAGTTCTACGTCCTACACTTCCAGCAGAGGCCAGCCCAGCTTTTGATGACTATATGTCATCGATACATTCTATATATGGTGCACCAGGTGTCAGTTCTAGTGGTGTTCAGCATGATGTACAACTTGATGATGATGATGGCGAGGAGTCTGATGCGGAAGAGGAGGGAGAGTAGGAGGGCGAGGTGGGTGGCGAGGGCGAGGAGGAGGGAGAGGACGAGGAGGAGGGCGAGGGTGAGGACGGTGATGGGTACGAGGATGAGGGTGATGATGATGATGGTGATGATGGTTATGGTGATGTGGTACAAGTTGATCCATTACATTTTTGACTGATATTACTGAGATTTGATATTTAATCTATTCTAGTTGTTGGTTTTATCTAGACTCGTAGTATAGTATTGGAGTTGAGTTATTTTTATATATTATCTGTTTTTATGGATGTTGTTGTCTTTTAGTGGTTGTTTGTTTGGGAACCCCCCTCCTTCCTGAACCCTAAACAACCCCCCACCCTCCTCCCTCGACCCCGGACAGCCCCGCCGGATATCCCCCCAGACAGCCCCCCCACCCTCCTCCCTGGACCCCAGACAACCCCCCGGACAGCCCCCCAGACAGCCCCCCCACCCTCTTCCTTGGACCCCAGACAACCCCCCGAACAACCCCAGACATCCCCCAGACAGCCCCCCAAACAGCCCCCCGGATAGCCCCCCCACCCTCCTCCCTGGACCCTAGAGAGCCCCCCAAACAGCCCCCCGGACAGCCCCCGGACAACCCCCCAGACAGCCCCCCCACCCTCCTCTTTGGACCCCGGACAACCCCTCGAACACCCACCCCCCCCCCCCCCACCCTCCTCCCTGGACACCAGATAGCCCCCCGGACAGCCCCCCAGACATCCCCCCCACCCTCTTCCTTGGACCCCGAAAAACCCCCCGCGCAGAGGATTCTCATAAAATGGAAAACATTTTAAGTACATACGGAAAACCGAACAAAAACATTCAGATTGTGTCGATACATTAGCACAACGATCCATGGGTCATATGTGACGTGTACGAGTCAACCCCGCCTCAATCCGAGGCGCGGTGTGGCTGCCACCACTCAAAGTGTCTGTCTTTTGCTTAAAATGGACAACAATTTAAGTACATACGGAAAACCGACCAAATGCATTCAGTTTCCATTTAAACTTTAGGAGAATGATCCATTGGTCATATGTGACGTGTACGAGTCAACGCCGCCTCAATCCGAGGCGCGGTGTGGCCGGCACCACTCAAAGTGTCTGCCTTTTGTTTCAAAAGTACGTCATTTTAATTGAAAAACATCAACTGGCATACGGAAAACTGACCAAACGCATTCGGATTGTGTCGATACATTAGCAAAATGATCCATGGGTCATATGTGACGTGTACGAGTCAACCCCGCCTCAATCCGAGGCTTGGTGTGGCCGCCACCACTCAAAGTGTCTGTCTTCTGTTTCAAAAGGACATAATTTGAAGTGAAATACATCAACTGGCATACGGAAAACCGACCAAACGCATTCGGATTGTGTCAATACTTTATCACAATGATCCATGGGTCATATGTGACGTGTACGAGACAACCCCGCCTCAATCCGAGGCGCGGTGTGGCCGCCACCTCTCAAAGTGTCTATCTTTTGCTTAAAATGGACAACAATTTAAGTACATACGGAAAACTGACCAAACGCATTCGGTTTCCATTGAAACTTTAGGAGAACGATCCATGGGTCATATGTGATGTGTATGAGTCAACGCCGCCTCAATCCAAGGCACGGTGTGTCCGTCACCACTCAAAGTGTCTTCCTTTTGTTTCAAAAGTACGTCATTTTAATTGAAAAACATCAACTGGCATACGGAAAACTGACCAAACGCATTCGGATTGTGTCGATACATTAGCACAATGATCCATGGGTCATATGTGACATGTACGAGTCAACCTCGTCTCAATATGAGGTGCGGTGTGGCCGCCACCACTCAAAGTGTCTGTCTTCTGTTTCAAAAGGACATAATTTGAAGTGAAATACATCAACTGGCATACGGAAAACCGACCAAACGCATTCGGATTGTGTCGATACTTTAGCACAACGATCCATGGGTCATATGTGATGTGTACGAGTCAACCCCACCTCAATCTGAGGCGCGGTGTGGCTGCCACCACTCAAAGTGTATGTCTTTTTCTTAAAATGGACAACAATTTAATTACATATGGAAAACCGACCAAACGCATTTGGTTTCCACTAAAACTTTAGGAGAACGATCCATGGGTCATATCTGATGTGTAAGAGTCAACGCCGCCTCAATCCGAGGCATGGTGTGGCTGGAACCACTCAAAGTGTCTGCCTTTTGTTTCAAAAGTACGTCATTTTAATTGAAAAACATCAACTGGCATATAGAAAACCAACTAAACGCATTCGGATTGTGTCGATACATTAGCACAACGATCCATGGGTCATATGTGATGTGTACGAGTCAACCCCGCCTCAATCTGAGCCGCGGTGTGGCCGATAGATCTCCAGGTGTATGTATTATGTTTAAAATGGACATTATTTCAAGTAAAATTATATGGTATACAAAAAATCGATAAAATTATGAATTGACTTCCGGATTCCACATATAATTGTCATCTAAATTTTAAATTGAAATCTAAATGAATTGTGTATGTTTATAATTACGTTATGAATTCTAATTTAATTATGGATGTGTATAGTTCCACCATTATATGTTAAATGTGTATGAATTTGTTTTCTATATGTAAGTGTTAGTTGGTTATTGCAGGTACAATAATTGGATTGAAAATGAGAGGGAACCCACAAAATCATACCTGGTGGAAAAATTAGAGAGCAGGTGGTCAAATTAGAGAGCTACTGGGTAAATTGCAGAGCTGCTGTGCAATTTTCCCAGTAGAGGCTATGCCAACGGTTCAAAACCGTTGGCATAAAATGTGTAGGTCTTGTTTTACCAACGGTTTATAGAACCGTTGGTAAAACACTTTTCCCAACGGTTCTAAATCGTTGGGAAAGAGGATATGTTGGGTTTTTCCCAACGGTTTGATAAACAGTTGGGAAAAACATGATAATTTTGTGCTTGTATACCAACGGTTTTCCAGAACCGTTGGGGTAGGGTAATTTTTCAGCACCCTATCCCAACAGTTCACTGTAAACCATTGGGAAAAACTTTTCCCAACGGCTTACTTCCCTACGGTTCTGCAGCCTTTCCCAACGGTTTAGAACCGTTGGGAAATCCTCTATTTCCAGTAGTGTTTCTTTACTATAGAACATTGATTCTTCCTTCTCATCTTACTTTAATAGATTATTTAATGGGTGTCAAACCATCTCCTTATTCCATAAATCCCCTTGTATGGAATTCTTATCCTTATTTAGATATGTAAACATCTAGTGTATGCTCTCTTATATCTATATAATGTCTCATATATCATATCTTATTTTATATTTTGATTTCCATTTGAATTTTAAATTTTAAATTCAAATATCAATGTAACTTCCAACTAATTTAACTTCAAATCCATCTTTTTGATTTTCTTCTAACAAATCAGCACACCAGAACTCCATTTGGTTAATTTATACTCAATTCATAAATACCAATTAGTTTTAGGAGCACCAAATAATAATTTTTTTTAAGTTCCAATTTTAAAACATTGAGAACTCTGAAACACCCTGATCATTGACACTATGGTGTGGTGTGGTGAATCTCTAGAAAAAACCCTTCAACACACTCATCACCACAACCATTGGTTTTTTATCCTTCTACCACAAAAAAAAACTCAACTTGTACAACTTTCCTATGATCACTAAAAATCCTGTATAAATGTTCCTATTTCTCACAGGTTCTCTAAAAACCTACCATGAGGACCACTATGACATGATGTATCCATACTGGCCATTTTCTTCTATAGATATCCATTACACAACTTGAGTTACCTCTATATAACAGCATAACTTACCATTACATAAGTTATCTTCTAACTCAAAAACACCACACACTATAGCATGATGAAAAACCACTATCTATTTTTGACTTAAAATTACCCCTATGTGGAATGAGAGATAGATTTAAATGAGAATTAAAATTTTAAATTGATCTTTATACAATTTATTGGATTTCAAGGTTACCTTTATGAAAGATGCGACACAGATACTATTATGGTGTGGAACACTTCACTATTTCTCATAGGATAATTTCCATGTTAAAGCACTAATGATAATTCCCATTGTATCTTCATTCTATCCATTTATAGTTTCAAAATGGTTTGATGAAAATCACCATTATGTAGTATAAGTTATGGTGAAGGTTTCCTTCACCAACTTTCTTTTATCCAAACTCATCCATATGTGATTTTATATACAACTATTATTTTCCAATACATGCATATCATCACTATCCTTTATCAATAAATCTAATAACAATAGTAATAATCAAGCTCCATTTGTTAATAATCCTCCAAGAATCACTTCTTTTCCAAAAAATTCATATATTGTCAACAAATACAACACAAACCCTTAGTAGTTCCAATAATCCCCCACTTTGGATTTTGATAAAAATATAAATATAAACTCTTCCTCCTAAATCTTTGGTAATGATATAGAAAGGGTAGACTTAATATAACTTCAACCCCCCCCCCAACATTTGAGTTCTAAAGGAATAAATATCCATCTTAAACTAGATTCACTATTGTTTTATTTTAGACTCCCTCTTCAGCAATAATGACCTTACACTATATTTTATCTCTCCCTTTATAGATATAAAAGGATTTCCTAATATGATACCACTTTTACTTTATAGATATGAATAACTCCTTCATCTTTTGGCTCTAAAAACTTATTATTTAACCAAATTCTCAATTTACCAATAGATATCGATTTATAAAAACTTCTGGTTGGACTATCCAATTCCATAATAATCCTTTTAAACCAACCACCATGAAAGTTATAAAAAAATTAAATAAAATTGGTGATTGAGGCTCCCACTTATCATTTTTACTATCAAAAAATCCTCTAAGCCTACTAATATTGGGATTGGTATATGACACAAGAGTTTAAGTTAACCTCTATAAATTTTTCCATGATACTCATGAATACCAATAAACCCATCACAACTTTACCTTTCCATTTTCTCAACAGAACCTATGATATCAATAATATTATCATATAAACTATTAGTGTAAAAACTTTAAACACAAAATCATGAGACATGTCACTTTCATCATTAATTAATACCAATTTTAAAATAGAACTTCATGAGATTATCCATTCATATAAATAGATTAGAATCCTTTGAAAACTCATCATCAAATCCCCATGAGTCTTCATATCTTAACACAAATAATATATCCTCGGTTTGGGGAAACAACATTCAGAGAATAACCCCCCCCCAGCAATTTTTTTAGCATCTCATAAAACCAAAAACTAGTACTAAATGTTAGAAAACATAAATAGATAAATATGGTAAACATATATGTAAATTCTTCCAAAATGTCATATTCCTTTAGTGGTATGATTCCACTAAATCCTTGGATACATATTACTGATTTAATATCCTAATAAAAATTAAAATGCAGCCTAATACTGACTAAAAAATACCAAGTTTATCAAGATACCACTGATTGTTTTAGGTAGGCTTTGAGTCCTTTTCTTCCATAATTGAAGCCATTTTTCATGCATATTTCAGTATTATAAATTCTATATAATAATAATATTCAATATAGATACCAATCTAAACCTAAAATACTTTAAGCATCTTTTTTTTATGAACTTTCATTTGATTTAGACCATATCTTCATTAGTTTCATGTAAATGTTATTTTATAAGCACATATACCCCATGGATTATGTATCCTCCTTAATTAAAAACCTCTTCAAACAAGTTAGATGAATTTAAATTTCATGGGGGTATGGGTACCTCATATTACTTCAAGTTGAGAAGGATGGAGAGTCACTATAGACTACCATTTTCCCTTTGTCCTTAACTTTGAATCATATTTAGATTTTAAATAGATTTAATGTAATACTATTTATTTTCAAATTATTTGGTAATTTTATCTTAATCATAGCCTAAATCAAAATTGAGTGGCCTTACAAACAAGGATGTCACCGCTCACTACTACTTGGTGTTTTCTTATATACATGTTTTTTTCGGTCTCCCTATCCTTGTGAGTTTTGCTATATTTTTCAATATAGAACTTACCTTGAGACATCTATTTCACATGTGCCTTTTTTATTTTAGAAACATATAAATTATTATCATGCTTTGAATCTATTTTCATGTCTTTTTAGGATATTTGAGATTTATAAATAGTTTTTTATCTCCTTTTCACATCATTTTCAGCATATGAATCTTCTTTATACTACCTCAAAAATCTATTTCCCAAATATATTGATTTTTCATTATATTCATGCTGAGTTATTATATTAATATCTACTGAATGTCTTCTAGAATTTATACTTAAGGAATGGTTATCATGATAATAATTTCTAAAATAAAATCCATACCTTTTTATCTATGTTTGATGACTTAGTCTCTCAAAATCTACCTGATTTACATCAAGTAATGTGCTCTAATTCTTCAAATAAAAAGCTTTAAATATGTATATACATTCCATAATGGAAGAAAATGTCTCCATACCTTATATTGGAACTCATATGATTGTTATTACCTCTTTTAAATACTTTTTAAAATCTATTTTCAACATCTTCATAATTTCCTTTTTTCTTGGGAATTTCCATTTCTCTCTTTTTCACATGCATCAAAGAGGTTCCATCATATCCAATGCCTATTTTTTCCTTTAAAAATAGTCACTCTAACATGATGATTCTTTTATGATGTTGATCTGAGATGACATACTTCTCCTTATTTTCACTATCACCTACTAAATAATATCCAAATAAAATATTTAAACCATCCTTGAGTAGAATCTTACCCTTGGAATTATGTTGCACCATTTGTTACTTGGTTGAAAATAATTCATCCAATTTATGGATCTGATCACACAATGATATATCATATATTATCATTATTATAATTTTTTGTTTAATTTTTTATTGTTTTTAGTATCCCATTATTAAATCCTTTTAAACTTAATGTATATTTATAATTTATATGTTGAAAACATGCTTAAAAATATGTAATTTCACAATGGACCAATTTGATGTAAGTTTACTATTTTTATCATAACATTATATACACTCCTCAAAATATAAAAATTAATTTTTTTAGTATTCTATGATCATGGGGCTTAAATTAATTCAACTAGACAAGATGTTGGTTCTGATCATAAGAGGCCTAAAATAATCCCACAAAGTAAAGTTATTCAGGGAAAGATGGATTGGACCGACCTATAGTGCTTGGGAGATAAATCAGACTTAGGACCTTCAATTAGGCTGATTAAACCTCAATTTGAAAAATAACTCTAATTTACACTTATAAACTAAATTTAAATTTAGTATTAGGTTATTTATATAGTCAAGTATCCAAAAAAGTAGAGGAAGAAAGTCGGTTAGGAATAATCCTCCTTATCCCTTAAACACTTGACTTATTTTGTGGAAATTTTGATGTAATTTTCCATAAAATCACTCCTACCAATCATTATTAAATAATTTCATACCAGAGGCTAATATTTTAGGCTTTGAGGTTCAGTTATTCAACATCTATGGCTTCTTTCCCTTCCATGGAGTTCTAAACTCCTTGTGATCACTTAGAGAGGAACGTGATGTAAATCCTAAGATTCTTATTTGTAATATTTGAATGGTATTTTAAATTATAGGTTTTAATTTTGTTTTCATTCATCCTATATTCTTATTTAATTTATTTATGTAATGGTATTTCATATTCAAAGTCATATTTTCATGTTTGGGAGTACTCATTCATGTGATGTTTCCCACACCATTCACCACTTCTTCCTCCCCCTTTCAATTATGGTGTTTGTGTGATTCGTATTAGTAGATTGAATCCACATAAACACTACCATGTCCATGTACATTTATTTCATGGTATCACATTTAAATAATATAAAAACCTTAACATCACATTGATTTATTCATGTGTTTCCTTTGTGTGTTTCAGTTATGAAGTCGAACATAAATCACCCAATCATCGGCGGTAACCAGTGAATCATTTTTTGTTTCATAACAAATCCTAAGAGGTATCCTAGTATAAAATCAGTAAAATAATGGTTTTGGGTGTTAAAAACAAGGTATTAAAATATAAAAAATCTTATTTCTTGAATTGATGAAGTATGATCATCACGAGATTTTCCCAGGTTAATCACAATCAATCATATCATTAAATTCTCATTTACATTTAGTTTTATTTCATGAATGTTTTATGATTGATCCCTAAAACACCCCATTTAATGAAAACTACCTCTACTTTTCTATATATAACACACTATTTTAAAATTAATGATCTAAGGCTCCATCGACAGATGACCCGAGGTTCCTATTATACTATAGAAATTCTAGTCAAAAATCCTAATTTGATGCACTCAACAACACGATCAAATTTTGGAATCACTATAAGGGAGTCAAGATAATTTTTTCATTTGATTTATTTATTTTCATTATTATTTATTTATCTTTTTTATCCCTATATCCCTTCCCTTTTGTTATTTATTTTTTTATGTTCTCTCTCTCTCTCTTCTTCGGTCTCTTATTTAGTAAAATAGTTTTTTCATCTTATTTATTTATTTTCTTTATTTTACTATTATTTATCAAGTGTTTTTTATTTATTTTTTTATTTATACTTAAATAAAAGAGATAGAGAGAAAAACTTGACAAATTATTTTCATAACACTATTAATAAATGAAAAGTTACTTAAAATAGACCAAGAAATTGAAAAGACCTTTCACTCACACATTTGGTTATCTAGGGTAGGAAAATCACATAACACTGAGGATACCCTTGTAGAACCTCAAGTGGTATTAAACAAATCAAATTTTGAACCAAATAAAACCCTAAAAAATATAGATGCAAATAATTAAACCTTAAAAAATTAACCACCCCTGATGTGGAGTATGAACTTGCATACATTCAATATGCCAAGGAAGCAACCATCTTTGAGCTTCAAACGGGACTTATCCACCTCATTCCAAAATTCCATAGTCTTACTTTAGAATACCCCCATAAAAATATCAAGTAGTTTCACATAGTGTGATCCACCATGAATCCCCAAAAAATTTCTGAATACCTCATAAAGTTTAGGTCCTTCCCTTTCTTACTTGATGGTATAGCCAAATACTGGCTATACTATCTTCCTACCAAAATTTGGGGCTGGAATGATGTTAAATTAATCTTTATAAAGAAGTTCATCCCTACCTCCCAAATTGTATCTATTAGAAAATAAACATGTGTTATTATAAAATAACAAGGATATACCATTCTTAAATATTGGGAGAGATTCAAAAGACTTTAATCAAGTTTCCCCTATAACAAAATTAGTGAAAATTTTATAATTCAATAACTTTATGAGGGACTTGTCCCCATGGACCATGGAATGATAGACAATGAAATTGGTGGTTCCCTAGTGAATAAAACCCCTACCTCAACTCATGAATTAATATAAAAAATGAATCAAAATGAACAACAATTTTGTACATGATAAATTTCACCCACTTGAGGTGTTTATGAGGTAAGATATTCATCCCTAGAACAAAAGGTAGATAATAAACTTGATGAGATGAATACCCTTCTAAGACAATTATCTCAGGATCAAGGTAATTTATAATCTCCAACCATTCCATTACATTGTGGTATTTATTTTGATAACACTCATTTATTTAATCAGTTCCCCTAACTTCAAGATTCATTTGAGACTTTTGTAGTAGTATTTTCTGGGTATCCATTTAATCAAGAACCACCCTTAAATTAGGAATCAATCAAGCTAAATCCAAACCTCAAGTTGAAATCACTACTATAGTGCCAACAAGGAGGCAACTCAATCTACTCAAAAGAGAACTTATATCAATAAGGATAAGGTAAACATAATTCTTATACTTCACCTTATCATAATAAACCTCTTCCTCCTAAATATAAAACAAGCCTCAAGGATATGGTGAATTGAATGGAATCCCAAAACCTCTAGTTCCAACAGACTACACAATTGGTTATTCAATACATATGAACTCAAGTGGGACAACTAGAAAACACCATTAGTGAGATAAAGATTCAAGTATCTAGAAAACTACCACCCTAAACTGTTTCCAATCCCAAGGACAATAGTTTCATATGTGCTATCACACTTTTTAGTGCTAAATAACTTTCTCTTTCCAATGATTCTACACAACAAGTATGTCCATCTCTTAAAAAAATATATTTCTCTACCTCAAAATATTCAAGTAAAGAAAAAAATAGTGAAAATGTTATCATTGAGGATTATCATAAATAATACATTATTCTTCCCTTTCTTTAAATACTCTCTCAATCCAAGAAAAAATTTTATAATTAATTTGATAAAGAGATAATGGATATATTTAAAATGATACAAGTTAACATTCCTCACTTGGATTCAGTTAAAAAAATCCTTATTATGCTAAGATTTTTAAAGAAATTTTCACCCAAAGAGAGTGACTAGAGGGGAATGAGAGAGTCAAACTTTAAAATAATTTCCTAGCCTTGATACAACCAATGATGTTAACCAAATACAAGGATTCTATAACTTTTTTGATACCTTGAACCATAATGGAGACTTTATTTTTTGATGTAATGATTGATTTATGTGCTTTAATTAATGTGATTCCTCATTCTATGTATACTTCTCTATAGGTTGGTGAGATTCAACCAATAGGAATCATCACACAACTTGAAAATCGGAGCACAACACACCCAACTAGAGTGATCGAGGAAATCCTTTTAATAGTGAAGAATCACATCTTACTTGCAGAATTATACATTATTGATATAGAAGATACCCAAACCCAAGGATATTCCCCTATAATACATATAAGTACTTTCATTAAAATAGTAAATTCAATCATAAAAATTCATAACGGTACGTTTTCCATGGATTTTGGGGGAGAAAGGGTAAGTTTCAATATCCTTGATGTTGTGAAACACCCTATTGAAGAGCATTCCACTCTTTTTATCTATTTGATGGAAGTTGTCTCTAATAACACACAAACACAATATTATCTCCTAGACCCATACTCTAATTCTTTATCCTCTTCTTCAATCTTTGATAATTATGGTTTTAATTCATGCTTAGGGTGTTCTGTATGTTTGAAAAAAATGTGATTTTTGTGTTTCAATTGTTGAGTTTGTTTATTCTTAGGTACCCATGACCATTGATGATTCTATAAATCTCATTTATATTGATTATATTTTCACTTATAATAAACATGATAATGTAAATAGTTTCATGTACCTATCCCCCCCTAAATACCTTTCCTCAATCCAAAAATAAATATGGAAACTTGTAAAGTAAACTTAAAATCATTTATTGGTCATGATAATGGTAAATTCTATTCATGTTTTATAAGTTAAAACAAAACATTCCTTTCACATTTATGGTAAAAAAGTCAAAAAGTACCTCGTTCAGAAAATGAAAAGAAGATTCCTTTTAAAAAACGTAAAAATTAAAAAAAGGAAAAAATGACTTTAAATAATAATTGGAGAATATTAAAAATATTCTTTAAAACATTTTTATAATAAATTGGCATGGAAGAGAAATATTCTTGACCAAATAGTAAAACATGGTCGATTTCTATCACAAACATTCTTTCAGTGTCTTGAGAAATTAAATTGAGTAAAATGAAAGGGAAAAATATCAATAAATAATTTTGTGATAATAAAACTTAAATTTATTTATCAATTAAGGATCATAAAATTTCTCCAATATAAATTTAACCATAAATAATCTTTATTAAAATAGTATTGAAACATAAATATCGTACATCAAGACTTGCCTTTCATCGTATGGGTTCAAAACTCCTATATAATAAATATATATTTATTATAAATATATTCCATAACCATATTAATCTATATATCATACCATTAATTATTTATTTATGACATCTTATGACCCATTTATTGAAAAAAATTTATTAAAATCACTGTTCTCGGTGATATCTACTTCATGTTTCAAGCATGTTTCAGTTCAATAGTCCTAGTACTTATACTTTGATTATAGATATATCATTTAAATAATTTTAATAATGATATAAATCAGTTTTCAGTTTTTCCCCTTTCAGTTCCTGTTCTGGTTTGTGTTTTCTTTTTCACCAGCAACGGTGGTTATGTCGCTCAAGAAGGTGGTTTCGAGGAAGGGTTCGAGATCCTGGCTTGGCCCTTGGTTTTCTTTCACAGTGATGTTGTTGTTCTTGCTGGCACTTCTTGGTATTAAGTCAATTGATGGTTTCTAGTTTATTTTGTTTTGCTTTTGGTCAATGTTTTTCTAGGATCGTTCTTGCGAAGGTCGTTATTCTCTGTGGAGGCGTTTAGTTGTTTCAACTTTGCCCTGGCTTCATGGTTTTTCTCTCCTCTCTAGGTCAGTCTGGGGTGGTGGATATTAATGAAGCTTTGGGATCTGTTGTTCGAGTGGAAAATGGTGTTCCAGGAGGCTAGACCTTCGTTCGGTAGTTCGAAGTGATGGCGGCGGTGTGATGATGGCGGAGATTTCGTGGAAAGTGCAGTGACTCGTTTGCAACTTTTTTCAATGTTTGACGCAGTACTCGATGCGAGATTCGTGGGCGAGTGCGTGATTTGCGGTCTGTTTTGACGCGTCTGTTCCCGCGGCGGCCTTTTGAATTTGTATTTGGTTTTTGTGATTTGAATTTTGAATGGTGTTGGTGTAATTTGATCTGTGCAGTTCCCACTTTATCCTCAAAGTGGATTTTATGAAAAAACAATGATTTGGAGGATAATGATATAAATATAATATATTTTCATTATATACATATTTATATTCATCCATTAAATTTATATATAGAAAAATGAATTACACCTTTCATAAAGACGGAAGGCCATACGTACGCATGAAAGTTGTTTTCACATTTCGAAATATGGGATGGAAGAAAGGTAAATAATAATTAAAAATAATAGAATTATTACTATATAATATAAATCATATATATTCATAAAATCCATACTTATTACCATCTATAAAAAATATATATATGAAAAACAATCACATTGTTTCATGGAAGTGGTAATCCACACGTATGCACAAGCAAAGTTATCATTTTCCAATGATTTGGAAGATAAGATTTTCGATATAATATTATCATTAAAAATCATAATTAATTAATTAATATAATATATAAAAATTAAACCCATAATAATACTAATCAATAAAATATAGTTATGGAAAATGAATTTTATCGCTACATAGAGACGGTAAGTTGTACGTACACATGAGCGATACTTTCACTTCTCATTTGATAGAAAATAAGATGAATAAAGGTGGTTTCAAAATTATAATAATAATTAAGTATATTTGGGATAAATAACTTATTATTTAATGAAGAATATAGTTTATTTAGAGGATGTAAAATAATAATTAAAAAATAATTGATCGGTTAAGATGATTACCTCTTATTTGAAACAACTCCTTTAGATCACCTCTTAGGGATCATAAGGTTAGTTTTTTGGAAAGAAAAACACCTCTATAATGTAGAAAAGGAATTTTATAAGATATTTTGATATATTATGGTTTATCTATATGGATCAAAGTGGAGTGAAAATGAGAAAGTAGGGGTTCCCTTTTGATAATTGAGGGGAGGGGTACTCTTGAAATCTCTTAAAATATTAAAATATAATAAAGTTGTTATCTAGCTCAAATGCCTACCAAAGGACATATATTTGAAGATAATATAGTATGGGTCTTAAATACCATCAAAAAAAATAAAAAATTTATAGGTTTAATTAGTATTTTAAACCTTATATTTTGGTTTAACACCATGGATAACCTATTTTAACCTTAACCATGGTAATGTATTTTCACTCTTAAAGGGTTGTAATTTTACTTATAAGTTGATAATTGTATAATAAATGAATTAGGGATGATATTGTTTACTATATATTATCCACCCTGTCTTATTTAAATATTTTTATGACTTTTAAATAATTTAATAAAATATTATTTTTATAAAATATCTTTAATGTCAATTTTGATACTCTTCATTTAATTTGACTTAAAAACATAAATACAAAGTGGGAATTAGAATATAACCCTTTAACACAAAAATAAAATTCTATAATTATCTAAAAAAATTGTGAAACACTATAACTCATATAAATTATATCACTTTTAATATTTTTAAAATTATTTATTTTATTTTTCTATTAATTGGATAAATATTATGTCGGTGTTACATAAGAATTTAAGGTAATTATATAATTATTAAAAAATATAAATAAATTTAAATCATGTAAATAATTTCATTATTCTCAAAATTAATATTTATATTCATTAATAACTTACTTTTTTCCCAATTTTGACACATAATAGATATTTAAAATTAAGAGAGTGGCATTTTGAATTTTCCTTTATTTTAAATGTTATATAGGTCTTTTCATGGAAAATTTCCATTAAAAAATCTATTTTAATAATATGGTTATAATAGTCTAATTAACTTCATATAATAACAATTATGATAAAATATTTTGTCCTTATCACTTATTTTTAACATAGATTAACCTAATTTACCATTTATCGAGGTGATAAATTTTACCATAGTTACTATTCATATTGTCCAAAAATAAAAGGGGGTATTTACCAAATTTTAAGATCATTATTCCAAATATAGAATCCATTTTATCATATTCAATTTATAAAAGTGGTATAAATTGATTTTAAAATCAGCATGCAAAATGCGATGAAAACCACTTTTTAGAAAAACACATTTTTAAGCATAAAACTTGGTTTATTCTTATCCCATGATTAGAAAAAAATATATATATTAAATTAATGTTAAAAAAATTTATTGAATATAATATATATATATATATATATATATCATTAAAATAAATCACCAATAGTGTTTAATTTAATTTATTAAGATAAAAATACATTGCATATATAAAAACAATTTTTCAGAAAAACATTTTCTTTATTTTTAAATGATTATTATTTTTATTTCTAATTAATTTATAAATAATTAATTCGTTTTTAAAATGTGTAAAACATAATTATTCATAATTTATTTAGTCCTATTCATACCCACCAATCCAATAGTTGGGTGATAACTATAACTTAAAATAATAAAATTTTAATAATATATCATGGTTTGTTTAAACTTGGGGTTGTGTGTATTGTAAACCATAAAATAAATAAAATTATTTAAGTATAAATATATTTTAAAATATTGAGGTGTTACATCTAACTTTACAGTTGGGGAAGTTTTGTTACAAAGGGTTTAGAGGAATCCTCATGTCATTGGGTATGCCTCATGAACCCTTAACCCTACCTAGGAAAACTACACGGCCACTAAAAAAGAACTTATTTCTATTATGTTTACCTTGGAAAAATTCCATTCATATATTATTGGGTCAAAATAAATTGTGTTTTCCAATAAAGTTTCCCTTTTTTTTCTACTTAATAAACCTAAATCTAAGACCCACCTCATTTAGTGGATATTCCTCCTCTAGGAATTTGACCTAGAGATTCAAGATAATAGAGGTATGGAAAATGTGGTAACTAACCACATTAGTAGGATTGCCCCACCATTTTAATGCCAGTTTGAATCATACCTCCTCATTAGATAATTCTTCCCTAATTAGAACTTGTGTAATGTAGTAGACCTTACCCCTTGGTATGGAAACACTGTGATTTTTTTAGCATCATCTAGGGTCCCTACAGATTTTAGCACATTATAATACCAAAGAATTAAGCATGATTTTCAATAGTATATTTGGTATTACCCATACATGTGGAGAATTTTTAGTTACTAGGTTGTTTATTAGTGTGTCCTTGTCCATGATTTCACCTCTGTTTTGAGATTCTGACACAATTTGGATTGTTGGGGCCACTTTGGATCTCAACGTATGGCTTGAAAGGTATTTTACTCTAGAATTTATTGGCCAATATTGTATAGAGATGCCCATTTATTTTGTAATTCATGCACATGATTTAAATTCACAGGGAATATCTCCAAGAGTAATGAAATGCCCCAATATCCCATGCTAGTTTTTGAGATCTTCGATGTATGGGGCATTAAATTCATGGTGTCTTTTCTAAATTCATGTATATTTATATACATATTATTGAATTTGGACTATGTGTAACTCTCCCCAGTCTGATACTCCCTCATGTAACCGAATCAGGTTTGGCTACGTGACCTTAGGTGCACCTCCTTGTATACTAGAGGCTTTTGAATAGAAGAGATGGTATAAGGAATAAAGTGGGGAGAATATTCCCTCTGTAACCGAGTGGAATTATATAAAAATAATAATAACAAAGTAGTAGAAATAGTAGAAAAAATATAATCAATAACCATGCATTCATATCAGAATAAATAACAACTCAATAATAATAGAACCATGTAATGATAGGATAAATGTAAATAAATGATGTGCTAAATGTGAAATAAGTACAAGACTAATTAGAATTAAATAAAGACTCTATGATCCCAGTCCTAAGACACATGTCAGTCCCTCCCCCAAGATCAAACCCATCAAGCAAAAAATAATCAACAACATGGTCTCTTACCCTTGTCCATACCTGCATCCATGAAATCTGTTTGAGTACTAATTGGTGTCCCATCTAGTGTTTGAGTACAACTCAGTAGGTCTATAACATGATATATAAAAAAATCGTGGCTGATATATCTACTGAATGCAATAAAGCAATAAATAGGGTATTAATTTAATCAATTAATACTACATATAAAATAAATCTACTAACCCTCAATCTCCAGGTTGACACCTAGGTTCCTCTCTAATATAATTTGGCACCAAACAAGGATATCTCTGAGCATGTCGTGGTACCATACCAACCATTTCCATAACCCTCCCAGGTTATATCCCATAAATCGTCATGGGAGAACTGACCAGAGACCTATAAGCATTACAACATGTTTAGGACAATCCCTATAATCATTATAGAATGACTGGGAAAAACCCTATAAGTATTAAATAATGTCTAATGCAAGCCTTATAAATATTATATCATGTCTAGGATAAGACCTATAAACATTAAAATATGTTTTGGATAATCCCTATAAGCATTAAAGTAAGTTCGGGCTAAGCCCTATAAGCATTACAGCATGTCCAAGACAAAGCATAATACATGTTATCACAAACCATTATGGTCAATTCATCAAATTACCATTTTTAATTTAAACCCCACTAGTCATTATCATACTAATAAACCTATTATTAGTCTATGTAATACCATATCAATTAATCACACCAATATCACAAGTTATTACATTTCATAATGTCAAGTCAACAATCAACAAAATTCAAAATGTAATGGGGAGTAGTGTTCAATCTAACCAAGTCTCAAGCAAGGTCGATGGTTGGCACACCAATTTGGTAGTTTTATGTCTCAATATCAACTCTAAATTACCTAGAGGAATCCAATGGGAGGTATAAACATGTGTAAATCATCAAAGAGAGGTTAATTAAATTGTTTGGGTCATGTGCACAACATGTCAGCATGATCACACATATTGCACATACTATAATAAATTGAGACAAACAAATGGGGATAATTTATAGACTACCCACCTAAAAGATTAAGAATACATGAAAAAACTATTTATGTCTGAGATGGTGTTTATTTACTTCTCCTTTACCTTCATTTATGATAAGTAAATTCATCATCAAGGGTTCCCTAAGAGGAATATAATAAACTATAAGAAGAATAAGAAAAATAAATTTAAGGCTTACCTTCAAACTATTAGGATTGGATCACCATGTATCAATCCCAAGAAGGTGTGGGTTAAACCTAATTAATAGGAGGTCCAAAATCCATAAAAAATATCTCTAGGATTCCTAGGAAACAAGAGGAAATATTGGATCCAAAAGAGTTCAGATGGGATTAGGGATATTTATAGACATGCTGTAAAAAAAGGACTATGATGCAACCTCCTAGACTACACTACAGGTCCTCGTGACATAGGGCACTCTATGATGTATCCCAAGGGACCATACCATCAACCCCATTGGTCAAACTATATCGTAAATCCATGTCGAAGTCCATGGAATGAATCCACTTTACCTGAGGGTAATCCATTCCACATTTGAGGAAACCATGCCATAGTCATGCCTTTTCCAAGGACTAAGCTATGCCACATCCTACCTCTATGCTGCAAGGGTACAAAATTTGGTAGAATTGACTAAATCCAATCCTAATTCCATTATGATGTAGCCATGATATCCATGCCACAACCTCAACATCCAAGGTAGTTCCAACGCTGCAGTGATACCCCACGACATAGTTATTCCATAATCGGTAGTAGAATCAAAAATCCTCTTCCCAGAACCTATACCACAGCCTTGAGCTCCACGCATTAGAGAGCCACACTATGGTGTATCCCAACGATCCATGGTGAAAAATACTCTACAATTGAGAATTTAAGAAAAAATACCCTCTTTCTCCCTCTCTGAGAAACCAATTTTCAACCCACAAGAAAAACAACTGGTTCAAAAGGTTTCACACAAAATTTAAATAAGAATGCACCTGGAAAAAAGACAAGATATTACAACCTCTCCACTATACAAAATCTCATCCTCATTCTGCTCTGAGAATCACTATGGGGTATTCATAAACAAGTATGGTCATTATGTTTTCATATTAGACTCCCTCTCCTAGGACTCCTCCTAAAAATGTCAATGATTCCACTAAACTCCCACTAAAGTTATGGTATTCCCCTATATATTCATTTCACTATGGTCCACAATGCGAATTGGATGATCCATAAAAAATGAATCAACATATAGCTCAACATAATAAACTTATATCATGTGAGTAGAGTCAGGATGATATTTTTGAATTTTTGACATGTGAAACACATAGTTTGTGGAATTGTAGCATCAAGGAAGGGATAACAAATATTCAACTATAATGAACCTTTATACTATCTAAAATGGTCTGAAAACCTTATATGCTAGATTCGTTTATTTCTTAATACAGTTTTTCCCAACCTAGGAAACACCTAAAGTAAAATATGATGACTAATCACAAACTCTGGAGGTCATCTCCAATGGTTAGCATATTATTTCTTCCATCTCTACATACTCACCAACCTCTTTATGGACAAATGAACATGCGCAGACATCTCTTACACGAGACTAGGTCCAACAATAATTGACTCATCTATCTCTAACCAAAAAAGAGTTTAAGGATAAAGTTTTCTGTATAAATCCTTGAAAGGATCCATCTAGATTGATGCCTAGAAGTTTTTATTATAATAAAACTACATTAGTGTTATATTTTGATTCCAAGAACACTAATCTAAGATAAAATCTCACAATATATCTTCTATAATCTGAATCTTCCACTTAGATTGTTCATTAGTCTGAGGATGATAAGTTGTAATCAGAAGAACCTATAATCCTAGAGCCTTCTAGAGACCCTACCAAAACCAATATGTTAAATCATTATCTCAATCAAAAATGATACTCCTGAAAACACCATTTAGTATAATTATCTCTTACATGTATAGACTACCCATATCATCAATGGTAAAGGCCTCCCTAATAGGAACAAAGTGATATAACTTCATCATTCAATCCATGATCACCCATATAGCATAATTATTATAGAATGTCTTGGGTGATCTTATCACAAAATCTATAGTGGCATCATCCCATTTCCACTCTGGAATGGGTAGAAGTTTCAACAAACCAATAGGCCTCTCATGCTCAGACTTCACCTACTAAGAGGTGATACATTTCTCTATGAATACCTTTATCTCCTTATTCATTCCTATCCACTAATATTATCTATAGAGATAATGATACATCTTTATAATAATCAAATGTATCACCCATTTATAAGAATTAAACTCCTTTATCAACTCCTCATAAAAACCAATATAAACCCATACTCGACCATAAAAAATAAGGACATTGTTGGTGCCAAAATACCATCCTGGTGGTGGATCCCCACTATATAAGTTGTCCCTCAAAGTTCACCCCTCTATATTAGATAATTTTTTTATCATGATTTGGTATAGAATCATGGTTAATATAGATTTCAAAGTCAAATCAACCCATCCATGGAATTCCAAAACATCAAGATGCATATCTACAAAGAGTTCCATAAACTATCACTCATCATAAGACTCCTTCACTGCCTCTATCTGTGTCTTCTAGCTCTAGGAATCAGTAAAGACATTGTCTTTTCCTAGTGTGTAAGAAAACTCAAAGTTGAAAGACTATAGATACTTGACCCACCTCCTCTATCGAAGGTCCAGGTCTCGCTAAGGAAATATTTACTTGAGGATCTTGTGGTTTTTGTACACCACAAACCTCTCACCCAATAGATAGTGTCTCCAATACTATAGTACATATACCACCACATCTAAATTAATATCATGAGTAGGGTAATTACTCTCTTGTGGTGTCATCTATCTAGATCCATAAGAAACCACTCGGCCTTCCTAAATTAGAACTAATTTGAGTCAGATTCTGAAAGTGTTATAGTGTAAGGATATTCCTTTTTTAGCATAGGAAAAGTGAGAATCGTTGATAAAGTAAAAATTATTTTGAGCTCCTAGAAATCTCCCTCACAAGAATCTGACTAAAAAATATTCACCCCTTTCATGGTTAGCTTAGACATTAGTGCAGTCAAATGGGATAATTCCTAAATAAAATGTCGAGAATATCCTACTAAACCCAGAAAACTCTGAATCTAGAAGATATTATTAGGTCACTCCTAAGATATAAGGGTTGTAAATTTCTCTAGGTCTACTTCCAATCTAGTATTTGAGATTACATGGCCTAAGAAGTGCACTCGATCTATCTAGAAGTTTCATTTTTATAGCTTGACAGAAATTCGATGCTCTCCCAGTGTACTTTGGATGATGAAAATATGTTGGTCATGATCATTTGTTGATTGGGTGTACACTAAGATGTAATTGAAAAAAAACAACCACAAAAGGATCTAAGAACATATAAAATATTCGATTCATCAAGTCCATGAATACTACTAGTGTGTTTTTCAAATCGAACGACATCACCACAAACTCATACAATCTATAAATTCTCCTAAAATTAGTCTAAGGTATTTTATATAGTCTCACTCTCAATTTATGGTACCTAGAACTCAATTAAATATTGGAGAAGATATTGGAACCCCTTAGTTAATTGAAGATATCATTTATGTGTGGAAACTGATAATGGTTCTTGACCATTATCTGGTTTAACCTCTGATAATCCACACATAAGTGCAAGGTACCATCATCCTTATTGGAGAAAATCATGGGAGAATCTCGTGGTGAAGTACTAATCCATATGAATCCTTTGGATTCTAGGTCTTCCAACTAAAATTTTAACTCATAAATCTCTACCAGTTATATTATATAAGACATAATGGAAAGTGGTTTAGCTTTCAGTACCAACTCAATCATAGACTCAATGTCCTACACGGGTGGTAATTCATAGAACTCCTTAGGAAATACATCATGAAACTAGTCTACCACTAGAGGAAAATTATCCTTATGTTATCTAACATCATCTAGAGAAGGGTTTTATATCTGATCCATGAGATAATCCAATCTACACTGGATTGGTATTTCATGACAAGCATGAAGATCCCACTCTCCTTGATGGATGTAGCTTCCAACTTTTAGAGATATGAAAGTAACTCTCCTTTGATAATAGTTGATAAGATCCTGGTATATAACTAGATATTCCATACCAATAATCAAATCAAATCCTATCATTTCTAGCAAAAATAGATCCCAATCGATTTTATAGCCACCAATTTTAATAAGGAACTCCTTACAATGCTTAATATTATCCAACATCACTTCCAACGGTGTGTTGATGGTCATAATTCCATTTGTGCACTCCAAAACTAAGCCTATACCATTTTCAAGATGAACAGATAAAAAATAATGTAATACTCTTATATCAAAAAAAATGAAAACAAGTTTGGATGATATAAGAATCATACCTATGAAAATAGAAGGCTCTATATCCAAGATAACCTAAGTAGATTATATAATATGCAGCTGACTTTCCCCTTTTCCCTAGGTTTTAGTCTGAATTTTATATGTTATTCCCTATGAATGGTACTATATCTTTTTCATTAGGATACCAAATCCCCGACCTTGACCTAACCACCTGGTCAAACCCTAGATACCAGTTTGTTGTGGAGTAGCTGAGTCCCTACCTAAATTTGTTTCCTTTCTTAATCCCCTACCACTATTATAATATTTTGGGGTCCTACAAAACCTTTGAAGATTACCCATATTACCACAAGAAAGGCACTCCACAGTGGGTTAAGGTAATTGAGGGCACTTATGGACAACCTTTCCACACTAAAATCACTACAACAGGCTACAGTTCTAAGATGACTGAACACTTCCCTAGCTTATTTTCCCACTACTACCCTAATGATAACTATCATACTGGTTCATTATTCTTACAAAAAAAATAGATCCTAGATTCCCCTCTTGAAACTATCTGGGTAACACTTGGGGCCTCTCTCTGATTCCCTTCTATGATGAGATCCTAATTCATCATATCCTCAAATATTCTCAAACTAAATATTTTCACTTGTGACCTGGTCTCATAGCGAATCCCATCTTGAAAATGACTCACCCTAGTGACCACATCAACTACCAAGGACAGAAAAAAATAGTTTAGGTTTTTGAAGTGTCCAGCATAGTCCATCACTAAAATTCCCTCCTATGTCAAGTTAATGAACTTAAAATCCTTCTCCTCCATCAAAGTATCTAGATAGAATCAGATCAGAAACTCTGCCTCTAAATCCTTCCAAGATAACTCATGTTTCTACCCATATTACTTCAGGATGTCCCACTAATGCTTGGATGGTCCTCAAATCATATAAGCAACAAGATTCACCATCCTATTTAAGGGTGTCTGGAGGTGCTTGAAGATTTTTTGGACTAAATCAATCTAAAACTAAGTTTCCTGTGGGACTCCCTCCCCTATGAACATAGGTTGATACTTTAGTTGGAACTCTCTCATAATATCAAACATTATAGGTGTGGTGATAATAGTATCCTACTCTAAGGATTTCATGACTCTCGGAAAGATGTTTTGATGTTAATATTCAATGAAATTATCTAAAACCATAGTTTGTTCCAACTTAGATGCATTTGGTTTGTACTAATTACCACTCTTCTAAATCTCAACTCAAGGATAACATGGAGGCATTTTCTCTACAAGATCAACGCACTCCAAAGAACTCATGAAAAATAAGATCAACCACAATAGGTGATAAAATAGAGGACCACTGAATCATAGTTCCTTGATTCTTGGATTAATGGTTTAATTTAAATAATATAACAATTTTCCTCCATTTTTTTATCATATATAAATAGGGATTTCATTTTATAGTTCATATGGGAAAGCATGTCACATAAAGTAAATATGTCCCTATCATGAAAAATGCATGTCATATATATATACCTATGTGCTTATCATGATGTATGAAGACTCATATATTTACATAGTGGTCCACAAATAAAAATATTAATAAATAATAAGATAACATGATAAGTGAATCACCCAAGGTGAAATAACATCAAAAATGTAACAAGAGAATAGCATGAACAATAATCACATACCTGTGAACTCAGATTTCCCCCATACATGGGTTAGCTACTCCCATACACAAGATCATTACCAAGTCTCGACACTTCCTAGTCTCCTTTATACCTTTCCCAAATAGTAAATAAATTTAAAATAAAACATGATGCTCTGATACCAATTTGTAACATTCCCTGGCCTGATACTCCCTCACATGATTGAACTGGGTTGAATATGTGACCTTGGGCATCCTCCTCATAGTACAGAGTCTAATGACTAGTAGTGAGGGTATAAGGAGTATAGTGGGGAGAATATTCCCTATATAACAGAGTCAAAATAAAGTGGAAAATAATAATTTGGTAACAAAAATAGTGGAAACAATATAATCAACAACCATGCATCCATATCAGAATAAATAACAACTCAATAATAATGAAACCATGTAATGATAGCCTAAATATAACTAAATGACATGATAAATGTAAAACAAATAAAATACTAAGCATACCCAAATAAAAACTCCAAGATCCCAGTCCCAAACCCCATGTCGGTACCATCTCCAATATCCAACCCATCAAGAAATAAACAATCAACAACATGGTACCTTACCATTATCCAAACCTTCATCCATGAAATCTATCTAGGTACCAATTAGTGGCTCATCTAGGGTGTGAGTATGACTCAGTAGGTTGACATCACCATGTCTAAAAAATCCAATCTGAGATATGTATTACATGAAATAAATCAATAAAGAGGGTATTAATTTAATTTATAAATACTGCATATGAAATAAATCCACTAACCCTTGAGCACTGAGTTGACACCTGTGGTCAGCCCCAAACTACTTTGGCACCAAGAAGGAATATATCTAATCATGTCATAAAACTATTCCAACCATTTCTATAACCCTCTTAGGGTATAGACCATAAATCATTATAGGAGAACTAGTAAGATCCCTATAATCATTACAGCATGTCTGAGCCTCTCCATATAAACATTACAGCTTATTCGGTCCAAATCCTATAATCATTACAATGTGTTCAGTCCAAGCCCTATAAGCATTACAGCATGTCAGGGCCAAACTCAATAAGAATTATAGAATGTCTATGCCAAGATCTATAAGCATTATATCATTTCCATTCCAATACCTATAAGCATTATAGCATGTCCAACACAAATCATAACACATGTCATCACAATCCATTATAGCCAATTCATCAAATTACCATTTTTTCATTTAAACCCCCAAGTCATTAGCATACTAATTAACCAAAATTTATTCTATGTGATCCCATATTAATTAATCACACTAAAATCACAATTTATTAAAATTCATCATGTTAATACAATAATCATATAAATTCAATTTTTCATGGGGAGTAATGTTCAATCTAACCAAGTCTCAAGCAAGGTCAATGGTTGGAAAACCTATTGGGTGGCCGCATGTCTTAGTATTAACAATGAATGACTCAATGGAATCTAATGGGAGGTATACACATGTATCAAAGATAGATTAATTCAATTATTTATGTCATTCACATGGAATGCCAACATGATCACACATATTACACATACTAGAATAAATTTAAATAGAAGAATTTGGATAATCTCTATAACACTCACCTCAAAGATGAAGAAGACATTAAAAAATTCCCAATGTATGAGATGGTGTTTGGTTCCTTATCCTTTCCATTCATTGATGATAATCAAATACATCATCAAGGGTTCTCTAAGATTAATTTTATTAATGATAAGAAGAAGAAGAAACGAAAGTCTTACCTTCAAACTCTTAGGCTCGGATCACCATGGATTAATCCCAAGAAGGTGGGGGTTGAATCCAATGAAGTGGAGGTACAAAAACATTAGAAAACCTCTCCATAGTGCCTAGGAAATGAGAGTAAAGATCATATAAAACATAGTTTAGATGGGATCGGGGATATTTACAGATAATCTATTAAAAATAGGACCATGATGCAGCTTCCTGGATCACACTGCAGGACCTCATGGCATAGGGCATGTTACAGTGTAGCCCAAGGGACCATGCTACAGACCCCCTTGGACAAACTATATTTGAAATCCACATCAAGGTACATGGAATAGATCCTCTTTACATGGGTATAAGTCACACCACATCCAAGGATACCACCTTGAAACCATGCCTTTTCTAAGTTATAAGTTGCATCGTAGCCAACCTCCACGCTACAACGGTACCAAATTTGGAAGAACTGTCCAAATCCAATCTGTAGACCCTTATTCTGCAGCTACCATATCCACACCATAGCACTCAATGACCAAGGTAGTTTTTATTCTTTAGCGATACCCCATAGCATAGTTATTCCATAATTGGCAGTAGTCTTGAAAATCCTCTTCCAAGACCCCACACCACAGCCTCAAGCTCCATTACATAGTGAACCACACTATGGCATAGAAATATGCTCCCTTGTGTAGAATCCTCTATAATTTATAATTTTTTTACAATTCCCTTTTTTCTTCATCTTGAGGAAACCAAGGTTCAACCCACAAGAAAAATGACTAGTTCAAAAGCTTTCACACAAACTTTAAAGAAGAAAAGAGTTGGGAAAATTTGGGATCTTACACTAGGTATCTAATGGGTGGAAGAAAATGATAATAACACTGATGACTCTCAATTTATTTTTGATTTTTTGAGATCTATGATTTTCAAAAAATGTGGTTTATTAAGATTCATCATTATTGGTTAGGTTTCACATTTTTGTTATCAAAACATGCAAAAATTACTCTATAAGTATGGGGTTGTTCATAAAGTCTCCACTACATATCACCCCAAAAAAAATAGACAAGCATAAATTTCAAATTGATAAGTTAAGATAATCTTGGAGAAATGGTACAACCCAATAGGAAAGATTATAGTTTACACTTTGATGATTCACTTTGGGAATATCGTACAGGTTTTAAAACCATAATTGGGATTTCATCATATAGGATTATGTTTGTAAAGGCTTTTTACCTCATAGTAGGGGTAGAGAATCATGAATATTGGGATATTAAACAATGTAATATAAATATCTTAGATGCAGGTGAGCATAGGAAGTTGAAGATTCAGGAGTTGGAAGAAATTTGGCGTGATGAATATGATAAATCTCGAATCTATAAAGATAAGAAAAAGGATATACATAACCAGATGATTCATAAGTGGAAGTTTTATATTGGTGAGAAGGTACTCATATACAATTTCAGGCTAAATCTTCACCAAGGTAAGCTTTGATCTTGATAGCTTGGTCCTTATACTATTACTAATGTTCCTTTTGATGAAATATAAGTTTTTTATGAGAATATTGGGCATAGATTAACTTTCAATGGTCAGTAACTTAAACACTTATATAAGGATTTTCTAAATCATTCGGTGGAGGAAATACAGCTGATGGATTTCTTATATGACACTACTTATCAAGTTTTCCCTTCTCCCTACCTTTATTTACATATATATTTATTTTAACTACTTTCATTAAGGATAATGTAATTTTTAGGTGTGGGGGAGGGTGACATAGGATATATAGGATTTAAATTCAAAACAATAAACAATAAAAATCATTATGTTTCCATTTTTTATTTTTTTTCTTTGTTTTGTGTTTTTATATAAACTTTGATCTTAAAGGGAATATCTGAAATAATTTTTCATGATTGAGTTGATTTTGTGGAAAATTCCTTTGATTTTTGGAAAATGATTTCAACTTAATGTTGATACAGAATACTTTTCTAGAATTTTTATTTTTAAATCATTCAAAGTAGTTTGATGGATTTTTAAAACTCAACATGTATTAGCACTGAACAATATTTTAAATCCCTTACCCAAGAGAAATTATAATCCATTTATTGAATACTCTACCTTTTAATCACATTATTGAGAGTCTTGGGTCGTGTATATAAACTAAAACTTTCCTTGATTCTATTTAAAGCTATAAGATTCTAGTGTGTTACACCCATGATGGAGGTAATCATTCAATTGAAAATACCTTTGTACAACTAACTCCTATTTTTTCCTACCTTGGCATTTAAACCTTATTAAGCTTTAGAGCTCATGAAATTCCTAGTAGGTAGCCACATTATAAGATAATTTATCTCTAACTACCCATATCTGGTGTACATTATTATTTCATTTTCAACAAGTATGGAGGAGAGGGTGTTTCCAAGGGAATTCTTGGGAAATATTCATTTGTATGGGTTGAGTGAAATGGTGCCTACATTTTTTTTAGGTAATGGATTTACAATCCATATTATATCAATGTTGTAAACATGTTACCCTATTTATATCCAAAGAAAAATGTATATAAAAAACAACAGTTTTGTACATCGAAAAAAATAAATAGAACAAAAGAAAAAAATAAATGGAGAAAAGATGTTGTTTACTCATTATTATTCACTACTTAGCTATAACCCACACAAAAGGAATAGTGGGGAGAGTGAGTTGGAAATAATACACTATATGAGGTTTTGAGTGAGTACATTCATTATGAACACTTTCTAAATTTTTACATTATTTTTACTTAAAATATTAAACACTTCTCTTCTACCTCATAATTTTAAATATCAAATCCTACCAACCCTTAAACCTTAGAATAACCTGTTGGAAGTCCTCTTGAGTATCACACTAGTTTATAATAGTACAGAACTAAGAATATCATCATGCATATGGTATGGTCACATGAACTCTAGGAAATGAGCATAACTCCTCTTTTATATGTTCTTAGAGTGAAGAGGTAAATTTTCTAAGTGAGGTAGGGTGAGACCTGTTGTATGGGTGAAAAAATGAAGTTCAAAAAATTTGAATATAATAGGATAAGAATGAAAAGAAAATTGATTTCATACATCATACATGGTGGATTTTATTTTAAAATAATTTTTTAAGTTTTATCACCTTTGATTTAGGTTTGGGACTTTATTATGATATAAGACTTTACTAGGAGTATAAATATTTAGGTGTGGGGGTGAGATCACATAGTTATATATAATATATTAACACCCTTATACTTGTGTATTTCATTGTTTATGGGTTTTAGTATCTCATTATTATATCCTTTTTCACTCAATGTATATTTTGAATTCATGTGTTGAAAACATTCTTAAAAAATATAATTTCACAATGGCCCAATTTGATAGGAGTTTATTATTTTTATCATAACATTATATACACTCATCAAAATGTGAAAATTCATTTTTTTAGGATTCTATAATCACGGGGATTCAATTCATCCAAATGAACCAAATTCTATATCTAATCACAAGAGGCCAAAAAGAATCCCACAAAGTGAAGAAATTTTGGGTGAGGTAAATTGGGAATACCTGTATTAATTAGGCCATAAATCAGGCTTTAGACCTCCAATTATGCTAATCAATTAGAGTGGTACATGATGTAAATCCCAATATTATTTTATTTTGTGTTTCCAACCTAACCATAATAGTTTTCCTAGTATAAATATAGTAACATTCTAGTTCTAGGTGTTACAAACTAGGTATTAAAAGAACCAAACCTTGTCTCTTGAAATAATGAAGGATGAGCATCATGAGATTTCCCTAGTTTGATCACAATCAATCATATCATTAAATTCTCATTTCCATTTAGTGTTATTTCATTAATTATTTATTATTTATCCCACAAACCTCCATTTAATGAAAACTATTTATCATTTTCTTTAATTAAAACACACTTTTAAAATTGATGATCTAAGTCTCTATTAAGAGATGGCCTAGGGTTCCTGCTATACTGCATAGATTATAATAAAAATAATTTATAATTTTATGTGCTTGGTAATGTGATTAGGATATTCTTCCTCATTGATTTAGGATGATAATTAAGTTATTTATTAAGTTTCTTCCTAATAGACTTCTCATCCACTAATTATTTATAGATTTTTTCTAGCATATCACTTTGATATTTAATTTTAGAATTCATTTTAGTAATAGAGTCTTTAAGTCAAACTTTATATTATTTCAACATTTTTCTTTACTCCACAAATTATAATAGGTGTGTGGTAAGTTCATATTTATTTGTATTTAAATCTTGAACCTCTTTTAATTTTATATTCTTCTTCTTATTATCAACTTGAAGCTTATATACCTTGGAATACATCTATCCCAACACACCGGATTGGGAGACATTATTCTCCCTCAAAATAATAGCTTATTTAACAAGTCTCTTGTTGAGGAATTTCAATTTATCAACCTCAATATTCATCACCTTAAACTAAATATTTTGAGACTCGTTTTCTCTTTCAACTTGGTTTTTACTTCTTGTAATAATCATTCTATTTGTTCTTATAAGTGGACAAACATCCCTTTTAATCTCCTTAGATCATCCACATCATCAGTAGTTCCATATTTACTTGGCCTTTTAGGCACTTTATTCATTCCCATAGTATCATAAAATAGATAAACAGATTCACAATTAGATTTTTTCATACCTTCCTTTTGTAATCTGCTTGATTACTTTAATAAGATCTCGTTCATTAAAAATATAGTTCCATAATATGAAATTCCTTCAGAATTCCAATTCTTATTTTTTCCTTTATACATAAGATAGTTTTAATTTACTTTTTTTACATATTGGAAATTATTCCCTCCCCCTTTACCATGTATTTTCTCTAATTTTATACACATATCTTTATAGAACCTACATTGGTTAATATTCTAGAACAAATCTTATTTTAAAGCATCCTTTAATTCCTTCTCCACATAGTCATCAATATCTAAAATCTATTGATTTTTCTCAAAGATAACTCTGTACTATATTAATAGAAAAATTCCATCTAACAACACTTTATGAGAAATTACAACTTTCTCTTCCAAGTATGAAATTAACTCTGCCTTCCAACTATTGAAATTACTTCCACTAAATAAATGAATCTTCACTATGGATTTAATTCCTTTCAAAAAAAACTTCAGATCAAATCAGAGAAAAAAATCCAATAGAAGATAAAACTTGCTCTGATACCAAATATTGGTACTTCAAGGGGATTAGGTGATAAATAACTTGAGGGTGTGAATCAGGGTATGAAACTTATTCCAATGATAACACTTTTTCCCTTAACTGTCACTACCTAATTCTAATCTTGAACTCTAACCAACCAGGGTCAAATTATTTTGGAATTATTTTTAGTGTTAATAAGATTACCACTTCACTTGATCATCCCTTGAAAAAATATTATTTAAGTATTTATATCCCACTTTATGTATTATATAAATATAAAAAAACATGGACACAAACACAATCATTTTTACTTAGATCACAACTATGGGATAATCCAAGGAGCTTGCATGGTAATGTGTATATACACTAAAATCACTAAAGGTTTAGACTCGGACACTCCTTCCTGGGATCACTACCCTTAAAAAGGATTGGGGTGCATACACTATATCCTTGGGGTCACTTTCCTCACAATTATCTTATGTTTATCACTCCTCTAAAAATGATTAAATAGTGTCTCACAAGCCAAGAACAGTATCACCTTGTTTGATGTGGATGCACCAAATATAGAATGGGTTCCTTTAAACTCCACTTGCTTATCCTCATAGGAAGTTTGTGAACTCCTCTATGTATAACATCATATTCTTTACATGATATATCATGTAATATCCTTCTTCTTCTTTCCATGATAGTGCTTGAATTATTTTATTAACTATACAACATTAAATATTACTTCTTATACTACTTTGGAATATTTTTCAATGGATTCCAAACCTTCTCTTACTTCTTTCCAACCCCTCATCTAAAATTCCTCACCTTCAGATATTTGGATATATAGTGTATTATCTCTTATCTCAATATAATATCTCACATAATGGCTCTTCTTTTATATTATGAGTTTCATTTGAATTTTAGATTTGAAACTAAAATATCAATGTAAATTCTAAATAATTTTTCTTCTGATCCATCCATTTGATTTTCTTTAAGAAAATAATCTCCCTAGAACTACATTTGAGTAATTTATTCTCAATCCATAACTTACAAATAGTTTTAGGGGTGAAAAATAAGTAAAACTATTTATGACTTCTAGTTTTCAAACACCATAACCTCTAAAAATCCCAGATCCTTAACATTACAACGTAGTGTAGTGAATCTCTTAAAAAACATCCTTTGACATGCTCAACACCATGTCCACTAGCCATTTTTTCTTCAACCTCTGAAATCCAAGACTCACATTGCACAAATCCACTAAAATCACTAAAAACCTATATAATTATTCTAATTTCTCACATATGCTCTAAAAAACCATGGGGGTGATATAGCATGATGTATCAGTACTACCCATTTTGACTATAGATAACCCTTATGTAGCATGAGTTACCTATACACAGCAACATACCTTACCTTTATATAGGTCAACTTCCAACTCAAGAACATCATCCATTGTGGCATGATGAAAAACCACTGACCATTTTGACTTCAAATAAACCTTGCATGACATGAGATATATCTTTATGTGAGCATTGAAATTTTTAAGTTTCCTTTACGTAGCTTCCTAGATTTCAAATTTACTTTTATGTGAGATGCTAAATGACTATTTCTACAACGTGTCCCTCTTTTACATTTCTCATAAGGGGATTTCCAAGTTAAAATTCCAATGAAAATTACCATTGAAAGTTTATTCCATCCATTTACAAGTTCAAAATGTCTTGACCAGAATCATCACAGGTATATGTCATTGTGAAGGTTTTGCTTTCCAATATTATTTTATCCAAACTCCTCCACAACTGATTTCATGTGCAACTATTATTTTCCAATATATTCATATCATCACTATATTTTTTCAATAAATCCCACACTAATAACAATAAGAAAGATCAATTTTCCAACAATCCTTCATGAATCATTTATTTTCCAATAATCTCAAATGTTGTTAAAAAATCCAACACAACCCCTTAGGGGTTACAAAAAAAATCCAATAACACATCACTCTAGGTTATAGAATCCATTCCTACCTTAGTTTTTAGTATAGCCTTAAACACTGCTTCCTATGGAATTAATAGATAGATAAGCCTCTAAAATCCCTAAAAAAATATCTCTTGATTCCATTAGAGTATTATTAAAACCAAGGAGTACTTATATACATGCAACAAATCATAAAGTCATATCTCAAAGAATAGGCCTCGTGGTTTCATCTTCATACAAGGATATGAGGAAGATGAATGGTAATTGAAAATTAGTAACGTACTTCATTACTTGCCAACCATGTTATAAAATTTCTAAGGATTTTCAACACTTTACTAAACATACTTTTACTAGACTTAACATCTCATAGAGGAGAGAGAGTTAAAAATCACCTGATATAACCTTCCATTTTTTCTTTCTAACTCTAGGCTATATTATATTTATAAACATCACATCCTAGATTAAAACTGGAAAGACCACACATAGCTACATGGAAGACCAATTAATTTGAGAATGAATTGATTCTCATTCATCCATTTTTTAACACTCAATTATCATAATCCCATTTCCCAAAAGTTGGATAAAATAGTCCCTGAATTTACATATAAAAAAGTTATAACAAAGTCTCATCCAATAGATTACTTTTACCATACAAAAAGGCCTACTATCAAGGGTCATATATCCCAATAACTTCAACAAGAATACAAACATATTTTAACCAACCACTAACTTTTCTTATACCATAATAAGTCTAATAACATTGTCCATCAGTTTATATACTTTATCATTATGTCAAACAACCTAAACATCTTCCTCTCACATAAATCAATATTTGAAAGCACTATTCATGATTCCAAACCTCACATGTTCAAGTAATCCAACCAAATTGAGCTAAATCACCAAAAAAATATTATATATCTAACATATTATAATATAAATGTTGAGAACTAAACTAGTGGTCCGCATCCTATCATTCAATCCAAAACATAATAGACATGCCTCATGAAAATGGATTACCTAAAAGTATTCTAGTGACTAGGTAATTCACCTGAGGTGGTGGTGGTTTGGTTTGGGTATTGTTCGAGTATCCAGTTCAGGTTGTTATATAAAGAGCATTTTTTGCATAAAAGGGCTTGAGATGATATTAAGTGAAATTTTCATTTTAATCGAAAAATCATAAATAATCACTTGTATGATTATTTTTTATTTTCTAAGTAATACTAAATAATAATCTTAAGTGTTTTGTATTCCAAAATTGATTACTTATATTATATTCATGTTTTTAAGTGGTTATTTTGAACATAATTTGACAATATATGATCACATCAAGTGATACTCAAATGACTATTCTTATCACCTATGTGATCTTGTGATTACCTAAGCAATACAATCTAGATACCTTAGTTGGTGATCCCTATCAATTTTATTTTTTTTATTTTAAAAATAAACTTTAGGTTAATTGGTAACCAGGTATGTAAAAAATAGAAATCAAACCAACAACATCACAAAACCACCAATATAGACTAAACAAAATATGGGCCACTCAGGTACTAGGAGGGCTACCTGGATGGCCAAGAGAGCATGCGGGGTGGGGATCCACAGCGGATATGAGCCACCTGAATATGCAAACTTGGTCAAAGATCCATAAATCAATTAAGTAATTATTTCTTGATTACCAATGTTGATCATGAAATTTTTTTATATCTTTTTTTATCCTTCCACCTTGAAATTTATTGCATTATGTTTTGAAACTCATCAAACTAATTACTCATGTGATCATATATTCAATTTTATGATCTACTTAGTTGCTTAAATAATGAAATTAGTCACATAATTGATCCTATCAATGAAATTTAAAATATAATTTTTATAATATATCATATTTCTTAACCAATACCATCATCATCACACTTGATTATAGCGATCAAGAAAATGATCATTTACAAAATAATATTTGTACCCTTAGGTTGAAAAAAATTAACTCAAATATCAATTATACCATAAATACCTTTGTGATTAGGTTGTGTATGTTACACTACACTTTATTATGGATGCATGCCTCTCCCACCTTTAAACCCAAACTAGTTTCCTTAACCATTCAATTTCACGGGACAAGACAATGAGTAAATCAATGAAAACTTAAATTTAACTAATAAAACCAATATAGAGATGCAATTTAGAAAGAGTAAATAACATTTAGTACATAAAACAATACATAATCAGATCTTTAAATAATGATCCATCACATTTTAAGGAAACATTTGAACGTATAAAATGACAGTAGTTTGGTTTATCCAATTTTTATTTTGAATTACTTTCTAAGATCCCTTGAAGTTGAACCATATCTAGTGAAATCAGTATTGACTTCATCTAATAAATAAAATCTTTATTAATCAAAATAATGTTCTAAACATCTCTATAAGTAATATATTAAGTAACGTGTTAGTGAAATTTCACAAACTAAAATGAGATAATGTTATAAAATTTGACCAATCTGACCTAAGTGAAGTCTTAGACATCATGTAGGGGTACACTATCAATAGATAGGCATATTCAATTAGTCAAAATACACCCATATTGTAATTTCAAGGTAGTGTAGAACATATGCATACAATATACATAATATAAAAGGTGATTAGTTGAATTATAAGCATAATTTAATTACATAAACTTTAAAATTATTAATTCTTATCCATAAATAATTTGTATAATTCAATGGAGTATTTCATTTTAAATAGTTGAAATTAATAACAAAATACATCTACATAAAAAAACAACTGTATTATTCATGTAAAAACAAACACCTATATTGTAACTATATAAAAATGTAGAATATATGAATACAGTATACATGCATTAAAAGGATATTAGTTTTAGTATATGTAATGTTTCATAATGAAATGACCATTAATACTTAAATGTTGTTGTATATTATATCTGAAATATTCTTTTATATAGATTTTTGAAAAAAACATTTATATACAATAAATGGATTTCGCACTCATGAATTTATAGTGTCAATTATTTATATTTTATATACATAAAACATGAAATATTTCATATATAAATAGGTTATTATATAGATTTAAATAAAATTCATTGAAATTCATGCACATAAAAAAAATTATGCTTCAATGTAAATACATCTAAATTACATTTTGGGGAAAATGCAACCCCAAAATTCCAAAAATTAATTTTTAAGCCCGGATAGGGATGCGACTATTATGAAAATGATTGTATAATGAAATATTTCATATGAAACTATATTTTAATTGAATATTACATTTTCTATATAATCTTACATTTCTTATTTTTAGTGTCAGAGTTGTCTGGAAGATATTGGAGGTAGATTAGATATGTTGGAACTAAGATATTAGTTAGTATAGTTAGTTCATGATATGGCCCTTTGTGTCACACCATGATGCATTCAATGAAAACATCAGTATTTTTATAATTTGGTACGTCATGATGGGTTTCTTTAAGTTACATATTATAGGTTTGGCTAGTGTTGTAATGGTGGTGTATTGATAAGGCGTCATGGTGTGTATGGGCATGTTTTAGTGTTTGGGGTTCAAAGTGAGTATTTTGTAAAATGGATACTCATACATCTTGTTTATAACCCAACATAAATAATATTTAAACACTTGTTTCTGACATTACAATTTTAATGGTTATAAAATGAATTTTTTTGATCATGGTATGTAAGAGGCTGTTAGAAGTATATATATTTTATAGTATTTAAAAACCAAATCATTGAAGTTGGTTCATGGAGCAAGGGTGGTATAAGGAGTTTAGATGAGTTTTAACAAATTTTCTTCACTATGTGGTTAGGGATGACATGACATGGAGGCATGGGGTTGATATTCAAGATTTTATCCACTTATATGTTATTACACTATCACAGTTTGGTTGTGACTAGTTCCTCTCTTCTATATTCTAATTCTTTTATTTCATTTATGGTCATAATATAACTATGGTCGTCAAGGAATGAAACCTAGGAGGTCTTTTCAAGGAGATATTATATTTTGGAAGCCATCATGCCTTGATTCCACTATTTGAGTGTGGTTTAACTATGGTTTTATTAGATTTTTTTATTGATTTTGATTAGAATAATTGATATAATCAACATGTTTTTTTCCTTAATATGGTGGTTTTTAATTGTTATAATGTTACTTAGTATTTTAATGTTGTGATAGTGTATTATTCCAACCTAGTTATAAAATTGTTTCTAATTTTAACTCTATCATATTTTCTTAATTACTTCAATGATTGGGGGACTCCGTATAATTTTGGTAGTTCATATGATGACTAGATTTTAGATTTGATCCTTGGTTTCTAGATATAAAATATATATGGTCCATGGCGAGTTCATACCCCTTATCCTTGGATTTATTCTATTCTTAATATGATAGTAAGGTTTTGGTAATAATGTATCTTTATATTTATTGCCCTAGTTTTGTGGGGTATATTGTATTTGTTATGTTCTAGTTTGATTGGGGATTTTATTACAAGTGTTAGTTTTATGGACAACTTCCTATACAAATAGAAACACATAGTGAGATGAATTTATGTAAATTCATTTTTAATATAGAAGTTAAATATACATTAAAAAATTATTATATACCATTGGGTGATAAAATGGAATTATTTTAGTACTTGATACAGTCTATCAAGAGGTTGCATCAGAAGGAACAATCTATAAGTAAATGAAAAGTAAAGAAAATAGATTGATAAATAATTTTATATGTTATTTTAAAGAGGTACTAAGGGTGTATTTTGAGTTCATTTACATATTTCTCAAAATCTTCGATTTGTTCCTCATTGTCTATTATAAATTAAAATTTGAAAGAATTATGTTCTAATGGTTGGTGTCACTCTCATATATTGAATTATGGGATTTTAACACTATCAGTAATGGTTTTTAATTTGAATACATGTAGCTTAGTAGTAAATCCAAACTCATCATTCGTATATATTTTATAGAATTTTTTTTATTAAAATTTGTACACTCAAATAAAAAAATACAAGAATAATAGTTAGTTACCTATATTAATAGATCTCTTAGATCTAATTTTATTTTTGATATAAATTTTATAACTAGTTTTTTTAAAAGGGAAATCAATATAGATCCATAATTATTACTAATTATTAATTACACTCTATATCTGGGAGAATATAGATTGAATTTAGAGAAACTTTAAATCTCTATCAAAATTCTATAAATTGGTATATTTTCCATGCACCATTCTCTTATATAACATATTATTATGAGTCACTAATGTAAATTTTTATATATAGTAATAATATAATATTTTAAATTTTTTAAAGTTATATGCAATTTGATGTGTGTAAATTACTTTGATAGCCTAAGTTATTGATGATTATAAGGTAAATGGTGGTTATCAAAAAATATTATTAATTTAATATAGTGAAATTTTTAAAAACTTAATTCTGTCAATATAATTGAATATAAGACTATGAATTTAGTAGAATTTCCTTAGAATAATCGATAGAGGTGATGCATTATAGTTATGACACCAAATGTTTCCATTCAAGTAATCTGCCTTCTTTTTACAATAATTACATGATTCATAATACCATTTATAGATGATTTTAATTTTTTCACTATAGAACCCATTGTTTAATTTATAACCTATAATACAAGAAATACATCATTAATGTATGGTTTGTTTCAACTGAAATAATGTTGATACAAGATTAAAAAATTTATTGCCACTAATAAAATTCATGATTGACCTTTTTGCAAGATCTAATTTCTGATATAGTTTTCTTCTTATCAAATAGATGGAATAATGTTCCAGATGATATGGAAAATACATAGGATGGTGTGCTCATGTCGTCACATGATTTTTCTAGTGTTGTAATCATACTAATGAGTAATGAATGCGAGTTAGTGATTTTTTTAAAGCAAAAACAATAGTAATTTAAGAAATTAAAATCATAAATAGATATAGTCACAAAGAAAACGTGGTATATAAATAATAAAAATATGCACACATGTTATATCATTTAATATTGATGTAAAGTATGAAAATTTAGAATGATTTGTGACATAATAGTAATATATTATCATATAGTATATTAAAAAATAGATATAGTATACAAAATAAATATTATAATTTGATATGAGTATGGAAAATCATCACCCGTTTCTAAAATAATGAACAATAGGAATGTCTAGATTGAGCAAAAGCTTTGTATAATTCATATTTGTAGTAACAATTGTTGTGTTTGAACCAACATAAATGGTATTTAGTGAATATAAAGTGTCATATTTTTTATAAATATGACATTTAATATTTAATGAATACACAAATAATATGTTGTTGATTTTCTTGGAATGAAGAAGTTACAGGACAAAAATGTTGGTTGGTTCTATTTCATATCTTAGAAGTCTAGTAAGTTGTTCACAAAATTCATCTCACAGTGTGCAAGTGATAGTTATTCCTCTATAAAATTTAATTTAAAATGTAATATAATTAAAAATATAAACTATTATGAGATTTATGTTAAAAGAATGAATTTCAAATTACCTATCATCAATAAGAGTAAGTTACATTCTCGTGTTATTTTTTCCCCATTCTTGGATTGGCTGGTGATGGTGTAGATTTATAATGACATCTAGTATAACATTCTTATTTATTAAAATGTGATAGATAAAAAAACCTATAAACTATTGAATGATGATAAAAGTAGAATCAAATTTACCAATGAAAAATTCCTCAAGCACATTATTTTGTTTGACATCACCAAAAGGAATGAAATTGAATCCGAAATAGGGCAGTTGCACCGCATCCAGTCTTATATGAGTTCTCTGGTTAAAAATTATTTTTTACTTATGTTGGATTTCTAAATAATTCCCTTTATTTTCACTAATATGGAATTTTTGTATTACATAACACAGTTCTTCTTGTAAAATATATTTGAACTTTGTTATAATCTATTTTCCAATAATTATAGCTAGAATTTTTATTTCCTAAAAATTTTAGCAGAATTGATAGGTTAAAAGTAATAGTATAGATAGTGATAAATAACTTTTGGTGAATATTTATTGGAATCGTGGTTGACATAAATAGAAATCTGAAATATAGTGCTATATAGAATTCAAGAAATGTTGAAAAAAAGAAAAAAAATGAGTAATAAGATATTTAATATTGTTAATGATTAATAATAGAGGTAATTTTATTATAATTATGTCATATATGTATGAAGTTGATTCAAAATGGTATACAAATAGATTATACTTTCAATTATATTAGCATTTTTTTGTATAAAAATATAGTAAACACAGTTACCATTAAATAGAACCATTTTCTTTTTCTATAGTCTCTAAATATTTCCTATAAATACATTTTTAGTAAATTTCATATCAAATATTCAAGAAAATATCTTATATATATTTCCTTATTATCATTTGGTGTTAATTTTCTATATGAGTTCCAAGTATGCATACTATGTATAACTTTCAATTTAATGAACTTTTTATTTAAACCAATATTTTTTATGTGCATGTATATGAATACACTTTTAATTTAAAGAAATTTAAGGTTGGTTAAAAATAAATGTATTAAATTTTATTACTCTATATGATAATATCAGTGAAAATTTATTATAAATACTATGTTTCTATTCATATACAATTCACTTTTAGTTAATAAATTTTATAAAACAATATATCTAATTGGATACCTTTGTAAATAGTATATCCTTTTATCTACCTTTGTAAATAACTTACAGTGAGTAGTTCTTGGAATCATGGTTAATATATAAAGAAATCATATATATACTTCCATACAATATTCAATTAATATTGAAAAAAGGAAACACCGATTTTCATATTAATATATTAACATATTTACAAAAAAATGTATAGACTAACTACTTTTCATAAATTTCATACCTATAAAACATAATTATAATAGATATTCTTATGTTATTATATAGAAATAATACATAGATGTGTATTAAAATGATTAAGTAATCATAAAACATATATAGAAGTTATAAATAATATTATCTATACTTTATCTAAGATAATTCTATTTCTAAATTATAATTAAATGTAATGATATGTAATTTACATTTTCATTGGTATAGAGGAAATTGATGACATTAATTTCATCTAATAATTTTGATGACTTTTTGAACCACATATATATGTTGTATACTTGAATTTTCAATGTTTCGTAGTCTTTAATGGAATTTTTCTATAATTGAGTATAAGAATGAGCCATTTGTAATAAAATTCATTAAAAATGAAAAAAAAATTAAAGCTAGTATAATTTTGTAATGAGTAACATAAAATAAATATCATGAGAAAGTTATATGGTTGTGTCAATTGTAATATTTTAAAAAATTATACCCAATGTAAGTTTTGAAATATTTATTTGTAAAAAATGTTAGTCATGCACCTCAATGGGTTTTTATAATTATCACATATCATAATTATAAACCCCTATTATTTGTAACTCTAGATATTACAACATAAAATTAACCATACAAAATATGTTGTTGTAAGTCTATGTCAATTGAAGATAGTGATTGTCCCTAACTTTTGTCAATAGTTATTGAAAATGAAATAGTTAAAGGATACTACCTCCTTTGAATCTTTAATGGCCACCTAGAATTTGAATGACTCATATTAAACTCAGTTATGAAATCCTTATTTCCATAATGATTCCTAGTTAGAATTTGAGATCTGATTACACGATATCCCAAAACTATGACTATTAACTAGGTTCCATTACAATGTTTATAAGATTGGTCTATGTTTCTCAGTAACATAACCAATACCCCCACATTGTGGATTTATCTATGACATGGTAAGCCAAAAATATTTATTCCATTTAGAATTTCTAGTGTAGATATGTTCTCCAATGTGTCTCTATCTAAACTTTCTTGACAAACTGAATTAGAACTGAGATAAACCTTATCTTCTCTAGGAATGAAGGTTAACATGTAATAGCTGATTTTTTGGAAAACATCTCATGTTGGTGATAATAAAAACCATTCCTTTAAGTTTTCTAGATTATTTTACTTCATATACAAATATGGTTATGTTCTTTGAACAATATCATTAATAGGGTTTTGAAATGTAGTGAGTAGAAAATCTCTTGGAATGTCAATTTCTATGTCGTAATTTTTTTCACCAAACACACCATAACCTATTTAAAAAATAAAACTTATAAAATCTTGGAGTTTGAATTATTATATATATTTGTTGGAGGATATAAGTTTTATGTTCACCATCATTTCAAGCAGACAAATTTTTTTCCAAATATAAAAGGAATTTAAACTTGTAAATACTATATCACTTTTATTTCCATGATACATAACCAAAAAAAATTGTTGAAGATCACCACAAAAAACTATTATATTACCATCAAAAGTTATATAAAAATTATGTGGGATATTTATTGACATTATATCACTTATCATATGATCCAAAGCTTCGAAGAAAGATTTGGGAACCATTGGTGCCTCGTCCCAAGTAAATAATTTTGTTCTATATAAAAGTTCAACCAATTAACTACCTTGTTGTATGTTTCAAGGTAAATTTTTTTAAGATTGATTGGAATAAAAAATCAAGAGTATGTTTTTCTCTTACTATCAAGGATTAAGGATATTATACCACTTGAAGTTACAACAAGTACAGTATGTCCTTCTGAGTGAATTTGGGATATTATTGTTCTCCCTGAGAAAGTTTTACCCGTGTATCTATATCCATATTTGAAGAAAACACCACTATTGGGAATGTTTGATTCATTAATAACTATGTTTATAAAAAAATTATGTTCATTGGTCAGTTTTCCATGTAGAATAGAAAAATATTCTTGAATAATGTCCCTATCATAATTCCATTCTGATGTAATGAATTTGTTTCTAATGAATGTAGTAGATTAATCTAGAAGAGGCATATGAAGATAATTTTTTAATTATATTTCAGGGTAGTGAAGAATGTTGTTAATATAAAATAATTCATACTTTTGTAGTTGATGTGTGAGATTTAATTTTTTTTATCACAATATCTATTTAAATATGACTAAAATATCTATTTCTGAAAACATTTCTATTCAATAAGGAAAGAAAATACGGTAGTATGAAAAATCATACTTCTTATAATGTACTATACAAATATAGATTCATTATATGTAAGAAAAATATATTTATACTATGAGTGAATGAGTTGGTTATTTCAAAAAAAAACTATGTAAAAGGTTTATAAATTCAATTATATTTCATGTAATAGTGGGAATACACTTTGTAAGTTTGTTCATGCTTATAAGAGATATTAATTGTAGTATATATAAAAATATATATACTTATTGGAAATAGAATTAATGATCATAATAGTACCCCCAAATAAAAAAACATGTGTATCATCTCATAAGTATGTATTCCCAATTGAAAACATATGCATAAAGTAGTAAGTTAAATGAATCTTGTGTATAAGTAAAAATGAAAATATTTTGATACAACTATATATATGAAGGTGGAATTGCTGAATATAAATTTTTTAATTGAATATTTATAAGAGTGGAATTTAATTGAAATTTAAATAGGATACTTTACACAATACATGAAATGCATATAGGTGCATGAACTTTGGGAAAGTTAAATGGATGTTCTATATTCTTTTATTTATATAAATATAATATGGTATGCATACAATAAATATATCGGTAGTAAATTGATTGTAATTTTATACAATATTGAAACAATAAGCTTAAATATCATGTTACCATGAATATATAATATGGACACAGAGCTCTTGACTATATGCAAATAGGAGTAAAGATATATATTGTAGTACTAAATATTAAATATGGATACAGATATAAAATTAATATTTGGTAGTATAAATACAATTATAAATACTATTATGAATATATTAAATTAAAATACCAATGAAAAAACCCAATGAAACTTCATTATATAAATTTATAATTTCAAAATGGCTTGACCAAAATCATCACAGTGTATTATAAGTCATGGTGAAGGTTTCCTTCACCAACTTTCTTTTATCCAAAATCTGCCACAGGGGATTACATGTGAAACTCTTCTTTTCCAATCCATTAATATCATCACTATCCTTTGTAAAACAAATACAATAAAAACAATAATAAGAAATCTCCATTTTTCAAAAATCCTCTAATCATCACTTCTTTTCCAAAAATCTCATATATTTTCAATAAATCCAATACAAACCCTTAGGTGTTCCAATAAACCCCCAAATTTGAATTTTTCTGATAATATCAATATAAAATATTCTTTATCCTCCTTTTTAAATGAAATCCAAAGGGTTAAATTCATCCAAATTTAAATTTTATCCCCCTTATCATTTGATTTCTAAAGGAATAAATCACCTTCTTAAACGGATGCATACATCTTTTAGATTGAATGCCCCCTTTGGCAATAATGACCTTTCACTAGATTTTTCTCTCCAACTTTATAGATATAAAAGGATTTCATCATAGGCTCCCACTTCCCATTTGTGGATATGAATAAATCCTTAATTTTTTGGCTCTAATAACTTATAGTTTAACCAAATTCTCTTTTTACCAACCAATCATAATCAATAAAAAATTCTGGTTGGGTTGTCCAATTCTAGAATACTCCTTTTCAACCAACCTACATGATAGCTGAACAAACTCAAATAAAATCAATGAGTGAGACTCCCATTTATAAATTGGGTTGTCAAGAAATCCTATAAGCATGTTGATCTTGGGCTCAGTATAGGAAACATGTCACTCGTGATTCTAAATAAACCCAAAATAGATTTACCTTTCCATTTTCTCAAAAAATCATATTCTCACTAAAATTATTAGTGTAAAAAACTTTAAACACAAAACTATGAGGTATACCACTTTTATTATTAATTGATAATAATTTTAAAATAGAACTTAGTAGTATTATTCATTCATATATATGGCATAATGCCCATTGAAAATTAATCATCAACTCCCCTAAGTCTTCATCTCTTGACACCAATAATACATCCTCTATTTGGGGAAATTCCATGTTGAGAATAACCCCCCCCCCCCCACACACACACACACCCTTTAATGGCATATTTTAGTATCTCATAAAACCAAGAACTGATACCAAATGTTAGAAAACATAAATAGATAATCATGGGAAATATAACGACCCATACTTTACATACATTATTATTACTTCAGAATTGAAGCACACTTATTACAACATATAACAAAACCATTAAAGGACTGTATAGGTATAGTGTCTTTAGAAACTGGGAAACATAAACAACTGGTTCATAAAGCATCTACATTGTCTCCCATTTATTTCATCATATCTAGAATCCCTTTTTGGCATATCCTACTTAATACCCTTCTTCCTGACCTGGGGAAAAGAAAACATGCAAAAGGGTGAGCTCAAATACTCATTAAGGGTAAACAAAAGAAATATCAATCACATCATATTCATAAGAACATATCATTTTGGAAATCTTAACCTACAAAAGAGATCATAATTTCATAACATGGGATAAATCATAGTAGTGAAATGTAATCCAAATAATCATAACATAAAACATGAAACTTTGTGGAATACACACATAATTATACAGAATCATTTCTTATAAATAAATACTCATTGCCAAGACTATCTTAGCGGACAAAGTCCATTTCTGAACCGAGTTCATTCCTCGTTTCAGTCCTGTATCACTGAACTAGATTAACCTGTCGTTCCAGCCATGTTTATCTCATGAGATATAAATCTTTACCCAATGCATTGGAGGGAGATATAGGTCCCACCCATCTCATAATGATACCATTATTATGTGTTCCACAAAATCATAAATCATATATCATATCATAACCCATGTAATAAAAATGGGATTATTAAACTTCATGCCATCATAACATAATCCATGTAAGATAAAAGGACATCATAAAATTAATTCCATCATAACATAATCAAATAAATGTAAACATAAGGATAGAAACATAACCCTATATTATCTTAGATGGAAAATAATTTTGATAAAACACTTGAACTTCATTCTTGAGGAAAATATCCTTTCTACTTCAAAAACATTTTTCCTTTCTTAACATGTCATACAATTTTAAACTAAAAGAAGTTGATTAAAAATAAACTTGAAAACTTGTAAATTAATCTTTATGGAAATAATTTTCTAAAAATCCATTCATGTTGTATAAGTTAAAGAAAAACATTCTTCTCGTACTTTGGCCGGAAAAGTCAAAAAAGTACCTCGTACTAAAAACGACAAAAGATTCCTTTCATATATTTTACTAAAAACTCACCGAAGGGTAAAATTGGATTTAAACAATTGTAGGAGGATATAAATAATATTACATATTGAGGAAACATGCATGTGGATGATAAATATACCCCAGTAATTACCGAAGTATAAACAATCTCGGATAAAAATGAGATTGCGAGATTTTACCTTACCTTAGGTCTGATTTGCTTCGCATATGTCCAAACCTCCTGTGTAATGATTTAAATAATGTTATTGAATTATTCCATAATTGTACTCATTGTTATTATATTATATATGGTCATATTCTTAGCTTCGTATTAGTAATATTTCATTGTTATTTGTTATTCAGGTGTTTATTGCTTTTTGTTCTTATGCGTGTTTTGTCAAATAAATTCTTATTCTTCTTTTTAGGTTATAGATACCTCATTTACAGAATTATATTAGTGTAATATATATCATATTTATTCATTCAATTTATTTATATAATCATTATTCATTGAAGATCATGTAGAACGAGTCGCATCACATCGTGGAGACGGTAGGCCGTACGTACGCACGAGCGATGATATCGTTCCCATGATCGTAAAATTGTACTGAAGTGTATGTATACTATTTAAGAATCAATATCACTTTAAAATAATCATATATAGTTATTCTTTACAACATTATACCCATCCAAGTAAGGTGGTGGTGGAAAACAGATTACACCACAGTGTGGAGACGGTATTCCGTACGTACGCACGTGCGGTGATTTCATTAGTTGTAGGATGGATAGAAGGTGAAATAGGGTTGTTTCATAATTATAATTAAATATAATTATATGAGTGATACTGATGTTATTAATTCATAATGAAACAACTAAATAAGAAGAATTAGAAGAAGAAATAAAATTGAAAGAATCGGTAACGGACATTACCTCTTCTTTGAAGCACCTCTTCTTAACCTCTTATTAGGGCACTAAAGTTGGTCTTTTAAGAAGACCAGGACCTCTAGGATATTTCTAGGGAAGTGGAGAAGAGAAATTGGCAGGGTTTGGCTGAGTTTTAAGGCTCAAAGTGGTGTGAGGAGGAGAGGGAGGAGGTGCCTTTTTATAAGGGAGGAGTGGGTCACCTTAGGAAAAACTTAAAATATTATTTTATAATAAAGTAATATTCAGTTTTTAATATCTCAAAATTGATTTATTTCGAAGCTAAGGTGGGGATGGGTCGAAATCCTCTCAACCAATAGATTTTAGACAAGTTTAGTTTACTATTTTAACTTTATCATTTAGATTTAACTCTAAGTTAAATAATTTAACTTTTACCGTGTCTTCTTGTTTTCTTACACTATATGGTTAATAAACTTACTATAAAAAGCTAAACGAGCCCCAAGTGGTTAATTATTAATATATATAACCTTATATAAGTCATTTGGCCGAACCATAGATTTTTAAGAATAAAATAACAATTAATAATATAATATTTGTTTTAAAAACTATTTTATGTCAATTTTGACACTATTTGGTACTTGATTTTTGTGAAAATAATAAAAGCATTATTAGTTCTAAAAAAGTTAATTAAATCAATACTAACATGTCATATTAACCTATAAAATTATTGTAATTCATAAAAAGTCTAAAATTACATTTATTTGGGTATTTATAACATTAACTATGTTAATATTTCATTAATAAGGTAATTATTGCATCATCATTGTGTCATAAATAAATTAAATTATTTAATGTCTAAAAATTATAAATAAAATATAATTTTTTAATAAATATTTTTATCTTTCTAATTAATATTTATAGTCGAATTTATCTTATGTATAACCCTATATTAAAAATGTTTTAGTTATTAAACTTTGATTTTAACTATTTTAACTATTCTTTAAATAAAATAATAATAAATGTCCTAATCTAATCCAAGTGTACCTAAAGGGTAATATTTTATCCCTAAGGTTTTTTTTTGGTCGAACTACACTTATCCAATAGAATTAGGACATGTTTTAGGATAATAATAATACTATTTTTACCCTTAATTACCCTATTTACTTTTAACCGTGGCAAATAAAAGTAAAAAGTTACTATTCAAAAAAATATTTTTATCTTATTGAACCACATTTTACTCCTTGATGTTAACCTTGTCTCTCGGATTTTCGAAATTCCACTCAAATAAGCGGTAAAATTAAGTTTTATGTAAATTTTCAAACTCTCCTAGGAGGTGGGTAAAAGGCGGTGAAAAGTTCAATAAAATTTTTATATATCTAAAATTATTATAAAATGACTCCAATGAATAACATTGAACTTATATTGGAATTATGTATCAATTTTGACCTAAAATAAATTTAAATAAAATAAATAATTATTTAAATAAAAATTCGGTTTTTAAATAGTAACCCAGTGTTTTCACTATTCATCAAAAATTGAAATTTTTCAGAAAAATACCAAAAATTTACCCTAGGCTAATTTAGATATTCCGAATCCAAAAATGAAGTCCATTGTGAAAGATAAAATTTATAAAATTTCAAAAAGTTTGTGTTACTATTCATAACGGCTAGTTTTAATAATATTTTAATATCATATCGTTGTTTAGTGAAACTCGGTATTGCGTACAACACAAACTATCGAGGAAGGTCGTAATTACGTGTAAAGCAAGCCAAGCTAGTGTTGTGTGTAGTGAAAGATTCCTTTGATGATGACAAAATATTTCTCATAAAAATCTCAGGTGTAACAGGAAACATTTATGTAAATTCTTCAAAAATTTCATCTTCTTTTAGTTGTATGATTCCACTAACTCCTTATCCTGATATTACTAATTTAATATCCTGATAAAAATTAAAATTTATCCTGATACTAATTATAAAATTCTATATTTATCAAGATACCAATGATTTTTTTAGGTAGTATTTGAGACTTTTTCTTCCGTTATTCAAGCCCTTTTCATGTATCTTTCAGCATTGAAAATTCTACACAATAAGCATATTCAGTCTAGATACCAATCTAAACCTAAAATACTTTAAACATATTTTGTTTTTTGAAATTTCTTCATATTTAGACTAGATCTTCTTTTGGTTCATATACATGTGCTTTTGTAAGAACATCTACTCCATGGATTTCATCTTCTCTTTAATTAAACACCTCTTCAAACAAGTTAGAATCATTTAAAGTGCATGGGGAGAGGGTACCTTGGATTAACTCAAATTGAGGAGGATGGTGAGTCACTATAGACCACCATTTTCACTTTTTCCTTAAATTTGGATCATCTTTAGATATAAAATAGATTTAAGGGAATCTAATTTATTTTTAACTTCTTTTGGGAATGTTTTATTTATCATATCCAAAATAAAAATTAGGTGCCTTATAAACAAGGATGTCACTGTTCACTACTGCTTGGTGGTTTCTTCTCTAGATATTCTTCTTAGTATCCATGTCCTTGTGAGTTTTTTCATATTTTTCAATATAGACCTTTCCTTAAGATGTCCCTTTCACATGTTCCTTTAAAATTTTAGAAACATGTGTATTCTTCTCATGATTTCAAGATCCTTTCTTGTATTTATAGGATGTTTAAGCTTTATAAATAGTTTTGGATCTCCTTTTCACATCATTTTCAGTAAATAAATCTTCTGTATATAGCCACTAAAATCTATTTCTCAAAGAAAATATTTTTTCATTGTATTAATGATTAGTTATTCCATTAATACCTATTGAATATATTCTCAAATTTATACTTGATACATGGTTAGTATGATAAAAATTTCTAAAATAAAACCCATACCTTTTTGTTGTGTTTTATTAATTAGTCTCTTAAAAATTATATTAGATTCACATCAAGTAATGTACTCTAATGCTTCAGAGAAAAGGCCTGAAATATGTCCATACATTCTAAAATAGAAGCACATGTCTCCATACCTTCTATTGGAACTCATCTGGATGTCATTATCTCTTTTAAATACTTTTTTAAAATTATTTTTAGTATCTTCATAATTTTCTCTTTTCATGGGAATGTCTATTTTTCTCATTTTTACATGCATTGGAGAGGTTCCATCATATCCAATGCCTGATTTTCCTATTGAAAATTGTCTCTCTTACATGATGATTATTTCATGATTCTCATACTAGATAAAAAACCACTCCTTTTTATTATCACCTACTTAATAATAGTCAAATAAAAAATGTAAATCATCCTTGAGTATATGATTACCCTTGGCATTATGTTGATCCATTTTCTTCTTTGTTGAAACTAATTCCTTTAAATTCTTGATATTCTTCCACTTTGATTCAGGATGAGCATTAATTTCTTCACTGAGTGTCTTCCTACTAGAAATATCATCCTCTAATGCTTGATATATTTTATCTAGCATATCACTTTACTCTTTCATCTTATAATTCATTTGAGAATATAATATTTATGACAAACCTCATCTTGTTACAAACTTTATTTTTCATTCATAAATTATAATAATTCTGAAGTTCATATTTATTTTTATTTAAATTATGAACCAATTTTGAGTTTAGATTCTTCTTCTTAGAATAAACTTGAATATTTTTCACCTTGGAAGACATCACTTACAACTCCCCATGTTGGTAGGTATTCTTCTCCCTCAAAAAATTAGCTACTTCAAAAAGTCTCTTGTTGATAAATATCAACTTATCAACCTCAATATTCTGCACTTTAATCTAAATCTCTTAATACTCGTTTTCCACTTTCAACTTTGTTTTTTCTTCATGTAATCATTGGTCAATTTCTTCTGATAATTGGAAAAAATACACTTTTTCTCTCCTTGGATCTTCCTTGTCATTAGTAGTTCCATCTTTACCTGGCCTATCAACCTCTTCATTTATTCTTGTAACATCATTAAATAGTTAAATAGATTCACAATTAGATTTGTTTATAACTTCCTTTTATAGGTTTCTTTATTCCTTTAAATGGATAACACTCTTTCTAAAAAAAGTTCCACAATACAAAGTTCCTTTGGACTTATACTTCTTCATTTGGACTTTATCCATAAGACAATTTTCACTTATTAGATTCACCACTTGACCAGTATTCCCTTATTATTTTCCATGTAGTTTATTTAATTCCATACACATATATTTGGATAACTTTTAGTGAGAAATATTCTTGAACACATATTCTTTTAAATCATCCTTTAATTCTTTATTGTCACAATCATCAATATCCAAATTCCTTTGATTTTTCTTAAATATACCTCTATACTAGCACAATAGAACAATTGTATCTAATAACACTTCATGTGGAATTACAACTTGTTATTCTAAGTATTAAATGAACTCTTTATACTAACTATTAAAATGATTTACATCAAATTATATACTCTTCACTATGGATTCCACTCCTTTCAAAAAAAACTCTAGATCAAGTTATAGATAAAATAAATCCAATAGAAGATAAACCTCACTTTGATGAAAATTGTAGGTCCCTCAAGGGTAATAGTTGATAAATACCTTGAGGGGGTTGAATTGGGGTATGGAACTTATTCCAATTATAACACTTTTTCCCTTATCCCTTACTTCCTGATTCTAATACTGACCTCTTACTAAGAAGGGTCATGTTGTTTTGCACTTCTTTTTAGTTTTAATCTGATTACCACTTCACTTGATTATCCCTTGACCAAATATTCTTTAAGGTTTTTTTACCACTATTTGTATTGTAAAAATAGAAACAAGCGTGCACATAGACACAAGGATTTTTACTTGGTTCACCATTATGGTCTAATCCAAGGAGCATGCATAGAAATGTGTCTATGCACCAAAATCACTAAAGGTTTAGATTAAGCCACTCCTTCTTGGGCTCACATACCTTATAAAGGTTTAGGGTGGATACACTATCTCCCTAGGATCACTTCCATCACAATTCCCTTATGTTTCTCACTTATCTAAAAAGGATTACAATGTGGCTCACAAACTAAGAATAGTATCACTTTATTTGTTATAGATGCATCAAATATAGGATGTGTGCCTTCGAACTCCACTTGCTGCTCTTCAAATGAAATATATGAACTCCTCTATGTAAAATTCCATCTTTTTTCCATGATATATCATGGAATATCCTTATTATTATTTCTAATATAGTACTATAATTATTTTATTCGCTACACAATATTAATTCTTACTCCTCCTTCCATATTGGAAGATTATTCAATGGTTGTCAAACCTTCCCCTACTTCTTTCTAGACCCTTATCTGGAATTAATACCCTTTATAGATTTAGATATGTAATGTATTATATCTTCCCTCTAACTAATGTCTCATGTAATAGGTCTTCTTTTATATTATTATTTCCACTAGAATTTCAAATTTTAAGTCCAAATGTCAATGTAACTTCCTGCTAATTTATCTTCAGATCCATCCATTTGATTTTCTTCCAAAAAATCATCACCCTAGAACTCTATTTGGGTCATTTATTATTAATCTATGGCTAATAAATAGTTGTAGGGGTTCCAAATAAGAAAAAATATTCATAAATTTTAGTTTTTAAACACCATGTCCTCTAAAATGAATTGTACCTTGACATTATGATGTAGTGTATTAAATATCTAAGAAAATCACCCTTCAACATGATCCACACCATGGCCATTAGCCATTTTTCCTTCCACCTCATAAATCTAAGACTAAAATTTCACAAATCCACTACAATCACCAAGACACCCATATAAGGATTCTCATTTCTCACATGTGCTCTAAAAACCCACCATGGGGGGAACTATGGCATGATGTATCCTTATTGCCCATTTTGACTAAAAATGTCTCGTATATGGCATGAGTTACCTCTATACAGCAACATACTTTACCTTGCATGGGTCAACTTCCAACTCAATAAAATAATCCACTATTTCATGGTGATAAACCAATGGTTGTTTTGACATAAAATGACCCATACATGACATGAGAGATACTTTTACATTAGTATTGAAATTTTCGAGTGGCCTTTACATAACTTCTAGGATGTCAAGGTTACCTTTAAGTGAGATATAATGTGACTACTATTATGGAATGGATCTCTTCATTGTTTCTTATAGGTGAATTTCCAAATTAAAATGCCAATGAAAATACCCAATGAAATATCATTCCATCCATTTACAAGTTCAACATGGCTTGACCAGAATCACCACAACATAGTATGTCATGGTGAAGGTTTCCTTCACCAGCTTTCTTTTATTCAAAATCCTTTACAGATTATTTCATGTGTAACTGTTCTTTTACAATCCATTCATATCATCATTGTCCTTTTTCGAAAAATCCAACAATAACAACAATAAACAAGCACCATTTTTCTACAATCCTCTAGGAATCAATTATTTTCCAACAATATCATATATTTTCAACAAATCCAGCACAACCCTTATGGGTTCCAACAAACATCCAAGAAAACATCACTCTAGGTTAGAGAATCCATGCCTACCTTAGTTTTTGGTATAGCCTTAAACAATGATTCCCACAACATTAAGTGCTACAGAAACCTATAACATTCCTAAAAAACCCTCTTGATTACCTTGGAGTAGTATTAAAACTAAGGGGTGCTTTATATACCTATAACAAATCATAAATCTCATTCTTAAATAATATACCTTATGGGTTTATCTCCATACAAGGATATGATGAAGCTGAATGGTATTTTAAAATCAGTAACATACTTTGTTACTAGTCAACCATGTTATAAAAGTTCTAAGTATTTCTAACACCTTACAAAAACATACTCTTAATAGAATTAATAACTCATAGAGGAGAGAGATTAGCACTACACCCAATATGAAATTACACTATTTCTTTATAACTCTAGGCTATATGTTACTTTAAAATGTCAAATTCTATATTAAAATTGTAAATATCATATATAACTTCTAGGAAGACCAATTCATTCAATAATGAATCGATTCTTATCCATCCATTTTTTAACACTCCAGGATATGAATCCCATTACCCAAAAGATGGATAGATCGGTCCTTGAATTCACATATAACCAAGTTTTAACAAAGGCCCATCCATTGTATTACTTTTACAACACTAAAAGGCCTACTATCAAGTTTTATATATCATAATAACTCAAACAATCATATAAAATTATTTTTTCCAACCACTAACTTTGCTTGTATATTAATGAGTCTAATTGAATTGGACCTTAATTTATACACTTTATCATTATTCTAGGCAAACTAAATGTCTACCTCTCACATAAACTAGTCCTCACAAGCACCATTCATGCTTACAACCCTCACATGCTCAAGACAACCTACCAACCTAATATAATTCACCAAAACTATTATAATCCAAACATACTGTAATACCAATGTTAAGAACTAAACTAGGAGATTTCATCCTAGAAATTTATCCAAAACACAAGATTCATGTCTCATGGAAATGGATTACCTAAAACTATTTTGGTAATTGGGTAATGCACCTAGGATATTGGTGGTTCGATTCAGGTACTGTTTTAGTATCTGGGTTGAGTCGTTATATAAAGAGAATTGTGTGCAAAAAATATTTTAGATGATATTAAGTGAAATTTTAATTTTCCTCAAAATATTATAAAAGATCACTTGTAGAATTATTTTTGGTCTTCTTATTAATCCTAAGTAACAATATCAATTATCATGTATTTTGAAATGGATTACTTAGATGATATCCATGTTTTTAAAGTGGTTATTTTGAACATCCTTTTATAATCCATGATCCCATCAAGTGATACTTGAATGACTATTCTTATAACCTATGTGATCACTTTATTACCTAATAAATGCAATCCAGATGTCACAGTTAGTGATCCCTCTTGATTTTATTTTTTTCAAATACCATTTTAGGTAAAGTGTTAACTAAGTACATAAAAAGAGAAATAAAACCCGCAATTTCACAAAAGAAAAAAAATGAACTAAACAAAATATGGGCCACTCAGATACTAGGAGGGAAACCCAGATAGCTAAGAGAGAATGTAGGGTAAGGATTTGGAATAGTGATGAGACACCTGAATATTCAGGCTTGGTCAAAGATCCACATGCCAACTAAGAAATTATTTCACTATGACCAATGTTGACTATGAAATGTTTTATAGATTTTTTATCCTTCCACCTTAAAATTTGTTACATTATGTTTATAAACTCATCAAACTAATTACTCATGTGCTCATATATTAAATTTAATGATCTAATCAGTTTATTTAACAATGAAATTAGTCACATAATTGATCTCATTAATTAAATTTATAATGTTACTTTTTATAATATATCATGTTTCTTAACCAATCCCATCTTCATCTCACTTGACTATAACAATAAATCAAATTATCATTTACAAAATAATTTGCGTACCCTTAGGTTAAAACAAATTAACTCAAGTATAAAATATACCATCAATACCTTTGTGATTAGGTTGTGTGTGATACACTACACTTTATTATGGGTGTATGATTCTCCCACCTTTAAACCCAAACTAGTACCCCCACCCATGTAATTGCATGAGACAATATAGCAAGTAAATTAATGAAAACTTAGATTTAATTAATAAAACCTATAGAGAGATGAAATATATTAATATAAAGAAATATAATAATAAATAATATGTAATATATAAAAAATAATTTGATCTTTAAATAGTGATCCATTACATTTCAAGGAAATATTTGAACATATAAAATGACAGTAGTTTGGTCTATTTAATTTTTCTTTTGAACTACTTTCTATGATCCTCTAAAGTTGAAATTTATCTAGTGAAATTAGTGTTGACTTAATCTACAACATCAAATATTTCTTGATCAAAATCATATTCTAAACACCTCTATAAATAATATGTTAAGTATCATTTTAGTGAAATTTCACACACTAAAATAACATAAAATTAAAAAAGTTGACCAATTTGACAAAAGTGAAGTCTTCACCATCGTGTATATGTACACTTTCAATGGAGGGGCATATGAACTTAGTCAATATGCACTCATATTGTAATTTCAAATAAATATGGAACATATTCATATAATATAAATGATATAAAAGGTGATTAGTTTGAATTGTAAGTATATGTTAATTTCATAAAGTTTAAAATGATTAATTTATATCCATAAATCGTTTGTATAATGATATGGAATGTTTCATTTGAAATAACTAAAATTCGTAACAAAATTCATTTGTATAAAAAAATTATATTATGCATGTAAAAATAGTCACCCATATTTTAATTATATAGTAGTGTGGAATATATGAATACAGTACACATACTTTAAAATGAGAACAATTTGAGTATATTTAATGTTTCATACCTAAATAGGCATTAATTCATAATGGAGCATGGGTGATCTAGGGAATTTTGGTGTATTTTCTCAAATTTCATTCACTATGTCGTCAAAGATGACATGTCATGGAGACCTGAGGTTGAGATTCTAGATTTTATCCACATATATATTATCAATATGTCATAATTTGGTTGTGAAAAGTTCATATCTTCTATATTATTATTATTTTAATTTCTTTTCTAATCAAGATACAACTATGACCATCGCTATATGAGACATCAAAGGCTTGTTCAAGTAGATCTTCTGGTTTGGAGGTAATCATTCCATGAGGCCATTATTTGAGTGTGGTTTTTCTATGGTTTTATTGGATTTTTTTGGTTGACTGTGATAATAATAACCGATATAATCAACATGTTTTTCTTTAATATAGTGGTTTACTTAGGCTTTTCATGTTTTGATGATGTATTCTTCCAAACTAGTTATAAAATTGGTTCTCATATGAACTCTATCATATTTCTTTAATTAATTCAACATTTTGGGGACTCTATATAATTTTGGTAGTTTGTATAATGCCTAGATTATAGATTTGGTCCTTGGTTTATAGAGGTAAAATATATGCGATCCATGGTGAGTTCACCCCCTCCTCCTTGGTTTTCTTTTATGATTCAAATCCAAGGAAGGTTGTGGTAGTAGTGTGGCTTTAGATTTATTTCCCTTTTTTATGGGGTTGATTGGATCAACTATATTCTTATTTTATTGGGTATTTTATTATAAGGGTTATTTTTACGGTCATATTATTATACTTTATATACCACAATGATCATTGAAGCACTTAATTTAAAATAAGATCTGAGAGATGTCACTTCTTTATTTATATAAATTTTTTTTTTGTGTCTATGTTTTTATTTTCAAAATTTTGAGGGACAAAATGTTATAAAAATTTTGAATGAAATATTTATATTTTTTAAAATAATATACATAGATTGGTTAAAAAATATTTTAAACCAATAATACTATAATGAATTAAAAGTACTTGTATAAATAAAAACGCATAGTGAAGGGAATTTATGTAAATGTGTTTTTGATATTGAAGTTAAACATACAGGAAATAAATTATTACATATCATTAGGTGTGAAAATGACATTTTTGTAGTACTTGATATAGTTTACCAAAAGTTTTCATTAAAAGTAGCAACCAAAAAGGAAATTAATAGTAAAGAAGTACTTATATTTATGACACCAATTGTTTCCATTCAAGTAATTTACATTCTTTTTACTATAAATGCTAGATTCATAATACCAATGTATTTGATTTTAATTTTTTCACTGAAGTAATCATTGTGAACTTTTTAACCAGTAATTCATAAAATGAATCATTAATTTATGGGTTATTTAAACTGAAATTATGATGATACAAGAGTAAAAATATTACTACCTCTAGTGAAATTCATGAATGGCCTCTATGAATGATATATTTTCTAATACAGTTTTTTTGTTATCAAAGAGATGGAATAATGTTCCATATGATATGGAACATATAGAGTATGGATCGCTCTAATTTTCACATGATGTTTCAGTTTTTTTCGACATATTAATGAGTAATCAATGTGAGTTAGTGATTTTTCAAAATCAATAGTAATAGTAATTTTATAAATTTGAAGCATAAATAGATATATTCACAAAGAAAAAGTGTTAAATAAATATTATAAATATGTGCACATGTTGTATCATTTTATGTTGATATAAATTATGAAAATTTAGAATGATTAGGAGCTTGGTTTAAAAACATTATCATGTAGTAAATTAAAAAATAGGGACAATATACAAAATAAATATTATAATTTGAGATGAGTAAGGAAAATCATCACTAATTTCTAAAAGAATATGCAATAGGAATGTCTGGATTGAGAAGAAGATTTGTTGTATTCATAATTATGGTAAAAATTATTGTGTCTAAACCAATATAAATGGGATTTAGTGAATATAAAGGATTATATTTTCTTTATCAATATCAAAATTAATATTTATTGAATATGAAAATAACATGTTGTCGAGTCACCTAGAATGGAAAAGTTTCAAGACTAAATTGTTAGTTAGTTATGTTTCATCCCTCAAAATTATATTAATTTGTTCACAAAATTCATCCCAAGGTGTACATCTGATAGTTATTCGATTGTATAATTTAATTGGAAATTTAATATAATTAAAAATATAAACTGTTAATGGGTTTATGTTAAAATAATGAATTTTAAATTATATTTCATCAATCAGATTAAGTTGTATTCTATTGTTATTTTTCCTCATGATTGGATTGGTTGATGATGATATAGCTTTCCAATAACATATAGTATAACATTATCAATTATTAAAGTTTTAATGGTAAAAAAACTATAAACTACTAGAGGATGATAAAAGTAAAAGAAATTTTACCTATGAAAAATTCATCAAGCACCTTCTTTTATTTATATTATCAAAAAATATGAAATTGAATCCAAAATTAGGTAGGTGTGCATCAAACGGTCTTATATGAGTGTTCTAGTTAAAAATTATTTTGTACTTGTGACATCATTCTAAATAATTCACTTTATTTTCACTAATTTGGAGGTTTTATATTACATAACATAGTCCTTCATGAGGAATATATTTGAACTTTATTATAATTTTTCATCCATAAATTTTAGCATGAATGTTTGTTTCTTGTAAATTTTAGTAGAACTGATAAGTTAAAAGTAATAGTGTGGATAGTGGTGAATAACTTATAGTGAATATTCCTTGGAATCATGGTTGAGGTAAATAGAAATTTGATATATAGTGTCATATAGAATTCATACAATGTTGAAAAAAAACAATGGAGTAATAAGATATTTATTATGATTACTAATTAATAAAAAAAGGTATTTATATTATAATTATGTGTTACAAGTATACAATTTAGGAAAAACATTATACACATATATTATACTATCAATTATGTTAGCATTTTTTGTATAAAAATATAGTAAACATAGTTACCACTAAACAGAACCATTTTCTTTTTCTATAATCACTAAATATTTTCTATAAATACATTTTTAGTAAATTACATGTCATATATTCAAGAAAATATCTTCTATATATTTCATTATTTTCATTTAGTGTACATTTCCTATATGAATTACAAGTATACATACTCTGTATGACTTTCAATTTAATTAACTTTTTATTTAAAACTGTTGTCTATTTATGTAGATGTATATGAATACACTTTTAATTTAAGGAACTTTAAAGTTTGTTAAAATAAATGTCTTCAATTTTATTACTCTATATGATAATATTAGTGAAATTTTATTATAAATAATATATTTCATTTCATATATAATTCACTTTCAGTTAATAAATTTTTTAAAACATTATATCAAACTGTTTACCTTTGTAAGAAGTATATCCTTTTGTCTATCTTTGTAAATAACTTAAAGTGAATAGTTCTTGGAATCATGGTTCATGTATAAATAAATCAAATATATATTCTATAAAGTATTCAAGTAATGTTTAAAAAAAGGAAACACCAATTTTTGTATTAAGATAATTACATATTTACTAATGTGTTTATATAGACTGACTACTTTTCATAAATTTCATACCTATAAACAATAATAATGTATATATTCTTCTATTATTAGATAGTAATAGTATATAGACACATAATAAAATGAGTAAGTAGTCAAAAAACATATATAAACATCATACTTAATATTGACTATACATTATCCAAGATAGTTGTATTTCTAAATTTTGATTAAATGAAATGATATATAACTTACATTTTCATCGGTAAGGATCCAATAAATGGTAGCTATTTCATCTGAGAATTTTGATGAATTTTTAAACCACATTTTCATGATGCATACTTGAATTTTCAATGTTTCATAATCTTCGATGGAAGTTTTCTGTAATTGAGTATAATAACAAGCCATTTGTAAGAAATTTCATTAAAAAGGAAAAAAGAAAAAATATAAGTGAATATAATATAATTTTGTAATTATTAAAGTAAATTTAATATCATAATAAATCTATAATTTTGCATCAATTTTAATAGTTAAAAAAATATATCTGATGTAAGTTTTGAAAGATTTATTTATATAAAATGTTAGTTATGTAGCTCAATGGTTTGTTATCATTGCCACATATTAGTAATTTCAAACCTCACTTGTTTCTGACTCCAGATATTGTAACATATAAATGACCTTGAAAAAAAAAGTTTTATGTAAATGCCAATAGAATATAGATATTTTCCCTAAATTTTATTAATAGTTATTACAAATGAAATAGTTAAATGATGTTGTCTCCTTTGAATCTTGAATTGCCACCTAGAATTTAAATGAATCATATTAACCCCGGTTATGAAAACCTTGTTTCGATAATGAGTCTAAATTAGAATTTGAGATCTTACTACATGACCTCCCAAATCTATAACTATTAATCAGGTTCCATTACAAATTCTATAATATTGGTCTATGTTTCTTAGTAACACAATTGATACCCCAATTTGAGGATTAATTTATGACATGGAAAACTAGAGATATCGATTCCATTTAGTATTTATGGTGTGTATATGTTCTTTAGTGTATCTCTATCTAAAATTTCTTTATAGACTGAATCAAAACTGAGATAAACCTTATCTTCTCCAAGAATGAAGATTAACATGTAATCATTGAGTTATTGGAAAACATCTCATTTTGGTTCTAAGATAGCACATTCCTTTAAGTATACTAGATCATTGAATTTATAAACAAAGAGGGGTATGTTATTTTAATAATATCATTATATAGGTTCTGAGATGCAGTAAGTATACAATCTTCTAGAATGTTAATTTATATGTCATCGTCATTTTGTACCCCAAGAACACCATCACTTATTTGAAGAATCAAACTTTCAAAATCTTGGAGTTCAAAAGTGTCTGTAGATTTATAGGATAAAAGTATCATTTTTATTATCGTTTTTTGGAAGACAATAATGTTTCCAAGTATAATAGGTATTTAAAATTGAAAATTTTATATCTCTTCTATTTCCATGATGCACAATTGGAAAAAATTCTGAATATCACCACCAAAAACTAGTATCTTACCACCAAAAGGTATATTATAAGAATGTGGGATATTTGTTAACAATATATCCCTCAATGTATGATCCAAATATTTTAATTAATATTTTTAAACCATTAGTGCTTCATCCCAAATAATTAATTTTGTTCCCTGTAAAATTTCAACCAATTTAATTCATTATTGTATGTTGCAAGTTGATTTTTCTCTAATAGAAATGGGAATACAGAATCAAGAGTGTATTGTTCTCCCATCAAGTATCAATTATTATATAGCACTTGAAGCTATAATAAATACAATATATCCTTATGAGAAAATTTGTGACATTATTATTTTTCATAAGAAATTTTTACTTATGCCTTTGTATCCTTGTATAAATAAAACACCTCCAATGGGTGTGTTTTTTGCATTAATTATTGTATTTATCACAAAATTTCTATTAATTGGTCAGTTTTCCATGTATAATATAAAGTTATTTATGAATAATATCTGTATCATAATTTTTTTATCATGCAACCAATCTATTTCCAATGAATGTAATAGATGAATCTGGAAGAGGTATAGGAGGATAATTTTTTAATGATCCGTCATGGCATAGAAGCATATTTTCAATATCCAATAAAGGATATTGTTGTCATTGACTACGTATGAGATGAAATTCTATTATCACAACATCTAGTTATATATGAATGAAATATGTATTTATGAAAAAAAATCTATGTAATAAGGGAAGAAAATATAGTAGTATGCAATAACATACTTCTTACAGTGTACTATACAAATAGAGTTGCATTCCATGTAAGAAAATTAGATGTATACTATGATTTAATGGGTTATTTATTTCAAAAAAACTATGTAAAAGGTTCACAAAATTCAATTATACTACATGTAACAGTGGGAATATAGTTTGTAAGTTTGTGCATGATTTAAAGAGACACTAATTGTAGTCTCTATAAAAAAATATAGATACTGAAAATATAATTAATGACCATGATAGTACTCTAAAGAAGAAAAACATTTGTGGCTTCTCATAAGTATTTATTCCCAACTAAAAACATATGAATAAATTATTATGTTAACTAAATCATGTATATAAGTAGAAACACAAATATTTTTATATAGATATATATATGAAGGTATAATTGTTGAATATAGCTTCTCTAAATGAATAATTACAGGATTGGAATACATTATAAATTCAAAGAGTATACTTTACACAATACATTAAATGTATACAGGTGTAGGAACTTTGGGAGAGTTAAATAAATATTATATGTCCAGTTATTTATATAAATAGAAAACTATATGTATACAATATATATACTAGAAGTAAGTGATTATAATGTTAGATAATATTAAAATAGAATTATTAAATGTCATGTTTCCATGAATAGTAATTTAGACACAAAGTTCTTGAATGTATACAAATTGGATTAAAGATATATGGGGAAATACTAAGTATTAAATACATATATCAATATAAATTAATATTTGGTAGTATAAATACAATTGTAAATGATATTGTGAATGTAGTAAATTAAGGAAAACTTTAGAAGAATGTGAAAAGGGAATCTCTATCCAATTTTTAATTATAAATTATATTAGAATAAATATATATATATACTAGAGAAATTAATATTGTAATACAAAAATCATATGCATTAACATTGTAACCTGTTTTGTTGAATGTATTCAATATCTTCATATGGTATTTTATAATTACTACTTTTTACATGGTCTAGTTGTGAAATAGTGTTTAATAATAGAAAATCTACAAATAACATGTGTAATAAATTCCTTTTTTACCATAATGAAGCCTCTGTAATAGCCTCAATTAATTATGTATCATCATTAAGTAATCCCAAACCATAGAAGGCTTATGGTGAAGTACTATGGATGGTATGATTAACAGTCAATATATAATTATAAGAAGTAGGACATCTAACTTTATTAATCAATATTTTAAGATAATATAGCTCTCTAATTGTGGGAGAAATATAATGTAGTCTGCTAATATAAAATCTTCGCTTTCTATGATGCCATCTTTATTCTCAAATATGGTAAAAGAATGTAGTAAATTTAGGATATGTGAGAAGTAGTGCTTTAGGATAAGTTTCATTTTATTCAAATCATGTGTTGAACATTATTAGGGAGATTATTGTTTTTGAAAAAATATCTTTAAGTTTTGATTCATCTAAATAAGTTTTATTTTGTTCAGTAGGAAAATGGAAGTACAATCTATCAACTAGAGGAAACCTATAATGGAATTCATAACCATATATTCTCTAGGTAGCCTCACATGGTGAAATATATCTACAGTCATAATACATTTTTATCTCATCTAAATGTTTCTGACCTTCTACTATATTTTTAGTTCTATATAGAGTAGTTGTGACATGATCATGCCCTTTGTCGATGTATATAAATAGATAATTTACTGAACACAACTGATTTCATATTTTAATGTTAAGGTGATCCTAGTATTTAATGAAAAGTAATATATTATAATGGATAATATAACGATTTTCCAGTTCAACTCCATTCTTTGATATTGTTCTACCATTATCTCATCTTTTGTATGTATCTTATCCATACTTTTCTAGACTCAAAGCACTAAAACTGTTTTGGAAAAAAAATTAACACCTAAATTTTTTCATGCAAGTTGATCGTGATTTATCATCACCATAAGTTCCATGAATCATGAAGTTATTTACACATTGATATAAATGAGGCTAGTCTCCTTTATCTGGTATTTTAGCTGATGATATCTGATTAATAGAAGTAGTTATGGAAATTTTATATATAGATTCAAGTAATACAAGTATATGGACATGAGGAAAGCCATGTTTTTCAAATTATATGGTTCATACAACTAAAAAAATAAGTATATCATGATTAATTGAATTAATTTAAGAAAAAAGGCTAAAAATACATAAATTTATGAATTAGAATATCACAAATGATACCTTCTTGATACTTTCCAAAAATAAATCCATCTTTTAAAATTTTTCATTAAATGGTCAACCTTGATATTGAAAACTCTTGATGGTATTTGGGGACAATCCTATGGGAAAAGGCTTAGTATTTTAACAAATCATGCAATATCAGGCCAACGTGAGATGTATGTGAAAGTGGGGAATATATTTAAATATCCACCCAAGTTACAAATTTTCAGTTCATATTGATATTTATGAACCATGTATCTTGGTACACTAGTTAAAGATAAAGGTAAAATAAAATGTTTTTCACAAAGAATACCATAACATTCACCTCTTAGGTAATATTATTGAAAAACATTGTATAACTCAATTCTTAATTGTTTTTTATTAAATTGAATGAAGGAAAATCATTGAGATTCAACCATTGTAAAAAAATCAACAACAAACTATTGTAAGAGGTGTATTAAATGAAATAGTATTGCATGTTGATTATTTGAAAATTAAATATGGTATACAAAGTAATCTCTCATTATTACTTTCTAAACATTTGAATTTATGGAAGATGAACTATGAGAAACATTATGAGAGTACCCATATTTACCTATGGAAAAAATTATGGGGTATTATAATGGAAGATATATAGAATAAAATTCATTTATACATTGCAAGTCACATGATTTTGTTTATATGATGATATCTTTGACCTCATTAAGATATTCAATATCATTAACTATTAGAATAATAATTTATGATGTTGTTGAAAATTTTTATGTATATAAATCAAATCCACTTCATATAATTAGCCTTAGATTCAACTCTGGGCCAAAATTGGTATTCAATAAATCTTTTTTAGTTCTAAAATGATTAATTAAGTGATTAAATTAATCAAACATAGACTGCGGATGTTTTAAAATTATAGGGTTAATAGAAGAATAAATCACATTTTTGTTAGATCTAGAAAAAAAATATAAAGTAGAAGTTAGTAAAAACCAATAAATAAATAATAAATGTATAGGCGGGCTATCTTTAAAGTGCATCATAAATAGGATTCTATTTTTCAATTCATTTGAAGCATAAAAAGCATAGAGTTGGTAAAATTTTGGGGCTTGACTAGTAGGTGTAAATGATCTCCCAATAATGTGATAATTTTTTCCATTGATCCTATAAATATAAGGATCACCACCATTATCTATAGAATTATCGATTATTTATACTACTGATGTAAAAGAGAACATTTTATTATAAAGGTGGATAAGATCCCAAAAGTTTCTTGAATCATTTGAATTGTTATAAAAAATAAGGTATTTTAGGTATTCAGGTGGGGTGTCAAATTAATACAACCTAATTTTACCAAGAGAACAGTATAATGAAAACCTAATAGAATTGTGTGCCTTGTATCATTTAAATATTTCATCAAACCATAGAATAGCATAGTAGCACATGAAATAGTGGTGAGGATCATCAATATCTAAGTAATTTGTTTGCAATGAATATATCTTGAATAACAATATAAAGTAATAACAAAACTAAAAAACATATATTAAAAAATGTCGTGGGTTACTCATTACCAATTTGATCAAATGATGTTTGAAAATTTGTCTGTATTTCTATTTATGTTCATTTAAATAATTTCTTGCATCATAAGTAATATAAATTTAATATTTAAAATATTAATAGTTGAAATTAATAAATAATATAGGAAGAATTATAAAAATATATTTCTTTAGTGAACATATAAATATTAAATAAGCACATATCATCATCAAAACCATTGTTCAGATCATTGTTTAAATTTCTTGGTAAAACATTCTTACAATACACATATACTACATTAATATATAAATTATTTAGTATAAACAATTACATATTTTTTTAGTAACCAAATTTAATGTAATAGAAACCAACCGATGATCACGCAATATTGAAAAGGGTTGAGGATGATCATAAATCAGTGATGAAACTATAGTTGATTATGTTATGTTAATTATTTTCAATTGTTATAAAAAAAAGTTTAGAAGTTTATTTATTAATAGATAAATAAAATATTCATTTAAGCATTATCTTACAATTCTATTAGTGGGGGTTGACTTACACTTCGTATGATACTATAATCAATAGATTTAGGGGTTGTGACAATAACTATGGATATTTGGTTAGAATATAATGAACTATAAGGAGTTCATGAACCTATAATGTGGGTGGAAGACTTGATTAATACATAGTTATAATGTAATAATATAGTTTAAGTTAGTAGTGATCAAAATTGTATAGATCGATAAAAAATTAAGAAGTTTCCTAGAAGAGTTTCTATTTGTTTTTGTATATATGAATTCCATTATAGCCTTCCCTCCTTCCAACATAAATTTTTTTTTGTATTAGAAGTAGTTAACAAAGTAATATTTTCTTGTTAACGCCTTAATCTTTTTGCATGTTTATAATTTGATGGATTTTTAACTCCTATAGTTTTTGAATTTAGAAAATTTGAAAAATAATAAATCCATATAATTATGTTGAATAATTCATACTCAAAAAATTATAGTAGTAAATTTTAAGAAAGTAGAAAACCATTTATTCTAACATATGAAAATGGAAAGCAAGATATATTCACCATGGTGTTGTCAATATTAAGTATTTGGTTTAAGTGAAAAGAATTATTTATTTGGTTTATTTAATTTCTCAAACTATATTGAATATTTGTACCTGAAATAAATAAGTAACCCTAATACAATAAATTTTGATATTAGAGACATTTTTCATTTCATATAGTTTTTTGTATCAATTTAATGATGAGAAAAATGATGTAAGGATAAACCTATGACATTGTTGACTTTTTTCATATTAAAAATCTATTATTTCCTAGATTCCTTATAGCATGATTATTGGTTTTTAGTTATTTATGACATCTTGGTCATGGTGTGTCATGAATTGTTCACAAACATCTGAATTATATATTTAAAGGGAATATTGGAGAAAAAAAATTGAGTGTGCATGTGTTTGATTAAAAGAATATGAACTGAATTAGGAATTTACTACTCACTAAGAAATAATTCAATGAGTTAGGGAATTTATGTTAATAAAATCATGGATTGAATAATGAAATATTAATAATAAGTATGCATTGAACATGTAAATTGCTAATTTATATATAGTTTTTTTATATTTTTTAAATTTGATATGAAATAGTTAATTATGAGTAATACAAAATCACAATAAAATAAATTTATTAGAAAATATTAAACCTTCAAGAGAGTTGAATAGTTTTTATGGTAAATATACTAGCAAATTTAATTTTCATTCAAGTTATCCCTTGATGTTGAGAACATTGAGCCTTTTCTAAGTAGTAAAACATCAATTTATGTAGACTTTATGACGATAAGGAATATCACAGATCAAGGATTTTTTTATATTTTAGATTTACTATGAAATAACATTATTATTTCATAAATATTTCAATCAAATATTTCAAGGGGATATTTCATTAAAAAATATCTTAATGTATTTATATTGGATTTTTAATAGACCAACCTAGGAAAACCCATAACTTCACCTGAATTAACCCACCACAAGGCTCGAAGCATGTTCCAGATCACCACTGGCTGGTGACAAGCACCTAGGTATCATACAATAGAAGATGAAAATAATTTCACCCTCAAAATACATATGCTATAAAAGAAAAAAATAGAAAATATAGAAAATATTTCATATTTCAACAACAACCATAAAGTTCACATCCAACATTTGGATAAAAAGGTCTCAAAACACAACATTAAGATTGCCATCAGCATGGAACCTAAATCAACCCATTGGTCCATCCACATGTGGAAATAATCACCACAACCCCAACACACCAATAGGAAAACAAGGATATTCATCTGATATATGTTGCTCTTCCCTTTACCTATATCCTGTAAAACCAAGGCTACAAACACCCAAAGGAAAAAGTGAGGTGTGAGCATAAATGCCTAGTAGGATTCTACAAAAGAATATATACAATGTTTGACCATGTGAATCCATTAGTTATTATTTAATATATATTTCTAAAACACTTTAAAATAAATAATTTTATATTTATAAAACATTCATTGGTTTTTTTTTAAAAAATCATTTTATATTCAACAAAATAGATCAATATTATATATTACATTTCCAATGGAATAATCAGATAAATAAATAGTTTTCAAACATAAATTCATATAACGTGAATAATTAGGAAAGTATTCATATAAAAAGATCATGAACGTAATGTAATATCAAATAAACCAAGTGGGTTATACATGGTGTGTGTGTGTACACAACCAAACCATTAAGGATCTTAAAGGAACGCTAGCTAACATATATGAATCCTATAGTCCAGGAACCTCAATCCCTTAGAAAGGATATCCCCTAGTCACCATGAAATCATGGTTACCTTCCCTGTTGATATCTAACTCCATTAGGTCTAGTATTTATTTAGTTTCTCCTCATACCCTAAGGTCTCCCAAGTGTTCAATTACATTATCATTATATTCAAGATAAACAAAATAATGTTTCATAAAAAAATTATAAGGAATAATCCAAAACTATGTTTCTTAAACATTTTCCAAGGCATAATCCATTTCAAATACAATCCCATATTTTCATAAAACATTTTCTATAGTGATACCAAATTACTTTCATGCTTGAAATCCCATTTTCCTTTCAAAACCATCTTTGAGGCATTTTTTCAAACACATAAAGTGCATAAAAGCTGGTTTCCAAATAAAAAACAATTTGAAAACCCCTTTCATAACCCCCAAAGATCAAGTTCAATTCCAATAATAAATCTCATAATCAAAACCAAGGGAAATAATGAAATAAAATAAGGCATTCTGAGGGTTAAACCATATGATAAAGACACCTACCATGATAATAATATAACGATGTTTCCTCTTCAAGACTAGTGAAGGTAAATAAGAAGATCGGATCCTAGAGAACTTATATCTAAGAGAATAAAAGAAAATTCTTTATTTCTATGTTATATCCAACAATTTAGGATCATGAGACACCAAAAGTATGGATAAAGTGAGTAGAAACCAAATTAGGAATATTCCTCTTATCAAATTATGAAGAATAGATAGTCAAGACTTTAATCCACACAAAGATTCACCAAAAGAAAGGGGAGAGTGAAAAAACATCACCTAGGAGCCTCCAAAATCATAATAAATTAAATTAGGTTCAAAGAGATAGATTAAGGGGGATTGAGAAAACATTTCAGTCTAAAATGACAATTAGGACCTTACTAATTTGTATCCCTTGTGACACCACCAGCTAGTTGGTGGCCCCTATTGGCTAGCTGGTGGCTACAAGTAGAGGGCCTATAGCTATAAAACTCCACCAGCTATCCAGTGATACTTGCATACTTTTAGACTTTCTTCCAACCAGCACTGACTAGCTGATTCTCTTCACCGGGTAGTCGGTGGCCTCCTACTACCATCAAATACCAAAACTCCCTCACCCAACCTATGAGCGACCTGAAATTCAAAAAGAAAAAAACTTAAAAGTTTTCATATATAGTTTCACATACACAAGTCTAAAAAATATCCCCAATATAAAATATTTTTATCCCCAAAAAGGAACAAGATCGTGAACCTAAGAAAATATATGGTCATTGCTACAACATCAAGGCCTCACACTCCCATGTCTCATGGTTTTCCCTACCATAATACCATCTCACTCAAACTAATGGGATCATCTTTCTATGTATAACCTTATCCTATTGGTACACTATTTGAATAAGTATTTTATCCACTGAGGTGTTAGGTTCAAAATCAACATTCTACCACTCAAGAATATGGGACAAGTCCAGCTGATACTTATTTAACTGGGAAACATAAAATACATCATGGATAGACATTAAACTAGAAGGTAAGTCCAAATGATAATTCATCTTCCTAAGTCACTCCACAATCTAGAATGGGATAAAATAACAAGGTGTCAACTTACCTTTCTTCTCAGGAGCCTATGTCCCAATCGAGGTTAAACCCTGAGGAAAACCTGATCACCTACCTTAAAGTCCAATGGACAATGATGCTAATTGGATGAAGATTTATGGTAACTCTGAGTTGTCACTAACTACTTCTTGATCAGTTACACAATATTATTTATCTATTGAATGATACTCAGCCCAACCAAGGACCATTACACAACCTCTTCCCAAAAAAGAGTTAACCTGCAATGCCACCCATATGACGCCTCAAACATTTCCATCTAGATTGAAGCCTAATAACTATTTTAATAAGAAAACTCTAATAAGGGAAGATGTTTCTCCCATGATCCACCAAATTCAAGCACACATGACCAAATAATTTACTCAAGAATCTGGATAGCCCACTCAGTATGGACATCCACATGTAGATGATAAGTTGTGCTCAACTTCAACTGAGAACTCATTATTGTCTATAATCCATTCCAAAATTGGGATGTAAAGCGAGGGTCTCTATTAGAGATAATAGTTTGTGGAACACCATGAATTATAACAACCTCTCATGAATACAAGTTCCCAAGATACTTATTGACTCCTTAATGGGTAGGAAATGCACATATTTTTTTAGTTTTTGATAATCAATACAAAGCTAAAAACTCTCATCTACCTTCTCTGAAAAGAGTACTAGTGATTACCAAGGTGAAACACTTGGATAAATAAATCCCTTATCCTTAATATCCTCTATATAAGCCTTCAATTATTTTAATTTAGTGGGTTTCATATGGTATGAAGGTAAAGAAATGGGTCTCATCCCTAGAAGTAGGTCTATAGAGAACTCAAATTCCCTATGGGTCACTAATCCAGAGAGACTATATATAAAAACATCGAGATATTCACACACCATCACTGTAATAGGGACACTAATACATAGATCAATGGTATTAAGAAACATCTATAAAAACTAGAAATAAATAATCTCAAAACCAGGAGTAACATGACTTTATATTCCTGATCATGGATCCCACTCACCCTGGAATATATGAGTGACTCCATAAAGAGAGAGAAACTATACCCAATGATGATATCAATTGATCTAATCCTAGTAGATAATAATCTAATCTATGCTAATGATGTGGTCAAATATTTCAAGATCAAGGACTAGAAATTCCCACATAGTTTCAAATATTTAAATCATCACTCAACACTCAAGACATTTGAATCCATGCTCTATCTCATTTCCCAAAGGAGTGGAAAGAGTCATCAAGAAAGGAATGATCGCTAAATACAAGCCTAATGTATCGATAATCTTGGATGATATAAAATAATGATTTACCTCTGTATTGAAAAAATACACAACCATATAAGATTATATGAACACCATACCTCTCATGTTATATAGTCATGTATATGTGCCCTCTGGTACACACTATATTATATATAGACATCTAACCACATTCTACCTCTTATTTTCCATCTAAGAATCTACCTTAGCATGAGGTTGAGATCCAAACCCTTTAGATATATTAGGTTTAAACTGAGATACCTAGGTGGAGGTGGATCCATCTCCACTACCCTAGTATTCTCTCTAACAGAAATGTTTAATGTGACCAGATTTCTCACAAGTGAGACACACCATAGGTGCTTCCTGACAATAAGGTTTGAGGTATGCATTTTTTCCAAATTGGTAGAAAACCACGTGACTATGCCCTAATTTACATTGTAAACTCCTTATACCACTTTGTAATTGGTCATAACATTTCATTTTCTAACCATAAAGTAGAATTTTTCTACCTCTCACTATCACTAATGCTCCAAAGATCCCTATCTTCCCAATCATGACTACCTCAGTCATAACTGCCTTATATACATCCTTCGCATATGTGGGTAGGCATATAAGAATAAGTATAGATCATATATCTACCCTTAAACCTATTTCAAACCTTTTCTCCTTAAGATAATCATTGGAAATAATCTATAGAGATAAGTATACCAACTTGGAAAATCAAGTAGCATGATCCATAGTAGAACGACATCCCTACTCCAAAGTAACAAACTCTTATGCATTTTCCTCCCTCAGTGTCTTAGTATAGAACTATTGGTTAAAGGACTTCTTTAAGGTATTCCAAGTGATATATTCATGCAACTTGTATTGAATGATATATTCCTACCACTTCCTCCCTAACCCTTCAAGCATGTAAGTGGAAAATCCAACCTTGGATTCCTCTGAAGTTTTGAGAAAGTGGAAAATTATCTAAATATTTTCAATCCATTCCTCAGTATCTTATAGAACCTTGTAACTATGAAATATTAGTATATTACTCTTATTAAAATCTAAAGCATGGTCCATCTTTAATTTTGGTTCCAACATTGGTGTATTATCCCATAGATTGGACTGTATAGACAATAGTTTCCACCAAAACTAGATCAACATGAGGATTCACCCATGGGGATTACTCTATAGCCTCCTCTCTAGAAATATTGAGTACTCTTCATAGCAGTGCCATATACTATAAAACAATAGGATGGAAAATATTTAAAATATAATTTTATTTCTTTAACATAAACTGAATTTCAAGTACTAAAGGAAAAAGGTTAAAATCTTAGACGAGAACAACGGATAAGCCCAGACTTCCCATGGTAACTTGAGGATTTTCATGAAAGTGAACTTGAAAATTACACTTCCACACTACCACTCAGGTTATTACAGTCCTATATCCATTCTATTGACAACCCCTAAATAAAATAGGGTGATACTCAAGCATGAGTATAATCTTTAACACAACCTAACTCTTTGATACCAATTTGTAATAGACTAATTCAGGTAAACCCATGAATTCACCTAAATTAAACCACCATAAGCCCCAAAGTGTGTTTTTGATCACCGCAAGCTTGTGAAAAGCACCTATGTATCATAAAAGAAAATATGGGAATGATTTCACCCTCAACGAACATATGATATAAAAGAAACAAACAAATTAAAACAATAGATGACCAAAATATATCATATGTTAACAATAACCCTAAAGGTCACATATAACATGTAGATAATAAGTTCTCATAACATATCATGAATACCACCATCAACATGTAACCTGATTCAACCCATGGGTCTATCCCCATGTGACCATAAGTCACCTCCATCCCAACCCACTAGTAGGCAACACAAGCAAGGAGAGTCATGCTCTATATGATGCTATTTCCTTTACCTATATCCTACAAAACCAAGGCGACAAACACATAAAGAAAAAAGTAGGGTTTGAGGAAAAATTCTCAGTAGTATACCACCAAATAATCTATATAATGTTTAACCACATTCATCCATTATTTCTTGTTTAAAATATATTTCTAAAATGCTTTAAAATAAATTGTTAAATTTTTAATTTTTATTGTTACAAATTAAAATGTTATGTTTTTGATTTGTTGATTCCATGAATAATCTCATGTTTCATGTTATTTCATCCTTATTCAAGTTTTTTTACTTATAATTTAGTTTGGTAGATTTTTTATGGTGTTTTTTACCCTTACATAATGTTTAAGTTACCTTTACTTGAGGTGTGTTTACCCTTACGTGAGGCAATTGTTACCCTTACGCGAGTGGTTTGTTACCCTTGCATGGATTTATTTTTTCTTGGATAACCCTTACATAAGTGGTTTTATACCCTTACATAAGTTCTGATTTATAGTATTACCTTTACGTGGGGGTTGGGCTACACTTATGTAACAATGGGCTGACCCTTATGTAAAGTGGGTAGCGGTGATGATACCTTTATGTGAGATTGGGTATACCTTTATGTGGTGGTCTAATGAAGCAGCTTATCCTTACATGAACTAGGGTGTACCCTTATGTGGGTGGAGAACTGTAGTGGATTTCCTTTACATGAGGATAGTGTTACCCTTACATGACTAAGGTTTTGGTATAGAGAACCTTTTGTAATAGGTCATAACCCTTATATAGCGGTCAAATGAACCTTATGTATGACAACCCATGTGTAACAACCCAGAAAATCTATTAAATTTTTTTTAATAAAAAAATAATTCATTTATTTATAACACAGCCTGAGATCACATGGTATAGAATTTTAGAGAGTTCGGATACATTAGATAATCCTTATTGCACAACCTATAAAAGAGAAGATTGAAAACTATTCATTATAAGGGTTAAACACCTTAGTGGGACCTCGACCACTTCCTCACTTCTACGTGTCCTTAAGACCTATGAAAAGTGATTTGAAAACATAGGGTGAGTGACAATAGCTTAGTAAGGGGTTTTTTTTAAACAAAATGAAACCAAAAAGCGTTTTTAAATTCAAAAATAAATGTAATACATATTATAAAGTTTTTTAATTATAGATTTGGAAAACATGTATACTTTCCAAAAATAAACATTTTAGTGAAAAAGGATTTCAATTTATATATGAAAAATTTGGAAAATCCACTTCGATCATTCAAATAATATTATTAATTACACTTGATAACATTATAAACATTCATAATTAATTCTAAAAGGAAAATTTAATCATTACATGGATTATCAGTTCACTTCTAAGACATGGAACATGACATAATCATGAGTTAAGGCTCATTGCACATGGAGGATAATGAGTCAACTCTCATTGCACATGAATTAGCATGAGTAAACCCTCATTGCACATTATTTAGCATGATTAAACCCACATTGCACATGATTTAGCATGAGTAAACCCTCATTACACATGATTTAGCATGAGTAAACCCTCATTGAACATGATTTAGCATGAGTAAACCCTCATTGCACGTGATTGAGCGTGAAATTTATTTTAATTTGTGAGTTTTGAAAATCATTTCATAAAAGATCTTTTGTATACCATGATAAAGGTAGTTACTCATTAAAATACATAATTATACTATCATATACATGTATGAAACAATTTTTCATATAAGATGCATATATATATATATATAAACGTCGTATCATACTGTCATGGGCTGAGCGTCTCAACATAGTGGTTCACCCGTGCGACACCCCATCCCCCACTAAGGTGGGAGGGGTTCAGCCGTCCAGCTCTTTATATTATGTGAGGTTCATTGGTTTTTCCTTCCATGTACTCATCAGGAGAGTGGCTCCAACTCTCAACCAATGGTGTCAAGACGGACACGCACCATCCTCCACTTTGTCGGGGCAACTCCCATCTCTTCGATAGGGAAAAACCATATGAACTACAACTTTTATATTCTTACTGGTGTGGGACAGGACCCCCATGATTGGGTCATGACAATACTCATACTTATGTATCAATTAAAAATAATAATGTTTTTACATAAAATTAAATATATACATACATCATTAGTAATATAAATGTCTTAAATAAAACCATTTCATTTGAAATGAGATATGTATATATATATACATCAACTTATTTTGAAAGAAAAATATCATTTGGGATGTTCGATAACTTCACTTCCACTCGTAGGGTTCTAAATACATTAAATTGATTTTATTAAAGAGAGATCCATGGGAAGATGTGATTTTAATCATTCCATGATATATATATATATAAACATACTTTTGAAACATTAATAACAAAATAATATTTTTTTTTTTGAAGATCTAATAATATAACTCATATTTATAGGATTCTAATAGAAGGTCTTTAATTTTTCAAAATAATTTTAAAAAAAATCAATCTTGCAAACCAAAACGATCTTAAATGATTAATACTTAGCATGAAACATTAAGGCGTATCATAAAAGGATCACATTACCATCTCGAAACACTCATAATACTATTATAAATACACTTCTGATAGATTAAAATGATTATAAATATAAAAATAACAAGTATATATATATACATCTTAATATAATTTTAATCATATATTTAACAAAATACCTCTTACTAACATATTAATAATTACTTAACAGTCATGAAGTAAACACTAGTAATTACAAAAAAAACACATAAATTGCTTGAAATGTTTGAGAAGAGTTTTCACAAAATAAACACATCATTTCACAAGTATAGATTTAAAATAAATCAACTTCGTAGGAAATGTTCGAAAGAGATGAATGCATGGAAAATTTATATTTCCCATACTAAAAAATGATTTTAACAATCAAGAGACATTACCAAAAGTTTAAAACCAGTTGGCATATAATACATGGATTGCACAAAATTCCTGAACATATTTCACAAAAAAAAATTTATTACTATACTGATGAAACATAGAGAACAATTACATAGCAAGAAAGGGTTAAATACTACTGATAAATTTGGAAAAAGTTTGAAAATACCAAAAATAGTTTTATAAAAACAACATCCACTTACTATGCAGATGACTCCACTGCATCGCAGAAGGTAAAAAAATATTTTCAAAATAAGGAGGATAGATTAATACTAAAATTAAATTGTGAGCAATTTTAAATAAATAAGAACAAACTATTTGTGTATTATGTAAGGAAGAATTCCCCTTACTTTGCAGGTGTTTTAGATATTTTCTTGAAAGAGTGAAATTAATTTCACAATAGTGTGAGTTAAACACTACTGATAAACTTGGAAACAATTTTAGAAAATAAAAGAGCTAAAGAAACATCAACCCCTTATAGTGAGAATCGAAGAAGCAACTCCTCCTCGGTCTTAGATAACAACGAATAAGAGGAAAACACATTTAAGGATGAACTAAATTGGAATGGGAAGATTCAAGAAATCCAACTCTCGGTCACCTTCATTCAACACTACAAGTTATTATATATAGAAATTGTACACACAAAACCCCCTGTGCAAATGAAAAACTAGTGTGAGTAGAGAGATTTTCTACCCAACAAGAAGTATTTACATTACCTTAAAATATAAACCTAATTAAATCAGAACCTGTATACATGGAAACCCTAAAATCATGATTAAGAAAGACCCCAAATACCGGTGAGTCATCCACAACCCATAAATTCGAATCACCTTCACCGAAATGGATTCACAGGAGGATGATTCCACAAGCAAGACAGTACTTAAGGTCATAATGGGTCACCAGTGCGAGTTTCAGGTCAACCAACCATCGGCGGGGTATCAACTTCCTTCGCACATGGCCATCTACGAGTCACCAAATTCTGAAATGAAACTTGTCGCATGCTAGATGACTGTCGACAAACATCAATGGAGAAACTGATTCAAGATCACTGGCCATGATCGAGGGTCCCAACTCCATCAATTGAGGAAGACGATGACGTGGGTGGGGGGAAGAGTTCGTTGATTTCAACCGAAACAAGGGACCTGAAAAAAAACCCTATTCCCCTTTTGATAAATTAATTAGAGTTTTATCTTTTAATTTTTTTTATATATTCATATATTTATATATATTATTGATAATAAATACCCACATATATATATAAGTATGTTAGTTCTTAAAACTCATATTTTTCACTTAAAATAATAATATAAGTATACACATTATCATTAAATATTATCATTATAAAAATAATAATATTCATTATATAATACAATGTATTTTATTAAGGATAATTCAAATATTTATAAAATTCATAATGTAATGTGTTATTAAAAATACATGTCGTATATTATCTTATTATTAAGTAAGATGATTAAAGTAATTATATCTATAAATAATTCATTATAATAATTTTATAATTAATAAAAAATTTATTATTACAAAATAAATACCATTAATGTCAAAAATTTATGTTTTATATAAACTTATGTGTATATTTTTATTTCTTGAAAAATAGAAAAACAATTAGTATAAAAAGTTTATAAGAGTTTCACTAAAATAATAAATTTTAATGTTTTAAAACTACATTTTATGTGAATAAAATTATATTTAATTTGTATTAAAAATATAACTAAAAAATTATTGAATATAATCAAAATAAATAATTATATTTAAATTAAATATTCATTGAGTTTACAAATATACATATATGTATTTAAATAAATTGTTATTATTATTATTTATATTTATACACACAAAAAGATATTACCATAGTTATACATATATTTATATATATTAATTAATCCTCTCACTATTAAAAATAATATTTATCCTTAAACAAAATAAATTAATTAATATTAATTTAAAAATGAAAATACTACATTTACTAAAACTCAGGTTGTTACACCATGTCTTTAATATACTTTATTTCATGATTTATTACATAAATTTACACATTATACAATCCAAAAAGATCATAAATCCTAGTATCTTTGTGAAGTTAGGTACATAACACATCAACTTGATACATGGATAAAACAAAATTATTAAAAAATTCCTTAACATGCTCCTAAAATTCCATTGATCTTTTAAAACTGTACGAGGTAACTTGGGGACATACATAAGAAAGAGGTGAGTTATAAATCCCAATAAGGGAATAAACAAATCATAGCATAAGGTAAATAAGTACACGTGATCCAAGAGGCATATCAAGGTAACATAAGAGGGGTGAGAATCATAATATTGAAAAATAGGTCATTATATAACATGATATCATAAATGAAATATGGGAATGTGGTGACAACATTAAACATGACATTATAAATATAAGTCAAATATAACTTCCAAGGCATAATAACATGGTGTAAAAAGTCTCATAATGGATTAGGTTTACTCTTTAATCTCATACATTACATTTCATGAGACTAAAATATTACCCAGTGCATTGGAGCATTATTTAGACACACCCATCATTTTCATATCAAGTACATGTATAAGTGTGCCACATTAATCATACAATATAAAGATGTCTTTTATAAATTTTAATCCCAAAATCAAGTAGTATGGGTTATATACATGTAATTACCAAATAAATGAATGATAATTATATCTAGGTGAGTACTCTTGAGTGAAAATAAGGATGGGTATTTATAATAAAATAATTTGGCATGGAAAATCATAGGATAATTCTGGCATCATAACGGGGGAACGTAAAGGTTCATGGGATGGATTAATGAGAGTGAAAGGGGTATATATTCACTTGTAAATAATAATGGAAGTAAGAGGGATGTTTTAAATCATATCCTAGCATGAAAAATTGGAAAACAAAGGGCGTAATATAAAGGATGTACTTGAATAAAGATGAGAAGGAGAGGATCCCTTACCTTGAGAGGGTGTTTCCAAAAACTTGTTAGGGGCTTCTTAAGAGCATGTATACACCTTGGGAAGGGTATAGATAGGTAATTTCAGATTAATTTTGTTCTAAAAGTGTTTTTAGTGAATATTTATGGGAGTTTGGGTGGGTTTTTATAGACGAAGAAAGGATAATTCTTTATTAATTTCCAAACATAGGTTTTTTACTCTATATGATAAAGTAATCAAAACCACAAACCTTATCATGGTTTTTCCCATGGTTTCTACCAAAGTGAAATGGTTTTAATTATTTTACTTTTTTAACAGCTTATATCATTGAAATAATACCCTTGGTGATGTGGAAGTGAGTCATGTTTACAAAGAATTTATTTTAGAACCTTAAAATATAATATAGGTTTTGGAGGATTCATTAAGGGTCTATAAAATTAATAAAATAACATCAAAAACACGTTTTTTTAATTTGAAATATATATTTCGTTTTTGATACCTTTTATAAAATATATTACATCAATTTTGGGTCATTATGATGTCATAATACACACCATATATTTATATCGTGTTTAATTTAGACCTAAAAATTCGATTGTCACCAAAAATTATGAAAAAATAAATATTAGATAATTTCAATGTGATGATTTCAAAAATAATATTTATTTTATCCAAATAGTTCTATAAGTATTAGAATCTACATTTTTAAATCAAAAAACCACATTTATTTAAAAATACTGGGTTTTTTTTACAATAACAATGTTCGGACCCTTATAAAAATTATTTTTGACTTCATAAAATTATATTATAATTTGTATTTAATAAAAATTATTTAATAATAATATTTTATTAAAATATAATTTATTTAAAAAATTCTATAATTCATTAAAATAGAGTGTCTTGATTAAAACTATACATTTCCCAAAAATATAATTTGTGTTTCATCATATCAAAATCTATTTTTTATCAAACTAATTATCTAATAATTTAAAAATTAATATTAAAATGGGATAAATATAATTATTGTTTTATTAAAATAAAATATAAAAAATCATATTATTAGGGTCTAGATACATAGCCCTTTATTTCACCAATAAATTCCCTAAGGTTAAGGTGTGTGATGGTGATATTTTCTTAGGGTGGTTCGGCATACATGGTTTGGTCTATAATCTCGATGAGCTTGAAGCGTGTCTCCTCATATGCCAGAAGCTGCCAACTAACAGTGAGGGCCTATGGTGTGTTTGTGGGGATTCCATTCCCTCATTCCAGAGTGTAACATAGTAGTGTCAACATATCAATCAATAGAGGAAGAATAATATAAATAATTAATAAAAGATAAATCATATATAAGACTATAATAATAAGATAGGTCAAAATAATTCATATATAATATGATGACCATGCCATGTCTCTATATAAAATGGTAGGCAATACATGGCATAGGAAAGTAGTATAATACATGTATCAGAATACAAAAAAGACCAAAAATATTTATCTCCATATAGCATCACGAGCCTAGATCAGACCTATGCTCCCCTAATACTAAATAATGAATCAGTAAAGCATCATATAGTGGGTGTTGGCCTCAATCCCTACCAGTATTCATGAAGTCTATCTGGGTACCCAATAGTGGCCCCAACATGGTGTGAGATAACACTCAATAGTCCACCACCAACAGTATCTATAACAAGTCCATTCAGTGTAATATAAACAAAATCAGTTTATAATATGTCAAAGGTATAATAGTACTAAAAATAAAGTTTCAAATGAAAATGTGATCTGATCTAGAAAAACATGGATCCCTGTGAAATAATAATTGAGTTCCCATAAACAAGGGTGGTTGTAAATCATAAATAAACAAGTGTGATGTTTTCTAATCTAAAAACTATAAAATGATACCCATACCAGGGCTATTTGTAAGCATAAAAAATATCCATAATGGTTGTGACATGTAATCAAACATATAACATCCATAATGGCAACACCGTATAATCCGATGTCATAACATGAAGGGCCAGATCCAAGGTATAGAAAACCAAAGCATCCTCGTTGAGTCCTAGGAGCATCATAATGGAAGATCGATAAATACTTTGGTGGATTCCAAGGATTATGTCAATATATCATGTCCAATGTGAGTCCAAGCAAGACAGATCCAAGGGGTATCAAGGCTCGTGGCATCCTACGGAATCAGTATCCAAGGAGTAAATATGTCCAAGGCATCCACTACCATAATCAAGATCCAAGGAGCAGAAATGTCCATGGTATCTAATGGAATTAGGATCTAATGATCTTGTCCAAGGAATCCACTACCATAATCAATTTCCCAATCAATTCATTAATCATTCACAACCAATTATTTCTTCCAACTCATTTAACATTTTTCATATATACCATTTATCCATTTTAATCATATGAAATAATATAAAAAGGAAACAACAACCTTCTCCTATAAATTCAATTCTGTTCTCATTCAATTTAACAAGGCTCCCAAAATCAGTGGCAAGCTCACACTCACCCAGTGGGGTGGCATAAAATAGGTAAGATACAAATGCGCACCCCATGGGTGGACTAGGTTGGGGATAACAACCTCCAATGATCTCAAAGGTACTAGGTAAGAAACCTAACAGGTTCCGAACAATTATATCAATATATTCATTTAATTTTAGGGGAAATTCTATAAGGTGTGGTGTGAATCATAATAGTGAAAAACCACAAAACAACCAAACAGTAAGAGAAAAGGTATAGAACACCTTCTATAGGTCTTTGGTAGAACACTCATCATGTAATGGCCCGGGGTTTTGGGGTCCATTACTTTGTGAAAATCTGATTTTTAGGGTGTTCTGGGTGGTCTGGAAGGCCATCCCTGCTTCTCGGTGAAGCTTAAGACTCCTAACGGTGTCCTCGGCCTACCGGTAGCTCGGCCTACTGGTGGCCTCGGCCTATCGGTATCTCGGTCTACCGGTAGCTCGGCCTACCGGTAGCATCGGCCTACCGGTATCATCGGCCTATCGGTAGCTCGGTCTACCGCTAGACTGGGCCTACCGGTAGCCTCGAACTACCGGTAGCTCGGCCTACCGGTAGCCTCGACCTACCGATGGCCTCAGCCTACCGGTGGCCACGGCCTACCGGTCGCCTCGGCCTACTGGTAGCTCGGCCTATCGGTAGCCTCAACCTACCGGTAGCCTCGGCCTACCGGTAGCTCGGCCTACCAGTAGCCCCGGCAAACTCGTATCTTGGTCTATCGGTAGACCTAGCCTACCGGTGATCTCTCCACGGGTTTTCCAGTAGCACCTCCTTTGTGCGAATTGGTTTGTAAACCATGTTTTGACCCCCTTTAAGCATGTTTTAAAGCCCATTAATGGTATTTAATTAAATGATTGGTGAGGTGTGCATCTGTTTTAACCGCCCCGAAGGGCGGGGATCTTTTAAGTTACGTGTGGGGTGGCCTAGCCACATGGTCAACCCACGATCCCGCTTCTTCCGCAGTTTCGAGTTTTTCTCGATATCTTAACCGTCTTGGGGATGTTGTATCTCAGCCTTTATAACCTAAAGGTTTCTCTTCTCCCTAGTTTCCTTTTTCTCTATCACCCTGTGCTTGGAATACCCTTCCTCCGGACGAGTTTCACCCCCATGAAGTTTTCCTTGATCGCGTTCCGTGGAGTTCCTGTTACTCCTAATTTCCGGTTTCCACGCGAGGACTTAACTTCAATCCTTGATCAATCGGGTAGGGGGGAGGTTTATCCTTCTTCTCTCCTTTCTGTGCATCATGCGGGGTGGGTATGCTTTTGTCTCTGTGGAAATTGATGAAACCAAACTTAATGAAGATAATGAACGGACCTCTAAAGAAGAAAGGGGGGTGTGATCGATGTTCTATTGTACTCTTTTATGTTGATATGTGTTGTGAATTATACGGGCCTATTCTCACTAAAAATCATGGTCGTTGGTGGTATTTCTCTATGAATTAATGAACATCGGTTATCCTGGATGTTTAAATAAACAGAACATGTAATTGGTTAATTACGTATACTCGGTTAAATAAATTGAAAGCACCAGGATCAACCCTTTTCTGTGATAACTCCGGTTAAAGCCCAGTGGAATTAAAACCATGGAGTGTGTTAAATCTTTTAAATCTAAAAATACCTGCAAGGGCCTGCCTTGTGTTGGTGGTAGTGGTTTGGTTGTTTTCTTTCACGGTCCGATTATGGGTGACTTTATAGTTTTCTTGGATGGGGGCTTAGTTTTCTGGGGTGATATGGGTGGGGATGGGATCCCCTGTTTCGCTGGTTGTGAATCTGAGGTTGTGTGGTTGCTCTGCTATAACACGAATTCAGGTGGGATCCTTTGTTGTTGAGAAACTGTTGTCTCCTAGATTTTTGGGGACATGGGGTTGTGTCTCAGGGTTTGTTTTGTTTCCAGTACTTCGAAGGATATCACTTGATCCCTAGTTTTTGTGACTTTACAAGAGAACCGGGTGTGAATGCTTAAATTACCTGATGGTTTTCCTTCCTGATTTATTGTTGTTTCTTCTGTGATTATGCTTTTTAGTTTCTCATTAGTGAAGGGAATAACTCATACTGAACTATTATGAAATGATAACTTGAATAGGGAAACGGGGAACTGTTTGTTGTGTGCCCGTTTTCTAAGGCAGCAGTGCTTGGACACCTTCTTATATCTGTTGAGGAGCCATAGGTTGGGCTGTGTGTTGATATATATATGTTTAACTGTATATTTTTTGTTTAGTCTCACCCCACCCGTGTTGGGAACTTAGTGTCGAATACCCCATTTCATGGGGAAGGGTTTTTCCCCCTAGTTACTCTCCTTCCTGCTCCCTCTTCCCTCAGCTGTGATGGCTGGAGGCGACCCTACATCCAAGATTCTTCAGGTAGGTTTCGATCGGTGTGTTGTTAGCCCTGGACTCTTCGGGCAGGTTTGTTTTCCCAGGTGTCTTTGGGATGATTCCCAGGTGTGTGCGGGCAGGGATGGATGGTTGTGAGGCCCAGGTGTGTGCGGGCAGGGATGTGGATGGTTGTGAGGCCCAGGTGTGTGCGGACAGGAAGAGCGTGGTAGCGTCAGGACGTTTTCTATTAGGGATGAGCAGCTAGCTAGTGGGGGAAATGGTGGTGCGGGGTACCCAAATGTTTTATTCTTACTATTACCTTACTTCTTGTGTTATTTGGTGAGTGTGGCCAGTGAGGTGGGATGGATAGAATCCTTGATATATGATGTTTCTTCTGCTTCTCATGAGACTTTAGGACGTCTCCCCACTTGTGCACGAGAGCTTTAGGTTTTCCTACTGAGTATACTTTGTATGCTCACCCTACGTTTACTTTCAGGTTTCCCGGAGGGCTTTAGAGGCCATGCGGGGCCTTACTAGTCTGGACGTTGGAGTTGTCATTGGTCTTTGTTGGATTCTGCTTATCCTTTTTTCCTTTCCTGTTGGGTATCGTACTTTGTATTCTTGTACTTTGTTCAGTTTTATTATTAAAACATTCATGTAGTTTGGTTTTTACCTTGAGTTTTCTATACTTGGTGGTGTTTGGTGTTGACTCATTCTTTCTCCCAATCTTGGTTAACTAAAAAGGGTAATGCCTCCCATATTGTGAAAATGTTATACCCTTGGTGCTAGTTGCCACTCCGGGGCCTACTAGAGGCAGGACTCGGGGGTCATTATCTCTCCTTCAACTTAAAGAAGGAAGGGCTTGGAAATCTATTTTCCCTTCCCTCCTTTCGGTGAAGTCGGGTCATGACATAATGGTATCATAGGAGTGGTTGAGGGATAGGATGGAGTTTGGAGTTAGGCACAATGAGGATTGCATGGGATGGTAGGGAAACAATGTTAGGTGATCTTGGTTCGTGAAATAAACCAGGGAGGATCGTCTAGGACACGGGAATTTAGGGCCCCCCGTGATCCGATGCAAGGACTCTGAGCCTATCAAACGACCAAGTGAGACTACATTTCTTGCAGGGTAGAGACCCTAGGTAAGGTACATGCATCATACTGATTGTGTTTTAATTGATTTGGGGCACCTTGGGTAGAAAAATTTAATAATAATAATAATTCCCTTGCTACTCGGGATTAGGCATTCTTTGTTTACCTTGCAGCTATGGCACCCAGACGTTATCCATGAGCGACTTAGGCAGTTGAGGCCCAGTGGATCGAGGTAGTTGACCATCAGAGGATTGACCGAGATGAGGAGGATGACTTGTGGCGGAGGACTCTGCGCTCCTTCCAGCGACAAACCCTCGAGAAGTATGAGTGCAGCGTTTCTAACTCAGTAACGGAGGGATGGATCGAGGAGCTAGCCATCACCTTCTCATTGATCCGTACTCCGAGGGAGTACTGGGTTTCATTGGCCGTCAGTCAGCTGAGAGGAGCAGCGCGTCAGTGGTGGACGCTTTTCCTAAGAGAGAAGACAGAGGCAGAGGTTTCTTGGGCCAGTTTCAAGAAGGAATTTCGTGAGGAGTTCCTCTCCTCTACGGCGAAGGCTGAGAAGAGAGATGAGTTTCTCTCCCTTTAGAAGGGAATCATGTCAGTGAGGGAAATGTGGATCAAGTTCAAAGATCTCTTGCGCTTTGCCCCGGATCTCTTTCTGGATGATGAGTCTTGGGAAAGATGGTTAGAGGAGGCACTTTGTACTTCTCTTTAGTATGTTGTCACTCCCTTCACTCTTCCGACGTACCTAGCAGTACAGAAGAAGGACGAGATAGTAGAGAGGATGCACTCGAAGGGAGGTGCACCACGAGAAGGGAACCAGCTGAGTTCATCAAAGGGGAAGGTAGTCAGCAGCAGGTCTCCGGTGACATGGCCTTCCAGGTTTCGACAACCAGGGTTTATGCCTCATCAGTTCCAGTCCCAAGCTTCTGGACCTCTCCCCTTTTCCATAGGGGTGGGACCAAAGTGTTTCTCTTGTGGAGTTTTCGGGCACATCCAGAGCAGGTGTCCGACTCGAGCTCCACATGGTGGAGGTGGGCAGTTTCAGCACCCACCTCAGTAGCATTCGGTGCCAGTGAGGCCTTTCCAGCCACAGGAGCAAGCCCCTGGCCCTCCGAGGGACGACGTTTCAGGAGGAGACCAACACTAGGGTGCTCCTCAGGGACCTTGACCAGGGCGTGGTCGGGGAGGTGGTCAACATAAGCGAGGCAGAGGATCTAGGCGTGGACAGTTGCACGCCGCAGAGTTAGTAGCTCCGATGGGACCAGAGGTCGTTCGAGGTATGATTAGTTTATTTAGCACTCTTTTTTATGCCTTGTTTGATTCGATAGCTTCACACTCCTTTGTTACACCCGAATTAGCCCATGCTCTGGGTCTGGATGTAGAGAGACTTTTTGTGCCCCTAGTGTTGAGAACACCACTTGGGGGTCAGACCAGCGTATCTTACTTTTTCCTGGGATGTAGACTGATGTTGGGACCACATCAGTCTAGTGGAGACCTTCTTTCATTACAGATGCAGCAATACGATGTCATTCTAGGCATCGACTGGTTATTCTCCATGCATTCCATCATCGACTGCTATCGGAGAAGGATCTAATTCTCCAACGAGGATGGACGGTGTGTGAATTTTTTTGGGGAGCGGAGTTATTAGGTGGGGAGTCGACACATGGAGCCACTCCTTTCTATACTGGATGGGGTGTCAGTGGAGTCAGCGGATACAGGAATGATGGATGTCCCAGAGGTCATGAGATAATTCCATGATGTCTTTCCCGATGAGGTTGTGACTCTACCCCCTCAACGTGACGTCGAGTTTGGGATAGACTTACAGCCTGGTGCCCGCCTGATCTCGATGGATCCTTATCGTATGGCACCTTCTGAGTTTCGGGAGTTTCAGATTCAGATTGACGATCCGATGGAGAATGGATTTATTCGACCCAGCGTGTCACTGTGGGGTGCTCCAGTTTTTTTCGTAAAGAAGGAAGATGGTAGTCTATGACTGTGCATAGACTACCAGAGGTTGAATCAGGTGACGGTAAAGAATCGTTACCCCCTCCCGAGGATAGATGACCTTTTCGACCAGCTGAGGGGATTAGGTTGGTTCTCTAAGATTGATCCGTGGTCTGGATACCACCAGTTGAGAGTGAAGGAAGGTGATATCCCGAAGACGGCTTTCAGGTGTAGATATGGCCACTTTGAGTTCGTGGTCATGTCGTTTGGCATTAAGAACATACCAGATATGTTCATGAACCTCATGAACTCTATATTCTGAGAGTTTCTGGATCAGTTCGTTGTGGTGTTTATCGACGACATCCTTATCTACTCAAGATCAGAGGAAGAGCATGTTGAGCATCTTAGGGCAGTTTTGGGAGTCCTTCAACACCACCATATTTATGGGAAACTGTCTAAGTGCAAGTTCTTAACGTGAGAAGTACATTTCCTTGGACACGTAGTGTCTCAAAGGGAATAGTAGTAGACCCTTCGAAGGTCGAGGCAGTCATTTCATGGGCAGCACCCAAGAATGTGGTGGAAGTTCGTAGTTTCCTGGGTTTGGTAGGCTATTACTGAAGGTTCGTGCCCGACTTCTCTCGAGTTGCAGCTCCGTTGACATCTTTGACTAGGAAGGACCAGGCCTTCATGTGGAGTGACCAGTGCCATACAGCTTTTGGCTACCTAAAGGAGAAGCTGGTTAGTGCTCCAGTACTCAGATTACCAGAGGAATGGGTGTTGTTTGAGGTGTTCTGTGATGTTTCTGGCCTTGGGTTGGGATGTGTGATGATGCAACAGTGAGGAGTGATCTCTTATGGGTCTAGGAAATTACGTCCTCATGAACGTAACTATGCCACCCACGATCTGGAGCTTGAGTTCGTGGTGTTCACATTGAAGTTGTGGCGGCATTATCTCATCGGAGAGCGCTTTGTGGTCTTCTCAGAGCACAAGATCTTGCGTTATGTCTTTTCCCAGCAGGATATGAACTTGCAGTAGTGGAGATGGGTTGAGTTCCTCCAAGACTAAAACTTCGAGATCTCTTATACTGGGGGCACGGTTAATGTTGTGGCTGATTCCTTGAGCAGGAAATTGCAGAAGGAAGTAGTTCGGGAATCTGCAGATGCTTGGAGAGCGATGTAAGAGTTAGCGGCCTTGCATTTGGATGCAAGGGTAGAAGGTGGAAGAGGTTGTCTATTTCAAATGACTGTATTTTCCTCTTTAGTGGTGCAGGTGGAAGAGTCTCAGTGGGGGGACTCAGAGGTGGAAGTGATGCGAGATCATGTTTATTAGGGAAATTCTCCTGAGGGATGGTCGGAGGATGGTCAGCATCGGATGCTTTTACATGGAAGGATTTTTGTTCCGGAGATTATGCATAAAGGTTCTCTCTGTGAGTTCCATGGCTTGGCTTTAGCGGTACATCCTGGGGTCTCAAAGATGTACCAAGCCCTAAGGGGACAGTTTTGGTGGCCCGGGGTAAAGCAGGCGGTGGTAGAGTTTGTGGCTAAGTGCCTAGTGTGTCAGCAAGTAAAGGCTGAACACCATTTTCCTGGAGGGCTTTTATAGCCTTTAGATGTTACCAAGTGGAAGTGGGATGAAATCTCGATGGAATTCATCACAGGGATACCTAGGGCTCAGGGAGGCTATGATGCCATCTGGGTAGTGGTAGATCGGTTGAAAAAATCAGCACACTTCTTGGAGATTAAGGAGTCGAGCCCGGTGAGCACATTAGCCCAGAAGTACGTCAATGAGGTGGTGAGATTGCATGGGATTCTGAGATCTATTGTCTCTGATCAAGACACGCGGTTTACCTCACGAGTCTGGAGGGGATTATAGCACATATTTGGCACCCAGCTATTCCTTAGTACTGCTTTCCACCCTTAGACAGATGGACAAACAGAACGAACGATCCAGACGTTGGAAGACATGTTGCGGGCATGTGTTCTGGATTTTGGGGGATCATGGGTATGACACTTGCCTCTGGTGGAGTTTGCGTATAACAACAGCTTCCACTCCACTATTGGAATGACACTGTTTGAGGCCTTGTATGGAAGGTCATGTTGTTCACCCGTTTTCTAGAAAGAGATTGGGGAAGCAGTTGTTCTTGGGCCAGAAGTGGTGCAGGACACCACTGAGAAGGTTTAACTTGTGCATGAGAGGATGAAGGTAGCCCAGGACCAGAATAAGTCTCATGTTGATTGTAGGAGGAGGCCCTTGGAGTTTGAGGTTGGAAATCATGTGTTCTTGAAGGTTTCCCCTTGACGTGGGCAGCGAAGGTTTGGTAAGGGGAGTAAGCTCTCTCCTAGGTTCATCAGAACTTTCAAGGTGTTGGGACGAGTTGGTGTGGTGGCGTGTCAGCTGGCATTTCCACCTCAGTTGGAGAAAGTTCACAATGTCTTTCACGTCTCCCAGCTTCGTCGATATCTACACGACGACTCTCGCGTCATCGATTGGGAAGAGTTAGATGCCGAAAACGATGCGACCTTCATAGAGAGACCGATCAAGATCAAGGATCGTAAAGAGAAAGTGCTTCATGGACGAACCATCCCCTTGGTTCATGTGTTGTGGAGGCATGGTGGCCTCGAGGAGAGAACTTGGGAGCATGAGGCCCAGTTACGCCTTCAGTACCCAGAGCTATTTTTAATTCCTTGTTGTTGTTGTTGTTCTGAGTTTTGTTGAGATGTTTTACCTTATGCTTTAATATATGAAATGTTTGTTTTTCTTAGATATTAGATGATCTATTCCCTGTTCTCTTTGTGTATGAATGTGTGATGATGGTAAATCTAACTGTTAATCAGGACGCATTGATATGGATGTGATTAAACCCGTGCGGGCGAGTCAGTGCCGCCCAAAGCGGATAATATCCTGACATGTAGGAAGGGACTCTCTGAATCAGGTGTTGGACAGCGTTAACCTTGTGCTTGTTGTAAATTTTTGTGCTTGATAACTCTTGGGGGAGTATTCCTGGATGTAGGGGGTTCTGTTCCATCTTTCGAACAACTCAGGGGTTTTCCCCTGAGAAGTATCTTTAAAGGGTGGTTGTTGGACCCCACTTTTCTCCTTTCTGGTTTGTTCTTATATTCTCGGGGATGAGAATAGTTTAAGAAGTATCTGATATAATGTCCTGGGGTTTTACTTGGTGAAAATCTGATGTTTAGGGTGTTCGGGGTGGTCAAGAAGGTCATCCCTGCTTCTCGGTGAAGCTTAAGACTCCTAATGGTGGCCTCAGGCTACCGGTAGCTCGGCCTACCAGTAGCCTCGGCCTACCGGTGGCCTCGGCCTACCGGTGACCTCGGCCTACCGGTAGCCTCGGCCTACTGGTAGCTCGGCCTACCGGTAGCTCGGACTACCAGTAGCTCGGCCTACTGGTAGCCTCGGCCTACCGGTAGACCCGGCCAACCGGTAGACCCAGCCTACCGGTGACCTCTCCACGGGTTTTCCAGTAGTGCCTCCTTTGTGCGAATTGGTTTGTAAACCATGTTTTGACCCCCTTTAAGCCTGTTTTAAAGCCCATTAATGGTATTTAATTTAATTATTGGTGAGTTTTCTGTCTGTTTTAACTGCCCCAAAGGGCAGGTAGCTTTTAAGTTACGTGTGGGGTGGCCCATCCGCATGGTCAACCCACGATCTCGCTTCTTCCATGGTTTCAAGTTTTTCTCCATATCTTAACTATCCTGGGGATGTTGTATCTCAGCCTTTATAACCTAAAGGTCTCTTCTCCCTAGGTTCCTTTTTCTCTATCACCCTGCACTCAGAATACCCTTCCTCTGGAAGAGTTGCACCCCCGTGAAGTTTTCCTTGATCACGTTCCATGGAGTTCCTGCTACTCCTGATTTCCAGTTTCCACACAAGGACTTAACGTCGATCCTTGATAAATCAGGTAGGGTTTTTTTCTCCTTCGTCTCTCCTTTCTGTGCATCATGCAGGGTGGGTATGCTTTTGTCTCTAAGGAAATTGATGAAACCAAACTTAATGAAGATAATGAACGGACCTCTAAAGAATAAAGGGGGGGTGATTGATATTCTGTTGTACTTTTTTATGTTGATATGTGTTGTGAATTATATGGGCCTATGCTCACTGAAAATCATGGTTTTTGGTGGTCTTTCTCTGTGCACTAATGAACCTCAGTGCTCCTGGATGTTTAAATAAACGTAACATAGAATTGGTTAATTACGTATACTCAGTTAAATAAATTGAAAGCACTAGGATCAACCCTTTTCTGTGATAACTCTGGTTAAAGCCCAATGGAATTGAAACCATGGAGTGTGTTAAATATTTTAAATCTGAAAATACCTACAAGGGAATGCCTTGTGTTGGTGGTAGTGGTTTGGTTGTTTTCTTTTGTGGGCCGATTGCAGGTGACTTTATGGTTTTCTTGGATAGGGGCTTAGTTTGCTGGGGTGATATGGGTGGGGATGGGATCCCCTATTTCGCTGGTTATGAATCTGAGGCTGTGTGGTTGCTTTGATGTGACATGAATTCGGTTGGGATCCTCTGTTGTTGAGAAACCATTGGCTCCTAGATTTTTGGGGACATGGGGCTATGTATCAGGGTTTTTTTGTTTCCAGTACTCCGAGGGATCTCACTTGATCCCTAATTGTTGTGACTTTACAAGAGAACTGAGTGTGAATTATTAAATTACCTGATGGTTTTCCTTCCTTCTTTATTGTTGTTTATTCTGTGATTGTGCCTGTTAGTTGCCCAGTAGTGAAGGGAATAACTCATACTGAACTATTATGAATTGATAACTTGAATAGGGAAATGGGGAACTGTTTGTTGTGTGCCTGTTTTCTGAGGCAGTAGTGCTTGGGCACCTTCTTGTATCTATTGAGGAGCCATAGGTTGGGCTGTGTGTTGATATATATGTGTGTAACTGTGTGTTTTGTGTTTAGTCGCACCCCACCCGTGTTGGGAACTTAGTGTCGGACACCCCATTTCATGGGGAAGGGTGTTTCCCCCTAGTTACTCTCCTTCCTGTCCCCTCTTCCCTCGGCTGTGATGGCTGGAGGCGACCTTACACCCAAGATTCTTTGGGTAGGTTTCGATCGGTGTGTTGTTATCCCAGGACTCTTCGGGTAGGTTTGTTTTCCCAGGTGTCTTCGGGATGAGTCCCAGGTGTGTGCGGGCAGGGATGGATGGTTGTGAGGCCTAGGTATGTGCGGGCAGGGATGTGGATGGTTGTGAGGCCCAGGTGTGTGCGGGCAGGAAGAGCGTGGTAGCGTCAGGACGTTTTCTGTTTGGGATGAGTAGCTACCTTGTGGGGGAAATGGTGGTGCAGGGTACCCAAATGTTTTATTCTTACTATTACCTTACTGCTTGTGTTATTTGGTGAGCGTGGCCCATGAGATGGGATGGATATAATCCTTGATAGATGATGTTTCTTTTGCTTCTCACGAGACTTTAGGACGTTGTTTCGGTGCGGATGTGTGTCGGGTTTCTGTTCCGACGCTGTTCCGCCAGGACGCGTTCGCGCGTGCACCCGTCGACCCGAGGGGATGGGCGCGCGGCTTGTGGCCCCTCAGTCCCGCTTTCCAAGGGCGGGCGGCATTCGTCCCTTGTTCAGGGGCGTCTGCTCCTTGATCGAAACCGGGATGATGGGATGTCGGCTCCTCCTTCCGTGGACGTCTCCTCGGAACTCGTTTCCTAATCCGGGTCTCCCTCATAGATTTAAGAATGTTCGTGAATCTCGTTCCCGGCGCCATATCTTCATGGACACCGGTTAATTACGCTGCTTCCGCCCGGACGCTCCAAGGGGTCTGGTCGTGGCAGCAACCTGCGGTGGGGAGACCAGGTGGCTCTGGGTGTCGGGGGCGTGTCTTAACACTGCGACTCGGCATGTCTGCCTTCCGTCCCTAATAGGGCTTCTCGAAGGCGTGATGTCCTGAGGCATCCCGCGCTAGGTGCGTGGAACTGTGCTGCCTGAGGTTTTCCTCAGCTTCCCATGTTTAACACGGGGTATGCCGCGAGTTTAACGTCCAGCGGGGACAGCATCGGACTGATCAACACGAGAAGTGGATCAGATGACAGAACCCCTTGCGGGGAACCTCCGATGCTGGGGCCAGCACATGGGCGGCTTCCCGAGTGAAGTGGAGTGGAATGAAGTGGCATGACCCCACCGGGATGTGGCGGCCCGGGTAAGGATCAGGATGGATGATGGAGTGAAGATCTTGGACCCCGTAGGGGCTTCCTACGTACCGCGCGTTAGCACGGATCAAAGTCAGCGTAGTTCGGATATACAGTTTAACGCCATGCTAGACGTCGGCAAGCCGACTCACGAAGAGGTCGAGGCCGCCGGGCAGAGGATTGAACCGAACCACCTCGCACAGAGGGGGATGGAACGGCCGGGTGGATCACAGTTTCACGTCATGCTGGACGCTGAAAGGAGAAAAGGGAAGTGGGGAAGCACAATGGAGATACACATGTGCAGTCTCCCACAAGGGCGGATTCATAGGTGAATCGACGCGAGTGTGAACCCAGGAGGGGTCCACTGATGGACGAACCGACGTGAATACGACCGGGACGACCAGGTGGTGGGCTTGAACCTCGGAGAGGCTTCCTACGTACCCTGTTTAGGAGACAGGGATCAAAGTCCATGTAGTTCGTTCTGTTTGTGACACTCTACCCCCGTGGGCGAAGGTCACTCCAATCCCGACATCCCTGCAGAGACGCGCGGGTGGGGGGCACATCCAAACCGGGGGGATCCTGCGTGCGAGACACGGGATCGGGTGATGCGGACGGTTTAACGTCTTGTCGGACGAAGTACAGTTTAACGTCGTGTGTTGAGGACGAAGATGCTTGGCAGTTTAAAGTCTTGTCACGCGGACGATATGCTAGGCAGTTTAACGTCGTGCAGCTTGGACGTGTATGGTGCCGTCGATGGGTCCGTGTCACTTCGCGTGAGCCTGGAGGGCCGCACGGGAATACAACGCACGGTGCGGGCACCCGGGATGAAGATCATCGGGCGCCACGCAGGCGGGTACCCTCAGGGGGTCAAAGGGGGCGACCTCGGTGGATTGCGCGCAAAAGAGAAGCTTGGCGCGCAATACCGCGGGTCGGCGCGCAAAGGGGCGGGCTGGCGCGCAATTGGGCCAGCGCTTTGCGCGCAGATGATTGAGATTGCGTGCACCGAGCTTCGGATAGCGCGCGGGGGCAACGGCTCATTCTCTAACGAATGGCCACTTTGAAAAAGGGGGGTGCGCGCAATCGGGCTGGATTGCGCGCACCCGGGGTAAATTGCGCGCAAGAGGCTTCTTTTGCGCGCAAAGGCCTTTGGGTGAAGAATTATTCAAAAAGAAAAGAGCCAAAGGGATTGCGCGCGAAGGCGAACCCCGAGGCTTTCTTGCGCGAAAGAAATGAGGTTACCTGAAGATCGACATTGCGCGCGGAGCGGGTTGGATTGCGCGAACGAGCGACTCTTCGAATTCCGGCAACCTTCAAAACGTCGGGGGTCGCCTTATATTTATAGGCAACCCCGGGCGCGGAATCTGGTTCGCGGGCGCGGAATTTCCTTCGCGGGCGCAGAATCGGGCCCGGCGCGCAAGGGAGTCATGCGGGCAACGGGCGCGCAAAATTGCGCGCCGGCCCAGCGCATTGCGCGCATCCCGGGAGGTTTGCGCGCGGCACCCCAACTTTGCGCGTGGGTCTCCAAAATTCCGCGCAAGGCTTCCGGGCCCTCCGAAACGGGCTTCCGACTCCTAAATACGACCTCGCTTTCCGCATCCGGAGCTTTGTTTGGGAACAACGGACTTTTCCGACGTCTACAAAAGCCCCCCCTCGGAATCTGATCGGCGAGAGGTCGCAACGATCGGGTTCCGAGGGAGACGCTGGAATGCCGAAGTCCTGGGTGGCGCGGGACTTTGGCGCGCAAAAAGGGGCGTCGGGCGCGAAATTCGCCGGTGCGGTCGCGCAAAGCGCTTTCCGTGCAGCGCGGACTCCCGGCCTTGCCTATAAATAGGGGCATGGGTCCCTCGCACCGTACACCGTCTTTCTGCGCGACTAGCCTCCAAGCTCTCGTTCGCGAAATTGCCTTTGCCGGCGCGAAATTCACCCGTTCGTCGCGCAAAACTTTCCGGATTTCGGCCTGTCTTTGCGCGAATACCCGGGGTTTTACGCGACGGACTTCCCAATTGCGCGCCGTCCACTAGGATTGCGCGCCAACTCCCAAACTTCTCTACCATCCTCGTCCAATTCCGCACGCTTCACCCCTTAACCCGCACGACTCCCGGAGCTTCTGAGATGGCCGCGAATCAAGGAAATGAAGGGGATGCCGCCACTCGCAGAGCTGAGATGGCGACGAACGAGGAGGTCTACGGAGCCAAGGAGATTGTTTCCAACAATCAATCCTTGTTCGACTTGCTGACGCCGGCCCAGAAGACATATTCGCTGTCGGACAACCTGCCACTCTGGAACTTTGGCATCCTAGATGAGGTTCCGGTGCCAGGGTTCGAGGTTGATGCGCCACGGACCTGGGTGACTCGGGAGGACGAGCTTCCCCGCTATAACATCACCAACAATGGGCATCCTGCCAGGGAGACCAGGCACTTATATGTCTATGTCCTGAACCCGAGGACGCGAACCATTGCCGGGGGTGAGCCTTCTGCGGAGAACTCTCCAGCCCTCTACTCGAGCACATATCGCCAGAGTGTTACTGACGACACCAAGGGCTGGCTGAAGGACTGGGACTTGCGGTCTGGGGGCAATTTCACCAGTGAGTGGGCCTGGGCGTTCTGGGTACGCCACACTTGCGATCACTTCACGGAGGAGCTGCGGTACATCGGCCTGTTTGAGGCGGTGTGGACGTCGCAGTTCCACTTCTACCAGCAGTCCGAGCTCGGGCCGGAACTGTTCACCCGCTGGTCCCCGGATACCAACACCTTCCATCTTCACCATGGGGAGGTCGGCATCGGCCTCTGGGACATCCACTGCATCGGAGGTATCCCGCTGGAGGGTTACCAATATGATGAGTTCCTGCCTCGGCGGAACACCTGGGGCGACAGGTCACGGACTCCCATCCTGACATGGCATCTGCTGGACCTGGCTACAGAGCGGCTCGGGGTCAAGGACTTCCACAAGGACATAGCCTACAAGGAGTGGTTCGGCCAGTTCTTGGAGCATGACCCAGCGGTCAAGATGCCAGGCAGGGGGAAGCGGTGCCCGACCGCGGCTCAGAGGATCCGGAACGGGTCGTACTGGCGGGTCCTGGAGACGGGCGACTACCGCTCATGGGGGTACCGCGTCATCGAGGCCCGGGACCCAAATGTCCGGTACGCGGCGTTCCTGGCCGCCTTTCTGAGTGGGTGGCTCCTGCCAGTGCGGGACGCGAGAATGGGCGTCCGCCCGGCGACACTGGCGATGGCGGGCGCCATGGCCGCCAACAAAAGATACAACCTCGGGGTCCCAGTGCTGGCGAAGCTGTATGCCATCCTGGGACGCATCTCGCGAGGGGGGTCGCCACGAAGGATCTATGGGCCCTTTCAATTCTTCCATGGCTGGGTGGATGCTCACCTTGGTGGGTACACGTTTCCAAACGCCGTCATTCCTCCGGGCAACGGCCTGTGACCCTCCCTGCTGAACATCGCGGGGGTCGCTCCGATGACCCTAAATGAGGAGGGCGTGAGGATTCGGATTGGCAATCACGCCAATTTCAACTTCAGCCCGTTCCCCACTCCCGTTGGCCAAATGATCGACAATGGGCAGGGTCCGCTGGAGCAGCATGAATACTTCCTGAACATGCGGGGCGGGGTGCTCGTGGCTCGGATCGACGGGAAGGTGATCTGCGAGCCTTACGTGCCAACCCGGTTCGCCAGGCAGTTCGGGTGCCTTCAACGGATGCCGAAGAGGGTATTCACTGCTGTTCGGGAGGAGACAAACCCTTGCGTCCTTCGCCAGATGTGGCTGATGTTCGCCGCTTTCGGCTCTGGCGACGTCATCACTCTCCCTCCTACCAGGGTCGACGCAGGCTTGGCAACCGAGTACGCTGAACACTGGGCCATCGCGTACCCCGAGGGGCTTCTACGGAAGCCAGTTCGGCGGCTCGAGGTCACCCGTGCGGAGACCGGGCGTCAAGGGAGGAGGCGAGGCGCCGTCACGCGGGGGAGAACGGAGGCGCGCCAAGCAGCGGAGCCGGTGCGAGCAGGGACTTCGGCGGCGGGCACATCGCAGGTTGCCGCTACGACCTCGGCGCCCAGAGAGGGGGCACGTGCGGTGGTCGAAGAGCGGCCCGGGAAGCAGGTAAGGCGTCTGCTCGAACCCTCCAACGATGCAGTCTTCCCGGCGCTGTGGTCGGCCTGGATGACCCTGCGGCAGTCGCTGGGGACCGAAATCATCTGGCAGAAGATAACCAGCGAAGGAATCCATCTGCCAGAGGTCGGGCGCCTCCAGGTCGCCGACAGGGTGAACTTCCACCGGCGGTATGCGTATCTGACGGCCATGGACGAGTACACGCGCCAACGTGGTCAGCGTGCGGAGCCGTCCCTTCTGGTGAAGGTGATGCTCGGTCTAGAGCCTGCTCCAGAACAGATGCCGCCGGAGGAAGATGACAGTAGCAACGACTCCGAGGAAGAGGAGGAGACGGGGGAGGATGAAGGCTCGGAGGGAAGGTCCCATCCGGGGAGCCCGCGGGAGAGCGGCGAGGTGTCCGGCTCCGACAATGTCGATATCACCGAGCTCCTCGAGGTCCGCTTCTATCCCTACTCAACCTGCTTCATCCATTCTCTTATGCAGCTTCTAACCCATTTCTCCACCTTTCTCAGGAGTGCACGGATGTTGGTCAGGCGTCCTCAGTAGGAGTAGGAGAGGCGCCAGCAGGACAAGGCGGGGGCCAGACGCCCATCATTGAATTGACAAGCGCGGAAGGGTCCCCTGCTGCGATTGCTCCTGCGGCAGCCGGGACAGCGGAAGATGACGCCTTGGATTCCCGTAAGTCTCCTTACCTTACTGTCAGTGCTTGCCTTTGACGATCCGTGACTAACCACGGCATGCCCTGCGCAGTGATCTCAACACTGGAGGCTCGTCGGGCTGCCGAACCCGGGTCATCCACGAGTGGACCAGTGGCGGACCCGCCGCCTGCTCCGGAACAGACTTCCCAAACTGAGTCGGCCCCACCAACTGCTGATCAAGGGGCTGCGGACGCCGGCGGTGCAAGCATCGGAGAGAGGTCGGGGGATGACGAGGGTGTCAACGCCGCTAGGGCGGGAGAAGAAGGTCGCCCAGATGTTGGGGAACCTATCCCCCGTGAGGACACCCTAGGGGCGGACCCTGCAGCAGACCTGCTGGCTGCCTTCCCTGCCTACCGGCCTGCCGACCCCGAGGAGATGGACGACTCGGATGCGGAGGCGGTCGAGGAGAGCCGGATAACGCGCCGCAGGGGGTGGAAGTGTATCCAGTGCTTCCTCAAGCGAGACCCATCGGAGTGGCTGGGGCGCATGGGATCCCTTCAAACCTGGCTGCGCTTCCTGTGTGCCAGGGGAGCTGATGCTCAACGCCTCCATCTGACGGTCCGTGATTTCATGGCCGAAAAGATGCGCGAGATCCGCCGGCGTGCCGACGTCGCACCATGTCGGGACATGTCGGAGAGCACGCGGGCGCTCTTCGTGGCGGAGCAGGAAGTCCGGCGTCTCGAAGGGCAGGCGGCAGAGAAGGAGGCCTTCGTTGCAATGTGCACTGAGCTTGTGGAGCAACTAACGGCCCAGCTGGATGACGCCCAGGTACAGCTGACGGAGGCGGGCCAACAGATGGTCACACTTCAAGTCGAGCGAGAGCGCGCACAGGCCAGGATCGACGAACTTCGTGCTGCGACCGCCGACGAGGAGAGGGCACGCAGAGAGCGAGAAGCAGCCCTGGAGGCCACCATCCAAAGGGTAGCGGCGTTAGAAAGACTTATCCAGCACGCTAATCCCTAGGGGCTTTGTTTTTGCCACTCCCAGAACATTTTCTTCCGTTACTCGATATTTCGATCCATTTTTATGAACCAATATATTTATCTGCATCTTTTGGCTTAACATGCTCAACCACAAATTCATTGTCTCGCGGGAGCGTTAACCAAGCTTCAGGCATCCGTAATTGGGCCTGGATTTCTAAAGAAAAGAGGGAGATCATTCCTAGGAAAGGAGACCTCAGACCTAATCAATGTATCATCCCCCCAACTTGTTCCGACACACAAGAGGGACAACGCTAGGGGAGTTAAGATTTTATCCGAACATAGGGAAATGAGAAAGGGTGAATCGCATGTCCCGAATTCAGAAACCCACGACGGTCGGCCTTCCAGGAAATGCCCAAGACGGCAAGCGGACAATGGATCAATCGACCATACTACTGCAATAGACGGAACGAAGGTCATTATTCATATTGCAGGAGGCGGATCACATGTCATCATCAATGCCGCTTTGGGGGTTCCTTCAGGCACAAGGGTGGAAATCCAGATCAACAGGGCATGCGAAGTGTGGGGCGAAGTGACGATTTGTTCGGACAGAATCCAACGCTCTCAAAATTGCGCCACCGTGGGGAAAGTGTATTAGGCGGATGCACTAATCTGGCTGTGAATCACCTCAATTCTCAGACAGAACCTCTTTGACGAGGAAACTGTCGCTTCCCATCATTGCAATGGGGCATCCCGAGCTGAATCGGGGAAAATATCACAATCGCACCACTCTACCAGAAGCCAGGCCAGACGGCCGGCGACGAGGAGGGGCGGGACTTAGTGATCCCTGAGGCTGGACCCGAGTCGAGATGTCTGGGCGTTCCTACGTACTCCATCAGGCTGGAGATCAAGCCATACGTAGTTTTGAAAGTGCAGTTTTAACGTCATGCGGGACGTAGAACCCCGTTTGGGGAGATCTTAGTTTAAGGTCGTAGAGCTTGGACCATAGAGGCAGATCTTAGTTTAAGGTCTTAGAGCTCGGACCATAAGAACCTCAAAGCACGCCACATCGTGGTCCCATCACCTGGATATGCAAAGATGAACTGAGGGATAGTGTCAAGAGTGTCGAGGTTTCGCCTGGCCAGAATGGGAGGTGGAAAATGTAATGTGAATCATGCGGCCATTCACTCAAGGACTGGGGGCACCGGCGTGACGATATAAGAATACTGCCGACCGTGGCGGAAAAGCAGCATCAATATCGCACTGACCGCTGATGAAATGAGGCAGCAAACGAGCATCAACCGCTCAAGCGCAAGATTCATATCGATTTGCTGCCCGAGGCCCTTGGGGGCACCAGCCCGAGTCGGTGGGAGAGCACTGAGGCATTGTGTCCAAACCACTCACGGGGGCTCCATCCAGGGCGTAGGCGATGGGTCCGAATGAAAGGGAGCACGAAGCCTGAAAAGTGGAAGGAACCTGACCAAGATGAACCTGACCCTCCTGGCAATAAACCAGAGTACTCTTGACACTGGTGGACCACTGCAAGGGGTCGAGGTCCACGCCTTGAGGGTGACCCGAAGGCGGAGGATTCCCCAGAGAAGGGGGAATCATTAAGAGGTGGGGGGCTGGACCCGAAGTTTCAAACATCCGGGCGTTCCTACGTATCCCATAAGGATGGGAATCAAGCCACACGTAGTTCTGGAAGCGCGGCGCAACACAATCGGGCGCCAGCGCGGGGAAGGGTGCGGGTCTGACCCTCGCACATAGAAGAAGCGGTATTTGATATTTCTTGTTTGTCCTTAAAGGTGGATGGTTTTTCTTTGTGCAGCGACATGCCTGTGATTAGGGAATCCCTGGCGTCGCTACAATAATCAAGCCATGAAAGGCATTGATAAATGGCGTGGTTATTAACCAGCGCCCAACGTGAGTGTCCCCTGAGGAGATCATCACGATGCAGTGTCGTTTCTCGTCGGGCGGCCAAGACGATCACAGTTTACGGTCGTGTGGTAGGACCGGACAACACAGTTTAAGGTCGTGTGGTTTGGACCATGGAGGAATCCGCTTATTGCGATATGGCGGATCCAGCGGAGGTGGGAACATACCCAGCCCTGCGGTCACACATGAATCCAGGAGAAGGATCCTGGGATAGGGGCCTGCGTATGTCCATCACCCGAGGGGCATAGATGCTAGCCTCCAGTTATACTGGGCCCAGAACGCGATTGTTCGGGCGACTCCTCCCTCCTTATGGGGACGAGGGTCCAACTACACATGGCCCTTAGGGAGGACATCAGCATATATCCTTGGTGCTCAGATCGTGGGAGCCTCGATAGACACCATTACCCTGGTTGGCCTGCCTAACGTGTAAAGGTGTACTGAAGGTCAATATGAAGAGAGTGTCGAGATTCCACTACAACGCACAAAGGCGGAGTGTGATGAGGACCGCGCAACCTACGTTCGGAGCCTGAAAGAGCCGACATGGAGATCAAGGATGTCGCTGACCATATTCGCAACACAACATCCGATCGCGTCAGCCTAGGAAGGGGCAAGCAAACGAGCATCAACCGCTCAAGCGCAGGATTCATATCGATTTGCGGCCCAGGACCCGCCGGTAAATCGACCCGGAGTGGTAGGAGAGCACTGAGGCATCGTACCCAAACCGCTAACGAGGATCCCTTTCAGTGAAGGCTCGAACAAGAGGAAGCGCGCGGCCCGACAAGCAACACAGGACTTGTCGGGATTGAATCCGACACCACGGGTCATAGACTGAAGTACCCAAAACATGTTAACAGATCACCGGAAAGGGTCGGAGGACTCATCCTGAGAGCAACCAAAAGACAGCAGATCCCCGTGATCAATCAAGAGACGGGGCTGGACCTGAGACACAAGCGTCCAGGAGGTCCTACGTATCCCATAAGGATGGGAATCAAGCCGTACGTAGTTCTTGAGAGGCAGTTTAACGTCATGCAGGACGATGAGGGGTGTGAGGTAGTCTCACACACGGGGGAGGCGTACGGCGCGGCCAGTAGACCGACGTGAATGAGGACATAATCCCCTACTCACGCGTTACGCCTCGCACAAAAAGGAGGGGAACTTGGGCCAGAGGCCCAATGCGGGATAGAGATTCCCGGGAAATGGGGCTGGGCCTGAAACATGAATGTTCAGGCGGTCCTACGTATCCCATAAGGATGGGAATCAAGCCGTACGTAGTTCTTGAAGTGCAGTTTAACGTCATGCAGGACGAAAAGAGAAAGGGGGGAGCAGAAGGCATCCCCAAACGTGGGGGGCGTACAGCGTGGCGAGCAAACCGACGTGAATGAGGGCATAGCCCCGCGTTCACACCATACGTCGCACACCCGGAGGCAACTGGGCCAAGGGCCCGAGATGGGATGGAAATTCCCGAAGGATGGGGTTGGGCCTGAAACATGAATGTTCAGGCGGTCCTACGTATCCCATAAGGATGGGAATCAAGCCGTACGTAGTTCTTGAAGTGCAGTTTAACGTCATGCGGGACGGATGCTGAACAGTTTAACATCTTGTAGCTCAGACGTGGTGCAGTTTAGCGTCATGCAGGACGAATGCAGTTTAACGTTGTGCGGGACGAACTGCAGTTTAACGTCGTGCGGGACGAAGTACAGTTTAACGTCGTGTTGGACGAAGATGCTTAGCAGTTTAACTTCTTGCCGCGCGGACGAAGTGCACTCAGGCAAAGTACTGCTTGAGGAACCTAGCGTTGGTGGGAGGAGTGACACGCTCACCATCCATAGTCGCTAGGGAGTACGCGCCATTGGGATAGACCTTGTGGACAACAAAAGGTCCCTCCCACTTGGGCTCCAACTTGGGTGGCTTCCTGCCGGGGATCATTGGTGCTCTTAGGGCCAGCACTAGGTCACCCTGCAGGAAGGAGCGGAGGCGAACCTTCTTATTGAAAGCTCGAGCCATTCTGCTTTGATGCCTCTCCAAGTTGTGCAAAGCGCGAAGTCTATTCTCATCCAGTGCTTCCAACTCGACTAGACGGGCTTCAGCAGCTCTGTCCGGCGCTTGCTGGTCGTAGACCGCAGTGCGCAAGGACGGTAACTGGATCTCGATGGGCAGGACGGCCTCAGCTCCATACACCAGGGAATAAGGGGTCATCTGGGTGGAATTGCGAGTCGTCGTCCGATAAGCCCAGAGGGCGTTGGGGAGATTGTCTGGCCAACTCTTCTTGTTATGACCAACCATCTTTTGCAGAATGTTAGAGAGGGTTTTGTTAAATGCCTCAATCTGTCCATTCGCCTGCGCATGATAGCGAGATGTATGGTTCGAGCGAATGTTGTACTTGGCGTACAACTTCTTCAACTCGGCTGCTCGTAAATTGGCTCCGTTATCCGTGAGGATAGCGTGAGGCACTCCAAATCGATAAATGATTTTGGAGGTCACGAAGTCAGCGATCGAACAGGATTTGACCTCTCTGAGCGGAATCGCCTCTGCCCATTTGGAGAAGTAGTCCGTAGCGGTCAAAATGAACCGGCACTAGCGAGCCGTCGCCGGCGGGTAAGGTCCCGCAACGTCCATCCCCCAGACTGCAAAGGGCCAAGAATACCTGATGGTATGGAGAGGCTCCGGCGGTCGATGCACAAAGTTCGCGTGAACCTGGCACGCATGGCACCTCCTGGCATACTCGATGCAGTCGTGGATCATGGAGGGCCAGAAGTATCCCAACCTCCGAATCTGGTGGGACAGCTTTGGCCCAGTCTGATGGGCACCGCATGAACCAGCATGAACCTCTTGCATGACTCGTGGGATCTCAACTCCATGAAGGCAACGGAGGAGAACACCATCAAATCCGCGTCTATAGAGGATCTGCTCCAGGCCGAGACTGCTCTGGAGGACAAACTGCGATGCGCGGCGTCGAACTCTCTCGCGCTCGGCCCGATCCGACGGGAGAATGCCATGTTGGAGGTACTCAACCAAAGGCATCCTCCAATCAGGGGCTGGTTCGACTGCCATATCTGGGGTACTCGGGGCTCCGGGCATAGGGGCAACCGTGGTGAGATTACTTACCGACGGGCCGCGATCTCCCTCCGGGATAACGGGAGCGATGAGCCTGCGGTGCGTCACGCGGACGATCAGGTTATCCTGTTCAGGCTCTGCAAGTGACGCAGCAAGGCTGGCCAAATAATCTGCTCGACCGTTCTGCGACCGGGGAATATGGACAATTTCTGGCCGAGAAGGGAACTGGGCCATCAGAAGGAGGGTGCACTCCAGCAACGGCACAAGTTCCGGCTTCCTGACAACATAGTCACCATTGATCTGCTTAACGACCAGCTCAGAGTCCCCTTTCACACACAGATGGGGCACGTCGATCTCGAGAGCTAACTCGAGGCCGGTGATGAGGGCATGGTATTCCGCCTCATTGTTGGTACAGCCCTCTGACAACAGGAAAGAGTATGGCAGCACGGCTTGCTTCGGGGTAATGAAGACGATACCCAAACCCACTTTGTTGAGCTTAGGATTATCGAGTCTTCTACCGGTGGGGCTCTGGGAGGCACCGTCAAAGTGCATCTGCCAGCATGGGTCGGCATGATCGACCGAGAGAATGGCCTCATCAGGAAAGCCTAGATCCAACGGCTGATTCGCGGAGGTCGGGTGAGCAGCCAGAAAGTCTGCCAATGCTTGCCCTTTGATGGCCTTCTGAGACACATACCTGATGTCGAACTTCTGGAGAATCACAGCCCATCGCGCTAGACGACCAGTCAACATAGTCTGGCTCAGGATATATTTCAACGGGTCTACCCGAGAAACCAACTGTACCTCATGGTGCTGCAAGTAGTGCCGTAATTTCTGTACGGCAAATACGAGCACCAGGCAGCTCTTCTCGATGGGGGAATACCTGACTTCCGCATCAAGGAGCATGCGACTGAGGTAATAGAGGCTATTCTCTGTTCCCTCGTTGTTCTTCTGGGCGAGAAGGGCACCCAGGGACCGTTCCAGGGCGGTCACATAAAGGACCAGCGGCTTCCCGGATACAGGCGGCATCAGAACCGGAGGTTGAAGCAGGTACTGCTTGATTTCCTCGAAAGCGGTCTGACACTCTTTATCCCATACATAGGTGGCACCTTTCTTCATGAGCCGAGAAAAGGGCTTACACTTGCCGGCCAGATTCGTGATGAATCGGCGTATATAGGCTAAGTGGCCTTGGAACCCTTGCAGTTCCCGGATGTTACCTGGGGGAGGCATCTGGCTAATCGCCCTGATCTTCTCCGGGTCGATCTCAATACCCCGGTATCTTACCAAAAATCCAAGGAACTTTCCGGAGGTGACCCCGAAGGCACACTTCAACGGGTTCATCTTCAGGCAGCGAGACCGGAGGAAGCCGAACACTTTCTCAAGATCTTTGAGATGGTCCTGACGCTGGCGCGATTTGACCACCAAGTCGTCGACGTAGCATTCCACCAGTGTGCTGAGGATTGGCTTGAATATGTGGTGCATCGCCCGTTGATAGGTGGCACCTGCATTCTTCAGGCCGAAGGGCATGACCTGGTAACAAAAGATACCTTGGGGGGCCCTGAAGGTAGTGAACTCCTCATCCTCAGGGGCCATCCGGATTTGGTTGTATCCGGAGTATCCATCCATGAAGGAGAGGGCTTGGAACCCTGTCGTGGCATCAATCAACAGCTCTGTCACCGGAAGGGGAAAATCATCCTTCAGATAGTGGCGGTTGAGATCGCGGAAGTCGATACAGACTCTGATCTGCCCGTTCTTCTTCCTGACCGGCACAATGTTGGCCAGCCATTTGGGGTACTGAACTTCCCTCACGAAGTTGGCTTTGATAAGCTTGTCAACTTCGGCCTCAACCATGGCACCGTGGAATGGGTGCATCTTCCTGGGAGGCTGCTTGAACCCGCGATGGTTCGCCGGGAGACCAAGGCGGTGGACGGCTACCTGAGGATCTAGCCCCGGCATCTCGTCATAGCCCCAAGCGAACACATCACGGTGCTGTCTGAGGAAGTCCACGTACTGTTGCCGCTCTTCAGAGGGCATGGCGGCACTGACCAATGTGGGTCTTGGATCTGCTTCGGTTCCAAGGTTCACCTGTACTAACTCATCGACCGTGGCGGAGACGCCCTCCTCAAAGGCTGGGGGTGCATCTTCCACGTCCTCTCCACTGGGGAGGGATCGTCCACGGGAGAGACTGCGTTGGAAACTGCATCGGGACTACCAGATCCTGCTGGGCCGCTGGTGCTGGCATGGGCGGTCACGGTCATCTCATCAGGAGACTCACAGGCCATCGAGACCACGGCCACGTCCAACCGATGAATCGGGAGGACGTAAGCGTCATCCAAACTTGCCCAGGGATCACTTACAACAGTGACAGGCTCAACCTCACCTGCCAAGATATGCTTATCCTTGCTCTTGTAATAGTCCGCGTCCAGATAGCGGGCTTCACATGAGGCAAAAGGAGAGGCATCTCCCTGAAGCACTCCTACTCGACCGTTAAGGGAGTATTTGAGGCATTGGTGGTATGATGAGGGAACCGCCGCGTGAAGGTGGAGCGATGGCCTGCCCATCAATGCGTTGTACGCAGTGTCTTGAGAGACTACCATGAATTCGGTGTTGGCAACCAAGTCACCGAACTGGGTCTTCAAGCGTATCTTGCCGACCGGGGTTTGCTCGGTGCGGTCGTACCCCTGGATCCTGAGGTCGGAGGGGATCAAGTCATCCTCAGACAACCCCAATCTCCGGAGCGTCCGAGTTGGAATCAGGTTAATCCCGGACCCCGTGTCGACAAGACAGCGCCGGACTTCAAGGCCATTGAACTGGCCAGTAACATACAGCGGACGAATGTGCCCCTGTATAGGAGGGTCTTCATCCTTACCAGAGAACGAGATAACTGCCTGACATTCGGCGTCCTCAATCGTTTCGGCGTGAAAGGCCTCTGCAGCCGCAACCTCTGTCTCAAACTGGAGGGGGCTTTTCAGGGCTTCAGTGAGTGCATCACGCATCTCAGATGACATGCGCAGAGCCTCAAGGATGGAGAGCCTTGCTGGGACGTCGGCCAAGTGCTTCAGGACATCATACTTTTTGGCCAAGCGCGAGCCCCTGGTTGCAGGAGGTTGCTCTGCGGTTGGAGGCATGACGGGCCTTGCTGATTGGACCGGCGGCCGACTGGTGCTTGGCGCATCCCGCTGTTCATTGGTTGAAGCCCGGGAAGTAGTCACCGTACTGGGGTCAGGAGTCCGGGACGGACTTGCGGCAGGGAGGAGCTGATCGCGACGTGGCTGAGGCGGTTTTGCCTGGTCCCACACCACAAACAGTGGCGGAGGCGAATCCGTCATCCCCGGATGGGGGGGCTGCGCGCGCTGAACTCGGTTTTGAGCCTGCTGCCTAGTCTCAGTGGCGTGCACGTCCTGGCTGGAGGTACCAACTGTTGTGCCCCGGCGACTCCTGTTGTTGCGGTTCCTCCGGCGGTGGCGACGACCGGGGACACTAGGGAGGTCCACCTGGTGTTCTTCAACGTCGGGAACCGAAAAGGGATTTACCAGCTCGACGGTATTAACCGAAGCGTACCCAACACTGTCATCGGACGAATCATCCATCGCCGGGCAGATCCGAGGAGGTACCCCCATCTCCGGGGGCATGAAATCGCCGAGAGTGCGGGATAGTGGTGGAACTAGCGGGGGGCGCTCTTCCTTCTTGCGCCGCCGCCGTTTGCTCTTCTCGGAAGAGGCAGGCTGGGATGACGATGCCGAAGCAGCACCCGCAGATTCTGGGGGCTCAGGCTGATTCAAGTGCGCACGGATAATTCCATGGGCGCGAATGATCGTCTTGCGGGCCATCCAGTTTTTATACTTCTGGGATCCGCGGTCCGAGACCAGCTGCCATTCGTCCTCATTGCCACTATCGTCATCTGATCCCACGAACACGCCCGCCACTTGTACTGAAGCTGGGCCCAACCTGATTACATTGTTGTTAATCTGGTCTTGGAGCCAGTCCTTAAACACGTAGCACCGCCGGATGGTGTTCCCCAGGGCCCGATGGTAAGGGAAGTAGTGGGGGTTATCCATGAGATGTGCTTCCTCTGGCTTCCAACACTCAGGCAGTCGCACCATCCTCTGCTCCAGGGCGCTCCGGAAATAACCGGGGACCTGATCCTCGTGAAATGAGTAAGTCAGGTATCGCGGGCCCCTGGGAGCGTGGTCTTGACGAGGGGCTGGAGCGGCCTGCCGAGGAGGTGGACCCTGATTATCTCACCTGGGTTGTGGCGGTACATTACGTGGAGGGGCCGGACGGTTCTGGGGCTGCCGCTGCTGGGCCGGGAACTGAGCCCGTGGAGGCGGATTCCTGTGAGGCTGTGGAGCTGGCCTCACCGGCAGTAGCTCCAACAGCCTGGGGGCCTCTATCTGGGCAACAGCAGCGGGCTCAGCCCTGCTGGCTCTCCTTGCAAAAATCATAGGAGGCAGCGGGTGTGCCTGACTGGCCTGTTGTAGGGCTTCCTCAAGACGTTGAGCTTTGTCTGAGAAGTCCCTGAACCCTCCGGGGTAATTCTGAGTGATCAGGGAAGGGACCAGCTCGGTCTTGACGTTCCCGACGCACATTGTCAGCAACTGCTCCTGAGTCAATGGCATGTCAAGGGAATACGTGAGACCCTTCCATCGGGCGACGAAATCCGCGACTCGCTCATCAGGCCTCTGTTTGCACTTGAAGAGGTCTGCGATACTCGTCTTCCGGGTCGTGGAACTGAACTGGTAGAGGAACTGTCTACGAAGGTCCTCCCAGCTAGTTATCGACCCGACGGGGAGCTGGCTGTACCAGACAAATGCTGGCCCTTCCAGTGTCTGGACAAAGCAGCGAAGCTTAGCGGCCTCCTGCTGCGCCGGAGTTCCCAACATAGGCCCGCACCTCGAGTTGAAATGGGCCAAATGCTGTGGCGGATCTCCAGTCCCGTTGAAGGGGGAGAAAGTGGGATTCCCGAATCCCGGAGGTGCCGGCATGTCATCCACCCATGCTGGGTATGGCTTGCCGTCCGGTGGGATCGCCACTTTCCGAGTCTCCAAGGCTTCCAAGCAGGCGATGAGTGCCGCCATCGGATCTTCCGGACATGGGTTCCAGTCCTGTCGAGGATCTCTAACCACGAGTGCGTTGCATGGCCCTTCAGTCGGGTCGTCGACCGGGTCGTCGAACTCGGCAGCTCATGGGATGGCGGGCGGAGCGGCCCTTGGGGCAGCGGGAGGAATCCGAGCGGGGTATCTCAGGTAGTCACGCCGCTCGGGAGGGTGCGGTGAAACATACCGCGCCCTCTTGCCATAGGCAATGGCCTCTCCCCTGTCGGCAAACACGGCATAATCACGGTTGCCCGGGAGAGCCTCATCGAGGGGTGGTTGTTCCTGTCCCTGCTGTCCTGGCCTAGGATCACCGTAGTCAGGCCGCTGCTCTGCAGCGCGCTCGGCGAGGAGCTGGTCAACTAGCTTCTTCTGCTCGGCGAGCTGTTGACGTAGCATAGCCTTCTCGGGATCCTCATCCGCCCTCTGTGTGGAGGCAGATGGGTCGGCGGGCTTCATAGCCCCGCCGTGCTCTTTACCTTTGCTGACGTTTCGGCTCAACGTCAGTGCTTCAGTGGGTGTGGGGAGACCCAGGAGGTTCCTCTGGTGACGAGTAACTCTCGCCGATGGATCCAACAATGGCTTGTCTTCGGGGGGAGAGCCCCCGTCGAGAAGTTCCAAGCCGTTCCCCTCCCCCGACAGGTCAGCCATATTGACCGTTTCTGTCCCTAGGGATGTACCCTCAGGGCCACCCAGTGAATCGGGCCGTCGGCGAATCGCACTGAAGCGTAGGGCAGCGTACTTCCCCCATCCACGGATATACATGTGGGGGGTGGCTTCCTCGATAACCTTGCGGAGTACTTGAAAACACTCAACGCATCGTTGTTGGAGGGCCTCGTGGTGCCCAAATGACCCGGGGTGCCGAACCGCGGGGAGCGTGGCCAGGTCAATTTGATGGCACTGCTCACCAATATCCTCCAGGTGTGCTTGACTCCCGGGATATGGAATTTGTAGGCGGTGAAGACGGGAGTGAGTCTCCCGGAGAGTTCGGCGGAAGCATTCGAACTCATCCGGGGTGAGCGATTCGGGTGCATCAAAGTCCGGTCCTGCGACTGGCCAAAACTTCTCAGGGAAGTGGCCCTCTGCAAGGACGGTCCAGAAGCTCCACGACTCAAACTCGGGACCCAGGTCTCCTTGGTCCTCTTCAACGAGTGGGATTGGACGGGGAACCGGTAGTGGTGCCGAGGCGGGCCGCCGGGCCGACGGGCTGGCCGGCGGTGAATACGGCGAGCAGGCCGATTGGCCTCCATATCCCGGGCCGCCCTCTGAGGGTGGCGGTGCCCCGGCTACCACATCACGATAGGACGGGCCGGCGAGCGAACATCATGCCGTAGCGTCGGTGATCGCCGAGGGTGCACTAGATCGTGGTTCGACCGTCGGTCCCCAGAAAAAGTCTCCGGCTTCTCCGATCGAGGAAGAAGGTGCTTCCGGAGGGGCTGGTACCAACCGCAAGCTTGGCCCTTGGGGGCCTACCAGGCCCTCACTACTCCGGATATACCTTCGGAGAGAAGCGGGGATCGTATCGATCTCGCTCTCGGGAAGTACGAGGCTGACGTGCCGCATTCCTACCCCTGCCCCTAACTGGCGGGATCAGGGGGAGGGCTCCGTCGCCGAATCGTACTCCGCCTCTGTATCAGAGAAACGAACCGGTCGGATCTCTGTCCGGAATTTCCTAACATTCTTCCCTCGACGTCGACGCCTCGCCTTCCTGCCCCTGGGTGGTTCTTCGGGGCATGGCTGATCTCTGTCCTGGCGTCCTCCGGCCGCACCGGTGTTGGGGCCAAGAGGACTGGAAACCAAGGTGCGAGGAGCACCGGGACAGATATCAAAGGGGACGCGGGGAGATATGATTCCGGGCAGGCCTCCGGGCCGGGATCGAAAGGTGGGGTGACCCATGCCTCTTGGATCGGCCACACGGAGTAGACCCTGTTGGTGAATAGTGCTACCGCGAGGTGGTCCGCGGTGGCTATTGCCTGTACCAGCAACCGGGAGAGTCAACCCAACCTGCCTTTGGGGCGGTCGGGGCCTCGATCCAGGTCGGGCATAGAAGTGCCCCTGCTCAGGATGCGCAGGGGCCTGGTGGCTGGAGCCAGCAGTGGCTTGAGCCAACGCGGCCGCTGTCGCTAGGGCCCCAAGGTGGGCATCCTCTTCCGCTCGTGCCCGACGTTGGCGTCGGGACAAACGAGTCGGGATGAGCGGCGCTGGCAGGTGGAGAGCCCGTTCTTCGACTTGAGAGGCCTGGCGGCGGTGTCGCCGTGGCCTGACAGGAGCCCTTATCGCGGATCCCTGGAACGAATCTCGGATAGGGTGGTCCCGGACATCTTCCACCTCATCCGCATAGGGGAAGGAGTTGTCGGAGCACTCCGGGGATAAGCTCCCGAAGCGGTTTGACGTCGAGGTAGGCAGCGGTGCCTCCCTGCGCGGCCCTCGGGGGCGGCGTTGGTGGCGAGGTGCAGCTTCCTCGATGTCTAGGAAAGCCATGTCCCTGGTGGGGATGACTCCCTCTTCCTCATATCTCCGCACCAAGTTGTTGATCACCCTTCTCTGGATGACCTCCGAGGGGGAGAGAGGGCGTGGTTGCCCCGCAGCTGCGGCTGCTGGGACGGCTGTGGAACGGGCGGGACCGCGCGGAGTAGCCGCGTCGGTGTTTCCCCTACCTCTGTGCCAGTGGGCGGGTGGCGATCGGGCACTGGATTGGGCGACTTGATTCCTGAAAGAAGGGAGAAAAACCCATTAACACTGACAGGAAAAGGAATCGACAACCAACCATTAGTGCCACGACGCCTTCCATGGGGGGAACCCAGGCCCTCGACGTCGTGAGACGGAGTGCCCGATTTCCCTTCCCCAGCCCCTGGCGGGTTCCGTGCCCCAGTGTTGAATGCTTGGTCGAGCAGCATGCTGGTCTTCCAACACCTCTGAAATCCATCGGTCTTCGTATTGAGGAGAAGAGATTCACGTCGGGTTCACCATTTTTCTGTTTCGGTGCGGATGTGCGTCGGGTTTCTGTTCCGACGTTGTTCCGCCAGGATGCGTTCGCGCGTGCACCCGTCGACCCGAGGGGATGGGCGTGCGGCTTGTGGCCCCGCAGTCCCGCTTGCCAAGGGCGGGCGGCATTCGTCCCTTGTTCAGGGGCGTCTGCTCCTTGATCGAAACCGGGATGATGGGATGTCGGCTCCTCCTTCCGTGGACGTCTCCTCGGAACTCGTTTCCTAATCCGGGTCTCCCTCATAGATTTAAGAATGTTCGTGAATCTCGTTCCCGGTGCCATATCTTCATGGACACTGGTTAATTACGCTGCTTCTGCCCGGACGCTCCAAGGGGTCTGGTCGGGGCAGCAACCTGCGGTGGGGAGACCAGGTGGCTCTGGGTGTCGGGGGCGTGTCTTAACACTGCGACTCGGCATGTCTGCCTTCCGTCCCTAATAGGGCTTCTCGAAGGCGTGATGGCCTGAGGCATCCCATGCTAGGTGCGGGGAACTGTGCTGCCTGAGGTTTTCCTCAGCTTCCCATGTTTAACACGGGGTATGCCGCGAGTTTAACGTCCAGCGGGGACGGCATCGGACTGATCAACACGAGAAGTGGATCAGATGACAGAACCCCTTGCGGGGAACCTCCGATGTTGGGGCCAGCACATGGGCGGCTTCCCGAGTGAAGTGGAGTGGAATGAAGTGGAATGACCCCACCGGGATGTGGCGGCCCGGGTAAGGATCAGGATGGATGATGGAGTGAAGAGCTTGGACCCCGTAGGGGCTTCCTACGTACCGCGCGTTAGTGTGGATCAAAGTCAGCGTAGTTCGGATATACAGTTTAACGTCATGCTGGACGTCGGCAAGCCGACTCACGAAGAGGTCGAGGCCGCCGGGCGGAGGATTGAACCGAACCACCTCGCACAGAGGGGGATGGAACGGCCGGGTGGATCACAGTTTCACGTCATGCTGGACGCTGAAAGGAGAACAGGGAAGTGGGGAAGCACAATGGAGATACACATGTGCAGTCTCCCACAAGGGCGGATTCATAGGTGAATCGACGCGAGTGTGAACCCAGGAGGGGTCCACTGATGGACGAACCGACGTGAATACGACTGGGACGACCAGGTGGTGGGCTTGAACCTCGGAGAGGCTTCCTACGTACCCTGTTTAGGAGACAGGGATCAGATTCCACGTAGTTCGTTCTGTTTGTGACACTCTACCCCCGTGGGCGAAGGCCACTCCAATCCCGACATCCCTGCAGAGACGCGCGGGTGGGGGCCACATCCAAACCGGGGGGATCCTGCGTACGAGACACGGGATCGGGTGATGCGGACGGTTTAACGTCTTGCCGGACGAAGTACAGTTTAACGTCGTGTGTTGAGGATGAAGATGCTTGGCAGTTTAACGTCTTGTCGCGCGGACGATATGCTAGGCAGTTTAACGTCGTGCAGCTTGGACGTGTATGGTGCCGCCGATGGGTCCGTGTCACTTCGCGTGAGCCTGGAGGGCCGCACGGGAAGACAACGCATGGTGCGGGCACCCGGGATGAAGATCATCGGGCGCCACGCAGGCGGGTACCCTCAGGGGGTCAAAGGGGGCGACCTTGGCGGATTGCGCGCAAAAGAGAAGCTTGGCGCGCAATACCGCGGGTCGGCGCGCAAACGGGCGGGCTGGCGCGCAATTGGGCCAGCGCTTTGCGCGCAGATGATTGAGATTGCGCGCACCGGGCTTCGGATAGCGCACGGGGGCAACGGCTCATTCTCTAACCAATGGCCACTTTGAAAAAGGGGGGTGCGCGCAATCGGGCTGGATTGCGCGCACCCGGGGGCAATTGCGCGCAAGAGGCTTCTTTTGCACGCGAAGGCCTTTGGGTGAAGAATTATTCAAAAAGAAAGGAGCCAAAGGGATTGCGCGCGAAGGCGAACCCCGAGGCTTTCTTGCGCGAAAGAAAGGAGGTTACCTGAAGATTGGCATTGCGCGCGGAGCGGGTTGGATTGCGCGAACGAGCAACTCTTCGAATTCCGGAAACCTTCAAAACGTCGGGGGTCGCCTTATATTTATAGGCAACCCCGGGCGCGGAATCTGGTTCGCGGGCGCGGAATTCCCTTCGCGGGCGCGGAATCGGGCCCGGCGCGCAAGGGAGTCGCGCGGGCAACGGGCGCGCAAAATTGCGCGCCGGCCCAGCGCATTGCGCGCATCCCGGGAGGTTTGCGCGTGACACCCCAACTTTGCGCGCGGCTCTCCAAAATTCCGCGCAAGGCTTCCGGGCCCTCCGAAACGGGCTTCCGACTCCTAAATACGACCTCGCTTTCCGCATCCGGAGCTTTGTTTGGGAACAACGGACTTTTCCAGCATCTACAAAAGCCCCCCCTCGGAATCTGATCGGCGAGAGGTCGCAACGATCGGGTTCCGAGGGAGACGCCGGAATGCCGAAGTCCTGGGTGGCGCGGGACTTTGGCGCGCAAAAAGGGGCGTCGGGCGCGAAATTCGCCGGTGCGGTCGCGCAAAGCGCTTTCCGCGCAGCGCGGACTCCCGGCCTTGCCTATAAATAGGGGCATGGGTCCCTCGCACCGTACACCGTCTTTCTGCGCGACTAGCTTCCAAGCTCTCGTTCGCGAAATTGCCTTTGCCGGCGCGAAATTCACCCGTTCGTCGCGCAAAACTTTCCGGATTTCGGCCTGTCTTTGCGCGAATACCCGGGGTTTTACGCGACGGACTTCCCAATTGCGCGTCGTCAACTAGGATTGCGCGCCAACTCCCAAACTTCTCTACCATCCTCGTCTGATTCCGCACGCTTCACCCCTTAACCCGCACGACTCCCGGAGCTTCTGAGATGGCCGCGAATCAAGGAAATGAAGGGGATGCCGCCACTCGCAGAGCTGAGATGGCGACGAACGAGGAGGTCTACGGAGCCAAGGAGATTGTTTCCAACAATCAATCCTTTTTCGACTTGCTGACGCCGGCCCAGAAGACATATCCGCTGTCGAACAACCTGCCGCTCTGGAACTTTGGCATCCTAGATGAGGTTCTGGTGCCAGGGTTCGAGGTTGATGCGCCACGGACCTGGGTGACTCGGGAGGACGAGCTTCCCCGCTATAACATCACCAACAATGGGCATCCTGCCAGGGAGACCAGGCACTTAGATGTCTATGTCCTGAACCCGAGGATGCGAACCATTTTCGGGGGTGAGCCTACTGCGGAGAACTCTCCAGCCCTCTACTCGAGCACATATCGCCAGAGTGTTACTGACGACACCAAGGTCTAGCTGAAGGACTGGGACTTGCGGTCTGGGGGAAATTTCACCAGTGAGTGGGCCTGGGCGTTCTGGGTACGCCACACTTGCGATCACTTCGCGGAGGAGCTGCGGTACATCAGCCTGTTTGAGGCGGTGTGGACGTCGCAGTTCCACTTCTACCAGCAGTCCGAGCTCGGGCTGGAACTGTTCACCCGCTGGTCCCCGGATACCAACACCTTCCATCTTCACCATGGGGAGGTCGGCATCGGCCTCTGGGACATCCACTGCATCGGAGGTATCCCGCTGGAGGGTTACCAATATGATGAGTTCCTGCCTCCGCGGAACACCTGGGGCGACAGGTCACGGACTCCCATCCTGACATGTCATCTGCTGGACCTGGCTACAGAGCGGCTCGGGGTCAAGGACTTCCACAAGGAAATAGCCTACAAGGAGTGGTTCAGCCAGTTCTTGGAGCATGACCCAGCGGTCAAGATGCCAGGTAGGGGGAAGCGGTGCCCGACCGCGGCTCAGAGGAGCCGGAACGGGTCGTACTGGCGGGTCCTGGAGACGGGCGACTACCGCTCATGGGGGTACCGCATCATCGAGGTCCGGGACCCAAATGTCCGGTACGCGGCGTTCCTGGCCGCCTTTCTGAGTGGGTGGCTCCTGCCAGTGCGGGACGCGAGAATGGGCGTCCGCCCGGCGACACTGGCGATGGCGGGCGCCATGGCCGCCAACAAAAGATACAACCTCGGGGTCCCAGTGCTGGTGAAGCTGTATGCCATCCTGGGATGCATCTCGCGAGGGGGGTCGCCACGAAGGATCTGTGGGCCCTTTCAATTCTTCCATGGCTGGGTGGCTGCTCACCTCGGTGGGTACACGTTTCCAAACGCCGTCATTCCTCCGGGCAACGGCCTGCGACCCTCCCTGCTGAACATCGCGGGGGTCGCTCCGATGACCCTAAATGAAGAGGGCGTGAGGATTCGGATTGGAAATCACGCCAATTTCAACTTCAGCCCGTTCCCCACTCCCGTTGGCCAAATGATCGACAATGGGCAGGGTCCGCTGGAGCAGCACGAATACTTCCTGAACATGCGGGGCGGGGTGCTCGTGGCTCGGATCGACGGGAAGGTGATCTGCGAGCCTTACGTGCCAACCCGGTTCGCCAGGCAGTTCGGGTGCCTTCAACGGATGCCGAAGAGGGTATTCACTGCTGTTCGGGAGGAGACAAACCCTTGCGTCCTTCGCCAGATGTGGCTGATGTTCGCCGCTTTCGGCTCTGGCGACGTCATCACTCTCCCTCCTACCGGGGTCGACGCAGGCTTGGAAACCGAGTACGCTGAACACTGGGCCATCGCGTACCCCGAGGGGCTTCTACGGAAGCCAGTTCGGTGGCTCGAGGTCACCCGTGCGGAGACCGGGCGTCAAGGGAGGAGGCGAGGCGCCGTCACGCGGGGGAGAACGGAGGCGCGCCAAGCAGCGGAGCCGGCGCGAGCAGGGACTTCGGCGGCGGGCACATCGCAGGTTGCCGCTACGACCTCGGCGCCCAGAGAGGGGGCACGTGCGGTGGTCGAAGAGCGGCCCGGGAAGCAGGTAAGGCGTCTGCTTGAACCCTCCAACGATGCAGTCTTCCCGGCGCTGTGGTCGGCCTGGATGACCCTGCGGCAGTCGCTGGGGACCGAAATCATCTGGCAGAAGATAACCAGCGAAGGAATCCATCTGCCAGAGGTCGGGCGCCTCCAGGTCGCCGACAGGGTGAACTTCCACCGACAGTATGCGTATCTGACGGCCATGGACGAGTACGCGCGCCAACGTGGTCAGCGTGCGGAGCCGTCCCTTCTGGTGAAGGTGATGCTCGGTCTAGAGCCTGCTCCAGAACAGATGCCGCCGGAGGAAGATGACAGTAGCAACGACTCCGAGGAAGAGGAGGAGACGGGGGGGGGATGAAGGCTCGGAGGGAAGGTCCCATCCGGGGATCCCGCGGGAGAGCGGCGAGGTGGCCGGCTCCGACAATGTCGATATCACCGAGCTCCTCGAGGTCCGCTTCTATCCCTACTCAACCTGCTTCATCCATTCTCTTATGCAGCTTCTAACCCATTTCTCCACCTTTCTCAGGAGTGCACGGATGTTGGTCAGGCGTCCTCAGTAGGAGTAGGAGAGGCGCCAGCAGGACAAGGCGGGGGCCAGACGCCCATCATTGAATTGACAAGCGCGGAAGGGTCCCCTGCTGCGATTGCTCCTGCGGCGGCCGGGACAGCGGAAGATGACGCCTTGGATTCCCGTAAGTCTCTTTACCTTACTGTCAGTGCTTGCCGTTGACGATCCGTGACTAACCACGGCATGCCCTGTGCAGTGATCTCAACACTGGAGGCTCGTCGGGCTGCCGAACCCGGGCCATCCACGAGTGGACCAGTGGCAGACCTGCCGCCTGCTCCGGAACAGACTTCCCAAACCGAGCCGGCCCCACCAACTGCTGATCAAGGGGCTGCGGACGTCGGCGGTGCTAGCATCGGAGAGAGGTCGGGGGATGACGAGGGTGTCAACGCCACTGGGGCGGGAGAAGAAGGTCGCCCAGATGTTGGGGAACCTATCCCCCGTGAGGACACCCCAGGGGCGGACCCTGCAGCAGACCTGCTGGCTGCCTTCCCTGCCTACCGGCCTGCCGACCCCGAGGAGATGGACGACTCGGACGCGGAGGCGGTCGAGGAGAGCCGGATAACGCGCCGCAGGGGGTGGAAGTGTATCCAGCGCTTCCTCAAGCGAGACCCATCGGAGTGGCTGGGGCGCATGGGATCCCTTCAAACCTGGCTGCGCTTCCTGTGTGCCGGGGGAGCTGATGCTCAACGCCTCCATCTGACGGTCCGTGATTTCATGGCCGAAAAGATGCGCGAGATCTGCCGGCGTGCCGACGTCGCACCATGTAGGGACATGTCGGAGAGCACGCGGGCGCTCTTCGTGGCGGAGCAGGAGGTCCGGCGTCTCGAAGGGCAGGCGGCAGAGAAGGAGGCCTTCGTTGCAACGTGCACTGAGCTTGTGGAGCAACTAACGGCCCAGCTGGATGACGCCCAGGTACAGATGACGGAGGCGGGCCAACAGATGGTCACACTTCAAGTCGAGCGAGAGCGCGCACAGGCCAGGATCGACGAACTTCGTGCTGCGACCGCCGACGAGGAGAGGGCACGCAGAGAGCGAGAAGCAGCCCTGGAGGCTGCCAGCCAAAGGGTAGTGGCGTTAGAAAGACTTATCCAGCACGCTAATCCCTAGGGGCTTTGTTTTTGCCACTCCCAGAACATTTTCTTCCGCTACTCGATATTTCGATCCATTTGTATGAACCAATATATTTATCTGTATCTTTTGGCTTAACATGCTCAACCACAAATTCATTGTCTCGCGGGAGCGTTAACCAAGCTTCAGGCATCCGTAATTGGGCCTGGATTTCTAAAGAAAAGAGGGAGATCATTCCTAGGAAAGGAGACCTCAGACCTAATCAATGTATCATCCCCCCAAATTGTTCCGACACACGAGCGGGACAATGCTAGGGGCGTTAAGATTTTATCCGAACATAGGGAAATGAGAAAGGGTGAATCGCATGTCCCGAATTCAGAAACCCACGACGGTCGGCCTTCCAGGAAATGCCCAAGACGGCAAGCGGACAATGGATCAATCGACCATACTACTGCAATAGACGGACCGAAGGTCATTATTCATATTGCAGGAGGCGGATCACATGTCATCATCAATGCCGCTTTGGGGGTTCCTTCAGGCACAAGGGTGGAAATCCAGATCAACAGGGCATGCGAAGTGTGGGGCGAAGTGACGATTTGTTCGGACAGAATCCAAGGCTCTCAAAATTGCGCCACCGTGGGGAAAGTGTATTAGGCGGATGCACTAATCTGGCCGTGAATCACCTCAATTCTCAGACAGAACCTCTTTGACGAGGAAACTTTCGCTTCCCATCATTGCAATGGGGCATCCCGAGCTGAATCGGGGAAAATATCACAATCGCACCACTCTACCAGAAGCCAGGCCAGACGGCCGGCGACGAGGAGGGGCGGGACTTAGCGATCCCTGAGGCTGGACCCGAGTCGAGATGTCCGGGCGTTCCTACGTACTCCATCAGGCTGGAGATCAAGCCATACGTAGTTTTGAAAGTGCAGTTTTAACGTCATGCGGGACGTAGAACCCCGTTTGGGGAGATCTTAGTTTAAGGTCGTAGAGCTTGGACCATAGAGGCAGATCTTAGTTTAAGGTCTTAGAGCTCGGACCATAAGAACCTCAAAGCATGCCACATCGTGGTCCCATCCACTGGATATGCAAAGATGAACTGAGGGATAGTGTCAAGAGTGTCGAGGTTTCGCCTGGCCAGAATGGGAGGTGGAAAATGTAATGTGAATCATGCGGCCATTCACTCAAGGACTGGGGGCACCGGCGTGACGATATAAGAATACTGCCGACCGTGGCGGAAAAGCAGCATCAATATCGCACTGACCGCTGATGAAATGAGGCAGCAAACGAGCATCAACCGCTCAAGCGCAGGATTCATATCGATTTGCTGCCCGAGGCCCTTGGGGGCACCAGCCTGAGTCGGTGGGAGAGCACTGAGGCATTGTGTCCAAACCGCTCACGGGGGCTCCATCCAGGGCGTAGGCTATGGGTCCGAATGAAAGGGAGCACGAAGCCTGAAAAGTGGAAGGAACCTGACCAAGATGAACCTGACCCTCCTGGCAATAAACCAGAGTACTCTTGACACCGGTGGACCACTGCAAGGGGTCGAGGGCCACGCCTTGAGGGTGACCCGAAGGCGGCGGATTCCCCAGAGAAGGGGGAATCTTTAAGAGGTGGGGGGCTGGACCCGAAGTTTCAAACATCCGGGCGTTCCTACGTATCCCATAAGGATGGGAATCAAGCCACACGTAGTTCTGGAAGCGCGGAGCAACACAATCGGGCGCCAGCGCGGGGAAGGGTGCGGGTCTGACCCTCGCACATAGAAGAAGCGGTATTTGATATTTCTTGTTTGTCCTTAAAGTTGGATGGTTTTTCTTTGTGCAGCGACATGCCTGTGATTAGGGAATCCCTGTCGTCGCTACAATAATCAAGCCATGAAAGGCATTGATAAATGGCGTGGTTATTAACCAGCGCCCAACGTGAGTGTCCCCTGAGGAGATCATCACGATGCAGTGCCGTTTCTCGTCGGGCGGCCAAGACGATCACAGTTTACGGTCGTGTGGTAGGACCGGACAACACAGTTTAAGGTCGTGTGGTTCGGACCATGGAGGAATCCGCTTATTGCGATATGGCGGACCCAGCGGAGGTGGGAACATACCCAGCCCTGCGGTCACGCACGATTCCAGGAGAAGGATCCTGGGATAGGGGCCTGCGTATGTCCATCACCCGAGGGGCAGAGATGCTAGCCTCCAGTTATACTGGGCCCAGAACGCGATTGTTCGGGCGACTCCTCCCTCCTTATGGGTATGAGGGTCCAGCTACACATGGCCCTTAGGGAGGACATCAGCATATATCCTTGGTGCTCAGATCGTGGGAGCCTCAACAGACACCATTACCCTGGTTGGCCTGCCTAACGTGTAAAGGTGTACTGAAGGTCAATATGAAGAGAGTGTCGAGATTCCACTACAACGCACAAAGGCGGAGTGTGATGAGGACCGCGCAACCTACGTTCGGAGCCTGAAAGAGCCGACATGGCGATCAAGGATGTCGCTGACCATATTCGCAACACAACATCCGATCGCGTCAGCCTAGGACGGGGCAAGGAAACGAGCATCAACCACTCAAGCGCAGGATTCATATCGATTTGCGGCCCAGGACCCGCCGGTAAATCGACCCGGAGCGGTAGGAGAGCACTGAGGCATCGTACCCAAACTGCTAACGAGGATCCCTTTGAGTGAAGGCTCGAACAAGAGGAAGCGCGCGGCCCGACAAGCAACACAGGACTTGTCGGGATTGAATCTGACACCACGGGTCATAGACCGAAGTACCCAAAACATGTTAACAGATCACCGGAAAGGGTTGGAGGACTCATCCTGAGAGCAACCAAAAGACAGCAGATCCCCGTGATCAATCAAGAGATGGGGCTGGACCTGAGACACAAGCGTCCAGGCGGTCCTACGTATCCCATAAGGATGGGAATCAAGCCGTACGTAGTTCTTGAGAGGCAGTTTAACGTCATGCAGGACGATGAGGGGTGTGAGGTAGTCTCACACACGGGGGAGGTGTACGGCGCGGCCAGTAGACCGACGTGAATGAGTACATAATCCCCCGCTCACGCGTTACGCCTCGCACAAAAAGGAGGGTAACTTGGGCCAGAGGCCCAATGCGGGATAGAGATTCCCGGGAAATGGGGCTGGGCCTGAAACATGAATGTTCAGGCGGTCCTACATATCCCATAAGGATGGGAATCAAGCCGTACGTAGTTCTTGAAGTGCAGTTTAACGTCATGCAGGACGAAAAGAGAAAGGGGGGAGCAGAAGGCATCCCCAAACGTGGGGGGCGTACAGCGTGGCGAGCAAACCGACGTGAATGAGGGCATAGCCCCGCGTTCACACCATACGCCGCACACCCGGAGGCAACTGGGCCAAGGGCCCGAGATGGGATGGAAATTACCGAAGGATGGGGCTGGGCCTGAAACATGAATGTTCAGGCGGTCCTACGTATCCCATAAGGATGGGAATCAAGCCGTACGTAGTTCTTGAAGTGCAGTTTAACGTCATGTGGGACGGATGCTGAACAGTTTAACATCTTTTAGCTCAGACGTGGTGCAGTTTAGCATCATGCAGGACGAATGCAGTTTAACGTTGTGCGGGACGAACTGCAGTTTAACGTCGTGCGGGACGAAGTACAGTTTAACGTCGTGTTGGACGAAGATGCTTGGCAGTTTAACGTCTTGCCGCGCGGACGAAGTGCACTCAGGCAAAGTACTGCTTGAGGAACCTAGCGTTGGTGGGAGGAGTGACACGCTCACCATCCATAGTCGCTAGGGAGTACGCGCCATTGGGATAGACCTTGTGGACAACAAAAGGTCCCTCCCACTTGGGCTCCAACTTGGGTGGCTTCCTGCCGGGGATCATTGGCGCTCTTAGGGCCAGCACTAGGTCACCCTGCAGGAAGGAGCGGAGGCGAACCTTCTTATTGAAAGCTCGAGCCATTCTGCTTTGATGCCTCTCCAAGTTGTGCAAAGCGCGAAGTCTATTCTCATCCAGTGCTTCCAACTCGACTAGACGGGCTTCAGCAGCTCTGTCCGGCGCTTGCTGGTCGTAGACCGCAGTGCGCAAGGACGGTAACTGGATCTCGATGGGCAGGACGGCCTCAGCTCCATACACCAGGGAATAAGGGGTCATCTGGGTGGAATTGCGAGTCGTCGTCCGATAATCCCAGAGGGCGTTGGGGAGCTTGTCCGGCCAACTCTTCTTGTTCTGACCAACCATCTTTTGCAGAATGTTAGAGAGGGTTTTGTTAAACGCCTCAATCTGTCCATTCGCCTGCGCATGATAGCGAGATGTATGGTTCGAGCGAATGTTGTACTTGGCGTACAACTTCTTCAACTCGGCTGCTCGGAAATTGGCTCCGTTATCCGTGAGGATAGCGTGAGGCACTCCAAATCGATAAATGATGTTGGAGGTCACGAAGTCAGCGATCGAACAGGATTTGACCTCTCTGAGCGGAATCGCCTCTGCCCATTTGGAGAAGAAGTCCGTAGCGGTCAAAATGAACCAGCACTGGCGAGCCGTCGCCGGCGGGTAAGGTCCCGCAACGTCCATCCCCCAGACTGCAAAGGGCCAAGAATACCTGATGGTATGGAGAGGCTCCGGCGGCCGATGCACAAAGTTCGCGTGAACCTGGCACGCATGGCACCTCCTGGCATACTCGATGCAGTCGTGGATCATGGAGGGCCAGAAGTATCCCAACCTCCGAATCTGGTGGGACAGCTTTGGCCCAGTCTGATGGGCACCGCATGAACCAGCATGAACCTCTTGCATGACTCGTGGGATCTCAACTCCATGAAGGCAACGGAGGAGAACACCATCAAATCCGCGTCTATAGAGGATCTGCTCCAGGCCGGGACTGCTCTGGAGGACAAACTGCGATGCGCGGCGTCGAACTCTCTCACGCTCGGCCCGATCCGACGGGAGAATGCCATGTTGGAGGTACTCAACCAAAGGCGTCCTCCAATCAGGGGCTGGTTCGACTGCCATATCTGGGGTACTCGGGGCTCCGGGCATAGGGGCAACCGTGGTGAGATTACTTACCGACGGGCCGCGATCTCCCTCCAGGATAACGGGAGCGATGAGCCTGCGGTGCGTCACGCGAACGATCAGGTTATCCTGTTCAGGCTCTGCAAGTGACGCAGTAAGGCTGGCCAAAGAATCTGCTCGACCGTTCTGCGACCGGGGAATATGGACAATTTCTGGCCGAGAAGGGAACTGGGCCATCAGAAGGAGGGTGCACTCCAGCAACGGCACAAGTTCCGGCTTCCTGACAACATAGTCGCCATTGATCTTCTTAATGACCAGCTCAGAGTCCCCTTTCACACACAGATGGGGCACGTCGATCTCGAGAGCTAACTCGAGGCCGGTGATGAGGGCATGGTATTCCGCCTCATTATTGGTACAGCCCTCTGACAACAGGAAAGAGTATGGCAGCACGGCTTGCTCCGGGGTAATGAAGACGATACCCAAACCCACTTTGTTGAGCTTAGGATTATCGAGTCTTCTACCGGTGGGGCTCTGGGAGGCACCGTCAAAGTGCATCTGCCAGCATGGGTCGGCATGATCGACCGAGAGAATGGCCTCATCAGGAAAGCCTAGATCCAGCGGCTGATTCGCGGAGGTCAGGTGAGCAGCCAGAAAGTCTGCCAATGCTTGCCCTTTGATGGCCTTCTGAGACACATACCTGATGTCGAACTTCTGGAGAATCACAGCCCATCGCGCTAGATGACCAGTCAACATAGGCCGGCTCAGGATATATTTCAACGGGTCTACCTGAGAAACCAACTGTACCTCATGGTGCTGCAAGTAGTGCCGTAATTTCTGTACGGAAAATACGAGCGTCAGGAAGCTCTTCTCGATGGGGGAATACCTGAATTCCGCATCGAGGATCATGCGACTGAGGTAATAGAGGCTATTCTTTGTTCCCTCGTTGTTCTTCTGGGTGAGAAGGGCACCCAGGGACCGTTCCAGGGCGGTCACATAAAGGACCAGCGGCTTCCCGGATACAGGCGGCATCAGAACCGGAGGTTGAAGCAGGTACTGCTTGATTTCCTCGAAAGCGGTCTGACACTCTTTATCCCATACATAGGTGGCACCTTTCTTCATGAGCTGAGAAAAGGGCTTACACTTGCCGGCCAGATTCGCGATGAATCGGCGTATATAGGCTAAGTGGCCTTGGAACCCTTGCAGTTCCCGGATGTTACCTGGGGGAGGCATCTGGCTAATCGCCCTGATCTTCTCCGGGTCGATCTCAATACCCCGGTATCTTACCAAAAATCCAAGGAACTTTCCGAAGGTGACCCCGAAGGCACACTTCAACGGGTTCATCTTCAGGCAGCGAGACCGGAGGAAGCCGAACACTTTCTCAAGATCTTTGAGATGGTCCTGACGCTGGCGCAATTTGACCACCAAGTCGTCGACGTAGCATTCCACCAGTGTGCCGAGGATTGGCTTGAATATGTGTTGCATCGCCCGTTGATAGGTGGCACCTGCATTCTTCAGGCCGAAGGGCATGACCTGGTAACAAAACATACCTTGGGGGGCCCTGAAGGCAGTGAACTCCTCATCCTCAGGGGCCATCCGGATTTGGTTGTATCCGGAGTATCCATCCATGAAGGAGAGGGCTTGGAACCCTGCTGTGGCGTCAATCAACAGCTCTGTCACCGGAAGGGGAAAATCATCCTTCGGACAGTGGCGGTTGAGATCGCGGAAGTCGATACAGACTCTGATCTGCCCGTTCTTCTTCCTGACCGGCACAATGTTGGCCAGCCATTTGGGGTACTGAACTTTCCTCACGAAGTTGGCTTTGATAAGCTTGTCAACTTCGGCCTCAACCATGGCACCGTGGAATGGGTGCATCTTCCTGGGAGGCTGCTTGAACCCGCGATGGTTCGCCGGGAGACCAAGGCGGTGGACGGCTACCTGAGGATCTAGCCCCGGCATCTCGTCATAGCCCCAAGCGAACACATCACGGTGCTATCTGAGGAAGTCCACATACTGTTGCCTCTCTTCAGAGGGCATGGCGGCACTGACCAATGTGGGTCTTGGATCTGCTTCGGTTCCAAGGTTCACCTGTACTAACTCATCGACCGTGGCGGAGACGCCCTCCTCAATGGCTGGGGGTGCATCTTCCACGTCCTCTCCACTCGGGGAGGGATCGTCCATGGGAGAGACTGCGTTGGAAACTGCATCAGGGCTACCAGATCCTACTGGGCCGCTGGTGCTGGCATGGGCGGTCACGGTCATCTCATCAGAAGACTCACAGGCCGTCGAGACCATGGCCACGTCCAACCGATGAATCGGGAGGACGTAAGCGTCATCCAAACTTGCCCAGGGATCACTTACAACAGTGACAGGCTCAACCTCACCTGCCAAGATATGCTTATCCTTGCTCTTGTAATAGTCCGCGTCCAGATAGCGGGCTTCACATGAGGCAAAAGGACAGGCATCTCCCTGAAGCACTCCTACTCGACCGTTAAGGGAGTATTTGAGGCATTGGTGGTATGATGAGGGAACTGCCGCGTGAAGGTGGAGCCATGGCCTGCCCATCAATGCGTTGTACGCAGTGTCTTGAGAGACTACCATGAATTCGGTGTTGGCAACCAAGTCACCGAACTGGGTCTTCAAGCGTATCTTGCCGACCGGGGTTTGCTCGGTGCGGTCGTACCCCTGGATCCTGAGGTCAAAGGGGATCAAGTCATCCTCAGACAACCCCAATCTCCGGAGCGTCCGAGTTGGAATCAGGTTAATCCCGGACCCCGTGTCGACAAGACAGCGCCGGACTTCAAGGCCATTGAACTGGCCAGTAACATACAGCAGACGAATGTGCCCCTGTATAGGAGGGTCTTCATCCTTACCAGAGAACGAGATAACTGCCTGACATTCGGCGTCCTCAATCGTTTCGGCGTGAAAGTCCTCTGCAGCCGCAACCTCTGTCTCAAACTGGAGGGGGATTTTCAGGGCTTCAGCGAGTGACTCACGCATCTCAGATGACATGCGCAGAGCCTCAAGGATGGAGAGCCTTGCTGGGACATCGGCCAAGTGCTTCAGGACATCATACTTTTTGGCCAAGCGCGAGCCCCTGGTTGCAGGAGGTTGCTCTGCGGTTGGAGGCATGACGGGCCTTGCTGATTGGACCGGCGGCCGACTGGTGCTTGGCGCATCCCGCTGTTCATTGGTTGAAGCCCGGGAAGTAGTCACCGTACTGGGGTCAGGAGTCCGGGACGGACTTGCGGCAGGGCGGAGCTGATCGCGACGCGGCTGAGGCGGTTCTGCCTGGTCCCACACCACAAACAGTGGCGGAGGCGAATCCGTCATCCCCGGATGGGGGGACTGCGCGCGCTGAACTCGGTTTTGAGCCTGCTGCCTAGTCTCAGTGGCGTGCACGTCCTGGCTGCAGGTACCAACTGCTGTGCCCCGGCGACTCCTGTTGTTGCGGTTCCTCCGGCGGTGGCGACGACCGGGGACACTAGGGAGGTCCACCTGGTGTTCTTCAACGTCGGGAACCGAAAAGGGATTTACCAGCTCGATGGTATTAACCGAAGCGTACCCAACACTGTCATCGGACGAATCATCCATCGTCGGGCAGATCCGAGGAGGGACCCCCATCTCCGGGGGCATGAAATCGCCGAGAGTGCGGGATAGTGGCGGAACTAGCGGGGCGCGCTCTTCCTTCTTGTGCCGCCGCCGTTTGCTCTTCTCGGAAGAGGCAGGCTGGGATGACGATGCCGAAGCAGCACCCGCAGATTCTGGGGGCTCCGGCTGATTCAAGCACGCACGGATGATTCCATGGGCGCGAATGATCGTCTTGCGGGCCATCCAGTTTTTATACTTCTGGGATCCGCGGTCGGAGACCAGCTGCCATTCGTCCTCATTGCCACTATCGTCATCTGATCCCACGAACACGCCCGCCACTTGTGCTGAAGCTGGGCCCAACCTGATTACATTGTTGTTAATCTGGTCTTGGAGCCAGTCCTTAAACACATAGCACCGCCGGATGGTGTTCCCCAGGGCCCGATGGTAAGGGCAGTAGCGGGGGTTATCCGTGAGATGTGCTTCCTCTGGCTTCCAACACTCAGGCAGTCGCACAATCCACTGCTCCAGGGCGCTCCAGAAATAACCGGGGACCTGATCCTCATGAAATGAGTAAGTCAGGTATCGCGGGCCCCTGGGAGCATGGTCTTGACGAGGGGATGGAGGGGCCTGCCGAGGAGGTGGACCCTGATTATCTCGCCTGGGTTGTGGCGGTACATTACGTGGAGGGGCCGGCCGGTTCTGGGGCTGCCGCTGCTGGGCCGGGAACTGAGCCCGTGGAGGCGGATTCCTGTGAGGCTGTGGAGCTGGCCTCACCGGCAGCAGCTCCAACGGCCTGGGGGCCTCTATCTGGGCAACAGCAGCGGGCTCAGCCCTGCTGGCTCTCCTTGCAGGAATCATAGGAGGCAGCGGGTGTGCCTGACTGGCCTGTTGTAGGGCTTCCTCAAGACGTTGAGCTTTGTCTGAGAAGTCCCTGAACCCTCCGGGGTAATTCTGAGTGATCAGGGAAGGGACCAGCTCGGTCTTGACGTTCCCGACGCACATTGTCAGCAACTTCTCCTGAGTCAATGGCATGTCAAGGGAATACGTGAGACCCTTCCATCGGGTGACGAAATCCGCAACTCGCTCATCAGGCCTCTGTTTGCACTTGAAGAGGTCTGCGATACTCGTCTTCCGGGTCGTGGAACTGAACTGGTAGAGGAACTATCTACGAAGGTCCTCCCAGCTAGTTATCGACCCGACGGGGAGCTGGCTGTACCAGACAAATGCTGGCCCTTCCAGTGTCTGGACAAAGCAGCGAAGCTTAGCGGCCTCCTGCTGTGCCGGAGTTCCCAACATAGGCCCGCACCTCGAGTTGAAATGGGCCAAATGCTTTGGCGGATCTCCAGTCCCGTTGAAGGGGGCGAAAGTGGGATTCCCGAATCCCGGAGGTGCCGGCATGTCATCCACCCATGCTGGGTATGGCTTGTCGTCCGGTGGGATCGCCACTTGCCGAGTCTCCAAGGCTTCCAAGCGGGCGATGAGTGCCGCCATCGGATCGTCCGGACATTGGTTCCAGTCCTGGCGAGGATCTCTAACCACGAGCGCGTTGCATGGCCCTTCAATTGGGTCGTCGACCGGGTCGTCGAACTCGACAGCTCGTGGGATGGCGGGCGGAGCGGCCCTTGGGGCAGCGGGAGGAATCCGAGCGGGGTCTCTCAGGTAGTCACGCCGCTCGGGAGGGTGCGGTGAAACATACCGCGCCCTCTTGCCATAGGCAATGGCCTCTCCCCTGTCGGCAAACACGGCATAATCACGGTTGCCCGGGAGAGCCTCATCGAGGGGTGGTTGTTCCTGTCCCTGCTGTCCTGGCCTAGGATCACCGTAGTCAGGCCGCTGCTCTACAGCGCGCTCGGCGAGGAGCTGGTCAACTAGCTTCTTCTGCTCGGCGAGCTATTGACGTAGCATAGCCTTCTCGGGATCCTCATCCGCCCTCTGTGTGGAGGCATATGGGTCGGCGGGCTTCATAGCCCCGTCGTGCTCTTTACCTTTGCTGACGTTTCGGCTCAACGTCAGTGCTTCAGTGGGTGTGGGGAGACCCAGGAGGTTCCTCTGGTGACGAGTAACTCTCGCCGATGGATCCAACAACGGCTTGTCTTCGGGGGGAGAGCCCCCGTCGAGAAGTTCCAAGCCGTTCCCCTCCCCCGACAGGTCAGCCATATTGACCGTTTCTGTCCCTGGGGATGTACCCTCAGGGCCACCCAGTGAATCGGGCTGTCGGCGAATCGCACTGAAGCATAGGGCAGCGTACTGCCCCCATCCACGGATATACACGTGGGGGGTGGCTTCCTCGATAACCATGCGGAGTACTTGAAAACACTCAACGCATCGTTGTTGGAGGGCCTCGTGGTGCCCAAATGACCCAGGGTGCCGAACCGCGGGGAGCGTGGCCAGGTCAATTTGACGACACTGCTCACCAATATCCTCCAGGTGTGCTTGACTCCCGGGATATGGAATTTGTAGGCGGTGAAGACGGGAGTGAGTCTCCCGGAGAGTTCAGCGGAAGCATTCGAACTCATCCGGGGTGAGCGATTCGGGTGCATCAAAGTCCGGTCCTGCGACTGGCCAAAACTTCTCAGGGAAGTGGCCCTCTGCAAGGACGGTCCAGAAGCTCCACGACTCAAACTCGGGACCCAGGTCTCCTTGGTCCTCTTCAACGACTGGGAATGGACGGGGAACCGGTAGTGGTGCCGAGGCGGGCCGCCGGGCCGACGGGCTGGCCGGCGGTGAATACGGCGAGCAGGCCGATTGGCCTCCATATCCCGGGCCGCCCTCTGAGGGTGGCGGTGCCCCGGCTACCACATCACGATAGGACGGGCCGGCGAGCGAACATCCTGCCGTAGCGTCGGTGCTCGCCGAGGGTGCACTAGATCGTGGTTCGACCGTCGGTCCCCAGAAAAAGTCTTCGGCTTCTCCGGTCGAGGAAGAAGGTGCTTCCGGAGGGGCTGGTACCAACTGCAAGCTTGGCCATTGGGGGTCTACCAGGCCCTCACTACTCCGGATATACCTTCTGAGAGAAGTGGGGATCGTATCGATCTCGCTCTCGGGAAGTACGAGGCTGACGTGCCGCATTCCTACCCCTGCCCCTAACTGGCGGGATCGGGGGGAGGGCTCCGTCGCCGAATCGTACTCTGCCTCTGTATCAGAGAAACGAACCGGTCGGATCTCTGTCCGGAATTCCCTAACATTCTTCCCTCGACGTCGACGCCTCGCCTTCCTGCCCCTGGGTGGTTCTTCGGGGCATGGCTGATCTCTGTCCTGGCGTCCTCCGGCCGCACCGGTGTTGGGGCCAAGAGGACTGGAAACCAAGGTGCGAGGAGCACCGGGACAGATATCAAAGGGGACGCGGGGAGATATGATTCCGGGCAGGCCTCCGGGCCGGGATCGAAAGGTGGGGTGACCCATGCCTCTTGGATCGGCCACACGGAGTAGACCCTGTTGGTGAATAGCGCTACCGCGTGGTGGTCCGCGGTGGCTATTGCCTGTACCAGCAACCGGGAGAGTCAACCCAACCTGCCTTTGGGGCGGTCGGGGCCTCGATCCAGGTCGGGCATAGAAGTTCCCCTGCTCAGGATGCGCAGGGGCCTGGTGGCTGGAGCCAGCAGTGGCTTGAACCAACGCGGCCGCTGTCGCTAGGGCCCCAAGGTGGGCATCCTCTTCCGCTCGTGCCCGATGTTGGCGTCGGGACAAACGAGTCGGGATGAGCGGCGCGGGCAGGTGGAGAGCCCGTTCTTCGACTTGAGAGGCCTGGCGGCGGTGTCGCCGTGGCCTGACAGGAGCCCTTATCGCGGATCCCTGGAACGAATCTCGGATAGGGTGGTCCCGGACATCTTCCACCTCATCCGCATAGGGGAAGGAGTTGTCGGAGCGCTCTGGGGATAAGCTCCCGAAGCGGTTGGACGTCGAGGTAGGCAGCGGTGCCTCCCTGCGCGGCCCTCGGGGGCGGCGTTGGTGGCGAGGTGCAGCTTCCTCGAGGTCTAGGCGAGCCATGTCCCTGGTGGGGATGACTCCCTCTTCCTCATATCTCCGCACCAAGTTGTTGATCACCCTTCTCTGGATGACCTCCGAGGGGGAGAGAGGGCGTGGTTGCCCCGCAGCTGCGGCTGCTGGGACGGCTGTGGAACGGGCGGGACCGCGCGGAGTAGCCGCGTCGGTGTTTCCCCTACCCCTGCGCCAGTGGGCGGGTGGCGATCGGGCACTGGATTGGGTGACTTGATTCCTGAAAGCAGGGAGAAAAACCCATTAACACTGACAGGAAAAGGAATCGACAACCAACCATTAGTGTCACGACGCCTTCCATGGGGGGAACCCAGGCCCTCGACGTCGTGAGACGGAGTGCCCGATTTCCCTTCCCCAGCCCCTGGCGGGTTCCGTGCCCCAGTGTTGAATGCTTGGTCGAGCAGCATGCTGGTCTTCCAACACCTCTGAAATCCATCGGTCTTCGTATTGAGGAGAAGAGATTCACGTCGAGTTCACCATTTTTCTGTTTCGGTGCGGATGTGCGTCGGGTTTCTGTTCCGACGTTGTTCCGCCAGGACGCGTTCGCGCGTGCACCCGTCGACCCGAGGGGATGGGCGCGCGGCTTGTGGCCCCGCAGTCCCGCTTTCCAAGGGCGGGCGGCATTCGTCCCTTGTTTAGGGGCGTCTGCTCCTTGATCAAAACCGGGATGATGGGATGTCGGCTCCTCCTTCCGTGGACGTCTCCTCGGAACTCGTTGCCTAATCCGGGTCTCCCTCATAGATTTAAGAATGTTCGTGAATCTCGTTCCCGGCGCCATATCTTCATGGACACCGGTTAATTACGCTGCTTCTGCCCGGACGCTCCAAGGGGTCTGGTCGGGGCAGCAACCTGCGGTGGGGAGACCAGGTGGCTCTGGGTGTCGGGGGCGTGTCTTAACACTGCGACTCGGCATGTCTGCCTTCCGTCCCTAATAGGGCTTCTCGAAGGCGTGATGGCCTGAGGCATCCCGCGCTAGGTGCGGGGAACTGTGCTGCCTGAGGTTTTCCTCAGCTTCCCATGTTTAACACGGGGTATGCCGCAAGTTTAACGTCCAGCGGGGACGACATCGGACTGATCAACACGAGAAGTGGATCAGATGACAGAACCCCTTGCGGGGAACCTCCGATGTTGGGGCCAGCACATGGGCGGCTTCCCGAGTGAAGTGGAGTGGAATGAAGTGGCATGACCCCACCGGGATGTGGCGGCCCGGGTAAGGATCAGGATGGATGATGGAGTGAAGAGCTTGGACCCCGTAGGGGCTTCCTACGTACCGTGCGTTAGCGTGGATCAAAGTCAGCGTAGTTCGGATATACAGTTTAACGTCATGCTGGACGTCGGCAAGCCGACTCACGAAGAGGTCGAGGCCGCCGGGCGGAGGATTGAACCGAACCACCTCGCACAGAGGGGGATGGAATGGCCGGGTGGATCACAGTTTCACGTCATGCTGGACGCTGAAAGGAGAAAAGGGAAGTGGGGAAGCACAATGGAGATACACATGTGCAGTCTCCCACAAGGGCGGATTCATAGGTGAATCGACGTGAGTGTGAACCCAGGAGGGGTCCACTGATGGACGAACCGACGTGAATACGACTGGGACGACCAGGTGGTGGGCTTGAACCTCGGAGAGGCTTCCTACGTACCCTGTTTAGGAGACAGGGATCAAAGTCCACGTAGTTCGTTCTGTTTGTGACACTCTACCCCCGTGGGCGAAGGCCACTCCAATCCCGACATCCCTGCAGAGACGCGCGGGTGGGGGCCACATCCAAACCGGGGGGATCCTGCGTGCGAGACACGGGATCGGGTGATGCGGACGGTTTAACGTCTTGCTGGACGAAGTACAGTTTAACGTCGTGTGTTGAGGACGAAGATGCTTGGCAGTTTAATGTCTTGTCGCGCGGACGATATGCTAGGCAGTTTAACGTCGTGCAGCTTGGACGTGTATGGTGCCGCCGATGGGTCCGTGTCACTTCGCGTGAGCCTGGAGGGCCGCACGGGAAGACAACGCACGGTGCGGGCACCCGGGATGAAGATCATCGGGCGCCACGCAGGCGGGTACCCTCAGGGGGTCAAAGGGGGTGACCTCGGCGGATTGCGCGCAAAAGAGAAGCTTGGCGCGCAATACCGCGGGTCGGCGCCCAAACGGGCGGGCTGGCGCGCAATTGGGCCAGCGCTTTGCGCGCAGATGATTGAGATTGCGCGCACCGGGGTTCGGATAGCGCGCGGGGGAAACGGCTCATTCTCTAACGAATGGCCACTTTGAAAAAGGGGGGTGCGCGCAATCGGGCTGGATTGCGCGCACCCGGGGGCAATTGCGCGCAAGAGGCTTCTTTTGCGCGCGAAGGCCTTTGGGTGAAGAATTATTCAAAAAGAAAGGAGCCAAAGGGATTGCACGCGAAGGCGAACCCCGAGGCTTTCTTGCGCGAAAGAAAGGAGGTTACCTGAAGATTGGCATTGCGCGCGGAGCGGGTTGGATTGCGCGAACGAGCGACTCTTCGAATTCCGGCAACCTTCAAAACGTCGGGGGTCGCCTTATATTTATAGGCAACCCCGGGCGCAGAATCTGGTTCGCGGGCGCGGAATTCCCTTCGCGGGCGCGGAATCGGGCCCGGCGCGCAAGGGAGTCGCGCGGGCAACGGGCGCGCAAAATTGCGCGCCGGCCCAGCGCATTGCGCGCATCCCGGGAGGTTTGCGCGCGGCACCCCAACTTTGCGCGCGGCTCTCCAAAATTCCGCGCAAGGCTTCCGGGCCCTCCGAAACGGGCTTCCGACTCCTAAATACGACCTCGCTTTCCGCATCCGGAGCTTTGTTTGGGAACAACGGACTTTTCCGGCGTCTACAGACGTATCCCCACTTGTGCACGAGAGCTTTAGGTTTTCCTACTGAGTATACTTTGTATGCTCACCCTATGTTTACTTTCAGGTTTCCAGGAGGGCTTCGGAGGCCGTGTGGGACCTTACTAGTCTGGATGTTGGATTTTCTGTTGGTCTCTATTGGATTCTGCTTAGCCTTTTTTCCTTTCCTGTTGGGTATTGTACTTTGGAGTCCTTGTACTTTGTTCAGTTTTATTATTAAAACATGCATGAAGTTTGGTTTTTACCTTGAGTTTTCTATACTTGGTGGTGTTTAGTGTTGACTCATTCTTTATCCCAATCTTGGTTAACTAAAAAGGGTAATGCCTCCCATATTGTGAAAATGTTATATCCTTGGTGCTAGTCACCACTCCGGGGCCTACTAGAGGCGGGACTCGGGGGTCATTATCTCTCCTTCAACTTAAAGAAGGAAGGTCTTGGTAATATGTTGTCCCTTCCCTCCTTTCGGTGAAGGCGGGTCGTGACACATCAAGTATCGACCTCTGATTTGGTCCAAATCAAGATAAAAATGAAGAATATATGAAAACCCTAGAAATAGGTCATATCATCTTACACCAAAGTAACACTGTCGAGGAGAAGAGAAACGAAAAATGTTTCAAGAGGAATAGGGAACTCATTAGCATGAATCCAATGAGACGAATGTTGGAAGAAATTGAGTTTGAATGGAAAAACAACACCAAATACTAGGTTAGGATTCAAAGGGTACTCATGTGCAAGAGAGGAGGGAGGGAGATAGGTTCTGTCAAAAATAGAGGCCTTTTCTCTTATTTTAAAAACTAACCTTAATCATTTACACGATGTGTAAATGCATTACATGTTGTGTAAATCTTAGGGCCTTCCCCCTGGGAAAAACTCTTTACACATCATGAATTGTCTTTCCCATTCCATTACACATCATGTATTGAATACACATTGTGTAAACCAATTACACATCATGTAATTATCCTAAAGCCAACCTACAGCCCCCTGCCTCTTCCTTTCCAAAAACAACCCAACAGGTCTATAACCTATCTTTAGGATCTAAGACAAAACGAGAACTTAAACAAGAGTTTAAACCATAAATAAAAGGATATGTACCTTGTCAAAAAACCTGAGATCTTACAATATTTCCCCCTTAAAGAAATTCATCCATGAATTCCCCTTACAAGGGTGGTCAAGAACCACCTGAGAATAACTATGTCCATTAAGCATGTACATCTCCCAAGCCTTGTCCTGTAAATGGTCGTGCTTCTATAATGCCCGTACTAGAGTAACTGACCATCCATAGAGATACTTCATACTCCTAGCAATGATATGAATAGGATGGTCCTCAAAGTATGCATCTACCTATAGCTCAACCACATTCGGTTGCAAAGTGTGAGATGGGTCTGAAATATAATGGCGCAACTAATATACATGGAAGACATCATGGATGGATCAATACCTCAAATGTAACTGCAACCAATAGACTACCGGATCGACTCTCTCTAGAATCTCAAACATCCTAACATATCATGGTGAAATATTATGTTGAATCATAATCTTTTTGTGTCCCATCCTTGATGAGATACCTAAAAATACCTGATCCCTGACCTTGAACTCTAGAGGTCATTGATGGAGATTAGTGTAAGATTTATGTCTATACTTTGTAGTATCCATCCACTTCCAAATCAACTAGGCCTACTCCAAAGTCTCCTAAATGAGATGAGGTCTAAGTAAAGCTACCTCTTATGCCTATAACTAGCACAGGGGTGATCAGAATGTCCTACTATATAAATCCTTATAAGGTGTCATCTATGTAGTATCCTGATAGCTATTATTGTAGGTGAACTTAACTAGGGTTATATGACTCTCCCAAGATCCCCCTAAGTCAAGGATGTGTGCTCTAAGCATGTCCTCTAGGACTTGTATAGTGCTCTATGATTTTCCATTAGTCTAAGGTTGGTATGTTGTGCTCAGAATCATCTGTGTACCCAATACCCTTTAAAAACTCTACCAAAATCGGGTGTCCCTATCTGATACCACAGTTTGAGGATCCCTATGAAGTCACATAATATCATGGATATAGAGTATCTCAAGATCATATACTGAGAAGGTCTCCTCGATAGGCTGTAAATGGGTGATCTTCATGAGAATATCCACAACAACCCATACAATATCACTACCTCAAGGCGATATTAGCAACTTGATCTTGAAATCCATCGCAACATATTCCCATTTCCACTCAGGAATGGGTAATTTCTTTAAAATATTAGATGTTCATTGGTGTTCTACCTTCACCTTGTGATTGGTATAACACATCGTGATAAAACCAGCTACTTCATGTTTTATCCTCGACCACCAAAACTGATGATGCATGTCATGATACATCTTGGTAACACTAGGATGCACTCCTCAAACTGAGGCATGAATCACTTGTATCATCTCCTCATGTATATATACTGGAACCTAAACATAACCGTGAATATATATAAATTCATCCTTACCCATGGTCTAACTAGGAGGTGGGTCCTCACCTACCACACTCTCCCATAGGACTAGGCCCTCAGCATCAGATAACTGTCTCATTCTCACTCTATTCAGAAGAGTGGATGTCTCTACTAAGGATGAGAGAAAATTATACCCTTATCCATCCTACACCTCTAAGTGTATCTCATTAAACAAGGACATAAGCTTCCACTCGCTACTAGACTCATAAACTACCTATATCTAAGTCCTCTTGTTTAGTGAATCGATAACTACATTTCCCTTCCCGAACATATAAGAATGATCAAAGTCAAAATACTATAGGTAATAAACCCACCTTTTTGCCTCAAATTCAAGTCATGCTGTGTAAATATATACTTGAGGCTTTTGTGGTTTTTTTACACCACAAAATTATCTCCCAGTAAATAATGTCTCATAAAACATAGGGTGTATAAAACAGTGGCTAGATTGAGATCATACATCAAGTAGTTCCTCTCATGTGGCCTCAATTGATGATACCCATATTCCACGACTCATTCAAAGATCAAAACTCCTCCTATCCCAATACATGATGCATCACAATACATGGTATATATTATGCTCAGATCTAGTAGAATCAAGACCAGTACTGAATTCAGTCTCCCTTTAAACTCCTAAAAGGTTGTATCACAAGTATCTGATCGTAAAAATTTCACACCCTTCCTATTCAAGCATATAAGAGGTGTTTCTAAGTGTGAGAAGTCTTGTATTAAATGTTTGTAATGTCTAGATAGCCCCAAGAAACTTTGTATATCAAAAAAGTTCTTGGGATGCTCCTAAGAAACTATAGGTCTGACCATCTTTGGGTCAAATGATACTCATGTCTCTGAGATAACATGAGCCAAGAAGTGAATCTTATCCATCCAGAAGTGGAACTTTGTGAGATTAGAATATAATTGATTCTCTCCCAGTGTATCCAAAATGATCTCAAGATGTTTGACATGGTCATACTGATTGTGAGAATACACCAAGATATCTTCCATAATACCACCACAAACAAGTCAAGATATGGATGGAAAACTAAGTTCATCGGTGCTATAAAAACTGATGGCACATTTTTAAGACCAAAATACATAACCAGATACTCATATAGACCATACCTACTATAAAAACTTGTACGATGTATGTTTGAAGTTTGAACACATACCTGGTGATAACCTGACCTCAAATAAATTTTTGAGAAAACCCAAGCTCCTTGGAGCTAGTCGAAGAGATCATTTATCTATGGTAAAGGATACTGATTCTTAACCATCAACTAGTTCAATTTCCAATAATTCACACATAGCTTGAGGGTTTTGTCCACCGTTTTCACAAAAAGAACTAGCAAACCCCATGGTCAAGTATTGGTTCATATAAACCCCTTTGCTTCCAAGTCCTATGGATGTCCCCTAAGTTCCTGAAACTTCGTAGTATCCATACTATAAGGAGGAATGGATGCCTATGTAGCGCCTAAAACTAAATTGATAGAGAAATCCACCTCTATCTTAGGAGGTAAACCAACAAAATTAATTTGGTAAAAAAATCCCTAAAATGATCAACCACTGGAGGGAAATCTACCTGAAGTGATCCCTAATTATCCAAATATAAACTAGAAATCTGGGATTTCACCCCACCCAACCCATGAGCTCAGATCCATATCGACTTTCCTGGACATCCCATTCACCCTTGTGAATAAAAACTTCACCCTCTGGTGATGTGAAAGTTACCCTTTGGTGATAACAATCAATATAGGCATGATACGAAACTAGCTAGTACATCCCAAGTATGATGTCAAATCCTGTCATCTCAAGAATAAAAAAGATCACATATGAAGTGACACCCAACAACCTCAAGGGGGAACTCCCTGCACTGGTGTACACCCTCTGATCAAGTTCCCAACATAGTATCCAGTGTCATAACACCATTAGAAAACTGAACAATAATCCCAAGGCTCTCTAAAACTGGTACAAATATGAAGCTATGAGAGGCACCCATATCAAAAAGGTAAGGTACTAGAGTAGAGACTACTAAGATCATACCTCTCACCATAGATGGACCGACACTCTGCTCTTCAGGTGTAGGTTGTACAAAAATATATCTATCATGAACCGCAACCCTATGAAACAACCGCACTACTCAGAGCGGGACCACTCTTTTTTCTCGGTAAAACTAGTGTTTGGATTCCTATACCATGACCACCACCTCATCTTGAATGACCAGTACTACTCCAGCTCCCATCCTGACATGGATCTATAAATCCCGCTCCTAAACCTAGAGTCAAATTTGATACCCTTACACTGACTGCTGGAGGGAAGGTCCTGTAGAATCTCTATACATGGACCATCCTACCTTATGCTCGATACTTAAATAGGTCTCAATCACATTAATTCTTCATATGTCCTTATCTCCCACACTAATTATAGAATATGAAACTACTATCACTAACATCCTGGCTGGTACTCCCCTCATGAGAAGCCTCAAAATGGAACTTCCTACCAGAAGTTGCTGAGCTGCTGGGTTGAGAGGTTGAACTTCCATACTCTATGCCCCTAGCTTCCCTTGGGTTCTACATAGTAATAATAACCTAATTCACTGTCTCTATAATATTAGTCAATCAAAACATGTTGACCTATGATTGAACAGCATGCTTGAGACCATCTATGAAGTGTCTCTCCCTCGATGGCTCATCGACAAGATAAATCGGCACAAAACACTAAATCTCTATAAATCATGATAAATACTCTATAACGGTCATCGTGATATGCTCTAGATGTATAAACTCACTAGACCTTTTAGATCTTAGGGCCTTAGGAAAAAATTAATCATAAAACCTGGATTTTAAATCCCTCCAAACCATATCACAAAGCATATCATCATGGTTTAAAACATTCCACCAGTGCTTAGCTGATCCCTGAAGAATATAAGTCATGAGTTTCACTCTCATCTTAGGATGTGTCTCTAGATGCTCAAAAATAGAAAATATAGTCTCAATAAATAACTAAATATCCTATGGAACTCAATCCCCCGAAAACATGGGTGGATAATACTGCTGGAACACACACATCAGCTTTTCCATATAAGAGGTAGGTTGTGGGGCTCCCTAAAAAGTTTTCATAAAGTGTATAAAACTCTTATAAAACTATTCCTCTGCACCCATATATGGTACTACTACTTGTGTCATAGATGTAACTATAGGAATATATATTGGTAGACCATGGCCTACCACCTCCAAAGCATGGTCTTCACCACTCTCCTAGCATATGACTGGATTTTGTTGTGGTGGCATGTCTCTATAATACCAAACACATGCCTCATAAATGGTTGATAATAAGAAGATCATAGATAAAATTATATGTAAAGTCGAATCCTTCCTATAAAAATCTATACCCATCTTCCTGCTCCTAAAGCTAAGACTAGGTCATGAAAATGATCATATAAAGCACCAGATACACTAGCTACTGCCCACTCTAAAGCTGAGTCTAGGTCAAGTTCCATGTTTTCACTATTTTCATTTTATTTAAATTCATATTTTTTTCAATTATCTTTAAATATTTGAACCAAATGGGCTACCACTTATGATACATAAAGTCTCATACATCTCATAAACCAAAGTTTTTCATCCACTTAATCCATACCATAACACATTCTAGTCCATAAAACCAATAGTCCATGACTCATCTTACCATAATTGGATGCTTAGGGTGTCTATTATAGCTTATGAAGGAAAACACTGTTTAGGTTGTGAAAGTAACTCTAAGTACCAATCATGTTTCTCAATTACTTTCTCAAAACATTAATCAAACAATAGGTATATCACTCAAGGAACACATAATAATGTTATGTAGTTAAGCAATGCATCCTATATGGCATAGAATAATGCATGGCATGTAAATTATAACAGGTTCCTAAAATGATGCATGATATGTAATACCCTCATCTCATTGAGAAAAGTATAAAAATATATAATCATAAGGAACATGAAACATCAAGTTCATCACCCAAAGGTGGAATCAAATCAATTATAATAGGAAAAATCCAAAAAAATAGGTTTCATTCCAGGCAATTTGGCTTTTTTATGTATGTGAGTTATCTATTCCCAGGCATAGCTCATTACCAAATTACAATACCTTCCTAATATCCAATATATTATCTCAAAATAGTAAATCAAAAAAAATACTTTGATACCACTTTGTAATTTCCCAACCTGAAAGCAACTAAATGGTGCCACAAGTTGGTGGGCCACATAGCCTCAAGTGCGCCCCCCCCCCCCCCTTGTGCCAAAGGATGATGACTAGTAGTGACATCCTAGGGTGTGTCTGTGGGGAGACTATTCCCTTATTTCAGAGTGTGACATAATGGTGTCAGCATATCAATCAATAGCGGAATCATAATATAAATCATTGAAAAAAGATAAATCATAAAGAAGATTGTAATAATAAGATAGGTCAAAAGCAGTCATATACAATACAATGATCATGCCATGTCTCTATACAAAATGGTAGGCAATACATGTCATAATAAACTAGTACAATACATGTATCAAAATAAAAAAAGACTAAAAAGAAATATCTCCGTATAGAATTGTGATCCTAGCTCGGTCCTATGTTCCCCAACTCTTAAATAATGAACAATTCAAGCATCGTATAGTGGGCACTTGCCCAGGTCCCTACCTCCATCTATGAAGTCTTTCTAGGTACCCAAAAATGGCTCGAACAGGATGTGAGATAACACTTAGTAGGACACCACCAATGGTGTCTATAATAAGTCCAGTTTTTGTAATATAAATAGAAGAAGTGTGCAAAAAATCACAGGTATAAAAACACTGAAATAAAGTGTCAAATGAAAATGTGATCTGATCCATCCAAACATGGATCCCTATGAAATAATAACCAATCTCCCATAAACAAGGGCATATATAAAGAATAAATAAATAAGTTTGATATTGTTTAGTATACCAAATATAAACAGATACCCATAATAGGGCTATCTATAATCATAAAAAGATACCCACATCGGTCGTGCCATGTAATCAAATGTATACATCCACAACAGACATGTCATGTGATCCAATGTTAGACCACAAAGATCTGGATCCAAGGTATAGAATACTAGGTCATCCTCATCAATTCCTAGGATCATCTTTATGGAAACTTTGTAAATACTTGGGTGGAGTCCAAGGAGCAGGCCAACGGAGCATGTCCAATGCGAGTTCGAGAAAGTCAGATCCAAGGGTAACAAGGCCCATGGAATCCTATGGAATCAAGATCCAGTGAGTAATAATGTACAGGAATATACTACCATAATTAAGATACATGGATTAGAAATTTACATGGCATCTAATGGAATCAAGATCCAAGGATCTCATCTAATGCATCCCCTACAATAATCGATTTCCAAATCAATTCATTAATCATTCACAAAAAATGATTTCTTCCAACTCATTTAACATTTTTAATATATACCATTTATCCATTTTAATCATATGCAATAACATGAAAATGAGGCAAAAACCTTTTCCTATCAATTCATTTCAATTCTTGTTCAATTTAACAAGGCTCCCAAAATCAGTGGTGATCTCACACTCACCCAGCAGGGTGGTATAAAATAGGTAAAATACAAAGGCGCACCCCATGGGTGGCCTAGGTTGGGGATAAAAACCTCCAATGATCTCAAAGGTACTAGGTAGGCAACCTAACAGGTTCCAAACAATTATATCAATATGTTAATTTAATTTTAGGGGCAACGCCAGAAGGTCCGATGTGCGGAAAAACAACGATAATCCATAAAATAACCAAAGTATAAGGGAAAAGGTATAGACCACCTACCGTAGGTATGTGGTAGAACACTCATCCAGTATTGACCACTAATTTGGTCCAAGTTGAGTTAAAAATGAATAACAGACAAAAACCTTGTAAATAGGTCATATCATCTTGCACCAAAATTGCTCCATCGAGGAGAAGAGAAGCAGGGAAAGGTAAAAAGAGGAATAGGGAACTCACTGATATGAATCAAATGAGAATTATGGCAGATGAAATGGATATTAGATGGAAAACAAAACCAAATCCTAGGTTAGGCTTCAAAGGGTGCTCCAGTGTGAGAGAGAAGGGAGGGGGTGAGGTTCGGTTTAAAATAAAGGTCATGTCTCTTATTTTAAAAAGTGACCTCAAGCATTTACATGATGTGTAAATGCATTACATATTCTGTAAAGATCAGGGTCTTACCCCTAGGAAAAAACCTTTACACATCATAAATTGGCCTACCAAGGTGATTACATGTCATGTATTGAATACACATTGTGTAAACCAATTATATGTCATGTAATTTGCATGCAGCCAACCTACAACCCTTCTACCTCTTCCTTTCCAAAAACAACCCAACCAACCCACAACTTGGATTTAGGATATAATCTAAAAATAGAAGTTAAAAAAGAGTTTAAATCAGAAATAAAAGGATTTATACCTCGTCAAAAAATGATGCGGCATTTTCTTACATGCTCTCAAAAATATTTATAACTAAGTGAAGCACAGAGGTTGGCCTATGTCATTTTCTTGAGGAGCTTTTGTAGTCAATCACTCGCTACTTATAATTCAATTTTTATTTTATTTTTATATTTTTGAAATAAATGTAGGTTTTAGAATTTTTAATTCAATACTCAAATAAAACATGCATATGAAATGAAAACACAATAAATGAAAACAAAATGAAGTTAGAATGAAGGGAGATATTCTTGAGAGAATCACCTAGATTGAACCTTCATTATCTTATTATTAGTTTCAAATTTAATTAATGAATACAATATATAATATGTGTGAAAATAATCCTTTTCATATGGTTTTGAATATACATTGATCTTAATGATCGCTGAGAGACCGCACATCCACCTCCTTGATCGATGGAGAATATTGCAGAAGTGAAATTTAAGCCTTGGGTGAAAAGTGGAGACACAAAGGTGCCTTACCCACTAAGATCCCCACTGTCCTAACTCTAAGAAAATAAGAAACATTAAGCATGAATGTTCAAATACTTGGGTTAATCACTATATTACTCCCTTAGGAACTTCCTCGGGTTAGCTACTCATGATCATGAGCATAAGAGTTCACAATGGAGAAGATCAGAGTGAAAACACAAAAAATGAAAATATGATAAAATGAGAGGAAGAAGAATAGAATACTATATAATAAGTATGAAAAATACTATTAAAATATAAAAGAAACTACAAAATTACATAAAATGTGCACCTAGAGTGCCAACCCTTTAGAAATAAGAAGAAGTGCATTTTTATAAGCAAAAGGACGAAATTTTTAGATCCAATTATATCCACTAAATTTAGGTGTGTCATAGACCCATTAAATGGATGAATTTGAAAAGGTTGTATTATTTAAAGTTGCTCAAAATCTGTATACGTTTTCACCCTCAAAATTTCAGCTTTATTGTCCACCATATGTAGGAGTTATTGCCGGATTACTCTTAGAATTTAATTCTGGATAGGTGACTCTTCATATTCTAATGCCCCGCTTTTCCATGCATTAATGACTATGAAGAAGGCCGAATCAGGTGGAGAAATAGTTAAATAAGTTGTTCCCCCAAATTTTATATAGTTACTTAATGAATTTTAGCATCTTTAGACCAACCCTTTATGATATATGGTCCCAACAATAAAATTCTCTAGATCTATACATAGATTTCGAGGTCGGGATTATGAGCTGGATTTGGTCCTCCAAATGATGGATTGAGCTTTGGGTCTAGAAAAATAAAATGAATCACATAAAATATGGAAACCTATAAAATAATAATTTTACAATTTGAATCAATTTAGAAAAAGTAATTTCTGAAGTACAGAATAAAAAAACTGTTAAAATCCAAAATTATTCATTTTTGCAATTAAACTCAAAATGCTACCAAAACCAAAAAATGTGAAAATTGATCTTAAAATAAAACATTTATGGGATTAAAAACATTTAAATACAAAGTAAATTAATTGAAAATATTTTCTCTGTCAATTCCTCCATGCTTAAACATTTCACTCTTGGGCAATCATCTTATACCAAGGTCAAAACAAACTTCCCAAAGTATAAATGACAACATAGATCAATTATTATATCAAAGGAAAATATCATGCCTCCTACATGGATAAAAATTTACTAACTCCTAAAAAATCATAATAATTCGTTCATTCACATTTTAATCATGCATGTTATACCTACCTCCCCAAAAAAATATTCCTCCCTTCACTCAAGGATTTTTTTGTGGTGTTTTTCTCATTCTCAAAAACATGTGTGATCTCCATAGGATTTATATACGCATAGTATCTCCACTTCATAGATCCATAAATGTGGAAATAATGAGGTATTTTTCATTTTTTGTTCTAAGGTTTAGGTTTGGTAGGTTTTAAATATAAAAACTTCTAAGGCATAATGAGGAGGGTTAAGCTCTAAAGTAAAGTAAATGCATGAAAATAGTTATGATCAAGAATGGCGTGTTCCTCAATCAGATTAAAAATGAATCACATACAAACACCAATTTCATTATTTTGGAAGTTCACACTTGTAATTTTCAGCATCAATGATAAATTTCATCTCTCTTTTCCCCAATTTGTAGCATTTTTTCATCGTGAATTTAGATCTGGATTTCTCTTTAGGATCATGTTTTTTAGGAAAAGAGAGATAGTTGTTGGTCTTCAAGTATTGGTGAACACCCGGACCATATTTGTAATTATATTTTGGTCCACCCATACATATTTACATCCTGAAATTTCTTCCACCAAAGCAGAAATAAATATGGCAGCACTTTCAATTCATCTCAAAAAGATTCTTCAAGAAAGCAAAATATAGTTCATATTCTCCCCCACACACTTGAGTTCAATAAAAATCATGCATTTAACTTCTAGATAGGGTTGTAAAGGGATAAATGGATTGTAATGTGGATTACTAACAAGTTATCTCATGGATAATAGGATCTTAATAAAGTTTATATGTAAAGGTAGGCCAAAATAAGAGTTCAATGTAAAAAAGGTCTTTCAAAGTTGTGCCTCAATCATATTTAACACATTACATGAACTCTAAAAGAATTGAAAAAGATAAAAACAATGCGTTTTGGATCAAAAAACATGTCTCAAGGTTCTAAAGAAAAAGATAAATTTAAAGAAGATGTCAAACAGGTTTAGAAACCCCTCTGGTTGGGCAATATTTTCAATTTAGACAGTACTTGTACACATGAGTTTCACAATCAATCAAACTTCATCAAATGAAAAGATTAGAAATAAAGAAAAAAATCTATTAAAAATCATTTAAATACTCAAACATTAAGATCAATAAATTTACTGAATACACCAAGATGGTTTTAATTTTCCAAATCATTTAATTCAGCTCAAAAATCCTAAAAACACAAAAAAATGAAAAATGAAAACATGAAAAATTCAAAAAAAAAAGACAAGAAAAATAAAATGTAAGCACACAAAAAATTCTTAAAAATGGGTTGAAATCCCTCCCACAAACTTATTCCATTTACTACCATATTTTTAGATATGATTGTATCAAGAATGTTTTACATGCAAGATTTTAATTAGGCGGTAAATAAAATAAAGAAAAGGAAAGACACAAACTGTTTTATTTTTGAGCGGTAGCCTTGAGTTAAGATCCTAGATACTAAAAATTTAAAAATACAAAAAAAATAAACAAAACATAATAAAAATAAATATAAAGTGGAAGAAAATGGATAATTCTTGGTTTAGACCCTCAAGCAGGTGCTAGGATTTTATTGCCCCTGGTCAGGTAGTTGGAGTAAGTTATCCCCAATCTGATGGTGGATTTGGTTTATTTGAGATACACCACCACATGTGAATTTTTATAGTATCCATGAGTAGACAAAAATAATTTAGAACCACAAATAAGATAATAAAATTCACAACCCCTAACAAATAAGAAAGATAAAATTTGAAGTTTGGAGTGGGAGGGAAAAGAAGATAGGGGTGCTCCCTGTTCACTTCTATGGTGTCCTCCTCCATATGGTATGAAAGTTATTATAGAGGAGATAGTCACACAAACACCATATTATATGGCTCTTCTTCTTCAATCACCACCACTTGGTTGGTATCTTCATTAACATCCAAGGTTTGCTTCATTTGTGTTGTGTTAGAAATTTCATAAAAAGGGAATTCAGAAAAAAAAAACTTGAATAATATTAAAACATAAATAATAAATAAATAAATAATCCCTTTCAAGTAAGTCAGTTTGGAAATTGATCTCTTTGGGAAATACCATTGAAAAATCAATCTCAGTAGGTGAATCTTCAATATCATCTTCCAAATAAAGAGAGAGGTATAAAGGTGATGAATTTTCATTATCAAGGATGGGAAGATCAAGTTTTAGGTTATCATCAAATAAGTGATTATAGGATTTTTATAAAAAAAATGTTGATCTCCTATATGTATATCAACTAGAATATTTTCTTCAAAGACATCCTCACCTAATGGGTGGGATTATGTGATTAATTCCTTTATAAGCTCTTTCTCACCCACCTTAGGTTCTTTAACATGAAAAATTATTGGTGAAATCTCTTTCACAAATCATTCTAGTTTAGGTTTAGATTTAAATTTCTCTTGAAATGAATGTACATAATCAATTAGCCATTACATTTTTCTATATAGGCCCTATATTTCTTCTCAAAGTTCTTTCATCTGAGCCTTTTTAATTTCATATTCTTGTTTCACCTAATAGTAGTAATACTTGAATAATAATTTAAATTATAATGCATTATGAATAAAGTTTTTTTAAAATTTATTATTTGTTTTTTGTTTTTTAAAATGAAAGAAAAGAAAATTATTTACAAAATGTGAATAAAAATAGTGATTTAAGACCACTTGCCTCCTGAAAATAGCACCAATTTGATGTAGCATTGTCATAAATGCGCTTAAAAATATTTATAACTAAGTGTAACACAAGGTATGACCTAGTTCATTCTCTTGAGGATATTTTGAAGTCAATAACTCACTAGTTCTAATTCAATTTTTATTATATTTTTATATTTTAAAGAAAAATATAGTTTTGAGAATTAATAATTAAATAATAAAATTAAACATGCATATTAAATGAAAATACAATGAATGCAAACAAAATAAAGTTAGAATGAAAGGAGATATTCTTGAGAGAATCACCCAAATTTAACCTATATTGTCTTATTATTAGTTTCAAATTTACTTAATAAACACACTCCATAATATGTGTGAACATCCTCTATTTTATATGGTTGTGAATATAAGGTGCTCTCAACGATTGTTGAGAGGCCGCACATCCACCTCCTCGATCAAGGGAGAATATTGCAGAAGAGAAAGCTAAGGCTTAGGTGGCAAGTGGAGACACAAAGGTTCCTTTCCCACTAAGATACCCCTGAGAATAACTCTAAGAAAATAAGAAACATTAAGAATGAATTTTCAAAGAATTGGTTTCATCGCTGTATTACTCTCCTGGTAATTTTCTCGGGTTAGCTACTCATGATCATGAGCATAAAAGTTCGCAGTGGGGAATATCGGAGTGAAAACACAAAAGATGAAAATATGATAGAATGAGAGTAAGAAGAAGAGACTAAAATATACTAATAATGCAGAATACTATTAAAACATAAAAGAAACTACAAAATTATATAAAATGGCCACCTAGAGTACCAACCCTTTAGAAATAAGAAGAAGTGCATTTTTTATAGGCAAAGAGAGGAAATTTTCAGATCCAACTATGTCCACCAAATGTAGATGCGTGATAGACCCATTAAATGGATGATTTTGAAAATTTTGTCTTCTTGAAAGTTGTTAAAAATATTTATACGTGTTCACCTTAAAATTTTAAGATTTATTTTCCATAATATGTAGGATTTATGGTTATATTACTCTGAGAAATTAATTTTGGATAGGTGATTCTTCATATTCCAATGACCCACTTTCCCATACATTAATGACTATAAAGAAGGATTAATCAGGTGGGATATAGTTAAAGAAGTTGTTTCCCCAAATGTTATATAGGTCCTCGATGAATTATAACTTCTTTGGGCTGACCCTTTATGAGATATGGTCCCAAAAATAAAATTCTCCAGATTTATACATATATTTCAAGGATGGGATTGTGAGATAGATTTGGGCCTCCAAATAATGGATTGAGATTTGAGTCCAAAATAATAAAATAAATACCATTGAAACATATAAACCTATAAATAATAATTTTTCAATTTGGATCAGTGTTGAAAAATTAATGATCGAAATATAGAATAAAAATAAAATAGTTAAAATCCAAAATTATATATTTTTGCAATTAAGCTCAAAATGCTACTAAAATAATAAAATGTGAAAATTTCCCTTAAAATAACACATTTGTGGGATTAAAAACATTTAAATACAAAGTAAAATAATTTAAAATATTTTATCTATTAAAAAAACCTGGATATTACACTTTAATTGTTGAATATAAACTTGGGCTTGATCAAGGAAAAACCTCAATGATGTTATATCCCTTGTAGTCTTGGATAAATTAGCTTCATAGGGTACAATAATACTCACTACTAGAAAGTGGGGATATCCCCACACATCTATACCCATAGTTTCAGTAAAATGTGGGTATATATTGGATAAAATATGCCTATACTATCACTTTACATAAACTATTGGTATAGATAGGCTATCATAATGATTTTTAAAAAATTGTTGGTATAGGTTCATATATACCAATGGTTTTTTAAAAACCATTGGGATATATTCCCTCATATTCTCTTGGCCTCCAAACCTCCACTCCCCCCCCCCTCAATTGAGCCTGATCTCCCCCCCCCCTTCAGTCAAGCCCTATTCCCCCTCACCCGAGTGATAACGGGTGACTCTCCTCCTCCAACATTCCCCTCTAATTCAGTGATTCTTTTATTCTGATATTATTCAATATCAGATTGATGATTTTTGAATCTTTATTATATTATGCTGACTATTATTTTCATTTTTATCTATGTATGAAAACCTGACCAAGATATAGTTAGGTCACGATTCTTCTAGATTATTTGAAATAAGGTTCTTTGTGGGTGATGTTTTATTTTTGAGATTTTGGTTTAATGATTTTAATTTGGATGAGCCTTTAGTATTCCATTGTTATATATTTGGGATCTAGTTTATGGTTATATTATAGGAAGTGGAAAGTCTTGTTTTAGATTTTACTCATTGGTTGGGATTAAATCCTTTTTATGTGTGGGTTTTTGGTTTTTGGCTATGTTTAGGTATGAGGTCTTGATGGTTTTGAATGAGTGACGACCTTATGTACACATCTAGGTAACTAGGGTAGATGAACCTTATGTAGATTCTTCAATGTACTTCTCCTACCCTTATGCATCCTCCATGCCATTCTTTAAGAACCTTTACATAGGTGTTCAATGACTCTTACACATTTGTATAACCTTTATCAAGCACCCTTCATGAAATTCATGACACATATTGATAAGATAACTCATCACCTCATAAATCCTATAATATTTACATATTTATAGATTTAAATCTCCTCTTTAATACATGTCAACATATTACATTTGTCTTTACTTGATAAATATCATTTTTAAACAATATAATTCAACCTCCATTGAAACTTCAAGTACTATAACACTTTAATATATCATTTGAATTCATATTTTTAGATTATAAAGAGCTAATTCATCACTTGTAAGAGACAAGTCCAAAAAGCCTCTAAGACTATTGAGTTGGATCTTAGTGTAAGAAACAAGGGTCAAAGTTAACAATGTCAATGTTGTCCATGTTTTACTCTAAATACATAAACCATATTACAACTTGAGTATTTAAATATTATTTTGATCTTAAATAAATTATCACAAAAACTATTAATTCATAAGAATTAATGCACATGGGTGAGGAACATACCACTTGAAAAGCTAGCTGACACCATTAGCAAACCATTTTTTCCAATTTATATATAATGAATTATTCTATAAAATGAGGATAAGTAAACTTTATGAGCCAATATTTATCTCCCCCTGATTTTTTGAACCTTTAGACACCACTTTTTGAAACTTCTTTATTGGTAGAATTATTTTTCCAAGTAGCTTTTGAGTGTCCTGAAAGACAATCAGATGATACCAATATGTTAGTTTATAATAAATCACTTTAAAGGCTTTCCAAATAGACTAACTTCATTATTAAAACTAAAACTTGGATTTGAAACCTAAATCACTCCCAAATAGGATTTAGATCCATTACATCTTTAACATTTTAGTAGATTTATATATATTCCAGCATGTATGGTCAAATTCACAATGTTCTATAATTAATTCATTATTTTTTAAATTTTAGAATTATCTATAAATTTCATTTCATCATGAACTCTTTTATTTGTAATAATTATTTTAATGCACACATGGTGAATACCCCCCATGGATTTTTATCTACCCATTCACCCCACATCACTTAATTTATCATATTTAATAATAAGGTAAAAGGGGTAGGGGTAGCTCTAACATACTCATGTTAATGATTGTGGTTTTTCTTAATGAACTGACTCTTTTATTATACTCTTCCTCTAATCCTTACTAGTAGCTATTTTTTTAAAAAACCACTTATGATGATTCCATTTCATATGTTCTCTATGAGATTATTTATCCTTCTTGGCTTCGGTTCCTTCACTATTATGTGACTAATCCCATTAATATGTGTATCTTCTTTTGATACATTTTTCTTTCACCCTTAAACATGTTTCCTATGATAATGGAGGGATCTTCTACGAACTTTGACCTCTTGTGGAGTGATATGTGAGATCATTAAGGCATACTTTTTTCTTTTTCTCTTCTTTGATATCCAGAAGAGTCACTCCAGACATATTCTTCCTTAGTTAATCCTTATTTAAAGGCACTTAATTCACAATTTATGCATGATCTATGTGTATGTAAACCCAATTTACTTTTATTTTGGTAGTTGAAAGTTGATTTTTTAGTTATTGGATTAACATTGGATATAATTCGGGCTTATGGAAGGAGACAAGTGATACATTTTTCCTTTAAAATTAGAGTTGAGTAATTTTTGCTAACAAATTTTTGTATTTCATTTCATATATCATACAAATTTGAGTTTCCATCCCCTTTATTACATTTTGGATATATTTTTTATTTTATAAATCTTAGTTTCTATGATATTATTATTGGATGGTTATTTATATCTATATCAATTATGGTAGAATTTCTATGATACTTTTATACCATGTTTTGTGGTTTTGATATTGGGTGACACATTGTTGTTATTCTTGAGTAAATGTTTTCCACTATAAAAAAAGTGTATTTAATTGGATTAATGTCATTTTAAAAATATTGAAGTTTTAAAAACAATTATTTCAAAAAGATATATATATTTAAATGGATTTTGTAATAGTTGATGCCCATTCCATGTCTTACACTTTATCTGGTTTGTTATTTGTAGGAATTTATTATAGAATATGTTATTTCTCTTATTCTCTATTTTGATAGATATTAGTATACTTTGATTACTTTCATATTAAAATTGTTTTTAATGAATTTTTTAATTAAGGTTTACATTATTTATTTGAATATAATATTTTCTTTCCTATAATAGAATAGATAGAAGCTGGATGTGTCATACTGATTAGATTTTATTAGAACCAAGGCTGGTCTTTTCTGTAGATGGAGCATGGTTTGTGTTTATTTTCAATCCTCACATGGAAGATCAGGGAGTTTTTAGGGAAATGGATCATATAGTTCGAGTAGATAATAGTATTGAAGGTGGTGTCATTTCCCAGTGTCTGCCAACAATTTTGGTCTAAAAATTGGAGAATGGTGAAAAGTGTTTTTGGAAAAGGGAGTTGTGTGCAATATTCAAGGTGGTTTGGAAAATTTAATGCAAGTAATTTTTTGGGATTATTGTATCAAAAATATGTAAAAGGAAAAAATTGCACCAAATATTTAAATATGCAAGAAATATGAGGTTGTGTGGAAGAGACTTACGTGTCCAATGAAATGTAAAAAGGGGTTTTGCACACTCAGAGAGAATCTTACATGCACCAATGAAGATGTGTCATAATATTATGTGCAGGGTCTTAGAGGCCTATAAATATGTGGCTACCCCCATTCAAGACTTATAACTTTTCAACGAATATTAGGTTCCTCTACCACATGAAAAAAGTTTCATGCGGAAGAGAAAAAATAAGCAAATCTTGCACGCAAATTATTCCTTTAGTATAAAAAGTCCAAGTGAAACTTGTGGTGTATCTGTGTGAAAGATAAGGGTTGCATGAAAAATAAGGGTTGCATGAAGTCATCTTGCATGACAATCCCAAATATTACGTGCAAGAGTAGGTGTTGCGCGCAAGTGCCAGTGTGTGCTTCTAGCATGTTTTGAATATCTGGTTTGGTTGATCAGTGTTTTCAAGTGAATCAATTCAGGACTTAGATGAAAGTAGAGTCTCATGCTAGATAGAGACAATTTCTTCAATTAAAATCTATTGAAGTGACTTTCAAGTCAATAAACTGTGTAAGAATTCTCCAAAGGCGATGAGCTAAGGGGAGTTGATGGAAGTGTTCTAAGGGATGCAATGAGATATCCCTAAAATATTTTAAAGGTAGTGTGCCTAGCACAGAGTGACTTTGTCTGAACTTTTATAATCCACAACTAGTAAATATTAGTGAACTTTGATATTACCAACACACTGTCGGCATATGCTCCATGGACTAACCCTTAGTGGTGAACCAAGTAAAATTGTTGTGTTGTCTCTTTGTATCTGATTATTTGATTTTTGATTGATTCTATCGTATAAGTTTAATTAGTTCCTACCAATGTGGGAACAAGATACATTTTTTTAAAAGAAAAATTTGACACCTTGATTCACCCCTCCCCTCTCAGGGTGTTCTGGGGTCCTATAGATTTCAACAGAGTTTTAAAAGAATTTGTATATTTTTTTAGATTTTGTATTTAACAATGATTCATATGGAGGTTTTATATAGTGTCCATGTTATAATTATGTTGGAATACCATGGTTAAGTCGATAGGAATTTAGATACCATATAAAAAATTTTGGATTTTAAACAAACTATTATGTTTGGTATCACAATGGAGAGACAAGACAATCTTCTATTGTTCATGAATGGAAAGAAATAAGCGGTATAGAGAATTTGATATTTGATTAGTTTTTATTTGTGAATCATCATGAGAGATATAGTATTCCAATGCAAGAATACATTAATATCAATACACATGAGGAAAATAATGGAGATAATGATGTTGAGAGAGTGAAAAAATTATTAGATGATGTCAAAACTCATGTATATCAAGAATGTACTAAAATGAAAAGGATGAAATTTTTAATGTGGTTATATCTTGGAAAAACCATGTATATAATTTCTAATATTTATATTTATTATATTCTTAAAATTTTTAAGGACTTGCTTCATGACGGTGTATATATTCTCTAAAATCATTATAATTCATGAAAGTTAATTAAGCAACTTGAATTTTCTACTAATAAAATTCATGATTGTTTAAAATATTTAAGTTTATTTTGGGAGGAAATAGTATACCTTAATGACTATAAAGAATTTTGCACATATTAATTGAAGTAAAATACAGACGGAACACCACCTTTTATACCATAAAAAGTTATGTGGAACTTTCCATTGATTACCAAGCTTCAAATTTTATTCATGTTTGTAAAAATATCAACCAATATGTGATGGAATGATGCTGAGATAATTAAAGATAATGATGAGTTGGTTTATCCTACATATATATTATCATGGTGGGAATTTGATGTAAAATATCCATATTTTGTAGTTGAGGTGTGTAATATCAGTTTGGATCTATCCTGTGATGGTTTTAATCTATTTGGTTAGATTCTTACTGCTCACAGCATTTAGCCATTTTTATTCATGTTTATAATATTCCTCCATGGATGTGTATGAAAAACCTTTAAATTTCTTGAGTATACTAATATCTGGACCTTTTGATCCTGGCAATGATATAGACATATATGTTCAACCTTTAATAAGATATTTGAAGTAGCTTTGGGATATGGGTTTGTGCACATTTGAAGCTTCTTCAGAAAATATATTTCAGATATGTGATTCCCTTTTATGGAATATAAATTATTTCCCTATTTATACAATTATGTATGGTTAGAGCATGAAGGAAAAACTATCATGTTCTATTTTTATGAATAATACATGATTTATAAGACTTAAATATCATTGTAGTTTCAGTTTCATGGGGCATCAATGATTCTTACCAATGGATCATCAATATAGGAAGAATCTCCAGAGGTTTGATAATACTATTGACACTGAATAGCCAAATCAACATATGTCAAGAACTAATGTTCTTAATTAATTGAAAGATTTAATTTTTTCATTAGGGAAAGTTCAAATGAAATATAAAAAGAGGAATAATGTTGACACTAAATCCACTTACAATTGTAAAAAGAAAAGTATCTTTTTTGAGTTTCTATATTAGTATACAAATTTGTTTCATAATTATTTAGAAATAATTCACATTGAGAAAAAATATATGTAAAATATTGCTTTCAATTCTTCTAAATATCAATGGGAAGACCAAATATGACTTATGATCTTGCCTAGACTTACTGGATTGAGGTATTCAACTAGAACTACATCATGTGTGTATTGGTGAAAACAAATTAATAGAAAGTTCCTTATGCTTATTGTGTGATGAAATATTTAGAGGAAAATCAATTTTTAGAAGTATTGTAGAATATCAAGGTTCATGATGGTTATTATAGAAATATATCTAAATGAGTTAATAGAAAGGAGTTGAAACTAAAATCCAAAAAAACTCTTGATTATAAAATCCTTATTCATGAATTGATTCCAATAGCAATCCGACATTTACTATCCAACAATGTAAGGGTGACAGTGATTTTCTTATGCCATTTTTTTATACCTTTGTGCCAAAATGTTATCCAAGTCTTTCTTGATAAAAATTAAATAAGGGGCGTTATTAATTTTGTGTGAGTTGGAAAAAAATCCTCCATCATTTTTCACTTGCATATTGAATTTAACAATTCATCTTACAACTGAAAAATTTCTTGGGGGGCATTATTTTTCAGTGGATGTATCCTACTGAAATAAATACGTGTATGATGAAATATTATGTTAAAAACAATAATCACCCTGAAGGTTCCATTATGAGATGTTATCTGGCTCAAGAATGCATGAATTTTTATTTTATGTGTCTTTTTGAGATGAGCACAAGGCATAACCGGCCAATGAGAAATAAAGTTGAGAAGTATAGGGAAATTTATCCCTCATTTACATATATTCCCCAAACATGAGTAATTATTGGGTCATATACATCGGCTACATTAGGCCTTGAAGAGCGGGATATGGAATATCACATAGTATTTTTTAACTGTGGTTGGTTTGATGACTATATCAAGTAAGTAATTTGAATATTTATATATTATATAATACTATATCATTTAAGATATATCTTAGAATTTTATTATAATCTTATGTAGGTAACATAAAAAAAATTACAATTAGATTTCATCGATCTTTGCCTTTGAGAAGGAGAGAGGCTTTTCATAGAAAAAGAGTTTCTTGCTTGGTTTAAATAAAAGGTGTCACCATTACTTTAGTTAACTTTAAATATAGATATTCAATTAATTTTATTATTTTTATATATTTTAGTTATTGATTTTAACTATTTAATTCATCTATAAATAATTAATAGTGTTGTCTTTTGGTTTTAATTCTTTGGTTCGTGAATGCAAATATTTAATAATTAATGGGTATAAATTTGTTACAATTGATCAAGTGGTGAAAATGAGAATAAAAACTGATGACATTATGTTAAATACAACAACAGATTATTATGCTAGTGCATCATATAATAGGCCACAATATGAAAAAATTTATTATTATGTACTTCTTAAGAAAATATTATTATTGGATTACTACTCTCATAGTCGAGTCACTATGATGAAATGTAAATGGTTTGATTCAGTGATTCTACATACTAAATTTATTTATTAATATGGATTAAAATTTAATTACATGACTAGATTCTTGGATACTGATGAACCATATATTTTGACATCAATGGAAAAACAATTGTTTTATGTGAAAGATCATTTGATCCCTAATTATGGTGTCATTATTGAAGTAATACCAAGACATATTTTTCATGATAGTGGGGATGAAATTGACACCATTTACACCTCTATTAGTGTTGACCAAAATATTATATTTGATGACTCAAATTGTCCAATTGTGATAATTGATGTTTAACTTGAAGCAGTAGTGGGTAATATATAGAAGCAACCATATATGTTCACAGTTAATTCAGTTTACCTTGACATTGGTTTCTCATTTTGGTACTACTGTAATTAATTTAATTTTATTTTGGTTTGGAATGAAATTTTTATTTTAGTATTATTTGTTTTCATTTCATTTAAATATATTTATTTTAATTTAGTAAACTGGGTTTAAAATGGGTTTTTAAAAAATGTATAACTTGGTTTTAAATTATAGTTGCCAAAACATGTTATGACATTGTTTATGACTTATTTGACTTCTAAGTTGTATAAAAAAATTAAAAACTATTTCTAAAAAATGTACATATCATTCTTATTTATATTATAAAAGATATTTAATAAGTTTTAAGAGAGAGATTATTTGATAATGATCAATGGATGTGCGATCTAGGGTTTCCTCCACTGGTTCCCTTAATGAGTTTAATAATTGTAATATTTTTATTATGCATTACATTTAATTTCATGTTCTTGTTCTTTATTAAATTTTTTCAAGGACATTCATCTAAACTAAAGTTAACTTCTCTTCAGCCTGCTAGTATAGGTCTGATCAAGGTACTCCTAGAGTTACACGGAGCACCTGTCGTACTCGTTTACACCCTGACCTGCCAGCAAACACCCCATATACCATACCTTTTCATCTTCCACTTGATCCTCTAGGTATATTCTCACCCATGCCTCCATCATTGTCTCATTTAGCCTCTTCTTCCCATACCATTTTTACTTCGTCTCTAGGGATGTTCCCACCTATACCATATTCATATCCTATGATGTATCCCCATCCTTTCTATACTTACCCTACTATGTCTATGCCGCCTCCATTTCAAACTATCCATATGGGATCTAATGATTATGTTCCTTAATATTCCACTCAAGTGCATGAAGATGACCTGGTGTGTACATTAGAACAGGCACATCCTTCAGAGGATACCGATCTAAGACAACCCACAGATCTATCATAGCCTAATGAGTAGCCTATATTAGGGTTTTTTATTATAAGTGTGTCAAATTATATCACATAATTTTTTACCTGTTGTATTGTTAATTAATTCTTCTTCTTTTTCCTTTTATCTTATTTAGTGGGATCTTCTAATAGGTGAGTGGGTGCACCCATATGTGTGAATCCTAGAATCACCAAACACAAATAATGGTGTATTACAATGAAGATAATTAAATGATAGGTAAAAATTATAGGTAGTGTAGAAGTTTTATGGGAACTTAAACCAATTACAATGATATCATTCTAGTGAAACCAGTCTCATGGAGGCATATTAGTAATGAAATTAAGGAGAAATCATGGGAGGAGATATGGGTAATACAATTTGTAAAATTGATATCTATATTACTGTTGTATTTATATGAATTAACATATTCATTGCAATTTCAGTTTAACTTTCCCAATGGTGAAGCTGCTAAGGTCGCACGGTTGATAGGTCTTGGGCAATTACGGTGATAATATAAGCACAAATTATATGTTGGTTGGAAGAGTATAGTCAATTCTGATTTATAATGCATACCAATATTCCCCAACTGTCCAATAACACAATATCAAGAAATGATCACATATTGTAAGATTAATAAGTTTAATGTATTCCTAATATTTAATGGTTTTCATTGAAAATTTAATTCTTATTAATTGCATTTATTTTTTTGGGATGCATTAGAAAAAACAAAAATAACAAAGATGTTATGACATATTTGCACACTTTGGGGCATACTACAATGCCCGATCATGAGAGTCTCCATGTACTTTAATATGAATAGAAATAATATCTATATTTATATTGTTAATAAAGTGGTAATTTCATTTTATTTGGATTTTCAAGAATTATAAAAACATAAATAATTAGATTTTCATGCTGAAATTTAATACAGAAGGCTGGAAATTCCCCATTTAGTTAGATTTGTATGTTGAAATTTAAGTTTTCTACCACATTATATGTAAAAAAGACTATTTTAAATGAAAAACAATTAGAAATAAACATTTTACCAATAAAAACCAAACTCCGTGATAAAACATGTATAATAGCCCTCAATAAATCAATTAAAGTGTAAAGTAATTGAGAAACCAAAGGAGATGCTCAAGAATATAGATTCACTGATGGAAAAATCTGAATCTGTAGAGACACATAACTCAAAAGTGATAGAACATCATCGCATTCACAAAACATTACGAAGAAGGAAGAAGAGGGATCTAGGCCAACCTAAACATCCATGAAACTCATCAAAACACAAACCTAAATTCAAGGTTCAAACATCAATGGTTATTAGGGTTAGAGAGATTAGAAAATGATGGAAGAACATGGAATTATAGAAAGAATAAAGGATAAATTAATTAGAAACATGATTTAACTCAAGAGAAACCACCCAAATATAGATAGAATCAAAAAGAAAATGCATAGGAAGGAACAAACATGCTTGGAGAGGGATCTAGGTTACATGAGGGACGAGTATTGAGGATAAAGGAGGTTATAATTTGATAATAGAATAAATGTAATTTCACAATATTATGTGTCATGGTAAGGCCATATGGTTTTATTTAAATTGAATAAAATAGATAAAAATCCTGGAAGAATTAAACTAAATAAAATCAAATATTACATACACAATTAAAATGAAATTAAATCAAAATAAACTAAACAGTACTGAATATAAACATATAGAGATAGTTAAAAGTTAATTAAATAGGAATTACTGAAACTAAAATGAACCTAATACAATGTAATAGAGAAGAACTAATGTTGAGACAATTAATACAAACCTATCCAAACTAAATCAACATGTTCTGAAGAAAATAGAACAAAACTTATTCCAATCAAATGAATATAAAAAAATAAACTAGCATGTACCTAACTGAAGGAAAATAACCTAACTTAACCTAACATTATATATGTAACGACCTAATGTTTTTTATGGAAATTACCTTCTTATAAATATTCCATAAAATCACATAATAATGAACTACTAAGTGATAAGTGACCTTTAAACATAAGTTTGTCACTTCTGTGTTTTGAATTTTGAAAATCTGACATACACGGTTGTGTTCAAGATGTTTTTTGGAGTATAATAAAACAAAAATATTTTTTAGTGAATATTAAACTACATTAATGAATAGTAACATACCCTTATGAATATTGATATAGCCTAATAAATAGTAACCTCACCTATGGGGGTATAGAAATAATATTCAAGTTGGAAGTACGATATTCCTATATTTTAGAATGAGTTAATGAATGTTTTAAAACTGGTTTTGATAATAAGTTATTATTTTAATTAAATATTAAAATAATCAAATTTAGAAAATTATTTTTGAAAAATGGACTTCATTTTTGGATTCTACATGTCGAAAAATGGTTAGGGGGAATTTTTGGTATTTTTATGAAATACTTGAATTTTTTATGAATAGTAGAATCCGATAATTTGCAATAAATGCTAAATAATGGATTAATTGAGTCATCGATGACGCTCTACTGATGTAAGACCACTTGGTTCGGTATCACATGATAACATAACTATTCTTGGTCATGGAATAATTACTATTCCTTGTATTGGGAAGAAATAATAAATTAATTATTATTATATCATGAAATCTCTCCTCTCCTCCACTATAAAAACCCCCCTTCACTTCCACTTCTCTCCACTCCTCTCAAGCTCCAAAACTTCTCTAAATTATGCCCAAACCTATCCCCAAGGTCTTACCCCACGTCTAAAAGCTCTCATCCTCCTCAAAATACCAAAACCTCTCCCCTTAAGAGGTTCTCAAAGGAGGAAGTCTCAAGAGGTAAATTCCTCTTTCCAAATTTCTTCTTTTATTTTAAGTTCTTTTCTTTTTAATTTCTTTCCTCACCTACCTTCACCATAATAGTATGATAAATCCAGTAACATACATTTACTGTAATTTCTTCATGATAGTGGTATATTTTATTATCCCCTCTCTTTTCCCCACTTTTATTTGGAAGAAATGAAAGCACCGTTTGATATGTGCTAATTTAGCACATTCAAGGACAACGGTTTATCGATTTCTATTATTATATTTAATTCTGGTCATGAAACCATTTATGTTATGGTTGGACTAGATTATTATATATGTAATATATCCTGTTTTTGGTTCTGTAATCTTTTGGTACAAATGGAATTAAGTTATAATAAAAAACACATTCTTTGTAACCAAACCCACCGAATAACAAAAACAGTTATCACTAAGGTTATATATATAATAATTCAAAATAACTCTAAGTAACCTAATTAAAATTAAAACCATGTAATCTGATGGATATGAACTAAATAATTTAACTTCAATTCTGGACAACCACTTTCATCTTTCATATAATCCAAACTTGAATATAAGTGAACCGGTCTTTTAAAGCCAAGTAAACAAACGAGCCCAAACGATGAAATTGAACCTTATAAATAATCAAAAAGGATTTGAATGAACTAAAAATGGTTATAATAATTCGATTACATATATAAGAGTTTATGTACTTATGAATTAATAATCATAATTTTTTTATTCAGGTCATTAATAACAAGTAGAGAACACCACCGGATTTGAGGTAAGGGATCCTCTCCTTTTTCTCTCTTAATCAAGATTGTCCTCTATACTATGCCTTTATATGTATACTAGAAAACGATGTGGTATGTTTAATAACCTCCCCCATAATTCCTTTTGGATTTATAAGTGATGAGAAACCCCATTTATCTCTCATAAATCCCTCTTTTTCACACCTGACACCAAGCTGATAAAATCGTAACGAATTCTACCCGAACCTTCTTTGTTCTTTTGGGTTGCCTTATCTTTCTTTAAAAATGGTGTTATCTTATCTATCTATGTGAGTATTATGACTTCTGGTTATTTGTACAATATTATTATATCAATACCATTTCATCACATTCTTTCGAGGATGTACATGATTTTGAAAGATTCCCTCCTTAGAACTTTCTGATAAGCCAACCTGTTTTAAGGGGACTTCCCAAATTTTTACCCAAGTTTCAAGTTCACTCTGTCCTATGTTTTAAAACACCATTGTATTTATAAAATCATTATTTTTATTATGAAAACCTTCTTGGTTCAATTCTGGTTTTATATAAAATAATGTCATCTTTTCTATTTGAAAAGCTCTAGAGTGTTTTCCTTAAAACCGCACAAAAATGTTTTAATGTTATTGTTTCTAAAATACATTTTTTTATATGTTGTCACTTATATTTGACACCAATTACCATGTTATATGCATATTTCACCCTATTAATATCCATGTATGTTCTAATCCTTTCCTTTCATGGAAACTTTCGTGATACGCCCATTGGATATGTTTTATGTCATGATTGTGGTACCCAATTCTTTCCATGGGAAACCTTATGTTTATGTATGGTTGATTATGTATGATTATTTATGTGGTAAGATTATTTATGTGGAAAGAATATTCATGAAAATTTTGATATGGGTGCACCCAGATAGTGCTCCAATGCATTGGGTAAGGATAAGTCTCATGAGATGCGATGTGAAACGGGATTGGCGGTTAGCCTTGACCCATACTAAAATGGGAAACGGGATTGGCGGTTAGCCTTGACCCGTACTAAAGATATGATTTATGATTCTGCCACATTTATATGATTCCATGTTTATAAGATCTCATGCTTATATTAAATGATTTTATAAGTTTCATTCTTTGGATATCATTATGTCATGCTTCCTAACTCATGTGCTTAAGATGTATCCTTATGTTCATTCCTTTACTGGGCTTTTTAGCTCATCCCTTTGTTCATGTGTTCCTCAGGGTACCCTATGCAGATGTAAGAGCTCAAAGGAAGTTGGAAGATCTTTATGGAGATTAAATAAAAAAGGGTTTTTAGTCCCATTTTTTATTTTATATGTACCTTTTCTTCCAAGACACTAGACTTAACAATCTTTTGCTTGTACTCTGAAGATTAATTATGCTTAAAATAATGAAATGTTTTATGTAAAAGGCTTGGGTCGCTGACAGGGAAAATTTACGTGCATATTTTTTATCAAATAATGAGTATTTATTACTGTTTTTCAATGATAAAACCCATTTATTTCATTTTTTTATAAAAATAATGGGTAATTTGAGTTTTAGAATGAAAAGGAGAAAAATTGTGAAAAATGACTAATTCTGGATTTTTGACAGATTTTTACATCAAGGGTATTTTGGTCTTTTCCTGAAAGATATAATTCCAAATTTTCTGATTCAAATTTTTTTAGAATCCTTATTGTATTTCCTTCATTTTTGTCTTCTGGACCAGGATCTGATTCGTCCATCTAAAGGGTCTAAAAAGTAATTGAAGTTGGACATTTTTTCGGGCGGACAGCATGGACACCACAACTGTAATGGAATCAAAACTCAGTATACACACATCCAAATGAGGTGTTTCCACCTGGGATAGAACTAGGACATATATTACCGACTCTAAACCAAATTTTGTGTATTTTTTAAGTCATTAAGGTATCCATTTAATGACAAACTTTTGGAGTAACCTTCCTGGAAGCTTCATCTAGAAACAGAAGACTTCAATGAAAAATTCATAACTCCTTCATCCTCGGTCCAAATATGCTGAAATTTGGAGGGTGAACGTATAAGACATTATGAACATCTTTTATAAAGGATTAAACGCGAAATAATGTCATTTAAGGGGCCAAACACACGTAAACATACGGAGGAAAAAATATGCCTATAAAAGGAGGCTCTCCCCTCCTTCTCAAATCATCAGCTCGACACCCAAAGCCAAGGAGGGATCCCACCGGGGCATGGGCCGCTGCTTCTCTTATCTTCCCCCATAATTTCTTATTTTATTTTTATTTTCATTTTATTTTTCATTTTGTTTCATTTTTAGTTGTAATTTATTTTATTTTTAGTTTTATTAATCCATGCATCTGTGTTTCTCCATCCACGTTTCATCTTTTCTTTCTTTCTCTCTCTCTCCCTCTCTTAATATTTCTATCTTCCTACACCCAATCCACAAAGTAATCTCATACTCTCGGAAATGAGAGGCTAACTCGAGACTTGGATTGTGGGTAGGTCAAGAAGTTCATGAGTTTTCTTTAATGTTTATTTTATGTTTGTGGTAGATTTGAGTAGCATTCATTGGTGAGGCGAATGTCCCCGATTGGGTGATGGTCCCCAATGACATGCAACTCAAGCTATTTCTATTATGGAAAAGAATATTAATTAAAAAATGAGATTTCATGTTTCAGTTATCAAAATAGAATCAAACATATAATGGAGAATAATGATTGAATCTCTGGATGAACCCCAAAACCAAGTTCTTTCTTATTAACTCATTCTGTTTATAATTGCATGATAGTTTAAATTAACATTTTTCATGTCATTATTTTAATCATCAAAAACCCAAAAATATTATTATCTCTTTCATTTAAATAAAAAATATCAAAAAGAGATATATTAGGTGATATAGAATAAAGTAAGTGAACTACTTTGAGAAGGCTCCTTAAGAGAGACGACCCTGGTCAGCCACTATGCTGCACTAGGAAAAATATAATTGTTTTTGTCCATGACACGTGACAGGTGTGCATAAAAACAGGCACTGTTGCCGGGGATCCAATCATTAGTCCATTTACTTTTCCCATTTTCGCATCTTAGTTAGATTTCATTTCTTTTTATAAAAAAAACAAAAAAAAATATTTCCATGATGAATTTAAATGATTATTATTATGCATGGACTGACAATTACTCACAGGTGCATCAAAAAAAAGAGGAAGAAGAAGATTTTAGAAGGGATCAGGTGAAAGAACTTAGATAAAGCATTGAACAACTGACAAGAAAAACTGAAAGAGCATTTGACTATGTTCGTGCATTAATGGAGCAACCCAACCCTGAACAGGATCAAGAACCTGACGTGGTAAAGGATGATGACTTGCCTGCTGAGCTATAAGTGGGATATCAAGAAGGATTGGATGATTTTTTGATTAAATGTGAGGAACTACCTGATATCCCCATACAATACAAGGAAGAAGAACCAGCACCACCGAAGGAAGACACCACCCAAGTGGTGGAATTTAAAGTCAAGATGGCGGAGCCTGACTACCTGCCTCCATCCTCAGAGTGTCTACTCCAAGAGGCACTTACCACTGAGGCAGAGATTGAAGCTGAACCGACTCAGGGAGTTGAACCATTATTTGACTCTATCTTTTATAATTTCATTGAATCTGAATTCTACATCACTCCTTGTGGTTTTGATTATATAGAATCAGAAAATATTAGTTATGCCTTGGATGATGATGAAGAACCTGGATGTGCACCTGTTGAGGAATATATAGAACTCCCTGAACATGTTGAATATTTGTTGAAGAAAGTTCATGAGGAGATGCCAGTGGATTTTCCAAAGTAAACCATGAAAAAATCTACATACTTTGATGGGGAATAATTTGATCTTAATACTTCTTATTTTAATTTTATTCAAATAGAATTGCACTCTAACTTTACCATTAACTGTTCTTTGGATGCAGCATACCATGAGGAACCACTGGACAAAGAAGAGGTTTCACAAGTAGCAACTGAGATAGAGAATGATTCAAACTTCATCCTACCCCCACCATTCAAGCTATACCTCATTGTGAAGGGGGAGAATATTGTGTACTCTATCCATGGATCATTACTCACCCATAAGGATGAAGCACTGGCTAGGAAAAGCCACATGTGGTGGTTCAAATCAAAGAAGCTTCATCCTCCATCAGATTTTGGATAACAGCTGGTACTGCCCTCTGGAGGCAGTAAAAATTCAGGGCCCACTTGGGGGATCGTACCAAGATTTATCTTTACATGCTTTCTAGGAACTTAAATTTCAATTTCTTTTCTTAGATGTAGTGCAGCATGCATCCCACTCCCTCTATCATTTTTGAGCTTAAATGACATAATCCTTATGCTTAATTGAGTTGTTTTCTTTTATAGGATCATGATGGTAGAAGGAAGCCCCAAACATCGAAGGATGAGGAACGAATATTTATTTTCAAAAGGGAGTTCATTTTCATTGTCTATATTTTTAAACTCTCCACATTTTAGTCCACAACATGTTTTGAGTTTTAACGATAAAATTGCATGCCCACACTTGAATTCATGTTTTACTCGACTTATCTAGGATACATGAGTTTCTTAGAAACCCAGTGATGCCATGTTTTAGATTTCAATGTTTATATGATTAAATGATTGAAATGAAGAATTGAATTTTTAAATATGAAGCATGAATATTGAAATGATGACTCATGATTTGAAGTAATTAACTGATTCATGTAAATGAAATTTCCCTACCATCTTTCATACTTTAAATTTCTGAAATTTATGTGAATTGATTTGTTATTATTAGTCATGCCATTAGTGATTTTCCAATGTTATATTTCTCATTACCGAGAGGATTTATAGACCAAGTACTTCCTATTTATTCTTGAGAATATTTCTTGAGTGATCTTGGGACATGTAACCGACCAGAACTTGTATTGAAACTTTTCAAAGATATGAATGTGCAAAAACACATTTAAAATGATTGAGGTATCCTTTGAAAAGCTACATTTCCTTAAAATACCACCTTTACGTCGATCCTTCGTTTAGCCCATAGAGACCATGAATGAACTTTATAGGGATGATCCATGTTTCAAGCCATTTTTATCCATTCCTGTCCAACTCTTGGTATTTGCATGATATTTTAAAGTTGAAGTGTGGGGGTAAAGGGAATCATGGTGGACGGGATGATACACATTTTGAGGAAGAAGTGTGGGGGTGTTATTGTGGGAATTATAAAAGGTTGTGAAATAATTCGTTATACTCTATTGTTTTCCCCTCTTGAATTAAAAAAAATGAAAAAAATTGGCAAAAAGAAAAAAAAATAGAAAAATGGGTTTTGATTTTGGAGAACCAAAAATCACCATTTTCCAGACCGACGATCTTATGATTGTATGTGGTTAGGTGATGTATGTGAGGTTTTATCTAATCATAACTTTCGAAAAATGAAAAAAAAAGTACAAAATTAAAAAATCAAGAGGGTGCATAAATCGTCCATTATGCTTACTTGATCATAACCTTTTCTTTGAGTTTTGGGAAGTGGGTGTTGCTATTTTTGAAAGGGAGAATTTCATTACACTTTTAATTTTAATATCACGCATTTTACTTCAGATATTAGCCTCATCCTTGAGCATTAATTTTTAAAGCATCAAATCCTACCAACCTTAAGCCTCAAAGTCATTTGATCCTTTATTTCAAGTCCATGTGATTTTATGTGCCTTTTGTCTTTACAAAGTGGAGAAAGTAGTTCATTTACAAGACTATGGATAAGGAGCATGTTCTCATGATATGAGCATAACTCTACTTGAATTGTATTGTGAGTGATGAGAGAGAAAAAAGTGAGGTAAATCATGACATGACATGTTTAATAATGATGAATAAAGGAGCTTGAATGAATGAAAAGATAAGTTCCATCAATTTTCAAATGGGAAAAGTAAAATATGTGAATTATTTGTTTCTTTGAAAAATGAGAACTTAAATTGATATTTTATGCAGATTTTTGAAATTTTGATTTTATATTGAAATTTTTTTGATTTTATTGCATTGAAATTTGAATATTGGTAACATTGGTGTCCTCTGATTTCCATGTTGAGATTTAATGCTTGAGGACAAGCATGGTTTAAGTGTGGGGGTATTTGACAGAGAAAATTTACGTGCATATTTTTTATCAAATAATGAGTATTTATTACTGTTTTTCAATGATAAAACCCATTTATTTCATTTTTTATAAAAATAATGGGTAATTTGAGTTTTAGAATGAAAAGGAGAAAAATTGTGAAAAATGACTAATTCTGGATTTTTGACAGATTTTTACATCAAGGGTATTTTGGTCATTTACTGAAAAATATAATTCCAAATTTTCTGATTCAAATTTTTTTAGAATACTTATTTTATTTCCTTCATTTTTGTCTACTGGACCAGGATCTGATTCGTCTATATATAGGGTCTAAAAATTCATTGAAGTTGGACATTTTTCCGGGCGGACAGCATGGACACCACAACTGTAACGAAATCACAACTAGGCCTAAACACATCCAAATGAGGTTTTTTTACCTTTTATATAACGAGGACATATATAAATGACTCTACACCAAATTTTGTGGAGTTTTGAAGTCATTAAGGCGTCCATTGAACGACATACTTTTGGAGGAAGCTTCATCCAGAAACAAAAGACTTCAATGAAAAATTCATAACTCCTTCATACGCGGTCTAAATATGATGAAATTTTGAGGGTGAACGTACAAGACATTTATGAACATATTTTATGAAGGATAAAACACGAAATAATGTCATTTAATGGGCCATCCACGTGAAAAAATCCGGAAGACAAAATCTGCCTATAAAAGGAGGCTCTCCCCTCCTTCTCAAATCATCAGCTCGACACCCAAAGCCAAGGAGGGATCCCACCGGGGCATGGGCCGCTGCTTCTCTTATCTTCCCCCATAATTTCTTATTTTATTTTTATTTTCATTTTATTTTTCATTTTGTTTCATTTTTAGTTGTAATTTATTTTATTTTTAGTTTTATTAATCCATGCATCTGTGTTTCTCCATCCACGTTTCATCTTTTCTTTCTTTCTCTCTATCTCTCCCTCTCTCAATCTTTCTATCTTCCTACACCCAATCCACAAAGTAATCTCATACTCTCGAAAATGAGAGGCTAACTCGAGACTTGGATTGGGGGAGGTCAAGAAGTTCATGAGTTTTCTTTAATGTTTATTTTATGTTTTTGGTAGATTTGAGTAGCATTCATTGGTGAGGTGAATGTCCCCGATTGGGTGACGGTCCCCAACGACATGCAACTCAAGCTATTTCAATTCTGGAAAATAATAGTAATTCAAAAATGAGATTTCATGTTTGAGTTATCAAAATAGAATCAAACATATAATGGAGAATAATGATTGAATCTCTGGATGAACCCCAAAACCAAGTTCTTTCTTATTAACTCATTCTGTTTATAATTGCATGATAGTTTAAATTAACATTTTTCATGTAATTATTTTAATCATCAAACACCCAAAAATATTATTATCGCTTTCATTTAAATAAAAAAATATCAAAAAGAGATAGATTATGTGATATAGAATAAAGTAAGTGAACTACTTTGAGAAGGCTCCTCAAGAGAGACAACCCTGGTCAGACACTATGTTGCACTAGGAAAAATATAATTGTTTTTGTCCACACCCCACGACAGGCGTGCGTCAGTCGCTATAGTTGGTATCAGAGGATGGTCTAGTTATTTTTGGAGATTAGGAATATAAAACCTTAGTGAGAACCTTAAGGATGAGACTAAGTATAAGAAAACAGTCCTAAATTTTGGTGAGTATAGAGTAAGTAGTTTATCAAGAAAATACATCCCTATCTGGATACGAGCAGGTAGAGGCGGCTCTGGCACAAATGTATCTACGAGTAAAACCCGAAAACACCACTTTGAGCTAGACTCGAACAGGAACTGGTGCACGACAATGGGCCTTGATGCACTCTTGGTTATGAAACTCCCGGGGGATATGCTTTGGTAGATTCACAATCTTAGTACAAACCATTATTAAGGGACAAAAAAAGTCCATAAGAATATAAGTTAAGAAATAGATCAAGGATAACCTAGATATAAACCTAAGGAATCACAAGTTAGGGTGTACTTCTTCTTTATAAGCTTATCCTTTAATGTTCAAAGTTTCCTTTTTATGCTCAATAGCTAAGTATTCAAGACCTCTAATTATATGTTATTTTTCTTAGTTAATGGTGGGAAATAGAAGAACACATTCCAACAACCAATGTAATAGGCAATGTGATGATTACCCTAATGACATTCCTGATGTGATAGAAGTGGGTGCTCAAAACTTCATGGCAGTACTTTCTCAGTTGGATCAAGTTATGAATAATAACTTGAATCAGGTGGAACGTCCCCCTCCTCCAAGGAAAGAGCAAGTTGTCGTAGAATCCTTCATGCGGCAAAGGCCTCCCTTGTTTAGCAGGTCTTCTGATCCCCTCCTCGTAGAACAATGGATTAACTCCATTGAAAATATTTTCTCTGTCCTCCAATGCTCGGAAGAAGAGAAAGTTGTACTAGCAGTCTACCGTTTTGATGGGGAAGCTGATCGGTGGTGGACACTGATCAAGAATACAAAGTCCCAAGAGGAAATTGATTCCATGGAATGGGAGGAATTCAAGAGGATGTTTTTCAACAAATATTTTCCCCGAACCCTCCATCTCAAGATGGAAAGAGAGTTCCTAGGACTCAATTAGAAGGAATACGAGTCCACCGGGGCGTATGAAGCAAACTTTACAAGGCTTGCAAGGTACGCCTCTGGCTTTGTCATGAACACCGAAAGCAAGGTGGATTGCTTCTTTAGCAGACTAAAGTCGAGTCTACGAAAAGTGTTAGAAATTCGAGACTTCAACAGCTATGAAGATATTGTTCGTTTTACCCTCAAGGTTGAAATGGATATTGGAGACTCTAAGTGGTCTCATGGGCCTAGTGACAAGAAGCAGAAGATGGAAAACAACATGGATGGTCCATCAAAAAAATCCCATTATCGAAAGAATCCCAACTTTCCCCTTTGCAAAAATTGTGGGAAGAAGAATCCTGATAAATGTCTGAAGGGAACCAAGAATTGCTTCAAATGCGGAAAGTTTGCTCATCTGGCCAAGAACTGCCGAAGGGATATGAAAAATCCTGCTAATGTTGAAGAATAACGGAAGGTTCAGATCAACACTCAGCCTTCAGTGCAGTGTTTTAACTGCAAGGAGCTTGGGAATTATGCGAACAATTGCCCTAATCCGAGGGTTGTCGGAGGCAATCAGAAACAACCTCCAAGGCAACAAGGAAGGGCTTATGTTATCACTACTACTGAGGTAGAGCTGGAAAACGATGTGGTGATAGGTATGCTTATTATTCATTCAAGAATAGCGAACGTACTATTTGATTCTGGTTCTACGCATTCTTTAATATCATTCAAGTTTAGTAGAACTATTCAAACACCACCTCAAAATTTGGAGGAAAATTTATTTATGAGAACAGAAAATGGGGAAATTATTGCATCCATGGTTTATAACTCCTCCCCGGTTAATGTTTGTGGACTGAACCTCCCAGCAAATCTTGTCATACTTCCTTTAGTGGAGTTTGACGCTATCTTGGGCATGGATTGGCTATCTTTGTACAAGGCCAACATCAACTTCTGGGAAAGGGAGATCACTCTTCACATCTCGAAGCATCCTCCGATTCTTTTCAAGTTCAAGGAGGAAGATGAATCTCCTTTTGAATCGTCATCTCAAGTGTGGATATTTCTTCCTTATGAGCATGCATATCTAGCTCAAATGATTGAGACGAAGGAGAGAATCATGCTTGAAGACATGCCCATCGTGAGGGATTACACTAATGTATTCCCTGAAGAGTTTTATGGTCTTCCTCCTAACCTAGAGGTTGAGTTCTCAATTGAACTTATCCTTGGATCTCTGCCAATCTCAAAGACACCTTATAGAATGGCCACTGTAGAGCTAGAAGAGCTGAAGAAGTAGTTACAAGAGAATATAGAGAAGGGTTTTATACGCCCGAGTGCTTCACCGTGGGGTGCTCTAGTCCTCTTTGTCAAGAAGAAGGATGGATCAATGCGCCTCTGTATTGATTATCGTGAGCTCAATAAAATCACTATAAAGAACAAGTATCCTCTTCCATGGATAGATGACTTGTTCGATCAGCTTCGTGGGGCCAGTTATTTCTCTAAGGTGGACCTTCGGTCAGGATATCACCAACTAAAGGTGAGGAAGGAATATATTCCCAAGACTGTCTTCCAAACAAGGTATGGACACTATGAGTTCATAGTGATGCCCTTCGAACTCACTAATGCTCCAGAAATTTTCATGGATTTAATGAATAGAGTCTTTAGATATTACCTCGACAAATTTGTGGTGGTCTTTATTGATGATATTCCGATATACTCTAAGAGCAAGGAGGAACATGAGGAGAATTTGGAAACTGTGTTAAATACTTTTTGAAGGGAGAATTTGTATGAAAAGTACAGTAAATGTGAGTTCTAGATGGAGGAAGTATCATTCTTGGGGCATGTTATCACCAGTAAAGGGATATCTGTGGACCCTTTTAAGACGAAGGCAATTGAATAGTGGCCAAGGCCAACTTCTGTAACGGAGATCTGCAGCTTTTTAGGTCTAGTTGGGTATTATCGATGATTCGTGAATAACTTTTGACGATCGTCAAACCCAATGACCAAGATAACATGGAAGGGATTAAAGTTCGTTTGGACACAGGAATATGAAGACTGTTTCAAGGAGTTGAAAAAGAGGCTTATCACTACACCAGTACTCACACTCCCTTCAAGTGGGGAACTCTTTGTGGTGTATAGTGATGCTTCTAAGAAAGGCTTAGGTTGTGTGCTAATGAAAAATGATAAAGTGATAGCCTATGCCTCAAAGCAGCTGAAAATCCATGATCAAAACTATCCCACGCATGATCTGGAGTTGGCGGCTGTGATCTTTGCGTTGAAAATCTGGCAGCATTATTTCTATGGGGGAAAATGTGAGATACATACTGACCACAAGAGTCTCAAATATATATTCACATAGAAAGTGATTAATATGTGCCAATGAAGATGGATAGAGCTCATCAAGGATTATGACTGCTCAATCCACTACCATCTCGGTAAGGCAAACAAGGTGGCAGATGCTCTAAGTAGAAAGGATCCTGCATATTTATCAATGATGAGAATTGAAAAGGATCTGATCTTCTTAGATTTGCAAAGGATGTACATGGGAATCATTAAGGGAGGAACATCATCAATACTTTATCAAATGATTGCTCAACCATCCCTCATGGATAAAATAAATGTTGCTCAAAGAAAGGATGTAGAAATTCAGAAAAGGGTGGAAGCTGTTAAAAATGGGAAATCCTCCGATTTCAAAATTGATGAGGAAGGAGTTATAAGATTTGGGACACAATTATGTGTATCATCTGATCCTGAGATAAAGAAGGAGCTATTGAATGATGCACATAGATCAACCTTCTCTATCCATCATGGGAGTACCAAAATGTATCGTGATCTCCGAGAACACTTCTGGTGGGATAACATGAAGAAGGAGATTGCAGAATATATATTAAGGTTCTTTGTATGTCAGCAAGTTAAAGTTGAGTGACAAAAGTCCAAATGTATGATGCATCCATTGCCTATACCCATGTGGAAATGGGAAAATGTTACTATGGACTTTGTCACGGGTCTCCTAAAGACGTCGAAGGGAAATAATGCGATATGGGTTGTGTTTGACCGACTCACCAAGACATCCCATTTCATCGCTATTCGGGAATATTTCTCGCTTGGACAACTTGAAAAGTTATATGTGAAGGAAGTGGTGATATTGCACGGTGTTCCACTCTCAATTGTCTCTGACCGTGATCCAAGGTTCACATCAAAATTCTGGAGGAGCCTTCAACATTCTTTGAGTACTGAATTAAATTTTAGCACGGCCTATCACCCCCAAACTGATGGCCAGTCTGAAAGAACTATTCAAACACTTGAAGATACGCTTAGAGCCTGCTCTCTAGAATTCAAAGGTGGATGGGATCAGAATCTCCCATTGGTTGAGTTCTCATACAATAATAGCATCCACTCGAGTATTCAGATGGATCCATATGAAGCTCTGTATAGAAAGCAATTTAGAACTCCAACCTGTTGGGATGAAGTTGGAGAAAGAAAGCTACTTGGACCCGATCTTGTTCAAGAAATGACAGAGAAGGTTCAAGTCATCCAGAAACACATCAAAGCTGCTCAAAGTCGGCAAAAGAGCTATGTTGACAATCGTTAAAGGGACTTCGAGTTCGACTTTAGAGATAAAGTCTTCCTTCGAATATCTCCATGGGAGAGATTCATGTGATTCGGGAAGAAAGGGAAGCTAAGACCAAGGTATATTGGCCCCTTTGAGATCCTTGACCACATAGGATCTGTGGACTATCGTCTTGCACTTCCACTGAATATGGCTCGAGTTCATTATGTTTTCCACATATCACTCTTGATGAAGTACATACATGATCCCTCGCATGTACTAAACTCAGAGGTGGTGCAGCTGGAAGATGATCTCTCCTATGAGGATCAGCCAATAAAAATTCTGAATCAGAGAGATAAGGTTCTACGCAATAAGACAACCAATATTTTCAAAGTGTTGTGGAGGAACCATAAGTTTGAGGAAGAAACATGGGAATTTGAGGAAGCAATGAAGGAAAAGTACCCGCACCTGTTTTTGGCTTAGTGTGTAAAATGAAATTTCGAGGGTGAAATTTCTTAAGGGGGGAAGAATGTAACGACCCAATGTTTTTTATGGAAATTCCCTTCTTATAAATATGCCATAAAATCACATAATAATGAACTACTAAGTGATAATTGACCTTTAAACATAAGTTTGTCACTTCTGTGTTTTGAATTTTGAAAATCTGACATACACGGTTGTGTTCAAGATGTTTTTTGGAGTCTAATAAAACAAAAATAATTTTTGGTGAATAGTAACCTACCCTAATGAATAGTAACATACCCTTATGAATAGAGATATACCCTAATAAATAGTAACCTCACCTATGGTGGTATAGAAATAATATTCAAGTTGGAAGTACGATATACCTATATTTTAGATTGAGTTGATGAATGTTTTAAAACTGGTTTTAATGATAAGTTATTATTTTAATTAAATATTAAAATAATAAAATTTAGAAAATTATTTTTGAAAAATGGACTTCATTTTTGGATTATACACATTGAAAATGGTTAGGGTGAATTTTTGGGATTTTTCTGAAATACTTGAATTTTTTATGAATAGTAGAATCCGATAATTTACAATAAATGCTAAATAATGGATTAATTGAGTCATCGATGATGCTCTACTGATGTAATACCACTTGGTTCGGTATCACATGATAAAATAACTATTCTTGGTCATGGAATACTTACTATTCCTTGTCTTGGGAAGAAATAATAAATTAATGATTATTATATCATAAAATCCCTCCTCTCCTCCACTATAAAAACCCCCCTTCACTCCCTCTTCTCTCCACTCCTATCAAGCTCCAAGACTTCTCTAAATTCTGCCCAAACCTCTCCCCAAGGTCCTCCCCCACGTCTAAAAGCTCTAAACCTCCTCAAAATACCAAAACCTCTCCCCTTAAGAGGTTCTCAAAGGAGGAAGTCTCAAGAGGTAAATTCCTCTTTCCAATTTTCTTCTTTTCTTTTAAGTTCTTTTCTTTTTAATTTCTTTCCTCACCTCCATTCACCATAATAGTATGATAAATAAAGTAACATACATGTACTGGAATTTATTCATGCTAGTGGTATATTTCATTATCCCCTCTCTTTTCCGCCCTTTTATTTGGAAGAAATAAAAGCACTGTTTGAGATGTGCTAATTTAGCACATTCAAGGACAACGGTTTATCAATTTCTATTATTAACTTTAATTCTGGTCATGAAACCATTTGTGTTATAGTTGAACCAAATTATTATATATTTAATATATCCTATTTTTTTCTGTAATCTTTTGGTACAAATGGAATTAAGTTATAATGAAAAACACATTCTTTGTAATCAAACCCACCGAATAACAAAAACAGTTATCACTAAGGTTATATATGTAATAATTAAACATCACTCTAAGTAACCTAATTAAAATTAAAACCATGTAATCTAATGGATATGAACTAAATAATGTAACTTCAATTATGTACAACCACTTTCATCTTGCATATAATCCAAACTTGAATATAAGTGAACCGATCTTTTAAAGCCAAGTAAACAAACGAGCTCGAATGATGAAATTGAACCTTATAATTAATCAAAAAGGATTTGAATGAACTAAAAATGGTTATAATAAATCTATTACATATATAATAGGTTCTGGAATTATGAATTAATAATCCTAATTTGTTTATTTAGTTCATTAATAACAAGTGGAGAACACCGCCGGATTTGAGGTAAGGGATCCTCTCCTTTTCTCTCTTAATCAATATTGTCCTCTATACTATGCCTTTATATGTGTACTAGAAAATTATGGGGTATGTTTAAGAACCTCCTACATACTTCCTTCTAGATTTATAAGTGATGGAAAACCCCATTTCTCTCTCATCAATCCCTCTTTGTCACACCCTACACCAAGCCGATAAAATCGTAACGAATTCTACCGGAACCTTCTTTGTTATTTCGAGTTGCCTTATCTTTCTTTAAAAATGGTGTTATCTTATATATCTATGTGATTATTATGAATTATGGTTATTTGTACAAGATTATTATATCAAGACCCTTTCATCACATTCTTTCAGGGATATACATGATTTTGAAAGATTCCCTCCTTAGAACTTTCTGATAAGCCAACATGTTTTAAGGGGACTTCCCAAATTTTTACCCAAGTTTAAAGTGCACTCTATCCTATGTTTTAAAACGCCATTTTATTTATAAAATCGGTATTTTTATTATTAAAACCTTCTTGGTCCAATTCTGGTTTTATATAAAAGAATGTCCTCTTTTCTATTTGAAAAGCTCTAGAGTGTTTTCCTTAAAACCGCACAAAAATGTTTTAATGCTAATGTTTCTAAAATACATTTTTTTTATATGTTGTCACTTATATTTGACACCACTTACCATGTTATATGCCTATTTAACCCTAAAAATTCCCATTTATGTTCTAATCCTTTCCTTTCATGGACACTTTCATGATACGCCCATTGGATGTGTTTTATGTCATGATTGTGGTACCCAATTCTTTCCATGGGTAACTTTATGTTTATGTATGGTTGATTATTTATGATTATTTATGTGGAAATATTATTTATGTGGCAAGAATATTCATGAAAATGTTGAGATGGGTGTGCCCAGATAGCACTCCAATGAATTGGGTAGAGATAAGTCTCATGAGATGCGATGTGAAACAGGATTGGCGGTTAGCCTTGACCCATACTAAAATGGGAAACAGGATTGGCGGTTAGCCTTGACCCATACTAAAGATATGATTTATGATTATGACACATTTATATGATTCCATGTTTATAATATCCCATGCATATATTAAATGATTCTATAAGTTTCATGCTTTGGATATCATTATTTCATGCCTCCTAACTCATGTGCTTGAGATGTATCCTTATGTTCATTCCTTTACTGGGATTTTTAGCTCATATCTTTGTTCATGTGTTCCCCAGGGTACCCTATGCAGATGTAAGAGCTCAAAGGAAGTTAGAATCTCTTTATGGAGATTAAATAAAGAAGTTTTTTTTAGTCCCATGTTTTATGTTATATGTACCTAGTCTTCCAAGACACTAGACTTAACGATCCTTGGCTTATAGTCTGATGATTAATTATGCTTAAAATAATGAAATGTTTTATGTAAAAGGCTTGGGTCGCTATAATATAAACCCCATAGAACTAGATTTAATTTATCCAAACCCAATTGATCTAAACAAATCAAACCAAAAAAATGAATTTAATTATATTTACCCAACCCCAAATGATGATAATTGATTCAAAAGTAACTAGATGTAATCAAAACAATTGAAATAATACCTACCCTAACCAAACATAACAAAATTGAATCTAGATGAGCCGAAACAAAAAAAATCCTACTGGATATAACTAAAATGAACCCAGTTGAATGGATTAAAACTAAATTGAATCTCATATAAGTGATTTAAACTAAATTATATAGAACCAAACTAAAACAAATCAGGACAAAATGAATGGATCTCCTCTAAATGAATCTGATAGGTCCTAAATAGATGCAAACCAAACTTGTTTGAAGAAAATCAAAACCAAATAAACTCAAATAAAGGGAAAAAATATGATCATTTCAAACCAAATTGAATCAACCCAAATGGAAAATAATCAAAATGAACTAATCTTAACCGAATTGATCTTATCTATCCCAAAATAACTTGAGAATATTTGACTAAAACAGAACATAAAAAACTTAAACTTAACCCAAATGAATGGAAATAACTGATCCAACTTGAACTAAACCAAATCGATAAAAAAAATGAATCAAATTAAACTACAATAAATAAAAATTATTATATATTAATTAAATTTAATTAAATGAAATCAAACACCATAGAACCCAACTGAATTAAAACCAATAAAATTGAACTAAATTGAATTGAATTTATCTTAGTTGGATATATTTCAACATAACTAAATCTAAATTTCATGATCTAAAATAAATAAATATAAACCAAAATTAATTGAATTAGAATTAATATACATGATAGGACCTAGTTTTAATTACATAAAAATGATAATAGATGGCCTTAACAAAGAGAAACTGAATTGAACCAAATCAAACCAGACTGGTCTTAATTGAATTTAACCATACTGAATTGAACCAAATCAAACTACTATGAATATAATTTAATTTAAAGAGACCGAACAAAAATGTATTGAATAAAATAGAACTAAATCAAACCAAACCTTCTATAATTAAACTAACATAATTATAATTTAACTAAATATAATCATGTTAAAAAAGTAATGAACTGAGTAAAACCCAATTGAACCAAATTTAATGATACCAAAAAAATTAATTAAAACACATTAAACCAAACTAGATCAAAAAATTGAAACTACAGTAACCCAAAAATTACATCACAAAGATATAAAAAACTATATCATGTTAAACCATGATGAATAGTGGTAATAAAAAATAATAATTGAATAAAACCAATATGAACTATACTGAATAGAAATAAAGTTAACTAATACAAATTGAAGCTAATAAGACACTGTTAAACCAAGTTAAAAAAATCCAACATAATTAAATTGAAAAAATCCTCACAAGACAAAATGGAAATAAATATGATCAAAAAATATGAAATTTATTAAAACATAATCAAACAAACTAATTTGAATCAAATAAAACTTTACTGAAAATAATTGAACCAAACTGAAGGGATCTAACCCAAAATTGTTGTACATAAATTGAATAAAATAACTAACCAAAAATATCATACCCATACCAAACTAACTTGAATAGATCTAAAGCTAATTGAATTGACCCAAATTCCACTAAACTAGCCAAAAATAAATAAAACAAACTTTAATTGAAAATACATGAACCAAAATCAATAAAATAAAAAACACACACTAAATAAAATAATCTGAAATTGAATTGAACTGAATTAAATCAAAATAAATCAAACTAACCGAAACCAATCCAAATTGAACCAAACTAAACCCAAAATTAACAAAATTAACTTGAACTAAAATAAAATGAATCGATTAAGCCTAAAACGAACCATACATTGAAAATACATAACTGAATTGAATTTAACATAATCAATTGGAATTTTCATAAAATAAATAAAACAAAATTGAAGTGTACCAAACTAAAGTAATGTGAACTAGACCAAATAGAAATTACCAGTGTCAACAAAATTAAACTATACATAATATAACCAAGAAAAATTGAGCCTAGCTGAACAAAACCAAAAAAATGGATGGAACTACATCTTATTAAACTAATACAATCTATATAGAACCTATACAAACTAAGATGAATTAGGATGAAATGAACTATGATAACCAAAGGTGAACTAAATGAAACTAAACCCATTAAATATTTACCAAACCATTCCTAAAAATACCAAAACCTTGAGGTAAAGTTGAACTTCGTCTTCAGTAAAGTTGAACTCTAGGATATTCACTACCTTCTTCTATAGAAAATCGTCATCCTTTTGATCCTCCTTGATCATCTCAAGAATGGATGGTTGGGTAGTTATTTGAGAAAGGTAGGATTAAGATCCTCTTATTATTCCCATGTATATCCTTTACATGTCCAAAAATATTGGATCCCTTGAAATCCTCATCATCGATAGATTTTTGGGATCCACTACTAGAAATTGGACCTATACCAACGGTTTGGAAAAACCATTGGTATAGGTGATGTCTATACCAATAGTTTTTTCAAAACCATTAGTATAACATCCAATTAAAGACCTTATACCAATGGTTTTTCCAAAACCATCAGTATAGCATCCAATTAATCACCCTATACTAACGGTTTTGAAAAAACATTGGTATAGGTCCCAAAAATCCAGGTACCAATACAAATGGTTTTGAGAATCGTTAGTATAGGTACATGCATTTTTTATAAATTATTTTGTCAAATATAATCAAATAAATAAATATATAAATTATTTATAAATATATATGTAAGATCCTAGATATTTCATCTTAAGTTATGTTCATGTTTATGTTTTAGTTGAGTCCATTCTTGTGGTCAAATAAGTTTCTCCAAGTTCATGGGAAGGCTCAGGGGTCTTCCTAGGGTTTGGAGCATGAAAGGGGGAAAAGTAAGTTTTTTGGGCATGTTGCATGGTTTGTGCACAGTTAGTGCTAACCGTGTGAATCAAACCAGGTAACTATGAAAAATGGGTATTTTCGGACAGTAGAATCTGCACGGTTTGTGTATGGTTTTTTAAACCATGTGGGTAAACCGTGTGGCCCAGAAAAGTTGAAAAAATTAAAAAATTTCCATTAAAGGATTTTAAGCCTCACTCAGTATTTCCTCCTTTCTTCTTCATTTGAACCCTAGTGACATCCCAAAAACCTCAAGAGCTTCCATGGATCAATCTACCTCATCTCTAGTCTATTTGGAGTGTTATCATTTGCAGATCAAAGCTCTAGGTAAGTCTAATATTCCTTTTGATTCTCTTTTCTAGATTAGGGTTTGTGGTTTCTCCCCTGTCCATCTGAAGCTCCAAACCCCTATTTTTTCAATGAGTTTTAGGTTGAGGCTTTAAAGGGTGGTTGAATCTGAATCTATGGATTTGATTAGGAGTGTGTTTGTCAACAAATTCGAGGTAGGTGGTCTATAAGTATTATCCCATAGTTTTATTTTGGATTTTTTCATGAAAGTTTGTGTTATTATTTTCCCCTTTTTTTGTTCTTGGTCTTATTGGAAGATTTGGTAAAAATGGGTGTCTAAGTGACCAATTGAGACCCTTATGATCCTCTTGGGATGCGTAGATGATGACTTGACCATTTTAGGGCCACCCATGGGGTGCACCGGCATTTCTAGACCTAGAGAGGGGTAGGGTTAAGTGAAGGGTTGTTGAGTAAAAATGTGGAACCCATAGAGAACATGTTTTAATGGTTGATTAAGTTTTAAATGTGATGATTATAGTTGTTCCTTGGGTGTTAAGGTCGTAAGGGGTTGTTTGGAATGACATGAAAGTGGGTGAGTTGGGTTGAATGAAATTATGTCAATTGATTAATGAACTTTGGTTATAAATGCCTAAGAGGATTAGTGCATACTAGATGATGAACTTGTAATTGGTTAATGGAAAGGAAAATGGATGAATATGTTGATTGGGTTAATACATGGGAATTATGGGGTATTCCTAAAGGGTTGAATGTAATAAAGTGGTTGTGCCTTGTGAGACAAGAATTGTACTTGTAGTGCATAAATGGGTAAATGCTTGTGAAATGATAAATGGGATAAATGGGTTAATATATGGTAATAGATGAATATTGGATAAGGTATAGAGGTTATTTAATGCACTTAAGGGGTTAAGGCATGAGAATGGGAATTTGGCTAAATGGATATGAATTGTAAATGGTAAATGTATTAATGGGTTATGGCATAGTATTAATTCCCATGTCATTTGTTATGTATTGTTATCTCCAATGGAATTGTTTATGATTGGTTGTGTTATGGTATGGTTGTGGTGATTATATAAATAATCATGTGCACATGGCTTGGTAGAGTGGGGTATTGACATGAGTCTCTATACCCACAGGTCGAGTTAGACCAGGGCTCTAAGATCCACCCCAAAAATTCATGGGTTAGGGAAGGGGAAGGAGGATCTATTCCCCTAATGGTTGAATTCCACCTAGACTGAGGCTTCGAGTTGAGGATAATGTTTTGATGTGATATGTGTATCCCTAGTGAGATAAGGAGTTGGATTATTTCCCCTATTAATTGTGATTGATGGCCTTGGTCCCTTGTGTAGATGATATATATTCCTAACCCATAGAGCATGTTCTAAGAATGGAATAAGTAACAAAAATATTGTAATCAATGAAATTGGGAAAAAGTCTAAGCATGAACTAAAAATAACTTTATTAACTAATGGAACCTGAATTGTCCCTTGTTTACTTACCATTTATTTTGTTCTTGAATGCATTATCTATTAGATGAGATATTTTGTAGACATCGTTGGTAGTGGCCTACTGATTTTTTTACTCACACCCTGTTTGGGTCACCATTGGGTACCCAAGAATATTTCTTGGTTACAAGTTAGGATAAGGGCAAAGGCCCTACACTAAGATGTTGAGTTGGGCTTGGGATGTACATAGAGAAGGATCCAGACTTAGAGTCAGGACCTGTTTGGGAATTTGGTCGTTTGTCTTATTTTGGGTTTTGTTAACTTTGCACCACTAGTATGTCATGATAATTTTAAAGTTGAATTATGGGTTGTACCTAGTTGGGATATGTTTTTATTGTATGTTTATTAGTTGTTTCATATTGTTTCTGATATTTATATTTTGTTCTAGTGTGGATTACTCTTGTAAAGAGGGTATAGTCTCCCCATGTGACTCATTAGACCCTCTCCACTAGTTGGAAACCTTTAGCATGTGGGGAGGTGTGCATGAGGTCATGTAACGACTCGGCTCGGGGCACCGGTTTAGTGGCTCCCAGGTCAGGGATGTTACAAAGTGGTATCAGAGGAGTTATTTTCTCTTTTTTACTATTTGGGGATGGTAGACAGGATATTAGGATAGTGTCGGGCCTTGGTAATGATCTCATTCTTGGGAGTATCTAACCTATGTATGAGGGAAACCCCAAGTCACCCTGGGTGGGAATTTTTGTTCTTGATATGTGTTGTTACAGTTGAATGATATTTCACCATTGGGTGAAGCACATGTTGTGTGATTTGATTGATTTATGATATTTTTCTCATTTTCGGAATGGAATGAGGTTGTACATTCATGCATCATTTTAGTCACCTAAGGATATATGTAACGCCCCGACCCCAGTTACCCAGAGTCAGTGCTTTATTACATAACATTGGCATGATACAAGGAATCATGTCCCGAAAGACCAATCGGTTTAGTATTATTGGAAACAAGATACATGCATAAGTTCAACATTACAACTTGAAAAGAAATACAACATTAATTTATTCCATTAGAAACATCCAAGCCTCCTAGATTATGCCTGCAAGTCACTCATAACTAAATTCTTCATATATTGGGAAAATGAAACATAAGAAAGGGGTGATCTCAAATGCTCAGTAAGGGTAAGTAATACAGTGGAAGATAACATAAACATTAGTCATGGTGAATAATTAAAAACACGTGCCTTTACAAATAATAAACATGAACACTTTATGGAAGGAATATGAGCTGAGTAAATAATGTCATAATAAAACATAGTCATGGGTATTATACTAGTAGAATAACCACATGAACCATAATTATTATTTTCATAATGATGGAATGTATAATGTCAGACATTTTGAAACATCTTGTCAAGGCCTCGGCCAAGATTTCTAAAAGTGATTTAGGCCTCGGCCAAAACCATATATCAAATTGGGAAAGGCATCATCCAATTACATGTATAATTGTCTCATGATACCTACCGATGTACCGAGGAGCTATAGTGGGCTCCACCCATCACATACTAAGTCCAATACATTCCTCATATGAAAAGGTTGAAATATAACATAAACATTCATATTAAAACTAGCATACGAAATTTCAATACTTTAACCATAAACCATGAATGGTATAAAAATAACACATCCATAGACAAACATATCACAAAACCTTCAATACAATATGGAAGATTTGTATCATAATAAATCAACTTCAAACAAGTTTAAAATCCATCAAAGGATGTTGACATAGATGAAATGAAAACTATTTAAAAGAAATAACTCTTTCTATTTTGAAACCATTTAAGAGTCACATAATAATAAAAAGAAAACATTTATTTTGAAAATATTATTATAAGATTTTAAGGGAATATTTTATGATGTTATAACGGCAGAAAATAGCCACACCCGCCGTATAAGTTAAAAAAACATTCTTACCTTAATTTTGTCGAAAAGGTCATAAAGTACCTTGTTTGGAAAATGACAGAAAGATTCCTTTAAAAACATATAAAGTCAAATAAGGGTATAAATGACTTTAACCCATATTCTAGTAAATAGTAAAAAAATTGAAATAAATTTTTAAGAAAACATGAATGTGGATGGTAAAAAGGTCTCGGTAGATACTTACGTAAAAACAACCTCGGATAATAAAGAGATTGTGAAATTAACCCTTACCTTGTACTTTTATTTGGTCTAGGGTATGCTAAAATCGTGTATAATAGTTAAATCATTGTTATTAAATTATAAAATAACTATATACATAAATATTATATCATATATGATCCTCTAATATTGCTTTGTTAATAATATTTCAGTAGTATCATCGTTTCGGGTGTTAACTGGTTCGTTTTCCTTTATATGCTTGGTTACGTAAGCCATGTTTGTTATGGATAGGATTTATTTGATTCATATACAGAATTATATTATGTTCATAAACATTATTTTTAGTCATAAAATGAAAATTATTCTTGAATGGTTATGATGGGTAAATGAATCTCATCGCGTTCGTGGAGACGGTAATCCGTACGTACGCATGAGCGGAAATATCATTATATTGATGGAGAAATTGTATGTAATTGGATGTCATATAATATATAAATAATAATTAACATGTTATATTTATTATTAGTTATACTCATTATTATACCCATCCAAATAATGAAGTGTTTGAATAACAAACTACACCGCGACGTGGAGACGGTAAGTCGTACGTACGCACGTATGGTGACTTTGTCATTTATAGGATGGATAGAATAATGAATATGGTTGTACCATATTTATAATAACATAAAAGTATGTATAAGTTACTGGATTTATTATTTTGGTGTGGAAACAACAAATAAAGAGGAAGTGGAAGAAGAAAAGAACTTGAAAGAGGTGATGAAATATTTACCTCTTCTTCGGGTTCTTCCTTTTTATTTGATCAAAAGGGATCCTTAGTTTGGATTTATAAAAAAATTAATGCCTCTAGGATTAAGGTAGGAAAGTTGGGAGGATATTTGGGCAGAGGTTGGCTGAGCCAAATGGCTTTGGAGGTGTGATTTTGAGAGAAGGGGTAGTTCCCTTTTATAAGAGAGGTGAGGGTCACTTTAGGAAAATCTTGAAATATTATTTTATAATAAAATCATTTTCGGTTTATAATGGATAAAAAATGATTTATTTAGAGGATAAGGTGGGGTGGGTCTAAAACCTCTCAACCAATACGTTTTAGATAGGTTTAGGTCACCATATTAACCTTATCTTTTAGATTTAACTCTTAGTTAAATAGTTTGTCATTTACCATGTCTCTTTGTATTTTTATATTATATGATTAATAAACTTACTATAACAAGCCAAGAGAACCCCAAGTGGTTCATTATTAATATATATAACCTTATCTAAGTACTTTGGGTGAACCTTATATTTTTAAAAATATTACCAGGAAAGTTCAGGAGTCGGGTGTACTCGATCCCTAACAATTTATTAATGAAAATAAAATTACATAAAAACAAACCATGTGTCACACTATATGTCACAAAAAATAAAGTGGAAAAACAAATATCACCCAAAAAACAACAGGTGAATAAACATACCATCATCATCCACACTAGCACATCTGCCCAAGTATCCCAAAAAACCCAACTTAAAAGCCCACATTCATCGTCTCAAATGCTCCCACCAGCCTGTATCCACACAACCGCTCCATCATGGAGCCGTCACGTAATAAGAACCCACCCTGGGGTCACTGTATACCTCCTCATATCATGCCATAAATCCATCCTCATTCCAAGGATGCAAACAACTGCATCCCAAAGTGATAAAAACAAGCAGCCGCCAGCCTGTCGCATTGACACAACCAAGTCAAGCTGTCGCAGCCAAGGTCCAACTGCGTCCCGAGCCAAAAAAACTAGCCCACACGTCCCAAGGTCGTTTCGTTTCCTGAGGTAATCCCCTGCTACAACACGAAACAGTCACTGCAACCACGCATCCCACCGGTTCCACAGTGATCCCAACTCGATCACTATCGCTATCTTCAATAGCCGAAACCCAACCCACGTGCAACCCAGACTCCATCGGGATCCAAGATATGAACGTCGTAGCCAAGACCTTGTGCACGACTACCATCATCCCACCAACGCTGTCATAGTGTGGTTCGACACCATCACTTTTCATCCCTCCTACTGTCACCGCTGCCTACAACACAAGTCACCGGCCGCACCCTACCAAGATCCCATGGTCACGCCTCCGCATCCAGAAGTCGCGTCCAACCCCGCAATTATTGCCAACAACTATATGTCGTCGGCCTTCTCTACAAGAGAGTTCATCACAGGTCGTTGACCTTCTCTACACGATAATTCATCACCGGTCTTCAACCAGCCAATCATCCCCTGGATCCCAGCTCTGACAGTCGCAATGCCATTGCCCACCCCATCGGGATCCCAAACTCGCCTCCTAAGTTCTCCACAGCCCGAGGCCATCCTCGTGTTGTAGCAACGGCATCCCGAACATCCTCTCAATCCACCGCCTTTGCAGTGGTGCATGAATTCACATAAAACATAATGTAGCAAGAGAGAATTTTGGTCTTCCTCCACCATCACTGTTGTGGCCACCACCCATGTCGTTCCATGATCCACCACCATTGGCCAGAATGGCCCCCGTCGCGAGTCAACAGAGATCCTTCATCACACACCGGAATTAGCCACTGCCACTACCCACCGTGTGAGCTTCACAACAAACCCCAAACACATATCTCCTTCTGGAAGACCCTTATCCAAATGTTCGACTTCAACCGTCGAACCAAAATCAGAAAAAATAGGAATCGATAAATCGGTAAATTGAGACCGGCGGTGTGCACCGCAGGCTGAGAACATCTCATAATGCCCAATGACATCTTCAAATATTGTGGTTGAGATGATATTTCTGGAACAATCCCTAGAATTAGGAGAGATAACCTCTCTATTTATGAGAGAGAGACTCTCCATCCTTCTTATATCAATTAATAATATAGTATTTGTTTTAAAAACTCAATTATGTCAATTTTGACACTATTTAGTATTTGATTTTTTTAAAGCCATTAAAACTTTACCACTTAGAATAAAATTCATTTAACCAACCCTAACATGTCATAGTAACCTATAAAATTAGTTTAATTCATCATAAGTCTCAATTTACATTTATTTGGATATTTATAATATAAATTATTTTAATATTTCATTAATAAGGTAATTACTGCATCATCATTGTGTCATAAATAAATTAGATTATTTAATGTCTAAAAATTATAAATAAAATACCATTGTGTAGGAAATATTTTTATATTTCTAATGAATATTTATAGTTGAATTTATATTGTGTTTAACCCTATATTAAAAATGGTTTAGTTATTAAACATTGAATTTAACTCTTTTAACTCTTCTTTAAATAAAATAATAATAAATGTCCTAATCTAATCCAAGTGGACCAAAAGGGGTCATATTTTATTACTAAGGTTTTTTTGGGTCGAATTATACTTATCCAATATAATTAATAGATGTGTTAGGGTAATTATAATATCATTTTTACCCTTAATTACCCTATTTTCTTTTAATCGTGGTAAATAAAAGTCAAAAGTTACTATTTACCAAAAAATTATTTTCATCTTATTGAACCACATTTTACTTACTGATATTAACTGTGTCTCTCAGATTTTTGAAATTCTGCTCACAGAAGCGGTAAAATTAAGTTTTATGCAAATTTGCAAATGCTCCTAGAAGGTGGGTAAAAGACGGTAAAAAGTTCGATAAAATTTTTATATATCTAAACTTATTATAAAATGACTTCAATGAATTACATTGAACTTATATAGGTATTATGTATCTATTTTTACCTAAAATAAATTTAAATAAAATAAAGTATTATTTAAATAAAAAGTTGGTTTAAACCAATAACGCAGTGTTTTTCACTATTCATCCAAAATTGAATGTTTTTAGAAAAATACCCAAAATTTACCCTAAGCTAATTTTGATATTCCAAATTCAAAAATGAATTCCATATTGAAAAATAAAATTTATAAAATTTCAAAAAGTGGGTATTACTATTCATAATGGCTGGTTTGATTGGTCGCGGTGTGTTAGAACCTCGAAGTTGCGTACAATGCAAGCTATTGCATTATTAAAAGGGAAACGTACCATGGAAGCTTGGTATGTTACAATATAGGTGGAATGCATCATTATAGGCACACACACGGGATGGGTGTACGGGGCATAGATAGTAGAATGAATTTTACTTGATAAATTTGAAGAAAATGATGCCTAATAATGGTAATGAAAATGGGTGAATGAAAATAATGCAAAGTAATATTTAAGGAATATCGTGTATAAAGAAATTTTGTGACCAGGTTAAAATTTTGGGTTGTGATAAATTGTAAAATTTGATTCGGTGTATAGAAGAGGAAAGGATCGTATTGTAAAAGAGGAAGCGGTGTGAAGGGGTGTTGATGAAAGACTTGTGATTTAGTAAATTGGTTACCCCATATTGACCATGACTTGTGGTAGGTATGGTAGAGGGTAGTGTTCTAAGTGTGATGATGACCATTCGGATTGAGTATGAAGAATGGTTTGTTTTAAGGTTGATAGTGTGAGATCTTTTCCATCCGTAGTTTAATCCTGTCAGCCATTCTTCGAAGCGTCAGGTGAACGAGAAGTTTAAAATGAGAATGATTGAGTTCAAAAGTGGGTATTCTTTGTGTTATCAGTTTTTACCTTATATATGTGGTTTGTGGCAGTGAGAGTACCCCGGTTTGAGACTTTGGATTTGGATTATGAGGCTTTGTCAGTTATGATATTTCCTAGGTGGTTTGTTTAGGGAACCCTTAGTAGGGTTGTGGCCTTTGGGTGGCAAGGAATTGTTCGGTAATGAGAGTGTGGAAACTCTCATGGTTTGTGACTGTACGGAGTGCATGCTGGACCCTAAGGATAGTGACTGGGCCTTAGTGACCTTGTGGGTAGAGACCTTATGAGTTTTGTTTTTAATCCTAGAGAGGATGTTTTTCTCGTAGTGTCGATGAATGTGTACATATTTGGTTCAGAACCTAGAGTAAATGGTTGTTTGGTACACTAGGAATAGTGTGCATCGGAACTAGGGTGAGTGTTCCATTCATGAGAATTGATTTGTTCGTGTCATGATATGTATGGTTTGGAGAGAGGACTAATGGCTTTTCCTGGTTGTGCCTCTAGTCTAGGGAGTTGGAATCATTCAACCTTCAAGGTGACCTATGAGAGAAGTCAGATGGGGTTTTTAGTTATTTTGGGTGTGTGTCATACATGTAGATGTTTTGGACTTTGATAGTGGAACTCAGAGTGTCGCATGGTGCGGGTTTGTCCTAGAGGGTTAAGTGCTAAGGTTGATAGTTGGTGGTGCCACTTGAGTTGTGGTTATGCGATGATAGTTTCGGAAAATCAAGGGCGACCTTGTGGGAGGTTAGCCAAGCAGTGTAGATACCTTGGAATATGAATCCTGAGATATTTTTCAGAGGTGGTGTCGATGCATACTAAATACCACCAAGTTTTAGTAGATGGTATAGTTGTGCTTAGTTCTTCATAAGGGCACCCTAGTGTTTTTTATATGAGGTAAAGTTTTTTTTTTGAAGGGTTTTATCGTATGTATGCCTAACTCACATGTTTAGATGATGATTAATGGGGTTCTTGAAGTTGTTTTCGAGCGGAAGAGACAAGGGTGGCTGAAGTGTGGTTATATGCTTTCCCTCGATGGTGACACCCGAGGTGAGGGTGGCCACGTGGTTGAACTTGTTTGTATGAATGGTTTGGTTATTGGGTGAGATGCAGAGTCCGCCTCAAGGCTGATGAGGTTGACTAACCAATAAGCATGGTTAGGTAAGTAAGTGGGCGATGGTCTATACATAGGTAAAGGTTGATTTGTGAGAGACCATTGGTTTGATTGGTGTGGTAGACCATTGTGCTTCGGTTTTTAGTTGTCATAGATGCATCTAAATAACTCGAGTGGTGTGGTGGAAGTATTTCCACATAAAATGTGGGTTCACAACTACTTGGATATTTGATTGTAGAGCGGTGGTGAGACTTGGTTGGCAGTCACTCCTGAGCAGTGGTGGTTGGGTGTTGATGAGATGTGTTTGGCAGGGTAGCCTAATATCCTTGGAAGGTCATGATGTTCCATAGTTCAACATTATAAATAGATAAGTTGATAGTGGTATTCTTCGACAACTTCTTAAAGTACCTCATCTTGTGACGATCCTTCCCAATATCTTGATATCGTCCCAGGTACGTTGAGAAGCTCTAGCTTTATGTCAAGAGACTTAAAGTTTTTTGGTTGGATGTGGGACATCATGGAGTTTAAGCTCATGGAAATGGTATATGTGGAGCTTGATGATGGGATGTACACCCTCTATGTATTTGGGTGAGGTCTTCGGGATGGATCAAATGTTGATAAATGCCTTGGGTGCCATTCACGAAAGCCGGGAACAGGCACTGGGTGACGTTCATTTTATTATTTTGGGAAAAATCTAGATAACCATGTCTATGTTTTAGGGTTCAGCCTGTGATCGAGTATAAGATACTATGGTTGGAATCCCTCATGGACAGAAATGGTAACAACACTCCTAAGGTGGGGAGTGATAAGTCAATCCTGGATGTGGAGAGGAGAACATCGAGTTGATGTAGTGGTGCCAGGATTCCAATGAGGAACCTATGAGGTGCATTTTAGGTTCCTCAGAGAGGCCATGTGGGACTTGGATGTGGTGACTGGTGATCCAAGTGTTGGATTCAAGCTCGGGGTGGTTCCATGTGAAACTTGTGATATTTGTGCTGAATTCATAGAAGGGTGTGGTTGGATATGAAAAGAGGTTGTGGCAATAGGGGTTGGGTTCTATAACTCCAACTAAGATCAGGGTTAGATTCAGGTAATTTTTCCTTACGTGGTTTTAGAACATCTTGAAGTTGAGAGAACCTTGTCCATGTGATGTGGTGTTATGCCGATAGTGAATCCCCAACGGTCTGGAGGGCAGTAATGTCATGATGATGGAATTCTACTGGAATTCAAGGAATGACCTAAGTGGGCACGTGGGATGATAATGATAGACTTCAAGCCAATAATAACCTTGGGAAGGTGAGAAAGGGGTAGCTACCATCAGTGGAAGGTGGGTGTTCTGGGACAAGCCAGCTGGGGGTGGTCTGACTTAAGATGGTAAACTTGAATGGGTGTGCTGAGAGTGACCCACCTCCAGGTTCATGTTGTAGAAGCAAGTGAATTTTTGAAATGAATTTGTACCTAAGTGAGGTTAATTTGATCTTAGTCCTTGAATGTATAGTGTAGGAATGTCCTCCCTAATGGTTTTGACAGTGAAGTTGGATGCCAATGTAGGGTAATTCCCTATGGATTTTTGGGTATGGTGAGTTGGAACACGTCAGGTGATGTGAAAATTGAGTTGAGATTCAGGTGATCTTTCCTCGATAGTGGTGAATCGACGTAAGTTGGGAAATGTGGTTAAAAGGACTATGCATTCTCCTTTGGGAGATATTGAGTTTGGTCACCATTAGAGTTTGGGAAAATAGAGGAAAATGACACCAAGAAATTTGGTTCAAGAGTTGTGAAGAGGATCGGACTGATGGGGTTCCAGTTGATTCCTTTACGATAAGATTATGTTGTGTACAAAGTTATGCTTTCTTTGAATTACAAATTGTTTCCTATGTTTTCTCTAAGAGGTTTTAGTGGTTGGGTATGGTTAAAGTTGATGCATACTTAAGGAGTATCTCATTCATGTTGTGGGTTGTGGTGAGGAAGTCTTTTTGGCCAAGATTGTGTCTTGGTTAACTTTTGTGGTAGCTTTGTAGTGTTCAATAAGAAAATTTGGGAAATGGGAAAGGATAGGCAGGCCTAGTGGCATGATCTCTTATTGAGGAAGCTCAGTGATGCTTAGGAAGAGCAGCTCAAGGATGAGACATTATAAGGTGGGGAGGTTGTAAGATCTCGGATATTTCATCTTAAGTTATGTCCATTTTTATGTTTAAGTTGAGTCCATTCTTGTGTTCAAATAAGTTTCCCCAAGTTCATGGGAATGATCAGGGGTGTTTTGGGGGTTCAGAGCATGAAAGGGTGGGAAGGAGTTTTCTAGTCATGTTTCATAGTTTGTACATCGTTAGTGCTAACTGTGTGGATCAGCCCAGGTAACTATGAAAAAGGGGGATTTTCATACAGTAGAATTCACATGGTTTGTGCATGGTTTATCAAACTGTGAGGGTAAACCATGCAGCCCTGAAAAGTTAGAAAATTTACAAAAATTTCCATTATGGGATTTTAAGGCTCGCTCAAGATTTCCTCCATTATTCCTCCTTTGAAACCTAGTGATGTCCCAAAAACCTCAAGAGCTCCCATGGATCAATTTCCTTCATCTCTAGGATGTTCTGGAGTTCCATCGGTTGCAGATCAAAGCTCTGAGTAAGTCTAATCTTCCTTTTGATTCTCTTTTCTATATTAGGGTTTGTGGTTTCTCCCCTCTCTATTTGAATCTCTAAAACCCTCCTTTTTCAGTGATTTTTAGGTTGATTCCTCAAAGGGTGGTTGAATATGGATCTATGTCTTCTATTAGGAGTGTGTTCGTTAATGAATTAGAGGTAGGTGGTCTACAAGTATTATCCCATAGTTTTATTTTGGATTTGTGCATGGAATTTTGTGTTCTTGTTTTCCCCTTTTTGTGTTCTTGATCCCATTGGAGGGTTTGGTAAAAAGGGGTGTCTAGGTGACCTATTGAAAACCTCATGATCCTCATGGGATGCGTAGAGGATGACTTGACCATTTTAGGGCCACCCATGGGGTGTGCCAATATTTCTAGACCTTAAGAGGGGTAAGGTTAAGTGAAGGGCTATCGAGTAATAATGTGGAACCCATGGAGAACATATTTTAATGATTTATTAAGTTTTAAATTTGATGATGATAGTTGTTCCTTGGTTTTTAAGGGCATAAGGGGTTGTTTAGCATGACATGAAAATGGGCGAGTTGGGTCGAATGAGATTGTGTCGATTGTTTAATGAACTTTGGTTAGAAATGCCTAAGAGGATTAGTGCATACTAGATGGTGAACTTGTAATTGGTTAATGGAAAAGAAAATGGATGAATATGTTGATTGGGTTAATACATGGGAATTATGGGGTATTCCTAAAAGGTTTGAATGTAATAAAGTGGTTGTGCCTTGTGAGACAAGAATTGTACTTATAGTGCATAAGTCAGTAAATTCTTGTGAAATGATAAATGGGCTAAATGGGTTAATATATGGTAATTGATGAATATTTCCTAAGGCATAGGGGTTGTTGAATACACTTAAGGGGTTAAGGCATTAGAATTGGAATTTATCTAAATGTATATGAATTTTAAATGATAAATGTATTAATGGGTTATGGAATAATATTAATTCCCATGTTGTTTGTTATGTATTGTGATCTCCAATGACATTGTTTATGCTTGGTTGTGTTGTGGTATGGTTATGGTGATTGGATAAATAAGAATGTGCACATGGCTTGGTAGGTGGGGTATTGACATGAGTCTCTAAACCCACAAGTCTAGTTAAACTGAGGATCTAATCTCCACCCAAAAAATTCACAGGTTAGGGAAGGGTATGGAGGCTCTATTCCCCTAATGATTTCATTCCACCCAGATTGAGGCTTCGAGGTGAGTATAACATGTTGATGTGATATGTGTATCCCTAGTGAGATAGGGACTTGACTTATTTCCCCTATTCATTTTTATTGATTTCCTTAGGCCCTGGTGTAGATCATATGTATACCTAACCCATGGAGCATGTGCTAAGAATGGAATAAGTAATGAAGATGGTGTAAGTAATAAAATTGGGAAAAAGGCTACGCATGAACTAAAAAGAACTTTATTAACTGATGGAACCTGAATTGTCCCTTGTTTACTTACCATTTATTTTTTTTCTTTCATGCATTATCTATTAGACTGGATATTTCGTAGACACTGTTGGTGGTGGCCTACTGAGTTTTGTACTCACACCCTGCTCGGGTCGTCGTTGGGTACCCGAGCATATTTCTTGGTTGCAGGTCAGGACAAGGGCAAAGGCCCTATACTGGGATATTGAGTTGGGCTCTATATGTACATGGAGAAGGATCTAGACTTAGATTCAGGACCCATTTTGGAATTTTTTTTCATTTGTCTTATTTTGGGTTTTGTTGACTTTGCACTACTAGTATGTCATGACAATGTTAAAGTTGAATTATGGGTTGTACCAAGTTGGGAAATGTTTGGCTTGTATGTTTACTAGTTTTTCCATATTTTTTATGCTATTTATATTGTCTTCTACCATGGATTACTCTAGTAAAGAGGTTATAGTCTCCCCACGTGACTCATTAGATCCTTGTCGCTAATCAGCAACCTCTGGCATATGGGGAGGTGCGCTTGAGGTCATGTGACGACTCGTCTTAGGGCACCGGTTTAGTGTCTCATGGGTTGGGGATGTCATAATATATATATATACGCACACAATTATATTCACAAAGATAATTGTATCATAGTGGTTAGGTCTTTGATATATAACCAAGAGGTCATGGGTTCAAATCTCGACTACATATTTTATTTTACATTACCTGTCCTAATGGTTTTAAGAAAATCATTGGTATAGGTCTATGCCAACAATTTTCCAAACTATTGGTATAGGTCTATACCAATGTCAAATCAACCAACATCCCTATAAACCATTAGTATAGGCTATACCAACGATTTGGGGACCTATACCAATGGTTCTAAACCATTGGTATAGGCTAATTTTCCAATATAGATTCTTTCTACTCAGAGCATCTACCACTTTATTTAATTTCCATGGATGGAAGTGAATTGAACGATCATAATACTTGATTATATCTAACAACCTTCATTGGTGAATATTATTTTCCTTTTTTGTGACTATATAATTAAGGATTTTATAATCTGTATATATGTCACACTTTTATCTGTAGAGATAATGTCATCATATCTTCAATGTTAAGATCACTATAGTCAATTATAAATCATGAGTTGGGTAAATATTATCATGGATCTTTAATTGGTGGGAGTCATAGACTATAACTTTTTTATCTTGCATGAGTACACAACCCAATCCCTTTTTGGATACATCATTATAGATCACAAATATTTCCTCATTGATGGGTAATGTGAGCATAGGTGTAGTGATTAGCCTCTTCTTTAAATCTTTAAAACTCTCTTCACATTCATTAGTCCAGAAAATCTTGACACCCTTATGAGTTATCTTGGTTATTGGGCTTGAAAATAATGATAATTTTCTCACAAATAGACAATAGTACTAAAATAATCCATGGAAACTTAGAATTTCTATCATAGATGTTGGTCTTGTCCATCCTTTAATTGCCTCAGTTTTTAAAGAGTCCATGGATATCCCTTTACTAGTGACAAAATGTCCCATGAAAGTTACTTACTCCAACCAAAACTCACATTTATTTTACTTCGAAAATAATTTTCATTTCACAAAGTCTTCAGTACAGAATTCAAATGATCCTCATGTTCCTCCTAGATTTTAGAGTAGATGATAATATCTTGTATAAATATTACTACAAATTTATCAAGGTAATCTCTAAATAATCTATTCATCATGTCCATAAATATTTTTGGAGCATTAGTGAGTCCAAATGGAATCACCATGAACTCATAATGCCCATACCTTGTACAAAAAAGTAGTCTTGGGGATATCCTCCTTTTTCACCTTTACTTGATAATATCCTAATAAAAAATACACCTTAGATAAGTATCGGGCTCCATTTAGTTGATCAAACAAGTCATCAATCTATGTTTGAGGATACTTGTTCTTTATCATAATCTTTTTGAGCTCATGATAATTAATTCAGAGGTACATTGACCCATTCTTCTTCTTGATAAAGAGGACTGATGAACCCCATGATAAAGCACTTTAGCATATGCACCATTTATCTAGATTCTATTATAGTTGCTTCTTCAGCTCCTCAAGTTCAACAAAATCCATTATATATAGAGTATTTGATATTATTAAAGCTCTGGTTATAAGCTCAATTTAAAATTCAACCTCTTGACTAGGAAGAAGACCAGGAAATTCTTCAGGAAACATATCATCATATACCCTCATAATGGTCATGTCTTCAAGGATGATATTTTATTCATTATAAATCATTTGAGATAGATACACTTTCTCATAAGTAAATAATATTCATGCTTGAGATATTGGTACCAAATAAGATTCATCCTCCTCCTTGAAATTGTATAGAATTAGAGGATGATTCACCAAGCAGAGGTTAATTTTCTTATCTTGTAAATTTATGTTGGATCTATAGAAGGAAATTTAATACATTCCTAGAATTGTATCAAATTATACTAAAGGAGGTATCATGAGGATCGTTGGGAAGTTCGGCCCAGAAATTTTGATAGGGGATGAGTTATATACTTGGGATGCAATGATTGTCTCATTTTTCATTTTCACTGATAGCTCTACTTCCATGATTTGCAGTGGTGTTTGAATAGTTCTAATAAACTTGTGAGATATTAAATAATGCATAGAACCATAGTCACATAAGAAATTTGAAGTTTATGAATGAATGATATTCCTTTCATCCACTATTTTATTTCATTTCTAATCATTTACTTCATCCTAGAATTAGGGATGGTGATTTTTAAACTATTAAACACATAAATGGGGAAACCATGAACATTGAAGGGATAAATTATAAATGACATATATCCTTTAACTTATGGATTTATAGGATTAAATCTAAGTTATCCATGATCTATTTCCTAACATAAAATCATATGGCCATTTGTATTCCCTTAATAATGGTTCATAAAGAGTTTGTGAATTTACCAAATCATACCCCCCAGGAGTGTCAAACTATGTGTGCATCAAGACCTATTTTTATGTACTAAGTAATGATCAAGTCCAACTCAATGCACCCTTTTAGGGGTTATCACACCTATGTATATCTGTGTTAGAGTTACATCCACTTGTAGTATCCAAACAATGATGTATTTACTTAGAAACCAATTACTCTATACTTTACCAAAATTTAGGGATGTTTTTATATGTTTAGTATTATCCTCATAGATTTTACTAGAGTTTTCTAATCTTAATCCTAAAAATAACTAGACTTTCCTTTGATACCAACTATGACAACTCGTGTCTTTAATACACTTTATTTCATGATTCATTACATAAAGGTACACATTATAAAATCCCAAAAGATCATGAAGCCTAGTGTCTTTGGGAAATTAAGTATATATCACATCATATTGATGCATGAATAAAACAACATTATTGAAAATTTCCTTAACATTATCCTAAAATTCCATTTCTCTTTTAAAACTGAATAGGATAACCTAAGGACATACATAAGAAAGGGGTGAGCTATAAATCCCAGTAAGGGAATAAAGAAAACATAACATAATTTAAATCAGTACATGTGAGTCAAGTGAAATTTCAAGGTAATATAAGAGGGTTGAGAAGAATAATATTGAATAATAAGGCATGATATAACATGATAGCATAAAGTCAATATGGGAATGTAGCGACAACATTAAACATGACATCATAAAAATAAGTCAAAAATAACTGCCAACACATCATAACATGGTGGGAAAAGTCCCATAATGGGTTAGGTTTACTCCCTAATCTCGTTCATTATGTCTCATAAAACTAAAACATTAACCAATGCATTGGAGTGTTATCTGGGCGCACATATCATTTTCATATCATATACATGCATAAGTGTGTCACATGAATCATAGAACATGTCTTTCATTAATTTTAATACCATGATCAAGGATTTTGGATTATATACATGGAATTAAAAAATAAATGAATAATAATTTCATCTATGTTAATACTCTTGAGTGAAAATAAGGATGGGTATTCACAACAAAAATGGAAAAAATGCAAGATAATTATGGTAGCATAACAGGGGTACGTAAAGGTTCATGGGAGGGATTAATGAGAGTGAAAGGGACCTATCATAACTTTTAAATCATAATTTAAGTAATAGGGATGTGTAAAATCATATACCAACATGAACTAATAGAAATAAAAGGGCATAATATAGAGGTTCTTGAATAAAGAGGAGAAGAAGAGGAACTCGTACCTTGAGAGGGTGTTCCCAAAAGCTTGGTAGGAGTTTCTTAAGAGATTGGAGACACCTTTTAAAGGGGGTAGAGATGGAAGGTCAAATTAATTTTTTTATAAAATGGGTTTTAGTGAAGATTAATGGTATTTTGGGTGGGTTTATATATTGAAAGATAGGATAATTCTTTATTAATTTCCAAATATAGGTTTTGGACTCTATATGATCAAGTAATCAAAACCACAAACCATACCATGGTGTTTTCCCATGGTTTCTACCAAAGTGATTTTATTTTCATTTTTATATGTTTAAGAACTGGTCTCATTGAAATAATACCTTTGGTGATGTAGAAGTGAGTCATGTTTAGAAAGAATTGATTTTAAAACCTTAAAATATAATATAAGTTTTGGAGGATTCATTAAGGGTTTATAAAATTAATCAAATTACCTAAAAACACATTATTTTAAAGTTTAAATATAAATTTGTCCTTAGATACATTTTATGGCATATATTACATCACTTTTGGGTCATTATGATGTCATAATACACACTGTATATTTATACCATATTTAATTTTTGACTCAAAAATTCGACTATCTCCGAAAATTATGAAAAAATCACTGTTGGATAATTTCAATGTGATTATTTCAAAAATAATATTTATTTTATCCAAATAATTATCTATTTATGATAATTTACACTTTTAAATAAAAATCCATCTTTATTGAAAAATACTATTTTTTTACAATAATAGTTTTCTGACCCTTATAAAAATTATTTTTAACATCATAAAATTATATTATTATTTATATTTAATAAAAAATATTTAATAATAATATTTTATTAAAATATAATTTATTTAAAAAATTATTTAATTCATTAAAATAATGTGTCTTGATTGAAACTATACATTTCCCAAAAATGCAATTTGTGTTTCATCATATTAAAATCTAATTTTTATCAAACTCGTTATCTAATGATTTAAAAAGTAATATTAAAAGGGGATAAATATATTCATTGTTTTATTAAAATAAAATATAAAAATTCATATTTTTAGGTTCTAGATACATATTCCACTACAAAATATTTCACTTTTTCCAACTAAGGGTATATCTGTTGATAAAAGTACATTTTCTGTTGGTAAAACATTTTACCAATATATATGTCCCTGTCACTAAACTGTCGGTAAAAAATCTGTCACTAAATATTTTTGCAACAGATAAAATAATTATGTTACAATTATAATAATACCAATAGATAATATATATGTCGGTTAAAGTGTTTTGCAATAGTTTCTAATGACACATTTTTCTGTTGGTAATAATATTACCAACATATAATATGTTTATAAATCATATTTGAATAATAATTATAAATTTTTATTGCTAGTAAAATTTCATATTATATTTATTAATTTATCATATATAATACATATACTTTAATTATTAATTCAAATACCATTTTAACACATTTTCAAACTTAGAAAAAAAATTATATTAATAATGAAATTTAATACAACAAGATCCATAACACCCCACCCACAACCCCCCGACCCATCCATGCCAGTGATCCAACTCCCGCACAAGCGACTAGCGAGTACCACCAGTGACTCATCCATGTCATGCTAGCGCAACAACAACACACCCATGACATCGAGCCAGCTCCAACACTATCCAATCCATGATAGCGAGTCAACTCAAGCACCAATCCATCCATGCCAGCGAGTCTGCTCCAGCACCAGCAACCAGCGGGCACCAACCCATCCATGCCATCAAGTCAGCTCTAACAGCAACCCATCCATGCCAGCAAGTTAGCTCCAGCAACTTGTGACCATCAGCAAACCATCCATGCCCTCAGACCAGCGATCCATCTCCATCATGATCTATAAACCTCATGTCATTGTTATACCACATCCCTCAACTCCAAGATCTCTGCCACACACAACCAAAAAGCATACCAAAAAATGAGTCAACTCCAATACCGGAGAGAAACAAATCAGGTCATCTCCAGTACCAATGAGAAACCTCAAGTCACCGGTATGTCACACACTTCAGCTCCAATATCTACATCACAAACAAAAAAAACATACCCACAAATCAGAGAATAATATCTGCATAAATTGAAAACAAAAGATAAATAAATGGAAGTATAAAAAAATGATTTTCATAGTGAGCAATTTTCATCATCTATGTTGACATCTGAAGGATAAATAGTGTGAATGACTCGAATTAGACATCATTTCTACAAAAAGATTCCAACAGCATCCCTAACACTATCATGTCCTAAAAATCCCTTTTTATGAATTTTCCAAAATAAATCCACTTTATGGTGAAGTGAAAACCATTAGAGGAGAACCTTATTGAAATATAAAACATGAACCAAAGCACCACATTCTTGATGGATTTTTAAATAAAAGGTATACAAAATTTCCATGGTAAAAAATAAAACGATGCCTTTTTAAATGACTAAATAACAGCATATAAAATTACCATGGTATAAAATAAAATGATGCCTTTTTAAATAAATATGAATTTCAACTACATAATTTATAATATAACTATGGTAAATAAAAAAAGTGTCAAAACTAAATGAATTCAATTAATACACATTCTTGAATGAAATAAATAACAATAAGAGCCTTATAATAGAAATTATTGAAAAATACCAATAATACTTACGGAACTGGTGTAAAATAATCATTATCCACCAAGCTCACTAAAAAATAATGACTTTGCATCACCAAACTAAAAATAGGTTACTTTGTGGAGAATTTGGATTGAATAGCCTAAATGTGAGAGAAAAACACCAAACATAATGACTATATAGTTTCACCAAACAAAAAAACAGGTTGCTTTATGGAGAATTTGGATGGAATGGCCTAAATTTGAGAGAAAATCACTAACCTGCTAGAGAAATTTCTCAAATGGATCATCCATGGGATATAACAGAGCCTATACCCCTTGACCATATTTCAAATGAATCATCTTTCCAAACCCCGAAATCTCACCAGGTCCACCATGGTGGGTTGGATGATCTTCATCATCAGGAACACTCCCCATGTCACCACATTTATATCACCTCAACCTGCATTCGACAACCAATCCCCTTGTTTGTTCACCGCGATGTCTGTCAGCTGATGATGAACCCTTAACTTATCCATCAATGCATCTAGCTTTTCCCTGAAGCAAAAGAATTCTGGATACACCTTTTGATAAATGTGTCGATATGCTCCTCCCCACCCTGCCAAACCATGGCTCCATTATGCCTATGTAGAAATTTTTAACCTAACATAAGTTAAACGGGTTCAACTTGAGTATAAATAGGTTCGGATTGTAATCGGGTCGACCCTTCTAACCTAAATAATATCAGACTTGTGTTCTGGTTAACAAATCATAACTGACATAACCTATTAACCCGATGAAATTTTATTTCATATGCGGTTCATTCGGGTAAGATGAATCAGAATATGTGGGTTGTTTGGGTTAATTGAGTAGGGTTTCAATTTATTTTGATTAAACGAATTAGACGAGTTGCGTTCAAGTTCACCCATTTGTAAACAGGTTATGTTGGGTCAACCTGTTCAGTAAAATGGATTGTGTTTAGGTTTAGGAAAAACTAGTTCACTTGATGTTCAACCTGAAAAGAACCCAACCCACGCACCCGAATTGCTAACTAAATGTCAGTGACAAACACAAAAAAACAATAAGTTGTGTGCATTTTATACTTACCAACAGATGGAGAATCAGATCGAGCAGCATTAACTGCAGTCTGGATATTGATCATTAGAAATTCATTCTTGTTAATATTTCTCAGCTGCTATTTTATGATATTTTTCTATGCCTGAAGCCCTGCCAGCTCTGACCAGGGACTCCTTCTCAATTGCCTAGGCAGTGTTTTGTGAACCTATCATAGATGTCTTTAATACTTCCATGAAGGACAACCAAATCTTCTAAAAGCTTCTTATCACCTGCACAAGGTCGCATGAATTGTTAAGAACAACATTATGTCACAGGATTTAACGTGCAAAAAACAATAAACAAGATTTAAAAAAAGTAATTAATTCAAACATACAAATTACATTACATTAAGATTCTATCAATTGTTACAGTCATCCAATATCATGCATTCTCATTCTTAAATATTTGGTGTTGTGAGAAATTTTAGGCCATGAAAGTGTGCCATGTATATGAAAGAATTTCTAGTTTTAATAATTCAACAAATGTAATAGAAAACGAGTGAATAACTTTCCTCTTACGGCTTTCAAATTCTTATCAAGACGTTCTTTCGAATCACATACCCTCAAAATAGGGTGACCACTGAAAAATATTTCAATGTGTACCTAATTACTCAAAAATAAAAATAAATCACCAAAATGTCAGAATCATACTGGAATTTTCTCAACATTTCACACGTATATGATATTATATGAGAATAGACAAGAGACTTCACCAATTCATAAAGAAAGAAGTGTAGAAAGAGTGTTCATTTCCACGTGCCTTGATACATTAGGAAAACAAAACAGAATACGAAATAAAATATAAGCATGTGCATCTTGTATCATCAGCATGAAAATTATTTGAAAAATCAAAAGTTACAGTTGATAATAAAATTTCCAAAACAAGCCACAAAGAATCCTATACAGCCTAAAAATAAAACGCCAACAAGATACCAGCAACACAAGCATCTGAGATGGTATGGTCTCTCACAAAAAGTATCATCGTGTACCAGACTAAGAATCACTGCTTAACATAACTAGACCCAAAATAATAATAACATGCAGACCCGTGACATATATTCTAGAAATGTTAATGTCATCTCTTAAAATGAGTGAGTAATCACACCGTAACAACATAAATCAGCAAGTAAATTGAAAATTTCATCCAGTTGAGGGAGCTTTAGAAATAGATATAATTACTCTTTAAATGGTTTCATAGGAGTAGTAGAATATACAGAAATAGTTTGATCTTTCATGTTAAAAAACACTAAATAAAAACTAGATTTCCAGTTTTGAAGGTCTGCAGCAAAAATGTTTACAACAGCAAACCCAGAACCAATCTCATATATACACAAATCTCCTCTACAACATCAAATCACATGGATGTGATGATGTGTTCTTGGGAACATAAAGATTATTAGCATAGATCCTCTATTCATTATTTTTTTAACACAAAACCTACCACATATTCCAAAACATACAGTTCAGCAGCTTTGATATGATAATGTGTGCTTGGGGATGTAAATATTATTATCTAACTCCATATTGAACAGAAAACTAGTAACATGTTGAGAATTTAATTAATGAACAATAGCGTAACATTACAAGAAGCCTTTATAGATCAATCATTCAAGATCTCTTAACACATTTATGTTTTTCGGGAAATAGAAGATGTGAAATATTTAACCTTCAAAAGACAGTTTCTCCAACCCTAACTAGTTTTTTTTTATGTGCAGTTCTGAAAGGACCGCTTGCAACATTACATGCTGTGGAAATTTCTGAGAATTTTGACATTTATTCCAAATTTAATGAAAAACATTCATCAAGTAATTATTGAAAAGTTAATAACATAAGATTGTTCAGTAATTAAAAAATCATAACTGTAAAATAATAAAGAAACCAACTATCAAGTAACAAATAGAGTAATAAATTATAAATACTAAAATAAACTATGATTCATTTTCTTGAAACACTGCTAGTTTATAATGACATAAATATATCATTGTGATGTTCAAAATATAAATGAAATTCAATATAGATATCAATTGTTATCCAAGGTTCAACTATTTAATCTATGAACTCAAGGCATTCATATAATAAATAATAAATGTAACAAAATGAGTATAATGCATTTGCACATCACACAGAATGGGTATAATACATTAATCAAGAAAAGATACAAACATTATGGAATTATACATACCAAATCAATAAATTAATTATAATCAAATACAAAATGGAGAAACATTATTAAAAAAAATGAACGAATATCCTTCAAATTAGATGATTTAGGGTGTATTATTGTGTTAAACATTAAATCTCCACTAATTAAAGGTGTAATATATCAATGTGGATTGTATGTTTTACTATAATTTATAGAATGAAAACATTTTAGTTCATTTAAAATGCATTCTTTTATTAAAATTTCAATGTAAAATTTCAAGGTGTATTTTATGTTTTACTACAATTTATAGAATGAAAACATTTAAATTCACTTAAAATGTGTTCGTACCTAGAATGAGACTTACAATGGAGCCTTGTCAATTTAGATTTCAATAAAGCACTCATTCATAGTCATACGGTCCTTGCCCCAATTCAATATCAATGACTTCATGCAACAAGTAATTTTCATGTGTAAATAGTTATGTTCTTTTCAAAGTGACCAATATATCATCATTAAATATACTATTTAGAAAGGGTTCATCACTTTTATGATGAATAACACTGTGTTTTTATCTATGAGCGATGAAATATAGAATGGAGGCATTCGCTCAACATTCACAACCCAAAATTGGGAAATCATGAAAGATATTTCACATTTTCCCACTTCCAATATGTTCGCCCAAATTTTACTCTTTCACTTACTTCATCCGGCTAAGTGAACAATGTTATTAAGAATGAAGTTCCGTTTTAACAAAATCATGGGAGAATTATTCCCATCCAACCATAGAAAACTTCATTTGAGAGCACAACCCAAACATTAATCAAAAGGTGTACCTTTACTGCTTCTTCTGGTGCACATTATCATGGTCCATATTAACTTCATTTCCTCCATAATTAGTTAATAGAACAGTTTTCCCCTCTTTTCCAGAGATAAGTATGTGACCAGAATTCTAAAATCACCCAAAAACACAAGAACAAGAATAAGAAATCTTGTTTCATCATAATTTCATTGAAACCCAAACTAGAATTCAATTTAAACACTAGATACATGTGATTTTAGGTGATTCTAACTTCAATAATAGAAGTGCATACCTGATAAGATGCCCAAACATCAACTGATGAAATGGGTTTTTGTCCATACCCCTCCCTACATAGGAATTGATCCCCTTCCTTCCATTTCACACACCTCTTGCACAGCCGCTACAAGGCCAAGGAGGAGCTCAGCGCCTACTCACTACTTCCAGACCACCTGAGCAACATCAGGCAGTTCATACTACCAATCTTTGATGACATCAAGGCCGTTCACTAGATCCCGCAAAGCATCAATAGGGATACCCTGGTTCCCAGCCCAGGATCTACTTTGAGATTTCAATTCCTGAAGGTCAAGGAGGGCTTGGGGAACCCATGGAAGGGGAAGATCGTGGAGGTCGTCAAACTGATCAGGGGTGTCTGTGGAACAAACAATCAAATCAGTTTCAGCAATAATTTCTCACTGGAGAGGGAAAAGGGATTTTCTCTCGTGTCGGTTGAAATTTTTATATCCATGGAGAAACTGAAGGGCTTTAACGTGAAGGAAGAACAGGAGGGCTTATACAGCCAGCAAGCCTTCGAGGTTTGCATCTGAAATTTTTTTCGTTTAAACATGTTTATTTTTAGTTTTTTTTTAGTTTTTTTTTAAATCCAATATAATAATTTATTTGAAATAAAACATATTTAAAATACTAATTTGATTTTTTTAGATCGATTGTTTTATAATCCTAATATTTGTCAAAAATATTTTAGTTAATATCAATATAATTTATTTAGTAAACTGTAAGGGATAAAAATATTATTCATAAATTCATTTTTTAAGTTAATAAACACCGATAATATATTTATATGTTGGAAAAAAACTATTGGTAATAATAATTAATAATAATAGATTCATTTTTTGGTAAAAAAATTGTTTGTATTAATATGATAAAGCAACAATTTTAATTGTTAGTAAACTATGTTTTGGTATTAAACAATTAATAACAACATACATATATGTTGGTAAAAATAAATGTTGGTACTTTAATTCAATACCAATAAATCTTAATATCTGTTGGAATTACTAGTTTATACCAAAAAATATATTGTGTGTTACTAAATTTTTGTCGGTATAAGTGAAATATTTTTTAGTGTTCCCTTATTACACTAGTGAATGCCCTGAGGGTAAGGTGTGTGATGGTGAGGTTTTCTTAGGGTGGTTCAACATACATGGTTTGGGTCATGATCTCTATGAGCTTGAACTTCACCCATAAATGGTTTCATTCATGATTTAGTTATTAAATCCCATCTTGTGATTGATCAAGGTCAAATACCAGTGATGTTATCTCCCTCAAAATCTTTGATAAATTGGCTTTATAGGGTAGATCATCACTTATTTCATCTGTATCAATTGGAATTTATCATAACCTTTAATATACTAAACATAATAGTCACTGTAAAATTACTATATTAACAATTATTATGATGCATAATGGTCATTTAAATTTGATATACCATATAACTATTTAAAATATCCAAAGTAATGTATGTGTTTTCTATAACTTCATTACTTAATAATGCATTTATTTAATCAAAAAAGTGGGAATTATATTTATAAAAGTTTAGGTTTTTACATTAGATATCACTGGTTTACCCTTATGGAATGTGTGAAGACATTTAAATATCATTTTAGGGTGAACCTTATGTGGGGTATCTTGTGAAGACCTTTACGTAAGTGCAGTCGTTCAATATTTGTTACAATGGAATCTTCCATAAGATCCTCAACCGACCATGTGTCATGATTCCATTGGAGTTTATTTTATGGTGATGTTCCTGCTTATGTCTTGAGTGGTAGATAAAAATCTCATAGGGTAGAATTCAAGAGAAATAGAAGGGAATAAAGACAATCTAGAGAGCGAGAGCTCATTGGTGGCTCTGATTGGTGATGTCATATGCAGCTGGTTCTATGAGTATTGTTCCAATGGATAGATCATGGTTTTCGAGTTCTTATGGTGGATCAATTGGCTATAATTATTCTTGGAGGGTTCTTCTATGAGTTAGGTTGACCCTCATAAGAGGGTTCAGACCTAGTTTCCTATGTTCCTACTTGAATTTTTTCCTGGTTCTTTCATTACTACTTGTTTGTTCATGTGCATGTGGGAGTGGTTCATTCTTATGGTTTTAGCCCATTCTTATTGTTTTTATTCCTTAATTTTTTTTCTATTTTTCCATGGTTTTATTTTATTAATAACAATAAAGGGGTTTGGGTGGTGTTCTTGTCATGGAGTATGACTAAAAGATCTAAACCATGTAAATTTTGTGTTCTCTTTTCTTTCCAACTTTTATTATTATCATTGTGGTTGTTTATATTCTATTATTCCCATTTAATTTCCTATGTTTTTGTTGAATATATCTTTATTTTTGAAGCATATTTTTTCTCAAATCCTATTTTTTTGTGGTGGGTTTTGTGATATGACCTCGTGATGTGGAGAATTATGCATCACTAGTGTTTCTCTCCTATAACAAGTGGTATCATAGTGGGTTTCATCGGGTCTAAATATTTCTTTGACTATATTAAAGTTTGATAAGTTCAATGGAGATAATAATTTAAATTTATGAAGAGTTAAGATGTGTGATCTTATTTTCTACAATGGACTTGATGAAGCTTTGGTAAGAGTTAAGAGGAAGATCACCATTGTCTCTATTATAGGAGAGACATTGACCTCTTTTGAAAATATTGACCCTAATGTTTTATATAAATCTCATTCTCTATTGTTTGACCCTGGTTGATAAGGTTATATGAGAAGTGGTCCATGAAACTTTTGTCGGTGCAATCTGGGTGCACTACAAAAAAACAAGGTGATTAGAAGGGGTTTTTTTCATTTAAAAGGGGTTATAACCCCCTCTAAATAGTTTAGCGGTGGTTACCCAAAACCACTACTAAAGTGGTCGCCTACTCTAATTAGAGGCAGCAGTGGGAAAGCGCTGGTAAAATGATCATGTATTTTACAGCGGTTAGATTAAAGGGGGTTTTAACCCCATCTAATTTTTCCCTAAATCTACTGTAAAAAATAGATTAGAGGCGGTTATAACTGCCTCTAAAGTGATGTTTCAATTTTAGGGGTGGGTATAACCACCCCTATTTAAGTTTCAAAGTCGAATTTTAGGGGTGGTTATATTGTAACCGCCACTAAACTACCCCTATTTTTTTAAAAAAAATCCCACCAATACACCCTATAAAAAACAGGGTGATTAGAAGGGTTTTTTCATTTATAAGAGGTTATAACCCCCTCTAAATAGTTTAGTGGTGGTTACCCAAAACCACCACTAAAGTGGCCACCTATAACTCCCTCCAAATAGTTTAGCGGTGGTTACCCAAACATAAGTAGAAAATTAAGCTATTACCACAGACCTATAGCCACGGTTTTCAAAACCATGGCTATAGACCATTTTTCCAAGGGCTATAGCCATGATTTTACTAAAACCATGGCTATAACCCACACCTATAGCCACATTTTTCAAAACTGTGGCTATAGGTCTCCCACCCTTGCGTGGGAGAAAAATTTTCCCGCAAAAAATAGAGCGGGAAGCTCTATTTCCATGGTTTTTATGCTACCACCACAATTTTTAATAATATATATAACATATTATATATATATACATATCTGAAGCTCGGTGTGGTGTAGTGTTTATGCGGATGAATCCTATGGATGAGGTACGAAGATCGAATCTAGTCAGTGACATATTATTTTGGGGCTATAGCCATGGTTTTCCGGGGCTATAGCCACGGTTTTCTAGGGCTATAGCCATGGTTTTCAACTATGGAAACAACACCTATGGCCATGGTTTAAACCATGGTAATAGGTCAGACCCTATTACCACAATGATAGTGACCACGGTTTAGGAAAACTATGGCCATAAGTTATGGCCATGATTTTGGGCCATATTGCTACGATTTTCAATCGTGGAAATAAGCCAATTTTCTAGTTGTAAAAACTGCAACTAAAGTGGCAGCCTACTCCAATTAGAGGTAGTTTTGGGAAAGCACTGGTAAAATGATCATGTATTTAACAGTGGTTATATTAGAGGGGGTTTTAACCCCATCTGATTTTTTCCTAAATCCACTATAAACAATAGATTAGAGGTGGATATAATCTCCTCTAAAGTGATGCTTCAATTTTAGGGGTAGTTATAACCGCCCCAATTTGAGTTTTAAATTCAAATTTAGGGGAGGTTATATTGTAACGTCCCCTAAACTACCCCTTTTTTTAAATTTCCCACCAGTACACCCAATGGAAAACCCCTAACACCCCCACTCAATGCCCCACACCCCTAGGCGTTGGACAAGCCCCCATGACACCCCCCGTAGATGCCTAACAACCCCCATGACACCCCCAGCGTCCTCACTGGCACATCAAATGGTATCAGAGCCAATGTACATTTGATGTGACAATGAGGACATTGGGCCCTTCTATGGGGTGGATTGTGGAAATCCCACATTAAAGGAGGAGTAGCATAAAGCACCCATTTATAACACTACTGGAAATGGGGTCTTTCCCAACGGTTCAAAACCGTTGGGAAAGCCTGCAGAACCGTTGGTATAGGTTAGTAAAATTAACTTATGCCAACATTTTGGCCAAACCGTTGGCATAAGTTTTACCAATGGTTTACACAAAACCGTTGGTAAAACTAAGGAAATCAACTCTTTCCCAACGGTTTCTAAACCGTTGGGAAAGTTTTTTACCAGCGGTTCTTATTGAACTGTTGGCAAAAAAATCCCTAGAAACCTTTCCCAACAGTTTGTAAACCATTGGGAAAGGGTTATTACAAGCCTATGCCAATGGTTTGAAACCATTGGCATAGTCTATGCTATGAAAATTGCACAACAGCCTGCAATTTGCACACCATCCTCTAATGATGTCCATTCTCCTCCTTTCCAATTACTATACCTGCAATAACAAACTAATACATAAATATAGAGAACAAATTCATACACATTTAATATATAATGCATTCTTGGACTATACACATCCAGAATTAAATCATAATTCATAACGTAATTATAAACATACATAATTGATTTAGAATTCAATTTAAAATTTAGATGACAATTATATGTGGAATCCAGAATTCAATTCATAATTGAATACATACATAATTTAATTATCAATTATCAATAAAATACATAAAAACTGAATAATTATCAACAGAATCTGAATACATTTGTTCGGTTTTTGATATACCAGTTGTTTTTACTAAAAATGATGTCCATTTTAAACAAAATACACACACTTGGAGTGATACCAGCCACACCGTGCCTCGAATTGAAGTGGGATTGACACGTACACATTAAATATAACCCATGGATCATTTTCCTAAAGTATCAATATATTTTGAAAATGTTTGGTCGGTTTTCCGTATGCTAGTTATTGTTTTCACTTAAAATGTTGTTCATTTCAAAAAAAATGAGACACTTTGAGTGGTTTCGTCCACACCATGCCTCAGATTAAGGCAGTGTTAACTTGTACACGTCACATATGACTCATTGATCATTTTTCTAAAGTTTCAACAAATTCAGAATGGGTTTGGTCAGTTTTCTGTATGCCAGTAGTTGTTTTCAATTAAAATGTTGTCCATTCCAAATAAACGTGAGACACTTTGAGTGGTTTCAGCCACACCAGGCCTCATATTGAGTCGGGTTTGACTCGTACACGTCACATATGACTCATGAATCGTTTTCCTAAAGTTTCAATGGAATTTGAATGCATTTCATTAGTTTTTCGTATGTCAGTTGTTGTTTTCACTTAAAATGATGTACTTTTGAAACAAAATAGAGACACTTTGAGTGGTTCCGGACACACCACGCCTCTGATTGAGGCAAGGTTGAATCGTACACATCACATATTACCCATGTATCATTTTCCTAAATTTTCAACAGAATACGAATGTGTTTGGTCAGTTTTCCGTATGTCAGTTGTACTTTTTACTTAAAATGTTGTCCATTTCAAATAAAACTGAGACACTTCGAGTTTTAACGGCCACACTGCACCTCGTATTTAGGCGGGGTTGACTCTTAAACATCACATATGACCCATGGATCGTTTTCCTAAAGTTTCAATGGAATAAAAATGTATTTGGTCAGTTTTCCATATATCAGTTGTTGTTTTCACTTAAAATGATGTCCATTTTAAACAAAAGAGAGACACTTTGAGTGGTGTCAGCCACACCGCACCTCTTATTGAGGTGGGGTTGACTTTTACACGTCACATATGAGCCATGTATCGTTTTCCTAAAGCATCAACACATTCATAATGCGTTTGGTTGGTTTTCCGTATGTCAGTTGTTTTTTTCACTTAAAATGTTGTTCATTTCAAAAAAATGAGACACTTTGAGTGGTTCCGGTCACACCATGCCTCAAATTAATGCAGGGTTGACTCGTACATGTCACATATGACCCATTTATCATTTTCTAAACTTTCAACACATTCTGAATGCGTTTGGTTGGTTTTCCATATGTCAGTAGTTGTTTTCAATTAAAATGTTGTCCATTTCAAATAAATGTGAGACACTTTGAGTGGTGTAGGCCACACCAGGCCTCAGATTGAGGCGGGTTTGACTTAAAATAATCACATATGACCCATGGATATTTTTTCTAAAGTTTCAACAGAATACGAATGCATTTAGTCAGTTTTCCGTATGTCATTTATTGTTTTCACTTAAAATGGAGTCTATTTTAAATGAAAGAGAGACAATTTGAGTGGTTCTGGCCACACCGTGCCTTGGATTGAGGCAGGGTTGACTCTTATATGTCACAAATGACCCATGGATCATTTTACTAAAGGTTCAACAGAATACGAATGTGTTTGGTTGGTTTTTCGTATGTCAGTTGTTGTTTTCACTTAAAATGAAGTCCATTTTAAACTAAAGAGAGACACTTTGAGTGGTGCCGGTCACACCGTGCCTCAGATTGAGGTGGGGTTGACTCTTACACATCATATATGACCCATGTATCATTTTTCTAAAGTATCAACACAATCAGAATCAGTTTGGTCAGTTTTCTGTATGTACTTAAAATGTTGTCCATTTTAAACAAAAGAGAGACACTTAGAGTGATCCCGGCCACACTACAACTTGGATTTAGGCTTGGTTGACTCTTAAACATCACATATGACCCATGGATTATTGTCCTAAATTTTCAACAGAATCCAAATGCGTTTGGTCGGTTTACCGTATGTCATTTATTGTTTTCAATTAAAATGAAGTCCATTTTAAACTATAGAGAGACACTTCGAGTGGTGTCGGCCACTCTGCGCCTCAGATTGAGTCTGGGTTGACACGTACACGTCACATATAACTCATGGATCGTTTTCCTAAACTTTAAAATGAATCTGAATGTGTTTAGTCAGTTTTTCATATGTCAGTTGTGTTTTTCATTTAAAATGTTGTCTATTTCAAATAAACCTGAGACATTTTGAGTGGTTCCAGCCACACATGGCCTCAGATTGAGGCATAGTTGACTTTTACATGTCACAAGTGATTCATGGAACGTTTTACTAAAGTTTAAACAGAATATGAATGCGTTTGGTCGGTTTTCCGTATGTCAGTTGTTGTTTTCAATTAAAATGAAGTCCATTTTAAACTATAGAGAGACACTTCGAGTGGTTTCGGCCACTCCATGCCTCAGATTAAGTCTAGGTTGACTCATAAAAGTCAAAAATGAACCAAGGATCATTTTCCTAAAGTATCAACACAATCCTAATGTATTTGGTCAGTTTTCCGTATGCCAGTAGTTGTTTTCAATTAAAATGTTGTCCATTTCAAATAAATGTGAGACACTTTGAGTGGTTCCAGCCACACCGGGTCTCGGATTGAGGCAGGATTGACTCGTAAACATCACATATGACTCATGGATCATTTTATTAAAGTTTTAATGGAATCCAAATGCGTTTAGTTAGTTTTATGTATGTCAGTTGTTGTTTTCACTTAAAATGATGTCCTTTTGAAACAAAAGAGAGACACTTTGAGTGGTTTCGGCCACACCAGGCCTCGTATTGAGGCAAGGTTGACTCTTACACATCACATATGACCCATGGATCGTTTTACTAAAGTTTCAATAGAATAAAAATGTGTTTGGTCAGTTTTACGTATGCCAGTTGTACTTTTCACTTAAAATGTTGTCCATTTCAAATAAAACTGAGACACTTCAAGTTGTGATGGCCACAATGCACCTTGGATTTGGTCAAGGTTGACTCTTAAACATCACATATGACCCATGGATCATTTTTCTAAAGTTTAAATGGAATCCGAATGCGTTTGGTTGGTTTTCCGTATATCAGTTGTTGTTTTCACTTAAAATGATGTCCATTTTAAACAAAAGAGAGACACTTTGAGTGGTTCCAGCCACACCACACCTAGGATTGAGGTTGGGTTGACTTTTACACATCACATATGACCCATGTATCGTTTTCTTATAGCATCAACACATTCAGAATGTGTTTGGTCGGTTTTCTGTACGTCAGTTATTGTTTTCACTTAAAATGTTGTTCATTTCAAAAAAAATGAGACACTTGGAGTGGTTTCGGTCACACCATGCCTTAGATTAAGGTAGGGTTGACTCATACACATCACATATGACCCATTGATCATTTTTCTAAACTTTCAACACATTTGGAATGCGTTTGGTCAGTTTTCTGTATGCCAGTAGTTGTTTTCAATTAAAATGTTGTCCATTTCAAATAAACGTGAGACACTTTGAGTGGTGCTGACCACACTAGGCCTCAGATTGAGGCGGGGTTGACTCTTACACGTCACATATGACCCATGGATAATTTTCCTAAAGTTTCAATGGAATCCGAATGCATTTGGTCGGTTTTTCGTATGTCATTTATTGTTTTCACTTAAAATGAAGTCTATTTTAAATGAAAGAGAGACAATTTGAGTGGTTCTGGTCACACCGTGCCTAGGATTGAGGTGTGGTTGACTTGTACACATCACAAATGACCCATGTATTGTTGTACTAAAGGTTCAACAGAATCCAAATGTGTTTGATCGGTTTTACGTATGTCAGTTGTTGTTTTCACTTAAAATGAAGTCCATTTTAAACTAAAGAGAGACACTTTGAGTGGTGTCAGCCACACCGTGCCTTGGATTAAGGCGGGGTTGACTCTCTCATGTCATATATAACCCATGGATCGTTTTTCTAAAGTATCAACACAATCATAATCCGTTTGGTCGGTTTTCTATATGTACTTAAAAAGTTGTCCATTTTAAACAAAAGAGAGACACTTAGAGTGATCCCGGACATACTGCGACTCAGATTAAGGTGCGGTTGACTCGTATATGTCACATATGACCCATGGATCATTTTCCCAATAGAATCTGAATGTGTTTGATCGGTTTACCATATGTTAGTTGTTGTTTTCAATTAAAATGAAGTCTATTTTAAACTATAGAGAGACACTTCAAGTGGTGCCGGCCACTCCACACCTCAGATTGAGGTTGGGTTGACATGTACACGTCACATATGACCCATGGATCTTTTTCCTAAAGTTTTAACTGAATCTGAATGCGTTTATTCAGTTTTCTGTATTTCAGTTGGTGTTTTCATTTAAAATGTTGTCTATTTCAAATAAACCTGAGACACTTTGAGTGGTGTCGGCCACACCTAACCTTGGATTGAGGCAGGATTGACTAGTACATGTCAAAAATGACTCATGGAATGTTGTACTAAAGTTTCAACAGAATCTGAATGTGTTTGGTTGGTTTTCCGTATGTCAGTTGTTGTTTTCAATTAAAATGAAGTCCATTTTATACTATAGAGAGACACTTCGAGTGGTGCCGGCCACTCTGCACCTCAGATTGAGGATGGGTTGACTTGTAAACATCAAAAATTACCCAAGTATCATTTTCTTAAAGTATCAACACAATCCGAATGCGTTTGGTCAGTTTTTCGTATGTCAGTTGTACTTTTCACTTAAAATGTTATCCATTTCAAACAAAAGTGAGACACTTCAAATGGTGCCGGCCACACCGCGCCTTGGATTGAGGTGGGGTTTACTCTTACACGTCACATATGACTCATGGATCGTTTTCCTAAAGTTTAAATGGAATCTGAATGCATTTAGTCGGTTTTCCATATGTCAGTTGTTGTTTTCACTTAAAATGATGTCCTTTTGAAACAAAAGAGAGACACTTTGAGTGGTTCCAGCCACACCGCACCTTGGATTGAGGAGAGGTTGACTCATACACATCACATATGACCCATGGATCGTTTTCCTAAAGTTTCAACAGAATAAGAATGTGTTTGGTCTGTTTTCCGTATGCTAGTTGTACTTTTCACTTAAAATGTTGTCCATTTCAAATAAAACTGAGACACTTTGAGTTGTGATAGCCACACTATACCTCGGATTTAGGCGGAGTTGACTCGTAACCATCACATATGACCCATGGATCGTTTTCCTAAAGTTTCAATGGAATCTGAATGTGTTTGGTTGGTTTTATGTATATCAGTTGTTGTTTTCACTTAAAATGATGTCCATTTTAAACAAAAGAGAGACACTTTGAGTGGTGCCGGCCACACCACACCTCATATTGAGGTGGGGTTTACTTTTTCACATCACATATGACCCATGTATCATTTTCCTAAAGTATCAACATATCCATAATGTGTTTGGTCAGTTTTTTGTATGTTAGTTGTTGTTTTCACTTAAAATGTTGTTCATTTAAAAAAAATGAGATACTTTGAGTGGTTTCGGTCACATCATGCCTTGGATTAAGGCAGGGTTGATCCGTACATGTCACATATGACTCATTGTTCTAAACTTTCAACACATTCTGAATGCGTTTGGTCAGTTTTTCGTATGTTAGTAGTTGTTTTCAATTAAAATGTTGTCCATTTCAAATAAATGTGAGACACTTTGAGTGGTGTCGGCCACACCAGCCCTCGGATTGAGACGGGGTTGACTCTTACACGTCACATATAACCCATGGATCGTTTTCCTAAAGTTTCAACAGAATCCGAATGCATTTGGTCGGTTTTTCGTATGTCATTTATTGTTTTCACTTAAAATGAAGTCTATTTTAAACAAAAGAGAGACAATTTGAGTGGTTACGGCCACACCGTGCCTCGGATTGAGGCGATGTTGACTCGTAAATGTCACAAATGACCCATGGATCGTTTTAATAAAGGTTCAACAGAATCTGAATGTGTTTGGTCGGTTTTTCGTATGTCAGTTGTTGTTTTCACTTAAAATGAAGTCCATTTTAAACTAAAGAGAGACACTTTTAGTAGTGCTGGCCACACCGTACCTCGAATTGAGGCGGGGTTGACTTGTGCACATCATATATGACCCATGGATCATTGTGCTAAAGTATCAACACAATCATAATCCGTTTGGTCAGTTTTTCGTATGTACTTAAAATGTTGTCCATTTTAAACAAAAGAGAGATACTTCGAGTGGTACCGGCCACTCCGCACCTCGAATTGAGGCTGGGTTGACTCTTACACATCACAAATGACCCAAGGATTATTTTCATAAAGTATCAACACAATCTGAATGCTTTTGGTCAGTTTTTCGTATGTGAGTTGTACTTTTCACTTAAAATGTTATCCATTTCAAACAAAAGTGAGACACTTCGAATGGTGCCAGCCACACCATGCCTCGAATTGAGGTGGGGTTGACTCATACACGTCACATACGACCCATGGATCATTGTCCTAAAGTTTCAACTAGAATGCGTTTAGTCAGTTTTTCGTATGTCAGTTGTTGTTTTCATTTAAAATGTTGTCTATTTCAAATAAACCTGAGACACTTTGAGTGGTGTCAGCCACACCTAGCCACGAATTGAGGCGGGGTTGACTCGTACACATCACAAATGACTCATGGAATGTTTTCCTAAAGTTTCAATAGAATATGAATGTGTTTGGTTGGTTTTTCATATGTCAGTTGTTGTTTTCAATTAAAATGAAGTCCATTTTAAACTATAGAGAGACACTTCGAGTGGTTCTGGCCACTCCATGCCTAGGATTGAGGTTTGTTTGACTCATACACATCAAAAATGACCCAAGGATCATTTTCTTAAAGTATCAACACAATACGGATGCGTTTGGTTTGTTTTCTGTATGTCAATTGTACTTTTCACTTAAAATGTTATCCATTTCAAACAAAAGTGAGACACTTCGAATGGTACCGACCACACCGCACCTCGAATTGAAGTAGGGTTGACTCATAAATGTCACATATGACCCATGGATCATTTTCCTAAAGTTTCAACTTGATCTGAATGCGTTTAGTCAGTTTTCCGTATGTCAGTTATTGTTTTCATTTAAAATGTTGTCTATTTCAAATAAACCTGAGACACTTTGAGTGGTGTCGGCCACACCTGGCCTCAGATTGTGGCGGGGTTGACTCGTACACATCACAAATGACTCATGGAACATTTTACTAAAGTTTCAACAGAATTTAAATGCGTTTGGTCAGTTTTCTGTATGTCAGTTGTTGTTTTCAATTAAAGTGAAGTCCATTTTAAACTATAGAGAGACACTCTGAGTGGTTCCGGACACTACGCACCTTGGATTGAGGCTGGGTTGACTCGTACATGTCACAAATGACCCAAGGATCATTTTCCTAAAGTATCAACACAGTCCGAATGCATTTGGTCGGTTTTCTGTATGTCAGTTGTACTTTTCACTTAAAATGTTATCCATTTCAAACAAAAGTGAGACACTTCGAATGGTGTCGGCCACACCGCACCTCGGATTGAGGTGGGGTTGACTCATAAACATCACATATGACCCATGGATCATTGTGCTAAAATTATCGACATAATCAGAATCTGTTTGGTCGATTTTCCGTATGTACTTAAAATGTTGTCCATTTTAAACGTAAGAGAGACACTTAGAGTGATCCCGACCACACCACGACTCAGATTGAGCTGGAGTTGACTTGTACACATCACATATGACCCATGGATCGTTGTGATAAAGTATCAACAGAATCCAAATGCATTTGGTCGGTTTTCTGTATGCCAGTTGTTCTTTTCACTTAAAATCTCATCCATTTTAAACAAAAGAGACACAGTTAGAGTGATACCGGCCACACTGCGCCTCAGATTTAGACGGGGTTGACTCGTACACGTCACAAATGACCCATGGATCATTTTTCTAAAGTATCAACACAATCTTGGTAGCCCTCACCTAGAAAACAAAGCATACATCCTGGAATTTCAAGTTTAAATTCCTTGAGCATGACGAGTCCATCCATGAGTCCTTAACATGTAACCCATGTATTATCCTAACAATTGACAAGTAAACCAAATCAAACAAGGCATAATTCACATAACATGGAGAATGTACAACAAGACTTTGTATTCAAATTAAAGCATATCATCACATGCATTTGATGAGACTGAGCTAATATGCTTACCAAGACATTCATATGATTCAAGACATACAAAAATGGAATAATCTTAAATAACATTGCATGATCAGAGAAATAAAAAAAAGGCATGTGAAATTAAGGAGGAGGGTGGGGGGGCTGTCTAGGGGTCCAGGGAGGAGGGTGGGGGGGCTGTCCGGGGGGGTTGTCCGGGGGGCTATCCGGGGTCCAGGGAGGAGGGTGGAGGGGCTGTCTGGGGGGTTGTCCGAGGGGTTGTGCGGGGGGTTGTCTGGGGGGTGTTCGGGGTCCAGGGAAGAGGGTGGGGGGGCTGTCCGGGGGGCTATTCGGGGTCCAGGGGGGGAGGGTGGGGGGATGTCTGGGGGGCTGTCCGGGGGGCTGTCCAGGGGGCTATCCGGGGGGCTGTCCGGGGGGTGTCCGGGGGGCTGTTCGAGGACCAAGGAGGAGGGTGGGGGCTGTGGGGGGGGGGCTGTCCGAGGGGTGTTTGGGGGTCTGTCCAGGGTCTAAGGAGGAGGGTGGGGGGCTATCCGGGGGCTGTTCGAGGGGCTGTCTGGGGTCCAAGGAGGAGGTGGGGGGACTGTCCGGGGGGCTGTCCGGGGGGCTATCTGGGGGGGCTGTCCGGGGGGTGTCTGGGGGGCTGTCAGGGTACCAAGGAGGAGGGTGGGGGGCTGTCCGGGGGGTTGTTCGGGGGGCTGTTCGGGGTCCAAGGAGGATGGTGGGGGGTTGTCCAGGGTCCAGGAAGGAGGGGGTTGTCCAGGGAGTTCCCAAACACACAAAACTCTATAAACATGCTCGAGATACACCGCAACCACTAAAAGACATTAACATCCATGAAAATAGACAATATATAAAAATAACTCAACTCCAATACTATACTACGGGTCTAGATAAAACCAACAACTAGAATAGATTAAACATCAAATATCAGTAATATTATTCAAAAATGTAACAGATCAACTTGTCCCACATCACCATCACCATCATCACCATCATCACCATCATCATCACCCTCGTCCTCATCCTCGCCCTCCTCAACACCCTCCTCCTGCCCTCCTCCTCGCCCTCGCCATCCGCCTTGCCCTCCTCCTCTCCCTCCTCTTCCACATTAGACTCCTCACCATCATCATCGTTAGGATGGACATCGTCTTGAACACCACTAGAACTGCCACCTGGTGCACCATATATAGAACGTATCGATGACATATATTCATCAAAAGTTGGGTCGGCCTCTGGTAGAAGTGTTGGGCGTAGAACTTCAATAAATTTCATAAATGCATTGTTTGCCCTAACAGACTGTTCTGTCGTCTCTGTGGCCCTTTTTTCAGCCTGTTCTACCTTTACCCTAACTTGTTGCAGCTCGGTGGCACTACAACTCATACCTGAGGAGGGCCAATATCTCGTCAGGGCTATCCTAGGTTGGTAGCGTACTCTGCCAGGATGCTCCTCTCCCAACACCTGATGTAAGTGATCAGTTGGCCCAAAATTGTATGGTTCTTGGGAATCGAGGGCCTCTAAAGTAGTCTATTAAAAATATAAATATATTATTAAGTTACAAAATAGATATTAAAATATAAAATCAACATATTAAAACTTACAATCTGCTGCTGAGTCGTTTCGTTGACGACACTTCCATCCTTTTTCCGTCTACTCGAGCAAAACAGTTTTGCTTGAGGCACACGTCCTTTAATATTCTGTATTTGCCTCTACAATGACATTGAAAACTAAAGTTATATGAAAACTTTAGCAAATGATTAAATAATTTAGGAAACAAAAGAAAGTGTAAGTTGTAAAGAAAACTTATAAACAATTTCCATACCTGCTTCCTCTCATGACCTGGCATCGTAGTACATCCCAGTGTGTGGAGGTATTTTTTGCATCAATGTTTTTTTTTATTTTTTCCAGATGATTCCTAAATAAAATTCGATAATGAAAAAGATAGTATTAATGAAAAACATGAAATTTAGTATTTAAATACCTCAAATATAATTAATACCTTAAACTGGGTAATCGTCCAATGAGTAATCATCTGACGATACTGCTCTATAGGACAATCATCCATGACTGGTACCACCTCTAACTCAGTGCCAACTCTAGCACGCCAGCCAATATGCAACTCATGCTTGTAGGCTCTCCAAATCTCGCCTAAATCCTTTAGATATTCCGGTCGTGCACTCTTACCATCGGGAAAATTAAATCGAAGATGACATCAAAATATTAATTCATATAAATACAAAAATAATTAATGGCATTAAATACAACATATTTTTTTACCCATATCTCTACCCAAGCTCTATCTTTGACCTCATGTGGAAAATTTCTCCACGATAACGGGCTGACGAGAATGATGTTGGAGTATTTGGCAAGCGTCGCCAAAAAACTCCGACATTGTTGCCCTGTTTTCTCAACCATTTGGTTGTCTTCATTATAATCCACTATAACATGTTTGCGGCGGTTCCACATCGCACACATGCGTGTACGCCCCCGCCCCCACCTCCTGTCAGTAGATGTATCTGTCATGAAAGAAAAACAAATATTTTATCAAAACATGTTATAATTGAAATAAATATTTCTATAAAAAAAATTTAGGGTTCTATAAATATATCTGTGCCAGTCTGATCGCTGAGCACTGCTGGATCCACAAAAATTGATGGAACACCCTGTGTTGGAATAGGAGTCGAAGACGATGGAATATAGAAGCTTGGAGAGATAGAAGTAGAAGGAAAAGAAGATGGGACAGTTGTATGACCGGATTATGTCGATGTATAGGTGGATCCTACAAAAATGTTTACAAAAAAATTAATCACATGACATTATATATTCTTTAAATATATATATTTGAAATAAATTACTCACTATAGGCACTAATGGTGGAACACCCATCTCTGTCATTCGACGATTGTTCTCCATCATTTTTTTCCTTTGTCTCTCTTCAATTGGCTGCATTTCCTACTTTTGAAAACAAATATGTAATTAATTAGAAAAAGGAAACTAATGTGTAACCCAAAAAACTAAATATATGAGGGAATAGGGGTATTCATTGGTAATTTAGCTATCAATTGTTTTAGAAGAGCTTGAATGGATTTAATAAATCATACAAGTTGTAATGTTCACCAAGTTAGAAATATTGTTTGACTAGGTTTGAATACAGTTCAATTCCAAATTAGAAAATGCAATTCAAATAAAACTGTAACCAATAAACATTGAAAATTTATATAATGGTCAAGTAAGCTAAAACATATTTGTGATCAATACTAAATCAATTTGAATATTATCAACCTTAATAACCCAACTCGAGGTAAACCAAAAGAATTGAGAACATGGATGAATGATTCTATATATTTTCAACCACAACTTCAGGTTCACAATCAACTCTGACAATTGAGCTATTGGAGTCATCAAAATAAATAAATGGATTGGTTCCAATGGCACTAGGGAAAGTGTCAATTCCATCATCACCATCATAAAAAATATTTCTTGGAATTACTTCAACTATGACACCAAATTCAGGTCGAAGTTGGTCTTTGACATAAAAAACTTGTTTAATCATTGATGCCAACACATATGGTTCTTCGGTAGCAAGAGTATGAGTCATATTAATTACTCAAAATCATCAATCATCAATAAATGTGCTTTGTATCGTCATCAAATCAAACCAATGGCATTTCATCATTGTGACTCATCCATGAGAGTAATAATCCAATATTATTATTTTCTCAACGACTCCATAATAACCCACATTTTCAAATCACAATCTACTATCTGATGCACTGGAATAACAATATGTTGTGCCAGTAACCATAACACCATTATGTTGTGTTCTCATATTCTTTGCTCGTTCAGTGACAATAAATTTGTACCCATTGATAACAATTGATTTACAGTCACAAACCACGATATTAGGACCACAAGTCAAAGATCTTATTTCCTCAGAGACAGAGTCAGCAGAAAAACTCAATACCTGCAATATAAATGACTATTAAACTTAATTAAATATTGATATAATTATTTTAAACAGTAATATTTTTACCTTCAATTTTAACCAAGTAGAAAACTCTTTGTTATGCAAAGTCTCCCTCCTTCTCAAAGATAAAGAATGATGTTTTCTATTTATCATTGTTTTATGTTCCCTGTAGATAAAAAATATGAATAGTTTAACAGATATATATTTAAGATATACATATTCAATTTAGTTACTTGATATGGCCATCGAACAAATCACAATTGAATAAAATTGTGCGATGTGTCATCTCCCGCTCTTCATGGATTAATGTCTTCAATGTATATGATCTAGGAATTCCTCCTGTTTGAGGAAGTGATGGAAAACTGGGTTCAATTTGCTCATACTGTTCTTCTTTATTTCTCATCGGTCTTTTCATTCTTGTAGTAAGATCAGACAAACACATTGAGCAAAAATCCACACATTCTTGAGCCAAGTAACTGTTCACGATAGAACCTTCGGAATGATTCCTGTTTCGTACATAAGACTTTAATGTGTACATATTTATTTCAGTTGGATACATCCAATGAAAATAAACAGGTCCTCCAAGAAGTATTTCAGTGGGAATATGGACAGTCAGATGCAGCATGCATGTGAAAATGATGGAGGAAATATTTTCTCCAACTCACACAAAATTAATGGGGCATCTGTCAACATTTTTTGAAAGAAAGACTTGGAAAAATTCTTAGCACAAATATCTCTAAAAAATGGCACAACCAAATAACAGTCACCCTTACATTATTGGAAAAAAGATAACGGATTGATATTGGAAGCAACTCATGCAGTAGAATGTGATAATCATGAGTCTTCAAAGATTTTAGCTTCAACTCTCTTTTGTTGACCCGTTTAGATATGTTTCTTGAATAGCCATCAGGAACTCTAACAGTCTCTAATACTTCCAGAAATTGTTTTTTTTTCGTAAGTGTCATCACATAAGAAGCACATGGAAGTTCCCATTTATTTTCACTAATACGCACAGGATGCAATTCTGGTCTGATGCCCCAATCCACCAAGTCACGCCTAGATCGTAAATCATCTTTTGTCTTCTCATTGACATTTAGAAGAACTGAAAGCAACATTTCGCATATATTCTTTTCAATATACATTACGTCTAAGCAATGACATAACAAATTGGTTGATCAATAAGGAAAATCAAAAAAGATACTCCTCTTCCTCCAATTGTAACATGTTTCAGTGGAAACATTATTTCTCTTTACAGATTTCATTTGACCCTTCCCTAATGAAAAACTGAAATCTTTCAATTCATTAAGCACATCAGTTCCAGACATACGCTGAGGTGGATCATCGGTCTCTATGGTATTATCAAATCTTCGATGATTCATTCTATATGTATGATCCTTTGGAAAGAATCGTCGATGTCCCATAAAATTGAAACTACAATGATGTTTCAGTCTTCTGGATCGTGTATTCTTCATACAAACTGGACATGACAGTTTTCCCTTCGTGCTCCATCCAGACATTGTTGCATAAGCCGGAAAATCATTGATCATCCACATAAGCGCAGCACGCATCTGAAATATGTCTTTCGAACATGCACTGTATGTGCGCACACCCACATCCCAAAGAAGTTTCGAATATTTTATTAAAGGTTTCATGTATACATCAATATCAATGTCGGGATCAGAAGGACTAGATATGAGTATACTCATTAAAGTGAAAGGTTTTCATACATAACCATGGGGGAAGATTATAAATGTGTATAAAAATTGGCCATGTGCTGTGTGAAGTAAGCATCTGCCCAAACAGATTAAAACCGTCGTATGAAAGACCCAGCCTCACATTATGCACATCAGCTGCAAAATCAGGATGTCAAGCATCAAATCTCTGTCATGAAAATCCATCTGCAGGATGAACCAACTCATCATTAGTCTTCTTTCTCTCAGTATCATGCCATCTCATTTTTATTGATATGTCATCAGACATAAAAAAATTATGGAGTCTGGGGATCAATGGAAAGTGCCACATTACTTTCTGTGGAACGTGGGATGGTGTTCCATCAGATTTTGACTTCCAGGGGGATGTGCCACATTTTATACAATCATTTCGTTTAGCGGTTTCCTCCCAGAATAAACTACAATCTTTGGGGCAAGCATGAATTTTGTTTCTTGAAAATCCAAGTTCTTCAACTAACTTCCATGACATATAGTGGTTTGAGGGAATATCTGCATCATCTGGAAGTAAATCCTTCAAGAGGGTAAGAATGTAATCGATTGCTATATTAGAAATCTCATACATAGTTTTCCCATGAAACAATCGGATTAAAAATTCCAGCTTTTTCATTTTATCGCATTGTCCATATACTGGAGTCGTGGCAGCATCATTCAATTTTTTCACCCTATCAATATCATCATTTTCACTAGATGCATCATATGTCCTCATATCGAAGTCTTCGTGAGTCGAAATCCTTTCTTTTTCATGATGACAAATAAACGAAAACAGATCATCTAACAAATTCTCCATTCCAGTCCTTTCATTTCGATCATCACCAATTTGAGATTTCATTTTCTCCCCATTGTGATACCACACAAAGTAGTTTTCTTGAAAACCATATTTGGTTATGTGGTAGCTGACTTCTTCATGGCTCAACCAAGGTCTACCAACACAATTGGAACATGGGCAGTGTATGCGACCACTATCTAAAGCATTGTGAAATGAAAAATCTATAAAGCTCTCCAAATTGTTTTGAAAATCGCTTGAGATCCGATCGGTTTCATACATCCAACTTCTGTCCATTCTGTAAAAAGAATTTATATAAGTCATTTTGTCATAAAAAATTCAATAGGATTGAACTTTAATAGAAAATACATTTAAGTAAACGATAAAGGAAGAAGTTTCTAGTCGACGTAGTGAACTATTAAAATAATGTAAAGAACAAGTACTCAAAAATTAAATTAAAATTTATTTATATTCATTTTCATTAGGTCTATAAGAGGCACATGCCTCAGGTCCCATTATGTGTTATAGTCATCCCAAATCATTCACTCATGTTCAATAACTCATTATTGGCACCTCTATGGCCATACCTTTCATTACCCAATTACTTCCCCAAGTCAAGCGCACCCCATGGGTGAATAAATTTTAGGCTTCTACACTAATAGGTTGTTCATGGCTTGTAAAAAGATTTAATTTCATAAATTATAGACAAAAACATTTATTTTTAATTTTGAGATTAATAATAAAGTATGTCAATGATAACAACATTACTGAATTAAACTTGTGACTTATCTAACATTTTTATGGATGTATACACACGCCAGCATGGCTAGTGAAAAGCACCCCACCCTCATAAAAGTGAGTATTGGCCAAGAAGGACACATAATATACAACGTACAATGAGAACCATATTTAATTGACCCTAAAGTTATATTAGTACAGTCATCTTGGGGGAAATGGAATATATGATCCTGGTTAACTGATGAATTCAAAAGCTGGTATTCCATATGTCGGACACTATCTAAGGTAAGAAATCATGTGAGGATGGGTATACATCATTCAATTTCTTACATGCTAGTGAGAATTAAGGCTTTAATTAATGACTTGAGTTCACTGATTAAATGAGGGTAGAGGTTGCATAGGCTGTGTAAACAGAATGGCTAAATAAGGGTAGAGGTTGCATACTTTGTGCATGGTGGGGGAGTCTCAGCCGATTTAGAAACTAAAATAAATTCCATCATAGGTATCAATAAGAAACATCAACATCAAAAGAAACTCCAAATAAAAAAGGACTAAAAACATCAAACACTTTTTATGTTATCCCACCAAAAAATGATCACGAATGTCTCTATACATTTTCATACTTCCAGAATTTATAGAGAGTTTATAGTTATGAGATTCATCCACCTGCACACCTTCCCCACCCCACTTGGACAGCCCTACCCCCACCCCACTTAGACAACCCAACCCCCCCCCCCACCCCACTTGGACAGCCCTACCCCCACCCCACTTGGACAACCCAGCCCCCCCCCCCACCCCACTTGGACAGCCCTACCCCCACCCCACTTGGACAGCCCTACCCTCACCCCACTTGGACATCCCTACCCCCACCCTACTTGGACAACCCAGCCCCCCCCCCCCACACACCACTTGGATAGCCCTACCCCCACCCCACTTGGACAACCCAGCACCCACCCCACTTGGACAACCCAGCCCCCCCCACCCACCCACCCACCCCACTTGGACAGCCCTACCCCCACCCCACTTGGACAACCCAGCCCCCCCCCCCCCACCCCACTTGGACATCCCTACCCCCACCCCACTTGGAAAACTCACCCCCCCCCCACCCCACCTGGACACCCCTACCCCCCACACCCCATTTGGAACCCCCCCCCCCCCCACCACCCCACCTGGACACCCCTACCGTTACCCCACTTGGACAACCCATCCCCCCCACCCTACCTAGACAGCCCCTCCCCCACCCCACCTGCACACCCTCCCCACCCCACTTGGACAACCCTACCTAGACACCCTCACCCACCCCACCTGCACACCCTCCCCCACCCCAAACAACCCTACCCCCACCCCATTTGGACAACTCAGCCCCCTCCCCCACCCTACCTAGACAGCCCCTCCCCCATCCCACTTGGACAGCCCTACCCCCACCCCACTTGGACAGCCCTACCCCCACCCCACTTGGACAGCCCTACCCCCACCCCACACCCACCCCACTTGGACAACCCTACCCCCACCCCACTTGGACAACCCAGCCCCCCCCACCCCACTTGGATAGCCCTACCCCCACCCCACTTGGACAACCCAGCCCCCCCCCCCCACCCCACTTGGACAACCCTACCCCCACCCCACTTGGACAACCCACCCCACCCCACCTGGACACCCCTACCCCCACACCCCACTTGGAAAACCCAGCCCCCCCCCCACCCCACCTGGACAGCCCTAACTATATTTATGGCTAACCAACGAAATCAAGTCAATAGACCTTAAATTTAAAATAAACCAAGGATAAAATAACTCAAGATCATATTGACCTCTTTAATATCAACCAAAATTATTCTATACAGATAAATCACAACAAAACTCCAACCTAAAATGATATATTGATTATGTTCATAAGGGGATCATAATACACAATACATTGCAGAAAAATGGAACAAAAAAATATAAAATAAATGAAGGCACACCTATCGATTTAGAATGGAAGAACAAAAATTACTTGAATCAAAGATAGATGCCCCGTTGGAAATTAGAGTTAGCACCCTCTAGAGCAGGTTAGGAAGTAGGGTTTGAACCATAATCTAAAATTATATATGCCTTATTTTCGTAAGGGGATCATAATACACACTAGATTTCACCAAAATAGAATGAAAAAATCTAAAATAAATTAACACACACGTACCGATTTAAATGGGAAGAACAAATCTAAAATAAATGAACTCACACATACTGATTTAAACAGGAAGAAAAAATCATTGGAAACCAGACCTGTTGTGTTGGGAAGTAGCATTTGCATCGAGATTTAGAGGCAAACCTTCGAGACGGTTGAGGTTTAGGGAAAAAAATTCGAGAGGGTGCGTCCAGCACTCAGTTAGGGAAAAAATTTCGAGATCTTTGGAGTTTCAAATTGATGATATTTGGGGATTTTCTTTCCCAACAGTTTTAAAAAACCATTGGGAAAGTTATGTTATCCCAACGGTTTCAAAAAACCGCTGGGAAAAACCTCTTAATATCTACTATACCCATCGGTTTCAGTAAACCGTTGGAAAAAAACTCTTTATTATCACTATACCCAATGGTTTCAATGAAACTGTTGGTAAAACAAAACTAGTATATGGATATACCAACGGTTCTATAGAACCATTGGTATAGAAGTCTTTTCCCAACGGTTTTTGAAACCGTTGGGAATAGTGCGTTGGTATATCTTACATTTCCAATAGTGTAAGGTGGTGTGATACATGTCCCATCATGAGGCCTTTTCCTGGGGGATGCCTGAGTGCCAGAGCCCAGGAAAAAAAAATCATACGGTCTAGGCCCAAAGTAGACAATATCATGATTCTGGGACAGACTGGGTTGTTACACCTCTAATGTAATAAATTATAGGGGGTTCAAACCCCCTTATAATGTTATAAATTAGAGGGAGTTCAAAAACCTCTCTAATGTCATAAATTAGAGGGGGTCAAAAACCCCTATAATTTCTTAAATTATAGGGGTCAAAACCCCCTCTAATTTCTTAAATTAGATCAAGTTCAAAACCCCATATAATTTCTTAAATTAGATGGGGTTCAAAACCCACTCTAATATAAGGGATTAGCGGCGGTTCATGAATCCCATCTAATTTCTTAAATTATAGGGGGTTGTAAACCCCCACTATTTCCATTTAAAAAAATCCATTTTATATATACATGGCCTCTAATATCCAAACAAATATATATATATATAGCCTCTAAAATCCAACTGAACATATAGCGCCACTAATTATTAAATTAGTAGTGGTTTTGATATAACTATCTCTAAAATCCAATCAAATATTCAAAAAACAATGCTAAAAAATTTAAAAGAGGTTTTGAACCCCCTATAAATTTGATGATTAGAAGGGGGTTGTGCATAACCCCCTTTAAAAAACTACCTCTAATATTCTACTTTTTTGTAGTGTTGAATATTGAGCATCATTACATGACTAGATCTCTTTTAGGAAGGTTAAAAAATAAAATGTATCTTTATAATTTTAAAATGGTTCCAGGAACCTCTGTGTGGACTCATTTAGATATCTTTAATAAGATAGTGTTATATTTAGTCAGTGTGGATGTTAATATTACTAATGAGGACTAGACTTGTTTGTTGTTGAATTCCTTGGACTAATATTTCAATCTGGTTAGATATTTTATTATGCACGGTGTGAATTCCATCACTTTAGAGAAAGTGAAGTCATTTTTATTATATTGGGATCTTCAAATTCATGGTTTGAAGGTGGAGGGTAATGGGGTTAGGTCTGGGCTTAAGTTGCTCAGTGTAAAGAGTCAACCTAAAGGTAAACGAAAAGATAAGAAGGATGGTAGTCAGTTTAAGAAGTTTAAGTGCTATTAGTGTGGAAAGACATAGCACATTAATAGATATTTCTATGGAGATCTGTCTAGGGATAATTTAGCCCATAAAAATGTGGTATACCCTGGTTTTGATAGTGTTGAGGTTCTATGAGTTTGTCTAGTAAAGATTTTATGAACAAACTGATAGGTTAGGATAGAATAGATCTATAATAAAATAGGATCGATGTTTTTACATTTTATTTTATAAGGTGTAGATTTGTTAAATTTTATATTTTTATTGTTATAATTTAAAATGTTATGTTTTTGATTTGTTGGTGCCATGAATAATCTCATGTTTCATGTTATTTCATCCTTATTCAAGTTTTTTTTATTAGAATTTGGTTTGGAAAATTTTGGCTAGTTTTGTTTACCCTTATGTAAGGTTTATGTTACCTTTACGTGAGGTGTATTTAGCCTTATGTGTGATTGATATTAACCTTATGTGAGTGGGGTTTTTCCCTTACGTGGATTTTTTTTGTATAACCCTTGCATAAGTGGTGTTTTACCCTTACGTAAGTTCTGAGTTGTGGAGTTACCATTATGTGGGTAGAGCGCTGGAGCGACTTACCTTTATGTGAGGAAAACAATACTCATACGAGTCTAAGGTTTCGGTCGAGGTACCCTTATGTAATGGGTGCCAACCCTTACATAGTGGTCAATGAACCCTTACATATCATCAGTTTTCCCTTACACAATGGGTGAAGACCTTTATATAGTGTGCCAAGGTGACCCTTACACAAGGCAGCTTATGAAGACCTTTATGCAAGAGTTTTCATTCAATATTTGTTGCAACGACTTCTTCTGGAATCTCCTCGTCCGACCATGTGTCTTGATGCCATTGGAGTTTGTTTGAGGGATTTTTTTCTTTGTTTTTTTAAGTTCTTGAGGTCCATGTTTGTGTCTCAAGAGATAAATCAAATTCTCAAAGTTAAAAGCTAAGAGAAATCGAAGGGGGGGGACATGATCTAGAGAGGGAGATCTCGTTGGTGGGTCTAATTGTTGATGTCGCATATGGTTGGTTACGAGAGTGTTATTCCGGTGGAGAGCTTGTGGTTTTCGAGTTATTATGGTGGATCAATCGGCTACAAAAATTCTTGATAGATTCTTCTATAGGCGAGGTCTACCTTATTAATGGGGTTCGAGCTTAGTTTCTCGTGTTCATGTTTGAAGTTTTCCCTGGTTCTTTTGTTGCTTCTTGTTTGTTCCTATGCATGTTGGAGTGGGTCATTCCTTTGGTTTCAATATGTTCTTGTTGTTTTTATTCCTTCAAATTTATATTGTATGTTGTCATGGTTTTCTTTGCTTAATAATAATAAAGGGGTTTGGGTGGTGTTCTTATCGTAGAGTAGGACCAAAAGGTATGAACCATGTAAATCTTGTGTTTTGTTTTCTTTCCAACATCTTATTATTCTCACTATGGTTGTTTGTATATTTTTGTGCCCATCGACTTGCCTATGTTTTTGTTGAATATATATTTCTTGTTGAAGTATATTTGTCTCTAATCCTTTTTGTTTTTGTTGTGTGGTGGGTGTGTTACCACCTCCTACTATGGAGAATTGTCTGTTGTCAGTACTGCCCTCCCATAACAGAAATCATTTTCCATTTATAAAACATCCTTCGGTTTTCTTTTCAAAATCACGCCATGTTCAATAAAACAGGGCAATATGACATATTACATTTCCAATGGCATAATCAAATAAATAAATAGTTTTCAAGCATCAATTCATATAACATGAACAAGTGGGCTAATAAGAATATCAAAAGATCATGCACATAATGTAATCTCAAAGAAACCAAGTGAGTATACATGACATGGGGGGTGTACACAACCAAACCGCTAAGACTCTCAAAGAAACACTAGTTGGCATATATGACTCCTATAGTTCAGGAACCTCAGTCCCTCAGAAAGGCTACACCCTAGTCTCTATGACATCAAGGGAACCTCCCCTAGTGATAACTAACTCCACTAAGGTTAGTTTTTTTAGTTTTTCCTCATATCCCAAGGTCTCCCAAGTGTGTAATTACATTTTCATTACATTCAAGATAAACAAAATAATTTTTCCTGAATAAATTCTAAGGCATAAGCCAAAACCATGTTTCATAGGCATTTTCTAAGGTATAATTCATTTCAAATCCAAACCTGCATTTTCAAAAAACATTTTCTATAGCAGTACCAAACCACTTCCATGCTTGAAAAACCATTTCCCTTTCAAAACTATCTTTGAGGCATTTTGTAAAACACAAAGTGCATAAAATCGGGTTTCTAAAGAAAATCCAATTTGAAAACCCCTTTCATAACCCCCAAAGATCAAATCCAATTCCAGCAATCAATTTCATAATCAAAACCAAAGGAAAGCATCATAGAACATAAGACATGTCAGAGGTTAGACCATAAGTTAGAGACACCTACCACAATAATGATGAAACAAAGTTACCTCTCCAATACTGGTGATGAGAAACAAGGAGATCAGATCCTAGAGAACCTAGATCCTATAAAAGCAAAATCAGTTCTTCATGTCTATGCTAAATTCAACAATTTAGTCTCACGAGACATCAAAAGCATGGAGAAAGAGAGGAGAAACCAGATTAGAAGGAGTCCTCTTACTGGATTATGAAGAGCAGAGATCCAGACCTTCAATTCACATAACTATTCCCCAAAAGATAGGAAGAGAGAGCCAAAATGTCCCCAAGGAGCCTTTATAATCATAAGAAATCGAATTAGGGTCGAAGAGTCTGATTAAGGGGGATTAAGAAAACATTTTGGGCCAAAATGACTATTAGTCCCTTATTAATCCACACCTCTAGTGATGCCACTGGCTAGCCGATGGCTATAGGCAGGGGGCCTGTAGCTGCAGGACTCCACCGGTGGCCTCCTGCTACCACCAACCATCGAAACTCCTCCACCCAACCTATGAGCGACCCAAAATTCAAAAAGACACCAACTTAAAGGGCTCTATACCTGGTTTCACGTACCCAGGTGTGACAAGATTATAAGAAGACAAACTAAAATAGGAATTTAGTGCTAAGTAAGCTGTAATTTTTTGTTCCCACAAAGTTATGTTACAAAATGTAAATGTTGCATACCAAAATAGAAATAATATATAATATATATCCATAGAACATGTAAAATGCATATTGTTATGTAAGACATTGTAAATTGGCAAGGAAAATGTCTTTAAAAGTTGCGACATTAGGGAATATTACAGAGTCATGGCAATCCATTGTTCATGGTATGTGGACTCTCGTTTAACATGTTAAATACAAATATCATGTATTTTATGGTGTCAGGTAGTGTTAACAGTAGTTGATGACTCGCGCTACTAAAAGATCGTTGAAGGGAAGTTGCAATTTTAGAACCACGAGGCTTGAATCCATGACAAAGGAAGGTCAACTTCGGAAGCTCGTATATGGAAAAGCTAGTCATTTTAGCCAGAAGATGGAAGATGGTGGAATATCAGAGAAAGAATTTGCGTGTGGTTTCAGTGGTCAGAATAGAACGAAAGCAATATATGAAACCTATCATGGGGTACAAAAATATATGTACTAAAGGCAATATGGCGTTGTATATTGTAGTAGTTCTGATTGAAGGATGAATTTGTGTTAGGGTTTGTCAATGCAGACATCGCTACACGTGAGAACGGGTCGACGAGATGGAATGGAAGACATATATTGTGAAGGGATGTGAGTAACCATGGCAAAGGTTAATAATAAAAGGTTTGTTCATAGTGTTGAGGGAGATAATAATTGAATTGGAGTAGAGTATGAAATGTATGACATCGAGTGAGATTCGGTAGGAAAGAGGGGGTGAACGGTTCTGAGGGGCTAGGAGATCCAAGTGAACTTTGAGGCCCGCCCTATAGTATAGTATGGTTGATGGATGTTGTCAACTTAGTTGTTCAATGAGTTTTTGTATAAAGGTGTTAACGGGGCGGGGCGAGGTGGCCCATAGGGCAGATCATACGGACTTCAAATTTTATTGAGCGGTTTGACCTGATCCATAAAGAACACGGGATTAAAAAATAAAAGTCTGACCCTATCCATGCGGAACCTACGAACTAACAGGCCGACCCACAGGCTTAAAGAAAATAATATATAAAAATAATTTTTTGGTTGGTGAATTATGATAGAGTGGAGTGGAAAAATAAAAATATTTGAGATTGAGTGAAAATATTTAGTTTTCAATTAACAATAACTCTAATAACAACAACAATCGTTAAAAAATTACATCTTTGATGATTTGTGAGATTAATATCGTCTTAGACGGGCCATTTAACCTAACTGTCCAAACCAATTTATGGACAATAGTACCCTTGCACCTCTCGTTAATGTTGCAACTAATATATACAATATTTATTGTATATACATACAATGATATATATTAATTGTTGTATAGATGTAAATAATACATATAATATATATTATTTATTATATCTGTCTCGAGAGGGGGGTGACGGTGATTTTTCCAGTGCTTGCCTTGATGTTTGATTTCTTTTGGACTTGTGGGACCATTGTGTCTTTTATGTCTTGTTTCGTTTAGGCATTTTACCCTTTCTTGTAATAGGCTCCCTCTTCTCCCAATTTTAAAAGATGTCTACTTTTGTATTTTTAATAAAGGGGGCTTGTCCCTCGACCTTTTCAAAAAATAAAAATAAAAATAATTTATTATTTGTACATGGGAAAATTTCCACTGAAAATTTATTATGTAAATTTATATTGGGAATTTCATATGTAAATTTTCAAAGAAAATTTATACTTCAAATTTTCACTTAAAATTACAATGAAAAAATATTAATGCATAAATAAAAAAAACGAATTTTCACCGAAAATTTGCATTGCAAATTTGCACAGAAATACATGTATTGCAAACTTCTACTGAGAAATTAATTTGAATCTTCACTTAAATTTCCAGTGCAAAATTCCACTTATTTTTTTTATGATTATACTGAAAATTTGATTAACAAAATTCTAAAATAATTCCATGCTTAAATTTTCAGTTTAAATATATTAACACATAAATAAACAATTTAATTTTGCAATGAAAATCTGAACTTCAAATTTCCTATGAAAAATTTCAGTGCAAACTTCCGGAGGAAATTTACATTGCAAATTTTCACTGGAAATTTGGAGTTCAATTTTTCACTTAAAATTACACTGTAGATATATTTAAACATAAATAAAAAATTTAAATTTTCAACAATTAAAACTAAAATACAAATATATTAATACATGTATAAAAAATGGAAATTTAAAATGGAAATTTTTACTGAAATTTTCAAATTTCCACTTAAATTCTCGGTGCAAATTTCCATTTGATTTTTATTATAATTATACCAAAAATTTTATCAACAAAATTCTAAAATAAATGCATGCTCAAATTTTCAGTTCAAATATATTAACACATAAATAATGTAACTTTGCACTTATATTTTGAATCGTAAATTTCCTATGAAATTTTCCAGTGCAAACTACCACTGAAAATTCTCTGTACAAATTTTCACTAGAAATCCACAATTCCATTTTTCACTTAAAATTAGAATGTAGATACATTAAAACAAAAATAAAAAATGTACATTTTCACTGAAAATTTACATTTAAAATTTGCATTAGAAACGTCCACTTAAAACTGCAATAAAAGTATATTGATATGTAAATATAAAATAAAAAATTTCATCAGAAATTTACATTGAAAATTCACACCAGAAACTCTTAGTGAGAATTTATATTGAAAAATTGTAGTTAAAATTTATATTTATATTTAATTAAATTTAAAATAAATATACATTTAGATTTTGAATGCAAATATATTAATGCATAATATTATTATATATTTATTATTATTGTTTCTTATTTTTATTTATCCTATTTATTAATTTTTTCTAATTACTTTTAAAAACTCATAGTAATATATATATATATTTTGTTAAAATGAAATAATGGACTTTATATTTTTTTAATTGCACGACGTTATCAAAAATTATAAAAATAAAAAACTTATGTTCACATATATTATATTTTAAAATAAAAAACTTGACATTATATTATATTATAAAACGCTATAAAAGTACATAAATATTAATATATGAAAAATTATAATAATAAAATTAAAAACATAAATCAAAATATCAGTAAAGCGTTGTATTAGAAACAAAAGAGTAGTCTTGTATATTCGTTTTCAGAATTATTACATCAATGTTTTAACACATCAATCATATTTATTAATTTGGTGCCACACTCCAAATAAACACACACGCCCATCTGACAGTCGGGTTCAAAACTCAATATGAGACTATTTTTTTCTTGATTTATGTACGATTGTATTAAAATTGAACTATTTTTTTTTAACACATGTTAATTTATTATGTCACATTATTTTATTTTATTTTTCAAATATAAATTTTTGAAATACAATTTATAATTGCGTATTGGGCGCAATTTTTTTGACGGATGTAGTTTTGTAGCCCTCGTCGGCGTGGCCCATACGAGTCTGTGCAAGCGTGTTGAGGGGGAAGGCTGAGAGCCACGTGTCCTTGGAGGGGTTTTGTAGCCCTCGTCGGCGTTGCCGATACGAGTCTGTGCACGCCTGTTCAGTGGGGAGTGACAGATTTGTTGAAACGGCGGCGCCGTGAAAAATGATGGCAGCACCGAAAGCCCATTTCCAGGTCGCCGGAATTACTCGCATGGGCGGCGACGCCACGAACTGGGACGGAGCCGCTTACAGGAAAACTATATTGAAGGAGAGAGAGAGCGAAACTCCGACGGTCTTCAGGACTGTCTTCGCTCCCTCTCAAAATCCAAACCCGGACCTTATCGTCGTTGCCTCCGGCGATGGATGCATCTCTTCGTACTCCGTATCTCGTTGCGCATCTTCCCTCGTAAGCATTATAGGTTTCAGTTGTGGCGGGCATGTTGAATCAGTTTCCCGTGTTATGTTCACTATTGATGCTCTAGTAGCAACTCTGATGAAAAATCCCTATATCTGTTATCCGGACTTCTGGTGACATTGTAGTTTGTGGCGAGTCTTGCCCATTTGGTATATTGATTCCATGAATTTCAAGAATTAGTTATATACAGCGTTTTCTCGTTATTTCTTCTATTAATACCCTTAATCGGTGCAGCCGCTAAGAATCAGCGATAATATGAAACAGCGGTAAGGCTCTTATTCATGATTAGATAATTATAGCGTGCAGCGGATCTGTTTATTCCAATCTGAACATACATTCTTAGCTTGTTACCAGCGGAGCCTTACTTCTACATTCAAGGACACGATGGACCTGCTTACGATGTTCAATTTTACGGTGATGATGAAAAGTCCTTGTTATTAAGGTTTGATGAAATATATTAGTTTTCATACATCTATATACCCCCCCATGCTATTGCATGCCATTCGTGTGAATTTGTCCCTTGAATCTGTATTCTGATGCTTTACTTGCAGATTCATTGCCTAAAGCCATCATAAATGATGCATTGCTGTTCCATAGAATTACTGGTCATGTGCCATTTCTGTTCTATGGAGCCAAAAACACGGTGTGTGTGAGAGAGAGGGACAAAAAGGGAGAGAACATAAAACACATGAGTAGGTGTGTGTTTAAGCTGGCTTTGGAAGGCCACAGTAACATTTTTGGAGCTTAGAAATTACTTTCTCTGATTTGTAGTTTTGTGTATATTTAATCTACAGGCAGTCTCATGTAAATTTTATAGGACTGTTATTGGACCAACTATTCTATATGGTAGCGGGTGTTGACCTTTGACAGGACATCTTGAACAAAAAATAAGGATAACAAAAATAAAAATTTTAAGATGAACATGCAGACATACTAAGATGAATAAGATTAGAAATGAATGCATTCGAGAGAAAATTGGAGTGACTCCGATTGACGAAAAGACGACTGTGACTAGATTAAGATGGTTTGGACATATTAGAAGGAGGCCCAGGGATGCACTTGTTAATAAGATAAATGACAAATTTGTAAAAGAAGTAGAGGTAGACCTAAAAAGACCCTTAAAAAAATCATTCAAGATGATCTTGTTCTAAATGGTTTCAATGAAAACAATCTTCAATAGAGCTAATTGATGATTTTGATCTATGTAGCTGACTCCATTTAATTGGGTTTAAGGCTTGTTTATTGTTGTTGTTCATACAAGAACCTGAACTCTCATATTAGTGGCCGTGATGTCAAAATCTTGTTTTTTGAAATCATAAATTTTGTAAATGTGTCATGTAGTTGTGGTGATGATGGTCAAATTCGAGGATGGAGGTGGAACGAAATTTCAAATTTGGAGGCACCTATCCATTTACAAGGTAATTAAGGCCAAAGTTTTCATTGACTTGAAAACATGTGAGACTAATTTAAAATCTTTCTTTAATTAGAAAGCTTGTTCCTATGCTCGGCATAAAGCCATATCTTTGTAAAGTTGTCACTGTCACACTCAGTTGTATTCCAATTCTTTAGTTTGATTTTGCAGGCACCCATTCGAAGCCAATTTTAGAATTCCAAAATCTTCAGCACAAGTGAGAGTATTTTTCATTTGTCATTCATTCTTTTCCAATTTTAATAATGTTATATATGCTCGGTATCTGTGTGCTTGTGTTCTTAATTTTTATTTTCCACCTATGTCAGTTCATTTAAATATTCTAATTCATACATACATACATACATATAATTGGAGTTGAGCACCTGCTGGATTGCTTTCCACCACTTTTAAGTGACTTAGGGGTTGTTTGATTTCTATTTTAAAGAAATAGTTTCCTTATCTTTGAAAACAGAAAAACAAAAAACCTCTTTTCCTGATGTGTTTTCTTTTTGGGTTTTAGAAAACTGTTTAAGAAAAGAGAACAATCTGTAACTGTTCGCATTTGTTTTCCATTCCCAAAAAAATAAGGTAAGAGGCGGCCATCTGTTAGGTATCCAACTTAACAGTAGGTGGTGCAGCAGGAATGAGGGAAGAGCACAGAACAATCAGGCTGTATATTACTATTATGCTCAACAGTAGTACAACATACAGAAGATTAACTGAAAAAGAGTAGAAGAGAGGAGAAGAGACAGCGGAACTCCAGGAGAAGACCACTCTGTGAGAGCCCAGCCTGAACATTTCAACATCCAAGCCCCCAACAGCCTTGCTGAAATCCAAATGATTGACCCCCCCTCCACACTGGCTTCTCCCTTATTAACACCCCAACCTGACAACCAACCACCCAGGCAATAACTCCCTACCTGCCACAACTAACAACCCCTAACAACTCACTACCAGCTCTAACAATCAATAATAGTCAAAATACAAAACTACCCTTACTACAGAACACACATACTCCACCATCCACAACCACATACACGCACAACAGCCACACAAACAGCACTCAATCCCACTCACAGAACAGTCTGCAGCCCCACATCCTAACAATTCCCCCTGTGCTGAAAAACCACCTTGTCCTCAAGGCGAACCTTCAAAAACACCGCTCGGCTGCTTAAGTACTGGAACGTCAACTCTTTCTTTCTCATTGGAACGATAGCCCCTGGTGGTGGCTTTGGCAGCGGCCTAAACAACCATGCAACCTTTTCCAGGCGTCAAAAGAGTTTTAATTTGCAAGCATGACCAAGCCCCAGAATTTTCTTGGCTGTCCTTAGGCTGTTGGTGGGTTCAAGGGGCTGTACAATATCCAGAGTAGATGCCCCTCCAACTAACTTATGAGCTCCCTTTAAGGCAAGATTAGGTGGCTTGTGTAACGCCTCAGCACCTTCTTACTTACAATTTTCTGTAGCTAAATAACATGGTGAGGCAATCTTCTCTGGAACCAGTACTCCTTGGTGATGCTTGGCAGATCCAGTAACTGCCCAATGCAGGTTTCTTAAATTACCTTCAGCAGTAAGTTTTTTATGTAATGTCCCATCCACGCCAATCTTCTCCAATCTCCCCACCTCACCAGTCAATGTAGGTGGAACGGGTTCCCGTACTTGTTACTGCAAGGACTGCAACTTTCTGGACCAACTCTGACCGCTCTTTACTGCCTCCTTTTTAGGCTGCTGTGCTGGTGCTGGAATAAATGTCAACCCATTTTCCAAACACGCACGAACAGCAGCAGCTTCAACTGCGGGTATACAATTTCCAAACATCCAAAATGTACCCCTGCTTCAGATGCTGAAGCTATATGTACTCCAACAAGTAGTTGATAGACCATCTTCACAACACTTCCACTTAACAGAACTGTTGAACAACTCACATGAGCTTCCTCTATACCAAAAACCATTATCGTAAGAGTTCCCAAGGCTGCTCTCCGAACACCATCAGAAGCGGGGGCATCAACTAATTTTAGAGTCTTCCCTACATTTTGAAAGGACTGTGCTAGCCAGTTGACAAATCCTGGAGACATGGAGGATGAAACAACAAATGCCCCAAACAGAAAAATTGCAACAGCACCATGCTTGCCATAGGCAATACTTTCCACTTGAGCTTTACTCATTGTCATGACTATAAAAAACAACAATACAGCACCCTTGATTAACTCACGTGTAGCTCCCTGAACAAAGTATTCACCCTCCAGCGCACCCCGAAGGGGACGAACACCCAAAATCACATTTCTGTCAAGATTCGTAAGAAATTCCACAATTTCTTCCAGCTCCACCTGGGCCTCATCTACACCCGCAACAACAATCAAGAAAACTGTTTCACCATTTTCAGAAGACTTTGATCCACCTAGGCTTGCAGACTTGCGATTCCTAATCTGACCAAATGTGTGCATAGGAAAACTGTTACCTGGACGTCCTGAGCACACATGGAAGGTTCCTTCTAGGAGGGGGTATAAGGGGTAGAATGGTCTTGTTGGGGGAGGGTTGTTAGGCCACCTAGGAGATTTGTTAGCCAACTGGGCCCCACTTTATCAGGGAGTGTTGGAACGAGGGAAGGGGTACAAAGGAATATTCTGGGAACTCGGCCTATCTCTTGGAAATCAGCTTCGGCTTGGGCGGGGAGCAACAATGCCTTCTCTTCTCCACGCATCTTCTTCCTCCCGCGTGTAGTCTCTGTTCTTATTTTGCAATACACAAGTAGTTTGTCCTTGTTTCTTATCATTTGATAACCTGCCTCTTATGTGTGCACCGTCGAATTCACTGTGAGGGTGCGCACTGCTTACTTCGTCTCAACAACACAACACTCCAGGATTCCTCTCTCGGCGGCGGCACACATTGCAAGTTCTTCGTTCGACAGAGGCACGCCCCGTTCCCAGCTTGCTCGGACGAGGCACGTGCCGCCCAGGCGAAGCCACTGTCGACTCACGTTTCGAGGAGGCACACTCGGCTGGCTCAACTTCATTCGACGAAGGCGTGTCCCACCAGATCGCATTTGGAGGACGCTCACAGTTGGCTTGTGTCCGATGCCCGAGCTTGGACTTTCGCTCAACAGAGGCTTGCATGACCGACTTGCGTTCCACGGAGGACGCACCGCTGGTTTACGTCAGCAACATCGCGTGCATGGCTGGCATCTACGAAGGTGCGCACTATTGGAGAGAAGTGATGTCGGATATTACTTCCGGGTGAGGGTGTGCTGCGGGAATCATTCATGCAGGAGGGGAGCGCTGCTGTTTTTTTTCCTCGCTGTGATGACGAGCACTGCCGAAGATGCTTTGGGGGAGGAAAACAAACAAAAAAAAAAGAAAAAAGAAAAAGTTAAGGAAAAAAATACAGAAACAACATGATGACGACGTTGCCCGATGAGACACAACAACGTTTAATGCGGATCAACGCCTACTGCGGATCAGCGCCATGCTCTTCCAGACACCGCAAGAGCAGACTGAGTTCCAAACATCCCTGACAATCTAGGTGCGTCGTCTGACAAAGATGCCATCTCATTCAGAGGAGCGACCTTCACTCTCGTCGGCGAGGGCTGGAGCGCCATAGGAGTTGTCTGTTTTTGACAATAGTAATATGTGCGACTTAGTGCCGCTACAACAACACGGTGCAAAGGGGACTTTGTTCACAACGTCGGAGATGGACGCTCAGACAAGCAAGGACAATGCACAACCTTTAGGAGTCATGGAGAAGTCGACCATGCATGCGACACCGCTGCCACAACAGGAGGCGACACCGCTGCCACAACAGGAGGCGACTTCGCCTCCACAACAGGAGGCGACTTCGCTGCCACAACAGGAGGCGACTCCGCCAACTCAGTCGCTAGTGCCGCCAAAGGTTTATTCTGCGCCGTTTAGCACTATGGAGGTGCAAGAGGCGGAACTCCCAATGGAATGTCTCCCTCACACAGAGTCCTATGTCAGGAACTAGCCACAAGATGAGTCACGCGCAGTGGTTCGCGACTAGGATCATTGGGGAGGGCCACACACCCATTTCAAGTGGGACAGGGGTATGTGGAGGCGGACCTTGCGTCATGGTTGGCAGCAACAAATGCGGTCGACCCACAACGCTAGAAGTGCAATCTAGGAGATTGCCTGGAGAATATGTGAAGAAAGGGTGCATCGCCATCGGTTTCTCTAGGACCATATAACAGGGAGGACTATTTGACAAATTGCTTGAAGATTTTATGAAGAGAGGGAGCACCGCAATCAGTTTCTTTTCCTCAGTCTTGAGGATATGACTGATTTTCAAGGTGGGGCTTGTGTTAGAGACCTGGACGTCCTCAGCACACTTGGAAGGCTCCTTCTAGAAGGGGGTATAAGGGGTAGAATGTTCTTGTTGGGGGAGGGTTGTTAGGCCACCTAGGGGATTTGTTAGCCAACTGGGCCCCACATAAAGGCTGTTATAATGAAGCGTTGGAATGAGGGAGGGGCAAAGAGGAATATTCTGAGAACTCGGCCTCTGGCTTAGAAATCGGCTTGGGCTTGGGCGGGGAGCATTAGTGCCTCCTGTATTACTTCTTCATTTCTCCTTGCATCTTCTTCTTGCCGCCTGTAGTCTCTGTTCCTATTTTGCAATATACAATAGCTTGTCCCTGTTTCTTATCAAAAACCCACTGAATCCTTTGTTTCTCCATTTCGCATTGTAAGATCTTTTACTGGACATGCGGATGTCGTACAACGTGCCTGTTATTTCCCTGGTTGGACTCATTCCCATTCGAACGTTTCTTTAATGGAGCATGCAACTCCCCAGACAGCGATGACCCCCTTGTCTCCGAACTAATCCTGGGAGCCGCTACCACGTTTGTAGAGGCGTGACATTTGCTGCCCGTGTTGAACACAAACCCTTTAGGCAAATCGCACAGCCTGGGCAACCCAACTACATCAGCGTTCATGCTGTCGCTTTCCTCCGTCTCAGCTTCCAAGTCAGTTTATACGACATCCGCATGTCCTGTAAAAGATACCATTGCCTTTGCTCGAACACGCTTGGATTGCCTAGCCACCTCGCTTGGCACAAAAGTATCTACAACAACACTACGATGCTTGTTTTCCCAACCTCCACTAGCGCCGTGGGAAATGCTTCCTGCCTTCGCCTTGCTACATACTCCCAGAGGATGGGTTTCCTGGGCAGCCAACGATGCTCCTGGACTTTGTTGGGCAAAAATCCCTCAAGGTAACATTGCAACATTTTTGGGTTGATTGTGTTTGTTGACAAAGCAGGTTTCCGTGGATAATTGTCGAGTTCTCGAGAAGTTGTTGACATTCCATGTCGACAAAGAACGATGACAAAGGAAAGGACGATCTGGAGGCGGTACAAAAGAGCAGTACAAGGTGGCACCGTTTCCTAGTGTTTGCCAAATTTTTGGGGTCCAAAATTTGGAGTTTGGTGAGCATCGCGAAAAGTGGATTTCCGATCATAATTTTATATGGCAAATGCATGAATTTCGCGAAGATTGGATGTATGGTTTGGAAATCGCGAAGACCAGAAGAATGGAGGCGGTGATGCTTCGCGATTACGTCAAGCTTCGCGAACGGCAGAGGCTGAAGCGCATCGTGGCGGTGAAGAGCTTTGCGAGGGAGCTTCGCGGCGAAGGCGCGAAGGAATGTTGGGCCTCGTGAGGGAGCTTCGCGGCGAAGTCGCGAAGGTATGTTGACGGTGATTCTTCGCGACTACGTCAAGCTCCGCGAACGGAAAATTGCCATGGAGCTTCGCGATTTGGACATAATTCCGGCAGAAACTTTGGAGCTTCGCGATTTGAGATGACGTGGCGTTGACTTCGCGTGGAAGGGACGAGGGTCGGTGGAATCGCCTATAAATAGAGGCCGACCCCTTCGAGCGAAGTAGAGAGCATTTTTATAGAAGATCATTCGCTCTCGATTTGCGAAGGTAGTTCGCGGAGCCAGTGTGCTTCGCGAAAGAGGAGCTTCGCGGCGGCTATTGCAGCTCCACGAAAGTTGTGTGCTCCGCGTTGGCTCAGTGAGCTTCGCGAGAGAAGTTGCTTTGCAACGAGTTGAGCTTCGCGAGAGTTCTTCGCGAGAGAGGTTCGCGAGAGAGCTTCGCGAGAGAGCTTCGCGAAAAGGCAGGAGCTTCGCGAAGGCTTGTTGAGCTTCGCGAAATTGGGAGCCTAGCGAATTTGAGTGCTTTGCGGAGGTCTTTCCAAAGGTAGTTTGCCCAGTGTTCAGAGGCAAAGAGGTATTCATCTACGGATGAAAGTTGAACTTCAACAGAGCATCTACATATAGAGAAAGATGCATTCCTTAATGGAAATGGAGAGACCTACAGGTCTATAAACTGTGATTGGATTCCCTTCCAAGAGCAGTGAGCTTAGGAAGAGGAAGAAGGTGATCCTCTCCACCGACAGTGAGCCAGAGAGAGAGAAACAGGGAGTGACCCTTGGGAAAGCAGTGAGCTGACCCTAAACCGTGTAAAGGCAGTGAGCCTGGGCATAGAAGTGATCTAGTCCGAACATTGTAATCCACAGCTAGTGAAGTTTAGTGGAATTGGTACGCACGACAACTTGTCGGCGTATACTCCTTGGACGTAGCCCAGTGATGGTGAACCAAGTAAAAAATCTTTGTGTCTGCCTGCTTACTTCCATGCATTGCATTTGAAGCATCATCATCAGACAAAGAAGAGAATAAGAGATCATAATAAACACACAAGTGCAAACAAATTGACCCTTGTAATAAAGAGGTCAAGATCCAGTGGGGCATGAAGAATTTTGAAAAAGAATATCCATACCCTGATTCACCCCCCCTCTCAGGGTATATAGGCCCCTATTGGTCCTAACAATTGGTATCAGAGGGATAGGTTTCTTTTATCAGATTTGTTTGCTTCGACTTGGTGTAGTCGGTCTGTGTGGTTGAAGATACATTTTTCTCTTATCTCTCAATCTGCCATGGGAAAAGGAAAAGCATCAAAGAAGAATCAGAAGTCAGGCAAATTCCCTCAGTGTGGAAGTGTTTTCGAAAAAAGTGTGATTCAACTAAAAGAATCAAACAGCTTACTGAAGGAAGGTCTGAATGAATCTGATAGGGAAAAGATTGATTCACTCAATCATGATGTTGGAATGAGTGAAGTACATGAGCATCTGAGTGATATTGAAACAGAAGAAGAAATTGAAGGAAGAATAGATATGCGAGCTGAGTTAGAGGCTGCTCTTGAAGAGATAGATGTTTGGAGAGCCAAAACCAAGAAAGCTAACAAAGTTGTTCATGATGCCAAACTCTATATGCAGCAGCAGGAAGAAGAGAAGTCTGAGTTGATAGATAAAATTGAGGAACTCAAGTTATCAGCACCAGGGAACTCAGAAACAGTTGGTGAGTATAAGATTAAGATTGAAGAACAGAAAAGGGAGATCGATGGCTTGAATAGAAAAGTGAAAGATCAAGTCAAGTGCATCGAAGAACCTGATATTCCAAGTGACGTTGGAAACACCGAAAAAGTCAAATCTAAAGATATCCAGATCAAAGTATTGGAGATTGAGGTCAACAAGCTAAGAGGCTTAAATCAAAGGCTTATTGATATAGTTACTGACCTAACAGAGAAGAATGATTCACATGCTGAAGAACTACAAAAGATGGCTAAAATGAAAGGAAAACAAAAGGCTGATGACTATGAAGAGAGTCAAAAGTCAGATGAAGTTCAGAATCTGAAATCTAAAAATGATGATCTTGTGACACAGCTTTCTGAACTAGCTCAGAAGAATCAAAGGCTACAACATGAGAATGCATGTTGCTCAGATTCTGTTGTTCAAGAAAAATTGAAGGTAAAGGAGCAAAGTGAAGTGGTGGAAAAGCTTACACGAGAATTGGAAGTTGAGATGAGTAGAGGAAAGTATCTCAAGAGAGAACTTGATGCTCAACTTGAATCAAGTAAAGTAAAGATTCAGAAGTTGAAAGAAGAGCTAGAAGTTGAAAGAAGAGCTAGAATCAGTGAAGAAGGAAATGGAGAAATCTAAATATGAAGATAAACCCAAGTTGAAGGATGCACTGCACTTATTATTTGACCATCCTTTGGCAGGTGATGATAAAATGAAGAACATATATGCTATTTCTGAAGAGAAACAACAGAATATTTTCTCAGCCCAAAGACCAGCAAGTTTCGGAAAAGCTGGTATCGGATTTGATAAATCCCCTCCCATGCAAGATAGAAAGAGAGCTGTGAACAGTTCCAGATGTGAAAGAAATCCTATAGGTGCTGGAGATAGGCCTAAGAGGTCAGTTACAAAAAGAAGTGACGACATGTGCTATTTCTGTGGGATTCACGGCCACACATCAAGCTTCTGTCCAGAGGCTCAGGAATACATTTCGTATTGTGAAAACAGAAAATGTACAAAATCTGAGAATAAGATGAAGCGTCATGAGAAATCAGAAAGAAGAGTCTCTCAAAGGAAAACATTTGTTAAATGCTATTACTGTGGAAGAATGGGACACACCATGGGTATGTGTCAGGAAGCTCAGGAGCTCAATTTCAGAGGAAGAACTCAAGCTACATCAACATCTCGACATAGAAATGATGAAATGAGGTATGTCTTTGATGGAAGATGTTTCATATGTTCTGATCATGGGCATTTGGCCAGACAGTGCAGCAAGAAGAAAGCGGGGAAGGAAAAAGACCCGAGAAAGAGATTACCAACTCCAGTGGTACATAATGAGAAATTACACACTGGGAGACAAAGTGGTAAGGTGAAAAATAGGCTTAGAGCCTCAGGGGAATCACATGGAGCTGAACGAAAGGTGTATCAGTCACCTCCTCTGTCGTACTCACAACCACTCTCAAGGAGAGAATGTGAACAAACCTGAAAGATTAAGAGGAGATCTACTCCAGCTGTGATAAAGAAGAATGAACGTTCAATGAAGGACTCACCACCAGCGAAAAAGAGTGTGGTGACTCAGACATCTGATAAAAGAAAAATGAATAAAGAATGTGTTGAAAAATTTGCATGTCATGTTCCACAGCGAAAAGTGGAGGAAGGTGTGAAACGCACGGCCGATTGTCGCCTATCGACCGGTCAAAGTTCCGGTGCTCTGCTAATGTGTATAGCAGCACTCGGGTCGAATCCTCGGCGATGGTACTTCGTAATAGTCGATTGTTTTTAGTTGATTGTATTTTGATTGGGGGAGTTTGTTTGCAGAGCTTAATTGAAATGTTTAATGAATGATGTTTAATTTAACAAGTTGATAAAGATTGGGGTGAGTTCATCATTAGGTTAGTTAAACTTGTGATATCCTTGAGCTTTGCTTTATATTGCATTTAAATTAACACCCATGTCACAAGATGATGTTGATTAGAATTCCTAAGTGTTAAGGCTTTAATCCAAGCCTTAAATTAACTTAGGGTTCTAATTTTGATCAAATATTGTTTATGGTAGTGTATTTATGGTTCCAATAATCCATGGAAACCACACGTTAAACAAATCAAGTCATTAATCCATGACATGCTAAGTCGAACATACACAATGTTAATTCAACGAATACTCATCGAGCAAAAGCTCTCAATCGCTTAACATACCTAAATTAAAACTCACCCCAATGAGAAATTTACTCAGCCATTATGATGTTTATTAATCTGGTAATATATGTTTATGGTGATGAATTATAAAAAGAAGAAAAAGAAATGGACAAGATAAGAGTAGTGTGCCGAACACACACACGAAATATTTTGAGAATCAAAAATGGAATTTCGATTGAATGAGGAAGCAAGTTAAGGTACTGTAATTTAAAATGATTCAAACTATTTTAAGACCATGAATATTATACTACAGAAAGTGGAGGAGAATAAGAGATATTGAAGAAGAAACTTTCATTAAAACAGAATTACAAAATAAAGGACTTACAAAATTACAAAAATGAAGAACACAAAAGTAAGTGAAAACAAAGAGAGGAGGAAAGGTCTCTCAAGTGAAAACTTGAGTATGGCAGGTCCTCCCAAGACTTTGGCAAAGCTTTGGTCGTGCCAATATGATCTCCTCTCTTCTGAAATGCCAACCCCTCTCAAGGAGAGAAGGGGAGAGTATTTATAGCCCAAGGAGTGGACTGTTTGCATTCCTAATCTGTCCCTCCACTTGCATCGCCAATTTGGCTATTTAGACACCAAAATCTCCAAATATCTCCTTCTTCAAAGTTGTAGATAATCAAGTTGTCCGACTACTGTAAAAATATGGAGGCATTTGGACAAGTGGATCCAAAGTTATGACAGTTTTATTAAACAAAGGTAAACTGTCCATTTCTATCCATGTTTTTTCGATGGCCAAAATGTGAATGGATTTTTGAACAGGAATATGCCTTCAAATCCGAATGACTTCTTCAACAAAGTCGGCCGCCTATATCTCCTCTTTCACACTGCAAAATCTCAGCTCGATTTCATGCTTACATCATGAGATATGTCATGCATACTATACTGATTTTAATTCTCGGACAGAATGGTGGGCTGGACTTCAAAGCAAATGTTGGGCCCCTTTTATTTGGAGTTGGGCCTTGAAATTTTTATCCAAGATGACATGTAGTGTCTCCCGAATTATGGTGGAGAGTTAATGTTTTTGGACTTCTGGATTGAGCCCAGTAAATCAATCTTCAAGGCTGGTCCAGTTTGTTCACAGATTCTTTGGTCTTGTTTGTGAGGACCATATGACCCTTCAAATGACAGAATTGGCTCATGGTACCTTCTAATGAAATGTTTTATATTGAAAGGAGAATCCTACAAAACAAGAACCACACAATTTGGATCAGTATAGTGACAATTATTATTAAAACATTAAACTGACTCAATTGGACTACTAAAAATGCTCAAAAATTATACTTAATATTAAAACATTAATATTTCACACAAATTATGCACATTTCATATAAAATAAGTAAATGGGGAATATAATAAGTCATGAAAATATTAATAACATCAACTCCCCCACACTTAGCTTTGTGCATGTCCTCATGTGCAACAAATATAAAAACATGACAAAATCATTTTCACTCACCAACAAATATTAAAATTTTGTTTTCTCCAATCAGGGGAGGTTTAGACTATTTCACTCATCCATATTGAATTCCATCACAAATTTGGTTCACAATAATGCATCAGAAACAATTCATTTTTTCATGTTCAAGGTTTGAATTGGAAAATGTAGGCACTCAAAACTTACTCCTCTCAAGATGATAAAAATGTATTTTAGGAGGTTCACTCATTCACCAACAAAAAGTGAAAATCAAGAGTTTGTAAGAGCTCTCAGCTTCCATTCCCAAATCTAATGTGTACAAGAATCAAGAGGTCTTTTAAGGGGTTTTTCATTGGCTATGAGACGGTAGGTATATAATGTCCAAAGGAAAAGAGGGGTTAAAAACACCAACATGGAAAAATCAATGCACATTTTTTTTGAAATTTGATTTGAAAGGAAATAGAAACACATATTTACAAGGGCATGAATGTGTGATGAATGAAAAGTGAGGGAGATAGAAAATGGAATAGGGTGAGATGATGGAATATGTACAACATGGAAAACTTCCAATAATGACACAATACAAGATGATTCAAGTGTTCTTTTTTTTTCTCTTTTTGCTCTTTTTTTTTCCCGAAAGTTGTGCTTGAAACAAGTCTCACAGTCATCTCCCAACCCATGTTTGATCTTCTCATGGAACTAATTTTAGTAGTTATAATATGATCAAAGGTTGATGATGAATGATTTTTGACCCACCCAAGACACAACCCATTCCTTTTTTTTTCATTTTTTTTTAATATAATTTTTTTTCATTTTTTTTTGAACACTTTTCAATGACTTTTGTACAAATGAAAATTACACATATACACCCCAAAGCTCACAGAATTACAACCTCTCCCCCACACTTGAATGGATGCTTGCCCTCAAGCATATGATGACACATTGGAAATCAATGAAAGTACGCCAAAAAATGAAGTCCATTCCCCCACACTTAAATTTCAATAAATTGTACAATGAAAATCCATGAAGATGTTGGGTGGGACAAGGTATTAGGCTTGTAATGTGACTATCAAAAGAAAGGTTTTTATAGGCTCAAAGGGGCTTTCAAAAGTAGGATCAATGTAAGGGTAACGGGAGGCTATTTGGCTATTCTGATTCTCATGTGCCTTAGAAAATGCCTCTATCATATTAATGCACACAAAAGATGGAAATTCAGCTCGAAGGTCCACAAACTCAAGACTCACAATCAGTGGTGAAGACACACAATGAAAAAGATGGCCATAGATGACCTTGGCATGAAGGCTAATGTTATTCCTCACGGTAGGGGAAAAGCATTTTTCAAATCAAAAATTGAGCATTCAAAATGTGTTGGTTTTGACACAAAATTCTTTATCCAAAGTCATGATGAAAATACAAAATTTTTGAGATGAAAATATGTCTGTTAACTCCCCAAAATGGTTGGACAAAATTTCAAAACTCGATGGTGAGTAAGCATGACTCTTTTTTTGTAATTTTTTAAGTAATTGTGTTTTTTGGTTTTTTTTAGTTTTTAAGTTTTTTTAAAAAAAATACACACCCACACAAGAAAGATAAAAAGAAAGGGTTTGATGAATAAAGTGGTAAAAAAAATGAAAGAGAGAGGAAGAAGAAGAAAGAGGTAGAGAGATGAAGAGATAGAGAGAGAGTTAAAGGGAAAGAGGTGCCCCCTGGTTTGGATTTGGCGGGTCTACATCCAGTGGTGGTTCTATTGAAGTGGATGGAGTTTCGATGGAAGTCGACGTGGTTCCTGGATTGTGAGACCTCTCATGGTGATGCTTTAACCGATGTCCGTTAACCTGAATGTCCTTTTGGAAGAGGGGTCTTGGACTTGCACTGCACCAAATGGGTAAACGTTAGTAATAACAAAAGGACCTTCCCAACGAGAATTAAGCTTACCTGGGTGAAGTCGAAATCGAGAATTGAAGAGAATTACATTTTCACCTTCATGAAATACCTTTCGAAGAATGTGCTTGTCATGTAATGACTTTGCCTTTTCTTTGTAGAGAATGGAGTTCTCATACGAATCGAGTCGAAGCTCCTCCAATTCAGTCAACAGCAACAATCTTTCTTCACCAGATTTTTCACAATCAAAATTACAAGTTTTGACAGCCCAAAATGACTTATGTTGGATTTCAACTGGTAAATGACAGGCTTTACCAAAAACTAGCCTAAATGGAGACATCCCAATGGGTGTCTTATAGGCTGTTCGATAGGCCCAAAGTGCTTCACCAAGTCTATCGGGCCAGTCTTTTCTTGTGGGCTTAACAATTCTTTCAAGCACTCTTTTCACTTCTCTGTTAGAAAGTTCAGCCATTCCATTTGTTTGAGGGTGATATGCAGTGGATGTTTTATGTATAACCCCATTCTTTTTCAAAAGTGACTCCATGGTTCTATTACAGAAATGAGTTCCTAAGTCACTTATCAAAGCACGTGGTGTTCCGAATCGATGGAAGATATGGGTTTTGAGGAACTCACTCACAGTTTGAGCATCATCTTTCCTAGTGGGTTTGGCCTCGACCCACCTAGAAACATAGTCAACAGCAAGGAGAATGTAGGATAATCCATTGGAAGGGGGAAAAGGTCCCATGAAATCGATGCCCCAAACATCGAAAAGCTCACAGAAGATTAATGGCTTTTGAGGCATTTCGTTTCTTTTGGAAATTGTGCCAAACTTTTGGCAAGTGGGACATGATTGACAGAACTCGTGTGAGTCCTTGAAGAGTGAAGGCCAAAAGAATCCAGAATCTAGGACCTTTCGAGAAGTCATTTGTGGTCCAAAGTGGCCACCTCCAGGCATTGAGTGGCAGAATTCCAAGATGGAGGATTGTTCAGTTTCATCAACACATCTCGTAATTACCATGTCAGCCCCAGTTTTCCAAAGTTTATTATCTTCCCAAAAATAATGCTTTGAATCACTTTTCATCTTTTTTTTTGTTCTTTTGAAAAATATTCAGGGAAAACACCAGAAACCAAGTAATTGACAATTGGGGCATACCATGGTAACTTTGGAGTGAGAGATGAGAGGTGTTCAGTTGGAAATTCAGGATCAATTATTTCAGAATGAGAAGAATTAGAAATTCTACTCAGGTGGTCAGCCACAGGGTTTTCTTTTCCAGGTTTATCTTTTATCACAAGGTCAAACTCTTGGAGCATTAAAATCCATCTTATTAGCCTTGGTTTGGAATCACTTTTCTTAAGTAAGAACTTTAATGCTGAGTGGTCCGTGAAGATGATGATTTTGGCACCTAAGAGATAGGGCCGGAATTTATCCAAGGCAAAAACCACAACTAAAAGTTCTTTTTCAGTCACAGTGTAGTGTGATTGAGTTTCATCCAATGTTTTTGAGGCATAAAAGATGACATGAGGAATGTTTTCTCTTCTTTGACCAAGAACAGCCCCAATGGCCCTATCAGAAGCATCACACATCAATTCAAATGGTAAGGACCAATCTGGGGGTTGGATTATTGGAGCAGATGTGAGAGCAGATTTGAGTTCAATGAAGGCTCTCTTGCAAGCCTCATCAAAATTGAATGTGACATCATTTTGAAGTAAACGAGTGAGTGGGAGGGAAATCTTGCTGAAGTTCTGAATGAATCGCCGATAGAAACCGGCATGACCAAGGAAGGACCGAATGTCTCGAACTGATTTGGGTTCAGGAAGTGATTGGATCACCTCAATTTTGGCTGGATCAACTTGGATACCCTCTTGAGAAATTATGTGCCCTAGAACAATCCCATTTGAAACCATGAAGTGACATTTTTCAAAATTCAGCACAAGGTTGCACTTGACACACTTTTGAAGGACCAAAGAGAGTGAATATAAGCAAGATTCAAATGACTCGCCATAAATGGTAAAGTCATCCATGAAGACCTCCATGCAATTCTCAATGAATTCAGAAAAGATACTCATCATACACCGCTGGAATGTTGTAGGAGCATTACAAAGGCCAAAAGGCATTCGCCAATAGGCATAGGTTCCAAAGGGGCAAGTGAATGTGGTCTTTTCTTGGTCTTGAGGTGCGATTGGAATTTGGAAGTAGCCGGTGTAACCATCAAGAAAGCAATAGTGTGACTTTCCGGCCAATCTCTCAAGCATTTGGTCAAGGAAAGGAAGTGGGTAGTGATCTTTTTGTGTTTCAGCATTCAATTTGCGATAATTGATGCACACACGCCATTTGTTTTTCACTCGAGTTGTGACCACTTCTCCATGTTCATTTGTGACAACTGTTATCCCGCCCTTCTTAGGAACGACTTGAATTGGACTAACCCATTCACTATCAGAAATTGGGTAGATAATACCAGCTTGAAGAAGCTTGGTAATCTCTTCCCTAACTACCTCAAGTATGAGTGGATTGAGTCTTCTTTGAGGTTGCCTAATTGGTTTGGATGATTCCTCTAGATGGATTTGATGCATGCAAAGGGCAGGGTTGATTCCTGGAATATCCTCTAGGGTCCAACCTAAGGCATTTTTGTTTTCCTCTAACACTTGAACAAGTTGGGACTCCTCAGTTTCAGAAAGTGAAGCAGAGATAATGACAGGGTAGGAGGGATCATGGAAAAAGAATGCATACTTGAGGTGTGAAGGAAGTGGTTTTAGATCAGTTTCAGCCTTGATTTGAGAGCTAGACAAGTTAGGAGCAGGAGAAGGGATTCCAGATGGGTTTGTATCATTTTCCTCAACATTGTCCAAGGTGGAGCAGTAGAGATCAGAGTTGATGTGGGATTCAAGAGAGTTTTCAAGTTCCTCTAGATTGATGGAGTCTATGAATGAGAGGTCCACATCAACTTCACCATTTATGACTTTGTTAATCATGGTGCAGATTTCACAAGATCCTTTATCATTAGAACATGAAGAACATGGTGGATTAGGGTTCGATTGAATCTTAGAAGTGTCCTCAAAAGCATGGATTGAGAATGCAGAGTGATCCTCAGATGGGATTGAGAATGCAGAGTGATCCTCAGATGGGTATCGCATGGCTTGGAAAATGTTGAACTTGACCAGTTGGTCACCGAATTCCATGGATAAGATGCCTGAATGGACATCAATCTTGGTTCTCGCAGTCATGAGGAATGGTCTTCCTAGAATTAGGGGAGATCGAGAAGAGGTCGTCTCACCTTCCATGTCAAAGACATAGAAATCAGCTGGGAAGATAAGATCATTGACCCGAACAAGAACATCCTCAATTATCCCCTCAGGACTGGCAGTGCTTCGATTGGCTAATTGAATGACAACACCCGTTGGGTGCAAGGGACCTAGACCAAGGTTGGAGAAAATGGATTTGGGCATGACATTTATTGAGGCTCCAAGGTCTATGAGTGCATCATCAAAGTTGGAACTCCCTATTTGACATGGAACCGTGAAGGTCCCTGGATCTTTGCACTTCATGGGAATGGACTTTTGGGTTGAAACATTTTCAATGTTCCTAAGTTGCCTCTTATGGGTGCACAATTCCTTAAGAAACTTGGCATACTTAGGGATTTGTTTGATGACATCTAAGAGGGGGATGTTCACTTCAACACGTCTAAACATGTCAAGCATTTCAGGATCATGTTCAAAAGACTTCTTAGGCTTGAAGATGGCTTGAGGAAAAGGAATTGGGTTCCTTAGAGGAATGGAAGGAGGTGAAGGAGTGGATTCAAGTTCCTTTTCCATCTTTTTGTTCTTTTCATTTTCTAGATCAACATCGAAAGGGGAGGTAGAGCAATCAGCATGGGGCATAGCAATTTGCTTTCCCGATCTAAGTGCAATTGCACTTACATTACCCTTAGGGTTGGGTAATGGTTGAGCTGGGAGTTGGGATGAATTGGATGGTTGTTGCTGGCTAAGGTGGGATGCAAGTTGACCTATTTGGGTTTCAATGTTCTTGAGGCTAGAACGGGTGAAGGAAGCAAGATCCTCTACAGCACTTTCCCATAGTTGTTTAGAAGAAGAGGCTTGTCCCAAATTGGGTTGGCCTTGATTTTGGTTCTTGGGAAAGCGATTGTATTGGGTGGGGAATTGGGAAGGCTCGTTAGGATAGTGGAATCCAGGAGGAGGATTGTTCCTTTGGGGTTGAGGAACAAAAGGATAAGGTTGATGGATGTTACCACCACTTTGACCATATTGGAACTGGTTTGGATTTTGATGAGGGAACTGAGGAGGATGAGAAATGGGATTACCATACCTCAGAGGTGGGTTAAAGGTAGAAGAGAAGGGCTCAGAGTGGGGTTGGTTGAAGTTTCTAACAAACTGACCTGATTGTTGAGGGTTGAAGTTTCGCTGAGCATATGCCGCATTGAGCTCCATTGGACTAGATGAATCAGATGGATCATCTTGAAGTTGTGGACATGTGTCAGTCGGATGAGATGGAGAGTTGCAGATTCCACAATTCTTGATAGGTCCAGGGAATAGTGACTGTGGAGAAGATGAGGTTGGGGCTTTGGTAGCCGCCGCTAGTTGACGCACAAGACCTGTAAGTTCACTCATCCACTCAGTCATCTCGTTGGGCTCTATGGATTGATTCTCTTGGGCTTGTTTCACTTGAGCATGTGCTCGAGTATGGAATTGCTGCGTGTTTGCAGCCATGTTGCTTATGAGTTCTCGTGCAGCTGCAGGAGTTTTGTCAACAAGAGCACCGCCACTTGCGGCATCAATGAGAGTTCGCTCCATAGCCAATAACCCCTCATAGAAGTATTGGATCAGGAGTTGGTCAGAGATTTGATGGTGTGGACAAGTTTTCACAAGCTTTTTGAACCTCTCCCAATACTCATGGAGTGATTCATTAGGGAATTGACGGATGCCGCTTATTTCCTTTCGGATAGAAGCTGTTCGGGAAGCGGGAAAGAACTTCTCAAGGAAAAGTCTCTTCATGTCAACCCATGAGTTTATGGAACCAGGTGGGAGGTAGTAGAGCCAAGACTTGGCAGAATCCGCTAGGGAAAAGGGGAAAGCTCTAAGCTTGATTTGTTCTTCAGAAACCCCTTGAGGCTTCATGGTAGAGCATACAACTTGGAACACTTTAAGGTGAAGATGTGGATCCTCACCGGCTAGCCCGTGAAAATGAGGGAGAAGATGAATCAAACCCGATTTGAGTTCGAAGTCAGCTTCAATGTTTGGATATTGAATGCCAAGTGGTTGGTAATTCATATCAGGGGCAGCAAGTTCTTTCAATGTTTGTTCCCTAGGATTGGCCATATCTAATTCAATTGGTAGGGCAATGATTGGTTCTTGGGTGATTTGGTTATCCCTAATGGTCCTCCTAAGTCGACGAAGAGTTCTATCAATTTCAGGGTCAAAAAAATCCGAGGGATTGTTTGGGAGGCTGCAGGGCATTCAGAGAGATTTAGAAAGGATGAGGACGATGGGTCTTCCTTTGTATTTTTTCAGTTTATGATTTTTAAGAGGAAGACGGGTTTTTCTTTGTGTTTTTTTTTTCAATTTTTTTTTCAAAAATTTTGATTTTTTTTGGTTTTTTTTTACAATAACCAGAAATTAATGACTACTTAAAGCACCATCCCCGGCAACGGCGCCATTTGAAACGCACGGCCGATTGTCGCCTATCGACCGATCAAAGTTCCGGTGCTCTGCTAATGTGTATAGCAGCACTCGGGTCGAATCCTCGGCGATGGTACTTCGTAATAGTCGATTGTTTTTAGTTGATTGTATTTTGATTGGGGGAGTTTGTTTGCAGAGCTTAATTGAAATGTTTAATGAATGATGTTTAATTTAACAAGTTGATAAAGATTGGGGTGAGTTCATCAGTAGGTTAGTTAAGCTTGTGATATCCTTGAGCTTTGCTTTATATTGCATTTAAATTAACACCCATGTCACAAGATGATGTTGATTAGAATTCCTAAGTGTTAAGGCTTTAATCCAAGCCTTAAATTAACTTAGGGTTCTAATTTTGATCAAATATTGTTTATGGTAGTGTATTTATGGTTCCAATAATCCATGGAAACCACACGTTAAACAAATCAAGTCATTAATCCATGACATGCTAAGTCCAACATACACAATGTTAATTCAACGAATACTCATCGAGCAAAAGCTCTCAATCGCTTAACATACCTAAATTAAAACTCACCCCAATGAGAAATTTACTCAGCCATTATGATGTTTATTAATCTGGTAATATATGTTTATGGTGATGAATTATAAAGAGAAGAAAAAGAAAGAGACAAGATAAGAGTAGTGTGCCGAACACACACACGAAATATTTTGAGAATCAAAAATGGAATTTCGATTGAATGAGGAAGCAAGTTAAGGTACTGTAATTTAAAATGATTCAAACTATTTTAAGACCATGAATATTATACTACAGAAGGTGGAGGAGAATAAGAGATATTGAAGAAGAAACTTTTATTAAAACAGAATTACAAAATAAAGGACTTACAAAATTACAAAAATGAAGAACACAAAAGTAAGTGAAAACAAAGAGAGGAGGAAAGGTCTCTCAAGTGAAAACTTGAGTATGGCAGGTCCTTCCAAGACTTTGGCAAAGCTTTGGTCGTGCCAATATGATCTCCTCTCTTCTGAAATGCCAACCCCTCTCAAGGAGAGAAGGGGAGAGTATTTATAGCCCAAGGAGTGAACTGTTTGCATTCCTAATCTGTCCCTCCACTTGCATCGCCAATTTGGCTATTCAGACAGCAGAATCTCCAAATATCTCCTTCTTCAAAGTTGTAGATAATCAAGTTGTCCGACTACCATAAAAATATGGAGGCATTTGGACAAGTGGATCCAAAGTTATGGCAGTTTTATTAAACAAAGGTAAACTGTCCATTTCTATCCATGTTTTTTCGATGGCCAAAATGTGAATGGATTTTTGAACAGGAATATGCCTTCAAATCCGAATGACTTCTTCAACAAAGTCGGCCGCCTATATCTCCTCTTTCACACTGCAAAATCTCAGCTCGATTTCATGCTTACATCATGAGATATGTCATGCATACTATACTGATTTTAATTCTCGGACAGAATGGTGGGCTGGACTTCAAAGCAAATGTTGGGCCCCTTTTATTTGGAGTTGGGCCTTGAAATTTTTATCCAAGATGACATGTAGTGTCCCCCGAATTATGGTGGAGAGTTAATGTTTTTGGACTTCTGGATTGAGCCCAGTAAATCAATCTTCAAGGCTGGTCCAGTTTGTTCACAGATTCTTTGGTCTTGTTTGTGAGGACCATATGACCCTTCAAATGACAGAATTGGCTCATGGTACCTTCTAATGAAATGTTTTATATTGAAAGGAGAATCTTACAAAACAAGAACCACACAATTTGGATCAGTATAGTGACAGTTATTATTAAAACATTAAACTGACTCAATTGGACTACTTCTAAAAATGCTCAAAAATTATACTTAATATTAAAACATTAATATTTCACACAAATTATGCACATTTTATATAAAATAAGTAAATGAGGAATATAATAAGTCATGAAAATATTAATAACATCAAGGTGCAAGATCCTTGCAATGGTGGAAGAAGCAGGGGAAGATGGCAAGTAGAGAGGTTCCTACCCAGAGAAGGAATCAAGGGAAATGGAATTTCGGTGGAACATCAAAGACAGAAATGTGTACTAGTGGGTTTAAACCCCAAATGGTGAAAAAGGCTAAGTCTGTCGAATCTACATATCAGGGAAAGGCTCCGAATATGGGTAAAGAATGCTTAGTCATATGGCCAGAGCAGTTGAAGTTGACAAGGCAACTAGAAGAATCAAGGAAAGAGTGTGATGCTCTGCAAGAAAGAATCAAAGGGTTGACCCATCAGGATCAACCACAATCCTCATCTTGAGGATTCAGGAAGAGAAAACCCCCTCTCCCTATGTATAAAAATGCTATTAACTAATGATGCATGTGTTTCAGGTTCTAGGGAGATACGATCCAAGGGGAGGTGACATCTAAGGATGCGAAGTGGATATGTGATATGCTCTACAATTTCAATTGATTCAAATCAGGTACCAGAGTTGAAGAAGAAAGGGAGCAACAGAGCACAATAGAATATGATTGTGTTGTTAACTTTGTCTCTTGTTTCCTACACCGAGTTCCAACTCAGTAGGCTTAGAGATTTGGTTAATGGCTCGATGCTTAGTGCCAGATTAGTATAAATGGTGCATGTGGAGAATAATGGTTATGGGTTCTACCGTTGGGCCTAACAGAAAGAAGTGTTGTGTAACACAGGGGGAGCATTCTAAATCCAAATCATATTCAAGAGCCATCAATGCAATAATTGGATGAATCGACTCAGGTGTTTCCTATTGAGGGAAGAAAGAAACACAGGGAGAAGCAGCAATAACAATGCATTTCATGCTTATCTATTTGCTCTAACAAAATGGTATCAGCTGACTGTTTTCAGGATACCAAGAAGCTGCAAGAGAAAATCAAAGGCGTCTCAACAAAAATCTCAGAAACGTAGCTGAAAGAAATGAAGCCACTGAAAAATGAGTCAGTGAACAACATCCTGATGAAAGTGTTGAGGAAGAAAGCAACACAGGGAGAGCAGAAGTGGCTTATGCTGATTCAGAAGAAGACACCGATGATGAACATGAAAGTGTCTAGTTTGTGCCTACAAGGAAGCCAAAGAGCTGAGCTGAAATGCTTTGCTGATGCAGCTGACGTTGAAAACTGGGTTCATGCTATGAATAAAATGGTTGATCAGATTGCGAAGAACCAGATGTGGGAGATTGTTTCGAGGCCAGCAGATAAAAACGTCATCAGGACTAAATGGGTCTTTTAAGACAAGATGAATGAATATGGCACAGTGATTCGGAACAAAGCACGACTGATGTGCAAAGGAGACTCCCAGATAGAGGGAATAGATGGTGATGAGACATTTTCACCGATTGCAAGGCAGGGGACAATCAGATTATTCCTAGCCATTGCACGACAAAGAAAGTTCAAAGAGTTCCAGATGGATGTAAAGACTGCATTTCTAAATGGGTTTCTGGAAGAAGAGGTGTACATTGAGCAGTCATATGGTTTTCTCATTCATGAGGATGAGAACAAAGTTTTCAGGCTGAAGAAGGCGTTATATTGGCTGAAACAAGCACCAAGAGCATGGTACTAAAATTGAATTCGTCACATGCCAAGCAGCGAGATATCAGAGTAATCCCAAGGAAAGTCACATGCTCGCAGTGAAAATAATGCTTCGGTATATCCAGGGCACAGTGGATTTCGGCTTGACATATACTGATAAATATCAGGCAGAGTTATTGGGCTATACTGATGCAGACTGGGCCGGTGCAGCGGATGATAGGAAATCAGCGTTAGGTGGTGCTTTCTATCTTGGTGGATTGTGTATTTCTTGGCTTAGCAAGAAGCAAGATTGCATTTCATTGAGCACCGCAGAAGCTGAGTATATTGCGGCCACTCAAGCATGCACACAGTTATTGTGGATGAAGCAACAACTTGAAGATATGAGAGTTGAAGTGAAGTCTCCGATCGGAATCCAGTGCGACAACTCAAGTGCTATAAATCTTAGCAAAAATCCCGTCCATCATTCAAGGACAAAACACATTGAGATTAAGTATCATTTTATCAAGGAGACGGTTGAGCATAGAATCGTGAAGTTGGAGTATGTGCCTACAGAGTTACAGGTTGCAGACATTCTGACAAAGGCTTTACCCAAGTAATCTTTTGAGAGGCATCGACTGGCTCTGGGAGTTCAGTCGATTCCCTGCACTTGAAATAGTGTGGATGTGGGACCCCTCACCCCCTCTCCCCGAGGTATGATGTGTTTTCCCTACTGTGCTAATGTGTTCTCTACTCTGTTACAGACTACAAAGGAATGACCTTTGGGTTCGTTGACAAAGGGGGAGAAAATAGTGATTGAGAGACAGTGTGGCTATTTGAGAAATCAAGACAGATACGGGGAGAAGCTGACAGGTGGAGCAGCCAGAAAGGGGGAGCAATGAGAAAGGGGGAGAGCGTTTCAAATCTGACGATGCTAGAAGTGATCGATAAAAGCATAGAAATCACGACAGCTGAGGATCGTGATAAAAGCAGAATAATGGTGTTGGAATTGTGTGAGACGGTGTCCAGCTATCAACAATCGGTATCAACTTAAGAATTCACCAATTGGTATTAGTGTGGTTCAACAATTGGTATCAATTTAAGAATTGGTATCAGGGTTGAATCGACAATTGGGGTCTGACATGAAGTGATTCATTGATGAACTTTTCATACTACTCTTGTTTCTCACGCCGAGCATTGCTCATGTGGGCTTAGAGTACGTGTTAAGTGAATCCTTGAATGCTATCAGAATCGCAAGATGCGAATGGTGGTAGCGGCTGGAAGAAGACTCAGTGAGGTATCAAAGTGCAGAAAATCATTCTGAGCAGAGTTGTGAATAGTTGTCAACAAACCCAAAGGGGGAGATTGTTGGGCAAAAATCACTCAAGGTAACATTGCAGCATTTTTGGGTTGATTGTGTTTGTTGACAAAACAGGTTTCCATGGATAATTGTCGAGTTCTCGAGAAGTTGTTGACATTCCATGTCGACGAAGAACGATGACAAAGGAAAGGACGATCTGGAGGCGGTACAAAAGAGCAGTACAAGGTGGCACCGTTTCCCAGTGTTTGCCAAATTTTTGGGGTCCAAAATTTGGAGTTTGGTGAGTATCGCGAAAAGTGGATTTTCATGAAGATCATAATTTTATATGGCAAAGACATGAATTTCGCGAAGATAGGATGCATGGTTTGAAAATCGCGAAGACCAGAAGAATGGAGGCGGTGATGCTTCGCGATTACGTCAAGTTTCGCGAACGACAGAGGCTGAAGCGCATCGTAGCGGTGAAGGGCTTTGCGAGGGAGCTTCGCGGCGAAGGCGCGAAGGAATGTTGGGCCTCGCGAGGGAGTTTCGCGGCGAAGTCGCGAAGGTATGTTGACGGTGATTCTTCGCGACTACGTCAAGCTCCGCGAACGGAAAATTGCTATGGAGCTTCGCGATTTGGACAGAATTCCGGCAGAAACTTTGGAGCTTCGCGATTTGAGATGACGTGGCGTTGACTTCGCGTGGAAGGGACGATGGTCGGTGGAATCGCCTATAAATAGAGGCCGACCCCTTCGAGCGAAGTAGAGAGCATTTTTATAGAAGATCATTCGCTCTCGATTTGCGAAGGTAGTTCGCGGAGTCAGTGTGCTTCGCGAAAGAGGAGCTTCGCGGCGGCTATTGCAGCTCTGCGAAAGTTGTGTGCTTCGCGTTGGCTCAGTGAGCTTCGCGAGAGAAGTTGCTTTGCAACGAGTTGAGCTTCGCGGGAGTTCTTCGCGAGAGAGGTTCGCGAGAGAGCTTCGCGAGAGAGCTTCGCGAAAAGGCAGGAGCTTCGCGAAGGCTTGTTGAGATTCGCGAAATTGGGAGCCTAGCGAAGTTGAGTGCTTTGCGGAGGTCTTTCCAAAGGTAGTTTGCCCAGTGTTCAGAGGCAAAGAGGTATTCATCTACGAGCGAAGACATTTAATGGAGGCGGAGAACTGAGTATGAATTTCATGATAAAAGGTCTGAAAAGTAGTAAACACCTCATACCGATCACGAAGAAGGTAAAGCCATGCCATACTCGAGAAATCATCAATAAAGGATACATAATATCGGTATCCTAATTGACTCGGGACTGCACATGGACCCCATACATCTGAATGAACTAAATCAAAGGGTTTGGAGACCCGTGTTACCAACTGAGGAATATACGATATGCGACGATGTTTCGCAAATTTACATGACTCGCAATGAAAAGAAACATGCAGACTAATCTCAGGAAAAAGCTGATAAAGAGTGGAGGCAGATGGATGTCCCAACTGAGAATGAAGATCCAACGCATGAGCAGAGAGGGTCGTGCAGACTACGGATGTCAGACCATTGACCATGTACACACCGTCATGAAGCTGACCTCTACCAAGTTCTCGATTCGTCATCCGCTCCTGAAACACAACATCAGAAGATGTAAAAATAACAATACAGTTGAAGTCCTATGTGAGGTTATTGATAGAGAGAAGATTAAAAGGAATTCGAGGAACATGTGCTGTAGACGGTAGACGAATACATGAATTCAAGGAGTACACGTCAAATCTCGTAATAGGGATAGTGGATCCATCAGCAAGAGTGACGACTGTGGGGCTAGTATATGGATGGTAAGTAGATAACATACCTGCATCACCTGTGAGATGATCGGATGCACTTAGGTCAAACATCCAAGCAGGTGGGCGATGTGTGACACAAGCAATTGGGCCACTAGTATGGGCCATAGATGCCGAAGAACTAGGTAGCGAGGCGGCCCGACGAGTGCAAATAAGTTGTAGCTCATTCATGGAGAGGTCCAGAGTAGGAGGAAGATCAGAAGCTGACGGAGAAGCATTGTGGACCGTAGTTTGACCCTTCTGATGTGGCTGAGACGGACGTCCATGAAGAACCCAACATCGTTTGATGATATGACCTAGCTTGCCATTGTGGTGACATAAAGGACGAGTACGACCCTCAACACAGCCACGTTGACGAGCACCCAAAGAATGTCCACCGCCACAACCCAGAAGGGCAGTAGGATCGATACTGTGAGTGGGTGGGGGAAGAACCCGATGAGCCTTTCCAAGACGATAAACCAGCGGAATCTCAAACGAGGAGGGGCTGACGAGTATCTCTGTGGCCGTTGTTGCATATTCGAGATCAAGGCCATGGAGAAGGCTGAAGAGACATAATTGGTCACGCTGGACCAAAGTTGCTTCTGGTGTTTGAGGAATAAGCCTCAACTTGAGTAATTCATCACAAAGGGCTTTCCACTCGATGAAGTACGTCAGAAAAGGACGGTGTTGTTGGCGGATAATGGACAGGCGGTGAAAAACGTCCGACACATGAGCCAAATTGTTTGTTTTCGAATACATGAGGTTTAAGGAGTCTCAGAGTTCCTTAACCGTATTTGCCGTCCGAGTCACATCCTTTGCGGAACGATCTATAGAATTGACAAGCAAAGCGAAGATTTTGGTGTTAACAAGCTTCTAGACCCTGTATTTCGGATTTGAAAATGGTGGCGAAGAAGCATCTAGGTGGGAGTCGAGGTCAATGCCGGTGAGAGACATCAGGACCGTCTTCCGTCGGACATAAAAATTTGTTGAATCAAGCCGCTCATCGATAAGGCGAGTGGAGGCGGTGATCAGGCGAGGAAGGACGAAAGAGTCTGCCATCAGAGAGTCGGGAATCTGCACAAGCGGGGCCGGTCATTAGTGCGCCGGGAAATCCGCTGAGGCGGGCCGGTTGATGGTGCGTCGGGAAGAGATGGTTCGCGGAGCAACTGCAGGAGGCGCTGGCGACGGGAGGTGGGGCGACGCTGTTGCGCAGAGAGCAGCCGGTGAATTAGGTCGCCGATGGATGGGCAGCACCAGCGTGGGTGGGTTGGCATGGAGGTGGGGTTGCCGCAGGAGGCGGTGGGACTGTCGGCTGTCGTTGCGCACAAGGAGGGGATCGCCTGAGGGCCGTCGCGTTGGAGGCGCCCGCAGGAGATGGCTGCATTGGAGGGCTGGCGACGGGATTCCGGTGGAGGGGCCTTCCTACAACGTTGATTGCATGATGAGAAAACAATACATAGTATCTTTTCATGGTTATTTACCCTCCATAAAAGTGAATGTTTTAGATTTGATACACACTGATGTTTACATGATGAACACCAAGTCGATAAGAGGTGTTATTTATTTTGTGACTTTCATTGATGATCACTCTATGAAAATTTGGGATTTTGCTTTGAAAACTAAATATCAGGTGTCAGATGTTTTCAAGCAATTTCATATGAAGACGAAAAGAGAAACAAACAAAAAATTAAAGTGTGTGCATGTTGATAACTGTTGGAGTCTGCATCTTACATCGGACTTGTGGTCCGATGTGGTCTTTATTATTTATTATAAAAGAACCTCAAGGCCCCCTTTAGAGAGTACCTTGGGGGTTCGGGTCTCTCTTTTTATTCTTATACATGGTATCAAAGAGTGATCTCTAAACCCGAACTCTCCCACCCATTCCCCCCCCTGCTCTAGGTTTTTCAGAATCCCCCCTTGGGGGGGCATCGCCACTAGGGCTGGGTTTATTTTCTGCCGCCGCCCCTTCGGGCTCGTTTCCCAGGCAAACTCCCGGTGCTTACCTGGCAAATCCCTCCCTGCTTCGGCCTCCCTCCCGGCGGATCCCCCCCTGCCGACATCTCCCTCCGCATCGCTTGTGGCGGTCCTCAAACCAGCCTGGACGGCTCCCTTCCGGTGGCTCCATCCTGGTGGCTCCATCCCGACGGCGACCCTCAGCAGACTCCCGGCCCCGCCTCCTGCTGCGGCATCCCGGCGTCGCTTCCCTCCCGTGATCGGAGGTCCTCCAGATCGACGACGACTCCCTCATGGGCCTCCTTCCCCGTCGTCCCCTACTCGCTGGAAAAAGCAGTACTGAAGATGCCTCAACATAATGGCGTTGTTGAGAGGATGAACAAAACCATCTGCGAGAGAGTGAGGTCTATGATATCAAATGCAAAGCTGCCAAACACTTTTTGGGGGGAGGTATTGAGGACCACCGTTGATCTTACCAACCCTTTTTCACCAGTTCCATTGAATTACGACGTACCATAAAGTGTTTTGATAGGTAAAATGTTTTATACAAACACTTTCGAGTATTTGGGTGCAGGACATTTGTTCACACCCCTAAAGACGAGAGGGCGAAACCGGATGGAGATGGAAAGCAATGTGTCTTTTTAGTGTTGAATTGGTGTAGCCCGATCCGGGTGGGCTGAATGCTTGTGGCCCGTACTGCGCACCAGTCCGCAACTTTCGCAGTTCGAGCTCCGCGGTGAGATTGTTGGGGGTTGCATGGGGCAACGCGCCCCTACTCTAGGGGTTCGGGGACCTTCGGCCTCGACCCAAATTGTGGGACACTAGCAATGTTGACCACTGTAGCAGAGTTGACCGGCCGACACCGACATACACTGTAGCGACACGGACTTCCAGTCGCCATTCACTGTAGCCCCTTGGACTTTCAGCCGACAGCCACTGTAGCACTTTTGACTTTGGGTGACCGCCTTTAACTGTAGCAATGCAGACTTTCTAAGGTTGGTGGAATAGTGTTTCGTCCTCTCCATTAGCCCATTTTCGGGCTAGAGTTTTAGTGTGTTTGTGTGAGAAATTCCTATAAATTGTGCTCCCGAATTATAGTGATTTTCTGTCTCTCCGTGGTCGTAGAGATTATTCTCGAACCACGTAAATCCTTGTGTCCTTGTTCTTTTTTCCCTTTTACTATTCTGTGATCTGTTCTTTGCTTAATTGCTCTCAACATTTTTTTCGCAACATTTAGGATATGCTCATGAGAATTTTTGGCTACCGACTCTGGGATCCTATTAGCAGGAGGATCGTCAGAAACAAAGATGTGGTTTTTCTTGAAGATCAGCCGACTAAAGATTTTGAGCAGCCTTAAAATCTAAAGAAGCCGCAAAAGGAAATTCCTATCAATCTGGAGCTAGTCTCACCAGCTTTATTTCCAGACATTGACGGAGAGATTCCTGGCACCGATGATACATCACCACCGGTCAATATGTTTCCATCTACTGATATATCTCCATCATCTGATATTTCAGAACATATCCCACCAAAGTCACAGTTGAGGAGATCCATCAGAGAACGACGACCAAGGCGTAGATACCACATGAGTATGCGATGCTCACTGACAGGGGAGAACCAGACATTTATGTTGATGCGATTAGAAGTCTGCAAAAGATGGAATGGAAAAAAGTTTTGTAAGTGGAGGTGCGATCCTTACACAAGAACCTTACATTTGAGTTGGAAGAGGTATTACATAGAAAGAAGACACTCAAGAACAAGTGGGTGTATGGAAGCAAAGGTGAAGATGAAATTGACTGGTTGAAGGAGTTGAACAAGTCTTTTGAAATAGACTTAGGAGACGATACTCAGATTCTTGGTATGACGATTATTCATGACTGGAGAAATCACAAGATTTGGTTATCTCAGTTTCAGTAAATTGAAAAGGTTCTTGAAAGGTTTAATATGAGTAAAGGGGAACCAATCAGTACTCCACTTGCGAGTTATTTCAGGTTCACGACAAGTCAGAGTCCATCAACTGAAGAGGAGAATACAGAAGTAAAGTTCCTTATGAGTCGGCAGTATGTATGCTATGGTGTGCGCTAGACCAGACATTGCTCACGCTGTTGGCATTGTGAGCAGATTCTTATCCAACACAAGAAAGGAGCATTGGACAATGGTCAAATGGATATTGAGACATCTTTGAGATCCATCTGGTCATTGTTTATGTTTTGGAAGTGATATTGAGGTATCTCCGAGCATTGGACAACGGTCAGATGCAGATATGACTGAAGATATAGTCATGAGGAAATCCATATTTGGATACCTGATATTATTTGCCCACTGTTTTATGGCAATCCCGACTTCAGAAGTTTGTTGCCTTGTTTACAACAAAAGCAGAGTATATCGCAATCACAAAAAGTTGGAAGGAGATGGTGTGGATGAAGAAGTTTCTACAGGAGCTGAGGTAGAGTCGGGAGAATTACATTCTCTATTGTGACAGTAAGAGTGCTATTCATCTCAGCAGGAACCGAACATTTCATTTTAAGTCCAAACACATTGACGTGTGGTATCACTGGACCACAATGTGTTGGAAGAAAAATTATTGAAAATTGAGAAGATCCACACCAATGATAATGGGGTAGATATGATGATAAAGCTGCTATCAAAAGAGAAATTAGGGGCCTACAAGGAGATGCCTCTACCCCAAATTGGTCGCGACTTTGGCGGCCACCCCCAATTTAGGGAACAAATTACAGCGAGTCTTTTTGGTCAGCAACAACTACAAACTTTTCTCTGGATTGACAGCCGACTTGTGGAAGCAGTCGACATCAGGGAGTTTTTTTAAGGGTAGACGAACCACCTTTGAACATTGATTTTTCCTTTTATAAAATCAAGACACATCTCCTGTAAAATGATATATATGTGTAACCTCCTCTGTGATCCTTCGACAATTTATCCGGAGAAGATAAATAAAAGATCCGACCCACTTCCACCCATAGACGTAGGCAAATCTTGCTGAACCATTGTTGGGGTTCAACTTGGATCGTCAGGAATTATGGCCATTTATTCTTTATCGCACGCGTTTTGTTTATTGACCCTTTTTATTTTGACGCGGAAACGATGGAAAAAGGGGGCAGTGCCGCGTCAAGAAGAGAAGAGGGGCACACACGTAGTAACAACAGAGGGCGGAGGCTTGTGCGAAAAAACATGGACAACGATTTTGAGTGTGGGTGGCAGTTGACAACGGCGAATTGAGTTGTGCAACAAGGTGCTACAACAACACCGTGTGTTCGGTTTTGATCTCTGAAGGGTGACGACTTGTCACGAGACGGATATCAAAGAGGCGACATAGGCGTATTGGGGTGTGAATTTCACACAGGTTTTCTACGTTATTTCTTTGTAATTCAAGTTTGGGCTTCTACTTGGATTCTATGTACTCTCTGATTCATAGTGGATTTTTTCGGAGTTGCCCCGTGATTTTTTAATCCTCCGCATGGGAGGGTTTTTCCACGTTAAAATATGTGTCCCTTGTTTGATTTTTACGATTCGTTTACATTGGCGATTCTCACAAATTATTGTTGTTGCAACCGAGTTTATCCTGGAGCCGATCCGCTTTCGACCCAACATATTAAATCCCTCACGTTCCTGTTTTTTTTCTTCTGTTCTTGTGTGCGTTTTGTCGTATGAGATTTTCGCTGTCCCAACACTACCTTAATCCTATAAAAACCCGATCAACCACTACTTTAATCATACTTAATGGGTACCTATTGCCGTTCTTAATCATATTGATATATAGGCAATTCAAATCATTTTAATGAGAAAAATTATGATGCACAGAGGATACTTGGTTATCACTACATTTTGACCCAAAGGAAAGGGTTATTTGCTCTCACGATTCATAATCCTTGATGGAAATTATGTTTTCTAGATGTTGGTTTTTTCTATGGTATTTTGCCTTGTATATTTATGTATTATTTTTGTTGATTTTTGATAGGTGTTCTCTATAAATAAATGATGTGGCAGGCCTGTGGAAGTGGTGAATCTTTGTCCGTCTTTAACCTCCCTGCCTGTGAATGCGTCTCAACAGTTTCTGTTGGCGCTGCCATCCAAGATGTATCATTTGACGACCATCAAATTTTGACAGTTGGTGCTCGACCTCTACTCGACCATTTTGACATCAATGGCGTGATGCTCTCGCAAATACAGTGTGCTCCTTGCTCGGCGTTTTCTGTCTCCCCTCATCCATCTGGCGTATGTTTTCCTGTTTCCAACCTCACTAGGTTACGTTTGATAATAATATCATTTATCAGTTGGAAAAAATAAACGATCTTCGTTTCGTTTTTGAAACAACACTTAAATAACATTGATTCTTCACCAGTTTGATGATCTGGACACGATAAGAATTGAACCCTGTTGTTGTGTTCAGGTGATTGCCGTTGCAGGATATGGGGGATTAGTGGACGTGATATCGCCATTTGGGAGCCACTTGTGTATATTTCGCAACCAATGCATGTAACTCCAAGCTGGATGGCAGGTATTTCTCATATGCATCAGATCTAGATTGTTTATTTCTGTTGTGATACTGACCATTGAATTTTTAACTGTTGGAAATTCAGTGGTCGCTTCAGGATTTAAAATCGTTTTTATGAAATTCAAAGGTCACTTCGGAATTTAAAACAAAATAGTATGAATATGTATCATACAATTACAGCAGCATCCATCATAAACAAACTTCCACCTCCTTGGCAAAGATGTTAAGCATATATTTGAACATAAGAAAGAAAATGTTTTCCCAATGCGTTACCCAACTATTTTCAAATCGAGAGGAATATTAAAACCCCGACAAACAAATGAAGTCAATAATGGCAAATTCAAGGTCATTGTGGTGGAGGGAGTTGACCTATCAATGTTCCCAAGAGGAAGCCATAAATGTCATGATCACCTTGCCAAGGGACAAAATCAATTAAAGAAAATGAAAAAAGATACTTAAATTTTGTGAAAAGTAGAGATGCTTCATCTTTGAAAGAGAGCAAAAAACAACAATAATGTTCCAAAAGAGAACTTTGATATCTTGATCCTTGAGGTGAACTTGTTTGAAAATAGTTCTTGGTGGTTTGATTTTGGTGCAATAAGACACGTGTGCAGTAACAGAATCCTCTACATGGGAAATTTAGTAAGTACCAACATGCTAGGAAAATGTATGGCTAAGCTGGAGTTCAACTTTGGAAAGATAATCAAGAAACTTAATGCCAGGGACCTTGTAGAATAAATTTAGGGTCAAACTTGTATTTGAACTAGATAATTTTGTTCTGTACAACAGTGAAGTATTTGTTGGAAATGGTTAGTGAAACGGTGGTCTTTTTAAATTTAATATTAATAAAGGTGTTGATGTTACTTGTGGAAATCCTTTGAATTATGATACTTAAGGACATATGTACTGTAAAAAATGCATGATACAATAAAATTGAATTTACAACTTTGCATGAATAATAATTATTAGTTTGTGGCCTAAATCAATCATGAGACTTACATGACATTTTGTATCATGTTTTCATTCATTATTATTAACAAAAGCATTCCGTTTATGATTCATTTATACTGGTGGTTTTGCGCTTGCGCTTCTTGTGTCGGCACATACCCGCTTTCCAAAGGCAGACGGGTTGAGACTTTATAAGCGTGACTAGGTTGCACATTGGTTGAAAGAATGGGAGGTTGGACTCCCTTTTGAGGTGAAATTATTGCGGACTCTTATAGATTTAAGATATGTTCGTGAATCATTCACAGTAATAATTCCGGTTACCCTTTTTGAGGTGAAATTATTGCGGCCCGCGGTGCGGCCCGGCTGGCACGCGGGACCGCTCGGCGGTCCCGCGCAGTGCGCCTTGGCCGGCCGAAACGGCCGGTCAATCTTCATTCCAGCGGCGCGATGACGCCGCTGTCCTCCTGTAGTTGGCCAGGTGCTGGCCGCCGTCCGCCTTCACCGCGGCCAAGCGGCCGCGACCTCCTGCTTCATCGGTGGCGCGGACGCGCGCCGTCGCTCCACCACGCGACCGACCGGTTGCCGGCCGCCATCCTGCCCCGCCGCGGCCGATGGGCCGCGACCTCCTCTTCAACCGGCGGCGCGGACGCGCGCCACCCTTCCTTCTTCGTGGCCGGCCGGGTGCCGACCGTCACCTTCTTCCACGAGCCACCGTGGCTTCGTTCCAAGCCCGAAAAATTATACGATCGCATATTCGCGATCCTTGTGTCGAGGGCTTCACATTCATATATCGCGCTCAACAAAACTCCATATTTCCAGCGCCAATAAAAATTAGGGGGTTGAAGAACGCACGAAGAACGCGTCAAGAAATAAAAGGAAGAGAAGCAAGGTTAATGTGCAGGACGATGACCATGTTCGTTTGACCATCGTCGCTGTGAATTTAGGATATGAAGATTCAATAGAATAAATTCAACGTGTAAAAACCCCTACCTCAATTGTTCATTGGAGGTGGCGCGAAGAAGAAAGACGCAGTGGATGAAGAACGTCAGCGTTCGTCGCTTCCGCAAGACGCTTTCGATCCGGACTCGGGGTCGATTCCTCGTTCTTCGTCGCATGGTGGTTCTTCATTGGAGAAAATTCTTCCCAGTTCTCCAAGGTTCTCCCAACTCTCCTTAACGATTTCCAACCAGGAAATGAGGAGCCAACATATATTAAAATAGTTTTATCAAATTAATTAAGGTTGACACAATTAATTTGGTTATGTTGGCACATTAAAATTGACACAATTAAATGACAGATTAAATTGAATTACGTTGGCACAATTGAACGACACATTAAATTGAATTCAAGTTGGCAGAATTAAATGGGAGGATTCCAAGAAATTTCCCCACATTAAAGAAGGGTTCGAGTGGTCCCCACCACTAAAATTCAAAAAGGAGATTTCAAACTCGAGTGGTCCCCACCTCCATAACTCAAATGGATTTTTCAACAAGAAAAATAAAATAAAGATGTTTTATTTTATTTTCATTCTTTTAACACACCCACAAAAAGTCCGAAAACTAACTTTCACTTTCGATCTACTGCGGTCAAGCTGAAAGTCTCCTTAAGCGAATACCGGCGCTGCGAGTTCAACGGTGTCATCAGATTTCAATTTCGAGCACCGGTTTAAAAGTTAAAAAAACCCCGCTCGCACGTTTACTGAACGTACCCGAAAAAAAGTTCAAAAATTCATTCTGGGCACTCCGGGCCTCAGAATCATGCGCCGCCAATTTTCGCGGACTCGTAAAATTCCCATATAATTAAAAAAAATTACATGGAAAAATCCGGATCTTTACATTCTCTCCACCTCAGGGCTTTGCATCCTTGAAAGGCACAACATAAACTAGGGAAACAAGTGGGGGTACTGAGCATATATCTGAGACTCCCACTCCCATGTGCTCTCCTGGAGTTTTCCGTGCTGCCAGCGAACGCGCACCAGAGGTATCGACCGTCCACGAAGGACCCGCTCCTGGATGATCTGCACCCTCTCCGTGATAGCCCGTACCATCTCTGGTCCCACGAGCGCTGTCTCCCCTGGGTCAGTCCAGCATAATGGTGATTTGCAAGGTCGTCCGTAAAACGCCTCAAATGGTGCCATCCTGATAGTGGAGTGATAGCAGTTGTTGTACGCGAACTCCACCAAAGGTAAGTGATCCTCCCAGCTGCGATCCAAATCAAGGACGCAAGCACGTAACATGTCCTTGAGGGGGGTCTGTATGGTCCGCTCCGTCTGACCATTCGTCTGAGGGTGAAAGACAGTGCTCAACCGAAGCTGTGTCCCGAACGCCTCCTGCAACCCCTTCCATAGCCGGGAAGTAAAACATGCATCACGATCGCAGACAATCGTAGATGACACTCCATGAAGCCGTACAATCTCCTGCACGTAGAGGCGTTCCATGCTCTCTACTGATCCCTGCTCTCTGATAGGTAGGAAGTGGACCAACTTGGTGAGTCGATCAACGATCACCCAGATATAATCATGACTCCTGGACGTGCGTGGAAGTCCTGTCATGAAGTCCATGGAAATTCCATCCCACTTCCACTTTGGCACCTCTAATGGCTGAACTAAGCCTGCTGTAACATAATGCTCAGCCTTCATTTGATGACAAATGAGGTACCGAGAGACAAACTCTGCCACTGCCTTCTTCATTTCCGGCCACCAATGCTGACACCGGAGGTCTTGGTACATCTTTGCCACTCCTGGATGTACCGCTAGAGGGGACGTATGGAAGTCGCTCAACACTTCCTCCCTAAGTGCTACTGATACCATAGTACGTCCTCTGAAGAGGATGACGTGCTCCCCACCTTCAGAAAATCCATCAAGTGTCTGTCTTGTGGATATCTGAGCACGTCGAGCCTCGCAGTCTGCGTCCCCAAGCTGCGCCTCCCTGACTCGCTGAAGGAGTGGAGGAGTGACTGTCAGAGACTGAAGATACGCTGCCCCACCTCGATCCACATAGGATATCCGCAAAGTGGTTAACTGCTCCGTCGCCTCACTCAGCAACCGTATACCAGATCTCCTGCTGAGTGCATCTGTTACTACATTCCCTTTCCCAGGAGTATTGACTATCTCGAAGTCATAGTCCTGGAGGAACTCAAGCCAACGCTGCTATCTCAGGTTCAAGTCCTTCTGAGAGAAGATATACCTGAGACTCTTGTGATCAGAGATCCACATAGGATATTCGCAAAGTGGCTAGCTGCCCTGTCGCCTCACTCTGCAACTGTATACCAGATCTCCTGCTGAGTGCATTTGCTACTACATTCCCTTTTCCAGGAGTAGAGACTATCTCGAAGTCATAGTCCTGGAGGAACTCAAGCCAACACCGCTGTCTCAGGTTCCTTCTGAGAGAAGATATACCTGAGACTCTTGTGATCAGAGTAGACTGTAAAACGTTTGACCATCAAGTAATGTCGCCACATCTTGAAGGCAAAGACTACTGCTGCCAACTCCAGGTCATGGGTAGCGTAATTCTACTCATGCTGTCTCAGTTGTCGAGAACCATACACGATCACTGCTCGCTCCTGCATCAGGACACATCCAAGCCCGGTCCTTGATGTGTTGCAGTAGACTAAGTATCCAACGCCTTCCTCTGGTAGCCTCAAGATGGGGGCACTCGTCAGTCTCTGCCTCAGCTTCTAGAAACTCCGCTGACATCTCTCTGACCACATGAAGGGTTGCCCCTTCTTCCTCAACGCTGATAAAGGTGCTGCAACTCTGGAAAAGTCAGGCACAAACCTCTGGTAGTAACCGGCCAAACCCAGAAAACTCCACACCTTCGTCACACTCCTGGGTGGCTCCCAAGCTTGTACAACCTCAATCTTCGCTGGATCCTCCGCAACTCCAGCCTCCGAGATAACGTGTCCCAGAAAGTGGACCTCTCGTATCCAAAACTGACACTTCGAGAGCTTACTATAAAGCTAATGCTCTCAGAGTGTGTCCAGAACTATCTTCAAATGATATGCATGATCCCCCCTCCGTCGCTCAGTATATCAGGATGTCATCGATGGCGACTACCACAAAGAGATCGAGGTATGGCTGGAAAATCATGTTCATGAGTCCCATGAACACTGCTGGGGCATTGGTCACACCGAAAGACATAACCAGGAACTCATAATGGTCATACCGACATCTGAAGGCCGTCTTCTACACATCCCCATCTCGTACCCTGAGCCGGTGATATCCTGATCTGAGGTCTATCTTCGAAAACCATTGTGCTCCCTTCAGCTGATCAAAGAGATCATCAATCCTCGGAAGTGGGTACTTGTTCTTCATGGTCACCTAGTTCAGGTGCCGATAGTCCACATAGAGTCTCAAACTCCCATCTGCCTTCTTGGCGAACAAAATTGGGGCTGCCCAAAGGGAAACATTAGGCCTAATGAACCCCTTGCTCTGCAAGTCCTCCAGCTGTACTCGCAGCTCTCGAAGCTCCGCGGGAGCCATCCGATATGCTGGGGTAGATATCGGTGTCGTCCCGGGGTACAAGTCGATGTAAAAGTCTACCTCTCTACAAAGAGGTAGACCTGGAACATCATCAGGGAAAATATCAGCGTACTGGTCCACCACTACAGGATAGCTCGGACTCTCAACATCAACCGCTCTGAGGGTAAGGCTAGCCAACTGATTGTGATCGGCTGCACCCTTCTCCGGGTAAGTCTATCATGCGCTGCGAAGGTTCCCTTGTCGCCGGTGAAGGAAAACCTGATCCCATCCGTGCGGAAACACTGCATTTTGCGCATAATACAGTCAATCTGAGCATGAACTATGGATAACCAGTCCATACCCAAGATGACGTCGTAAGGCATCGACGCCGCTACTAAGAGATCCCAACCGAAACTCTCGCCTCCAAAAGTAAGCTCACACTGCCGGCACCAGTGCGTAATCGTCGAATCCACTCCCGTATGAGTCTTTAGCCGTAAGGATCGAGCCAATGGCTCCGTCGGAATCTCTGAGCTCCGAACGAGGGTCGTGGCAATAAATGAGTGACTGACACCTGCGTCTATAAGTACTGCATCTAAGGTGGAGTAGACACAGATCGTACCTCTAATCATCTTCGAAGCGTCGTGGTCGTAGGCCTCAGCTGCCTAGAGCTGAGCTCGTCCCTGTCCTCTTGCTCTCTGTAGTCGGGGTGGACCACCTGGCGGTGGTGGCGGTAGAAACTCAAAACATCGCCCACCGCCTGTTGCACGACCTGCTCCTCTACCACGTCCGCCTCCAGCCTGCGGACCTCGATCAAACCTCTGTCTCTGCCTCGGTGGTCCCTTGACCGTCTGCTGGTCATCGGTACGGTGGGGCGGGCAGTCGCGAGCCATGTGACCATGCCCGCCGCACGTGTAACACTGTGTGTCTTTCACCTGTCCTGCTCTGCCTCGAGAGCCTCGCACCACCGACACTGTATCCCGTGGTCGTCTGCCTGTAGGTTTGGTCCTTTTAGACCTATGTGTCATCTGTCTGCTGCCATCTGCCGATGACTCTGCTACGTGTCGTCCGGTGGTGGGTCTCGCTGTCGGGGACTGCTCAACAAGGAAACTCTCCACTAAAAGTGCTCGTTCTAACACCCCCGCCTGCGTCAGGATGCTGAGAGAAACCATCAAAGCTCTAATCTCCCGTTTGATCCCCTACTTGAAGGTCCGGGCCCTGAAGAAAGGGTCCCACACCATGTCAGTGGAGTACCGTTAGAGGTCGGTGAACCTCACTGAATACCGAGACACAATCATGCTACCCTGCTGCAAGTGGAGAAGCTCCTGTATACGCACTGAGCGTAGGGTCGCTGGGACGAACTCTGCCCTGAAAAGGCTCTCGAAGTCCGCCCATATGAGAGTGACCTCATCGTGAACCTGGAGCATCAAGCTCCACCATCTGCTCGCTGCTGCCTGAAGAAGGCTGACAACAAGGATCACCATGAGATCAGTCGGTGTCCCTACCAGTCAAAAGACTCTAACCACAACCTCCAGCCAATCCTCAGCCGCCTGTGGATCTGTTTCGCCCCGAAACCTCGGTGGCCTCTGGCGCTGGAACTCGTGCAACGCGCTCAAGCAGCGTGCACCCTCTCCTGCTGGGGCTGGTGGAATCGGCTGCTCAACGGGTAGTGGTGCTGCTGGTACACCACCCGGTGGTACAACTGCCGTAAGGGGGCCCTGCACCGGAGCCTCGTCACTCGGTGGGCTGTCATCACGCACTCTAATTGGAATCCTGGCTGGCTGTCTGCGTGGAGGCATCCTGAAAAGAAACAGGTGCGCCATAGTAATTAAGTTTATACCTGGTGAGCTGACTCAAGGAGATTACAAACTTTTCAAAAACACACGCAGTCAGTGTTTTCGTGTGCTGAGTCGGAAATCAGAATTTAGGGTTCTGGTGTATGGATACATCGGCCGCCGTACCAACACTGGACTCCCTGAACTGAAAACCACACCCATTACACTTAACACTATTGCCACTTAGAAAAGATCAGAGTTCTAGTTCATCGGTAGAACCAAACTCCTATGATACCAATTTGTCACGACCCATCCCTCGAGACCCATGTCGTGACCACCCCAAGCCCGCCTTCCATAGGCCAAGGGCTGAGGACTAGCACCGAAAGACGTATTCCCTAAAAACGGGAAGACATTGCCTTTATAACCTGTAACTCACACAACTAAGCACAAAGCAGGATACAAGCACAATGTAAAACTATGTAGTAAACAAGGTGTGTATAGAAAGTAAAAGGTGTCAGAATACAAGCCCAACTGTAAAGTACAAGAAAAACTGGAAAGTACAAGTAAAACTGAGTACAACTCCTATGAACACCCGTCAAGGACTCCTACCTGAAGGGTAGGTACAACTCTCGAACGGTCGTCTCTGCGGTACGCCTCGTCTATGGTCCACCTCTGAGCTACCTCCAGTCCTGGTACCCTCGTCCTCAGTCAGCACTGTTCGTCGTCTGCACCAAACACAACAAGGTGCGGGTGTAGCCCGTGCACGAGTGAGTATAACGATACTTAGTAGGGACCCCGAGACCCTCGAAGGTCTCACAAAATTCACAAAGGATAAACCTCAAAACATGAAAACAACTGAAAACCCTACTTAGGTATATGCCCATACATATACCTAAGTTGTCAAATAAACCCATCTCTATCATGAGGAAACACGAGACCCAACTCAAAAGCCCAAAGCCCAACTGTTCCACGAAGGAAAGAATATCACAGAGATAAAGACTCAGCTCACACCAGGTATACAACTATGAGAAACATAATTATGAAGCTGGCCCACATAGGATCACTATGGAAGCTGATAGCCAACCACAAGATTCTCTAGGGATAGTAACAAGTAACATTCCGAACACCTCAGCTGCTGGAGAACTCCTCCTCTATCGAGTACAGTGGGTCTGCCGTGTCACACAGAGGCGCTTTCCACTAACCTTGAACTGCTGAGGTACTCCTCCTGTTAAGTACCGTGGGTCTGCCGCGTCACACAGAGGCGCTCCCCACCGTGGGTCTGCCCCGTCACACAGAGGTGCTTCCCCTCGTGGCCTATTGAGGTACTCCTCTTGTCGAGTATCGTGGGTCTGCCGTGTCACACAAAGGCACTCACCGCCGTTGGTCTTCCGCGTTACACAAAGGCGCTCCCCACTGGGCCAGTCGAGTCACTCCGAGTCGAAACTGTCAGCAATCATCAAGTCTCAGCCAATCGCAGAGTTCCGTACGCATCGCGTTTGGGAGAACCGCTCCCCAAGCCATAGGTCATACCTCAACCGCCCGAAGTTTCACGAAAAAGTAACCGAAAGGTTCGTCACGTCAAAAGGGACCCAACACAACAGACGACACGTCATTCGGACGCACAGTCTGTAAGTTATTAGCATTTCTGCTCCCGGTTGGATTCGAGGTCCGATCTAACCCAACCGTACTCCAACCTTATCCAAAACTCAAATGGAGTATATCAAAAAGACCGTCTCGATCCAAGGATTTCGGCACCACAGACGGTTCGTCAAACGGACGCCCGATTCTCAAGTTATGGCCCAAAAGGTAATATTGGACCCAGATGAGCCCGAGTCCGGTCCGACCCGGTTCAGGTCGACTCGACCTGGTCTGGGTCTAGCCCAGATGGCCTTCGCCTCGGCATGCCCGACCCGCGATGGGCGCGACCCGTTAGCACGACCTGCTGGGCGGCTCACGGTGCGGCTGGCGGTGCAGCCTCGCGATGCGGCCTCGCGGTGCGGCTCGTGGTGCGGCCTGGCTGGCACGCGGGGCCGCTCGATTGTTCGTTGGAGGTGGCATGAAGAAGAAAGAGGTAGTCGATGAAGAACGTCAGTGTTCGTCGCTTTCGCAAGACGCTTCTGATCCGGCCTCGGGGTCGGTTCCTCGTTCTTCGTTGGGGGTGGTTCTTCGTTGGAGAAAGTTCTTCCCGGTTCTCCAAGGTTCTCCCAACTCTCCTTTGCCAACGATTTCCAACCGGGAAATGAGGAGCCAACATATATTAAAATAGGTTTATCAAATTAATTAAGGTTGACACATTACAGTTGACACATTAAAGTTGGCACATTAAAGTTGGCACAATTAAATGACACATTAAATTGAATTACGTTGGCACAATTGAATGCCACATTAAATTGAATCCACGTTGGCACAATTGAATGAGAGGATTCCAAGGAATTTAAAGAAGGGTTCGGATAGTCCCCACCACTAAAATTAAAAAAGGAGGTTTCAAACTCGGGTGGTCCCCACCTCCATAACTCAAATGGAGGTTTCAACAGGAAAAATAAAATAAAGGTGTTATTTTATTTTCATTCTTTTAACACACCCACAAAAAGTCCGAAAACTAATTTTCACTCTCGACCTACTGCGGTCGAGGTGAAGGTCTCCTTAAGCGAATACCGACGCTGCGAGTTCAACGATGTTATTAGATTTCAATTCCGAGCACCGGTTCAAAAGTTAGAAAAAACCCGCTCGCACGTTTACTGAACGTACCTGAAAAAAAGTTCAGAAATTCATTTTGGGCACTTAGGGCCTCAGAATCATACGCCGTTAATTTTCGCGGACTCGTAAATTCCCATATAATTAAAAAAACACATGGAAAAATCCGTGTCTTTACCCGAAAAGAAATCAAGTAAGTTTTCTGGAGTGCTTTATCTAGATTTTAAAAGAATCCCTCAACTTTAGAAAAAGGATTTTGGAATGAAAAATGCTATTTGTTTAATTTTTTTACCAAGAAATCAATGGCCTCTTTAACCCATCACGAATTTACAGTTTTGTGATGGTAGAATTTTTGATGACCATGTTCTCTATAAGTCTCCATTAGAACTTAATGGTTTTATTTCTGTTACATGTTTTAGTTTTCACTTCCCACTAATTTTATACTATTCGAAAGTCCAATTTTGTGGTGACCTTTACATTTCCCTTTTCCTCTTATTAAGAGAGTGTTTTATTAACTTTTTTTACAATGTGAGTTTCCCACAAAGGAATTCTCAAGTATCAACCTTTGATTTTTGAAGTGTTATTTCAAATTGTGAGGATTCAATTTATTGAAGGAGGGGAGAATGTTACATCTCAAGATTTTACAATATGTTTTCTTTTTAAGTAAATTTAATAGGTTACATTGCACGCAATACCGAGCTTAAATGAACCACAATATACTATTAATATTATTATTTAAAATTATATCCTAGCTGTTAAATTGGTGGCTATGAATAAGATAAAATAACTCATGAAAATATATTATTTAATTCATTGGCATTGTTTACTAATTAAATAGAAATAAATACAAAAAACAATTTAATATAAAGATTTTTTTTTATAAAAACTATTTAAATGCGCACAAGTGTGCTTTATACCAATAAAATAAAAAAGCACACTTTTTGGATTATATTAATGAAATATGCATATAATATATTTAATATATATTTTTTAAATTCATCATATGTGTTTTCTAGACAAGATATAAGAACAAATCCAATTTTATGCATAAAAGAAGTACTTTCTAAAAAGGAAGTTTTACCGCCTTTTGACGGTGTACTTGTTTTAAACCTAGTTTTGACATTTTTATAAATTATATTTGAAAAAATAAACTTCTATGAAATAGGAGTATCAAAATTTACTTTAATTTTTGGTATTTTTCTGATGAGATTTATTTTTTGATGAATAGTGCAAAAATATTGTATTTTATTTAAAAACTATTTTTTGTCTGATTTATTTATATTGTTTGATTATGTTTTAGAATAATTTTAAAATATAATTAGATTTATATTATATCAGTTAATCCAATTAAGTTTACTGGAATAAATTTTACATTGAATTTGGATATAAAAACATTTCAATCTTTTGGATGTTTTTACATTAAAAACCTGTTTTCTCGTTCTGTCAACGAGATTAATTTTAAATTAATTACTACAACTTCTATGTTTTTAATTTTGAAAAATTGATTCCATATTTGGAATTAGTGGTTCCAAATTATATAAATACTTTTCTTTTTATTTTTGGATACTATGAATAGTAACTCTAGTAATTTTTATTAACACTGTTAATGGTAAATCTGGGAATTAAGAGAAAAAATAATATTATAAATATTATAAAATTATCCTAAAACTTTTCCAAATTTCATTGTATGAGTGGGTGTCGACCAAAATCATCCTTGGGCTGAAATTATAACCTTTAAAAGCCACTTCGATGAGAGTGACATTTATTATATTTTATTTAAAGAAAAGTTAAAGATGTCAAACTCATATCTTTAATAAATATATCATTTTTAATATAGGGTTATATAGAAGATAAATTTGACTATAAATAATCATTTGAAATATAAAAGATTTATCTCCATCATGATAATTTATTTTTAATTTTTAAGAAATAAATAATTACCTTAAAGGTTTATACAATGATGAGGCATTAATTGTTTAATTAATGAGAATATCAAATAAATGATTATAAAAATATTAAAATAAAGATAATTTACATAATTAATGTCATTCATGAATTTTATAGATAAATTTTACTTGTTAGTGATATATTATAAGTGTTGGTTTAAAGATTTCTTATTGTATTAATTTTTTGTAAATGTCAAAGTAATGAATAGTATGAAAATTATCATTAATGTTATATTAAAAGAAATAATATTTTATTAAATGATATAAAAATTATAAAAATATAAAATTCAGAAAAAATATTGGGATAAGATTCAATGATCCATTTAGGGTTATTTTGGCATTTTAGTGCAACTATATTAACCCTTAAGGAATAAAAACACATGTTGTCACAGTAAGAGTTAAGAGGATTAATTAAGGGTTAAAGCTAAAAGAAAAGAGTAAGAATGTGAACTAAACTTGTCTAAAAATTATTGTTTGGTAGGATTTCAACCCATCCTCATATTATCTTTGAAATAAATCATTTTGGTTCCATTTGTAATTGAAAATTAATTTATATTAATTTAATATTTTGAGGGTGTAATGCCCCGATCCCAGTTACCCAAAGTCTGTGCATTATTTTAATACATTGGAATGGTACAAGAAAATCATGTCCTGAAAGACCGATCAATTTAACAGTCTTGGAAATAAATTACATACATCAACTTCACATTACAATTTCAAACCTAAACTACAACATAGATAGTTCTTTAAGAACTTCATTATTCCCTTTTAGCTTAACCCTGCATATCAATCATAACAAACTTTTTGGAAATCTTGGGAAAATAAAACATAAAAAGGGGTGAGCTCAGATGTTTAGTAAGGATAACAATATAGCAGAAACTTTCATAAATAAGCATAAACATTTAAGGCAATATATAAGACTAAAAAAAAACATTTTAAACTTAAATTTCAGTATAATATGACAAATATAAAATCAAATAATACCATTTACTTATTCACATAGATATTCTACTAGTCGAATAATCACATGCAATATCAATAGCCACTTTCAAAATGATGGAATGTATAATGCCAGACTTCATAACCATATAGTCAAGGCTTTGTGCAAAGACTACAAATAAGATTTTGTTAAAGTTTTGTGTCAAGACAATAGTTTGTCTCATGAGACCTATCGATATATCGAGGAGCTATAGCGGACTCCACGCGTCACTTACTAAGTTCAATGCATTCCTCATAAAAAAGTTTAAACATAATATAAAAATTTGTATTAAAACTAGCATACAAAATGTCAATACTTTATCCATAAACCATGAATGGTATAAAAATAACACATCCACAATCAAACATATCACAAAATCTTCGATACAATATGCAATATTTTTATTATAATAAATCAACCTCGATCAAGAATAATATCCAGTAAAGGATGTTGACATAGTTGAAAATGATCAGTAAAACTCTTTTGAGAAAAATATCCATTTTTCATGAAATAATTTTAAAAGTCACACAATTTATAAAGGAAGTCATTTAAAAGATGTTTTTGAATCATAGTGTTACATACCACTTTGAAACTTTTGAAAGAAATTAACATTTTAAAACATTCATGTCCACATAAATAAATCCTAAAAATCATTTTGAAAACATGGTCATTAATGAGAAAGGTTTAGAAGAATAAATCTTTAAAACATTTAAAATGATGTTTTAGTTAAATATTCCCTTAAAAGAATCCTTTTGAAAACTATTTTATGAAACATGAACATGAATAATAAATATGTCACAATAAAAATTTACATATAAACAATTTTAGATAATAATGAGATCGATGAATTAACCCTTACCTTGTACTTTTCCTTGGTCGATGGTACATTAACCTTCTGTATAATAGTTAAATCATTGTTATTAAATTATACAATAACTATATACATAAATATGATACCATATATGATCCTCTAATATTGCCTTTTTAATAATATTTTAGTAGTATCACCGTTTCAGGTGTTAACTGATCCGTTTTCCTTTATATGCTCGGTTACGTAAGCCATGTTTGTTATGGATAGGATATATTTTATTCATATCCAGAATGATATTAAGTTCTTAAGCACTATTTCTAATCATAAAATGAAAATTATTCTTGAATGATTACGACGAGGAATGAATCTCATCGCGTCAGTGGAGACGGTAATCCATACGTACGCACGAGCGACAATATCATTATATTGATGGTGAAATCATATGTAATTGGATGATATCTCATATATATAGAATCATTAACATGTTATATTTATTATTTACATCAGTTATAATCATTATTATACTCATCCAAATAATGAAGTGTTTGAATAACAAAATACACCACGACGTGGAGACGGTAAGCCGTACGTACGCACGTATCGTGACTTTGTCATTCATATGATGGATAAAATAATGAATATGGTTGTACCATTTTTATAACAATATCACAGTATATAGAAGATACTTGAGTTATTATTTTAGAATGAAAACAACAAAGAAAGAGGAAGTGGAAGAAGAAAAGAACTTGAAAGAGGTGATGAAATATTTAGCTCTTCTTCGGGTTCTTTCTTTTGATTTGATCAAAAAGGATCTTTAGGTTGACTTTATGACCAAAGGAAGACCTATAGGATGAAGGGAGGAAAGTTTGAAGGATATTTGGGTAGGGGTTGACCGAGTAAAATGACTTTAGAGGTGTGAAATTAAGAGAATGAGAAGTACCCTTTTATAAGAGAGGTGAATGTCACTTTAGAAAAAACTTGAAATATTATTTTATAATAAAATCATCTTTGGTTTCTAATGACTTTAAAATGATTTATTTCTAGGCTAAGGTGAGGATGCGTAGAAAACCTCTCAACCAATAGGTTTTAGACAGGTTTAGGTCACCGTATTAATCATATATTTTAGATTTAACTCTTAGTTAAATAGTTTGACATTTACCATGTCTCTTTGTATTTTTATATTATATGGTTAGTAAACTTACTATAACCAGCAAAGCGAACCCCATGTGGTTCATTATTAATATATATAACCTTATCTAAGTCTTTTGGTCGAACCTTAGAATTTTAGGAATATTATATTAATTAATAATATAGTATTTGTTTTAAAAATTCAATTATGTCAATTTTGACACTATTTAGTATTTGATTTTTGTGAAAATCATCAAAACTTGATTACTTCGAACCAAATACATTGAATCAATTTTAACGTGTCATATTCACCTAGAAAATTTGTGGATGACATCAAAACTTTCAAACTATATTTATTTTAATATTTACAATACCATTTATTTGATTCTTTTATTAATAATGTAATTACTGCATCATCATTGTGTCATAAATAAATTTAATTATTTAATATCTAAAAATTATAAATAAAATATCATTATGTAGGAAATATTTTTATCTTTCTAATGAGTATTTATAGTCGAAATGATAACTTATATAACCCCATGTAAAAATTGTTTTACTAAAAGATATATGTTTGCCATTTTTGTCTTTACTTTAAATTAATTAATATAAAGTGTCATTATCACTCTCAAGTGGCTCCATGAGATCCCAAAAACGACCCAAGGATGCCCGTGGTCGGACATGTGTCAACTAATAGGAATATGACACATGTTAGGGTAATTTAATATTATTATACTATTATTTTTTTACCCTAATTTACCGGGTTTACTCTTTAACCATGATAAATAAAATGTTTACTGAAGTAAATATTCATAATGTCTAAAAATAAAAGTTATCTATTTACACAATTTGGACATCCTGATTCCAAATATGGAATCCATTTTTCCAAATTCAAAACACAGAAATGAGAGAAATTAATTTAAAATTAATTCCTGTTAAAACAGAAAGCGTGTTTTTAAGAAATAATAACTATCAAAAGATTGACACATGTTTATGTCCAGTTTAAATGTGAAATTACATACAATGATCTAAATTATTTTAAATGATAAAAATATAGTCTAATGATACTTTAAAAGCACTAAAATGTATACTTTAACACTAAATTATTTCGATTAAAAAAGTTAAGGGTTCACCATTAAAAGGCGGAAAAACTGCATTTTTTGAAAAATATATCTTTTATTTTAAAAATTGATTTTTTCTTATATTATGTCTAAGAAACACAAGAGATGAATTTTAATATTATATAGGATATATAAAATTTAAAACGTGGTTAATACTATTCGTAACCTCTTTTTTGAATGACTAGTTTGGTAAGTTATGGTGCGCTCGAACTCAGTGTTGCGTGTAGTGCAAGTTATTGAAATACTTTGAAGAGATAACATACTATAAAATCTTGGGGTGTTACATTCTCTCCTCCAATAAATTGTGTCCTTGCAATTTGAAATTGTTCTTCGAAAACAAAAGGTTAAAAATAGAAAAATACCTTTGTGGAAAACCCACATCAAAAATTGGGTTAATAAAATTTAATCTTAATAAGAGGGAAAGAGAAATGAAAAAGTCAGCACCAAATTATGACCTCGATTAGGAGAACATTGATGTCAATTAGAGACACATAATTGGAGGAAAAATGTAAATATTTATAAGAAGTGATTGGGGTCATCAATCATAAACAAGTGTAAAATTGAGGGTCTCAAATCCATCAATCTATGATGATTTAAAATATCATCGATTCAACAAAATATAAGGTATTAAGATAACAGATTTTTGGTTTTAAGATCCTTTCCCTAAAGTTTAAGAATTGATCTATTCATAGAATAAGAGGAAAAAATATATACTTGACAAGTAGAGTTTCATCCTTCAACTAATTCCTACCACAAACTCACCTTTCACTCCAAAAGATAATAGAATTCAAAAATATTCTATTTATCCTAATCATATAAGGTTCCAAAAATAATGAATTTATAATTCATTTAAAAAAAACTACATTATAAAAACATGACATCACGTATGCTAGTGGTAGGTGATCCACCCTTGTCGCCATTCAGTTACGGGTTCAAGTCTCGCGGCCTTGCTGGATGCGACGGGTTGTCGCCCGACCTCCAGGTTGTCCTTTTTATAACAATTCAAAAATAATCTTAAGAAAATCATTAACCTTAAAGATAGTATCCAATGTCAAACTTAATCCATTCCAACCTTTAGTCTTATCCAAAATAATTCTGTCCAAACTCGCAGTTCAAGATTTATAAGGAAGGTAAACATAATGAAGATCTTTTTTGCCATGTAATAACATGTGAATACATTCATCATATATTCTTTTAAAACGCGGTAACACCATGAATTACCATAAAACCTTATTGATTACATTCATTCTCCCTTATTCTTTATAGAATTCTGGATATACTCCTATCAAAAAATGTTGTAAACTCCAACAATGATGGAATATACAAATCATTAATCAGTTTCAAGGTAGTAAAAAATATCCAATATAATTTATCCAAATCAATTATATATTATTACAAAATCACTACGTTGGTATCAGAACCATATTATGGTTTCTCTTTCTCTCAACCATATATTTTTCAAAATAATTGACCTGCTATTGAGTCAATTTTCTTGGTTCCACACAATCTCAAATCCTTAATGAAATAGCACTGCAGTACAATCCTTATATAGTCTATAATTCTTATAACATGTACATCATTAATACAATACTCAAATGAAACAATACTTTAATAACAACATAAGAACTCTAATCATTCTTCTTCATTTTCGGTAGTATCATAACTTGATTATTATCCAATAGCAACATTCAGGGTATACTCTGATTATTTTGACATTGATTCGCGTAGTGTCCCAACTTCTTACAGATGAATCATTGTACATTTGAAACCTTTTTATTACCCTTGCAATCACGTATTTGGTGTCCTTTTTCTCTACATTGATAACAAACATCCATTTCCTTCAATCATTTACCAAGATGATTCTTTCCACAGTTATCACATATGAGAAAATCATTCTTTCCCCTCTTCACTTCATCTGTATTTCTCTTTTCCATCATTTTCTTCTCTTGCTTCCCTTCAAATTCATAAGACTCAGAGAATTCTTTACTTATCTTATTAACACATGATGCTATTTCTTCATATGATGAGAATACATGGGAGACTATTTCCCTTCTAAATGTTGGCTTAATACCATGAAAGATACGATCATTCTTAATCTTTCGATCATGTGTATTGCAGGAATTCTCATTACTTTTACTAGGCGTCATTTCTAAACAATGACATACACTAAGTTAGTTTATGAGTCGCAATGCATAATTCCAAACTTGTAAAATACTTAACGTAAATTGAAAAGATTATGTATATAATTTATAATCATAAAATGTTTTCTTTGAGGAAGTATTTACTTCTAAATCCTTCATAATGACTTGTAATGAAAATGTGAATTATCCTAAGCATATCCTATTCGAGTGTCGTAACCAAGAGTGCAGCGAGCCCCGTTGTCGTGTACCAGGATACCTCGGAGTAAGCCCAAAACTGCTTGTCGGAGTTTTCACTCCTAGGTACATCTGTGACAGAGACACCTCTTCCTGCTCGTATCCAGACAGTGATGTATTGCTTGGAAAATACACAAAATCTCTGCATTACCAAAATTCTAGGAAGTTCTTCTATACTAATCCTCAAAGTTTATCTTAGGGTAATGTTCTCTAATCAGAGTTTTTCTAAATCTAGTTTCCAATGTTATTGCTAAACTTCCTCTGATACCAAATGTAACGCCCCGACCTCAGTTACTCAGAGTCTGCGCATTATTTTAATACATTGAAATGATACAAGGAAATCATGTCTCGAAAGACCGATCAGTTTAGCAGTATTGGAAATAGATTACATACATCAACTTCACATTACAATTTCAAACATAAAATACAACATAAATAGTTCTTTGAGAACACTATTATTCTCTTTTTAGCTTAACCTTGCATATCAGTCATAATAAACTTCTTGGAAATCCTGGGAAAATAAAACATAAAAAGGGATGATCTCAGATGCTCAGTAAGGATAACAATATAGCAAAAACTTTCATAAATCAGCATAAACATTTAAGACAATGTATAAGATTAAAACAGAAGCCTTTTAAACTTAAACTTCAGCATAATATGGTAAATATAAAATCAAATAATGCCATTTACTTATTCACATATATATTTTACTAGTCGAATAATCAAATGCAATATCAATAACCACTTTCATAATGATGGAATGCATAATGCCAGACTTCATAACCACATAGTCAAGATTTTGTGCCAAGACTACAAATAAGATTTTGTCAAGGCCTTGTGCCAAGACACTAGTTTGTCTCATGAGACCTACCGATGCATCGAGGAGCTATAGCGGGCTCCACCCGTCACGTACTAAGTCCAATGCATTCCTCATATGAAAAGGTTTAAACATAACATAAACATTCGTATTAAAACTAGCATAAGAAATGTCAATACTTTATCCATAAACCATGAATGGTATAAAAATAACACATCCATAGTTAAACATATCACAAAACATTCAATACAATATGAAAGATTTTTATCATAACAAATCAACCTCGATCAAGAATAATATCCAGTAAAGGATGTTGATATAGTTGAAAATGATCAGTAAAACTCTTTGAGAGAAATATCCTTTTTTCATGAAATTATTTTAAGCCACACAATTTATAAAGGAAGTCATTTAAAAGATATTTTTGAATCAAAGTGTCCCATACCACTTTGAAACTTTTGAAAGGAATTAACATTTTAAAACATTCATGTCCACATAAATAAATCCTTAAAATCATTTTGAAAACATGTACATTAATGAGAACTGTTTAGAAGAATAAATATTTAAAAAATTTAAAATGATGTTTTAGTTAAAGATTTCTTTAAAAGAATCATTTTGCAAACTCTTATAAAACATGGACATGGATAATAAATATGTCACAGTAAAAACTTACACATAAACAATCTCGGATAATAATGAGATTGAGGAATTAACCATTACATTTTACTTTTCCTTGGTCGAGGGTACGTTAACCTCCTGTATAATAGTTAAATCATTGTTATTAAATTATACAATAACTATATACATAAATATGATACCATATATGATCCTCTAATATTGCCTTTTTAATAATATTTTAGTAGTATCAGCGTTTCAGGTGTTAACTGATCCGTTTTCCTTTATATGCTCGGTTACGTAAGCCATGTTTGTTATGGATAGGATATATTTTATTCATATCCAGAATGATATTAAGTTCTTAAGCACTATTTTTAATCATAAAATGAAAATTATTCTTGAATGATTACGACGAAGAATGAATCTCATCGCGTCAGTGGAGACGGTAATCCATACGTACGCACAAGCGACAATATCATTATATTGATGGTGAAATCATATGTAATTGGATGGTATCTCATATATACAGAATCATTAACATGTTATATTTATTATTTACATCAGTTATACTCATTATTATACTCATCCAAATAATGAAGTGTTTGAATAACAAACTACACCACGACGTGGAGACGGTAAGTCGTACGCACGCACGTATGGTGACTTTGTCATTCATATGATGGATAGAATAATGAATATGGTTGTACCATTTTTATAACAACATCATAGTATATAGAAGATACTGGAGTTATTATTTTAGAATGAAAACAACAAAGAAAGAGGAAGTAGAAGAAGAAAAGAACTTGAAAGAGGTGATGGAATATTTACCTCTTCTTCGGGTTTTTTCTTTTGATTTGATAAAAAATGATCTTTAGGTTGGCTTTATGACCAAAGGAAGACCTATAGGATGAAGGGAGGAAAGTTGGGAGGATATATGAGCAGAGGTTGATCGAGCCAAATTGCTTTGGAGGTGTGAAATTAAGAGAAGGGGAAGTACCTTTTTATAAGAGAGCTGAGTCACTTTAGGAAAATCTTGAAATATTATTTTATAATAAAATAATCTTCGGTTTCTAATAGCTCCAAAATGATTTATTTCGAGGCTAAGGTGGTGATAGGTCGAAAACCTCTCAACCAATAGGTTTTAGACAGGTTTAGGTCACCATATTAACCTTATCTTTTAGATTTAACTCTTAGTTAAATAGTTTGACATTTATCATGTCTCTTTGTATTTTTATATTATATGGTTACTAAACTTACTATAACCAGCCAAGCGAACCCCATGTGGTTCATTATTAATATATATAACATTATCTATGTTTTTTTGGCCGAATCTTAGAATTTTAGGAATATTATATCAATTAATAATATAGTATTTGTTTTAAAAACTCAATTATGTCAATTTTGACACTATTTAGTATTTGGTTTTTGTGAAAATCATCAAAACTTGATTACTTCGAACCAAATACATTGAATCAATCCTAACATGTCATATTCACCTAGAAAATTCGTGGATGACATCAAAACTTTCAAATTATATTTATTTTAATATCTACAATATCATTTATTCGATTCTTTCATTAATAAGGTAATTACTGCATCATCATTGTGTCATAAATAAATTTAATTATTTAATGTCTAAAAATTATAAATAAAATATCATTATGCAGGAAATATTTTTATCTTTCTAATGAGTATTTATAGTCGAAAGTATAACTTATATAACCCCATGTAAAAATTGTTTTACTAAAAGATATTTGTTTATGTCATTTTTGTCTTTACTTTAAATTAATTAATATAAAGTTTCATTATCACTCTCAAGTGGCTTCATGGGGTCCCAAAAACGACCAAGGATGCCCATGGTCGGACATGTATCAACCAATATGAATATGACACATGTCAGGGTAATTTAATATTATTATAATATTATTTGTTTACCCTAATTTACCGGGTTTACCCTTTAACCATGGTAATTAAAATATTTACTGAAGAAAATATTCGTAATGCATAAAAATAAGTTACATATTTACACAATTTGGACCTCCTGATTCCAAATATGGAATCCATTTTTCCAAATTCAAAACATAGAAGTGACAAAAATTAATTTAAAATTAACTCCTGTTAAAACAGAAAGCGTGTTTTTAAGAAATAATAACTATCGAAAGATCGACACTTGTTTATGTCCAGTTTAAATGTGAAATTACATCCAATGACCTAAGTTATATTAAATGGTATAAATAGTCTAATGATACTTTAAAACCATTAAAATGTATAATTTAACACTATAAATTATTCCGATTAAAAAAGTTTTTTTTAATTAAAATTTAGTATTTTTTCACTATTCATCAAAATATGAAAGTTTTTACAAAGGTACCAAAAATTTATCCAAACTAAATTTTTATGTCTCTCTTCTAAAGAAGAATTTAATTTCACTAAATTGAATATATAAGTGTCAAATATTGGATTTAAAAAGGGTTTGTCATTAAAAGGTGGAAAAATGCATTTTTTGAAAAATACCTCTTTTATCTTAAAAATTGAATTTTTCTTATATTATGTCTAAGAAACACAAAAGATGAATGTTAATATTATATAGGATATATAAAATTTAAAATGTGGTTAATACTATTCGTAACATCTTTTTTGAGCTGCTAGTTTGGTAAGTCGTGGTGCGCTCGAACTCGGTGTTGCGGGTAGCGCAAGTTATTGAAATACTTTGAAGAGATAACATACTATAAAATCTTGAGTTGTTATAGAGGGTTTTCATAAGTGCCGCTCATCTCAATTATAGAAGGGAACCTCCTCCATCACTTCTTCACACCATATTGATCTTTATATCTCAATTAAACCCTTCCCATTTCTCATCCTAACATCCTTATCCATGTTTTGGAGGTCCCGGTCTTCCAAAAATACCAACTCTAAATCTTTTAAGAAGATATTTAGAGGAAGTTCATCGAAGAAGAGGTAATTGTTTTTCCAACTCATTCAAGTTCATTTATTCTTCTACTTCCTCTTAATGTACTGTTTTCACAATAAAGTAACAAATTAAGTATAATCTATATTCTGAGATGTTATTATGATTATAGGACAACCATATCCCACCTTTTATCCATTCCATGAAAAATGAAAACACTGCATGTGCGTATGTATGACTTACCGTCTCCATGTCGCAGTGTAAGTTGTTTTTCATTACCACTTTATTTGGATGAGTATAATGATATATAAAATGGAGATACATAATAGATATGACATGATATTAATTCTTTATAATTAATATACTATCCAATTTCTTACCCTTTTACCATTAAAGGAATGATACCGTTGCTCGTGCGTATGCACAACCTACTGTTTCCATAATGCGACGTGATTCATTTTCCATGTTAACCATTCAAGAATGATTATAAAAATGTATATAATGGGTAAATATAATATATATGAACTTAATATAATTCTTCATATGAAATAAATATATCATATGCGTAAGAAACATGACTTACACGAAAAAACATGCATGAGAAAATGAAGCAGTTTATACTCGAAACAAGGGTAATAACGAAATATTATTAACAAAATGATATAATAGGATCATATATGATATAAAAAATATGTATATGGTTCCTGTGTAAATTAATAACATATTTTAAACCATTATACATGAGGCTAAAGTATGTTAAAATAATGAAAAGTACAAGGTAAGAGATTTTCTCTCACTTTTATTTCTATGGGACACATGCCTTATACACTACCCATTTCTTTTGTGTGGTGCATATACTACCTCATGAATGTATTTTATGAGTATTATTCTAAATATTATGACATATTTATATCCATATAATTTTCTTTCTTTGATGGGGCATACAATTCTACTGATTATAAAGTGGTAAGTGTTAATTTCACAATCTCATTATTATTTGGGATTGTTTATACGTAAGTATCTATTGATGAATATTTATCATCCATGTTCATGTTTTTTAAAAATATTTTCCAAAATATTTTTACTATTATCCTACAAATGTTTTTTGTCATTTTCCAAATGAGGTAATTTATGACTTTTGACAAAAAATACTGTAGAAATGTATTTTTAACTTAAATGGCATGAATGGTTTTTTCCACTGTCATGAAACCATAATGTCTTGAAGATTACTTTACAAGTTTATAAGATTATTTTCAAAGAAAATATTTTCTTTTATTACTGTGTAGCTTTTAAAATAAATGATTTCAAAGTAAAAAAAAGGGTATTTCTCTTAAGAAAATTTTAATGATTTTATTAGAATATTTTCATATTTGTAAACATCCTTTGTTGGATTTTATGATTAATTGTGGTTGATCTCTTATGATAACATCTTCTATATTTTATTAAAGGGTTTATGATCAGTTTGATTATGGATATGCTATTTTGATACCATTCATGGTTTATGTTTAAAGTATTCACATTTTGTATGCTAGTTTTTTAATATGAATGTTTATATTATTTATAAATCACCAATTTCATATGAGAAATACACTGAACTTAGTATGTGATGGGTGGGACCCACTACATCCCCTCGAAGTATCAGTAGGGCTCATGAGACAAACTAGTTTGGGTATTGGCTGAGACCTTACCCATTTATGTATGGTGTCTTGGCCGTAGCCTTGATGATATGTTTATGATGTCTAGTATTATGTATTCCCTCATTATGAGATTAATTATTGATATTCTATGTGATTATTTAATTATTAGAATATCCATGTGATTATTTATATGGTATTATTTGATTTTCATTTATTCTTTTTGTATTATGCTCAAGATTATGTTTTAATGGAACATGTTGTTAGTTATTTACCTTGCTTTATTATTTATGTTTATTTATGATAGCTTCCGCTACATGATTACCCTTATTAAGCAACTGAGCTCACCCCTTTCTTATGTTTTATTTTTCTCAAGATGCCAAGATGTATATTATGATTGATATGAAGGATTAATCTAGGAGAATATTGATTCTCTCAAAGGATTTACTATGTTGTATTTTGTAGTTTCAATTGTAATGTATGTTTAAAGTATGTAATCTAGTTTCTAAGACTGCTAAACCGATCGATCCTTTGGGATTCAAATCTTGTATCTATGTCAATGAAATAAAGTGAGGCACCGACTCCAGGCTACTGGGGCCAGAGTTGTTACAGACTAGCTGCAACTGAGTTAGATGGTGAGTGCTGATTGCTCTTTAAGTTTATTCAGAACATGTTGTGACTGAGAAAAGGAGATTCTAGTATGATGAGGTACCAAACTATATATCCACTATGTATTATGAAAATAGGAGATAAAATCTACTTATGTAAGTATTTGATGGTTCATATGATGGATATGTGATAGACATCTTCCAGATCTAATTCCCTGATTTACCCTAAGTTCATTTTGGCCATGCTTGAGGCCAAAGGTTTGGTTGTTGAAGATGAAGAATCAGAAGTAAAGTGTGTGGATTTTGTTTGACCAAAGTTATTTTCAAAAGAATGAAGATTAACTAGAACCCATGACTGAGAAAATGGGTTGATTATGATGATAAATTATATGAGGATTTCAATTATATTGATCTCCCTTATAGACCTAGGAATCTTTTGGATCTTGTCTTGGATCCAAATGAAGTTGTGTATTCAGATGAAGAACGGGAAGAAGAAGTGGAGCCTTCTGCCTCTGGTAATGAGGAAGAATTCTCAGTTGAGGAGGGTAGTGACCTGAACTTACCTAAGAGATCAACTGTTACTTTTGGTCTGGTTAGTCCTCCTAGGTCTCTACCAGTTAGAGAGAATATTTTAATAGAAGGGAGTGAAGAAGAGGAAATAGAGGTTTCATAAGAAGAATAAGATGAATGAAGTGATGAAGATAATGGAGATGATGATGAAGAAGAAAAAATAGAAGTGATAAAGGAAATGGAAATGGTGAAAGTGATGATGAAGAATAAGATGATGGAAGTGAAGAAGATGATAAAGAAGAATGAAAAGTTAAAGAATATGTAAATGAAAAAGATGAGGGGAATGATGATGAAGATGGTAGTGATGGTGGTTTTGACCATGATAGGCCTGACGATCATGAGATTCCTTAGGCACATGTTTCTTCTCCAGGATTGTCTGTTGCTTCTAGATCTAAGGAGATACCAATATTGGTTAGATATGTTTATGAGGCTGCTGGAGATGAGTTGAGGGGGAGAAATTACCAAGCCTTATTAGTCACCGTGTTGAGCTTGCAGTTGTTGAGCCCACTGTTATATCTTCTGCCAGAGTATGTGTTTCAGCTCTTGAAGAATGGGATAGATATCCAAAATATGTGAGACTTTTCTTGTACTACCCTAACTCTGATGATGATAGAAGTCCACCAAAGCATGGTAGACCTACTATCCTAGTTCGAGTAAATATGGATCATAAGGGATCAATGGTGGAATAGATAGATGCTACGAGGAGCTTCAGAGGTTTCCTTATGATATTCCCGCCAGATTAGAGTTAGCAGAGGCTACTACTGAGAGAGTGTCTACACCTTTACCAACTGTTTCTTCTATACCTATATATGTTGTATCCTGAGATGACCTGGATTCCTTTAGGGAGAAACTCCTTTCTGATTTTGATGGGATTTTGAATAATCAACATCCTTTGGTCACAAAGCTCAGTGAGAGAGATGCTGGATATTTTTGTTGAGCTTGTGATACATCACATTCATCTCAATATGATTTATCACATCCAAGAAGTGGAGATAGATAATAGGAGGTTAAAAAATGAGATGGAGACCTTGAGGTCTACAATAGAGGATTTGAGATCTTTTGCTGATTCTCTAGATTTTTTGTTAGAAAGGGTGAAGAATATATCTTCCATGGCTTCAACTTCAAGTGCCCCCTCTCCTTTCTTGGATATTGAGTTGATCAGATCAGTTGTTAGAGAGGAACTTCAGGCTATTTTAGGTGATGTTCTTGCTATTCCTCAGGAGAGTCTAAGGAAGATTTGGCATATTAGTTATCATGTGTATAAGATGGTAAGAGAATGTATGACTAATATAAGGAAGGACAAAGAAACCATAAAAAAGGCAATCTTGTATTATCTTTCCTGAATCTATACCAATCATAAGTTGAACTCTCACTTCAAGTTCCTTACTGAGAACCTTCTGTAAGGACCCCAACCCCAATAGCTCGAAGCCGATGCCTTACTTTATTACATTGGTGCTAAGAACAAGAAATCACATCCCAATAGAATGAATAGTTTAGTATCTTTGAAAAACCATATACGCACATAAGTTTTACATTACAACATGAAATGAAAAACAACACAACTCCCTTGGAAACACCCATAAACCCCTAGGTTATCCCAATAAGTCATTCATAATATACATCTTCACATCTTAGGGAAAAATAAAACATAATAAAGAGGTTATCTCAGACGATCAATAATGGTAAGAAATACAATAGAATCTACCATGAACACAAACAATAAGGCAAGGTGAATGACTAAAACACATGCCAATAAAACATAAACTTGAGCATAATATGACAGAAATAAAAATTGAATAAATAATTCCATATAATAACAGGAGAATGAAAATTAACCATGAATATTATACTATTAGAATAATCACATGGGATATCAAATAAAAATATCACAATGAGTGAATTCATAATGCCGGGCATCAAAAACACACCGTCAAGGATTCGACCAAGACACCACACATAAATGGGTAAAAACCCAGTCTAGTTTATCTTATGAGACCAACCAGTGTATCGAGGGGCTATAGCCAGCCCCACCCATCACTTACTAAGTCTAATGAATTCCTCATATGGAAGGGGTGAAACATAAATAACATATACATATGAAATGTAAATAAATTTCCCCAATCAATAAATATAATCACTAACCTTTCTAAGTAATTTTGTGAATGATATCAAGATAGTACATCCACAGTCAAACTAATCATAAATCATTTAATAAAATATGGTAGATGATATAATAAAATATCAATCCCAATTAAGTATAATATTTAGTATAGGGTGTTGAAATAGATGAAAATACTCTAATAAATTCACTAAAGAATTCTTGAGAGAAATACCTTTTTTACTTAAGAAAGAAGAGTTCTTTTGAAAAATTATTTGTATTTTTCATAAAATCAGATTGTAACATGTATATCCCAGAAAAGAAAAGAGAGGGACACTGAAATTATATTTTAGGCATAAAGGATTTCTAACTGAAGTGAAAATATGTAAAAGAGCATTTAAGAATCTTTAGAAATGAGCCACTTAGGTGCGGTTTAAGGGAATATACTAAAGAGTCTTTAAAACATACAAAGGAAGAATTTTTGTATAAAACTAGAAATGAAAAAAAGATATTTTTTCATGATAAAATGTGTTATGTCAAAAAAATAATGGTGGGTTAAAACATATTATGATGTGCACTTGAAAATGGGTAAGAAACCGGGAAGTTCCCTTTAATTGAGTTTGCTTACCGGGAAGAATTGAGAAGAGAACTTTATAAAACATGTATTTACTCATCAAAGAAGGATCATCTGATATGGATACATGATTTTAGGACATATACATATAATGTAGAAGAAGTACGTAAAAAGAAAGATGAATTTCATTGGGGTAAGGAGAGAGAAAACTTAACCTGAAGGAGAAATGAAGGTTTGGTGAGAATCTCTTACCACTTTGCAAACAATGGAACCATATGCCCTATAAAATTAATGATCATAAAACAAGACATTGAATACCATGAATATAAAGTGATTCATGATATGATACATCAATGGGAAGTATACATACACCACACATAATAAATAGTGCTGAATAAGGCATATCTCATAGAAATAAAAGTGAGATGAGAAAACCCTTACCTTATGCTCGGAAGTGTTATGCACTTATACTTAATGTCCCGAATAATGAAATTAAATTAATTAATAATTTAATTTATAACCTATTAAACATTTATTTTATTTAGTATAATTTTATTATATTCATTTATGACCTTTTTGATGAGTTATCAGATTCAATTTAGTTCTTTGTAAATGTTTGTTTCTTGGTTTTCATGATTGATTCGCCTGTATAAATGTATGAAAGATCATATAAAATGAGAATAGTTATCTATAATTGAAGTTATATGTTATTAATGAAAATCTATAATATTAAATGGTTATATAATTCATTTTTTTATTTGGGGTGAGGATGAATCCTTAGACAAGACGTTAGTGATAATCGTTTAGATTATTTTGGTAGTTTTTTATCATCACCAACTAGTTTTGTTTTATTAATGAATATCACGTATATATAATGGTTCTAGATTATTAAATAGGTTGTAATACATATATTATAATCCTTTTAACCATAAAAATTGTTTTATGACCAGCCTTTAAGGCGGTAATGGAAAATGAAAATGTATCATCCATGATGGCAGTAAATCAGCACATCATGGATGGTATTTTCATTTTTAGAATAAAAGGGAGAGGAGAAGGGGATTGATGATGAATTTTTCATTCACACAATAAAATTCCACGATATATAAGGTTATTTAGTTATAATGCATGTTTAGACATGAGAGGTAATGTAAGGATAAGAAAATAAATGGAATTAAAAAGAAAATAAAGGAAAACGAAAGAGGATTTCACCTCTTGAATTTCTTCTCCTTGAGAACCTCCTTAAGGGGCTTGTGATTGGTCTTTTGGTGATACCAAAGGATCATAGAAATGAGGGAGAGACTTTTGAAATGGATTGTGTAGAAATTGGGCAATATTAAAGACTTTGGAGGTGTGAGAGAAAGGGGTGGTATTTATAGTGGGAGGAGATGAGTGTTTTTAATTATTTAATTCATTAGTTTATTATTTTGGATGAAGACTAAGAACAATTTTATAATTATCACTAAATATATTAAAATAATGAATGATAGTTTGATATTATAGGCCTACTCAATCCATACATAATCGATGACTCAATAATTCATGTATTTATTAAATACGGTAAATTACCGTATTTCACTATTCACCAAAAAAATTCAACTATTTTAGAAAAATCTCAATAATTCATCCTAACCATTTTTTTAATGAATAGAATTAAAAAATGGACTCAATTTTATTAAAAATAATTTTCGAAATATGAGAAATTAAAATTTTAATTAAAACAATTATTTATTAAATAAATACCAATTTTAAAATTATAACTGATTTTATGATATTTTAAAATATTAACTAAGGTCTCATAAAATCATCTTATAATAATTAAACAATAAAGTATTAATTTATGAATCTATTTTGTGAAAATATATTTTATTTTAAATTATTATATTGATTACGAAATTATAAATAAACATTTATGTTTCACAAAAATACAAATACTTTATTTATCATTTTTAAAACATTAATTTACTTATTTCATGGTATAAATATTCCTTGTTTTCATTTATAAGATACCCAAATTTTATTTATACTTTTATAGGTGAAGTTACTATTCAAATCATAAATATACTATTAATATACCAAAAAATGAATGTTTTATAAAAATATGGATTTTTCACTATTCATTGGAAAATAAATCTTTTTCATAAAAATAATAAAATTTCATCCTAAGCTAATTTTAAAATTATTATTTTAAAAATGAAATTTATTTTGTTCAATAGAATTTATAAGTGTCAAAATTTAATTTTAAAATAGGCGTGACATTAAAAAGTTGTAAAACTAACTTTAGAAAAATATATCCTTTTAATGCATTTATCTTATGCCTATAAAATCATTTGGATAAATTTAAAAACATTTTATTAAATATATAATATATAAATTTTATATTTTGGTTAATACTATTAATTCCCTCCAATTTAACGACTAGGTTATAAAAGTCATTTTAAAATAATGATATTTAATTGTATATTATTGTTCATTTAAGTTTGGTGTTGTGTGAAATGTATGATGTTGTAACGACTCGACCCGGAAGCCACTAACCGGTGCTCTGAGCCGGTTCGCCACAAGGCCTCAAGCGCGCCTCTCCGTACGCTAGAGGTTGCCGACTAGTAGCGAGGGCCTAGTGTGTGATAGTGGGGAGACTATGCCCTTATACCAGAGTAAGCAACAACAGAAATAACTAAGTATCATACACAACAGAAAGTAAACAGAGTACAGAAGTAATAAACAACTGAAATAGTGAAATGCTGTAAAAGTCCAAACAACTATGCAATACAATACAACACTGGTCACCCACAGGGCCGACTATACAGATATAAGTACAAAAGAAACTGAAAGTAAAAGTAAAGGGCTCAACTACTAACTCCAAGCCAATCCACGTATCCGATCTCCAGACACTGTCGAACTACAGCAGTCTGATCAGTAGAACCACTCGAGTAGCTCCGCTCGATCATGTAACACTGGGCCTCAGCCCTATCCACCATGCAACTCGTGCTCAACCTGAAAAGCAGACATAAGGTCTACTCGTACACCGAGGTTCACGTGTAGGGGTGAGAAATAATCTCAGTAGGGCACCCTGACAAGAAACCTATAATTGTGATGCTAAGTGTATGCAATAACAACGTGCTCAGCCTAGCTGAAATACAACAAAGGAAGTAAACCAAACGTGCAACCACAGTCGAACCTAGGGTATGTAATCCCTGTCAACTGGGCAAGTTCCATCATGGATGTCCATATCTATATATGTACACATGTATAGTCTCATACCTATACACATATACATAAATATGAATATTCATGATTAGGTGATTCAAATAACAAGAAACAACATCAGCAGTCGATCCTTGGGACCATAAGCCCGATCTCCTGGACATACTGTGCAAGGGCATTGAGCTGGACGTCGTGCCACTCAAACCATGCATCAATAAGTCGATCTCTGGGTCCGTAATCCCATCGACATGTACTTGCTTCAGCCAACGCCGAAGATATGTCTCTGAACAAGCTAAAAAACACAAGAAACCCTCTGGTTCAACCAATCAAACACAAGCAACCCTCTAGGCAGTACTCATAGTCTAACCCCTCTGGTTCAAAATACAAGAGAAAATATAACAAATACTCTCTAAGAAAACACTCACCGTCAATTATCCTTATAGTCATGTGTAATCAAAGACTCTATGATGAAGCACTTAACGTCAATTCCCCCTAGTCATGTGTGATCAAAGACTCTCTGAAGAAGCACTCAACGTCAATTCCCCTTATAGTCTTTTAGCAGTAAACTACAGGAACTCTGAGAAAGCACTCAACGTCAATTCCTCTTGTGATCTCGTAACGTAACTATAGACACTCTGAGAGAGTACTCAACGTCAATCCCCTCTATGGTCTTGCAGTGTGATAATTATAACAGACACTCTGGGAAAGCCCTCAACGTCAATTTCCCCTATGGTCTCACTACACTAGGTTCCCACAGCCCCGTGTGAAGCAATCGTGTACAAACGATAATCAGCAGCCAAAGTAAACCTCAATAACTACTTGGCTAAACAACTACAACATATCATAGCATGTCAGATAAAATCACTCCATCCTAACAATACTAGACATGGAAACAAAACATCCTAACATGCAAAGCTAGACCAAACAGTCAATATCAAGCAACATGAGAAAACACATCCACATCAAGGTAAATAACCCTATTCACAATCAAACCACCTCTACTCAGAAACATAGGCATAGTAGGAATCACAACAAACAAGAAGATGTCTCGCGTCAGGTTCAACATCCACCAATCAGGAAGCACCTTTGGTAACCATTACAGCATCAACAAACCAATTCAGATATAAACAAACGAGTGAGGGTGGCCCAAACGCCCAACCCAATAATACATCCAAAGACCCAAGGGATCACCAGTTTGGCACGAGTTCTAGGTGACACCCGATCACCATCTCTGCCCCAACCCAACGTAACAACTCAGGGTCAGTCAAACAACAGGCACCCGCTGGGTCCCTCAAGTCAAACACTGAGGAGGAATCATACTCGGGATCCTCCAGGTAACACGAGCGAAGACATCCTACACGAGATCCTTAGCGAAGAGTAAATGAGGAATCCTACATGGGATCCTCAAATGAAGGACAACATAGGCATTCCATAACATGAGTCCTATCAATGGAAAAACAAGAGGGAGATCCTTCAAGGGACTCCCTAGGTCAGCACACAAGTAAAGGTGTCCCTCAGGGGATCCTTAGAAGTATTCGGTCTCACAACCTCATAGGCTAGAATGACATATCTCATAAGAAGAAAAATGATCAAAATCATATGTCACATGAGATATCTCATAGATTATCTCATCTCAAAAGTCTCAACAAGGTTGGTTCGAACACCCAACCTATCATCCACGCCAAGTCTCACTCTCAGGTGACAAAAGAACTCGATAACTGGAGGAAGAACCTATCCATTTATATAGAAACCCCAAAAACATCATTTAGATGACCTATAAATGTAAAAAATATTCCACCATTGCGATCTACGCGGAAAAACGCTCAGAATGGACTACTCACACGCCCAATTCTGACTTTCAGGGCACAAGATATCCCAAAACTACTAAGTTGAAGTAGTACATGGCCAAAACACATGGCCAGACCCATGGGGTCTACCTGTGTAATAGTACACAGTGTGTACTTTACTGTACATGGCGTGTATTGTTCACAAAATGTCACCCCGTGTGTGTTTTCACCCGAACACATGCCCATGTACCACTACACGGCATATACTTATAGTACACGACGTGTACTCCTTAAAAACAACTATTCTGTGTCTTATTTCACACGGTTGGTCACACAGACATCCACTACACGGCGTGTACTCAAAGTACACGGTGTGTACTTTGGAAAACTTCATCTTCCCTGAACGGGAAGAACACACGACGTGTTCCCCTGAAACACACACCGTGTATTCTAGGTTTTCCGACAGGAAATCCCTCAAAACGCCCGAAACGCCCGTTTTCGCCCCCGAAACTATAGATCCGGCCTTAAGAGGCCACAAGCAAGCAATATAAGGCTTTAAAGACTTAAAACAACATGTTTAAAGTGGATATATGGCGAAAACATAAACGACCCTACCTTTGGGTGAAAACCGCCGAAGCTTCGGTTGATTTCACGGCTCACGGTTGCCGCACGCCGACTCAACGCATCGAGAGCTTCGAATCGGTACCCCTCTTGCCTCGCAACTCTCTCTCTTTATCAAACTCCAATTCTCCCCAAAGGACACGTCCAAGGAGGAGGCGTAGGAGACATGCGCAAGGAGGAGGAGGAAAGAAGAGAAGGAAGAAAAGAAAAGAAAAGGAAAAGAAGAAAAAGGGGTCCGGGCCGGCCCCGACGCCCGACATGAGTTTATGCCTTCCCTAGGCTAAAATTCCCATTCCGAACTCAACGGAGCAGATGAAATCTCAATCTGACACTCCATTTAAAAGTTATTTCCAAAAGAACTTGTGTGAATAAATTAATATTTAATTTAATAATATTAAATACTAAATATTCCGCCAAAATTCGAACATCTCAGATTTCCTCCAAACTCCTATCCTAGGGTTAACTCCTTATTCCGGGACCAACAGAGTTGTCAAAAAAATTATCCGTGATCAGCTGGTAGGGTAAAATGACCATTTTACCCCTCACGAGCATCTAACAGCAAAAATTTAAATTTCTGCACAAAACCGCAATCCGGAAAAACACGAGTTCTTACAGATGTTAAAGAAATTAAGTTTAAAAAGAGACATACCATAAAATATTGTGTTTTTACATTCTCTCCTTCAATTAATTGCATCCTCGCAATTTAAAATTGTACTTCAAAAATAAAAGGTTGATGCTTCAAAATTTATTTGTGGGAAACCCACATAGGAAATAGGGTTAATAAAATATCCTCTTAATAATTGAGAAAGGGAAATGTAATGGTCACCACAAAACTAGGATTTCAGGCAGGAAATCATTAGTGGAAAGAAATAAAATTTACATGAAAGACAAATCTAATTATCAAGTTCCGGTGGAGCGTGATAAAGAATATGATCATTGGAAAGTTAACCATAAAGAAACCATATATCTTGTGATTGGTTAAAAGACCATAGATTTCTTAGAAAGAATAGTAAACAAATAATGTTTTTGTTCCAAAGTCTTTTTCCTAGAGTTGAGGGATTCTTTTAATATTCATGTAATCACTTTAGAAAATAAAATTACTTGGTTACTTTCCTTTTCATAAGAATAATATCATCCTTTGGTTTTGCTTCAATCTATTTTAACTTCATCCCTTACACTTGGAAATTAAAGTTCAAGATAATTTTTTCGTGCTTAAATGACTTTTAATGAATCATATAGTCCTTAAGTCATTCTTTCATCCTTTAAATGTTTACTAATGCTAATAAGATTATCACATGTTATCAATTTTTTTTTCAAAGTTTAACTTGATCCATTCCACAAGTAATTTATCTTAAGACTCATCGAAAACATGTATGTCCACATTCCCTAATCTATGTTTTCTAAATCTAGTTTCCAAAGTCTATACTAAACTTGCTTTGATACCAACTGTAAGGACCCCAACCGCAGTATCCTAGAGCCGGTGCCTTACTTTATTACATTAGTACTAAGAACAAGAAATCATGTCCTAAAGGACCGAATAGTTTAGTAGCTTTAAAAAATCAGATACATACATAAGTTTGACATTACAACATGAAATGAAAAACAACATAGCAACTCAATTGGAAACACCCATAAACCCCTAGGTTATCCTTGCAAGTCATTCATAATATACATATTCACATCCTAGGGAAAAATAAAACATAAAAAAGGGGTGAACTCAAATGATCAGTAAGGGTAAGCAATACAGTGGAAGCTATCATGAACATAAACAATAAGGCAAGGTGAATAACTAAAACAATGCCAATAAAACATAAACATGAGCATAATATGGAAGGAATAAAAGTTGAATAAATAATTCTATATAATCACAAGAGAATGAAAATTAACCATGTATATTATATTATTCAAATAATCACATGGGATATCAATTACTAATATCATAATGAGGGGATGCATAATTTCATACATCATAAACATACTGTCAATGCTTCGACCAAGACACCATAATAAATCGGTAAAAACCCATTCTAGTTTGTCTCATGAGACTTACTGATGCATCGAGGGGCTATAGTGGGCCCAAACCATTACTTAATAAGTCTAATTCATTCTTCATATGAAAGGGGTGAAACATAAAAAACATATACATTTGAAATATAAATAACTTTCCTCAATCAATAAACATAACCACTAACCATTCTGAGTAATATGGTGAATGATATCAAGATAACACATCCACAGTCAAACTAATCATAAACTATTTAATAAAATATGGTAGATGATATCATAAAATATCAATCCCAATTAAGCATAATATTCAATTGAGTGTGCTGAAATAGATGAAAACACTCCAATAAATTCATCGAGGAATTCTTGAGAGAAATACCTTTTTTCACTTCGAAAAGAAGAGTTCTTTTGGAAAATAATTTGTATTTGTACTAAAATCATATTATAACATGTATATCCTAGAAAAGAAAAGATAGGGATAATGAAATTATAATTTAGGCATAAATGATTTCCAACTAAAGCAAAAACATGTAAAAAGAGCATTTAAAAAGCTTTAAAAATGAGCCGCTTAGGTGTGATTTAAGGGAAAATGCTAGAGTCTTTAAAATAGACGAAGACATAATTTTTGTATAAAACCAGAAATGGAAAAAGATAGTTTTTCATGATAAAATGAGCAATTTCTGAAAAATAACAGTGGCTTAAAACCAATTATGGAGTGCACTTGAAAATAGGTAAAAAATAGTGAAGTTCCCTTTAATTAGGCTTTCTTTTCGGTAAGAATTGAGAAGAGAACTTTATAAAACATGCATTTCCCCATAAAATAAGGATAATATGATCTTGATACATGATTTTGGAAAATATACACAGAATGTATAAGAATTACATAAAAATAAAGATGAATTACATTGAGGTAAGGAGAGAGAAAACGTAACCCAAATGAGAAATTAAGGTTCAGTGAGAATCCTTTACAACTTTGCAAACAGTGGAACGATATGCCATATTAATGATCATAAAATAAGAAATTGAATACCATGGAGATAAATATATTTATTATATGATATATCAATTGGTAGTATACATACACCACACACAGGAAATAGTGGTGAATAAGACATATCTCACAGAAATAAAAGTGAGATGAGAAAACCCTTACCTTATGCCTGAAAGTGTTCTTCCCTTATACTTAATGTCCTAGATAATGAAATTGGATTCATTAATAATTTAATTCAGAACCTATTAAACGCTTATTTGATTTATTATAATTTTATTAAGTTCATTTATGACCTTTTTGATGAGTTATAAGATTAAAGTTTGTCGTTTGAAAATGTTTTTTTCTTTGGTTTTCATGATTGGTTCACTTGTATAAATGCATGAATAATCATGTAAAATGGGAATAGTTAACTAGAATTGAAGTTATATGTTATTAATGAAAATATATAATATTAAATGTTTATATAATTCATTTGGTTATTTGGGTTTAGGATGAATCATTAGATAAAACATTGGTGATAATCGTTTAGATTATTTTGGCAGTTTTTGATCATCACAAACTAATTTTGTTTCATTAATGAATATCATGTATGTATAATCATTATAGAACATTAAATAGGATGTAATACATATATTATAACATGTTTTAACCATAAAAATGGTTTTATGGCCAGTCTTTAAGTAGGTAATAGAAAATGAAAACGCATCGTCCATGATGACAGTAAATCGACACATCACAGACGATATTTTCATTTTTAGAATAAAAGGGAGACGATAAGGGGATTGATGATGGAGTTTACATTAACACAATAAAATTATAGCATATATAAGACAATGTACTTGTTATGCATGTTTGGATATAGGATGTGAGGGAAGGATAATAAATGAAATGGAATTAAAAAAACAAATAAAGGAAAATGAAAGAGGATTTTTCCTCTTGAATTTATTCTCCTTGAGAACTTCCTCAAGGGGCTTGGGATTGGTATTTTGATAAGGGATCATGGAAATGGGGGAGATAATTGAGAAGTGGATTTGGAAGAAATTGGACAAGCTTCAAGGCTTTGGAGGTGTGAGGGAATGAGGTGGTATTTATAGTGGGAGGAGAGGTGTGTTTTTGATTATTTTATTCATACATTTATTGTTTTGGCTCAAGAATAAGAATAGTTTGAGCATTATCACTAAATATATTAAAATAATGAAGGATGGTTTGATATTACAGGCTTAAGTCATCTATACATCATCTATTACTCAATAATTCATGTATTTATTAAATATGGTAAATTACTATATTTCACTATTCACAAAAAATTCAACTATTTTAGAAAAATACAAAAAATTCACCCTAACCATTTTTTGATTCCTAGAATTAAAAAATGAAATCAATTTTATGAAAATAATTTTCTAAATATTAGAAATTTAATTTTTAATTAAAACCATCATTTATTCAAAAAATACCAATTTTAAAATTATAACTAATTTTATGACTTTTTAAAATATTAACTATGGTCTAATAAAATTATCTTATAATCATAAGAGAATAAAGTACTAATTTATGAATATATTTTATGAGAATATATTTTATTTTAAATTATTATATGTATTAAAATTTGTAAGTAAACATTTATATTTCATAAAAATACCAACACTTAATTTATTATTTAAAAAAAATTAATTTACTTATTCTGTGATATAAATATATCATGTTTTCATTTATAAGATAAATAAATTTTGTTTATACTTTCACATGTTAATTTACTGTTCAAATCATAAATATACTATTAATATAATGAAAAATGAAAGTTTTATAAAAATCAGGATTTTCACTATTCACTGGAAAATAAATATTTTTAGAAAAATAAAAAAATTTCACCTTAAGATAATTTTAACATTGATATTTTAAAAATGAAGTTTATTTTGTTGAATAGAATTTATCAAAGTATCAAAATTTAATTTTAAGACAAGTGTTGTATTAAAAGGTGGTAAAACTAAATTTAGAAAAATATATCATTTTAATACGTAAAATTGGATTCATTATTATCTTACGACTATAAAATAATTTGGATGAATATAATTTTTTTGATTAAATATATAATATATAAATTTCTTATTTTTTAAATACTATTAATTCTCACCGATTTAACGACTAGGTTATAACAGTTGTTTTAAAATAATGATATTTAATTGTATATCATTATTTGTTTAAGCTTGATGTTGTGTGAAATGTATGTTTTCAAAGAAATTATGTTTAAAAAGAGACATACCATATAATATTAGGGTGTTACAACTTCAGTTTCCACTAGTTACAAGACCATTTAAGGAACACGTCTCTCAGTCAAAGGAAATGATTCCAGTGTTTCAGATGTTCATGGAAGAGAAGCAAGAATTTTTCAGTGCCATGGAGCAAGGAGGTCGAATCATTATAGACTTCATCAATCTGATGAAACCTTTATTGCATGTGTTAGGAACTAAAGTGGTAGATCATGAGGCCATTCCCGTGACTTTTCATCTAACTCCTCCAGCTACTGCTTCTAAGTATTTCAAACTAGTTATTGCTTAAAATCCAAATACACCTATGCCTACTCAGTTTCAACCTCTTAGCTTGTCTCCGGTGGAAGAAGTTTGGAAACTTTGGCCAGGGATCATTAGGGAGATTCCAACTTCTACCTCTATAAGATCCCTAACTTCATGGAGATATGACCATGTTTAAATTTAAGTTCTGGACTCTTAATTTTGGTTAATGTAATGTTTATTGGGAGTAGGAGGAGGCTTGGGGGTGTTTCAGGGGTTTGTGAATTGAAAGAAAAGGGAAAATGGCCATTTAGTGCATGTTTTATGGTTGGCACACGCTTAGAGATTACTGTGCACCCTAACCGTGCAAGGAAAGAGGGAGGGTGCATGGTTTAAGTGAAATCATGCAAGAGGGAGGCCAAACTGCGTGGATTTGGATAGTGGCATTCCGCATGGTTGATACATGGTTTTCCAAACTGTGCGGTCCTCCCTAGGTAATCGTGTGACCCAACCTCCCTTAGATAGTGGCTAGCACATGGTTTACACACGATTTGGAAAACTGTGTGCCCAAATCGTACGGCCCATTAAAAATTGGAAATTTATAGTTTTCCCCTCAGTATTTTTAGGTACTCGTTCGATTATTTATTCCAATTTCTACCCCTCCAGCCCCTGTGAGGAACCAAATCTCCCAAGACCTCCCAAGGGCCTATCTTCTTTATTTTTAGGCTGTTTGGAGCACCGTTGGTTACAGTTTGAAGCTCCGAGTAAGTATAATCCCCATATTTCTTCTCTTTTCTGAATTAGGGTTTGTGGTTCCTCTCATCTTCTTCCAAATCCCTAAAACCCTATTTTCCACTAGAATCTAGGTTGGGGCTTCAAGGGGTGCTTGAATCCGGATCTAAGGCTAAAATTAAGAGTGCATTCGTAAACAGATTCAAGGTAGGTGGTCTACAAGTTATATCCCATAGTCATTGGGTTGATTTGTGCATCTTTGGTTGCATTATTGGTTATATCTTGTTGTGATTTTGATGCCTTTGGTGAGATTTGGTAAAATGAGTGTCTAATTAATGAATTGAACCCCTCACGATCCCTGTGGGATGCGTCGAGGTTGAATAAAACATTTTAGGGTCACCCATGGGATGCACCGACATTTCCCAAACCTAGGAATTGGTAATGATAAGTGTGGAATTGATGTGTGATAATGCAGATCCATTGTTGAATGTGATAATAAGTTTAGTTGAGTTAAAGATGGAATATTGGTAGTTGTTCCTAGTTTTGATAATGGCTTAATGGGTTGTTTGACATGGCATGGTAATGGGTCAAATGATTTAATTGAGATTGTGTCAAATGAGTTATGAATTACATTTAAATCCCTAAGAGGGTTAGTGATTATAAAATGATGAACATGTTAAATTAGTAAATGCTTGTGAATTGAAGAATATGTAGACCAGACTATATAAGGAAATTGATGAATATGTTGTATGAGTTAACACATGGGAATTATGGGATATACCTAATGGGTTGGGGTATTGACAGAGGTTCTTTGCACATGGGTCGAGTTAGACTGGGGCTTTAGACTCCACCCCACAATGCACGAGTTAGGGAAGGGGACATAGTTCTATTCCCCTAACAATTGCATTCCATCCGGATTGAGGCTTTGAGGTGAGGATAATGTGTTTGTTTTGATATGTTTATCCCTAGTGAGATGGGGCTTGACATATTCCCTTATGGATAATGATTGATTTCCTTAGACCCTTGTGTAAATGATTTAAACACATAACCCCTGGAACACATGATGAAAACTGATTAAGTAATACAGATCGCATAAATGATGGAAATGATAATAATGGTAGAAATGGTTAAAGTAAATATTGGAAACTAACAGAACTCAAGTTCTCTCTTGTTTACTTTGTCATTTAATTATTACTTGCATGCACTATCTGTTTAGACTGGATGTTTTGTAGACACTTTGTGGTGGACTACTAAGTTGTACTCACACCCTTTTCGGGTGTTGTTGGGTACCCAAGCAGATTTCATGCTTGTAGGTCAGGAAAAGGGAAAATGCCATATTCCAAGGAGTTGAGTTGGGCTTAGGATGTGATTGGATGAAGTTCTAGACTTGGATTCATGACCGTTTTGGGGATTCAGCTGTTCTTTATTTTGGGTTTCTTTCACTTTTGGCATTGTTAACATGACATGACATATTTACTTATTTAGTTGTGGCTTGTACCCTATTTGGAAATGGTTAGTTATGCATGATTCTGGTTTTTTCCTTTTGTTTCCGCTAGCTCATTTATTTTCTATTATGGATTACTATGGTAAAGAGGGTATAGTCTCCCCACATGATCTTTTAGATCCTCAGTACTAGTTGGAAACCTTTTGTGTATGAGGAGGTGTGATTGAGGTCATGTAGAAACTCAAATTAGGGAATCCGTTTAGTGTCCTCTGGGTTAGGGATGTTACAAAGTGGTATCAGATGAGGTCTTTTCTGTGCCTTACTATTTGGGGATGGTAGACTGGAGGTTAGGAAGGTGTTGGGCCTTGGAAATGAGCTCATGATTGGGAGTAGTTAACTCATTTATGAGGGGAAACCCAAGTTCCCTAGGGTGGGAATTGTTGTTCTTGAAGTGCATTGTTACATTTGAAGATATTTCACCATTGGGTGATGCACTTGTTGTGTGATGTGATTGTTTTGTGATATTTAGCTAGTGGTCGGAATTGAACTGGATTGCGCATTCATGCATCATTATATGCACCTAGGGAGATAGGTGGCATGCAAATGGTTGACACACACAGGATGGGTGTGTGAGACATGAAAGGTGGAATTTATTTTACTTATTTTTTTGAAACTTAAAGAAGACAGTGTCTAATAAGAATGATGCAAATGGGTAAAATGGGAGGAATGTTAGAAATTTGATAAATAATTATGTTAAATTAATGGTTATAAATGAGTTAAAACATTTTTTATAGTACATTGTGAAATATGAAATGGACTTAAGATGAATAATTTAGGTTGTGAGTGTGGAAATAGTTTTATAAAGGTATCTAGTGAAAGAACATGGATATGTAAATTAGTTTACCCCATCTTGACCATGACCTACAATGGGTATGGTTGGAGGGTAGTGTTCTAAGTGTGATGATATTCGTTAGGATAGTGTATGTGAGTTTTTTTATGATTAGTGAAGAGCCTTCTTTTGTTCAAATTGTGGAAGATTTATGTTATGTGGTCTAAAGCTCATGTTTGGAATTATAGAGAAATTCCACCATGAAGGTGTGTGTTAGAAGGGAGATAAGATGATGTTGTTGAGAATGATCCCCCAATAGTGGAGCAAGAAGACTAGGTGATTTAGGGTAATAGAGAAAAGCAATTTTGTGAGAACTTCGTTCGTTTTATACAGATGATGGATTGGGACCCAGGGCGGGTTTTGCCAAGTATGTTCAAGCTAACTAGAGAATTTCAGCTGCAACACCCTCTAACCTTTACTAGAGAGGGTGGGACAGAGGAAGCTGGATTTTGGATAGAGCCCATCCAGACAATCATTGACCATTTGGAGGCTCCTTCCGAGAAGTGAGTCAAGTTGGTGGCCTATATGTTGCGAGGTCAAACAAAACGTTGGTGGGACATCATGATCCAGACTGAGTAGGCTGAAGGGATGGTATAGAAGGATTTCCAATAAAAGTTTCTAAAAAAATTACATCCACTAACCTTGAGGTAGGAGAAGCCCACAGAGTTTATGAGTTTGACCTAAGGGGCTTCATCAGTGATGGACAATGCTAATCATTTCACTGACTTGCGCCGCTTCATTCCAACATTTGCAGGAGACGAGGCAGTTATGGAGAAACATTTCTAGGATGAGATCATATATGAGATCAGGTCCCAGGTGAATATATTCCATTTAAAGCGGTTTGTAGATGTAGGGATCAACCCCTAATCTCAAAAGGGAACCTGAAGGGGGCTTTAGGCAATGGACTTGTGGTACCAACTGGGCAAATGAGTGGTGTGGATTCTGAGGGTAGGAAGGATCATTTTGTGATTTTCCATTAGGGTGGAAGTGTGAAGAGTAGTCAGAAGAGAGGGCCAATCTCTCAAGGGGTGACCAGGTGTTCTGTAACCAGTGTGGTAGGTCGGGGCACATGCACGATCAGTGTCCCCAACCACTTGTTGAGTGTCGGTCGTGTGACAGGTTGGGATATATACTGAGGTTTTGTAGGAACCCTCAATATATGGGCATGAATAGAGGTCATAATAAGATACTGAGTGCGGTCAGGGGGTTGGTTACCTCGTATTAGGTAGGCAGTTGGATATCCATGGTCTGTATTGGTTGGAGTGGTGGACATGGTATACCGGGGCACGAGCATCCATATCAGTAAAGTAGTGCAGCACCAGGGACCCAGGACAAAGCCTAGGGTAGAGGGGTATGTCAGCTTCATGCGGTTCAGTCTACACCTAGTGGTAGCAAGGCTAGACCATCAACTGTTCAACGTACGATTCTTGTAGCTTCCATGCTTTCTAGTTCTTTATTTGAAACACACACCACACATTATTTTATCACTGCTCAGTTTGTAGTTGTGTTAGGCCTAGTCATGGGATGGGTGTGTGGGATTATGTCGATTGATACTCCATTGGGGGTGTAAGATGAGGATATGAGGCAATGTAAGGGTTGTGTTTTGGAGGTTGGTGGGTACCATTTTCCATTAGACTCGTTCTTCCTTGAAATTTTAGGTTTTGACCTGATTTTGGGAATGGACTAGCTTGTGTTGTTCTAGGATCATATCAACTATTAAATTTATAGAGTGACATTCACATCTCTTGAGGGATACACTTATGTCCATCGTGGTGAGTGGGATATTTGGGAAGGCTATGCAGGGACGATTTGTCAACAGTCGGGTGAACTCAAAACCCAAGTAGCTTGTCTATTACTTGACGATGGAGGAGTAGAGCAACATGTCTTCCCTCCTATGGTAGATCAATTTCATGATGTGTTTCCCGAGGATTTATCAGGGCTGCTACTTGAGAGAGATATTTATTTCACAATTGAGTTGCTACCAGGAGAAGAACCAGTTTCCATTCCTCAATATAGAATGGCACCAGCGGAACTCCAGGAACTTAAAACTCAGTTGGAGGAATTGAAGAATAAATGGTTTATTCATCCTAGTATGTCACCCTGGGGATCTCTAGTGTTGTTTTACAAGAAGTCTGATGGTTCTTTGTAGTTATGCATCGATTATAAGAAGTTAAATCAAATGATGGTTAAGAATCGATACCCTATTCTGAGAATTAATGATCTCTTTGACCAACTGAGAGGTGCTTTAGTGTTTTCTAAAATTTATCTAAGATTGGGATACCACTGGATGAGGGTGAGGCCTTTTGATGTATCACAGACTACCTTCAAGAGAAAGTATGGGTTTTATGAGTTTGTGGTGATGCCTTTCGGATTGACCAATGCACCAGTAGTGTTCATGGATTTGGTGAATCAAATATTTCACCCCTATGTAGACCAATTCGTAGCTGTTTTTTTCGATGACATCCTTGTGTATTTAAAGACTCATAACAATCATGCCAAACATCTTGATATCCTCTTGAGTTCACTAAGAGAGCATAGGTTATATTCTAAGCTATCCAAATGTCATTTATGGACTGATAAGGTTTATTTATTGGGTCACATCATTTATGAGGAAGACATGTCTGTGGACCCAAAAAAAGTGCAGGCAGTTGTGTCTTGGGAGTAGGCCAAGAATATTTCTGATGTCCAAAGTTTTATAGGATTGGAGGGATATTACTGAAGGTTCATTAAATACTTTTACAATTTTGAAGTACCTATTTTGAGCTTGATAAAGAAAAGCATCAGGTTTGAATGGTTAGAAGCATGTGAGAATGCGGTCTAAGAGTTAAAGAAGCGGTTGACTACTTCATCGATCCTATTCTTACCCGAGATGGGTAAGAAGTATACCATGTTTTGTGATGCATCTGATGTTGGGATGGGAGTATTGTTGATGAGGGATGATCGGGTTGTTGTATATGGTTCATGATAGTTGAGGACTCATGAACAAAATTACCCCACTCATGATCTCGAGTTGGCTGCAGTGGTTCATACCTTAAAATGTTGGAGGCATTACATGTTAGAAAAATGGTTTACAGTGTATTCTGATCATAAAATTATTAAGTACATCTTCTCTCAGTGTGATTTGAATCTTCAATAGAAAAAATGGGTTGAGTATATATAATCCTTTTATTTTGGGCTAGTTTATACACCAGGAAAAGGAAATAGTGTTGCAGATGCTTTGAGTTAGAAAACCCAAAACTAAGAAGTTCAGGAATCTAGTTCTGAGTGGAGGATGATGGCGTTGTTTACTGAGATGCATATGGAGGTGCAGGATAGACACGGGCAGATGAAAATTTCATCCTTAGCAATTAGTCTACATTTTTGAGCCAGGTCTGTGAGAGTCATCTTGAGGATCCTGAGTGTTCATCTATGTGGGAAAGTGTTAAAGGTGGGGAGTCACATTCTGGGTAATCTTTTGGGGATGGCGAGATCATGTATGTTCATGGACGTGTTGTGGTTCTAGTGAGTATGCGAGAAGAGTTGATGCGTGAGTCTGATGCATCAAGGTGGGAAGTGCATACTGATTTTACCAAGATGTATCATGATATTTTTAGGCGGTATTGGTGGTTAGGAATGAAGAAAGAGGTTTCATGTTTTATAGTATGATGCCTTACCTGTTAGCAGGTGAAGGCCGAGCATCAGTGCCCAAGTGGGGTTTTTTACATCCATTTCCCATTCCAGAATGGAAGTGGGATGATGTAATGATGGACTTCATAGTAGGTCTTTCGAGGAAACCTTAGAAGAATGATGCAATTTGGATAGTTGTTGATCAGTTGACTAAGGTGGATCATTTATTGTTGATTCAAGAGACTTTCACTGTTAATCACTTGGGAGAGTTATATGTTTGAGAGATAGTGCAGTTTCATGGAGTATCATGGACTATAGTTTTGGATTTTGATCTACGCTTCACATCACACTTCTGGTGAGGATTGTAGAAAGTGTTTGGTACCCAAGTGCTCTTGAGTAAGGCTTTTCACCCACATATGTATAGGTAGTCAGTGTGTACTATTCAGGTACTAGAATGCATGTTAAGGGATTATGTCCTAGATTTTGGGGGATCATGGGAGAGGCATATGCTGCTCATTGTGTTTGTTTACAATAATAGTTTTCAGGATATGATTCAGATGAAATCGTTTGAGGTGATTTATGGTAGACCATATCGATCTCCATTATGTTGGATGGGCATTGGAGAATCAGAGTTGTTGGGGGAAATATCATGTATGAGACATCAGTACATGTGCAGTTAATTCAAAAGCCTATGGAAATGGCTCAGATTAGGAAGAAATTATATACGGATAGGTGTCATTGACCTCTCAAGTTTGTGTTGGGTGATCATGTGTTTCTTTGGGTTTTGCTAAGGTTGGGTCACCATCAGATTCAGAAATAGGATAAGTTGGCACTCAGGTATGTGGGGCTGTTTGAGATCATGGAGAGGATTGGACCAGTGGCATACCTTTTGGATCTTCCACAGTGGTATAGTGGGATGCAAAATGTCTTTCATGTGTCACAACTTCAGTAGTATCACCTTGACCCATCTCATGTAATTGACATTGAAGATGTTGAGCATGAGGCTGATGCATACTTTTAGGAGCATCCACTTCGTATTGTGGATCATAGAGAGAAATTATTTAGGGTTAAGACTACACCCTTTGTTTGAGTTTTATGGAAACATGAAATGTTTAGGAAAAAACTTGGGAAAGGGAGTCAGATGTGCGGGTTTAGTGACCCAATCTATTTCCTTCGAAAACTCAGTGAATTTTATGAGTGAGAATCGAGGAAGAGCCATTTTAAGGTGGATAGATTTTAATATCCCAGACTTTGTGGAGGTATTACCTTGTTTAAATTTCATCTCTAGACTCTTAATTTTTGTTAATGGAATGTTTACCGAGTGTAGGAGGAGGCTTGGGGGTGTTCTGAGGGTTTGGGACTCGAAAAAAAGGGAAAATGGCCATCCAGTGCATGTTTCATGGTTGGAACATAGTTAGAGATAAATGTGCTCCCTAAGTGTACAAGGTAGGAGGGAGGGTGAACGGTTTAAGTGAAACCGTGTAAGAGGGAGGCCAACTTATGTAGATTTGGATAGTGACATTCCACATGGTTGGCGCACGATTTTCCAAACTGCGTGGGCTTCCCCAGGTAACTGTGCGACCTAACCTCCCTTAGACAATGGCTGATACATGGTTTGCACACGGTTTGGTAAAACGTGCATCCAAACCGTGCGCCCCATTAAAATTTGGAAATTTACAATTTTATCCCTTTGGCTGTTTAGGTTCTCACCTGATTTTTTCTTCCCATTTCTTCCCCTCCAATCCTTATGAAAAACCAAATCGCCCAAGACGTCCCAAGGATAGATCTCCTTCATTTATAGGCCGTTTGGAGCACCATTGGTTGTAGATCGAAGCTCTGGGTTAGTCAAATCCCCCTCTTGCTTCTCTTTTCTAGATTAGGGTTTTGGTTCCTCTCATATTCTTACGAACCCCCAAAACCCTCTTTTTTATGGTGGAATCTAGGTTTGGGCTTCAAGGTGTGATTGAATCCAGATCTAAGGCTATGATTAAGAGTGTGTTAGTCAATGGATTCAATGTAGGTGGTCTACAAGTTATATCCCATAGTCATTGGGTTGATTTGTGCATGTTTGGTTTCATTCTTGGTTATCTCTTGTCATGATTTTGATTCATTTGGTGATATTTGGTAAATTGGGTGTCTAATTAATGATTTTAACCCATCATGATCTCCATGGGAAGCTTCGAGGTTGAATAGAACATTTTAGGGTCACCCATGGGGTGCATCGACATTTCCCAAACCCAAGAATTGGTAAAGGCAAGTGTGGAATTGACGAGTGATAATGGATTGGTAGTGTAGGGTATTGACTAAGGTTCTATGCCCATGGGTCGAGTTAGGCCAAGGCTCTAAACTCCACCCCACAATGCATGAGTTTAGGAAGGGGACAATGATCTATTCCCCTAATAGTTGCATTTCACCTGAACTGAGGCTTTGAGGTGAGGATAATGTGTTTATTTTGACATGTTTATCCCTAGTGAGAAAAAGAATTGACTTATTCCCTCATGGATAATGATTTATTGCCTTAGACCCTTGTGTAAATGATGTAAATACATAATCCATGGAACACGTTATGAAAATGGATTAAGTAATATAGATCGCATAAATGATGGAAATGGTAATAATGGTAGAAATAGTTAAATCAAAGATTGTCAAATAACGAAACCCGAGTTGTCTCTTGTTTAATTTTTCATTTAATTATTACTTACATGCACTGTCTATTTAGACTAGATATTTTGTAGACACCATTAGTGGTGGCCTTCTGAGTTGTACTCACACCCTACTCAGACGTCGTTGGGTACCCGAGCAGATTTCATGTTTGTAGGTCAGGATAAGGGAAACGGCCCTATGTTAGGGATTTGAGTCGGGATTGAGATTTGCTTGGATGAGGTTCTAGACTTGGAGTCCGGACCGTTTTGGGGATTTAGTTGTTTATCTTTATGTTGGGTTTCTTGCACTTTTGGAATTGTTAGCACGACATGACATACCTACTTGTTTAGTTTTGGCTTGTACCCTGTTTGGAAATGGTTGTTTATGCATGATTCTGGTTTTTTCCTTTTGTTTTTACTGTCTCATTTATTTATTTTTTTACTGTAGATTACTTTGGAAAATAGGGTATAGTCTCTCTATATTATCTTTTAGACCCTCACTGCTAGTTAGAAAATTCTGGCATATGGGGAGGTGTGCTTGAGGTCACGTGGTGACTTGGCTCAGGGCATCAGTTTAGTGGCCTCCAGGTTGGGGACATTATAACCTCTGTTCCTACAGCTTCTGGTTATGTCACTCTAGAAACTACCTCAGCCTCATCCTCTACCACTATTCCATCTGCCTCTGATAAGGGTAAGGCATCTACTTTTACAACTACCTAGGATGAGAAGTGATTAGGATTAGGATTTGTCTTTTATATAGTCTATTTTGTATATTTTTGGATGTACTATTATTACTTTTTTCATTAATAGAATCTCTTTTTTATTAATATTTTATCTCTTTAGATTTACTGTTTCTGATTGTTACTTTTTGATAATCCCAAAAGGGGGAGAATACATATGGAATTTATTTGAGAGGACTTATCATGAGCCTTTTCTTCATGATTTATGTTATTCCTTTGATACCATCTTCATTACTTATGGGTATTTACTTTTATGATTATATTATTCTCTCATACCATACCTTTGACATATCTTTGATATCATTTTTGATTTAATATCTTTGATACCATATTAATTTTATATCTCTAATACCATATTAACTAATTTATTTTCTGTATTAAAGTTTTAAATTTATGACCAAAATCTCAAAATAGATTTTTGAAGTGTTAAGTAGATATAATGACTTTTTCAAATCCTTCTATTTTATGTCAAAGTTTAGCTCATTCAAGGTTTCTAAAATTACATGATTTTTGATCATCAAAAAGGGGGAGATTTTTGGCACATACTTGTTTTAACAATCACAAATCATGTTAATTATGTTTTTAATGGGTTTTATGTTTTACAATAGCATTTTATAATATAAATCATTCTGGTGAAAATTTGGCTAAGTGTTGAAAAGACCCTGCCATCAGACTTTAATCACCATTAGAAAAGACTCACCATTTGAGTTGAGTCACCGAGAAAAAAGAATCACCGTTGGAGTTGAATTACTGCCAGAATTGAGTCACCATTGAAGATAAATCACTACCAGGAATGTATTACCATCGGAAAAGAGTCACCATCAGGAACGTCTCCATTGGATGACTTACTGCTAGAATTTACCAACCACCTAAAAAGATTCACCACTGTGGATGACCTACCGATGAGATGATTCGCCATTGAGATGAGTCACTATAAAAACCCTGATTTTTATTACACACTTAAACATGATTTATTACAAAAAAACCTTCACTTGATAAAATATAGAATATAGAGAGGTCTGGTGTCTTTGGAGATTAGGAACATTACATAATGACTTAAAACATGAAACAAAACATCTTTATTAAAAAATTCATTTACATGACCACTATATTCCTTCATACTTAGCATTGCATGGGATAACCTGAGGACATGCATAAGAAAATGGTGAGCTATAAAGGCCAGTAAGGGAGTAAACATGGCATAAGATAAAGAATACAATACATGTTAGGCAGTAGGTATATCAATGGATCATAAAAGAAACATGTACATAAAGGCAAGATATAGCATGATTATCATAACATGGAAACGTGGAAACAACACTTAACATGGTATTAGTATGAGCCAAGGCTCATTGCACATGGAACATGAGTAAACCCTCATTGAACTTGAATTAGCATGATTAAACCCTCATTGCACTTGACGTATCATGATACTAATCTTTACCCAATGCATTGGAGTGCTATCAGGGTGCACCCTTCTTAAACATTTCATTTCATGCATAAGTGTGTCACATGGATCAAACAACATGGAATCATTAAAGATATTCATTTATTCCACGATAAAGGAATGTGAAATTCATACATGAAACTATATAATCAATAAGTAAATGTGCATAAAGGTGAATACCCTCGATAGAGAAATGGGTATGGTATTCACGACACAATGACTTTGGCTTTGGAAAATTGCAGTTCAATTTCAGCAGCATAACGTCGTGACAGAAGAATTCATAAAAATGGTTGATGAGATAGAAAAGAGTATCTCATCATATTTACATGAAATAGATAGTAAGTGGGTCATATAGAAATATGTCCCAACATATGAAATGGAATTTAGATACATAAAACAAAAGAATCGCTTGAATGTGAATGAGGAGAGAGAAATTCTTTACAGAATTTCGGCATGGTAACAGGTGTACATGAGAGGAATTAAAATGGCATAACAACTTAAAGAAAATTGGACAAAAATGAGAAAGGAAGAAATCCCTTACTTGGAAGTGTGATCCCAAAGGCTTGGGAGGGTCTTGGGAGAGGCTTCTTGAGAGCTTGAGGTGCCTTGGGAGGATTCTAGAGAGAAGAGGGAAGATGTTGGTCAAGCTCCAAAGGCTTTGAGTGAAGAAAAAGTGGGAGCTTGGGTGGGTTTATATAGGAAAAGGGAAGGAATTCTTTATTATTTAGGTTTTGGACCCTACACATTAAACTAACCAAAAAAATAAACCATCCCATGGTTTTTTTCAATGGGGAGTGAAAAACAATATTTTATAAGGCCAATGGTCGAACTTCTTAAAATATTAGACATTCTTATGTGGAGGTGAGTCACACTCTCAAGGAAATCATTTTAAAAAGATAAAATGTTTTATAAGTATTGGAGGGTCCACTAAGGCTTTGTAAAATAAATCAAATAAACCTAAAATCAAATTATTTTAATGGTAAAACATATATTGTCCAAACATCCCACTTACAGTATTTTATGACATCACTATTGGGTCATTATGACGTCATAAAACACATTATATAATTAAATGGTATTTATTTTTTTACCCAAAAATTCAACTGTCTCGGAAAATTATGAAAAAATAACCATTGGATAATTTCAATCTTCTTATTCTAAAAATAATATTCATTTTATCTTAATAATTTTCTAAATATGTGAATTTTTACTTTTAAAATAAAAACCCACATTTACCAAAAATTCACGGGTTTTGACAAAAACGACTTTCAAACCTTAATAAAAATTACAATTGTATTCCTAAAAAATTATACGATAATTTATATTTAATAAAAAGTAATTTAGTAATAATATTTTATTAAAATAATATTTAATTCAAAAATCCATTAATTCATCAAAATAGATTTTATAATTGAATATTAACTAAAAATACTATTTGTGCTTTAAAAACTATTTACAACGTAATAATAATAAAATGAAAGTATATTCTTATTATATACAAAAATAATGCACATAATCATAGTGCTAAGGTTTTGTTTCATAACCCCTTATAACACCCGCATAGGACCGAAGGGTAAGGTGTGCGATGGTGACAGACTCTTGGGGTGACTCAGATAACATTGCTCGGGTGGTAATCTCTATCAACTTCTACTTCTCCAATAGGCGGTTTCATTCGAGCTTAACATGTTGAAGCTCGTCTTGAGCTTGGTCAATAACGAAGCCCAATGATGCCACCTCCTTTACGAGCTATGACAAATGGGCTTCGTACGGGGAAAGTCTACTTGATGAGGTCATCCCTTCCTTTTTCTGAGTAAATTGGATTTATTAAAGCCCTATATTTACACTAATCATGTGATCACTGTTCAATGACTATATTAGCAATGGTAACAATTCTTAACAGTATTTTGAAATTCAAAAACATAAAACCAAGGAAGTGCATATTTTATATAACCTTTTTACATAATGAGACATTTAATTAGATCAAGAGGAATTTTCATTAACAAAAGTTTGGGTCATTACAGTCACTGTTGAGATGAGTCACCATTGAGACAAGTCACCATTGAAGGCAACTCACCACCAGGAATGTCTCACCGCTTGAAAAGATTCACCGTCAGAAATGACTCATTGCCGGATGGTCTACCTCCATACTTTACCTACTGTCAGAAAGGATTCACTGTTGAGGATGACCTACCAATGAGATGAGACACCATTGAGACGAGTCACTATTGAGATGAGTTACCATTGAGACAAGTCACTACTAAAGATGACCTATTGTCAGACCTGAGTCACCCCTGATCATGAGTCACTACTAAGCATAAACTATCACCAGATGACTCACCATTTTCCTAACTCATCGCTAGACTTGATCCACCATCTCTATTCTGGGACATTTGAATTAAATTATCCCAACCGCTATATGAATGAAATTAATGCGAATATTTATTTTGTGATTATATTATTAACTACTATAGGTAACATTAAATGATTTCAATGCTCTATACAAGGATGTAGAGAATCATGATGATATTTCTCTAAAAAGGCTCTCCTTCCTATTATTGTATATATTCAAAGAAGTGTCCCTTATGTGCGAGAGTGTGCATGCGTGCTAGTTTACAAAAACATAATATTTTTTAATATAATAAGGACCATTCCATAAGAGATTACATGAAATATTTATACCTTCATTTAGACTATAAAATAGTGGACCTTATAGAACATACATTCCCTTTCATATAGTCAAAAAGCGAGAGCTTACTATGCTCTGTTTTAATATGATTTTCAAAGAAATGAATTGAGTTTCCCTCTAAGATACATTAAAGGAGACTCAATCTTTTAGAGAACATCAGACCAAGAAAAAAAAATCTTCTATACATCTTTATAATTTCTCTTTTTTTTTCACATTTAATTTTTATCAGTGTGTTATTTTTCTTGTTTATCGACACACACTGTCTCTTATGATAAAACTAGAAGATATAAGATATCTTCTTCTCTACCTTTTCATCTATATACCCATGGTGTTTGTGGAAGAGGTCCTTGTGTGGTCTATATTTTTTTCCCATGATTATTATGGAAGAGGTCCCTGTATGGCTTGGACAGTTGGTTAGCTGTTGTCTATTTACCCAATCCAAGTTGTGGATCAAGATTATATTTATAAAATATTCTTGGAATCGACTAATTTTCAAGTGGAGTGGATTAGGTCTCAGCTTGAGACTAAAACCCTTGTTTCAATTCCATTGTGTGTTTTGTTTTGTTTCCTTTCAAAGCATTAAACTGAATATGTTTTAAATTGTAAACAAAAACACTACTTTGATAGTTAATCTTAACTAGTGTTTATATAAGTATTTTATTGAGTAAATTGATTTAAAAAGTTAGAATAATTTTCATATTGATTTTAGATGATCACTAATTAATCTTTGGGGAATCTTTTAAAAGATCAAAAGTATATTAAACTACTCTTTTGACTAACTGGGTGATTTTATTTTAAATTAGGGGATTTTATTAAACTTGTTTTAACAGATTTTTTTATTGGGAACTCAATTCATCCCCCTATTGAGTTACTAAATCTAACCAATATTTTATTTTTAAGTTATGGTACATTTAATTTGTGAGTATATCCTTCTAGTTGAGGAAGTTATGATGCTTTGTTCTATTAGTATAAGTTTTGGTGATAACTTCTTATAGATTGATGTTGTGGGTTTCTCTCAAAAAGTGGTATTAGAGCTTAGTCTAAGGATCAAAAATCACTCAAGTGACATTAAATCTCTTGTATTAATGTTATTTCTATTCAATGGGATTCATTGTATAAGAATATTTGGTTCCAAAATAAGGAAAGGTACAAATAGATAAGGTTGATGGGCCAAACTTCATTTTATAAAGAAGGAAGATATAAGATTATCTGATTTAGAAGAATTTTGAAGTTCCATTGAAAGGGGTCAAATTGGATGGAATGGAGAAAGTAGAACAGGAAAAGTATGTATATAAAGGAAATTGGGTTATTTTGGGTGTCTTTATCTTGGATTGTATCCTTTAACATTATAATGGAGCTAATGAGTGCTCTAGAAGACATGTTTGAGAAGATGGAAACTTTGAAAAATGTGTTTATGATGCTGAGGTTATTTGAAATGAGGTTTTTAAAAGGTAGAACTATGGATGATCATGAAAATGACTTTAATATGATTTAGAGTCATATAAAATTAGTTAAATTCATGTTCATGGAAGATGTGTGGGCTTTGATACTTATTTCATCATTACCAGAATCATGGGATGTGATAGTAACTTCTATGAGTACTTATTGAGGAAGATATGACCTAGTGTTTGAGGATGTCAAAGATCTCATTTTGAATGAAGAACCCAGCCAGAGATAATTCCAAGAACCTATTGTTACAATGATTAATGTGGAAGGTAAAGGGTAGTCTCCCCATCAAACAGGTTGGAAGAAATCAAAAGATAAGTCTAGAGGTAGGGGTCGAGGAAAATCGACTAGACCAAAATCTATATTTTAGAACTATGGGAAGAGGGGGTATCTTAAGAAGTTTTGCGGGGGTCATAGGGTGAAATCTGAAAGGGAAGCTTCCAAAAGTCCAAGTTCCACAAATTTTTCAGTTGAAAGTGATAACAATTTATTGTTCAATATTAACATTCTGATGGAATCATGTGTTATTGATTTTAGGGAATCGATCTATTCTATGAAAAATCAAAGATTCATGGTGAATTATGTATCTATGAATTTCAAAAAAAATTCTTTATCTGGTGATAGAGTTATATAAGTCTCAAAGAAGGGAGTTGTTAAAATCCAAATGTAAAATGGAAGCTTCTTGAAGTTTAAAGAAGTTCAACACATACCTAATTTATGGAAGAATATTATTTCCATTGGTTAGTTGGTTGAGTCAGGACTCAGAACCATATTCATGAATGGAGTTTGGAAAGTGTAAATCACAATAGATCATGTAGGGACACTGAGAGGGGGGGGGGTGAATTAGTGCAGCTAACTTTTACTGAGTTTATACTTTCTTTTTAATTAACCTCTCTTACTCTCAAACCTCTGCCATAGTTGAGAGGAATGGATCTGATATTCACCCTAAATATTCACATACTCATGTATTGCATATAATAAATGGGACAACAACACACCAAGATTTTTACAAGGTTCATCCTCAATGAGAAATCCTTCTCCTTGTTGTGATCAACCCATGGTTGTTTCATGAATTTTATAATCTGTAACGTCCCGGTTTCGGGTGCCGCCCAATGGTGCCCCGTACCCGGTTGTTCACATGACCTCAAGAGCATTTCCCCAAACACTAGAGGTTTCCGACTAGAAGCAAGGGACAAGGTTTGATAATGGGGAAATTATGCCCTCATTGAAAGAGTATACACAGTGGAATAAAAAATAGTAAACAATAGTGGAAGCAGTAATACCATACAACAAAAGTAAATAGTAGAAGACTGATAGTATAAACAAATATATCATATATATAAATAAATTATGCATGTCACAAGTATCTAGGAAAGCATCCAAACAAGTCACAATGCTAAAAATACAATACCGAAACCAATTTATAGAAAAGAGTAAACTCCAACAGCATCGTAAGCTTCAGCTTGGTCCCATGCTCTCCAACTCCAATAGAAATCAAGTACCTGAGGAAGAAGGGCACTTTCTCTTATCTATACCTACAACCATATAATCTATTTGGACCTAAAATCTTGACCCAAATAGGGTGTGATACGAATCCCGGTAGGCAACCACCAAAAGATATGTGCCTAACTATCTGTGAATATATATAACATGCAATATGAAAAATGAAGCAATAAACTAAGAAGTATTCAAAAGTAAACAATCCTATAGTTTCCAATTACATTCATTTACATTTATTAATTATTCAAACCATTGAATAACGTAACCTCATGATCTAGCCTAAACTCAGTATATCCCCCATATAATAGTAACAACAGACATCTCAGAAGACTATCTAGACAATCAAGTAAGACAGAGTCCAAGCTTGTTCTTTGGCTTGGAAGACTCATCACAATTATTCATTTATTCACAAGCAACCCTCTAGGAAAGTTCTCATAGTCTAACCCCTCTGGTTTATCCTATCATCAATTCTATAAATAATGACCCTCTGGGAAAGCTCACACAGTCTAAACCCTTTGGTCCCATATAGAACTTAATCATTTAAAAACGACCACCTCGGTAGCTCTCACGGTAAATACCCCCTTGCTATACATAGAAATAATAAACTAAAATGAACACCTGACAACTCTCACAATCAATTCCCTAAGTTCCAACATTCATTTAATAACAGCCCTCTGGGTAGGTCTCATGGTCTAACCCCTCTGGTCTATGACCACCTGAGATCTCTCTCAGTTAATACCTCTGGGTCAGCATAAAAACAATACATACATAAATGACCCTACCTCACACTACTGGAAATTAATGTTTTCCCAACGCTTCTTTACCAACGGTTTAAACAAACTGTTGGTAAAGAATCTCTTTCCCAACGGTTTACGAAAACCGTTGGGAAAGGGGTGTCCAAGACACCATTTCCCAACGGTTCTACAAGAACCGTTGGGAAATGGTCACCCTTTACCAATGGTTTGTTTAAACCGTTGGTAAAGGGCCTCTTGGACACCCCTTTCCCAATGGCTTTTAAAAACCGTTGGGAAATCTTTCCCCCAAATACTCAATCGGCCGCTCTCTCCCCCATTCGCGACATAACCCTAATCCTTTCCAGGACTCCGCTGCTCTCGCGACTTCCCCCATCCAAACCTGTCAAACTACATCCAAATCGTCTCAAATCAGGTATTCTATTCTTCATACACATAAAATATTTAAGTGATACCTTGTTTTTATTGTTATTCATCTCATATTTTAGTTTTAAGTTTTGATTTTGATGTGTATATCATTTTTTTGTTTTGATTTAATCTAGACTTTATCCATTCCAATCCATTTAATTAATTAAATCCTTAACCCTCCATCGAAGAAGAAGCATCTCAAATTCATTGCCGTTTTATTCTAGATTTTCTAAGTATGTGTTTTTATGCTTTTTTTCCATCTTGTAATTAATTGTTACTTGGAAATTTATTTATATGTGTTTAATAATTTTTAGCAAAGTTTATATGAATGTTTTCTTTAAAATTCATTGAGGAAAGTGTTTTATTAAAATGAATTTTTTTTTAATAAGGCTTGTGTAATGTAATTTGTTATAGTACACTATGTGACTATGTTTGGTATTTAGTAACACATGAGATAACTGGTGTGTGAGAATATGTTGTGAAAGAGATTCCATGGTTGGTTCAAGATTATATTTATGTTTTGAGCCTATTAATGAGTTGTTTTAAAGATATTTTGAGATATTTACCTTATGTTTATTGGTGAAAACTGGGAGCTGTAGAGGTGGTTCATGATTAAGACATATAATTACTGCTAAACATGTGGATAAACCTTGCATAGTAGTGAATTCTTGAAATGTTTGATGTTTTTAGTCCTTTTTTATTTGGAGTTTCTTTTGATGGTGATGTTTCTTATTGTTACCTATGATTGGAATTTGTTTTAGTTTCTAAATCGGCTGAGACTCCCCCACCATGCACAGTGTATGCAACCTCTACCCTTATTTAATCATTCTGTTTACACAGCGTATGCAACCTCTACCCTAATTTAATCAGTGAACTCAAGTCATTAATTCAAGACTTCATTCTCACTAGCATGTAATAAATGGAATGATGTAAACCCATCCTCACATGATTTCTTACCTTAGATAGTGTCCAACATATGAAATTAGAGCTTTTCAATTCATTAGTTAACTAGGATCATATATTCCATTTCCCCCAAGATGAGTGTACTAATATAACTTTAGGGTCAATTAAATATGGTTCTCATTGTACGATGTATATTATGTGTCCTTCTTGGCCAATACTCACTTTTATGAGGGTGGGGTGCTTTTCACTACCCATTCTGGCATGTGTAGACATCCATAAAAATGTTAGATAAGTCACAAGTTTAATTCAGTAATGTTGTTATCATTGACATACTTTATTATTAATCTCAAATTTAAAAATAAATGTTTTTTTCTATACTTAATGAAATTAAATATTTTTACAAGCCATGAACAACCTATTAGTGTAGAAGCCTAAAATTTATTCACCCATGGGGTGCGCTTGACTTGGGGAAGTAATTGGGTAATGAAAGGTATGACCATATAGGTGCCAATAATGATTTATTGAACATGAGTGAATGATTTTGGATGCCTATAACACATGATGAGACCTGAGGCATGTGCCTCTTATAGACCTAATGAAAATGAATATAAATAAATTTTAATTTAATTTATGAGTACTTGTTCTTTACATTATTTTAATAGTTCACTACATCGACTAGAAACTTCTTCCTTTATCGTTTACTTAAATGTATTTTCTATTACAGTTCAATCCTATTGAATCGTTTATGACAAAATGACTTATATAAATTCTTTTTAAAGAATGGACAGAAGTTGGATGTATGAAAACGATCAGATCTCAAGCGATTTTCAAAACAATTTGGAGAGCTTTGTAGATTTTGCATTTCACAATGCTTCAGATAGTGGTCGCATACACTTCCTATGTTCCAATTGTGTTGGTAGACCTTGGTTGAGCCGTGAAGAAGTCATCTACCACATAACCAAAAATGGTTTTCAAGCAAACTACTTTGTGTGGTATCACAATGGGGAGAAAATGAAATCTCAAATTGGTGATGATCGAAATGAAAGGATCGGAATGAAGAATTTGTTAGATGATCAATTTCCGTTTATTCGTCATCATAAAAAAGAAAGGATTTCGACTCAAGAAGACTTCGATATGAGGACAGCTGATGCTTCTAGTGAAAATGATGATATTGATAGGGTGAAAAAATTAAATGATGTTGCCACGACTCCAGTATATCGACAATGCGATAAAATGAAAAAGCTGGAATTTTTAATCCGATTGTTTCATGGGAAAACTATGTATGAGATTTCTAATACAACAATCGATTACATTCTTACCCTCTTGAAGGATTTACTTCCAGATGATGCAGATATTCCCTCAAACCACTATATGGCATGAAAGTTAGTTGAGGAACTTGGATTTTCAAGAAACAAAATTCATGCTTGCCCGAAAGATTGCATTTTATTCTGGGAGTAAACCGCTGAACTAAATGATTGTATAAAATGTGGCACATCCCGTTGGAAGTCAAAATCTGATGGAACACCATCCCGAGTTCAACAGAAAGTAATGTGGCACTTTCCATTGATCTCCAGACTCCAGAATCTTTTTATGTCTGATGACATATCAATAAAAATGAGATGGCATGATATCGAGAGAAAGAAGATTAATGATGAGTTGGTTCATCCTGCAGATGGATTTGCATGGCAGAGATTTGATGCTCGACATCCTGATTTTGCAGCTGACGTGCGTAATGTGAGGTTGGGTCTTTCATGCGACGGTTTTAATCCGTTTGGCCAGATGCTTACTTCTCACAACACATGACCAGTTTTTATACACATTTATAATCTTCCCCCATGGTTGTGTATGAAAAAACCTTTCACTTTCATGAGTATACTCATATCTGGTCCTTCTGATCCCGACATTGATATTGATGTATACATGCAACCTTTAATAAAAGAGTTGAAACTTCTTTGGGATGTGGGTGTGCGCACATACGACGCATGTTCGAAAGACATATTTCAGATGTGTGCTGCGCTTATGTGGACGATCAATGATTTTCCAGCTTATGCAATGATGTCTGGATGGAGCACGAAGGGAAAATTGTCATGTCCAGTTTGTATGAAGAATACACGATCCAGAAGACTGAAACATCGCCGTAGTTTCAGTTTTATGGGACATCGACGATTCTTGCCAAAGGATCATCCATATAGAATGAATCGCCGAAGATTTGATAATACCATAGAGACAGATGATCCACCTCAGTGTATGTCTATAACTGACGTGCTTAATGAATTGAAAGATTTCAGTTTTTCGTTCGGGAAGGGTCAAATGAAATCTGTAAAGAGAAAGAATGTTTCCACTGAAACCTGTTACAATTGGAGGAAGAAGAGTATCTTTTTTGATTTGCCTTTTTGGTCAACCAATTTGTTACGTCATTGCTTAGACGTAATGCATATTGAAAAGAATATATGCAAAATGTTGCTTTCGATTCTTCTAAATGTCAAGGGGAAGACAAAAGATGATTTACGATCTCGGCGTGACTTGGTGGATTGGAGCATCAGACCAGAATTATATCCTGTGCGTATCAGTGAAAATAAATGGAAACTTTCATGTGCTTCTTATGCGATGACACCTATGAAAAAAAACAATTTCTGGAAGTATTAGAGACTATTAGAGTTCCTGATGGTTATTCAAGAAACATATCTAAACGGGTCAACAGAAGAGAGTTGAAGCTAAAATATTTGAAGACTCGTGATTATCACGTTCTACTGCATGAGTTGATTCCAATAGCAATCCATCATCTTTTGTCCAATAATGTAAGGGTGGCTGTTATTCAGTTGTGCCATTTGTTTAGAGATCTTTTTGCTAAGAAGTTGTCCAAGTCTTTCTTGCAAAAAATGTTGACAGATGCCCCATTAATTTTGTGTGAGTTGGAGAAAATATTTCCTCCATCATTTTTCACATGCATGTTGCATCTGACTGTCCATATTCCCACTGAAATACTTCTAGGAGGACCTGTTTCTTTTTGTTGGATGTATCCAACTGAAAGAAATATGTTCACATTAAAGTCTTATGTCCGAAACAGAAATCATCCCGAAGGTTCTATCGTGAACGGTTACTTGGCTCAAGAATGTATGGATTTCTGCTTGATGTATTTGTCTGATCTTACTACAAGATTGAACAGACCAATGAGAAATGAAGAAGAACAGTATGATCAAATTGAACCCAGTTTTCCATCACTTCCTCAAATAGGAGGAATTCCTGGATCATATACATTGAAGACATTAAGCCATGAAGAGCGGGATATGACACATCACATAGTTTTGTTCAACTGTGATTTGTTCGATGACTATATCAGGTAACTAAATTGATTTTGTATATCTTACATATATGTCTGTTAAACTATTCATATTTTTTATCTACAGGGAATATAAAACAATGATAAATAGGAAGCATCGTTCTTTATCTTTGAGAAGTAGAGACTTTGCATAGCAAAGAGTTTTCTGCTTGGTTAAAATTGAAGGTAAAAAAATTAATGTTTAAAATAATTATATCAATATTTAATTAAGTTTAATAGTCATTTATATTGCAGGTATTGAGTTTGTTTGCTGACTCTGTCTCTGAGGAAATAAGAGCTTTGGCTTTTGGTCCTAATACTATGGTTCGTGACTGTAAATCAATTGTTATCAATGGGTACAAATTTATTGTCACTGAACGAGCAAAGAACATGAGAACACAACATTATGGGGTTATGGTTACTGCCACAACAGATTGTTATGCCAGTGCATCAGATAGCAGACCGCGATTTGAAAATGTGGGTTATTATGGAGTTGTTGAGAAAATAATAATATTGGATTATTACTCTCATGGACGAGTCACAATGATGAAATGCCATTGGTTTGATTCAATGATGAGACATGACATATTTATTGATGATTATGAATTTCGAGTAATTAATATGACTCGCACTCTTGCTACCAAAGAACCATATGTGTTGACATCAATGGCTAAACAAGTTTTTTATGTCAAAGACCAATTTCGACCTGAATTTGGTGTCATAGTTGAAGTAATTCCAAGACATATTTTTTATGATGGTGATGATGGAATTGACACTGTCCCTAGGGCCATTGGAACTAATACATTTATTTCTTTTGATGACTCCAATAGCTCAATTGTTAGAGTTGATTGTGAACCTGAAATTGTGGTTGAAAATATATAGAATCATTCATCCATGTTCTCAATTCTTTTGGTTTACCTCGAGTTAGGTTGTTAAGGTTGGTAATATTCAAATTGATTTAGTATTGATCACAAATATGTTTTAGCTGACTTGACCGTTATGTGAATTTTCAATGTTTATTGGTTGCATTTTTATTTGAATTGCATTTTCTAATTTTGAATTGAACTGTATTCAAACATAGTCAAGCAATATTTCTAACTTGGTGAACATTACAACTTGTATGATTTATTAAATCAATTCAAGCTCTTCTAAAACAATTGATAGCTAAATTACCAATGAATCCCCCTATTCCCTCATATATTTAGTTTTTTGGGTTACACATTAGTTTCCTTTTTCTAATTAATTACATATTTGTTTTCAAAAGCAGGAAATGAATCCAATTGAAGAGAGACGAAGGAAAAAAATGATGGAGAACAATCGTCGAATGACGGAGTTGGGAATTCCATCATTAGTGCCTGTAGTGAGTACTTTATTTCAAATTGATATATTTAAAGAATATATAATGTCATGTGATTATTTTTTTTGTAAACATTTTTGTAGGATCCACCTATACGTCGACAGTTATTCGACGAGGAGCCTAGTACTGGTCCTAGTACTCAGGTCGGTGGTACGAGGAGGGTTCGTACCAGAGGTGGATGAGCAGCTGCGCATACCCAACTAGACCCTGCCCCTCCCACTAACATGTCATCCTTCCCACATTCTGATCCCGGTGTGTCGTTAGGGACACACGGGATGTTTAGGCCTCCCATGTTTTCGCTACCTTCTGCATCTTCCGGCCCATCATTTTCACATCCCACGATGATTCCCACTCCCCAGTCAGAATCTGGTCAGACAGTTGTCCCATCTTCTTTTCCTTCTACTTCTGTCTCTCCAAGCTTCTATATTCCATCGTCTTCGACTCCCGTTCCACCACAGGGTTTTCCATCAGTTTCTGTGGATCCATTGGCGCTCAACGATCATACCGGCACAGGTATATTTATAGAACCCTAACAAATTTTTATAGCAATATTTATTTTCATTATAACATGTTTTGATAAAATATTTGTTTTTCTTTCATGAAAGATACATCTACTGATAGGAGGCGTGGGTGGGGGCGTGAACGCATGCGTTCGGAGTGGAACTGCCGCACACAGGTTATGGTGGATTATAATGAAGACAACCAAATGGTTGAGAAAACAAGGTAGCAATGTCGGAGTTTTTTGGCGATGCTTGCCAAATACTCCGACATTATTCCCGTCAGCCCGCTATCGTGAAGACATTTGCCACACGAGGTCAAGGATAGAGCTTGAGTAGAAATATGGGTAAAAAAATCTTTTCTATTTAATTCAATGAATTATTTTTGTATTTATATGAATTAATATTTTGATGTCAGCTTCGATTTAATTTTCCCGATGGTGAGGGTGCACGACCAGAACGTCTAAAGGATTTAGGCGAGCTTTGGAGAGCCTACAAGCATGAGTTGTATATTGGCTGGGTTGATAGAGTTGACACTGAGTTAGAGGTGGTACCAGTGGTGGATGATTGTCCTATAGAGCAATATCGTCAGATGATTACTAATTAGACGAGTACCCAGTTTAAGGTACTAATAAAATTTGAGGTATTTAAATAATAACTTTCATGTTTTGCATTAATACTATCTGTTGCATTTTCGAATTTTATTTAGGAATCATCTGGAAAAAATAAAAAGAACATTGATGCAAAAAAAATACCTCCACACACTGGGACGCACTACGATGTTTGATCATGAGAGGAAGCAGGTATGACAATTGTTTATAAGTTTTCTTTATGACTTACACTTTCTTTTGTTTCCTCAATTATTTAATAGTTTGCTAAAGTTTTCATATAACTTTAGTTTTCAATGTCATTGTAGATGCAAATAAAAAATATTGAAGGACGTGTGTCTCGAGTAAAACTGTTTTGCTCAAGTAGACGGAAAAAGGATAGAAGTGCCGTCAACGAAGCGACTTAGCAGCAGATTGTAAATTTTAATCTGTTGAATTTATATTTTAATATCTATTTTGTAACTTAATGATATATTTATATTTGTAACAGGATGCTTTAGAGGCCCTCGATGCCCAAGAACCAGACAATTTTGGGCCAACATATCACTTACATTAGGTGTTGGGAGAGGAACATTCTGGCAGAGTACGCTGCCGACCTAGGATAGCCCCGAAGAGGTATTGGCCCTCCTCAGGTACGAGCTGTAGTTCCACCGAGCTGCAGAAAGTTAGGGCACAGGCAGAACAGGCTGAGAAAAGGGCTAGAGAGACGACAGAACAGTCTGCTAGGGTAAACAGTGCGTTTATGAAATTTATTGAAGTTCTACGTCCAACACTTCCAGCAGAGGCCAACCCAGCTTTTGATGAATATATGTCGTCGATACGTTCTATATATGGTGCACCAGGTGACAGTTCTAGTGGTGGTCAGGATGATGTCCAACTTGACGATAATGATGGCGATGAGTCTGATGCGGAAGAGGAGGGATAGGAGGAGGGCGAGGCGGGTGGCGAGGGCGAGGCGGGTGGCGAGGGCGAGTGCGAGGAGGAGGGCGCTGAGGAGGGCGATGACGATGATGAGGACGAGGACGAGGGTGATGATGATGGTGATGATGGTGATGGTGATGTGGGACAAATTGATCCATTACATTTTTGACTAATATTACTGAGATTTGATATTTAATCTATTCTAGTTGTTGGTTTTATCTAGACTCGTAGTATAGTATTGGAGTTGAGTTATTTTTATATATTATCTGTTTTTATGGATGTTGTTGTCTTTTAGTGGTTGTGTGTTTGAGAACCCCCCTCATTCCTGGACCTTGGACAACCCCCCACCATCCTCATTGGACCCTAGACAGCCCTCCGGACAGCCCCCCAGACAGCTCCCCCACCATCCTCCTTGTTCCCCGGACAGCCCCCCGGACAGCCCCTGGACAACCCCCCGAACAGCCCCCCAGACAACCCCTCGGACATACCCCCACCCTCCTCCCTGGACCCTGGATAGCCCCCAGACATCCCCCCAGACAGCCCCCCACCCTCCTCCTTGGACCCCGGACAACCCTTCAAACACCCCCCGGACAGCCCCCCGCACAGCCCCCCCCCCACCCTCCTTGGTCCCCGGACAGCCCCCCGGGCACCCACCGGACAGCCCCCGGACAGCCCCCCACCCTCCTTGATTTCATTTACTACTAGAAAATCTATAATATATATTTTATTTATTTTCATAATGATAATCAATGTAAATCACATTTACACATCTAATCAATATCATAGATTCTTGGTATGTTATAAAAGGGATGTATTCATTGGGCATGACATTGTTACCTCTGAAATGTTTCATAGCATGATAAACTAAAATCTATTCCATACTAAGAATGATATAAAAATATTCTATATGAATGTCCACAAGATTTTAAGTAAATACCATTCCACTAATAGACACACGAGGATTCTCATAAATCATGTTTACCTTAATATTTCCACAATGATTTTTAGTAAAAGTTTTATCTTCTATTAATTTTCTGATATTCTCATTTTAAATGTAATTTTTTCATAAATAAATTAATTTAAAGACCCATAGTAAAATAGTGTATTTGAATAATGTGAATAAACAACTAACATACCACTCAAAATGTCTGTCTTTTGTTTCAAAAGGACATCATTTTAAGTGAAAAACATCAACTGGCATACAGAAAACTGACCAAACGCATTTGGATTGTGTTGATACTTTAGGACAATGATTCATGGGTCATATGTGACGTGTACGGGCCAACCCGGGCTCAATTCGAGTCGTGGTGTGGCCGGGAGCAGTCTAAGTGTCTCTCTTTTGTTTAAAACGGACAACATTTTAAGTACATACAAAAAACCGACCAAACGCATTCGGTTTCCATTGGAACTTTAGGAGAATGAACCATGGGTCATATGTGACATGTATGAGTCAACCTCGCCTCAATCCGAGGAGTGGTGTGGCCAACAGCACTCAAAGTGTCTCTCTTTTGTTTAAAATTGACTTCATTTTAAGTGAAAACAACAACTAGCATACGGAAAACCGACCAAACAGATTCTGATTGTGTCGATACTCTAGCACAACCATCCATGGGTTATATATGATGTGTACGAGTCAACCCCGCCTCAATCCGAGATGCGGTGTGGCCGATACCATTCATAGTGTCTCTCTTTTGTTTAAAATGGACACCATTTTAAGTGAAAACAACAACTGACATACGAAAAACTGAACAAATGCATTCTAAATGTGTTGATGCTTTTGGAAAACGATCCATGGGTCATATGTGATGTGTACGAGTCAACCCCTCCTTAATCCGAGGCACGGTGTGGCCGAGATCACTCTAAGTGGCTCTCTTTTGTTTAAAATGGACAACATTTTAAGTACATATGGAAAACCGACCAAACACATTTGGTTTCCATTGAAACTTTAGGATAACGATCCATGAGTCATATGTGACGTGTACGAATCAACCCCGCCTCAATCTGAGATGCGGTGTAACCGACAACACTCAAAGTGTTTGTCTTTTGTTTAAAATTGACTTCATTTTAAGTGAAAACAACAACTATCATACTGAAAACTGACCAAACAGATTCTGATTGTGTTGATGCTCTAGCACAACGATCCATGGGTCATATGTGACCTGTACGAGTCAACCCCGCCTCAATCCGAGATGCGGTGTGGCCGACACCATTCATAGTGTCTCTTTTGTTTAAAATGGACATCATTTTAAGTGAAAACAACAACTGACATACGAAAAAACTGACCAAATGCATTCGAAATGTGTTGATGCTTTAGGAAAACGATCCATGGGTCATATGTGACATGTATGAGTCAACACCGCCTTAATCAGAGTCACGATGTGGCCGGGATCACTCTAAGTGGCTCTCTTTTGTTTAAAATGGACAACATTTTAAGTACATATGGAAAACCGACCAAACGCATTCGGTTTCCATTGAAACTTTAAGAGAATTATCCATGTGTCATATGTGACATCTATGAATCAACCCCACCTCAATCTGAGACACGGTGTGACCGGCACCACTTAAAGTGTCTGTCTTTTGTTTCAAAAGGACTTCATTTTAAGTGAAAAACATCAACTAACATACAGAAAACTGACCAAACACATTCGGATTGTGTTGATACTTTAGGAAAATGATTCATGGGTCATTTGAGACGTGTAAAAGTCAACCCCATTTAAATATGAGATGCGGTGTGGCCGGCACCACTCTAACTGTGTCTCTTTTGTTTAAAATGGACAGGATTGTAAGTGAAAACAACAACTGACAAAGGAAAAACCAACCAAACGCATTCAGAATCTGTTGATAATTTATCACAATGATCCATGATTCATATGTGACGTGTACAGGATAACATGGGCTCAATCTGAGTCGCGGTGTGGCCGGGATCAGTCTAAGTGTCTCTCTTTTGTTTAAAATGGACAACATTTTAAGTACATACGGAAAACTGACCAAACGCATTAGGTTTCCATTGGAACTTTAGGAGAAAGAACCATGGGTCATATGTGACGTGTATGAGTCAACCTCTCCTCAATATGAGGTGCGGTGTGGCCGACACCACTCAAAGTGTCTCTCTTTTGTTTAAAATTGACTTCATTTTAAGTGAAAACAACAACTAGCATACGAAAAACTGACCAAACGGATTCTGATTGTATCGATACTCTAGAACAATGATCCATGGGTCATATGTGACGTGTACGAGTCAACCCCACCTCAATCCGAGATGTGGTGTGACCGACACCATTCATAGTGTCTCTCTTTTGTTTAAAATGGACATCATTTTAAGTGAAAAAAACAACTGACATATGAAAAACTGACCAAATGCATTCTAAATGTGTTGATGCTTTAGGAAAACAATCCATGGGTCAGATGTAATGTGTACGAGTCAACCCCGCCTTAATCCGAGGCACGGTGTGCCCGAGATCACTCTAAGTGGCTCTCTTTTGTTTAAAATGGACAATATTTTAAGTACATACGGAAAACTGACCAAACGCATTTGGTTTCCATTGAAACTTTAGGAGAATGATCCATGGGTCATATTTGACGTGTATGAATCAACCCCGCCTCAATCTGAGATGCGGTGTGGCCAGCACCACTCAAAGTGTCTTTTTTTTAAAATTGACTTCATTTTAAGTGAAAACAACAACTAGCATACGGAAAACCGACCAAATGGATTATGATTATGTCGATACTCTAGTACAACGATCCACGGGTCATATGTGACGTGTATGAGTCAACACCACCTCAATTCGAGATGTGGTGTGGCCTAAACCATTCATAGTGTCTCTCTTTTGTTTAAAATGGACATCATTTTAAGTAAAAACAACAACTGACATATGAAAAACTGACCAAATGCATTCGAAATGTGTTGATGCTTTAGGACAACGATCCATGGGTCATATGTGACGTGTACGAGTCAACCCTGTCTTAATCCGAGGCATGGTGTGGCCGGGATCACTCTAAGTGGCTCTCTTTTGTTTAAAATGGATAACATTTTAAGTACATACGGAAAACTGACCAAAAGCATTCGGTTTCCATTGAAACTTTAGAAGAACGATCCATGAGTCATATTTGATGTGTACGAATCAACCCCACCTCAATCTGAGACACAGTGTGGCCGACACCACTCAAAGTGTCTGTCTTTTGTTTAAAATTGACTTCATTTTAAGTGAAAACAACAACTAGCATACGGAAAACCAACCAAACGGATTCTGATTGTGTCGATACTCTAGAACAATGATCCATGGGTCATATGTGATGTGTACGAGTCAACTCCGCCTCAATCTGAGACGCGGTGTGGATAACACCATTCATAGTGTCTCTTTTGTTTAAAATGAACATCATTTTAAGTGAAAACAACAACTGACATACGAAAATCTGACCAAATGCATTCAAAATGTGTTGATGCTTTAAGACAACGATCCATGAGTCATATGTGACATGTACGAGTAAACCCCACCTTAATCTGAGGCACGGTGTGGCTAGGATCACTCTAAGTGGCTCTCTTTTGTTTAAAATGGAAAACATTTTAAGTACATACGGAAAACCGACCAAACGCATTCGGTTTCCATTGAAACTTTAGGAGAACGATCCATGGGTCATATGTGACGTGTACGAACCAACTCCGCCTCAATCTGAGATGCGGTGTGGCCGACACCACTCAAAGTGTCTGTCTTTTGTTTAAAATTGACTTCATTTTAAGTGAAAACAACAACTAGCATACGGAAAACCGACCAAACGGATTTTGATTATGTCGATACTCTAGAACAATGATCCATGGGTCATATGTGACGTGTATGAGTCAACCCCGCCTCAATCCGAGATGCATTGTGGCCGAAACCATTCACAATGTCTCTCTTTTGTTTAAAATGGACATCATTTTAACTAAAAACAACAACCGACATACAAAAAACTAACCAAATGCATTCAAAATGTGTTGATGCTTTAGGAAAATGATCCATGGGTCATATGTGATGTGTATGAGTCAACCCTGCCTTAATCCGAGGCATGGTGTGGCCGGGATCACTCTAAGTGGCTCTCTTTTGTTTAAAATGGACAACATTTTAAGTACATACGGAAAACTGACCAAACACATTCGGTTTCCGTTGAAGCTTTAGGAGAACGATCCATGGGTCATATGTGACGTGTACGAATCAACCCTACCTCAATCTGAGATGCGGTGTGGCCGGCACCACTCAAAGTGTCTGTCTTTTGTTTAAAATTGACTTCATTTTAAGTGAAAACAGAAACTAGCATACGGAAAACCGACCAAATGGATTCTGATTGTGTCGATACTCTAGAACAATGATCCATGGGTCATATGTGACGTGTATGAGTCAACCCCGCCTCAATCTAAGATGCGGTGTGGCCGACACCATTCATAGTGTCTCTCTTTTGTTTAAAATGGACATCATTTTAAGGGAAAACAACAACTTACATACGAAAAATTGACCAAATGCATTCGAAATGTGTTTATGCTTTATTACAACAATCCATGGGTCATATGTGACGTGTACGAGTCAACCCCGCCTTAATCCGAGGCACAGTGTTGCCGGGATCACTCTAAGTGGCTCTCTTTTGTTTAAAATGGACAACATTTTAAGTACATACGGAAAACCGACCAAAAGCATTCAGTTTCCATTGAAACTTTAGGATAACGATCCATGGGTCATATGTGACGTGTACGAATCAACCCCACCTCAATATGAGACGCGGTGTGGCCGACACCACTCAAATTGTCTGTCTTTTGTTTCAAAAGGACATCATTTTAAGTGAAAAACATCAACTGATATACGGAAAACCGATGAAATGCTTTCGGAATATGTTGATAATTTAGGAAAAAGATCGATGGGTCATTTTTGACGTGTACGAGTTAACCTCGCCTCAATCTGAGGCATGGTGTGGCCGATATCACTCCAGGTGTATGTATTTTGTTTAAAATGGACATTATTTCAGGTAAAAATATATGGTATACAAAAAACCGATCAAATTATGAATTGAATTCCGGATTCCACATATAATTTTCATCTAAATTTTAAATTTAATTCTAAATGAATTATGTATGTTTATGAATTCTAATTTAATTATGGATGTTTATAGTTCCAGGATGCATTATATGTTAAATGTGTATGACTTTGTTCTCTATATGTATGTGTTAGTTGGTTATTGCAGGTACAATAATTATATATGTATGTGTTAGTTTATTGCAGGTAAAATAATTGGATTGAAAATGAGAGGGAATTGAAATAACACACTAAAACCAACTAACACATACATATAGAAAGTGTCTCAGGTTTATTTGAAATAGACAACATTTTAAATAAAAACAACAACTGACATACAGAAAACCGACTAAACGCATTCGGATTTAGTTGAAACTTTAGGACAATGATCCATGAGTTATATGTGATGTGTACGTGTCAACCCAACCTCAATCCGAGGCGCAGAGTGGCCAGAACCACTCGAAGTGTCTCTCTATAGTTTAAAATGGACATCATTTTAATTGAAGACAACAACTGACATACGGTAAACCGACCAAACTCATTCGGATTCTATTGAAACTTTAGGACAACGATCCATGGGTCATATGTGATGTGTATGAGTCAACCGCGCCTCAATCTGAGTCGCAATGTGGCCGGGATCACTCTAAGTGTCTCTCTTTTGTTTAAAATGGACAACATTTTAAGTACATTTGGAAAACTGACCAAATGGATTCTGATTGTGTTGATACTTTAGCACAATGATCCATGAGTAATATATGACATGCACGAGTCAACCCCACCTCAATTTGAAGCACGGTGTGGCCGACACCACTCAAATTGTCTCTCTTTAGTTTAAAATGGACTTCATTTTAAGTGAAAACAACAACTGACATATGGAAAACCGACAAAACGCATTCGGATTCTATTGAAACTTTAGTACAACGATCCATGGGTCATTTGTGACGTGTATGAGTAAACTCCGACTCAATCCGAGACATGGTGTGGCCAGAACCACTCAAATTGTCTCTCTTTCGTTTAAAATAGACTTTATTTTAAGTGAAAACAATAAATGACATACAGAAAACCAACCAAATGCATTCATATTCCGTTGAAACTTTAGGAAAACGATCCTTGGGTCATATGTGATGTGTAAAAGTCAACCCCACCCCAATCCGAGGCCTGGTGTGGGTGGAACCACTCAAAGTGTCTCATTTTTTTTTTGAAATGAACAAAATTTTAAGTGAAAACAATAACTGGCATACGGAAAACCAACCAAATGCTTTTAGAATATGTTGATACTTTAGGAAAATGATCCATGTGTCATATATAATTTGTACGAATCAACCTCGCCTCAATTCGAGCCATGGTGTGACCGGTATTACTCCAATTGTATGTATTTTGTTTAAAATGGACATCATTTTTAGTAAAAACAACTGGTATACGAAAATACGAACAAACGTATTCAGATTATGTTGATAGTTATTCAGTTTTTTATGTATTTTATTGATAATTGATAATTAAATTATGTATGTATTCAATTATGAATTGAATTTTGGATTCCACATATAATTGTCATCTAAATTTTAAATTGAATTCTAAATCAATTATGTATGTTTATAATTATGTTATGAATTTTGATTTAATTCTGGATGTGTATAGTTCAAGAATGCATTATATGTTAAATATGTATGAATTTGTTCTCTATATGTATGTATTAGTTTGTTATTGAAGGTATAGTAATTGCAAGGGAGCAGAATGGAGGTTGGTGTGCAAAATTGGAGGTTGGTGTGCAAAATTGGAGTCTGCTGTGCAAATTACAGGCTGCTGTGCAATTTTCACACCAAGCCTATGCCAAAAGTTTGAAACCATTGGAATAGGCTTGTAATAAGCCTTTCCCAATGGTTTAAAAACCGTTGGGAAATATTATTATAGATTTTTTTTGCCAGCGGTTCTTTTTGAACCGTTGGAAAAAACCATTCCCAATGGTTTTAGAACCGTTGGGAAAGAGTTTATTTTCACCAGTTTTACCAACGGTTTAGTGTAAACCGTTGGTAAAACTTATGCCAACGGTTTTCTTAAACCGTTGGCATAGGTTAATTTTACTAACCTATACCAATGGTTCTTTGTAAACTGTTGGGATAGGTTTTCCCAATGGCTTACTTCCCCAAGTTTGCAGAATAGTTGGTATATGTTATACCAACGGTTCTATGGCCTTTCCCAACGGTTCTGAACCGTTGGGAAATTCCCCATTTCCAGTAGTGTCAGGAAGCTCTCACAGTCTATTCCCCTTGGTCATACTTTCATAATGTGAATTATATGCATCTCAAATAAATAATATCTCCATCCTAACAACACGAGGCATGGAAAACAAAGCAAGCCTAACAGGCATTCCTGACCAAATGGACATAATAAATCAAACATGGGAAATGCACCCATAATCAAGGTATAAAACCTTATGTGTAAACAATGACCCCTTTCTCAATCAAACTCACCATAACAGGTCTTAAATGAGGTTAAATTCTAAAACTCGCAATACCCTAAACATGGGTATTCGTCACTTTTAGCATATATCATCCAAATACAATCAAAGAAAGGCACAAACAACCTACCTTGATGTTGTATGATGAACACTCTTCAACTTCGTCCCTTGAATCAGCCTAAAATGATGTAGATCTATAAAAAGGTTAAAATTGTTCAACCTTGAATAACCCACAAGAGAAGAGGAATCATGGATAGAGGATCAAGAAGAAGGGAGAACTCACCGGTGGGATTCCAACACACATGCCAGAGTTCGAATCAGACCTTGGATGGAGAATTAGTGGCTCAGTCTTTGATCGTCACTCCCGGTCGCTCCAGGACGAACCAAGGTTAGAAGAAGAAAGATTCGTAAATGAGACGCGGCCCCACTCCGATATGTTAATTAAAAAGAAAAGTACATGGAATGTTCATTTAATGTAAACGCCATGTACTAGCCTCAACCATCCCCCACTTTAGGCAGTCTTCCAGGTCATTTACATGGCCATGTACTCAGCCGTTACACGACCAGTACATGGCTACACACGACAACCAGGTACATGACGTGTACTTAGAAAATTTACAATTCGTACTTTTCCCCAAAACAACCCGAAATAAAGATCCATACCTAAAAAATGAGATCTTGGTTCTTACAAACTTCTCCCCTTAAATTAATTCATCCCCAAATTTCCCTTCCAAGGGTGGTGAAGAAGAAACTACAAACAACTATGTCCACTGTGATCATACGTCAGCCTCCCTCTCCCAAGTCTTTTCCTGTACTCACTCGTGCTACCATAACACCCGTACCAGAGGAATAGACCGACCATAGAGAAACTTCATGCTGAAATCCAAAATCCGAATAGGTTTCTCCTCAAAATATTCATCCCCCTACAACCTCCTTAGGTTTAAAAACATGAGATGAGTCTGAAAAGTAACATTGTAGTTGAGAAAAATGAAAGACGTCTTGCATAGCCTGATACCTATAAGGTAGCTACAACCGATAGGAAACCGGCCTGAATCTCTCCAAAATCTCAAACGTCCTGGCATATCTTAGTGAAATCTTCCCATATCTCCTAATCCTCATGTGTCCCAACCTCAGTGTGACACGTAAGAAAACCTGATCTCTGAGCTCAAACTCTAGAGGTCGTCTCCATCGATCAACATAATATTTATTTCGAGACTGTACAGTAGCCATCCTCTTCCGAATCAACTCCACCTGCTCAGTGGTCTCCTGGACAAGATGAGGTCCCAGCATAGCTGCCTCTCTTAACTCTAACCAACATAGGGGTGGTCAAAACGACCTACCGTACAAATCCTCATAAGGTGCCATCTGAATCATCACCTAAAAACTATTATTGTAGGGAAACTTTACTAGGGGCATGTGTCTCTCCCAAGAACCCCTAAAATCTAGGACGCATGGTCGAAGCATGTACTCCAACACCTGAATCGTGCGCTCGGACTGACCATTTGTTTGGGGATGGTAATTTGTACTTAGAAGTACCTGTGTACCCAAATCCCTCTGTAGTCCCTAATAGACACGAGAAGTAAATTGGGAATCCTTGTTTGAAACAATAGAGTGAAGAACCCCATGCAAATGTACAATATCTTGGATGTACAACCTTCCAAGATCATCAACACTAAAGGTATCCTTGATTGGCAATAAATGTGTAACCTTTGTGAGTCTGTTAACAAGAACCCAAACTGCATCATTTCCTCAAGGAGACCTCAGTAAACCCATCATAAAATCCATCGCAACATCATTCCACTTCCAATCAGTAATGGGTAAGTGGTGTAAAAGCCCTGCTGGTCGCTGATTCTCCGCATTCACCTACTAATGGGTGGAACATATCATAACAAAACCAGCTACGTCCTTCTTCATACCTGGACACCAATACTGACGGTGTAAATCTTGATACATATTGGTGACACTAGGATGAACTGCCCAAATTGAGGAATGAAAATCTCGCATCAACTCCTCATGTATGTCTATTGACACCCATACACATCCATGAAAACACAAGATCTCATCATTGCTTATGGTCCAACCAGGAGTAGGGTCCTCTCTTGACACACTCTCCTGTAGGAATAGGCCTTTAGAATCTGATAACTACCTCATCTGCACTTAATCTAGTAGAGTAGAGGTAACAACTATAGAAGAAGGAAACATTTGTTCCTGTCTGTCATGAAACTCCAAATGCATCTCAGAGAATAGATCCATAAGCTGCCACTCACTGCTGGCCTCCTAAACTACCTGTATTTGAGTCCTATTTCTCAATGCATCAGCCACTACGTTGCCTTCCCCAGGCGTGTAGGTAAGCTCAAAGTTAAAAGACTGAAGGTACTCAACCCACCTTCGCTGTCTCAAATTAATATCACGCTAAGTAAAGATATACTTGAGACTTTTGTGGTTGGTGTATACCACAAAATGATCTCTTAAAAGATAATATCTCCAACAGCATAAATCATGCACAACTACAACTAACTTAAGATCATGCGTCAGGTAGTTCCTCTCATGTGGCCTCAACTACCAAGACCCCTACAAAACAACTCCTTCCTCCTATATAATCACTACTACTAGCCCGATACCTGATGCATCATAGTAAATGGTGTAACTCTTGCCCAACTACGGAAAAATCAGTATTTATGCTGAAGTCAATCTCCCTTTCATCTCTTGAAAGGCTTAATCGCAGGAATCTATCCATAACTACCTTACACCCTTCTTAGTCAGGCCTTTTAGTGGCGCTGCTACATGTGAAAAGTCTTGTATAAAGCACCTGTAGTAACCAACCAGCCCCAGAAAACTTCTCACCTCAAAGACGTTCTTCAGCTGCTCCCAGGAAACTACTGATCTCATTTTGTCTGGATCTAGTGATGCTCCTACCTCTGAGATAACATGAGCCAAGAAGTGAACCTAGTCTATCTAAAAGTGGCATTTTGAGAGCTTAGCATATAACTGATGCTCTCTCAGTGTACTCAATACGATCTCAAGATGGTTTTCATGGTCTTGTCGAGTGTGTGAGTACACCAAGATATCTTCTATGAAGACTACCACAAAATAATCCAAGTAAGGATGGAACAATTAGTTCATCAGTGCCATGAAAACTATCAGGGCATTCATAAGGCCAGACAACATAACCAAATACTCCTATAGACTATACCTACTCTGAAAGGCTATAAGAGGTATACCTGATGGTATAACACACAACTGATGATAATCGGATCTCAAGTAAATCTTTGAGAATACCCAGGCTCTTCAAAGATGATCAAAGAGATCATCAATCCTCAGCAGAGGATATTAGTTCTTAACCATCAACCGGTTTAACTTCTAATAATCCATGCAAAGTTTGAAGGTATCATCCACCTTCTTCACAAAAAGGACAGGAAAACCCAAAGGAGAAGTACTAGGTCGGATGAAACCTTTATCTTGCAACTCCTCTAATTACTTTTTGATCTCCTATAACTCTTTTATAGCCATCCTATAAGGAGGAACGGACACTGATGTTTCTTCTATCACAAGATCAATAGAGAAATCTACTTCTCGCTCCAAAGGTAAACATGAAAAGTCATCTAGAAAGACATATCTAAAATTATACACCACTGGAGAAAATTCCATCTGTGAAGTCCCCTGGTCATCCAGATATAAACTAGAAATCTAGGCCGTAATTCCTCCAAACCCATGATGCTTGGGTCTTTCTCTGCTTTCCTAGACATCCCATTCTCCCTTGTGTAGAAAAGACCCGCCCTCTGGTGAGGTAAAATTCACCCTGCAGTGATAGTATTAGACAAAGGAATGAAAGGAGGCCAACCAGTCCATTCAAAGAATGACATAGAATCCTATTATCTCTAAACATAGAGGTCCCATAATAAGTGACACCTGCCTACCTCAAGAGGGAACTCCTTGCACTTATGTACACTAGTCATCCTAATTCCCAATGGAGTTTCTAGTATCATAATATCCTCAGAAGTAAAGATACAGAGATCAAGTATCTCCACAATAGTAACAGATATGAAACTATGGGAAGCCCCTGTATCAAAAAGAGCAGAAGCTAAAACTGAGGAAACTATAATCGTACCTCTAACCATAGAGGGTCTGGGATCTTGCTCCTGCTGGGTCTGCTCCACTACAAATGTTGACCTGTACTGTGGCCTTGTGACCCTGTCTGACTACCCTGAGCTGATCCACCCTGCTATCACTAAAAGCCTGCTGTATGGATACCATGGCCACAACCACCTCCTCGGATTGAATGACCAGAAGAACTCTAGTTCCCTAACTGATGAGAAACTGATGGTCCTTCTCCTGAACATGGAGTCACAACAGAATCCCTGTCACTTGCTTCTGGTGAGAACACCCAAAAAAATGTTGAAGGTGACCCATATTGCTGCAAGATTGGAACTCAAATGGGTCCTTCGGGCAATGTGGTATCTTATGCACACTCTTCCTGAATTGGTAGCATACCCCATGGATATATAAAGAAACATCACATGAAATCTCCCTGTGGCGCTTCCTTCTATCTGTCGAAGGAGTACCAGCCCTGGATGCTGAACCGCCCTAGCTCGCAGCTCCCAATTCCCTTAGATTGTGCTTGGTAATCAGCACCTGGTTCACTATAGCCATCATCAAAGTCATCCTGAAAACATTCACCTACGATCAGATGTCATACCTGATACCATCCTCAAATCGCCTAGCCAAAGATAACTTGTCGCCTTCCAGAACAGGTGTGAAGCGCTGAAGCTCTGTGAAAAGAGAAGAATAATTCATCACTGAAAGAGAGACCTGCTCCAAGTGCATGAACTCTCGGGCTCGATCAACCATCAATGTCTTGGGATAGAAGTAATCATAGAAGGTCCTCGGAAACTCTTCCTAAACTATATCCCAATGACGTCCCTCCTGTGAGATAACATCCCACCATCTCTTGGTGGTATCACGTAGCATGTACATCGCAAGATTTACCCTCCTCTCCAAAGGCATCTCCAGATGCTCAAATATAGAAAGCATGACCTCCAACTATGAATCTGTAGCCTGTGGTCCTCCATCCCCTATAAAAGTGGGAGGATGCTGCTGATGGAACACTCACATTAGCTCTTCCATAGACAGGTCAGGATGTAGTGCTCCCTGAAGGTTTGTATCATCCTCATAAAGCCTTTACGGAACTGTGCATTAACACCTACATCTGGTATAACAGATGGAGCCAAGACATGCATGACTAGAGGATCTGATGGTAGTCCTTGATCTACCATTTATAGTGTCTGGTCATCACCCTGTACCTAGCATACAACCGGAGGATGTCTTGGTGGCATGACTCTACAAGGTCAAGCACACACCTCAGTTTAAGATTATCAAGGACTATAACTTAAAAGTGATAGAATATAACAAGACAAAGATGCATTCAAGTTTTACAAAATAGGGTTACGTGGTGTGTATAACCCATATATGACATGTTCCCTTAAGATTTTAACATGGCGTGTACCTCTGCCAATCCTGGTCATGTAACACCCATACACATGGCATGTTCCTCCTAAGACATGGTGTGTACTTTAATTTTCCCTTCTACCCAAGTTCTTCTACATGGATAGAACTACACAGTTCTCTCTTGGGTAACACTACACGATGTGTTCACCCTAGAAACAATGTGTACTAGTTAATTTCCATCTACCTGTGTCGTTAGTCACATGGTCGGATACACGGTCGACTCTACACTGCATGGATAAATGGGATACGGCATGTAAAACCTCCATTTTATCCACCTGTGTTGTTTGTCACACGGCCAGATACACAGTTCTTTACAACATGACATGTACAATCTAGACATGACATGTTCTACCAAAAGTTTCCTAACCCCATGTCTCTTCTCACACATTCAGTCACAAGGTCAAGCACTACACAACGTGTACTTCCAGTACATGACGTGTACTTAAGAAAATTTGTTCCTTCCATAACAGAAGAACACATGGTGTGTGTTCATAACATCACACACCGTGTTGTCTGGGTTTTCGGATAGTAGGCCTCTAAAACTCCTCTGTAACCCTTAAAAAATTAAAATTTTGTCCAATTAATGAAAAATTCTAACCCGTGGGAGCCCATACTCCCCGCAAATCAAAGTTTGGCATCCTTTTCCACATCATAACTTGACAAAATTCAAATAAATTTCAAACATGATCTACCAAATTCCGATCCAAGAGGGCCCATAACACCTCAGGGACCAAATTTTGGCGTCCATCCAAATGAAACTTTACATATTCTAATACCCTATCAAAGTATCATATATTCTATCATGGTATCTATCACAACAATATGCATATCTAGCACAACATCTATCACAAAAACATGCAATCAGTAATGCACCCTAAATGGCATGAAAAGAATTCATGACATGTGATCTATATCAAGTGCCTACATGATGCATGAGATGGAATACCCTCATATCATCAGGTTGCAATAGAAATATAACCTCAATAATATCAACGATAACAACACAAAACAAGTGAATCACCCAACAATGAAATCAAATCAACTGTAACAATTGCAAAACCAGAAAAATTGCAATATTCGAGGTAACTTGGATTTTCCCTGTACATGGGTTAGCTACTCCCGGGAACAACTCATTACCAACTACCTATTCCTTCCTATCCCTTCCTATGGGCTCCAAATAGTAAGACAAGTCATAAAATAAACTCATCTGATACCATTTTGTAACGTCCCAATTCCAGGTGCCGCCCAAATATGCCCCATACTCAGTTGGTCACATGATCTTAATCGCATTTCCCCAAATGCCATAATCTGCTGACTAGTAGTGAGGACCAAGGTCTAATAATGGGGAAACTATTCCCTCATTGGCAGAGTATACACAGCGGAATAACAAATAATAAACAATAACATAAGCAGTAATACCATACAACAAAAGTAAACAGTGGAAGACTGATAATATAAACAATTGTAGTATATATATAAATAAATGATGCATGTCACAAGTATCTAGGAAAGCATCTAAACAAGTCATAATTCTAGAAATACAATACTGAAACCAAAGTATAGAAAACAGTAAACTCCAACAGCATTGTAAGATTCATCTTGGTCCCATTCTCTCCAACTGCAACAACAATCAAGTACCTGAGGAAGAGGGGTGCTTTACCTTATCTATACCTGCAACCATATGATCTTTTTGGGCCCAAAAGCATGACCCAAATAGGATGTGAGATGAATCCTAGTAGGTCACCACTAAAAGATCTGTGCCTAACTATCAGTGAATATATATAGCTGGAAATATGCAAAGTGAAACAATAAACTAGGAAGTACTCAAAAGTAAACAATCCTACAGTTTCCAATTACATTCATTTACATTTATTAATTATTCAAACCATTGAATAATGTAACCTCAGGATCTAGCCTAATATCTATATCCCCCATGTATAATAGTAACAACAGATGTCTCAGAAGACCATCTAAACAACGAAGTAAGACCAAGTCCAAGATTGTGCTTTGGCTTGGAATACTCATCACAATTACTCATTTATTCACAAGAAACCCTCCGAAAAAGTTCTCATAGTCTAACCCCTATGGTTTATCCTATCATTAATTCCATAAATAATTACCCTCTAGGAAAGCTCACACAGTCTAACCCCTTTGGTCCCACATAGAACTTAATCATTTACAAAAGACCACCTGGGTTGCTCTCACGGTCAATACCCCTTTAGTTTGAATAGAAACAATAAACTAAAATGACCACATGGCAGCTCTCATAGTCAATTACCTAAGTTCTAACATTCATTTAATAACGACCCTCTGGGTAGCTCTCACGGTCTAATCCTTCTGGTTTATGACCACCCGGAAGCTCTCACAGTCAGTACCTCTAGGTCAACATAACAACAATTCATACATAAATGAACCTATCTCTGGAAGATCTCACAGTCTATTCCCCTTGGTCATACCTTCAAAATGTGAATCACATGCATCTCAAATAAACAATAACTCCATCCTAACAACACGAGGAATGGAAAACGAAGCAAGCCTAATAGGCATTCTAGACCAAATGGCCATAATCAATCAAGCATGGGAAACACACCCATAATCAAGGTATAAAACCTTATGTGTAAACAATAACCCCTTATCTCAATCAAACACACCATAACAGGTCTTAAACATGGTTAAATTTCAAAACCCGAAATACCCTAAACATGGGTATTCAACACTTTTAGCATGTATCATCCAAAGAAAATCAAAGAAAGTCACAAACCACATACCTTGATGTTGTATGATGAACACTCTTCAACGTCGACCCTTGAATCATCCTAGAACGATGTAGATCTACAAAAAGGTTAAAATCGTTCAACATTGAATAACCCATGAGAGAAGAGGAATCAGGGAGAGATGATCAAGAAGAAGTGAGAACTCACTGGTGGGATTCCAACGCACCCGCTGGAGTTCGGATCAGACCTTGGATGGAGAATAGGTGGCTTGGTCTTTAATTGTCATTCTCGATCACTCCAGGACGAACCAAGGTTAGAAGAAGAAAGATCCATCAACGATACGTGACCCCACTATGATATATCAATTAAAAAGAAAAGTACATGATGTGTTCATTTAATGTACATGCCATGTATTGGCCTCAACTGACCCCCGCTTTAGGCGGTCTTTTGGGTCACCTACACGACCATGTACTCGGCCGTTACATGGTCAGTATATAGCTACACGCGACAACCGGGTACATAATTTATACTCATAAGTACATGGCGTATACATAGAAAATTTCCAATTCTTCTTTTTTCCTTAAAAATAACCCAAAATATAGATCCATACTTGAAAAAGGAGATCTGGGTTCTTACATAATCACTATAATTTACAGTGATTACAAGTACAATTCAATTTTCACAGAATTTTGATAGGTAATATCCATATATTGTAAAGGATATATGATGTAATTTATATTGGAACCACAAGTTATTCAATGACGTTGTTTATACTGGAACCACCAATTCCTCAAAGATTCATTTCAATAAATTTCTGAACAATATTTATTTATTTCATTGGATGTATTTTCATCATCTAGATAACATTGCTCCTCAACTATAGGTCTTCGACGGGTACTGTATAAAAAATATTGATTATATGCACATCGGCCCAGTACTCTTTAATAAGTGGAAGGTGAAACTTCCACTCAAACTCACTTCTTTCTCAAAATGATCAACTGAAAAATATTCAATGTCATGTAAGTTTTCTACTTCCTCAAAAAATTATTCTTCTTCAATTATCAACTCAAATATCTCAATACCTAACACATAACAAATGTTATTGTTATTATTTATGTGCTTCTCAATTTTATTCAATTATTTTAGTATCACCATCATTCAATGACAATGGTTTAGCATTCTCAAACTCCATCTTGGATTTTTTGATTGAAGTGTTTCAATGCATACACATAGAGTTCATGGCATGCATGTATTGCATGAAATATTTATCACCTTTATTATTTATGAAAGTGATAAGCATGTGATATATCTTCTTACAATTCACTTTATTCATAGAATTATTATTATTTTCAGTTCTTATGTATCTTTCAAATACCAAAAATTACATGAGGTATTCTCAAACTTTGCGCAAGTGTTCAAGCATGCAGGTTATTCTTCTTCATGAAATATAGTATGCTTCATGAAAACTCAAATGAGATTTTCATAACACAATATGTGCATGGGATCTTATTATATTTTACCCTTCATGAAACACAATTAGGTTATATACAATGGTTCTTGGAATCAATCAAACATCATGCGATCAAAAAGACTTTGGTAAGCACAACATGAGCGCATGAAATTCTCTTTGTGAAAGCAGGATGTTTCATGGTGCACTATTTCTCTTTGGAAAATGAGAGCCTAAATTATCCCAGTCGGAAACTACCTTCCTTGGATATGGTGTTTTAGTATTAATAGGCAATGTCTCCACAACCTAAGTACTTCCACAGCCTCCAAATTATTAGCCGTTCCAGGGAGCATCTCAAAGAACCGAAAATCTTGATGTATTTTAATATTTCCACACAACTTTTATTTCCCTTCCTAAAGATTTTGACATACCGTTTAAATATTTTGATGTCGAAAATCATGGGATATCTTCCTTCTCACATTAGGATATCATGTGCATGCAATGATAAACACATGGTTCTCCTTATTCTATGATCCCCGAACTCATAATCTTCACACGACTCATTATTTCATTTAGTTTACATGCATGAAAAGTGTAGCTGCATGCATGTACAACTATTTTGACCTTTTTAGTGATGATATTACTAGATAAAACCTCTTTAATGTCTCATATTTTCCATGTATTACTTTTAGATATTATATGGATTATTTTTGAGATCAGGTGCTAAGAAGAAATGCGATTCCAAAGCCCAAAGTGCCTAGAATAAATGTTTGAAACATATTAAATATATTAAATAGCGCATGCACGCAGTTTAAAAAAAAATAGAATAACTCCAAAATTGTGGAACATATCAGAAATTTGAGGGAACCATTGAGTTCAGAATGTGAGTTTTATCCTAGGCGTGAGATAACCTTGGTCGGCGTAGGCCATTTTTGAAAGTCATGAGTGTAAATGAATGAAATAAAATAAATAATGAATTTATTTTGTTTTTTTAAAGTATCGACTGATTTCCTCTTTAAATATATGGCTATAGATTTTGTATTAGGGCTAGAAGCTAAAACCTAGAGACCTAGATCGGGATCAGATCATGGATTATTGTGCCAAAAAAGTGTATAGATCTCATCAATGATGAAAAAAAACTGTTATTCATCAATTATCATTCTAAACTCTAGGTAGGGTTTTTTTCTTGAAATTTCTATCCTTTTTCTTAATCTCAGACGAACATGAATCAATTCCACAAACAAAATTGATACATGCATCAACGATAGATTTAATTTGATATAATTGTTTTGCTCGTTTTGTTTATTTTCTTCTTCTTTAATCTTCTTCTATGAAAATAGATCAAGGCCAAATGAATAAAGGATAAGGTTCTTTCCTCACATTTTATGGATTTTGGATTTCTTACCCTATTCTTTTCACATTCATCACGAGCATTTTCTTTGGCCCATAGTTCGATGAAATATCTAATATTAGATTATATCATTACCGTTATTTGGAGAAAAAAATCGATACCACAGGTGTGGTTCATGATCGATGGTGTGGTCGTGGTGCAATGATGACAGTGGATGATCAGGAGTGGAATAAACAGATTTGTGGTTCCCGTTTTTCCTGGTTTTGACGAATGGTGATGGTTTTGATCGAAGGATCATCTTTTGAATGGATTAAGAGCTCAAAATACAGAGATCTAGAAACTAGAGGCTTGAACAAACCCTGATCTATAGGTTCTGGCATGGAAAGTGGATCTGGTGAAGTGTAGGATAGTGCAGAAGAAGATCTGGAAATCACGAGCAACATGACATGTAATCTGGAGTTGCAAGTAGTGTGTCCCCTAGCTATAATGCTAGGGTTATAACTAAATTTAAATTTCACACACCATGTGGATCCCTTCCATGAGGCTTGTTGTTTACTTCGAATATTACACAAACACGGGAAAAAGTACATGACCAAGTGGCATGTCATGTACTTGGACACAGACACGGCTTGGCGTACATGGGCCGATACACGGACACGACCATCATATATGGACATGAACAGATGACATGGGTAGGATACCATGTGTATCTATACGCCATAAACTTCTTCTACATTCTATGTATATTGATACTTATATGCTGTGTGAGGCTCATCCACACGTGCAGACATGGGGATAGCTGGACACGCTATGCACCCCTTGGTACACACCATGTATCCCTATTAAAGAGTGTTTATAGCTCTTCATTTACTTAGTTTGGACCACTTTATGTTGATTGTTTTACCTTGGTCCTTTACCTTGAGTTTACAGTGTGATATTACATCTGCATCATAGGATTTGTAATCCCCTATAAAGGTTGAGTCTCAGATAGAGTTTTGGAGTCCCACCATGAGAATGGAGTGCGATCCTCCTTCACCTTTATTCCCTAGATGGGGTTTTTGGAATCAGAATGACCAACCATAGTAGGGAATTGATCCTTTATCTAGTAGGAAATATTAGTAGGCTTCTTGGTATCATTGATATATTATGCCCTACATAGCAGGTTGATCTAGATTGGGTTCATGGTTTCCCCAACAGTTCTGGGCATGAACCCCTTATATGTGTATTAGGGTATTCTCAGACCAATGAGATTCTTGGGTGGGGCCCAATGATATTGACCTCTTCATTGAGTGTATTTGATGATAGCGTATCTCATACAGTGGACTCTCCTGGAACGAGCATCGCTTCGAGTAGAATCCAGTGGTTGATAGTTGGCTATGACTACCTGGTGGCATGGTGTCTTTCCTAAGTATATCTAAGTGTTGTTGTTATACATTGATTGTTATATATTGTATTGAGATAACTATACTTGGTGCTTCATGTTTAGTGTTTTCAAGGTGTCCTACTGAGTATTGTTATAATCACCCTTGTATGGGATTTGTCGGTACATGTTGTGTCTTATGTAGATGATGTCCCTTTGATGGTGTCCTGGGAGGACAGGGAGTGGGTGGAGCATAACTGGATCCTGTCAGACTAAAGTGTTTACCAGGATCTTGCATTTTACTTAGTCCTCATCCTTGGAGTAGGTTAGACTCTTTACAGTTTTGGTTGGGATTGTATTTGGACCCTTTTTCTACATTCAGTACTTAACCGCCGTACTCTGTTGTGGGATCGTAGATGTATGCATGCATTGTTTCAGTTGTTTTACATTTTAACATCATGTGGGATTGGAGATGTGTGTGTTTTATAGGTAATTTAGGCTAAAGACTCCCATTTGTGGGATATGCCTACTCGGCGTTGGTCGCTAGCTCCTGGCCTATTAGAGGCGGGCTTGGGGTAGTCATGGTCCATACCTCGGTGGGTTGATTCATGACAACCTCACCTCAATCTTATATAAAAAAATAGATCATATATTCATGGATATAAGACTTCTTATGATCCATGTATCAATATTATGATGATCACATCCATCATCAAAACATAGTAGTGATCTTGGCATGATTATATGAGAGAATCTTGAACTGTTTTGATGGTTTGATTTGTGCACAATAGTTCAACATGATTACTATGGCTCATAAATGGTAGGATAATTGTGCAAAGATGAACCCTATATCAAGGGATGAAGATGAAAACATGGAGTCCAGTAGATCATTGGATCAATGCTGATCGAACATACATGTTATGTCCATAGCATTTTAAATGGATAAAAAATATGCATGCGCTCTGTGTCCCACATTGAACCTCCAAACGGTTTGGAACTCCTTTAAAACAAATCTCGTTCTCACTGAACCATCTAGATGAAACTAGGGTCGGAACCTCAAACAATTGTACACACCAAATATGGGGTGGGATTCACCTTCCCATTCCATTGTGCACCACTGTACATACACTGTGGGTGCTATGATTACCCACCATTACTTCCATGCATCCCTTGTGGGTTCTATGAACCCTCCTGCCACCATGGATGGCCTTGTAGACCCCCCCCCCGCATGGTTTACCCCTTGGGTCTCACATGTGTGGTTTGAGGTGGGTCCTTGGTTGACTGTGGCTGAATATGTTTTTTAATACTCTCATAAAATGAGTTAGCCAAATTCCATGCCCTCAAATTTAAATTCCAACATCCTCTTTCTTTTAATTTGGAATTCAACTATAAATTTAAAAAAAAATCAATATAAGTTTCCCTTTAATAATCATCATTAAAACTTTGTTTTTTCAATTCTTTCCATATGGTCTTCATTAATTAAAACTCCTCACACAATGATGTTCATATTACATAGCTATCATTGTTAATATCTCAAATCATCAATTTAAATGATTATCAATCATCCAAGAGTCATCACCAATCTTCTTTAATGTTTCTAAAATTTTTTCCGCCTTTTTCTTTACATGATTAATCATTAATCATAGATGAATTCATTATAAATTGAATTTGATAAATTATTATACATTGAAAACAAATATAACCATACTCATCAACCATCCACATGGTATTTTCAATCTCCCCATTTGGATTTTTCATCAATACCATTTCCTTAAATAAATTCAATTCTCTTCTCCCCCTTATTGACAATAAATGAAAAGGATTCATTTGGTCAACTTGTAAAGAGGAGTATGATACCACTTATTTCCATAAAAATGAGTATTTATCTAGTTAACTCTAATTATATGTGGAAAAACTCAATGTAGAAAACAAGAGAGATTTCATAAAGTCATCAATGTTGTCTAACTAATTCAATATGTGATAAAATTTACATGTTTTTCATCCTTGGGGAAGCACAACCAAATTTTACTTTAAGAAATATATAACCTGCACTTCACTCAACAAATACATCATAAATTTCAAGTGAAAATATAATTCTATCCCCCTTTATATGATCTTACTCATCAACCACACTCCCCCTTTATGCACATATTTTATATAATTAAGAAAATGTAATGAAGTTTAATCGGGTTACCTCCATTTTCAATATTTGTAGATATGACTTGAACTTCTAGATATTCATGGAATAAATATTTCTTTCATATTAATTATGTTTTCTCCCCCTCAAGGGGTGAAACCTTTATTTTTATTGATATATAATTTCATCAAATAGTATTCAAGATTTTTATATTGACGATCCACCATTGTTCAACAATTCAAATTTTTTATCAGATCTTCAATAGTCATTACAACTTGTTTTCTTACACTTTTTTCATTTAGTTATCTTGAGATTGAGATTCATCTTAAATTTCCTGCAATGTAAGTACACAAATATTGCACAAGAAGTAAGGTAATAAGGTGGAACACTTATGAGATTCTTAATAAGTGAAACATGGTCGAGTTTTCTCTCTCAACCAAAACAATATTTTCCTTCTAGCTATAAAGTGTCTGGTACTCTTTATGCTTGTGTCTTCTTTACATTTCATATTATTATATTTCTTTGACAACATGGACTCTTTACTTTCATTCACCTTCATCTTGTGTGGATTATTTATCTTCTCTTCTACTAGTAGTGTAATAACTTCCCCTAGTGTTTTTTTCTATCTTTATCATATCTTCTTGAGAAGGTAGAAGAGTCATACAATTATTTGAATTATGTCTAGTATACTTTCACCTTACACATAATTTTTGTATAAAACTTGAGTTGAAAACCTCTCATGAAATTTGAGTTCTTCTTCATGTGGAACAACCTTTTTTCCTTTTTCCCTTTGCTCAAGATGATGCTTTATCTTTAGATTTTTTTCATTTATTTAGTATCTTACACTTGATTAGGGAAAATAATTAGGCATTAATTCTTAACATATTCTTCTTTGGATCTTCTATATGGATTCTTAAATGTTTTTGAATTACATTTCTTGGGTAACGTATCACAATTTTCTATAGGAATGTCTTTAATCAATCACATCTTCTTATTTACCTCCTAGATTGATTCTCTTCTTGATTTCATCCCACTTCCTTTCATTTCCATGGCATGTTTACAATGGCCCATGGTATGACCTATTTTTTCATAGTAGAAGCATATTTTATTGGTTTTCATGAAATTTTTGGCATAAATATTATTAATATTCTTAGTAGTGGTTTGTTTAGTTCTTTTCAGCTATTGAACACCTTACTTCACCTGTTTATCTCCCATGGAAGTTAGTTCTCCTTTATTTATGAATTGCTTTTGTTTGGGTTGTGTTATTTTATTAACATTAGCATAGGATTTGTACCAGCCTAGTGCACACCAACACTCTTCTTCTAGGTGATAACATACGTTGTAGTACTCATAAAAATCTTCAAGGCATTTAAATATACTTCTAGTATATAGATTCATTCTCTTCTATGGAATATTCTTCCATTCAATAGGTTTCTTAATTTCTACACATGTACTCACCTTGAATATAGGCCTTATGTAGTCTTCATACATTTTCATGTTGTAAAAACACACAAAATCCTGATGTCCAAACTTCTAGCAACACTAATAATAGCCAATGAGTCTCCTTCTTTTTCTTGTAGTACCAGTCTTACTAGAGTGAGTACCTTAATATTTATAGGTTTTTATTTACTTCTTTAGAGCATCATTTTGGGAGTCATTTTTCTTGATCTTTCTAGTATCCACCCTTGGTGATTTGGTGAATTGATTTTCATTTTTATCTAACTACATATTCCTAAATTTTTTCTTTAAACCTACACTAATAGATGAGACTGCATTAGTAGAAACAAAATTAATTGGATTATGAGTTACCTTATTACATGATCTTGTATAAGTTTGATCAAGAGATGATTTTGAGATCTTATTTCCACCAATATGATTCTTATATCTCTCATAAATAGTTTGTACAACAACATCCATTTTGGGGCTTGACCATCTTCATATGTTTGGGTGGAATAATTATTCTTAGTAGTTTGTGAAGTTTCAACATGTGTCTTCTTCAAATTCCTCAATTTAACCTCTAGTTCAAGACATTTCATGTTGAGGGAAAACTTCTCATTTTCAACTGATGTCAGATTCCCTTCCTATTCACATTTCATTTTATTAATCTAATATTCATGATATCTACTACCTTCACTCAAAGGGTTGTCAATGTATTTGATTCTTTTGGATTTAACTTCTAATTATGATTCCTTGACACTAATAATATATTTATGTGATTTTTCTAGAGCATGGATCTTCTGAATATACTCTTCATGAAACTTGGTCTTTTCTTCTACTAAAATTTCAATCTCTTTGACCTTATAAGATTTTTCTTCAAGATGAGCATCTCTAAAATTATTGGAAACATTGAAAATGTTTCAAGTACATGGATTACTTCACCAAAAACATGTTTAATCATGATTATCTCATAAAAAAAACCTTTTCAATTCATCTTTAATTATTGAAATATTTTCACTACAAAGAGTTACAAATTCTTCATTTACTTCAATGAGGCCTATGAGAACATTGTACATTTTGAATTTATTACCAAGTGCGTACTTTTATTTTTTAATTTCTTCTTCTAGATGTGATTTATCATCAAAAAGCTCCTTAAAAAACAAAGTATATATAAAATCACTTCTTCGTGAATAATCATTATATACCATTAAAATCGATAGTATAGGTCTTAAATAGTTTTGATAGTCTTATCTTCATCATACTCTCCACATATTGAGCTAGTTTATTTAAAAGGATCATTGTAGAATGATTTGATAAAAGAGTATTGATCCTTCTGTTATTTCTTTGAGATTTTACACAATCTCTTTGCTTCTATCTTCTTCCTATTTTTTAGAGTCTTGATAGAGGCTTTCATGCCTTCTATAATAGGAGTGGAGACTAAGTCTTCCACTTGAGGTGATTTAGAATCAAATTCAAATATTCACTTCATATAAACCTTGTAAAAACAATCAGGGATAATTTTTTTTGACCCAATCAGAGGCATACCTTCACTATGATACAAATTGTAGAGCCCAGATAGATCGTACAAGGACACTAGGGGGGGGGGGAATAAGTGTACCCAACTTTTACCAAGTTTATACTTTATTTTCAATTAGCCCCTATTACTCTATAACCTCTTCTCCAATTAAGAGAAATGGATATGATATATGCTCTCAACAATCACATACTCATGTAATTTAGATAATAAATAAGACATCAACATACATAGATTTTTACAAGTTTCAACCTCAATGAGAAATTCTACCCCTTTCCATGATAAACCTGTGGTTGTTTCATGAATTTTCTTATCACTATAATTTGTAGTGATTACAAGTACAGTTCAATTTACACACAAGTTGGACAAGTAATATCCACATCTTAAAAATTATAGATGAAATTATTTATATTGACACCACCAATTATTAAATGGATTTGTTTATACTAGAACCACTGGTTCCTTAAATATACATTTAATAACATTATGATCAAGATATCGCTACTACACTAGATTTATTTGCATCAAATGGATAACCTTGTTCCTCAACAGTAGGTCTTTGATTGCTAATGTATAAAAAAATATTTATTATATGCACATTGGACTAGTACTCTTAAATAAGTGGAAGATGAAATTTCCACTCCAACTCAATTCTTTCTCAGAATGATCAACTGAAGAATATGAAATATTGTGTAAGTTGTCTTCTTCCTCAACAAATTCTTCTTCTTGAATTATCAACTCAAATATCTCAAGTCATAGCTCATAATAAATGTTATTGTTATTTTTTATGTGCTTCTCAATTTTATTTAATGATTTAAATATCAATTTTATTCAATGAAAATAATTTAGTATTATAAAATGTCTTTTTTTCAATGAATACACATATAGTGCATCGCATGCATGTATTACATACAACGTTTGTTTCCAGTATTCTTCATGCAAGTGATAAGCATGATATCTCTCTTCTAAAAATTCATTGATTTCACATAAGTAGTATGCTTTGGTTCTCTTATCTATTTTTCATACCATAGATTACACTAGGTCTTCTCAAACTTCACATAGGTGTTCAAATATGCGGGTTATTCTTTTTTATGAAATCTATTATGCTTCACAAAAACTCAAATGAGATTCACATAAAACAATGTGTATGCAAGATCTGATTTTATTTTCTCCTTCACAAAACATGGTGAGGTTATATACATTAGTTCATGGAATCAATAAAACATCATGTGATCGTGAATGATTTGGTAATAACAACACAATAACACCAAATTATCTTCATGAAAGTAAGAAGTTTCATGGTGCTCTGTTTCTCTATAGAAAACAAGAGCCTCAATTATTCTATTTGGCAGACACCTTCCTTGGACATGGTTATTTGGTATTTATAAGCATGATATCACTAACTAAGAACTGCCTCATCTTATGAATCATTAGACATGACAAGGAGCATCTCAAAGAGCCTAAAATCTAATCGTATTTCCAGATTTTCACACAGCTTTTATTTTCATTCCTGAAGATTTTGGCATACCATTAAAATATTATGATGCCAAAAATCATGGTGTCTCTTCCTTTTTTGCATTAGGATCTCACATGTATGTGATGATAAACACATGATTATCCTTATTTTATAATGCCTGAACTCATAATCTTTATGTGGATCAATATCTCATTCAGTTTACACACTTGCAAAGCATAGCTGCATGCATGTACAACTGTTTTTACCTTTACCCATCCTTTTATGTGGTGAGATTATTAGAGAATACCTCACCTCGAGCTTCTTCAAAAAAAATACCGTATATTCATGGATCTTTGGATTCTCACAATGCATGTATCAAGCTTATAATGATTATATCCATCATCAAAACATGGAAATTATCTTGGAATGATCATAGGAGAGAATCTTGAATTGGTTTTATGGTTTGATTAGTGAATAGTAGTTCAACATGATTACCACATCACGTATATGGTGGGATAACTGCACCTAGATAAACCCTAGAACAAGGGATGAAGATGGAAACATGGAGGACTGTGGATAATTGGATCAACACTGATCGAATGGACATGTTATGTTTGTAACATTTTAAATGAATGAATAGTATTCATGTGCTCCATGTCCTACATCGAACCTCCAAATGGTATAACACTCCTTTAAAACAAATCCTATTCCCACTGAACCATCAAGCTAACATTGAGGTCAGTACCTAAAACACTTACACACACCACATATGGGGTGGGCCACACCCACCTTCCACCTTGTGCGCCACCTTGCGCACCACCGTGTGCACACTGTGGGCACCATGATCACCCACCAATGCTTTCATGCATCCCTTGTGGACACTATGCATCCTCCTACCACTATGGATGGCCTTATATACCTTCCTCCCATGTGGTTGACCCATCAGGTCGCACATGTTTGGTTTGAGTCGGGTCCTTGGTTTGTCGTGACTGAGATTTTTTTTAATACTCCCATAAAAGGAGTTAGCCAAATGTCATGCCCTCAAATTCAAATTCCAACCTCCTCTTTCTTTTAATTGTGAATCCAACTATAAATTCCAAATATTTTTCAATATAAAATTCCATTTAATATTCCTCATGTAAATTTATTTCTCTATTTCTTTCCACATGGTCTTCATCAATTAAAACTCCTCACACAATGATGTTCATATGTATGGAAATCTTTTTTAACTTCTCAAATCATCAATTCAAATAATGAACAATCATCCAAGATTATCAAAATATGATCCATCTCCAACTATTCATTTCTTAAAACTAATGATGATTTATAATCATCATCACAAGATCTTATTTATATACAGTAAATAATGTTCATTCTCCTAATGCAATTGACACATGTGTTGGGTATTAAGAACAACTCTGTAATCATAACATTTAACATGGAGAATTGTCTTACCAAATTATATCTAATTAATCCCTAACAATTCTCCAAGAACCATCATTAACATTCTTCAATGTTTCTTAATTTTTTCCATCTTTCTCTTTCCATGAATACTCACCAATCACTAAAGACTTCATCATACATTGACTTTCATTCCTTATTATATATTGAAAAAATAAAACCATACTCATCATACAGGGTACTAAGCTCACACCTGGATTTCCCATACCTAGAAGAACCCTCGCACAGTTCTGTGCCACCGCACACAAACCATAGGATTGATCCATTCACGTGAGGTTGGACCTTGCCGATGTCGTGCATAGGAGCACGCACACTTCTTTTCAGGTGAGTCATGTGGGAGACGTCACGCACCCAAACCAACCTTTGGGGTTAGGGCAAGGCGGTAGGGAACCTCGTCATCCCTCTGCACGGTCTCAAACGGTCCGAAGGACCTCGGGGGTAGCTCATGTCCCCGACCCAACCTCTACGTCGCATGCCGCGACTGGAATCACCGCCCGCACCTGGAATAAGGCCCGGTGATTCCCTCCTTCAGAATATCCATATGGTGAAACACCCAAGGATATCTGGTCACACAAGTTTTCACAGTCGATGTCCCACGACCAAGACTCTCTTACACGCTCGAAGAGCGAAGGAGTCAACACCATCGACTAAAGAAAAAGGTCCCACGCCTTTTACCTTACCAACACAGGGTTACACCCGATGCCCCGCATCACCCTGGTAACACATCAAACAAGGAGTAGGGAGGAAAGCAGTTCACACACATAGTCTAACAATTCTACTGAAAAAAGGTAGAGGAGCTGTAGAGCGTACCTCTTATCACCTCATGCTCTACAGGATAGTAGATATCCAAAGCTCGCAGCTATCCATGGTCCCAACTGCCAGCTCCCAGAGCCTGACGTGGACCGCCTAATGGTGATGGGAAGACCTCATAAAGTCGTCCCCCACTACCATCTCCTCCCGCTCCTCTGCTAGCACCACCTCTCTGGGCGCTACTCCGATCATGGCGCTGCCTCTGTCGTGGTGGTGCACCTGCGCCTGCCCGAAGCTCTCCGCAACTCGGGTCGGGAAGTCTCGTACCAAGTGACCTCTCCCGTCACAAGCATAGCACTGGCGCTCCCTGAGCTGTTCTGGCGCCCTCTGGCGCCACTGTGGTGTACGCCCACGGCCCGGAGCCCACTCACAGAAGGGCACCCTCGGCTAAGGCCCCACACTTTTCCGCCACAGTGGTATATGACCACATCTCCAAAACCGGCAGTGGAAAGGCCACCTGCGTCGAGGTCCCGCTTGCCGACGCCCACTAGCTGCGGTAGATGTCTCGGCTCCGACGTGCCTGCTGTCACCACCAACTCTAAAACGTGACAGGAAGCCCTCTGTCACCAACGCCTACTCCAGCACCCCGACATATGTGGAAATGGCCAAGGGTACTATGACAGCACGAATCTCTCGGTGGAGACCCTGCTCAGACTTCTGCACTCGGTTGTTGTCGTCACAGACCAAGTCCGGGTAAAAGCGTGCACAGTCAGAAAAACTAGCCGCGTACTCGGCCACCGTCATCCCTCCCTGCTGAAACTGCAGGAGCTCCTGAATCCGGATGGAGCGCAAGCAGGAGGGGCAAAACTCCTCACGAAACAACAACTGAAAGTCATCCCACGAAAGCGATGACTCGTCAAGAAACCGAGTCACCAGACTCCACCAACGCCAAGCTGCTCCACGAAAAAGGGTGGCTACCAAAGCCACTCTCTGATCTGTCGGCGTCTGCACAAGCCTGAAAAGGCAAACCACTGCTACTAGCCAAACCTCTGCTGCCTAAGGGTCTGGCTCACCACTGAACCTCAGCGGTCTCTGCCGCTGGAACTCACGGAGCGCGCTCAACCTGCGCTCAAGCTCAGCCTGCTCTGCTGAAACTGCCTGTTGCTCAACAGGTGGGGGTGCTGCTACCAGCCCACCCGGAGAAAGGGGCTCGCATGATGGGTCCTGGACTGTGGCCTCGTAGCTCATAGGGTCGTTGTCACGAACCAAAACTGGTATCCTGGTTGGCTGTCTTCACGAAGACATCCTGAAAATTATCAAGGAGTGCCACAGTCAGATGAGCATACATGTATATACCAATACAACAACGACGATGGGGAGCTGACTCAAGAAGGACAGTCAAAGACTCAATCCTATGGGATGCACAAACCAATTTTCCATGCAACAAGTGCCTCAGCATGTCGAGTCGACAAGCGGGTTATCAGGGTCCTGGTGAATGGATACGTCGGCCGCCGCACCATCACTGGACTCCTTGGCCTGAGAGCTTCTCTCGAGACACATTAACACTGTTGACCTATATCCCAACCAATTCCTTTTATTTTCAGGACGTACGAACAACGTCCCAAGGAACGAACCACCTATGATACCACTTTGTCACAACCCGACCCTACACGGGCTCGAGCCGCAACTACCCCAAGCCCGCCTCCATAGGCCAGGGGCTGGCGACCAGCGTCGAAGGCACAATAACTCGGGGAGGCCTTTTCCTAAGTACCTGTACACACACACGCAACACACTCAATGCAAAAGTGCAGAGTAAAAAGAAAAGCAAAGGGAAACTGCTATAAATAACCACAAGAGTGCATCGACCTCTAAACAGTACAAGTAAAGTACTGAAAAGGAAAAAGGGGAAAAACACGCGCCCAACCAGAAAAGTTCCATAACGTGGAAAAAGGTAAGCAAAAGGAAAAAAAACCACTGGAAGGGTCCCCCACCTGGAACCAGGCTCCGACCACCGCACGCGGTCCAAGCTCCCAAGCTCCTATGCTCCACTGAAGTCACGCTCCACCAGTCCATCATCTGCAAGGGCACACCAAGTGCGGGAAAAGCCCAAGTAGGGGTGAGTATAAAAATACTCAGTAGGATACCCCAAAGGCTCGAGGGAGAAACAAAGGAGGTACCGAAGGGTGAGCAGTAGAGCGAACATAAAAAGTAGAGGAGTACAACTGAAAGTGCTGTAAGAGTAACAGTAAAGAGTCCAGCTCAACCCAACAAGAGGAAAGAAGGTAGACTCGTCCAAACACAAGGAGCTGGAAATGGTGAGAAGATGAACTTCCCATAGAGTATTCACTACCTATAGTAGGAGAGTAGACTCATCCAACCATAAGAAGCTAGACACGGAAAGCACGTGGCATACCCCGCGTGTCTTCGCCTCTCCTGGAAGGAGAGTAACCAAACCCAATAAGTGGGTACTAGAACAAGGTATATACAAGTCCATATGCTCAATCAAGAAGCCCAAACAAGGTCGTAAGGGGATCTCCATCCCATAGCTCATCCCAAGAAAACAAGTAGCCATCGTTCCCAGAAGTAACACCATCGATGCCCAGCATCCCGCACGTCTGCCCTGAACTACAAGTCAAGGGCTCAATCACCGCACATCGACACTATCCGCTTTGGGCGGCACTGACTCGCCCGCACGGTTTTATGTCGCGTCACAAGGACGCGTCTCGGTGGGGTAAAGCGCTCCTCGTACTTGAGAGTTTTGGGGGAACGTCAACCACAACTCGTCACTGCCCCGCAGTCGAGAGGTCTGCTCAAAGTCGACAGGCGACCCCCTGCCCAGCCCCGCTGGAGGATCCCTGGAAGTCGACGGGTTCCCACTACAGGGATACCCGGAAAGTCGACGGGTGCCACACTGCCCAGTCCCATAACAGGGTAATCCACTGGAGGGCGACCCGGCTAAAGTCGGCGACGGGACCACTGCCCAGCCCAGCTGGAGGTAACCCGACATCAGGGACCACTTCCCAGCCCAGATGAAGGTAAGCCCGGCATCAGGGACCACTACCCAGCCCCGCTGGAGGTAAGCCCGACATCGGGGACCACTGCCCAGCCCCGCTGGAGGTAAGCCCGACATCGGGGACCACTGCCCAGCCCCGCTGGAGGTAACCCCAGAACTGCTCTGCCCATCCCCGCTCGATGGTATTGCTCAGTGAACACCGCTGTACTGGCCATCACTGCTAGATGGTAACCCACTGGTGAGCCCTGCTCGAAACAACCTCAGCCCTGCTGGAAACAACCTCAGCCCTACTGGAAACAACCTCAGCCCTGCTGGAAACAACCTTAGCCCTGCTGGTAACAACCTCTTGGGTAGAGGATCGGTGCCCGCGTAAAGTGTTGGTCACACCGAATCCACAAGAACTCTACCAGGGAACACGAAGCAATGGGAGAAACTTCCCAGGCCTCACAAGGCGATCCCGCTCCAATCTGCTGAGTCACTGTCGAAGCGGACCGAGTCAACTCACCCCAGAAAGAGGGGAAAACACCCACGTTGTTCGAACACCCGTAGTCGCAAACGGTGTCGCAGTCTGGTGAAAGGGGCACGATACTGAAACCCCTCACAGGTGAGGAAGCAGAGGAACCAAACCATCTCTGCCGACCAAACCATCGAGAACAAGACCAGGGGGAGACCACTCAACCCTGCTGGTCAGACAAAAGAGCACCAGGCCAGGGGAAACTCCACCCTACTGGTCAAACAATGAGCACAGAGGGACCCTCTACGTCGCGAGAGGTCAAAGTACGTAAAGCAGATCATGACACACACGTGGGTCCCACACGACATTTGGCACCAAGTCAACCCCAACTGAGCGCATAAACAGTCTAAGGTACAAACCACACGTACCTCCAAGCGCTCCCGTATACTCCCAGAGTATACCTCATTTTCAGCCCAAAGGCTATCGTGCACACGGCACCCAGCGTCAACGCGAAGGCGTGACGTAACAACTCCACCTCAAAGGCCCAGGCATGACCAACCACATCTCGTGAATCATTTATATCACTCTCCCAAGAGTGCGTGATCACACGCCGAGGGTCCGCTACAAACATAGTAGGACGAACCACCACCAGAGCACCTTTTATTCCACATTTAACAAGACCGCGCAAGAGGCTCCGCACAACCAAATGGATCGCACCGTTGTAACCCTCACGAAAAAACACGCGAGATCGACTACTTACTCGCCTCCAACGGATATCCGACGGAAAAGTCACCAACACCGCCTCACGCCCGAACGACGTCCCGTGATCCCAAGCCTCGGCCCCAAAAACTGCCGGGCGCATCGCACCATTGCGATCCCCTCGGGAAAACACGTCAAAAGCACTACTCACTTGAGTGTAACGGATATCCGGAGAAAAAGATACGTTCCGGCTCCCCGCGCACGAGCGGTACCACGCGGGACCCGCACCCCGGTCCCGAAGCGCTGCCAAAGGATCGCACCATTGTGATCCTCTTGAAAAAGCACACAAGATGGACTATTCACTTATCCAAAACGGACACCCGGTGATAAAGATGGAAAATCACCGTCAACACCCAAACGGCCCTCGCGGGGCCCGCACCAACGTGCGGGATTAGAGCGGCCGGATTGCACCGTTGCAATCTCCTCGGAAAAACACCCAAAAACGACTGCTCGCACGCCCCGAACGGGCGTCTGAGAAAAAAGTCGCTAAAGCTGCACGCAGCTCAAAAGACGGGCCGTGGGGCCCATGCCTCAACTCCGGCTTCAACGCCCGAAACCATACTGAAAAACTTCGCCCCGACGCCAGGGTCGCAACGCCGCTGACGGCGCTCAAAACATACGTCGGATGCGTCCGCGCCGCCCAAAACAAGAACCCCCAGGATGACGTCAATCCACTCGACGTACGTGTCGCGCCACCGAGGCCCCTCGTTTCGGGAATTAAAAATTTCCAAAACCATCTCAAGCATTCCCCTCGATGCAAGGTCCGCTCTTCCATTGACGGCACGCAAAACGGACGCCCGTAGCGAAAGCTACGGGCGTCGGAAGTTCCAAAGGGGGAAACCCCCTTGGGCCGGACCGGCCCGGTCCGCCCACAGCCGGCCCGCTCCGGCCGGCCCGCTGGGACCGCGGCCCAGCCGCCTCCCACGAGACCGCCTCGCCCGCGCGCCGCACGGGCGCCTCTTCCACCGACCGGCCGACACGGCCGGTCGGCTTTCCACGCGGAGACCCGCGTCGCGCGGGTCTCTGTCCAGCCGCGGGGTTGCACGGCGCGATCCCGGCCGTCCCCTCTCGCCGGCGCCCGCGGCCGGTGCCCTCAGCCGGCGAGCCGAGCCGCCCCGCACCGGCGAGATGCGGCCCAGCCGACCAAAGGGTCGGCCTCCTCTTCCGCCTCCGAGTCCGCCGCCTGCCGGAGCCGCTGCCTGGAGCCGCTCCGCCGCCGGAGCTCGCCGGAAAACCAGAAATTCGGCCGGAACTTCTCGGGGCTGCCCCGGGCACCCCGAGACTCGGATTTTCGATCCGAGAAGAGCATTGGAAAGTTTAGAACACGTGATATGCGATTTTGGGCTTTGTTCAACGATCGGGCAACAAATTGACAGGGGAAATCGGGCTCAAAGATTGCGGGAAATTTAAAACGAAAACGATAAACCCCCTACCTCGAAGGGCGTAGCCCGACGCTTCGTGTGTGAACCGTCGGAACCGTTGCGCCTCCCCGGAGATCGCCTCGCCGGAGCTGCCTCTCCGAAGGTTAAGGAGAGGGGAGGGTATGAGGAAGAAGAAGAAGAAGAGGAAGGGGGTGGGGGTGGGGGTGTTTAAGTACAAATCACTTAAACGCCCGCCCAACAGCCCCGAACCCAAAATTTCGGCGGGGTCGGGGTTAAGCCTCCCCTAGGCTAAAAACCACGCTCCGAGCGCAACGGCGGTCTCAGAAATTTAATCCGAGGCCCCATTCAAAATTTATAAAACTCAACGCCCGAGGGCGCCAAATTACGAAAACGCCCCTGGGGCCATTTTTCAAAGACGACCTGCGCCCGCAAAACTTATTTCCCTCCTAGGGTAAACGGCACGCTCCGAACTCAACGGTTCCCTCAGTTTTCCAATCTGATCCACCATTTAAGAGATACCTGTGTTTCAACATTAAACAAATTAATTAATTAATTTAATCCGTTTAACGTTCCAGAAACGGGCGAGGGGTCCAAACGTCTCGCGCCGACAAGTTTTATGTCATTCCTAGGGTAAACACCCCAGTCCGGACCCATCCGTACACTCGGATCCCTGATCCGGATCACCGTTTAGGAGTTATCACATTTATTTGGTTTTTCCAGTGTGAATGCACTGGAAATTTAATTTCGGCCATTCCGGGGCTCAGAATCGCACGCCGTCTGAAGGCGCTGCTTTAGAATAACATCAAGAATATTCCAAAGTCCTTCACAGCAAAAACCGAGTTCTTACACCACTCATGTAGAAACTCACTTGAATACCCACTGCGATATTCAAAATAATAACCCCCTTCTCTTTGATACATGAAATCCATTATTGAATTTTAATCGATCTTGTCAATCTTAGGTTGTTTCCATTTACTTCTTACTTATAGGATCCATTATTCTAAATGAATAACATATCACTGACCACAGTGAATATAAAACCATTACCATGGTTTTATCCTTCTTACATAGTATAGTTATATGGAATATTCCCTTTTCTCATCTTTTGTGGAACTTGTTCCTATACCAACTAGTTGTGCATATTCGACATTGACTAAATCCAAGTTAATATTTCTCCAACTATATCAAGAAGAGATGTTCAAACTTTTATAGAAATAATCTATCAATTTATTATAACTTTTCTACCATTGGTTTTTCTATAATAACCTAAGAAACATTTAGGATAACTACTTTTATGCACATTGTGTTTTTCTTGATGCATGTTTGTTTATATCCTTAACAAAGAAATTGCATCTAAACACATGTTCTTATGACATAATATATTTATATCATACTATGACTCATATAATACCCTTTTTTTATTATATTTGGCATATATTTATGGGATAACACCGCTATTTGAGGATCACATCATGAAAAGTAATGTAAGTATCTACAATGAAAATGAATCTTAACATTGATGCTCCTTTTACTTACATCATGATTGTGATGTGTATAAGGAAATGTGCATTTATGAATTACTCTATGCTACACTTTATTGATCAATGTTAACATGTACGACTTATCATCAATCCTCCTTAATAACATCATAGCTTTGATGTGTATAAGGTAATTCACATTTAGGAATTACTCCATGTTGTATTTTAATGATCGACGAATGGTTGGTCAAGATATTCTTCAACACACGGGCCCAAAGTAACTTATATCTTCTAACTATGCATATGTCGTACTTCATTTTTATATTCCTTAAAACACTTGAAAGAATCTTATGAAGTATATTTACTACTATATTAACCTTGGAATAGTTCACACTCTCTAGCTACACTTATTTCGAAAGCTTTATGGTTGACCTTTATTTCTATAGGCGTCTTTGTCTAAGAATAAATAAGGATAAGTGTCGATAATACCTAAGGTATTTAACTCTAAAGTGTCTAAAACCATACTAATTATATCCCTGATTACTACTTTTAGTTTTACTTTACAAAGAATTATCTTACCACAACTAGGTATAACTGAGTCTTACATTTTTATATTCATAAGTCATTGCCAATGCTTCAAGCATTACTAAACTTTTAGTTGAGCATTAGACACCTCAAAAAACTTTCATTCCTTAATTGTAATAATGTATATATATGTCCATTGGACACATGAGATAAATTCTTTGCTAATACTCAATATAAAAGTTCATCTAGAATCATTAACCTTGTCAATTAGAAGTTGTGTACCTCTCACCGCTGACTTAGGAATCACCCTTTTCGAGTTTCTTGGAGAATTCAGTTTACTTCTTATGTTGTTTATATAATTACTTGGTTACTATATTTCAATACACCTACGTGATAGGAATATTGTATTTAATACCCAATAAGTATGAAATTAACATCACATACATTGATGAATGTACCTGAAGAAGAAGTGGAAACTTGTTTCTTCAATTTAGTTCATAGCATTTTAAACTTTCACAGTCTTATCTTGCAACACATGAAGCAAATAGCCTCCTATATTATTCATTTAATTTTTTCTTTTAAAGGTGTTGTGAAGGTGCCTTTGGTGTCACACTTTCTATTGTCCTTTTTTTCCTTTCATTTCAACTTTTTCACTATAATAACTAAAATTTAAACTTTCTTTAAGTTCTTATTCACATGGAGAACCCTACCCCAAAGGTAATGAAGCATTTTCTCCATTAAATTTTTAATCTTAAAAGAAAATGGATAAATAGGGTAAAAATGATATAAGAAAGTGATGTATTGAAAGATCATGATCCATCTTTCAGTTTACACGTATCCAGTGTAAATTTCACCTTTTTTATATCTAACTTCACTTTGTCCTCCCTAGTTTCTTAGAGATGAGACAACATATAATACCATCCATGTCCTCATGAAGTATCCATAACTCCTTGGACATTTATGATAGAATTATGATGCAAACATAAAATGCAACATGCATGAGTCTTATATAAGCATATTTCTCACCCTCACTTCCTGAGGTAGCTCAACAGATATTAGGAACTCCAACATCTTGAATTTCCTATATCATGGTACTTTGCACAAGCGCCTGTATTACTCTTTGGAAACTCATACCAGTCTGGAAACATTCTTTCTCCAATTATAATTGCAATGTATTTGTGGTATTACTTACCATTGTTCTATAAAAATAAACTCTAGTAGATTTGTACTTTTATCTTGATTGTCGATTAATTAAATCATTAAATGTCTCCAACTATTTTATCAAACCCTGGTAGTCCTCACTACTAGAATCAGAATAATCAGTTGCTAAAGTATTTTAGAGGAAAGGATCTCTGAAACCTCTTCTCATAGTACAAGCTATGACTATGCCACTACTTTGAGAGTTTCAAAGCAGGCGTTACTACATTAACTCACGGCTCCTTGAACTTGAGTGAAGTCCTAGCTTCTAAAATCATAAAATTGATTTACTCAAATCTTTGCCTCTAAAGATGTAACATGATATCCATGACTAATTCTTTGATTCCATCTTTAGTTAAATCAACCCATCGCTCTTATAAACACTCCCTAGTAGTAGGAGGCACCCTCAATTAGGGATGATGATCACCTCATACACCTGGTTTTGTTCAAATTCGAATGATAGAAGGTGTTTTCAACTTAATAGTTCTTCGAGTGTTTTTATTATTACTTGATGAATGAAATCATTTTTATGTGATATGTACGTATTATGTGATCACACTCACAACTGACCATGAAAAAATAGAAAACATTTGTTGCATCTTTAATTATTTTAATTTATACATTATTATTTTTTATTTAATGTGTTCTAGTATACAGGAACATGCAAAAAATAATAAAAATGGATAAATTAACAAACTACTTAACTGATCTTAAGAATCTAATATTGGTTGATACATTTAAACTCAATGGATCAACCTTGACCTCGGGGTAAAATACCTGAGTCGGGTCTTAACTCGTATCGTAGCTCGCCCCTGGTCTAATGTTTTCACATCTCATCTAGGATACAACCTCATATTGGAATGGTTTGCAACTTATATCATCCTCATCATAGTACATAAATACTCGTACACATGCGAGGGGGTCATGAGAGTGCGAAATACAGATAAATCAATTTTATCTAGGTGCACTGACCCGTATACATAGTAAATGAGAAAAACCCACAATGTGTAGACCATAAAAAATTAATTAAATATTACAAGCATCGCACATAGTTATATTAATTAATTAAATAAAAATAAACCCATACATATAGGGTCGATCAATGCTCAAGACTAGTCTACGGGTAAATTAAATGCATGATAAAATTAAAATGCAATATATTTAAGTTTGAGAGAAATTAAATAAATTAAATGAATTATTCAAATTCAAATAATTTTGTTTCATTCGGTACTTGAATTAATTTAATTTTTATTCCAAAAATTAAATCAATCTATTAATTTAATTTTACACTAAAATTAAAATAATTTTTTGAAATATTAATTTTTTAATTTTAAATCCAAAAACTAATAAATTAATATTTTGGAAATATTAAAAATTTTCTTGGGCCCTAAAACTCAATCAGGCTCATTATAGGTTGGGATGACCCAGCCCAGACCCGTTTTGTGTCAGGTAGAACCCGCGCAGGGCGGTTCCCAGACAGATAGATCAACAGTTTTGGGTTGGATAGGAGCCTGGTTGGCCCGCAGGTCACCCAAGTGGCTGGGAGGGGCTGTTGGAAGAGTCGATTCCAGCAGGAGGGGACTTGGTGAGTTTCCGAGGGGAAGCTGCATGTGGGGCCGAGGATGGCTGGTGCAGAGCTCAATAGTGGGAGGCTGGTTTGGATGGTCGACGACGATCCAACCGGTGCCTAAGAGGAGACCAACACAGTAGAATTTGATGAAATGAGAGGTGCCAGGGACGACGATTGGGCGATGCTCATGTGGGGTGGCCGCCACTGAGAGGTGCTCGACCAAGAGGGTGGCTATGATGCCATCACGATGAAGAGGTTGGCTTATCAATAGACGAAACTCTGACAAGGAGGAGGCCGAAAGTGCGGCGGGGCTAATCTGGGAAGAATGAGGCGTACCATCCCATGGAAGATTCCCCATTTTTAAATTAAAAAGTGTTTAAAAATAAAATAAAAAAACAAGCGGCCCCATAGTCTATCTCCCTTCTTAATTTTTAATATTAGTCTACCGACATCAGATATGGTGCGCCCCATGTTATATATATATATATATTATCTTACGCCTACTTTTTAGGCTTTGGTCTTATTTGGAGAAGTCTACGATCGTGTGGAAAAAACCGCCCACCGTCCCTTACTGTTTTGGTGACGGGTATCCGGCCGAATCCTGGCTGAAAAAATTTGGGTCTCCAGAATCACCTCTTGATACTGGTTTCAGGTATATAAAAGCATTCTATAAAATCATATACCCATAAAAACAAACCTCTTTCAATCCATATTTATTTTCTTGGATGACTTTAACTTGGCCACCCAAGATCAGATCAATGCGCAGTTAAATCTATTGGGTCCAAAACGAACCCCTCGTACTCAATCTAATGTATTTTTTTTCCTGGATTAGAAAATCCACATGCCCACTCTGATACCCATTTTTGGTACCTAGTTCACAACCGAAACCCGAAAATTTTGGAATTTAAAATTTTCCATCAGTGATCGACGTAACTATTTCATCATCGATGAAGTGCTTCCCAGTTATAACCTGAGGATCATTGAACGAATAAATTATGTAAAAAATTACAATGAAGAAATACCTCATCTGATTTGAAGTTGTGCTCAACATCTGCTCGTTACCAGTGATCACTGATTGATGGATTCAAAGTTGAATCCCTCTAGATTGTTCACACATGCTTACAATGTATGCGTGAGTATCGATAATTGAATTTTGGGTGCTAACATAGAGATTCAATGAAACCTTCGACATCCCGATGATCAACGCATTCATGATCAATCAATCCATAATGCTGAACTTATATCGAAGTTCAGATCATCTACTTCTCTCTCTAGGAAGTGGGAGAGAAGAGAGAGGATCTCATCCATTGTGCATTTATTTGCATGAGAGGCTATCATCATTTATATAATGACATGAAAAAACACTAAGAAATGTATCTCCGACCCCCACATATTAATTTCCCACAAAATAAGCTATAAATGACATATTATGACTGACTTACTAAGTCATAAATGTCATTTATATTTTTATCACTTACTTGTAATATAATAAATATATTATGTGATAAATATGATCCATTAACTTGACTCAATGTTCCCTCAAATATTAAATGAACATTTAATATTAAAATAATATTCATTCAAATAATATTTTCTTTGCATTTACTTTAATACTTGCAAACAATTTTAAATAAATTCAATATTAATTATTCTAAACTCAAATAATATGAATTTATTAATTCCTTGGTGATCATATTTTCTTCTACATATCCCGAACCCCATGGTGGGGACAACTATGTACTAAATTCCTATTCATCGAAATAGGGAAGACTTTCAAATATGCTTAGTGCGTGACCCTTTAGAACCTTATCTCAATAGCATTGAATACTACTCACAGACCAAGAGAGGAGTCTAGAAACCCATCAAGGCCCCTAAAGAGATAAGGAGTAGTCATAGCAATGACAAACCTTCCTACGAAAACATGTCGTGTAATATAACCGCTTTGTATTGTGATATCTCATAAAGCGGGATGCACAACTTGTGTTATCATCCATGGTTGCTTTATTGTTTTTTGATCTAACTAGATGGGCTTAACTTCTTCTACTATGACAATGGATTTAATGATGGTACTACCATCCTGATCAACTAGGACTGAGATATCGGTCGGTCAGAATGGCCTGAAGGCCTTCATTTTTTTATTATTTTGATAATCCACATTTCAAGGGGTGAGGTGGAACCCTTACAAGGCCCGAATGCTTAAAGACAATTACATGACCCGTATGTCTTAGAGGGAATCACCCATACAAGACAACTTGAAACTGCCTCAAATTGGAAGCGATAAATTCTATCTTGATAATTCAACCAATTTCATAGCACCAACGACGCACCTAACACAAGGTTGCTTGCAATGACTTCAATGTCATGGTTTTTTCCTTATATCAAAGTATGCGATCAAATGGTACATATTTATAATGATCTCAAGTCAGGAGATCAATACACATGTTCATATATAGGAACTACCAATGATACCAAAACCATGTGGTGTTCCTATTTGTGGGTTAGTCCTCATGATCTCACATACTCGAGATCACCAATTGAGAACTTCATGAGAAGAAGTCTCAATGCATATGAGCCCCCATCATCTGATAGTCAAACATCATATGCATTCAGTCAGTATGATGTATCAAGACCATAATACATATATTTAATATTAATGTCACAATATCTTGAGGTTCTTATTATATCCTGAGAACTGTTATAACCTTTTGATATGAAGAATAATCTATGGACATTGTCATTTAAATAGTGAATGTAGAAATATCAACACTATTATGGTAAGTGTACATCATGAATAACTCACCATATACATGATATGATAATTGAAATGTACTGTTCAAGTTGGTTATAGGGCACCCACTATTACAACATACACAAGCTAGAATGATTTATGTATGATATTGGTGGTGAATACAGTGGAATGGATTTCTGAAAGTACTAATAAAAGAAAGGATTTAGGATGTAAATGACTATACCTAGAACTACAAAATAAAATGGTGTGGCTGAGAAAATGAATTGGATATTAACTCAAAAGGCGCAAAGCATGAGGATATATTCCAGAATGTTTAAGAAGATTTGGGTAGAAGCGGTCTACTTTGCATTGTATTTTTTTTAACAAAAGTACTTCATCACTGAAGAGGTTGGAGATTCAAAAGTAGTTATGGTTTGGAAAATGATCAAAAATTAGATACTTGAAATTATTTAAAAGTTTATCCTATATCTATGTCGATGCTAAATATTAGGAAAAACTCAAAGCTAAGTCCCAAACATGCTTCTGCGGGCCACCGGGTTAGCTCCGGTGGTCCATTTCCCCTTCCGATTGCACCTACGGGCCTCTCGGGATGCTGTCGTCAATGCGCGGCTCCTAGATTCAAGTTTCCGTCAAGTTCAAATTTCGCCCATGAAGAACGCGACAAATCCAAAAGCGACGGAGGGTCCAGACTTTTTTCGGTTGGCCGACACCCTCCGCGTCTGATCTACAGTGCCTCGGAGGGGGGAGGCGTTGGGTTTCTTGCTGTGTGTTCTTCTGCAGGTGAAGGTCTATGGTGTCGAGTTTGTTTTCCTGCTACTGCTGGTGCTTTTTCTCGCTTGCGGTTGATTTGGTAAGTTTGAATGGTTGATTTCTGGACTCTCAGACTTTGGTTGATTTCTGGACTCTCAGAATTTGGACGACGACTGATGCTTTGATTTGCTGATGAGTTAAGGATTTTGATTTGTTCAATGGTAGTTGTTTTTCTTCTTGGTTTTATCTTGGAGGGGGAAGTTTGTGTAGCCGAACTCGATCACTTGGAACATGCCCATAGGAAGATTCATAGCTAGCAGTTCTTCTTTGCAGGTGCTTTTCGGACTTGGTTGTTTGAGAGGGTATGACATTTGTCATCGGATTGGGCCTGTGCTTGACACAGGACACTTGATTGCTGATTTTCCTTGCAACGTTAGAGTGCTTGAGCATGTTTTTTTTATGTTGGGAAGGGCTGTTCTGGGTTTCAGTCTGGTTTTTACTCTTTTTTCCCTTTGGGTGTGATTGTCCTAAGTCCATGAAGTCATTTGGGTTTACCCCTTCTTCCCTTAAAAGGGGGACTTATCAATAATAAAAATATTTGAGGCCTTCAGGCCGTTGGATGGATGGGAGAATAATCCACGTTTGTTGAAGCCACTGGCGTTCATAGATCCCAGATCATTTTCCCCAATTATGCCGTCCAAGCCTCCATTCTTCATTGGAAGGGTTGATCGTTGGCACTTCGTCGGATTTCTCCCACAATATCTCCCCACCATCTTCCTTCACCAACGTTTTTAAGATCCCAAGGGTGAGTTAAGAGATTAATCCTCTTTTCAATTAATGGTTCATTAATTGGTGTAATTAATGAACCTCGTTAATTAAACAAGGAGTGGTTACAAAATTGATGTGTAATCGGGCATTTAATTTCCCTCATTAAAAGTTTGACCACCTCTGTGGTCCCCACCACCACCACTCAAGAGGTGGTAGAAAAATAAAATAACATATTATGTTATTTCATTATTCTTTCAAAAAGTCCGTGAAACTAACTATTTCTCTCGACCTACTATGGTCGAGGTTAAGCCTCCCTTAAGAGAAACATGGCGCTGTGGATTCAACAGTGCCCTCAGATTTCAATTCCAAGCACCAGTTCAAAAGTTATAAATTTCTGCTCGCACGTTTACTGAACGTACCTAAAAAAAGTTCAAAATTCCGTTCTGGGCACACCAGGCCTCAGAATCACGTGCTGTCAATTTTCATAGACCCATAATAATCCCAAATACTTAAAAAAAAATTATATTGAATTTCTGGGTCTTTAAAATTCCATACAAAAGATAATCCATGGGCACCCAGCTTTAACATGATCTCCTTGACTGGATGATCATGGTCTTGACATGTGCTTTCATCAGAAGAAATCTCAAACTTAGTATGTAATGTTTTTTTTATTCTCACCTATTTAATATAAATCACCTACATATTAAATTCATAACTATTATATCACATGTAATCTGTGGGTATGACCGAAAGGATTAGGATTACTGGGAGTACTGTGTAGCCACAAATTATGTTGATGGTTATGGATGATGAGGTCAGTTAGGGTGGGTTATGATAAGCTGTGTGTGCTGACCTCTAGTACAGAGAAAGGTGGTGATATGTTTTTCGCTAGTTGAGGGATGATCTATGAGATTTCCTTACATTCATGTTGTTATATCCCCAACGTGCACCTACAACTAATGACATGACTTGTGTAAGGCCTCACCCTAAGTGAGATGGTGTAGGTAGGAGATTTGTATGGAACCTCACCCCGAGTGAGAGAGTACTGGCCATAGAATTGGTGATGAACCCCACCCCAAGTGAGAGGGTTTTGGCATGTGATATGGTATGAGACCTCACCATATGTGAGAGGATAGTGGTTGGAGATGTGATACGAGATGTAGTATGAGACATCACCCTGAGTGAGAAGGCGATGTTATGAGATATGGTATGAGTTATCGTATGTGACCTCACCTTGAGTGATAGGGTGGTGGTATGAGTTTTTTTATAGGATATGATGTGGAACCTCACCTCGAGTGAGACGGTAGTAGTGTGAGATTGGATATGATACCGAGACTCTACATGAGAGCCTATCTTGATTGAGAGGGTAAAGGTCTATATTTTGATATAGGTACCTACCTTGAGTGATGAGGAATGGGGTTTTTTTCCATGCGAGATGATATATCACCGACATTAGCTAAAGTAGGTAGGGTCAGATGTCATAGTGGAATAATTAATACACGATAACTTGAAATGATTTCTTACATGTTATATGTATTCGTTTAATTTATTTCCCCATACATTCATACACTATATATGATGGTCAATATGAGGGGAACTTGGTGAGATCCTATTGATTTATACACTCAAACCCTGCATGGGAACCCCATGCTATAGGAAAAATTGAAATTCATAGTGGTTTTGAAAACCGTAGCTAAATATTTCATCAACATTTTTTTAGTGTAAACTTTTAAAAAATCATTGATAAATATGTTTATTTTATTTTTTTTTAAATTTATTTTTAGTGATAGTTTTTCAAAACCCCATACTAAATTTGTTTTTTTTTTTAAAATTTCAGTGGCATTTTTTAAAAGATACCACTAAAAATAAATTTACAAAATATTAAATAATTAATACTTAATTAATAATAAAAATTAGTTATTATTTATAATCATTCATTATTTATTACTTAAAATTTTATTTAAGTATTATGTGTTAATTATTAATTATTTATAATTATTAGTTAGTCATTATTTGAGACTTAAATCAATTCTTGGACAAGTTTAAAATCAAACTTCAACATAAAATGACCGTAACATTTGATCCGAGTGTCCATTTTAGATCCACAACCAATTAAATAGAAGCTTATGAAATTAACTATAATGAAATTAGATAATAATTTGGTAATAATTAATAGAATGAAATCTATTACTATTTTAAGAGAAGTTAAAAATCAAACTTCAACTTTAGATGAAAATAACTTTTGATTCGGGTGTTCATTTGAGTTTTACCACATATCAAATTGAAGCCTATGAAGATCTTTATTCCGTATTGATTGGGGGGACCTTGGTCACAATTATCTCAAGGTAAAAAATGTCCCATAATTCCTTCAAAAATGAGTTTTTTGTTGCAATACCATTATTTTTTAACAGTCAACATGATTTTAGCTTTGTTTAAGAGTGTCTTCATATGCTTATTATAACAACCCTAGACTTTATTACACACTTAAACATGATTTATTACATAAAATTTCACTTAATACAACTCTGAGGATCGATAGGTTTAGTGTCTTGGGAAATTAGGAACATTACATGACAATTTAAGACATAAAATAAAACATATTTAATGAAAAATTCTTTTACATTACCACAATATTCCTTCGTACTTAGCATTACATGGGATAACCTGAGGACATACATAATAAAAGGGTGAGCTATAAAGCCTAGTAAGGGAGTAAACAAGGCATAACATGATGAATATAATACATGTTAGGCAATAGGTATATCAATGAAGCACAAGAGAAACATGAATATAAAGGCATGATATATCATGATTATCATAACATTGAAATGTGGCAACAATATACAACATGATATTAGCATAAGACAAGGCTCATTTCAAATGGATTAGCATGAGTAAACCCACATTGCATAAGAATTAGCATGAGTAAACCCACATTGCACATGGATCAACATGAGTAAACCCTCACTGCACATGAATTAGCATGAGTAAACCCTTATTTCACATGGATTAGAATGATTAAACTTTCATTGCACATGGTGTATCATAATACTAAATATTACCCAATCCATTAGAGCACTATCAGGGCACACCATTCTTAATCATTTCATTTCACGCATAAGTATGCCATATAGATCATACAAAATGGATTCATTAAACATCATAATTTATTTAATGAATAAGAGATGTGGAATAAATAAATTTAAGTCCTAAATCAAAAAGTACATGTGCATAAATTTGAATACCATTTATAGAGAAATGGGTATGGTATTCACTTACATGATTATTTTGGCATGAGAAATTTTGGTGTAACTTCGACATCATAACGACGTCAAATATAAATCGTAAAATGGGTTGATGAGAGAGAAATTGGTATATCACAATTTATACATGAAATAAACAGTAATGGGTTCATGGAACATAATATCCCAACATATGTAATGGAATTTAGATGCATAATATAAAAGAATTTATTGAATGTAAATGAGGAGAGAGAAATCCCTTACAAAATTTCGGCATGGTAACGAGTGTACCCATGAGACATTAATGAGAGAGAAAGAGGTATCTAATCATTAAAACATAAGTAGGGAAGTATAGGGGAGGTGTTAAATCATACCCCAATATTTTTAATTTAAAATAAAAGGTCATAACAATATAAGGAAACTTGGACATAAATAAGGAAGGAAGGAAAGTGAGGACCCCTTACGGAATTTCGGCATAGTAACGACTTAGGTAAGGGTCCAAATGAGGGAGGATAAATGATAACTAATTTAAATAACATCAATTTTATAGTATTTTAATGATTACAAATTAATTTCAAATCAAGCAATTGAAATTAAAGGAACTACTCTCAAAGAAGGAGCTTGAATTCAAAGAGGAGAGGAATCTCTTACTTGGAAGTGTGATCCCAAAGGGTTGGGGGAGGCTTGAGAGAGGATTCTTGGGAGCTTGGGGCACATTGGGAGGATTATAGATAGTGGGGATTATAGGTTGGTCTAGCTCCAAATGGTTTGAGTGAAGTGGAATGGAAGAATGGGTGGGTTTATATATGGAAGGAGAGTGAGTTATTTATTATTTAGGCTTTGGACACTACACATTAAACTAATCAAAACCACAAACTATACCATGGTTTTTGCCCATTGTTTATAGAAAATGGGAGTGGTATACAATATTTTATAAGGCCAAGGTCTGAACATATTAAAATATTAGGCTTGATTATGTGGAGGTGAGTCACACTCTTAAGGAAATCATTTTAAAATGTTAAAATATTTTATAAGTTTTGGAGGGTCCACTAAGGCATTATAAAATTAATCAAACAAAAAAAACTATAATCACATTATTTTAAAGTTAAGACATATATTGGACTAAAATAACTTTTATAGTATTTTATTACATCACTATTGAGTCATTATTATGTTATAAAACACATTATATATTTATACGATATTTAATTTTTACCCAAAATTCAATTGGCTCAGATTATTTTGAAAAATTAACCATTGGATAATTTCGACGTCCTAATTCCAAAAATAATATTAATTTTATCTAAATAATTTTCTAAATATGTGAATTTTCAATTTTAAAATAAAAATTGTCATTTATTAAAAATTGATGGGTTTTGACAAAAACAGTTTCCAAACCTTAATAAAAGTTGAATTTGACTTCATAAAAATTATAAGATAATTTATATTTAATAAAAATTATATAATAATAATATTTTATTAAAATATTATTTATTCCAAAAACACATTAATTCATCAAAATAAATTCTTTAATTAAAAATACAATTTCAGTTTTATCGTATAAAAATATAATTCTTATCAAAATGAATACTCAATCATTTATAGAGTAAAAACAATAAGGAATAAATATATTCATCAATTATAATTAAAAGGAGTGTTCTTATAACACTATTATAATAAAATTATTAATAAAAACTTAGTTTAAAATAATAATTTATATATTTCTAAAAAGTATCATTTTACCCAAAAAATCAATTTATCCAATTCATTATATTTTTAAGAAAAACTATTATCATAAAAGAATAGATGGAATAATAATTTTATTTATAAAAAGGTATTACACAATAAGTAACTAATTCCTTATTACATAACCCCTTACAACACCCGCATAAGACCTAAGGGTAAGGTGTGCGATGGTGACAGACTCTTGGGGTGGCTCGAATAACATCGCCCAGGTGGTAATCTCTTTTAACTTGAACTTATCTCACAGGTGATTCCATTCAAGCTTAACTTGTTGAAGATCATCTTGGGCTTGTTCAAGAGCGAAGTCTAGTGACACAACCTCCTTTCCAATCTCCGAAAAATGAGCTTCGTACGACCTGGGTCTACTGGATAAGGACATCAAATCTTCTTTCTGAATTAATTTTTCCATTGTCATTTCTATTTTAAAAAATAATTATAACATTAAAATTATTATTGTTTCCAATGGTCATATTGATCTTCGATCATAATTGACCAATGATCATATAATGGTAGAAAATTGATAGTTACATTTCAATATATTCTTATATAGTTTTAATTAATGGGACACAATAAAACATACATTTTTAGGAAACAAAATATTATTCAATAGTTCAGGTCGTTACATTATTCCCCCCTTAAGAAATTTCTCCCCTGAAATTTCGTTTTACATACTAAGTCGAAAATGGGTGAGGGTACATCTCCTTCATCTCTTAAATGAGGTTTTCAGTCTTTCCTATTAGCATTTCCTTTAAGCATAAAGGGTTCATACGTCACAATGGTACCTCAAGATATTTCCAAAATCATATACTTCATTTAACCAAAAACACTTCAAGCATCTTGGAGTATATCGATAGAAGCACCGATAAGTCATTAAAAAGGAATTTCTTATATATAATTTGAAAATATCTTTTTGAACTTGTTTTTTATAAAAAAAGTCTTAATGAATCATCTTCAAATATTTCAAAATAGGGTTTTGGTATATTAGTTTTGGTGTTTCCCCAAAGACAGAAATCGATAATTAGATATATATATAGGCTGCTCGGAGGTCACCTGCTTTTAAAGCATCTAGAAAATCATTTAGTGCTTCATCATTTTGAAATAAAGAGAAGAATTTGAAAAGACCCTAATGGCACTTCCTACGCTTAGAATGGTAAGAAAGTTGGGAGAGAAAGATTCTCTAATAGACTGTAACTGATCCTTAAAAGAATTGTGAAATTATAGAGGTATTGGATGCCTCACAAAGTTTTTTTCACGTAACTTTGATATTTGAAAAAGTTTCAAAGTCATATGATCATGACTTCAGGATAATATCTCCAAGTAGTTCTTCCGGAAGAGGTAGAAGATTTCTTCATGATCTTCCTCCTTCCATGTTTTTACTAAGAAAAATAAAATACAATTAGGGGGTTTGAATAATTAGATAATAAGAATGTAAAAATAAAACATTGGATATAGATGGATAAACCTGTATAGTAAATTCTAACTTATGATACACTAAGTTTCAATCTAGGTTATCCATGATCTATTTCATAACATATATTCTTATGGGATTTTTTTTGTTCCCATAATAATGGTTCATACTAATATTATGAATTCACCAAAGCATATCCCCTAGGAGTGTCGAACCAAGAGTGTAGAAAGACCCATTGTAATGCACCGGTTCCTGTTCGAGTCTAGCTCAAAGTGGTGTTTTCAGGTTTTACCCCTAGATACATCTATGCCAGAACCACCTCTACTTGTTCGTATCCAGACAGGGATGAATTTTCTTGATAAACCACATACTCTATACCCACCAAAATTTAGGTATTTTTTTCTTATAATTAGTCTTATCCCTAAGGATTTCACTAGGATTTCTTAATCCTAATCCCAAAAATAACTAAACCTATCCTTTGATACCAACTATAACAACCCTGGTCTTTATTACACACTTAAACGTGATTTATTACATAAACTTGCACTTAATACAACTCCGAGGATTGAGAGGTTTAGTGTCTTAAGAAATTGGGAACATTACATGACAACTTAAGACATAAAATACAGCATCTTTATTGAAATATTCTTTTACATGACCACAAAATTCCTTCATACTTAGCATTTCATGGGATAACTTGAGGACATACATAATAAAAAGGTGAGCTATAAATCCCAATAAGGGAGTAAACAAGGCATAACATGATGAATATAATACATGTTAGGCAATTGAAATATCAATGTAGCACAAGAGAAACATGAACATAAAGACATGATATATCATGATTATCATAACATTGAAATGTGGAAACAATATACAACATGATATTAGCATAAGCCAAGGCTCATTGCACATGGATTAGCATGAGTAAACCCTTATTGCACATGAATTAGCTTGAGTAAAACCTCATTGTGCATGGATCAGCATGAGTAAACCCTCATTGCACATGAAGTAGCATGAGTAAAACCTCATTGAACATGGTTTAACATGAGTAAACCCTTATTGCACATGGTTTATCATGATACTAAATATTACCCAATGCATTGGAGCGCTATCGGGGCACACCCTTCTTAATCATTTCATTTCATGCATAAGTGTGCCACATAAATCATACAACATGAATTCATTAAACATAATAATTTATTCTATGAATAAGATATGTAGAATACATAAATTTAAGTCCTTAATCAACAAGTACATGTGCATAAAGGTGAATACCCTTGATAGAGAAATGGGTATGGTATTCACTTACATGATGATTTTGGCATGGGAAATTTTAGTGTAACTTTGGCAGCATAACTACGTCAAATAGAAATTGTAAAGTGGTTTGATGAAAGAGAAAGGGGTATCTCATAATTTATACATGAAATGGATAGTAAATGGGTCATGGAAAATAATATCCCAATATATGTAATGTAATTTAGATTCATAATATAAAATAATTGCTTGAATATAAATGAGGAGAGAGAAATCCCTTATGGAATTTTGGCATGGTAATAGTTGTACACAAGAGGCATTAATGAGAGATAAAGGGGTCTCTAATTATTAAAACATAAGGAGGGAAGTATATGGGAGGTGTGAAATCATACCCCAACATGAAATTTCGTCATAGTAACAGCTTAGGTAAGGGTCTAAATGAGGGAGGATAAATGATCCATAATTGAAATAACATCAATTTTACTATAAGGTAATGATTACAAATGAATTTAAATGAAATTAATTTAAATTAAAGGAACTACACTCAAAGAAGGTGCTGGAATTCAAAGAGGAGCAGAGGAATCCCTTACTTGGAAGTGTGATACCAAAAGGTTTGGTGAGGCTTGATAGAGGATTATTGGGAGCTTGAGGAAAATTGGTGGGATTATAGAGAGTGGGAAGAATAGTTTGTTCGAGCTCCAAATGGTTTGAGTGAAGAGGAATGAGATAATGGGTGGGTTTATATAGGAAAGGAGAGAGAATTCTTCATTATTTAGGTTTTGAACACTACACATTAAACTAATCAAAACCACAAACCATCCCATATTTTTTGCCCATGGTTTCTGGAAAATTTTAGTGGTATAAAATATTTTATAAGGAAAAGGGCCGAACATATTAAAATTTTAGGATTGCTTATGTGGAGGTGAGTCACACTCTTAAGGAAATCATTTTAAAATGTTAAAATATTTTATAAGTCTTGGAGGATCCACTAAGGCATTATAAAATTAATAAAAAAATCTAAAATCACATTATTTTAAAGTTAAAAAATATGTTGGCCTAAAATACCATTTATAGTATTTTATTACATCACTATTGGGTCATTATGATGTCATAAAACACATTATATATTTATATGGTATTTAATTTTTACCCAAAATTTGATTGTCTTAGAAAATTATGAAAAATTCATCATTGGATAATTTCGATTCCCTGATTCCAAAAATAATATTAATTTAATCTAAATAATTTTCTAAATATGTGAATTTTCAATTTTAAAATAAAAACTATCATTTATTGAAAATTGACAGGTTTTGAAAAAAATAGTTTTCAAACCTTAATAAAAGTTACATTTGACTTCATAAAAATTATATGATCATTATATTTAATAAAAATTATATAATAATAATATTTTATTAAAATATTATTTATTCCAAAAATAAATTAATTCATAAAAATAAATTCTTTAATTAAAAATATAATTTCAGTTTTATCGTATAAAAATATAATTATTATAAAACAAAATACTTAATCTTTTATAGAGTAAAAAAAATAATAAATAAATATATTCCTCACTTATAATTAAAAGGAGTGTTTTTATAACACTATTATAATAAAATTATTAATAAAACCTTAGTTTAATATAATAATTTATATATTTCTAAAAAGCATCATTTTACCTGAAAAATCAATTTATCTAATTCATTATATTTTTAAGAAAAAATATTCTCATAAAAGAATTGGTGGAATATGACTATTATTTATAAAAAGGTATTACACAATAATTAACTAATTCCTTATTACATAACCCCTTACAACACCCACATAAGACCTAAGGGTAAGGTGTGCGATGATGACAGACTCTTGAGGTGACACATATAACATCGCCCGGGTGGTAATCTCTATTAACTTGAACTTATCTCGTAGTCTATTCCGTTATAGATTAACATGTTAAAGCTCATCTTGGGCTTGGTCACGAGAGAATCCTAGTGACGCTACCTCCATTCTGAGCTCCGAAAAATGAGCTTCATACGACCCGAGTTTACTGGATGAGGCCATCGACTCTTCTTTCTGAATTAATTTTTCCATTGTCATTTCTATTTATAAACAATAATTATAACATTAAAATTATTATTGTTTCCAACGGTCATATTGATCTTAGATCATAATTGACCAATGGTCATATAACGGTCAAAAAATAATAGTTACATTTCAATATATTCTTATATAGTTTTAATTAATGAGACACAGTAAAACATACATTTTCAGGAAATAAAATATTATTCAAAAGTTTAGGTTGTTACATTTATTGGGTCGTATATGATTTTATTCCATGTATTTACATTCATATTGATTTGATGGTGTTGCAATTATTGTGGTTTTACCTCTTTCAATGATTTATTATCTATTATATATATATATATATTTTTATGTATTTCTATACATTCATGTATATTTATTTATAATTTATATATATTTATTAATATCCATTTAAAAATTATATATAGTTGCATCTATGCACATACATTTATATGTATTTATGCATATTAGTCCATATTCATATATATATTTATATCTATTTATGTATATTTATATACATTAATGTATATTTATATATATGATGCTGGTATATATATTCATATGTATTTTGTTGGTTAGTGTGTGCGTGTGTCTTCATGCTTGTATTTATATACATTTATGTAAATTTATTTATATTCATATATTTTTATAAGATATATACAACTGTATTTAAATAAATTTATATGTAATTATATATATATTTGATATTTAATATTTATTGTTCACTACTTATTATTTCTTATTTATTATAAATTCATTTATTATTTATTATTAATTTATTACTTATTTATTATATATCGATTTATTATTTATTAATTTATTAATTATTATTTATTTACTACTTATTTATTATATATTAATTTATTACTTATTATTTATTATCTATTAGTTAATATTTATTATAAATTATCTATTAATCATTTTTGTTATTTATTAATTATCAAATATTTATTATGTATTTATTTGTTATGTATTATCTGTTATTTATTATTTATTATTTATTATTATTTATTTATTATTATTATTCTTTGATATTATTATTTATGTATATGTATTTATATGTATTTTTTCTGTATATATATAAGAATATTGAATTTTGTTTACTCACCACATGAAGAGCTTGCTGAAGTGATAAATTCTTTGTAGAATAACCAGGTGGTAAGATGTTCAAATATCACCCAATGCATATATATGTAGAATTTACACATGGAATGCATGGTTGGATAAATACACAATAAATAAATAATTAATAAAATAATATGAAAATATTTAAAATATTTTAATTTGTTTTTAAAAAAATAAAAAACCTCCGTGAATTGTTTCATACCGCTACTTTTCATGGCAGTTTAAATTGCCGCTAAACCAAAAAACCCCTTGTTAAATAATATTTTTCCCATAGTGCTAGTGTGCATGAAAACCTTATGTTTGGATTTCAGGTGACAAGTTATACAAGGGATTTGGTAGGGGAATCCATATGAAGTTAGGGGGCTGGTCTAAGGAGGGACCTAAATTTTATAGTTGAGTCTACCTCTATTTTTTTGTTTCTAATTTATTTTTTACTTGGTTAGCCTGATGGATGAACTTTGTTATATGTGTGTATTAAGAGCATGGGTATCATTTATGTTATATCATGGTAATGTTATTTTTTATAGACGTTTGTCTTTTAAGTGTAATTATGTGTGTTACACTAATGTTATATGATGATTATGTTATTATCCTTCCTAATCTAATAACTACTAGATTGGTGGATAAGGATAAAGGCAAGGATTCCAGGAATTAACCCTGATATGCAGGCCAAGGATTTAGTTCCCATGTTGGAGGAAAACCAAGGTCTTTTGGTTCTATGCGAGGCAAAAACCATTCCCTACTTTGAAGAAAAAATGGCATGACATCTAGGTGGAAACAAATTTAGTGGACAACCTCTTTGGAGGAGAAGATGGAATCCCATCTTCAGATACCATGGTTAGAAAACAAGGTTTAAAGAATAAAGCTATTATAGAAATCAAACTTGATGGTAAAGAGTTGGGAAATGCCACTGAGGAGACCAAAAACAACATATCCTGACCTGAAAGTGGATGGGGAGGAGGAATGATAAAGGAAGAAATAGATATGAACCATATTTTCCATTATAAAGAGGTAATGATGGAAAGGAATTTATAGTTAAATCTCAATGGAAGAATAATGAGATGTATGGTAGAGCTCTTCAAGGTGACACCAATCAAGAACAACAAAAATTGATTAATTCTTAGGATCATATTTTTATTTAGGGATTTAATTAAGGAAAGATCAATATAGAGGAGTACATAAAGACCTAGGATAAGATGGATTCCCTATTCAAGGTTAGAATTCACAATGAGATAGAGTGGAGTAAATTTTCTATCATTTGGAGCCTTTACAGGATGAACATATCCAATAATTTAAGTCTATTTTGGAATGGATTAACATTTCTCATTGAAGTATAATATCATGCTTGTTTTCATTACCATTCAACCCTTAAAAATGGTTTTCTTGAAAATTAATAAAAATATAATTTGGAAGGAAGGTACCAATAGAATGGTCCCCCATATTGTTTATAGAATTTCACTACTAGCAGGCAACCTATAATGCATGATAGAAATTACTGAGGTCATGTGGAACTCTAGATAGAGTGTAGTATGATCGATTTTAGTTAGTATAAATCCCAAGATGGATTGGTACAACTGGGGGGGGGGGTGAATTAGTGGTATAATTTTTATAACTCTTTCTTTAGAATTATTTTCTCTGAATAATTAAAGTCGAGATCCACCCTTTCTTTGTTACCCAACCTCACCCAAATATAGAAGAAAAATAAAGAACAAAGGAACACTATATTTTTTTTATGGTTTGGACTCTATGTGACAACCTACTCCTCTTTATGATTGGTTAGATGCCCCAATCATGGATTCTCAATTATAAACTCAAGTCTTTACATCAGTGATCTTCCTGATCCCATCAACATAGTCCCACTATGCACTTTTTCTAGAGTTCCATCGGAAAACTGTAGATTCCCGCTACCCACTATAAAAAATGTTCAAACCAAAATAAGAAATATCAAATTTTTCCTTCGATTTTATTTTACAAAACTTGAAATAGATCTTCTGTTGGAGTTGGTGGCCTAGAACCAACTACTTTGTACTTTATTCATTAATAAAAGACTTATCACATCTTGATTGTTCTTCTACGTGACAATGCATGTGATAATGTCCTAAGGACAACTGTTGCATTAAAGGGTCATAGTGGATCCCTGCTATGATGAGAACCCAGAAGTGCCATAACACTGTTCTTGAATATATGTTCTATGTCCGGATGGTATTATTTGAGGGACAAAAATAATACAGGTCATTAGTGGTGAGGACTCATAAAACTTTGAGACACCTTCTCATGGTGTGTGCCCTTGGTAATATCCAGGAGGATATTATGAGAATGAGACCCACCAGTAGGAAATCCACATTTTATAGTGTCATTGGATGTTCCTATCTGCAGATGTGTGTATTGGTCCTTAGACTTTAAGGTTATTATTAATGGGTATTATAACTCATTCACTTAGATGTATTGAAGAAAACTGTGATGACACACTATTTGCAGTGAGGTAGGATACGTTGGGTGCATCACGAGTAATACCACATTAATAGATAATGCAAGAAAGGATTTTTCCATTCTATTACATAACAAAAGTAGATATCTCAGGCCCTTTGATGGAATTGATATAGCCTAAATAAATCCATGTCCATGGTAAGGAATGGGCGAGTTCAATTTAGGAAAGTCAAAGAAAGAATAATCGAGCACATGGGTTGATGGTACTAGCATGCAACCCACTTGATTCGAGATATCGTGACAAAGGGATAATATTACATAGTAAGCATTTGTAGGAGGTGACACATCATTACGGAGTTAACTTATTTCTCTATGGGTGCCTTGGCGTGTTGCTAGACGCTAACCTTGTACATTAGGCAGGCTCCGCCTAATGCCACTGAGAAAGAGGCCTAGAGGGTCACACACTAAGTGTGTACACATATCTCAGTTAAATATTAATTTAACAAGTTAAATAAAGATTATTCCCTACTGTGGTTTAATAATTATTTAAGGATGCCTGATCGCATTTATTTCGACACTAGTTATTCGAGAGAATATATATTGTGGGAGAAATAATATATTTATTAGTGAGTAATGCAGTTACATTTATTTAAGAAATAAATAGCTATTACTCAAGGTCTAATAAATGTGGAGGAGGAGATAAAGAAAAATTGAAAATAAAAGTACACACAATGTATATTAAATATACATGCAGTGTAGTATTGTGGAAAATGAGTACACATCATGTATTAATGATTACACGCCGTGTAGTTTTCCAGTCAGGATTTTGAGGATATAATATTGTTTTATTAAATGATATTAATTATAATCAGTGTGGGCGCATGTCAAGGAATTAATAATTCGATATGGGGGTTTCAATAAGAGTTAATGAAATAAATAAAATGCGTAACGTGTTTATTTATTGTCATAACTCTATAACCTCAAACCCAATTATAAATATCCTCAAAACCCCAACACTTTTCCCATAAATCGTTGTGCACAACAATTCTGGATAATTCTTTCAAATCTTAAAGAACTCCTTTCTCTAAGAACACTCTCAAGACCGAGAGATCAAGGAAATCAAGAGCAGACATTGCTAGCGAAGGATCTTCCGTGCTAGCACCCGGATATCCCTTCGGCAACGTCCAGAGATACGTGGCACACGTGTGGATCACCTCTAGAGGAATCCTACACTTGGATTCTACGATGCAACGACAGATCACAGGATCGTGACCAGAGACATCAACGAAGGAAGAATTCCACCAAGTTAATTCTTGTAAATAAATTAAATCAATTATAACCAACATATGATGATCCTATATCTATGGTTCTGGGAATTTTCTTTTCCTTTTCGTTCTTCGTTCTATTCCGAAGATCCGGATTTTTATATCATGACGGATCTCGGATTGAACGTTGTTTAACGCTAAAATTAAAGTTGGGAAAACCCACCAATGCGCTTCCACTATGCCTGGAACCTACAAGTGGTATCAGAGGGGTCATATCGTTGATTATAATTATTTAGTTTTTTTTCGTTGATGTTTTACGCATTTAATATTTTAGTTGTTTCAATTCAAGTTTAATCATTTTGGAAATATGAATCTCGAGATCTGTTCCTCCTCCCTCATTTCTCGTTCACCTCACAGAAATGAATTTTTCTTTTAATTTTGATTAAAATAAAATAGAGGAACTCATCCAGAGGAGCCAAACGTTTTTGGCCGTACAACACCAGAATACACAACATGTATTCTAAAGTACACGCCGTGTAGTCTAGGTTCAATGCATTGACTGATCCGCCAAATCAGGCCGTGTATTGGAGTATACCTAAGTCATTTATGACACTGTGTGTTGTCCAGGAATAGGTGGCACACACTTTCTGGATTACACACCGTGTGGTCCAACTGAACACGACATGTAGTCCCTTTGGGTTTGGGTTGGACCGTGTACCTCGTACACGACTTTCCTGACTAGAAACCGTGTAACGCAGAGACTACACGGCGTGTGTCCCACTGAACATGCTGTGTACTCTGAAAATTTCTGAAGTACATTTACACACCATGTCCCCGGGTGTGTACTTCGGATGGACGGTGAAGAAAAATACACACCATGTATTCAGAACTACACGCCGTGTACTCACCCAAATTACATAGATTTATTAAAATTTATTATTATATTATACAAACCCTTGAGACGTGTACCATGGTGTAGGTGTAAAGCTGAGGCACAACATGTGATAGGTGTTTTATATATATGTGTTTAATTTAACATCTGCGTAATGAACGGGAATTCACCGGGTTGCCTCCAAGGTACAAGTTACGTAAAAAGATAATTTTAAATGAATTTATTTGTTTAAAATTATGATGGATGAGAATCTCAAGGGTATTCAGAAAAGGGTTTAAGATAAAAGGATTGATTAATTAAAGATAATTAATTGATTCAAGCGTGATTTATCTTAAACAATAACGATTAAAGAATTGAATGCTAGTTTTATTTATATATAAATATCATTGCATGTATGGATGATCATGAGCTAGACCGAGACCTTTGTATGTGAATGGTTTCTTTTAATTTATTTATTTAAATTAAATTTTTTGGCCTACGAGCCTTTTCCTCATTAATATGTAGGGCCTGCGCGCCCAAGGATTATTTTATGTAAAACCCATTTTTACCCCTCACCTGCATGTGAGATAAATGCATATGTAATGGATGGAGCTCCCAAGCTAGTGGAGGTGGCTCAAGTCAGGAGCCAAGGTGAAACCAATCCAAGGAGATACAAAGGTGGATAGGTGGAAAGTTGTAAAAACGAACCCGCAAGGTTCAAGGTATTTCTCCCCTAGGTATTGGGTTAGTTTATCAACCACTAGATAAACTAACCAATAGAAAAAGCTCATGATCATACCATTTATTTTATTTACATCAGTTTCATGGTTTATTTATTGTGGGTGTGTTGTCACGATCACACAATTAATGAATTAAACAAGCATGCAAGATGGAACTAAAATAAAACCGGCTTATACGAAAATATTATCTTGACATGGTTAATCACTTAAGTATATCCCACTTAATATTAACAAGCATGTAATCAAAGATAATAAAATGGAAATTTATGTATAAGGATAAAATCCCTCAAAGGAAATATTAAGTCGGTATAGCCTTCCATAATCTTGGTTAGAATCAAACCACAGTTCAAAGTTCTTGACCAACCCTAGTTGGGGTGCTTTCAATATTCATGGAATTCTATTTCAAGGTTTTGGGTTGAATTGACTTGGTTCACATCAAGGGTTGACTACTACAGCAGGACTTGGTGTGACCAAGAGGCAAAGGTTGAGGAAATCCAAAATAAAAGGATTTTAGGATTGGGGAGTCCACTCATCAGATCAAGGAGCTGTGAGTTAATGCAGTTGGCATTTGGAATGCCTACCTAAAACCCTTCAAGTTGCTTGACCAACCCTAGTTGGGGTAATGCGAAGGGAAATATGGATCCTTGCCACTAGAATATTCAGGAAACAGAATATTCTGAAGTCAATGGTGAGGGTTATTGGATTTCGATAAAATAGTGGGAGACTAATAATTATTAATTTATTTATTTGTTTCAGTTTTATAATAAAGTACTACAACTTTTCTCGTATTAATTTTTAGAAACAGCAAGAAAATTACTTCAAACATATCATTGCGCACCATACTCGAGAAGGAAAACCTTCTCACCAACACCAATTTCCAAGAGTGGCAGAGGTGTTTACATGTCATCCTTCGCCACGAAATGAAATTGTACATGTTGGAAGAGACTATTCCAGTTGCACCTGGGAAAGAGGCCATTGATGAGGAAATATCTCTCTACATGAAACACATGGATGATGCCACAAATGTCCAGTGTTTCATGCTATCGGCCATGTCTAATGAGCTCTTGAAGCAACATGAAAACATGGACGCGTATAGCATGATGTCTCACCTTAAGGATCTCTACCAAGAGAAAGCAAGATAGGAGAGTTATGAGATCTCCAATGCTTTGTTTACAACTAATCTTGGAGAGTCCGTGCCAGCTGGGCCTCATGTAGTCAAGCTTATTGGCTACATTGAATACCTGGACATCTTAGGGATTAAATTCCCGGATGAGTTGCATACAGATCTCATCCTATCATCACTGGCCAAGACCTTCTCTAGCTTCATTGTCAATTATAACATGAGCGGCAATGAGAAGAGTCTATCGGAGCTTCTGAACTTGATTCTCCAGGTAGACAAGGACATGGGGTGTAACAAACCCACAGTCCTTATGGTGAATAAGAAAAGGAAGGACAAGGCAAAGGGGCCAAAGACTTATAAACGGTCCGAAGCCCCCGAGCGCCGTCCTTCCAAGAAGGGGAAGATCCAGAGGCAGTGCAAGGAATGGGAGGCGGTGCGTTTTTCATGTGGCAAACAAGGCCACTGAAAGAGGAACTGCACCCAGAAGCACGAGGATGCTAAAGGTGCGTTCGTTATCGAGTGAAATCTTTTTATTTCTACACATTGGGTATTAGATACAGCTTGTGGGGATCACATCTGTATTCCAATGCAGGAACCAAGTAGATTTATAAAGATCTCCAGAGGAGAGGTGGATCTTCGAGCTGCCAATGGCGCAAGGCTGGCTGCATTGGCTGTTGGCGATTACCACCTCTCATTTCCAACTGGGATGATTTTGGTTTTATGTAACTGTTATTATGTGCATAGTGTTAACAAGAACATAATTTCTATATCTTGTTTGGATATGGATGGATTTATTTTCAAGTTTGGAAATAAGGGTTGTCTCTTTTATAAGAACAACGTATGTTATGGTATGACACATTTAAATAATGGTTTGTATGTATTAAATTACGAAAACCAAGTGTTGGCAATCAATAATGAAACAAAATCACATGACTCATACATCACCCAGTTGTGGCATCACCGTCTCAGTTATGTAAATGAGAAGCACTTGACAAAGCTCTGCCAAGATGGCTATTTAGACTCTACTGAGCTAAAACCACTTGATAGATGTCACGCTTGTTTATAAGGTAAAATGACCAAGCCTCCTTTCGGTGGACATGGTGAAAGGGCCACAAAGATTCTAGGATTGGTGCACAAAGATGTTTGTGGACCATTTCTAGTAGAAGCTAGAGGTGGATATTCCTACTTCATTACTTTTACTGATGATTTGAGTAGATATGGATATGTCTACTTAATGAGGTATAAGTCAGATTCCTTAGAGAAATTTATGGAATTCAAGAATGAAGTAGAGAATCAGCTTGGTAAGAAGATATAGAAACTTCGATTGGATTGAGGTGGAGAATATCTGAACCAAGAGTTCATAGATCTTCTATAGGAGTCTGAGATTCTATCTCAGCTCACTCCTCCTTATACACCACAGTGGAATGGTGTTAGTGAAAGGAGGAACCTCACCTTGTTGGACATGGTGAGGTCGATGATGAGTCATGCAGATCTTCTATTATCCTTTTGGGGATATGCATTACAAACTATAACATACACATTAAACCGAGTGCCAACTAAGGTGGAAAATGAAATTCCCTCTGAGTTATGGAATGGAAAGAAACCCATTTTATCACACACACATGTATGGGGATGCGAGGCATTTGTTAAGGCCTTCTTGGGAAACAAACTAGAACCCCAGGGCACGAAGTGCATCTTTATAGGATATCCCAAGGAAACTAAAGGATATTACCTATATAACCCTCAAGACAAGAAAGTGACTATCGCCAGACAAGCCGTCTTTATTGAGAGGAATCACATCCTAAAAAAGGATAGTGGGAGAAAGATTGACTTCGACGAAGTTGATGCTCAAGATACACAGGAGTTGGTATAGGAACAAGTTCCACAGGTCCCAGTAGAAGAGGTTCCAGAAATACAAGTACTGCGTAGGAGCTCAAGAGAGGTAAGGGAACCGGAGAGAGTTGGTTTCCTAGTCACTGAGGATGGTGAATCATTATTGTTGGACAATGATGAACCTCTCTCATACAAGGAAGTAGTAGAAAGCTCAGAAGCTGCAAGATGGCTAGAAGCTATGAATTCTGAGATGGATTCCATGTATCATAACCAAGTTTGGGTTCTGGTCAATGAGCCAGTTGATGTAAATCCTGTTGGATGCAAATGGGTATTCAAGAGAAAGCTGGACATGGAAGGTCAAGTTTGCACCTATAAAGCAAGGCTAGTGGCTAAAGGATTCAGACAGCATCAAGGAATTGAATATGATGAAACCTTCTCACCAGTTTCCATGTTTAAATCCATAAGAATCATACTTGCCATAGCAGATAACCATGACTACAAGATTTGACAAATGGATGTCAAAACAACATTCCTTAACGGGAACCTTTAGAAAGATGTCTATATGACACAACCAGAAGGGTTTATGATACCAGGTGAAGCCAAACAGGTTTGCAAGTTGCAAAAATCCATTTATGGATTAAAGCAAGCATCCAGGTCATGGAACATTCGATTTAATGAAGCCATAAAGGAATTTAGGTTCATTAAAAACGAATGTGAGCCATGTGTTTATAAGCGGTTTAATGGGAATGCGGTCGTTATCCTAGTAGTATATGTTGACAACATATTGTTTATTGGAAATAACATATCGGCCTTAAAGTCAGTTAATGACTGGTTGAACAAGTGTTTCTCCATGAAAGACTTAGGTGAAGAAGCCTACATTCTAGGGATTGAGATCATTCATGATAGATCCAAGAGGCTGCTTGGACTAAGTCAGGGTACATACATTGACCAGATACTAAAGATATTTAGTATGGAACAATCCAAGAGGGGATTGGTTCTAGTGTCACATGGCCTACATATTTCTAAGAAAATGTTTCCTCAGACACAACAGGATAAAGATAGAATGAGTAAGATCCCATACGCTTCGACAATAGGATCCATCATGTATGCCATGTTATGTACCAGGCTTGATGTTGCCTATGCACTAAGCATAGTAGGTAGATATCAAGCAGATCCAGGAGAACAACATTGGACTGCTGTTAAGACTATCCTTAAGTATCTGAGAAGAAATAAGGATATGTTCCTGGTGTATGGAGGAGACGAGGAGATTGTCATAAGAGGGTATGCTGATGCTGGTTTTCAGACAGATCAGAAAGATCTGAAGTCACAATCTGGATATGTTTTCTATCTCAATGGAGGAGCTGTGAGCTAGAAGAGTTCAAAGTAGCTAGTTATCGCTGATTCTATAGCGGAGTCCGAATATATAGAGGCTTCTGATGCAGCCAAGGAAGCCGTCTGGATTCGGAACTTTTTCCAGGAGCTTGATGTGGTGCCTAACAGTAAAGATCCTATCACGTTGTACTGTGATAATACTACAGTAGTGGATCTTGCAAAAGAACCAAGGTCACATCAATGGATAAAGCACATACTCCAGAAGTATCACCTCTTGAGGTATTTCTATCAAATGGGTGAAGTTGCAGTGAGCAGAGTGTCCATGGAAGAGAACGTGGCAGACCCCATGACTAAATGCCTATCTCAGCAGAAGCATGAATATCATGTGAGAGATAGCGGGTTAAAAGTTGTTAATAGTTGTCTCTAGTCCAAGTGGCAGTCTGTTGGAGTTGGTGGCCTAGAACTAACTACTTTGTACTTTATTCATTAATAAAAGCCTTATCACATCTTGATTGTTCTTCTGCATGACAATGCATGTGATAATGTCCTAAGGACAACTGTTGCATTAAAGGGTCATAGCAGATCCCTGCTATGATGAGAACCCAGAAGTGCCATAACACTGTTCTTGAATATATTTTCTATGGCCGGATGATATTATTTTAGGGACATAAATAATACAGGTCATTAGGGGTGAGGAATCATAAAAATTTGAGGCACCTTCTCATGGTGTTCACACTTGGTAATATCCAGGAGGATATTATGAGAACGAGACCCACCAGTAGGAAATCCACATTTCATAGTGTCATTGGATGTTCCTATCTGCGGACGTGTGTATTGGTCCTTAGACTTTAAGATTATTATTAATGGGTATTACAACTTTCACACTTATATGTATTGACGAAAACTATGATGACACACTGTTCGCAGTGAGGTAGAATACGTTGGGTGCGTCACGAGTAATACCGCATTAATAGATAATGTGAGAAAGGATTTTTCCCTTCTGTTCCATAACGGAAGTAGACATCTCAGGCCCTTTGATGGAATTGATATAGCCTAAATAAATCCATGGCCATGGTAAGGAATGGGCGAGTTCAATTTCTGAAAGTCAAAGAAAGAATAATCGAGCACATGGGTTGATGGCACTAGCATGAAACCCGCTTGATTCGAGATATCGTGCCAAAGGGATTATATTACACAGTAAGCATTCGTAGGAGGTGACACGTCATTGCAGAGGTAACTTCTTTCTCTATGGGTGCCTTGGCATATTGCTAGATGCTAACCTTGGACATTAGGAAGGCTCTGCCTAATGCCACTGAGAAAGAGGCCTAGAGGGTCACACACTAAGTGTGTCCATGTATCTCAGTTAAATATTAATTTAACAAGTTAAATAAAGATTATTCCCCACTGTGGTTTAATAATTATTTAAGGATGGATGATCGCATTTATTTCGACACTAGTTATTCGAGAGAATATATATTGTGGGTGAAATAATATATTTATTAGCGAGTAATGCAGTTACATTTATTTAAGAAATAAATGTCCATTAATCAAGGTATAATAAATGTGGAGGAGGAGATAAAGAAAAATGGAAAATAAAATTACACACCGTGTATATTAAATATACACGCCGTGTAGTTTTGTGGAAAATGAGTACATGCAGTGTATTAATGATTACACACCGTGTAGTTTTCCAGTCAGGATTTTGAGGATATAATATTTTTTTATTAAATGATATTAATTATAATCAGCATGGGAGCATGTCAAGGAATTAATAATTCGACATGGGGGTTTCAATAAGAGTTAATGAAATAAATAAAACGCGTAATGTGTTTATTTATTGTCATAACTCTATAACCTCAAAACCAATTATAAATATCCTCACAACCCCAATACTTTTCCCATCAATCGTTGTGCGCAAAAATTCTGGAGAATTCTTTCAAGGCCGAAAGAACTCCTTCCTCCAAGAACACTCTCAAGACCGAGAGATCATGGCGATCAAGGGAAGACATCGTTAGCGAAGGATCTTCCGAGCTAGCACCTGGATATCCCTTCGGAGACATCCAGAGATACGTGGTACACACGTGGATAACAGCTAGAGGAATCCTACACTTGGATTCTACGACGCAACGACGGATCACAGGATTGTGACCGGAGACATCAACAAAGGAATAATTCCACCAATGTAATTCTAGTGAATTAATTAAATTAATTATAACCAACATATGATGATCATATATCTATGGTTCCAGGACTCTTCTTTTCTTTTTCATTCTTCGTTCTATTACGAAGATCCGACATTTTATATAGTGACGAATCTCGGATTGAACGTTGTTTAACGCTAAAATTAAAGTTGGGAAAACCCACCAACGCGCTTCCGCTGTGACCGTAACCTACATCTTCCACTTCAAGACTCCTATATCAACTATTTTTTACATGCTCACTTATTTAAGAAATTTGATAACCGATAATCATGATCATGTCCTTCTGTATTTCTCACTCTCTTTAGATCTTCAATGATCTCATTATTCCTCAACTCCTCAACCACTTGGGAACTATATGTATTTTCATATCTAAAAATATCATAACTTATATGTCTTAGATCTTATAAATTTTTTCTTCTTCAACAGTTCCTTTTAGCTTTTGAAAAACCACATAAAAATGTCAAAGGGTTTCTCTACATTTAATCTTCCTTCTCTTATACTTTTTTATATTCATAGAATATTACATGAATATTTAAAATATTATTTCCATATTCAAAATATAGAAACTCCATTTAATTTTAGTGGATTGTGTCCTTATTTATTAAAATTGGTGGATATATCTAAAAAAATCTTCATTTTAAATCCCAACCACTCCTTTATTTGAATCCCAAAAAATCACAAGATTATTTCTTCTTTAAAATCTCTAAAAAAACAGATTCTTTAATTCCTTTGAATTTTTTATCCAAGTGTGCATAGAACCATTCATTACAATGTGGAACATTTTCTTATGATTTGGAATTATTATCTACAATTCTTTAGCTTGAATCATAATTATTCATCCTAATCGTGACATTTAAATACATGAAGCTCAGTGAAAGGATCGACTAAATTAATATTGAAGTATGGAATGATCATTAAAAATTATAGATCATCCTTCTACAGTTGTTGATCATCCTTATGAAGTAAATCATCTTTACAAATCTAGAAGATGATCCTTATGGAGACCCGAATCATCCTTATGAAGTGAATAGATGATCCTTATGAATCTATTCATGAATTATGAAGTCTTTATTGATCCTTACATAGCTTCAAATTCACCCTTATGAGGTAGGAAAATCATCTTTAAGAAGTTCATGAAACCATACATACAAATTAGGGAATGATCCTTAAAAACTTGGATTTCATCCGTATGAACTCAAGGCCTTTTCCATTTTTTCAAACCTTTTCCCAGAGTCATCCTTATGAAATTTAATTTTTTATTCTCAACCAAATCTATATATTCCATACTTTACTCAAATAGATTCAAAACCACTTCATATATTTAGAAGGATTACTCAAACTCACTCTAAACTATTATAGATAGCGTCTCTTCATCCATTAATACCTGTCCTTGTTTTCCTAAAGTTCAACTCCTCAATAATGACATATAAAGGGCCACTATCAAGAATTTTTCTATCTAGTTATTCTATAATAATAGTAATAATTTCTTTTAGATCATGAAACAACTTCTTCCTTAACTTAGTTTATTCTCCGTTGAACACATATTGAAAACTTCTCTATATAATTACAACCTCACTTATTGGAAACAAATACAATCTATACTTGGGCCCTTCAACCCCTTGGATTTGTTTTCAATGCCCAATTTTCTTCCAAAGCCAATGTTATATTTTCCCCCTTATTGAAAATAAATAAAAAGGAATATGAGGGTAGGGTTTTACTCATCTCATCTTCATTATTTCTCATTATTACCCAAAATCAACTTCTTCTCCCCCTTTTTATTCAAAATTATTACCTACTTCACTTTTCTCAAGAGAATGATTCCATTACATGTGTCTTAGAAATGATCAATCAATTATCAACTCTAAGTCCACTTGTGTGAACCCAATGTAAAAACAAGATCTAATAAACCAAGATATCAAAGATGTCCCTAAATCTATTTATTATGTGATATCTCTTAAATTTTCTTATTTAAGGGGATATAAAAATAGATTTATCAAGAATTTTTAACATGCACTCATCTTTATCAAATATATAAAAAAAATTCAAGTTTAATACGTAACCCCCTTTTTTCTTATACTTCAATCATCACTCTCCATTTATGATTGTTGAATGTATCGTTTCCATATTGTTGTTTGTGTTTTAATAATTATAAAATACTTATTTTATTCCCTTTAACCTTAGTAAATAAAAGTGTCTGAAGCTTGCACTACTTTTCTTATGTTTTTACATATTATGAAAATTTTCAAAGTCATACAAAAATGAAATTTTGATAGAGGAAAAAGTCTTATGTGCTATAGGTAAGTCTTATGAAATCTATTTTCTAGTTTTATGAAATCAAATATTTCATAAGAACTTAGTTTTTGGTAAATTAATTCATTTATACATGGAACTAAGTGTTTCATACACCCAATTTTCTCTCATACTAAATCCTTTTGTTTCATATGTGGTCAATAATGTATCATATGAAGTTATAGTGTTTCATATGTAGATTTTTTAATATTAAGAGTTTCTTATGTTATGAAAAAATGTATCTTATGATTTCTGAGTATTATTATTTGTTTAGTATTATTTAATATTATGGATTTATAATTCATAAATTATTTTCATTTGTTATGTCTCTTATGAAATTATTCTATAGAAAAATCCACAACAATATGAGTGGGATTATGCCTCATACACTAAAGTTTTATAATTAGATAATTATAATATATTACAATATTATTTACTTAATTATTAATAATTTTTACTATGGTTATTATTATTTACTATTATTTAAGTGTTTATGAATTTTTTTCTCTAAAATTTTATAAGTTTTTGATTATCTGTATGAAAATAAAAAAATTTGATTATAGAGTAGAATAATGATACTTCCATAGTTTAATTTTATATTTATGAAGTAGTCTTTTAGCTATGGAATCATCCTTACATAGTTTCTCAAATTTTATAAAATAATGTTTATGTTGAATCATGATTATGTAGAATAAGAATGATTCTTATGCACATTGAACTATATACAGATTAATACGATCTTTACACAGAATGGTGGAATGATTCATATGCACATTTAACTACATGAAAATTCTTTTCTTATGAGAATTGCATTTCAAATTACTATTTGTTTAAAGTATTTATGAATATTTATGTATATAGATTTGGAGAGATATTTAAATTTTAAATGCTGTAGAAGGTAACTAAATTATGAGATTTATAGGATTATTTAAATTTTTTTGAATGGGTATTCATAACTGATTATTATGGAGTTTTTTTTTAAAATGATCAAACAACTCTAATATAGTTTTTTACCATTTAAATGATATTTTTGGAAGTTTTTTGGAGTTTTCTTATCGAAAATATTAGTAGTGATAATTTTGGTATGTTATTATTATTATTTTGAATTATTCTAATCATTGTAGACATCTATCTAGTGATTAAAGACTCTATTTAAAGGGAATAAAATCTCTTGATAATATAAACAGAAAACAATCTGAAGTGTTTAATGAAGTGATATAAAAAGTATACATACGATCTAATTTTTTTTAATCATTTATAGGTGACCCTGTACAAATATTTTTTTCAAACTATTGGATTAATCTCAAGGAAAAATATGAACTGTACAATCTTTACTACGTTGAAGATATGAACTGTTCAATTTCACAAGAACTATTTTCCATGCTTCAACTGTTCTACATTGGATTCTACAGACTAGTTTCTTTGAGTTTATACGTAATTATGTTTATCTTCTTCAACTGTGATTAAACTATTTTCTAGTTTATTCTCTTCCCTTCTAAAATATTTTTTATTTTTAGGTTGTGACCCTTGGGTTAAAAATTTAGGGTTGGGTTATACCACCTTTCTAAAGGTATGTTTTGGTTGTGACTCAGTGTAAAAATTCAATGTTTTAATAAGTTTTTACTCCCCTTTAAAAGTAAGGATTTTTATATGGTTGTGCCTCCACTAGAAAAGGTATCTTGTAATGGGGTTATGACTCCCATTCAAAAGTCTGGTTCTTATAGTGAATACCATTTCTCTCACTGAGTAGAGTGAAGTGAATAGTAGATGTAATATCACTTTATCCAAAAAACTATAAAAATCACAATGTTTTTATTTTATTTTCAACTTTTACTTGAATATGATTTTAGTTTAATTTTAACTTTGATTTTATTTCTTTAAATTTTAAAACTGGTCTTTTCACCCCCTCTCTAAACCATCAATCATCCTGGTTGGGACCTTTAAATTAGTATCAGAGCCTTAAACTTTTAGGAGTTGAGATTTTTGTTTTTATCTTGATACCATAATTGATATGAGAACATAGTCTTGGATAGAAAGCTCTTTTGTTTTATATTTGATGTGCTAATATTTTCCTAGAATTATCCATCTAAGGGAAAGATATTTAATATAGAAGGAACTAGTTCAAATTATGGACAGATTCCATAAAAATCACCTCATTTTAATGGTATAGCCTATGGATATTCACAAACTTGAATAGAATATTATCATAATAAATTCAACATTGATCACCAGACTATTATGAAAAAAATTTATAAATTACCAAATTCTGACCCTAATACTTTTATAAGAAGTGATGCCACTAAATATGTTTTAAATTATAAATTTATGAATATTTTATAATTTTTTATAAATAAAAGTGTTTTTAGTCATGTTTATTCTTGTAAAACTACTCATGAAATTTGGAGAATTTTTTAAGTTACTCACCTTGGATCAGATAACTTGATGAGGAAAGATCTTGGAATAATTTAAGAAGAATATCAATATTTCAAGGTATATGAAGATAAAAATGGAAACTAGATGTTCCATAAGTTTACTAGAATTATAAATGGAATGAATTATCTAGGAGAAACCTTATAAAATACCATGCTTGATGAAATATCCTTGAGAACTATACCTTAGATATGGAATGCTAAGAAGGTCAATATTGATAAAAATAAGAACTTAAAGGAGTGTATTATTGATGAGCTGATTTTTTCATTCATTCAATATGAACAAGAACCAAATAACATAACTAAAGAAGAAACTAAAAAAAGTAAAGGTGTGGATTTCATATATGTTATTATCATTTCCTTTTACTCTTCTGATTCTAAACTTCAAGAAAGTGAAAAATAAGATATAGATAGAATTTTTACCATAGTTTACAAGAGTAAAAAATAAAGGTTTCAAAAACCGATCTACAAGGAACTCTCATAAGGATAATCACAAAGGTGAAAGGAAAGTTAATACTAACTTTAATTAAAATACTTATGATGTTTCATGTTTTTAATGTAGAAAGAATGGGAATATCAAGCTAGAATACCCAATATTGAAAAATGAAATGAAAGATAATAAGTATAAAAAGTAAGAGAAAAAGGCTTTAACTATAAGATGGAGTTGTACTAAAGAATCTGATTCCATTGAGGAATCTAAAAATGAAAAAGAATTGGCTAAATTGTGTTTTAAGGAATCTTTCAATGAGGTTCATGATTTAGGTTTTTATTTAGGACATTCTTATAATGATTCTAATTTTGAAAAAAAAATATTGATGAATTAAATGAAGAAGTTGATTGATTAAGAAAATATATTTTAAGAGCTTCCAAATTATATAATTAACTCAATAGAAATAATAAGAAAATTATTAAGGAAAATAGACATCTTTTATATGAAAATGAGAAACTTAAAAATACTTCTTCTACCTTGAATTAAAAAGTATATAAATATCTAAAAACTATATATAATTTGAATAAAAATATGAAGGATGATATTGAAAAATTGATGAAAAATATATCTAATTTTGGTCAAGGAAAAAATTGTTATGAAAAAATGTTTTGTTTAAATAAGATGAATAAAAATAAAGATGTTATAGGATGTAACAAGAAATTACCTCTGGTATATCAAAATTATTTTATAAAAGTTTCAAATAGTTTATCTTATACCATTATTTTTTAAGATGCATGATGAAGGGAAATTATAATAATGAATGTTCATTAATATATCCATAGTCTTTGGGATATAATGAGACTCATATATCTAGATCTTTATCTTCCTAGATACATATAAATACTTGTTTAAAATTTTTATGGGAACCTGAAAATTATTTGACAAATCCTATTAGACCCAAAGTAGCTTGGGTACCAAAACTATCTACTAATTGAATTTTAATATTTTATTTAAAAGTTTCAAGAATGATATATGGTATATGGAAATTAGATTCTCTAAGCATATGATCGGACACAAATCAAAATTTATTTAATACAATATATGTGATGGAGGTACTGCAACATTTAGAGATAATTCAAAGGAAAAGTAAAAGGTTTTGATAAAAATGGTATTTCTAATATAAGAGCCTAGTTTTTTCTATAAAAGACTTTGGAATATTCTTTATGTTATTCCAGAGCAGCGCCTTCAGACAGCGTACGATTCCAAGCCCCGGTGTGGCCGAAATTAAATTTTCAGTACGTTCACACTTGGCACGCCAAATAAATGGGATAACTCCTAAATGGTGTTTCAGATCAGAAATATGAGTGTACAGATGGATCCTAAATGAGGTTTTTTACCCTAGGAACAACATAAAATATGTCATCGCGGGATTTTTGGACCCCTCGCCCGTTAACGGAACATTAAATGGATAAATAAATTAATTAATTTATTCGTTTAATGGATTAACTCAAGTAGCTCTTAAATGATTGCTCAAATGGGAAAACTAAGGGCACTGTTGAGTCTAGAGCGTGCCATTTACCCTAGGAGGGGTGTAAGTTTCGCGGGCGTGAGCCTTCTGTGGAAAATGCCACCGAGGGCGTTTTTGTAATTTAGCGGCATTAGACGTTAAATTTTGTAACTTTTGAACGGGGACTCGGATTAAAATTCCGAGACCGTAGTTGTGCTTGGGAGGTGGTGTTTACCCTAGGGGGGGCTTAACCTTGACCCCATCGGGAGGTTCAGATGCAGGTCTTCTGGTGGGTATTAAAAATTAATTAAATGTTTATTAATTTTCTTTACTTAAACCAAACCCACCCCTTATCTTCCCCATTTTGTTTTCCCCTAGCGTAAGATCTCTCCCACCTCCCTCAAGCCCTCTCAACCTCCTCTTCTCCTTCCCCAAGCCAAGCAGAATAGACAACGATGGTGGCGCGACGAAGGATCAAAGCTTTGGGAAATTCCCAAGAGGTAGGATCGTTGCATTTTCTTTTTTTTTTTTTAAATCTCCGCATCTCCCTTGAGCTTGAATTTTAGCATCGAATTGCTGTTATTTTTTCGAGTGAGGCCCTTTTTTGCGTATTATATGTTCCAAGCTATCCAACACATGTTTTAGATTGAAAATCCAAGTTCCGAGGTGATCCCAGTCGTCTGACGAAGATCCGCGGGTTTTTGGAGGTTTTTTGGCGGTTCTGGCTGGTTCGGCGGTGGGCGGCTTCGGCTCAGGCGGCGGGCGGATCCTTCAGGCAGTTCGGCGGAGCGGTGGTTGGCGCTGGCGTGGGGCTCCTCAGGTGGGCGAGCAGGAGGCACTGAGTGATAAGCCAACGGGGGAGCGGCCGAGCGAGGCGGCTGTCGGCCGGGCGAGGGCGGCGTCGCGGTCGAGCGGAGGCGCCTGGCGAGCTGGGGGCGACGGCGAGCGGGGTCGTTGCCAGGGCGCGACGACACGGAGGACCGGGGTCTTGTGACCCCGGTCGGCAGATAGGACCTGCGCCACGCGGGTCCACTCAGAGACCTGACCGGCCAAGCCGGTCTGGGTGGTTTGGGGTGGTCCGCACGGTGAACCGCGGACCGCCGGTCCAAGGTGTGGGTGGGCTGGCCGAACCGGCCCGACCCACCTTTTTTTTTCGTCCTAAAATTTTAAACGCCCCTAAAATTCAAACTGTAAATCGGATTCACGTGCCATCAGCGGAGACACATTCCTTGGATCGAGGCGGACATTTTGAGATGGTTTCGGGGGTTTTAATTCCCGAGACAGGGGCCTCGGTGGCGTGACACGTACGATAAGTGGTTTAGTGTTTTTCTGAGGTTCTTGTTTTGGGCGGCGCAGACACATCCGAAGTCCGTTTTGAGAACCGTCAGCGGCGTTGCGACCCTAGTGTCGAGGCGGAGTTTTCCAGAGGGTTTTCAGGCATTGAATCCAGGGTTGATACATGGCCCCCATGACTTGTCTTTTAAGCTGCGAGCCGCGTTTCACAACTTTTTCATCGGATGTCTCTCTGGGGCATGCAAGCAGTCGATTCGAGGTGTTTTTCCGAGGGCATTGCAATGGAGAAATCCACCCGCTTTAATTATGCATGATGGTGTGGGCCCAATGAGGGCTGTTTTGGGAGTTGGCGGTGATTTTTATCTTTATCACTGGGTGTCTGTTTCAGACAAGTGGATAGTCAATCCTGTGTGCCTTTTTGAGAGGATCACAATGGTGTGATCCGTTCGATGCGCTTCGGGACCGAGCTTCAGGTCCCACAAAGCACCACTCATGTGCGGTACGGTGAAATATATCATTTTCTTTAGATATCCGTTCCACTCAAGCGAGCAGTCCTTTTGACGTGTTTTCCCGAGGGCATCGCAATGGTGTAATGCGCTTGACCGTTTTCGGGACCGAGACTCTGGATTACGAGACTCTGTTCGGCCGTAAGGTGGTGTTGGATAATTTTCCGTCAGATATCCGTTGGAGGTGAGTAAATAGTCTATCTAGCATGCTTTTCTGTGAGGACTACAATGGATTGTACTCCCACTTTCTGGAGTGATTTGTCTCGGTCCACTTTGACAATAGACTCAGCAGATTGGAGCATATATCACCCCGCAAGGCCTTGGGAGATCCTCACATCCCTTTGTGTTCCCTAGTAGGGTTCTTTGGGTATCGGTGTGACCAACACATTATTCGGGCACCAATACTCTACCCAGGAGGTTGTTTCCAGTAGGGTAAGGAGCCCCCAGTGAGCCCTGGGCGCAGACTCCCTAGCTGTGTATCGAGATCATATCTTCCTTCCACGATCTATCGTGACGTGTTTCCCACTACGTGTTCTGATTACCAATGAGGTACCATCTAGAAGGGATGGCCAGTGAGGTACCATCCAGTAGGGATGGCCAGTGCGGTACCATCCAACGGGGATGTCCAGTGGGGTACCATCCAGGAGGGATGACCAGAGAAGATCTGGGTTTACCTCCAACGGGGCTGGGAAGTGGTCCCTGATGACAGTTCCGGGCCTCCGTCCAGCGGATTACCCTTTCATGGGGCTGGGAATTGGGACCCATTGATGACTTTTTCCGGGTCTCCCTCTAGCGGTTTACCCTTTCGCGGGGCTGGGTAGTGGGAACCCGTCGACTTTGAGAAGACCTCTTGACTGTGTGACAGTGACGAGGTGTGGCTTGACGCTCCCCCTGAACTCTCAAGGACAAGGGGTGCTTTCCCCACCAAGATGCGTCCTTGAGACGTGACCTTAAACCGTGTGGGCGAGTCAGTGCCGCCCAAAGCGGATAATGTCGAGGTGCGGTGATTTGAGCCCCTTGACTTGCAGTTCGGGGAAGACGTGCAGGATACTGTGCATCGATGGTGTTTACTTCTGGGACTGTTGGATACTCACTTTCATGGGCTGAGCTATGGGATGGATATCCCCTTGCGATCTTGTTTGGGTTTCTTGATTGAACATATGGATATGTATATACCTTGTTCCAGTACCCAATCCTTGGTTTTGGTTACTCTCCTTCCAGGAGAGGCGAAGACGCGCGGGGTATGCCACGTGCTTTCCATGTCTAACTTCTCGTGGTTGGATGAGTCCACTCTCCTACTATAGGTAGCTAAGACTCGATGAGAAATTTCATCTTCTCACCATTTCTAGCTCCTTGTTTTTGGACGAGTCTACTTCTTTTCTCTTGTTGGGTTGAGCTGATACTCTACTGTAGTCTTTACGACACTCTTGGTTGTACTCCTTTACTTTTCCCTATTCGATCTACTACTCACCTATTCAGTAACTCCTTTGTTTCTCCCTCAAGCCTTCGGGGCATCCTACTGAGTATTTTTATACTCACCCCTGCTTGGGCTTTGCTCGCACTTGGTGTGCCCTTGCAGACGACAGACAAGTTGGTCGTGACTTCAGTAGAGCTTAGGAGTTCGGGATCTTGGACCACGTGTGGTGGTCGTAGTTGGGTTCTAGGTGTGGGACTCTCCCAGCTGTTTACTTTTGTTTACATGTTGCCGGGTTGTGGCACTTTTCTGGTTGGGCACGTGTTTTTTCATTTTTCTTTTCAGTTTACCTTCAGCTTTTACTTTGTACTGTTTAGAGGTTAATGCACTTTTATGGTTATTTATAGCAGTTAGTACTTTACTTTTACTTTACTCTGCACTTCTGCATTGAGTGGTCTACGTGTGTGTGGACAGGTACTCAAGAAAAGGCCTCCCCGAGTTGTTTAGCCTTCGGCGCTTGTCTCCAGCCCCTGGCCTATGGGGGTGGGCTTGGGGTAGTTGCATCTTGAGCCCGGGTAGGGTTAGGTCACGAAAAAGTTGTATCAGAGGTGGTTCATTCCTTGGTACATTGTGCGGACGTCCCTAAAAAAAGGAATTGGTTGGGATTTAGGGCAACAATGTCGATGTTTCTCGAGAGCGACTCTTAGGCCAGGGAGTCCAGTGATGGTGCGGCGGCCGACATATTCATTCACCAGTTCCCTGATAACCCGCTTGTCGACTCGGCATTCCGAGACACTTGTTGTAGGAAAATTGGTTTGTGCATCACATAGGATTGAGTCTTGACTGTCCTTCTTGAGTCATCTCCCCATTGTTGTTACTGTTATATACATATATGATCATCTGACTGCGACACTCCTTGATAACATTCAGGATGTCTCCGTGAAGACATCCATCCAGGATACCAGCTTTGGTTCATGACGACGACCCTGTGAGCTATGTGGCCTCAGTCTAGGACCCATCATGTGAGTCCCTTTATCCAGGTGGGCCGGTAGCAGTACCCCCACCCGGTGAGCAGCAGAGAGCTTCAGCAGAGCAGACTGAGCTTGAGCGCGCTCTGTGAGTTCCAGCGACAGAGACCGCTGAGGTTCAGTGGTGAGCCAAACCCTCAGGCAGCAGAGGGTTGGCTTGAGACAGTGGTTTACCTCTTCAGGCTTGCGCAGACACCGACAGATCAGAGGGTGGCTTTGGCAGCCAACCTTTTCCACGGAGCATCTGGGCATTGGTGGAGCTTGGTGACTCAGTTACTTGATGATTCGTCACTTTCATGGGATGAATTTCAGCTGCGGTTCCGTGAGGAGTTTTACCCCTCCTACATACGCTCTGTTCGGATCTAGTAGCTCCTGCAATTTCAGTAGGGAGGGATAACGGTGACTGATTACGCGACTAGGTTCACGGACCGTGCACGTTTTTACCCAGACTTGGTCCATGACAGCAGCTTCCGAGCACGGAAGTTTGAGCAGGGTCTCCGAAGAGAGATTCGTGCTATCATAGTACCCTTGGGCATTCCCACTTATGATGGGGTTCTAGAGCAGGTGTTGGTGACAGAGAGTTTCCTGCCACACTTTAGAGTTTATGGTGGCAGTAGGCACGATGGAGCCGAGACGTTTGCCGCAGCTAGCAGGCGTCGGCTGACAGAACCTCGACGCAGGTGGCTTTCAGATAACCGGACTCAGGGGCGTGGTTGTACACCACAGTGGTGCCGGAGGGCACCAGTGGAGCCTGGAGAGAGTCAGTGTTATGCTTGCGATGAGCGAGGTCACCTGGCATGAGACTGCCCAACCAGGCGTGCTGAGAATATCGGGCAGCCAGCGGGTGCACCACCACGATAGAGGCAGCTCTGTGATCGTAATGGTACCTAGAGAGGTGGTGCTAGCGGAGGAGCAGGAGGAGCTAGAAGTGGGGGACGACATTACAAGGTCTTCCCATCACCACCAGACGGTCCACGTCAGGATCCGGGAGCTGACAGTTGGGACCACTGACAGCCGCGAGCTTTGGATTTCTACGATCCTGCAGAACATGAGGTGATAAGAGGTATGCTCTATATCTCTTCTAAATTTTGCAAGTAGAATTGTTATACTCTGTGTGTGAAATTATTTTCTCCCTGCTCCTTGTTTGAGGTGTTACCAGGGTGACGCGGGGCATCGGTGTAACCCTGTGTCAGTAGAGTAGAAGGCGTATAACCTTTTCGGTTAGTCGATGGTGTCGACTCCATCGCTTTCTGAGCGTGTAAGAGAGTCTTGGTTGCGCGACATCGACTATGAAACCTTGCGTAACCAAATATCCTTAGGTGTTTCACCATATGGATATTCTAAAGGAGGGAATCACCGGGCTTTGTCCCAGGTCCAAATGGTGATTCCAGTCGCAGCGTGCGATGTAGGGGTTCGATCGGGGAGGCGAGTTACCCCCAAGGTCCTTCGGGCCATTTGAGACTGTGTGAAGGGATGTCGAGGTTCCCTACCACCTTGACCTAACCCCAAGGTCGGAAGTGGGTGCACGATGTCTCCCATGTGGCATGTCTGTGGAGATGTGTGCATGCTCCTATGCACATCATTAGAAAGGGAAGACCTCACTTGAACAAATCAAATTCTTTGTTCTGTGTGTGGTGACGTGGGACTGTGCAAGAGTTCTTCTGGGTATGGGAGAGCCAGGTGTGGGCTTAATACCCTGAGTTGTTCCCTGGTTTTTCTATTTGGGGATTAAAATCTTGAAGGAGGTAATGATTTAATAACCTGGTTTTTTCTATAAAAGACTTTGTAATATTCTTGATGTTATTCCAGAGCAGCGCCTTCAGACGACATACGATTCCAAGCCCCGGTGTGGCCGGAATTAAATTTTAAGTGCGTTCACACTGGGCACACCAAATAAATGGGATAACTCCTAAATGGTGTTTCAAATCCGAAATCTGAGTGTACTGATGGATCTGAAATGGGGTTTTTACCCTAGGAACAACATAAAATATGTCATCACGAGACGTTTGGACCCCTCGCCCGTTAACAGAACATTAAACGGATAAATAAATAAATTAATTTATTCGTTTAATGGCTTAACTCAAGTAGATCTTAAACGGTTTCTTGATTCAGAAAACTGAGGGCACCATTGAGTCCAGACCGTGCTGTTTACCCTAGGAGGGGTGTAAGTTTCGTGGGCGCGGACCTTCTGTGGAAGATGCCACCAGAGGCGTCTTCGTAATTTAGCGGCCTCGGTCGTTAAATTTTGAAACTTTTGAATGAGGACTCGGATTAAAATTCCAAGACATCCTTTGTGCTCGGGAACTGGTGTTTACCCTAGGGGAGGATTAACCTTGACCCCGTTGGGAGGTTCCGACGCATGTCTTCTGGTGGGTATTAAAAATTAATTAAATGTTAATTAATTTTCTTTACTTAAACCAAACCCACCCCCTCTCTTCGCCATTTTGTTTTCCCCTGGCGGAAGAGCTCTGTCACCTCCCTCAAGACCTCTCAACCTCCTCTTCACCTTCCCCAAGCCAAGCGGAAGAGACAACGGTGGTGACGCGATGAAGGATCGAAGCTTCGGGCAACGCCCAAGAGGTAGGATCGTTGTAGTTTTTTTTTAAATTTCTACATCTCCTTTGAGCTTGAATTTTATCATCTAATTGATGTTATTTTGTCAAGTGAGGCCCTTGGTTGTGTAGTATATGTTCCGAGCTATCCAACGCATGTTTCGGATTGAAAATCCAAGTTCCGAGGCGATCGCAGTTGTCCGCCGAAGATCTGTGGGTTTTTGGAGGTTTTCCGGCGGTTCTGGCCGGTCCGGTGGTGGGCAGCTTCGGCTCAGGCAGCAGGCGGCTCCTTCAGGCGGTTTGATGGAGCGACGGTCGGCACTGGTGCGGGGCTCCTCAGGCGGGCGAGATGGAGGCGCCGAGCGAGCGGCCAGCGGGGGAGCGGCTGGGCGAGGTGGCTGTCGGCCGGGCGAGGGCGGCGTTGCGGTCGTGCGGAGGTGCCAGGTGAGATGGGGGAGACGACGAGCGTGGTCGTCGCCAGGGCACGACGACGCGGAGGACCGAGGTCTTGTGACCCCGTTCGGCAGACAGGACCCGTGCCACGCGGGTCCACTCAAAGACCGGACTATCCGATCCGGTCTGGGCGGTTCGGGGCGGTCCGCACGGTGAACTACGGACCACCGGTCCAGGGTGTGGGTGGGCCGGCCGAACCGGCCCGGCCCACCTTTTTTTTTCGTCCTAAAATTTTAAACGCCCCAAAAATTCAAAATATAAATCGGATTCGTGTTCCGTCAGTGGTGACACGTTCCTTGGATTGAGGCGGACCTTTTGAGATTGTTACGGGGGTTTTAATTCCCAAGACGGGGGCCTTGGTGGCGCGACACGTACGATAAGTGGTTTAGTGTTTTTCCGAGGTTCTTGTTTTGGGCGGCATAGACACATCCGGAGTCCGTATTGAGCACCGTCAGTGGCGTTGTGACCCTAGCATCATGGCAGAGTTTTCCAAAGGGTTTTCGGGCATCAAAGCCAGAGTTGATATGTGGCCCCCATGGCCCGTCTTTTAAGCTATGAGTCGCGTTTCACAACTTTTTCATCGGACGTCCGTTCGGGGTGTGCGAGCAGTCGATTCAGAGTGTTTTTCTGAGGGAATTGCAATGGCACAATCCACCCGCTTTAATTTTTCACGATGGTGCGGGCCCAACGAGGGATGTTTTGGGAGTTGGTGGTGATTTCTATCTTTATCACTGGGTGTCCGTTTCAGACAAGTGGATAGTCAATCCTGTGTGCCTTTTTGAGAGGATCGCAACGGTGTGATCTGTTCGATGCACTTCGGGACCAAGATGCGGGTCCCACGTAGCACCACTCATGTGCGGTATGGTGAAATACATCTTTTTCTATGGATATACGTTCCACTCAAGTGAGCAGTCATTTTGACGTGTTTTCCCAAGGGCATCGCAATGGTGTGATGCGCTTGACCATTTTCGGGACCGAGACTCGGGATCATGAGATGCTATTTGGGCGTAAGGCAGTGTTGGTGACTTTTCTATAAGATATATGATGGAGGCGAGTAAATAGTCTATCTCACATGTTTTTCTGTGAGGATTACAACGGTATGATCCGTTTGGATGTGCAGATTCTCATTTGAGATCTCATTAAATGGGGAAGCATGAAAGGTGCACCAGTGGCGGTTCTTCTTGCTGTGTTTGGAAGTGAACCCTTGGCGTGTGATCGCGTTCACTCTCGTGTGAGTGAAGTTGATGTTTGAAGAGATGTGGTTAGACATGCTAGGGCCATGGAGGAAGTAAGTTGGCGAAATTGAGTTTACGCCTTTTTGCTTTGACATTGGGTGCCGTGTGCACGATAGCCTTGGGATGGAAATGTGGTATATTCTGGGAGTATACGGGAATCCTTGGAGGTAAATGTTGTAGTTTTTACCTGAGAATGTTTGGGAGATTGGTTTGGATATGAGTTTGGGCCACACGTCGTGTGGGACCCATGTGTGTGTCGTGTTCCTCTCAATGTGCCTTTGACCTCTCGTGACGTAGAGGGTCCTCCTGTTCTCAATGGTTTGAAAAGTAGAGTTGTTCTGGTTCCCCTGTTCTTTCAAATGAGGGGGTTTTCAGTGTTATGTCCCTTTCACCGGACTGCAACATCGTTTACGGCTACGTGCGTTTGTACAGTGTTGGTGTGCTCCCACTTTCTGGAGTGAGCTGTCTCTGTCCGCTTCGACAGTAGTCTCAGTGGATTGGAGCATGTATCACCCTGAGAGGCCTGGGGAGATCCTCACGTCCCTTCGTGTTCCCTGGTAGGGTTCTTTGGGTATCAGTGTGACCAACACATTACGCGGGCACCGATCCTCTACCCAGGATGTTGTTTCCAGTAGGGTAAGGAGCCCCCAGTGAGCCCTGGGTGCAGACTCCCTAGCTGTGTATCGAGATCATATCTTCCTTCCATGATCTATCATGACGTGTTTCCCACTACATGTTCCAGTTACTAATGAGGTACCATCCAGTAGGGATGGCCAGTGAGATACCATCCAGCAGGGATAGCCAGTGCGGTACCATCTAGTAGGGATGGCCAATGGGGTACCATCCAGCAGGGATGACCAAAGAAGATCCGGGTTTACCTCTAGTGGGGATGGGAAGTGGTCCCTGATGATGGTTCTGGGCCTCCCTCCAGTGGATTACCCTTTCACGGGGCTGGGCATTGGGACCCGTCGATGACTTTTTCCTAGTCTCCCTTCAGCGGTTTACCCTTTTGCGGGGCTGGGCAGTGGGAACCCGTCGACTCTGAGAAGACCTCTCGATTGTGTGACAGTGACGAGGTGTGGCTTGAAGCTCCCCCTAAACTCTCAAGGATGAGGGGTTCTTTCCCCACCGAGATGCATCCTTGAGACGTGACCTAAAACCGTGTAGGCGAGTCCCTGCCACCCAAAGCGGATAGTGTCGAGGTGCGGTGATTTGAGCCCCTTGACTTGCAGTTCGGGGCAGACGTGCAGGATACTGGGCATCGATGGTGTTTACTTCTGGGACTGTTGGATACTCACTTTCTTGGGTTGAGCTACGGGATGGAGACCCCCTTGCGATCTTTTTCAGGTTTCTTGATTGAGCATATGGATATGTATATACCTTGTTCCAGTACCCACTCCTTGGGTTTGGTTACTCTCCTTCCAAGAGAGGTAAAGATGCATGGGGTATGCCACATGTTTTCCGTGTCTAACTTCTCTTGGTTGGATGAGTCCACTCTCCTACTATAGGTAGAGAAGAATCGACGAGAAATTTCATCTTCTCACCATTTCTAGCTCCTTGTGTTTGGACGAGTCTACTTCCTTTCTCTTGTTGGGTTGAGCTGATACTCAACTGTACTCTTTACTATACTCTCAGTTGTACTCCTTTACTTTTCCCTATTCGATCTACTACTCACCTCTTCAGTACCTCCTTTTTTTCTCTCTCGAGCCTTTGGGGCATCCTACTGAGTATTTTTATACTCACCCCTGCTTGGTCTTTGCTCGCACTTGGTGTGCCCTTGTAGATGACAGATAGGTTGGTAGTGACTTTAGTGGAGCTTAGGAGTTTAGGAGCTTGGACCGCGTGTGGTGGTCGTAGTCGGGTTCTAGGTGTGGGACTCTCCTAGCTATTTACTTTTGTTTATTTATTGTGGGGTTGTGGCACTTTTCTAGTTAGGCGGGTGTTTTTCCGTTTTTCTTTTCAGTTTACCTTTAGCTGTTACTTTATACTTTTTAGAGGTCGATGCACTTTTGTGGTTTTTTATAGCAGTTAGTACTTTAATTTTCCTTTACTCTGAACTTCTGCATTGAGTGGTCTACGTGTGTGTGTATCGGTACTCAGGCAAAGGTCTCCCCGAGTTGTTTAGCCTTCGGCGCTTGCCGCTAGCCCCTGGCCTATGGAGGCGGGCTTGGGATAGTTGTGGCTCGAGCCTGGGTAGGGTCGGGTTGTGAAATATAACTCTACCATTATTTCTAAAGTTGTACATGTTGATGGATTACAACATAATTTAATTATAACATCTCAATTTTTTTATAATGCTATGAATGTAAAATTTGAAAAATGAATGTTTAGTTTTTAATGAAAATTATTTATTATTTTATGATAATAGTAAGGAAAATATATATTCTATTGAAGTTATTAAGCTAAGTATTCTAAGGAATTAGTTAATTTTTTTATCTTGATTCTTGTAAAACTTTTAGAACCCATATGAGTACTATTTGTAAATTGGATTCAGATGTTGTTGGAAAATATGTTGATGTTAAATTGTTTAGTGGAATGATAAGTATTTTTCTTTATTTAACTTATTCTATACCTGATATTATATTTATTGTATGTATTTGTGATATATTTAAAGATAATCATAAATAACATCACTTAAAGTATGTTAAAAGAATAAATAGATATTTTAAATAAACTATAAATTATGGATTTTTTTATCTTGTACAATTTGTTTTGATTTTATTAGCTATTCCGAGTTATATTTTAGAGGCTATAGGATTGATAGAAAAAGTAATTTAGGTAAATTTTATTTTTCTTGGAAAAATTTTAATTTCTTGGATCTTAAGGAAATAATTACCATCTTATTTATCAATAAATAAGGTTGAATTTATACCTTCTACTAATTGTTGTACTAAATGTTTGTGGGTTAAAAAAACTTTTTGTGACTTTAATGTTTATTTTAATAAGATCCATATTTACTATGATGAATCTTATTCTATTTCAATTTTTAAGAACCCTTTACACTATTTTAGAACTAAATATATAGATTTTAGATTTCATTTTATTATGGATCATGTTAATAAATGTAATATTGTTTTTTAATATGTATGTATTCGTAATCTGTTGGATGGAATCTTTACTAAAACATTGGATTCAATTAAGTTTGAAAAGATTAAAATTTTACTTGGTATGGTGGAAGTTTGATATAAATATGTTTTATTCACTTTTATAGTTAGTAAACATGGATAATATGTTTTTCTATATGGTTTACTGACATATAATTAATCTATCAATTACTATCTAATTTATTATATATTTTACATGATTCCATGAATATATTAATCTATTTTCACGGCTCATTGTATTTTTTTAATTTTATAGGAGGAGTTTTCACTATTTTATATAATTTTAATTTCAAATATGATCAAATGGGTTTGGTTTCTTTTTAAGTATTTATTTAAGGTGATATATTTTTTTTATTTAATTTTATTTTGGTTGATATCTATTTTTTAACGAAAAAAATTAGGAGATATTATCTTATTTAAATCCATTTTTCATTTAAAAATATTATTAACATGCTAAAATATATTGAAATATTCTCAAAATGGAATTATATTTGATTATATATGTTTAAATATGAATTTTTTATTTTTATAAAGGTTAAAAATGACTTTTTTTACTGATTTTAATCTTGATATTCTCTAAAGAAATTTATATTTAACTTAGGGATATTTTTTAGTTAATTTTTTTTAACCTTTTTGATTATTCTAAAAAGGGTGATATTTTTACTATTTTTTTATAATTTTCAAAAAAGAGGATATGGTCGAGTGTCCCCTTTCCATGTTATTGTTTGTGTTTTGATAATCAACACATCCTCATTTTTTTCCCTCTAACATGAGTACCAAAAAGTTTTTGGAGCTTGCATTGTTTATTTCCAAAAGTCTTATGATTTGAAGTATTCTAAAAAATTTCGAAGTCATTTGATATAAAATTTTTATGAAGGAAAAAGTATTATGAACTATAGATTAGTCTTATAAAATCTGTTTTTAAGTCTTATGAAATCAACACTTTCATATGAACTTATTTTTTTGTAAAGTAATTCTTTTTTATGTGGATTAATTGTTTTATATGCCTAATTTTATTTCATACAAAATATTTTTGTTTCATATGAAGTTAAACATGTTTCATATGAAGTTATAGTGTTTCATACATAGATTTTCCTATCTTACAAGATTCTTATTTTATATAAAACTGTATCTTATGTTTTTTGAATATTTTTATCTATTTATTCTCATTTGATATTATGAATTTATAATTCATAAATTATTCATGTTTTTTATGTTTATTATGAACTGATTTTTGAAAAAAATATGCATCAACATGAGTTGGGTTATGAATTATACACTAAATTTTCATAATTGTATAATTATAATTTCTCACAACATTATTTACTTATTGATCAATCATCTTTGTTGTGGTTATTATTATTCATTTTTATTAAATTTCTTATGAAATATATTTTCTCAATTTTTTTCTAGCTGTCAGTTATTATTTACGCACATCAAAATTGATGTTTATACAGTAGAAGAAATTTTCTTAAGTAGTTCCATTTTATGTTTATGAAGTTGTTTTTTTAGTAAAGGTATCATCCTTACAAAATTTCTCCATTCATATAAAATACTATTTACATCGAATTATGCTTATGTAGAATAAGAATGATTCTTACACACATTGATCCATACACACATTAAAATGGTCGTTATGTAGAATAGTGAAATAATTTATACACATATTTAGCTTTACAAAAAAATATTTTCTTATAGGAATTTTATTTCAAAAATATTATTAGTTTAAAGAATTTATAAATGATTATATAAATGGTTTTAGAAAGATATTTGAATTTTAAATATTGCATAAGGAAACTAAATTATGAGATTTATAGTATTATTTATATTGTTTTGAATGAGTATTCAAACATGATTATTATGGAGTTAATTTTAAAATAATTAAATAACATTGATGTAGTTTATTATCAGTCAAACAATAATTGTTGAAGCTGATTGAAGTTTTATTATCGATGATATTTATTGTGATAATTCTGGTGTCTTCACTATTACTATTTTGAATTATTATAACCATTTTGGACTACTATGTATTGTTTCAAATTATATTTAAAGGTAATAAAAGACAATTGGAATGAGAAGATATGAACAAAACACAAACTAAAGTGTGTAGTGAAGTGATGAAAAAATTATCGATGTGAACTTACAATTTTCATACATTTATATGTGATCATGTGGGAACCTTTTTTTCAAACTTCTAGATGAATATCAAGAAAAAACATGAACTATATAATATTTACTTCCTTAATGATATAAAATATTCCATTTCTTAATAATTGGTTACTATGCTCCAACTATTCTACATCAATTTATATCGACTAGCTTCTTTGAGTTTGTAATTAATTTTTTCCATCTTCTTCACCTGTTCTTAATCTCTTTTATGGTTTATGCTTTTCCCTTCCAAAAACATTCTTCTTTTTATTTTTTTGACTCCTAGATTAAAGATTCAGGGATGGGTTACACTACCTTTAAAAAGTTACATTTTGGTTTTGAATTAGGGTAAAAAGTCATTATTGTAATGGGTTGTGACTCCCATTTAAAAGTTAGGGTTATTATGTGGTTGTACTTTCACTTGAAATGGTATATTTTAATAGATATTTGAATCTCTTTCAAAATCTAGATTCTTATAGTGTATACTATATCTCGCATCGAGTAAATATAAGTGGGAGTAGACATAAGAATACTTTGATCTGAACTACTATAAAAATCATCTTGTTTATATTTTATTTTCCACCACAACTTGAATATAAATTTATCTTAAGTTTATCTATGATTTTATTTCTTTAAATTTTTAAAATGGTATATTCACCCTCTCTATAGACCCCCATCTATCTTAGTTGGGTCCTAAAAATAAATATATCTTGACAAGAGTAGGAAAGTGTGATTGTAATACCTCATATAATATCCAATATGTGTTTTCCACATTCCATATTACCATAGAATAATTCATCCTTTATAGAATCCTACTTAGGTAAACTTCCCCTCAAGGTATGCACTCATTTCCCCTTCATCATAGAAGTTAAAAACTACATGATGGGTGACTTAATTTTCTATTCAATGGTTTCTTCCTCACCCATATTTAATTTTAATTCATCTCCTTAAATTCCCTGATTATTAGTATAAATTAATGAAATATGGGAATAATGTGGAACCTCTTAGTTCCTTAGTGATAATAGAAAGGCTCATAGTTTCCTCTCAACCAAGATCCTTCATTGTTTATAATATCATCATGAGTATAATTCTCCACGCTACCTTTTCTATCATGAGTCTTCACAGTTTTCATGTACATATTATTCTTTTCAACAATTTCCTTATATGGAGTTGTTTTTTTAACATAAAATATCAATGAAAATGTATTACTTGGTGCTTGCATCATATTTTTCATCAATTATTCTTATGCTGGTAGGATATTTATATAGTAATTTATGTTATGTTCCTCTTGATTTCACCTTCCATATAGATTCTATTGAGTTTTCTGGGTCATAAACTTTAGACAACATCTCATGAAATTAAATATCATCATGTTAAATAACTTTTTTTCCTTTAGCACTAGAAGTTTCTTATGATTTATCTATATTTTTATCCATTTCTAGTTGGTCTGGACAAATATTTAAGCACTATTTCATAGGATGTTTAGATTCTTTGGTATTTTCACATGATTTCTTGGAAACCTCAACAAAACATGAATTTTATTATTTTAACTTTTGAATTTACTTACCCTTCACACCAAAAGGAATATGTCTAATTAGGTTAGTCATGCATTACTCATCTCCATGACCCTATTGATCACATCTACCAAAAATTTCTTATGACCATCCAAATTTATTTTAGGCTGGAATATTTGATGAATTCATAATAATAGGTTGCATACTTTTATAATATAATCTCATTTACACAGTATAACTCCCCCTGGGTTCATGAATCTTCCCTAGTGAAGAAATATTAAACCATAAATAGTACTATTTATATCAAAACATCCCAAAACACCAATGGGTTCCTTGAAATCTCGATCTTCTATATTGCTGATAAATATATCCCAAATTTTTTTCTACTCTTTTATTGAAAATTGAGTGGGAATTTTCCTATGGGGATGTGGTCTTATTAGAATATTTATCTCTTAATTTGTTGTAGAAGAGTGTATCTTAATTTTATTATTGGTTTAAGATGGTTTATATTTGTTTTTGAAACCATCACTGTTAAAGATAATATGTTTTCTTTTAAATTGGATGTGAATCAATTTCATCATCATCAGTTATTTTTTTATTGGGAGAAGGAAAGTGCAGGGCAATGCTACGGAAGACAAAAGAAAATATAGGGGGGGGGGGAGAAAATAATTAACACCAATGGAATCCCCTCTAATTACATTAATTCCCTCAGGGTCCAAAAAATTCAGGTCATAGAATCAAGAAAAGCTAGAGTTATGAGCCACTAGAGAGGAAAGGTGATCCACTACTTTATTCCCCTCTCACCATGTGTAAACCATTTGAATGTTGGTGGATAGCATGCCTCGACACATTTTGATGATATAGGAAATCAAACAAGGAATATACCCGATGCCTTGAAGGGAATTGAGGAGGATAAGGGAATCAGTTTCATCTTCAAAGATGGGGATGTTCCTCTGGAGGCAAAGGGAAAAATTAGTGAGGAGGGCGTGAACCTATGCCTGTAGAGAAGAGATGAAGAAAAAGTGAGCAATGAACGCCATGATAACTGATCCAATGGTGTCACAGACATCCCCTCCTCCTTTCATGACCCTCGAGATATAGGACCCATCTGTATTGAGCTTTAATCCCATAAGAGGAGGAAGCCATTGGATCCATTGGCTTTGTAAGGCAGTGCCACCGGGATGAGGGACTTGGATGCTAGAAGTAAGAAGATGGAGGGATGGAGAATCCTTCCATTTTTGTGAGATATTGGAAAGGTCAAGTAGAAGTTTTTTGACTCTAGTGATGATACCTCTTCCTGTGGAGTGGATCCCCTCATACCTTGCTCTGTTCCTGGCCCGCTATAAGCACCAACATCCATCATGCAAAATTATAGAACACACCATTTTCTCTGGACCCCTATCACCTGAGCCATGGAACCAGTGGGTAAGAAATGACTCTTCATGCATATTTCTCGAAGAAACATAGATTATGTATCATACAACTCTTTTTCTTTTACAACTAGTTTTCATCAAGACCTATCACCATTTTCTCTTACTCAGTTTCTCTTAGTTTTTATTTCTTGATCAAATCATTATAATATTTTTATTTCTTTACACACTCCTATTTTCCATCATTTATCTTATCCCTTTCTTTAATCATCTTCCTTTTCTCCTCCTTGATCTATTTATTCTACTCAAGATAAGATTCTAACTCATTCTTTAACATGTATTCTAGCTCAATTGGTTCTCTTTCATCATCATCATTACTTAAGGTATAAATTTCATCATGAGACATAAAATTCAATCTATATTCAAACTGGATACTTGATGATGAGGCAAATTATTTCTTATTACTCATAAAATTACTTCTCTTTATACCATAATTCTTCTTCTTACTTTTACCTCATTTTGGTTTATGAGGTTTCTCATCCTATTCATCATATTTAGATTCAGCAGCCATATTTTTTGGGAATTTTATAATAATGTGTCCAATTCCATTATAGTTGTACAATTTTTATGGTTTCTTTCCTTTTCTTTTTTATTATAAATTTTTTAAACTTCTTTGATTAAGGATCAATAATTATATTGAAGTCTTGATTATCTTTCTCATCATCAGAATCACTTGATTCTACTTATTCATTATCATTGATCTTAAGATTTCTTATATCCTCAAAGGACATAACATCATTTAATTTCTTATTAAAATATTGGATCTTTATCATTTTACAATTTATAATAATATTTTATAACTCATATATTTAAGTTCTTCTTTATCTTCTAAGGTTTAAATTTTAAGATCAAACTTATCTGAGATGTTTTTTATTTTCTTCTCACCAAATACTCATATATTACTGAAAATCTCATTAAATTTTATAAAGTTTTCATTAATATTTTCATCATAATTCATATTATTATCCTCAAACCTAATTCTAAAAATATTTAATTTGGCCTTATTAGCTTTAATAGTTCCTTCATAACTTCTCTCTAATTTATCCTAAATTTCCATGACTATTTTAAGCATCATGTTTTTTTATGTAAACTTTTTATGAGAGAGACATAATAATTTCATTTTTTTATTTTCCATCAACTTCAGTATTTCACTTATCAGAAAGATCCATAGGAGTGCCCTCAAAAAGAGGTGGAAATCCCGCTATTTACACATCTATTACTCTCAATATAAGAGATATAAGATAGGGAAACATATCATTCTTCTAGATGTGGTAGTTCTTACCATTAAATGTGGGAACAACCCTATGATTAATTGAATTAATATCTTCCATACTCAGAAACTCTTAGATCTAAGAGAGTGATACTGGTTTAGCTATGATAAAATTTTTAGATCCCAAGTTAGTGTGGTACCACTAAGATGGATGGTGAATCAATGGTATACTTTTTATAATTCTTTATTTAGAATTAATATCTATATCTAATTAAAGTCAATATATACTCCTTCATTATTTTTCAAGAACACCTAAATTTAGTAAGAAACTAAAGAACACATGAACACTAGATTTTACAAGGTTCAACCTTGATGTGAAAACTCATTCCTTTACATGATTGGTTAGAAACCCTAATAATGGATTCTCTAATATAAACCCAAGTGGTTTCACTAGGGTTATTCCTGATCCCATCATCATAGAGTTCCAATATGATTCTGTTCGAATTTCCCACTAGAAAACTATAGCTTCCCACTTCCCACTAAAAAAAATTACAACCAAAATAATAAATATATCCCTTTTTATTCGTTTCTTATACACCATTTTAAATAAATATTCCTCCTCAAGCCTTCTGGATCAACCTTTCTATGTGTTCCCACTTCTTCCAACTGATAATCATGATTTTTTTTTCTGGTCTTTCTCAATCTCTTAAAATATTCAAAGATATAATTATTTCTTAACTCCTAGAATGCTTAAGCACTATATGTCTCATCCTTTATAAAAAATCATGACTTCTCAGTTCTCAATTTTTCATTCTTCAATAGTTCCTTCTAATTTATATAAAATCTTATAACAGTGTCTAAGGGTCTCTTTATAGTTATTTTTCATTCTCCTAAACCTTTTTATTCAAGTAATATTATGTGAGTATTTTGAATATTATTATCATATTCAAAATATAAAAACCCCATTTAATCTTAGTGTTAGGTGATCTTCTTCATTCAAACTGATGAATATTTTCCAATTTGAATTCTCACAAAATCCTGATTCGAAATTCAAGTCAATATTCCATTTCAATCACTAATAATCTCATGATTATTTATTATTTAAAATATCCATGTATTCATATTCTTTAATTCATTTGAAGTCTTTATCCATGTGTGATTGGATCCATGCATTGAGATGTAGTACAATTACTCGTATCTTGGAATTCTCCTCAACTCTTCCTCACCTTGAATCTAAATTATTCAGCTTAATTTTGACATTTAAATACATGAAGATTAGTGAAATCATCGACTAAATTAATATAAATTACATAATTATCCTTATGAAGTGAATTATATCCTTAAACAATTGTGGATCATACTTATAAAGGAATCTATCCTTACAATGCTGATAGATGATCCATATGGATACCTAGATCATCCTTACAAAGAGACCAAATGATTCTTACAAAACAATAAATGACTTACATAGTCTTCATTTATCATTAAGAATCCTCATATTCACCCTCATGAAGTAGGAAAATCATCCTTATAAAGTGTCTTGGGAATCCTTATGATGTTCATGAAATCATCCTTATGAACTTGGGAATCATCCTTACAAACATGGATTTCATCCTTATAAAGTCAAGGACCTTTCCATTTTCTCAAACATCTATATAGATTCATCCTTATGAACTTTCATTTTTTTATTCTCAGCCTAATTTTTATATTCTATACATTACTCAAATAGATTCTTAACTAATTCAGATATTTAGACAACTTCCTCAAAAATCACTCTAAACTATTATAGACAATGAATCTTCATCCATCAACACTTTTCCTTGGTTTCCTTAAAGATCATCTCTACAATCATTGCATATAAAGGGCTTCTATCAAGAATCTATCCAGCCAGTAATTCTGGAATATCAACATTAACTTCCTTCAAATTATACAAAAACTTCTTCCTCATCTTAGATTCTTCTCCTTCCAACACATATTTATAACTTCTCTATATAATAACAGCCTCAATTATTGAAAAAAACACAATATATATTCAGGAACTTCATCTGGGGAATTAAAAAAATACTATTAGTGCCTCTATTTTGGTTTTCTTACTATTAATTTATGGTAGAGGTAGGTGGGAAGTTTTAAGATCATGGGATAAACCCTATTATTGGGTATATCCAACCCACATACAGGGAAAGTCTAACCTACTAAGGATGAGATTGTTGTTTATTGTTTTTCACTGCTGTGATTGAGATGTTGATTCAAGTATAATGTTCTAGGTGAGATTTTTATTTACTATTGTCCCCAGGTGGTTAGAGAGTTTAATTTTATGAATTATATTAGACACATAAGTATCTTATACATGTTAATTATTGCTTATGGATGTGAAATGATTTTAAAAAAATAGGGGAAAATGGTTTTGAAAAACTGTTAAAAAGGAATTTTTTTAGAATAGGATAGAAATATAACTTGATTAATTAAAATATTATAAATAAGTTATTTGGTCTTTTACCAAATAATATATTGGTATTTCTCTAATTAATTGGGATCCCTATGGAATTTTCATGCATTCTTTTGATATTATGATCCTTTTATTTTTTCTTATAGTATATGAAAGTCCCAGAGTGGGTAGTTTTAGGTATGAGATTCATTATATGGGGCTTATGAGATGAGTTTCTAGAGTATGTTGATGTTCCATTAAGAGAGGTCTTGGTTGGTTGGAGACCCTTGAGTGGGTCAATATGGTTATGGTGATTCCAATGGTAGATGATGATGTGGATCTCTCTAGATTGATTAGATTGGGGCCTTGGAGGGTAATGTTTTTCACTATGCCTAATGGTATGATGGTTATATATTTCTTGGTATATGAGTTTTGGGTTGTATACTAGGTGCATAGAATTATAAACCTTGGGATAAATGTGACATGTGAATATACTTCGAGTGTTAGAGTAATGATTGATAGGTGTAAAATCAAGTGTTAGGTTTTTTAGCATTTCCTTGAGTATGTTGGTAAAGAGGGAACTTTGGGTGCCTTTTGAGGGGCATGTTGGTCTTGTTCACATGGGAAGATTATAGTTGGATTGTGTTTCATCTTGGAAATATGAGCGAGTTTGGGTTTAGGTTGGAGTTCATTATTATGGCTTAAAGAATGTTGAATCGGGTGAGGCATGATGGGTTGATCAGCAAGAGATGTGACATGCTTAGAGAATAATGTTAAGAATACTAATGGGTTTTGACGTAAGGATTATAGGAGGCTTTGGATTTGTGATGGTTTATGGTTTGATGTGAAAATTGATGGATCATTATAGAATGACCATAATTTGTGTATACTGACATTGATGATCTTTTCTTGTAGGTATTTTCTCATGGAATTTCAAGTGTGGTAGGGAAACATATTCGATGAGTATTTCCCCAGTGAAACTATATTGGGAGTGAACATGTGGTGAATCTTAAAAACTATTAGTGGTGGTTTTATGAGGCTATAAAGGGGTGCATGTGGTTTATACCTCTATGGTAGTCCTTCTAGGCACTTGTAGCTTTGTGAGGTGAACATGTGGATCATGGAAAAATATATTATGGTGTGGATTTATCTGGTACAGTGGAAATTATTGCAAGTTTTTTTGGGCATAGAAATGAGGGCTTCCATACATGGAGTTCCATTGATTTGGAATGGGTGAAGAGGAGTCTCAACTAGAGTGAGTTGAGACCTCAGTAGGGATTATTGGTCTCTTTATATTAAAAATGGTAACACAAAGTGTTATTGGGAAATGAGAGATAATGATTAGAGGATGATGTGATGAGTCAGGGTTGGTTTTGTGGGTGTGGTTGGTGTACCCCTATGGGTTGGAGTGTGTCATCGATCGATGATGATTATAGAGATCCAACTGGATGAACTAAGGGATATTTGGGCCATTTGAAATTGTAATACCCAGTAGTAGAGTTTGTGTGTTGGGGTTGTCTGGTTTTGATTAGAAAGAATTTAATGAGGAAATACTGATGGTATGTGAGTGTTTTGGTATAATTGTATAAGTGAGATGATACTATGGAAAATCCTATGGTGGGGAGTGTCATACCAATCTTTTAGATAGGAAACCGTCATGTTTGTGAAGGAACCCTGAGAATAGAATAAGCATGGAAAATACACAATTTAAAATTTTTGGTATGGATTCATTTTAAAAATACTGAATCTAAAAAACCCATTTCATGGACTTCTTAAAGGATCACATAAAATTCAATTTTATCATGAAAAATAAAATTGAATAAAAATGTAAATAGTACCTTGCTCGTTTAAAGTCGAAAATTTTATTCATTCACTATTAGCATGTTGTAGCTCAAAATAACCAAATTAAGAATCATCTAGATCATCCACACATACACCACAACTATTGGATTTTCGATCTACGATTACTGGGTGCCAACACAAAAAATCGAAGAACTTTACGATTCCCCTTCGATCATGTGAAGAATGAAGACTTGATCGAGAGGATGAGATATATCCGAACTTTTTTATTTCTTTAGAATATCTATCTAAGATCTTTATAGGATATGAGAAGATAAATTATCTCTCTAAATTATTCAAAATTATGGATCTTACTATTCAAGTGGCTAAAATTTATTTTTATACTTAGGTTATAATTTCCAAAATTTTACTTTGGTCCCTAGAAAGTAATAAACTTTATTTTAGACCATTTCTCACACTTATGACTAAACAAATTATCATAAATGTCACAATTATTTTATAACTCATTTATAACACTTTAAATTGTTATGTTATAAAATAAAAACCATTAAATCGACTTGTAAGATCCCCAAATAATTTAACGAACCTTAAGAATCCTATGTTCATTTTAAAAATTATATTTTCTTATATCCACTTTTATGATAAAAAAACTATGAATAAATTGATAAATAAATTCAATAATAATTATTCTATACTTGAATAATTTAAATAAATTATTTTTAAATGCAATAGATCACCCCCATACATTTACAAACCCCCGCAAGTGGGGCCTACTTATTCCTAAACTCCTATTTAGCTGAATAGGTGGAACTTGTGGCTAAACTTACTGTGTGACCCTCTAGGTCTTTATCTGAATATAAGTAAATGAAACCCATAGAAAAATAGTGGAGTGTAGAAACCCATCTTGGCCCCTAAGAAGATAAATAAATTTACAACTATAAGTACCTCCCATGAACATGTTTTGTGCAATATAATCTCTTTGTATCATAATATCTCATAAAGTAGGATGTACACTTGTGTCATCATAATTTTGATGATTCATATATTTCATGACCTTTTTGGATGAAATTACCTTCTTATAAAATATCCATGGATTTATTAAAGGCACTACCATCCTGGTCAACCTGGGCCCATGAGATATCTCTTCCTCAACATAGAATTGAAATTTCTATCTTAATCATTAAATTAATGCCATACCACAAATAATGCACCCAACAAAAGATACATATCCATGAATTAAATGTTATGTTTTTTTATTTTCATAAAATAACATAATCAAATGATATAAATTGATGGTGATATCAAGTTTGGAGACCAATACACAAGTTTTTATATAGGAACAAACAATGACACCTAAAACATGTGATGTTCCTATTGGCGGGTCAGTCCTCATGATCTCATGTACTCAAGATCACCAAGTACGAACTTCATGAGAAGAAGTATCAATGATTATGAGCTCCTAAAACCTGATAGTTAGACATCATATTTTTCCTATCAGTATGATTTATATCAACCATAGGACATATATTTAAGATTACTATCATAGTATCTTTAGGTTTTCATTATAGTTGCTGAATTATATAACCTTTCGATACGACACTTAATCTAAGTACATTACCATGTAAAAAGTGGATTCAAAAGTTTCAAAATTAGTATAGTAAGAATAAACACACACACATGCACACACAGATTTATATATATATATATATATATATGTCAAACTGTATATATTTAATGGTAATCAAAGTACATAAATGATTTGGGTTTGGGGAACCCACTCACAACACTCCCACTTGCACTAGAGACAAAGGATAACAATTCTTAACCCACTAGATCTCACATGAGTATCATGATTTTTATAAGATATGTATTTAGTTAGGGGATCTTCCATGTTATCCTATTTGGATACTCTGCTAACTATGACTTCTCTCTAAGTAAAATCCCTCAAAAGATGAAACTTATGAAGTATATGATCTATCCTTTGGTGTGACCTGGGCTCCTTGGAAAGTACCACTGTGGTAGTATTATCACAATATACTGTAATAGAGTCTAAAATTATAGGTAAAATTCCAAGATCAGAATGAAATTTTCTATCCAAACTGCTTCTTTAAATGCATTAGAAGCTGCTATATACTCAGACTCTATTGTAGAATTAGAAACCACTGACTACTTCAATCTCCTCTATTTCACCGCACCACCATTCATGAAAAATAAATAGCCTGACTATGATTTTAGATCATATTGATCTATTTAGAAGCTAGTATTAGTGTATCCCCTCATCACAAGCTCATAATCTCCTCCATAAAATAGGAACATATCCTTTGTATGTATCAAGAACTTTAGGATAGTTTTTATAGCTACCCAATGTAGATCTCCTAGATTGGATTGATATCTTACCACCATGATTAATGAAAAGTCAATATCAGACCTAGTACACAGTATAACATACATGATAAATCCCACTAATGAAGCATAAGAAATTATACTCATTTTTCAATCTCCTCATATGTCTGTGGATAAAACTTATTAGAGAGATTAACGCCATGTGACACTAGGAGCAGTCTGCTCTTGGATTGTTCCATATTATACCTTTTGAGTACCTTGTCAATATATTTACATTGACTTATCCCAAGAATCCTCTACGATATATCTCAATAGATCTTTACCTCTATAATATAGAATGCTTCACCTATGTCTTTCATGGAGAAGTATTCATTTAACCAACTCTTCACTGATTGTAAGACTTGAACTTCATTTCCCATTAACAATATGTCATCAAGATATAATACAAGGAAAACAATGGCACTCCCACTAAACTTTTTATAGATAAATGGCTTTATTTCATTCTTAATAAAGTTAAATTCTCATATCAACTCTTAAAAATGAATATTCCATGATCATGATGCCTGATTTAATCTATCAGTGGATCTTTGAAGCTTGAATACTTTATTATCACTCTTTGACATAATGAAACATTTTGTATCATATAGAAATATTTAACTAACTTCCCATTTATAAAAGAAGCGCTGACATCCATTTTCTAAATTTCATAATCATGGAAGACTGTTATTTCAAGTAACACTCTGATGGATTTTAGCATAGCAATTGGAGAGAGGGTTTCATCATACTTGATGCATTGATGCTACCTCAAACACTTCACTACTAGTCATGCATTATAGGTTCATACTTGACCATCCATTTCCATATTTTCTTGAATAACCATTTATGCCGAATATGTTTTACATTAGTTGGTGGGTATACCAAAATCCAAACTTAATTTTGGTACATGGAATCTATTTTAGAATACATGAATTCTTTCCATTTAGCAGCATCCTTTCAATCTACTAGTTCCTTGTTGGTCATAGGTTCATCATTCTCTAGGAGTAATGTGTCACCATACATAGTGATAATAAAACCATATCTCTTTGGTTATCTAACCTCTCTATTATAATTACACAATACTTATGTCTCATGAACATCTTTCTCTCCCACTATGTCTTATGGAGATTGTTCCCATACTAAATCTTATTCATTTGGATCATCAACTTCATCAAATTAAATCTTGATCCCACTATTTACACTGGAAATGTATTCCCTTTATATAAATGTATCTTGTGTTACTATAATAACATTTTTATATGAAGGGTTATATAGGTAATATCCTATTTTCTCTTTAGGTTAACCTATAAAGATGCACTTCATGCTCTAAGATGCTGATTTTTCACTAGTTATAGTCTTGAAAAAATCCTTAAATCACTATACACATATGTGTAACAAAATATATTTATTTCCATAACAAAAATTTTATAAAATTACATATGATTCTTTAATTGGTACTCAATTTAGTTTACATGCCACAGTTTGTAGTACATATACCAAAAAGGACAACGATAGAGTTGTATGACTTATCATCAATATGACCATGTCAAGAAGGGTTTGATTCATCCTTTTACTAACACTATTCCATTGAGGTGTATAAAGAGGTGTGAGTTAGGAAACTATCCCACACTCCTTTATATGATCGATGAAAGCTTGGTTAAGATATTCTCTACCATTGTCTAAGTAGAGTTTCTTAATCTTATTTCTAAGTTGATTCTATACTTTATTATGATATTCATTAAACATGATAAAGGAATATAACTTATAAATCATTAATTAGATATAACCATATCTACAATAGTCATCGATAAAAGTAACGAAGTGAGAAAAACCACCCCTTTCCTCTAATGTAAATAGATCACATAAATATGTTCGAACCAATTATAATTCTTATTTGGATCTTTATCCTTTCCCATTGAAATGTTCTTTGGTCATTTTACCTTATAAATAATCATAACATACATCCAAGGGTTTTAACTCAATAGAGTCTAAATACCCTGATTGATGTAGTTTTCCTAAATGTTTCTCATTTATATGACCTATCCTAAAGTTCCATAGTCGGGTAAGATATAAGTCATTCTCATTGTATTTTTCATTAATTTTAAAAATTGTATTTTCTAGTTCAAGTATATATAACCCATTGTTAAGATGATCAATACCATAACATATGTTATCCTTATACATAAGACAACATTTATCTCCAAACATGTAATAAAATCCCATAATGTCTAATCTCAAAACTGAGATTATGCTTCTAGTAATAGAAGGTATATGATAACAATTATTTAGTATAAGAACCATCCCACTAGGAAAAGTAAGATGATAATCTCCCACTGCTAATGCTTCTTGTCTCTCATCATTTACTGCTCATAGATCTACTTCACTTTTTTCAATCATATTAAATCTACTTGGTTACTATATTTAAATAAAAATGTGGGATCCACAAGAATTATTCAATACCCAACTTGTAGAAATAGATAGATTGCATTTAATGAAAAATATACCTTAAGGATAAGCATTAAATTGCTTATTATTCTCAATAATACAATTATTCTTCTAGTGGAATTTCTTTACAAATGAAAAGAAAACTATCTCTTGATCATTACTCCCCCTCTATATTCTTTTCTTCTTGAAAGGGCAGTGCATATTTGTCTTTTATTGGTTCTTTTTCTTTTATAATTTTTCCTTTCCTTTGTTCTTCTGGTTCACCATAAGTACTAAAGAGTTGGAATGATTCATATCCTTATCTGCTTGGTAAACTAAATTAAACAAATCCAGAAGTGAATTATTCATTTTATTCATATTATAATTAATAATTAATATAGGGAATCTATGTGGTAAAGAAGAAAGAATGATATTAGTTTCTAGTTCGTGGTTCATTTTGAACCCAAGGGTCTCTAGTCTCTCAATGTACTCCATCATCTTGAGTATATGAGGTCCTGCTTAATTCCCTTATGCTATCCTGTATTTGTATAGATCAATTTATAACTCATAAATTTTATCCCTTGATTTATCCCTAGGTGGGATCAGTAGGAAGTGAGGATTACATCACATAAATATTCCTCTCTTGGCGTAATACTATATTTAAGCTCCTGTACCACCCTTGGAAGTTATGAAGAGTCAAAATATTTTCTTTATCTAGTATAGATCATAGTGAAATTTAATTGGTGATGTTTCTATTTGATTTAAAAAAATAAACTTTTAAAATTAGTACTTTATATTGATTACCAGTAGTCATTTTCAAATTATTAATTTTAAATTCCTCCCACTAATTTATCAAATCCTAATAGCCCTCAATTACTAGATTCAGAATACCCAGTTTATTGAGTATTTTTGTATCAAGGACCCTTAAAACTCTATTCATAGAATGATTTATGTCATGAACACTACTATAAGAGTTTTAGTTCTGCTTTTGACCAGTCAATCATATTAAATAATGGCTCCTTAATCTATTTAGTGGATTCCAATCTCCTGCAAAGAATTATTTTTCATTTCTCAACACTTTCCACTAAAGTTTAAACAAACTAGATATGGACACTCCTTTATAGCCAACTTTAGTTAAGTATACCAAAACTATCATAAAAACTCTCCAGCAGTAAGAGGTACCCTCTACTAGGGATGGAAAGAACCTCAAATAGTTGGTTGTTTCAAAATTCAATAAATGAAAGGCATTTAATGAATTAATATTTTATTTGAGGGATTTAGTAATTTAATCTCGATGAATGAAATAATTTTCTATTTAACATGCTTGTTCTATGTGACCACACTACCAACTCAAACATGCTTTAAATAGAAAACATTCACCACAAAAGTTCATTTTATCTATGCATTCCTATTTATTATTAAACTATGTGATCACATGTAATAAATACACATTTATAAAATAATAAAACATATATGCGATAAAATAAATATATAAATAATGAAATAATCATGAGACATTAATTATTAGTTAATACATCAAGAAAATAATGGATTAAATAATATCCTATGGCAATTCCTTAAGTAAATACCTAACTTCAATTATAGTGCCCACAAATCTCATGAACTTCACCTATTTGGTTTACGCCATCTCTCTACTCAAACTGATTTACCCCAAAATTCTCAGATCATTACAATGTATACTCATATATAAGTGAGGGGAACTAATGGTGTGACATTATATTTTGTCACTTATGTAATGAACTTGACCCCAGTAGCCTAGAGCTAGTGAATCACTTTATTACATTGGCATAGATACAAGATTCAAATCCCAAAAGACCAATCGGTTTAGTAGTTTTGGAAACCAGATTATACATGAACCTGACATTAAAATTTAAATCATAAAATAAAACATAGAAAATCCTTTGAGAATGCCATTATTATCCTATATTAACCCTTTATATTAGTCATAATACACATCTTAGCATCCTAGAAAAAATAAAACATAAGAAAGAGGTGAGCTCAGATGCTCAGTAAGGGTAAGCGTACACCAGAAGCTATCATAAATAGGAATAATCATTAAGTCAAGGTGAATGGATGAAACATAATCCATTTAAACATAGTCTCAAGAATAATATGGTAAGAATAAATAATACCATATAGAATAATCACATGATCTTGAAAACATAACCATGGATATTCTACTAGTTGAATAATCACAAGAAATATCAACAAATAATCTCATAACGAGGGAGTGCATAATGACAGACATCATAAACATACCATCAAGTCTTTGGCAAAAAAAAAATACATAAATGGGTAAAAACCCAAACTAGTTTGTCTCATGATACCTAATGATGCATCTAGGGGCTATAGAAGGCCCCTCCTGTCACTTACTAAGTCTAATTAATTCCTCATATGAAAAGGTTAAAACATAACCCGTATAAATATTCATATTAAAAATAGCATATGAAATGTTAACACATTAACCATAAACCATGAATGATATCAAAATATAACACCCACAATCAAACATATCATAAACTCTTAAATAAAATAGGACAGATTGTATCATAATAAATCAATCTTAATTAATCATAAAATCCAATAATAGAAGTTGACATAGATGAAAATAATTTAATAAAATCATTAAAATTTATCGAGATAAAACCAATTTTTATATAGAAATTATTTTAAAAGGGGCACAAAAATTTAAATGAAAAAATTTTCAGTGAAAATAATCTTTTAATATTGTAAAGTAAATTTCTCACATGACATATAAGTTAAAAAAATAACATTCCTTCCATATTTTGTTGAAAAGTTTATAAGTTACCTTGTTTGGAAAATGAAAAAAAGGTTCCTTTCAAAACATTTTATAAAAATTAAAACTTGGGTAAAAATGAATTTAAAAAATTTTAAGATAATAGTAAAAATATTTTGGAATTTTTTTAAGAAGCATGTACATGGATGATAAATATTCACCAATAAATACTTATATATAAACAATCTCAAATAATAATGAGATGGTGAAATTAACCCTTACTCTTGGTCTAATACCATCCATACGTGTCTGAAACTCTTGCATAGTGGTTTTAAACATATTATAAACTTTTACCAGAATCATAATAATATTTATGATATCATATATGATTCATTTATGACTTTATATTACCCTTTTATTAAAAATTCCAAGTTAAAGAAATGTTTCTCGTAATATCCGCTTTGTTTATCGTATGAATTTTTGAATTTATATTCTTGATACTATTACTTAGATCATGATTTAATTAATTTTAGGATTAAAAACATGATTTATCTATCATATATATTTATTATATAAATATATATATAAAATATGGAATGGAATACACCATTCATGGAGACAGTAGACCGTGCGTATACGTTAACATTGTTTCTGTTATCTTATACTATTGAATAAAAGATGGTAAATGACATATATGTATATATATATGATAAAAATAGAATTATTATATCATATATTTAATATTTATTCAATATATACATTTTTATAATCATTCTTGAATTGAAGACGAATATCATCGCGTCGTGGAGACGGTAGGCCATATGTACGCATGAGGGATGATATTATTCCCTTAATGGTGAAAGAGTAAGGAATTGGGAGATATATTAATTTTAAAGAATCAATATCAGGTCATATTTATTATTTATATACATTATATCCATAATTATACCCATAAAAATAAATTATTGATGAAAAAAATTACACCACAGTGTGGAGATGGTAAGCCTTACGTACGCATGCATGATGATATTATTTTTCATAGGATAGATAAAAGGAGAAATGTTATCCCATACTAATAATAAAATATTAGAATATATATGATACTATATTTATTAATTTATTATTGAAACAAATATTAAGAGGAAGTAGAATAAGAAATTAACTTAAATGAATTGGTAAAACAATTACCTCTTCTTTGGTGGTATTCCTTTGGATCTCCTCTTAGGGACTCTAGGGTTGGTATTTTTAGAATACTAGGACCTCAATAACTTAACTAATAATGTTTTGAGGATAAATGGGAAGGGTTTGGTCTATATATAATTCTCAATGTAGTGTGAGGAAGCGAGAGAGGAGGTGCCCTTTTATAAGAGAGGGGAGGGGCACTCTTGGAATCATTTTAAATATTAAATTAATATAAATTGATTTTAGATTTTAAATATCTTAAAAGTGATTTATTTAGAATATAAGATGATTATGGGTATAAATAATCTCAAAAAATGATTTTTATACATGTTTAGGTCATAATATTAACCTTATCATTTGGCTTTAACCCTCACTTAAACCCTTTAACTCTTACCGTGACAACTTGGCTTTTTTACTCTTTAGGGTTAATATAGTCACTATAAAATTCCAAAAGAACCCAAAATGGATCATTAATGAAATATTTAGGATTATTATAGTTATTTTGAATAATTTTTTATTTTTTATTAATTTTATATCATTTAATAAAATATTATTTATTTTAAAGTATCATTTATATCAATTTTGATACTATTCATTTTTTTAAAAGTATCATAAAAACATGATAACTTATAAAAGACACTTTTAATATATCAATAAAATGTATAAATTATCTATAAAATTAATTTATTTCATTAATTATTTAAAATTATATTTATTTTAATATTTTTAATATCATTTATTTGATATTTCCATTAATTAAAGAATTATTGCATCATCATTATGAAAGCCTTTACTTAAATTATTTATTCTCTAAAAATTAAAAATAAATTATCATGATGAATATACATTTTTTATATTTAAAATTAATATTTATAGTATAATATATATTCTACATAACACTATATTAAAAATGATTTACATATTAAAAATATCAATATGACTTTTTTAACATATCTTTAAATAAAATATAATAATTGTCATATTCTTACCCAAGTGGCTTAAAAAGGTTATAATTCAGGAATAAGGTTTATTTTTTTCTAAACCCACTCATACAATGAAATTAATAGAAGTTTTAGGGTAATTTTATAATATTATAATAGTATTTTTACCTTTAATTACCCGATTTACCCTTAACCATAGTAAATAAAAATTTACTAAAACTACTATTGATAATATCCAAAAAATTAAGTTGATCCTATTAGAATATAAATATCATACCGATCAAAATCATTTAGGTCATTTTTTATAAATTAAATTACTAGAAGTGTCTAAATTAATTTTAACTCTAATCTCGTAGCCGTGGCGAGAAGGTAGGTAAAAGAAAACAGTCAAAATTTTAATAAGTTTTTATATCCAATTTCAATATAAAAAATGATTCCAATTACATAAATTGGATTAATATATGTATTATTTATCTATTGTGACTTTAAAAATAAAAATAAATTATAATAATTATTTAAATGAAAAGGTCGTTTTTAACTACAATGCAATATTTTTCACTATTGATCAAAAAATGAAACTTCTCAGAAAAATAAAAAAAATTCAGCCTAAGATAATTTTGATATTCCAAATTCAAAAATTAAGTTTATTTTAAAAAATATAATATATAAAAGTGTCAAAAAGTTGATTTAAAATACATTTTCCATTAAATGGCGGTAAATCTCCATTTAGAAAGATATAGTTTTTTATGGTTAAAAATGGGCTTGTTCTTATCTTATACATATAAAATCTATTGGATGAATATCAAAAATATTTGAGTGAATATATAAAATATATATTCCATTAAACTCATTCACTATTTAATTTAATTAATTAAGACAAAATTCCTTTGAATAATAATAATAATATTTCCTTCATATTCAATTGGTTTATATTTTCATTTCTAATTAATTGGTAACCAATTAATTCAGCTTATACTTTTATAAACCATGTATTTTAATATTTATTTAATAATATTCATAACTACTAATTTAATGGCTAGGTTATATATTATTATATTAAATTACAATATTTTAATAATATAATCTTATTCGGTAAAACTCAGTCTTGCATACAATGAAAGCTATCGAAGAAAGTTTCTCTTTCATGTAACATAAGCTAACTCAGTGTTGAATGAATTATAAACTATAGAATAAATTAAATTTATTTAAAAAGAAAAATATTGTAAATTATTGGGGTGTTACATTCTCCCTACTTCAGTTAAATTGTGTCATCATAATTTAAACTTGATCTCAGTAATCAAGAGATTGATATTTGAAAATACTATTGTTAAAGAACCCATATCATAAATAGGGTTAATAATAAATACTATTAATAAGTAGGAAAGGGATACATGAAGGTCACCATAAATCTAAGATTTCGAATAGGTGAACATTATTGGAAAGTATAGATACATACATAGAGTAAAAATGTAAATATTTATAGGGAGTGATTGATGTCATAAATAAAAAATAAGTGAATGATAAATAGAAAATTAAGGGCCCAAAAGCTATAAATATATGATTATTTAAAATAAAATCGGTTAAACAAAAATTGATTTTTTTTATTTAGATCCTTTTCCTAGAGTTGAGGAATTGTTTCACTCTATAAGAATGTAAGGAAATATAATTACTTGATATGTTTCTATAAACACAATATTATCCTTTGGCTGTACCTTAAACTATTTATACTTCATTTCATAGTACAAGTTTCATTATATGGGGAAGTAATATATTAACCTCTAAAACCATTTCCAAATATAAACTTAAACCATTTCATAAATGGTTTTATTTAAAAAATATTACTATCCAACACTTTAGAAAGAAGGACAATAAATTTACAAAATGAAATTATCAAAAAACATGATGTGGATCTTAATCGTAACATACCAACATGTGAACACATTCTTCTAGTATTCTATTGAATCATGGTAATAAATTCAATTACAATAAAACTTATTAAAAATGTTCATGATTCCTTATTCCTTATATAAAACATAGGATATTAGATATATTCTTTAAATCCAAAATGTTGTAGACTCCACCAATGATGGCATAAACCACTTTGTAGATAAATCATTAATTAGTTCCAAGGTATCCATGACTTATCCAATTAACATTATCCAAATTAATAATTTATTTATCCAAACAACATTATCTAAGCATTAGGAACATATTAAGGGTAATATTTTCCTCAACCATGTGTTTTTCCAAAAAATTTAACTTTATACTGGATAAATTTTCTTGGTACCATTCTACATAAGATTTAAAATCCTTAATGAAATAGTATTGCAGTACAATCCTTATATATTCCATAATTCTTATAACTAGTAAATCATTGATAAAATAATCAAATGACATAATTCTAGACTCCCAACATAAGAACATTAATCATTCCTCTTAATCTGTGGTAGTAACATAATATTGACCATGATTTATTAGAATATTTTGGGGTATATTCCACTTATTCATGAGACATTGATTTTTATAGTGTACAATCTCCTTGTAGTTGAATCATTGTACATTAGAAACCTTTTTATTATCCTTGCAATCCTAAGCACAATAAACTTTATCTCTACACTTGTAGCAAAATCCCATTACTTTTAATAAAGTACCTGGGTGATTATTTCTATAATTATTACATGTGGGGAAATACTTGTTTCCCCTATTCCCTTTATCCATATTCTTCCTAGTTTTCCTCTTATTCTCATGCTTCCCTCCAAATCCATAATACATAGAGTACTCCTTACCTATCCCATTATCACATGATACTATGTCCTTGTATGATGAGAATTCTTGGAAAACTATTTTTCTTTAAAATACCAGCTTAAGACTATGAAAGATATAATCCATATTACTCCTTGGATATTGTACATTCCTTCTACTAGGCACTATTTCTAAATGATGACATAAAATAGGTTAGATTATATCATAATTTATAATAAAAAAACTAGAGAAATACTTAATATAAATTGAAAGTTTTATGCATATCTAATCTCATAATCATAAACATGGATTCCTTTTAGAATTTTTTACTTTTAAAACTTTTATATTGGTTTGTAAAGAAAAAGTGAATTATCCTAAGAATATCCCCAAGGAGAGTCAAACCAGGTGCACAGTAAGGCCTGTTTCCATGTACGAAGTTATTCTAAGCCTAGCCTAACACACCTTATTAGAGTTGTTACTCCTAAGTACATCTATTATAGAACCAAGAACAATTATAGCATCAAGAAAAGAACCCACAAAATCTATACCGTACCAAAATTATAGGATGTTCTTTTATACTTATCCTCAAATCCCATCTAAGGGTCATATTTCCTAATCTATATTTTCTAAATCTATTTTCCAAGGTTTCTACTAAAATTTATCTAATACAAACTACAACAACCCTGAACCCAGTATCCCAAAACTGGTGCCTCACTTATATACTTGTTTCCAAATTCAATTCACATAAGTGGCTAAATTAAGTTTAATGCTAATCCTGGAGTCGTGGCGAGAAGGCAGGTAAAAGAAAACGGTCAAAAGTTCAATATGTTTTTATATCCAATTTAAATATAAAAATTATTCCAATGACCTGAATTATATTAATATATGTATTTTTTATCTATTGTGATTTTAAAATTAATTTAAATTATAATAATTATTTAAAAGAAAAGGCCGTTTTTAAGTACAATGTAGTATTTTTCACTACTGATCAAAAAATGAAACTTCTCAAAAAAATTCCAAAAATCAACCCTAAGATAATTTTGACAATCCAAATTAAAAAATGAATTTTATTTTTAAAAATATAATATATAAAAGTTTCAAAAATTGGATTTAAAATAGGTTCTCCATTAAAAGGTGGTAAATCTCCATTTAGAGAAAATATAGGTTTTTATGCTTTAAATTGAGTTTGTTATTATATTATGCCTATAAAATCTATCAGATAAATATAAAAAATATTTGAGTGAATATATAACATATATATTTCATTAAACTCATTCACTAAATAATTTAATTAATTAAGACGAAATTCCTTTGAAAAAAATATTTCCTTTATATTTAATTGGTATGTATTTTTGTTTTTAATTAATTGGTAATCAATTAATTCATCTTATATTTTTATAAACCATATATTTTCATAATTTAGTTAATAATATCCATAAAATATAATTTAACTACTACTTTATATATTATTATATTAAATTATAATATTTTAATAATATACACTTTTTAGGTAAAACTTGGTCTTGTGTATAATGCAAGCTATCAAAGAAAGTTGATCTTACATATAACACAATATAACTTAGTGTTTCATGAATTAAAAGCTATAGAATATATTAAATTTATTTTAAAATAAAAATATTGGGGTGATGCAACTTAAATATGGACACGCATTCCCTTATAAAATTAAAGAGGGAGGGATGATGCACATATCGTCAAAATAAAATAATGATTACATTTTAAAACTTAAATGAAATAATTAAATTAAATAAATGATAAAAAATATATGCATAGGTCAGTATTTGATCATGATTATTCAACATACAATTATAATGCACTATAAAAATTAAATTTTTTAAAATTTAACTCAAGAGTATTTTTAATGCTTTAACTTGCATTAAAATAATTTTAATTTATTATCGATACATCCCATAGCAACCAAAATAATTTTATCAAATTCCAGATAATTAAATTAACTTTATAAATTTTTTCATAATTTTTAGAGTCCATTTTGACCGAAATAAGGTCAATATAAATTAATTTTGGGCTTATGATGGGTTTAATGAGTGGGGCAGGTCAGACCCAGACTGAATTGGTCCAGCCCGAGTCTAGCTGGGCATCTATTTAAGGGTAGACACACACACACACAATATATACATATATAATATTATAATATATATTATATATAATATATATGAAAAAAATCACCCACCCATAATTGGGGAGGGAAACTTTTCCACGCCCAAAATCTTGGGGCAGGATTTTATCCCCCCCATTTATTTTTTAAAACAAGCTTCTAATGGAAGCTTTGTATTACTTTTTTTTATTTTTGGACATATAATTAATCTTCCATAACAAGATTTTATTTCCAATGGATTACTCCAACATATTCTAGTATATATCGATAACACACAACGTACTTGCATCATCCTATTGAAAAAATCCACCACACTAGAATCCATTGAAGTAAATAAAAAAACTTTAAACTTTAATTTCCACCAAAATTTTAATATAAAAACCATTTATATTTGATCGACCATATATTGGTGATACGAACTTTTATCGATGTGCCATTAGTTGCATTGGTATTGTATCAAAACTCTATTTCCAAATCATAGAAAATTTAATATAAATTTATAAGTTTTTGAATTAAATAATTCTACACTCACTTTGATACCAATTGAAGGAACCTAGGGAATAGTGGAAGTGTGAAAAAATGAATAATTATTATTTTTGGTTTCGATTCATCTTAAAAATGCAGAATCCACAAAAACACTTACTCAGATTTCTTAAAGGATTGCATGCAATTCAATTTAAGAATAAATGATACCTTTTTTGTTTGAAGTTGATGATTTTATTCGCTCACCATCGACATGTCGTGGCTCAAAGGAACCAAACTAGGAATCCTCTAGATCATCCAAACATGAAACATATCTCTTGGATCTTAGATCAATGATTTCTAGGTGCTAGTGTGAGAAATCAATGAGCTTTACAATGTCCCTTTGATATCATGAAAAATGTAGACCTGGTCAAGAAGATGAGATCAATCTGATATTGTTCTTTATCTAGAATCTCTCTCTAAGAGATTAAGGGGATAAGAGGGGATATATTCTCTATCTAAATTCATCCAAATTATGGATCTTACTATTCTAAAGTCTAAAATTTGTTTTTATACTTAGGTTATACTTTCCAAAATTTCACTTTGGTCCTTGGAAAGTAATAACCTCCATTTTAGACTTTTGCGCACACTTATGACTTTATAAACTTATCATAAATGTCACAATTATTTTATCACTCACTTTTAACACTTTAACATGTTAAATAATAAAATATAAAACATTTAATCACCCCATAAGCTCCTTAAAACAAACCTTTAACATCCTAAGCTCATTCAAGAAATTATATTTTCTCATATTCACTTTTATGATCAATCAACTTATGAATAACTTGAGAAATAAATTAAATCATCATTATTCTATACTTGAATAATATAATTGAATTATTTTTAAATGTGATCAATCAAACTCAGATGTTCACCAACCCCCACACATGGGGACCACTTCATCCTAAACTCATATTCAACTGAATATGTTGAACTTGTGGATACACTTAGTGTGTAACCCTTTAGATTTTTATCTCAATAGAAGTGAGTCTAACCCACATAATAAGAGAAGATTCTAGTAACCCATCATGGACCCTAATGAGAAAAATAATGTCATAGATATGAATACCTCCTATGAACATGTTCTGTGTAATATAATCTCTTTTTCTCATTATATCTCATTAAGAAGGATGTAAACTTATGTCATTATCCTTTTTAGGCTTTATATATTTCATGACCTTATGGGATAGACTTAGCTTCTCGTATCATGTACATGGATTTAATGAAGGTACTACCATCTTGGACAACCTGGGCCCATGAGATATCTCTTCTTCAACTCAGAAGTGACATTTTTTATCTTGATCATTCAACTAATTCCATACCAATAATGGCACACACAACACAATCTATCTCTGCATGAATTCAATGTCATGGTTTTTGTATTACATCAAATTAAGTGATCAAATGGTTCACATTAATAATGACCTCAAGTTTGGATACCAATACACATGTTTTTAGATAAGAAAAACCAATAACACTCGAAACATGTGGTGTTCATATTGGATGTTCAGTCCTCATGATCTCATGTACTCAAGATCACCAAGTGAGAACTTAATGGGAAGAAGTATCAATGCTTATTATCCCCCAACACCTGATAGTCAAACATTATCAATGAACTATAAATATGACATATCTTTACCATAAGATATATATTTAAGATTATTTTCATAGTATATCATTGTTCTCATTATAGCTGGGAATGACTATAACCTTTTGATATGATACATAATTTAAGGACATTACCATGTAAATAGTGGATGTAGAAGTATCAACACTATTATGGTAAGAATAAAGGCATGTATATATAAAACCATATACATTTAATATTAATAAAATTATATAAATGAGTTGTATATAGGGAACCTTCTCACAATAGTTTTGAGAGAAGTGGTTGGGGAAGATGGTTGAGGATATTAAGTGTAGCTGGTGGGCCAATGAATTTGGTGGTTCTTAGGATGGATTTATGATTAACTATAATAGATTTGATGATTCACCTTCAGTTGTGTCTACCCTAGTGTGTCTAGAACTTGATTAGGAGGATGTTTTGGGAAACAGATAGGGTGGATCTTGGGTGTTAATGATGTCATTTGGGTAAAGTTTCATCTTTTGGAATGTGAATTGTTACCATGATATGCCAGTGTCAGTTTTCTAAAAAATGGTTTGTGGATAATCCAACAAGCACTGATACATGTAATTGAGTTTGAAAAATATATTTTGGAATTATATTCATTGTTTTAATGATGATTGGAGTGTGTATAAAATTGGTATGATAGTTCTAGTGAAAATATTGATGGGTCAGATCTAGTGTTGACATAATGGATTCATGACCAGTAAGAATTGAGTACAAGCAGTGACGTCAAATTTATATGGTTGGGTCAAGTATCAATGGATGATTTTAGATAATCATAAGGGATGATAAGCCCTATTATGGGAAGTTTTTAATGGATCACATTATTATAAGTTGTGAAATTAAGAGAAAATTGAATTCTGCAGGGGTGTTTTGAGAATAAAGTTTCAGATCAAAATTTCAAGAGCTGGAACATCTCTAGGCAATTATTTTAGATTTGTTTGGGTGTTTGGGAGATGTGTCTGGTTTTTGGGTGATGGTCAAACTAGGTGGTTAACTGTATCCTTTACTAAAGTTACCACCAAGTACCCAATAGGGATCCACTAGGTATGCGATGGTGTTGGGAGAAGGACGATAAGCCTCAAAGTTCCATCTGTAGGATAGTAGAACTCCACAGGGTAGATGGTTTGGTACTGTGTACCCGATATAGATTTTTTGGGTATCTGTTAGTGTTCTGGATTCTTTTTTTAAGTAGGTTAGGCTCATTATTTTAGGGTTGACCCACTTTTCTTCTTCACTCGAGTAGTATCTCAAGTGGGTCCATTGGCCCACCTTTTCCCCTCCTTTTATTCCCTTTGAATCCCCTTTGAATCCCCCATTTATTTGAGGTTGATTTTGAGCTATTTCATTATACTAAATCTAGGTAAACTCCCTCATCCCTATTCTATCCTTATCTTATTGTTTCCTCCTCTTATTTTGGATGGTTTCATCTAGGGTTTTAATGAATATTACACTTATTCATGGTTGAATTATCCCTATATAATGATAATTTCTAATTCAGTGTCTTGAGGATGTATAAAGAGGGGAAGTACCAACTGTTACTTTCTATTTCATTGAAAGTACATCACTTAGTAGATTTACCTAGGGTTTCCGTTGAATTGAATTGGAATTGGAAACCAATCGAGTATCGTGTAATGGTGATTTTTTTATTAGGTGTGCTGGTAGTATTCCACTAGACGATGACATGCCATTTCTTAGGGTTCTAACCATGCTAGGTTTCTCGGTGAGATTTTAGTTATTATGACTCAATGAATTAAATTTTATAGTTAATTATAAATTATTATAATTAATTATTGAGGCCTTTTTGATTGAGATAAGGGTTGATATCATGGTTAGGCTCAGTCTAAGATTTTATGGATATGTTGAGATTGATATAAGGATTGTAAAACCTTTTGGAGGTAGGTGGTCCCTTTTAATACTTAACCATATATGTGTCTACATGTGAATCACTTGTGTTTTCCCCAGGTTTGGATTATAAATCTACTAATGGGCCAAGATGATTTTGGTATTATAGGATAAGATTATTCTAAGACTTCAAGTAGTTGATTTAGTAGGTTTTCTAAGAGATTCCTAAAAGCCGTGCTACTAAGGGGTATGATATCTAGAATGGATCAAGGGACCCCAAAGTGGCCTTGTCTTGAAAGTTGAGGTTCGTTTTGAATGGGGTGAGGCTTAACAAGTTAATGGAGGAATTATAAGTGGTTATCCATTAATAAACAGACTTATTGGTTTTATACTTTGGGAATTTTGTGGTAATTTTTATAGGAATAGCCTTGAAACCATGGAACTCATAGAGTGAGGGGAGTGAGATGATGGGGATGAGTTTGCTAAAGAGGTAATCCATTGATATTGGGATACTAGTGTTGTTGGGTTTTGGGATAGGGTAGTCACTCCCTATGGTCATTCGTATTGGAACTTAAATATAGTGACATAAGACTTAACCATACTTTATTACATGATTCTTATCATAATATTAAAAAAAATACATGCTAATGATCTAGAGGTCTAGTGTCTTTTGGAATATTAGATACATAAGTAAACTATCTTAATAGAAAATTTCATGACCTGTCCCCTGGGGCCCATGCCGTGACTACCCCAATCCAGCCTTCCATAGGTCAGGGGTTGGTGACTAGCACCGGAAAGTATTATCCTTAAAAAGGGTAGGAATTGCCTTTAAAACTATACAAACACACAAACTAGAATTAAATAAGATGCAACCATGAAGTAAAACCACCGTAGTAAAAGTGTGTACTCAAAGTAAGGGGACGAAATACAAGCCCAACTAAAAAGATACAACTACAACTGAAAATAGAAAATAGCTCATGAGATCGTCCACTAGGAATCCTACCTGAAGGGTAGGTACAACTCATCTCCACATCTCTCCATATCAACCATCACTGCCATATACCATCAGGTCCTAGCTCCCTGAGTCCCAATCAAGGCTACCCATCATCTGTATAAGACACAACAAGGTGCGGGTGAAGCCCATGCAGGGGTGAGTATAACAATACCCAGTAGGGACCCCGTGACCCCCGAAGGTCTCTTAGAATTCCACAAAGGAAAACCAAAAGCATGATCTCAATCACAAATCACAATGAAAAATACACAGCTCAAACTAGATGTACTCGTCTCATCCATAAAGAAACATAAGGTCCCGACCTCAATCCATTTCTAGGATTTTTAAAGAAGGTTCAAAGCATAACTCAAGGATTAGGAGTACACACTCCATGAACTGGACATCCCTGATGGCACCCGTCTGGGAGATGTACTCCATTAGGTACAACTCAGCCATTCCTAATGGAATGTCCGAACGGTTGTTCCCCACCAGGAACTTTCTTCTAGAACTGCCTCTAGTGCCCAAAAATGTAGGTCTCACAGTTACAGTATTATGCCCGAAGCAAGACCAAGGGAAACCAAGTGAAGTGGCCCACTCCTTGATACTATGTCATGTAGTCGAGGGAGCTCTAACTCCCCTAAAGGAACCACTCCCCGTCACTACTCAAAGACGGGGGAGTACTACTCCATATGTGAGGACCCACACCCTACCTGGTAGGGGAGTACAACTCTGGTAGTTTGTTCACTGTGGGGGACCCATGCCCTAGTATGTTAGGGGAGTACAACTCTGGTAGTTTGTTCGCTGCGGGGGACCCATGGCCTAGTATGTTAGGGGCATACCGACCCTAGGCTAGAGGACCCGCACCCTAGCATGGTAGGGGAGTACCGACTCTATATGTGAGGACACGCACCCTACCTGGTAGGGGAGTAAAACTATGGTAGTTTGTTCACTGAGGGGGACCTGCACCCTAGTTCATCAGGGGAGTACCGACCCCAGGCTAGAGGACCCACACCCTAACATGGAAGGGGAGTACCGACTCTACTGTAGTACTGCATAAGGAGGACCCGCACCCTGGGTTGACAGGGGAGTACCTACTCCTAACATAGAGGACCCGTACCCTACCCAGTAGGGGAGTACCTAACTCTATGTGAGTTAATTATGGAGGACCCACACCCTAGTCCAATAGGGCAGTACCGACTCCAAATACAGAAAAACCAATCAAAGGGAAATGAAACCACACTCATGACATGGGGAGTCCCGTCTCTACCAAAGAAGAGGAGTAAGAAATACCCGCACCTTGAGTCATCAAGGGAGTATCCATCCTAACTCTCACTATAAGAAAGACCCTGGTTCTGCTCCTTCAGTTATCGACCATACCTCAACTGCTATTATTTTCCACAAGTAAGTAACCTAATGATCCTTCATGTCATAAGGGTTCCAATGCAACAAATAGCGCGTCAATCGGACACCCGATTTGTAAGCTATAGGCATTTTAATACTGAGGGCCCAGTTGCATTCGAGTATGAGACAACCCAGACAAACTCCAACTTTCTCTAAAAGTCACGTAGAGTATCTCAAAAGGACCGTCTCACTCCAAGGATCCCAGCATCACTAATGGTTTGTCAAAAGGACATCCAGTTCGCAAGATACAACCTTTTAAGAATAACTGGGCCCGAATGGGTCTGGGTCCAGTCTGAACCGGTTCAGGTCGACCTGACCTAGACTGATTGGGTGGGGCCGCAAAGGGATCGGCCCGTAGACTGGCTTGACCTGCAGACTAACTCAACCCACCGGGCGATGCGGCTAGGTGCGTTGGTGCGACTCGCCAACCGGGTGGCCTCCAGCTCTCGAACAGCTCAAGAAGAGCCTTTCGGCTCTTCAATTAGCAGTTCCATGTGGTCCGTGTGACCCACAGGGCATGGGTCCCCCTTTTTCCGCGACACCTTTGCCGTGGAGCATGATGATGCACCGCCTCACCAATGTAGTTGGCCAGTTTCTGCCCGCCCCTTCAGGTCCGCCATGGCGCCAAGCGGCGCCGCCCTCTTCTGCGAACGGTGTGTGTCGGCCGCCTCCTTCATCGCCAACACTGGTCGCCAGTGCTGTCGCACCAGTTCCACACTCACAAATCTTCCACGAGCCACCGGGTGATCTCCAGTGGTCCATTCTTCCTTCCGGACGTGCCTACGTTCCTCCTGGGATGCCACCATCATTGCACGACTCTCGGTTTCAAGGTTATGTCAAGTTGGAACAACCTGTCTCTGAAGAACACAATGAAAATCAAGTGGTGGAGGGTTTGGTCCTTGTTCATTTGGCCCGCGCCCTCCGCATTAGCATCATAACTAGTGAGAGTAATTTATAAAACACTTTAAAATAATGATAAACCCTGTTCAAATCTCCCGCAATGACCACCTGCAAATTCCAAAATGAGGAGAAGAATTGTGGGAATTTATTGAATTAAAATACAACCCCTACCTCAAAAATCATTGGAGTCGTCGCAGTGGTGGAAGGGGAATCCATGCCTTGATGAAGCCACTGGCATTCGTTGCTCCCAGTTCATTGCCGCCCGAGATTATATCTTCGTCAGTGGAAGGTGTCTCTTCACTTCACCAAAGGTTTCTATCTTAGTGAAGCCGTGTAAAAACTCCACCCTAAGCCTCACTTAAATAGTGGGGGAAAAGTGAGTAACACACTAAGGATTTAATGAGGTTAATTTAATGAATGAAACTATCAATTCTCCAATAGTGAGGTTACAAATAAAGGAGAGTCATGCCATTAATTTTCTTGAAAAGTCACTAGTCCCCACCACTGCCACTCATCTGTTGGAGAAAAAGAAATAAAATAACTTGTTAAGTTATTTTATTATTTTTTTTGTAAATTCCAAAATTTAACCTTTTCTCCTAGCCTACTACAGTCAAAGTGAATCTTCCCTTAACCAAATCCCGGTGCTATAGATTCAATGGTGCCCTCAGATTTTTAATCCGAACACCAGTTCAAAAGATAGAAAACGCAACCCACACATTTACTGAACCTACCTTTAAAAAAGTTAAAAAAATTATTAACAGTCACCCTCTACCCATGCCGGTCGAGGTTAGGCTCTGACTAATGGGAAAACTCCCATAAGAGCTCAACGTCACTCTCATATTTTCAATCCGAGTTACCATTTAGAAGTTAAGGATTTTACAATAAAATAATTATCACTTAATTATTTTATTTATGGCCAAAAACTAACTTCCACTGGTGGCCTAGGCTGGCCAAAGTTAGTATCTGCCTAAGAAAATCATACCCTCACGAGTTCAATGGTGGTATCAGATTTTTAATCTGAGTCACCGTTCGTGAGTTATAATAATTTTAAAAATAAAATAATTTTATTTAATTATTTTATTTACGGTTATGCCATTTTCAGGTTTTGTCACTGGAGGCCTGCAATGACTAAAATTAAATCACGCCTAGGGTAAACCTGCCATCCTGAACACAACGACGCCCTCAGATTTCTGATCTATAAACCCATTTAAGATTTATCCCACTTTTTCATTAAAACTACTCACACACGCTATTTTAAGTTTAACACTTTTTCGAAGGATCATTCCGAGCACTCTAGGCCTCAGAATCATGTGCCTTCAGATTTCACGGTCTCTTAAAAATTTCATATAATTAAAAAAAATTATACATAATTTCTAGGTCTTGAAATTCTCCCCACCTTAGGGATTTACATCCCCAAAAGTCAAAACAAAGGAAAATAAAACAAATGAGGGTACTGAGCATGAATCTAAGCCTCCTGCTCCCATGTGCTCTCTTGGAGGTTCCTGTGTTACCCCTGAACACGTACCAGAGGGATCGACCATCCACGATGGACTCACTCCTGTCAATCCTCTATCTCCACTGGGAAATCCATAAAAGTCACCCCATCCTCAAAGTCCTACTCACCTTAATTGATAACGTGCGATAGATCATGCATGCATATTCTCAGCTGCGACACATGGAAAACATTATGCAACCAATGCATCTGTGTGGGAAAAGCTAGGTGGTAATCCACCTCACCAACTCTGCTATGAATCTGGAAAGGTTCGAGGAACCTTAGAGATATCTTGATACCCCGGCCGAATCTCTGCAATCCTCATTGGGGTGAGACCTGCAGGAAGACATGGTCTCCCTCCTTGAACTCTAAGGGTCTCCATCTTCTATCAGCATAAGAATTCTACCGGATCTATGTAGTCTTCATCCCTGGACACCAGTACTGATGCCAGAGGTCTTGGTACACCTTCGCCACACCAGGATGTACCACCAAAAGGGGATGTGTATAACTCCATCAACACCTCCTCTTGTAGCATTACTGGTACCATAGTGTGTCCTTTGAGAAGGATGACGTGCTCCCTAACTTCATAAAATTCTTCAGGAGCCTGTACTGAAGATATCTGAGCACGTCAGACCTCACAGTCTACGTCCCCAAGTTGCGCCTCCCGAACTCGTTGAAGGTGTGGAGGAGTGACAGTTATTGACTGGAGGTAAGATACTCATTCACTATTCAAGAAGGGTTTCTGTAACACGGATAGCTTCTTTGTTGCCTCACTCAGTAGCAATAAACCAAACCTTCTGCTGAGTGCATCTGCCACCACGCCCCCTTCTAACTCTCAGCTCCTGAAGCTCTGCTGGATCCACTCAATATACATTTCAGATATTAGTGCCGTCACTGGGTACAAGCCAATGCAGAAGTCCCTCTCCCTGCGAGGAGGTAATTCTAGAAACATCTTCTGAAAAGATGTTCCCGAACTCTACCACTACTTTTGGGAACTGAAAATTGAAAACTCCTACTACCATGAGGGTAAGGCTGGCTGACTCAAGAGTGATCGGATGCACCCTCCTATGCATGAGTTTAACCTGTGCTTCCTGGGTTTCCTTTTTTTTCCAACCAAGGAAAACCCCATTCCAACGCTATATATATACCACTACCTTTTTGTCTAAAACAGTCAATATGAGCATGAACTATGGATGACTAGTCCATACCCAAACTAACATCGTAAGGCCTCAACACTGCCACCAAGAGGTTCCACCTAAAACTATCACCTCAAGGATCAGATCACATCATCTACATAAGTGTGATTATCGAGTCTCATCCTAAAGGTATCTCCAGAAGTAAGGGTCAAGTCAACAGTTTAACCGGAAACTCTAGGTTTTGAACAAGATTCATGATAAGAAGAAATGATTAGTACCTATGTCTATTAATACGACAGCTAATAGTAGATGCAGATCATACCTCGAATCATTCTTAGAGCCCTTGGGTCACACTCCTTGACCACATGCAGCAAATCCCTTCCCCTGTCTTCCAGATACCTGAGCCAGGTGGAGACCACATTGGGGTGGTGGTTGTATCATGTCAAAATTTATACCACCTCTTGCTGCTCTCCGAACTCCTCTTCCACATCTACTTCCCTACAAATTCATCTGTCCCTATCACTTCCTCTTCCCAAAACATTTTTACACATCCAAGTCTCTAAGACTGACGTCGGTTTCCTGCTTCCCCACTGCTAACATTCACTTGCTGTATCTGCTAATCTAAATAACTTTCAACCACTAAGGTTCTCTCTAGAATCCTAGCATAAGTAGGAACACACTGATGAATAGTGCTGGCTTGGATGTCCCTAAACACATCTTGCTCAGAGGTCTGATCCCTGAAGCAATGGTCGTATCATATTCATTGAGTACCTGGAATGGTTGGTACTCCTCGATGAATTCTTAGCTACCGACATGTCATCCTACTGAATCTGTAGACGATATTGGGAACACATACCCCTTAGCTTTTTATGGCAAGAGACCCCCTTATCTGAGGAAGGTTATCAAGATCTATCCATGGAAAAATTCACCTCATCATAAGATAGGGGTAATATAAACCCTACCATCTCCCTGCTGAGCCACATTGAATTCTCACTGCCAGGACCACCATCTGACCTAATGGTGCCCTGGATAGATGGAAACTCAGTCACCACCTCAGGCCAGCCCTTATCCGCCTGTGAGTCGAGCTCACCTCGGGACCTGAGGGGTATCAGTCACTGAAACTTGTGTAAGGCACTGATCCTATAAGCGTCCTCTACCAGTAGCGCCAGTAGTAACTACTGACCAATGGGAAATGGTATCACTGGGACACCACCCGAAGGTACCATCTCGGGCAATGATCCCTGTACCAAAGCCTCATCACTCTGCGGACCATCCTCATGGTCATGCACTGGAATCCTAGCTGGCTATCCCTGTGGAGGCATCTTGAAAGATAATTAAGATGAACCATAGTCAATAAGTTATACCTAGTGAGCTGACTCAAAAGAGATCAAAGCAAAAACATTTCCAAAACACACGAAATCAGTGTTTTCATGCACCGAGTCAGAAATAAAAATTTAGGGTCGTGGTGTATGGATACGTCGGCTGCCACACCAACACTGGACTCCCTGAACTGAAAACCACACTCAAAACACTTAACACTGTTTCTCCATTAGAAATATCAGAGTCTTAGTTCTTTAGTAGAATCAAACCTCCTACTGATACCACATTGTCACGACCTGTCCCCCAGGGCCCTTGCCATGACTACCCCAAGCCCGCCTTCCATAGGCCAGGGGTTGGTGACTAGCAGGGGAAAGGCGTATCCCTAAAACGGGAAGGCATTGCCTTTAAACCTGTACAAAAAAAAAAAAATAGAACGCAATAAGATAAAACCACTAAGTAAAACTGTTGTAGTAAAAGTGTGTATTGAAAGTAAGGGGTAGGAATACAAGCCCAACTGAAAATATACAACTACAAATGAAAACAAAAATAAAATCCTAAGATCATCCACCAGAAATACTACCTGAAGGGTTGGTATAACTCATTTCCATAGCTCTCCACATCAACCGTCACCACCGTCCACCATCAGGTCCTAGCTCCCCGAGTTCCAATCAAGGCTACCCATCGTCTGCACAAGACACAACAAGGTGTGGGTGAAGCCCATGCATGGGTGAGTATAACAATACCCTGTAGGGACCCTGATAACCCCGAAGGTCTCTCAGAATTCCCCAAGGGAAAACTAAAAGCATGATATCAATCACAAAGCACAAAGCAAAAGACACAGCTCAAACCAGATATAATCGTCTTATCCACAAAGAAACATAAGTCCCCAACCTCAATCCATTTCCAATATTTCAAAAGAAGGTTCAAAGAGTAACTCAAGGATCATAAGTACACACTCCATGAACTAGACATCCCTGATGGCACCTATTTAAGAGACGTGCTACATCAGGTACAACTCAACCATTCCTAATGGAACGTCTGAAAGGTAGTGCTCCATCGGGAAGTTCTGCTAGAACTGCCTCTAGTGCCCGTTACTAGAGGTCTCACAGTCACAGTACTGCTCCCAAAGAAAGACCAAGGAAAGCCAAGTGAAGATGACCACTCCTAAACACTGTGTCCTGTAGTCGAGGGAGTTCCAAATCCCCATAAAGGACCTGCTCCCTATCGCAACTCGGATATGGGGGAGTACTACTCCATATGTGAGGACCCACACCCTACCCAGTAGGGGAGTACAAATCTGGTAGTTTGTTTGATGTGGGGGAACTGTGCCCTAGTATGTCAAGGGAGTACCAACCCCAGGCTAGAAGACCCGCACCCTGGCACAACATGGGAGTACCGACTCTATATGCGAGGATACACACCCTACCTGGTAGGGGAGTACAACTTTGGTAGTTTTTTCGCTCTGGGGGACCTGCACCCTAGTACGTTAGGGGAGTACTAACCCCAGGCTAGAAGACATGCACCCTGGCATGGAAGGGGAGTACCGACTCTGTTGTAGTACTGCATAAGGAGGACCCTCACCCTGGGTTGACATGGGAGTACCAACTCCTAACATACAGGACCCGCACCCTACCCGGTAGGGGAGTACCTGACTCTATGTGAGTTAAGTATATAGGACCCATGCCATAGTTTAATAGGGGAGTATCAAATCCAAATATATAAAAACAAATCATAGGGAAATTAACCCACACTCCTGACGTGGGGAGTCCCGTCTCTACCGGAGTAGAGGAGTAAGGAATAGCCGTGCCTTGAGTCATCAAGGGAGTAGACATCCTAACTCTCACTATAAGAAACCCCATGTTTCTGATCCTCCAGTTATCAACCATACCTCAACCTCCACGAAGATCCACATGGATATAACCCGATGATCTGTCATGTCATAAGAGTTCTAATGTAATAGACGACGCGTCAATCAGACACTCGGTCCGTAACCTATAAGCATTTTAATGCTGAGGGCCCGGTTGGATTCGAGTACGATCCAAACCATCCAAACTAAAACTTTTTGTAAAATTCACATGGAGTATCTCAAAAGGACCGTCTCTCTAAGGATCCCAGCGCCGTATACAGTTTGTCAAATGGACGTTCGGTTCGCAGGATACAGTCTTTTAAGCGTAACTAGGCCTGAATGGGTCCGGGTCCGGTCCGACTGACCCGGATCGGCCCAGTTGGGTTGGGCCATGGACCGGACCGACCCACCAGTTGGGCGCGGCCCATCAGGCGATGCGACCCAGTGCGCTGGTGCAACTCGCCAGTCGAGTGGCCTCCAGCTCTCGAATGACTCAAGAAGAGCCGTTCGACCCTTCAATTAGCAGCGCCATGTGGTTCGAGGGACCCACAGGGTGCGGGTCCCCTTCTACTGCAACTTCGATGATGCAACACCTTCACTACAACACCCCACCTCGCCAACGCGGCTATCCAGTTTCCGGATGACCCTTCGGGTCCGCCGCAGCGCCGCCCTCTTCTGCGGTCGGCAACCGTTGGCCTCCGCTCTCATTGCCGGCACCGGTCGCCGGTGCTGCCGCGCTAGTGCCACACCAAAGAATCTTCTGCGGGCCTCTGGGTGGGCTCTGGTGGTCTGTTCTTCCTTCCAGACACACCTACAGGCCTCCCAGGATGTTGTCGTCATTGCACGCCTCTCGGTTTCAAGGTTCTGTCAAGTTGGAACAACCCGCCTCCGAAGAACTCAATGAAAATCAAGCGGCGGAGGGTCCGTGCCTTGTTCGTTTGGCCCACTACTTCCACGTTATCATTATAACAAGTGGGATAAATTTATACATCACATTAAAATAATGATAAAACCTATGCAAATCCCTCACAACTAACACCTGGAAATTCAAGAACGAGGAGAAGAATCATGGGAATTTCTTGAATTAAAAGACAACCCAACCTCAACAATCGTTGGAGTCATCGCGGTGGTGGAAGGGGAATCTGTGACTTGATGAAACCATTGGCATTAATTGCTCCTGGTTTGTTTCTGCCTTAGATTCCATCACCATCGGTGGAAGGTGTTGCGTCACTTCGCCAGAGCTTTCTCGCTTGGTGAAGTAATGTCAAAACTCCACCCCAAGCCTCACTTAAATAGAGGGGAAAAAATTGAGTAACACACCGACTAATTAATGAGGTTCATTTAATAAATGAACCTCAAAATTCCCCAATGTTGTGTTTAAAAATAAAGGAGATTCAGGACATTAACTGTCTTGACAAGTCATTGGTCCCCACCACTTTCGTTCATTCGATAGAGAAAAAGAAATAAAATAACTTGTTAAGTTATTTTATTATTTTTTTGTAAATTCCAAAATTTAAATTTTTCTCTCGGCCTACTACGGTTGAAGTGAAGCTTCCATTAAACGAATAACGGTGCTACGGATTCAATGTTTCCCTCATTTTTTTAATCCAAGCATCGATTCAAAAGATAGAAAACGTTACCCATGCATTTACTGAACGTACCTTTAAAAAAGTTCAAAAAAAAATTAGGCTCCGCCTAAGGGGAAAACGCCCTCATGAGCTCAATTGTACTCTCATATTTTCAATCTGAGTTACCATTTAGAAGTTAAGGATTTTATAATAAAATAATTATCACTTAATTATTTTATTTATCGCCAAAAAATAACATCCACTGGTGGCCCGTGCCGATCAAAGTTAGTATCTGCCTAAGGAAAGCATACCCTCATGAGTTCAATGGTGGTCTTAGATTTTTAATCTGAGTAAACTTTTTTGGGTTATAAACCTTTGAAAAATAAAATAATTTTATTTAATTATTTTATTTACGGTTATGCCATTTTCAGGTTTTTCTCACTTGAGGCCTACACTGACTAAACTTAAGTCGTTCATAGGTTAAAACCACCATCCTGAATGCAACAGTGCCCTCATATTTCTGATTCTAGAACCTGTTTAAGAGTTATCCCACTTTTTTCAAGAAAACTACTCACACGTGCTATTTTAAGCTTAACACTTTTTCAATGGATCATTCCGGGCACTCCGAGCCTCAGAATCACATGTCGTCAGATTTCGAGGTCTCGTAAAAATTCCATATAATTAAAAAAAAATTATACGGAATTTCCAGGTCTTTAAATAAAACAAAATCTTTATTTAAAACTCCACAAATATCTCTTAACTCCCATATATCTTATAAAACTGAATAGGATACCCTAGAAAAAATACAAAAAATAAATTAGAGGTATAGAAAGCATAATAAGGGAAAAAATATGACAATAAATTATAACAAAAGAGTCAAGATGAATTACATGATACCATAAGGAGGATAATCATAAGTATGGAAACATGGAGTAAGGAAATTAAATCATAAGATCATGTAATCATAAGCATGTGGAAACACCATAAATCTTGAAATCATAAGCATATGTCAAGGATAACCTAAAAAAATCATAATATAATTTAACTTATATAATCATCAAGGAATTATCCTACTAACCGTAATCATAACATAGTGCACTTAGGCTAACATCCCATGCATCATACATAATGTGCTTAGTCTAACCACCCATGCACCGTACATGGCATTTCATGAGACATTAACATTACCCAATGCATTGGAGGATATAATGGACCAAACTATCACAAATTAGGAAAAATTACATCATAATATGTACAATAATATGTTTACCACAAATTAAAAAATAAACTATACTAAAATAAAAATCATGATATAACCTAGAATAAGGAATTGGGTCTCATGATCTTGTCTTAAGACATAACATACGTCTATATCATATAGATTCCCAAGAGAAGAAGAAATTAAATAATTTGAAAATTCAAAATTTCAAAAGGAATTTAGTTTTTTAACATGGAGTTCCAATATAGAAAATTCATAAGAAAGATCCAGTGAAGAGAGAATAAAAGTAAACCACTTGGGTGAAACTTTAAGGAAAAGGTAGAGGATCTATTTAAAGAAGGAAAAATCATATCATTTTCCATAAAACCAGAATTTAATTAAAAATTGTTTTCATTAAATAAATAAAGTTTTTAGAAAAACAATCAAGGTTATAATATTTTATGGGTGTGACACAAGACATGACTATAGACAACCGGAAGTTCCCTTAAAAGTTAGGTTTACTTAAAAGAAAAAACATAGAAGGGAACTTAAAAATATACTTTAACCAAAAAATAAATGTAAAATAAAATAGGTATATATGTAAAGATAACATGTATATAGAATATGGATGATATAATTGAGAAGAATATAAAGAAAAAATAGGGATAAATAAAGAGAATGTGTAACCAAAAGGTAACGAGGGTGGTTCATAGGATCCCTAAGACTTTAGTAATTTTTGAATCAAAAGTTATTTGGATATTGAAAATAATATAGTTATATAAATCCCATGAATTAAATCATAGATTATTACAAAATAAATTCTTGGGAAATATATACACAATATAAATAAGAAATTGGTACATAACATTAAAAAATGTCTTAATGAAGATAAATTGAGATGAAAACCATTACCAGTGCCCAAAATAATTTTTCACTTGAAATTAACATACTAAATAATTAAATTAAGTTCAGTATATTTAAAAATAAGAACCATATTCATATTTTTTTTATAATTTCCATTTATTATCTTCTGGTGCTTATTTTTAATATAGTTTCTACTTACATTGATCACTTAGGGTTGTTCAGTTAATTTCTCCATAACACATCTATTTTTTTGATCATGGTCAAAGGTGTTGTAAAATTACTTCATGATCTGAAAATTTTTGGAGGATTATTTCCTTTATTATTCCATTATAAAAATACTTATATAGTTTCAAATATTATATAAAAAAATCCAAATTAAGAGAGGTTCCTTGTTAAGTCCATTTAAAGTGGTTAAAGTTATCATTTTTTATTTTTATTACTTATTTATCATCATATATTATCATTAAATAATATTTATAGTGTAAAAAATTTAATTTTTACACACTAAATAAGTTTTTAAATTTATGTTAGGCAATCATGGAAAAAAATACATGTCATAGCGTGGAGGTGACAATCCATACAATGCATGATTAGTGTTTCCGATTCTCAACAAATGAGAGGGGTGAAGGTGGATAGTAAGTGATCATTTCATAATCATAAATACATTATACACATAATATTTATTCATCAATACATTCATTAATAATATATATGATATTTGGTGATGAAAAATTTAAAGTGTCACTTCATGGAGGCGGTAATCCCACACACACAGACTAACAAAAAAGGTGGGTTACAATACACACACACTAACAAAGATTATTATTTTTCTTTATAGATGGAAGAGAATAAATAAAGGTTGTAACATTATTATAATAACTTCTCAAAATAATAATAATGTTGAAAATATTATTATACTATAGTTATGGTTGGTTTATAAAGGAAATAATATGAAAGAAATGTTAAGAAAGATGTGATACCAATATTGATACCCCAAACTTTCTTTTGATGAAGGCCTTAGATTTGAGGGATTAGGATAATTTGTGCTGACTAGGGGAATTAGGAAACATAAAGGAATTAAGGGAGAATAAATTTGGTAGGTTTTTAAGGTAATTTATAAATAGGAGTGGAGTATTGAAATGGTGTAAGTGATCCCCCTTTTATAGGTGAAAAAGAGGGACTTTTCCATGAAAAATAATGTTAAACAAGGGGTAAGAATGGAATGTCATGAAATTTAGGCGAGTTAGAAAAGGAAATTCTGGTAAGACATGTAGGAAAGAATTTATAACCCAAAAAAATAATTTATAGAAGGAATAAAGGTCATTTTAATTTAGTAAAATTTGATCCACCATATATTAGTCATTTAAACAGTTATTACTCTTAATTAAATATTAATAATGTCAATTAATTTATTACAAAAAATATAATAAGACAATTTTTAATAAATTTTGACATGATGATTCAGAATTTGGGCTCCATTTAACATAATTAATTTTATAAATATATTTTTTAAATTAAACACACATAACACATAAAAATTATTTTTAAATAAAAGAGTGTTTTTAAACTTTAAACTTATGTATAAGATAAAATTTTGATCTTTACTAATTTTCATGATAGTAATTGATTTATTATAAAAAAATAAAATGTATGTGAAATTAAAAGCAATCCAAAACTGAATTTCATCATGAAAATATTTTATTAAAAGAAACAAATGAAAACATTTTTTAAAATATTATAAAATGTTGCTTAATACCTAAAATATTAAATATAGAATTTATAAGTTCAAAATAATATTTTATATTTCATAATTATAACTTTAAAATATACATTTTATTAATTAAAATATTTATAAACTTTTATACCTTACACATATACTGATAATGTTATAAAAGTCACTATTTTGGAAAAAACTATATTTTTCACTATTCACCTAAAAGTAAATCTTTTTTTAAAAACCAAAAAATCCATATTAAATTAATATTTAGATTCTAAACCCATAAAGGATTTTTATTTCATCAAATTAAATTTCTAAAATTTTCTATTTTAACTTTTAATTAATTTTTAAAATATAATGAGAAGCCGTTCTTATAGAAAAATAGCTTTTTTAGAATACTAGTTGTTCTTATTCTTAATTTATATAAAAAAATATATCATTAATCAATAAAAATTATATTTTATTAAAATTATCATTTAATAATAATTTACTGAGTTATCTTTAATAAAAAGAAAAATGCATAAAAATATATATTCTTAAATATAATAATGAATTTAGTAATTTTTTATAAAATAACCTTTATATATATAAATTTATATAAATTTATTTAATTCATAATTTGGTTACTCTTATTTATATCTACTAGGATTTCATGAGCCCAATACACTTATAAGTCACTCAAACCAGTGGCCACATGGTCTCAAGCACTTCTCCATATATTCCAGAGACCGACAACTAGAAGTGAGGGTATATTGTGGTATGATGGGGAGACTATACCCTCATAATTAGAGTGGGATAGATCGATATATAATAAATAGACCAACAAATAAATAATAATGAAGTGGTGGAAAATATACTATCTATATAGTAATAAAAATAAAGAATAAATATCCTGTGTCATATACAAATTAATGATGTCATGATGTTATACAAAAATGGGGTATACAAGGTAAACAAGTTAGAAGGAATACGACATTCACATGCTATACAAAACCTATAAAAAGACTAAAATCAATATCCAATAGCATCTTAAGAACAAGGTTGGTCCTTTGCTCTTGTAATTCATCCTAGTAGTTAAAATCAAGAATCTATAGTTGGGAACTTCCCTTTGTCCCTACCTACATCCATTAATTCTATATGGGTACCAATCAGTAGCCCTAAAAGGGTGTGAGTAAAACTTAGTAAGCCACCACCAATGGTGTCTAGAACTATCTAGTCTGTGAATATAAGATGATATGTTTGTAGGTATAGTGAATAAGGGAAATAAATAAATAAACCATGTCGGCCTGTGTTCAACATGGGATACCCATCTAATACAACCTGCTTTTCCCAAAGATGGAATGTCTCTATGTACTTTACATTTTTTATTTATATTTATAAGGCTAGGAGATATAGAATACAACCAAGGAATCCATATATAGTGATAATTGTATAAGGTTCCATAATTTCCATGGAATTTAAGTTTCATAAGATGGGTGAAATCCATAGGGGTGTACCCTTGAAAATTCACCCTAAGGGGAAGGTTCTACCTGAGCCCTAAAAATATGTCCTAGGTAGCCTCAGTGTGAGACTTAAAAGGAGACCAAGGAGTAATACAAGGATATCTGTAACATCAATCTGAATCCAAGTAGGATCATCTAAGACATCCAATTTAATTTATGGAAATATAGAAGAATCCCTAATTTTAATCTAAGGCATTCACAATCTAAAACAAAGACCTAATCCAAGTGTGATCTTTCAATTGGCAGTTGCATCAATGAATCAGTTACATCCCATGATCCCATCCAAGGAAAAATACAATGGGAGTCCAAGTATCACTAAGGGAATGCCACTCCTATAAAGTAATTTAGGTCCCTGACCATAGTCAAACATGATATAATAATTAATCAAGTGTTCACAATCATAATGATAGTCATAATCACACTTTATAATTAAACAAGGGCTAGGTGACATGGTCATTCCATTCACCTTCCATTTAAACCATTTATCCATTTCAATTATAAAGGAAAGTGAACAGACATCTTAGAAGGAGGTTTAATTACTTATCCAAGGCTTAGGGGGATACTAAGGTATCACACAATTCCATTTAGTTCAATTAAAACATTTCTTTTATATGATCTAATCCAATACAACTCAAAGGTTTTTTAGTTACATAATAAGGTACAAAATTTTCCTATATTTTAAATAATGTGACCTAAGGGGTGGTTTGAATCAAGGTAGAAAACATTTGACAATAACAATTAAGTTTTAAGGACAACCAATTTATGGTTTTAGAAATTTATTGAATTAATTTTACATTAAATGGGAATCACATGAAAAGTTTGGCATATGGCATGATGACACATGATATAGATATCATAAATTTTAGTGAAAATAGCTATACCACCTACCTTATATCGATATTTTACTCCTCATCCACTATCTACCTCTAATATGAGTTAGAATAGAAGAACTCAAAGAAATAGATAAATACCCTAAAAATATGGAATATTATCTCACATGAAGATAATTCAAAATATGGTGAGAGAAACCAAGGAAAGAAAGTAACAAATCAAAGGCTTAGTGAGGGTGATCTAACATGATTGATGTCACTTAAATCAGATGCAGTATGGAAGAGTTCATATAAATCATAGTAAGAGGAAAATGGAAAGCTCATAATGTGCGGTCTACCATGGAAATGATAAAGGAGAAAAGGGTTTTATATTTAAGAGGAAAGAGGGGAGAAAAGTAAATTTCAAACTTTTTAAGGGTTTCACAGTTTGGCTACATGGTTAGCCAAACCGTGCACTAATCATGCACCAGAACTGTCCCCTGGAACTAACCCCACATGAGCTCCACATAGGGTTATAAAAATTGTTCTCAACCCATGTGTGCTCACTATCTAAAGAGATACCCCCACATGGCTAGATGCATGATTTGAAAAACCATGTGAAACCCATGATAAATTTTCCTGAATTTTTTTGTAGGTTTTGTATGGATGTACGACCTCCCTTGAATATTTAAAATGACCATGTATATCCTCTTTGGGCCATACAATTCAGATGTACGGTTAGCAATAACCATGTTCCAACTGTGTGCCTCAATCTGATTGTCCAAAAACCAGCAGTCTGGGCTCTGAACAATCTTCTAATGCTCCTAGACCCTTCTTTAATTTTTAGGATCTATTAAAAGGGTAAAAAAAGATATTAAGACTAAAAATTAAAGAATCCATTCCACATAGAAAAACTAGGATCTTGTAACCTTGCCTCTTTAAAATAACTCACCCCCATGTTTCCCTTATGAGGGTGGTTGGTCATCATCTGAGAATAAATCCTACAAGTCTCATCCTATACATGACCATGTTTCTATAACACCCTAAATTAAGTAATTGAACTGACCTAAAGATCCTCCATGCTACAATATACAATATGAACTGGGCACTCATCAGAAGAAGCATCAACATCCAATTCAACCTCATTAGGATGAAGGACATGAGATGGGTATGAATAGTAACAAAACAATTGTGAAACATGAAATATGTCATACATACACCTTTATATATAAGGGAGTTCTATCAGATAATCCACTGGTCTAAACCTCTCCAAAGCCTCTAAATATCTGATGAATTGAGGAGATATATTTCCCTACCTCTGAATTTATCAATAGCCCAATCTAGGAGAGACATGAAAAAAGACCTGATATCGCTCCTCGAACTCCAGAGGTTAGCAGTAATGATTAGAATAAGACTTATTATTTGATTGAGTTTTATCCATACACTTTATAATAATATATACCTACTTAGATGTCTCTTAAATGAGATGAGGTCCTAGTAGCACTACCTCCTCTACCTCTAACTGATACAGAGGTGATCAACATGACCTACCGTATATTCCCTCATAAGGAGCCATCTGTATAGTATCTTGGAATCTGTTATTATAGGAAAATTCATCAAGAGGTTTTTCTACCACAAAACCCCAAAAATCAAGGTCACATTCTCAAATCATTTCCTCCAATACTTGTATAGTATGATCAGAATGACCATCAGTCTGAGGGTGATAGGTTGTCCTCAGAAGTATCTACGAACCCAGAGCCTTATGTAACCCCTATTGTAACTGAGATATAAAACAATGATACCTATATGAAATGGTGGTATGTGGAACTCCACGAAGGAATATAACATCTCAAACATATATTCTTCCAAGTTCATCCATTAATAAAGTCTCCCGAATAGGCAATAAGTGGGTGAACTTTGTCAGCATGTCCACGTTAACCCATAATGCATCACTACCTTGAGGGGATTTCCGTAAGCCCATCACAAAATCCATTGTGAATTCATCCCATTTACACTCTGGAATGGGTAACAACTATAAAATACCTATAGGTAACTGGTGTTCTGTATTCACTTACTGACAGGTGGGACACTTTATGAAAAAGTCTGTTATCTCCTTTTTCATCCCTAGCCACCAATACTGGCAGCATAATTCATTGTATATGTTGGTGATAATGGGATGTAATTCCCAACTAAATTTGTGAAATTATTATATCAATTCCTCTCACATATATTTAGTTACCCAAACATTCCCATGTATATGAAATATCTAATCCTCCTTAATAACCCAATCATGAAGTGGGTCCATAACTGAAATACTTTCCCTAAGGAATAATCCTTTGAGATCATACATCAATCTTGAAGAACTTGTGTGATAAGTTGTTTTAACAAAGTTTTTGTACTTGTTGACAAATAAAATCTTTGTAAAAGAATGTTTTTGTTATTTAGGAATCAGACCCATATCCATCGTAATGAGATAATCAGACTGACCAATATCAGTTTCAGAACATGGGATCCATTTTTATTGGTTTCAGACCATCAGATCCAAAATAATCAAAGGAAAAAATTATTGTTTTCTGAAATTATTCCTTTTTCATACTCAGAGAAAGAAAGAAGTTTCTGAGTGAAGAATTCGTATTGTTTCTGAAGAGTTTTGAAAGAATATTATGAATTTAGAGGTTAGAAAGTTTTTATACTTTCTAAAACTAAATCAGATGATGCTTTTCTAGTCATAAAGTTCTCACAAATCTTGAAAAAATCTCATGATAAAATATTTCAAATAAATGGTGGAGAGGTTTGAAGAATTTAAGAGTTTTAGTACGGATATTCCATCCTAATGGGAATTCCATCATAATGGGGATTACATCATAATGGAAATTCAATTGTAACGAGAATTCAATAATAAAGAGAATTCTATCATAATGAGGATTTTATCAGATTGAGATGAGAAAGAAATGGAAATCATAATGAGTTGAGAAGGAAACAAAAAATCACAATGATCTAAGAAGGAAATAGAAATCATAATGAGCTAAAGAAGAAACAAAAATTGTAATGATCTGAAGAGGAAATAGAAATCATAATGAGATAAGAAGTAATCAGATCATAATGAGATACAGAGGAAATATAATCGTAATGATCTAATTATTAAGAATACCCAAAATCAAAATTCCATAAGTTTTATGAATATTTTAAGAGGTCAAACTTGAAATTCAACTTTGCGTAAATCTCAAGGAAACATAAGGAGGATTAAAGAAGTCAAGTTGAAGTTTAAATATGAGAGATCTTTGGAGATTTTGAAATTTGAGGAAGCTAGGAAATTTTTTAAGTTTCCCACTTTTGTTTTCTAAGTTTTTTATAAATAAATTCTCATATCATTCATTTATTCATAACTTCCACAAAAGAAGAAAAGGCAGAGCACTGAAGAAATCAAGTGAGAGTCATTACTGGATAGATATCTCATTAGGAGGATTAGACAGTTGATTTTTTTTTCCAGATTGAGAAATTTCGTATTGAGAAGATCATATTAAATCAATTGGATAAAGTCAATCAGACTGAAGAATATTTTATTGAGAACTTTAGCAGAGTTTTAGTTTTATAGATTGAGAATGTATTTATCATATTGAGTCCATCGTGTTGAGCGAATCAGATCCAGACCCATTATATTGAGAGAATCAGATCCAGACTCATTTTATTGATAGAATCAGATCCAGAATCATCAGATTGTAAAAATAGATCCATCCAAATCGAACTTAGGATTTGGAATGATATATTGTGGATAATTTTCAACAAATTCTTTATTATTTTGTTTGGATCAATTATTTTATATGAAAATATTATAAACTGATGAGAGTCAGTATAATAATTCCTACTGGGATATAAAAGGTGTCTAACTAGAGTTGGAACAAGTTTTATTTACTTATTCATAATAGTGGATTTCCATAGACACATGGGAGTTTCTATGGAAAGGATATAAGTTCTCACACTGAGGATGAACCTTAAAAATCATGTGTTCTTTACTTTTTTTCTTAATTTTTCACACATGAATATTTACTAAAAGTTGATAAGGAAATAAATCTTAATAGGTTGCGGGGGTTATGTTTTGAAAATTATTAAAAGTTATAAAAAGCGAACAAATGATTCAACCCCCCTTATCAGTTGTTATTATATCATTTGGAACTTCAATTGGTATCATAGGTGTAACACCCCAAGCTTCTACGGCATGTTTCCCTTTGAATAATACAATAACTTACATTGTACGCAACTTGGAGTTTTAACACGCCACGACCAATCAAACTAGTCGTTATGAATATTAATACCAACTTTTTAAAAATTTTATTTTTTTTTCAAAATGGAATTCATTTTTGAATTCATAATATTAAAATTAGCTTAGGGTGAATTTAGGTATTTTTTCTGAAAACTTTCAATTTTTGATGAATAGTGAAAAACACTGCGTTACTGTTTAAAACCGACTTTTTATTTAAATAGTTTGTTATTTTATTTAAATTTATATTTGGTAAAAATATATATATAATACCTATTTATGTTCAATGTAATTCATTGGAGTCATTTTATAATAATATTAGATATATAAAATTTTATTGAACTTTTTACCATCTTTTACCCACCTTCTAGTTGCATTTGAAAATTTGCATAAAATATAATTTTAGCACTTTTCTAAATTGAATTTAAAAAATTTGAGAGACACGGTTGACATCCGTAAGTAAAATGTGGTTCAATAAGATGAAAATAATTTTTGTTGATTAGTAACTTTTGACTTTTATTTACCACGGTTAAAAGTAAATAGGGTAATTAAAGGTAAAAAATGACATTATAATTACCCAAAAACATGTCTTAATTATATTGTATAAGTGTATTTCGACCAAAACCAACCTTAGGAATAAAATATGATCCTTTAGGTCCACTTGGATTAGATTAGGACATTTATTATTATTTTATTTAAAGAAGAGTTAAAAGTGTTAAATTCAAAGTTTAATAACTAAACCATTTTTAATATAAGGTTATACATAAGATAAATTAGACTATAAAAACTAATTATAAATTTAAATATATTTCCTACATAATGGTATTTTATTTATAATTTTTAGACATTAAAAAATTAAATTTATTCATGACACAATGATGATGCAGTAATTAGCTTATTAATGAAAGATTAAAATAATTGATATTATAAATATCAAAATAAATGTAAATTTACACTTTTGATGAATTAAATGAATTTTATAGATTAATATGACATGTTAGGGTTGATTCAATAATTTTTTTTGAAATAATCATGATTTTATGACTTTCATAAAAACAAAATACCAAATAGTGTCAAAATTTACATAAATGAGTTTTAAAACAAATACTATATTATTAATTGATATAATAGTCATAAAAATCTAAGGTTTGGAAAAAGTACTTATATAATGTTAGATATATTAATAATTAACCACTTGGGGTTCCCTTGGATTTTTATAGTATGTTTATTAACCATTTATTATAATAATACAAGAATACATGGTAAAAGTTAAACTATTTAACTAAGAGTTAAATCTAAAAGATGAGGTTAATATGGTGACCTATACCTATCTAAAACCTATTTTTTGAGATTTTTTTGACCCATCTCCACCTTATCCTTGAAATAAATCATTTTTAATCCATTATAAACCGAATAGGACAATATAATAAAATAATATTTCAAGCTTTTTCTAAAGTGACCCTCACCTCTCTTATAAAAGGGTACTTACCCTTCTCTCAAAATAATACCTCAAAAGCCATTTGGTATAGCCAAAAACTGCTCAAATATCCTCCCTACTACACTCTATTCTACCTATAATCCTTAATTTTACTATAAAGGCAACCTAAGGAGCCCTTTTGATCAACTCAAAAGGAAACACCCGAAGAAGAGGTAATGATTTCACCACATTTTTTCAAAGTTCTTTTCTTCTTCCACTTCCTATTTCTTTGTTATTTCCATACCAAAATAATAAATCCAGTACCTTATACATATTTTTATTTTATTATAAATATTTTACCACCATATTCATTATTCTATCCATCATATGAATGACATGTCACCACACGTGCATACGTATAGCTTACCGTCTCCACGTCGTGGTGTAGTTTGTTATTCAAACACTTCATTATTTGGATGGGTATAATAATGAGTATAACTGATGTAAATGATAAATATAACATGTTAATGATTCTATATATATGATATATCATCCAATTACATACGATTTCACCATCAATATAATGATATTGTCGCTCGTGCATACGTACGAATTACCGTCTCCACGAACGCAATGAGATTCATTCCCCATCATAATCATTCAAGAATAATTTTCATTTTATGATTAAAAATAATGTTTAATAACTTAATATCATTCTGTATATTAATCAAATACATCCTATCCATTACAAACATGACTTACATAACCAAGTATATAAAGGAAATCAAATCAGTTAACACCTGAAACGATGATACTACTGAAATATTATTAACAAAGAAATATTAGATCATATATGATATCATATTTATGTATGTGGTTCTTGTATAATTTAATAATAATTATTTAACTATTATATAGGAGGTTAACTTACCCTCAATCAAGGAAAAGTACAAGGTAAGGGTTAATTCTACAATCGCTTTACTTATCCGAGGTTGTTAATACGTAAGTATCTACTGGGACCTCTTTATCATCCACATCTGTGTTTCTTAAAAAAATGTATTTTAATTTTTTTTACTATTTCCTAGACTATGGGTTAATTTCATTTATACCTTTTTTTTAATTTTTATAAGATCTTTATAAAGGAATCTTTCCGTCGTTTTCCAAACAAGGTCCTTTACGTCCTTTTCGACAAAATTAAGGAAAGAATGTTTTTTAACTCATATGGCCAGTGCAACTATTTTCTGCTGTTATAAAACCTTAGAATCTTCCCTTACAAGATTATAATAATATTTCCAAAATAAATGTTTTGTTTTATAATTATGTGACTTTTAAATGGTTTCAAAATAAAAAGAGTTATTTCTTTCAAATAGTTTTCATTTCATCTATGTCAACATCCTTTGATGGATTTTAAACTTGTTTGAAGCTGATTTATTATGATACAAATATTCCATATTGTATTGAAAGTTTTGTGATATATTTTACTGTAGATGTGTTATTTTTATAACATTCTTGGTTTATGGATTAAGTATTGACATTTTGTTTGCTAGTTTTAATATGAATGTTTATGTTATGTTTAAACCATTTCATATGAGGAATGCATTGGACTTAGTAAGTGATGGGTGGAACCCGCTATATCTCCTCGATGCATCGGTAGGTCTCATGAGACAAACTAGTGTCTTGGCACAAGGACTTGAAAAAATCTTATTTGTAGTCTTAGCACGTGGCCTTGAATATGTGGTTATGATGTTCGACATTATGCATTCCATCATTATGAAATTAGCTATTGATATTACATAAGATTATTTGACTAGTAGAATATCCATATGAATAAGTAAATGGAATTATTTGATTTATATTTTCCATATTATGCTGAAATTTAAGTTTAAAAGTCTTGTGTTTTAGTCTTATACATTACCTTACATGTTTATGCTTATTTATGAAAGTTTTTGCTATATTGTTATCCTTACTGAGAATCTGAGCTCACCCCTTTCTATGTTTTATTTTTCCTAGGATGTGAAGAAGTATATCATGATTAACCTACAATAATAGGATAAGGGATATGAGTGAGTTAAAAGGGGAAATAATTTTGTTTTTATTTATTTCATGATGTAATGTAAAACTTATGTATGTATCTAGTTCTTCTAAGGATACTAAACTAATCAGTCTTTCGGAACTTGATCTCTTATGATCATGCCAATGATATGTAAAAATGCACAGACTCTGGGTAACTGGGGTCATGGAATTACAGTTGGTATCAGCATAAGTTTAGTACAAACCTTGGAAGCTATATTTAGAAAAACTTTGATTATAGAACGTTACCCTAAGATAGAATTTGAGGATTAGTATAAAAGAACTTCCTAGAATTTTGGTAATGTATATATTTTGTTAGTTTTCCAAGAAATAAATCCATGTTTGGATACGAGCATGTAGAGGCAGATCTAGCACATATGTATCTAGGAGTGAAAACTCCGACAAGGAGTTTCAGGCTTGAACTGGGGTATCCTAGTACATGACAATGTGCCTTGCTGCACTCTTGGTTATGACAATCCTGGGGATATGCTTAGGATAATTCACATTTTTTTACAAACCATTATGAAGGATTTATGAGTATATACATCCTCAAAGATTTTTTTATGATTATGGATTTTATCCATAAACTATTCAATTTATGTTAAGTGTTTTACAAGTTTGGAATTATGTATTGCGATTCATAAACTAATCTAGTGTATACCACTGTTTAGAAATAGAACCTAGTGGAAGGAATGGAAACTGTATCAACACACCTAATACATGTAGGGATTTCCATCGTACTCAAGATAATTATAGTTGAGTTGGTGATGCAACTGGTGCTGATCAGCTTATCACCATACTGGGACAACTCACTCAGGTATGAATAATAACCTTACCCATATGGAGCACCCTGATCCACAGTGCGAAGGATCAATGTTAGACCGATTAATGAGGAAAAAACCACCAACGTTCAATGGGACTACAAATCCATTTTAATCTGAGAAATGGATAAGTTCCTTAGAGAAAATATTTCATGCTTTGGGGAGTAGTGAAAGGGAAAAAGTTGTCATGGTAGTTTATCACCTCACGGGAGATGCAGATAAATGGTGGTCATTAATTCAAAACACAAAGGAAGATGAAGAAGTATCAAATATTTAATGGATGGAGTTTAAAGAGATTTTATTAGAAAAATACTTTCCTCATGACCATCAAGCGGATATGGAAAGACAATTTCTGAGTCTGAGGAAAAAGGAGGATGAGAATATCGCAAAGTATGAGGCTAACTTTACAAGGTTATCAAGGCATGAAACATATTATATACATAACCCAAGGAGTAAGATTGATCGATTATTTGATGGGTTAAATCCATTTCTCCATTAAGTATTTGTCTAACAATCCTTCTCATCGTATGAAGTTATTGTCTCATGTGCTATCAAGATAGAAAAATAATTCTCTAAGTCTTACAACTTTAAAGAAAAGAAAGAGAAGAAGAGATATGTTAAACATTCTGGAAATGGAAATTAGGGGAGAAGGGAAAATTTGAATATCCATCCTATGGTAAATGTGGGAAGAAACACCCCGGTACTTGCCTGAAGGGATTGAGAATCTGTTACAAGTGTGGTGAAAAAGGCCACCAAGCTTGTGATTTCAAGGGAAAGAAAGAGGCCATCAATATTTAATGCTAAAATTGTAGAAAAATGGGGCATTATGCAAATGAATGTAATAAGTGCTAAGGAAACTTACCTAAGAAAAGTTAAAGGGAGAAAGGCCAAGCTTATGCAATCACTACTACTGAGGTTGAAGCTCCGAATGAAGTGGTGGAAGGTAATTTAATGGTTTCCTCAAGTTTAGCCAATGCTTTATTTGATTCTGGATCATCACATTGTTTCATATCTTCCTAGTTTGCTAAGAAAATTATATATTTCCAATTTGATTTAACAAGGGAGTTGTTAGTCAAAATTCCTATGGAAAGTATCATTGCAACAAAGTTTTGTGAATCAGTTCCCATTAGGGCATATAAATGTTCTTTATCTATTGATCTCATCATTATACCCATGATTTAATTTTATATAATCCTCAGTATGGATTTGATTTCATACCATGATGTGAAAATTTATTGTAAGAATAAGGAGGTTACAATTTTTGATGATGATAAGGAGTTCCTTATATTTAGAGAAGAAACATCACCACCTGATTCTTATCTAGATCCACCCCCAGTAGCTCTACTAAATTCAATTATTGGGGAGGAAGATAATGACATAACTATGGGTGAGGAAAATAATGTTCGAATAGAGGACGTACCTATTGTACAAGAATATGTTGATGTGTTTCCAGAGGATTTACTTGGACATCCTCCAAAATGAGAAATTGAGTTTTCCATTGATTTAATTCCTGGTTCAAGGCCCATATCGAAGACCCATTATAGAATATCCACTATAGAATTAGTAGAACTAAAGAAAAAACCAGAGGAATTGAGTAATAAGAGATTTATTCGCCTTAGTGTTTCTATATGGGGAGCCCATATTCTTTTTTGTTAATAAGAAAGATGGATCTATGAGGTTGTGCATTGACTATAGGCAGATCAATGCTATAAAAATAAATAACAAGTATCCCCTACTTCTCATTGATGATTTATTTGACCAACTTCATGGAGATCAATATTTTTTAAATATTGACCTTCAATCTAGATATCATCAGTTGTGTGTGAAGAAGGAAGACATTCTGAAAATATCATTTCAAACCAGGTATGAGCATTACAAGATTACAATAATGCCTTTTGGATTGACTAATGCACCCTCTGTCTTCATGGATCTAATTGATATAGTTTTCAAGGAATATCTTGATGACTTTGTAGCATTATTTATTGATGATATCTTGGTATAGTCAAAAATCTATGAAGATGATGAAAATCACTTGTGCACTATTCTAAAAACCATCAGAAGAAATGAATTATATGGGAAGTTTAACATGTGTGAATTCTGGATTTAGGATATTTCTTTTCTTGGCCATATTTTCTCTAAGGATGTAATCTCTGTCGATCCTTCAAAGACCAATGCAATCCAATAATGGCCAACATCGATGAATATAACTGAGGTACACAGTTTTATTGGTTTAGCAGGTTATTATCGGTGTTTCGTCCATAATTTTTCATGATTGGATAACCCATTAACGAATCTCACACATAAAGGGGTTAACTTTGTTTGAAAAAAAATGTGAATAATGTTTTGAAGAACTAAAGATAAAATTAGTTAATTATCCTATCTCGACTCTACCATCAGGGAATGATGGGTTTGTTATTTATAGTAATGCATCAAAGAAAGGACTTGGTTGTGTCCTTATGAAGAATGATATGGTTATTGAATATGCATCACGACAACTAAAAATTCATGATAAAAACTACCCAACTCATAATCTTGAGTTAACAGCTATAATCTTTGATCTGAAAATATGGAGACACTATCTCTATGGTAAAAAATGTGAGATTTATACTGATCACAAGAGTTTGAAGTATATTTTTTCTCATAGAAATAACTCAACATGAGGTAAAGAAGATGGCTTGAAATACTCAAGGATTATGATTTCACCATACACTACCACCTGGGGAAGGAAAATAAGGTGGAAAATGCTTTTAGTAGAAAGGATCTTGGAGTTTTGAACAAGATGAGAGTTTAAAGGGATCCTATTTTTATAGATCTAGTAAAGATGGATATGGGAATATCCATGGAAGGTGAAACATCAATACTTTTTCAATTGGTTGCCAAACTATCTTTACTAGAAAGGATAAAAGTTCTCAGACTGATGATGAGGTGTTTCAAAAGAAAATTAAAGATGTGAACGATGAGCGATTGATCAACTTCGTATATGAAGATGAGATTTTGAAATTTGTGAAGAGACTTTGTGTTTCTGACATACCTGATATAAAAAGGGAATTGTTGGATGATTCTTATAGCTTAAATTTCTCTATACACCCTAGTAGCACTAAGATGTGTAGAGATTTGAAGGAACATTTTTGGTGGGACAACATGAAGAGAGAGATTGCTGATTATGTGTCAAGATGTATGGTTTTTCAACAAGTGAAAGCTAAAAGAAAACATACTAGAGGAGTCATGAAACCTCTTCCCATAACTGAGTTGAAATGGGATGATATTACGATGGACTTTTTCATGGGGATACCAAATACTCATAGAAGGAATGCTGCAATATGGGTCATTGTTTATCGTCTTACCAATTCAACACATTTCCTTGCTATAAGAGATGATTTTCCACTTGAACGTCTAGAAAGTATATATATTTATGAAGTTTTAAGACTTCATAGAGTATCCTTATCTATTGTTTCTAATTGTGATCCCCATTTTACATCAAGGTCTTGGAAAAGTATTCAGAAGGCCTTGGATACTGAACTTCATTTGAGCACTGCCCACCACCCTCAAACTGATGGACAATCAGAACGGACTATTAAAACCTAAGAAGACATGTTGAGATCTTTCTCACTTGACTTTCAAGGTATTTGGGATCAATATTTACCTCTGGTATAATTTTACTATAACAACAACTTCCATTTAAGTATTCAGATGACACCATATGAAGCGTTATATGAAAAGAGATGTCGCACACCAACTTGTTGGGATGATGTTGGTGAAAGAAAACTCTTAGGCCCATAACTTGTTTAAGAAACAATAGAAAAGGTAAAGATTATCTAAACCCATATCAAAGTAGCTCAAAGTAGGAAAAAGAGATATTCTAATAACCAAAGGAAGGATTCATAATTTCAAGTAGGAGATCATGTTTTCTTGAATGTATCTCCATGGAAGGGTGTTATAAATTTCAGTAAGAAGGGTAAATTAAGTCCCAGGTACATCGGACCTTTTGAAATTCTAGAATGAATTTGAGTTATAGCTTATCATTTGGAAATGCTCCCAATTCTCTCTAAAGTTCATGATGTATTCCACGTATCACTATTGATAAAATACATGCCTGACCCAACATATGTACTCACCTATAGAGAAATAGAACTAGAACCCGATATATCTTACTGTGAGGAGGATATCATGATTCTTGATACCAGAGAACAAGTACTGAGAAACCGGATGACTCATCTGGTAAAATTTCTATGGAGAAATCATAAGATGGAAGAGGAAACGTGGGAACCCAATGAACTTATGATGAAGAACCATCTGAATATTTTTATGCAGTAATATTCTAGAAATTTCGAGAATGAAATTATTTGATAGAGTAGAGAATGTAACACCCTAAGTTTCTATGGTACGTTTCCCTTTGAATAATACAATAGCTTGCGTTGTATGCAACTTAAAGTTTTAACACACCATAACCAATAAAACTAGCCATGATGAATATTAATACCCACTTTTTGAAATTTTATTAATTTTATTTTTCAAAATAGACTTCATTTTTGAATTTGGAATATCAAAATTATATTAGGGTGAATTTTTGGTATTTTTCTTAAAACTTTCAATTTTTAATGAATAGTGAAAAACACTACGTTATTGTTTAAAACCGATTTTTTATTTAAATAATTATTTGTTTTATTTAAATTTATATTAGGTAAAAATAGATACATAATACCTATTTATGTTCAATGTAATTCATTGAAGTCATTTTATAATAATATTAGATATATAAAATTTTATTGAACTTTTTACTGTATTTTACCCACCTTCTAGGCGCATTTGAAAATTTGCGTAAAACGTAATTTTACCACTTCTATGAATTGAATTTAAAAAATCTGAGAGGTAAGGTTAATATCAATAAGTAAAATTTGGTTCAACAAGATGAAAATAATTTTTGATGAATAGTAATTTTTGACTTATTTACCACAGTTAAAAGTAAATAGGGAAATTAAAGGTAAAAAATGATATTATAATTACCCTAACACATGTAATATTTCTATTGGATATGTTTATTTCTACCAAAACCAACCTTAGTAATAAAATATGATCCTTTAGGTCCACTTGGATTAGATTAGGACATTTATTATTATTTTATTAAAAGAAGAGTTAAAAGTGTTAAATTCAAAGTTTAATAACTAAACCATTTTTAATATAGGGTGATACATACGATAAATTAGACTATAAATATTTATTAGAAATATAAAAATATTTCCTACATAATGGTATTTTATTTATAATTTTTTGACATTAAATAATTAAATTTATTTTTGACATAATGACGATGCAGTAATTACATAATTAATGAAAGATTAAAATAATTTATATTATAAATATCAAAATAAATGTAAATTGATACTTTTGATGAATTAAACTAATTTTATAGATTAATATGACATTTTAGGGTTGATTAAATGATTTTTTTCGAATTAATCATGCTGTTATGACTTTCACAAAAACAAAATACCAAATAGGGTCAAAATTGACATAAATGAATTTTTAAAACAAATACTATATTATTAATTGATATAATATTACAAAAAATCTATGGTTCAGAAAAAGTACTTATATAAGGTTAGAAATATTAATAATGAACCACTTGGGGTTCTCTTGGATTTTTATAGTAAGTTTATTAACCATTTTTTATAATAATACAAGAATACATGGTAAAAGTCAAACTATTTAACTAAGAGTTAAATCTAAAAGATAAGGTTAATATGGTGACCTAAACCTATCTAAAACCTATTGGTTGAGATTTTTTTATGTATAACCACCTTATACTCTAAATAAATCATTTTTGAGCCATTATAAACCGAATATGATTGTATAATAAAATAATATTTGAAGCTTTTCCTAAAGTGACCCTCACCTCTCTTATAAAAGGGTACTTCCCCTTCTCTAAAAATCACACCTCCAATGCCATTTGGCTCGGCCAAACCCTGATCAAATATTCTCCCAACTACCCTAAATTAGACCTATAATCCTTAATTTAATAAGAAATCCAACCTAATAAGCCCTTTTGATCAACTCAAAAGGAAACACCCGAAGAAGAGGTAATAATTTCACCACCTTTTTTCAAAGTTTTTTTCTTCTTCCACTTCCTCTTTCTTTTTTGTTTCCATACCAAAATAATAAATTTTGTATCTTATACATAATTTAATTTTATTATAAATATGGTACCACCATATTCATTACTATCCATCCTATGAATGACATGTCACCATATGTGCGTATGTACGACTTACCGTCTCCACGTCGTGGTATAGATTGTTATTCATACACTTCATTATTTAAATGGGTATAATAATGAGTATAACTGATGTAAATAATAAATATAAAATTTTAATTATTCTTTATTTATGATATACCATCCAATTATATACTATTTCACCATTAATATAATGATATTTTCGCTCGTGCGTACGTACGGATTACCGTCTCCACGAATGCGATGAGATTCATTCCCCATCGTAATTATTCAAGAATAATTTTCATTTTATGATTAAAAATATTGTTTAAGAACTTAATATCAATCTATATATGAATAAAGTACATCCTATACATAAAAAACATGGCTTACATAACTAAGCATATAAAGGAAACCAGATTAGTTAACACCCGAAACGATGATACTACTGAAATATTATTAATAAAGCAATATTATAAGATCATATATGATATAATATTTATGTATGTGGTTCTTGTATAATTTAATAAAAATTATTTAACTATTATACATGATTTTAAAATACCCTCAATCAAGGAAAATTGCAAGGTAAGGTTTAATTCTACAATCTCTTTACTTATTTGAGGTTGTTAATATGTAAGTATCTACTGGGACCTCTTTATCATCCACATCCGTGTTTCTTAAAAAATGTATTTCAATTTTTTTTAATATTTCTTTGACTATGGGTTAAATTCATCTATACCATTTTTTTTAACTTTTTATAAGATTTTTATAAAGGAATATTTTCGTCGTTTTCCAATCAAGGTCCATTACGACCTTTTCGAAAAAATTAAGGAAAGAAATTTTTTTTAACTTATTTAGAGGGTGGGGCTATTTTCTTCCATTATATCACCTTCTAATATTACCTTACAATCTTATAATAATATTTCAAAAATAAATTTTTTCTTTTATAATTATGTGACTTTTAAATGGTTTTAAAATAGAAAGAGGTATTTCTTTCAAATAGTTTTCATTTCATCTATGTCAACATCCTTTGATGAATTTTAAAAATGTTTGAAGTTGATTTATTATGATACAAATATTCCATATTCTATTGAAGTTTTTGTGATATTTTTCACTGTGGATGTGTTATTTTTATACCATTAATGGTTTATGGATTAAGTATAGACATTTTTTATGCTAGTTTTAATATGATTGTTTATGTTATGTTTAAACCTTTTCATATGAGGAATGCATTATACATAGTAAGTGATAGGTTGAGCCTGCTATATCTCCTCAATACATCAGTAGGTCTCATGAGACAAACTAGTGTCTTGGCACAAGGCCTTGAAAAAATATTATTTGTAGTCTTGGCACGAGGCCTTGACTATGTGGTTTTGATGTTCGACATTATGAATTCCATCATTATGAAATTAGCTATTGATATTACATGAAATTATTTGACTTGTATAATATCAATGTGAATAAGTAAATAGAATTATTTGATTTATATTTTCCATATTATGCTGAAATTTATGTTTAAAAGGTTTATGTTTTAGTCTTATACATTTCCTTAAATGTTTATTCTCATTTGTGAAAGTTTCCACTATATTTTTATCCTTACTGAGCATCTGAGCTCACACCTTTCTATGTTTTATTTTTCCTAGGATGTGAAGAAGTATATCATGATTAACCTGCAAGAATAGGCTAAGGGATATGAGTGTGTTTAAAGGGGAAACAATGTTATTTTTATTCATTTCATGATGTTATGTAAAACTTATGTATGTATCTAGTTCTTCAAAGGCTACTAAACTAATCAGTATTTTGGGACTTGATCTCTTGTAATCATGACAATGATATGTAATAATGCACCGAATCTGGGTAAATGGGGTCAGGTCATTACAATAGGGAAGATTACCTTTTTGAATCCTTATCATGAATAATATCAATTACGTCAATAGTAGATGAATTTTTACATTTGATGGCCAAAATTATTATGGATGAAAAAATAGGATGATTCCTTATCTCCTATCTCTTGGCCATGAAGTTTTTGATGCTTCTACTATTGGGTTTCTACATATTGTGAAAGATGCCCCAATTACCTTTACTAATAAGAGAAACATTAAAGTTGATGGAAAGGATAGAAATTATATTCTCATGTCCTTATCATAAAATGTTTATTAGAAGGTAATGGGTCTCAATACTTCAAAAATTATGTGATATAATATGGAATGTTTTTTCAAAGGGAATACAAAAGTTAAGGAAGTAAGGCTATAAATACAGAATAGTAAGTATAAAGATATTAGAATGAGATATGAAGAAAAAATTGATGAATACTTCACCAGAGTAAATTAAATTGTTTGTAACATTAGAGGATTCATAAATGTCTTGGAAGATTCTACAATTGTGAAAAAACTTATGAGAAACTTTTCGAATAGGTTTGATACTAAAATTTATTCTTTAAAAGTTAAGGGTGATTTGTCTCTTGATGAATTGCTTAAATTTCTTATTACTTATGAAATGAGGAAATATCTAATGTTTAAAAAGAATATGAAATATGAAATGACTTTTGAAGCTATGAGAAAGTTGAAAATTCAAGATATTTAAGATGTTTATCCTTGTGAATCTGAAGATAAATAGGATGATGAGTTGAATGAAAAAAATCATGTCTCTTATATCCAATAACTATCTAATAGAAAGAGTAAATTACAGAGGTACACTTACTCTTAAATGTTTTGAGTGTGGTGGAATTGTAAACTTTTCTATGAATTTACCTAAAAAGAAATTTGAAGAATATTGAGATGATTTCAATGAAAACCCTTGATGTAAGAAGTGGAATAAAAATGATAAAGAAGGAAATTCTTCGAAAAAATACAAGAAGAAGTTTATTGGAAACAAAATTAGTATGTTGAGTAAGAAAGTTTAATCAGACTCTCCTAAAAAAATTCTTCTGAAGTTGAAAGTTCATAAAAATTCAGAATCTTCATTTTAAAAGTTGAGAAAAAAAATATTCCTTCAATAGTGATGATGGTGGTGAATAATATTATAAAGAGAATCAACTTAGAACAGAACTTGTTTCATGTCTTGAGAAAAAAAACTCTCAAGAAATAAATTAGAGTTATAAAGAAAGATTGTGAAGAAGTTGTTGATGGAAGAAATGATGTCATCAGGAAGGAGAAAGAATACATAGAGGATATTTTAACTTACAAACTTAGAATTAATGACTGGGGAAAGATGATTAATGATCTTAGTTAGAAGTTGGCAGCCTAGGAATAAGAAGTTAGAAAGTTTCAATAAAAACTTATAAAATATGAAATTACCTTAAAAAAGATGAATTAAAATTTCAACAAAGATTCAGAATTAAAAGATGAGACTTTTAAAGTTGTTGAAAAAGCTCAATATGATAATCATGTGAAATATTCTCTTACAAAAAACAAAATTTCATCTGACGCTTTTAACATTTTAGGTTCTAAAAAAAGTATTGGGAAATATTGGGTGGACTAAGGATGTGAAAACCAATAAAATCTATAAAAGTAAAAAACTCACTCAAAAGAAAATATGGTCCATGTCCTGAGTATGATAGACCTGAAAGAAGTTACCAACCTCAAAAAAGTTTCTATAGATAAAGATATTTCTTGAATAGAAAATCAATATTTGATGTCTATTTTTAGTGTTGTGGAATCTATGGGCATAGATCTTATAATTATTGGCACAAATTATATCTAACCAGAAAAGGGTTTCAGAAAAGTGAAAGTAGAATGAGTAATTTTCCTCATTTATATAAAGTTGAAAAGGTGACTTCTCAAGATATTAGAAACATTACAAAAAAAATAAATTTGAATGTTTGGGTGAAGTTTGTGGAATATGTGATCAGGCTAGTCATTATGCCAAAAGATGTATGACACTCCTTCCAGAAAAAGTTTCTTATGATAGAAAAGAAAAGGAAGACGAAATGAATAAAGTTGAGGAAATATATTTTATTGTTGATACAACTTTAAAATAAAGTAAAAGGGAAAAACCATGGATACTTGAAATTGGTTATTCTATACATATTAAAGGTGATATAAAAATCTTGAAACATGTTGAAAGTCATTATGGAGGAACAATTACCTCTGGTAATTCTAGTTCCTCAAAAATCAAAGGAATCAAAACTGCTGAGATTTAAATAGAAAAGTTGAAATATAAGAAAGTTTTATTTATTGATGAGATAAAAAATAACTTACTTAGTGAAAGTCAACTTTGTGATGTTGTAAAAGAAGTTGTTTTTAGAAAATATTTTTGTTTCATCTAAATTGTGAAATATGGGAAATTTATTATAAAAGGAGAAAGAACCTGTGGAAATCTCTTCTAAATAGGAGAATTCAACAACTCCTGTTACTCGAGTATAAAATATGAAAACAAATTTTGGCATCAAAGACCTGGGTAGCTTGGAAATAAAATTATAAACAAACTTTATAAAGTTTATGACATTCAAAATTTTATAGAATTGAAAATAATGGATGAAGATGTTTGTGTTAATTTCTAGAATGGAAAGATGACTAAAAAAAGTCATAAGAGAATTGAGATTCAATATACAAGACCTATTGAACTTATTCATTCTGATTTATATGGGACAATGAGACATAAATAAAAAAAGGATATTTATACTTTATCACTTTTATTTATTATTTCAATAAGATGAAAAACATCATGTTTATGAAGCACAAGTCAAAGGCTATTGAGATGATCAAATTATTCAGAAAATATATTGAGAAAGAAATGGGCATTTCTATAAAGAATTTGAGAACATATAATGGTACCTAATTCAAAAAAAAAATACTTTTGAAACTTATATGAGAAATCATGGTATCAAAAATTAGTATAGTGCTCCCTATACACCACAAAAAAATTGAGCAAGAGAAAGAAATAATAGAAGTTTGGTGGAAATAGGAAGAAGTATGTTAATAGAATACAAACTTTCAAAATTCTATTAGAGATAAGATGTTAGTACTACTATACATATTCAAAATAAATGCTTGTTGAGACCAAAAACTATAATGACTTCTTATGAAATGTGGTTTAATAAAAAACCTTCATTGAAATACTTCAAAGTTTTTGGAAGTATATATTTTCTCAAAATCAAAAAATCTTGATTTGGGAAGGTTTGATGAGAAATATAAAGAATGAAATTTTAGGGGTTATTCACCAAATGGAAGGAGTTAAAAATGTTGTAACAAATGTTTACAAAAGTTGGTGGAATCATATTATGTGTAGGTAATTTAAAATCAAAGTTCCTTAACAAAAGTTGTTGAGAATGCTGAGGAGGATAAAATGGAGAATTACTATAATAGTGAAAGTAATTCAAAACATCCTTATCAAGATGTAGAAGAATTTTGTGATGATAAAATTTCAGTTGGGAAAGAAACTTTGAAATTTCCTACCTTACATAAACATGTTGAATATGAAAAAATTATTAGGAATCAGAAGGATCCATTCCAAACAAGAAGAAAGTTGAGATTAGATAATCAAACTTCACTTATCTCAAAAGTTAAACCGGAATCAATTTCAGAATCTATTCAACATAAAGAATGGATATATGATATGAATGAAGAGTTGGATTAGATTGAGAAGAATGATACATGGTAACTTGTTTAATGGATATATAATAAAAATGTTATTAGAACCAATTGGGTTTACAAAAAAAAATTAAATAAACTTGGAGAAGTTTTAAGAAATAAAGTAAGACTTGTTTTTAAAGGACATGCACAAAAATAGGGTATGGATTTTGAAGAAACTTTTTCCCCAATTGTAAGGTTAGAAACTATCATAAAGTTTCTTTTAGTGGATGCACATTGAAATTAAAAATTTTATAATATGGATGTAAATTCATATTTCTTAAATGGTGAGTTTGAGGAAGAAGTTTAAATTGAACAACCTTGTGGGTTTCTACATGATGAGGATGAAAAAAGGTTTGTAAATTGAAGAAATCTTTGTATGGGATGAAACAAGAACTATGTTTTTGGTATTCTAAACTTGAAAATTATTTGAGAATATTGAAATTTTATAAAGCAAAAGCTGATATAAACTTATATGTGAAATATTTTGACTCCAAATATCTAATTGAAATTATTTATGTGGGTGATATAATTTTTAATAGGGATAGAGAAGATTTTTTTTAAAAAAAATTTCTGAGAAAATGAAGAATTTTTTTAAAATGCCTATGTTAGGATAATTAAATTTCTTCCATGGCTTATAAGTTCAACTAAAGGAAAAATATAATTTCATATCTCAATAAATGTATGCCGGGGAATTGTTAAAGAAGTTTGAGATGGCAAAATCCAAATAATTTTCAAATCCTATTTCAGTGAGCAAAAAGTTGATTAAAGATAAATGTAGAATAAGTATGAATCAGAAATAATTTCAGAAGCTAATAGAAAGTCTTACATACCTTATAGCCTCCAGGCCTAATATTGTTTATGTTTTGACTTTATGTGCCAGGTATCAAAGTAATATGAAATAATCACATAAGTTGGAAGCAAAGGTGATTCTGAGATATGTCAAAGAAACAATTTCACATGGGTTTTTATACAAAATAAATAGAAAGATAAAGTTTCATGGTTATACTAATGCCAATTAGGATAGAGATTTTAATGATATAAAATCAACCTCAGGAGGAACATTTTTCTTGGGTGAATTTTTTGTGAGTTAGAATAGTAAGAAAAAAAGTTCAGTAACTTTGAGAATAGCTGAATATGAATATGTTGCATCCACCCATGATTGTACTCAATTTTTGTGGATGAAAGTTCAGCTGAAATATTTGAAAGTAAAAGTCTCTAAACCATTGAAGATACTTTGTGATAATCAGAGTTTAATTAATCTTTCTAAGAATCATGTCCATCATTTAGGATCAAAGAACATTTATATAAAGTTTCAACTTATAAAAGAGAAAGTTTTTGCTAGAGATGTTTTGATGGAATACATTTCAAAATAGTATCAGATTGGTGATATATTTACAAAAGAAATTCCAAAAGAAAATTTTGTGTAATTGAGGCTGAAACTTCATGTTCAGCCTCCTCCCATGTATTTCTAAACCTTAGAAGGAAGTACCCCCACTATTCTTTGGATTATGTTGATAAAGGGGGGATATAAAGTAACAACTTTGTACTTTTTAAGAAGTTTTTTACTTATCTTTATTAAATGAATCTGAAGCTGTGGTTATTAAAAAACAAGGGAGAGAAAAATAAAAGTGAGAGCAAAAGAAAAGTGAGGGGGAGTTATATTTACATAGATGAAAAATTTTCTTGACATCGAGGGATGAAATTATTTCAATAAAATTACTTCATCTAGTAGTATGGTGTCAAGAAACTCTATTTTTAAAAAATGAAATATTTTGATAAAAGTCCAAAAACTTGAGTTGTTTAAAAAATTTGAGTTGGGAGAAATTTCTAAGAAATGGAAAAGTTGTTAACAAGGGTTTTCAACAAATCCAAAAGGGGAGATTGAAGAACCTTTGTGATAAATTATTTTAACAAAGTTTTTTTTGAAAAATAACCTCTTTGTAACAAAATGTTTTTTTATTCAGGAATTAGACCCATATCCATCTTAATGAGATAATTAAACTGAAAAAAATCAGTTTCAGATCATCGGATCCATCTATATCATATTCAGATTGTAGCACCCGAAACATTTTATTGTATTTTTCTATTAAATACATTCTACTCATCACTATGTCCCTTTCAAACAACACTAGGTTATTTAGGAGATAGTCAAAACCTATCCATTAAATATAAATTTTCCACTTCTATGTTTTGAATTTTGAAAAATGGTCATCTAGAGTTGTGATTAAAAAGTCATTTGGAGTCTGATAGAATAAACTTGATTTTTGGTGAATAGTAACATACCCTTATGAATAGTAACATGAATAGTAATATGACCCTTATGAATAGTAAATAATAAAATTATTTTATTTTCTTAAGGAAATAATATAATGACATCTTAATTAGATTTTCAATGAGAAATAAAACTAATTGCACCTTTAAGACTGTTATTTTTAGAATTAACTATGAATTTATTTAAAAATTAAATTAATGATATTTAGAAAATTAATTTTGAAAAATGGAGTTCATTTTTTAATTCTACACGTTGAAAAATGGTTAGGGTAAATTTTTGGGATTTTTCTGAAATTCTAGAATTTTGTTTTATGAATAGTAAAATACAAAAAAATACCGCATATACAAATTTTCAGTAAAATACACTATTTATGACATCATAAGTGATGCAAGGACACTTTTTTAGAACTCACATTCCATTATTACTATTTGAGGTCACATGAACTAAGACTATTCATAATCTTGGGAAAAAATATTATGATTAAAATAATGAAAAATACCCCCTCTCCTCCACTATAAAACCCCTCACCACTCCCTCTTCTCTTCACTCCTCTAAGCCATGAAGATCCTCAAAGTTCTGCACAAATACCCTTCCCTAGTCACTCCCCATGACCAGGAAGCTCTTGGTCTTTCCAAAAGACCAAAATCCCTTCCCTTAAGGAGGTTCTCGGGGAAGTCATTTCAAGAGGTAAAACACCTTTCTTTTTCTTTTAGTTTCATTTGAATTTATCTTCATTTTTTATCCTATCCTCACCTCCTCTGTCCAAATGATCATGATAACTCCAGTATCATCTATATACTATATTTTTATCATGTGAATGGAAGAACCATCATCAATATTCTTACTCCCTCCCTTTTATTTTTATAAACAAAATCAACGTCCATAAGGTTCCAATTTATAACCTTCGTGGGCGACAAAGTTTCGTTCTTCAATCGTTCCTTCATTACTGGTCATGAAACCATATTTATGGTTGAACCAGGTCAGAATATATTTATTTTATTTTGATTAATGTTCTGGAATCTTTACACATACATATCATGGAATAATAATACAAAACAAGATTATTGAGCACAAAACTGCCAAGCCAAATTCAAGCATTTATTTTTAACTCATCGAATGAGTCATCCTCATGGTATATAACCAGAATCATTATAAGATACTTTATATCTCTTTAATGTCACTAATAATTTATATTAACAATCTTGGATGTTTAACCCTATTTCAAACCAATTTCCATTCATGAATACAAGTAAACAAATCATGAAACCAAGTAAGAAAATGCTTCCAAAACAATAAAATCGAATCTCTTAAACCCATAAAAAAGGACATTAATGAACTTAATAAGGTTATAAAATATCAATTAAATGTTGATTATGTTCTGTAATTATCAATTAATGAAGCTAAATTTTATTATTCAGGTCACTAAAACAAAGAAGAACACACTCAAGCATAAGGTAAGGGGTTTCTCATCTCACTTTCATTTCTGTGAGATTTTCATTATTCACCACTTAATTATTTTATTTGGTATATGTTTCCTTCCATTTGATATATAATAACATATTTCTATTTATATTCATGTTAATCAATGATTAATTTGAGGTTTATTAAGTTCTGGTCTTATGATTCGACCAATTACATTGTTGTAAGGGCATTTGTCTCAACTACTATTTTATTATGACTAACCTTGTATTGTGAACCTAATAATCCTTATGTGGTGTAACTACTACCCATTTGAGATCAATTTTCATTTGAAAATATATTTATAGTAAATTTCCATAATATCATATCATGGATATCTTGTTGTCTAAACCGTATACCATTTTACATACGGTGTTTATTTGGAAAGTTACTTTAATTATGGAAATATTGATGAATCTGTATACTCTACTCTATACAGATATTGAAAAAGTATATTGATATTGTATTTAATCAATGTATAAAGAATGATTTATACATGCAATGGTGGGTGGGGACCTCTATAGCCTCTCTATGCATCGGTAGGTCTCTTGAGACAAATCAGTTTGGTGACAAACCCTTCGAGTTTGTTTCCAAAAATCAGACGGGTTTCTACCCATAGAGCTAAATCGTTTTTATGGTATTATGGTTTCATGTTCTAGATACATGATGTCTAATTAATAATCATTATCTTTATTTATTACCAGTTATTATTATTATCCATGAGGTTTTCACTATGAAAAAAATCTATGGATGCAACTTCATTCTCAGTTTATTAATGGCATTAGTTATTCATTTATTTACTATGACATATTTATTATGTCAGATTGATTGTGATTCACTTATTATTTTACTCATGCTTATGCAATATTTAACCCTTACTAAGCATTTGAGCTCACCCCTTTAATTTTTTACCTTCAACAGGTGATGAAGAGAAGGTCTTTTATTGAGTTTGTGTGGTTGCAGTTTTTAGTTTTGTTATGTATTGTATCCTGTAACCTTTTTCAATGTAAATTGTGTTACATCTATGTATCTAGTTTCTTCAAGACTACTAAACTGATCGTTCCTTCAGGATTTTCATTCCTTCTAACTATGAAAATATCACAAGTAATGTACCGGCTCCATCCTAGAGGGGTCGGGGTGTTACAGTTGGTATTAGAGGAAGTTTAGTAGAAAACTTGGAAACTAGAGTAGGAAATGTATAGTAGGGAACAAAGACCTAAGGTAGTATTTGAGGATAAACATACAAGAATTTTCTGGTATTTTGGTAAGGAATAGATTATGTGGATCTTTTAAGCAATACGCCCCTATCTAGATACGAGCAGGTAGAGGCGCCTCTGACACATATGTATCTAGGGGTAAAACCCAAAAACACCGCTTTGAGCTAGACTCGAATGGGAACTGGTGAACGATAACAGGCCTTTCTGAACTCTTGGTTATGACACTCCCATGGGATATGCTTAGGACAATTCATATTTTCTTTACAATCCATTATGAAGGTGTTTAATTTAAATTTTTCCTTAGAGGAACCATGTTTATAAGATTAGCTATGGATAGAATTTCAATCTATGTTGAGTGATTTTATATTTGAGATTCCTAAAATAATCTAGTGTATCCCATTATTTAGAAATGACATCTAATGGAATAAGGGGAATCAATATTCATGGGAAAGTTAGGGATCTCCCTACTGAGCAGGTCAACACAGTCAACGTTGGAGCAGATCAGATCATGACCATATTGGGACAACTTACTCAAGTTGTAATGAATAACCATTCCACACCTGTGTTGGATCATTTCATGTGGAAGAAGTCCCCATATTTCACTGAGACTACTAATCCAGTGGTTGCTGAGAAATGAATCAATTCCATTGAAAAGATATTCATGGTGTTAATATGAAATGAAAATTAAAAGGTAGTACTGGCAGTATATTGTCTCAAGGGTGACGCCGATCAATGGTGGTCCCTGATTCAAAATACCACAGAGGAAGAAGAGATAGATGATATGGAATGGAGGACTTTTAAGGAAATATTCTTCGAAAAATATTTCCCTCGTGAGCAACGAACTGAAATGAAGAAGAAATTCCTTAGCTTAAAACAAAGAGAAGAAGACAGTGTTGCTGAGTATGAGGCTACTTTCACAAGGCTGGCCAGGTATGCCGTAGATTACGTACATGAGTCAGCAGACAAGATTAATCATTTCTTTGAAGGTATTAATCCAAGTCTTCGAAGGGCACTGGCTTCTCAATCATTTTCATCATATGATGAAATTGTATCAAGTGCTATCAAAACATAGAGGGAATTTACTAGATAAAATCTTTTCAAAGGAAACCAAGATAAGAAGTGGTACTCTGATAACAAAGGAAAAGGATAAGCACCAAAGAAGAGAAAGGGAATGAATAGTTTCCCATTATGCGAGAGCTGTGGAAAGAATCATATCGGGAAATTCTTGAAAGGCATGGGAGTCTACTATAAATGCGGATAAAATGGTCATCGATATGGTGAATGTAAGGGGAAGAAACAATTCAATGATATTCAATGCTAAAATTTCAGAGAGATGGGACACTATGAAAATGAGCATCCTAAGAACCCATAAAACTTGCCTCAGAAAAAGCTGAGAGAGCAAGGGAGAGCCTATGCGATTACGACCGTGGAGGTTGAAGTTCCTAATGACATGGTGGAAGGTACTTTAATTGTTTCCTCAAACTTGGCCAACAATTTATTTGATTCTGGATCATCACATTCATTTATATCCTCTCAGTTTTCCAAGGAAATTAGATATGTCCAATTTTATTTAATAAAGGAGTTTTCAGTCAAAACTCCCATGGGATGTATCATTACAACAATGGCATGTCGACTAGTCCCCCTCTAAACACCAAAATGTGCTTTAGTTTCTAACCTTATCATCATACCCATGACTGAATTTGATATAATTCTCAGTATGGATTGGCTGTCAAATTATGATGTGAGGATTTATTGCAAGAAAAAGGAAATTACAATTTTTGAAAATGGTATAGAATCCCTTGTCTTTAGGGAAGAAACTTCGCCACCTGATTCTTATCAAGAACCACCCCCAGTAGATCTACTGAATGTAATTCTTGGAGAGGAAGATAACCCATTATCTATGGGTGATGAAAGAAATATTCAATTTTATGATGTACATATAGTGAAAGAATACATTGATGTGTTTCCAGAGGATTTACCAGAACATCCTCTAGAGTGGGAAATTGAGTTTTCAATTGACTTAATTCCTAGTGCAAGACCTATATCAAAGACCCCATATAGAATGGCCACTATGGAGTTAGTGGAGCTGAAGAAACAACTAGAAGAGTTGAGTAAAAAAGGATTTATTCGACCTAGTGTTTCTCCATGGGGAGCCCCGGTCTTGTTTGTAAATAAGAAATATGGATCCATGAGGCTTTGCATTAATTACAGGGAAATCAATGCTATTACAATAAAGAATAAGTATCCTCTTCCCTAGATTGATGATTTATTTGATCAACTTCATGGAGCTAAATACTTTTTTAAGATTGAACTTTGATCCGTATATCATCAGTTGCATGTGAGGTATGAAGATATTCATAAGACAGCGTTTCAGACCAGGTATGGGCATTACGAGTTTACAGGGATGGCTTTTGGACTGACAAATTCACCCTCTATTTTCATGGATTTAATGAATGTAGTTTTCAAGGAATATCTTGATAACTTTGTTGTGGTATTCATTGATGATATTATCGTATACTCAAAAAGATATGAAGACCATGAGAATCACTTGTGAGTTATTCTAAGAACTCTTAGAAGAAATGAATTATATGGGAAGTTTAGCAAGTGCGAATTCTAGATTCAATCAATTTCTTTTCTGGGCCATATTATCTCTAAGGATGGAATGCTAGTTGATATTGTGAATACAAAGGCAATCCAAGATTGGCCCATGCCAAAAAACATAACTGATGTACGTAGTTTTATTGTCTTAGCAGCTTATTATCGACGTTTCGTTCAGAATTTTGCCCGACTGGCTAATCCGCTAACCAAGCTCACGCGTAAAGGAGTTAAGTTTGTGTGGATAAAAGAATGTACAGAATGATTCAATGAATTAAAAATAAGATTGTTCAAGGCTCCAATTTTGACTCTTCCATCTGGAAGTGATGGATTTGTAATATACAGCGATGCATCAAAGAATGGACTGGGTTATGTCCTTATGCAAAATGATAAAGTTATTACTTATGCATCAAGGCAGTTGAAGACTCATGAGAAAAATTATCCAACACACGATCTTGAGTTAGCAGCCGTAATCTTTGCTCTAAAAATATGGAGGAATTATCTCTACGGAGAGAGATTTGAGATTTATATGGACCACAAGAGTTTGAAATATATTTTCACACAAAAATAACTCAACATGAGGAAAAGAATATGGTTTGAGTTACTCAAAGATTACGATTTTTCAATACACTACCACCCAAGAAAGGCGAATAAGGTGGAATATGCGTTAAGCATGAAATATCATGGCCTTCTGACTCAAATGAGGATCGAAAGAGATCCTATGTTCATGGATCTACTGAAGATGGATTTGGGAATTGTTAAGGAAGGGGAAACATCACTCCTCTTTCAAATGATTGCTAAACCATATTTACTAGAGAAGATAAAAAGCTCTCAATCTGATGATGAGAATCTGCAGAAGAAAATTAATGCTGTCAAGGATGGGAGACTAGCTGACTTCATGTATGAAGAAGGTGTTCTGAAGTTTGGGAAGAGGTTATGCATTCCATCAGTACCTGAGCTAAAAAGGGAACTATTAGACGATGCTCATAGCTCAAAATTTTCTATACACCCGGGTAGCACCAAGATGTATAGAGATATGAAGGAACATTTTTGGTGGGATAATATGAAGTGGGAAATTGCTGACTACGTGTCAAGGTGTCTAGTTTGTCAACAAGTGAAGGCAGAGAGACAACATCCCAAATGAGTGATGAAACCTCTACCTATTCCTTTGTGGAAGTGGGATAACATTACGATGGATTTTGTCATTAGACTACTGAGGACACCTAGAAGGAATAATGAAATATGGGTAATTGTTGATCGTTTCACTAAAACAGCACATTTCCTTTCAATAAGAGAGGATTTACCACTTGCGAACCTGATAAGACTTTATATTAATCAAGTTGTGAGACTTCATGGTGCACCTCTATTAATTTTCTCTGATCGAGAACCCCAGTTTACATCAAAATTCTGGAAAGGTCTCTAAAAGGCTTTGAATATTGAGCTCCATATGAGTAGCGTATATCACCCCCAAACCGACAAACAATATGAAAGGACTATTCAAACTCTAGAAGATATGCTGAGGTCATGTTCTCTTGACTTCTAAGGTATGTGGGATCAATACTTGCCTTTGGTGAAATTTTCATACAATAATAGTTTCCATTCTAGTATTCAAATGGCTCCATATGAAGCATTATATGGAAAGAGATGTCAAACTCCAACTTGTTGGGATGAAGTTGGTGAGAGGAAACTTATAGGCCCAAAACTTATTGAAGAGACCACGACAAAGTTGAAAAAAATACAAGCCCATATTAAAGCAGCCCAAAGTAGGCAGAAGAGTTATGCTGACAATTGGAGAAAGGACTTGGAATTTCAGGTGGGGGATCATGTATTTCTGAAAGTATCTCCACGGAAGAGCGTCTTAAGGTTTAGTAAGAAAGGGAAATTGAGCCCCAGATACATTGGACCATTTGAAATTTTGGGGAGAATCAGAGCTGTAGCTTACCTTTTAGCGATGCCTCCAAATCTCTCTAGAGTTCATGATGTGTTCCATGTATCATTATAAAGAAATACATGCCAGACCCAACGCATGTACTCACATATGAAGAAATAGAACTGAAACCAGATTTGTCATACTGTGAAAAGCCTATCAGGATTCTTGACACAAGGGAGAAGGTATTGAGAAATCGAACAACTCATCTAGTAAATGTTCTTTGGAGAATCCAGAATATAGAGGAAGCAACATGGGAACATGAGGATGTTATGAAAAAGAATCACCCACATCTTTTTTGTGGGCTTTATACATAAAATTTCGAGGATGAAATTTTCAAAGGAGGGAATAATGTAGCACCCCAAACATTTTATGGTATGTTTCTATTAAATACATTCTATTAATCACTGTGTACCTTTGAAACAACACTAGGTTATTTTGGAGATAGTCAAAAACTATCCATTAAATATAAATTTTCCACTTCTATGTTTTGAATTTCGAAAAATGGTCATCTAGAGTTGTGATTAAAAAGTCATTTGGAGTTTGATAGAAAAAACTTGATTTTTGGTGAATAGTAACATACCCTTATGAATAGTAATATGACCCTTATGAATAGTAAATAATAAAATTAATTTATTTTCTTAAGGAAATAAGATAAGGAGATCTTAATTAGATTTTCAATGAGAAATAAAACTAATTGCACCTTTAAGATATTTATTTTTCGAATTAACTATGACTTTATTTAAAAATTAAATTAATAATATTTAGAAAATTAATTTTGAAAAATGGAGTTCATTTTTGAATTCTACATGTCGAAAAATGGTTAGGGTAAATTTTTGGGATTTTTTTGAAATTCTAGAATTTTTTAATGAATAGTGAAATACGATAAAATACCGTATGTACAAATTTTCAGTAAAATACATGATTTATGACATCATAAGTGATGAAAGGCCACTTGGTTCGAACTCACATGCCATTATTACTATTTTAGGTCACATGAACTAAGACTATTCATAATCGTGGGCAAAAATATTATAATAATGATTAAAATAATGAAAAATACCCCATCTCCTCCGCTATAAAAACCCCTCACCACTCCCTCTTCTCTTCACTCTTCTAAGTCTTGAAGCTCCTCAAAGTTCTTCCCAAATACCCTTCCCTAGTCACTCCCCACGACCAGAAGGCTCTTGGTCTTTCCAAAAGACCAAAATCCATTCCCTTAAGTAGGTTCTCGAGGAAGTCATTTCAAGAGGTAAAACACCTTTCTTTTTCTTTTAGTTTCATTTGAATTTATCTTCATTTGTTATCCTCTCCTCACCTCCTCTGTCCAAATGATCATTATAAATCCAATATAATCTATATACTGGATTTATATCATGTGAATGGAAAAACCATCATCAATATTCTTAGTCCCTCTCTTTTATTTTTATAAACGAAATCAACGTCCATAAGGTTCCAATTTATAACCTTCATGGACGACGAAGTTTCGTTCTTCAAAAATTCCTTAATTATTGGTCATGAAACCATATTTATGGTTGAACCAGGTCAGAATATATGTATTTTATCTCAATTAATGTTTTGGAATCTTTACACGTACATAATATGGAATAATAATACAAAACAATATTATTGAGCACAAAACTGCCAAGCCAAATTCAAGAATTTATTTTTAACTCATCGAATGAGTCATCCTCATGGTATATAAACAGAATAATTATAAGATAATTTATATCTATTTAATGTCACTAATAATTTATATTAATAATTATAGATGTTTAACCATATTTCAAACCAATTTCCATTCATGAATACAAGTAAACAAATCATGAAACCAAGTAAGAAAATGCTTCCAAAACAATAAAATTGAATCTCTTAAAACCATAAAAAAGGCCATTAATGAACTTAATAAGGTTATACCATATAAATTACATGTTTATTAGGTTATTTAATTATCAATTAATGAAGCTAAATTTTATTATTCAGGCCACTAAAACAAACGAAGAACACACTCGAGCATATGGTAAGGGGTTTCTCATCTCAGTTTCGTTTCTGTGAGATTTTCATTATTCACCACTTAATTCTTGTATGTCGTATATGTGTTCTGCCATTTGATATATAATAACATGTTTCTATTTATATTCATGTTAATCAATGATTCATTTGAGTTTTATTATGTTCTGGTCATATGATTCGACCGACTACATTGTTGTAATGGCCTTTGTCTCAACTACTATTTTGTTGTGACTAACCTTGTATTGTGCACCTAATAATACTTATGTGGTGTACCTACTTACCATTTGAGATCAATTTTCATTTGAAATTATATTTATAATAAATTTCCATAATCTCATATCATGGATATGTTGTTGTCTAAACCGTATACCATTTTACATGCGGTGTTTATTTGGAAAGTTACTTTAATTATGGGAATATTGATGAATCTGTATACTCTAATCTATACAGATATTGAAAATGAATACTGATCTTTTATTGAATCAATTTATAAGGAATGATTTGGACATTTAGTGACGGGTGGGGCCCTCTATATCCCCTCGATGCATCGATAGGTCTCATGAGACAAATCAGTTTGGCGACAAACCCTTTGAGTTTGTTTCTAAAAAGTAGACAGGTTTGTACCCATAGAGCTAAACCGTTTTTATGGTATTATGGTTTCATGTTCCAGATACATGATGTACAATTAAGAAGAATTCTCTTTATTCATTACCAGTTATTATTATTATCCATGAGGTTTTCACTATAACAAAATCTATGGATGCAACTTCATTCTCAGTTTATTAATGTCATTAGTTATTCATTTATTCACTATGCCATATTGATTATGTCAGATTGATTGTGATTCACTTATTATTGTACTCATGCTTCCTCAATTTTTAACCCTTACTGAGCATTTGAGCTCACCGCTTTCATTGTTTACCTTCAATAGGTGATGAAGAGAAGGTCTTTTACCGAGTTCGCGCGGTTGCAATTTTTAGTTTTGTTATGTATTGTATCTTGTAACCTTTTTCAATGTAAATTGTGTTACATATTTGTATGTAGTTTCTTCAAGACTACTAAACTAATAGTTCCTTCAGTATTTTAATTCCTTCTAACTATTTCAATATCTCAAGTAATTCACTAGCTCCAGCCAAGAGGGGTTGGGGTGTTACATAGATAATTTGATCCAAAATATTCAGAGGTAGGAATTGTTGTATGTTGGAAGTTTTCCGTTGTTGTAACCAGATAAAAAAAAATTTCAAGTGAAGAAGTCATATTTTTTCTAAGGATTTTTGAAACAAGACTATAAAGTCAGAAGTTATAAAGTTTTCATACTTTCTAAAACTAAATAATATTATGATTTGTTGATTATAAATTTCTCACAAATCATGAAAACTCTCATTATAAAATCTTTCAAAGAAATGGTGGAGAGGTTTAAAGAATTTCAGAGTTGCATTATGGAGATTCCATCATATTGAGAATTTCATTGTAATGGTAATTCCATCATAATGAGAATTCCATCATAATGAGAATTTTATCATTATGAGGATTCCATCAGACTGAGATTAGAAAAAAACAGAAATCATAATGAGATAAGAAGGAAACAAAAATCATAATGAGATGATAAGGAAAAAAAATTGTAATAACTTTAAGGGGAAACATAAATTGTAATGAGATGAAGAAGAAACAAAAATCATAATTAGTTGAGAAGGAAAAAAAATCATAACGAGATGATTATGAAGAATAATTAAAAATAAAATTCAATAAGTTTTATGAAGAGTTGAGGACGTCAGATTTCAAATTCAATTTTACGTAAATATCGTAGAAATATAATGAGGATTGAAGAAGTAAAAGTTGAAGTTTAAATGCGAGAGATATTTATAGATTTTGAAATTTTAGGAAGCAAGGAATATTTTCAATATTCCCACTTTTGTTTTTCGAGTAACCTATACATACTTTCTCAGTTCATTCATTCATTTTTAAATTTCACGCAAGAAAAAAAGGAGGAGTGCTAAAGAAATCAAGTGAGATCTATTACCGGCTATAGATCTTGTGAGGAAGATCATATAGTTGAATGTTTGTTTACCAGATTGAGTAATATCATATTGAGAATATAATATTCAGTCAATCAGATTGAGTCAATCAGATTGAAGAAGGTCATATTGATTATTTGATCAAATTTTGAGTTTGGAATATTGAGAATGGTTTGTTATTTTAAGTCCATCGTATTGAGAGAATTTAATCTAGACTCATAATATTGAGAGAATTAGAACCAAGATCACCATATTGATAGAATTAGGTCTAGACTCATCGTATTGAGAAAATTGGATCCAGCCAAATCGAATTAAGGATTCAGACCAATCAATTGTGGAATAGTTTCAACAAAGTCTTTATTATTTTGTTTGGATAATTTTTTTTTAAAATAAAACATTATAAACTGATGAGATTCAGTATAATCATTCCAATAAGTATATATAAGGTGTATAATGGGAGTTAGCACAAGTTTTATTCACTTATTCATAACAGTGGATTTCCATAGACCCACAAGAGTGGATATGGAAAGGATATAGGTTCCCACACTGAGGCCAAACATTGTAAATATTGTGTGATTTACTTGCTTTCCTACTTTTTCATGCCTGAGTATTTACTAAAATTTGATAAGGAAATAAATATTAATAGGTTTTAGGGGTTCAGTTTTGAAAAGTATTGAAACTTATAAAAAGTGAAAAACCGATTCAACCCCCATCCCAGTTGTTATTCGATCCTTTGGAACTTCACATCTCATCTTCAGTTGATCTAGAAGTATTGAGTTCACTTCAAAAACCACAAGAATAGGTTCCCTGTGACACTCTTGAATCTCAATATGCATCTCAAATAATAGATCCATCAACTTCCATTCAATACCAGCTTCCTAAACTTCTTTTGTCCGAGTCTTCCATCTTAGAGCTCCATCCACTTAATTTCCTTTCCTAGGCATATAAGCAAGAAAAAAATCAAAGGAAAGAAGTTATTCATCCCATCTTCACTATTCATGGTTCGAATCATGATGAGTTAATATGTATTTGAGGATATTATGGTTCGTTTATACAACAATACACTCCTTGAGAAAATAATTCCTCCATCATCAAAACACATGAACCACTACTTCTAGATCAAGGTCATGCATCAGGTAATTATGCTCATGATGTCTTAACAGGAAAGTATTACATTCCAAAACTTGATCCCCTTATATAAAAATATCTATTAGCCCAATTCCTGACACATCACTATATTCAATGTATCCTCTACCAATCTCAGATATAATTATGATCAACACTAAGGTCAACCTCCCTTTAAAATACAAAAAGGATTTCTCACAAGCTTTAGATTATATAAATTTAACACCCTTCTCTGTCAAGCTTGTAAGTTCTACTGTGATGCATGAGAAATCCCAAATAAAACACATATAATATCCAAATATCCCCAAGAAACTATATATTTCAAAGAAATTCTTGGGTTGTTCCTAGGAAACAACAGATCTCACCTTCCATGGGTCCACAGATTCCCCCACATCATAACACAACTCAAGGAGTGAAATTTATCAATCTAGAAGTGTCATTTTGTAAGATTGACATAAAAATTATTCTCTATTAGTGTACTCAATATGATCTCAAGGTGTTTGTAATGAACTTGTTTAGTATGAGAATACACCAAGATGTTTTCCATGAAAAAATAATGAAAGAATCCAAGTAAGGGTGGAAATCCTAATTCATTAGTTCCACAAAAACTGACGACGTGTTCATCAGACCAAAAAACATTACCAAATACTCATAAAGGACACATATTATTTAGAAATATATATGAGGTATATTCAAAGGCCTAACTTGTAGTTGGTGATAACATGAACTCAAATCAAATTTTGAGAATACTCTCTCTATTTAGAGCTATTCGAAGAGGTTGTCTATATGAGATAAAGGGTAATAATTATTAACTATAATCTAATTCAATCTTTATTAATGCACACATAATCATAGATTTCCATCTACCTTATTGGTATAGAGCATGGGTGAACCCCAATATGAAGTACTAGGTTATATAAACCCCCTATATTCTAGGTCCTCTAGCTATCTCTTGAGTTCTGAAAGCTCAGTTGGAGCCATCCTGTAAGGAGGAATAGATTCCAATGTTACTCCTAGAACTAGCTCAATAGAAAACTCCACCACTCTCCCAAGAGGTGACCCAAAAAATTCACTAGGGGAAAAATTCCCAAAACAATCCACCATAGGAGGGAAATTTGTATGACATGTTTCTTGATCACTCATAAAAAGTTTGGAAGTCTAGGTTGTCACTCCACACAACCCTCGATGCTCCAATCCATCATTATTTTGTTAGACATTCTACTATCCTTTGTTAATATTGTTACCACTTTGAGGTGATGTTAAGGACACCCTTCAATGATACAAATCAACATGATAATGATAAGGTACTAACCATTCCATCCTGATAATGATATCAAATAATTTTATCTCAAGGATGAAAAGGTTACATAATATATGAAGGCTTCCAATATAGAGGGGGAACTCCTTGAATTGAAATAAACTATCTGATCATATTCCCAAAGAAGTTTTAGGAGTCATCACTCCACATAAATTCTAAATTTCAATCCCAATACTTTCCACGATATCCATAGATATAAAGGAGTGAGAAGAATCTGTGTGAAATAAAACAAAAACTAAAGTCGAGGATACAAAAATTGAACCTAAAAACATAGATGTACCGATACTCTACTTCTTAGGTGTCATATTTACTTCATATATCTTGTTTGATTGATGGCCTAAGCTACAACCTAATTAATCTGGGTAGGCTCACTCTACTGGTATTGCACCAATGATGTCTATATTCATTTTTTATGGCTATCTCTTTAGCCTGATTGAATGGTAGTACTCCATATTCTTTCTTGATGTGGAGATTCTGATCCTTCTCCAAGACCTAAAGTTAGTGCTGACCTGCACTCAATAGCCACCGGAGGAAAGGTTCTACAAAATTGTTGAAGATGATCCATCTTTTTTGAATTACCAAAACTCAACTGGATCCTTACTACATCGGGGATTCATGTGTCCTAGACTATTTCATGGGTGAAATATCACATTTCTACCCAATAACACACTTTGAATACTACTTACTCCATGAGAATGTTCAAAACGACACTTCCTACTGCTAGACAAACCACTTCCCTATTAAGGTACTGAACCACCATGCCCCAAAACTTCATCTTCCCTTAGGTTATGCTCTGAGATGAGGTCCCGGTTCACTATCTTAGTGATGGTAGTAAAATGAAATACATTCACCTAAGATCGGATGGAATACGTGAGTCTATCCCCAAATCAAATAGCCTTGGAAAATTCATAACCAAGGAGAGCAGGAATGAAAAATTGAAGATCCATGAAATGAATAGAGTAATCTATAAATGATAAAATTACCTACTCGAGGTGCATAAAATATTTAGCTTGTTCATCCCTAAATGTTTTGGGAAAGAAATAATAATATAAGGAAGTTTGGAAATCCCTCCAGACCATAACCTAATGCTGATCATCTGGGGTCAAAAAATTCCATCATATCTTTGTATATCCTCTAAGAATGTATACTACAAGATTCAATATCCTATATGGAGGGGTATCCAGGTGCTCAAATACAGATAACATGAACTCTATCTGTTATCTAGTATCCTGAGGACCACCTTACCTAGAAAATGTAGAAGGGTGTTGTTGTTGTAACTCTCGTGTCAACTATTTCATAGAAGATACATGTTGCGGAGCTTCCTACATGGATGATACTAAATTTATGATAATCTCTTGAAGTTGGGAATCAATTCCCATAATAGTAATAATGATATGATTCGAAGACGGTACTTATGGTGGGTTAGGTCCCACCACTTCCAGTGCATGGTTATTGCCACCCTCCTGGTTCATGATTCTAGGTAGTTGTGGAGGCATATATCTACAATTCCAAGTACACAACTCAAAATGAGATTTGAAAATAGAATAGATCATGGATATGTACAAGAGACACTCCCACCACAAACTACTATGTCTATTTTTGGTTCAAGGTCTCACATCTTATAATAGAGGTCCTGATATATGGAGGGTTAATTACAAGTTATAGAGGAAAACACTCTTTAAGTTGAAATTGAAATCACTATTTAATAAAAACCATTTGTTTTCATTTTTCTAAAATAAATAATTTGATATGTGTGTGTGTGTATATATATATATAATGGACCGGTTATATGAGTTGCATTACCAAGTTATAAATTCCCATTATTTATAATTTATAATTGGCACATCATGTAACTGCAACCAGACCCTTACATCTAGTTCAAGACGTAAAAAGTCATAAAAGAGGGTTTTATTTTATAGATAACCATTCCCAATATTATAAAGGAAAAACTCTATAAATTTTAATTTCCATCCATTTAATCTCAATAAACCAACATTTCATTTTATGTTACAATAGTTACACAACTCAAATAGGTTATAATTAGTAAGTTAAGGTTCCAACATCAAGATATATGGGAAAACATAATTTATATTGATGAATACACTTTGGAAACCAGTTATTTAATCCTTTTACTATAACAAACATCAGTATAATCACAAATATAACAATTAAAGAACATAAAAAATGTTGTCGGCAATGCATGAAATAAATAAACATAGAAAGTCATATGCATGGAATATTAATGTTTAAGTGACTCTAATGATGTATAAAAAATGATTCATTGCCATACCAATCCAAGAGTAAAATCCATAATCATGGAAAAAATAAAAAATCATGTGAATTAACCTATGGTAAAATCAGTACAACTATAATAGAAAAAAACCAGAACAACAAGTCCCATCCTAGAAAACTTTTCATTTTCCCTATATTTGGGTAAGCTACTCTCAGGCATAGGCTCATTACCATATTCCGACACTTCCTAATATCCTATATAATATCCCAAAACTATAATTAAAATAGAATAACATATAATACCACATTTTGATTTCCCAATCCCAATCCACTCATAAGTGACCCAACCTAGTGGCCACATGGACTCAAGCATGCCTCCCTGTATGCTAGAGGCTGCCGACTAGGAGTGAGGGTCTACGGTGGTATGGTGGGGAGACTATACCCTCATAATTATAGTGGGACACAATGGTATCTAATAAATATAAAAACATTTCAATAATAATTAATTAGTATAAAATAGACCATCCAAATGATAATTAACATATAGAAGCAATAACCAGTGTCATATAAAAAATAATGATATCATGATGTTATACAAAAATAGGGGATACATGGGAAACATGGTAGCAGGAATATAACATTTACATACTATAAAAAATATCGAAAAATACAAAATATATCTCCATTATAATCAAGAGTAGAAAAAAAATCCTCTTCTCTTATACTTCATCCTAGTACACAAAACCAAGCATCTATAGTTGGGTGCTTCCATTTGTCCCTACTTGCATCCATGAAGTTTGTTCAGAAACCAATTGATGGTCCAAACAGGGTGTGATTAAAACTCAATAAGACACCACCAATGCTGTATACCACTATCTAGTCCATAAATATAATATGAGTAGTGTGTAGGTATAGTGAATAATGGATATAAATAAATAAACCATATCGGTCTGGGTTCTTTGTGGGATACCCATCTGATACTACCCAATTTATACTAAGATAGAATGTCTTTGATAAATTTACATTTTGGATTGATATTTATAAGTCCAGGACCTAATACCTATAACCAAGGTGTCCATCTATAGTGATAATCATATACGCTCCCATAATTTCCATGGCTTCTAAGTTTTATAAGATGGGTGAAATCCATAGGGATGCACCATTGGAAATTATCTCTAAGAGAAATGTTCTACCCAATCCCTAGGAATGTTTCCTAGGTATCCTTGATGTGATACTTGAAAGAATCCCAAGGAATGATCCAATGTGGTCTATAACATCAAGTTGAATCCTAGGAGAATTATTCAAGGCATTCAATTTAATTTCTAGAAACATAGGATAACCCTTGGTACTAAGTCAGGGCATTCACAATATAAGAACAAGACCAAATCCCAATGTGTTGTTTTACTTAACAGACATATTAATGAATCGATTGGTATCCCATGAGCCCATCCAAGGAAAACCACAATGGGAGTCCAAGTATCGCTGAAGGTATGCTACACTGATAAAGTAATTCAGGTCCATAACCATAGTAAACCATAATATAATAATTAATTAAGTTTCAACAATCATAATGATAGTCATAATCACAATTTATAATTAAACAAGTGCTAGGTAACATGGTTATAACTTTCACCATCCATTTAAATAATTTAGTCATTTTAGTTATAAAGGAAAGTCAACACACACCTTAGAAGGCAATTTAATTACATATCCAAGGCTGAAGGGCCTATAAAGGTATCAAACCATCCCATTTAGTTCAATTAAACCATTTCTTTTATATAATCCAATCCAACACACCTCAAAGGTGTTTAGTTACATAATAAGGTACAACATTTTCTTAAATTTTAAAAAATTCACCCTAAGGGGTGGTTTATGTTAAGGTAGACAACCTTCAATGATACAAATTAGGTTTCAAGGATAACTACTTCATGGTTATAGAAATTTACTGAATTAATTTGAAATTCAAAGGGTGTATCATGGAAGGTCTGGTGTGCGGAATGACATCACATGATATAGACATAAAAACATTTAGGTAAAAGAGATATATTACCTTCCTTATACTAGTAGTCACCTCCTCATCCAGTATCGACCTCTAATCCAGGATATAATGAGATAAATTTTAGAAATAGATAGACACCCTAAAAACATGGCATATTATCTCACAGAAAGATAATGATTAATATGGAAAGTGAAACAAAGGAAATAATGTAGAAGAGTCGAAGGATTACCTAGAGTGATTCAACATGACCAATCATGCTTGAATCAAATGCCATATGGAGGAGTTCTTGCAAATCCCAGGAAGAGGAAAATGGGAAGCTCCTAATGTGTGGCCTGCTATGGAGATGATAAAGGAGAAAAGAGTTTTATATTTAATAGGAAAGATTGGAAAAATAGACATTTCACAGTTTTAAGGGGTGTACTATTTGGAAACATAGTTATACAAACAATGTGCCAACCCTATGCTAGCACTATCCCATAGTACCCACCTCACATGGGCTTGATACACGGTTAGAAAAACCATGCATAGCTCGTGCATGCTCACTGTCCAAGGAGACACACCCTCATACGGCTAGGTGCATGGCAATTTTTTAAAGGTTTTTTATGACTGTGTGGACTCCTTTTCACAATTAAACTAATTATTCAACTCCCCTTTGGGCCACATGGTTGAGACACATGGTTAGAACTAACCATACAATAATCATTAACCACACTATGATTCTCAAAAAACTTGAGCTCCCAGATTTGAACAATCCCCAAAAACTCTTGGAACCTTCCTAAATCCTTTACACACTATTAAAAGTATAAAACAAGATATTTAGACTAAAAATTAAAGGAATCATAGATCATAAAAAAAACAATATTTTACACCTACTGATCTAATAACTAGGTTTTCATGATCTAAACATGTCATAGTTTCATTTCAGTTTAGTGTTTCTTCTAGATAAAGCTATCAAACATATTTTTTTACTTAATTAAAGGAAATAATATATTAAAATATCAGGCTATTACATTCTCCCCATTAAATAAATTACATTCTCCTAATTTAAATCACTACTTATGATGTTAGCTATGGGTATCTATAAGGTGACTTTTAGATTTTGTTTTTCTATACTGGTAATAATCACATCTATTCACTTATAATAAGCATGATCTTTATATTATTTTTCTTCCTAAAAATTTGAGTTTAATACCTCTCAGTGTTTGGTGTTAAGCCCTATTTTATTTTTCCTTGAGTTCATAGTCGGAATTTCAATGAACAATTATCCTAAATTTTTCTAAGGTATGAAATTTGATTTCCAGTTTTATGATAGATACACAACACACACCTATCTCTTGTATATTATGGTTTATCAACTTGGTGATGCCAGCAAGATGTTGTGGTCAAATGATTAAGGCAATGAATAATGTTGCTACTCATAAGGCATATAAAGATACATGTTCAAACCCTCCATAGCCCATTATAGAGAAGCTTCCTCTACTACATTGACCTATTACCTCTCCATCATATCCCTTTATTGGGCTAGAAACCTCAAAATATAACCACCAATCCCCTCACCTTATTTTTTCATTAGTTGCTACATTTCCCACTCTATAAATCCCTCCTGGATAAAGGTTGGAGGGGGAAGTATTATTGTCTATGTCCATACCAGGTGATATTCATGTTTTTAAATAGGGCCTTACATGATTCAAACCATTTCCCATACATGCTGTATGGGCTTACATGATTTGGAGAATCAAATATAATTCTATAACTAATCTTAGACTCAAGGTCACTAGACTGACTCCCCTCTTTTCATTTAACTATGGATTCCTATCAAACTATAGGTAGTGATAGTGGTCTGTAATATACATCCACAATTTACATGACACTTTCAACCTCTCTAGATAAATTTTGGATTTCACATAGTGGTAGTACATTGATGGATGATTATAAAGATTACTTGTTGCTATTATTAGCTGCTGGAGTGATGTAAATGTCTCTCCATGGGGGCTGTTGGTTCTCTACCGCCATCCATTTTTCCAATATAGAGGAATTTCTAGGTAATCTTACCATGATCCATAAATATAGATTCTATATTGAAATAGTTAACGTATTATAATAATCACATCAAATCCATCTAAAATACACATACTAATATTATGTTCCTATTAACTTAAATTTATAAATGTATCAATCATACAACTATATGTTTTATTTGATAAAATAACACCAGGGTGGTACACTTAGAAGGTAATATATGAAACTTAGAGTATCTAGAATAAATATCCCATATTCATGATTCTGAAGTGGAGGATTTAGTTATCACAATCCATCACATTGGTAGTCATTAAATAAGATATAAATTTTTCCTTGGTTATGGTGGTTGTTCACTCCTATAATTCTTATCATCCTCTAATTTATAGAACTAATTTGGGTAATGTCCAATTTTTCCACACTTAAGGCATTGGACCATTGGTGGTGCTTTTGGATGAAAATTTTCCACTCCCATCATGATAATCAGATTTTTTATATTCCTAATATAGTTTTATTCTCAATTATCCCCTATATCTTATAAGTAAATTATGTTAAAGTACCCTTGAAACAATTTACTTTGTGCCTCTTCCCAAATTTTTGACATATAGGTGGTCAAATATCCATTCATTAATTATCTTCATTGCCTAAATTTTCATGATCCAACATCCCTCTCTTCTTTAGTGCACTTATAGTTTTAACTATGGTTACATTTTTAATCATGTTTCATGATAGTTTGTTTGGAATAATCACCATATTTCTCAGTCCATATCTCATTATAATGGATTGATAATTGAGGTAATCACTATATTTTCATCCTCACTCAAGTTTAACTCAGTTTCTTTTAGTTCCATTCATCACTAAAACCAAAAGGGTTAACATGAGTGGTGAACATTTAACATCATAGGGGAATTATCATAATCAATAACATAAAAGGGATTTAAACTTAAAACCTTTTACACTTTTAAATCACCACAGTAGCTTTAAATTCCTTTAGTTCAACCTGTATCAATCTTAAATTAATATAGGTTACTTTAATTTGGGATATCTTATATTTCTCAACATAGTCTCACAAAGTAACTAGGAAATGAATCCTTAATAGTGATTTTTAAAGAGAATACAATTAACAAAATTATATCCCTAGGGAGTGTCAGAATATGTGTGAAACTAGGACAATTTTTCATGCACCAGGTGATGATAGAGTTAATACCCAATACTCCATTTTCAAGGTTATCACTCCTATGAACATCTATTCCAGAGCCTGTATCCACTTGTAGTATCTATACATGGATGTCATTTCTAGGAAAACCACATAATATCTACTTTAACAAAACTTATAGATGTTATCTTATGATTTGTATTATCCCTTAGAATTGTCCCTATGGTTTTTAATAATGTTATTTAATCCTAATATCCAAAAATAAATAGGACTTCCTTTGATATCAACTATAACAACCCAAGAATTAAACATAATTTATTACATGATTCTTAACACACTCTTCCAAAAAATACATGATAAGGATATAGAGGTCTAGTGTATTTGGAATATTAGATACACAAGTACATAATCTTAATCATAAAAATAACATCTTTATTTAAAACTCCACATCGTGCTCATAAATCCCATAGATATTTTAAAACTTCATAGGATACATTGGAGAAAATATATAAGAAAAAAGGTGATATAGAAATCCTAGTAAGGGAAATAAATATGGAAATAAAGTATATCACGAGATTCAAGAGGCATAACATGATACCATAAAGAGGATAATCCTAAGTATGGAAACATGGAACAAGGAAATTAAATCATAAGATCATGGAATCATAGTAATGTGGAAACATCATAAATCATAAAACCATAAGCATATGTCATGGATGACCACAAAAAAAACAAATTATAGGATAAATTCCATAATAATCATGGTATGCTCTAGCTAACTGCTATTATAATACAGTGTTCTTAGGATAAACGCACATGCACCATATATAGTGCACTTAGTCTAACCACTTATGCACCATACATTGAATCTCATGAGACACTAACATTACAAAATACATTGGAGGGATATGAAAGACCCAAATATAAAAACTTAATCTAATCTCCATAATAATATGTATAATAATATGTGTTCTACAAAATGAAAAAAACCATATATAAATCATAAGCATGATATAACCTAGAATATGGAAGTGGGTTTCAAAAATTGTCTTAAGATATAAAAGAAGGCTATATCATATAGATTACCAGGAGAAGAAGGAACTAAATAATTTTGAAAATTCATAATTAAAAAAGGAACATATGACTTGAACATGGAGTTCCAATATATAAAATTCATAAGAAAAATCTAGTGAAGAAGTAATGAAAGTAAACAACTTGGGTGAAACATTAAGAAATAAGTAAAGGATATTTTTTAAAAAGTTAAAATAATATCATTTTTTATATAAGTAGAAATAAATTAAAATTGGTTTTAATGAAATAAATAATTTTTTTAGAAAAAATTTCAAGGTTAAACTATTTTATAGGGGTGATAATTGACTTTATTGTAGACGAAGGGAAGTTTCTATAAAAACTGTGTTTAGCTAAAAGAGAAAAATTCAAAGAAAACTTAAAATATACTTTACCCAACAAATAAAGGTAAAGTAAACTGGTTATATATGTAAAAATAAAACTCTCTCTCACAAACATATATATAATATGTATGTTATAATTTATAATATGATAAATGAAAAATGGGGAGAAAGATAAAGAGTGCATAACCAAAAGGTAACAAGGGTGGTTCTAAGTATCCCTTACTACTTTCACAATTTTTGAATAAATATTCCCTGGTTGCTTGAAAATCATATGGTTCTTTAAATACCATGCGCTAAATTATGTATTATTACAAAATAAATTCTTGGATAGTATATACACTATAGAAATAAGAAATTGGTGTATAACATTAAAACATGTCTTAATAAAGAGAAATTGAGATGAAAAAGCTTACCTGTGTCAGAATACATTCTTCACTTGCACTTAAATTCCTGAATAATTAAATTTACTTCATTATATATATAACCAATAACCTTATTCATATATATTTATTTTTATGCGGTCCATTTATTATCTTTTGGTACTTATTTCTAATATATTTTCCACTTACATCAGTCACTCAAGGTTGTTCGGTTAATTTCTTCGTAATACTTCCGGTTTTTTGATTATGGTCAAAGGAATTGTAAAATAACTTTATGATACCTATAAATTTATAGAATTATTCCCTTTATTATTCAATTATAAAAATGCTTATATAGTTTCAAATATTATCCCCAAAAGATCCAAATTAAGAGAGGTGCCTTGTTAAGACCATTTAAGGGAGTTAAATTTACTATAACCGTTTATTAATTTTATTAGTTATATATTTTCATATATTATAATTATAGAATATTAATACTGTCAAAAATATCATTTTTACATACTAAACATATTTTTTGAAGTCATTTATTGTAACACCTTGAGATTTTGTGATTTTTTTCAAATTAATTTAATATTTTTGATATTTTTCATTTTAAAAAAACTAAAATATAGTTTTTTTATGAAATCACTAATATTTACTTGGATTATAAACTAAAATAAGTTATACTTTTGCTACATGTAACATCGAATTGTCTTGCGTTACACACAACACCGAGTTTTTACAAAACAACATTTTATTATTAAAATTATTTAAACGAGATAGTTATAACATAGTTGTTAAATGTAGTAATATGAGTAGTAATAACTAGTTTTAAAATATTATATATAATGGTTCTATATAAATAAAACATAATTATGAGAAAACAAATAATTTTTGGTAAATTATTTATATGTTTAAAAATACTATTTTCTTAGATGAACTACTTTTTATGTCCATCTGTAAACAATAATAAAATTAATTTTAGAAAATTTTAGAAATTTAATTATATAAAATAAATATAATATTTTAATTCACAATATAAAAATTAACTCATGGTGAATTTTTGGTATTTTTCTGAAATATTTCTTTTTTGGATTAACTGTGAAAAATACTGAATTTTAATTGAAAATAGTTTTTTCATCTAATTTATTTATATACATAAATCAGATTTAAAATTTAATTTAAAGTTTAATTAGATAAATTTTAAATAAATTAATACAATTTTGGTAATTGGAAGTAATTTCACATTAAAATTGGATATAACAATAATTCAAAATTTCGAACTTTTCCCCTTAAAAACCCACTCTCTCATAACATACGCGGGATTATATTTAAATTTAATTTAGCGACTTATGTGAATTTAATTTAAAAAAATATAAATAAATTGTTGTAATAAGTATGATATTTATATTATAATAATATCAACTTAATTTCTTACCTAAAATATTAGTTAAAGTGATTAAAATTAATTACAACGATTAAGGTAAAATTAAGCTTAACAAGGGACTAAACCATAAACTTAAGGTCCAAAATAACATAGAAACTTGTCCAAAATCCATTGGGTGACCATATTTCTACTATATCCATTCATGGTTCTACTTTTATGAGTTATTGGGATACTATTCAATAAAATTTCCCTATTTCACAAGTTAAGTCAGGAAAAAGAAAAAAATGAACTTTTCTTACCTTTAACATTTATAAAACTTTGAGATATGGAAAACAACATATTTTAGGCTATACATATCATTTTAAAATATAAAAGATTTATTTTTATCATAATTATTTATCATTATTTTTTAGATATGAATTAGTTACATTAAATTCTTAACAAATGATAAAGCATTGATTATTTAGTTTATAATAAAATAAAATAAATGATGCTAAAAAGATTAAAAGTAAAGTAAATTTAATGAAATGTTATGTTAAATTATTTTTGTTGATGAATATATCATTTTATAAATATTTTAACTTAATATATTTTATTTAAAATAATGATTTTATATTTTAAAATAAAAATTAAATAAATAATGTCAAAATTAAAATTAATCTTATTTTACAATAAATTATATTTTATTAAAATATTTAAAATTAACAAAAATATTTCCTTCAAACAAGTGATTTCTAAGAATTCCTAAATATAAAATTTGTTCTATTATTGGAACACATGATCTTTTATAATGAGCATATAGACCCCTAAATAGTAAAAACATTGTTAGCATGGTTCTAGTTAAAATAGTATTTTTGCGCGTTACATGTGCTTGTTTTAAAATTAATTTCCAAAAAATAGGATATTTTTATTTTCTAAATTATTTATAATATTTATAATTAATTTTTTCTATATTTTATAATAAATAACACATTAATTTAGTCTTAATGGTTTAATTACATAGGTCAGAAAACTAGTAACCTAAATAAAAAACCAAAATGAAAAATATAAGGAAACTTAAAGGATAGGGAATAAAATTTTAAAAATGAACTTATTTTTGTGAATTAAAGATTTTTCTGACCATAATTTTAATTTAATTCATTATCTATCCATTTTGGAATCACATAAGGTAAGAGAGACCTCCCATTAGTGCTTACCATTTGGTATTTACAAGAATGTCACTCCTCCTCCACTATTAAAAAGAATTCAATCTTCCCTTTCCTTACACCTCTCAAGATACTTTTTATCATAAAAAAACTACTCAAATAATATCCCATAATCCATTAATTTATCCTAGAATCATCCATTTGGGTATAAATCTAACCAAGGAAGCTCTTTGGTGCAAACCAAGAGGAGTTACCCAAAGAAGAGGTAACATCCTTCCTCAAGCCCTTTTGTTTTATTTTTATTCTCCACCCCATAAAATATTCTTATTTGATGATTATATAATAAAATAATTATAATAAATATAATTATATTTTTTTATTCTAAGGTTTCAAACTACACTTACACATAATTCCATATAATGGGTAACGAACTTACAGTTCTTGTGCACGGTGTACTATCACCTCACAAAAAGATGTTAATAGTTTTTCCTTTACCACCTATCATTCTTGGGAATTATGATGGGAAATATATTTTTATATGATATATATTATATTTATGGTTTATTTATCCTTTTAATTATTATATAAAACATACCTTCATGCTTTCCATTTTTTTAAATACGATAACTTCTTTTGTGGAAGTGTAGACTACCGCCTCCTCAAAGCGATGTGATTCATTCACACTTTACATGAAATGTATTAAGGATGAGTTTAGTAAAAATATATGATATATATGACATATTAATTCTTATATAATGATAATATATATACATACATGTCATTTAATTTCTTTCTTTCAATATGAAAAATGAAAACAACGTTCATGCGTACGTATGGCCTACCGTCTCCATGAACAGCGTATTCCATTTCATATTTATATATTTTCTATATTATCAAAATTATTTATATACTGGTTATATATTATATATAAATCATGTTTTAAATTCTGAAAATAAGTAAATCATGATCTAATTAATAGGATCAAGAATAACAAGTCAAAACATATACGAAAAATAAAGCGGATATTACCCAAAACGTAACATTAACATGGAGTTGTTAATAAATGGGTAATATAAAGTCATAATAAAATAATATATGGTATTATATATAATAATATGATTATTTTTTAGATATATAATAAACTTATATTTATTATACATGAGGTTTTAATATGTACGAAGAAATTCAAGACTTAAGGTAAGGGTTTTCTCATTTCACTTTTTATTATCCATACAATATATGCCATGTTCACCACTCATCTATTTTGTGTGGTGTATATAATAAAAATAAATATATTTTATGATAATTATAATTAAATTTATATTTATTTACATATCCATTTCATGATCTCTCTTTCATGGGTTTTATGTTTTAAAATTTACAAATTCGTAAAGTAGTTTTGTCTCAATTTTTCTTCTTTGAGACACATTTCATGTTATGCACCTATATTCTTCTACAAGGTGAATATACTACCCTTTTAAATTTTATATAATGAATATAAATCTTTAATAATATTTTAAGATTTATGTAATGATATCCTCTCATGTAGAGTATGCATCAAAGTTACCAAAGTGGTAAGAGTTTATTGCTACAATCTCATCATTTATCGGGATTGTTTATGATTATGCTCATATTGATGAAATATTATAATCAAAATATCAAGAACACTCATGAATTTTCTTATAATATAGTAATCCATTATATATTCATGTATTATTACCATTTTAAAATCTTTATTACTTAATATAATTAAGAAAATATTTATATGAAAATATGACTTTATTTATCCTTTTGGTCAAAAATCAATGTTATTTAAAAACCATGTTTTATAAAGGGGTTTCAATTTTTTTATGTTTAAAAAGTTTTTAAAATGATTTAAATATTATTTTATAAGTTTTCAATAATAATTTATTTCAAAATGTTTTCAAGCTTATTTTATAAGTTTTCAAGGAAAATGGTTTTCAAAATGTTTTTAAGAATTTTTTATAAGTTTTAAAGGACAATGGTTTTAAAAATATTTTCAAGTTTATTTTTTATATTTTAAATTTTATTTTCAATGAAAATGGTTTTCAAAAGGTTTAATTTTTTAAAAAATAATTTTTCAAAAAATAAATGATATTTTCCTCAAGAAATGTTTTAAATTATTTCTTTTATGATTCCTTTTTATGTTTTCAAATAGGTTTCAAAGAAGAGAATTTTGAAATTATTATATGTTTTAAAATGTGATTTTTCAAAGAAAAGTTATGTTCCAAGTTATCTTTCAAAATAATTCTCCACATAATATTACATAATTAGTTATAGTTTATGATTTGATATGGATATGATCTAAGGATACCATTCATATTTTTTAAAATGGTTATGTTTTGATGGATTGATGTTTATAAAACCTTTTTATATTTAATAGTTTATACCCTAATAAATTATTATGAAACCCACTCCCATTAATGGGTTATTATTGTATGAAATGATTATGAAAGCAATCTATTTTCTATAGGTTATGATATGATTAAATGTTTATGATTCCCATTTAATTTCATGAGTTATGATATGATGCTTATAAAACCCATATCTTTTTACAGGTCTAGATATGATGAAATTTTATTATCTTATGGAACATGTATACATGATTTTATTATTTGATGGGTTAGAACTATACCTCCCTCCAATTCATTGAGTAATGATAAATGGTATATGAGATCAAATGGTACACTGGTTATAGCCCAAGATCGAAAACAAGAAGGTACATAGGTTATAGACCAAGCTTGAAAATGAGAAGGTACTCAAGTTTTAGCCCTAGCCTAAAAACAAGAAGGTACATGGGTTGTATCCTATTCTTGAAAGTAATAGGGTACATGGATTTTAGACCAATCCCAAAAATAAGATGGTACTTGGGTTGTTATCCCAAGCCTAAAGAAGGTACACAAGTGATTATACCAAGACTAACATATTATGAGGGTCTTGGTTGATATCCTTGAGATAATATTTTTTAGGTTTATGTTTTTTCCACAAACTCTGTATCTTATTCCTATGATATGATCACATGGTTAATGTTCTTGATTATATTATGATTCATGTTTTATGAACTGCAAATATTTATGCCATGTCTCATGTATATGATATTTGAAATGAAGGGTATGATCTTTAAATGTTACACTCAGGTTCTCATACCCTTATGTTTATATAATACTTATGTATTTCTTTTATTTACCCTTACTGAGCATTTGAGATAATCCCTTTCTTATTTTTACTTTCCACAGGTTATGAATAAATGTTTTAAGTAGGAGTACAAAAGGGTAAGATCTTTAAGGGAGATGTTGAATATCTTTCACCAAACTAGAAGAATGTGTTCTGAGTTTCCAAATACACTAAACTATAATAGTCCTCAAGCATGTAATTTTGTAATGTGATGAATATTCATCTAAAATTATGTAATATCCATGTATGTTAAGCTTGGGTAACTATAGTTGGTATCAAAGTAAAGGTTTAGTCAACCTTTGGAAGCTAGGATGAGAAAACTTTAATGAGATCCCTAGGAGTGTTTCTAAGGATATGTCTAAGAATTTATCTAAATATAAGTCTAAGGATAAGTAAAACTATAGGAAAATGTCCTATAATTTTGGTAAAGGATAGAGCGAGTAGTTTCTTAACAATACATACTTATCTAGATACTATAAGTGGACATGGTTTTAGCACAAATGTACCTAGGATTAACTAGTCTAACAAGATACATCAGGCCTAACTCGAGCATAACCTGGTATATGACAACAAGCCTTACTACACACCTGGTTTGACACTCCTACGGGTATGATTTGGGAATTCACAAACTCTTTATGAACCGTCATGAAGGATTTAAATAAAATATTACTAGGAATAAACTAGGATTAAACTAAGGTTTCATAGATTAAACAAATAGGTGTCATGATTTAGACATCCTATAAGGTATTTTTCATGATTATGAGGTTTTATACTTTGATAAATGTTTCTCACACTATGATTTTTGGTCTTAGTCAATAGAGAGAACTAGAAGGAACTAGGTTTACATTAAATGTTTATAATGTGGAAAGTATGGGCATTATACAAATCTATGTCCTAAGTCAAGATCTTATTAAGAGAATAATGAAGGCGGCATGATTATTAATTATACTACGGAAGATAAAGAGACCACAAATGACATGTGAAAGGTATGGTATGTTATTACAGTATTTTTTTACATTAACCATAAGAATCATGATTAGATCGAGGTTGACAAACCTTAAGTAATGATTCATACTTCATATTCTAGGAAGGAGGTGTTGATGAATAAGATAATAAATCTTGAGTAATGGTTTAAGAATTAAGATAGATGATTGGAGTGTATATATTTTGGAATTAAAATATTATGTTATATGAATCATGAATAATGAAAGGTTTGTTTGTAGAATATTTTCTTTAAGTATTTTCAATAATGTATTAAATGATACTAATGACTTATAAAATTTATTTAATTATAAGGTTACATTAAGGGAAGGTAACCCTTAACATGTTCCTAAGGATAATAAAATGATATTTTATATGGATAAAGAGATGATTATATGGATAAAGTAAATTGGATAATATTTATGACATCATAACTGATAAATTATCTGATGAAAAGTGGTCCATGTTATCATTGATAAAGTTTTAAAGTTATTGTATTTAAGGAATATATCCAGTAATATTTGTAATAAGGAAGCATGTAGGTTTTTGAAAAGAATTTATGGAAATTCAGGCTATTACCATGTTTCAAGAGAATATAGGATGCAAATATTCATATGTTTGGAATGTGATAATCGAACTCTACTTTATGGTACATGTGGGATTATTGTTAAGATTATTTAGTGACCTTCTTTCGAAAGTTTTGGATTTTCATATTCCGGAAGGGTTATAAGGTTAACCATTTGGAATGGTTTGTGTAAAACTTTGGATGAGGTTTTAGAGATTAAAGTATTATCTCTCCATATATAGATTTATGCATATTTTATAACTTGTGATAGCCTTTTTTCTGTGATAGATGGATTGACCTATCATTTTATTTATGGATATCATGATCTGATAATGTTTTAGGAATGAAAAATTCACCTTATTTTCTTAAAAAAATAGATGAAGTTGAAATTGATCATGGAACAAAAAAGTGTGAGGTTGTCTTGAAATCATGAAAGTATATATTTTCATTAAAATTCTCCAAGTTTAGTAAAATTATCTAGAAATAAAATGTTATCCTAATACCTTAATTTTTGTTGAATGTATGGTCTTTTAAATCATCATATATTTATGAATTTGAGACCCTAAAATTTTCATTGATTATTCACTTGTTTGTTATTGATGAACTCAATCACTCCCTATAAATATTTATGCTTTTTATCCAAGTCTATATTTTTACTTGCCACCAATATTCTCATATGCGGAAAACTAGTTATGAGTTACTCTGGGTAGCCATTATGTTTCCAGTTTTTATTTTTAAAAATAATGTTTTAGTATTAATTTTTATGATTAGGGTTTCTATGAATGGATATTTAAAGTATTAAACCTTTGATGACCCAAATGAATTTCAAGGGAGAAATTCATTTTAAGGGAGGTAGAATGTAACACCCTGAGATATTGTGAAATATATTTTTTGAATTAATTTAATATTTTTGATATTTTTCATTTCACATAACATTGAAATATAGTTTTTATGAAATCACTAAGTTTGGATTGGATTATATTCTACACCAAGTTAATATTGCGCTACACATAACACCGACTTTTCTTGTGTTACACGAAACACTGAGGTTCTACAAAGTAAAATTTTATTATTATAATTATTTAAATGAGATAGTTATAAAATAGACGTTTAATGTAGTAATATGACTAGTAATATATAATTTTAAAATATTATGTATAATTTTTTTATACAAATAAAACATTATGATGATAAAATAGATTAATTTTAGTAAAGTCTTTATATATTTGGAAATATTATTTTCTCAAATGAACTGCTTTTTATGTCCTTCTATGAACATTAATAAAATTTATTTAAGAAAATTTTAGAAATTTAATTAGATAATATAAACATAATATTGGAATTCATAATTTCAAAATTATCTGAGGGTGTTTTTTTGGTATTTTTTCTGAAATATTTGATTTTTGGATGAGTAGTGAAAATACCTAATTTTAATTGAATTTTTTTTCATATAATTTATTTATATATTTAAAGAATATTTTAATTTTAATTTAAAGTTTAATTAGATAAATTTTACATAAATTAATCCAATTTATGTCGTTGGAACCAATTTCACATTTAAATTGGATATAAAAACAATTCAAAAATTTGAACTTTTCACCTTAAAACCATGTTGTCTCGTAACGTCTGTGGGATTAACATCAAATTTAATTTCACCACTTTTGTGAATTGAATTTTAAAAAATATAAATAAATGGTTCTAATAAATATGATATTTATAGTCTAATAATATAAAAATATTTTTTGACAAAAAAGATTAGTGAAAGAGAATAAAATTAATTATAGCAATTAAGGTAAAATTAGGCTTAACAAGAGACTAAACCTTAAACTTAATGGCCAAAATGACATAAAAAATTGTAAAAAATTCATTTTATTCCCATATTTAGACTATATACATTCATGGTTCTAATTTTATGATTTTTTGGGAATCTAATCAATAACATTTCATAGGTCAAGTAAGGAAAAAGACAAAAAAATGAAGTTTCCCTACCTTTAACATTTATAAAATACTGAGATATGGAAAAACAACATATTTTCATTTATACATATCCTTTTTAAATATAAATGAGTTATTTTTATAATAATTAATTATCATTAATTTTTATATATGAATTAGTTACATTAAACTCTTAATGACCACTAACACATAAATTATTTATTTAATAATAAAATAAAATAAATGATACTAAAAACATTAAAAGTAAAGTAAATTTAATGAATTATTGCGTTATATTATTTTTGAGGATGAATATATCATGTGAAACATATTTGAACTTAATATATTTTAATTCAATTTTTTTTTGATATTTTTAAATTTAAATTAAATAAATAATTTCAAAATTGAAATTAATGTTATTTTACAATAGATTATATTTTATTAAAATATTTAAAATTAATAAAAATCATACCTTCTAAAAAGTGATTTTTAAGTGTTTTTAAATATAAAACATGGTATATTAATGTACCAAATGATCTTTTATAATGAACATATAGAAACCTAAATATTAAAAAACATTGTTAGCATGGTTTGGGATAAAGTAGTGTTTTTGCGCGTTAAATACTCTTTTTTTAAAATTGTTTTAAAACACACATGATATTTTTATTTTGTAAATTATATATCTTATTTATAATTTAGTGGGAATATATTTTCTAATAAATCACACCTTAAATTATTTTCAATGTTTAAATTACATAGGATGGAAAACTAGTTACCTAAATGAAAAACCAAAATGAAAAATATAAGGAAACTTAAAGACTAAGGGAAAAAATTATAAAAATGCATTTTTTTGTGTTGTGTAGATTTGGTTCGACCATAATTTCCCTTTTATCCCTTATTTTTCCATTTTTGAAGCACATAAGGTAAGGGAGACCTCCCATTTTATCTTACCTTTTGGTATTTACAAGAATTTCACTCCTCCTTCACTATAAAAAGGCATTCACTCTCCCACTTCCTTACACCTATAAAGACGCTTTATATGATCCAAAAACAAATAAAATAATCTATTAGAATAACTAAATTCATCCTAGAATCATCCATTTTGGAAAACATACAACCAAGGAAGATATTTGGTGCAAACCAAGAGGAGTTACCCAAAGAAAAGGTAATATCCTTCCTCAAACCCCTTTGTTTTATTTTCATTCTCCACCCCCTAAAATATTCTTATTCCAAAATTATATAATAACATAAGAATAATAAATATACTAATATTTAGTTATTTTAAGGGTTATAACTACACTTACATGAACTTCCATCTAATGGGTAACAAATATACCGTTGTTGTGTATAGAGAACTACTGCCTCATGAAATGATGTTGTTCATTTTTCCTTTACCACCTCTCATGGTTTGTAATTATGATAGAAACTATATTTTTATATGATATATATGATATTTATTATGTATTTATACCTTTTTAATTATTATATAAAACATAACTTCTTGCTTTCCATTTTGTGTAAATATGGTAACTTCATTTTTGGAAGTGTGGACTGCCGCCTCCTCAAAGTGAAGTGATTCATTCACACTTTACATGGAATGTATTAAGGATGAGATTATTAAATGTATATGATATATATGAAATAATAATTATAATATAATGATAATATATATATATATATATATATTTCATTTACTTTCTTTCTTTCAATATGAAAAAATGGAAACAATGTTTATGTGTACGAACAACCTACTGTCTCAATGAATGGTGTATTCTATTTCATATTTCTATATTTTATATATTATTTAAAATATTTATATATTGAATATATATGATATGTAAATAATTTTTTTTATATTATGAAAATAATTAAATCATTATCTAAGTAAGAGGATCAATAATAAAAAGTTAAAAAATATACGAAAAATAAAGCGGATATTACCCGAAACGTAACATTAACATGAAATTGTTAACAAATAGGTAATATAAAGTCATATTAAAATAATATATGATATTAGATATAATAATATGGTTATTTTTTATATATATAATAAAATTATATTTATTATATAGAATTTTTGAACATGTAAAAATAAATTCAATACTTAAGGTAGGGGTTTTCTCATATGACTTTTTATTATCTGTGAGATACATTCCATGTTCACCACTCATTTATTTTGTGTGGTGTATATAATAAAAATGAATTAATTTTATGATAATTATAATTAAATTTATGTTTATTCACATATCCAATTTATGATGTATCTTTCATGGGGTTTATGTTTCAAAAGTTACCAAATCAGTAAAGTTGTTTTGTCTCAATTTTCCTTCTTGGAGACACATTCCATGTTATGCCCCTATATTCTTCTACAAGGTGTATATAATTCCCTTTGACATGTTATATCATGAATATTATTATTTAATGATATTTTAATATTCATCTAATTTTATTATCTCATGTAGATTATGGGTCAAAGTTACCAAAGTTGTAATAGTTTATTTCTACAATCTCATCATTTATCATGATTATTTTTGATTATGCTTCCATTTACGAAATATTATGATCCATATATCAATAAAACTCATGAATTTTCTTCTAATCTGGTTATCCCTGATATATTCATGCATTAGTACCATTTTAAACTTTTTATTACTTAAGATAATTAAAAAAATGTTTTTATGAAAATATGACATTATTTTTCCTTTCGGTTGGAAATATGTGTTTTTTTAAAACCATGTTTTCTAAAAAGGTTTTAAAAAATGTTTTATGCTTAAAAATTGTTTTAACTATTTTAAATATTCTTTTATAATTTTTCAAGGAAAATGTTTTTGAATTTTTTTTCAATCTTCTTTTATAAGTTTTTATAAAAAATGTCTTTCAAAATGTTTTCAAGATTTTTTTATAAGTTTTCAAGTAAAATGGTTTTCAAAATGTTTTCAAGTTTATTTTATATGTTTTCAAGGTTATTTTCAATGAAAATGGTTTTCAAAAGGTTTAATTTTTTATAAATAAATTCTTAAATAAGAAATTATATTTTCTTTAATAAAATTTTTATATGATTTCTTTCATGATTCATTTATATGTTTTGAAAGAAGTTTCAAAGATGAGGATTTTAAAAATGTTATATAATTTTAAAAGTGATTTTTTAAAGAAAAGTTATGTTTTAAGTGATCTTTCAAAATCCTTCTCCATATAAGATTAAATAATTATTTATAGTTTATTCTTCAATAGGGATATGATCCCAGGATACCATTCATATTATTTTCTCTGAATGGTTATGTTTTTATTGATTTATGTTTATGAAACCCATTTCTATTCAACTAGTTATACCATGATAAAGGCCTATTAAACCTGCATCTTTTTATGGGTTATTCTAGGATGTAATTCTTATGAAACCTATATATTTTCTATAAGTTATGATATTATTACTTTTTTACAATACCCATTTCATTTCATGAGTTCTGATATGATGTTTATGAAACCTGTATCTTTTTATGGGTCATGAAATAATGAAAGTTTTATTTTCTTGTGGTAAATTTATGCATGATTTTATTATTTGATTGGTGGAAAATATATCTCTATATGATTCATTGGGTAATGATAAATGGTATATGAGATAAAAGGGTAAATATGTTGTATCCCAAGCTTGAAAAAAGGTACACGGGTTATAGCCCAAGCTTGAAAACAAGAAGGTACCTGGGTTGTAGCTCAAGCCTGAAAATAAAAAGGTAAATGATAAGTGTATTTAATGCATACCTTTTAGAATGTTTTAATGTAATAAATTGTTGTACTTTGTTGAATAATATTTCCAATTTGGAATTAATTGAGTTGTTTTATGTTTTGTGGTAGGAGACAATGAAAAATTGAATAAATAATGAAAAAGGGTGAATAATGAAGCAAAATGACACTTCGCACTACGAACAAAGAGAAGCAGTGTGACACCATATTTTTGAGGATGAATGAAGTTAAAAAACTGCAAAAAACACTATTACATGTTTTTTACCACAAGTACATGTTGTGACTTCATCAGAGAAGCAGGCCACCACTAGAAAAAGCTGTGATGAGAAAACACACAGTGAACTGCAAGTATGTGTCATGTACCTTTAGTACCCGATGTGAAAGTGGTAAAAATTCAAATTTATGAATGATATTGTTGAAAGATTATAAAAGGAATGGAGGTGATGCAGACAAGGTGTACATGATGTGTAGGCCAATTACATGTCATGTAGGTGATCAAATTTCAAAAATCTCAGCCGAGATCCACGCACGCTTCACACAGATTAAAAAAATTGGATAAACATTACATGACATGACCACCAAGTACTTGTCATGACGACAGTCGGGAAGAACCTTTCCAGCACTTATAAAGAGATCCCCTAGCTACACCTTTGGAGATTCTAATTCAGTTGGAGATCAAATCTTGGAGTGAAGCTGCTGCACCTTCTTGAGTTCTTTCTTTATTTTATTTTATGTTTTTATTTTATTTTCTCCTTTCCTCATATTATCTCATCATTAGGATGAGGGGGTAAACCCTAAAGTTCTAGGGTTATGTAATTGATGGGGAAAAGGTGTGTTTGATTTAATTATATTTTTTATTCATGAGTTGGTTTGTGTAATTTTTATTCAAACTTACAGTCCCTTTATTTTTATTTTATCATGAACATTTATAATTTAATGAAAAAAGAACATTTAAACTATGTAACTAACTACCATAAATATGGAATGAACATTTTCAACTTTAGGGGAAATCAGGTTTTAAAATTGGTATCTGGATAAACTTGATTCAACAACACCCTAAACTACCAGACCAAGGGAAATATGGGATTTCCACATTGTGGAGGGGATACCATAACCATTGGATCTACCTCATATTTACTCTGAAACCGATCATGAATCAATCAATTTACTTTCTAAAATCCAATTGCACCTGAACCTAGAAATTACATTACCTCAGCACGCTTTCCAAATTTGATCACAATACAATCAATCTGCTTGATTTTGTGTTTTCAAACCCAATCAATATTTTCTCACATATTTATGAATTTAATAAAATATTTTTTTGAAATTATAAATAAACTAATTTCACTATCCCAATGGTTTGACCTTGAACTTACACTCTACTATATTTTTAATTAATTGAATAACACAATTTGGGTTTTATAAATTTTGTTTTAGCATAGTTCCGTAGGGAATTAATGACACCTTACAAGGCTATTAGTACACGGGTTGTAGCCCAATCCTAAAAGTAATAGGGTACATGGGTTGTATCTCAAGCCCTAAAATAAGAAGTTAAATGGATTGTTAGACTAATCTCTAAGTAGGTACATGGGTGATTATCCCAAGACTAATATGTTATGAATGTCTTGATAGGTAGCCTTGACATAATATTTTATATTTCTATTCATTTTCCACAAATTATATATCTTATTCCTATGATATGTTCACATGGTTTGTGTTCTTGATTATCTTTTGATTCATGTCTTATGAACTACCAATATCTATTCCATGTCTTATGTATATGATCTTTGATATGCAGGGTATGATATTCAAATGTTATGCTCTTATTCTTATACCATTATATTCATGCTAGGCCTACGTATTTATTTTATTTATCCTTACTGAGAATTAGAGATCACCCATTTCTTATGTTTCATTCCACCAGGTTATGAAGAATGGTTTTAATTAGGATTACTAAATTGAAATATCCTTAAGGAATATGTTGATGTTCTTTCACCAAACTAGAAGAATGCGTTTTGAGTTTCCAAAGACACTAAACTATTATGGTCCTCATGCATGTAATTTTGTAATGCTATGAATATTAATCTAATAAGATGTAATATCCATGTTTTTAATCTTGGGTTACTATATCTATGTTAGTTTTTCATGTAAAACAAAACATTTCCTTGCATGGAGGTGGTAGTCCACACAATGCATGATTAACATTTTAGTTTCTCAAAGAATGTGAGGGATGAAAGTGGATAGTAAGTGATCATTTTAGAATCATTATTACATTATATAAATCATATTTATACGTCAATACCATCATTAATACAATCCATTATAGGTGTTTAAGAAAAATCAAAAGCGTCACTTCATGGAGGTGGTAATCCACACACATGCACAAGCAACGATTGTTGTTTTTATTAGTATATGGAAGATAATATATAATGTATTTACCATTATTTTAAGAACATATAAAAAAATAATGATGAATATTTTATTTTTATACTATGGTCATAGTTTTTTTAGAAATGAAATGACAATAAATAAACATTAAGAAAGATGTGATACCTACATTGAGACCTTGAACTTTCTCTTGATGAAGGCCTTAGATTTGAGGGACTTAGGATAATTTGTGATGAACATGGGAATTAGGGAGTGTAACGGACTTCCTGGAGAGGAACTTTTGATAGGTTTTAAAGGATATTTCAAAATAGTAGTGGATTTTTGAAAATGTGTTTGTGATCCCTCTTTTATATGTGAAGAAGAGAGACTTTTCCATAGAAAATAATGTTATGTAAGGGGTAAGAATGGAAGGCCATGAAATTTAGTTGATTTAGGTAAAGTAAGGATGGTAAGAAATTTTGGAAATAATTTAAAACATAATAAATGATTTCTTGAATTTCTAAAGGTCATATTAATTTCAGATAATTCGATCCACCTTAGAATAGTCATTTTAACACTTATTACTCTTAATTAATTATTAAACATGTCAATTATTTTTTTGATAAAAATATAAATAGACCCATATTACCAAATTTTAACATGATAATTATGAATTTGGTCTATATTTAACCTTATTAATTTAATCAATATAATAAAATTGTATTTTAAATTAAACACACATAACACATAAAGATTATTTTTAAATAAAAGAGTGATTTTAAACATAAAATTTATGTATAAGATAAATTTTTTATGGTTAATAATTTTAATGATAGTCATTGATTTATTATAAAAAAAAATAAAAGTTATGTGTCTTTAAAATAAATCCAAAACCTAATTTTACCATGAAAATATTTAACTAAAATAAACAAATGAAAATAATTTTTAAATTCTAATGAAATGTTTCTTAAGTCCTAAAATATTAAAAACAGAATTTTTAAGTTCAAAATAATATTTATATTTTATAATTATACTTTTTAAAATATATATTTGAGCAATTAAAATATTTATAAAATTTTATGACTTGTATATATACTGATAATGTGATAAAAGTCACCATTTTAGAAAAAAAAAATATTTCCAATATTCACTTGAAAATTAATTTTTTTTAAAACAAAAAAATTCAAATTAAACTAATATTGAAATTATAATCCAAAAAATGAAGTTTATTTCATAAAATTCAGTTTCTAAAATTTTCCATTTAAAATTTTAATTAAATTTTAATATATAATGAGAAACTATTCTAATAGGAAAATAAATTTTTTGAAATACCATTTGTTCTTATTCTTAGTTTTTATAAAAAAAAATCTATCATTAATAAATCAATAATATATTTTATTAAAATAATAATCTAATAATAATATACTTATTTATATTTACTAAAAATAAAATACAAAAAATATATATTCTTAAAAACAATAATGAATTATGTATTTTTTTTATAAAATAACCTTTATATATATAAATTTACATATTATTTCATTTTGTAATTTATTTACTCATATTCTAATAAACTAATCCAATGGATAGGTTTTCATGATCTAAAACTATCATGCTTTTTTTAGTTTGGTGTTGCATGTGGAGAAATCTATCAAACGTTTTTTACTTAATTCGAGGAAATCGTATATTAAAATCTTGAGTTGTTGCATTAAATGTCATAAATAGAGGGCCAAAAATCTATTTCTCATGGTAAACTCAAGGGTGTAAAATGGGGACATGAGATGTGTATGGAGAATTAGTGGGAATCTGGGTGGGGCTTTCCTACTAGTTAATATGGTATTCCTATAGGTGTATTGAGTGGGTTGGTTAGGCTGTGTGTGGTCCTAGTGCATGGGAAGTGTTATAATGGTACCAAGTTTCTAAGGATTTAACTTTGGATGGCCAGTTACTATCAGTGTGGTAATTATGGAGTATAGGTTGATATGTGTATTATCATGAGGTCTTGTGAGGTAATTATTGGCATGATTGAGAGGCTTATTATTTTAGTGTGGATAGTATGATCTATGGGTTGGGATAGTGTTTTGGGTAGACCTTAGGGAAAAGGATGACCAGGAATGCTATGTAACCATATATTGGGTTGATGGATTTTTATGAAATGATTTCTCAGGCCAGGTTATGATAAGCTATGTGTGGCACCCACTAACAAAGAGCTAGGTGGGCGATGTATGTTGCTAGTTGAGGGATGGACTATGGGATTTCCTTCTATGATTTTTGTTACATCCTTAACACGTACATGTAGTTGATGATGGTACTTATGTGAGACTCAAAACTAAGTAATATGGTGCATGTATGAGATCTTTATGGGGCCTCACTCTGAGTGATATTGTGTAGTTTCAAGACTTGGCTATGATCCACACTTCGAGTGAGAAGGTGATTGCATGTGATGTGGTATGTGATATAGTATGAGTGCTCACCCTGAGTGAGAAGGTAGTGGTGTGAGATGTGATATGAGAGGTGGTATGAGAATTCACCCTAAGTGAGAGTGTTGTGGTAAGGTATGTGATATGATAGATAGTATGTTAAATGATTTGTGAGCTCATCTTGAGTGACATGGTGGTGGCATGAGATGTAGTATGATATGTGATGTGGAATCTCACCCTGAGTGGGAGGATGGTTTCATGGGATTGAATATGATATTATGAATTGATATGTGACCATACCTTGAGTGAGAGGATATATGTCCAAATTTTAATATAATCCCTTACCTTGTGTGATGGGGTATATGGATCATTTTTGTAGGAGATGATACCACAAGCATCAGCCAAAGTAGGTAGGGCCAGGTGTTGTGGTGTCCTGGATAGAACATGATAAAATGATTTTATTTATTATATACCATATGTTTTTTTCATTTATTTTAATATACAAATAAACACCATATATTATGGAGTATTTGAGAGGAATTTAGTGAGACCATACTGAAAATTTTCTAAGAACCTGTATGGGAAACAAGATATTTGTTTAGAAATTATGTTTAGATTTTAGGTGATAGGTTGTATAAGGGATTTGGAAGGGGTGGCAGGATGGAGTTGGGGGAACAGTCCTTAGAGATCTATGGATTTTATATTTGAGTACACCCATATTTTTTCTAGTTTATTTTTCACTTGGTCGACCTAGCGGGCAACCCTAGTTGTATGTGTGTGTGGAGATCATGAGTATCATTTATGTCATAACATTTGAATGCTATTTTTTGTTTATGTTTGTATTTTAGCTATAATTACATGAATTAAACTGATGTTATATGATGATTATGTTATTATTATATTATTGTATTTGATGGTACTGAGATTATGTTCCCCCCATGTTTTTGATAAACTCCCATTGTTAGTTGGTAGCCTTTAGTGTATGGGGAGGTGCACCTGAGGTCATGTGACACTATAAATAGAGCACTTTATAGTGATTTTATATAGGGGATTATATATTTTTCCATCAAAAATTATAATTCCATGTATTTTATTATTTTTCTTATGTCCATTGTTTCTAATAGTTTTTATTTTCCTTGTATACTTAAAGCCATATTAATTATATCTTATTTTTTTATATTTATTATTATTATTTAATTTCCACTCTTACTATAACTATTATATATAATATTTACCATTTATTTGTACATTTTAATTTAATTATGTAATAGTTCTTATGTCATCATGTTTATTTATTTATTTTATTAATTTATAGAATTATTTTATATTTAGGTTATTTATATAAAAAATAAATATAAAATTGTATTAATCATGGAACACATATTTTTTATGAGAGAAAAAATGAAAAAATAAGTAAAAAAATTTGGGTTGTCACATTATCCCCCACCCAAAAAATTTATCCTCACAATTTTTACCCATTTATGAAAAAACAGGAATATTTTTCATCAAATCATACAAAATTAAAACCAACATGTTACTCTATTTCCTTTTTAATAGTTTTTGTTTCACTAGGAATCATAGCAGGTGTAATAAATAAAAAAATGGTTTAAAATTATTTTTCATTGGTTCTCAAAATGAAATTATAATAGTCTAATGTAAATTATAACTTTTAAAATATTATTATGGTGTTTTGGACCTAATGAGTGAAATCCTCACCATATACATGTCTTTTTTAAAAATAATTATGATAGAATCAAATTTTATTGTTTCAAAATATGCTTGATTAAATGAATGATCAAAATTTACAAAATAATGAATTGTAAAATATGTAAATATAGGATTCTAAAATATATCCTATGTTCATAGTTTTTCAATTTTTTTGAAATATGTAACATGGTTGAGACATTATATTTTTTTGGAAAAGATCATGATATAATTTTAATAATTTTTTTGGGATGAAAATATTAAATTGTAATAAATTGATCAATTATTCATAACTATTTCTAAGTAAATAAATAGATATTGATATGTCATGAAGTCTTTTTCAAGAAATTTTATTTGTAAAAAAGGTATAGAAACACTTGATCAAAGTAATTTGAATTAACTCATTTAGATAATATTGAAGGGTATTATGCATTTTTTTACAATCAGCTCATTACAAATTTCTTTACCTATTGAAGAAATAAACAATAAATTTTTATAACTTGTAATAATTAGATTTTTTTGTTAGGCTAATAAGTATGAGAGGTTATGACATGTTGAATTTATCATACGATAACATATTAATGTCTTAACCTGTGTTTATTCACTAAAATCATAACACATAGATTAATTTTATATATTCAATAAAACCAGGGTTATAATATAACTTCTCATAAATAGAGTGAAAATACTAAAAAAATGTTCATCCTAATTATGCTTAAACCAATTCTGTAAAATAGAGGAAATATTATAATGGTTTCCTTCCAAATTTATAAAAATAAATAAACTTTACTCTAATACCAACTACGATGACCCAAAAATGAACTTCTTGATATGGTGTGATAATATTATATCATTTAATACATAATATGAATATTTAATACATTTAACAAATCCAAATAATAATAATTTCATTTCCTTTGGGAACTAGGAACATAATACATTCAAAATTATTAAAACAATATTTATTTAATCATCTTATAGAAATATGAATGATCTATAAATATTTTAACATTCATAATATTGTCATATTATTTATAATTTTATAGGAAAATAAATAGTGAGATGAAAAACCAAATAAGAATACCCTAAAAATATGGAAGTGTGTCAATGATGAATCCTACATAAAACATGTGTTAGAGTATAATATAAAAATATCATTAGAAAGATAATAAATAATAAACCAGAAAAATAAATGAATCATCATAGAATATAATTAATAATCATGGAATATAAGGAATGGAGGAATATATATTTCATGATAAATGGACATCATAAACATGTGTTCATTTAACATCTTATACTAAGGCTACCAACCAATTTCAATATATCATAATGGGATCCTATGACTAGGAAACCAACTGATGTCACAATATAATAATCATGAAAAATATATTTTATTTTTTGAGATGAAATATTACCAAATAAATTAGGAGTATATAATTTCATTCCCACCCATCACATAAATTTTCTAGCACACATTACAATAAATTACATAAAGGATCACATAACATAAAAATATCATTACATGACCAAAGGTGAACTATGAAGACAAAAATTTGGTGTTTTTTTATGGAAATAATTTTAAAAAGGAATATATAATATTTAAAAGATTATACATAAATCATTAGACATTCATAAATAGAAAAATCATAGAGAAAGGTAATCTCATGATTCAAATGATTCTTTTGAAAGGTTTATCTTGAAGGACATGAATAATCACTTGATGGTAAAAGAATTTCTATAAATGTTTTCCTAATGAATGAACGGGAGTTTATAGGTTATTGAAATTAATAATGAAAAATTTATTGGTGGGTAGATACCCAAAACAATTTGGATTATGTGACACATATATCTTATTCTCATTTAAGAGATAAAACCTTTCATAAAAGAACTCCTAGTACCAACAACATCAATATTGAAGGTTTATTTTTTTTATTATTAGTAGTAGTCTCATTCTAGTCCTTATAAAACTTCAAATAAATATATCATTTCCTGATAGAGAATGATTAAATATTTTAGAAATTATATATTCAAAATACTATAATTATTTGATAACATAGGGATCTTTACAAAAGTATTTTAATAAAATGAGGGAGAAATATTCTAGCAATATTACGATGAAATGAAAGGATTTTAATGAAAGGGTTTGATTAAAAATAATTCTCAAAATCTATTTTTATTTGATTTTATAAACCCGCTTTGTGGGTGAGTGGGAACCAGAATAAAATGTTCAAAATTCAAAACATTTCACTACACCCAAGAAGATCAAGAACAGATTCATCCACATCTGCTGAAGTTAGTTTGATTAAAAATAATGAATAGTAATTAAAATGAGTAGTACTAAAATGTAAATTTTATAATAAATATACAAGAAATAAAAATTAAAAATGTATTATTATAAAAATAAACTATGAATTAAAGAGAGAAAATGAGAGAAAACCCTTACCATACACGATGCTTTCCTAGAACTTAAGAGAGAACCCATCAAGATTCAAGAGTTTTTAAAAGAGTTATTTAAGAGAGTATATGATATTAAACCCATTTTAATGAGTATAGAAGTGAATATACATGGGTGTGGAGAGTTATATTTATAATTAATGTTGGATAATAAATTAATAATTAGTGGTTGGAACCTCAAAATCTTAACATTGAAATAATCTTATTTAAAAACTCTCATCTGGTTTCACAAACGCATTTTTTTACTACCAACCCATGATACATGATTTAAAATCTATAGTTTAATTATGTATAACCCATTAAATAAATAAATTAAAACTATTGAAAATACTTTAAAAGACAAGGAATAAAAACTAATTTTTAATGGAATAAAATATTTTTTATGCATTAAAAAATTATATTATGGTTTGGAAGTTGATTAAAATAAAAGTAAATAAAATTTTTAATCAATAATACATAATTTTATGTCCTAAAAATTATAATAAGAATTATTATATCTGATGTTTTGAGGAATGTGAGAACCATTGATAAGGATGGGGGGTTGAATCAGTGGTGATCTTTTACAATTTCTTCACTCTTGAAATTAACCCCTACAACTTGTTATAGTTTTAATACTTTAAAAATTTATAAGATAAAACCAAAATTTATATGAAATTTTAGGAAACTAAATTATAGAACACAAGATTTAAATGGTTCACCCCTAATATGGGTGACTACATCTTTTCCACGACCACTCTTATCGATCCATGGAAATTCACTATAATATAAAGTGAATAAAATTTGATCCAACTCATATTATAATACTTCTTTTACATAATAGTTAATTATGATGAATCATATTAGTTACCAATTTATCTTATCTTATGATCCAAAAAAAGATATTAATCTTTGGAAATAGATCATAAGAGATTTGTCTGAAAATTCTCTATCTGATATGATTCCATATGGTGTGCCTTATGCATTTGTCTGGTGAAACTCAATCTGATGCGACTTTGAAAAATATACATCAATGATCTATGATATTTTAAATAAAAAAACTTGTTTGTATAATTGTTACTATTTTGATTAAAATCTGATAAAAAACTATGTCAGATGCTTATGACCATAATCTTTGTCTGGTATAACTTCCCACTATAGCTCTGTCCGGTGCACTTCTTCTTCAACCAACTTGGTTGGAAACCCATTACACTTAGAAAACACCAGAACTTCACCTTTAGTTAATATATAAAGTGTTCCACACATAAACCCATACGAAACTCTCACCCCCTTTTTATAGGTGTTCTTCGAGGAAAAAAGATTGTAAACTAAAAATATTTTCCTGATCATTTCAAACTCAAATTTCAAAAGTCCTTCTCAAGAAAAATTTTATAGATGCTTCTCGAATCTTCTAGAATATCCTTAAAGCTTCATGAAAACTCAAACACTAACCACTTTAATCAAACTTTATTAACTCAACATTAAGTAACTTCTTCAAACTTCCTCAAACTTGCTAAATATTAAACACTGAAGGTTCACCTAAACAACATCACTATTAAGGACTTTAAAGAGATTTATAATGTATCTCAGAACTCTATTAAGTGAAATTTTTTCTGATGAAATAAATTTAAAACTTCTTTAAATGGTGAACTATTTCTATTTATAGTGAATTATAACAGTTCTATAATCTATTCTCCACATATCCACACTTAGACCGATTTACTCATTTTGATAAACTAAAATCTTCTTTTAACCAATGTTATTTGTATGTTTCTTATATCTAATGGATTCAAAAGAGTTTTTTCTGATGAAATATAGTAAATTAATCCATCCTATGACTCACATATTTTTGAATGAATTTATTTTTAATCTTATCCTAGTATTGGTACAACTCAAATTTATACAACCTTGGTTCAAAAAACTTAGACCAATACATCTTCATGTAATCATATGTCTGATGATATCACATTTTTTTGTCTGATGCTCACCCATCCAGTGGAAACTCATATGATTGACTCATCTTTCTCAGAACACCACATTAGTGGTGTGTTTCATACATGTTCATCCAATGTAATTTTGATCCTGTCCGATGATGAAACTCAATCCATTGGAACTTCAACCGATCAAATTTAATTTGTCATATGTCCATATGATGATCTTCGTAAAGATCTATATGAACTTACCTTCTTTCATAATTACCATCATAACCTTGAAATTCATACATTAGGAAACCCCAAATTTGGAACTTCAATTATATACATATTGTAACATTTACTTTATACACCCAGTCTGTCCGAAAACCTTATATTGAACATTGAACTATGAATTTTAATAATTTTTACTTCTCCCCATTTGTCCTTATTCCACTTTGTATTGAATCATAAAAACTTAGAACTGTAAACCTTATGTTGTTATTCATTTACAAATACTATACATCTTCAAACTTTTTACACTTCATATGAACTCAATTAGTATATTGAAAGTATCCATGATTTTAGGAACTTGAATATCAGTATAAAATCATCTGACTTAAGGAATGTTTCCTATGCTTAGTAAGAATTTTTTTAAGCTTATTAATAAAACCTTCTTAATAACTCTAAAATAATTTTCTTAATTAAAATAAAAATCATTCACAATAAGACATGTTTATAATAAATACAAAATTAATTACAAAAACATCCCAAAGGATATTCAATCAACCCCTTTGATTTTTTGGTGACATTTGGAATATGCTTAATATCAAATATTTTCAATTTTTTACCAAATCATATATTTTCTCAAAGAGAATATCCCGACGCCACACTATTGGATAAAATAATGATTTTTAAAGAATTACATCTCTCAGTGAGAAGAAATTTTATATGCATGATAAGTTTAAATCTATCGAATTATTTTTCTCCCCCATTTTCATGATAACACCAGCTTAAAATCCCGAAATATTTTTATACAGAGTTATAAATTATATCCTCATTTGACAATATAATCCTAAGTAATATGGGGGACTCTTTCCTTACAAAATTTATAAAGTAATTTATGGAGTCTAGACGTGTAGTTACAACCTTAATTCCCAAAATATTTCCCTTAGAATAGATTTAGTGAAAACATTAGCTATTTGATAATTTTTTTGAAACATATTAAATCATAAATTATCCAAAATTAACTTTATCCATAATGAAATAATATTTTATATCAATTTTCTTTGATCGGTATTATTGTACATGATTTTTAAAAAGATCAATGGCACTTTGATTATCACAATGAACCATTAATGGTTTTCTAACGTTCAATTTCAAATATTCCTGCTGATCTTTCATCCATATTATTTGAGTATAAGAATGGGAGACGATAATATATTCTACTTTAGCTGTGCTCAAGGAAACTAATCTTTATTTATTATTATTATATCTCACATTACAATCTCATAAGAAAACATTCCTACTAATACTGATTTTATATCATTACAACTCTATCCCAATATGCACTGGTGTATCTAATAAAGTTTACATCACAACTTCTTATATAAAATAAGCCATAATATGATTTTATTTTAATATACTCAAGTATTATGTTATCTAGAATTATATGTGGTTACTTTAGATTAATTTGACTTATTTCACACAATGTACCAACATATAAAATATTTGGTCTCAAAGAAGTAATATAGAGTAAGATTCATATTTTTGAAGTTTTTTTGATTCAAACTTTTCCCAGCTTCATCTTTACTTAAAATCATGCCAATAGAAATAGGAGTAGGAACTTATTTTGAATCTTTTATGAAAAACTTTTTTAAAAAACTCCTTGTAATAATTTTCTTGAGATAGGAAAATTTATCTATGATTTTATTGAAATTGTAAGCTCATAAAGAATGTTAAATCTCCAAGAATATACATTTTAAATATTTTCTTCATTTTCTTAAAAATTTATTCACAATTTCTATCCATTTCACTAGAAAAAATTATACCATCAATTTAAATAATGAAAATTTGGGTACCTATCCTCATAACCATAAAGTACAAGTTGCTATCAAAATTTCATTTAGAATAGTTCATATTTTTAGGAAACTATCATGTTTATATTACTACACTTGGGGAGCCTGTTTCAAACCATACAATAATTTCTTCTGCATACACACTATGTTCCCACCATTTTCAAGTAAGAACCCGATAGGTTTCTCAATATAAAATTCTTCTTCAATATATCTATTTAATAAAGATGAATTAATATACATATGATAATATTTTTGACAATTTTGAGAAATAAATTCTAAGAAAATTATTATAGTTTTATCTCCCACAATATTGGAAAAGTTTCTTCAAACACATCACCTTCCACCTATGAGTAACCTTTGTAAAAAATTATATCTTTGTTTCCTAAAATTTCACTATGTTCATTGAGTTTATTTATGAATTCCTATTTTGTTCCTATAACATTCTTTACTTCTAGTTGTGGAACAGGATCCCAAGTTTCAAGTTTCACAATATGATCTAACTCTTCATTCATTGTATTTATCCACTCTTTATATTCAACTGCCTCTAAAACAAATTATTGTTCCACCTATGAGATTATAAATGTATGATTCTATAACCTTAACTTTATTTTGGTATAATTGGAGATTCTTCCTTTACAATGATGTTTTTCCATGAACCAGCTCGAATAACTTGGTACCTTGATACCTGAGATGGCACTAACATAGCCTGAAGTGCATTCCCAATCCCCACGGGTTGGAGAATAGCATCTGAAATCATACAACATCAAGAAGGAAATCTTTTTACACAAAAAATAGAAGATAAAAGATTACAAGTGAGTATTCTCAACACTCCAAAGAGAGAAAATACTATAAAAAAAATAGGTATAAAAAAATCCAAAGTATTACAGTATCAAATTACTCAGAAACCAGTAATAAAAAACTCAAACATCATAAAGTAAACATCATCCAAGGATAAAAATGGATCCACCAGTCACAAAACCACTCTATGGTTTAAAGTTTCAAGAACATCCACCACCACCAAGTGTCACTTTCCCTTTGCTCATACCTGACATGAGAAAATCTAAAAATTCCTGAAGAAAAAGGTAATGTGTGAGCTATAAATCCTAGTAGGTTCTCAAAAAGTGTTCCATAATGAATTTTAAAAACAATTAACTAGATATTCTATCAATTTAAATAAAATCAGTCATGTAATTATATTTTAATATTTTAAACCAAAGCATGATTTCCTTAAAAAATATAGAATATAAAAAAAAATCAAACAGTATTAAATGAATATTTTATTATAAAACAGTTTATATAAATTAGTTTTCATGAGTAAAAAAGTTCAATAACCAATGGTATGTATAATGAAGTCACAAATCATAGCAAATTAAGAACCATGTAAAAAATCTTGATGGTAAGTTAGTTTATTTGCTAATATGATCCGCACACATTTCATAATGATCACCACTCTAGTGAGGTGCACACACACACAAATACTCCCCAATAAGAGAACCCATAATGAGTAGTTTACAACCTAATAGAGGAACCCATAATGGTAAGTTATGTCATAGTTGTTTTAGGAATAATTTTCATTGTTATTCCAATTATAGGGGGTCAAGGTCCTAGAAATCTTATCACAGTTGCCAATAAATACCCAAGATAACAAGTGATTCAATAATAAATCAATTAAATTTTCATTTAATCATTTCAAATCATGTTAAAATACAATTCCTTAATTTAAATCTCCAATATGAATTTTTATTTTCAAACCCAAATCATGGGTTTTCACCATTTAATTCCATTTAAAATCACTTTTCAATTTAACCCATTATCTCAAGATCAAACACCAAAACATTTCATCAAGTTGATTTCCAAATCAATCCATCATTCTTCATAAATCCACCCTAATATTTTGATTCCATTGAAATTTTGGTTTTTATCAATTTCCATAACCCTTTAAAATCAAGAATCAATTCATTCTAATTCCATTTATTTAAATCAATTAAAAAACCATTACAATTTAATCTAGAAATTCAAGGTTTTAATTGTATAAAAAAGAATTATGGAACCAACTACCTTTAATCATAAAAATTCAATGATCAAGAAACAACACCCGCAACAGAATCTACCAATGAAGAAAGAAGGCATCATAGTTCAAGAAATAAAACATAGAATAAAGATCCAATTAAATAGATTTTAGATCCTTCAAATAAGTGAATATATATAAAACTATTAGGAGGAAGGAATGATAGATTGGAATAAATCATTTGAGAGGATATCCACTTATCAGAGGAGGATTAGATCTTCCAATTACACTTTGAATTATCAAAGAAGGGGGTAGAAAGAGACAAAATTACTTATAGGAAGAATTATAAACCCTTGAAATCAATTTAGGTTCAAGTGTGTATGATAGGAAACATAAATAGGGTATTGAGAATAAAAAAATAATTTTTTTATTAATTAAAACCCACACATATGTTTTCCTGTAGAGGGATACATGGTTAGTAAAATCGTGTGCCCTAACTATGCACCCCTACTCTGGGATGCATGGTTTCTCTTGGGTGGATGAATTATCTATTAAAACTTTCACTAACTATGAAAACATTTATTTTTAGAGGATTCATGGTTTTTAGGTTATGGATGTATTGTTTGTAAAAACTGTGTGCCCCCTCGAGAGCACTATCAAAGAGAACACAATTTTCTGGGCCAAACCACATGGTTTTTCCTAACCATACGCCAACTAAGTACAACTCCCTGGGATTCCAAAATTCTCTAAAATTCACCTAAAACATCCAGAAAAAAGACCCAACCAAATAATGATCAATATAAGGGTTTAGGAGTACCTGAAAATGAGTAATAGGATGTTACAACATCCCCACCCTAGAAATTTTTTATCCCTAAAAATATTTTCAAGAAGTGTCCATATCAAAGAGATGATGCCACTTATCTCTCGTCAGTGACTCCCACTCCCAAGTCTCTTAAGAATCAGAAACATATATCCATAACACATAGAAAAAAGGTATCGTATTCTCATGAAGTAACTTTTTATTAGAATCAACAATCATGATTGGATTCTCAATCATAGATAAATCTGGCTCAACATTAAGATCTCCCAACTCAAGACATGAGATGGTTTAGAATGGTACTTATAGAGCTATGATACATGGAACACGTTATGTATCGACATCAAATATGGTGAAAATGATAATTGGTATACCACTTTCCCCACCTGATCCACAACCTCAAAGGGTTCCACAAAATGAAGAGCAATCTTCCCTTGCCTCCCAAATCGTTGATGACCCAACCAAGGTGAAACTCTTAAGAGAACTCAGTCACCAAAAAAGAACGTCAATAATCTATGGTGATGATCAAAAAAGGATTTATATCATCTCTATTCCATTAAAATTCTTTGACGAATCAACTGAATCTTCACCATTGTCTCTTGGAATAAACTTGGTCCAACCAAGGAAGTCTCACCAATCTCTGACCAACACAATATATATTTACACAACCTACCATACTAGGACTTAAAAATATCCATTATGATAAAGGACTGGTAACTAGTGTTATAAGAAAACTCAACTAGTTCGAGATGGTCATCCCAAGATCCAACAAAATTAAGGACACATGCACGAATAATGTCCTCAATAATTTTTATATCCCTTTATGTCTACCCATTTTTTTATGGACAATATGTTGTACTCAAACAAACCTGATATCCCAACACCTCCTAAAGGCATTTCCAAAAAAAGATAGGTAAAATAAGGATATATATCAAGGAATATATCATATGAAACTCCATAAAAATGAATAATCTCTTTAACATAGATATTTCCTAACTCTTCAACTCTAGTTGTATCATTAATGGGTATAAAGTGAGTTGATTTGGTCAGCCTATCGATCAAAATCCATATTCAATTATTCTTTATAAGGGTATGTGGAAACCAAACCAAAAAGTCCATAGACATATCATACCACTTCTAAGTTGGCATTGGATGTTCCTGAAGTAAACTCAAAGGTCTCTAGTGATCAGCCATGACCCATCATAAAGTATAATAATGAGAGACAAAATCAGTAATGTCCCATATCATACATGGCCACCAAAATCGACACAACATGTCATAGAACGTATTTTTGGTACCTGAGTTCACTGAACATATGAAATTATGAAAATCTATCATCATAACTTTTCTCACTAGAGAAGGCACAATGAACCAATTCCAAAGACATTTAATACCCTCTATAGAGAATGACCACTCAACAATGGTCTCCCTACCATAAAGAGAGTTCCTAATTCTCTCTAAATCATCATCAAGATGCTGATATTAAAGAATAATCTCAATAAGAGAGAAGGCCAACTAAACACTTTCCAAGACAACCTTTTCCTACTCCTCCCAAACTCCTAAATGAAACTGTGAAAAAAGATCCATCATGCTCCACTCTTTTCATGATTCCTTCATGGCATGGGTCATAATTTTCCTTCTCAAAAAATCAGCAACCACATTCCATTTCCCAAGGGTATTGGATATTTAGAAATCAAAATATCGCAAGTTCTCCACCCATGGCCTCTGATGAAGATTCAAATCTTTTTGAGAGAATATATAAGTTAGGTTATTGTGATTTGAATACATGATAGACCTTTCTCCAAAAAGGTAACACTGTAAACCCTTAAGCACATGCATTGTGGATGTGACTTCAATGTTATGGGTCAAATAATTATTCTCATGTGGACTAATGTTTTGAGAACTATAGGCCACTAAGTGATCACCCTACATAATAAAACAGCCCAAAATCAAACCCGATGTATCAAAAAATTCAACATAGCCCTGCCCAGCCTCTGGAAGAGTCAACACCAATACATATGTCAACATAAATTTCAACTTATCAAAATAACTTTGACATTTTTTATCCCAAACAAACTTTTACCCCTTCTGAGTGAGAGAGTTCATCAAAGAATCCAAACTTGATAAATCCTTTACAAACCAACTATTTTACCCTGCTAAACCCAAGAAGCTTTGAATCTTAAAATTTTTGTATGGTTGTTCCCATTTCATTACTACTTTTACATTTTTAGGGTCATCTAAGATACCATGTCCTGACACTACGTGTCCCAAAAAATTAACTTATCTAATTCAAAAATCACATTTTGATAGATTGGAATAAATTTTATAATTTCTCAATATTTATAAAACTGCTTCCATATGATGCACATGATCCTCCTTAGACTGAGAGTAAACTAGGTGTCATCCAAAAAGACCACCACAAACATATTAATATAATATTCTAAGATCCTATTCATCAAATCCATAGAGACTATAGGAGCATTGGCTAGACAAAATGGCATGAAAATATAATCATAATGGATATACCTACTCTAGAAGGGGATTTTATGAATTTAAAATTATTTTATTCTCAACTGGTGATAAAAAAATCAAAGATAAATCTTAGAGAACCACCTCACCCTTTCAAATTGTCAAAAATATCATCAATCCATGGTAATGGATACTTGTTCTTTATTGTAACTCGGTTGAGTTTTCGGTAATCAACACATAGGCAGATATTTCCATCAACCTTATTAGAAAAGATAACATGTTCCACCTAAGGTGACACACTTAGGATTATAAATCCTTTATATAATAGATCATAAAATTGAGTCTTCATCTCTTTCATTTCAGTTGGATACATGAAATAAGAAAAAATATACATTGGTTGAGTACTCAGTTGCAAATAAATAAAAAACTATTCCTCTCTTACCAATGGAAAACTAGAGAAATTAGAAGGAAAAACATCGGGAATCTAAAAAGAAAAAAATCAAAGGGAGACAATCACTTAAAGAATCCCACTCTAGATCAAAAGTGAATAATGATATTAATTCCATAACTCTAGATAAGAAAGTATAGATCTACTAAACCTTAAGTACCATTCTCATTGAAATATATGGAACAACCCATCTGATGCGGTAAAGGATACCCATCAAAGATAATAGTAAATTTGGGACTTATTAGCAATGAGCCTATCTATCATGAAAATGAAATCAAGAGGTTTTGTGTTAAAAATCATAAAATCCTAGGTAATCTCAATATATAATAAATAAAAGACACAAGTAGGACAATGGTGACCCTACCATCTCTTTATTTTGAGAGGAGTAATAATATCCATCGCATAAGACAAAAGCTCACTAGGAAGATTTAGTAGGTTCATAATATTAGTTGATATAAATGATTAGGATTCAATAGTATCAAATAAATCAGTCACTAAAGATGATATATAGTGATGGTACCTATCACAATTGTTGTACCTATGTCACAATTCTCAAGAGACTCTTCCACCACATGAATAAGATTCATTTATGATGCTTGTGGATAAAACTCCTTTGTTCATGAAGCATCTAATTTCACTATAATACTTTTAGGTGCTTATGAGACTCTGCATCTATATGGGGTAGGAAATAAATGATAGAATTTATATAGGTTTCCTAAGAGAATGTAATAACTACATATCTTTAGCACCTCAGTACAACCATAACTCGAATATCCATCATTACCACACTAAAAGTAAATCAAAGGGCCTCTACCATGCACTGTAGGAGTTCTATTGGATACTTTCTATGAAGAACCACCATACGACCCATAATATTTCCTATTTTATTTAAAGTAACACATAAAACTAATAATGAGAAAAAATGAACTCATGTCATCCCTGACACACTATCCAGATCAAGCTCAACCATTATCACCCTATCCAACAAGTCATCAAAATAATAGAGATTCAGTAGAAAACCTAATAATTAATATCATGTATAATACCCGTCTTGAACCATAGAGCCCTAATCTTATCATTTGATACAATCTTAGGTGTGAAATGTATAATCTTGGAAAATTAGTTCATATATTCCATCATGGTCATGTCATCCTATTCGAGTTTAAAAAGCTCCATAACCTTAACAAGCACCATAGTCACTGGATAAAACTAATCATTGAAATAACTCTAAATTCATTCCACTCAAAACCCTATTTATTATTCCCCATTACCATTGAATCCCACCATCTCTTTCTAGGTCCCTCTAGATTGATGGTGGAACATTTCACTTTAATTTAATCAATCATTTCTAATAAATCAAATAGAATCTATATCTTTCTCAACCTGTCCTCAACCACTTGAGGATCATTTGAGTCTTGGAATGATGGTGGCTTCTAGGGAAGGAACTCTTGAGAATTATTCTGAGATTCATCCATATGTGGTTTCATAAATAGATACTGAATGGGAATGGGTGTAGGTGCTTGTCCTAGATCTTGAACATCATGCACAATAATCTAAATAATATTCTTGTCCACAAGAGTATCTTCTCACTATAGTTCACCAATAGATTCCTCATGGGGCCTATTCACACATCTTCTCGAAGTCATGATACTGCACCACATCAATAAAAAACATTGAAGACATTAGAATAGATACACATATCAACAACTAAAATAAGAAAAATGGGAAAATTAATCACATCAGATAAGACAAAAAGATTTGGATTTCCACCTATCCAAATAAAAAGAAGGAAAAATACTAAAATTTAATCAATTTATTCCTCAAGATGCTTTTTGTAAACCAACCATTGAGACTTAAGTCTTATTACAATGAGAGTTGGCTAGGAAATTGCTCGTAATTACATTCGAAGTCCCAACAAGAGATCCTAAACTACATACTAACATCAAGGAAATATGATTAACTTGCACCTTTGATACTATTTTGTCACTAAAACGACCTAGAAATCATGGTTCATTTTTTTATGAAAACAATTCATTTATTTATTTACACAACCTGACATTGCAAAGGTATAGAGTTTTATAGAATCTGAATACATTTAGAGAATCCTCATGACACAACTTATAAAGAAAAAACTAAAAACTAATCATTACAAAGCACAAACACCTTATCAGGACCTCAACCACCACATCGCTTCTACATGTCCTTAAGACATGTGAAAAGAGATTTGAAAACATAGGGTGAGTGACAATATCATAGTAATGGATTTATTTAAAACAAAATGAAACCAAAAAGTTTTTTGAAAATAAAATATAAAAATCAATACATACTATAATGTTTGTCAATGATATCTTAGGAAAACATGTATACTTTATAATAATAAACATTTCAGTGAAAAAGGATTTCAATTTATATATGAAATTTTTTAAAAATACTCTTTGATAATTCATATAGTATTATTAATTACACTTGATAATAAATTTATGATTCTATGACCTTAACTTTATTTTGGTATAATTGGAGATTCTTCCTTTACAATGATGTTTTTCCATGAACCAGCTCGAATAACTTGGTACCTCGATACCTGAGATGGCAATAACATAGCCTAAAGTGCATTCCCATTCCCCACGGGTTGGAGAATAGCATCTGAAATCATACAACATCAAGAAGGAAATATTTTTCCACAAAAAAATAGAAGATAAAAGATTACAAGTGAGTATTCTCAACACTCCAAAGAGAAAAAATACTATAAAAAAATAGGTATAAAAAAATCCAAAGTATTACAGTATCAAATTACTCAGAAACCAGTAATAAAAAACTCAAACATCCTAAAGGAAACATCATCCAAGGATAAAAATGGATCCACCAGTCACAAAACCACTCTATGGTTTAAAGTTTCAAGAACATCCACCACCACCAAGTGTCACTTTCCCTTTTCTCATACCCGACATGAGAAAATCTAAAAATTCATGAAGAAAAAGGTAATGTGTGAGCTATAAATCCCAGTAGGTTCTCAAAAAGTGTTCCATAATGAATGTTAAAAACAGTTAACTATATATTCTATCAATTTAAATAAAATCAGGCATGTAATTATATTTTAATATTTTAAACCAAAGCATGATTTCCTTAAAAAATATAGAATAAAAAAAATTCAAACAGTATTAAATGAATATTTTATTATAAAACAGTTTATATAAATTATTTTTCATGAGTAAAAAAGTTCAATAACCAATGGTATGTATAATGAAGTCACAAATCATAGCAAATTAAGAACCATGTAAAAAATCCTGATGGTAAGTCAGTTTATTTGGTAATATGATCCGCACACATTTCATAGTGATCACCACTCTAGTGAGGTGCACACACACACAAATACTCCCCAATAAGAGAACCCATAATGAGTAGTCTACACCCTAATAGAGGAACCCATAATGGTAAGTTATGTCGTAGTTGTTTTAGGAATAATTTTCATTGTTATTCCAATTATAGGGGGTCAAGGTCCTAGAAATCTTATCACAGTTGCCAATAAATACCCAAGATAACAAGTGATTCAATAATAAATCAAATTAAATTTTCATTTAATCATTTCAAATCATTTTAAAATACAATTCCTTAATTTAAATCTCTAATATGAATTTTTATTTTCAAACCCAAATCATGGGTTTTCATCATTTAATTCCATTTAAAATCACTTTTCAATTTAACCCATTATCTCAAGATCAAACACCAAATCATTTCATCAAGTTGATTTCCAAATCAATCCATCATTCTTCATAAATCCACCCTAATATTTTGATTCCATTGAAATTTTGGTTTTTATCAATTTCCATAACCCTTTAAAATCAAGAATCAATTCATTCTAATTCCATTTTTTTAAATCAATTAAAAAACCATTACAATTTAATCTAGAAATTCAAGGTTTTAATTGTATAAAAAAGAATTATGGAACCAACTACCTTTAATCATAAAAATTCAATGATCAAGAAACAACACCCGCAACAGAATCTACCAATGAAGAAAGAAGGCATCATAGTTTAAGAAATAAAACATAGAATAAAGATCCAATTAAATAGATTTTAGATCCTTCAAATAAGTGAAGATATATAAAACTATTAGGAGGAAGGAATGATAGATTGGAATAAATCATTTGAGAGGAGATCCACTTATCAGAGGGGGATTAGATCTTCCAATGACACTTTGAATTATCAAAGAAGGGGGTAGAAAGAGCCAAAATTACTTATAGGAAGCCTTATAAACCCTTGAAATCAATTTAAGTTCAAGTGTGTATGATAGGAAACATAAATATGGGATTGAGAATAAAAAAATAATTTTTTTATTAATTAAAACCCACACATATGTTTTCTTGTAGAGGGATACATGGTTAGTAAAATCGTGTGCTCTAACTATGCACCCCTACTATGGGATGCATGGTTTCTCCTGGGTGGATGAATTATATATTAAAACTTTCACTAACTATGAAAACATTTATTTTTAGAGGATTCATGGTTTTTAGGTTATGGATTTATTGTTTGTAAAAACTGTGTGCCCCCTCGAGAGCACTATCAAAGAGAACACAATTTTCTGGGCCAAACCACATGGTTTTTCCTAACCATACGCCAACTAAGTACAACTCCCTGGGATTCCAAAATTCTCTAAAATTCACCTAAAACATCCAGAAAAAATACCCAACTAAATAATGATCAACATAAGGGTTTAGAAGTACCTGAAAATGAGTAATAGGATGTTACAACATCCCCACCCTAGAAATATTTTATCCCTAAAAATATTTTCAAGAAGTGTCCATATCAAAGAGATGATGCCACTTATCTCTCATCAGTGACTCCCACTCCCAAGTCTCTTAAGAATTAGAAACATGTATCCATAACACATAGAACAAAGGTATCGTATTCTCATGAAGTACCTTTTTATTAGAATCAACAATCATGATTGGATTCTCAATCATAGATAAATCTGGCTCAACATTAAGATCTCCCAACTCAAGACATGAGATGGTTTAGAATGGTACTTCTAGAGCTATGATACATGGAACACGTTATGTATCGACATAAAATATGGTGAAAATGATAATTGGTATACCACTTTCCCCACCTGATCCACAACCTCAAAGGGTTCCACAAAATGAAGAGCAATCTTCCCTTGCCTCCCAAATCGTTGATGACCCAACCGAGGTGAAACTCTTAAGAGAACTCAGTCACCAAAAAATAACTTCAATAATCTATGGTGATGATCAAAAAAGGATTTATATCATCTCTATGCCATTAAAATTCTTTGACGAATCAACTGAATCTTCACCATTGTCTCTCGGAATAAGCTTGGTCCAACCAAGGAAGTCTCACCAATCTCTGACCAACACAATATATATTTACACAACCTACCATACTAGGCCTTAAAAATATCCATTATGATAAAGGACTGGTAACTAGTGTTATAAGAAAAATCAACTAGTTCGAGATGGTCATCCCAAGATCCACCAAAATTAAGGACACATGCATGAATAATGTCCTCAATAATTTTTATATCCCTTTATGTCTACCCATTTTTTTATGGACAGTATGTTGTACTCAAACAAACCTGATATCCAATCACCTCCTAAAGGCATTTCCAAAAAAAGATAGGTAAAATAAGGATATATATCAAGGAATATATCATATGAAACTCCATAAAAATGAATAATCTCTTTAACATAGATATTTCCTAACTCTTCAACTCTAGTTGTATCATTAATGGGTATAAAGTGAGTTTATTTGGTCAGCCTATCGATCAAAATCCATATTCAATTATTCTTTATAAGGGTATGTGGAAACCAAACCAAAAAGTCCATAGACATCTCATACCACTTCTAAGTTGGCATTGGATGTTCCTGAAGTAAACTCAAAGGTCTCTAGTGATCAGCCTTGACCTATCATAAAGTATAATAATGAGAGACAAAATCAGCAATGTCCGATATCATACATGGCCACCAAAATCGACACAACATGTCATAGAACGTATTTTTGGTACCTGAGTTCACTGAACACATGAAATTATGAAAATCTATCATCATAACTTTTCTCACTAGAGAAGGCACAATGAACCAATTCCAAATACATTGAATACCCTCCATAGAGAATGACCACTCAACAATGGTCTCCCTACCATAAAGAGAGTTCCTAATTCTCTCTAAATCATCATCAAGATGCTGATATTAAAGAATAATCTCAGTAAGAGAGAAGTCCAACTAAACACTTTCCAAGACAACCTTTTCCTACTCCTCCCAAACTTCTAAATGAAACTGTGAAAAAAGATCCATCATGCTCCACTCTTTTGATGATTCCTTCATGGCATGGGTCAGAATTTTCCTGCTCAAAAAATCAGCAACCACATTCCATTTCCCAAGGGTATTGGTTATTTAGAAATCAAAATATCGCAAGTTCTCCACCCATGGCCTCTGATGAAGATTCAAATCTTTTTGAGAGAATATATAACTTAGGTTATTGTGATTAGAATACATGATAGACCTTTCTCCAAAAAGGTAACACTGTAAACGCTTAAGCACATGCATTGTGGATGTGACTTCAAGGTCATTGGTCAAATAATTCTTCTCATGTGGATTAATGTTTTGAGAACTATAGGCCACTAAGTGATCACCCTACATAATAAAACAGCCCAAAATCAAACCCGATGTATCAAAAAATTCAACATAGCCCTGCCCAACCTCTGGAAGAGTCAACACCAATACATATGTCAACATAAATTTCAACTTATCAAAAGAACTTTGACATTTTTTATCCCAAACAAACTTTTACCCCTTCTGAGTGAGAGAGTTCATCAAAGAATCCAAACTTGATAAATCCTTTACAAACCAACTATTTTACCCTACTAAACCCAAGAAGATTTGAATCTTAAAATTTTTGTACGGTTGTTCCCATTTCATTACTACTTTTACATTTTTAGGGTCAACTAAGATACCATGTCCTGACTCCACGTGTCCCAAAAAATTAACTTATCTAATTCAAAAATCACATTTTGATAGATTGGAATAAATTTTATAATTTCTCAATATTTATAAAACTGCTTCTATATGATGCACATGATCCTCCTTGGACTGAGAGTAAACTAGGTGTCATCCAAAAAGACCACCACAAACATATTAATATAATATTCTAAGATCCTATACATCAAATCCATAGAGACTATAGGAGCATTGGCTAGACAAAATGGCATGAAACTATAATCATAATGGATATACCTACTCTAGAAGGGGATTTTATGAATTTAAAATTATTTTATTCTCAACTGGTGATAAAAAAATCAAAGATAAATCTTAGAGAACCACCTCACCCTTTAAAATTGTCAAAAATATCATCAATCCATGGTAATGGATACTTGTTCTTTATTGTAACTCGGTTGAGTTTTCGGTAATCAACACATAGGCAGATATTTCCATCAACCTTATTAGAAAAGATAACATGTTCCACCTAAGGTGACACACTTAGGATTATAAATACTTTCTATAATAGATCATAAAATTGAGTCTTCATCTCTTTCATTTCAGTTGGATACATGAAATAAGAAAAAATATAAATTGGTTGAGTACTCAGTTCCAAATAAATAAAAAACTATTCCTCTCTTACCAATGGAAAACTAGAGAAATTAGAAGGAAAAACATCGGGAATCTCAAAAGAAAAAAATCAAAGGGATATAATCACTTAAAGACTCCCACTCTAGATCAAAAGTGAATAATGATATTAATTCCATAACTCTAGATAAGAAAGTCTAGATCTACTAAACCTTAAGTACCATTCTCATTGAAATATATGGAACACCCCATATAATGCGGTAAAGGATACCCATCAAAGATAATAGTAAATTTGGGACTTATTAGCAATGAGCCTATCTATCACGAAAATGACATCAAGAGGTTTCATGTTAAAAATCATAAAATCCTAGGTAATCTCAATATCTAATAAATAAAAGACACAAGTAGGACAATGGTGACCCTAATATCTCTTTATTTTGAGAGGCGTAATAATATCCATCGCATAAGACAAAATCTCACTAGGAATATTTAGTAGGTTCATAATATTAGTTGATATAAATGATTAAGATTCAATAGTATCAAATAAATCAGTCACTAAAGATGATATATAGTGATGTTACCTATCAAAATTATTGTACCTATGTCACAATTCTCCAGAGACTCTTCCACCACATGAATAAGATTCATTTATGATGCTTGTGGATAGAACTCCTTTGTTCATGAAGCATCTAATTTCACTATAATACTTTTAGGTGCTTATAAGACTCTGCATCTATATGGGGTAGGAAATAAATGATAGAATTTATATAGGTTTCCTAAGAGAATGTAATAACTACATATCTTTAGCACCTCAGTACAACCATAACTCGAATATCCATCATTACCACACTAAAAGTAAATCAAAGGGCCTCTACCATGCACTGTAGGAGTTCTATAGGATAATTTCTATGAAGAACCACCATACAAACCATAATATTTCCTATTTTCTTTAAAGTAACACATAAAACTAATAATGAGAAAAAATGAACTCATGTCATCCCTGACACACTATCTAGATCATGCTCAACCATTAGCACCCTATCCAATAAGTCATCAAAATAATAGAGATTCAGTAGAAAACCTAATAATTAATATCATGTATAATACCCATCTTGAACCATAGAGCCTTAATCTTATCATTTGATACAATATTAGGTGTGAAATGTATAATCTTGGAAAATTAGTTCATATATTCCATCATGGTCATGTTATCCTATTCGATTATAAAAAGCTCCATAACCTTAGCAAGCACCATAGTCACTGGATAAAACTAATCATTAAAAGAACTCTAAATTCATTCCACTCAAAACCCTATTTATTATTCCCCATTACCATTGAATCCCACCATCTCTTTCTAGGTCCCTATAGATTGATGGTGGAACATTTCAATTTAATTTAATCAATCATTTCTAATAAATCAAATAGAATCTATATCTTTCTCAACCTGTCCTCAACCACTTGAGGATCATTTGAGTCTTGGAATGATGGTGGCTTCTAGGGAAGGAACTCTTGAGAATTATTCTGAGATTCATCCATATGTGGTTTCATAAATAGATACTGAATGGGAATGGGTGTAGGTGCTTGTCCTAGATCTTGAACATCATGCACAATAATCTAAATAATATTCTTGTCCACAAGAGGATCTTCTCACTATAGTTCACCAATAGCTTCCTCATGGGGCCTATTCACACATCTTCTCGAAGTCATGATACTACAAAACATCAATAAAAAACATTGAAGACATTAGAATAGATACACATATCAACAACTAAAATAAGAAAAATGGGAAAATTAATCCCATCAGATAAGACAAAAAGATTTGGATTTCCACCTATCCAAATAAAAAGAAAGAAAAATACTAAAATTTAATCAATTTATTCCTCAAGATGCTTTTTTTAAACCAACCATTGAGACTTGAGGCTTATTACAATGAGAGTTGGATAGGAAATTTCTCGTAATTACATTCGAAGTCCCAACAAGACATCCTAAACTACATACTAACATCAAGGAAATATGATTAACTTGCACCTTTGATACTATTTTGTCACTAAAGCGACCTAGAAATCATGGTTCATTTTTTTTATGAAAACAATTCATTTATTTATTTACACAACCCGACATTGCAAAGGTATAGAGTTTTATAGAGTCTGAATACATTTGGAGAATCCTCAGGACACAACTTATAAAGAAAAAACTAAAAACTAATCATTACAAAGCACAAACACCTTATCAGGACCTCAACCACCACATCGCTTCTACATGTCCTTAAGACATGTGAAAAGAGATTTAAAAACATAGTGTGAGTGACAATATCATAGTAATTGATTTATTTAAAACAAAATGAAACCAAAACGTTTTTTGAAAATAAAAAATAAAAATCAATACATACAATAAAGTTTGTCAATGATAGCTTAGGAAAACATGTATACTTTATAATAATAAACATTTCAGTGAAAAGGGATTTCAATTTATATATGAAAAATTTTAAAAATACTCTTTGATAATTCATATAGTATTATTAATTACACTTGATAATAAATGTATGATTCTATAACCTTAACTTTATTTTGGTATAATTGGAGATTCTTCCTTTACAATGATGTTTTTCCATGAACCAGCTCGAATAACTTGGTACCTTGATACCTGAGATGGCACTAACATAGCCTGAAGTGCATTCCCAATCCCCATGTGTTGGAGAATAGCATCTGAAATCATACAACATCAAGAAGGAAATATTTTTCCACAAAAAAATAGAAGATAAAAGATTACAAGTGAGTATTCTCAACACTCCAAAGAGAGAAAATACTATAAAAAAATAGGTATAAAAAATCCAAAGTATTACAGTATCAAATTACTCAGAAACCAGTAATAAAAAACTCAAACATCCTAAAGGAAACATCATCCAAGGATAAAAATGGATCCACCAGTCACAAAACCACTCTATGGTTTAAAGTTTCAAGAACATGCACCACCACCAAGTGTCACTTTCCCTTTGCTCATACCCGACATGAGAAAATCTAAAAATTCCTGAAGAAAAAGGTAATGTGTGAGCTATAAATCCTAGTAGGTTCTCAAAAAGTGTTCCATAATGAATGTTAAAAACAATTAACTAGATATTATATCAATTTAAATAAAATCAGGCATGTAATTATATTTTAATATTTTAAACCAAAGCATGATTTCCTTAAAAAATATAGAATAAAAAAAAATTCAAACAATATTAAATGAATATTTTATTATAAAACAGTTTATATAAATTAGTTTTCATGAGTAAAAAAGTTCAATAAACAATGGTATGTATAATGAAGTCACAAATCATAGCAAATTAAGAACCATGTAAAAAATCCTGATGGTAAGTCAGTTTATTTGGTAATATGATCCGCACACATTTCATAGTGATCACCACTCTAGTGAGGTGCACACACACACAAATACTCCCCAATAAGAGAACCCATAATGAGTAGTCTACAACCTAATAGAGGAACCCATAATGGTAAGTTATGTCGTAGTTGTTTTAGGAATAATTTTCATTGTTATTCCAATTATAGGGGGTCAAGGTCCTAGAAATCTTATCACAGTTGCCAATAAATACCCAAGATAACAAGTGATTCAATAATAAATCATTTAAATTTTAATTTAATCATTTCAAATCATGTTAAAATAAAATTCCTTAATTTAAATCTCCAATATGAATTTTTATTTTCAAACCCAAATCATGGGTTTTCATCATTTAATTCCATTTAAAATCACTTTTCAATTTAACCCATTATCTCAAGATCAAACACCAAATCATTTCATCAAGTTGATTTCCAAATCAATCCATCATTCTTCATAAATCCACCCTAATATATTGATTCCATTGAAATTTTGGTTTTTATCAATTTCCATAACCCTTTAAAATCAAGAATCAATTCATTTCAATTCCATTTATTTAAATGAAATTAAAAAACATTACAATTTAATCTAGAAATTCAAGGTTTTAATTGTATAAAAAAGAATTATGGAACCAACTACCTTTAATCATAAAAATTCAATGATCAAGAAACAACACCCGCAACAGAATCTACCAATGAATAGAGAAGGCATCATAGTTTAAGAAATAAAACATAGAATAAAGATCCAATTAAATAGATTTTAGATCCTTCAAATAAGTGAATATATATAAAACAATTAGGAGGAAGGAATGATAGATTGGAATAAATCATTTGAGAGGAGATCCACTTATCAGAGGGGGATTAGATCTTCCAATGACACTTTGAATTATCAAAGAAGGGGGTAGAAAGAGCCAAAATTACTTATAGGAAGCCTTATAAACCCTTGAAATCAATTTCGGTTCAAGTGTGTATGATAGGAAACATAAATAGGGGATTGAGAATAAAAAAATAATTTTTTTATCAATTAAAACCCACACATATGTTTTCCTGTAGAGGGATACATGGTTAGTAAAATCGTGTGCCCTAACTATGCACCCCTACTCTGGGATGCATGGTTTCTCCTGGGTGGATGAATTATCTATTAAAACTTTCACTAACTATGAAAAAATTTATTTTTAGAGGATTCATGGTTTTTAGGTTATGGATGTATTGTTTGTAAAAACTGTGTGCCCCCTCGAGAGCACTATCAAAGAGAACACAATTTTCTGGGCCAAACCACATGGTTTTTCCTAACCATACGCCAACTAAGTACAACTCCCTGGGATTCCAAAATTCTCTAAAATTCACCTAGAACATCCAGAAAAAAGACCCAACCAAATAATGATCAACATAAGGGTTTAGGAGTACCTGAAAATGAGTAATAGGATGTTACAACATCCCCACCCTAGAAATTTTTTAACCCTAAAAATATTTTCAAGAAGTGTCCATATCAAATAGATGATGCCACTTATCTCTCGTCAGTGAATCCCACTCCCAAGTCTCTTAAGAATCAGAAACATTTATCCATAACACATAGAACAAAGGTATCGTATTCTCATGAAGTACCTTTTTATTAGAATCAACAATCATGATTGGATTCTCAATCATAGATAAATCTGGCTCAACATTAAGATCTCCCAACTCAAGACATGAGATGGTTTAGAATGGTACTTCTAGAGCTATGATAAATGGAACATGTTATGTATCAACATCAAATATGGTGAAAATGATAATTGGTATACCACTTTCCCCACCTGATCCACAACCTCAAAGGGTTCCACAAAATGAAGAGAAATCTTCCCTTGCCTCCCAAATCGTTGATGACCCAACCGAGGTGAAACTCTTAAGAGAACTCAGTCACCAAAAAAAGAACTTCAATAATCTATGGTGATGATCAAAAAAGGATTTATATCATCTCTATGCCATTAAAATTCTTTGACGAATCAACTGAATCTTCACCATTGTCTCTTGGAATAAACTTGGTCCAACCAAGGAAGTCTCACCAATCTCTGACCAACACAATATATATTTACACAACCTACCATACTAGGCCTTAAAAATATCCATTATGATAAAGGACTGGTAACTAGTGTTATAAGAAAACTCAACTAGTTCGAGATGGTCATCCCAAGATCCACCAAAATTAAGGACACATGCACAAATAATGTCCTCAATAATTTTTATATCCCTTTATGTCTACCCATTTTTTTATGGACAGTATGTTGTACTCAAACAAACCTGATATCCCATCACCTCCTAAAGGCATTTCCAAAAAAAGATAGGTAAAATAAGGATATATATCAAGGAATATATCATATGAAACTCCATAAAAATTAATAATCTCATTAACATAGATATTTCCTAACTCTTCAACTCTAGTTGTATCATTAATGGGTATAAAGTGAGTTGATTTGGTCACCCTATCGATCAAAATCCACATTCAATTATTCCTTATAAGGGTATGTGGAAACCAAACCAAAAAGTCCATAGAAATATCATACCACTTCTAAGTTGGCATTGGATGTTCCTGAAGTAAACTCAAAGGTCTCTAGTGATCAGCCTTGACCTATCATAAAGTATAATAATGAGAGACAAAATCAGCAATGTCCCATATCATACATGGCCACCAAAATCGACACAACATGTCATAGAATGTATTTTTGGTACCTGAGTTCACTGAACACATGAAATTATGAAAATCTATCATCATAACTTTTCTCACTAGAGAAGGCACAATGAACCAATTCCAAAGACATTGAATACCCTCTATAGAGAATGACCACTCAACAATGGTCTCCCTACCATAAAGAGAGTTCCTAATTCTCTCTAAATAATCATCAAGATGCTAATATTAAAGAATAATCTCACTAAGAGAGAAGTCCAACTAAACACTTTCCAAGACAACCTTTTCCTGCTCCTCCCAAACTCCTAAATGAAATTGTGAAAAAAGATCAATCATGCTCCACTCTTTTGATGATTCCTTCATGGCATGGGTCAGAATTTTCCTGCTAAAAAAATCAGCAACCACATTCCATTTCCCAAGGGTATTGGATATTTAGAAATCAAAATATTGCAAGTTCTCCACCCATGGACTCTGATGAAGATTCAAATCTTTTTGAGAGAAGATATAACTTAGGTTATTATGATTAGAATACATGATAGAAATTTCTCCAAAAATGTAACACTGTAAACTCTTAAGCACATGCATTGTGGATGTGACTTCAAGGTCATGGGTCAAATAATTCTTCTCATGTGGACTAATGTTTTGAGAACTATAGGCCACTAAGTGATCACACTACATAATAAAACAGCCCAAAATCAATCCCGATGTATCAAAAAATTCAACATAGCCCTGCCCAGCCTCTGGAAGAGTCAACACCAATACATATGTCAACATAAATTTCAACTTATCAAAAGAACTTTGACATTTTTTATCCCAAACAAACTTTTACCCCTTCTGAGTGAGAGAGTTCATCAAAAATCCAAACTTGATAAATCCTTTACAAACCAACTATTTTACCCTGCTAAACCCAAGAAGCTTTGAATCTTAAAATTTTTGTACGGTTGTTCCCATTTCATTACTAATTTTACATTTTTAGGGTCAACTAAGATACCATGTCCTGACACCACGTGTGCCAAAAAATTAACTTATCTAATTCAAAAATCACATTTTGATATATTGGAATAAATTTTATAATTTCTCAATATTTATAAAACTGCTTCCATATAATGCACATGATCCTCCTTGAACTGAGAGTAAACTAGGTGTCATCCAAAAAGACCACCACAAACATATTAATATAATATTCTAAGATCCTATTCATCAAATCCATAGAGACTATAGGAGCATTGGCTAGACAAAATGGCATGAAAATATAATCATAATGGATATACCTACTCTAGAAGGGGATTTTATGAATTTAAAATTATTTTATTCTCAACTGGTGATAAAAAAATCAAAGATAAATCTTAGAGAACCACCTCACCCTTTCAAATTGTCAAAAATATCATCAATCCATGGTAATGGATACTTGTTCTTTATTGTAACTCGGTTGAGTTTTCGGTAATCAACACATAGGCAGATATTTCCATAAACATTATTAGAAAAGATAACATGTTCCACCTAAGGTGACACACTTAGGATTATAAATCCTTTCTATAATAGATCATCAAATTGAGTCATCATCTCTTTCATTTGAGTTGGATACATGAAATAAGAAAAAATATACATTGTTTGAGTACTCAGTTCCAAATAAATAAAAAACTATTCCTCTCTTACCAATGGAAAACTAGAGAAATTAGAAGGAAAAACATCGGGAATCTCAAAAGAAAAAAATCAAAGGGAGATAATCACTTAAAGACTCCCACTCTAGATCAAAAGTGAATAATGATATTAATTCCATAACTCTAGATAAGAAAGTCTAGATCTACTAAACCTTAAGTTCCATTCTCATTGAAATATATGGAACACCTCATCTGATGCAGTAAAGGATACCCATCAAAGATAATAGTAAATTTGGGACTTATTAGCAATGAGCCTATCTATCACGAAAATGACATCAAGAGGTTTCATGTTAAAAATCATAAAATCCTAGGTAATCTCAATATCTAATAAATAAAAGACACAAGTAGGACAATGGTGACCCTACTATCTCTTTATTTTGAGAGGCGTAATAATATCCATCGCATAAGACAAAAATTCACTAGGAAGATTTAGTAGGTTCATAATATTAGTTGATATAAATGATTAAGATTCAATAGTATCAAATAAATCAGTCACTAAAGATGATATATAGTGATGGTACCTATCACAATTGTTGTACCTATGTCACAATTCTCTAGAGACTCTTCCACCACATGAATAAGATTCATTTATGATGCTTGTGGATAGAACTCCTTTGTTCATGAAGCATCTAATTTCACTATAATACTTTTAGGTGCTTATGAGAGTCTGCATCTATATGGGGTAGGAAATAAATGATAGAATTTATATAGGTTTCCTAAGAGAATGTAATAACTACATATCTTTAGCACCTCAGTACAACCATAACTCGAATATCCATCATTACCACACTAAAAGTAAATCAAAGGGCCTCTACCATGCACTGTAGGAGTTCTATAGGATACTTTCTATGAATAACCACCATACGACCCATAATATTTCCTATTTTCTTTAAAGTAACACATAAAACTAATAATGAGAAAAAATGAACTCATGTCATCCCTGACACACTATCCAGATCAAGCTCAACCATTAGCACCCTATCCAACAAGTCATCAAAAGAATAGAGATTCAGTAGAAAACCTAATAATTAATATCATGTATAATACACATCTTGAACCATAGAGCCTTAATCTTATCATTTGATACAATCTTAGGTGTGAAATGTATAATCTTGGAAAATTAGTTCATATATTCCATCATGGTCATGTCATCCTATTCGAGTTTAAAAAGCTGCATAACCTTAGCAAGAACCATAGTCACTAGATAAAACTAATCATTGAAAGAACTCTAAATTCATTCCACTCAAAACCCTATTTATTATTCCCCATTACCATTGAATCACACCATCTCTTTCTAGGTCCCTCTAGATTGATGGTGGAACATTTCACTTTAATTTAATCAATCATTTCTAATAAATCAAATAGAATCTATATCTTTCTCAACCTGTCCTCAACCACTTGAGGATCGTTTGAGTCTTGGAATGATGGTGGCTTCTAGGGAAGGAACTCTTGAGAATTATTCTGAGATTCATCCATATGTGTTTTCATAAATAGATACTGAATGGGAATGGGTGTAGGTCCATGTACTAGATCTTGAACATCATGCACAATAATCTAAATAATATTCTTGTCCACAAGAGGATCTTATCACTATAGTTCACCAATAGCTTCCTCATGGGGCCTATTCACACATCTTCTCGAAGTCATGATACTACACAACATCAATAAAAAACATTGAAGACATTAGAATAGATACACATATCAACAACTAAAATAAGAAAAATGGGAAAATTAATCCCATCAGATAAGACAAAAAGATTTGGATTTCCACCTATCCAAATAAAAAGAAGGAAAAATACTAAAATTTAATCAATTTATTCCTCAAGATGCTTTTTGTAAACCAACCATTGAGACTTAAGGCTTATTACAATGAGAGTTGGCTAGGAAATTGCTCGTAATTACATTAGAAGTCCCAACAAGATATCCTAAACTACATACTAACATCAAGGAAATATTATTAACTTGCACCTTTGATACTATTTTGTCACTAAAACGACCTAGAAATCATGGTTCATTTTTTTATAAAAACAATTCATTTATTTATTTACACAACCCAACATTGCAAAGGTATAGAGTTTTATAGAGTCTGAATACATTTGGAGAATCCTCAGGACAAAACTTATAAAGAAAAAACTAAAAACTAATCATTACAAAGCACAAACACCTTATCAGGACCTCAACCACCACATCGCTTCTACATGTCCTTAAGACATGTGAAAAGAGATTTGAAAACATAGGGTGAGTGACAATATCATAGTAATGGATTTATTTAAAACAAAATGAAACCAAAAAGTTTTTTGAAAATAAAAAATAAAAATCAATACATACTATAAAGTTTTTCAATGATAGCTTAAGAAAACATGTATACTTTATAATAATAAACATTTCAGTGAAAAAGGATTTCAATTTATATATGAAAAATTTTAAAAATACTCTTTGATAATTCATATAGTATTATTAATTACACTTGATAACCTTATAAACATTCATAATTAATTCTCAAAGGAAAATTGAATCATTACATGGATTCTTAGTTCACTCATGAGACATGAAACATGACATAAGCATGAGTTGAGGCTCACTTCGTTTAGAGGATCAAGAGTCAAGGCTCATTTCCCCTGGATTAGCATGAGTGAACCGTCATTGAACATTATTTGGCATGAGTAAACCCTCATTACAAATGAATTATCATGATTAAACCCTCATTTAACATGATTTATCTTGAGTAAACCCTCATTGCACATCATATATTATGGTATATCTTTTAAACCATGAGTTTTGAAAACCATTTCATGTATAGAACTTTATTGATCATACGTGTCCTGATAAAAGTGGTTACTTGTTAAAAATTCATGATTATACTTTCATTTTTTTGTATGTAACAGTTTTACATAAAGTATAAACATTTATTTACATAGAAAAAATGTGAATGCATACTTAAAATAATGATGTAGACATGTACATTTGTATATTTACATCAAAAGTAATATATATATATACACATGCCTTAAATAAATCTATTTCACATGAAATGATATATATATATATATGTATATGTATGTATGTATATATGTATAAATATATTTATATATCTATTAGTTTTGAAAAACAAACATTAATTTGAGGGTACAATCACCTCGCTTTTACTCTTAGAGACTTAATTAAAACCCTACAATCATTAAAGTTAATTTTATATTAAGGTGAAATCCATAGGCTAATAGAGTTCATAACTTATAATGATATGTACATATCATCTATGTATAAGTATAAATTCATACAACATTATTATCAAAATAATATTTTTTAAGATATAATAACATCACTTGAATATATATAACTTAGGTACTTTAATTAATTAATTAATTTATTTTTTTATCAAGATAATTTTAAGAAAAATATGTCTCATAAACCAGAGAAATTTTTGTGTAAAACTGTTAAACGTAAACCAACATGTATCATTGTGGAAGAACCATTTCATTCAACCAAAAGTAACACCTATTTCCATTTCATAAACAATTAAAATACCATTAAACAATATCGATGAACAAAAAACATTTGCGTATAAAAACCATAACAACTTTAAATAATTTTTTTTAAATGTTTAAACAAAGTTTCTATTATTATCATAAGAGTATAATTTAAATTTAAAATGATAATGAAATAAATGTTAGTAATCGACTAAAACATATAATATTTAAAAACACATCAAACAACTCGAATCATTCGAGGATATCATTCATAAATACAAATAGTATTTAAATAAGCTATCTTAATTATAAAAGAAATAACTTTATGGGAAGTAATTAGTTCCTACCTATAATGAGAATATAACTAAAAAATTATTTGGACAATCTGGAAAATAAATAACAATAATTGAAAATGATAAATTGATACAAAACACTTAAAATGCAGATACTAGTTAAATAAAGAGGTTTTACTTACACATAAATAGACCTGAAATAATATGAAAACTTTGAAAAGAAATAATTGTAAAATTGTTTGACCAGTAGAGGATTAAATACTGCTGAACAATTCCAAATTTCAAGAATAATTTGATTTGTTAAAGCATGTCTCATGAAAAAAACCCGTTACCATTATAAATACATAATAGAAATCAAAATACCATCATGAAATATAAAAACAAGGGACTAAAACAACATTATGTATGTGATTCATAAATGAAGAAACTCTTTTAAACACTTATAAAAGTTCTAAAAAAATTTCCCTTATAGTATGAATATTGTAGTGCACTGTTCATTTCCTCCTATTGGTTGGAGTGGATACTCAAGAGGGGGGTGAATTGAGTTCCAATTAAAATTTATGTTTTTAAAAACTTTGTCTTAAAAACCCCCAAATAAAATACTGAATTAAACTATAGTGAATTTATATCAAAGTAAAGGTTCTGTTGGGTTCTCAAGGGATTGATTATTTCCCAGTTAATCAAAACATAAAGGTTGATTAACTTTTGAAACCAACTTACTGATTTAAAACTAATATAAACACTTGCAAATTTAATTATCAAAGTGACTTTAAAACAGTTTTGGTTTTAAAGTAATTAGCAGTGGAATAAAATAATAACTTTGAAAGTTATAGCATAACAGATATAACCAAGAGGTTCAGTCTCAAGACGAGACTTAGTCCTCTCAACAATTTGTATAAATTTGATCCACACCCTGGATTGGGGTTTACAAAAATTTACAACTGTCTAGGTCCAAGACCTCTACCACTGCTATTAATGGGAAACAGAACAACAACAACCAGCTATCCAGGTCACACACGACCTCTACCACTATCTTAGTGGGAAATAAATATGTAAGAGTTTGAGTGAGGATTTACAGATCCTCCAGTTAAAGTACAGGAGACAGTGTGTATGTTAAATGCAGGAGATAACACACACTACTCGAAATGTGAAATAATGAATCACAGAGCAGAGATGTAGAGTTTAGAAATGGATCTAGTGATTTCAGTGAAGCTTTGGAATCCTTGAGTTTGATCAGAGATGATTCTGAGTCCTCTTCTGGTTTTCGTCTGAAAAACAGAGTGTCGTCTGCTTGGTATCCAGATTCAGAGATAGTGAGAAATGTAGTGGATGAAGTTCTTCAATGTCCTCGTGAATGTACAGAACTCTTCTTGAGTAGGCTTGAGTGTGTATGAGGTTCTGTGTCTTCTGAAACTATGTCATCCACCACTCTTTGCACTCATATATGTCTCGTTGTTGTCACCCTAGTGTTTTTGCACTAGTAGGGACTTCATGTATTTATGGCACGAGATCCAGTAAAAGAAATGATTTCTTTTTGCAGGTATGAGGTACGGTTCCCTGACATCTAACAACATTCATTAAATAAATGACAGAGCATTAAAATATTTCTAATATGACCGTTGGTTAGATTAAATAAAGATAAAGAAATTCAAACAGCTGTTTATGACTATCAGTGAGTCAAGTGATCGGTAGGTCATCAGCATCAGCATTGGTGAGACATCTTTGGTGACTCAAATGATCAGCATCGGTGTGTCATGATCGGTGAATCATTTGATCAGCATCAGTGTGTCATGATCAGTGAATCATTTGATCAGCATCGGTGTGTCATGATCGGTGACTCATTTGATCAGCATCGGTGTGTCATGATCAGTGACTCATTTGATCAGCATCAGTGTGTCATGATCGGTGACTCATTTGATATGGATCAGTGTCTCATTTGATCAGCATCGGTGTGTCATGATCGGTGACTCATTTGATATGGATCGGTGCGACCATTGTCCTTTGATATGGATCGGTGCGACCATTGTATGTTTGATCCAGAGGACTTCCAGAATACTTGTAAATCAATAAAAAAGAGATAAAAACATGATCCAACCAATATACACGGATTCACTAAGAGATTGTGATTATGTATATGAGAAATCCAACCGGATTAAGTAATCGATGATTTGTGATTATTGAAACAGCAATCATAGAAAGAATTCAACAATCTTCTAGAGGGCTCAACAATCTCCCCCTTTTTGATAATCACAAATCTGCGCCATAAATAAAAATAATATATCATCAATTATACGACATAATAAGAATAAAAACATAATGAGATATAAATCTCCCCCTAAATTTATGCCTTTAAATACTTATGCAAGCATTTCCATAGAAAGGTTCTCCCCCATGGATAAATAAAAAATCTCCCCCTTTAGAGATGCATCTCCCCCATATTCCCCATTGATCCATAGATATACAGATTTGTCCCCCTTTGGGATAATCAAAAACGAGGGAAAACAGATAAAGAAGAGAGTAAAAGAAGGCATCAGTGATAATAAAAAGAAAAGAGACTAAAGTTTATAAGACATCATAGTACAATCACAACAGGGTTCGCCCTATCAACAACAACACACAACTATTTCTGGGGATGTAACGTGGCTTTTCCTTTGTCAGAAGGATCAATGGTTGGTAAGTTGGAAGGATTGGAGGTAGGTTGAACTGGGCGAATTTGAAAATGTGGTAAGATGACTCTTGAGGGTGGAGGAGAGGATGCCACTGGAATTTGATGTGGAGTTATAGGAGATGGTTGAGAAGATTGCTGAGGTACTGGTCGATGTTGAGATAGAGCTTGAGCAACGGAGATCTAATTTGGAGCAACATCAGAGGCACTGAGAGGGTCAGTAGTTGGAAGCACAATGGCGGTGGCTTGTGCATTCAGATAAGGCTTCAAAAGATTTATTAAATTCTGAATAACTTCGGCACCATACTGCATAGCCTTCTCAAAATCATCCTTATTCTCCATGAACCGTTCCAAGGTAGGAGTAAAATCTTGCAACTGTCGAACTTAAGTCTTGAATGATTGAGTGACTGGAGGTAGTCTCAGATTGTCAGCTAACACTTTGAAATTCGCGGTCATCTCATGCTTGGTATAGATTTTTGAAAAGTAATGATCAACCTTTTCCTTGATCTCTCTCTAAGCTTTAGTGGAATCTGCTGAATATACTATTACCATCTTATGAATGTGATCACTGTGCTCCTTCATCTTCCTCAACGAGTCCAAATAAAGAAATTGTCTAATGGCGGCCAATTCATCATGCACAATCTGACTTAGAGCCTCTAGCTCATGAGTAGTGATCTTGGTTACTTTTGTTGTACTGGCTTGAGAAACTATCTGAGTTATCTCAGCTTTCAACTTTCTTAGATCAGACTTCTTAAGATGTTCAATCAGATTCCTCAACAATTCCATCATACCAGAGATGGTGGATCTAAATTCGTTGGATAAATAAACTAAGCCAGATTGTAGATCCTTCAGAATCTGATTTAGAGAGGCTATGTGCCTGCCAATAAACTCACCAGTATTGGCCAGGTCTGGTTTAATATCATTTGAAATTTCTTCTCTGACTGTATCTCTCACAGTAGTAAGAAACTCACTTTTGAACTTATCAAAATCATACTGAGAGATAGTAGAACTAGGTAGATGAGCATCTGCAGCATCTACAGCATGAGCAGACCTTGCCTCAACTGGTTTTCTTTCCATCATAACCGCAACAGATTCTGATTCTTCTCCTTCTTCTTCAGAATAATCTAAACCCAAAATAGCAAAACCAGGGTAGTCATCCCAGACAGCAGCACACAGAGTATATTTTGGTTTATCATAACTTTCTTTTCCACTAATTTCAAGAGGATCTCTCTTGCCATTGGCATTTTGTTCTGGTACAATTTGATGTGTTTCTGTTGGAGGTACATTAAGACCACCCACTGGTCGGTTATCACCATCATCATCATTATCATCATCATCATCATCTCCATTCTCATTTCCATTCTTCACAGAAACTTCACTGTCAGATACTTCAGTGTCACTAGCTTCTTCATCACCAAGAACTGGTTCTGATTCAGGTAAGGGTAAAGGTGGACTGGCAGATCCAAAGTCTATTCTTCTCTTAGGACTCACAGTATCAGGATCACTCCTATTATCAGGAGGTGACATACTTCCTTCTTCTATTTCAGCTTCTTCCATCCCTTGTTTACCAGACTCTTCAGTGCCTTTATTCATTTGAACATCTACTTCTTCCTCATCATCAGAATAAATTGGCTCCTCATCTGATTTCAAACCAGGGTCTCTCAAACCTTTCGGCCTCTTTCCATGATCAGTGGGATTGTAATATTCATACAAGTTGTCCTCATCAGCAACCCATCATTTCTTCCATGGGTTCTAGTTTATTTTCATCCGTTTACAAATTTCTTTGTTAACACAAGAAGCACTATCAGATTCGGCTATCTCATCAGCTTCATCAACACATTTTATATTCTTTAACATAGTAGAGATCATTTTGGAATAGAACAGGGAAATGGATTTCTTAGAAGGTTTCACCATTCCAGCTATGTGCACCATTAGATATCTACACAAATTGATCTTCTCATGGGTCTTTAGTGAAAAAAGAGAAAAACATCCTGGTATCTTACAGTAGAAAAATCTCCTTTTCTGGGACAAATTTGGTGCTGAATAAACTTAAAGAGAAGTCTACATTCACCATCCAACTCTGAGGCTGTGATTCTTCTTGACTCTCTATTTCCAGTCAAAAGCTCTAAAGCTAACTCATAAGAGAAGTATTCAGTGGTTGGAGGAATGTTTTTAGCATAATCCTCATACCGACCCTCATGGGGTACATTCAAACATTCTGCCCATTGTTTAGATGAAAAAGATATTTTATTTCCTTTCACTACAGAAGACATTCTCGCAGCCTCGACACCATCTAAAGTAACTTGCATATTTATATAAAACTCATGCACTAGCTTTGGGTAGTATACACGAGAGTTATCTGTGAACCAGGCTTTCCATCCTTGCGAATCTAAAACTTGTAACAACAGTGACTTACTTGTCAAAAGCCAGGTGGAGCTGACTTCCTTTTCTATAGCAACGATCCGAGTTTCCAGGTTCAGATTTACTGATCTTTGAGTGGTACTACTCGACTCGCCTCGAGCACGCTTTGAAGGTACAAGACTTTATGATCCTTTTCTCGGTCTCTTCTGCTTAGCCATTTGACGATTCTGGGGAAAGTAGGATTTTGAAGGTTCGAAGTAGAGGAGAAGAGAGAAAATAAGGTTTGGCGGGAAAGAAATGAAAGGTCGACGGTTTGGGGAATAGAAATAGTCGTGTATCATTTATTTCATCATTTAGGGTTCCCATAATGAAGATAAAAGTAGTTAATTAAACACAACAAAATAAAAAGTAATATAAAGAAATATTGGTTTCACAGATCGGTTTCACAGATCGGTTTCACAGATCAGTTTCACAGATCAGTTTCACAGATCAGTTTCACAGAACAGTTTCATAGATCAGTTTCACAGATCAGTTTCACAGATCTAACATACACAATTCTTGTTTAATAAAATTCATTCTTTCAGAACATAAAGGCTTTGTAAAAATATCAGCTAATTGATGTTCAGAACTAATAAATTCTAGAGAAATATCACCTTTCTGATAATGATCTCTTAGAAAGTGATGTCTGATATCAATGTGCTTAGTACTAGAGTGAGACACAAGGTTCTTAGATATGTTTATCGCACTAGTATTGTCACAGTTAATTGAAACCTGTTTAAAATCAAATCCATAGTCCAATAAAGTGCATTTCATCCACAGAATCTGTGCACAACAACTACCAGTAGCAATATATTTTGCTTCAGTAGTAGACAATGCAACTGAGTTCTGTTTCTTACTACACCATGATACTAGGGACTTTCCAAGTAAATGACATGTTCCAAATGTTCTTTTCTGATCTAACTTACATCTAGCAAAGTCAACATCTGAATAACTTGTTAGGTCAAATGATTGTCCTTTTTGATAAGACAAACTTAAATTCACAGTATACTTAAGATATTTAAAAATCCTTTTAACAGCCAGTAAGTGTGATTCTTTAGGATTAGCTTGAAATCTAGCACACATACACAAACTAAACATAATATCCGGTCAACTAGCAGTAAGATAAAGTAAACTCCCAATCATGCCTCTGTAATAGGTCTAATCAACTGGTTTCCCAGTTTCATCAACATCCAATTTACAGGTAGTACTCATAGGTATATCACTTTCCTTAATACTATCTAAACCAAAAAATTTTAATAGATCCTTAGTATATTTACTTTGATTTAGAATAATACCATCTTTAGTTTGAAAGATTTGAAATCCAAGAAAATACTTAAGCTCTCCCATTAAGCTCATTTCAAACTCATTTTTCATAACCTTTAAAAATTCAGTACATAAAGAATTTTTAGAAGATCCAAAAATAATATCATCAACATAGATTTGTACTATTAACACATCTTTTGAAATCCTTTTTATAAAAAGAGTGGGATCAGCTATTCCTTTTGTAAATCCTTTTGAAATAAGAAAGTTTGAAAGTCTTTCATACCAAGCTCTTGGAGCTTTTTTTAAACCATATAAAGCTTTAGAAAGTTTAAAAACATGATTTTGAAAATCAGGATTTGAAAAACCAGGTGGTTGTTCTACAAAAACATCTTCAACAATAAAACCATTTAAAAAAGCACTTTCACATCCATTTGATATAACTTGAAATTCAGATGTGATGCATAGGGAAGTAAGATCCTAATAGCCTCTAATCTAGCTACAGGTGCAAAGGTTTCCTCATAGTTAATTACTTCTTCTTAATTGTAACCTTGTGCAACTAGCCTAGATTTATTTCTAATGATGTTTCCATATTCATCAACTTTGTTTCTAAACACCCATTTTGTGCCTATGGTTATAGTGTCCTTAGGTCTTTCTACTAATTTCCAGACTTTGTTTCTTTCAAATTGATTTAGTTCTTCTTGCATAGCCATTACCCAAAATTCATCACTAATAGCATCATCAATGTTTTTAGGTTCAAGCTGTGACAAGAAGGCTTGATGTTCAACCTGATTTCTAAGAGAAGCTCTAGTCTGTGTCCCTCTATCTAAATTACCTACAACAAAATCTAACAGATGGTTCTTTAGAATCCTAGTTGGTTTAGAAAAGGTAGGACTCGAGATTTCAGGTTCATCTACAGGTTGAGGTTCAACAGAAGCAGGTTCTGGAAAATTTCCAGAACCGGATGTTTTAATTACAGGTCCACTGTCTTTATCATTAAGGTTCAAACCATAGAGATAATCTTCAAGATTTTCAAAAGAGGTATTAGGTTCATGTGGATCAGTTTCATAAAATTTGATGTGAACAGATTCTTCCACACATTTGGTTCTTTTATTGAAAACACTATAGGCTTTACTAGAAGTAGAGTAACCTAGGAAAATTCCTTCATCACTCTTGGATGCAAATTTGTCGATATTGTCTTTAGTATTAAGAATAAAGACTTTGAAACCAAAAACTCTAACGTATTTAACCTTAGGTTTCCTATGGTTCCACAACTCATAAGGGGTCCTCTTAAGAACAGGTCTGATCAAGACTCTATTAATAACATAACAAGATGTATTTACAGCTTCAGCCCAAAAATAAACAGGTAGGTCATACTCATTAAGCATAGCCCTAGCAATTTCTTACAGGGTTCTATTCCTCCTTTCCACTACACCATTCTGTTGAGGTGTCCTAGGGGAAGAGAAATTGTGACTGTAGCCACTGTGTGAGCAGTAAGATTCAAACTCATGATTTTCAAACTCACGGCCATGATCACTTCTCAGGGTTCTAATCTTAAGTCCACTAAGGTTCTCTACAGATTTGGATTATTTTACAAAGCAGGAACAAGCTTCACTTTTGTGAGCTAGAAAATATACCCAATTTTATCTAGAAAAGTCATCTAATATAACATAGACATAGTGCTTCCCATTTAAACTAGAAACTCTAGTAGGTCCAAATAAATCCATGTGAACCAACTCGAGAGGTTGAGAAGTTGACACTTCTTTCTTTGATTTAAAAGAAACTTTATGTTGCTTTCCCTTTTGACAGGGATTACAAACTTTGTTTGCTGGAAATTCAAGTTTGGGTAGGTCTCTAACTAAGTTCTTCCTAGCAAGTCTTCTAAGTGAGTGTACTTTGCAGTGTCCTAATCTTTTATGACAAAGCCAAGACTCTTTATGAAAAGCATTTAAACAAGTAATATTTTTCTTAGCTAAAGAATTTAAATCAACAACATAAACATTTTCATTTCTTAAAGCAGAAAACACTAAAGCATTTTTAGAATTAAAAAAATTGCAAGAATCATTTTCAAATTTAACATAAAAACCATCATCACATAACTGATAAATACTTAACAAATTGTATTTAAGTCCATCAACAAATAAAACCTTATAAATTAATACTGAGTCAGTGTTACCAATCTGGCCTAAGCCGATGATTTTTCCTTTTGAGTTATCACCAAAGGTGAAAAAGCCTCCATCAACTCTAACTAAGCTTTTAAAGCATGAGAAGTCTCCCAACATATGTCTTGAACATCCACTGTCCAAATACCAAGGATTTCTACAGGATATCTTTAAGAAGGTTCCCTACAAAATAGATTTAGACAGAAAATGATTTTGGTACCCATATTTTCTTGGGTCTGGACAGGTTAGCCAATAAAACTTTAGGTATCCATATTTGTCTAATGGGTCTCATAAGATTTCTAGAGTTAAAAGATTTTGAAAAATAAACCTTATTAGATCCATACCTATGAATATAACTAGTTGAAGCATATGAAGTTTCAGAACTAGCTACATTTTGTCCAGATTTAGGAATAAATTTAGTTTTGGTAATTTTCCTTTGTCCAGGTTGGTGTCCTATACCAGTAGTGTATCTAGGTGTTATTTTCTTACCTAGAATCTAAGTAAGAGTTTCTTTACCATTTGTAAATTTCTCTAAGTCTTTCTTAAGTTTCTCATTAGATAATTTCAGTTCAGTGTTTTCTTTAAGAAACCGGGCATTCTTTTCCATTTCAATATCAAGATCAGATTTATGTTTAACAATTAAAGCATACTGTTTCTTTAAACCTTTGTATTTGTCTTTCAGCTCATTACAGGTTTCTTCTAATATATCACAGTATTCAAATAGTTCAGATTTTGACATGTTTTCTGAGTCAGAATCATCTTCAGAATAGTTTGAATTTAAAGCAGGAGTTTCAGATGTTACCTCAGAGGTGTTTGTCATAAAACACATGTTTGACTTATTTCTGTGTTCAGTTTCAGAAACTTCAGATTCAGTGGAGCTATCCTCAGAAGCACTCCAAGTAGCCTTCATGGCTTTCTTAAACATATTGTCCTTGTATTCATACCTCTTCTTGTATTTCAACTTTGGACAATCTGCTTTTATGTGTCCCTTTCTTTTGCACTCATAGCAGACAACTTCATCTGATTTGTCAGATTTCTTCCAATTCTTTTTCTAATGTCCCTTGCTATCATACTTACCTTTATAATTTGATTTTCTGAAAAACTTCTTCTTCCTATAAAACTTTTTAAACATTCTGGAAATGTGATCCATCTCAGCATCACTATCAGAAGTACTTTCACTGTTTTCACATCTTGAACTCTCATTTATAGCTTGAAGCTTCTCCTTATCCTTGTTCTTTGAAGTTGAAGTCTTGAAAGCAACTGACTTCCTTATAGGTTCATCTTCTTCTTCTTTGTTAACCTTGAGTTCCTCTTCATACATCATCAACTTTCCAATTAGTTCCTTGACTAGTAGTTCACCAATATCACATGATTCTCTAATTGAGATAGAAGTTCCCCTCCATCTTTCAGGTAGACATCTTAGAATTCTCATAATTTGTTCCTTTGATGGAACATCCTTTCCCAGAGAAGTCATTGTGTTGAAAATTTCATTAAACCTGAGATACATGTCAGAAATGGATTCATCAGGCTTCATCTTAAAATTATCATACTTAATAGTATAAGTGTTCAATCTCTTTTCCTTAACATTAGTTGTTCCTTCATGGGAAACAGCTAAGGTATCCCAAATTTCATAAGCAGTTTTACAAGCAGATGTTCTATTAAATTCCTCATATCCTAAAGCACAGTACAAGGCATTCATAGCTTTGCAATTATTATTATAGGTAGCCTTATTAGCTTCATTCCAAGTAGTTCTAATAGTAGTAGGAATTTTATATTCTGATTCTATAGCAGTCCAAATATCAAAACCCATGCTTTCTAAATGAATTTTCATCTTGATTTTCCACCGAGCATAGTTAGTTCCATTGAAAAATGGTGGTCTATTGGTAGCAACACCTTCAAGTCTATTATCCATGATAGCTTAGTTAAAGCAAAGATTTTAAAGAGATAAAAATTTAGAAATAATAGAAATTTTAAGAACTTTGAAACACAACTAAAATCACAGTTGAAAAATAAAGTACTTTAGAAAATATTTAAATAACCTCTGAGACCAATTGTTGGTCGGAGTGGATACTCAAGAGGGGGTGAATTGAGTTCCAATTAAAATTTCTGTTTTTAAAAACTTTGTTTTAAAAACTCCCAAATAAAATACTGAATTAAACTGTAGTGAATTTATATCAAAGTAAAGGTTCTGTTGGGTTCTCAAGGGATTGATTATTTCCCAGTTAATCAAAACAAAAAGGTTTATTAACTTTTGAAACCAACTTACTGATTTACAAATAATATAAACACTTAAGAATTTAATTATCAAAGTGACTTTAAAACAATTTTGGTTTTAAAGTAATTAGCAGCCGAATAAAAGAATAACTTTGAAAGATATAGAACAACAGATATAACCAAGAGGTTCAGTCTCAAGCCAAGACTTAGTCCTCTCAACAATTTGTATAAATTTTATCCACACCCTGGATCGGGGTTTACAACAGTTTACAACTGTCCAGGTCCAAGACCTCTACCACTGTTATTCGTGGGAAATAGAACAACAACAACCAGCTATCCAGGTCACACACGACCTCTACCACTATCTCAATGGGAAATAAAGATGTAATAGTTTGAGTGAGGATTTACAGATCCTCCAGTTAAAGTACAGGATACAGTGTGTGTGTTAAATGCAGGAGATAACACACACTGCTCGAAATGTGAAATAATGAATCACAGAGCAGAGATGTAGAGTTTAGAAATGGCTCTAGTGATTTCAGTGAAGCTTTGGACTCCTTGAGTTCGATCAGAGATGATTCTGAGTCCTCTTCTGGTTTTTTTCTGAAAAATAGAGTGCCGTCTGCTTGGTATCCAGATTCAGAGATAGTGATAAATGTAGTGGATGAAGTTCTTCAATGTCCTTGTGAATGTACAGAACTCTTCTTGAGTAGGATTGAGTGTGTATGAGGTTCTGTGTCTTCTGCAACTATCTCATCTACCACTCTTTTCACTCATATATGTCTCGTTGTTGTCACCCCAGTGTTTTTGCACCAGTAGGGACTTCTTGTATTTATGGCACGAGCTCCAGTAAAAGAAATGATTTCTTTTTGAAGGTACGAGGTACGGTTCCCTGACATCCAACAACCTTCATTAAATAAATGACAGAGCATTAAAATATTCCTAATATGACCATTGGTTAGATTAAATAAAGATAAAGAAATTCAAACAACTGTTTATGACTATCGGTGAGTCAAGTGATCAGTAGGTCATCAGCATCAGCATCGGTGAGACATCTTTGGTGACTCAGATGATCAGCATCGTTGTGTCATGATCGGTGACTCATTTGATCAGCATCGGTGTGTCATGATCGGTGACTCATTTTATCAGCATCGGTGTGTCATGATCGGTGACTCATTTGATCAGCATCGGTGAGACATCTTCGGCGACTCAGATGATCAGCATCGGTGTTTCATGATCGGTGACTCATTTGATCAGCATTGGTGTGTCATGATCGGTGACTCATTTGATATGGATCGATGTCTCATTTGATCAGCATCGGTGTTTCATGATCGGTGACTCATTTGATATGGATCGGTGCGACCGTTGTCCTTTGATATGGATCGGTGCGACCGTTGTCTGTTTGATCCAGAGGACTTCCAGAATACTTGTAAATCAATAACAAAGAGATAAAAACATGATCCAACCAATATACAAATATTCACTAAGAGATTGTGATTATGTATATGAGAAATCCAACCGGATTAAGTAATCGATGATTTTTGATTATTAAAACAGCAATCATAGGAAGAATTCAACAATCTTCCAGAGGGCTCAACACCTCCTAAAAGTTGAAACCAAAATAGGCAGAGGCTTACAACGTAACACGGTTCACAGGTCTCCTCCCTCCAACCTTTCTCAACACAGTAGGGTCTTAAACATAGGTAACCAGACACCCCAAATTAGTATGAAAGAATACATTGAATACCCCATATTCAACATCACAGGTATCTAAATACCCACATATGGAACACCCCAAAAGGTAAGAAAAACTCGATCAGTGTGAACCATGAGAACCTTTCCTGGAAAATAAATCCTACATCTTTATTAAATACAACACTAATATGATAGATAGGGAAATAAATTTGAAAGAAAATTAATAACGAAACTCAAACACTTCATCGATTTCCATAGGTTCGACTCACTATCACCAAAAGAGGTTCACATGAGGATGAGTCAATGGGAAAGATGTACCTTGAATCCATCACAGGTCATTAACATGAGTTGTAGGCTAAACGACCGCCGGTGGGATTCATCAGCTTCCTTCACACGTGAGCATCTCGAGTCACAATATCCATAAGGGGGAATTAATCCAAGTGAAAGACAACACATGATTAACTGTGTGATTATAGTGTTGCGAGTGTGGGGCACAACCAAGAGTTGGAGTTAGACCTATGGTTTTGAGGGTTGAGGATGAATATGGGGGATGGTTTCATTCGGCTTCACCCGAAACCCAAAACCCGATTTCCCCTTTCAAATTTCTTTTATTATTAAATTATCTTCATTATTTTTAACAATTCATTGTCATTAATTATTTAACATATCATCATTATAATAAAAAATATATAAATTTATTAATCAAACTAATAATTGTCCACTTTAAATAAAAACACATTATTATTACTTATTATTTCAAAATAATTTATACTTACTTCAATAACTCTTATTAAAAAATTATAAAATAATGTGTCATTAAAAATACATGTCAGGTATTTACCTTGTTCTTAAGTAATTTATAATTAATAAAATGAAAATCTCAAAATAAATATTATTAAAAAAATTATGTTTTATATAAACTTATGTGCATATATTTATTTCTTGAAAAATAGAAAAACATTTAGTATAAAACTTTTATAAGATTAAAATAATAAATTTTGAAGTTTTAACATTACATTTTATATGAACGGAAAACTATTTCATTTGAATATAAACTTGAAAAAAATTATTTAATTTAACCAACATAAATCATTATATTTAAATTAAATACTCATTGATATTATAGACCCTATTTATGATTATATGAACTTAATTTATCACTACAAATGCACACAAAATATAGGTATATATATAATTTTAATGTTTTTTTTGTTTTTGTTTATTTACATTTTTATTTATAAAAAGTACTTCAACGGATATATGCAATGTTCAGTTCGTATATAAATACAAAACCTTAATTTTTTTATTTTAACTAAGCTTATAAAATTTGTAGATCCTCTACCCGTAAAGATGATGCCTGTTTTTATGTTCCTCTACGCTCTTACCCTTATTCTCACCATTGGTTTTCTACTTATAGAAGATCCAAAAAGCATGGGCTACGATATCATTGTTATCATTTTTGTTATATGTTTTAATTATTTTTTTGATGATATTTATAGGTTTAATATTACTATATTCTTATTTTGAGGAAATGTTTCTTGTATCATTCTTATTGTATTACATTAATAAATAAGGAGTTCATTTTCGGTTAAGATTTATTTAATGCATTTTACTAAGAGTCAAAATTTATGTAAGAGTTATTGGGGTGTTACATTAAACCCCAATTAAAAAATTTCATCCTCATAATTTGATTACATATAAAAAGAACATTGAAAATAAACACGACTTCAAGGTTTCTTACATCCCTCCATTAAGAATCCCCCATTTCCAATTATCACATTGATCACGAAGAGAGAGGGTCCACTTAGTGAAATAATACCTTAAGTATTTTTCAAGGTCTTCCACTTCCTTATTCCAGACACAGTCTATACAATAATACTGATAGAAAATATGATTCACTTTTTGAAAATAATTGTTTCTAACATACAGTTTAAAAACATCACCATGTACTAGGTTTCAGTAAAATAGTTTGAGAGAGTCATCTTTTAAATTTTTGAAATGTGGTTCTTCTAATATATTGCCTAAGTTTACAAAAATACTGGAAGCCAAAACTATATATATATATATATATATATATTAGCTGCTTGGAGGTCTCCCTTTTCGGCAGCTATTATAAAATCAAATAGTGCATCATACTCTCTGGACAGGGTGAAATATTGGAAAATTCCTTGACGGTACCTCCAATATTGAGAAAGGTGGAAGAGTTGGGAGATTAAGAATTTATCATAGATGTGCCATGATCCCTGATGATTTCATGGTATGGAGGAGGTTTTTGATATTTCATAGAGTGTCTTACTAGTATGTCAGACATTAGAAAAGTTTTTGATTTTCTGTGAGATTGACTTTGCAATAATTATTGCAAATAAGTCCTCAGGAAGTGGAAAGAGTTTTGTGCGAGGTTATTCCCGTTCTATATCGAAACTACCCTTTATCCTACTGATTAAACATATCAAATTTTAAGTTACTTTTAGACATGATACTAGATGGATTGAAGTCTAACAATTTATTACTTCTTAATGAAAAGAACCTAGTAAAATCTATGAAAGGTATTCAAAGGATCAAAGGGTTTCTCTGTATCCTAACTTCTAAATTTATATATACCTTGGATCTAATACCAAATGTAATGACCCATAAAACATGGTCTATATTTTTTATAAAATTAATTCATTTATTTGTTTACACAACCTGAGATTGTAAAGGTATAGAGTTCTAGAGAGTCCAGATACATTTGTAGAATCCTAATGACACAACATATAATGGAAAAGACTAAAAACTAATCGTTACAAATCACAAAAACCTTAGAAGGACCTCGACCACTACCTATCTTCTATACGTCCTTAAGCCCTGTGAAAAGAGATATGAAAACATAGGGTGAGCAATAATTTCTCATTAAGGGGTTTAAAAAAAATGAAACCAAAAAGTGTTTTTCAATTAAAAAATAAAAAGTAAGACATATTATAAATTTTTTCAATGCTATCCTAGGAAAACATGGATGATTTCCATTAAAAAACATTTCAGTGAAAAAATATTTCAATTTATATATGAAATTTTTTGAAAATCCACTTCGATTATTCATATAGTATTAGTAATTACACTTGAGAACCTTATAAACATTCATAATTAATTCTCAAAGGAAAATTGAATCCTGAAATGGATTCTTGGATCACTCCCGATACAAGGAACATGACATAAGCATGAGTTGAGCCTCATTACACATGGAGGATCCTGAGTCATGGATCATTGCACATGGATTAGAATGAGTAAACCCTCATTGCACATGATTTAGCATGAGTAAACCCTTATTTCACATGAATTAGCATGAGTAAACCCTCATTTAACATGATTTAGCATGAGTAAACCCTCATTATACATGACGTATTATGGTATATATTTTAAACCTTGAGTTTTGAAAACCATTTCACGTATAGAACTTTCTTGATTATACGTGTCATGATAAAAGTGGTTACTTGTTAAAAACGAATGATTATATCTTCATCTATATGTATATAACAGTTTTACATAAAGTATATAAATTTATTTACATATATAAAACATGAATTCATACTTAAAATAATGATTTATACATGTACATTTGTATAGTTACATCAAAAGTAATGTATATATTTACACATGCCTTAAATAAATTATTTTTTTCACGTGAAATGATATATATATATATATATATGTATGTATATGCATGTATGATATACGTATAAAAATATTTATACATCTACTAGTTTTGAAAAACAAACATTAATTTGAGGGTGCGATCACCTCTCTTGTACTCTTAGAGACTTAATCAAAACCCTAAAAGCATTAAAGTAAATTTTATATTAAGGTGAAATCCATGGGCTCATAGAGTTTATAACATATAATGACATGTACATATAAAAATATGTATAAGTATATATTCCTGCAACATTATAATAATAATAATATTTTTTTAAGATCTAATAACATCACTTGAGTATATATAACATAGGTACTTTAATTAATTAATTAATTTTTTTTTCTGAAGATAATTTTAAGAAAAAAATGTCTCATGAACTAGATAAATTTTTCTGAAATTTTTTTAAACGTAAACCAATATGTATCATTGTGGAAGAACCATTTTATTCAACCAAACGTAATACCACTTTCCATTGCATAAAAAATTAAAATACCATTAAACAATATTGGTGAACTAAAACAAATTTGCGTATAAAAATCATAAAGGATTCAAATACAGTTTTTTAAATGTTTAAAAAAATTTGTTACTATTATCATAAGAGTGTAATTTAAAATTAAAAGGATCGCGAAATAAATGTTAGTAATCGACTAAAACATATAATATTTAAAAACACATCAAACTACTCAAATCATTTGAGGAGATCATTCATAAATATAAATAGTATTGAAATAAGATATCTTCATTCTAAAAGAAATAAGTCTATGGGAAGTAATTAGTTCCTACCTATAATGAGAATATAACTAAAAAATTATTTGGACAATCCAGAAAATAAATAACAATAATTTAAAAACAAAAATTGATGCAGAACAATTCAAATGTAGATACTAGTTGAAACAAAGATGTTTTCTATACACATAAATAGACCTAAAATAGATTAACATAATAGGAAAACTTCTAAAAGAAATAATTGTAAAATTTTTTGACCAGTGGAGGATTAAATAATACTGAACAATTCAAAATTTCAAGAACAAATTGATTCATTAAAGCATGTTTCATGAAAAAAAAATCCCCTTACCATCATAAATACAAAAGTGTAATAAAAATACAATCATGAAATATAATTACAAGGGACTAAAATGACATTTCATACACAATTCATAAATGAAGAAACTATTTTAAATAATTAGCATAGTTCTAATAAAATTTCCCTTAGAGTATGGACATGAAATTGTATTGTTCAATTCCTCCCAAAATCTGGAAGAAAAATAAGATGATGCTTATAGGGTAACGTGGTTCCCAGGTCTCCTCCCTCCACCCTTTCTCAGTGCAAAAATGTCTTACACATAGGAAACCAGACACCCCAAACCAGTATGAATAAAGGCATTGAGTACCCCATATTCAACATTTCAAATATCTAAATACCTACATATCGAACTCCCCAAAAGGTATGAAAAAACTGACCAATGTGAACTATGTGATCCTTTTCCTGACAATAAATACTACATCTTAATTAAATAGAACCCTAATCGGATTGATAGGGGACTTAAGCCAGAAAGAAAATTAAAAATGAAACTCAAACACTTCATCAGTTTCTAGAGGTCTGACTCACCATCACCGAAAGTGGTTCATAGGAGGAGGAGTCCATGAGAAAGATGTCCCTTGAATCCATCACGGGTTTTTGATGCGAGTTATAGGCCGAACGACCATCATAAAGATGCGTCATCTTCCTTCACACATGAGCATCTTGAGTGATGAGATCCTTGAGGGGGAATCACTCGAAGTTAAAAATGACACATGATGACCAGTGTGACTAAGGTGTCATGAGTGCGGAGCGCAACTGGGTGTTGGAGTTCGACCTATGGTTTTGAGAGTTGAGGATGAAGATGGGGGAGGGTTCCATTTGGATTCACCTAATACCCGAAACCCAAAACCCAAAACCCAATTTCCCCTTTCAAATGTATTTTTTTATTAATTTTTTTTCATTATTTTTAATAATTAATTATCACTAATTATTTAACTTATTATCATTATTATAACACATATATAAATATATTAATAAAACTAATAATTTTCCACTTTAAATAGAAACACATTATTATTAATTATCTTTTCAAAATAATTTATACTTCCTACGATAACTATTATTAAAAATTTATAAAATAATGTGTCATTAAAAATACATGTCATGTATTTACCTTGTTCTTAAGAAATTTATAATTAATTAAACACACATCTCAAGATAAATATTCTTAAAAAATGTATGTTTTATATAAACTTATATGTATATTTTTATTTCTTGAAAAATAGAAAAACATTTAGTATAAAAAGTTTATAAAATTAAAATAATAAATTTTAAAGTTTTAACATTAAATTTTATATGAATGAAACACTATTGCATTTGAATATAACCCTGAAAAAAATTATTTAATTTAACCAACATAAATAATTATATTTAAATTAAATACTTATTGAGATTACAAACCCTGTTTATGAGTAGATGCACTTAATTTACCACTACAAATGCACACAAAATATAGGTATATATATAAGTGTAACGATTATTATTTTTTGTTTTCACTTATTAACATTTTTATTTATAAAAATTACTTCAATGTCTATATGCAACGACCAGTTCATATATAAATACGTAACAGTAATAATCATTTTATTTTAACCAAGCTCATCAAATCTGTAGATCCTCTACCCATAAAGATGATGCCTATTTTTACATTCCTCTGTGCTCTTACCCTTATTCTTATCATTGGGTTTATAATTATGGAATATCCTAAATGAACGGTGCACGATCGTGCGTCGTTGGGCATAGGAGACAAACTAAAATTTATAACCTACTTACTACTTAGAATAGTGGCGAGATAGGGTCGAACCATAGAGAGGCCTAAGGTTGTTCTTAGTGATCTACTAAAAAAACAAAAAGACACACATAAAAACCAACAAAAGTATAGGATGGTGTGAGATGAAGTGAGTGAAAATAAGTGTGTGAGAAAGTGAAAGTGGAAAAGTAACTGAAAGAAAGCAATAAAGACTACCGGCAGACTTGTGGTAGAAACAACCAAAAGATGAACAAGGGGATGTCTACTGGATGGTTTCGATATGGCTTAGCCTTATTCATGAACTGAGGTTAAGAATGTGGAGTTGAGTTAAGTTAACTGGTCATATTTTTCATCTGATTAGCTTGTGACAAAATAACTATTATCTTCCTTCAACTGCAAAGATCATTCCATCGCATAATGATAAAAGTCAGATGTCATTGGGATAAAATTGCCAATTGAGCTCAGTGTCTCTCTCTCATTTGAGCATGACTGATTTTCCAATGAATTCCTCAGATTGAAAACAGATTTCATAATGTTTCAAACAAGACCAGTTTTTACTTAATCTTGTCGTTTTTAAAATAAAACTATCCCGCAAAAAGCAATAGAAAGACAATTCAGTAAAGGATACAGTTCATAAACCAGACCAATCAAGTATAACTAGCTCAGCTTATCCCCCTGAAGGAGATTAGATGGGCATAATGGTTGAATTTCACATAATAATAGAATTAAAATCTTTTATGTTCATGTTGAAGCAAAGTGAAACAAAAGAGAAAAAGGAGAATAAAATGTTTTTCTCCCTGCTTGATCTCCAGAAAACTCTAATTCCTACTGCTTATTGGTGGATGAGATTCTTGAGTGCGCTTGATTTCATGCCCTGGGAATTGAGATGTGGAATGATGATTCGATTCTCCAATTCCTAGAATATTCTCACCGTCGTGAACTCTCGATCTCTAGATAGATGGCTCTCGATGGATGATGGAAGTGTAAGTGGTGAAGTCCCAAGTCCCCCTCACCCCGTGAATACTCTATCACCCTCTATGCAATGTGTTCCTGATCCTCTACTCCTAGAATGGAACTCTTTGGAATCATGCTCGGGATCTTACCTCCATGTAGGGATTTTATGATGCCATCCCCACCTTAACCATCACTGAAGCGTTCCCCCATAGCTGACTCAAAAAATGCGCACCACAAACTTTCCCCTAAAAACAGAAAACAAGTTAGTTAGAAAAAATAAATAAAAACTACGTGTTATGATTATATAGTGTATTATATTATAATATACATAGCTAGAATAAATAAAAAGAGAAAATAAATAAAATATTAAATTAATTAAATAAATAATTTATTAATTAAGACATTAATTACAAAATTTACAATTGTAAATAAATGAAATAAAGTAAATGCAATAAAATAATTAAAATATTAGATTTATACAAACTAAATTATTCATATAGTTTTATTATTATTATTTTGTAAATATATATATATATATACACAAATATAAATTTATATATTTATTATATAAAAATTATTTATATTAATTAATTAAATAATTATGTCAAACAAAACAAAATAAATAGGTAAATAAAACAAATAAAGTAATAAAGTAAATTATTTTACTATATTAGTTAAGTTAATTATATTAAATATAACATAATATGATTATTATATATGTTATATTAGTTATATTATATATGATTATAGTATACTATATGTTTTATATTATATATATAAGTGTTGTATTATATAATAAAAATAGATTAAATCAAAAGAAAAAAATAGAAAAAGAAAGTGGGGGGGGGGGTTGCATAGTGGCGAAGAAGGGCAGGGAACAAAGCGGGTTTGGCTTATAGGGGGAGGTAGTGACATAGCCTAGGGAAGGGAGACTGGAGGATTGACTTGGGGGAGAAGGAAGGTAGTGGCAGCGAGAATATGGGTCACGGCTCAGGAAGGGCATCGAGAACTTAGGGTCAGTTGAAGTGGTCTGGTCAGAACTGGAATGGCAGTCAAGTATTGGTGATAAACATGAGAGAGGAGGTGGGGCCAGAGGTTGTTAAGGAAGAATAGAGGAAGAGGGAGAGGGACGGAGGTGAGGCCCAGGTGTTGGTTTATTTAGGAGCTGATGTGAGGCCAACTCAACAGGGCTGGTTCACAACGACAATTAGGGAGGCAGGACACATGTGGCGGTTGTCACTAGCAGGTTTCTGGTGACGTGAAGTAGGGCCTTGGTGCTGGGTGTAGAAGATGGGGTTTGATGTTGGGGAATCATCCTCAGTAGGTTCAGATCTGGTGTGATTTGGATTCCTTCCATTGAATTGCTCCTGATTTGTGAATTTTTATATTGCTGTTGAGATTTGAGTTTGGGTTTCTTATCTTAATGTTGGTGGTTTGTGGTGTTATGGATTTTGGGAAGGTGCAATGTGGTGTTTGAGGAAGGAGGCAGGGATGTGGTAGGATTATTGGCGATGTAGGGGTGGCACCGTGAGGAAGGGTGGCGGTGGCACCGTTAGTGGTGAAATGGTGCCACAATGAAGCAGCAAGGGAAACCGTGGCAAGGGGAGTGAATGGTGGAACTGTGAGCAAGGGTGGCGGTGGAACCGTGAGGAAAACTATGACACCAAAATGGATGAATATGTTGGAAAAATCATGGAGGGAAAGAGTGCCACAGGCGAGACAGCTCACAGTGGCACTGTTTTGGAACGAAATGGTGGCACCGTCTCAACTGCAAAACCAACAGATTAAAAAAAACAATTAAATAAATTTATACTTTAATAAGCCCAACAATGGATTAATAAAATAGTTAATTAAATTAAAATAATTAGAAATAATTAAATCAATTAATAAATTAATTATCCCCTCAATTAATTAACGAATTAATCAAATAATTATAGAATAAAAATATTAATCGAATAAAATTAAATTGTTAACACTAAAATAAAGTGAGTTATTTATTTACACATAAAACAAATAAATAAATAATTAAATTATTGAATTGATAAACTAATTATTTTAAAAATAAAATAAATGAAAATTTGAATGAATGAAATGAATGAAAAATTATATTTTAAAAAATAAAAGAATAAAAATAAAAGTAATATTAACAAGAATGATTTAAATTAAGAAGTATTCAAAATGAAAACAATGAACATTAAAACACATGATTTACACTAAAAATTATTATTTTACACATCAATGTTCAAAAAACAAAATAATTGTTAATTATTTAAAAAAACAACATTTTAAAATTAAAAAGTTAATAAAAAATATTAAAAGGATGTGGAAAAAAGAGTTAAAACTAGGTCACATCAAACTCCCCCACACTTAAAAACTTTGTTTGTCTTGAAAAAAAGTACATTCGTTTGAATTTAAAATAGATATATGATTTAACAGATTCAATTAAAATAAATGCATGATTAAACTTTAATACCAAGAGGATCAAGACCAAACAGTGGGTAAGGATTTTCAAAGGTGTTCAAATATGATGTCCTACCTAGCTTAAAAAACTCATTGGAAATCAACAGCCACACTCCCTCATAAAATTTCAAGTATATCATGCCTCTTATATGCACTCATTAACTTTCCTAATTGAACTTTCAATTCAAGTACTGATTCAGGGGGCGATGAAAGGTTAGATGAAGTGGAACTCAAAACTTAACTCAAGGCACCTTCCATACTCACATTCTCCTAGGTTTCAAAAATTAAAGTCCATTAATGTGATCACTTTGTCAATTCAACTCAAATGAATTTTAACCAAGTTAATTGCTCCCTTCTTCATATGGGTTCAAAAATCCCCTCACCTTGATGAGTTCATTTTTGACAAGAGGACTTTATTTTATTTTTCCTAGCCATATTCTATGTGTAGAGCACTGCACATAGAACTTATTAAAATTGATATTGGATTTATTTATTCATATAAACACACCCCGTGCACCTTGTTTCAGATACTCACCGTGTTATCCCATTTTTCCATTTTACTATAGTTACAAAAGACTTAACTATTAACCATTCACATTGACTTCCTAAAGTGATGGAATATTAATAAATAAAAGTGTGAGTCCCCTAGGTTCCAATGAGATATTCTAGATACCCTAAGTCATGATCCTCATTACAAAAAACATATCCTGTCACACTCCCATCCTCAGCTCCTAAACATAAAGGTTCATAAAACAATGAATAATTCCATTTAGAAATCATTCAAGCTAAACAATTTCTGACCAAGTGACAGTTTCAACATCCAAAAATCAGTTCCCCACTGAGCAGGACATAATTGAAGCAACAGTGAACCTCTAATGACCCTAAAGTGATGAAATAGTTTGAAAATTTAAAAAATATTTTGAACAATATTTGAATAAATTTGACCATTTTTTTAAAATCTTTATGTTCAATCTTTAAGTACAAGAAGGGGGGAATTTTAAGTGACACCAGAATGACCCCTCTACCCCACACTTAAAACCCAAAATTTTCCCCAATGTTTAATTCTGAGGTGGGAGACAGTATAGTTCAAGAAAGAGTTTCAATTCAGCTTAAAAGGGATATGGAGGGAAGTGATAATTTTCCAAAATAACTTTTCCACATAAATAAGAGAATAATTGAATCAAAAAAACACATATATATATATAGAGTTCCAGAAGGATTTTTTTCTTTTTTTAGTTTATTTTTTTTGTTTTTTGGGTCACAGCAAAAACATAAATTATGATGTAATCAGTACCAGAATGTGATGTATGAATACAATGCCCAACAATAATTGAATCACAGTGAGCTACAGGGTGTAAGGTTGTCCCACAATTCAGTTCAGATAAAATTTTCAACTCACTAGATTAAAGAATATAACACCCCATGCAGTATTTCAATATTCAACGTTACAAATAAAAACAAGGGGTCTCCCCCAAACTTAAAAACATGAATCAGATTAGTGAATATTATTCAAAAAAGTAAAATTAATAAAAATAGAATAACACTTACCTAGATTATTGGAAATTTAACACTGATTTATATAGACATATCCTCTTCAGTGACACTGAGTAGTTACTCCTCTTCTTTAACCTGCTATTTCAAATAAGTAAAATAACAATGTAGCATTTTAAGTTCAATAAAAGTAAACTAAGGGAGTGACTAGAAAGAAATGTTATCCATATGATGCATTAGGCATATCCCTTGTTTTTCCTTTGTTGAGTTATTGGTAGCAAAATTGGATATTCAAGCAAGTAGAGTTATTTTTTTATTGAAAACATGAGTAAAAAGATAACAACTAAACAAACATGGGTTAGTTTCCATGAAACACTGAGTTTATAGTCCTCAGTTAGACTTGATACATCTCATTCATCCAATAGTGATATGGTAACCATGCCCTTTGGCTGCCCTTCAAATAAGTTCTTTATTCATAGACTATTGAAAAAGAAGGTTCTATTTTATTCTCCAACTAGCTCAACACCTCCATTAACCAAAACTCTAGCAATGGTAAAGGGTCTTGACCACTTGGTCTTCAAATTTCCTAGAAACAACCTAAATCTAGAATTGAAAAGCAAGAACCTCTCAAAAATCTTGAAATTCATGTTTTGAAATATTGAGTCATGAAAATCCTTTGTTCTTTCTTTTTAAATTTCATCATTATCATAAGAATATCTTCTAATATCCTCCAGTTCACTCAGCTCTAACAATCTTCTCTCACCAACAGACTTGAAATAAAAGTTAAGAGGCTTCACTGCCCAATAATATTTCTGTTGTAACTCAATAGGAACATGACATGTTTTCCCAAAGAGAATCCTGTATGGTGAAATCCCTATAGGAGTCTTATAAGTAGTTCTATAGGCCCAAATAACCTCATCCAACTTCCTTGACCAATCATTCTCAGAGCTAGAAATTTTTTTTCTCTAAAATATGTATCAACTCTCTATTTGACACTTCTTCCTACCCACTAGAATATGGGTGGTAAGTGGTTCCTAGCTTATGAGAGGACCCATACTTCTCCATCAAGCCTTTTAACTTATAATTCTTGAAGTGAGTCCCATTATCATTGATGAATGATCGAGTGCGCTTGATTTCCCACCCTGGGAATCGAGACATGGAATGGTGATTTTTTCTCTGATGCTTGGAATCTATTTGCCGATGTGAACTCTTGATATCTGGATGGATAGATCTCAATGGATTATGGAAGTGGAAGTGGTGAAGTCCCAAGTCCCCCTCACCCCGTGAATGCTCTATCACCCTTTATGCAATGTATTCGTGCTCCTCTACTCCATGAATGGAAGTCTATGAAATCATGCCTTGGATCTTACACAACCTCCACATAGGGCTTTCATGATTCCATCCCTACCTCAACCATCACTAAAGCATTCCCTCATAACTAACTCAAAAAATGAGCACCATGAACTTGCCCTAGAAAATAGAAAACAACTTAGTTAGAAAAAGTAAATAAAAACTACGTGTTATGAGTATATAGTGTATTATAATATAATATATATAGCTAGAATAAATAAAAAGAGATAAGAAATAAAATAATTAATTAATTAAATAAATAATTTATTAATTAATACATTAATTACAAAAGTTACAATTCTAAATAAATGAAAAAAACTAAATGCAACAAAAGAATTAAAAGATTAGATTTATAAAAACTAAATTATTAATATATTATTATTATTATTATTATTATTTTGTAAATATATATATAGACACACAAATATAAATTTATATTTTTATTATATAAAAAATATGTATATTAATTAATTAAATAACTACGTTAAACAAAACAAAATAAATAAGTAAATAAAACCAATAAATTAACAAAGTAAATTATTTTACTATATTAGTTAAGTTAATTATAATAAATATAACATAATATGATTATTATATATCTTATATTAGTTATATTACATATGATTATACTATACTATATGTCTTATATTATATATATAAGTGTTGTATTATATAATAAAAATAGAATAAATCAAAAGAAAAAAAAAGAAAAGGAAAGTGGGGGGGGGGGGTATGGGCAGTGAAGAAGAAGGGAAGGGAGTGAAGGGGGTTTGGATTAGAGGGGGAGGCAACGACATAGAATGGGGAAGGGATACTGGTAGCTCGACTTGTGGGAGAAGAAAGGCGGCAGCGGTGAGAAGATGGGTCGCGGCTCCGGAAAGACAGCGGGAACTTGGGGTCGGTTAGAGGGGTCTGGTCAGCACAAGAATGTGTTGGGTTTTTCTTCTTTGAAACAAAAATATCTCTACCGCTGCTATTCAGTGGATGGTGGGTGATCACTATAGAAGACTAGCCGCCAGAGGAGACCTGGTGCAGTTGTTTGGTGCCGCCCGTTGATGACCTGTAGAGGGTGGTACGACCGAAGAAGACTCCCTGCAACAGTTGGTGACCGCCCAAAGAAAACTTGCAACTGCCTTTGATTTTTCCTTTACCTCCGCTGCTATATATATGTGTGTGGTGTTGTGTGAGATTCGACATGAGAGAAAGAGGGAATTTGTAATATGTTCTTCCCGTTTGAATAAGAGAATTCTATTGTCTTCCCCGTGGACGTAGGTCATTCGACCAAACCACGTAAAAACTGTGTGCCTCAATTTGTTTTCTTTCTCTGTTTTTGTGAGCGATTATGAGAGGGTGAAGCTTCCAACACCAACAAAGTGGTATCAGAGGTTAGGTGGATTACCTTCAAACAAACACACTTTTGGCAAACCCGCTGTCCGCGCTTCCTGCATGAAGCGGTGTCTGTAATTCTAGGTCTTCCCCTTGTGTGAACCTCCATCTGCTGCTGTCCGCATTTCCTGCTTGGAGTGCTGAAGTCTGGAACCAGGTTCTATGGTATTCCCCTTGTGTGAACCTCCATCTGCTGTTGTCCGTGTTTCTTGCTTGGAGTGCTGAACTCTGGAACCAGGTTCTGCGGTATAGTTTGATTTTTCTTTGGACCTCTGTTTTGGGTGTGCAGTCCGTGAAAAACCAAAGGAGGAGAATTTGTATTTGTGTTGTGCGTGGGGAAGATAAGGGAGATAAGGTGGGAATAAACCAAAAGAAAAAGGAAATTGTTATGGGCATGTGGGGCGTGGAAAGAAGGAAAAGTGTGTGTGTTTTTATTTTGTATTAGTTTTATTTTATTTTGAGCATTTTGTGTATGTGAAAGTCAAAAGTAAAAGGTTTTTTTAAGAAACAAAAATTGATAGGGGTGGGGCGTATGAGTTTTCCAAGGCACAAAAAAAACAAGAGGGATTTGGTTTTGTTGAAATTTTTGGTTGGCATTTATGTATTTTCTTTAAAAAAATACTAGGGGATAAAATTCGTTATTCATATGGTATCTGATTGAAGCAATTAAATAGTCGATTTCAGCATTTTTGACTATTTCGGATTCATCGATGCTATATGTTTTTGGAAATTCTGATCTGTTTTTATGATGTAGAATCCCGAAATCAAAAATAGTTCGGTACTGACCCAGGAGTCTATTCCAGTTACACATGCTGGTACTGCAAATACTTCCGGATATAGAAGTATGGTGTCCAGTACCAAATTTGAGGTGGAGAAATTTGACAGGACAAACAACTTCAGTATGTGGAAATGTGAAGTTTTGGATATTCTAACTCAACAAGATTTAGATATCACCTTGGAAGAAAAGCCCGTCGACGTCTCTGATGGTGCTTGGAGGAGACTCAACCGTCAAGCCTGCGGTAAAATTCGGATTTGTTTGGTCTGCCACCTCACACAATAGCGCTCATCCTCCATGGTTCTACCGCCTCACACATTAGCGTTCCCCACTGGGCTAGTCAAGTCACTCCGAAACGAATCTTACAAGCAATCGTTAGGTCTCAGCCAACTTCTAGGTCTCCGTACTCTGCTTCCTCGTCTCCGGGAGGGTCCACTCCACGATCCCCAAGCCGATACTCCAAGTGTCATGAAGGCCCATGAAAAAGTATCTCAAAGGTCCACCACGTCAAAGGGGTATCAACGTAACAGACAGTGCGTCAATCAGACGCCCAGTCTGTGAGTTATTAGCCTTTTTGTCACGGGGGCCTGGTTGGTTTCATGTACGAACCAACCTGACCGTATCTCAACTATACCTCGAACTCCCATGGGGTATTTTTGAAGGGGCCATTTCTCAAAGACATTACCAGTGCTGCTGACGGTTCATCAAATGGATGTCCGGTGCCAAAGATATGGCCAAAGTAAGCGATGGGTCATTAGTTGGCTCAGGTCCGGTCAGACCGAATCTGCCCAACCCAGTCTGGGTCAACTCGGTCTGGGTCGACCCGGTCAGACTTTCTGGGTCTGACTCGGCCCATTGGGTGGTTCAGTCTATTTAGTTCGGCCCAGTCTGCTGGGTCCGGCCCAGTGGTCTGCGTGGACAATCCGGCCAAAGTCGCCACGTGGGAAACTCGGCCCGAAGGCCAGTGGTAGGCTCGGCCGGCACCGCGAGGGGCGCAACTCGAGCAGCTTTTCCTGAGAGGCCAACGGTGGTCCGCGTGGGGTGCAGACGGGCCGCAGGTGCCGGGAAGGGCGTGGGGTGCGCCAGGCAGCCAGCCTGGGCGCTGGCCAGGCGCCGGGAGGGTGCTGGGTAGGCGGCATGGGCTCGGGGGGCACCGAGAGGGCGGCCTGGGCACCGGGCAGTCACTAGGAGGGCGCCAGGGGGGGGGGGGGGGGGGGCACCGGGAAGGCGGCTTGGAAGCGCCGACAGCGTGCGGGGTGCACGGGCAGGGTGCCGACGGCTGGGCTGGCCGCGGTTTCGACCGCCGCAGGCGTCGGGCAGCGCGCGGGTAGGCTGGTCGGGCACTGCTCAGCCGGCGGCACGGTTCACGGAGGTCACGGGAAGCGCGAACTTTATTCTCCATCCTCTTCATTGTTGCCTCATTTCCATTCCATCATTCCTTCGTCATCGATCCAAGGTTCCGAAACCATAAAGGTTGCAAAGGGGTTGGGCCATGTTCATTCGGCCCGAACCCTCCACGTTAGAACGATAACAAGCAACTCATGAAGTTGATTAAACGAGAGATGATTAAGCGTTAAACAACGTAAAACACACCCCTACCTTTCTTGAAGATTGTTCGATGATGAAGTCGCGGTAAAGATGGCCATCAATCTGTGGTAGACGATCACATCCCACGTCGAAGGGGGTCTGAGGAAGAAGGCTGGAGAAGAAGAGCGTCGTCTGTGTTCTTCACGTTCTTCGTTGGAGAGCGTAATCCTCCAAGTATTGGGCAACATGTCTCTTTGGCAGCGTTTCGCTGCTTGTTGAAGCCATCCCAAAACCTTTCCCCAAGCTTCCTTTATATAGGAGAGGGAGGGTTTGTCTAAAATCACATTGGCACGTAATTCAAATGGGAGAATTAAATAATCCGGCTCCACCAAATTAATTGCACGAGGGGTGTCACAATTAATTTGGAGGATGTCAAGTGGCTCCCCTTAATTAATTCCCACGCATTGGCGGAATTAATTAAGGGAGATGCCCCAAATTCAAAGAGGAGGTTTTGGCCGTTAAAAGGGGTGGTGGTGGCACCATTATTAGGGGGAGTTGAGAGGTTATGGTCTCCTCCCATTAATAGGGGTCGGGTGGCCTTATGTGGTCCCCACCACATTTAACCTCACATGGGAGATTGGGTTCGGGTGGACCCCACCACCATAACCTCTCATGAGAGGTTAGGGTGTGGCGGTCCTACCACCAACTCCCAAGTGGAGGTTCTAACTACCCACACTCACATGGCGGTTGGAATAAAATAAAGCGTGGCTACACTTTATTTTATCTTTTTTTTAAAAAAAACCAAAAAATAAATTTTATTCCCGACCATCCGATGTCGAGGTGAAAGTCTTCTTAAGTGAATATCGGCACTGAGATTTCAACGGTTCCCTCAGATTTCAATTCCGAGCAACGGTTCAAAAGTTATAAAACACCATTCTCACGTTTACTGAACGTACCCGAAAAAAAGTTTGTAAAATTATTATCAGCCACCCTCGACCCGTTCCGGTCGAGGTTAGGCTCTGCCTAGGTGAAACACACCCCAACGAACCCAATGGTACTCTCTTATTTTCAATCCGAGTTACTGTTTAGAAGTTATGAATTTTACAATAAAATAATTGTCACTTAATTATTTTATTTGCGGCCAAAAACTAACTATTTCTGGTGGCCCGCGTCGGCCAAAGTTAGTATCTGCTTAAATAAATAAAGCCCTCATAAGTTAAGTGGTGGTGTCAGATTTTTAATCCAAGCTACCATTTTTGAGTTATAAGAATTTGAAAAATAAAATAACTTTATATGATTATTTTATTTACGGTTATGTCATTTTTGTGATTTCTCAGAGGAGGCTAGCACCGACTAAACTTAAGTCACGCTTAGGGTAAACCCACCATCCTGAGCGTAACGGTGCCCTCAGATTTCTGATCTGAGTAACCGTTTAAGAGTTATTACACTTTTTCAGGAAAACTGCTTACACGCGTTAATTTAAGCTTAACAAAACTTCGACGGATCATTCCGGGCACTACGGGCCTCAGAATCATGCGCCGTCAGAAAATGCAGACTCCTAAAATTCCCATATATTTAAAAGAAAAATTACATATAAATTACCTATCTTTAAATTCTTCCCACCTCAGGGATTTACGTTCCTGTAATCTAAAACTCAAACTATGGGAACAAATGGGGGTACTGAGCACGCATCCGAGCCTCCCGCTCCCATGTGCTCTCCTGGAGGTTCCCATGTTTCCAGCGAATGTGCACCAAATGTATCGACCATCCACATAGGACCTGCTCCTGTCGATCCTCAATATCCACTGGGACCTTTGTGAAAGTCGCCCCGTCATCGATATCCAACTCCTCGTGGTCGTTGATGTGTGAAGGGTCATGCACGTATCTCCCCAGCTGAGATACGTTGAATATGTCGTGCACCCGGTGCAACTGAGGTAAAAGAGATAAGAGGTAAGCCACCTCGCCTACTCTTCTGAGGACCTGGAAAGGTCCGATGAATCTTGGAGATAACTTGCCTCCTTGGCCAAATCTCCATAGAACTCGTTGAGGTGAGACCTGTAGAAAGATGTAGTCGCCATCCTCAAACTCCAGAGGTCTCCATATTTTGTCATCATATGACTTATGTCTCCTCTGTAGAGTCTTCATCCGCTCCTGGATGACCTGCACCTTCTCCATGGTAGCTCGTACCATCTCTGGTCAGTAGGAAGTGGGCCGACTTGGTGAGTCGGTCGACGATCCCCAAATAGAGTCATGTCCCCTGGACATATGTGGAAGACCCGTCACGAAGTCATGGATATATCATCCCACTTCCACTCTGGGACCTCTAAGGGTTTTACCAAGCCTGATGGTTCCTGGTGCTCCGTCTTCAATTGTTGATAAGTGAGGAATCGTGAGACAAACTCCGGAGAAGTCTGGAACAAACATCTGATAGTAACCAGCCAAGGCAGACGTCCCTCCCCCTTTGGGGGGTAATCCTGAAAATATCTTTTGAAAATACATACCCATGTTCTGTCACTCCTTTTTGGAAGTGAAAACTCAAAACTTCTACTGCCACGAGGGTAAGGCTGGCCGACTCAAGTGTGATCGGTTGCACCCTCCTATGCATGAGCTTAACCTGTGCTGCCTGGGTTTCCTTTTTCACCGACTAAGGAAAACCTCATCCTAACGCTGTAGATAAACCACAACCTTTTTTCCTAATACAGTCAATCTGTGTATGAACTATGGTTTCCCAGTCCATACCCAAACTAACATCGTAAGCCCTCGACGCTGCCACCAAGAGGTTCCAACCGAAACTCTCACCTCAAGGGTCAGATCACACCGTTGGCATAAGTTTGATTATCGAGTCTCCTCCCAAAGGTATCTCTAGACATGAGGGTCAACTCAACGGTTTAACTGGAAACTATAGGTATGGGACAAGATTCGTGAAAGGAAGGAATGATTGGTACCTATGTTTATTTATACGGAAACTAGTTGTAGACATAGTTCGTACCTTGAATCATTCCTAGAGCCCTTGGGTCACACTCGTTGACCGAATGCATCAATTATCTTCCTCTTCCCTCCAGATCCCTGAGCCTGGCAGGGACTACAAAGGTGGGTGGTTGTAACATGTCAAAATGTACACCATCTCATGTTGCTCTCCTTGCTCTGCTTCCACGTCTGCTGCCCTGCAGATTCATATGTCCCTATTACATCTTCTTTCTGAAACAGTTTACACACCCAAGTCTCTGAGACTGGCGCTAGTTTCCTACTTTCCCACTACTAAAATTCACTGGTGGTATCCGCTCAGCCAAAGAACATTCAACCGCAAAGGTTCTCTCTTGAATCCTAACATAGGTAGGAATGCGTAGAGGAAAAAGAAAGTGATGGCTCAGATGTCCCTAAACACATCTCACTCGGAGGTCGAAGCTCCGAAGAACTGATCATATCGTATTCATCAAGTACCCAGAATGATCGGTATGCCTTGATGAATACTCAACTACCAACATGTCGTCCTGCCAAATCTGTATAAGTTCTAGAGAACTCATAGCCACCTCCTCAGGCCAGTCCTCAGCCGCCTGTAATCCAATCTCTCCTTAGAACCTGAGGGGTATCTATTTTTGAAACACGTGTAAGGCACTAAGACTTCATGTGTCATCAACCGGTACCGCTGGTTGAAACTCTTGACCAACATGCAGTGATATAGCTGACACACTACCTGATGGTACAATCTCGGAAAATGGTCCAAGTACCGAAACCTCATCACTATGCGGACCAACCTCATGGTCACTCACTGGGAAACACTAGTAGCTAATATCACTATATGATCTACTAGTGTCTCAACTAGGTGGAGAACTCTAGAAATCGCCTCCAGTCAGTCCTCTACTGCCTGGGAATTTGTATCGCCTCATAACCTCGAAGGCCTCTGCCGCTGGAACTCGTGCAATGCGCTCAGTCGGCGTGCACTGTCCTCCAGTGTGACTGGTAGCATATGCTGCCAAATGGGTGGTGGTGCTGCTGGTACACCACCCGAAGGTGCCAACATAGTAAGAGGGCCCTGCACTGGAGCCTCGTCGCTCGGTGGGCCATCATCAGTTACTCTCTCGAAACTCCAACTGGCTGTCTGCGTGGAGGCATCCTGAACAAATGTGACACGGTCAAAAGATTATACCTGGTGAGCTGACATGGTTTGAGCTGACTTAAAGAAAACTTTTGAAAACACACACGCAATCAGTGTTTTCGTGTACTAAGTCAGAAATTAGTAGTCAGGGTCCTGGTTTATGGATACATCGACCGATGCACTAACACTGGACTCCCTGAACTAAAAACCACACTCAGTACCCTTAAAATCATTGCTTCACATAAAGAAAATATCAGAGTCCTAAGTTCTGCGGTAGAACATGCCTCTGATACCAATTTGTCATGACCCGTCCCCCGGGGCCCGCATTGTGACTACACCAAGCCCGCCTTCCATAGGCCAGGGGTTGGCGACTAGTACCAAAGGCATAATTCCCTAAAACTGGGAAGGGGTTGCCTTTATAAATCATAAACACAAACAACCAGAGTATAAGAGGAAGCAAACACTAAGTAAAAAATGAATAACAAGTGTACTGAAAGTAAAGGGGGGGGGGCAGAATACAAGCCCAACTATAAAGTATAAATACAACTGAAAGTAAATACAACTAAAAAGGGACAAACAACTGAAAGGTGGAAGCAGATCCTGGTTCGTCCTTCGGGGTTCCTACCTGAAGGGTAGGTACAGATGACCTCCTCAGCACTCCACGTCCATTATACTCCACCGTGAAACGATACGTCGTAAGGTCCTCCTCTAGGTACCGTCCAGTCCTGGCGCTCTCGGCCTCCGTCAGTGTTGTCCATCATCTGTAACCAACAGAACGAGGTGCGGGCATATCCCGTGCAGGGCTGAGTATAACGATACTCAGTAGGGACCCTGAGACCCTAAAGGTCTCACAAAAACCAACAAGGATAAACCAAAAAGTATGATTTCAAAAGATAACCATTACTTAGGTATATTACCACACATATACCTAAGTTATCAAGTAACCCATCTCAATCATGAGGAAAACACAAAGGTAATTCACTCAGCTCAAACCAAGATTTTTATTAACGAAACCTTGGCTACTGGAGAACTCCTCCTCTGTCGAGTACCGCAGTCCTGTCACAGCTCTGAGGTGCTACTCACTAACCTTAGACTACTGAGGTACTTTTCCTATTGAGTACCGCGGGTCTGCCGCCTCACATATTAGCTCTCGCCGCCATGGGTCTGCCGCCTCACATAGTAGCGTACCCCTAATAGCCTATAGAGGTACTCCTACTGTCGAGTACCGTGGGTCTTCTGACTCACACAGTAGCGCTCCTCCTCCATGGGTTTGCCGCCTCACACAGTAGCGCTCCCCACTGGGCTAGTCAAGTCACTCCAAAACAAATCGGACAAGCAGTCATCAGGTCTTAGCCAGCTTCTAGGTCTCCATATTCTGCTTGATCGTCTCTGGGAGGGTCCACTCCATGATCCCCAAGATGATATTGTAAGTGTCACGAAGTCCCATGAATAAGTATCTCAAAGGTCCGTTACATCAAAGGGGTATCAACGCAACAGACGACGCGTCAATCAGACGCCCGATATGTGAGTTATTAGCCTTTTTGTCCCGGGGGCCTGGTTGGTTTCGTGTACGAACCAACCCGACCGTATCTCAACTATACCCCGAACTCCCATGGGGTTTTTTTGAAGGAACCGTTCCTCAAATAGATTACCAGCGCCGCTGATGGTTTGTCAAATGGGCATCCGGTTCCAATGATATGGCTAAAGTAAGCGATGGGTCATTAGTGGGCCTGGGTCCAGTCTGACCCGGTCAGACTGACGCGACCCAACCCAGTCTGGGTTAACCCGGTTTGGGTCGACCCAGTCAGACATGCTAGGTTTGACCCGGCCCGTTGGGCGGTTCAGTCTGCTCAGTTCGGCCCAGTCCGCTGGGTCCGGCCCTACAGACTGCGTGGAAAATCCAGCCAAAGTCGCCACGTGGGCGACTCGGCCCGAAGGCCAGTGGCAGGCTCGGACGGCGACGCGAGGGGCACGATGTTTTCCGAGAGGCTAACAGCGGGCCACGAGGGGCGCAGATAGGCCGCAGGTGCTGGGAAGGGGGCGGGGCGCACTGCGCAGCCGGCCGGGGCACCGGGAGGGCGGCCTGGGCATCGGGAAGGCGCTGAGAGGGCGACTGAGGCGCCGAGCAGGTGCCAGGAGGGCGTCTTGGGCACCGGGCAGGCACCGGGAGGGCGACCTAGGCATCGAGAGGGCACTGGGGGGGGGCACTTGGAAGGCGGCCTGGGCGTGCAGGTAGGGTACTGACGGCTGGGCTGGTCGCGGTTTCGGCCGGCACACATGCCAGCCAGCGTGCGGGCAGGCTGGTTGGGCACTGCCTGGCCTGCGGCGTGATTCGCAGAGGTCGCGGGAAGTGCAACCTTTATTCGCCGTCTTCGTCGTCATCACCTCATTTCCATGCCATCATTCCTTCATCGTCGATCCAAGGTTCCAAAACCATAAAGGTTGCAGAGGGGTCAGTTCGTGTTCGTATGGCCCGAACCCTCCATGTTAGAACGATAACAAGCGGCTCATGAAGTTGATTAAACAAGAGATTATTAAGCATTAAAAAACTTAAAACACACCCCTACCTTTCTTGGAGATTGTTCGATGACGAAGTGGCGGTAAAGATGGCTGTCAATATGTGGTAGATGATCACGTCCCTTGTCGAAGGGGGTCTGAGGAGGAAGGCAGGAGAAGAAGAGCATCGTCGGCGTTTTCGCGTTCTTCGCTTTCCTTGTTGGAGAGCGTAATCCTCCAAGTGTTGGGCGATGCGTCTCTTTTCCAGCGCTTCGCCGCTTGTTGAAGCCGTCTCAAAACCTTCCCCCAAGATTCCTTTATATAAAAGAGGGAGGGTTTGTCTAAAATCACATTGGCACATAATTCAAATGGTAGAATTAAATAATCCGGTTCCACCAAATTAATTGCACGAGGGGTGTCACAATTTATTTGGAGGATGTCAAGAGGCTCCCCTTAATTAATTCACACGTGTTGGAGAAATTAATTAAGGGAGATGCCACAAATTAAAAGAGGGGGTTTTGTCCATTAAAAGGGGTGGTGGTGGCACCATTATTAGGGGGAGTTGAGAGGTTATGGTCTCCTCCCATTAATAGGGGTCGGGTGGCCTCGTGTGGTCCCCACCAAATTTAACCTCACATGGGAGATTGGGTTCGGGTGGGCCCCACCACCATAACCTCCCATGGGAGGTTAGGGTGTGGCGGTTCCACCACCAACTCCCAAGTGGAGGTTCCAACTACCCGCACTCACATGGCGGCAGAAATAAAATAAAGTGCGGCTACACTTTATTTTATCTTTTTTTAAAAAAAAACCAAAAACTAACTTTTATTCATGACCATCCGCCGTTGAGGTGAAAGATTTCTTAAGTGAATATCGGCGCTGCGAGTTCAACGGTGCCCTCAGATTTCAATTCTGAGCAACATTTCAAAAGCTATAAAACACCGTTCACACATTTACTGAACGTACCCAAAAAAAAGTTCAGAAAATTATTATCAGCCACCCTCGACCCGTGCCGGTCGAGGTTAGGCTTTGACTAGGTGAAAAACACCCCAACAAACCCAACGATATGATCGTATTTTCAATCTGAGTCACCGTTTAGAAGTTACGAATTTTACAATAAAATAATTGTCACTTAATTATTTTATTTGCGGCCAAAAACTAACTTTTTCTGGTGGCCCGCACCAGCCAAAGTTAGTATCTGATTAAATAAAGCATGCCCTCACGAGTTTAGTGGTGGTATCGGATTTTTAATCTGAGCTACCGTTTGTGAGTTATAATCATTTAAAAAATAAAATAACTTTATTTAATTATTTTATTTATGGTTATTCCTTTTTTGGGATTTCTCACAGGAGGCCCACGCCGACTAAACTTAAGCCATGCCTAGGGTAAACCCGCCATCCAGAGCACAACGTTGCCCTCAGATTTCTGATTCGAGTAACTGTTTAAGAGTTATTCCACTTTTTCAGGAAAACTGCTTACGCGCGTTAATTTAAGCTTAACAAAACATCGATGGATCATTCCGGGCACTCCGGGCCTCGGAATCGCGCCCCGTTAGAAACTGCGGACTCATAAATTTCCCATATATTTTAAAAAAATTACATGGAAATTTCGGGTCTTTACAATGATAATCTCTATGATGTTATGGACTTGAAGATCAAAATAACATCTTATGGCTTAAAGAAAGTTTCCTATGCCCTTTAAGAAAACTTTCTTAAAATTATTAATAATTTTTTAACAAACCCAACAACTTTTTGTTTCCTAAAACACAAAAACATTAACAACAATATTTTTTGAAAATGAATACAAAAATAACTACAAAAAAATACTAAAGGATCTTTAATATCAGTTTTACAACCAAATATACCCTTTCTATATACTATATATGCATATCATATTTTAATATTCAATCCAAAATTTGGATCTTCCAAAAGAAGCACATTTTCAAAATATCCCAGTTTAAATATTTCATAAAATATTGTTTCTGTAAATAATACATTGGATAACCATTAAAATTATTTTTTATTGTATCATAAAATTCATATAAATAGTATATATTCTCAATTACAAAGATGAAATATTTTATTTATATAATAAATTTATTATTTTTAGTGGTTTTATATGACATTTAAATTAATATTATAATGGGTATATTATTTTGATAATTATATTCATATAGCTAAATTACCACTCCAATGAAAATATTACATTTCCAAAAAAATAATATTTTTTTATTAAAAATCAATCTATAAACATGAGAAATTTAGTTATTAAATAAAAATTTATATGTATTTTAACTAAATTATGCATTTAGTGAAAATAATTTTATAAAAAAGTTTAGAAATAATTAATAAATTGAGAAATATGTATAAAATTTCATTATGACTCATGAATTAATAATAATAATTTATTAATATATATTTTTTATTATGTATTTTAATGTACATGTGATTTATAAATATAATGATCTCTTAACATCCATATTACTATGATAATGATAAATTTACTCATAGATACAATACCCTATTCAAGAGGTCATGTAACGGTTATATCCCAAAGACTATATAATGGCAATACTAATGGATATATTCATTTTTATCATCTTAATAAATTTACCAAATTATATTATGAAAATAACACTTCTCTTGATTTTTGTTTTCCATTAAAATTTTCAATTTCATTATTTTTTTATTTTTCATATATACAAGGATTCTTATTTACCATTTGTTTTCTCCAGAATTCGAACCATAAGAATTAAATTTCATATTTATTGTAACTATATTTATTTACATCCCACTCATTCTTCTAGTAGTTGTGCATAATATTTAACTTTTATTTTTATATTTTAATGCACAAAGTAATGGATTCTTATAGGTTTCATATAAGTTGATATGGCTAGGTGACTTAAGGGATCAATTTTGTGTCCTCATCTCACTATAGGGACCCTATGAAACATAATTTATCTTCTAAGTTTTTTATAAATCTATACACTGGTACTTTTTTCCTATTGTGTATGATGAATTTTAAAATGGATGACATTCTTACAGTTAAACACAGTTAGTTGTAACATAAAACCTAGAATTATTAGTTGAATTCATTATAAATAACAAAGAGTATTGGATTTCGATGTCATGCTGTTGTGATCTAAATTTAAAAAGTTTTTAAAAAATAAATTAAAATGGACAAAACTTTATTGTATTATAGGGAAGACAAGTTGTAAGTGTAAAAAATATATTTTGATAAATTATGAGGAATGCAAGAATTCATTAAAAATTTATGTGATTAATCATGTTTATTAATGGAATGATATTTAAAAATAATCACTAATCTCAAATTAACTCTATTAAACTATGCATGAATTTCTTGTTAGGTTACCTACCCTATCTAGTTGAGGATAAAAATTACTTTGATAATTAAGTTCATCAAGTCTATAATCACATACTGAAAAAATTCCCTATGATACCATATTCTATAATAGAATTGTATCCAAATTCCCACTACATTGATTAAATTTCACCAATGTATTCAAACTCTAATCCATAAGATCAAATACATGGTGATCAATGAACTAATTGGATTATGAGAAAGAATAATTAATAAATATATATACCATTTATAAAATAATCAATCACATAAGTCTTGAACTATATCCCCTTATACCGACTCCGATTTTAAACAACCATGATCCTAAGGAATAAAAAATTAAATGATTTAGAATTAAAATGAGAGAAAGATACAATCTAATATATTGAACATTGATCTCCTTCAATATTGTTAGCAGTGCTAATTTGATATTTCTACCTCTCATTTGTATTCTTCTCAATCCTACTTTATCTCTAAAACTCATTCTAAACTAAACTCTTCCACCATCCCAAAGTACACCCATTAATACCAACCTAAAACATGTTTTTATTCTGAAAAATTATATTATAAGGTTTATTTAATATTTTATTACCTAAATTATTAGTCAATAATTACTTAAACCCAATCAAAATTCATTTTAATGCTTCATTTTATTGCTTAATCATCACATTTTTTCATTTATTAAATTTTATTTCTCCCTATAAATATCATGATATTATTTCATATTTAGGATTATAAAATATGATTCTAGATTCTTGGTGAATGATCAACCAAATTCTTCTTGACACACTAGTAGAATCTTGGGTGGACATTTATTTTAATGATCTATATGAAATTAGTCTATTTTTATGGCTTTCATGACATATATTGAAAATGGTTGTTGGTTTTTTTAGTAGAGAAACTGATATAGTTTGTTATGATGGGCATGATCAATTATTGTGTTGGTGCATGGCATAGATCTGGAAATGACATCATACTACATTGAGTTAATACATGCATAATTTTCAATGTGATGAAAGTGCTTCTAGTATCTTTGATTCACAATCTATATGCATCCAGTGTAGTAAAAATTATAATATATATAGTAATATAACTATAATGGAAAGAAAAATTATATTATATCTTATAATATATAGATTAAAACTTTATTTTTATTCTTTCCTTTCCTTAAAAATAAAAAAAAAATAATAAAAAAATACCAATTATAATTCAAAATTTTTTTACTATAAAAACAAAAATGATACCAAAATTAATTATTCCAAGTCCAATTCTTCCAATAATTAACCTAAAATATATAAAAATGTCCTGAAAAAAATTAAAATTATACACTTATTATATTCCCCTGTACATTAATTTTTTATTTTTATCAACCCAAATTCATTAACAATATTTACTTAAAATCCATTATGTATCATTGTTAAGAATGATTTTAAACGAAGTCCAAATTAATGTATTCTTGATTGAATTATCATGTGATAACGAGATATATCTATTTAAATAAACATTTATCTAGATACTAAATCATTAAATGAATCTTCAACTCATTCAAATTCCAAATATGATCAAATTAATTGATATATAAAAATTACAACTTCATTTTGTAAGTATATAGGTTCCTTTTTTTAAAGATCATTATAAAGTTGGGTATAATAAAAAAATAAACCATTAACTCACTTATTTTTCATGAAAAGGGAAAAAAATATAAAAAACCACATTTACCATAATAATTTTCTTCCATTAAATATTTTTTATAGCCTATACACAAGGGGTAGGTGTAGTGAGACATTATTTATTCAATGTTATTAAATTGAAATATTTCAAAACAAATAAATATAACTTCAAGAACCTATAATGAACTATTTCTATAATAAATACATGAAATTAGGAAAGATAAACAACCCACATACTATCATAATATTTTTGTATGGGATATTTCTCTAATTATTTTTTTTTGAAATTAGGTTTCTAACGACTAAATTAATTCTCACTAAATTTACTTATGAATGTGCATATTTAGGCTTGAATTTTGAAAAATTTTCTTAGAAAACCTACCCAACCAAAATTATTTGTGATATATTATTTTAATTCAATAAAAAAAATAAAGTATCCACTCATGATTTATGTAATAAAATTAAAAAAATTATTTCTTGAAATAATGTATAATGTTAGTACACAAAAAAACAAGCCTCCTCAATCAAAATATTAGGAAACTGTTAAGTATTTTAATGAACCCTCATCCTCCACAATTTGATAGAATAGTTACCCCAATTTTCATTCCATTGTTGGAAATGATATTAAATATAATATTTAATAACATGAATGAAGATAAATAAAATTAGATAATACTATAATACTCACCCATTATAGTAGTGTTCTCAACATGTATATAATAAAAATTATATATTATACACATTAAAAAATAGTTCAAAAAGTTTGGGATAAGAAATTAAATAATTCAACCAAATATATAAGAAATGATAAGAAAAATTTTGTTAATATTGGGGTGCCTCCAAATATTATATATGTTTTATGGATTTATTCATATGTATTCATAATATTACTCCTTTTATTGAGATACGCGTTGTTTTTCCATAGTGTAACTATAAACACTCCTATCCCAATGGGTTTAATTAAATTATAAATTTAATTAATTTTAAGTAATTAGGCAATTAGAGTGAAATATTATTTTAATTATTGGTTTTACCAATAGTTTTTTTGGGATTCGGTTTTGAATTTGGTTGTTTGAGGATGAATTATTATGTATTTTAGGATGAGGTCTTAGATTTAGTATAGTTTTTTGGGGTTAGGGTGTGGCCCATAGGTGGTACCACCTACAATTGAAAACTATTGGTGGAAATAGGTACCAAGTGGGGGTGGGGGTGGGGTTATGGGGTAATCATATGACTATACCGAAGTAAGGGTGTTCTGGGAGTAGGTTTAGAATTCAGTTGACCAGGTGGTCATTTTTTTGGATTCAATCTTGAATTTGGTTGTTTGAGGATGAAATATTATGCATTTTTGAATGAGGTCTAAGTTTTTGTAGAATTTTTTAGTATTAGGGTTTGGTCCAGTGGTGGTACCACCCACATTTGAAAACTATAAGTGGAACATGGTACCAAGTGGGGGGTAGGGGGATATGGGGTACCCAGTATACTAAAAAGAAGTGAGGGTGTTCTAGGGGTGCCACTTGGTAACCAGTGGAACACTAATAGGTTACTAGTATCCATAGAATTTTTTTATATACTAGGAATTTTTTCACACACTTATATCTCTTTTTTGTGTCATTTTAGTTGATTATTGAGCCCAATGGTTATTGTGAGTTCTGATTTAGAATATTAATATTTTGGACACATTTATAGGGTAGTAAAGTTTTGGAAAAAATAATGGGTGAAAAAAAGTAAGCATGAGAAAGTTGAAATCTATATCTGCGATGGTTTAATGGATGGATAATGGTTTTGGTAAACCATGTGGCCAGACCATAAGAATTCACCATAATGATCTAGTTTCATTGGCATGGTTGGTGCATAGTTTAGTAAACCATGAAACCAAACCATGCGACCTTTCCAGGTGTTCAAAATTTTTAATTTCTATTTTACCCTCCCCAAATTTTACACCATTGGCCTAATTTATCCCACATTCATATGAGGCTTGTCAAGAGGATACCTAGGCATGGATTCCCTCCTTCAAATTCTTGGTCCCTCTTCTTTATTCCATGTGGATTCCTTAAGGTTTCAACTATTTTTTATTCTCCTTCCTCTCTATCCCTCTAGTTTATTGTTCTCTATAATGGATTCCATGGTTTATAAACCCTAGGTCATGGGTTCTGTTTAATATTTTTATTTTTAGTGTATTGGGATTTTAGATCTCATCTTGAGACCTATTATAGTGATGTTCTCTAATGAATAAATTCTTCCTTTATTTTATGGAAGGTTTATCCATGCATAGCTCTTTAAACATAAAAACATGATTTATTGAGACCTTTAAATATTTTATTTACTTAGGATTTTGAATGGAACTTATGCCGAATATAGTCAAAACTGATTTTAAGACCTTATAGTGTTTGATAAAATGGTTCAAATGTTTTATCTTGTAAATTTTAGTTTTAAAAGGGTGTTCAATACTTATAATTACCTTGTAATGTTTTTAAAAATAAATAACATAAGTTTTACACTTAGTTTTCAAATCAAATGGAGCCTTTTTAAAGAGGTTTTGTTTGTTCTTAAGATTTGGTGTTCTTTTGTTTTAATTTTTAAATTTTCCAATAGTTTGGTTCGTATAAGGTGTAGTGATACTTTAAATGTAGTTTGGGATTATTATTAGTAATTTTAAAAGTTTTTATTAAGTAATTATGTTTTATTTTGGTTTAAAAGTGTTAGTTTAATAATATTGAACCATATTTTGTTTTTAAAAAATAGATTTCTATATTTTAATTTTAGTTAAAAGATTAAATGTTATTTTGGAAAAAAATCAAAGGGATTCTGGATTTGATTTCTCAAAGAGGTATCAAGTACCATTTGAAACTTTATGAATGTAACTATGATTTAGATCATGTTAATTATTACATTTTATATTTATGGTTATATTGAATGTATTTTTTGATGAGAATGGGAAGTTTGGGTATGGGGTTCTTTAATAGGAGGTAAGGGGTGTTTTTATGTTTCATTGATGCTTTATATGGTTGATTCATGATTATGAACTCAACTCCCTTTTTATTGATAACAGGAACCCATGAAATTGGGTAGGGAACTCTAGGATATATACTACTAGTCATGGTATATTGTGTATCGGCTTAGAATATATGAAAATACTAACTAAATGTTGATGTGATGTATACAGGGTGCCAGTTATTTAGTTTTCCTATATTTTATTGACATTGAGATTTGTTTTCTAGAATATTTCATGTATTTGGATATTGATTGGTTTGATAACTGAGATAGTACATGGTGCTTAGTTACTTTGACCATAGTTTTCCAAGGACCACTGCCATGAAACTATTCAATTTTTTATTCATCGATCTGAGTGATACTATTTCCATTTACATTTAGTTATTTATTTTCTCATGATTGAGTGGGTTTTTTTACCAGTTAAATTTATTTTCTTTCATGTTTCCTTTTGATCCTATATGAGTACTTTGAAGCTGATATTTTATTTATTTATTATCATTTATATTTATTTTATTTCAAATTCATAATTGTATCTCACCATTTTTTCTTATTTAATTTTAAAATGGGTAACAAGTAGGTTATTTTCCTACTTTTTCAAAAGGTGAGTGTTTTTGAAGGATTTGTTTAAATGATAATCCCTTTTTAAAATTCATCAAGATTGGTTATGTTATAAAGAATAAATGAGTTTATTTCAATAAAACATTAATCAAGGTAATAGTTATATGTGAATTGATTTGAATTAAAATGAAAATATTACTATTTTAATATTATATTCAAACTTTCATGATAGGGGTTTACATTTAAATATAAGGAATGGGGTTGTGGAGATGTTACCTATTGGGCATTTTTTTATGCCTATATACATTTTTGTTTTTGTTTAGGCTTGTGTCCTTGGATGGCTTCTTCTGTAGGATTTTAGTTATATAGTTTCTCATGGAATAGGATTGAAAATGATGTTGGAGGGTGAACATGGTTAATAATAACATAGTCATTTATTTTTGGTATTTTGGTTTCCCTTTTTTATTATAGTGTAGATGCATTGATTATTTTGGACTCCTTGTATTTTTAATTTCATTTTAAATTTTTTTTATCTCTTTCATGTTATATAGATGTATCATGGATGTTTATTTGGTATGTGAATTATTTGGTTTCTATAGACATTTGACTTACAAATTATTCATTCTATATTCTAAAAAAGTTTCTTATTATTATTTAATTATGATTATTTGGAAAATTCATCACTAATTATATACTCTTGATCCCCAGGAACTAGTTTCTAGCTTTTGGGGATTAGGTTTTCCCATTTTGCCTTTAGATGAACTAGATTAGGTATCCAATTAGGATATATTAGGTTGGTTTGTGAAAATATTTATCATTTCCAAAAAAACTTTTTATATCCTTTATCTTACCATTTGAAACTGATTTTCTATAGCAGTTAGATTTCCCTCCCATGGATCATTGGGGTCTCCTCATTCCTACCATTTTTTTATTATTTCATGGTGAATTTAAGGGATTTTTTATATAATAAATACAATGAAATCCATCACCTATAATATTTTATTTTATTATCCTTTTTTCACCACTATTTTCTCTCATCTCAGTTAGGGATTGTTGTATTGATTTAACCAAATCATCATGAAATCACATCTTGAATTTCAGTTTCCAATCCTCTTGGTTAAAGGAAGTTCCCATGGGTTGAATGATTATATATAGTTATTGTTTCAATATAAAGTGATTTAAATGTGGTTTATTTTAAGTTTTTATGATATGAGGATATAATCAAACAACATTTATATTGTATTAATTGAGGATTTATATTGTTATGCTTTTGGGGTTTTATTTTTGGATATATTTTCTAAGTTTCACTATGGATTAATATTATATGATTAAGGTATTTTAATTACTAAGGTACCCTATTTATTGAATTTTTTTTAATATTTTTTGGAGATTCTTTATTTTTTTGGGATATTCTTGGGTGATCATTGGATGTATTAGGATTTCCAATGGTTAAGGTTGGGGGTTCTCAACTCTTTAGATAATTTACAAGCGATGATTAGGATATTCCCACCACTTTTTTTAATAATTTAGTAATAAATAATAATGAACTATTTTTATAATTTTGATTGAATGTATTTCCAATGATACTTTAAAATAAAAAATATTTTTTTTAAAAGAGAATATTATAATAATTCTTGTACTGCATAGATCCTTTATTGGTTCCCTAAAAAAATATACCAATCCTTGTGGGAGCTTTTTATGACAATATTTTTATTGTTTATTTTAGTGTTTAAGCTAAAAAAACAATATTCAGTATGCTTAAAATAGTTTTCTTACATTTATAGTCTATTATATTCTTGCATGTTTTTATATGTAACTTTATAAATTAATAACACATTTTTGTTCATGATTGACTTGTTAATCATGTGATCATTCTTACTTTAATGAGCATGTCAATTAAGTATTTTGTCTTGGTTTGTTTTCCAGAATATGGTGTGACCTTTAAACATAAAATTTAAGTAATTTTTACTTTCTTAGTTAATAATACCCTTAATTTTCTCTTTTACCATGATTAACCAAGGAGATCATTTTTTCCATTGTATCCCGAATGAGTTATAAAACTATAAAAATATAAATATGGTTGGGAGTTTCATTAGTGAAGAGGAAATATATGGGATATATCAATGTAAATAGATGATATGAGTTTTATAAATATTGTTTTTACAAAATCTTGTTAATAATTAAAATAAAATTTAAATGTTTACAAATAATAGATTTTTTTTATTTTCTATAAAGTGCTAAGATTGTTTTGGTCTGTTCTGAATTTTTAAACTATAATTTGTTTTTATAAAATTACCTTTTCTTTACAAACTCAATTTTTACTATATATAGACAACGTATATATTTAAATATAAATTAATTATATTTTATTTTTCAAAACTATAGTTTTAATTGGAAAACTTTTATTAATTATTTACATTTTTTCATTAAAGAAAGTTTACAATAAATAAGATTCAAATATGAAAATTTCTCTTGTAAAGAACATCACCATTAAAATATTGTAATAATTTAAAAATTGTTCCTTATTTTATTTAATCATGGGACTCTATAAGAAAGTATTTGTTATGAATAATACTATGCATAATTATTACTAATTTTATTACTAAGCCGAATTATATGTTATCAATGAAATCATATGAATCTTATTGGATTGGACATTAGTGATTTTTTATTTATCACTTTATAACTTATGTTTTGTAATATTTCCAACTACAGTTTCATAAAGAAAATGTTATGACATGGTTAGTGAAATATTTGGATCAATTATTCTTTACTTGGATGTTCTCATAATTTAGAATCCATATATTCAATTTTGATTTATATAATGGCTATATGTAACTTGAAATGTTTACCTTTTGATATGATAACTAGTATATCATATTGATGTAAATTGATTTATACTATTTTATTGAGAATAATTATTTCTATGATTAATATATACACACTCACACACACACATGATTACCCCTTAAATATGTCAAGTATGTAAAATTTATATTTTCAGTTCTGATATATATAATTTGGTATTGTTTTACATTTCTTTATCAGGTAACTAAAAAAATGGGATGGGATAAAAATATCTTGACTCATGTATACCCCTTTCCCCTATCCCCAAATGGGATGGGTCAGTAGTTCCTAGAATCTTGTATACACCTTCCCCTTTATTCAAGATATGGTTTTCCCTTAACACATCCATTAGAATAAATTCCATTATCTTAGTTTTATGGGATGTGGATCATGGTTTCTTAGTGATAACCATATTATATTCAAATTAGTAGGCTCATAGCAGGTATGCATATACATGGATCCTCCTTGTATAAGGAGTTATTTTATAGCTTTAAACTCATTTATCAATTACTTTTTATCTCTTAGAATTATTTTTTATTAATTAATTACTATAGAATTATTTTCTTATGTATGAATATAAATGATTAGGAATGTTCATGCATACAATTGGTTAATCACTATTGTATTAGGGTATTTTGGTGGTGCCCTACTAAGTATGTATATTCTAACACCCTTCATGGAAACTTTAGTGGAAATAAAACTTCAATTAATATATTTTTATTACCTAGGTATTTAAGGATGTTCAAGGAATTTATCTTAAAGCTATTTATAGAAGAGAGATGATATCCACCCGAGTGTGGGGTCTCATGACTTGGTTAGTTATAGGTTTGTTGATCATATCACCAAATCTTTTCAGTTTGAAGTACGTTGCAAGTTGTATAGACTCACCATTATTATTATTATCATGTATATACACATTTTTTATGTTTTATATGATTTTATTGAATTCATATAGACACATATTTTTCTCCTTTATTTTTATATAGTTATTATGAGTTTCGTTTTTAGTTTTATTCAATAATTATCAACTTATGTACAAGTTCTTTTGGTATTTTTGATATATCCATTCATGGATTACTTTATTAGTCTAAGTGGAAAAATAAATCCCCAATGCTTACCTTAGATATTTGGTTCTAGTCACCAAATTATGGGGATCTAGTAATGAACTTTGGCTCTATAATGACCCAATTCAGGTACTATTTAGATATTCAGGTTTTAAGTCATTACAAAGTAGAATCAGAGTGGTGTTATGATATTTTTTGGGATTTTATATTTTTATTATATTGGAGATAGGTTATTAGGGAATTGGAGGTACACAAGGTTTATTCTTATCAAACATGGTTATAATGGAATCTTAATTTACTAGGGGTTTTTGGGTGTTTGGTTTAGGTACTATTGGCATGATCGAGCTACTGATTTCTATATCTTGAAATGAAATTTATAAAAATATTTATGAATTAGGTTATAGGGATTGACTGAGATATACTTCTTGAAATATCCCATAGATCCTTTTTTATAGTGTAACATGAGGTAATATGAATTGCATTAATATTATTTTCACTACATGTGAATGGAATTAATTAAATAAATAATAAGGAATAAAGTAGTCAAAATTTTCTTAATACCTTATTAGGTGTTATTTAATTAATTAAATCCTATCACGTGTTTGATTATTTTTAGATTGATGATTTATTACATGTTTAGTAATTTATTGTAGAATTGGTTTACTTTATATTAGTATTATATGTTCATTATTTTACTATCAAGAAAGTAACATGTAATTTATTTACTAATCTCTATCGAGCATACAACTTGTGTACCATTTAGTATCTTACCACTGATCATGTTACTTGTCTACCTAGAAGTGTGTTATTCCAATTATTATGATTTTATCTTATGATTATGTCATATATATTTCTTATATGTCATGGTTATGTGAAATTCTGGACACAATTCATGATTAGTAATATGGAATATGTCATCCTTTTCAATAAAATAAAATCTATTATATAATTTTTATTTTTAGTAGAAAGAGGGTTTTTGAAAAGTGATGATTTATATAAATTCGTTGTATTTTGGTAAATAATTTGTTAATATGTTTTCTTAAAATAAAATTGTAAAATTATTTACTTTTAAGGAATCAAGTTTTTTTATAGAATTATTACCTTTTATAAAGAAAAGTTGAAAGGGTGTTTTCTTAAAGTCATATCATAAAATGAATTAGTTTTTGAGAGAAAAAAACTTAGTACATTGAAAACATATTTGATATTTTATTTTGAAATGGAAATTTCATTCTCAATGAAGATATTTATAAATTGACATAACTTTTTATTTTTTACAGAATTGATATGTATATTTAGAAAATTTATTTTAAAAATAAATTTTTTTTGGAAAAATTGGAATTCTATGAAAAAACATGTATATTTAAATCCAAAATACTTCATATGGTGGGGGTTCCATAGATGTGAGGTTAGTTTAGTTAGTGATAATATTTTGAGCTATATAGTTTTTGGTATTTATTTTGGAGATTCTATATTAGAACTTGGGCAAATATTTAGAGGGTAAATTGAAGATTGGTGGTTAGAATATATTTTAGGTGTTATAATTTACTAGTATTCATGGTTTATAATAGTTTTTGGGATTGTAAATTAATATGTGGTGATGATTTGGGATATGATTTGTTGTGATAGTGGTTAGTTTACCTTGTGGATATTATAATTTTTTGGTTTTGGTAGTTTTTAATTGGATTAGGGAGTCACACATTGGAAGCATGATATGTGTTTTGGGTCATATATTAGAGAGTTCTCTATGAATTGATGGTTATTTAAATGAGTTATTTTTTTATTAATAGTATATTTGGATTTTTAGGGATGAAAAGTGTTATAGCAGAGAGGTTGTAAAGGCACAGATCCTAGTTGATTTAATTAAAAGAATATTTGGTTAATTTTAAGTATTAGGTAATTATAGTGAAGGATTTTTTACATTTTTGGTTTTGATTGAGTGGTCTATTTTAATTTTGGGAGTCAGCCTTGAATTTCGATGTTTTAGTATGAAATAGTTTTTTGGATGGGTTTTTAGGTTTAATAGGAACTTTAGGGGTCTGAATGCGGTCTATAGGTGGCAGTACCTACAGTTTAAAATTATAGGTGGAATCCGGTACCTAGTGGAGGGTGGGTGTATAGGGTACTTGGTAGACTAGAAAAAATTGGGGTCATTTTAGGGGTTCAAACAAGTACCCAATGTAACTATTACAGATACTTGGTATCTCCATCCTAGTGTTTTCTTATCAAAGGGATTTTTTTCATTTTCCCACAAATCCATTTATCTCATTTTTATTCCCATTTGACTGCTATTTTCTAAATCCATTTGGGAGGCTCTCCCATGAATTCTTGTGGTCTCCTCTTTCTTTCTCTTATTCTTCATTATTTAATATGAATTCAAATGATATTTTCCATTCCAAATCAAAGGTAATACCTCCCCTCTCATATCTTCTTATATTTTCCATATTTCTCCTTTATTTTATTTTATACTAGTTAGGGATTGGTGTGATTATTTCACCATAGCATGGTGAAATCACATCTTCAGTTTAGGTTTCCTATTCTCTTGGTTAAATCATGTTTCGATGGGTTTATTTTTTTAGATTATATTTTGATATAATGATATTGAGATGTGATTTATTCTATAGTTTTAGGATATAAAGATGAAATCAAAGGATGTTTTGGTTATATTAATTACGGAGTTATGTTTTTATGATTTTAGTTCTAATTTTAGAGTTATTTTCCTATGTTTCATTGTGGTTAAGTCTAATTTGATTATGAAACTTGAATAACTGGGGTGCTTTATTTATGTAAATTTATATAAATATTTTTAGGGCCTTATTGAATATTGTTGGGATATGATTGGGCGATTATTGGATGGGTTAAGCTCTCTAATAGTTTTGGTAGGGGATTCTGGATGGAATTTGGTACGTAGGAGAAGCATGAATATAGGAAAATTTCATTTTTTTACATCAAATATATCCGAAGACACTTGAATTAGTATGGATATTCCTAATCTATTCAAAGGATCTTGTAAAAATAAATTCATTTTTGATGGAAAAAAACTAAATGGTACCTTGGTGGATGGAGTGATCCTAGTGTACTCTGCTCATCATTAGATCACCATATCTAAAAGACACAAATAAAACCCTATATATCATCCAAATATGAACCAAAACCCCAGAATTTGTTTCTTTGATTCCTAATTTCTATTTCCAAAAATATAAGTGATTCACAATGTACCAATGATCATGTGAATAATGGATGATTGAATCATGAAGAATAATCAATAAATACTTATTATTCATTATTTTTATCTCTCTAAAACTTGAGATAGATATTGGGAGACTCTAAAATTCATGAAAATTAGAGATTAAAATTTTTATGAGTCCAAAATTCATTTAAATACTTATATCACACTTTCCAAAATTTCACTTTGGCTCTTGGAAAGTTATAACATTATTTTTAGGACCTCCTAAACACTTATGAATTAATTAAAATTGTTATAAATTTCATGACATTTTATCACTCACTTTAAACACTTTAATGTGTCACATGATAAAATATGAACCATTATCTAAGCTCGTTAACTCCCATAATTATTTAACAAACCTTGAATGCACAACATTCATTTGAAAAAGAATTTTTTATATTCACTTATATAACATAATAAATTCTGAATAATTTAAAAAATAAATTCAATACTCATTATTCAATACTTTAAAAATATAATTTATTTATTTTAGTTTTGATAGAGAATACTCAAAAATTCATTGACCCCTTTATGCGTGGATCACTTCATCTTAAACTCCAATTCATTTGAATTGGTTGAACATGTGGATACACTTTGTGTGTGACCCTATAAACCATTATATTGATAGAAGAAGGTCTTAATCACATACCAAGAGTGGTATATATCTACAAATAATTTCCCCTAATGAGATAAGAATAATTCATAGCTATGAAAACATCCTATGAACACTTCCTGCACAATTTAATCTCTTTATCTAATGATATCATGAAAAATCGGATGCATACTTTATGTTATCATACTATAATGATTTATTTGTATTTTAATGATCATACCATAAATAATTACCTTCTTATATAATGGAAATTAATTTAATTAAGGTACTTTCATCCCAGCTAGATGGGCCTAAGATATCCCTTCCTCTACTTAGGGGTGACAAATACTTTCTTGATTATTTAGTAAATTCCATACCAAAAATGATGTACCTGATGCAATATACCTCACCAAAAACATAAATTTCATTGTTTTAATCTTATATCAAAGTATGTAATCAAATTAAATACAATTATAATATTCTCAAGTCGATAAACTAATACACATGATTATTATAGGAACATCAAATTATAATTAAAACATGTGCTGTTTCTATCAGCAGGAAAATCGTCATGATATTCTCTACTTAAGATCCCAAAGTGAAAAATTCATGAGAAGAAGTCTCAATAATTATTAAAATTCCAAGATAATCTGATAGCTATAGTATGTTGGGGCATGAATCAATGTAGCAAAATTTTTTCATTTTTTTTGTTTCAGAAACCAAGCCTCATAACTGTTTAGGATACAATTCTCTCACTTTAATAAAAAAATTTCCTTGGATGTAAAATGTAGAAAATAAATAAGGGAAATGCACACATATATTTTTATAAATTTCAGCCTCAATGTGAGAGCCTAATTTTTACAATAGATGGTTGTTATCCCATGATACATATTTTCCACTAGAATAGTATTATGAATTATAGGTAGTTGGATTAGTTATTATCAAAAGTCCCATGATTCCCAAAAATATATTGACTCCCATAGGTTTTACTACCTCCCAAAATTTATGATGAAATCACACAACACTAGATATTAGAGTTATTATTTTGGATACAGTTTGATTCAACAATATATAATAGATATTCCTCTTTAATAGAAAAAATATCATCCAGAGAATATATCTACCTTTATTCAAGATTAACCACTTCAGAATCTACATTGTGAATAAACTATGAAGAACCTAGTCTACTTAAATCACTATATGAAAAAACTCAAAGGCTTACTTTTTCTTTTTCTATAATACTCAACATTGTAAGCTTGGGTAAGAAAAATTTCAATAACACAATACCTTATATTCAGTCTCACTTATTTTTTTTCTTTTATTTCACCCAATATCTCACGCACCCAACCACACATAACAACTTTATATTTTATTTTCCACACTCACTCTAATATTCAAAAGTGTTGATATTTTGTAAAACTCACTAATAAAGAGAATGAAATTGAACCCATCAAAACCAACATACTAAAATGGAAAATGTGGTAGGATTTTCAAACCACAGAATGAAAGAGTGATTATAAAAAAACCACTTCATGATACCTATAAATATGAAATCGCATCCCTAAAATGTACTCACAACATATAGGATATCTCACACCCCAACTACATTTCCAAACCCAGCTTTAGAATATCTAATGGTTTAAAAAATTTAGCTGAATCATAGTAAGGTTTTCAGGTGATTTTAGGAACTAAATAATAAAAAAGAACTATCCCATTTATATCTACATTACTCTTAAAAATACAAAAAAATATTTGAATTCTTTATCAAAATATTGTTCCTAATAATGTTTTTATTATTCATTATATGAGGATCATGAATATTTATGTTTCTTAAATCAAAAATTAATTTTCATGTATTTTTCACTAGAGAATGAATTTATCATTATCTAATTTTATTTTATTTAGAGAACACAATTTTGAAAACACTACTTTTTATCTTACTAATTTAATGATTTTTTTACTACAAATATCATATAAGGCATAAAATTTTTTTATTCATAATATAAAGTGTTAAATTTAAATAAAATATCTTACCCTCTCTATGAAAATTCATATGATAGATCTAGAGGTCATATAAATTGAAAAAATATCACACACGACATCAAAAATATCGTACATCGAAAGAAAATCAGACATGGGAAAAGTAAAAGTCATATGCACACTAGATATCTTATGAGAATAACCTTTAACAAAATGAATGAAACTAAAAATTTATATGTGGATTCTTCTAAAGTTATATTTAATTCCCTAAAATCTTATACAAGCATAAAATATCATATGCCATGTGATATTTGAATTAGGCATTTTCATCGCTTATTTCAAAAATAATAGGTTCCTTAGAATCAGATCAGAATTAATTAAAACCAATTTAGAATCATTTAAAACACTCATAATTATATTAAAAAAGATTCAAGAACATAGTTGAAAATAAATAAAATAACCAACATGCATTAAAAAATTCATCCAATCCCTAGGGTTCTTTAATCTTCCCCTTTAGATTTTTTTGTGAACACATTTTTAACTCTTTCTAAAGCTATGAAAACTTATCAATTATTTTAGTAAAATAACCCAAATACCATTAAACCAAAACCTATACCAAGGATATGAATCTTGACACCACAACCCAGTATAATGTAGTGTTTTTGGGGGAATTATATCTCTTGGTGAGAAGAAAATTTGGGGAAATTTATTTATATGATTTTCCCCTCAATTAAACTCATAACATCATATATTCTCCCCATTTTTACAATAACTAAAAAATAGATTACCAATAAGTGAACAATTTACATTTTTAAAGAGTTTTCTTCTTATTATAATGAAGTAAAGAGTTATGTCACTTTTCATCCCCTTAACAATACAATCCAAATCCTTGTGGGAGTGAAGTTTCTACACATTTTTAAGTAGAAGGGGAAGGTTGAAAATAATTTTTATACCATAATTTAAAGAAACTATCCATTGGTAATTATTTTCTAAAAATATATTCAACATGTTCTTTAGTTCAAAAAAATATTGTAACTTTACATCACCATTACTGACCATCTCTTTGATTAAATAAAACATGAGATCAATCTGCTTTGATCTGGAGTGTTTAATTGGATACATGGAAAGATCTATTACACTTTTATTAGAATAATAAATGAATAGTGGATTCTTAACCTAAACTTTTGTGTAAACTAGTTTTACTTTCCTCTATATCATCCAAGTATAATAATGTGTGTCTTCTTTTCACTCATCTTTAGTAGTTCTCAATAACATTGAACTTTTTTTATTGTTAATACATGTGAATAAAATTTTACTAAGGAAGAAATTTACATACAGTAACCTGCCTAGTTAGTATCTATAATGACCTATAATGTCAAATATAAACTAGTTTTATAAAACATGTCAAAACTTAGTGTATTCCTGATGTATCTCATTATTCTCTTAGCTGATAACAACGGAGAATCCTTAGGATCAATTTGAATTCGAGAACAATGTGTCATAAAAAATACTATGTTAGTCCTGGAAGATGTCAAGTAGAGAAGGCTTCCAATTAGTTTTATATATTACCTTTACTTCACAAAATTTATATACTTATCTTTGGTCAATTTAGTTCTAATGTCTAAAGGATTGGAAATACATTTTAATTTCTATATCCTAGACCTCATCAACAATTATATATTGTATTTTTCTTGGTATAGAAAAATTTGATCATCCCCATGAATGATTTGAAACCCCAAAAATATTACATCTCACCCAGTATAGAAATCTCAAAATGCCTCTTTAGTTCATTAGAAGATTATTCACAACAATACTCTTTTTTACATGCAGAAATGATGTTATCAACATATAATTTGACAATGGGAGTACCTATAGAGAATTCCTTCACATAGAGATTACTAAAAAAAATTATTTAGAAAAATTAATACTTCTCAAGCATCCATCCATATCGGCATAACAAGATATAGGGTCCTAATTGAATCCATATAAGTCTTTATCAAGATTATAAACCATGCTCCCTTAATTATGAAGGATAAAACTCCAAGGTTGTTATATGAAACAAATTTCTTCTAGGTTACTACTAAGAAAGGAATATTTCACATACATTTGGTAGATATTATAATTATAGTGAGATATAACTTCCAAGAACATCCTTATGGTATCAAGTATTTCCTATAATGAAAAAGTATCTTTAATGCATACTCTTTACATATAAGAATACCCCTGTTAAACTAGCCTTACTTTATTACTTATGAATTTACCTTTCTCATTATGTTTATTTCTAAAAACACACTTATTATATATTATTTATTTATTTTTATGCCTTGAAACTAGATCCCAAGTGGAGTTATTCTCTATTTTATCTAGTTCCTCAGTCATAACAATAATCCATTCTTCATGTTCAACTACCTTAGAAATAGTTTTATGTTCAACTTGAGATAAAAGTGTAGTTTGGTCCTCAGGTATTAAATTTATTCTTGTTTAAGAAAGTGTATCATGTTGGACAATAATATTCTAAAAATCATAATCTTCTTTATACTTTGATTACTTTGAGTTTTAATTTCAGATACTTCTTCATCACTGGTAATATATGAGTTAATTTAAACCACAATTTTCTCATTTCCCTCTTGCTGAAAATATATTTCTAAGAATTATACATGATTCTAGATCCATTGGTTTTATCTCCACGATTAATAAACCCATTTGATTAGTGTTTATTTCAAATAATTTTTACCTATGAACTATTTTTTGTTGATTTTTTCCTAGTATTTTCACCCACTCCCATTGGAATGATATCTTACAAAGGTCCCTTATTCATTACCTCCTTTAAACTTTACCCGATTTCTATTCTTTATATACATATAACAAGGGCTTCCAAATAACTTGAAGCTTTTGAAAATTATATTTTTTAGTGCCACATATAATATAGATTCTTTTGTGTTTTAGGTCTAAATAAATACATATTCTTAATATTAACAATAGTGCATAAAGATTCTCTCCAAAATAAATATGAAAGCTTGTTTCCAGCAATCATGGTTCATCCCATGTCCCGAAAGCATCTGTTTTTCCACTAAGCCACACCAATTTACTGAGGAGTGTATGGTGTGTGATTTTGAATTTTAATTCCATGATTTTCTAAGTAGATCTTAAAGTAATTACATGCACATTATTTCCCATTATGAGATCTAATCCTTTTGATGTGAACACTAAGCTCCCTTTCAACATGTCTTTTTTAGAATTTTATGAATTTTAATAGATTCTAATCTATGCTTTATAAAGATAAAATTAGTAATCTAGGTATAATAATAAATTAAGGTAATGAAATAAATTTTACCCTTAGTTTAATATTTCCTTATAAGACCACATACATATGAATATATAAGTTCCAATGGTCTAATGGATCGAATATCCACTTTATTGTGTGTCCTTCAAACCATCTTTCCTTTTAGGCATGTGTTAAAAACTACTTCTCTATCACTTTTTAGTTGGGTAAGGTCTCCCACTAACTCATGTTTAGAAATCTGGATAATTTTTTTCTAACCAATATGGAAAAGTATTCTATGTCCCAAATCATTCTCATCCTTGGAAGTCATATAACATGAATTGGATGGGTTAATAATTTAAAAAAAGTTCTCACTTGTTCTTCCACCTCTTGTAATTACTATTACATATTTTAAACTCTTTAATATTCATGAGTTATTTTGAAAAACCCTAATTTATTTTATCACACAATTGGATGACACTAAAAAAATTGGGGTTTAGTCCTTTTATAAATAACACAATTCTGTATTTGAGTCCCTTTGGCTCAATCTCAACAGTTCAAACACATTTAATTCTCAAGGTTCTATAATTACCTAATATAAATTATCCACCTTTACGATCTTAAATATCTTTCAAGATTTCGGTGTCTCCAATCTTGTGTGAATAACACCCAATATTAAGGATCTATGGTCTTCATATAATACTGTCCTTAAGTGCCCTTTACACTTTGAATGACTTCTCTTCTTGATTATACTTCTATACTTATTTCCAAATTTATTTATAGAAGAACCATCCATGGATATTTTTCATGCACTTATTTAAAAAATTACCAGCTCTCTCACTTATTGCGTAGACTTCCTTTAGACATTGAAAACTATTCTCAGTAGGGAGACCTATAGAAATTTTGTTCACTGCCTTCTTTTATGGTGATTCATTCTTTTTCACTTTAAAGTCGCTCCACCTTGATTCATTCCTTCTTCATGGTAAAGAAATGTTATAATAGAATGTATATGATTTTATGAAAAAAATACCACAATTCCAACAATATCCACTTAATTTGAATTTTCTATTAATCTATAATTCTATCTAAAAATTTTCGTTTAGAATTATTTCCTTCGTTATATAGATCTACACTGATTTTTCTTGTTCTACAAGGAGGTTGTTTTTTCTTAAATTATTCTTCCTTAACAATATTTAGAAAAGAGTTTCTCATCATATTTTCTAGCCCATAATTATAGATATTTTTATTAAAATCTACATGGTTAGGAAAAAAAGTTCAAAATTTTACGCAATTCTAGGTATAGGTTTAACCTAAATTAATGTGATAGTAATCTATATTGTTATATATGATTGATCCTTGACTTAAATATTTTTTTAAAGTCTTATTTCATCATTTTCTTATTTTTTTTATCTATAAGGAATTTTGATTTCATATTTCATATTTATTCTTCTTTCAAAATAAGTTTTCCTTTAAGATCATTCCTGATCTTTTTATACTCAACAGACTTGAACTTGAATTTCTTATATTCTTTAATGAGTTTAGTCTCCATTTTTTGAGATTATTTATTTTCTTAAACTTTATTAACATTAAAATTATTTAATGTATTAAATTTATTATTCACCTTATTATTTTTCTCAAGATAAGCCACTAACTCAGATATTTGCATATGAACCATGAAAGTCTCTTCACCGCCTTACTCATCACTACTTTATGAGATTTATTGGTCTCAAACATGATCTATAACGTTTATAACCTTTTTGGGTGACTATATTTATATTGGATACAAGAGGGAGATTATTTATATTCTTATTTACTCATCAGGATTGTCTTTTTTCCCTTTGTAAATATATTCTTACTATCACATATCATGTTTAATAATTTAGAGAATTTTATTGATTCTTCTTTAATAGTTTTTATTCTTGGTCAATGAAAATTAAAATCTTAATTTTTATTCTTTAGAGAGTTGGTAGTAAAGTTTCCGATGCCTCTACATTTGAATAATTTCATGGGATGTTTCCCTTTATATTTTCCCTTACCTTTTCTAAAATTTTTGGATATAAGAGAAATAATTCTCTTGATGCCATTATCCATATCATCATAATCATCAGACTCACCAAATTATTTAAGTTATTCTTATTTCAACATAATATTTCTAAGGAATTAAAATTCCATCTCATCATTCAACTTTTTTTTGAATGAAAGTGTCTTACTCATTTCATATACAGTAAGAATAATTGGAATCTCATATAATTAGAGATACTCCCTATCTTCTAGAGATAAAATATTTGGATCAAATATGTCTAGTAAGTTACTCTTTATTTTATTTAAAATAATGGAATCATACATATTTTCACCAAATTACATTGTGTTGCTAATAATATCATTAACCATAGTGAAGTATTCATCAATGGTCCCAATAATATTTATATATTTAAAATATATTTTCCAAATCTATAGCTTTATTTCTTTAACTTTAACATTTACACCATAATTTCTTTCAAGTTTATCTCAAATCTATTTAGTATTTTTAATAATATCACTTTGGTAAACACATTCTTCTATAGAGACATAAAAATGGACTTCCTGGATTTTCTGTAAACCTCAAGGTTCATTTTATAAAATTATCATTTTCTCACTCATTTTAATGGGTGGAAATCCCACTTTTCCAACATCAATAACTTCAAGACCCCAAAATATAAAAACTAGAAACATTATATTTTTATAACCATGAAATTAATCCCAAAATATGTGGGATAAACTCTACTATTCAAAGATTTGATATTATATATCTTTTTATACACTAATAGAATATAACAAAGAGAACCTTCATCTATGATACCATTTAAAAGTCATATCGAATAGAATATCTATACTGGGATGGGTGGGGGGGGGGGGGTGAATTAGTGTGGCACAAATTTTACAACTTACATTTTACTTTTAGAAATTAATCCTTGTGACTGGTTATGATATGATTCTATTACTTTTATAATCACACAAAAACATAGATGATAAATGTAGAAAAAAATGAGAAAGTCACACACAAGGTTTTATAAGTTTCTGCCTTAATTTGGTATCCTACTTATTACTCGAACTGATTTTTATCCCATGATATATATTTTCCACTATAATCATGTTATCAATTACAAGTATTTGTGTAAGTTATCATCCTGAGACCCATGATTCCATGAAATATACTACCTTCCATAAGTTTTTACATATCTCAATATTTAGAATGAAATCACACAATAATAGAGGAGAGAGATATTCTTTTAGATTCAGGTTTCTTTAATAAAAATTAAGAAATCCTCCTCTTTGATCCAAAAAAATTTCATCTAGAGAATACAACTCACTTTATTCAAGTGAAATCACTTAAGAACATGTCTAGTGAATATACTTTGAAGAACTCAGTATGCTTAAGTCATTGTATAAAAAAATCAAAGGCATGTTTCTCCTTCTTCTCTAAAACTTAGCACTATAAACTCGAGTAATCATATTTTCAATCACAAAAAAATTGGATTAAGTATCATCTATATATTCTTATCTTTCACTCAGTCACAAACACACACAAAACTATGCACATTGGATCTATATTTATTTTTCTCACTCACTCAAATATTCAAAATTATCAATATTTTCTAGAAGATCTCTAAATGAGAGTTTTAAATGGATCCCATCAAAATTTTAATACTAAAATGGAAAACATGGAAGAAATTTTGAACCACCATCTAAAAGATTCATCATAAAACAACCACTTTAGGTAACCTCACAAATATACATGTGTAGCTCAAAAAATTTCGAATATGGACATTGTCTCTATATAGAGTTACCAAAATACCCTCATGATCTTCATTTTCCTAAACCAAAATATTTGAACTTATCAATAGAACTCAATAAGAATGAAACTCATTTGATATTTATAAAAAACTCAATAAAAATCCTTTAAACCACTAAATACACAAGTACCCAGAAAAAATACACTCATGACATGAAGTTTTCCTATGGAAAAACAATATTTGAAAACTAAACATAAAAATATCTCAAACTCTTGAAAAATATGCTTTAATAAAAAACGTTTTAATGTGATTTTAGTAATTAAAGAATAGAAACATGTCATCCCATTTATATCAGAATTATTATTGAAAATAGAGAAAAACATTTGAGTTCATTCTCAAATTCTTGTTCTTGAATGTTTCTTATTTTTCATTATATGAGGATCATGGAAACTTCATGTTTCTTGAGTTATAAATTAATTATGATTTTTTTTATCTTGAAGAATGGATTTGGTTTCAGTTGATTTTTTTCTTCAGAAAACAAAATTCTAAAAAATTAACTATTCCCTCAATAGATTTTTTTTTTCAAATTTAAAATATCATAAGAGGCTTAAAAATGAATTACACACAACAAAATACTTATAGATGCATCAAATATTTTGTATGAGCATAAAATATTTGGCATGAGAATCAAATATAATACACGCTCCATGAAAATTAATATTCTAGACCTAGAAGTAGAATGTGTTGGAAAAATATCATACACACCTTTAGAAATAACGTAAACTCATAGAGATTTGTATGTGTGAAGAGAAAAAGTCATATTTGAAATGTAAATATTTTAAGCTCCACCCTTCAAAAAATAAGACAAACTCAAAATTTATACATTGATATTTGTAATGTCATTTTCAATCCTCTATATTCTTGTGCAAGTATCAAATATCATACACCATATAATATTGTATAAAATCATTTTTCCTATTTTCTTTTATAAATTATAGATTCTTTAGAATAAGATCATAATTAATTTAAACCGCGTCATAATCATTTGAAACACTTAGAATAATCTCAAAAACACTTCAAGAACATGGTTGGAAAAAATAAAAAAACCAGTAAGTGATAAAAAATCTGTTCAACCCATGGGGTTATTCAGTTATGAGCCCCTTACACCTGATAGTTAGACATAATATGTGTCCCATTATTATAGTGTATCTAGACCATAAGAAATAATTTTAAGATTATTGTAAAAGATTTTTGTGGTTTTCATTATAGATAATAATTTATATAACCATTTTTTAGGACAAATAATCTAGGGAAATTACTCTATAAATAATATATATATATATATATATATATAATAATAATACTATTATGGTGTAACATCCCGGATCTGAGTGCCTCCCAAAGGTGCCCCGTACCTGGTTTGTCATATGGCCTCAAGCGCATTTCCCTGAATTCCAGAGGTAGCTGACTGGGAGTGAGGGACTTGGGTGTGATAGTTGGGAAACTATGCCCTCATTGGAAGAGAAACACAATGAAATAATAATAATAAACATTAACAAAAATAATAATACCATAAAAAAAAGTAAACAGTGGAAGACTGATAGTAAATAAAAAACTGGAGCACATATATAAATTATGCATGTCACATATGTCTACGAAAGAATCCAAAAAAGTCACAATGCTGGAAAATACTGTACTAAACCAACATAAAAAAGAAACAAGTAAACTCTTGCAGCATCATAAGCCTTAGCTTGGTCCCATGATCTCTATCTCCATCTGTAATCAAGTACCTGATGTAGAAGGGTGCTTTCCCTTATCTATACCTGCAACGATATAATCTATTTGGACCCAAAAGGATGACCCAAACATGGTGTGAGATGAATCCTAGTAGGTAACCACTAAAAGATCTATGCCTAACTCTCAGTGAATATATATATATAGAAGGAAATATAAAAAATGAAGCAAAAAACAAGGAAGTACTCAAAAGTAAACAATACTAAAGTTTTCAATTACATTCCTTTACATTTATTAATTATTCAAACTATTGAATAATGAAATCTTGGGATCAAGGCTAAGCTCTGTATCCCCTGCGTAATAGAAAAATAGATGTCTCAGAAGACCATCAAACAATCAGGTAAGACCTAGTCCAAGCTAGTGATTTGGATCTTCAGAATCGTCACAATCAACATTCAAAATATCACATTGAAACTCTGGGTGGCTCACATAGTTGAACCCCTATGATCACATGTTCCAAAAAAAATAAAGCCTCTCTTAGGAAGCACTCACCGTAAATTATCCCTGTGATCTTTTAACGATAAACTACAGACTCTCTAAGGAAGCATTCAACATCCATTCCCCCTGTTCTCTCATAACAGTATACTATAGACACTCTAAGGGAGAAATCAACATCAATCCCCCCTATAGTCACGTAACAGTATTCTATAGACACTCTAGGAAAGCCCTCAACGTAAATTCCCACCTATTGTCTAACTACACTAGGTTCTCACAGCCCTATGTAATACAATCGTATATAAACGATATCCAGTAGCCCATGTAATCTCAAAAACTACAGGGCTAAGAAGCTACAATGCATAACACATGAATTTAATAAGAAGCAATTAAGCAGTCAATTCCAACCTAACAATCAGGGAAAGGAAACAAGGTCTGCCTCATAGAAAACCTATACCAAATGACTATAAAAATTCAAACAAGGAAATGCACCCACAGGGTGTCCCCAAAACATGAAATTTAGAATAATTTATCAAAAAACCCCCTTAATATATCAATAAATCTAAGCAATATGATAATAGGGTTCAATTATTTTACAAAAAAATACCCAAATCATGGGTATTCTACACTTAGGAATACATAACTCAAAGAAAAACTCCAAAAGGCAACAAACCACCTACCTTTGTGTCATATAATGAATACTCTCAAAATTCAACCCTTGAGTAAGCCTAGAACGTTATAGATATACAAAAGGTAAAAAATATTCAACTTTGGATTACTCAAGAAAGATGATAAATCCGGAAGAGAGACTCTAGGGAAAGAGAGAACTCACCGGTGTGAATCCAACGCACCCAGGAACATCTCAATCAGAGCTTAGACGGAGGAATGGGAGGTTCTCGAAGACTCTCGACCATACATCTTTCTCCTGTACGAGACATTAGAAGAAGAAACGATTTCAGGAGATGATACACAACCTCAGTTCGATTAATCAAATGAAAATAAAAGTACATAGCATGTTCATCTAATATACATGCCATGTACTAGCCTAAACTGGACCTCGCTTTAGGCAGTTCACACATTTATGCACTCAACCATTACATGGATAGTACATGGCTACCTGTGGCAATTGGGTACATGATGTGTACTCAAGAGTAAATGGCATGTACTTAGAGAATTTATAAATTCTTCCTTTTTCCTAAAAAAACACTCGAAATCAAGATCCATACCTGAATTGAAGATCTAGGTTCTTATAACCTTCCCCCTTAAAGAAATTCATCCCCAAATTTCCCTTCCATGGGAAGAGAAGAAGAAAATTCAAACAACTTTGGCCATTGTGATCATACATCATTCTCTCTCTCCCAAGTCTTATCATGTACTTGCATGTGCTTCCATAACACCTGTACTAGAGGAACAAAATGACCATGTAGAACCTTTGTGCTACGATCCAAAATCTGAATGGGTGCTTTTCAAAGGATTCATCCACCTCCCACTCAACCTCCTCAGGTTAGAAAACATGAGATAGATCCGAAAAGTAATGTCATAGCTGAGAAACATGAAAGATGTTGTGCATATCCCGATATATCTAAGGTAACTGCAACCGACAGGAAACCGGCCCGACTCTCTCCAAAACCTCAAACGGCCCAATGTATCTCGGTGAAAGATTCCCCTGTCTCCTAATACTACTGTGTCCCAACCTTGGTGTGATAATTAAGAAGAATTGATCTCCAACCTCGAACTCCAGAGGTCGTCTCCATCGATCAACATAAGATTTTTGGTGAGACTGTGTAGTATCCATCCTCTTCCAAATCAACTCCACCTGCTCTGTGGTATCCTAAACAAGATGAGGTCCCAGTATAGCTACCTCACCTACCTCCGACCAACATAGGGGTTATCGGCATGGCCTGTCATACAAATCCTCACAGGGTGTTGTCTGAATGGTCTCCTAGAAACTGTTATTGTAAGAAAATTCCACTAGGGGTATATGTCTCTCTAAAGAGACCCTGGAATCTAGAACTCATGCTCTAAGCATGTCCTCCAAGACCTGAATAATGCAATCAGACTGGACATCTGTCTAGGGATGGTAATCTATACTTAGAAGTACCTATGTACCCAAATCCCAATGTAGTCCCTGCCATAAAAGAGAAGTAGAACAAGCATCCCTGTCTGAAATGATAGAGTGTAGAACCCCATGAAACCGTAAAATCTCTGATATATACAACCTTCTGATCCCATCAACAATGAAGGTCTCCATGATCAGTAAGAATCATGAAACCTTCATAAGTATGTTAGAGACAACCAAAAAACATTATTCCCTTGATGGGGCCTTGTTAAACCTTTAACAAAATCCATTGCAACATCATTCCACTTTCACTCGAGAATGGGTAACTGTTATAAAAGACATGTTAGTCACTGATTATCCACCTTCAACTATTTATAGTTGGAACACCTCATAAAATAACCAACAACATCTATATTCATACCTGGCCCCCAATACTAATGGTGTAGATCTCGATTAATCTTGGTGACACCAGGATGAACTGCCCAAACCGAGGAATGAAAATCTCATAACAGCTCCTCGCGTATGTCTGCTGACACCCATACATGCCCATTAAAATGAAAGACCTCATCCTTGCCTACGGTTCACCCAGGAGTAGGGTCCTCTTTTTAAACACTCTCCCATAAGACTAGGCCTTTGGAATCTAATAGTTTCCTCATTCTCACTCGATCAAGAAGGGTAGAGGTAAGAATTACAGAATAAAGAAAGGTCTACCCTCTCTATCGTGCACCTCCAAATGCATCTCAGAGAACAAATCCATAAGTTTACACTCACTAATGGCCTCCTGAACTACCTGTATTTGGGTCCTATTGCTCAACACATTAGCCACTACATTGCTTTTCCCAGGTGTGTAGGCAAGATAAATGTCAAAATACTGAAGTTACTCAACCCACCTTCGCAGTCTCAAATTGAGATCACACTAAGTAAAGATATACTTGAGACTTTTGTGGTTAGTGAAAACCACAAAATTCTCTCCCAAAAGATAATGTATCCAACAACGCAATGCTTGCACAACTGCAGCTAACTCGAGATCACGTGTTAGGTAATTCCTCTCATGTGGCCTCAACTGCCAAGATCCGTACACAATGACTTCTTCCCCCTACATAAGCACTGCTCCTAATCCGATATCATATGCATCGTAGTAAATGATGTAACTCTTTACTGGCTCTAAAAAAACCAGTATCGGTTCTAATGTTAATCTCCCTTTTAACTCCTGAAAGGATGAATATTAGGAATATGTCCACCAGTACTTCGCACCCTTCTTTTTTAGGCCCATCAGTGGCACTTCTAAGTGTGAAAAGTCTTGTATACATCATCTGTAGAATTCATCCAGACCTATAAAACTCTGTACCTCAATGACCTTCTTCAGATTATCCTAGGAATCTACTGCTATCAATTTATCTTGGTCTACTGATACTTTTGTCTCTAAGATAACATGACCAAATAAGTGAATCTAATCCATCCAAAATTAGAATTTTGAGATCTTTGCATATAACTGATTCTCTCTTAGTGTAATCAAAATGATCTCATGATGGGTGGCATGGTCGTGTCGAGTGTGAGAGTACACTAAGATATCATCCACGAAAACACCCACAAAAGAGTTCCAGTAAGGATGGAACACTCAGTTCATCAGTTCCATGAAAACTGCAGGTGCATTCGTGAGACCGAACAACATAATCACATACTCTTATAGACCATACCTTCTCTGAAAGGCTATAAGAGGTATATATGATGGTCTAATGCGCAACTGATGATAACTATATCTTAAGTCAATCATTGAGAATATGAGGGATTCTTAAAGCTAATCAAAGAGATCATCAATCCTTGGAAAAGGATATCAGTTCTTGACCATAAACTGGTTCATCTTTTGATAATCTATGAAAAGTATGAGGGCACTATCCATCTTCTTTGCAAAAAGAACATGCAAACCCCAAGGTGAAGTACTGGGTCAGATGAAACCTTTTTCCTGTAAATCATCTAACTTATTATAGAACTCCTTTAAATTAGTTATATCCATCCTATAAGAAGGATTGGACACAAGTGTAACTCCTAGAACAAGCTCAATAGATAAATATACCTCTCACTTCAGAGGTAAACCTGAAAATTCATCTTTAAAGACATCTCTGAAACGATCCAACACTAGAGGAAATTCCATATGTGAATTTCTCTGGTCATACAAATATAAACTAGCAATATGGGATGTAATTCCTCCAAACCCAAGATGCTTGGGTCCTCCTTTTCTCTCCTAGACATCCCATTCACCCTTGGGTAGAAAAAACCGACCTTCTGGTGACGTGAAACTCACCAAGCAGTGATAAAAGTCAACAAAGGCCTGGAATGTGACTAACAAGTTCATCCCGATAATGAAATCGAAGCCTATCATCTATTAGACATAGAGGTACCATAATAAGTGACACCCACCATCCACAATAGGGCACTCCTTGCACTGACATACACTATACCTTATAATCCCTAAGAAAGTGTCTAGCATTACAACATCCTCAGAAGTAAAGATATAGAGCCCAAGTATCTCTACAACAACAACATATATGAAACTATGGGAAGCCCCTGTATCAAAAAGAGAATAATTTTAACTCGAGGAAACTGGAATCGTACCTCTAACTGTAGAGGGTTTAAGATCCTACTCTTTTTGGGTCTGCTCCACTACAAAAGTCGGAGCTATACCGTGGCCCTATGACCCTTCCTGACTATAAGGCCCCAGCCTTAAACCTTACATAATCTTGAGTTATTACAAGATTACACATTGAGGATCTTTTCGGGTTTAGAGTTTTAGAGAATTAGATCCTAAAACTTGCATTACATTCCACATATAAACAAAGTGGTTACATAAAGATAGTATTCTTCTTTCCCATCAATGGAAACATATTTAAAATAAAACATGGATTCTTTCTTGACACTTCCTTGAAACTATCATCATATCATGTACCTTTCCCCTGACCTGTGAAAAAAATTTCAAAAAAACGTGGGATGAGCATAAAAAGCTCAGTACGGGATATAAAAATATGGAAAGTAATCATGGGTACATATATACATAAGAATGAAATCATACTTTACCCATAAAACATAAGCACTTTAACATACCTCATCAAATCATGAATAAATCATAGAAATCATAAGACATAAAGGTAACTTGAGGCATTCATAACATTCTTACGTAGGGAGTAACCCTCTTGGTTACGTTTGGAATAACCATCACAGTATATTCCCTAAATCTCTTCAGATAAACCTTAATGTTACACTCCTTCGCGTTACCCAATGCATTGGAGAGCTATATCGGGCTCACCCGCCCTTAGTTTATCACGGAACCACCCGTCTTCATAATAATGCCCAAGAACCTCAACATAATCGTATCACATAAAACATGCATAAAGGAAACATAATATTTCCATCTTTAAATCACAAGATATCAATACAACACATTGATATAAAAACATTATGAAAACCATTTTCAATACCAAAATAAAAGAAAAGTAAAACATGGTATTTATTTTTCTTTTAAAAAAAGTATGGCTTGTAGAGGAAGCCGAAACTCAAATAATGGTCACGGCGGTGGAGAAGTCATTGTCGCTGCATACGTATGACAAAAACATTCCATTTTTTCATTTAGTAAACGCTTCGTATAAAAAGATTCCTTTTGAATAAATGTAAAAGTCAAAGGGGTTTATACACCATACAAAAGAAGGTTGTGTATAAAACAAAATATGCCTCAATGAAAGGAGATTGAGACGAAGTCCCATACCTCGGGTCCGAATTGACTCGGTCATTCTTTAATCTCCTGAATAATAAACTTGAGTTAATTTCTACTTGTTTAAGAAACTTTTTCAATTTCATTATTCCTTTCATATCACTTATTTCCATGTCATGAACACTATGTAATTATTTAAGTTAATAACGGTCGTTTTAACGATCATTGGTACTTGACTCAAAAATAAACCCTTTATAATTACATGTTTTTCATGTATCCATTATATCCAGAATTATAATCATTATGTATATATCATATATATCCAGTATATACATGAATTTATAATATTACATAATCATTTAGAGGTAAGAAATGAAATGCACCGTTCATGGAGACGGTAAGCCGTACGTACGCATGAACGCTACTTTCATTTCTATTTCATATTTTATAGAATGGAATCATAATGATATAAAGGTATATTATAATTCCAGTATAATATCATATATAATATCATAGTTCCATCCTTTATACGTCCCACATATGGTACTTAACGAATCAAATCACTTTGAGGGGGCGGTAGTCCGCACTTCCTTAAATGAAGATATCTCGTTTACCCATAATGGAAACCATAAAGGTATGACCAAAATGAAAAATAAAGAAGCTTAAGGAAAACATAAACATATTAAATATCATATATAAATATAGTGACATCTTAATGTCCACCTTTTAAGGTGTTAAAAGAATGTTGAACAATCATCATTTCGGGAGGCATAAATTCACCATCCACAGAAACAGTATGTCCTTTAACCATTAGATGTAGGTGTGTGTAAGTGTAGCTCAAATACTTCTTATAACAACATCCTAGTATATTGAGGATACTAGAGTTGTTACAAAAGAAAAGAATAAAAAGAGTTTAGGGGGTTGGAGAAGCAAAATCAAACAAAAGGACTCAAAAGAAGACATTACCTTAAAATCGGGTAACTCTCTTAGATTTGAGATCAAAGGCTTCCTTGGGAAGACTTCTACCCAAATTGAGGCTTCAAGGAGTAAGAGAGGGATGTGGAGAGAAAAAATGGGCAGGGGTTGTCCGAGCCAAAGGCTTTGGGATTGTGGGTAAGGAGGTATAGGTGGGGGCCTTTTATAAGAGGAGAGGAGGGGCACTCTTGGAAGGTAAAGAAAAGTCACTTTATTTTAAAATTTTATTCGGATTTAAGAGGTCCCACATTGATGTGTTTCTAGGATAAGGTGATAAGAGTTCGAAATACACCCATCCAATAGGTTTTGGCCATTTTTAGGTCTTATATTTTACATTATCATTCCATTTTATTTAAATCGTTAAATAATGAGGTCATCGTTGCATCATCATGATGTCATAAATAATTTAATTTATTTAAAGACTAAAAATTATAAAAAAAATACTATGATGTAGGAAATCGTTTTATATTTCCAATGAATATTTATAATCAAAAATCTGATCTTGATAACCCCATGTAAAAATTGTTTTAGTAAAACATCTCATGTTTGTGTCATTTTTACTTTAACATTAAATAAAAGGTTATTTATGTCATTTCCCAACCAAAGTGGCTCCATGGGGTCCCCAAGTTAACCCATGACTTGTATTGGTCGGCCATGAAACATCCAATAAGGGTAGGACATGTGTCAAGGTATTTTCATTTTATTATAATATCATTTTTGCCATAAATTGCACTAATTACCTCTAATCGCGATTAAGAACTTAAAAGTTACTATTCATAAAACAATTATTTTAATCTCATTGAACCACATTTTACTTCTTAATGACAACCATGTATGTCGGATTTTTGAAATTCAAAACACAAAAGTGGTAAAATTTCATTTAAACGAAAAATCAGTTTTTATAAGTACCACTTAGTGGTTTCACTATTCATCAAAAATTGAAGTTTTTCAGAAAAATACCAAAAATTCACCCTAAGATATATTTGATATTATGAATTCAAAAATGAAGTATATTTTACAAAATTAAAAACATATAAGTCACATTAATTAATTTAATAATTAATTCCCGCTGTCATGACAAATAACGTGTTTTTATGAAACAATTAGTATCAAAAGATTGACACCAGTTTAAGTCCAATTTCAAAGTGAAATTGATTCCAATGACCACCATTGGATTAAATGGTAAAAATATATTCAGATTAAACTTTAAGACCAATTAAAAGGATAATCTAACCATATAATTAAATTAAATTGAAAAGCAGTTATGATGTAAAATGCAGTATTTTTCACTATTCATTAAAAAATGAACATTGTCAGAAAAATACCAAAAATTTATCCAAAGTAAATTTAAATGTCCAAATCATAATGAATAGGTTTAGTTTGACAAATATAGATTATAAAATTGTCAAAAGTTTTATTTAAAAAGGGTTTGCCATCAAAAGGCAGTAAAATAATCTTTTATGAATATTAGTGTATTCCATGCATAAGATTGTATTTATTTTCATTTTAAGCCTCTAAAACACTATCTAAATCATTAATAGACATAGATAAAAATATCTATTATTCATTACTTACTTGGGATGTTACATCCTTCCCCCCTTTAGAATATTTCATCCCCGCAATTTATTTACTTATCGAATAAATGGGGGTACTTATCCCTCATTACATTTTCAGATTCCCATGTTGCCTCTTACATCATGTGGTTTTTCCAAAAAACCTTTACCTGATTAATCACCTTATTCCGTAACACTTTCTCCCTGTGGTCAAGAATCTGGACCGGTTTTTCCTCATAAGATAGGTTCTCTTCCAGCTGAACTACCTCTGGACTCAAAACATGAGATGGATCTGGCATATACTTCCTCAACATCGAAACATGATAAACATTGCGTACCTTAGATAAACTCGGAGGTAATGCCACTCTGTATGCAACTGATCCAACTCTCTCCAGAATTTCATATGGTCCAATGATCCTTGGACTCATCTTTCCTTTCTTACCAAATCTCATCACACTTTTCCATGGAGAAACCTTGAGAAAAACATGATCACCTACCTTGAAAGATAGATCCTTCCACCAGTTATCCGCATAACTCTTCTGCCTGCTCTGAGCTATTCTCATGTGTTTATGAATCAACTGAACTTTTTCTGCCATCTCTTCTACCAATTCTGGTCCAATCAGCTTCCTTTCACCCACTTCATCCCAAAATGCTAGAGTTCGACACTGCTTCCCATATAATGCCTCAAATGGTGCCATCTGTATACTGGAATGAAAACTATTATTATAAGAAAACTCAACCAAAGAAAGATGTTGGTCCCAACTTCCCTGATAATCCATCGAATAAGCTCGTAGCATATCCTCCAAGGTCTGAATTTTTTGTTCTGACTGCCCATCTGATTGAGGATGAAAAGCTGTACTAAAATTTAATTCAGTACCCAACGACTTCTGAAGGCCTTTCCAAAAGTTAGAAGTAAACCTGGGATCACGATCGAACAAAATGGAGAGAGGAACTCCATGTAACCTGACTATCTCTTTAAGATACAAACGGGAAAGTTTATTTAGGGAAAAAGTATCTCGTATAGCAAGGAAATGAACAGACTTAGTCAAGCGATCAACAATAACCCAGATTGCGTTATTACCTCTAGATGTCTTCGGTAATCCCACAACAAAGTCCATGGATATGTTTTCCCATTTCCACTCTGGCACTGGTAAAGGCTGAAGCATCCCTTTCGGTAACTGCCGCTCTGCCTTAACCTGCTGACAAGTCAAACACTTCACAGTAAAATTAGCAATATCTCTTTTCATTCCATCCCACCAGTAATACTCCCACAGATCTCTGTACATCTTATTACTGCCAGGATGAACTGAAAACGGGGAACTATAAGCCTCACATAACAACTCATTCTTCAACATTGAATCACAAGGCACACATAATCTCTTCCCAAACCTCAAAACACAATCATTATCAATGTTGAATTCAGGCAACTTACCCTTCTGAACCAGCTCTACCTTTTTCTGCAACTCACTGTTTTGCTTCTGTGCTTGCTTGATTCTGTCTGATAGGGACGATATCACTGATACCTGAAACAAAACAGAAGAACTTCCTGCACCAACAACTTCTATGCCAAAGTTCATCAAATCAAAAACCAAATGATCTCATTCCAAACGTAGCATGGTTAATGAAGCATTACTTTTTCGACTCAAATCATCCGCCACTTTATTTGCTTTTCCTGGATAGTAATGAATTGTACAATCATAATCCTTGATTAATTCCAGCCATCTCCTCTGTCTCATGTTCAATTCTTTCTGAGTGAATATATACTTTAAACTTTTGTGATCAGTATATATTTCACACTTTACTTCATACAAATGATGGCTCCAAATTTTTAAAGCAAAAACAACAGAAGCTAATTCCAAATCATGTGTAGGGTAATTTACCTCATGAGTTTTCAAATGACGCGAAGCATAAGCAATTACCTGATCATTATGCATAAGGACACATCCAAGTCCCTTCAACGAAGCATTACTGTATATAACAAACTCACTATTCCTAGAAGGAAGTGCCAAAACTGGAGAATTCACCAATCTTCTTTTAAACTCCTGAAAATAATCATCACATTCTTTTGTACAGATGAACTTAACACCCTTACAAGTTAGCTTAGTCATTAGAATAGATAACCATGAAAAATTTTCAATAAACCTTCGGTAGTAACCTGCCAAACCAAGAAAACTACGGATCTCGGTTACATTTGTGGGTCTTGGCCATTCTTCAAAAACTTTTGTTCTAGAAGGATCAACAGTTATCCCATCTTTAGAAACAATGTGACCAAGGAAAGAAATTTGTTGCAACCAAAACTCACACTTGCTGAATTTTCCATACAGTTTTTTTTCTTTTAAGGTTTGCAAGATAACCCTTAAATGTCTTTCATGCTCCTCTTTACTTTTATAAAACACCAAAATATCATCAATGAAAACCACCACAAACTTATCCAAGAACTATTGGAAAATTCTATTCATTAAGTCCATGAATACAACAGGTGCATTGGTTAGCCCAAAAGGCATTACTACAAATTCATAATGGCCATATCTTGTACGGAATGCAGTCTTCGGAACATCTTCTTCCATTACCTTCAGCTGATGGTACCCCGATCTCAAGTCAATCTTTGAGAAATACTGAGCTCCCTGGAGCTGATCAAACAAATCATCGATATGAGGCAAAGGATATTTGTTCTTAACAGTGATGTTATTCAAGGCTCTATAATCAATGCAAAGTCTCATTGAACCATCTTTGTTTTTAACAAATAAAACAGGAGCACCCCATGGTGATGTGCTAGGTCGAATGAAACCTTTCTCTAATAAATCTTGCAATTGCTCCTTAAACTCTAAAAGTTCAATTTGAGCCATTCGATAAGGGGGTTTTGAAATTGTCTTAGCATCAGGAACTAAGTCAACAGTAAACTCAACTTCCCGATCTGGTATTATTCCAGGCAACTCACCAGGAAAAACATCAGGATACTCATTTACCACTGACACATCATTAATCTGAACAATTCCTTTATTTTCAATGATGTGTGCAAGGTAACATTCATTTCCATCTTTTACAAGTTTCTTGGCCTCTTGATAAGTTATCAACAGTAAGGGTTCATTCTTGTACACAAACTGAAAGTCTTTCTGAAAAGAAACTTCTTTAGATCTACAGTCAATCTTAGCATGGTAAATAGAGAGCAAATCCATACCCAGGATAAAATCAAACTCTACTAGAGGTAGAAAAATAAGGTTTGCAAGTAGGTTCTTTCCACAGATAAGGATATGAATATTATTATAAATTCTTTTTGCCTCAACATTTCCCCTAGGTGGTTTTACCAAAAGTTCAGGAGTCATTTCTTGAGATGGTATTCCCATTTTACTAGAAAAGGTTTCAGAGATGAAAGAATGTGTAGACCCCGAATCAAACAACACACTGGCATAATCTGAAAAAACAAACAAAGTACCTGATACAACTTCATTTGATGGCCCGACATCTGCTGAAGTAGTTACAAAGGATTTCACCACCCCTTTCTGCTTGTAGTCTAACTCCTTCCCATCACCCAAGCTCTTTGTCGGACACTCGTTTGCATAGTGACCCATCTCATTGCACTTATAACATTTCAATAACTGTAAATCAAATTTGGTCTTACCATCACCCTGATCTTTTCCAGTGCAATCACGAGCCTTATGTACCATCTTATCGCATCGGTAGCACTTTCCAGAATTCAGAAGACATTCCCCAACATGCCTTTTCCCACATTTATCACTAACTGGAAACTTAGATTTCTTACCGTCAGAATTTTTTGAAGAATTCTTACCTTTCTCCTGCCACCTTGGTCTCTTCTTCTGTTGGTTGTTATAGAACACTTGATCATCGGCAAACTCCATTTCCACCTTCTCAGCACATCGAACAAGATTTTCATAAATTTTAAACTCACGAGAAGCTAATTCCCTTTGATATTTTGGCGTTAATCCTGAGTAAAAATGATTGATTTTACTATCAAGGTCTCGAATAAAATTTGGAGCATACCTTTCCAATCGAGTGAACCTTTCTTCATAGGCAGCCACTGAGTCTTCCTCTTGCCTCAATTCCAAGAATTTATTTTCCATCCTAAGTCGAGCAGCCTTAGGAAAATACTTCTCAAGAAACATACCTTTGAATTCATCCTAGTTGAGAGCATCAATCTCATCAGATTCCTTGATATTTTTAACCATCGACCACCACTGACAAGTTCCTCTGCGGTTGATCTGGCTGATCTCATGTATGGATACCACCGCCATTTATCGCTTGAGTCAACTGCGCCATTACTGCAACAAACTGTTCAGTTCCAATTCCGACCATCTCAGGATGCTGATTCAGAAGGTTATTTCCTTCTGCATGCCTTCCTAGCACTGCTTCCCTTTTTCCTCTGCGGAAAACCATTCTGAACAAACATGTCTTAGATGAAGCAACATGGAAATCTTCAAATACTATATCACTTCAATTTGACCATAAAAAAAATATTTTTGGATAATCATTTAATATAATTCTAACACCTAAAGTTATCTAAACAGACCTCTGATACCAACTATAATGCCCCAGCCTTAAACCTTACTTAATCTTGAGTTATTACAAGATTACACATTGATGATCTTTTCGGGTTGAGAGTTTTAGAGAATTAGATAATAAAACTTGCATTATATTACACATATAAACAAAGTGGTTACATAAATATAGTATTCTTATTTCCCATCAATGGAAACATATTTAAAATAAAACATGGATTCTTTCTTGAAACTTCCCTGACACTATCATAATATCATGTACCTTTCCCTTGACCTGTGAAAAACATTTCAAAAAAACTTGGGATGAGCATAAAAATCTCAGTAAGGGATATAAAAATATGGAAAGGAAACATGGGTACATATATACATAAGAATGAAATCATACTTTACCCATAAAACATAAGCACTTTAACATACCTCATCAAATCACGAATAAATCATAGAAATCATAATACATAAAGGTAACTTGAGGCATTCATAACATTCTTACGTAGGGATTAACCCTCTTGGTTACGTTTGGAATACCCATCACAGTATATTCCCTACATCTCTTTAGAGAAACCTTAACGTTACACTCCTTCGTTTTACCCAATGCATTGGAGAGCTATATCGGGCTCACTCGCCCTTAGTTTATCACGGAACCACCCGTCTTCATAATAATGCCCAAGAACCTCAACATAATCGTATCACATAAAACATGCATAAAGGAAACATAATATTTCCACCTTTAAATCACAAGATATCAATACAACACATTGATTTAAAAACATTATGAAAACCATTTTCAATACCAAAATAAAAGAAAAGTAAAACATGATATTTATTTTTCTTTTAAAAAAAAGTATGGCTTGTAGAGGAAGCCAAAACTCAAATAATGGTCACGGCGGCGGAGAAGTCGTTGTCGCCGCATATGTACGACAAAAACATTCCCTTTTGTCATTTAGTAAATGCTTCGTATAAAAATATTCATTTTGAATAAATGTAAAAGTAAAAGGGGTTTATACACCATATAAAAGAAGGTTGTGTATAAAACAAAATATGCCTCAATGAAAGGAGATTGAGACGAAGTCCCATACCTCGGGTCTGACTTGACTCGGTCGTTCTTTAATCTCCTGAATAATAAACTTGAGTTAATTTCTAATTATTTATGAACCTTTTTCAAGTTCATTATTCCTTTTATATCACTTATTTCCATGTCATGAACACTATGTAATTATTTAAGTTAATAACGGTCGTTTTAACGATCATTGGTACTTGAGTCAAAAATAAACCCTTTATAATTACATGTTGTTCATGTATCCATTATATCCAGAATTATAATAATTATGTATATATCATATATATCCATTATATAAATGCATTTATAATATTACATAATCATTTAGAGGTAAGAAATGAAATGCACCGTTCATGGAGACGGTAAGCCGTACGTACGCATGAACACTACTTTCATTTCTATTTTGTATTTTATAGAATGGAATCATAATGATATAAAGTTATATTATAATTCCAGTATAATATCATATATAATATCATAGTTCCATCCTTTATACATCCCACATATGGTATTTAACGAATCAAATCACTTTGAGGGGGCGGTAGTCCGCACTTCCTTAAATGAAGATATCGCGTTTACCCATAATGGAAACCATAAAGGTATGCCCAAAATGAAAAATACAGAAGCTTAAGGAAAACATAAACATATTATATATCATATATAAATATAGTGACATTTTAATGGCCACCTTTGAAGGTGTTAAAAGAATGTTGAATAATCATCGTTTCGGGAGGCATAAATTCACCATCCACGGAAACAGTATGTCCTTTAACCATTAGATGTAGGTGTGTGTAAGTGTAGCTAGAATAATTCTTATAAAAACATCCTAGTATATTGAGGATACTACAGTTGTTACAAAAGAAAATAATAAAAAGAGTTTAGGGGGTTGTAGAATCAAAATCAAACAAAAGGACTCAAAAGAAGACATTACCTTAAAATCGGGTAACTCTCTTAGATTTGAGCTCAAAGGATTCTTTGGGAAGGCTTCTGCCCAAATTGAGGCTTCAAGGAGTAAGAGAGGGATGTAGAGAGACAAAATGGGCAGGGGTTGGCCGATCCAAAGGCTTTGGGAGTGTGGATAAGGAGGTATAGTTGGGGGCCTTTTATAAGAGGAGAGGAGGGGCACTCTTGGAAGGTAAAGAAAAGTCACTTTATTTTAAAATGGTATTCGGATTTAAGAGGTCCCACATTGATGTGTTTCGAGGATAAGGTGATAAGGGTTCTAAATCCACCCATCCAATAGGTTTTTTCCATGTGTAGGTCTTAGATTTTACATTATCATTCCATTTTATTTAAATCGTTAAATAATGAGGTCATCGCTGCATCATCATGATGTCATAAATAATTTAATTTATTTAAAGTCTAAAAATTATAAAAAAATACTATGATGTAGGAAATCGTTTTATATTTCCAATGACTATTTATAATAAAAAATATGATCTTTATAACCCTATGTAACAATTGTTTTCGTAAAACATCTCATGTTTGTGTCATTTTTACTTTAACATTAAATAAAAGGTTATTTATGTCATTTCCCAACCAAAGTGGCTCCATGGGGTCCCCATGTTGACCCATGGCTTTTCTTGGTCGGCCATGACACATCCAATAAGGGTAGTACATGTTTCAAGGTATTTTCATTTTATTATAATATCATTTTTGCCTTAAATTACACTAATTACCTCTAATCGCGATTAAGAACTTAAAAGTTACTATTCACCAAAAAATTATTTTAATCTCATTGAACCACATTTTACTTCTTAATGACAACCATGTATGTCGGATTTTTGAAATTCAAAACACAAAAGTGGTAAAATTTCATTTAAACGAAAAATCTGTTTTTATAAGTACCACTTAGTGGTTTCACTATTCATCAAAAATTGAAGTTTTTCAGAAAAATACCAAAAATTCACCCTAAGCTATATTTGATATTACGAATTCAAAAATGAAGTCTATTTTACAAAATTCAAAACATATAATTCACATTAATTAATTTAATAATTAATTCCCGCTGTCATGACAAATAGCGTGTTTTTATGAAACAATAAGCATCAAAAGATTGACACCAGTTTAAGTCCAATTTCAAAGTGAAATTGATTCCAATGACCACCATTGGATTAAATGGTAAAAATATATTCATATTACACTTTAAGACCAATTAAAAGGATAATCTAACCATATAATTAAATTAAATTAAAAAGCAGTTATGATGTAAAATGCAGTATTTTTCACTATTCATTAAAAAATGAACATTGTCAGAAAAATACCAAAAATTTATCCAAAGTAAATTTCAATGTCCCAATAATAATGAATATGTTTATTTTGACAAATATAGATTATAAAATTCTCAAAAGTTTGATTTAAAAAGGGTTTTCTATCAAAAGGTAGTAAAACAATCTTTTATGAATATTAGTGTATTCCATGCATAAGATTGTATTTATTTTCATTTTAAGCCTCTAAAACACTATCGTAATCATTAATAGACATAGATAAAAATATCTATTATTCATTAATTACTTGGGATGTTACACTGACTACCCTGAGTTGGTCCACCCTGTGATTGCTGAATACCTATAGGATTACTCGCATGAACACAACCACCTCGTCATCTAGAACGGTCTAACGAACTCTGGTTACCTAACTGATGAGAAACTGGTGGTCCTGCTTATGAATGTAGATTCATAGCAGAAACCCTATCTCTAGCTGCGGGTGAGAAAAACTGACCAAAACGCTGAATATGGCCCATCTTGCTGCAAAATCAACACTCAACTGGGTCTTTCAGGAAACATGGCCTCGTATTACTACTCTTCCCGCACTGGTACCATACCACCAGGATTGCTGAAGGAGTATCCCATCTACTTGGATCTTCGCACGTAGACTCCCTACGGTGCTTCCTACTATCAGTCAGAAGAGTACCAACTCTGGATACTGAACCAACCTGACTCAAAACTCCATACTCCCTTATATTATGCTCAGTGATTAGCACCTAGTTAACTATAGAAGACGTGGAGGTCAACATGAATATGTTCTTCTAGGATCAGATGTCATGTATGAGACCATCCTCAAACTTCCTAGCCAGAAATAACTCATCACCCCCAGGAATGGGTGTGAAGCACTGCTGCTTTGTGAAGCAAGAAAAATATACATTGACTGAATGATTACCCTATTCTATACCCATGAACTCTCGGGCTTAGTCGGCCCTCAAGGTCTCCGAGTAGAAATAGTTATAGAAGGTCCTCTGGAACTCATCCCAAGACATAACTAGTTGGCTTCCAGCTTATGATATCACATCCCACCATCTCTTAACGAAATCTTGATGCATGTAGGTTTCAAGCTTCACCCTCCTCTCAAGAGGTGTATTGAGATGCTCGAAGATAGAGAACATGGATTCTAACCATGACTCTATAGCATGCGGTCCTCTATCCCCTGAGAAAGCGGGAGGATTCTACTGCTGAAATACCTGCATCAACTCTGCCGTAGATGGGGCATGATGCAGTGCTACCTGGTAGGTCTGCATGAACCTCATGAAGCCTTCTCATAACACGGCATCAACACCTATGTACGATATAATAGCTGGTTCCAAGACAGGAGTGATGGGAGGATCTTCCGGTAGTCCCTGATCTACAATTTCCAGTTTCTGATTGTTGCCCTGTATCTGGTGTACAACCGAAGGACGTCTCAGTGGAAAGACTCTACAAGGTCAAGAGAAAACATCAGTTCAAGACTATTAAGGATTGAAACTTATAATTTCAATAAAGGGACATGAGAATAGAACATTAAAGTTTGTCAAAACAGGGTTACATGATGTGTATATAATCTACACAACATGTTTCCTTAAGTTTCAACATGGGCGTGTACCTATGCCCAACCTGGTCAAGTAACACCCATACACACAACATGTTCATTCTATGACATGATTTTTACTTGATATTTCCCTCCTGCCTGAGTTCTTTTACACAACTAAACCACATGATTCTCTTATAGTTAACACTACACGACATGTTAACCCTAGACATTAATCTATAACCACTCGTGTTATTAGTCACATGGTCAGAGACATGGTCGACTTCCACATGGTGGGTTCAAGCTAGACATGACATGTACTACCCAAAACTCATGCACACGTTAGTCACATGGCTGGATACATGGCCTCTATAGCATGGAATGTACTCCCAGTACATGACATGTTCTACCAAACAGTTACCTACCCATGTCTCTACTCACATAGTCAGTTACACGGTTAAAGAATACACGAAGTGTACATACAGTACACGACATGTACTTAAGAAATGCTGTTTCTTCCAAAATAGAAGAACACATGGCATGTGTTCATAACACCACACATCGTGTTTTCTGGTTTTCCAAATAGTAGGCCTCTAAAACTTCTTTGGAACCCTTAAAAACATAAACTTTTGTCCAAGGAATGAAAAATTACGACCCGTAAGATCCCAAACTCCCACGCATCAAAGTTTGGCATCCTTATTCACACCATACTAGAAAAAATTAAATTAAAGTTCATACACGATCCACAAAATTATGATCCAAGAGATCCCATAACACCTCAGGGACCAAATTTTGGTGTCCATTAAAATGAAACTATAAATATTAGCAATACCATATCAAATAGAAGGTATTCTGTCAAGGCATATATTATAACAACATGCATATCTAGGACAACATCTATCCTAAATGGCATGACACGAATGCATGAAAAGTGATATCTAGAAAGTTCCTATATGATTTATGAGACGGAATACCCTCATCTCATCAGTTTGAAATAGAAATAGATTCAAAAAGATATAAATCATAACAACACAAAACATGTGTATCAGGAACGGTGAAATCAAATCAACTATAACGATTGTAAAACAAGAAAATTGCAATACTTGAGGTGACTTGGATTTTCCCTGTACACGGGTTAGCTACTCTTGGGCACAGTTTATTGCCAACTACCTATTCCTCTGTATCCCTATATATAAGATCCAAACAGTTAAAAAAAATCAAAAAAGAACATTCCTATGATACCACTTTGTAACGTCTTGGATCCGGGTGCCACCCAAATGTGCCTTGTACTTGGTTGTTAACATGGAATCAAGTGAATTTCCCCAAACGCCAGAGGCTTCTGATTAGCAGTGAGGGCCTTGGGTGTGTTAGTGGGGAAACTATGCCCTCATTGGTAGAGCAACACAGTGGAATAATAATAATAAAAAACAGCGGAAATAGTAATACCATACAACAGAAGTGAACAACTGAATAATTATAGTAAATAAACAACTAGAGAATATATATAAATGATACGTGTCACATATGTCTTGGAAAGAATCCAAACAAGTCATTATTATGGAAATACAGTACTTAACCAAAGTACAAAAGAAACAAGTAAACTCCTACAACATCACAAGCCTTATCTTGGTCACATGCTATCCAGTTCCATTAGCAATCAAGTATCTGATGTAACGCCCCGACCCCAGTTACCCAGAGTCAGTGCATTATTTTAATACATTGGCATGATTACAAGGAATCAAGTCTTGAAAGACCGATCAGTTTAGCAGTCATGGAAAATAGATCACATACATGAACATTACATTACACATTAGAAAATAAAATGCAACATCAATGATCCTGTGATAACTCCATTAATCCCCCAGCTTAACCCTACTTATCAATCATAATACACTTCTTGGAATCCTGGGAAAATAAAACATAGAAAGGGGTGAGCATAGATGCTCAGTAAGGATAAAAATATAGCGGAAACTTTCATAAATAAGCATAAACATTTAAGGCAATGTATAAGACTAAAACAAAAGCCTTTTAAACTTAAACTTCAACATAATATGGAAAAGATAAAATCAAATAATTCTATTTATTTATTCACACGGATATTCTACTAGTCGAATAATCACATGCAATATCAATAGACACTTTCATAATGATGTAATGAATAATTCCAGACTTCATAACCACATAGTCAAGGCCTTGTGCCAAGACTACAAATAAGATTTTGTCAAGTCCTTGTGACAAGACACTAGTTTGTCTCATGAGACCTACTGATGCATCGAGGAGCTATAACAAGCTTCACCCGTCACTTATTAAGTCCAATTCATTCATCATATTAAAAGGTTTAAACATAAAATAAACATTCATATTAAAACTAGGATACAAAATGTCAATAATTTATCAATAAACCATGAATGGTATAAAAATAACACATCCATAGTCAAACATATCAGAAAACCTTAAATACAATATGGAAGATTTTTATCATAATAAATCAACTTCAAACAAGTTTAAAATCCATCAAAGGATGTTGAAATAGATGAAAATGATTTGTACAACTCTTTGAGAGAAATATCCATTTTTCATGAAAACATTTAAAAGTCACACAATTTAGAAAGGAAGACATTTAAAGAAATTTTAATATCAAAGTGTCCCATACCACGTTGAAACTTTTGAAATGAATTAACATTTTAAAAACATTCATGTCCATATTAATAACTCTTTAAAAACCATTTTGAAAACATGGAAATTATTGAGAATGATTTTGAAGAATAAATATTTAAAACATTTAAAATGATGTTTTAGTAAAAAATTACTTTAAAATAATCCATTTTAAAACTCTTATAAAACATGGACATGGATAATAAATATTTCCCAGTAGATACTTACGTAAAAACAACCTTGGATAATAAATAGATTGTAAAATTAACCCTTACCTTGTACTTTCCTTTAGTCAAGGGTACATTTAACCTAATGTATAAAGAACGTAGTATGTTATTAAATTATACCAAAACCATATTAATATTTATGATATCATACATGATCCATTTATGAATTTATACTACCCATTTAATAATAATTTCCATGTTAAATTAACATTTCAAGTAATAATCACTTTCTTTATTGTACATGTTTTAACTTGTTACTCTTGATTGTATCACTTAGATCATGATTTATATACATCCAGAATATAAAAAATGATTTATATATCATATATATTTATAATATAAATATGTATAATAGACATATATATGAAATGGAAAACACCGTTTATAGAGACGGTAGACCGTACGTACGCATAAATGCTGTTTCCATTTTCATATCGTGTTGAATGGAACTAAGTGAATAAGATATATGTAATTACATACATATATATATAAAGTATCATTATTATGTCATATATTACATACTTATTAATGATATATATTTTTATAATCAATGTTGAATGGTGAACGTGGAAATGAATCTCATCGCCTCGTGGAGATGGTTTTCCGTACGTACGCACGAGCGACAATATCATTATATTGATGGTGAAATCATTTGTAATTGGATGGTATATCATATATACATAATAATTAACATGTTATATTTATTATTTACATCAGTTATACTCATTATTATACCCATACAAATAATGAAGTATTTTAATAACAAACTACACCACGATGTGAAGACGGTAATCCGTATGTACGCACATATGGTGACTTTGTCATTTATAGGATGGATAGAGTAATTAAAATGGTTGTAACATTTTTATAATAACATCACCGTATATATAAGATACTGGAGTTATTATCTTATAATGTAAACAACAAATAAAGAGGAAGTGGAAGAAGAAAAGAACTTGAAAGTGGTGATGAAATATTTACCTCTTATTTAGGTTCTTCCTTTTGATTTGATCAAAAGGGTTCTTTAGGTTAGATTTCCAACCAATGGAAGGCCTATAGGATGAAGGGAGGAAAGTTGTGAGTATATTTGGGAAGGTTTTGGCCAATCCAAAAGGCTTTGGAGGTGTGAGATTAAGAGAAGGGGAAGTGCCCTTTTATAAGAGAGGTGAGGGTCACTTTAGGAAAAGTTTGAAATATTATTTTATAATAAAATAATTTTGGATTTCTAATGGCTCCAAAATGAATTATTTATAGGCTAAGGTGGGTATGGGTCGAAGAAATCTCAAAAAATAGGTTTTAGACAGGTTTAGGTCATCATATTAACCTTATCTTTTATATTTAACTCTTAATTAAATAGTTTGACATTTACCATGTCTCTTTGTATTTTTCTATTATATGGTTAATAATCTTACTATAACAAGACAAGAGAACCCAATTTGGTTCATTATTAATATATATAACCTTATCTACGTCCTTTGGCTGAATATTATATTTTTAGGAATATTATTTCAATTAATAATATAATATTTTTTTAAAAACTCAATTATGTCAATTTTGACACTATTTAGTATTTGGTTTTTGTGAAAATTATAACAGCATGATTACTTCGAAAAAAAATTATTTAATCAACCCTAAAATTTTATATTAACCTATAAAATTAGTGGCATTAATAAAAAGTCTCAAATTACATTTATTTAGATATTTATAATATCAATTATTTAAATATTTTATTAATAAGGTAATTACTCCATCACCATTATGTCATAAACAAATTATATTATTTAATGTCTAAAAATTATAAATAAAATACTATTATTTAGTAAATGTTGTTATATTTCTAATGAATATTTATAGTCAAATTTATCATATGTTCAACCCTATATTAAAAATGTTTTAGTTATTAAACATTGAATTTAACTCTTTTAACTATTCTTCAAATAAAATAATAATAAATGTCCTAATCTTATCCAAGTAGACCAAATGGGGTCATATTTTATTCCTAAAGTTGTTTTTGGTGGAATTATAGTTATATAATAGAATTAAGACACGTTTTAGGGTAATTATAATATCATTTTTACCCTTAATTACCCAATTTACTTTTAACTGTGGTAAATAAAAGTCAAAAGTTACTATTCACAAAAAAATATTTTCATCTTATTAAACCAAATTTTACTTACTAATTTCAACCGTGTCTCTCATAGTTTTTAAATTCAACTCACAAAAGTGGTAAAATTAAGTTTTATGCAAATTTTCTAACGTACCTAGAAGGTGGGTAAAAGAGGTTAAAAAGTTCAATAGAATTTTATACATATAATTTTATTATAAAATGACTTCAATTAATTACATTGACCTTATATATGTTTTATATATATAGATTTTTACTTAAAATAAATATAAATAAAATAAATAATTACTTAAATAAAAAGTCGGTTTTAAATAACAATGAAGTGTTTTTTCACTATTCATCAAAAATTAAAAGTTTTCAGAAAAATACCAAAAATTCACCCTAAGATAATTTTGATATTAAAAATTAAAAAATGAAGTCTATTTTACCAAATTCAAAACATAGAATTTTCATTTATTAATTTAAAATTAATTTCCATCGTCAAAACCAAAAAGCGGGTTTTTAAAAAGTAAAAACTATCAAAAGATTGACACGTGTTTATGTCAAATTTAAATGTGAAATTTCTTACAATGACCTATATTGTATTAAATGAAAGAAATATAATCTAATTATACTTCCAAACCATTCAAATGGATGATTTATCACTATAAATAATTTCGATTAAAAAAGTAGTTTTCAATTAAAATATAGTATTTTTGTCTATTCATCAAAATATGAAAGTTATGTTCCAAAAATTTATCTAAACTAAATTTTTATGTCCCGCTTATAAAGAAGAATTTAATTTCATTAAATTGAATATATAAAAGTGTCAAATATTGGTTTTAAAAAGGGTTCTCCATTAAAAAGCAGTAAAATTTCATTTTTTGAAAAATAATTATTTTATCCAAAAAAATGAATATTTTATTATATTATGTCTAAGAAACACATAATATAGATGTTAAAATTATATAGAGTATTTAAGATTTAAAATTTAGTTAATACTATTCATAACCTCTTTTTGAACAGTTAGTTTAGTAAGTTGTGGTGCGGTCGAACTCGGTGTTGCGTGTAGCGCAAAATATTGAATTACTTTAATGAGATAACGTACTATGAAATCTTGGAGTGTTACATACGATGTAGATGGGTGCTTTCCCATATCTATACCTGCAACCATATAATCTGTTTGGGCCCAAAATCATGACCCAAATAGGTTGTAGGATGAATCCTAGTAGACAACCACCAAAAGAATTGTGCCTAACTGTTAGTGAATATATATATAGTGGGAAATATGAAAAATGAAGCAACAAATAAGGAAGTAATAAAAAGTAATCAATCCTATAGTTTCCAATAACATTAATTTACATTTATTAATTATTCAAACCATTGAATAATTAAATCTTGGGATCTAGCCTATGCTCTATATCCCCTATGTAATAGAAAAATATATTTCTCAGAAGACCATCTAACAATTAGGTAAGACCGAGTCTAAGATTGTGATTTGGCTAGGAAAACACATCACAATAAAATTTAAAATATCTCATTGACCCTATGGGTGTCTCACAAAGTCTAACCCATATTATCACATGTTCTAACAAGAACAAATACTCTCCGAGGAATCACTCACCATCAATTACCCCTGTTATATTTTAACAATAAACTAAAAAATCTATAAGGAAGAAATCATTGTCTATTCCCCATGTGGTCTCATAACAGTACACTATAGACACTCTGAGGGAGCACTCACTGTTAATCCCCCCTATGGTCTCGTAACGGTATGCTATAGACAGTCTAGGAAATCCTTCAATGTAAATTCCCCCCTATGGTCTAACTACACTAGGTTCTCACAGCCCTGTGTAATACAATCATACAAAAATGATATCCAACAGCCCATGTAATCTCAACTACTACAAGTCTAAGCATCTATAATGCATAACATAGGTATTTAACAAGAAAAAATTAAGAAATCAATTCCAACCTAACAATAAAGGAAAGGAAACAAGGTTTTCCTCACAGACAACCCGAACCAAACAACCATAAACATTCAAACATGGAAATGCAACCCAAGGTATCCCCAAAATATAAAATTTAGCATAATATATCATTGAAAACCCCTTAATCAATTAATCAATCTAAATTAGATGATAACAGGGTTCAATTCCTTAACACAAAATACCCAAATCATGGGTAATAAGCAGTTAGGCATATAAAACTCAAAGAAAAACTCAAAAAGGAAACAAAACCACCTACCTCAGTGTTGTATGAAAAACAATATTGAACATTGTCCCTTGAGTTGTACTAGAATGTCGTAGATCTACAAAAAGGTCAAAAATTTCAACCTTGGATAACTCAAGAAAGATGAGAAATCAGGAAGAGAGACTCTAGGTAAAGAGAGAACTCACTGGTGGGAATCCAATGCACCCGAAAACATCTCAATCGGAGCTCAGATGGAGGAACATGAGGCACTTGAAATTCTAGGCCATATTTCATTCTTCTATACGATACACAAGAAGAAGAAATGAGTTCTGGAGATGAGACATGACCCCAGTTTGATTAATCAAATAAAAATAAAAGTATATTGCGTGTTCATTTAATGTACATGCCTTTTACTAGCCTCAAATGGTCCCACTTTAGGTGGTCCACATAACCATGTACTCGACTGTTACATGACCAGTACATGGCTACCCATGGAAATCGGGTACACAGTGTGTACTCAAGAGTACATGATGCGTACTTAAAAAATTTCCAAACTCTTCCTTTTTCTAATAAAACATTCAAAATCAAGATCCAAACTTGAAATGAAGATCTGGGTTCTTACAAGCTTCCCCCTTAAAGCAATTCGACCCCAAATTTTCCTTCCAAGGGTGGTGAAGAAGAAACTTTAAACAACTCTAGCCACTGTGATCGTACATCAGCCTCCCTATCCCAAGTATCATATTGTACTTACCTATGATGCCATAGAACCCATACCAGAGGAATAGACCAACCACATAGAACCATCGTGCTGCGATCCACAATCCGAATAGGGTGATCCTCAAAGGATGCATCCTCCTCCAACTCAACCTCCTCAGGTTGAAAAATGCTAGATGAGTCTGAAAAGTAACACCATAGCTGAGAAACATAAAAGACATCATGCATAGCCAGGTACCTCTAAGGTAACTAAAACCAATAGGAAACCGGTCCAACTCTCTCTAAAACATAAAATGGCCTGACGTATCTTGGTGAAATCTTCCCATGTTACCTAATCCTCTTGTGTCCCAACCTCTTTGTGACACATACAAAAACCTGATCTCTGACCTCAAACTATAGAGGTCATCCCCGTCGATCAACATAAGATTTCTGGTGAGACTGTGTAGTAGCCATCCTCTTCCGAATCAACTCCACCTGCTCAGTGATCTCTTGGACAAGACGAGGTCCTAACATAGCTTCCTATCCTGCCTCCAGCCAATATAGGGGTGATCAACATAGCCTACCGTACAAAGCTTCATAGGGTTCCATCTGAATCATCTCTTGGAAACTGTTATTGTAGGTAAACTCCACTAGGGGTATATGTCTCTCCCAAGAGCCCCCAAAATCTGGGACGCATGCTCAAATCATTTCTTCCAAGACCTGAATCGTGCGCTCGGACTGACCATCTATCTTGGAATAATAAGCTATACTTAGAAGTACCTATGTACCCAAAGTAATCTGTAGTACCTTCCAGACACGAGATGTAAAATGAGCATCCCTGTTTGAAACGATAGAGTGTAGAACCCCATGCAACCATATAATCTATTGGATGTACAACCTTCCAAGATCATCCATTTTGAAGGCATCCTTGATCGATAAGAAGTGTAAAAACTTCATAAGTCTGTCAATGACAACCCAAAATGCATCATTCCCTTGAGGATACCTTAGTAAAACTATCATGAAATCCATCATGACATCATTCCACTTACACTCAAGAATGGGTAACTATTGTAAAATTCATGTCGGTTCTGATGCTCCTCCTTCACCTACTGACAGGTGGAACACCTCATAACTAAACCAGAAACATCTCTCTTAATACCTGGTCACCAATACTAATGGTATAGATCTCGATACATATTGGTGACACTAGGATGAACTGAACAAACTAAGGAATGAAAATCTCACAACAACACCTCACATATGTCTGTTGGCACCCATACACACCCATGAAAATGCATGACCTCATCCTCACCTATAGCCCACCCAATAGTAGGGTCCTCTCCTGACACACTCTCTCACAGAACTAGGCCATCGAAATCTAATAGTTGCCTTATTCTCACTTGATATATAAGGGTAGAGGTAACAACTATAGAAGAAATAAACGTATAACCCTTTCTATTGTGCACCACTAAATGCATCTCAGAGAATAGATCCATAAGCTTCCACTCACTACTGGCCACCTAAATTGCCTGTATTTGGGTCCTCCTACTTAATGCATCATCCACTATGTTTCCTTTACCAGGCATGTAGGAAAACAAAAATTCAAAAGACTAAAGGTACTCAACCCACCTTCATTGTCTCAAATTCAGATCACACTGAGTAAAGATATACTTGATACTTTTGTGGTAAGTGAAAACCATAAAATTCTCTCCCAATAGATAATGCCTCAAATAGAATAAATCATGAAAAACTGTAGTTAACTCAAGATCGTGTGTCGGGTAATTCCTCTCATGTGGCCTCAACTATTGAGACCCGTACAAAATGAATCCTTCCCCCTGCATAAGCATTGCTCCCAGCCTAATATCTAGCGTATCACAGTAAACTGTGTAACTCTTGCCCGACTCTGAAAAAACTAGTACCAGTGCTAATGTTAATCTCCCTTTTAGCTCCAGAATGGATGAATTGTAGGAATATGTCTACCAGTACTTCTCACGCTTCTTAGTCAGGCCCGTCAATAGCACTACTAAGTGTGAAAATTCCTGTATAGAGCATCTATAGTATCTATCCATCCCTAAAAAACTCCATACCTCAAAGACATTATTTAAATACTCCCATGAAACCACTACTCTTACTTTTTATGGGTCTAATGATACTCCTGTATTAGAGATAGAATGAACCAAGAAGTGAATCTAATCCATCCAAAAGTGTCATTTTGAGAGCTTGGCATATAATTGATGCTATCTCAGTGTACTCAAAAGGATCTCAAGATGGGTGGAATTGTCATGTCAAGTGTGAGAGTACAACAAGATATCATTCATGAAAACAACCACAAAAGAGTACAAGTAAGAATAGAACACTCAGTTTATCAGTTCCATGAAAACTACAAGTGCGTTCGTGAGACTGAACGACATAACCACATACTCGTATAGAAAATATCTGCTCTAAAAGGCTGTAATAGGTATATATGATGGTCTAACATGAAACTGATGATAACTGGATCTTAAGTCAATCTTTGAGAACATGTGGGATCCTCAAAGTTCATCAAAGATACCATCAATCCTCGATAAATGATATCAGTTCTTGACCATCTATTGGTTCAACTTTTGATTATGTATGTAAAGTCTGAGGGTACTGTCTTCCTTCTTTTCAAAAAGGACAGACGAACCCCAATAAGAAGTACTAGGTTGGATAAAACCATTTTCTTGGAACACCTCTAACAACTTCTTGAGCACTTGTAAATACGGTATATCCATCCTATAAGGAGTAATGGACACCAATGCTGCTCCTAGCACAATCTCAATAGAAAAATCTACCTCTCGCTCTAGAGGAAAACCTGGAAAGTCATATAGAAAGACATCTCTGAAATGATTCACCACTGGAGGAAAGTCCATATGTGAAGTCCCTTGGTCATCTATATATAAACTAGAAATATGGTATGTAATACATCCCAACCCATGATGCTTGGGTCCCGGTCTACATTCCTAGACATCCCATTCACCCTTTTATAGAAAATACCCTACCTCTGGTGACGTGAAACTCAGCCTGCAGCGACAACAGTCAACAAAGGCCAGGAAAGAGACAAAACAGTCCATCCCGAGAATGATATTGAAGCCTATAATATCTATGACATAGAGGTCCCATAAGAAGTGAAACCCACCAACCTTAATAGGGAACTCCTTGTACTTATGTACACTATCTGTTCTAATAACCAACAGAGTTTCTAGAATCATAACATCCTCAGAAGTAAATATATAGAGCCCAAGGGTCTCCACAACAACAACAGATATGAAACTATGGAAATCCCCTATATCAAAAAGTGTAGAAGCTAAAACTGAGGAAACTAGAATCGTACCTCTAACCATAGAGGGTCCAAGATCCTGCTCCTACTGGGTATGCTCCACTACAAAAGTCTGACCTGTACTATGGCCCTATGACCCTGTGTGACTATCCTAAACTAGCCCACCATGTGATCGCTGAAAACCTGTAGCCTGACTCCCAAAACCACAACCACCTCTTCATCCATAATGGCTTGAAGAACTCCAGTTCCCTGACTTATGAGAAATTGGTGGTCCTACTCCTGAACGTGGAGTCATAGTAGAACACCTATAACTAGTTTCTAGTGAGAAAAAACTGTCAAAAATCCTAAAGATGGACCATATCTCCATAGGATTGGCACTCAATTGGGTCTCTCAAGAAACATGGCCTCATATTCCCACTCTTCCCACACTGGTAGCATAACACCTGGCTTCCTGAAGGAGTATCCTATCTACTCAGATCTCCGCATGTTGACTCCATGTGGCGCTTCCTACTATCAGTCGGAGGAGTACCAAATTTAGATACCGAACCTACCTAGCTCACAGCTCTAGACTCCCTCAGATTATTTTTGGTGATCAGTGCCTAGTTGAATATAAAAATATATGAAGTCAACCTGAAGATGTTCACTTGGTATCAAATATCATGTCTAAGACCATCCTCAAACTTTCTGGCTAGAAATAACTCATCACCCCTAGGAATGGGTGTGAAGCGCTGTAGCTCTATGAAGTGAGAAGAATACTCCATGAATAAAAGAGTACCCTGTTCTAGACCCTTTAACTTTTGGGATCAGTCATACCTCAAGGTCTTAGAGTAGAAATAGTCATAAAAGGTCCACTAGAACTCATCCCAAGCTGTAACTCTTTGGCATCCTACCTGTGATATCACATCCCACCATCTCGTTGTGAAATCTTGAAGAATTTAGGTTGAGAGATTTACCCTCCTCTCAATAGGTGTCTTTAGATGCTTGAAGATAGACAACATGACTTATAACCATGAATCTGTAGTCTGAGATCCTCCATCCCCTGAGAAAGTGGGAGGATGCTGCTACTGAAAAACCCATGTCAACTCTTCCATAAATGGGGCAGGATGCGGTGTTTCTTAGTAGTTTTTCATGAACTTCATGAAGCCTTCTAAGAACTATGCATCATCACATATGTCTGGTATAATAGCTGGTTCCAAGACAAGCATGATGAGAGGATCTTCCGGTCTTCCATGATCAACCATTTCCGGTGTTTGATCATTTCCTATATCTGTCACACAACTAGAGGACGTCTCAGTGTCATGACTCTACAAGTTCTAGCGCACACCTCAGTTCAAGATTATTATGGACTGAAACTTGGATGTAAAATAAATTAATAGGATAATAGAACATTAAAGTTTATAAAAATAGGGTTACAAGGTGTGCATATCCTCTACATGGTGTGTTTCCTCATGTTTCAACATGGGCATGTACCTCTTCCCAACCTGGTCGTGTAACACCCATACAGATGGTGTGTTCATTCTATGATACAGTGTGTACTTGATCTTTACCTCCTTCCCAAGTTCTTCTACATGGATAAACCACACAGTTCTCTCCTAGGTAACACTGAATGGCATGTTAACCCTAGACACGACATGTACTACCTAATCCTTAACCACCTATGTAGTTAGTCATACGGCCAGTGACACAGTCGACTTCCACATGACGTGTTCAAGATAGACATGGTGTGTACTACCCAAAATTCATCCACCCATGGTGTTAGTTAAACGGACAGATACATAGCCTCTACAGAACGATGTGTACTCCCAGTACATGGTGTATTCTACTAAATAGTTACCAACCTGTGTCTCTACTCACACAATTAGTCAAACAGTTAAAGACTACATGTCATGTAAATATAGTACACAGCGTGTACTTAAGAAAATTTGTTTCTTCCATAATAAAAGAACACATGGAATGTGTTCATAACCCCACACGCTGTGTTGTCTGGGTTTCTGGAAAACAAGCCTCTAAAACTTCTCCGGAACCCTTAAAAACATAAAATTTTGTCCAAGGAATGACAAATTCTGACCCATGAGAGCCCATACTCCCACGAATCAAAGTTTGGAATCCTTATTCACACTATACTAGAAAAAATTAAATTAAATTTCATACATGATCCACAAAATTATGATCCAAGAGGGCCTATAACACCTCAGTGACCAAACTTTAACATCCATCCAAATGAACCTTTACATATCAGTAATACCCTATCAAATAACAGGTATTCTATCAAGGCATCTATCACAACAACATGCATATCTATCATAAATGTCATGAAAAGAATGCATGACATGTGATCTATAACAAGTGACTATATGATGTTTGAGATGGCATACTCTCATCTCATCAGGTTGCAATAGAAATAGAACCACAATTATATAAATAATAACAACACAAAACATGTGTATCACTCAATAGCGACATCAAATCAACTATAACGATTTCAAAACTAGAAAAATTTCAATATTCGATGTAACTTAGATTTTTCCTGTACACGGGTTAGCTACTCCCGGGAATAGTTTACTACCAACTACTTATTCCTTCTTATCCCTATCTATAGTCTTCAAATAGTAAGAAAAATACCAAAATAACTTCTATCTGATACCACTTTGTAACATCCCAGATCTGGGTGCCGCCCAAAGGTGCCCCATACCTAGTTGGTCACATGGACTCAAGATAATTTCCCCGAATGCCAGAGGCTTCTGAGTAGTAGTGAGGGAATTAAGTGTGATAGTGGGGAAACTATACCCTCATTGGCAGAGTAACATAGTGGAATCACAATAATAAAAAACATCTAAAACAATAATACCATACAATAGAAGTAAACGACAGAAGACTGATAGTAAATAAACAATTTGAGCACATATATAAATGATGCACATCCTATATGTCTAGGAATGTATCCAAACAAGTCAAAATGCTGGAAATACAGTACTAAACCAAGGTACTAAATAAATAATTAAACTCTTTCAGCATCGCAAGCCTTAGCTTGGTCCCATGCTCTCCATCTCCATCAGTAATCAAGTACCTGATGTAGAAGGGTGCTTTCCATTATATATACCTGTAACCATATAATCTATTTGGGGCTAAAAGAATGACCCAAACAGGGTGTGAGACAAATCCCATTAGGCAACCACCAAAATATCTATGCCTAACTATCAGTGAATATATATATATAGAAGGAAATATAAAAAATGAAGCAATAAAAAAGGAAGTACTCAAATGTAAACAATCCTAAAGTTAAAAATTACATTCATTTACATTTATTAATTATTCAAACCTTTGAATAATGAAATATTGGGATCTAGCATAAGCTCTGTATCCCCAATGTAATAGAAAAACAAATGTCTTAGAGGACTATATAACAATCAGGTAAGACCGAGTCCAAGCTTGTGCTTTTTCTTGGAAGACTCATCGTAGTCAACATTCAAAATATCACATTAACCCTCTAGGTGGATCACATAGTCTAAACCCTATGATAACATGTTCCAAAAAAACAAAGGATCTCTGAGGAAGAACCCACCATCAATTCCCTCTGTGTTCTTTTAACAATAAACTACAGACTCTCTGAAGAAGCACTCAATGTCCATTTCCCCTGTGGTCTCATAACAGTATACTATAGACACTCTAAGGGAGCACTCACCATCAATCCCTCCTATAGTTTCTTAGGAATATTCTATAGAATCTTTGGGAAATCACTCAATGTCAATACCCCATGTGGTCTAACTACACAAGGTTCTGATAGCCCTATGTAATACAATCCTACACAAATGATATCTAGAATCCCATGTAATCTCAACTACTATAAGGCTAAGAAGCTACAATGCATAACACATGCATTTAACCTGAAGAAATTAAGTAATCAATTCCAACCTGACAAGAAAGGAAAGGAAATAAAGTCTGCCTCATAGAATACCAGGACCAAATGAACACAAATATTCAAACAAGGAAACACACCCACAAGGTGTCCTCAAAACATGCAATTTAGCATAATATATCAACGAAAACCCTTAAATCTATCAATCAATCTAAGGAAGATGATAACAGGGTTCAATTCCTTAACAAAAAATACCCAAATCAAGGGTAATTGACACATAGGCATATATAACTCAAAGAAAACCCCGAAATTCAACAAACCAACTCCATCGGTGTCATACGATGAACACTCTCAAACGTTGGACCTTGAGTTGGCCTAGAACATAATTGATCTAAAAAAAGGTAAGAAATGTTCAAACTTGGATATCTTAATAAAGAGAGAAATTAGGAAGAGAGACTCTAGAGAGAGAGAGAACTCAACGGTGGGAATCCAACGCACTAAACATCATCTCAATCAAAGCTTGGATGGAGGAACGAGAGGTGCTCGAAGATTATTGACTGTACATTGAACTCCTATATGATACACGAGAAGAAGAAATGAGTCCTGGAGATGAGACACAACCCGATCCGATTAATCGAATAAAAAGATAAGTACACGATATGTTCATTTAATGTACACACAATGCACTAGCCTGAACTATCCCCTGCTTTAGGTGTTCCACACGGCTAGGTACTTGGTTGTTACATGACCAGTGCACGACTACCTGTGACAACTAGGTACACAGAGTGTACTTAATTTTTTTTTTCAAATTATTCCTTTTTCCTCAAAAACACCCAAAATCAAGATCCATACCTGAAATGAAGATTCAAGTTCTTATATATGGTATTAATACATCATTCTTAAATTTTAGTATATATGATATGGTAATTGAAAAGTACAACACAAGTTGGGTCTAGGAAACCCACTTTTATAAAAATCCTACTTTTTCCAAATCCAGATTACTAATCATCAACATGTTAGGTCTCACATGGTAATATAATTATTCTTTTAAGTTATTTATTTAGTCATCAGGCCTACCATGTTTTATTAAATAGATACTTTTCTATCCACATATTCATGTCTTTGAGTAAAGCCCCTCAATAGAAAATATTCCTAAGTATATACATTTTTTCTTCTATAATAACCTTGAAATATTAGATAGAACCACAAACACAAGCTTATCATAGGTTACATTATGATAATAATTTTCTTTATAGGTGTGATTATAAGAATTGGACCAAGTTATTTTTTAATTTATACTACATATTTATCTAAATTAGAAGCTGAAACGTACTCAATATTTATCGATAGGTATTCTACTAGATTTAATGAGTTATAATTTCTCATTACCTTATCTTAACTATGACATTAGATCAATTTATCTAAAGGAATAATAGTTTTATATACCCTTAATAAATAGTGTTCCTTCATCTCCAAGCACTTGGTAAATATCATGTATACCTTCCCAAGTACTATTGGATAGTTCTAACTACTACCTGTATAGTTCTCCTAAATTTATTTTATATTTTATTACCATAATGCACATATTGAAAATATAAAATACTTCTAGTATGTTATAAATTCACCATCTAAGGATATGGAGTTCTACTCACCATTTGAATCTTCTCCATGTCTTATACAAGTATTCTTTGAGAGATTTACTCCATCTGACATAGGTAATAATTCCTTCTTGAATTGTTCCAACTTGTATTTTTCAATATATTTTTAATATAAGTACTCTGACTTTGTATAAGAAACCCATATATCTACCTGAATAATTTTTGTTACCTATAATATAGGATACTACTTTATGTTAATCTTTAGGGAGTTACTTTCAATTTAGTCTAAACTAACTATAATACTAATAAATATTTTCCATATGGTATTAGTACAATTTACTTAGAAAAATATGGGGCTCCAAATAAACAGTTATAAAAACATGTAAAAATAACTATTCAATGTTTTAATTTCCTCCTTGATCTATAAATGGATCCTTAAAGTATTGATATAATTATCAGTGAATTTACCCTGATAATTTTAATTCAAATGGATTTCAACATCTCTGTTGGTGAAAATGTTTTGACACAATCCACAAATTGACTAATATTAAGACTTAAATAATAAATATTTATTTATAGGTGATCAATTTAAATTAAATATCTAAATTTATCTTGAATAACAATTCTGACCAAATGGTCTTTACATCAACTAGATAAATTATCAAAATTTAGACTTGATTTTTTGTTATATAGAATCTATTTTCTGAATTCATATCCACTTTTCATTTTCACATATTTCTATTTAATAATTTTTTATATAATAAGGATTTATTATTCATAATGAATAATATATAACTTAACATGGTTATTATAAAACCTCATCACTTTGGTTTTATCTTTTCTACATAGTATGTATCTATGGAGCATTCATTTTTCACAAGCTTTTGTAGAACTTTTTTCCTATGAAAACTGATTTTGTATATTGATCCATTACTTTATCTAATTCCACCGTAATCCCACTATAATAAATATATATGTACACCCTATTATAAAAATATAGTCCTTCACTTGATGATAGATTTTCTATCTTAGGGATTTATGTAATATTGTTAAAATCCTTTAGTATATACAACTGAGATGCACTTTGGGTTTTTCATGAAGAATGTTAATTTATTCTATTAGACTTAACAAAATATTTATATATAAACACATGATTTATGAAATAATATATTTGTTTCATATTATAACTCATATGATATCCATTTCTCTTTATAATTGGTATATGTTTAAGGGTCAACACTGTTATTTTGAGAAGCATGTCTCAAAAGGGATAATGGAAGACTTAAAAGACTTATAAGTCTCATTATCAATCCACATTTTACTGACATCATGGATATGATGTGTGTTAGAAAATATGAGTTTAAAAATTTCCCCAATTTATATTTTAATCATTGATGAATTCTAGGCTAATATTTTTTTGGTTTACCTACCCGAAGCCTCTTATATATTTTATCCAAGTATATTTCTCTCTTCACTTTTATATTCCTTAAATATATTAAAGGAATATCATGAAATAAATTAATTTAACTCTAGTTTCTACTTGAAATATATCACACATATACTGTTTAACTAGTTATATATATTTAATTTATCACATTTAATGTCAAAACATTTCTTGGTCAATATAAATATTATTAGAAATCATATGCAATACCTATAAGTTTAAGTTCAAAAGGATTTTAAATTTCCTTCTAGGTATTTCCTTTACATTTTCTTCAATATTTACTTGAACAACACTTATCTTTACAAAATTGGGTATTATTTGATTATCATATTTTATATTTATCATTAATTTCTAATATAGTAAATATGAGATTCATGTATAATTAAATTATGGACTAATCTTAGTCTATGATAAAAAAAATTATTTTTAACTTGAAATAGAATCTCATTATGTCTAAACTCAACACTGAGATAATGTTTTTAGTAACACACATTACATAATAATAGTTTTCAAATACAATAATCTTTTCACTATGTGTGTGAGGATGTGATCGTATTTAGCTAATATAAGAGTTAGCCTCCACCCATAACTTTATGATTCACTTTGATATTGTAATTTTTTTCCTAAACTTCCATAGTTCCTATATTTGTATAAAAATGTGTGATAAACATATAATATTTAAAATCTATGAAGTAAAAAAATTAATATTTCATTTAATGACGAATATTCTTAAAGTAGAAGATTTTACTTTCTTATTTTTTCAATTTATTGTAGTTCCACTTCTAGTGACCTAAATTTCCATATGAAAAGAAAATATCACCTAATTATATTGTCTCCCTCTTTATCTTTGGTTTCTTATAAGAATGTTGTGAAGGTTTCTTATCCATAATCAATATTTTTATATTTTCAGGTGACACATTAAAGGCTAAGTGTGAACCCACCACAAATCCAACCAGTTACAAAATCATAACCCGCCACTGCAATCACCCAAAGAACCGCGCCCAAAAAATTTCAGCTTTCAAATTTCAACATTCAAAATGAAAACATCCCCAATCTCAGGCCACGTGCAGCCCACTTCAAGTGCCCCAACACTGCAACCTCAATCTATCTTCATCACCATAAAAGAAAACCGCCGCCAGATACTCCACAATCAATGCACCACCGACCGAACTGCCATCACAACAATCCATCACTGTCGACAACATCATCTTCATCTGCCACTTCACCAGTAATCACCACCAGTACCGAACGTCATCTCCGACTCTGATCTGTATGCACATCTTCATCGCTGTTTAGACATCCCACAAAAATACTGAATCCCATATCCACTATCTCAATATCTCAGCACCAACGACCAACATCATAACACAAAATCACCATCAAAGAGCACAAACTACAAGTGAGTGACGGGTGGAGCCCGCTATAGCTCCTCGATGCATCGGTAGGTCTCATGAGACAAACTAGTGTCTTGGCACAAGGCCTTGACAAAATCTTATTTTTTGGATTGGCACAAGGCCTTGACTATGTGGTTATTAAAGTATGAAATTATGCATTCCATCATTATGTAAGTGGCTATTGATATTGCATGTGATTATTTAACTAGTAGAATATCCATGTGAATAAGTAAATGGAATTATTTTGATTTTATCTTTGCCATATTATGCTGAAGTTCAAGTTTAAAAGGATTTTGATTTTGTCTTATACATTTACTTAAATATTTATGCTTATTTATGAAAGTTTCTGCTATATTTTTATCCTTGCTGAGCATCTGTTCTCACCCCTTTCTATGTATTCTTTTTCATAGGATGTAAAGAAGTATATTATGACTGACCTGTAGGGATAGTCTCTGGGATCTCAGTGTTGTCTATGGAAACAATGTTGTTGTTGTTTTCCATTTTATGATTTAATGTAAACCTTATGAATGTATCTATTAATTCCAAGGCTACTAAACTAATCGGTCTTTCGAGACTTGATCTTTTGTGATCATGCCAATGATACATAATAATGAACCGACTCTGGGTTTCTAGTGTCAGGGCATTACAGTTTTATTTATATTTTCAAAAAATATTATAATTAATTTGTAAAACATTAATAAATTTTATTTTAAAAAAAAGTTATAATTTTTTAAATAATAATATCAAAAATAACATATTGTGAAATTTTTAGATTTTTCTGGAATGTTTGATTTTTCAAAGAATAGTGAAAAATACTATTTTTAATTTAAAATTATATTTTATTTTAAAGTATTTATAAGGTAAAATTATATTTTTGAATATTATTTAAATTTAATTAGTTAATGTTCATTAAAAATAATCCAATTATGGTATTTATAATGAATTCTATACTAAAATTTGGTATAAAAACTTTTTTATACTAAACGGAATTTTTTTCTGAAAAGTTATTTTTTGTTGCATTTTTTGTTTTAATATTAAATTATATTATCCAACTTCTAAAAATTGAATCATGAAAAATTGATCCCATATTTTTAATTAGGAGGCCCATATTTAGAAAATAGGTCCCTTTTACATTTGGTCATTATGAAGGGTAAATATGGTAATTAAGGTTAAAAATAATACGATAAGGAGTAAAAACATGAATTTATCATATTGGATGAGTTGATTTTTTATATGTAAATTCAGGTCTTTAATGTATGTAAACTTGGTTCCATATTTATTTTATTTTTACCTTTATATTATTTTATGTAAAGAAAAGTAAAAAATGTCATTCTATTTGTTTTATTAACTCTATTTGTTTGACATAATGATAAAACATGGTTATGTTTAGTTATAAAAGAGTTATTTTGAAGGTAAATTATCTTTTTTATATCATATAAATTTATTTATAATTTTTAGTGTTAAAATAATTACCTCAAATTCTTACGCAATGCCGGCACAATACTTCTTCAATTAAGTGAAAAATAAAATAAATGATTTTAAAATTGAAAAAAGTAATATAATTTGAATGTATTATTTAGTTCCATGATTTTTTAGATAAATATAGAATATTATAGAGTATTTAATTGATTATATTCTAATTCCATTATATTCAGGTTTTTTTCAAAGTCAAATTAAATGAATATTTCAAAAAATGACATTAATGTTATTTTATAAAATTTAATTTTTTATTAAATGATTTAAAATTCCTAAAAAATACTATATTCATCCAATTGATTAGTATATATATTAAAAAATAAACTATATTCTATTTATAGAACATTTTTACTTTTATATAAACTATATTTACCCCTAAAGAGTAAAAACCTCATTATCACGGTAATTGTCAAAAATGGTTAACAGAGTTTAAAACAAAGTTACAGGGTAAGAACCTAATCTAAACATGTAAAAATTTTATTTGATGATATTATTTCGACCCATCATCATTCTATATTCAAATTATATATGTTTGGAGCCTTTTTTATATGAAAAGTAATTTTTATTAATTTATTATTTTATGTAATTTCAAGAGTGCCCCTCCATTAACTTATAAAAGGAACCTCCTCTCCACTTTTATTCACACTTAAAAAGACTTTTACTTCATCAAAGACCAACCAAATACCTTACTAGAATCCCTACCCACATTATTTATTTCTTGGTTTGGGTAGAAACATAATTTTCATACATTGATATCACATATTAATAGACAAATATTCATTATATAACATAACAATCCATCCCCAAATTGTATAGGCATAGTTCTTTTAGAAGCATGGATACATAATAAATTGGTAAAAAAATGAAATAAATCATATCCCACTTATTTATTTATAAATAAAACCCTTCTTATACATATAATATTTAAAATATTTCTTCATAACCTGGGGAAAGAAAACATAAGAAAGGGTGAGATTATATTCTTAGTAAGGGAAAACAAGGGAGTTATCAATGGTCCCTTGATCATAACATGAGCATAAGGTTATGAGAACATAAAAATAACATTTAAAAATAATAACCTATATATCATAGATCATAATCTAGAGTCATGAAATGAATCTTGACAGTTCATAAGATATGAATAATAAAGGGATAAAAGAACATGACCCATGAGAGCATAACATTGGCATAAGACATAAGTTTTTTGAATACACATAAGAGTAAAACATTTCCTCAGAAGTCGAGGCTCATTTTAAAGACTATCATAGTGGGATGGGTTCACTCTAAAAACAATTATAATAGTGAAAGTAAACTCCTAAGACCATCATAGTGGACAAAGTCCCTTACAAACCTGATTTCACTCCCCATTCCAGTCCTATTTATCTCATGAGATAATAATATTTACATAATTAATTTGAGGTCTATATAATTTTGTGCCTACTAATCACATAATTAAAATCATACATATTTGTTCCATAATATCATAAAACATTCCTCATATCATACCCAAAAGGAATGAGTTTCATAAAAAGTTCATCATAGTATTACCCATGGAAAATAAATGGGTTTCATAAAAATTTCATCAGTTCATCATATCATAAATCATATAAAAGGAATTAGTTTCATAAAAATATTTTCAAAATAACATTAATAAAACATCTATATAAAAAATAAGGGTGGTATCCTTAGATCATATCTAGATTAAATCATAAGTTAAATCAATGTTTTTTTTTATTTTATGAATAGAAATACCATTATAAGATCACTACAACACTATTGAGGAAAATATCCTTTCCACTTTTAAAATCACTTTTAAAAAAAATAAAGTTCAAAAAATATTGTGAAAATAATTTTTTTTAAATATTCTTGGAAACTTATAAATTAACATTTACTATATTGAGTGATCATAATTGTGGGAAATTCTATTCATCCCATAGAAGTTAGAAGAAATAATTCATTCTACATTTTTATAAAAAGTAAAAATATACCTCGTTTAGAAAAAAACAAGAGGATTCCTTTTAATTTTATTTAGAAAAAATAAAAAATGGTTAAAAATAACTTTTAAAAATTAGAGTAGAATAGTAAAAACCTTCTTTAAATCATTTTTAGAATACATTGATATGGAAGAATAATGTTTTTTGACCGAAGATAAAAATAATGTAGATTTTCCTTAGACAAATATTTGTTTTATCTTGAGTAATTATAGTGGGAAAAATAAATTAAAAAATGTATTTTAATTAAATAAACATAGGTTAATAAAATTAATTAGTTCGTTTAAATATATATTATAGTATTTAATCATCATAAATTAACCCTAAACAATCCCAATAAATAATGAGATTATAACATGAAAATCTTACCACTTTGGTAACATTTAAATCATAAGCCCCATGAAATAAGTAAACTTATATAGACATATAAATCACTATAATATTCATAATAATAATCATTAAATAGATTCATGTTATGTATATTCACCACATAAAATAACGAGTGGTGAATATGACATTTTTCTCATATAAAAAAAAGTGAGACAAAAATCCCACACCTATAATTTGAATTGCTCCAAAATCACTCAAGATACTATATAATATATTTCAATTTATTATAATTATATAGGATATTCATATAAAATCTTATAATTTCATATATGATACTATTATAACATTTCATCACCCTTTTATTAAAAATCCTTTATTAAAATATTCATTTTCTGGTGTTAACTATTTCATTATTTCATTATAATTTCGGTCCGGTAGTTCTAGTCCTTATAATTTCATCACGGTTACATAATATTTATAATTTTAATAATGCTAAAAAAATCATATATATTACTTTTATAAATATTTATAGATATCCATTGGAGTTAGAGATAGAAAAATTAATTCCGTTGTTCATGGAAACAATAGGTTGTACGTATACATTAACACTATTTTTACTTTTCGAAATGTGGAAAAAAGAAACATAAAAAACAATTCAACTTAAAATAATAATTATTATATCATATATATGATATATATTAAATACATTATTATTTTCATCCACATAAAATTTAAATTAAAAATGAATCATGTTTCTTTGTAGAGGTGGTAGTCCACACATATACACGAACAACATTATTATTTTCCAACAGATTGTAAGGTAAGAATTTAGATGTGATATTATGATTAAAAAAGTAAAATTATTTCATCAGTTTCATATATAAAATTTATACCCATAAAAATAACCATCCATGAAATATGAATATGAAAAACAAATTGTATTTCTACATGGAGACAATAATCCGTTTGTGCGCATGAGCGATACTTTCACTTCCCATTTAATGAAAAGAGGGCGAGTAAAGGTGGATTAATAATCATAATAAAATTTCAGTAAATTTATGATACTTAATTTATTATTTTATGAATAATATAACTGATTTATAGTAGGTAATATAATAATAAAAAATAAAGTGACCAGTTAAGCCGATTAGCTCTTCTTTTAAATAACTCATTTAGATATTCTCTAAAGGTCCACAGGGTTGGTATGTTTTGCATAAAAAACCTCTATAATTTGTATAATGAATTTTATAAGATATTTTAGAAGGTTATTATTGAGATATAATGAAAAAATTGGTGTAAATAAGTGAGGGAGGTGGTTCCCTTTTATAATTGAGATGAGGGGCATTTTTGGAATTTCATAAAACATTAAATTATAAAAAATTAATTCTAATGAAAAAAGATTAAAAATGGAGATATATTAGAATACGAGGTATTATTTTGTTTTAATACCATAAACCAATATATTTTAGAAAGGTTTAATTGGTTTTTTAAACCTTATCTTTAGGTTTAATCCCTTAGTTAACCTATTTTAACATTAACCGTGATAACATCTTTTCACTCTTAAAGGGATATAAGTTTACATATATGTTGAAGATTAGATTATAAATGGCCAATGAATAAAATTTTAGAACATATATTACTCATATTGTGCTCAATATTTTTATGATTGTTAAATATTTTAATAAAATATTATTCTGATAAAATTTCATTAATGTTATTTTGGACACTATTCATTTAATTTTTATTGAAAGACATAAATAGAACAATTGTAATTAAAATTTAATACTTTAAAATAAAAAAATATGTAATATTCACCTATAAAATTCTTTTAACACATTAAACCAATAAAATTATATCACTTTTAATTTTTTCCATATTATTTATTTTATTTTTCCATTAATTGTATAAATACTATTTCAGCATTGAGTAAGTACTAAAGGTAATAATTTAATACCTAAAAATTATAAATAAATTACCACCATAAAAATAAGTTTATTATTCTCAATTTTTTTATTTGTTCATAACTTACTTTTTTCACTATGTGGGCACATAATAGATATTTATGAGTAAAAGAGTGAAATTTTTTAACTTTCATTACTTTAAATATTATATTGGTCATTTTAAAGGGGAAGTTTCTATTAAAAAAATAAATTTAGAGACTGATAAGATTATGTTAAAGTTAAATTCATCTATTAATAATTATGATGAAAAATTATAGCCTTATCACTTAGTTTAAAACTAGATTAACCCGATTTACTTTTTCTCGAGGTGATAAATTTTACCGCGATTATTATTCATATTAATCAAAAATAAAAGGGTTATATTTACCAAATTTGAAATTCCTAATTAAAGATATTGAATAAATTTTATCAAAATCAATATCTATAAGTGGATGAAATTAATTTTAAAATAAGAGTGAAAAACATGATGAAAACTATTTTTTAGAAAAATACATTTTTAAGCATAAAATATGATTTATTCTTGTCCCATGTCTAAAATATTATTAGATAAATGATAAAAAAATTTGATTGAATATATAATATTTTAATTTCATTAATATCAATCATTAATAGTGATTAATATATTTAGATAAAAATATATTGTGCATACAAAAAAAGTTTTTTAGAAAAACATATATATTTTTTATTTTCAAATGATTTTTTTATAATTAATTTTTTACCAATGAATTTATTTTATACATATGTAACCATACTTTTTTCATAATTTTATTATTTTTTTTCATACCCACCATTCCAATGTTTAGGTGATAACTAAAACATAATAATAGTATACCACATTTCATTTAAATTCGGTGTTTCATATATCACAAGCTATCAAAATTTTTTATTTGAAGAGAAATATTTCAAAAAATATAAGGGAGTTACATTATAAACCCCATAAAATGATTTTATCCATTGAAATTATTCGCTTTGATATAAAAAATGATGATTTTTTTGTTTCATCACATCCTCTGGTTCCCCAGTAAGTTCTTTAAATTTTTGATTTCTCCAGAGAGGTTTAACCAGGTGAGTAGTCTCATTCCATTTGACTTCATTTCTATGATCCAAAATTTCTGCTGGTTATTCTTCATTAGAAATACCATTCTCCAGAGGTACAACCTATGAGTTTAATACATGTTATGGATCAAGTATTTACTTCCACAGGATAAATACATGGAACACATAATAAAATTGAGAGAGGTTCGATGGATGCGTCAAGTGATAAGCTACCATCCCTACTCAATCAAGAATCTTGAAGGGGACAATATTAATAAATCTCAAATTTACTGTAATGAACTGAAATTTTGAATAATACTTGTTTCCTAAATTTTTGTGTTATTTAATTTTATACTCCATAAAACTATATCCTTTAATTAATGAAGTGATACCATTGGATTTCGACTGTTATATGACCATTGGTCAATATGACCGTTGGAAAATAAAATCTTAACATTAGAATTATTGTTTAAAAATAAAAGTGATCTTGGTTAATTAATACAGAAAGAAGTGTCGATGTCCTCATACAGTAGACTCGGGCCGTACGAAGCCCATCTGTCAAAGCTTGGGAAGGAGGTAAGATCTCTAGGCTTTGCTCTGGACCATGCACAAGCTGAGCTTCAACATGTGAAGCTTGAACGGAATCGCCAAAGGGAGAAGTTCAAGATGATAGAAATCACCACTCGAGAAATGTTTTCCAAGCCGCCCAAATATTATATCACTATAGCACACCTTACACTTAGGTCCTATGCATGTGTTATAAGGGGATATGTAATGAGGCCTTAGATACTTTTTGTAATCCCTTGGTATAAATAAAATTGTTATTTTTTATTATGGAAAAATTTGTGATTTTAAAATATCCAGATAAATATAGGATGAATATTATTGACGAATTTTGGAAAAAGGGTATTTTAAAATATTCATGTAAACCTTAAATAATTAATAATGTGAAATGATTTTAAAAAATGGTCTTCTACACTTATGATTAGTAATAAATTTAGAGTCTAATAGGATCAACTTTATTTTTAGTAAATAGTAAAGTATGAATAGTAACATACCCTTATGAATAGTAATGAACAATAAATCAGACAAAAAAATAGAAACTTCACCCATGAATGTATAAATACAATTTATACATCTTAAAAGTAAAAAAAAAACGATCATAGTATAAGTTTTGTTATTTTTGTAGGTCATAAATATTTTATTTAAAATTTTATAATTAATTTTATAATTTAAAATGAAAATGTATTTTCATAAAATGTAATCATAAATTTTCACTTTATTGTCTTATGGTTTTTTGATAATTTCATGGGACCTTGATTACTTTTTCAAGTTATTACACAAAAAGTTATAGTTTTAGAGTTGTTTTTTGAATAAATAATGATTTTAATTAAGAATTAAATTAAAAATATTTAAAAAATTATTTTCATAAAATGGAGTTCATTTTTGAATTCAGAGCATCAATATTAGGTTAGGGTGAATTTATGAGATTTTTATAAAATGTTTTGTTTTTTGGTGAATAGTGAAAATACAGTTCTGAGTTTCGGATGTTTAATGACATCATTAATGATGTAATAATGATGTAATCATTCTGTTTTACTTTTGAATAGTGATATATTCTATGAGGTGTACCATGTGACCAATACCATGGGTAAATACCATGGTCAAGCCCATGGTTTTTCCAATACCACCGATGAGGTGTCCCTTGGAAATGACTTAAATATTCCCTCACTTTTCTTATATATACCAAGCAATTCCTTCATTCATTTCATTAAAAAATCATTATCAATGAATTTCTAGACTTTTTACCTCCCAAGAGGTCCTCCTAAGGTTCCCTCAAGCCCCCATGGTCCAAACCTGCAAGATTTCAAAGTTACTCTTCAAGGTAAGGGAACCTTCCACCCTCCTCTTTTAGTCACGATTTCATTTAAGTTATGTCTTCCAGTTTCCATCTTCTTATGCGAGGGTATGTTATTATATATTCTTATTACTGTACATTTAATTTCCAAATGATGAGAGAACCTTTATTATCTCATCAATTTATTTTCATAATTTTTAAGTGACGCCGTTAGGCTGCCGAATTTTTGTAAAAGAAACCACATTTTCCCTTTTCTTTCAAGTTTCCTTTTCATGTGGTGTGTCATTCCACACCATGATATTATTTGTTTTTATTATGTACCTATACTATAAATTATCCATTTATTTATGAGATACCCTTGTACCTTCTCATTTTATTGTTTTCTAAAACCATGTTATATAGTCGTTATGCTATAGAAATTTTGTCTCAAAATATATCTCTCTTTTTATCAAGAAATTCTATTGTTTTATTTATATGGATACCCAAATATATTTTAATTTCCATATTTATTCATAAATAAATAAAATTGATCTATTTTTTTATGTAATTTACAGACAAGAAACCCTATTTCATTTTCTAAGGGTTATAAAAGACACAACAATCATGTTTCTAAGATCTTTTAAAACGTCACGATTTTGAAGTGAAACCCATTACTTTTACTCTCTATGGGTTATTTATGAAATGTTAGATTATGATCTATTTGGATCACATTAAAATAAAGGAATATTAAGTGTTCACACTAATAGTGCTCCAATTCATTGGGTAAATAATTTAATCTCTAGAGATGACAAGTTTCGCGATACCTTGGTGAATAATCTTGGTAATTTTTATGACACCATGGGGATGAACCTTGGTGATATGTTCATGAATGTCTAAATTAAATGTTGTAGCCACATATTCATGTTATGGTTCAAGTTCTTTTCATTATGAAATTATACTACTTCCATTGCTCATATCTTTATGTTTTTCATCAAGTTCTTATTGACATCACAAGTAAACTGATTCCCTTGCTTTCCTTACTGGGCTTTCTGCTCACCCTTTCCCTTGAGGTATGTCTGCAGGTTATGAGATGAAATAGTTGTACATAGGATGAACTATAAAAGAGGAATTTAAAGGGGATTTAAAATAGTGTTTTAAGTTTTCATATATTTTTTTCTTGATTTCCAAGACACTAGACTTTAAAGGTCCTCTGTTTGAAAAATGTAATGAAAAGTTATGTTAAAAAGGAAGGATGCCATAGTTGGCATAAAAGGAAAGTTTTGTTATTTATGGAAATTAGGCTATGAAAACTTTAGGAATAACCCTATATAAAATTTTAAATATAGTAATACTTCCTGGTATTTTGGTGATTATTGAGTATGTGGTTTATTAAGAAAATACCTCCTTGTCTGGATACGAGGAGGTAGAGGTGGCTCTGTCACAGATGTACCTATGAGTTAAAACTCAGAAAAGGAGTTTTGTGTTTGACTCTGGGTATCCTGGAATATAACAATGGGCCTTGATACACTCTTGGTTATGACACTCCTTGGGTATATGTTTGGTTAATCATAAGTTTTTTATGAATAATTATGAAGGATTTATAGAGAAATATAATTGTTTAAAGCATGAAGTTTTAATACATAAAATCCATTATAGTTAAATGATTCATAAATGAAATAATCTTCTCACTTAGGTTTTATTCTTTTATAAAGTGGTGGGAAATAGGAGGAACCATGCAAATGGTGATCACAATGGACCATGTGCTGATGAACCTCCGATAGAAGCCGGAATGGAAACTTTCATGCGAATGATGAACCAACTGACTCAAGTTATGTGGAATAACTTGAATCAAGGAGAGAGACCAATCTAAACATGAAGGGAAAAAATTTCTATTGAATCCTTTATGCTTCAACGACCACCAACCTTCAGTGGATCTACCGACCCATTGATTGCTGAATAGTGGATCAGCTCTATCTAGAAGATCTTTTTTGTGCTCCGCTGTTCTGAACAAGAGAAGTTTACCTTGGATATTTATCACTTAGAGGGAGAACCTGATCAGTGGTGGGAACTGATTAAAAAAACATGACCAAGAGTGGATGTTGAATCTATGGAGTGGGAAGAGTTAAGATGGATCTTCTTTAGTAAGTATTTCCCTCGATCGATGAGAATAATAATGGAGGAGGAATTTATCGAGTTGAAGCTGAAGGAGAATGAATCCATGGGAAGATATGAGATGAACTTTACAAGGATTTCATGTTACACCTTAGATTTTTCATGGATCCAAATGGTAAGGTTGATATATTATTAGGTGGACTAAGACCTCATCTATGGAAGAATCTAGCCAACTGAGATTATGATAGCTATGAGGAGATCATGTGAAGTGTGATGAATGTCGAACTGGAGTTTGGTGAGACGTAGTGGTCTCATAAATCCAATGACAAGAAGAAATTAATGGTTCCAAGCTTAGGGATGAGCTTCGATCAGGGAAAAGGAGGCAAGCAAGTACAACGTCCCACATATAATAAATGTGGGAAAAAGATTTCAGGGAACTGGCTGCTCAGGAGTGGGAAGTGATACAAGTGCGAAAAATATGTCCATTTTATGTAGAATTGTTGTAGTGAGGTGAAGCCACAAATTATAAAAAATAATAACAAGGGGAAGATAGTGTAGTACCTACCTGATGTCCAAATCTATATGTGTGAAAAAATTGGGCACTTTTCCAATCACTGTCCAAATCTGAGGGCAGTGGAGGGGAATCACCATCAGCCTTACCAATAGCCAAGGGAACAAGGTCATAATTTTTCAATCACTACAGCTAAAATTGAAGTGCCAAATTATGTGGTGGTAGGTAATATTTTTTTTCTCTCAAATCTATCAAATACTTTGTTTGATTATGGTTCCACACATTCCTTTATTTCCTACAAGTTTGCAATGAATTTAGAATCTACCCCCGAATTTCTAAAAGTAGAGTTATCAATCAAGACTCCTGGTGGGATTATCAAAGCATCGTCAGTGTTTAAAAACTCTAATATTTACATTAGTGAGCACAATCTTATCGAAAATCTAGTAGTCATTCCCATGATGTAATTCAACATTATAATAGGGATGAACTGGATCTCAAAGTATAATGCTAAGATCAAATTCATAAGAAAGGAAATCTTAGTAGTCTTGAATGGGAAACCTATAGTTATCTACCAAGGAGAGATATCTCAACCTAATATTTGTCTAGAATAACCTTCTATATCCTTATTTATGGAGTTGATCGGTGATGAAGAAGAAGGATATGAGTGTTTAAGGATATAAAATGTCCCCATCGTCCATGAATACATTGACGTATTTTCTGAGGAGTTACCTGAACCTACACTAAAAAAAGAGGTTGAGTTCTTCATTAAACTCATACATGGATCTCAACCAATATCAAATAACCCCTATAGGATGGAAAATGTGGAGCTGGAGGAGTTAAAGAAACAACTCTAATATATTTTTTAGAAGGGTTTTATTTGAACGAGTGTGTATCCTTGGGGAGCACTAGTTATCTTTGTGAAGAAGAAGGATGGATCTATGTGGAAATGAATTGATTATAGAGAACTGAATGGGATCATATCGAAGAAGAAATACCCTCTTGCAAGAAATTATGACTTATTTGACCAACTTCGTGGAGATCAATACTTCTATAAGATTGATCTTCGATCTGGTTATCATCAATTGAGGGTGAAGAAAAAAGATATTTCAAAAAATACCTTCCAGTGAAGATATGGGCATTATGAGTTTGTTGTTATTCCCTTCGGATTGACTAATGCACCTATTATTTTTAGGGATTTGATGAATAGAGTCTTTAAGGACTACCTTGATAACTTTTTGGTAGTTTTTATTGATGATATTTTGATATATTCCAAAAGTCACGAGGAGCATGAGGATCATCTAAGGGTTATTTTTAAATATCTATAGAAGGAGAGTATTTTTGGAAAGTTTATCAAATCTGAATTCTGGTTACAAAAAGTTTCTTTCTTGGGGAACATTGTTACCAATGAAGGAATCACAATTGACCTTACAAAGAAAAAAGTTGTAGAGGAGTGACCTCAGCATATAATAATAACTAAGATTCATAGTTTCCTTGTATTTCTGGGATATTATAGGGGGTTTGTGGAAAAAATTTCATGACTTTCTAATCCATTAACCAAGTTAACTAAAAAAGGTGTCAAGTTTATTTGGACAAAGTAGTGTGAGGAAAGTTTCCAAGAGCTGAAAAATATATTGTTTACTTCACCCGTGTTAACTCTTCCCTCAAGTCTAGGAGGATTCATTATTTTTAGCGATGCATCTCTGAAAGGGCTTGGGTGAGTCCTCGTGAAAAATGAAAAAGTCATTACTTATGCATCTCTAGAGTTGAAGAATCATGAGCAGAACTATCCTACGCATGAACTGGAGCTCCCTGGAGATGTTTTTGCTCTGAAGATATAGAGGCACTATCTTTATGGGGATAAATGTGATATTTACACAGACCATCAATGTTTGAAGTATATTTTCACACAAAAGGAATTGAATATGAGGCAGAGGAGATGGTTGGAACTTCTCAAAGACTATGATTGTTCAATTCATTATTATCCTGAAATAGAAAACAAATTCGTTGATGCATTAAGTAAGAAAGACCCAATTGTTCTTTCCATGATGAGGATTTAAAGAGATCCTTTGATCAATAACCTAGTAAATATGGACATGAGAATTATAAAGGAAGGGACATCATCAACCCTAACCCAAATTATTTCTCAACCGTCATTACTAGAGAAGATCACGAAAGATGAGAAAGAATATCCTTTATTAAAAAAGAATATTGAGGCTATGAAGGATGGGAAGTTTCCTGAGTTCAATATTGATCAAGAAGGTGTACTGAAATTTCTTACAAGACTATGTGTTCTATCTATTCTAGAAATAAATAAGGAGCTGATAGATAAGGCTCATAGCTCTACTTTCTCTATATATCCAGAAATCACAAAAATGTATAGGGACCTTCGTGATCATTTTTGGTGGGATAATATGAAAAGGGAGATTGATGAATACACATAAAGGTAAAGTGATAACTTCCTAAAGGGGTATTGCAACCACTACCCATACCAGCATGGAAGTGGGACAATATCGCTATGGACTTCTTTTCTAGTCTCCTGAGAAATTATAAAGGAAACAATGTGATATGGGTTATTGTGGACCATCTCACTAAGACTTCCCATTTTATATCTATTCAGGAATATTTATCTCTTGATCAACTGGCCATGATTTACGTGAAGGAAGTGGTAAGGCTCTATGGGGTTCCACTTTCTATCGTATCTGATCGTGATCTAATGTTCACATCAAAATTCTGGAGAAGTCTTCAACATGATTTGAGAACTGAATTGAATTTCAGTATGACCTATCACCCCCAAACTAAGGTCTAATCTGAAAGGACAATTCAAACACTTGAGGACATGCTGAGAACATTCACAATGGAATTTAATGGTGGATGGGATCAACATCTCCACTAAGTTGTGTTCTCTTACAACAACAGCTTCTACTCGAGCATTCAAATGGAACCCTATGAAGCTATATATGGTAAGAGATATAGAACTCCTACTTGTTGGCATGAATATAGTGAGAGAAAGTTTCTTGGTCCTGATCTTGTGCAAGAGATGACAGAAAAGGTCCATACGATCCAGCAACACATTAAGGTTGCTCAAAGTTGGCAGAAGAGCTATGCCGACAACCGTTGAAGGGACTTGGAGTTGGATGTTGGTAACAAAGTAATTCTTCAGATTTGACCTTGGAAGAGAGTCATGAGGTTTGGGAAGAAAGGGAAGCTCAACCCTAAGTGAATTTTCCCCTATGAAATCCTTGATCGCGTAGGAGCAGTGGCCTATCGGCCTTCCCTTCCTCCAAATCTAGCAGAAGTTCATGATGTCTTACACATATCCCTCTTGAGGAAGTACATAATTAAACCTTCACATGTACTAAATATAGAGGTGGTACAAATGGAACATGACCTCTCTTGTGAGGAGAATCTAGTAGAGATCTTGGATCGTAGAGACAAGGTTCTACGCAACAAGACTACCCACCTTGTTAAGGTGTTGTGGATGAACCACAAATGAAAATAAGCCATGTGGGAACTAGAGGCTTGTATGAGGCAGAAGTACCCACAAATTTTCTCTTATTAGGGTATGAGTTAAAATTTCGGGGATGAAATTTCATAAGGGTGGAAGAATGTAATGACCCAAACTTTTGAATAACATTTGTTTCCAAAATTTGGGTGTTATTTCATTTTATACTCCATAAAACTTTATCCTTTAATTAATGAAGTTATACTATTGGGTTTCAACTATTATATGACCATTGGTCAATATGACCATTGGAAACTAAACTCTTAACATTATAATTATTGTTTATAAATACAAGTGATCTTGGTTAATTAATACAGAAAGAAGAGTCAATAGCCTCATCTAGTAGACTCTGGTCATACGAAGCCCATCTTTTAGAGCTTTGGAAGGAGGTAGCATCTCTGAGATTTTCTTTAGAACCAGCCCTGGATGAGCTTTAACATGTGAAGCTTGAACATAATCTACTAAGGGAGAAGTTAAAGCTGATAGAAATAACCACTCGAGCAATGTTGTGTGAGCTGCCCCAAGATTCTATCACCATAGCACACCTTACACTTAGGTCCTATGCAGGTGTTATAAGGGGCTATGTAACGAGGCCTTATTTACTTTTTGTAATCCCTTAGTATAAATAAAATTTTTATTTCTTATTGTGGTAAAATTTGTGATTTTCAAAAGTCTAGATAAATATAGGTTGAATATTATTGAAGAATTTTGAAAAAAGGGTATTTTAAAATATTCATGTAAAACTTAAATAATTAATAATGTGAAATGATTTTCCAAAAATGGTCTTCTACAATTGTGATCAGTAAGAAATTTAGAGTCTAATAAGATTAAATTGATTTTTAGTAAATAGTAAAGTATGAATAGTAACATACCCTTATGAATAGTAATGAATAATAAATCGGACAAAAAAATAGAAACTTCACCCATGAATGTATAAATACAATTTAAACATCTTAAAAGTGAAAAAAACGATCATAGTTTACTTTTTGTTATTTTTGTAAGTCATAAATATTTTATTTACAATCTTATAATTAATTTAATAATTTAAAATAAAAATTTATTTTCATAAAATGTAATCATAAATTTTTACTTTGTTATCTTATGGTTATATGATAATTTTATGGGACCTTGATTACCTTTTCAAGGTATTACAAAATAAGTTATAGTTTTAGAGTTGTTTTTTAATAAATAATGATTTAATTTAAAAATTAAATAAAAAATATTTAGAAAATTATTTTCATAAAATGGAGTTCATTTTTGAATATAGATCATCGATATTAGGTTAGGGTGAATTTATGATATTTTTATAAAATGTTTTGTTTTTCGGTGAATAGTGAAAATACAGTTTTGAGTTTAGAGTGTTTAATGACCCCATTAATGATGTAATAATGATGTAATCATTATAGTAGACTTGTGAATAGTAATATATTCTATGATGCATACCAAGTGGCCAATACCATGGGAAAATAACATGGGAAATCCCATGGTTTTGCCAATACAACCGATGAGGTGTCCCGTGGAAATGAGTTAAATATTCCCTCAATTTTCCTATAAATACCAAGCCATTACCTCATTAATTTCATTCCAAAATCCTCCTGAATGAATTTATTGTATTTTTACCTCCCAAGGAGTCCTCCCAAGTTTCCCTCAAGCCCCTAAAGGTCCAAACCTTCAAGCTTTCGAAGTTACTGTTCAAGGTAAGGGAACCTTCCACCCTCCTCTTTTAGTCATGATTTCATTTAATTTATGTATTCTAGTTTAAATATTTCTTATTACTATCCATTTTATGTCCAAATGATGAGAGACCTTATCTTCTCTCATCAATTTATTTTTAGAATTTTTAGGTTATGTTGTTAGGCTGCCGAATTTTCGTAAAAGAAATATCGTTTTCTCTTTTCTTTCAAGATTCCTTTTCATGTGGTGTGTCATTCCACACCATGATCTTATTTCTTTTTATTCTGTAACTATACTGTAAATGATTCATTTATTTATGGGTGACCTTTTTCTCTCTCATTTTATTGTTTTCTTAAACCATATTATATAGCCACTATACTGCAGAAATTTTGTCTCAAAATATATCTCTCTTTTTCTCAAGAAATTCTATTGTTTTATTTTTCTGAATACCCAAACATATTTTCATTTCTAGAGGTATTCATCAAGACATAAAATTGATCTATTTGATTCTGGACATAAAATACAAGAAACCCTCTTTCCATTCCCAAGGGTTATAAAAGACATAATGATCATGTTTCTATGCACTTTTAAAACGTCACGATTTCGAAGTGAAACCCATTACTTTTACTCTCTATGGGTTATTTATGAAATGTTTGGTTATGATCTATGTGGATCACCTTAAAACAAAGACATACTAATGGTGCAACCTGATAGCGCTCCAATGCATTGGTTAAAGAATTTAATCTCTAGAGATGACAAGTTTGATGATACCTTGGTGAATAACCTAGGTAATTTTTATAACACCTTGGGGATAAACCTTGGTGATATGTTCATGAATTCCTAAATTAAATGTTGTAGCCACATATTCATGTTATGGTTCAAGTTATTTTCATTATGAAATTCCTCTACTTACATTGCTTATTTCTTTATGTCTTTCATCAAGATCTTATTGACATCACAAGTAAACTAATTCACTTGCTTTCCTTACTGGGATTTCTGCTCACCCTTTCCTTTGGTGTATGTCTCCAGGTTATGAGATGAAGTAGTTTTACATATGATGAAATTTTCAAGAAGCTTTTAAAGGGGATTTAAAATAGCGTTTTATGTTTTCATATATTTTTTTATTGATTTCCAAGACACTAGACTTTAAATGTCATCTGTTTGTAAAATGTAATGAAAAGTTATGTTAAAAAGGCGGGATGCCATATTTACTTTTTTTTTCAAATCTCATAAACTTATTCTATGGAGAAATTATCATAAAAAAATTCTCACCAACATCAAATTATAGATCCCATAGAATATTATCATTATAACTTTTCTGTTGACACTGAGTTGCCTTGATGTGATACTGAATGACTCTGAATTTCTCTACCATTACCATAACTAGCTTAGGTCCTAAGAGTGTTATTTCTCCAACCTCATCCCATCATGTTGGAGTTCTATACTTCTTTACATAGAGGTTTTCATAAGGAGCATATAAATTCTCAAATGAAAGGTATTATTGTAAGGAAACTCGATTATAGGAAGGTGATGATCCCAAACACCATTGAAATCAAGAGAAAAAGATCTTAACATATCCTTTAGGGTTTGAATGGTTCTCCCAGACTGACCATATTTATGAGGATGATAAGGTGTGTTGAAACATAACTATGTATCTAGAGCCTTCTAAAGACTTTTCTAGATCATTGAGGTAATCATTATATCCCCATCAGATATAATGGAATGTCATACCCCATGAAACCTTACCACTTAATGAATATTATAGATATATAATTTAGGTATAAGTCTTATTTGATAGAAATTAAGGGCCATAACTTTGTATTGTGATCAACTACAACCCGAATAGTATTATGGTCCTTATAATTTTTGGGGATTACAATGCAAAAATATATGGTGAAGTGTTCCCATTTCCATTCTGGTATGGGTAATGGTTGTAACATAATCTTAGACTTTTGTCTCTTAGCCTTAAATTGATGACATACGAAGCACCAAGATAGATACTCTAAAATATTTATCTTTATAATATCCCACAAAAAATAATCTCTCAAATATCTATACATATTTTTACTTCCAAGATGAATAGAGAATGATGAACTATGTGCCTCATCCAACAAATCCTTCTTCAAATATGGTATGAATGGTACACATACATATTTCCTAAACCCTATCATTCCATCATAATCTAATTTAAACTTATGAAAACTTCTGACCTTCTTCAGTAGCTATGTATCCTTCTTTTTTGCCTTTTTAATACTCACATTGATAGATGGTTAAACACACATTTTATGAAGATGTGATTTCTTCCCTTAAATATTTCCATACCCATCCTTTAGAAATTCAAAAATATTAGATCTTTTGTGATACTCAACATAGATAAGCTAACATGATTATTTTGAATCATAGAATCTTCTACCTTGTTTGATTTTACAAGGTGGTAATGTATTGAGAATTCATAATATTTAATCAATGTTAAAATATTTTCTAGAACATATTCAACTATTTATAATTGAATATATACTTTAAATTTTTTTGATCAATATATATATTACTTGTTTCAAAATAAATATAATGCCTACATATCTTGAAGGAAAAAATTAATGTATCTAACTACAAATAACGAGTTGGGTAATTTTTATCATGAAACTTCAATTTTTGTGATCCATAAGCTACCACCATATCATTCTTCATGAGAACACATCCAAATCCATTGTTTGATTCATCACTATAAATCAAAAAACCATCTCCACTGCATGTTAACATAAGTATAGGTTCACATACCAAACTTATCTTTAGTTCCTTGAAAATATATACAAATTTTTTATTCTAAAGGAATATGGATCCATTTCAAGTTAACTTAGTGATTGGATTAGACAGTCATGATAAATTCTCTATAAAGTGTTAATAATATCTAGAAAATCCAAGAAAACTACAAATTTTCATCATAGTGGTTTTCTAGGACAACTTTTAATGACTTCTTCTTTTGATGAGTCCACCTATATACCCTCACATGAGATTATATGACCCAAGAATGAGAGTTTATAAAACCAAAATTCACACATGGTAACTTTTTCATACAAATTCTCATTCCTTAGGTTCTTTTGAAAGATTCTCAAGTGATATTCAGGCTCTCCCTTTATCTTTAAATAGATAAGAATATTATTTATAAAGACTATGAAAAAAATGATAAACGTAATTTCAAAACACTATATTCATTAAATAAATAAAGATAACAGGGACATTATTATGAATAAATTACATAACTATAAATTCATTGTGTCATTACCATGTATGGAATGTTGTTTTGGGAATATCCTTTTTCTTAAACCTAAATTGATGATATCCTAAATGAATTCAATATTATAAAACAATTTTTATCCATACATTTGATCAAAAAAGTCATCAATACAGGGTAGTGGATACTTTTTATTGATTATGATCTGGTTAAGTTCCCAATAATCAATAAAAATTCACATTGATCTATCTTTGTTCATAAAAAAAGAACTAGTTCACCCCTGGTGATGAAATTTTCTAAATGAATCCCTTCTCATGATTCTATTAGAGTTTTTTCTTTAATTCATATAACTCAATAAAATATATTATATACAGAGTCTTTGAAATAGGTGTAGCACTAGGTATGATTTATATTGAGAACTTAACTTCACTATTTCGTGGAAGACCGAGTGACTCTTCTAGAAAGACATTAAAAAACTCTTACACTATAGGAACATCTTTTATATTTAGTTTCTCCCTAACCATATGAGATAACAACCCATTTTGAATAGGAATCATAATTCATATGATGAATGTAATTTCCCTAAGAAGTTTATTTTTTCATCACACTGATAGATTATCATAGGCTGGTTTGTAATATAAAACATAACTTCCCTTCCTTGGTAGTTGATGTGGGTTTTTGTAAATAAAGTCTATCCAGAACCAAAATGACATCAAATTCAACTGGAGGAAAATTAATAAGATTTATAAGAATCTCATTCCCACAAAATTCAATCAGAGAAGAATATTAGAATTGTGATATGTTCATCACACCATTAGGAATTTTTATTAATAACTCAACATATAATATTTGAGGTGGTACTATGATTCCATTAGAAAATTCTTATGTATAAAATAGTGGGTATATTTTGAATCAAATAAGACATTATCAGTTGAAGAGTGGATTATAGAATACCTTTAACCAAATTATTATCATACTACACATCAAAAATAGTAATTTTATGATATTTACTTTTGTATATGGATTTAATAGGGCATTGATTTCAATAATCATCATTAATCTTCATGTTTTAGCATTGTTTTGCATAATTCCCATAATACTTTCATTTGAAACACTAGAGTGTAGGTGGGGCATTTTGTGGAGATTTACCTTTATTATATCATTATCTAACTTCTTCCCATCACTTTGGCATTCGATTTCTAGATGAATTCCTTTTCAACAATTCAAAAATTTAGTATTCCCCTTAAGATAACTTCAAACATGTTTCCTTCTACACATTCATCATAAAATAAATCTTATATTCTTCTCTCCATGGTTATTAGTATTTACTTTGAATTCCATATTTCTTATCTTATAAAAACCATGAGATTGATGGTTAACTACAATATCCATTTCTACCCTAACAATACATCAAATGATTTATTCATAGATAATGAAGTCTCTTATGGATAACTCCAATTGGAGACTTGGTTTCAAGCCACTGAAGATTCGATCAACCTTACTTTTAGGTTGGATGATAATACTAGAATCGTATATTGAAAGTCTTGTAAAATTTTCCTTATAGGTAACAAAAGATTTATCATCCCTTTTATTTATCTCAAGGAATTACATTCTATTTTCATATGAAGAATACATGGATATTACTTTTTAAAAAATAAGCTCTTAATCTTTTACTACTCCATGATGTCAATTTCTTCATATTTCCTCACATTCTTGATAAGAGCCAACCATTAACACACTTCACTATCCAAATGATATACATCCAAAATTAAATTTTCATGCTCTAAACACTATATACTAGAAAATTTATTTTCAATGAAACTGATCCATTTCTTAGCAATTAGTGGATTTAAAAATTTACTAAAAGAAGGTAAGAATTTCCTCATAAAGGTCTCAACAGAATGTTGTTCCCTCCTTTTCTCATTTCGAAGTTTAATATGATTCATATATTTTGAATGTTATGTGAGAATATCAATAATTTTTTTATTATAACTTCCATAACATTTGGTTTCTCAAGAGAATAGACATTTCATTATACGTAATATTCAGCATTAGCATGATTCTTTCAGATTCAATCCATGAACTAAAACCAAAAAGCACAATGTGATAAATAATTATCATAGTGGAAAACCACATAATCCTAAACAAATCATTTATTAGATGTTAAAATCAAGACACCATCCATTAAATAAATGACACCATAGGCTTATCAAAGGTCATTCATGATTTTTACCAATACATTAGGATATTATCTTATAATTAGACTCACACTAAAGGTTCTCACTAAAGTTTTATCAGAATAGTTTCCAAAGGTTAACTAAACCTTTCTATGATACCAACTATATAATCCCTTAAAGTTTATACATATATATCACATCTTAATAGATGAATATTCCTTAAATTATATAATGATTCATTATAGAATCATATAGGTCTAGAGCCTTTGTAAACATAGATACATAAACAACTGGTTCATAAATGAGCTACATCATATCCCAATTAATTTTTCATAACTAGAACCATTCTTATACAAATGATATTTAAAAAATTTCTTCATAACACGGGGAGAAGAAACAAAATAATGGGTGAATTCAAATGCGTAGTAAGGGTAAAAAGAGAGATATCAATGATCACTTGATAATAACATGAGTATAATCATATGAGGACATGAACATAACATTTGAAAACAATACCATTCATATAATAGATCATAATATTCATTCATGGTATAAATATTAGAAGTTCATAAGACATAAATCATAAATTAATCAAAGAACACGAGCTATGAGAGCATAACATTGGCATAAGACAAAAGTTTGTGGTATACACATAAGAAGAGAAAATAATTTCCTTAGTAGTCAAGGATCATTGCCGAACTATCATAGTGAAATAATTTCACTTACCAAACCTTCATAATAGTCATGGTTTACTCCCAAGACTATCATAGTGGATAAATTTACTCACTAAACTGTGTTCAATTACCATTATAGTCCTGTTTATCTCATAAGATATAAAATTTTACCTAATTAATTGGAAGGCTATATAATTTCAGGCCCACCGATCACATAATTAAAATAATGCATATTTTTTCAATAATATTATAAAAAATTAATTATATAATAACACATTAAAATGAATGGGTTCCATAACATTTCCTCATAGTATAACTTGTGGAAAAGAAATGGGTTTCATAAACATTTCATCCATTCATCATATCATAACCCATAAAAATGGAATTGGTTTCATAAAAATCCTATAATAATAATAAACCATCCAGAGATAGAATAAAGGGTATAAATGGACCATATACCTAGTAATGTATAAGTGAAATAAATATTTATTGTATTTCATTAATAAAAATACCATTATAATATCATTAAAACATTCTTGAAAAAAAAATATTTTTCCAATTGAAAATTACTTTTCAAAAACTAAAAAATCAACAAAATATTGTGAAAATAATTTTATTTGAAAATTTACCTAGACAATTATAAATTAATCATTAAATTATTGATTGGTCCTGATGATGATAAATTCCTTTCATGATATAGAAGTTTAAATCAAATATTCCTTTCATTTTTTTATAAAATGTAAAACAATACCTCTTTTAGAAAACATCAAGATGATTCATTTTAAACAATTTTATATAAATTAAACATTGTTAAAAATGAATTTATAATTTTTTTTATAATTTTAAAAATCATATTTAAAACATTTTTAGATAAAATGTATATGTAAGAATTTTTTTTGTAAGAGATAAAGAAAGTCAATTTTCCTTAAAATACATATTTTTGGTCACATGAGTACTTAAGGTGATGAAAATGAATGGAAACATGTATTTTACTAAAATTAATATAGGATAAAACAATTCATGAGTTTTTTGAGTGATATATCATAATATTTTATCATCATAACTTATCAATAAACAATCTTGATAAAAAATGAGATTATAACATAAAACCCTTACCACTTTGGTAACATTTGAATCATAAGCCCCATGAATGAAAGAAAATTATATGGATATATAAATAACCATAAAATTCATAATAATAATTATAAAATAATTTTATGGGTAGTATATACACCATATTAAATAAAAATTGGGGAATATGACAAGTGTTCCACAAAAATAAAAGTGAGAAAAAAATAGACTACCTTGAATTTGTATTGTTTCAAAATCACTCTAGTCTATTTTAAAATAAATTTAAATTTATTATAATTATATTATAGAGTAATTTAAATTATTATAATACTATATATTATCCCCTTATAACATTTATACACTCTTTTATTAATAATAAATTATTAAAATTATCATTTATGGGTGCTAACTATTTCATTATTTCATAAGAATTTTAGTTTGGGAGTTCTAGTCATTATACTTTGATCAAGGTTACATTATATTCAAAATTTTAATCATGGTTAAAAAATCATATATAATCATTATATAAACATTTATAGGTATTCATAAAAGGTAAATATATGAAAATTAATTACACTATTCATGGAGATGGTTGTCAGTGTATACACATGAACATTATTTTCACTTTTTGATTGGTGGAGAAAAAGAATGGAAAATAATAATTAACCTTTCAAAAATTATTATTATATAATATATATCATATATATTCATTAAATCCATTCTTATTACCATCCGAGTAGAAATTTAAATGAAAAACAAATCACATTTCTTTGTGAAAGTGGTAGTGCACACGTACACATGAGAGACATTATCATTTTACCAATAATTAGAAGGTAAGAAGGTTGATGTGATATTTTTATTCAATAAGTTTAATTATATCATAATTATCATATTTAAACTTTATTACCATCATAATTACTGCCCAGGAAATATGGTTATGCATATTTAATTGTATTTCTATGTGGAGACACTAAACTGTACGTACACACAAACTATACGTTCAGTTCCTATTTGATGAAAAGATAGTGAATAAAGGTAGATTAATAATAATAATAAAATTTAAATATATTTATTATACAAAATTTATTATATTATAAAAAATATAATAGATTTATATGAGGTAAAATAATAATAAAAAATAAAGTGATTGGTTAAGGTGATTAACTCTTCTTTGAAAAAAATCCTTTAGATCTTACTTTAAGGACCATAGGGTTGTACGTTTGGGAAGAAAAAAACCTATATAATGTGTCTAAGTAAGTTGTTAAGATTGTTTTTAGGGTATGGTCAATATATAAGGCTCAATTAGTGTAAATAATTGAGGGATGAGGTGCCCATTTACAATTGAGGTGCGGGGAAATTTTGGAATTTCATAAAAGATTAAATTATAAAAAATATATTCTCAAGAAAAATGATTCTAAATTGACATATATTTAATATAAGGTTTTATGTGGTTGTGATCCCATCACATAATTGAATTTGTATAGGTTTAAGTAGTGTTTTAAACTTTATCATTTGGTATAAACCTTTATTTAACTTATTTTAACATTAGCTATGGTAACATCATTTTCTCTCTTAAAAGGTTATAATTTTACATATAAGGTGAGAATTGGATCATAAATGGCCAAGGGATGAATATTTTGATCATATATTATCCACCTTGTCCAATTTCAATATTTTTTTGGATCTTAAGAGTGTGGAATGATGTTTTTGACAATATGTGCGATGTTGACGATATGAGTGTCGTTGGATTTGTTTCTAATGACATTGTTAAAGTAGTGATGACTGGAGAATTATTATGGATTTACTTGATGGAATTGGATGAAATTCTCCATGTTGTGAGATTTTTTTTAATAATAAGAGTAATTTATGAATATCATGAAAATTTTATATGTTTAGGTATGGCTTTTTTACATTGAATTTATATAAACTACTTATTGGAATTTAACCAAAAAAATAGGGCCAACTAAGCAAGATATCCAGCTAGCTCAACCAAGGATTTTGTGGGTTTAAGTCTCAACCATGAACAAGGGATCTATCTGGGATATCCTACAAAGATATAGGATGAGTAGACCATGTATAATTTTAATAGACCATGATTGATTATGAGAGAACATGGGCTAGACTAGGGAAGGTGGGCCAGCTCGGGTCTGCACAGACCATGAGATCTAGTGTGTGTAGAGTTGTTATAAGTGCCAAACCCTTATGCCCACTTGTATGGACCATGATATGACGATTATAAATATATGAACTCAATTGAGTAAACTTCCAATGTGGAACAATAACACATGACACACTGTTCATTCATCTTTAAAGGATACTGATATAATGTGGTCCACATGATGCGTCCAATCTGATCTCTGATTAAAGGCTGACAGAATCTTCCTCCTTTATTCAAAGGTATTACATTATGTGGTTATCTACCATTTTTGAATCCACATAGATCAAGAAGAATCCAAAACCACATTTAATAATGTCTCATTAATATTCTGGGATATAGTATATATTCAATAACTCATTATATGAAGCTTAAGTTTTTAACATTTTATTTTTCTATGATTGCATGAAGAATAATAAGAAGAACCAAAAATCTTTAGGTATTCAATTTAATGGTCATGTAATTCCACATTATGATGTGTCTATGCCGTAATATCTTCATGTTAATGATATGACCACTCCATAGGGTGCTTCAAATCACTATAATCATCATGACCAAATGAGATGGCTATGTCATAGCCTTGGATTACACTGTGGAATGTGGTGTATTTGTAGTGGAAATATTTGTAGCTATAGGGATATATGACAAGGTGATTTATACTAAAATTTTTAGGATTAAAAATTTATAGAATCAGTATTACTATTCCATATTAATACTCCATTACACTATGGATAAGTGAACATTTATAGAAGCATGTTTTGAGCTTCTGAAGGATTTAGTGTAATGCAAGAAGCTGCACCACAAGAGAAATATTTGAGAATTTCTATTATAGAAATTTATAGGGTTATACCCTATGTAATAATTATTAAGATTAAATGGGTTATGTGATACATTTTCGAAGTTATGGATACTCCATAGTATACATGCATTAAATGTAGAAGAATAACACCCATTTTTTGGGTATTAAAGAGTGAGTAATAAATACCTAAAAATCAGTAGTTATTCTAATTTAAATTAAGGAGATTGAATATGTTATTACTAACACATTTAAATCATGTAATTAAATGTTCCATTAACACATGTTCAATTATTATTATGTTATGAATAAAAGGTGCATGCATGTGACAAAGAAATGAGAAGAGATAAATATTGAAAATTATATTGAGATTCGTATTCATCTTAAATAAATTATTCCAATGAGGGGATATAATATTGAAGGCTTGGAAAGCATTGAATATTTTTCAAAGATGAGTTTATGATTTATATGTTTACATTAAATAGAAGAATCATTCTTGAAAAATTATAGAAAGTAGAGGTATTTCACCAAGGTGATTTTAAAAGAGTGAAGAGTATCCCAACAAGGAGTGACATAATATTGGTTGTATTCTCCTCAAACCAACATGTAGTGATCTTATAAAGTTATGTGAAATAATATAATATTGGTTGTATACTCCTCTAACTATCTATTTGTGATGAACCAAGTAAAATTCGAGTCTTCATATTTATTTTATGAATGCACACCAAAAGATATAAACCAATCTAAATAAAATTATATTAAAAATCATAATAAGATACCCTTAAGGTTGAGAGGTTAAGAAACTTAAGGGTTATTGATACTTCATGAAGAAAGAGTTTTAATTATCATAGACATTATATACCTTGACTCACCCCCACTTGGGGAAATTTCTCTCAAAGTCCCTTTTATAATTTTAACAAGTGGTAGTAGAGAATAAGTTCATTTTTTTAATTTTTATTTCTCTAACTTTATGTGAAGTTTTTTGGAATATGGAATCTATATTAAAGGATCCTTTATTTAATGGAAATAATTTAATAGCTTGGAAAAATTAGTTCATCCAATTAATGAATGTTTATCTTAGAGTTTCTTGAGAAGTTGTTGAAGATGGAATTGTTCATTTAAGCAGACATGATGTTTTATTTGAAACTGAGAAGATAAAAATTTCAATTTTTTCTTTGGTAGAATATGAATTAAGGGAGTTCTTGAGAATAACATGGAAAAATAGGTGAATCATAGAAATTTATTTAAAGAAATGTGGATGCAATTAGAAGATATATTTGGAAAATAATAAAATTAAAGTTAGTGGAACCCCTATTACAAAAAGAAAGAAGAAGAAAATTAATAAGAAGTCATCCCATAATTTGTGTTCTCTAACAAAGGTAAAATTTTAACCTAATGTTTTATCAAATTCTAACACACAATTAAAGAAAGGATTTGAAATTTCTGATCCTATATTTGAGCTAAAAAGAATATGTGATTATAGTTATGAATTGGAAACAATATTAAGTTTCCAATCCAAGGAATTCTTATGAAATGACACTAAATATCAATGGTGTATATTCATGGAGTATACTAATCAATTATTGAAGAATTATCCTTGGAAAATCAATGGTTTAAGAAGAAATAAGTGTCCTAGAATTTCACCATAAAGAAAATGGGAACAAATATGAAATAAAAAAGTGACATGATTTAAGATATTTCCCCAGAGATCATGAAACAGATGCGCATAGAAAATGAATTAAAGGAAAGTGTTCTCTACTAATAATAAAATTTGAATAATGTATATGGTAGATAAGGGATACTAACATAGAGGTGAAAATGTTAACTTAAAATCTATTGGGAACATACAAGAAGATAATAAACCTTGAGGAGAGGATAAAAACAATAGAAGAGAAAATAAATATCTCCCCAAAATCTATCTCATCATGTGCAACAAATAATAATTTTTCAAATATTAAATATGGAAGAAAATAGTTTTTCCCTGCAATAAGTTTTGTTCTACAAACAAAGGATGCACTAAAGTGATTATATTTTAGAAGAATTAGACACATCATAGAAATATTCTTTGAATAAAAGAAGTCCAAATAAATAATAATAAATACCATAGTACCAACATATAATTTGAGGAGAAACCAAATTAGGTATTATTATCTTTTAAGATGTTTTATTTTTTATAAACTTAGTTATATGGAAAATTATTGCAATTGGAAAACTATTTGTAAGGGTAAATAAGCTATATGAAGACACCACACTCTCATGAATTACATGGAGAAACATAATCCTAGAAAAGTCCAATTAAGTTTAAAAATAGGTTCAATGTATTGGATAATGAAAATTATTCTAAAAAGAGGTGTATTAAGCACCAAAATTTGGTTTATCACAACAACTGTATTGATGGAAAAGAAGAAAAATATGGAATAAAATATATTGTGGAGATGATTTCTTTAAAGAAGTTGTATTCCATGATAGAACTCTGGGAAATTAATGAAAAGGTTTGTAAAAGTGGCTACAAAAAAACCACAAATATACAAAAGAGGAATATGTAAGGGAAAAGAAATAAGGAGGTGAGATACACTAGTGATGCAAATCAAGACTTTATTTGTTCAAGTGTGATTAATTACAAAATTTTGGAGAAGCCTATCCAAGTAATAATATCAATTATTGTACCCATAAAGAGAATTATTCATGTAAAATCATGAAAGGAAGATCCTTCAGAAATATAATAAGTTTTTCTACTGCAAGTGATGACAAAGAACTTAAAGATGTGATTGAATTACTTTAACAAAATTATAAAAATTGAAAATGAAAGGTAGATGGTGGTGGGTTGGTTTATTTTGACCAGCCTTATTCCTCAACATGAGGAACATCGAGGTACCCCTTTAACATATGATATAATATTTATAACTATTTTTGAATATGTGCATAATTAAGGGTGAGATAAAATATATGGGGTGACTGTGATTGAAAAGAAAATGGTTGTTTTTTCTTAAAAGATAACAACTGGATGGGGATTAATGAAAATAAAGATTATAGTTATGGTTAAAGGATTAATTAATATTAATTTATGTAAATTGTTTTCAAGACTAAATAAGCATGCTTGTGGAAGACTTCAATGCTGAAATTACATAGAATGATGGCCTATATTTTGTTCAACAAGTTGGTATTAGTATGAGAGTTTGAATATAGTCAAAATTTAAGTGGTTTCAATATTACCGAAGAATATTGAATAAAAAATTTAAGCAAGAAAAAAATGAATTACTTTTTCAAAATATTTTTTTTTCTAACAAGTGGGTTTTTTTGGAATCATCTGAAAATTTTAGGATATCCCAAAAACCCTAAAAGTTTTTTCCCAAACTAGTGGTTTCCCTAAAATTTTACTGAAAAAAGTGGAATATACAAGTAGTTCCAAAAGACAAATTATTAGGGAGAGTTATGATGAACATCATAGGTTATTACACCTCATCAACAGGTGGAATTTTCCTTAGAACCTAGTACTTTTTTATAAACTAATGGTTTTGTGTGAAGTGATAGACATCATACTTTATCTTTTGAGAATATCAATACAATGTTGTTAAGTGATTCTTGGAATTCATGAGTGACATGGAAAACCTTATTGATTTTATATAGAGAATCTTGTCTCTTACACCCAACATCAACTTAGTAGGCTTAGATAATTTATATGACTTCTCATGTTCCAAGTGATAAATTCACTTAGTGAATATCTCCTGAGAAATTCAGAATGAAAAGATATTGGATTGTGTCACATGTGGTTTCTATATATTTTTATTATCACCACGTGGTTAATTCTAAAAGGTGATATTTTTTGAAACAACTTGAAAAAAATTCCCTAAAGGGGGAGTTGATATTTCTTGGATTCTTATAATACACCAAATAAGATAATGTTTTCAAAATGAAAAGGGAATAAACTATTTTTCAAAGGGGGAGGACATTCTAGAATAAATTGATTGTTTCTTATGAAATTTTATAGTCTGGTGGAAAAATAATCTCAAGGACTAAACCCTTATATTTTATTGACAATAATAGGGATAATTGAAAGTAACATCAGTTGATAGAGAAGTTGGATCCCTTTATCTTAAGGTGATTTTATCAAGGGAGATATTTGAGAAGTGAAAGAAAGGTTTGGTTCACTTTGTGTCAAGATGATATTATAAACTAAATACAATGTGGATATTATTGGAATAATAAGAATATAGAATGGATTTGTTGATAATATGTGTGATGTTGAAAATATGTGTGATGATGACAATATGAGTGATGTTGGATTTATTAACAACACCATTGTTGAATTGGTGATGCCTGGGGAATTGTTATGGATTCAATTAATATAATTGGATGGAATTATCCATGTTGTGACAATTTTTGAAGAAGAATAGTAATTGATGATAATAATAAAAACTTCCATATGTGAAGAAATGGATTTTTACATGGAATTTTTATAAACTTCTTATTGGAGTTTAACACAAAAAATAGGTCCATCTAAAAAGAAACCCAACCAAATCGACCAAGGATTTTATGGGATCATGGCTCAACCATACCCAAGGGAGATTTATAGGGTAGACCATATGGTAGTAGGATGAGTGGTTCATGTATAGGATTAGGGGAACACACTCAGTTGTTAGAGCATATGGGATAGGATAGGGAAGGTGGGCTAGCGTAGGTCAGAATAACCCAGGAGTCATAGTGTGTTTGATGGTGTTACTGTTACCGAACCCCATTGCCTGCTTAAGTGGTCCATGGGAAATAGAATAATAAATTAAATATATCAATTTATTGAACTTCTAATGTGGGATAACAATGTCTGATACACTATTCATTCATCTTTAGAAGATATAGATATAACATGGACTGAACAATGAAGCTGATCTGATCTATTCGATCCAAGTCCAATGTTATATTCCTCCTCCTTAATTTTAAGGTGTTATAATATGTGGTTATATTATATTTTTGAATCCGTATAGATCAAGCAGAATCCAAGAGCATATTTAAGAATTCCGTAGTAATATGTTGGGATATAGATGAGATTCAAACACTCATTATTTGAAACCTTTGTGTTCGATCTTTTTTTTTCAATGATCGTTTGAAAAATAATAACCAGAACATGAATTATTCATGTATTCAATATAAGGGTCATATATTTCCATGTGATGAGGTGTCTATGCTGCAGTATCTCAATGGAAATGAGATGGGTATACCATAAGGTTCTTCAACTCATTATAATATCCATAGCCAAATGAGATGGCAATGTTGTAGCCTTGGATTATTCTATGGAAGGTAGTATATTGGAATTGGAATGATTTTTAGCCACAAGGATATAAGACATGGTAATTTACACTACACCGTTGAGGCTTCTAAATTTAAAGAATTAGTATTATTATAATTTACAAATACACCATTTCACTATGGATAGGTTGAGGTTTTAAAAAAAATATTGAGCTTTAGAAGGTTATAGTGTAATGTGTGAAGTTGAATCACAATATAAATGATTGAGAATTTTGGTTTTGGAAATTTAGAAGGTGCTAACCCATGGAATAAATGATAAACCAAAATAGGGTAGGTGTTGCATAGTGGAATGTATGGATACACCATATTAGACATGCATTAAATGGATAAGAATAATACCGACTTCATTTTTGGGTATTTAATAGTGAGTAATAAAAAACCAACAGTCAGTGGGTATTTTAATTTAAATAAGGGAGATTAAATGTGTTATTTATAACATATTTAAAGCATGGAATTAAATGAGTCATTAACACATGTCTAATTTTAATTCTACTATAACTAGAAGTTTCATGTAGGTGATGAAGAAATGGGAAAAGATAAATATTGAAAATTATATTGATATTAGGATAAATATTGAAGGCATTATTCTGGTGAGGGGATGGATTCTTGGATGTTTGGAGACCATTGAATATGGTTGAAAGTATAGTTTTTGATTTATTTATCTAAAAAGAATAAAATTATATTTATATAAAAATTCTATACAGAAGAGGTTCTGTACTAAGGTGATTTCACCTAGTTAAGAGCATCCCAACAAGGACCTCAAAAGAGAATCTACCTTGTTTGAAGACACATTTAGTGTTGCTGGTGAAGGAACCTATATGTCCATAAACAGTATGGTAATCCTTTCCAATGATAGTGATCCCTAAAAGTAAAGATTGAGAGAGTGACCCTTGGGAAGCAGTGAGATATCCATAATCTTATAAGGTAGTGATTCAGAGCATAGGAGTGACATAACTTGAACTAACAAGCAATGAGATTTGTATGTTTTGTGCTCCAACACAATATTGGTTTCATTCTACTTAGACTAGCCCTTTTTAGTGAACCAAGTAAAATCCTTGTGTTCATATTTACATTATTTGTGCACACCAAAATAGATCAACAAATCTAAATAATGTCAGATTAAAGATAATAATAAGAGACATTAAAAGTTGAGAGGTTAAGACCCTTAAGAGAAAGTGAGACTATAAAAAAAGAGTTTTAATTTTAATAGAAAATGCATACCCCGATTCACCCCACCTCTTAAGGAAATATCACTATAATTATCTTGTATAATTTTTTATGATATTTAATTAATTTAATAAAATATTTTTTGATAAAATATCTTTAATTCAAATTATTAAAATATTAATTTAATATTACTTAAAAGAGATAAAAAAATTTGGAATTAGAATTTAATATTTTAACACAAAAATAATACGTCATATTCACCGATAAAATTCATGGAACCCATTAAATAAGTCAAATTATATAACTTTTAATATTTTTAGTATCATTTATTTTAATTTTCCATTAATTGAATAAATAATATTCTGGCATTGAGTAATCATTATAGGTAATTATTTAATACATAAAAATTATAAATAAATCACCATAATGAAAATAAGTTTTTTATTCTCAAAATAGAAATTTTTATTCATTCATAACTTACTTTTTTCTATGTTTGGACACATAATAGATATTTAAATGTAAGAGAGTGACATTTTGTATCTTTATTTTATTTAAATATTATATAGGGCATTTTATTGGAAAAGTTTCCATTAAAAAAATAATTTTAAAGACTATATTGACAAGTTTATAATTCCCCTTATCTAAAAATAATTAGAATGAAAAATTATTTCCTTATCACATTGTTTTAAGCTAAATTAACCCAATTTACCCTTTATTACGGTGATAAATTTTACCAAGGTTACTATTCATATTAACAAAAAATAAAAGGGGCCTATTTATCAAATTTGAATCTCTTTATTCCAACTATATAATCAATTTTCTCAAAATAAAATTATATAAGTGGAAGAAATTAATTTTAAAATAAGAACCTAGAACATGAAAAAAGCCACTTTTTTATAAAAATATATTTTTAAGAATAAAATTGGATTTATTATTATCCCATATCTAAAAAATATTATATAAATACCAATTTTTTTTTGAATATATAATATTACATTTCATTAAAATCATTCACCGATAATGATTAATGTATTAAGATACAAATACATTGCAAACAAAAAAGCCGTTATTCAGAAAAACATATTTATTTATTTTCAAATTATTATTTATTTATAATGGATTTATAAATAATGAATTCATTTTATACATATGTAAAAATCAATTTTTCATGATTTTTTCTATCTTATTCATACTCTCTAATCTAACTTCAAGGTGATAACTGTCGCATGATAACAATATATCATTATTTGTTTAAACTCTATGTTTCATGTATCACATACTATCAATTATTTTTATTTAAATAGAAATATTTCATAAAGTCTTGGGATGTCATAGGATTCCAAAACTATAGGGTTTAAGTTTTAAAATTAAGGAATTTATCTAAAGAAGAGGTTTAGCTTTTAACCAAATATTTTTGTTTTATTTATTCTTCTACCTCATAAAAATCTTCTTCAACCATGATGAAATAATAACACCATAATCTCAAATACATTTATATTTTTTATGTTAATTTCATACCCATACCCATATCCTCTTATATATAATGAGAAACAATATCGTTGTCCGTGTGTATGGTGGACTACTGACTTGAGAATTGATGTAATTATTTTTCCATCACCTCCTATCATAGCTGGTTATAATGATGGATTTAATGTATATAAATTATATTCATGAAATATCATTATGTAAATATAATATATCATATTATTTATTACCTTTATATCAATTAAAAAATGACAAAGTTGTCCGTACATACATGTGGACTACCTCCTTCACGAAGCGATGTGATCCATTTTTCATGACCACATCACTTAACTATTATATATAAGTATTTAAAGAAATAAAATATAATTTATGATATAATTATAATTATATAAAGGTAAAATAATAATTATCTTCTTTCCATCACGATTTTTGAAAAATGGAAATGTTACTTCTGCCAATGTACCACCTACGACCTCCATGATTGTAACGTAGTTCAATTTTCATAACCATTTTTCCTGATCAGTTTTAAATCTATAATTGATGTATACAAATGATAATTATTTATTGATTATTATTTTTTATATGAAGTAATCATAACCCCATTTATCACATTCATCCTACCAAATTCATTTTGGACATATGAGTTGAATTTCGTCAAAACATCTGATATGAACTTAAATGATTAAGTAATTTAATATATCATGGTAATAGATAAAATAAAAGGAATAATAAACATGAAAATGTTTCTTAATGAAGTAAATAATTAACATAATTTTATTATTTAAGAATAAAAATAACATATGTGATGATTTATACTTAAGGTAAGTGACACTTTACTTTAAAAACCTCATTTTAAATGTTTTAAATATTTTTTTTGTAAATGCTTCACTTCTATATCTATATTCATAAAATTAATTCTTTGATGTATTTATATGGGTAGAATTTAATTATAAAGGAAATTTAATTCACTTTTGAAATTATTTCAAAGGTTTTAAAAAGGAATATTTTTACATATTTTATATGGATTTTTTTTGGCTTTCATTACAAAAGACAAACAATAATGTTCTATTTTAAAATATATAGTGTCAACAATTTTTACCATTGATGTATATGATTCTTGATGTTAGTATTTCTTTATAAGCTTCCATTTTTATCAAATTAAAAAACACTAACTCTATTTTTCTTAGTATTTTCAAGAATTGTTCTAAATGAAATGGATATCTTTATATCTAGAAATGGTTTTCTTATAGGTGTAGATATCTCTTTAAAAAAACCATTTTCTTTAGGTTATAACCATTACCTCTCTAACTCACTTACCCTTTCCCATAATTATCATGGATTGCTTATAAATTATTCCTACCCGCCTATTACATTTATACATAACTAATTATCCATTTTTTATGGGTTAATATATTCCATAAGGTCATTTATCAAATTCATTCTTTAAAATCAAACCTGACTAAGTGGAAATTTTATATCCCATAATCATTTAATGTAATGATAATTTAAGGTTTTGATTACAAAATGAACACCTTATTTTGTGGATTATTATTATGTACTTAGATATGATCATCCACAGTATTTAATTCCTCTTTCTCTTGAGAATCATTATAAAATTTTCTTTGATTATGATACGATTCAAGATTATGAAACCGATTTACTTCCATGGGTAATTATCATGATTATGCCTTATGATTGATTTACTTTTTTGGAACAAATTATCATGAACATTTTATAATGGGTGCACCCAAATAGCACTCAAATTTATTGGGTAATTGTTTTGTCTCTTTAGACGTTATGTATGAGATTAAGGATTAAAACTAATCCATGATGGGACTCTATCCACCATGTGATGTCATCCTGAATTTTATTCTTGACTTATGCTTATGTAACGTCTTTTGTTTCTTATGAATTTCCTATGTATCCAGAATATAATGATGCCATGTTCTTTATGTTATAATCCAATATGATTAGTCATGACCTTATTTTTAAAGGAAAGTATATGATACTTTATAAGGATGAAATGTACAACTTTTTTTAAAAAAATTCATAAGTTTTTCATGATTTCATAGGAACCTTTATAAGTATTTTTCCTTTAATATTTATTATTAAATGTTTTATGAAAATATTTGTGTAGAAAAGTTTCTTTCTTTGGAAATAAAATGTAAATTTTGATTCAAAAGTTTAATTTTGAAAACGAAAAATCTTGTATAAGTATTAATAAAATAATCGAGATTATTTCTTTCTTTTTATATGTAACTTGTTTAGAATTTTTGTGATCAAAACTAATTTTAATTATTTTAATCGGGTTTTAATGATTATCCGGGACAAGGATGTGGTCATGATTAATATTCTGATGATATATTAAGAAAATAAAACTTTTTATATTATAATTTTTTTTCTTTTTCAAAAAAATGGTTACTAAGTGTTAGTGTCTACTTTGTGATGTAATAATTATTTATGTATGGGTGATGGACTAACTCTCTAAATCTATAAAATTTAAATTTTAAAGATCATTAAATTTAATAAAATAAATTCTTGACTTAAAAATCAATATTATATAACGTTTAAGGCTGGGTGTCACGACCCGCCTTCACCAAGATGAGGGAAGGGACAAAGGATTGCCAAACCCTTCCTTACTCAAGTTGAAGGAGAGATAATGACCACCGAAACCCACCTTAAATAGGACCCGAAGTGGCGACTAGAACCAAGGGTATAGAATCACACACAAAATGTAAGGCGTTACCTTTTTTTTATTTAGTAAGATCTGGAGATAAGATAGTAAATCCCATACAACACTAAAACTGGAGGTAAAAGTAAATCCAAAACAAACCATTCCCATATGAATGTTCCAAAAGTAAGTGCTACAAGGTACAAGAAAACTCCTAAGGAAAGTACCAAAGAAAAGAAAAGCAGCAACAACAACTGTCCCAATGTCTGAACTAGTGCGGTCCCACATGATCCTCGAAGTCCTCCATGAAACCTGAAAGTATTTTTATATACGTCGGGTGAGTGTACAAGTATACTCAGTAGGGAAAACCAAGATCTCTCGTGCACAAGTGGGGAGGCATTCTAATGCCCTATGAGAAAAGAAGACAATTTAAGCACCTAGCAAGGTATCTATCCACCCAACCTCACCAAGGAACGCTCCCCAAATAACACAAGTAAAGTAATAGTAATAGCACATCGATATTTGGGTACCCCAAACCACTTTCCCACTGGTTATTAGAGACAACCTATGCGTCAAACCTCTCCCTCCATTTCCACCACAGTCCCACTGCCATCCCCCAACCGCACACACCTGGGCTACCACAACCACACATCCTGCCCGCAAACACTTGGTCCATAACAACCCCACGTAACCATGCCCGTAGACACCTAGGACAGAACAACTAGCACCATTTCTGAAGACACCTGTGCCTCATCCCAAAGGCACTTGGGAAACCACATTCCCGCACACACCTGGGCCAACCACCTCAACATACCCTGCTTGAAGAATATTAGGCTATAATGGACTTTAGGCCATTAAAACCTACCTGAAGAATCTTAAGATACCCGTGAAAGGGAGTAGAAAAGGAGTCAATAACCATCCACTCATAGGAGTGTTGGAAAAAACACCCTCCCCCATGAAATGGGTGTGTTCAGCACGAAGTGTTCAACTTAGATGGGGCGTGAATATGAAACATATAAACTAAATTATACATATAGGTAACAAGCACTCATCCCATACTAGGGGTTCCAAAACCATATCATATACAAACTCCCTCGTTACTATTCATTCATAAGAATCACCATAGACACAAATATGTCACTACTATTTCCCGGAAAACAATTCCCCTTTGAACCCATTCTTGTTATCCTATTCAAGTGATTCCATTTAGATAATTCTTCACTACCGGGAAACTAAAAGGCATAGCCATAAGCCAAGGAAGGAAAAATAGTCAAGCAGCAATTTAAGCATTCACACCCAGTTCTCTTGTAAATTCCCAACAACAAAAGAAATCCGTGAGATCTCTCAAAGTACCGGTACCAAACCAAGCCCCAACATACTGCCCTACATGACCTTAGGTCCACGAAACCATGACTTCACAATTGGGGATCCCATCCCCACCCACGTCACCTCACAAGCATTAACCTTAAACATCACTAGAACATATCAAGGGAGTTTTCAAATTTAAATATGCCATTTATTTAGTTCTGCCTTTCCGTTTAGTTAACTGGGGTGAGCACACAAGGTTTTTTATTCATTAAGAATCCATTTAATCAACCAAGTTTACATGATTTACAAGTTTTCATGTTATATCCATTCAATCACATAAATATCCAGGAAACAGAGTTTTATTAGTTCTTAAGGAAAGGACCACCAATGACCACAATTTTCAGTGGACATAAAACCATTCAATTCAAAAAATATAGGAAGAGATAAAGGAGTATTACAACATTGTCAAACAGACCCCTTCATTCTTTAAATCCATTTATTATCTTTATAAATGTTTGGTTTCATCCAACCCCGTCGGAAACACTTTCGTACCCACCCCTCATGATACACAGTAAAGAGAGATGAAGGAAGAACCCTACTTGGATGATCAATGATCAAAGTTTTTCTCATAGCGCCTACAACTGGTGATGCGTGACTTGTAGGGGAGGAACTTAGAGGACTCCAAGAATGAGTAGAAAATGCTCTGGTACATGGGTACCACTTTCCTCGGGAAAGGGGACTCCAAACACACCAAGGAAAGAAAGAAACCGACCAAAAAGAAGAAAGAAAGAATTCTAGTGCGATAAAAAGGGCGAGATCTTGGAGTTATGTGATCTTAAAATCTTGAACGACTTTAAAGGCGGATCATGGTTTCACATCACGGTTAGATGGTTACACACGATGGAATTAATTGTTATTTAATAATTCTCATTGGAGGGGTGGCCAAAATAGTTGTGCGTTAAAAGTGGCGTTACAAAAAAAATGTGGAAGGAAACCCTGACACCCCTCTGTGGACGATTGGTGAGACTGATAGGTGAAACCGATCGGTAGAGCTGATCAGGTGAAGCTAATCCCGTGAAGTTGATCTCTTTAAGCTAATCAGTGAAGTTGATTGGGTGAAGCTGATCTTGTGAAGCTGATCCCATGAAGCTGATCTCGTGAAGCTGATCTCGTGAAACTGATCTGTGAAACCGGTATCTAAAACTAATTTGGTGAAACCGATCTATGAAACTGATTTGGTGAAACAGATGGTTGAGACTGATCAATGTGTCCAGGACACCCCAACACTTAGAATTTTTCAAAGTAATGGACCTGGAGGGTCTGGTCCATTACATCAGATACCTCTCAAAATTATTCTCACCCTTGAGAATACAAGAGTAACCCAAACAACCCCTCGATAAGATACCTCTGGGGACATAACACCCCAAACAACCATACAAATCCCAAGTATCACATTGTCCTGACACATAGATCGGGGATTTTTTTCCTCTATGTCAAGATACTATCCACTTTGGGCGGCACTGACTTATCTACATGTGTTTAATCGCATCCACCTTAATGAATCTTGATTAAGGATCAAGTCCTCCCTTCCCCACATATCATGTATTTTCATAAACATTCACAAGTTAAAGAAACAAAACATCTCATAAACCAACAAGGTTAGCATTACATCACAGTAGGTCACAAAAAAATAACAATAGGGAAGGCTCGAAACGACAACTCAAAACATCTTTGGGCACTAGGTGCACATTTGAGCTTCTTGCTCCAAAGTACTCTCCTCGTGGCCACTGTGCCTCCACAACACACAAACAAAAGGGACGGTTCATCCACGAAGCACTTTCTACTTTCGATCCTTGATCCTCACTGGTGGATCCACAAACGTAGCATCATCCCCTATATCCAACTCTCCCCAATCAAGGACATGGGAGTCACCATGTAAATATCGACGAATATGGGGGGCATGGAAAACGTCATGGATCCTTTCCAACTGAGGTGGAAATGCCAGCTGTTATGCCACCTCACTGACATTCCCCAACACATCAAAAGGCCTGATGAACCTAGGAAATATATTTCTCCCCTTTACAAACCTTCACTGCCCACGTCGAGGGGAAACCTTAAAGAACACATGGTCTCCAACCTCAAACTCTAAGGGCCTCCTCCTACAATCGACATATGACTTCTGCCGGTCCTGGGATGCCTTCATCCTCTAACTAACAAGATGAACCTTCTCCATTGTGCTTTTCACTACCTCTGGGCCAAGAACTCCTACCTCCCCAACCTCAGTCTAGTACATTGGAGAACGACATGGCCTCCCATACAAGGCTTCAAACAGTGCCATGCCAATAGCAGAATGATAACTATTATGGTAGGAAAACTCTAATAAGGGAAAATGTCATTCCCATGATCCACCAAAGTCCAAAACACATGACCGTAGTATATCCTACAATGTCTAGATGGTTTTATCTCTTTTACCATCTGTCTAGGGGTGGAAAACAGTGCTAAGATGTAGATGGGTGCCAAAAGAATGCTGAAATCACCTCCAGACTCCTAAGGTAAACTGTGCATCCCTATTTGAGACTACGGACCTCGGAACTCCATAAAACAACACCAAATCATCCATGTATCTCCGTGCTAATGCATCCACTATACTCGACTCCTTGATTTCTAGAAAGTGAGCTGATTTCGTTAGCCAATCTACCACTACCCAGATAGCATCACAACCTCCTTGAACCCTGGGTAGTCCTCTGACGAAATCCATCGATATGTCATCCCACTTCCACTCAGGGAAATCTAAAGGCTGAAACAAACCTCTTGGGACACGGTGTTCAGCCTTCACCTACTGACACACCAGACACCTTGCCAAGAACTCCGCCACTGCCCGTTTCACCCTGGGCCACCAAAACTATTCCCTCAGGCCTCGGTAAATATTGGAAACTCTAGGGTGTACCGCTACTAGTGAGTTATAGAACTCATGAAGAAATCCCTCTCAGATTACCTATGGAACAAACAACTTCTCTCAGAAAAGAATCCAATTATAACCATCCTCTAACCACCCTTTCAGAGCATTTCCTTGGTTAACCCGATCACACATCAATTTACTCTCTATATCTCCCCAATGAGACACCTCCACCTGCCTTAACAGAGAGGACTGCACTATCATCTGAAATAGAAAACCTCTACCCCCATCCACCCTTGCATCTAGGTGTAGGGAAGCCAACTCCTCCATTTCCTTCCAAGAATCCACAGATTCCTGAACAGCTTCCCTACATGACTTCCTCCTCAAGGCATCAGCCATAACATTCCCCTTACCTTCAGTGTAAGAGATCTCAATGTTTTAGTCCTGAAAAAACTCCCCCAACCTTCGTTGTCACAAGTTCAGGTCTCGCTGGGTAAAGATATGCCTCAAACTCTTATAATCCATAAAGACCACAAATTACTCCTCAATTATGTAATTCCACCACAACTTCAATGCAAACACTAATAATACAATCTCTAGGTCATGGGTGGCATAGTTACACTCATAAGGATGTAACTTCCTAGACCCATAAGATATCACTCCACATTTCTGAATCAACACACACCCTAGGCCAAGTCCAGAAGCATCACAAAAAACCTCAAAGAAGAGCCCTTCTTATAGAAACCTCAGTACTGGGGCACCGACCAAATTATCCTTCAGATAACTAAAGGCTTCCTAGAACTACTCACTCCACATGAAGGCCAAGTCCTTTCTGGTCAAAGATGTCAAAGGAGATGAAACTCAAGAGAAGCCAGGTAGGAACCTCCAACAATATCTTTCCGGACCTAGAAAACTACGAACCTTCATCACATTCTTGGGTGATTCCCAAGAAATAACCACTTCAACCTTTGATGGATAAACCACTACCCCTTGTTGAGACACCATGTGTCTAAGGAAATGCACTTCTCGTGTCATGAACTTACACTTGGACAATTTCCCATAGAGCTGGTGATGTTGAAGGATTTCCAAGACCATGTTGATTTGTTTAGTATGTTCCTCCTCTGATCTTGAGTAGATCAAAATGTCATCGATGAACACAATGAAGAACCGGTCCAAAAACTCACAGAAATCAGAGTTCATGAGCCCCATGAACACAACAGGTGCATTTGTAACACCGAACGACATGACTAGGTACTCAAAGTTCCCATACCTGCACTTGAAAGAAGTCTTCAGAATATCACTATCCTTAACCCTTAACTAGTGATACTCAGACCACAGATAGATCTTAGAGAACCAACCTGACCCCCTTATATGGTCAAAGAGATTGTCTATCCTCATGAGAGGGTAACGGTTCTTGACCCTTACCTAATTTAGTCTCCGGTGGTCTATGTAGAGCCTGAGACCACCATTTGCCTTCTTCGTGAACAAGATCAGGGAACCCCATGATGACATGCTAGGTCATAAAAAACCCTTCTTCCTCAAATTGTATATCTGAATATTCAACTCCCATAACTCAGAAGGGGCCATTTGGTAAGGAGCCATAGAAATTATATGGACACCGGGTTTTAAGTCTATCACGAACTCAACATCACGTCGAGGGGGTAGAATCACAACCTCCTCAGGAAGAACATACATGAACTCTCTAACTCTCTGAACATCCATCATCTCAACATCCAATGATTATTCTAAAAGCTCGGCCAACATAGAAAGAAGAGGCTCCAAACACCGTCTCCCCACCAGACAACTCTGTTCGCCAACAAAATCCACACGCTAGCCATCCTCATCGGAGAACATGAATCTTCTATAGAAGTAGTCTGTCATAACGTGCACAGAAAATAGCTAGTCGATGCCACGGATGACATCATATGCCTACATTTTCAGCCGAAGGAGATCCCCACTAGACTGATGCGGCCCCAGCATTAGTTTACGTCCTCGACAAACATCAAACTGGTATGACCCCCAACTGGCATTCTCAGCACCAGGGGCATGGAGAGTCTCTCTATGTCTAGGCCCAAGGCATGGTCTAGATCAGGTGTAACAAAGGAGTGAGAACCTTTGGAATCAAACAAGGAACATACAAGAGTGCTAAACAAGCTGATCGTACCCTGAACGACTTCCGGGCCTGCTGAAACTGCTGCCTCTATGGCATGCAACTGACCACGCCCAGATCCTATGGCTCTCAGACGTCAGCCACCTCCACGACCATGACCTGGCCAAGGTCCTTGAGGGGAACCCTGGGGTTGGCATCCTATTACCACATCTACTCTTGGAGGAGTGAGAGCTCTCTATCCCTGCTACTGCTGCTGAAAGGGCATGGCTGGAAACTGCTACTGCTAAGGTGGGCGCTAAACCTGCCCACTTCCACTGTACTGAACTTTGTCCGAGAACTGATTACGAAGTAGCACACAAATTACATAGATGAAGCACCTCAATCCTGGTCCCGCGAGGAAATGGAGAGGACCGAATGGTCGAAACTGGAATTTTTGGGGCCTACTCCCCACTGGTCGAAACCTAGAAGGCCCTGACGCTGGAGGCCCGCAGCTGACAACATTCCCCTTTGATGAGCCCAACTGGCTCCACTCTCGTAGCACACCTCCCAATGTGTGCATCATTTCTACCACTTTATCCTTCTTTTGGACCTCCATTTATGTCAGTAGGGTGAAGGGAGTAATAGAATACTGAAGGGAAGGTTAGAGTGCCTCCTATAACGTCTCTCCCAGGACTCCTTATCCGGAAAAAGGTCTGGAGAAAAATGAAGGAGATCCTTGAACTTGATTCCCATCTCCCTCACTGACATTATCCCCTGATGAAGGGAGAGTATCTCTTGCATATTCTCTACCTTCATCGTGGAAGAGAGGAATTCCGCCCGAAATTCACTCTCAAAGTCAGTCCACAAAACTTCAGACTCCCTCTTCTCCACAAGATAGAGCATCCACCACTGATGCGCCACTCCCCACATCTGGATTATTTCTAGAGGAACCCAATACTCTGTCGAAGCCTGGATCAAGTTGAAAGATATCACCAGATCCTCAAGCTATATCTCTGTCTCCATGTCTGAGACGTTTCTCTCGTACTTTATGAGGGTCTTCCGCTGAAAGGAACAAAGCATTATCTTCCACTGGTCATCCTCCTCCTCTCGATCAGCCCTTTGTTGATTAGCCAAAACAGCCTCCTGGGCCTCGATCTCCCCCACTACCCATAGTCTTCGTCTGGTTTCCATAGCTAGAAGGTAAATAAAGAATTCTTAAGCCCTAGGAATATAGAAGATTGATTTTAAAATTTTCTTAAAAATTTTATTTACTCTAATTCCCAAAACACCCATAAACCACAAAAACACAAGTCATTATGATGGATGTACATTTCCTAGGGTCTCTAACATATAATTTGTGTAGCCTCACTTGGTCATTCGGTAGGTCCCAAGTCCTTTCATCGGAATATGGGGGGTCCTAAAATCCTGTGTCCTACCCGGTCTTCCCTGGAATATTTCACACACCAAGATTGCCTAACACTGTTGACCTACCATCCCATGCAATCTTCACTGTGCCTAACCCTGAGCTCCATCCTATCTCTCAAAACCTACATCTGATACCATTCTGTCATGAATTGCCTTCACCAAGATGAGGGAAGGGACATCATATTTCCAGACCATTCCTTCCTCAAGTTGAAGGAAAGACAATGACCCCCCGAAGCCCGCGTTCAATAGGTCCCAGAGTGGCGACTAACACCAAGGGTATAAAATCACACAAAAGATGGAAGGCATTACCCATTTTTTTTATTTAGTAGGATCGGGAGACAAGATAGTAAATCCCAGACAACACCAAAATTGGAGGTAAATGTAAAGACAAAACAAACCATTCCCATATACATGTTCCAAAAGTAAGTACTACAAGGTAGAAGAAAACTCCAAAGGAAAGAACCAAAGAAAATAAAATCAGCAACAACAACTGTCCCAACATCCAAACTAGTATGGTCTTGAATGATCCCTGAAGTCCTCTGGGAAACCAGAAAGCAGTTTTATATACGTAGGGTTAGTATACAAGTATACTCAGTAGGGAAAACCAAAAGCTCTAATGCACAATAGGGGAGTCATTCTAATTCCTTGTGAGAAAAAGAGACAACTGAAGCACCTAGAAAGGAATCTATCCACCCAACCTCACCAAGGCACACTCCCCAAATAACGCAAGTCAAGTAAAGTAATAGTAATAACACATTGAAATTTGGGTACCCCACACCACTTTCCCACTGGTTATTGGAGACATAATACGCGTCAAAACTCTCCCGCCATTCTCACCGTAGTCCCACTGCCATCCCCCACCCGCACACACCTAGGATACCACAACCAGAAATCCTACCCGCAAACACCTAGGACACAAAATCTACATGTAACCATGCCCACAGACACCTGGTCCAGAATAACTACCACCACGCCCGAAGACACCTTGGCCTCATCCCAAAGGCACATGGGAAACCACCTGCCCGCACACACCTAGGCCAACCACCTCACCGTACCCTTCCCAAAGAATCTTGGGCTATAATGGAATTCAGGCCATCAGAGCCTACCTGAAGAATCTTGGGCTACTCAGGAAAGGGAGTAGAAAAGGATTCAATAACCATCCACTCATAAGAGTGTTGGAAAAAACACCCTCCCCCATGAAATGGGGGTGTTTGGAATGAAGTTCTCAACTTGGATGGGGCGTGAATAAGAAACATAAAAAATAAATTATAAATATAGGTAACAAGCACTCATCCCATCCTAGGGGTTCCAAAACCATCTCATATACAAACACCCTCGTTACTATTCATTTATAAGAATCACCAGAGCCACAAACATGTCACTACTTGTTCCCGGAAAACAATTCCCCTTTGAACCCATTATTTTTATCCTATTGAAGTGATTCCATTTAGATAATTCTTCGCTACTGGGAAACTAAAAGGCATAGCCACAGGCCAAGGAAGGAAAAAAAATCAAGTAGAAATTTAAGCATTCACACCCAATTCTCTTGTAAAGTCACAACAACAAAAGAGATCTATGAGATCCCTAAAAGTACTGGAACCAAACCAAGTCCCAACATACAGCCCCACATGACCTTAGGTCTACATAACCATGACTACACAATAGGGGATACCATCCCTACCCACATTACCTCACAATCATTAACTGTAAACATCAATAGAACAAAGCAAGGGTGTTTTTAAATTTAAATATGCCACTCATTTAGTTCTGTCTTTCCGTTTGGTTAACCGGGGTAACCACGCAAGGTTTCTTATTCATTGGGCATCCATTTAATCAATTGATTTTATGTGATTTATCAGTTTCCATGTTACAGCCATTCAACCACATAAATATATAGAAAATAGAGGTTTATTAGTGCGTAAGGAAAGGACCACCAACAACCACCATTTTTAGCGGACATAAACCCATTAAATTCACAACATATATGAAGAGATAAAGGAGTAAAAAAACATTATCAATCACACCCCTTTATTATTTAAATCCATTTATTATATTCATTAAGGTTTGGTTTCATCCATCCCCATAAGAAACATTTTAATACCCACCCCGCATGATACACAGTAAAGAGAGACGAAGGGAGAACCCTAATTGGATGATCAACGGTCAAAGCTTTTCTCCTAGAGCCAATAACTGGGGATGCATGACTTACAGTGGAGGAACTCAGAGGACTCCATGAATGAGCAAGAAATTCTCTAGGATAAGTGCACCACTTGACTCAGGAAAGGGGACTCCAAACATACCAATGAAAGAAAGTAACCAGCCAAGAAGAAGAAAGAAATAATTCTAGTGTGATAAAAAGGGAAAGATATGGGAGTTATGGGATATGAAAATCTTGAACGACTTTAAAGGTAGATCATGGTTTCACCTCATGGATAGATGGTTACACACGATGGAATTAATTTTTATTTAATAATTCTCATTAGAGGGGTGGAAAAAATATATGTGTTTTAAAGGATTTTAGTTAAAGAGAGGAATACAAGTCTGTTGAGGGTATCTCCACTCCTAGGAGATTTAAAACGTTGTTTATGGAGCTAAAAATGACTTTGAACCACATGAAAAAGGTTAAAATAATTAGAAGTGGCATTATGGAAAAAATGGGGAAGGAAACCCTGAAACCCCTCTATGGCCGATTGGTGAGACTAATAGGTGAAACCGATCAGTGGAGCTAATCGGGTGAAGTTAATCCCATGAAGATGATTCTATGAAGCTGATCAGTGAAGCTTATTGGGTGAAGCTGATCATGTGAAGCTAATCCTATGATGCTGGTCCTATAAAGCTGATCTCGTGATGCTAATCCCATGAAATTGATCGATGAAACCGATTTGTGAAATTGATTGTGTGAAACTGATTTGTGAAACTGATTGTGTGAAACCGATCTGTGAAACCGATTTGGTGAAACCAATTTGTGAAACCAATTTGGTGAAACTGATCTATGAAACTGATTGGGTGAAAACAATATGTGAAACAATTTTGGTGAAATAAAGTTTTGAAACAAATTGGGTGAAACCGATCTGTGAAACTGATTGGGTGAAACCGATCTATGAAACCATTTTGGTGAATATGATCTATGAAACTGATTTGGTGAAACTGATATCTGAAACTGATTTTTTGAAACCGATCTGTGTAATCGATTTGGTGAAACCGATCTGTGAAACCAATTTGGTGAAACCGATCTATGAAAACAATTTGGGGAAACCAATCTGTGAATCTAATTGGGTGAAACAGATATGTGAAACTGATTTAGTGAAACAGATCTGTGAAACCAATTTGTTAGAACTAATCTCTGAAACCGATTTGGTGAAACCGATATGGGAAACCGATTTGGTAAAACCGATAAGTGAAACTGATTTGGTGAAACCGATCTGTGAAACCAATTTGGTGAAACAGATCTGTGAAATAGATTGGGTGAAATCGATCTGTGAAATCGATTTGGAGAAACCAATATGTGAAACCAATTTGGTGAAACCAATCTCTAAAACCGATTTGGTGAAACCGATCTATGAAACTGATTTGGTGAAACAGATGGGTGGGACTGATCGATGAGTCCAGAACACCCAAACACTTAGAAATTGGTAATGTAATGGACCAGGAGGCTCTGGGCCATTACACTGGGTCCTTATAGTTTTAATCAGAAGAAATTTTTAGATAAATTGGGAGATTATGATGTTTTCATGTGAGACTAACCTAAGAGTTAGGGATACCATAATGCGTTTATAAGTTTAAGGTTGATCATAAGTTTAAAGGCTTAGAAACCCCTATTTAATTTTTCTATGATGAAATTTTAATGTGACTAATGATATTTTTAGGGGACATTGTATTAGGATGAGGTATATGTAACCCTTAGGGTTAATGTGAAGGATTATTTAAAAGTAATTCATGTGAATTTATTCATCACATTTCTTGGAACATTATATGAATTATATTAATTTTTTTTATTAAAAAGACAACCCACTAGTCTGGAGACAACCTTTTCTATCTGGAATGGCCATGAGACTTAAACCCACAACTGAAGAGAGGCACGGGTGCATCGCCTACCACTGGCCTATGTGATGTCATGGTTAGTATGCCATTGTTTACTTAAATTATTTTATAGATAATTATTAATTTTATTTTGGGAACACATGTTTTATCATATATATAACCACATGATTGAAAATTTATTTGGCGAATAAAGTTATTTTTTAAGAATATCACTATAATTTTGGGGGAAAATATATGATTAAGGTAAATAGAATATTATGGGATTTCATTTTAAGAATAAAGGTTGAATTATATTTTGGAAGAATATTTTATTTTAATGTGGTTTTATGGTGATACAGGTTATTTATGGAAATGGTTAGCATATCTTGGAGATTTTATGTTTATGGCATATACATGTTTGATATGAGATGTTAAAATTAATCGATATCATTTAGAGATACATGTAAAATTAATCATAGAAGAATATGTGATCAAAAACTTCTGATTTTTGGGTTCTAGTATTATTCTATAATTTTTTTAATAATTTTAAGGTTTGTTATTTATCAAATGACCTTTGTTGAAATTTTTGTGTTATTATTGAGGCTTTAGTGATTAATGTTGTATTTATTCATATAATGGTTTATTCATTTTGAGTATTATATTGTGATGATTTTTTTTATTTTTGTTTATTATTAAAGTAAATAGTAATATATTTTTATCCATTTGTGTAGTAGGTTATCCCTTAGAAGTTAATTTTGGTGCTTCAAGAGTAAAAAAATTCATATTGAATACTCATATTTGGAGAAAAAGATGAGATTGTGGTGGAAATTTATTAAAGGATGAAATTATATTTATTATGTAAGTATATTTACTTATGTTATTGGTATATATAGTAAATTAATTACTCAAATATAGGAAAAGGATCTTGAAAAAACTGTTATCCTATTACCTTCATTTCTGATGAATTGATGGTGTTTTTTCACAGCTCATTCATTTATGGTTTTGTGGTCATTAACTTTCTCTTTATCTTTCACTTTCTTGTGATCAATTATATCTATCAATATCCATTAATATTTGGACATTACATTTCTCCTCCATGTATATATTTTCACTTACAACTAATGTTCTCCTATTTGTAAATCTAGTTATGTGTTATTCAATATGACCATTGTATTTTTTTTCCATCTTTCCAAGAGGTTGTTTTATTAACCTTTTTTATAATGTGGGATTTCAAAAAATGTAATTTCAGATGTCAAACCCTTTATTATCAAGATCATGTTTAAATTTTGGGGATCAAAATTTTTAAATGGTGGAGAATTTAACACCTTGATATTTTAAAAAGAAAATGATATTTGAAAATGTATACGACACACAACACCGAGCCTAAACTAACCACAAAATATTATTATTTAAATATGACAGTTATAATCTTGTCATTTAATTGGTGGGTATGAATGGGATTAATTTATTTATGAAATATATATAATACCTACTATATATAAATGTATTGATAACTTCTTATTAAATAATCACTAAATTTTAGGTAAATTCATTTTATTCTACAGAAAAATGTATTCTTCAAAAATGGTTTTGATTTATTTTTTTGAGAATATAATATAATTAATTAATGTAAATTTTCGAAATTTTAATTTAGAAATATATTATTTTTTAAATCAACATATAAAAATTATCTTGTGGTGAAATTTTTATATTTTTTTGAAATGTTTGTTTTTTAATGAATAGTGAAAAAAATGATTTCAATTTAAAACTATCTTTTATTTTAAAGTATATAAAATGTAAAATTAAATTTTATAATTTTTTTAAAATTTAATTAGTTAATTTTAAATAAAATTACCAAATTATATTTCTTTTAATGACTTTTATACTTGAATTTGGTAAATTTTTTTTTAAACTTAAAAATATATTTTTATGAAAAAATATTTTTCATTGCATTTTATGTTTTAATATTAAATTAATTCTACCACTTCTAGAAATTAAATCATAAAAAACTGATTATATATTTTGAATTAGTAGATTCAAATTTTATAAATAGGCCTATTATAGTTTTGGTAATTATGAATAGTAACTGTTGAAAATAATTATCACCATAGTAAGGGTAAATTAGGTAACTAAGGTTCAAAATAATATGAAAAGGACTAAAAAATGACCATAACACTTTAATTTATCATATTGTATGAGTGAAGTTCAGAAATTTCCATCCAATTTTATCAAATATGGAAACTTGTTCCCATATTTATTTAATATTGACCAATACATTATTTTATGTAAAGAAAAGTAAAAAATTTCATTCTCTTTATTCAATTATCTCTAATTTTTTGACACAGGGATATAAAAGAGGCTATGTTTTGATATAAAAGGTTTATTTAAAATATAAATGATTATTTATCATGGTAATTAGTTTTAATTTTTAGTGATTAAATTATTACCTTAAATTCATACGTAACACCGGGTCAATATTTCTTCAATTAATAGAACAATAAAATAAATGATTTTAAAAATTTTAAAGGTAATATAATTTGAATTAATTATTATGTTCCATAAATTTTTAGATAAAAATATAATACTATAAATGTTTTTATTGGTTATATTATAATTCAACTGTTTTTATATATTTTTCAATTCCAAATTAAATAAATTGTTCCAAAAACAACTTTAATGTTATTTTATAAAAAATAATATTTTTTTAATGATTAATAATTAATAAAAATACTCTATTTGTAAAATTTATTGGTATATATTTTATAATATAACATGGTACATTTATGGACCAATTATTCTTTTATAGTAACTATATTGATACCAAAATAGTAAAAACTTCATTATCACAGTAAGTATCAAAAAGGGTTAACACATATTAAAATAAAGAGATAAGGATAAAACTAAATATAAAATTATCAAAATTTAAATTTATGATATTATTTAGATCCATAATAAACATATTTTTGAATTATATCAGTTTTTATCCCTTTTTCCATACAAATTAATTTATATTAATTTAATATTGCAAGTAATTCAAAGAGTGACCCTCCCCTCACTTATAAAAGGGAACCTACTATCCTATTTAATTCAAAAATAAATAGCCTTTTGGTTATGATAATACCACCTAAAATCCCTTCCTAAAATCCATAAACACATTCTAGAGGTTTTTTGGCATAATACTGACCTTATGGGGTTTAAGGTGTAAACCGAAAGAAATTGTCCGAAGAAGAGGTATAGTCTTTAACCGAATGTTCTTGTTTTATTTATTATTATAACTCCTTAAAATATTATGAAAACATGATAAAATTATAAAAACATATCTTACATATACTTAATTTTTTTATGTTAATGTAATACCCTATATCCTTCTCATTTTCCATCAATTTGGAAACAAACCCATCTTTCATGTGTACGACATACTATCACCTTACGAACCGATATAATTCATTTTCCATCACCACCTCTCATATTTTGTTATAATGATGGATTTAATATATATATATATATATATATTATATTTATAAAATATTTTTCATTATTATAATATAATATATAATATAATTTTTTACCTTTTTATCCATTAAAAAATGATAGTTCCATTCATGCGTACGTGTGGTCTACCACCTCCATGAAACAATGTGATTCATTTTTCAAAACCACATCACATGGATGCTATATATAAGTATTAAAAAGAAATATTTTATTCATGAAATAATTATATTTTTTAAAATATAAAATGATAATTATCTTCTTTCAACCATGATCTTTTAAAAACTGGGAACGTTACTCTTGCATATGCACAACCTACCACCTCTATGATTGTAACATAGTTCATTTTTGAAAACCATTTTTCATTATTTTTTTAAAAGAATAATTGATGTATAAAAATTATAATTATATAATTATTATTATTCATTATATAAAGGAATGATAACCATATTGACCATTGTTAACCTCTCAAATCCATTTTGAACATATGAGGTGAATATCATCAAAACATATGATACAAAATTAAATTATTATATAATTTAATATAAAATGGTAATAGATAAAATAAAAGGAATAATAAAAGTGAATTTTTTTCTTAAGAAAGTAAATAATTAACATAGTTTTATTATTAATGAAGATAAAGAATGTACGTGACAAGGCAGACATAAGGTTAGGGGCACATTACTTTAAAAACCTCATTTTAAATGTCTTAAAGATTTATTTTCTAAATATTTCTCTTACAAGTCCGTATTATTGAAGTTATTTTATTGATGTATTTATATTCACATAAATGAATTATAAGTGACATTTTATATCAAATTTTTTACTTTATTTCAAATGTTTTTTAAAGGAATGTTTTTACATATTTTATACAGAACGTTTTTAGTTTCTTTAAAAAAGAAAAAAAGAATGTTCTATTTTAACGTATACGACGTCCAGAGATTTTCCCACCACTACAACCATTACTTGATGTTTTGTTTCATTTATAATATTCTATATTTTTTCAATGAAAAACCCTCTTTCCATTTGTTCTAAGTATTTTTACAAAGGGTTTTAAATGAAATGAATATTTGGATATCTATAAATGTTTCACTTATAAGTGTAAGGTATCTCTCTGAATAACCCTTTTTCTAATAGTTATCAAAATTCTCTATCGAACTCAATTTCTCTCTCCATTTATTATAATGGATTAATTTCAAATTTTGTATATATGTCTCCTTCATATATACCTATCTCATTCTACCTTCCTTTTATGTGGTAATACATGCCAACAATTCATTTCTCAAATTCATACTTTAATATAAAACCTAATTAAGTAGAGATTTCTTATCCCTTAATCCTTTTATATAATAAAAATTTAACATTTTTACTCATAAATTAGCACCTTATTTTGAGGTTTATGATTATTTACTCATATATAAACATCCATAATATTCAATTCCTTATTCTCTTTGGAAACATTATGAAATTTACTTTGATTATGATATGAGAAAATATTATGAAACACATTTATTTTCATGGGTAATTTTCATGAATTATTAATAATTTATTTTTTTGGAACACATAGTCATGATAATTTTATTATGGGTTTACCTAGATAGTGCTCCCATTTATTGGGTAAATTTGTTTGTCTCATGAGATATTATGTATGGGATTATGGAGTAAACCTAATCCACTATGGGAATCTTTCCACCATGTGATATTTTATTGTCAGTTATTCTTGACTCATGGTTTTGTTATATTTCATTTTCCTCCACATTTACTAGGTTTCCATGTTGTTATGTTACTATATTATTTATATTATACTTTAATGTGATTACTCATGAGACTAAGTTTAATGTAAAGTATATGCAACCTTTTAAGGGTAAAATTTAAAACTTTTTTTTAAAATCATTCATAAGATTTTATTGATTTCAAAGGAAAATTTATGAGTTTTATTTGGCCTTAAATATTTATTATGAAATGTTTTATGAAAATATTCAAGAATAAAATATTATTTCTTGTGTAATAAAAAGTTTTTTTTGATCCTAAAGATTAATTACAAAAAATTGAAATCTTGTATAATAATTCCTCAAATAACAAGTTTCTTTGTTTATTTTTATATGCCCATTAATGAGGTTTTTTGTGTTCATAATATGTTTTAAAATTATTTTTTTCACTGGGTTTTAAGGATTATTAAGGACAAAGATGAGGTCAAGATTAAAATAATGAAGACATGTCATTCAAATATAACTTATTATATCATAAAAGTGTTGTTTTTTGGGAAAAATAAATACTAAGTGGAAGTTTCCACTTTGTGATATATTATTTATTGATGTAAGGTTAATTTAATAATTCTATAAAACTATAAACTTTTAAGATATTCAAATGTTTGAAAATGAATTATTGACTTAAAACTCAAAATTATGTAATGCTTATGGCTTGTTCCTTACAGCGAGTAACCTGAAAGCTTCCTTTTCACTATAACATTCTTCTCAAGGGGGATCTTGTAGCAGTGGGGACTACAACACATAAATTTTCCTTTAATTTCACAGTACTATTCTAAGAACCTATACCACTCTTGGAAATTAGTGCTAGTTATAACATGTTCATTTTCCAATATTTATCAAATTATGGAAAAGTACTATAATAAAAGTCTTTACAAAAGACAAAATATTTATAAAAAATGGATTAAATAAAAAAAGTTATATAAAAAAATTTATGCAAATTCAGAAATCATGTAAAGCAGTTCAAAATCATTGGAATACATTTATATCTGAAATATAAATATCAAGCAACCAATATGGTCATCTTTCAAATAGGTACGATAGTATTTCTGTCTATAGGACTCCATACTCTCTAAGTGATCATGATAATATGTGTACACATAAGTCCTTCAATCACTGGTTAAAGAGGAATCATCAACATCACCTTAGGGACATGACCTTCTACATGTATGTTTTAGAACATTGTAATAGCATACATTGTGTCCAAATAACTCACCAACAACCTAAGGTTTTCATGTGATCTTACACAATCAATGATGGAAAATTTATTTTAAGAATGATTAAAATATAATAAATCCCATTATTCTATTTCAATTCCAATTTTCCTTTTAAGACAAAAATGGGTTTTAATCAATAACATGCCTATTTCCAAGATAAAACCATTGGATTTCTATCAAAACATTTTAAACCATTTTCATAAGTTTGAAATCCATTCAAAAACCAATTCAATCATTCAACAATTCATTTCCATAATTGAATTCAATAATTTAATTGAAATAAATTCCATCAAATCCATAATTTAAAATCAACAATTTAAATGAACCAATTTCCACAAGAACACCCCAATTTAAGGGAATTGGGGGTTTTCCCATTTTTCATGACAAAACCATTTCCAATATTCCAATTCATTGGAATTAGGTTTTATCAAATCAATTGAATGTGATTATAAGAAATTGACTTTAAATCAACAATTGAAATAAACCAAGAAATTCAAGGTTAATCGATTTGGATAATTAGGATAGAACCACCTACCTCAAGGCCATCGATGTTAGTGGAAAAGATACACCACACTACGTGGTTCAATACACCTCATCACGACCTTATTATCATAAAAATCAACACACAAATGGTCAACATTTTTCAAGGGTTCCTAGAACTAAAACATCTATTTTATTTCACAAGGAAATAAAATATCACAAGTGTTAACATTATCTCTCTCCTGGATAATATTAGGATTATCTTTTTATGTGAATACATGTGTTTGAAATTATCCTTCAATAGTTTATGTAATTAAATGTTTATAATTTTTATGTATTAAAATTATCCTTAACATCAAAATTATTTATCAAAAATATATATAACTATATATATATATATCTCTTTTGATAATCAAAATAAATAACATTAGATAATTTCAATAAATTATCCCAAGTGTGTTTATATATATATATTGATAATTAATTATATTTTATAATTCATTATATTTTGATAATCCAAATAATTATAGTTTGATAATTTTAAATAATTATTCATTCAATAATTGGATAATATTATCATTTGTTAAATCATCCTAGTTATTATTTGAAAATTTCACTTAATTATTCATTGCTAGATAATTATTTTTGATTATACTTTATTTTAACAAGATTATTTTATCAAAATAATTTATCGATGTAATTATCATCAGATAATTACTTATAATTATCCTTTTTAATTATATTAGATAATTATTTACATATCTCCCAAAAATTTTGAGAAATCAAAATTTGATAATTATCATTGGATATTTCACATTAATATTCACTGATAATTTTGGTTTCATTATATTATTATTCTACCATTTTTTTGTTAAAAAAATCCCTAACTAATTTATTAAAAAATCCGTGTAATACAGGTTTTATCATTTTATTTTATTTGAACCATTTTTTTCATTTTGAGAATGAGGGAAAAAAAGTAAAAAAAAATACCTGCTTCTCTATGGAACCTTGTACATGAGAAAGGAATAATAACCAAGTGTAAGAAGAAATCATAATAGATCCTCAGAGACCTATTGGCTACATTCAATGAGGTTTGAGGTGGATTCCAGTTGATGAGGTCCAAAAAAATCTAAACCTGATCTGGTGTATGAACCCAAAATCAAAGCATTTAAAATCCTAAATTAAAGCACCCAATTTAATCCGAGATTAAACCAAAAATTTATTGAGGATTCAAGAATTTACCATCCTTAAGATGTTTAAAATGACTGAAGCCTTCAAATGTTATGACCCCAGGGTAAAATTCATGTTTTTGACATAACGATGGTCTTATATTTCTAATACGATGAACCATTTTGGAGTTATTCAATTATTTTGAATAAGAAGTGAATGCTTAATATGTTATAGTTAATATTTTTATCTTGTATTCAATAAGACTTTGCAGGATTCAGAATCTCATACTAACTCAGTGTCAAACTCCAAAAATATTCAATTGAATATTCCAAGATGTTAGCTGGAGGTTTAAATACTTTAACACATTTATCAAAATTTAACTTATAAATCATTTTTTCATTAACCAATTAATTAATATATTAAATAATTTAATACAAGAGGGTTTTGGAATACCTAGAATAGTAATTAGATGTTACAACCTCCACACCATAGGATTTTTTTGTGCCCAAAAAGCCTACGAGGAAAGTCCTACATCAAAAATATGAGGCCATTACTCTCTCATTCGTTCCACCCCCTCCCACATCTCATGAGAATTAGAACCATACATTCATAGCACATGGACCAGAGGCATCTCCCTCCCAAAAAGTATCTTAGTCTCAGAATCAACAATCCCGACTACCTATTTAGTCATAGGTAAATCAGGTTCCACTGTAAGATCACACCAACTCAAAGCATGATATGGGTTAGATAAATACTTTAGAAGCTGAGATAAATGAAACATATTATGTATCAAAGTCAACTGTGATGTTTATTCCAAATTATATGAATCTTTCCCCACATTCTCAACAATCTCAAAAGTTCTAACAAAATGAGGAGCAATCTTCCCTTGCCTCATAAGTAGTTGATGAACCAACTTAGGTGAAACCTTCCCGAATACCTAGTCTGCAACTAAAAATTACAAAGGTCTACAGTGATGATCAACATAAGACTAACCATATCTATAATGTCAACATTCTATGATGAATCAACTGAATCTTATCTGTCATATCCTGGAAGAAACACAGTCTAACTAAGGAACATTCACCAATCTCCGACCAACACAACGAAGATTTACCAGGATGGACAAAAAAGGCCTTAAAAGGAGCCATTATGACCATGGATTAGTAACTATTATTATAAGAAAACTAAACCATCCCTAAATGATCATCCCAAGACCCACCAAAAGTTGAGAACAAAAGCGCAAAGCATATCCACAAGGATATGTATAGCTCTCTCTCTCTAGCCATCTGACTATGGATGGTAGTTCAAACTCTAATAGGCCAGAGATCCCAGTGCCTCCTAAAAGCCTCTCCAAAATCGAGAAGTAAACCAAGGATCCCTATCAGAGACTATAACATATGGAACACTGTGAAAATGAAAAATCTCTTTCACATAGAGATTTCTGAACTCCTCAACTTTGGTTGTATATTGAATGGGTATAAAGTGAGCTGAATTGGTCATCTTGTCGATCACAACCCATATCACATTCTTCTTCCTCTCGAAATTAGTAAATCTAACCAAAAAGTCCCTAGATATTTCATCCCACTTCTAAGAAGTGATTATATGTGGTTGAAAAAAACCCAATGGGTTTGGTGCTCGTATTTCACCCATTTTTTCATATAGAAATAAGAAACAAACTAAATAATGCCCTGTATCATACCGGGCCAAAAAAATATTGCAGCATGTGATAGAACATATTATTAGTTCCTAGGTGCACAACCCACTGGGATGTATGGAAATCCACCATTATATCCTTCCATGATCCTAATTGAACAACGTAATAGTTTTGATAACACATAACACCCTCTTTGGATAATGACCACTAGGTATTAGTCTCCACACCATAAATAGAGTCTCTAATATTATAGAATTCATCATCAAGCTATTGTTCCCGAAGAATAATCTTGAGAAGAGCAAATGTCAACTGAACTGTGGATAAATAAACTTCATCCCCTTTCTTCTAAAATCTATGAAATCTCAACATCTGATAGAGAGAATACACAAGAAGAAAAATAGAGACCCTACTCTCTCTTCATAAAAAGTGGTTTTGTAATATCCATTTCACAAGATAAAAGATCCATAATAAGATTAAGCATATTAACGATATGAGTTGAAAAAAAGTGTGATATGCACCATTATCAAATGTATAAGTCACCAAAGATGAAGATGTAGTAGTGGTACCTCTCATTGTCACTAAACCCATATTAGATTCCTATGGAGACTCTTCCACTCTATGAAGAAACTTCGTTCAAGATTCCTGTGGTTGGAACCCTTTTTTACAAGAATAATTTTATTTCCCCATAGTTTTTTGAGGTTTTGATGCTCTTGTTCTAGTAGAAAAGGTATGGTAGAACTTTATTCAAGTTCCCTAATTGTCTATAGAAGCCATAGTTATTGGGTTAATTAGTGAAAAAACTCTTTGAATACCTTGTCTAGACACACCAGTAGCATATCAAAGGGATTATACTAGGTAATGCAGGAGGTCTATAATGACCATGTTCTCAAGAACCACTATGAGAGTCATCATTCATCCTCTTTCCTTTAAAATAACTAATGCTACCACTGGGAGAAAAATGAAATCCCGTCAACCCTGAATTTACATCAAGGTCAATCTCAACCATCATTTCCCTATCCAACACATCAGTATAAGTTTACACATTTAGAAATAAAACCTAATATCATATATCTAATCAAATATATAAATAGAAACTTTGATCCTTCATTATCTCATTAGATAATATCTCATGTGAAAACGGTACCAACTGAGCAAAATGATTTGAATACTCAGCCACAGTTCAGTCGGCCTGCACACTTTTTAAAAACTCCAGTGCTTTGTCCAACACCGTTGACTATGGATATAACTGGTCGGTGAAAAGAACCTTGAAGTCCATCCACTCTAAGCCTTCATGTTTCTTTTCCATCACCATCAAGTCCCACCATCTCCTTCTTGGCCCCTCCAATACAAAGGTGGAATAATTCACCTTGATCTCATCCAGTGTCTCCAAGAGCCCAAAAATATGTTATATCATACCCAACCATTCCTCAGCAAGTTTAGGATTGATCAAGACATTGAAAATGGGTGGTTTTTGGTGAAGGAACTATTAAGAACAATTTCGAAGACATCCCCTAAAGTATCCACAACTGGAGCCTGAACAAGGATTAGTGGTGGTGCCTACCCAAAATCTTAGATAGTACGTATGATCACCTAAACTAGATTTGGATCCACCATATGATTCAATATATGAGATTCCACAGTATCCTCCTCCCAGATATGATTCACACATCTTCTCATAGACATGATGTTACAAAACATCAACATAAAACATTGATGAAATTAGGCAGTGTTCAAACAGAGCAATGAGGGAAATCAATCCCAACAGTAAGAACAACCAAGATTTGGTTTTCACTTTATCCTAATAAAAAATAGGGAAATACTAGAATTAATCCATAATACTTCTTTCCCTAACCACCCCTAGTGACTTATGATTAATTTTGATGAGGTATGTCCAGACACTCAATCACAACTACCTCTTACGTCCTAAAAATATTTCACAAATTCATATTTACTTTATGAAAAAACCTCAACCTGGAGCTCTGATACCAATTTTTTATGAACCATTCTAGGTACCCTGGTAACCCAATAACTGTTTGATCCCTAACATAACCTGAAGGGTGTTCCCCATTACCATGAGTCAGTGAATAGCACCTGGCATCACACAACGTGCAAGTGGGAACAATTTTTCCACTAACAATGTAGATGAAAAGAAACAAGGAAGTATAGATAAAAAAGAAACCCCACAATGAGTAATGTACCAGAAGACAACAAGGTATAAACCAGACCAAATTAATACAACCCAAGTACCGAAACAATGGAAAAAATATCCCAAGTCCCTAAGAATGTCGATTGTTCCTAGAACCAAAACATTTATATTATTTCACAAGGAAATAAAATATCCCATGTGATAATATTTTCTCTCTCCTATATAATATCTGGATTATTATTTTATGTCAACACACGTGTTTGAAATAATCCTTCAATAGTTCATTCAATTACATGTTTATAATTTTATATTTAATAAAATTATCCTTATCTTCAAAAGTAATTATCAAATATATATATATATAACTATATATATATATATATATATCTATTTTTATAATCAAATTAAATAGAACTAGATAATTTTAATAAATTACCCCAAGTGTGTTTGTTGATATATATATATATACATTGATAATACATTATAATTTTATAAACCAAATAATTTTCATTTGATAATTTTAAATAATTATTCATTCAATAATTTGATGAAATTATCATTTGTTCCATCATCCTAGTTGTTATTTTAAAATTTCACTGAATTTTTCACTACTTGATAATTCTTTGCGATTAGCCTTTATTTTAACAATATTATTTTCTCAAAATAAATTATTAATGTAATTATCATCGGATAATTACATAAAATTATCCCTATTAATTATATTAGATAATTATTTATATATCTCTCAATGATTTAAAGAAATACAAATTTGATAAATATCATTGGATATTTCACATAAATATTCATTGATAATTTGGGTTTCATCATATTATTATTCAACCATTTTTTGTTAAAAACATCCCTTAATAATTTGTAAAAAACCCCCATGTAATACAGGTTTTATCATTTTATTTTTTTCAACCTTTTTTCTACATTTTAAGAATAAGAACAAAAAAAGTAAAACTAAAACAAAAATAATACCTACTCCTCCATGGCGCCTCACACATGCAAAAGGAAGAAGAACCACATGGAAGAAAGAACCATAATAGATCCCTAGAGACCTACCAGCTGCATGGAAGGAGGTTTGAGGTGGATTTCAATAAATGAGATCCACCCAAAAAAAGAGATGATGGGGTATATGAACCCAAAATTGGATAATTTAAAACCCTAATTTAAAACGGCCAATTTAGTCTGAGATTCAACCAAAAATTTATTGCGGAGACATTAATTTACCATCATTAAGATGTTACAATTAAAACATATTAAAACAGTGATGCTTCAGAAGCTTTCAGGTGAACCCATCCATTGAAAATGGAGTTTCCATCATTCGTGGAGATGATGAAGTGAGGATAGAGGGGGGAAAACAATTTTTTATAATTAATTTAATAATTAAATTATTAAATAACTAAATTTAAAGTGTAGGAAGACTAAACACCCATTTATCATGAATGTTATACCCTGTCTAGGGTAAAAAACCCGTTCCAGATACAACCATGGTCTTAGATTTGTTAAATGCTGAACCGTTTTAGAGATATCAATGAATTATTAATTAAAAATCAGAATAAATAAATAATTAAAATATAAAGGTTTATTTTTTTTGTGAGCGAGGCAATCAAACTTTCAATGCCTACAAATGTTATACCTCGTCTAGGGTAAACACTACATTCCGAACCTATCTGCGGTCTTAGATTTTCTATACAAAGAACCATTTGGGAGATATTTAATTATTTTTAATAAAATAATATATAAAATATTATTTAATAAATTTATCTCAAAATTGAGGAATCCAAATTTCTATTTCCTTTGAATGTTATACCCCTCCTAGGGTAGACATTGCGTTTTTGACATAACAGTGGTTTCAAATTTCTCATATGACACACTGTTTTTGTGTTATTCAATTATTTAGAATACAAATATCATGCTTAATATATTATATTTAATATTATTATTCAGTATTCACTGAGACCTTTTAGGCCTCATAATCTCATACCAACTTAGTGCCGTACTCCAAAAATTTTCAATTGAATATTCCAAGATGTTAATTGGAATTTAAGGAATTTGACACATTTATCAAAATTTCAATGATAAATATTTTTTTCCTACTTAATTAAGATATTAATAATTTAACACAAGAGGGTTTAGGAATACCTGAAATAATAATAGGATGTCACATGTATGTTGATACCCAATTTATGACAAGGATCTCATGAAAATAAGTTTATGTATGGAGAAAAAAATTAAATGGTACCTTGTTGGAGGACGTGATCCTGGTGTACTTTGTTAGTCTATAGATTTCTATAGCTCAAAGGAACAAAGCAAGGAACCCTATATATTTTCCCCACACTCTCAACAACAACTAGAATCTTGTTATTTGATAATCGAGTACTAGCATAAGAAATTCAAGTGCTTCAACATTCCCCATCAATCATGTGAAGAAAAAATGATCAAAGCATGAAGTAAAATCAATCAAGACTTGTTCTTCCTTAGGTTACTCTCTCTAAAACATGATAGAGATATTTGGAGACTCACGATTTCATGAAAATGAGATATTACACTATTTATGAGTCAAAATTTATTTAAATACTTTCAATAAACTTTCCAAAACCACACATTCACCCATAGAATATACGACCCTAGTTTTAGACCATTCTACACATTTAGGAATTAATTAAAATTTCAAAAAATTCCATGAAAATTTTATCAATCACTTATAACACTTTAATGTATCACATGATAAAATAATAACAATAAAATACTATCTTTTGATCCTATAATTATTTAACTAACCCTGATTGCATAATATTTGTTTGAAAAATAATATTTTTTCACAATCACTTTTATAATTAAGTAACTTTTTAATACCATACGAAATAAATTCAATACTCATTATAAACATGAATAATATAATTTAATTATTTTAATTCCAATTTATGACCCCATGAGATTCATCGACCCTTTCACATCAGATCCACTTCTTCCTATACTCTAATTCATTTGAATTAGTGAAACTTATGGATACACATTGCGTGTGAACTTCTAGGCCCTTATCACAATGGTAGTGATTCATAATCACATAAAAATTGTGGCATCATAAAATACATTATGGCCCCTAAGGATACAAGGATAAATCATAGATAAAACAACCTCCTTTGAAAAAGTCATGTGTAATATAACCTTCTTATCTTGTGTTATCTCATAAAGTAAGATGCATACTTGGTGTCACCATAATTTAATTAGTTATTTATAATTTAATGAACATAGTAGAAAAACTTACCTTCTTATTCCCCAACCGTGAATTTAATGCTAATACTATAATCATGGTCAACTAGGCCTGAGATATCTCTTATTTAATCTAAAGAAACAAATCCTATTTTAATTATTCAATAAATTCAATTCCACAAATGATGAACCAAATACAATATAACTGAACAAAAACATAAATATCATGGTTTTCATCTTGCATCGATGTACCTGATAAAATAATATACATTGATAATGATCTTAGTTTGATAGAACAATACACATGTTCAAAGACATGAACATCCAACGACACTCAAAACATGTTATGATACTATTTATGGGGAACTATTCATGGTTTCATATGCTCGAGATAACTAAGTGAGAATTTCATGGGAAGAAATGTCAATGCTTATGTGCCTCCAACACCAGATAGTTAGACATCATCCATGTCCCACCAGTAAGATGTATCTAAACCATATGGAATATGTTTAAAAATACTATCATAGTATCTTGAGATTCTCATTATAGTTATGAACTGTTATATCCTTTTGATATGATAAATAATCCAAATACCCTACTTTGTTAATAGAATACATAAAAGTAATAATACTGTTTTGGTAAGAATACATCATGTATAACTCTCTATATACATGATATGGTAATAAAGAACTACCACTCAAGTTGGATCATGGGACATGCCTACCACAATGTTTTCTAAACGAATAATAAATAATGATAAATTATATTCCAAATTTTAAAAGACTTTATTTACAATGATATTTTTATGTAAGAAATTAATGTTTTTCAAAAGGAGATTTTATAAGAATCCATGAATTGGATAGATCTATTCTTGTTTCCCTTAAAATTTTATTATTAAACCTTATATGAGTCTTTTTGGTAAATTATTTATTGTTTTTGTTAATTTATAAATTGAACACCTAAAATTTATCATTCTTAAATTAGTTTTATTTCTTTGATAGTATATCATATTATAGAATGTTTTTGTATAGATATATAGAACATGATCACACATTATTCTTCATGGTTCCCTTTTAATCATATGATAATTCTCACTTATATAAGTAATTATATTAAGAACACTTTATTAGTATATTTTCTTGAACATGATTACAGATTTAAAATTAAAGTTTAAGTGATGTAGACTTTCTTATTTAAGTATACCATTCCTCTACCATTTTTACATAATTTATTAAGGGAAACATTTCTTTACATTGTAGTCTAAATGAGTTATAAATAAATGATATGAAATAAAATATGGTTGAGATTTTAATGGGAGGTGAGGTAAGAGATGGACTAGCTCAATGGAAAGAGATGATATATTTATTATACATATTTATTTTCCGGAACTAGGTTACTACCTAAATAAAACAATATTTTTTAAAATATTTTTTTTTTATTTTCAGTAAAGTGATAATATATTTTCAGTTCGTTCTAAAATTTTAAAATTTTATTTTTTATGAAATATATTATTCTTTATAAACACAAAATTTACTATATTTTAGAAAATTATAGATTTAAACATAAAATATGTATATTTATTTTCTTATGTTAAGAGTTTTTTGTTGAATATTTTTTTGAATTATGTCAATCCTTATATTTAAATAATTTTTCCAAAAATAAGTTTCAAATATGAAAAACTTTATTAGAAAGAACCTTACCTTTAAACTAGTATCATAATTCAACACTCATGCATTATTATTATTCTTTCATGGGAATCTGTGAGATTGTATTGGTTATGAAAAATACTATCCATAATCTCTTACCTTTTTTATTACTAGGGAATAATACAGTGTATCAATGTAATCATTAAAACCTTATTAACTTTTCCATTACTAAATCATGCATTTTTTCTAATTTTATACCTTATGTTCGGTATGATTTTCCACTAAAGTGTCTTAAAGAACATTTTATGCTATATTTAGTGACTTGTTTGACTTAATGATTTTGTACATGGGTGTTCTTATAATTCCTACTCCATGTATTCACTTTAAATTTATGTCATGATAATATGTAACTTTAATTTGTTTCTGATTGATATGAAAACTAGTGTAGCATATATAAGCATGTCAATTATTACTATTGTATTGAGCATGATGGTGGTTACTATAATTTAAATATATATATGCATGGTTGCCTATTAAATATGTCAAGAATTTAAAATTGATGTAGTTCATGCTATTATATTGTATTTTGTATTATTATAAATTGCTTAAATAGGTACAGGACAAAATTGCATGGGATAAAAATTCCACAAATATTGTATACACTATTCCCCTATCCCTAAATGGGATGAGATGGTAGTTATATGAATATTTTATACACCTCCCTATTTTCTTAAGATACTATTTTCCCTTAACTCAATAATTAACATAAATGAAATGATCTTACATCTATTGGATTTGAATCATTGTTTTATAGACCTAGTCATCTTAGATTATGACCACTTGTCATAAAGTATCTATGTGAAGGTAAAAATCATCCTAGTATATAGAGTTCTTGTTATAACTTTAAATTCATCATCAAAATTCTTGTTATCTATTAAAATCATGTTTTTATTGATGATTTAATGTAATTTTTTTCTTATATATGTATGTAAATTAAGAGATATGTTCATGCAGACACCCTATTATTCACTATTGTGTTGAGGCATGTTGGTGGTGTCCTACTGAGTATATATATGATCACAACCTGTATGGATACTCTAGTGGAAATGAAGCTTTACTTATTTTATTTAAAGTATTTAGGTATTGGAGTATGTTAATGTCTTGTTTGGGTGTGATAATTATAGAAGAGGGATGGTCTCCACCCTGGTACAAGAGCTCATGGTTTGGTTGGTTAGTGGAACATTAGTCATATCACCAAATCAATTCAATTTTTAGAAACTTATGACCAATTTGGCCTGGAATGTTTTTTTGTTATATTTTTTAAACATTCAAATATGCCTTGTATGTTTTTTATTTCATTCATATAGATATGTGTTATTTCCCCTTTGTTGTTATAAATTTTTTGTAAGCTGTGTTTTTAGTTATATTCAAGAACATACAACTTATAGAAATGTCATGCAGGCCTTCCAAAGATAATTGATCATGAATTAATATATTTTTATAAGTGGGTAAATAGTTCCCTATTTTTTTACCTTAGTCCCATATCTCTTTTCATGATCCCTTAGGATAAAGGAATTCCCTTGGCATTAGTAATGGATCAATTCAAGTATTATTCCGGTATCTAAGTCGGTGTTGTTAAAGTTGCCTTCAAAGTATATTTTTAACCATAAACCATTAATATAAAATGAATATTTGTTAGTTACCATATTTTTAATATTTTATAAGGTTATACAATCAATTTTTAATATAGATGAGTGTATCAGGATTTTAATTTCCCAGAATAAATTTCAGTATGATGATTAATTATAAAATTTTCCCTATATTTGAACTCATGATATAGATTATTTTAATAATGAAATTAATTTAGTGTGATATTTTAAAATCCAATAATTTTATATAATTTTCCTATTTTTTATAATTTATTTAGTTATAAAATCAAATTTCCATAAAAAATTGCACATCAAAATTTAATGTTTTAAAAACCGAAAAATATTTACATTCAATTTCAGTAGGAATGTGACAATTCTAACTATAAATTTGTTAATAAGGTGGAATAAAAATTGGATTCACATAGAATGTCTTGTATGGGAAAAATAATTTTGAATATATACCATCATTTCCTTGTTGAATTTGTTGTTATCGCAACATTTTCCGGAATAGATTTATTTAGAATTTAAACATTTATACTAGTATTGGGGTGATAATTTTTCCATGTTCCATAATTTAAACCATATTTGTTCTCAATATTCTCCATTTTAACTTATGATAGACCATGGAACTCAAAAATGAATAAGATATTTTTCCTCACACACTTCACAATATGAGGTTATTTTTGGTTTGGTAATGAACAAAATTTGACCAATTTCAATATAGAGTGAACTTAAATTAAAATATATCCATTATAATAATATTTAAGATATTTTCCTATGAATTACATAACCCATAAATTAAAAATCTTCACATTAAGAATAATAAATTAAGGAATCTCATCGCAAGAATTTATATTTACAAAAATATTTCTTATATCACATGCTTTCTCAAAAAGACATGCATATTTGAATAAAGTAGTACAAAAACCCACAATATTGTACACTTTTATATTATTTAATAGTGATCAAAATGAATTATTTATGGAAATATATTACAATAATAAATAATAAACATCATTTCTTTATTTATAACACATAATCAAATACATTATCGATTGAATTATTGAATAAAAGAGATACTTTGAAAAAATAATGTTATAAATCATCAATAATATTATTTTGATGATTTTTTGTTACATGAAAGAGAAATGTATTCCAATATTTCAATAATATTCATGAAACTCCTTAAAAATAAAATTATATGAAAATTAAGGCACAAAAACGTTTCTTACATGGAAATATATTAGCATGTCTTTATAACTCAACACCAAAATAATAACTAGGCAAAAAAAATGAAAATTACAACGATAAAAAATAAAAAAACTATAATTCGCGATGAATAAATTATCATAGAATCATAAACCCTAATAAAAATTTCTCCCATTACTTTTTGATAACCCCACTTATTCTAATAAATGGTAACACATAAGAAAAAACTTCCACTAATATCAAAAATTTCATTAAATAAATCCCTAAAAACATGAAACAAGGTAGATACAAAGACTAAAAAATGAATAAAAAAACCAAGGATAGTTTTACACCTATCCATGATAATTAATCCACCATTATTTTGAAGAGGAAAAAACATGGCAGAATAAAAAAATTGATTTTTTAATGATGTAGTAAAATAAAAATATAACCAAAGCATGGAACCACTTCTAACCCTAAATGTTTATTAAGTTATGGTACACCAAAATTCTCAATGAGTCTAACAAAATACATGAAATGATTGGAAAAGGAAATACCCATAAAAATTGAGGATAATTATACTCTATTCTATAAATGGGATAAAATTACAAGGAAAAAATTAATAAAAGGTTTATAGAAAAATACACCATTAATGGAAAATACTATCATAAAAAGTTGTCCAATACAATTAAAAATGAATTTAAAGGCATAAAATATATTCATAAGAATAATTCAGGTTTATAAAAAACAAATATTTTTAAGAAAGATACCCAGCCATAAATATAAAAAAGTAAAAACCCTAAAAATTAGAATTCATCATCTGAATGTCACCAAGATAAGAATAATAAATGATGGAGTAAACTAATGGAAGAAAAACAATAATTTTCCATCCCTAACCCATACCTCATAGAACCTATGAAATTGGTGAGGAATATAACCTAAAATATATATTAAAAATAAAAATACTATAAAAAACACAAAAGTTTACATAATATAATATTATAAATGGGATGGATAATTATCTAAAGAAACAAAAATCCTATAATATATATAAAACCATGGTCTAGTAACTATAATTTTTATAGGTGTCATTAATTAATACAGATCTATAAAATTTTATGTTCATAATAAAATTTAACTTCTATTAAAATACTATGGAATAATATATTGAAAATTTTATTATTGATTTGAAAGAGAATATATTGATCCCTATATTAATATGTTGATACCAATGATAAATCATCTGTGTTTGAGTTTTTTGAATTTAAACTATTTAAACTAATTAAAATATTATTACAAAAGAGAAGAATTTTTATAGGATTTAAATACTATTTATTTGTTATATAGATTCATAAATTAATAGAAATGATATATTCTAATAAATTCTTTAATGTCATTGGAATTATATCTATATGTTACCTTGGTCAAGTATTTATTATAAAACTTTTAAACCAATTCATTTATTTGGATATAAAATTAATCAATTTAATAATTATGTATCAAAGAAACATTTTTAATCAAATATAATATAAATTTTATTCAATGATAATAAAAAAATTAGACTATCTAGTTAATATATGATAATTTAATTATTAGATACACTAATAATTGTTATAAAAACAGAAATAATAATTTTATGGAATAAAACATTGACATGAAATCATAACTCAAATATCATTGAAAAACAAAAAATACATTAAACATTCACCCCATACTTACAAAATTATTATAACGATTTTAACCTACCATGATTTCTTATTACACATGAAATAATAAGAAAAAATGTCACCAACGATGGAAGAAAAATACCCTGGATTCTCAATTCCTATAGAAGTTTAAAAATATCCAAAAATGATTATCTAGTTGTTATCCAAGTATATTTTAAAAGGATTCTTTGTTTTACAATTTATATTTTCTCTTTATAAATTAAAAACATGTAATGTTCAAGTTTACACCTCTTACAACTTATATCACCTATATATTATACTCTATACACATATATATGGTTACCAATGACATGTTTCATATCTCTTTAGTACTTTTGGAGTTTTATATATAAAACCCTAAATGTTTCCTCAATTAAATTTATTATTATATATATAGTAATATTTAATACTTAAATCTCATAGATATGAAAATGAAATCACCAAATTCCTTGTAATCTTTGAATATTTAATCATATCTATTTTGTTTTTTGAAAATCTATTAATGGTGTGAAAAATTTTAACTATATTTTCTTCCCCCATTAATGATTTCATTAGTAGTTATAAAATCCCACTATAAAATTACAAATAAATACAAAGATAAATGATATTTTAATCCTAAAAACTCTAAAATCCACTCCCATATCATTCTTACAATAAGATAATGATAATTTTCTAAAATTTTTAATCCAGCATTCCATGAATTTAGTGATGAAAAATATCCGACTACAATGGCATAGTACAAATTCTCTACCTTGAGTGATATATTATAAAAATGTTGCATGTTTCGGGTATATTAATATATTCTTCCCCAAAAAGTACGTAACATGTACTTGTAACTTCTGATTATGTTTAATTCATGTTTTGTGGATTTTGAAAAGTTCATCATTCAAAAACTATTATCCAAAATTTTCTCAATGAAATATAACATTAAAAAAAATATTATATCTTATTTTCTCTGAAATATGTTCGATCACCAATGTTATATTATTTTTAATTCCATATGACATTTACTATGAAATCTTTATCAAGTGGACTTATCTAAAAAATAAAAAGTTTCCAAGATATATTGTTTTAACATTTAAAATATATAAATCATGAGATATCCCATTGTATAGAAATCAATTCACGTCATGTTTAAAATAAATTATTTTATGAGAATGTATGTTTCACATATCAAATAACCCCACAAATAAATGTTTGTTTGTCATAAAGTATATAACACCACATCAACACAAAGAAAATACATCATAATCATGTGAAAATATCATATTTGATTAAAGTTCAATTATAATTATTTATGAGTGATATTTAAAGAATACTACAAAAATATATTTAAAAATAATCATTTTTAATGCAAATCAATCAACTAGGTAATATATTGTTATTATATATTTGGATATAAACTAAAATTTTATACAATAAATCTAATTATTAATTTTAAATAAGGGTTTCTAAAAATTTCTATTTTCTTTTAATATTACTTATGAAACACACAAAAACTATTTCTAATATACACCTTTTTTTTAATTTTTTTTAAATAATTTTATAAGGAGAATATAATGGAAAAATTTCCTTTTCATAATTAGAATTAAAAGAAAGCATAAGACCTCTCTTCATACCATCAGTCTCCACTTGAAGCTATTTTTTCTATTAATATAAGAAAGGGGAAGGTTTATTAGCCATAAGTCAATCCATACATCCACATTTATTTTGAATGAATGAGATTTTTTCAAGATATAAACACCATGTGGTTAATATTCATTTAATATTTTAATATAAATTTATCACAAACACAATGTACTTTGATTAAAATCATATTAAAAATATTTTTATCTTCAAATTTTGAAAATTTCTATTATATAAGTCAAAAAATTTCCCCAAATCATGATTCATCAATTGAATCTTCAAATTATATCTCTACTTATCCACCAGTCATCTTACTTATTTAAATTATTTAAATATTTTATATAATAGAAATTATAATTTTATTCCTAATAAAATATTTGTATACTAGATAAAAAATATATAAAACAATATAAGTGTGATTATAATTTTACTTAATTACCAAACATGAATATATAGGATGTATATATATATATAAATATAATTTAAAACAATACCCCCTACCATTAAATATATTTTCATTTTCTTTCTCCATCTTATATCCCCATGTTTAACAATCCTTCTTCCAATGAACCTAAAAATAAAGCATTATAATCAAAGCATGAGGATCATTCTACTAAATCTTAAAAACATATGGTTATTAGTTCAATATTATAAAAAGAATAAGTTTCTTAAACACTAATTAAAAATAAAAAATAAAAAAATTGGACACCTCTTGAAAAAGTTTTTATTTCTTTTTCTAAAGAACATATTTCCCATATTATCATATTATAGAAAATTTAAAGAAGTTATCTGACCCATATCAATGAAAGGCCTCAAATTTTATTTATCACTATAAATTGGTCTCTTTACTTTATCTAAAATCAGTTTCACTCTTCATTGAGTTAGTAAATTCTCTAATACCATTAGATTAATCCACCATGTTTTGTAAATTTTTCAAAAATAAAATTTTAAATCATTAACTAACCATAGTTGTTTGGTTCTATTTGACTTTATCATTTATAGTTTCATATAAAAAATAAATTTTCATTCAATATTCCTTTATTTTTCATTAATTTTTAAGTAACCTTAAATTTTTTATCTTATATGAAATAATTTCATAAGAAATTAATCTTGTTTCCATATTTTAATTAATCTTATACTTCTATTATTTTATTTATATCTCAATGATTGTGAAGAGGCCAGTTCAACTATGGTACCAATGGAGGGCAGGTGAGTTAGTGGTGTAAATTTTTATAATTTATTTGAGAAATTGAACTATGTGACTATTTAAGGTCATGATCTACTATTTCTAAAACACTCCCTCAACTATATACAAACACACACATTTTTTTAAAAGGTTCAACATCAATGAGGAAACCTGGTCCTTGTTGTATTTGTTTGGTTACTGAGAGACAAATTATATCACTATTTCTAGTTTTTAGTGATTACAAGAGTATAAAAATCACCCAGAATTATTTATGAAGGTATCTTCCACTTCTAAAATGCAACATGGAACTATTTATATCCCAACCTTAAATATTCAGGAATTTATTTCACTATTAATATGAATAATATCTTTAGTGAAAATCATGATATCTATACATTAGAGAAAATACATTCTTCTTAGAAATCAAGACTTCTAATTCCAAAGAAGTATCAATAGAATTTCATGAATGTTGGACTACCACCACTAGATTTTAGAATGACTAAAATATAACTGAGATAATTCACACTCATATTATCCTTATCCTTTCTTAAAACAATTTATTTTATAAACATAGATGATGAATTCTATAATATACACTTTTTCAAAATTTTCTTCTCTCACTTCAATATAGTGATTCGTCAACTCAACAACGTATCATCTTCTTAATTCTTAGTTCTCGATCATCGATCACAATTGTTTTTACTGTTTATATTAATAGAAAATATCATGAATAATATTTCCATATTTCAAATATGGAAATATACCATGATTTGAAACAGTGATATCTTTTATTTTTTTAATATGGTCAACAAAACCTATAGTTTATTTATAATTAAAACCTATTTCAAATTACGGTAAATATCTCCATATAAATCACGAATATTCTCATGATATTTCCTTCTTAAACCTTCCAAAAAATCCACATGATATTTTAAACTAATTCCATTTTGGCATGAATGATCGCATGCATATGATTCATGAAAAAAACAATATACTTGAGGCAATACTACCTTTCATTCCACATAATATCCTTTAAATTCTTATCATCCTCATATTGGATCAAAACAACTCATAATAGTTTTGTTTTTTACACAATTAATACCAGTACGAAATCATCAAGTTTTATCTCCACAAAAACAAAATATATTTATGAATTTAATAAATATAAAAAGAATAATTTTCGTATGAATAAAATGACTTATGACATTATCAATTATTCCCCACCTTATTTATTTTTACACTTCAAATGAACCATCAAAAGAATAAAATGAATCTTAAAAACCCTTTATGATTCTTATAAAAAGTCAACGAATCTTACAATATTCTGGATCATCCTTATAAAGTTCAAATGACTCTTATGATGAATGTGAAAACCCCTATGGAATCTCAAATGACTCTTAAAATGAGTCCAAATGAATCTTATGATAATTTATATCATCTTTAAAAAATTAAAATGACTCTCATAGAAATTATAATTCTATGATTTCTACTACTTAATAAATTTATGAATTGATCTAAATCATATCAAACCAACTTTTAAAAACTTAATATAGTTCAATCCAACTCAAAAAAATAATTAATCATCTTTTAATTCTTTTTAATCATGGTTTAAAACATGTACAATATTATTCAACAATCCCATTGAGTACTTTAATTTTCCCTTTTGTATTTTTTTCAACCCCAACAACTCATTCCAAGAAAGACAAAATCACATGATTTCATAAAGAAAATTATCTTGAAACCAAACCTATAGATAAAGTAGTGTGTTTGAGATAATTCCTTCACTTAATGGTATTTAAGGCTATAGATTTACTCTTAGGCTCATCTTACTCTTATTTATTAACTTTAAGATCTTACACATATATCAACAACTTTATAATTAGATATTTAATAGGAAGCTTAATAATATCACAAGTTTCTCTTATTGAGATCAAGGTTCCTCTATATCTTTCTGGAAGACAACTTATAAGTAATATCATTTTATCTTTATCTAACACTGAATTTACCAAGGAAATAGCTGTATTCACTATCTCATTAAACCTATGATGCATTACATATCAGAAATTAGATCATCAAGTTTCATCTTAAATGATTCATATTTGATTGTTAAAGTATTTAAACTCATTTCTTTGACCTTAGTTTTTCCTTCTTTAGAAACAACTAGTGTATAAGAAATATCATGTCTAGTTTTACAAGCAGATATTCAATTGAACTCCCCATAACCCAAAGCATAAAAAAATAATTCAGGGATTTATAGTTATTATTATATTCACATTTGGTAGGATCATACCATGTATTCATATAAGTCTTAAGTAACTCATATTTATCTTTAATACTAGACCATGATTCAAAACCCATTCTTTCAATGTGAATTTTATATTTATTTTCCATTTATCTTAGTTATTTCCATTAAAGAAAGGTGGTCCTTTGGTTGAATACAATTCTTTTCAATTATCCATTTAATGAACTAAATTTATAACTAACATAAATTTATTATCTTTAAAGCACAAATAAAATCCAAATTAAAAATATTTTGAAAAACCTTGGATACCAAATGTTGGTCAGAGTCAGTAACGTAAGAGGGGGTGAATTGAGTTATTAATAAAAATAAATGCTAAAACAAATTTAAATATAATCCCCCAATTTAAGATAAAAATCCATAGTCAATCGAAATAATTGTTTAATATAATTTTTATCTTTTAAAATATTCCTTAAAGCTTGATTATTTCTAAGTTAGAACAAGAAAGATATTATTCTAACTTTTGAAATCAATTTACAAAATCAAATACACAAATAAACACTAGTTAAGATTAACAATCAAAGTAGGGGTTTGTTTATATTTTAAAAAAAATTATGTTTAGAGCTTAGAAAAGAAACAAAAAAACACATAATAGAATAAAAATAAGGATTTTAGTCTCAAGTTGAGACCTAATACCCTCCACTTATAATTCACCCACTGATAAGAAGATAATATAAATATAATATTAATCCAAAACATGGATCAAGTATACACAATAGCTAACTAGATATATAGACCAAATATAGACCTCTTATATAATAACCATGAGAAGTAAGCAAACATAGGCCACACATGTACCTCTTCTACAACATGTGGGTAAGAAATTTTTTTTAAAGAGTGAGTAAGGGAATATAAATTATTTCCTAGTTGTATTGTTTGAGATAGTTTGTGATGATAAACAAGTCGAACACCGCACTTATTGAATATAAAATAAAACTAAATAGAAATATAAATTATTAAGAGTATAGAAATGGGTTTTCTACTTAGTATAAAGTGATTTAGATGTGTTAGAATAATATGATGTACCTTGTAAGGGTTCTAGATATGATTGTATTAAATCAAAGTAAAATAGAGAATTTTAAGCTCTCTTTATTATAACAATAGGAAAGGATTCATATGTTTAGTAATCCCAACTTTTTAATAGTTATACTGAAGGTAAGATGTAGTGTGTAAATATCTCTTGGAATGATCCTTCTAGTATTCAATATGAATGAGTTCTCTTAGATAGAATAGAAAATGTGTTCTTAGGATTCTGATCACACGAGGAAATCTTCTTGAAATATATGGTGTTATATAAAGGAGAGTTGTTTAAAGGATAATAATCACGATCTTATGCATCCTCATACTAATCTATACACATCCTTTAATGTTTTCATAAAATATTCAATAATAATAATTAAAATAATCCTCAAAATTAAATTCAATAATATATCCATTAGAAGCATTAAATTCAAATATCCTTGTTTAGCAATGATGAGTCAGGCTGGTGGTGATACATGTATGGCAGTGAGTTAGGATCAACAGTGAGTCCGGCTGGTGATAGGTCATCTGGTGGCAGGTCATCAGGTGGTGAATCAGATCTGCAGTGACTTATCTTAATAGTGAATCATCTAAATTGTTACTCGTCTGATAGTAGGTAATATAATGGTATTTCATTCTTATCGGTGACTTATTCTCACTTGTGAGTCATTCTGGCAGTAGTTAAAGTTTGGCATTAATACATTCTCAATGGTGACTCATTCTATAAGTGACTCATTATTGATAGTGAATCTTTTTTATTGGTGATACATTCTCAATGGTGAATAATTCATGATGGGAAGTCTTTTATAGTAGTGATTCATTCTCAATGGTGACTTATTATTGATGGCGAGTCTTTTAAACACATAGCCAAATTTTCATCAAAGTGCCTTATTTAGTAAAAATGCTATTATAAAACATCAAAACTATTAAAAACATAATAAACATGATATGTGACCATTAAAAAAAGGGTTATAACAAAAATGTATAAATTTATGTACATACTATCCACCTTTTAAAATAGAATCCAAGCATAGTGGGGGTACAACCAAAGACTCTTATGTGACATGGAAGTGATAAAAATTCATGTTTATACTTAAAAACTCAAATATGAATTTAGTAATTTACTTGATGAATATATTGGAAAGTTTGTCTATAGTATGAATGAATTATAGATTTATATCTCTTTTGGAAACCCTCCATTTAATTTAGTGAAACCTAATATAAATATTCTTATAAAAAGAGTGTTGTATAGTATTTTTAGAGGTCAACAACAGTTTGATTTTCATATGAAATTCTCTATGGGGTTTCAATCATCACCTTTATATATTCAAAAATTTATTACATATAGATCATTTAGGTATAAAAAATTATAACAGAAACATATTCAAAATCTATAGAGATTTATGGAACCCAATTTTTCCTCTAAAAGTTATAGCTAACATAAATTCCTCATAAAAGAAATATTCCACATAAAGTATACATTCTATCATTATAATATCCTACCAAGTTAATATATAAGAATCTAGATAGATTTAAGTTCTTGCATATTTTTTACATCAACCCATGATTTGAGGTTCCTCGGATGTAATTGAAAAATCTTTTGGAACCCATTAAATGTGATTCCTTATGATCACATTGATATATTGTACATAGGGTCAATTCTTAGACAATATCATGTTTGTATATAATGATATAAAATAAACTATCAATAATTCTTATAAAATCCTCTTTATTAACAAATATTTCATTTAGTATCATTTATAATATTCATCACTACTTATATAGGTGTGGAAACTAGTTTGGAGAATTTTATTATAAACACGTTCAATAAATCTCTTAAATAATTTTCTTAGGAAATAAAAATAAATTCTTTATTTTCCAGTACTTTCAATCCCATAAAACACCTCTATATTCCCAGTATAGATATCTCTATCTAAATATTCTTTTTTTTCTATGGATTTATTTACAAGATCATTATTTATCACATTAAAAAATAATATTTTCAATATAAAAAATTATAATAAGTGTTCATACTTCCACCACATTCTTCTAATGGTTTCTTTAAACCTTATATTTATTAAATTTATGTTATCTCAAGAAACCGTCCATGTTTTATTAATAGGACTCAAGGGCCTGTTTTATCCCATGAGAGCCTTATTTTAAATAAAACTTTTTTTTCATCACCATAAATAATAAATGAATCAGTCTGCTCAATACAGACTTCTTATTATATCTCTCCATTTAATAAATAAATGTTTACATCAATTTAATATATTTGGTACTGCCCATGAGTTGCAACTTCTAGAAACATTATTATGGATTCTGGTCTTGAAATTGGTGCAAAAGTCTCTTTAAAATCAATACCTTCAACCTATGACTATCCATGGTATACATTTCTATCATTGTTCCTTGAGAACAAAACTTTATCATTTATAATTTTTTCTTAATACTCACTTAGTTTAATTCATATTTTTTTGGTCTAGGAACAAGATCCGAAGTCAAATTTTTATTAATCTAATAATGCTAATCATTTATATAATTGAACCATTATTTATGTTTGAAATCCTAAACAACTAAATGAGTATTAATCTATGATATAAGAGCTATTTGATTGACAAGCCTCAATCTACTTTTGGTCTGAACTAAATCACGTTGATATCTCATTATATTAGCAACATGCACATATTTATTTATCTTTATATACTTCTATTTTTTAATCATACTACCCTCTTCTTTATCATTGACTTGATTAGATTGATTATCAAAAATATATGGTTCATTTCATTCATGTTCTCCATTGACATTATCAAACATCTTCTCACTTTCTTCATTGTTGTTTTCACAATTTTCTTCTTCGGGAACAATAGTGTTGGATTAATTTGAATAACCTTTACATCATAACTCCCAAATACCTTATGAATCTTCTTGTTCTATATATGTAGCCTTTCCTATTAGAAAATTATTCCCAAATGATACCCCCATCATTCTCATGAAAATTTACCAAATTTTTGTTTTTAATATTGAACAAACCCAGATTATTAAAGATTAAATGGTAGTAAACAATTGATTTTATTTTTACCAAATATCATAACAATTAATGTAATAATTAGGTTTATTTTGAATGTTTATATCTATAGAAAATATAGACAAGTCCTGGAATGATCATGAGGTTTATTTTGTCACATTTAAATTTTATAAAATTTGTTTTCTAGGTTCATACAAGATATATTGTAATGTTTAGATAGGTACCACATAAGTTTGAGACAACTAGTCACTGTATGGTTTAGAGAGACACCTCATAAGTTTTGGAAAACTGGGTCATATGGTTCATACATGTCCTTATAAGGTCCAACCATGTATTCATAATATTTAAATGTTTCTTCATATGTTTTTATACTAACTTCATAACATTAATTTCCAAAGACAAATATAATTCATCAGGTTTGTGTAAATTCTTTATAAGGTTTAATACTTGGATAATTTTTGAGAATTACTATAGACTAAAAAACATGTTTCCAAATTTTAATAATTTGAAGAGGAAATAAAGTGGGTTAATTAAAGATATGTTATATCATATTATAAAAATCCTGATGAAATAATTATAAATGATTCAAGCTTGATTTTGAAGAAGATCAAGAGGTTGAGCTTCATGATAAAGAAAAAAAGAAACTTCATGAGTTTTCAAGAATAATGTAGATGAGGATAAATCATTGCTTTAGATTTTCCTTAATGTTTGAATCATTATGATTTTTTTTAGGGATAATATGATCTTAAAGTTTGGATAATAAGATCAAAGTAAGAAGAATTTTTTAGAGGATTATTTGAAACTCTAAAATGAAGATTCTATACTTCAATTTCTCTAAGGAAAATAAAATTATATGATGCATGGACTGTTATGAAATGTTTAAAATATCACAAAATCTTTTTGATTAAAGTTAAATTATTTGAATAATACTACTGAGTTTATTAATGAAAATTAATGACTAAAATTCTATACAATAAACAACTTCAAAGATGCACCCAATTTAAGAATAAGAAACTACACAACAAATTCTATTAATGATAACCATTTGATGCAACCTTTGAAGAAGATATAAATGTGGATTTTTGCGGTAGAAATTTATGGAGAAGAGTCAATCCTAATAGAGACCAAAAGGATTCATGTTTGTATATGATATATAAAATAAAATGAAAGGGAACTGCTATCATTTTATTGAGTGCAACATTTGAAAAATAAATAATATATGGGAGATCATGGTTTGTATGGAAAGCTGATATTTTGGACCTATATGTTAACTCTTATATTTTTACATTCATAGAAATTGATAAAGACCCCAATAAAAATTTGGGAAGAACATGAAAAGTTATGGCATGAAAGACTCTTGAGGAGAATAAGAAAGGAAATCCACCAATACAATTGAAAATCAAGAAAAATGAAATAAAATAAGTTTAAGAAGTGTTTTGTATGTCAGGGTAAAAGGTGTGTGAGCTAAAGAGAGAGAGAGACATGAAGGAGGATTCCTATCAAAGAAGAAGTACTATTTTGAGTATAATTGAGAACTATATATATTAAGGAAGAAGAAAATATGAGATACTAAGCCTGTACTAAAAAGTTACAACTTAATTGGTTTTGAAGAATAAGTATAAGAGAACAAGAGGAAGAATCTAACCACTACTTGAGAAAAACTACCATCTCAAAGTAGTGATAAATAAGAATAAGGAAAAGTATAAGTAGATCAACAAGGATATACATGTAGTGAGAAATAATAAGACACTATAATCACTATGTTTAATCACTATTGAATATTTTGAAGTTGTGAATATTTTCATGAAATTTATGAGTAAGATTTTATAGTATGTTCTCTTAAAGACCATGTTGAGAGTTTCTTGAAGTTAGATTCTAAAAGAACTGGGATGTAAATAAAATAATTAGATAATTAGTTGCATAAGCAGTTCTTGAAGACATAAAAGAATTTGAAGACACTCTATATTGAGGAATCAAATTGGGTTTGGATGGAGTGGAATCCCTGTACGACATTGTTTATCTACTTAAAATAGGAGAATAAAATATGAGATTAGTTGGTGGGATTATAGATTGAAGATGTGTAGTGTCATGATTCACTCAATCACTTTTTTAATATAGTGACCCCACACCTATGTAATATCACTAGAAAAACTTGACTTCTTCTGATAAACAAATTTTAGTAGAGAATTTGTGACTTAGACATCCCGAGAATAATAATGAGTAGGATTACTAGGATGGGTCAGACCTGGTTAAACAATATTTTCTAATTTACAGCTTTATATTTATAATAATATTTACCTTATTCAACCCCTAAATACATGATTTATAATTACGATTTCATGTTCTTGTAGTCATAGGACCTTTTTGGTTTAGAGTTTTATAGAATTAGTTAAAACATTACATAAAGAAGTATACATTTTCACATAATGAACATCTCCCCACAAAGTAAGTTCTTTATAAAGACACACTTTCCTCATTCAAGATAACTCCCATATGTGGAACAATGAGTTTGTTAACATTTTTAATCATACTTATTTATTGTGGAAAATCATTTTAAAACATGGGATGATAAAAACAATGCTCCGTTAGGGACATAAAATAAAAGAAACTCGTTAATCTATCTACAAACCTAAAAAATCCATAACAAAATTTTCCTTTTTCACAATAAAAATTTAAAATCAAATATCCATTTTATTTTACATGAAAATAAATAAATTTCATAATATATTTCATGAAACATTTTATATAAAATAATAAATTAAAAATCATAATCATAAGGGTTTCTTGGAAAAAATGAAATATCATCCTTGAAAAATAATCCTTTTACCTTTATTTAAAAAAACATAAACATTCAATAAAAATATATGATCATTTAATTACCTTTTGAAATAAAACTATTGAATTTATAAAACATTACAGGCATATTATGTAGGTACCTTGGGACATTATCCTTAAATTAATCATTATAGGAACCCTTAAAATGTAGTCTCTTAACTAGATAATTCCCATATCTCTAAGTTGTAACCTATCACCAGTAAACACCACCACTTTACACAATGTATTAAAGATCTTTATCATGCTCAATAATTATTAATATAAAATTTAAAATAACTTTATAATTAATAAAACACATATATCTTTAAATTTAATCATAAATCCCAGTTGAGTTGGTATTAGACCACATCAGTAATGACCATTTTTCTTATCTTATAAAGGAAAAAAAGTTTATATTATATTTAAAATTATTTTTAAAAATACAAATTTTCAGAATATGGAGAGAAATTATTTATTTTAAAATAACCATTGAAAAGTTTATCTGAATATTGATAATTAATAATGGATTTTATGTTGGTAAAAATCATCCAATCTATATATATTAAAAAACATTATTTTTACACTTTTATAAAAAGTTAAAATAACCCATAAAAAATGTTGAAAATATTCTTATTTAACACTTTGTAAATATTGTAGATAATAATCTAAAATTATATTTATAAACCATTAAATAATAATTAATAAAATTCTTAAAACATTTAAAATAATATCAATATGGAAGATAAATAGTTGGAAGGAAAACTTTATGTTTTTTGAAAGAATGTACCTAACCTTAAATCTTTTCCAACTACATACATTCTATTACTCCTGAATAATAAAATTGTAATATATTTATACATTATTCATAACCCTTTTAATATTAATTCCATTATTATTGTTCCTTTTATTTTATATGTTACTATGATTTATTTATTTTCTAAAACGATCAAGTTTACACTGGATGTTTTTGAGTTTTTCAGTTTATAACCTTAAAACAACAGTGGTGGGTTGACCATGGTCATAGAGGTTATGGTTCCATTAACTACATAATCTTAAACATTATATATATTTATCATATCTTTACATTATTTAAACTTTTAAAAACTACCACGTAAGGGGGTCATGAAAAATAAACCACATTGTTTCATGGGGATGGTAGTCCATGCGTACACATGGATGATATTTTCATTTTTCTAACGAGTGGAAAAGAAATAAAGTAGATAATATTTCAATTTTATGGAATCATAATTTTTTATAAATTTAATGTTTATTCATTATTTCTATCCTTATAACCTACCTTGTTAGGTGGATCTGAAAAACGAATCACATCACTTTGTGGAGTTGGTTTTCCATAAGTACACACAAGCGACATTATTGTTTTATAATGGATGGTAGGCTAAGAAGGTAAGTAATATATTATCTTTAAATACAAATAATAATTTCATAAATAATATATATATATATATATATATATTCATTTTTAAATCATTTTAACAAACCATATAATCTAGTGATGAAAAATGAAACACATCACTTCGTGGAGGTGGTAGTCTACACGTACGCACTAGAAATGTTTACATTTCCTATTAGATAGAGAAAGAGATAAAATAAGGATATTACAATATCATAATAAAATTTAAATATATTTTATAAATTTATGATATTATTTCTTCATATTTTAAGAATATTTTAAGGAGGTAGAAGAATAAATAAACTTGAAATAGGTCGGTAAGGACTTATAACTTATCCTTGGATGTCTCCCTTTGGATTAATAATAAAGTATTTTTGGATTGGTATTTTGAGAATAAAAAGGCCTATAGGATGAAAGGAGTGATTTTGGTGATATTTTTGGGTAGATAATTTCAGAAATATTGTCCTCAAAAAGTGAGTGGAATATAGGAGAGAAGGTGGCCTTTTATAAGTGAAGGGAGTGACACACTTGTAAATTTTCAAATTTTTTAAATATTATAATTTATTACTCATGGGAAGGTGGCTAAAAAAATATCCAATTTAAAAGAAATTTTTATAAGGTAATAAATACCATCATCTAATAATAATTATATGAATATTTTTTCCTTATCACAAAGTTTATACCTCAATTAACATGATTTACCCTTAAATACGGTGCCAATTTTTTTACCTTGATTACTATTCGTAATGAAAAAAATGAAATTGAACTTAATAATAAATTTGAAAACCCTGATTACAATTATGGAATAAATTTTTCAAGATTCAATTTGTAAAAGTGTTAGAAATTACTTTTGATACAAGTGCAGAAAATGCTATGAAAAAATGCTTTTTAGAAAAGTGTGTTTTGAAGAATAAACACGAACTTATACCAAATTAAAATATAATATTTATCCCATGAAATTATTTAAATTATTTTTATTTTAATGAATATTATTATACTTTAGAAAAAATCAAAAACATATTTTTTATTTTAAATTACTTTATTTAAAGTAAAAAAATAAAGTTTTGCAATAATATACATTTTTCACTATTCACACAAAAATCAATCTTTTCAGAAAAAGAACAAAAATTAACCTTAATATATATTCAATTTTTTTATTCTAAAATTGAAGTATTTTTATTCAATTATAATTCTAAAATCATGAAAATTTATTTTAAATAAAACCATGTAATTCATAAACACACAATTTAGTTAAATAAAAACTATTCCCTTTTTTGAGAAAAATATTATATAAAGTCATTTATAAAACTATGCTGAATATGGAAGAAAAAAATGAATACTTATAAATCAAAATATTGATATACTTATATAAATAACTAGGTTTTCACAAAGTTTATTATATGTAGGTGTATTATAGGTTAAGAAATAAAATATCCAATAGTCTTAACCAACATCATAGGTTCGAAGTCCCAAGTGGATGAAAGGTTTAGAAAAGAAATTAATTTTTTTAAAAAGTTGGACGAAAAATAATTCTTCTCCAATATCAGGTGTCTCTACACTAGTCCATTAGGACTCTCAGTATCATAACCCAAACCATGTTTGCCCTAGCATTAAAAGTTCATGGTGCGACTCTTGATTGTTTATGGGGTTTAATGATAGAAGTGGAGGGATCAAGAAATATGATAGAGACGACATCCCATTAGTGATCCCAAATGGTGGTGTAGGGGAATAATCCCAATGGTATCGACTATATTTGTTGGTCTTGACACCCAAGTTGGAAACCTGGGTAACGTTACACCTAGTTAGTCAGTTCTTAGGTGTTCTAAAAATAAGTTCCTTGAGGGGTTAATTACAATAGTGCCTAGGTGTTCGACACCCACATGGTTAGTTGGTTAGTTACTTTTGTGCCCATGTGTTCAATGCCAAATTTCTAAAACACATAGAGAACAAATCTAATTATGAGGTCCTAAATATGGAATTTTCTCTCCTTTATTTTTATGTTTAGATTCCAAAATCACTTTAAGGAGGATTTTTTGAGCTCAAGTGCTTTGGAACTCATAATTTATTTTAAATCATTATATAGTTAGTATAGAGACAATATATTTTCATACATTAACATCACATTAGTTTTTTAGAATTACTTAATATATTACACCGACAAACGCCCAAAGACTGTATTAGTCTAGTACTTTAAGAAACATAGAAACGTAAACACTGGTACATAAGTGAGATACACTTTCTCCCACTAGGTTTTTATTGACTAGAACCATTTTTAGAAACATCCAATATAATACATATCTTCATAACTGAGATGAAATGAAAAAATATAAAGGGTTGAGCTCATTTTCTCAATAAGGTTAAACAAGGGAGATATGTACACATAGTCATTAGTATAAGGGAATGAGAACATGATCATGAAATTAGAATATCATACCCTACATATAAAAGATCATAAACAAGATTATGTAATAAATATTAAAATTTTATAAGACATGAATAATAAGGAAATAAAGAACATGATCTATGAAGGCATAACATAGGAATAAAACATGGAATTGCGGAATACACATAAGTATATAATAATGATTTCCATAGTAGTCATAGAATCATTTACAAGGCTATATTGGTAGTATGGGTTCACTTCCCATACCATCTTGGTAGTCATGATTCACTCCTATAACCATATCGGTTGACAAAGTCCCTTATGTTTGTCTCATGGGATATAAATCTTTACATAATTCATTGAAGGGAGATATATGTCTCACACATCTCATAATTCAATCATACATACATGTTGCACAATATCATAAAAAATCATATCATAACCCATGAAATGAAATGGGTATAATAAACATGTAGTTATATCATAACCGGTGGTGGAAATGAGACAGGTTTCATAATCATTTTATCAAATCATAACCTGTGAAAAGAAGTGGGTTTCATAAGAATATAACCCGTCGAAGAGAAAAAGATGTCATAAATATCATGCCAATAAAATTAAACCATTATTAGAAAAAATATGATGGGATTCATTGGATTTTTTTCCCAAAAACGCATGAGTAACACACATGTATATCATCTTAGATAAGAAAAAATTTGTAAAGATCTTTAAAAAACATTTATTGAGGAAAATATATTTTCTTCTTTGGAATTGTTTTCTTTTATTAAAATTCCATGAAATTTAAAAAGAAAAAAATTTCATTAAAAAAGGAACTTATCATCTTATAAAGTAAGATTCAAGGTATTAAGGTTTCTTGAAAGAATTAAAATCCATTCATACTTTATAAGTTAAAAAAACATTATTCTCCCACTTTTTCCAGAAAAGTAAAAAAGTACATTGTTAGGAAAATGATAAAATATTCCTTTAAAACCATTTTAAAAAAATTCATACGTGGGTAGAAATGGCTTCAAGAAATTTTTGAATAATATTATGATAATTTTTAAATACTCTTTTAAGAAACATGTACATGGATGATAAATATTTCCTAGTAATTACTTATCTATAAACAATCCCAAATAATAATGAGATTTCGAAGTTAACACTTACCTTAGGTCTAGTTCCCTTTGTATGTGTCCAATAATCCTTTTTATCGGTTTAAATAATTTCAATAAATTATTCAAAAACAAAATTCATTTTTATGATATTACATATGATAACTTTATCACCCTTTTTTTAATAATATTTCACCATTACTCTTCTTTTAGGTGTTAACTACATTATTTTTCTTATGCATATTTTTTTATATAATTCCCAATTATTTTACATAGGATATAGTTACATAATTTACAAAATCATATTAAGGTAATACATATATTATATAATCATTATATACATTAATATAATCATTTTTTAATTGTGATCATAGAGAAGGAATCACATCGTGTCGTAGAGATGGTAGTCGGTACGTACACATGAGCGATGATATCATTCCCTTAATTGTGAAATGGTATGAGAGTGGATGGTATATTTTTTTTCCAAAATAAATATAATTTTATAATTATAATATATATTCATTATTTTAATCATTATATGTATCCATGTAAAGTGGTAATGAAAAATAGATTAAACCACGGTGTGAAGATGATTGGTCGTACGTATGCATGTGTAGTGATTTTGTTTTTCATAGGATGGATAAAAGGTGGAATATGGTTTTTCTATAATAATAATGAAAAATCAGTATAGATGTAATATTAGAGTTAATAATTTATAACAGAAACAACACATCAATAGTAATTATAAGAAGAAATTCTCTTAAGAGAGTCTGTAAAAGAGATTATATATTCCTCGGCAAACTCCCTCTTGATTTCCCTTAGGGACACTAGAGTTGGTATTTTGAGAAGAAAAAAAGCCTATATAATTTGTATAAGGATGTTAGGAGGAGAAATTTTCAGGGTTTAGTTGAGAAATAAGGCTCAAGTTTGTGTGAGTTAGTGAGGTAGGAGGTGCCTTTTTATGAGAAAGGGTAGGGGCACTCTTAGAAACTATCAAAATATTAAATTAATATAAATTGATTTTTGATTTCAAATAGCTCCAAAGTGATTTATTTAGAAGATAATATGAGTAATGGTATAAATCCACACAAAAATTATTTATATACATGTTTAGGTCAAACAATTAACCTTATCTTTTGGCTTTAACCCTTAGATAAACCCTTTAACTCTTACAATGACAATTTGGATTTTTACACTTTATGGTTAATATGGTTACTATAAAATTCAAAAAGAACCCTAAATTGATAATTGATGAAATATTTAAATTTATTATATTAATTTTGAATAATTATATATTTTTATTAATTTTATATCATTTAATAAAATATTATTTATTTTAAAATATCATTTATGTCAATTTTGATACTATTAATTATTTGTCTTTTTAAAAATATCATAACAATATGATAACTTCAAAAAAAACTTATAATATATCAACAAAATTTATAATATATCTATAAAATTATTGGATGACATTAATTGTATAAAATTATATTTATTTTAATATTTTTAATATAATTTATTCTATATTCCAATTAATTAAACAATTACTACATCATTATTATTCAAGCCTTAAATTACATTATTTATTCTCAAAAATTAAAAATAAATTATCATTATAAATATAGATTTATTATATTTGTAACAAATATTTATAGTAGAATTTATATTATATATAAACCTATATTAAAAATGACATAGTTATTAAAATTTGAGTATGACATCTTTAACACTTCTTTAAATAAAATATAATTAATGTCATAATCTAACACATGTGACTTGAAAAGGATCATAATTTCAGTATAAGGTTTATTTTGGTCGAAACACACTTATCCAATGATATTAGGTCATGTTTTAGGGTTTTTTTATAATATTATAATATTATTTTTACCTTTAATTACCCGATTTACCTTTAACCGTGGTAAATAAAAATTTACTAAAGTTACAATTCATATCATAAAAAATAAATAACCCTATGTACATAATTTAGACCCACTGATTCCAAATATGTAATATATTTTTGAAAATTTAAAACATAAATGTTGCAGTAATTAATTTAAAATTAATTTCATTGACATTGTGAGAAAATAGGTTATTAATGTTTAAACATGCAAAAGATTGAAAAGTTTTAATATCTAAATTCAAAGTAAAATTGATTCCAATAAACAAAATTATATTAAATGATAAATAAATAATATATTTATACTTTAAAATTGATCAAAATTAAAATATAACACTATATATTATTTCGAGGAAAATGGTTTTTTCAATTAAGTTTTTTTATTTTTCACTATTCATGAAAACATGAAACTTATCAAAAAAATACCAAATTAAAATTTTATATTCCAAATTAAAATAAGATGTTTATTTTTCGAAATATAATATGTAAATGTGTCAAAAATTTAATTTAAAATGGGTTCGCCATTAAAAGGTGATAAATTGCCTTTTTGAAAAAATATTGGATTTTATGCATAAAATTTGGTTGGTTCTTATATTATGCCTATAAAATTTATTTTATGGATATAGAAAATATTTAATTGAATATATAACATATATATAATTTATTAATATCATTTACTAATTGTAAATAATTTAATTTATGAAAAAATGACTTTAGGAGAATAAAAATATTTCCATTATATTTATTTGGTATATATTTTCATTTCTAATTAATTTTTAACTAATGAATTCAAATTTTAATAATTCAGTTAATAATATTCATACCCTATGATTTAAAATATAGGTTATTATCTTATTCAAATAATAATAATTAAAATGATTTTTCGTAGAAACATAATGTTGCGTGTAAAGAAAGCTAAACCGGTGTTGAATGTAGCATAAGATTAATTTGCTATAGCTTATAACACTATAAATAAAATAAATTTAATTTATTAGAAAAAAAGTTCACAAAAAATTGGGGTTTTTCATTCTACCCCCCCTTAAACATAAAATTTACCTAGAAATTCATCATTCTGAAGCAAAAAATGAGGATACTTCTGCCTCACGATATACCCAAATTCCCATGTAGCATTCTCTAACTGGAGATTTATCCACTAAACTTTGACAATGTGAGTGGTATTGTATTGAAGAAATTTATTTATACGATCCAGAATTTCAACTTCCTATTATTTTTAAGAGAGATCCTGCTCCAATTGTATGACCTATGAGTTCAGTATAGGTGAAGGGTCAGGTATGTACTTCCTTAGAAGATAAAAATGGAACACATCATGGACTTGAGAGACATTTAGAGGAAGTTACAATTAATAGGATACTATCCTGAAATGATCAATAATTTCATAGGGACTGATATATCTAGGGCTTAGTTTCCCTTTCTTCATGAATCTCATAACCTTCTTCCAGGGAGAGATTCCGAGAAACACATTCTCACTAACTTAAAATTATATATTACACCATCAGTTATCAGTATAAATTTTCTTCTGAATTTGTGTTGTCATGATATATTGTTGAATGGTTCTAACCATCCCAACTATCTATTCTGTGGTATCAGGTCCCAAAATCTTTCATTCTCTAACTTCATCCTAGCTTGTTGGAGCTCTATATTTCTTCCCATAGGAGGATTCATAATGATCCATCGGAATGTTTGAGTGAAAGATATTATTTTAAGAAAAATAAAATAGAGGAAGGTGTTGATCACAAAAACCTTTTAAATACAGAGAGCAAGATCTCAACATATCCTATAAGTTTTGAATTTTTATTTCAAACTGACTATCCATCTAAGGATGATAAGAAGTTCTAAAACTCAATTTTGTATCAAGTGCTTGTTGAAAACATTAGTAGAATTTTGAGGTAAACCAAGGGTCCCAATCAGATACAATAGAATGTGATACTCCATGAAACCTTAACACTTCCTTATTGTATATCCTGACAAGTTTATCCTGATATAATTCTTATCTGATAGAAATAAAGTGTACTGAATTATTAAGGTGATCGACTACCACCCATATAAAATTAAACCGTTTAGAGGTTTTGGGGAGTCAAACGACAAAATATATGGTGATGTTCTCCCATTTCCATTATGGTAAGGGTAATGGATGCAAAATCCATTTATATTTTTTCCTTTCAGCCTTAACATTATGGAATTCAAAGAACCGAGATACAAACTCTATAATATCACTCTTCATGCCACCCCACAAGAAGTATTCTTTCAATTCTCTATACACCATCTTACTTCTAGGATAAATAGAGAATGAAGATCTATGAGCTTCCTCTAACAACTCCCTATTCAAATATGGTGTGGAAGGAATGCATGAAAAGTTCCTGAACCTTATCATTCCATACTAATAAAGGTTAAACTCAGGACATTTTTGACCATATTTTATAGCTCCACATCTTTCTTTTTACGCTTCTTTAATCTATACAAGGATTGAGTGTTGAGAATTTAACTGATAAAGATATGGTTTCCCCCATTTCTTTAGGATTTCTAGTTCCATCCTTTTAAAATATAGAAATGTTGGATCTTTTTTTATCCTCGTCATGGAAAATCTAGCATAATCACTTCAACTCAAAGTAGTATCCACCTTGCTTGATTTCCTATGGAGGAAATGTAATGAAAAATAATAATCCTTTATCATCTCTAACCATATTCTATGGATCATGTTCAAATACTTTTGTGTGAATACATATTTTAGACTTTTATGATCAATATATATATAAATTTTCACGATAAATATAATTACTTTATATCATTAGTGAAAAGATTACTATAGATAATTCCAAATCATGATTTGTGTTATTTTATCATTAATCTGCAACATTCATGAGTTTTAAGTGATAACCATTTTGTTCTACATACGAACACATTAATCAATACGGGGAAGTTGATATTTTTTCTTGACTGTGATCTTGTTCAACTCTCAATAATCAATTCAGATTCACATTGATCCATCTTTATTCTTCACAAAAAGAGACAATGCACTCCAAGGTGACACAATTAGACAAATGAATCCATTATCAAGGGTTTCTTGGAGTTTATTCTTCAATTATTGAAACTCAGTTGGGTCCATTCTATAATACGTCTTTAAAATTATAGTAAAACTAGGTATGGACTCTATATAGAAATCCACTTCACGTTTTGGTGGAAGACTAGGAAACTCTTCACGAAATACATCCACAAAACTATTATCAATAATAATATCATCGATGTTGATTTTATCCCCAAACATTTGAGATAAACAACCCTTATTAATGGGAATCAATACCCCTAAAATGGATGTAATCTCTATAGGATGTTCATACTTAACATCTCATTGATAAAAGATAATAGTTTTGTTTGAAACATCAAATGTAACTTCCCTTACTTGACAATTAATGTGGGATTTATACATAGAAATCCAATCTATTCTTAAAATGACATAAAATCCCACCATAGGAGGGATGAAAATATTTTTAGGAAACTAATTCCCACAAAATTCAGCCATAGTGGAATCATAGACTCAAGATGCAATCATTACACCATTATGTGTTTTCACTACTAATTACACATCTAATAATTTGGGTGGAATATTAACACCCTTATCAAATTCTTTAGAAATGAAATAACAGGTATACCTAGAATTAAATAAGACATTAGTAGTTCTAGAGTGGATGGTAAGTGTACATTTCACCATTTAATTATTGCATCCCTCATCAGAAGTAGAGATAGAATGAGATTTCCCCTTATCCATCGAATTATGATGTTACTAGTATCAATCATCATCACCAACCCTTGGGTTTGGGAATTTATTAGTATAATTTCTATTCTACTTATACTTGTAGCCCTGAAGCATGAGAGGTGCATTATGTGCCGCTTTCTCTCCATTCACAACATTAGCAAACTTTTTCCCATCACCTCAGTAATCAATATCTCGATGACATTCCTTCCACACTTTAAAAATTTATTATACCCCTTAAGACAATTTTATCCATGATTATTACCACACTTAGAGAATAAAGTAAATATCCTCTTTTTCTCTTCATGGATTTAAGATTTCACTTTAAACTATTTATTCTTATTCTTGTCAAAACCATGAGACTAGTATGTGACTCTCGCCTATATTTCAACCTTGATTGCACAATGTAAAATATATTCATAAATACAAATGTATCTTATCACCAACTCCCTTTTAGGACTTTAATTTAATCCACTAAATAACCTATCGACTTTACTTTCAGGTTGCATGATAATTATTGAAGTGTAACTCAAAAGTCTCATGAAATTTGCCTCATAAGTACTGATAGATTCATCATCCCTTAGATTCAACTTAAGGAACTATTTCTATATTTTTATATGAATATTCAAAGGAAAATAATTATTGAAAAGATAATTTCTCAAACTCAACCCAATCCTTCGATTCAATTTAATCTTGGGGCCTCATATTCTTAATTAGAGTCTACCATTGGTTCGCTTTTCCTTCTAACCAATAAATATCTAGAACAGATTTCTCATGCTCAGAACATTGGAGAACAGAGAATATATTTTCTTTGTTACTGAACCATTATTCAACAATATGTGGATCATAAGACCCACTGAAAGAATATGGGAATTGCCTCATGAAGGACTCAGTGGAATATTGTTGCCTCATTTCGTATTTAGATGTGTAGCATGATTTATAGCTTGAGAAATATGGGTGAGCACAACAACAATATTTTTCATTCCAGATCCCATAGAATTCGGTTGATTAGGAATTCAATCATTTTATTTTCCATCACAATTTCCATTAACACAGCTCCCTCAGGTTCCATCCATGAACTAAAACCAAAAGAATAGACTAAGAAACATTTTTCATAGTGAGGAACCATATAATCATGAAAAAAACTTATAGGATATCTTAATTTTGACACCTTGTTTAATCTATAACACCTTAGTTTAATCCTAGGTTATTCATATCTAACTTATATGTAAATATTTCTTGATGGTTCCTGAATATTTGGTGAATTTCCAAAGAATATCCCCCAGGAGTGTCAAACTAGGTGTGCAACAAGACCCATTTTCGTGTTCTAGGTTATGCCGAGTCAGGAACAATACACCTTGTTAGAGTTATTACCCCTAGGTATTTCTATTCTAGAGCCACATCTACTTGTAGTATCCATACAAGGTTGTATTTCTAGGAAACCAATTTCCTTATCCTTTACCAAAATTCCATTATATTTTCTTATACGTTTCCTTATTTTTATACTTATCCATAGACATTTCCTTAGGGTTCTCACTAAGGCATTCTCATCCTAGTTTCCAAATTTTAACTAACTTTTTTCACTAATACCACCTATAGAGAACCTCTATTTTCAAACATTAACATTACATTACTTTGGAATAATTACTTAATACATTACACAAAAAAATGCCAAATACCGTATTATTCTAGTGCCTTTAGAGACATAGAAACATAAACATTGGTACATAAGTGAGTAACATTATCTCCCACTAGGTTATTCTTGACTAATACCCTTCTAAGAAACATAAAACATAACAAAAATCTTCATAACCTAGGTAAAAGGAAAACCTATAAAGGGGTGAGCTCATATGCTCAATAAGGGTAAACAAAAGAGATATATAAACATAATCATGAGCATAAGGGTATGAGAAATTTATAATGAAATTATAATATCATACCTTTCATATCAAAGATCATAAACAAGACCATGCCATAAATATTGACAGTTCGTAAGACATGAATCTTTAGGAAATAAAGAACTTGAGACATGAATTCACAACATAGGAATAAAACATGTAATTGTGGCAGACACATAAGCATATAATATTGATTTCCATGGTAGTCAAGGAATCAATTCCAAGTCCATCTTGGTAGTATTGGTTCACTTCCCATACCATCATTTTAGTCATGGTTCACTCCCATGAACATCTTAGTGTACAATTTCCCTTATTTCTATCTCATGATATATAAATCATTACCTAGTTCATTGGAGGGAGATATATGTCCCACCCATCTCATAATGAGATAATACATACATGTTCCACAAGATCATAAAAAATCATATCATAAACCATGAAATTAAATGGGTATCATAAAAATGAATCATATAATAACTTGTGTAATATAGATAGGTTTCATAATCATTTTATCAAATTAAAAACCCATGAAAAGAAGTGGGTTTTATAAGTATATAACCTGTGGAAGAGAAACCGATTTTTTAAATATCATGCCAATAAACATAAAAAATTTAGATAAATAATACGAATGGACTTATTTGTATTGTTTCCCTAAAAGGCATGATTAAGAAAAATGGATGTCATCTTAGATGGGAAATAATTTTAAAAGTTCTTTAAAAAATATTTCTTGAGGAAAATATAATTTCTTCGTTGAAATCACTTTCTTTTATTAAAATTTCACATAGTTTTAAAAGAAAAAATTTTATTTGAAAATAACCTTTTAATGTTGTAAAGTAAGCTTCATGGTTTTAAGGCTTCATGAAATTGTAAAAATCAATTCATACTTTATAAGTTATAAAAACATTCTTCTCGAACTTTTGTTGGAAAACTTAAAAAGTACCTTATTATGAAAATGAAAAAAGATTCCTTTCCAACTGTTTAAAACAAATCCATAAATGGGTAAAAATGGCATTAATTTTTTTAAGTAATATTAATAATATTTTAAAATACATTTTTAAGAAACATGGACATGGATGATAAATATTTCCCAGTAAAAAAATACATATAAACAATCCTAGATAATAATGAGATTTCTAAGTTAACCTTTACCTTAGGCCTGGTTTCCTTTGTAATTATCCAATCCTCCTACATAATGGTTTAAAAATTGTTATTAACTTATTATTGAACCTTATTAATTTTTATGATATAAAATATTATCCCCTTACCACCTGTTTGTTAATAACATTTCATTATTACTCTTCTTTTGGGTGTTAATTTCTTGATTTTTCTTATACATGTTTTTTCATATAAGTCATAATTATTGAGCATTGGATATAGTTACATAATTTAAATAATTATATTAAGGTAATATATTTCATATATACTCATTACATACATTGATATAAGCATTTTCTAATAGTGATCATGGAGAATTAATGACATCTCATTGTAGAGATGTAGGTTATACGTACGCATGAGCGACAATATCATTCCCTTATATGTGAAATGGTTTTTGATTGGATGGTATATATTTTATTAAAGAATAAATATAATGTTATAATTATAGTATATATTCATTATTTCCATAATTATACCCATCCAAGTGAAATGGTAATGAAAAATAGATTACATCACGACATGGAGACGACAAGCCATACGTACGCATGCGTGGTGATTTAATTTTTAGTAGGTTGGATAAAGGTGGAATATGGTTGTTAAATAATAATAATAATATATAATTATATATGTGGTACTATATTTATTAATTTATAACAGAAACAACACATTAATAGGAATTATAAGAAGAAATACACTTGAGAGAGTCAGTGAAAGAGATTACCACTTCTTCGATGAAGTCCCTCTAGATCTTCTCTTAGAGACACTAGAGTTGGTATTTTGAAAAGAAAAACAACTACAGAACATGGAAAAGTATTTTAGGAGGAGAATTTTCCAGGCGGTTTTTTATCTATATGGTATAAGGTTCTGTGAGTAAGTAAGGGAGTAGGTCCCTTTTTATAAGATAGGGGAGGAGCACTCTTGGAAACTCTCAAAATATTAAATTAATATAAATTTATTTTCGATTAAAATATCTAGAAAGTGAGTTATATTGAATACAATATTAATATAGGTATAAATACTCTAAAAAATGATTTTTAGACATGTTTATGTCACAATATTAACCTTATCTCTTGGGTTTAACCCTTAGTTAAACCCTTTAACTTTTACCATGATAATTTGGATTTTTATACTTTATAGTTAATATAGCTACTATAGAATTTCAAAAGAATCCAAAATGAATCATTGGTGAAAAATTTAACATCATTATAGTTATTTAGAATAATTATATATTTTTATTAATTTTATATCATTTAATAAAATTTAATTTAATATAAAATATAATTTTTTTCAATTTTGATACTATTCATTATTTGTCTTTTGAAAAAATTCATACCAATATGATAACTTCGAAAAAAACATATAATATATCAATAAATTGTCTAAAGTATCTATAAAATTAATGGATTTCATTATTTATGTCAAATTATATTTTTCTTATATTTTTCATATCATTTATTCGATATTCCCATTAATTAAACAATTACTTTATCCTTATTATTAATGACTTTAATTAAATTATTTATTATCTAAAAATTAAAAATAAATTATAATTTTGAATATAAATGTATTATATTTCAAATTAATATTTATATTTTAATTTATATATTGGATTCCACTATATTAAAAATGGTATAGTTATTAAAATTGAGTATGAAAGCTTTAACTCTTCTTTAAATAAAATATAATAAACATCATAACCTAAAAAAAGGGGCTTAAAAATAAACACAATTTCGGGATAAGGTTGATTTTGGTCTAAAAAAACTTATACAATAAAATCAAGACAATTTTTATGGTAATTTTCTAATTTTATAATATTATTTTTACCATTAATTAACAGATTTACACTTAACTGTGGTAAATAAAAATTTACTAAAGTGATTATTCATATGAAAAAATAATATAACCCTATTTAAATAATTTATAACCACTAATTCAAAATATTGAATCCATTTTTAATAATTAAAATATTTAAGTTGTAGTAATTAATTTAAAATTAATCTCGTTGACAATGTGAGAAAATGAGTTATTAAAGTTTAAATGTGCAAAATGTTGAATTGTTTTATATCTAAATTAAATTAAAAATTCATTCCAATGAAATATATTGGATTATATTATAAAAAATTAATCTATTTATACTTTAAAATCAATAAAAATTATAATTTAACTCAATAAATTATTTCGATGAATTTCTTTTTAAATTAAAATTTGGTATTTTTAAGTATTCATCAAAACATGAAACTTATTAGAAAAATACCGAAAAATGTAAAATGTAATTTTTTATATAATTTTTTAAAATAATAATTTTATTTATTCAAATATAATATATAATAGTGTAAATAATTTAATTTAAAATGGGTTCTCCATTAAAAGGTGATAATTGCATTTTTGAAAAAATATATGTTTTTATGAATAAAATTGGATTGGTTCATAAATTAGGCCTATAAAATTCATTTGATGAATATAGAAAATATTTAATTGATGATATAACAAATATATTTACTTAATATCATTTATTAATTTTAATTAATTTAATTTATTAATAAAAAATGACTTTTGGAGCATAAACATATTTCTTTTATATTTAATTGGTATAAGTTTTCATTTTTAATTAATTAGTAACCAATTAATTCACATTTTTATAAGTTAGTTAAGAATATTCATACCCAATTTTTTAATATTTATGTGATTATATTATTTAAATAAAAAAAATATGTTTCATAGAATCTGAGTGTTGCGTGAAAAATCAAGCTCAACTGGTGTTGCATGTAGCACAAGTTTAACATGATGTATCATATAACACAAGACATTAAAAAAATTTAATTTATTCAAAAAAATCTCACAAAAACATGTGGTGTTACACTTCTTATGCACATGGTGCTAAAAATTAAGGGTGGTCTAGGAGTTATTTTTTTAGATATCCATGGTTTGGTCACTAAGTTATGGTTGTTAACCACATATAACCAAATAAGGAAACTAAGAATGACCTTGTAAATGTAAGTATGGGCTCATGATAGGGTGAACAAGGTTGGGCGCACATAGTTCTAGACAAAATAATGTATCTTTGAAAAAACTCTACTATAATAGTCCAACTTTAAATAACTATAAATTTTCATTTCTAAGTACATTTTAGCTCAATGAACCATAAAATTGAAACTTGTAAAGTGAGATACACCACTGGTTACATAGTTTACCAATGGAAGGTATTTTCCAAGTCTAATGTATGATTGTATGTAAATGTATATAATGAGAAGATAAATATTTTATATATCAATATATGAAATTCATGTATGAAATTAACCATTTGTTCTTTATCTTCTACACTTATTTAGCATTATGAATTCTTGTTTTTGAAATCATTGAAGTAAAGCCTCCTTAGAAAGGCTATATACATATTCATCTCAAACCCTTCCCTAGTCTCCCTCTATTTCAACAACTTATAAATATCCTACAACTAGCTAGTGAATAAGTGATACATGTTATATGGCAGAACCCAAATAAATTTATTCATTAGAATTCCTTCTTTAACCTTCAATCGACACTTATTCATATTATGGTTTCAGTCAAAAATAAAAAATCCATTCAAAATGGTAACTATAATAACTATATTCATTAATTTTTATTTCTTAAGAATCTTGGAATTACATGTAATTTCTAGCATCCTTAGAAGCCCAGATCGAAGATCTGAACCTCTCCCTGCAAGTGATTTTCATCTATTTCCCCTTCTTCTCCCATCCTTGAAAGGAAGTTTTCTTCTATTCAAGATGGATATAGATCTTTGTTTTATGATATATTCCATTTAAATATGGGATATAGGAATTGAATCAAGATATTGTTCTTTATCTTGATTTGGGTTATTCCACCCAAATTGGGGATATCCGTTGATGAGTGTTTGTCACTAATTTTTTAGATTGAATATATTAATTTGGTAAATTAATTAATTAAGGGATTGTGAAATTGGGGATATTGAATTGATTGAAATGAAAAAAATTAATTTTTTAATTAATTATGGGGATATTGGGATTTTTGAACTAGAATAATTAATTATTGAATTGGAATAATTAATTTTTGAATAAATTATGGGGATATTGGGATTTTTGTGTTGGAAAAATTAATTATTGAAATAATTATGGGGATATTGGGATTGTTGAATTGGAATAATTAGTTATTTGATTACTTATAAGAATATTGAGAATACTGAATTTGATTAATTAATTATTGGATTAATTAATGGTATTGAGATGATTAATTAATTTTTTAATTAATTAATGGTAAATATTTGATTAATTAATTTATGAATTAATTAATGGGTATATGTGGTAATGTAATATTGTGATATATGTGACTTGGAATGATGAATGGTAAAAACAAAATTAATATGTGACTTGAAATGATGAATTATAATAATGACATTCATTTGTTACTTGAAATTATTAGTTTTAATAATTACATGTATATGTTAATTAAAATGATGAATGGTAAAAATGACATTCATGTATGAATTGAGTGTTCAATCATCCTCGGGAACCCTTGGGTTATGTGCTTAAATAAAGAGTAAATGAATAAATGTAAACTGTTTACTTTATTGATTTTATTTATTCTTTATACAACTTTATACACTATTATTGACTGGATATTTTCTAGAAGATATTGGTGGGGGCTTACTAAGTTGTACTTACACCGTTATCTAACTTTTTCTCAGCACCTCAGTAATCAAAATTATGATGACCTTCATTTACACACTTAAAATATTTTTTAGACCCCTTAATAAAATTTCCTCCTTGATTATTCCTACACATAGAGCATAAAGGAAGGAACCTCTTTTTTTCTTCATCATTTTTATATTTCCATTTAAACTCTATCGTCCTATTCTTGTCAAACCTGTGAGATTGGTATGTGACTCCAGCATCCATTTCAACCTTGATTTCACAACACACAGTCTCTTCATAACTACTAATGTATATTATGGAAAATTCCTTTACGTGACTTGGATTTATGACACTAAAGAACCTATTGAATTTAATTTTTGGATGGATTATAATTCTTTAAGTGTACATTGAAATTATCATGAAATTAGTCTCATAGGTACTGATAGAATCATCATCCAGTTGACTCATCTTAATGAACTCTTTCCCCATCTTGTTAAAAAAATTGAGGAAAATTATTATTAAAAAAAAGTTCTTTAACTCATCTTAATCCATGTATTCAATTTAATATTATTTCTACATATTCTTAATTAGAGTCCACCATTGGACCGCTTCACCTTCTAATTGATAAACTACCAAAATAAATTTCTCATGTTCCGAACACTGGAGAATAGAGAATATATTTTCAATATTACTGATCCATTGTTCAGAAACAAGTGGATCAAAAGACCCACTGAAATAAGATGTACATTTCCTCATGAAGGAATCAATATAATATTGTTACCTCTATTTCCCATTTGGAAGTAAAAAAAAATTCATATCTTGAGAAAGTTGGGTGAGAATAGCAATAATATTTTTCAAACCAGAATGCATAGAATTCAATTGATTAGGAGGATAATTGTTACATTGTCCGTCACAATTTCCATTAATGTAGTTCCTTCAGTTTCCAACCATTGACTAATAGTAAAATCATAGAGTAAAAAATGTTTCTCATAGTGAGTAACCACATAATAATGAAAACAACTTATGGAATATCTTAATTTTGAAACATTCTTTAATTTACGACACCTTAGGTTCATGTATGAACCCGGATCTTCGTTTTGAGGTATGTCTTTCCTTTCCCTAGAGTTTTTGAGAAAAGAGGAGTTTCTGGAAATTTTCGAAGTACACGTCGTGTACTTTTTGAGTGCACGCCGTGTACTCCCTTGTCGTGCTAGGTCGTGTGCTGGCCTTGTCTGGCCCACACACACGGTGTGTAGGGGTCAAGTGGAGGAAACTTAAAGTGGAGTATCGAAAAGTGGAGTACAATCCATGTACTCAAGAATTACATGCCTTGTATTTTCTTTTTTTCATTAAATGGACCGGGGTCATGCCTAATTGCCAGAACGACCTTCTTCTTGGTTTCGTTCGGCCGAGATCTCCCGTATGATAGCGATTGTTCTCCGAGCTCCCGAGCTTCTGTCCAATCTCCGTTTCAGCCCCCTTCGATTGCGTTGGAATCACATCGGTGATTTATTCCTTCACCTAGATCCTTGTTTTCCAATTCATCACCTTTCTAAAGATATCCCGGGTTGATCGTTTTGGACGTTTTCTTAGATCCTTGACATTATAAGGAGAATCAATCATCGTTGTTCATGAATATCGATCTCCTTGGATCAAGGTAGGTGGTTTGTTCCTTTCTGTAGGAATTCTTTGAATATTTTGTGCAATTCCACCAATTCCCTTAAACGGGGTATTGTGTGTGTTTTCTATTTTTGACCTGTTGTTGCCTGCTTTGCTTGATTGCTTGAGTAGTGGTAAATGCTTGTGAATAGGGTAATCTTTATTGTGCTTTGGATGTTTTCCTTTCATTTTTTTCTTGTAAAGCATTTTTCCAGTTTCCATTCCTAGTTGTAGGATAGTGGAACTATTGTTCTATTAAGTTGTTGTGCCTTAGAATGATAGAAAAGTAGTTTTTGAGGTTTACTTGGGGAAATACGCGTGCTATGAATGTTGTTTTACATAGGGTTGTGAGAACCTAGTGTAGTGGACCATATGGAGAATGGATGTAAGGGAATCTCCAGAGTGTCTTTAATTTTTCGATGCGAGACCACTCGGGGAATTGATGATGAGTGCTTCCTCAGAGAGTCTGTAGTTCCTCGACGCGGGCCACAAGGGGAATGAGACGTTGAGTGCTTCCCGAGAGAGCCTTTAGTATGATACGAGACTATGTGGGGAATTGACGGTGAGTGCTTCGTCAGAGAGTCTATTCTTTAGCTAAACCAGATGGGTGAGACTGTGTGTGCTTCCAGAGGGTTGCTAGTACTTTTAGGTTGAACCATAAGGGTTAGGTAGTGAGAACTACCCAGGGGGTTACCTATTGTTCTGCTTGTTTCTTGGCTGTTACTTGTATGATTTATATGCTAGACACTGTGGATTGCAGCTGCTGTGTGCTTTCCTATTTACTGCTTCCTGTGTTTTTACTTGCCATGTATTCACTGAGTGTTAGACACAGATCTTTGGGGGTTTCCTACTGGGACCTTTTCTTACACCCTGTTTGGTCCATGCTTTTGGGCCTACGCAGATTATATTGTTGTAGGTATAGATAAGGGCAAGCACACTTCTACTTCAGGTTCTTGATTGTTGTGGAGCTGGAGAGCATGGGACTTAGCCGTGGCTTGCGATTTCGATGAGTTACTCATCTGTTTTTCTTTTGTACTTTGGTTTAGTACTGTTTTCAGCATTGTGACTTGTTTGACTGTTTTCCTAGACATATATACATATCATGCATCATTGTTATATATGTGTTCTCTAGTTTTCTTCTTTCATTATTTTGCTATTTATTTCTGTATGAACTATTATTACTTCCACTATTGTGTGTTGTTTACTTCCACTGTGTACTTTTCCAATGAGGGCATAGTTTCCCCACTATCACACCCAAGGCCCTCACTGTAAGTCGGAAGCCTCTGGCGTTTACGGAAATGCGCTTGAGGCCATGTGACCAACCGGGTACGGGGCACCTCTGGGTGGATTCCAGAACCGGGACGTTACAAAGTGGTATCAAAGGAGTTCTTTTCTCTTGTTTTACTATTTGGAGCCTTTATCCAGGGATAGGACGGATTCGGTACTTGGTATTAAGCTGTGCTCAGGAGTAGCTAACCCATGTACCGGGAAAGGCCAATCTACCTCGCTTATTATAGTTTTTTGGTTTTTCTATGTTACAGTTGATCTGATTCCACCTAGAGTGATTCACATGCCTTGTGATGTTATTGTTGTTGATATTGTGGTTCTATTTCTGTTGCAACCCGATGAGATGCGGGTATGCCATCTCATGCATCATATAGGCACTTGTTAGAAATCACATGCCATGCATTCTTGCCATGCCATCTAGGGTGCATTAGAAATTGCATTTTGTTGTGATAGACATTGTGTAGATTATTCATGTTGTTTTGATAGATGATTTTATAGAATCCATACAGTCTGATAGAGAGGTTGTTTGTGTTGTACCTTGCTTAAATGAACGCCAAATTCTGGTTCTTGAGGTGTTTTGGGCCCTCATGAATCAGAACTTGGTGGATCATTGGCTTTTTCCCCTTATATATGATATGTTGGAGATGCCAAGATTTGATTCACAGGGAGTATGGTCCCTCATGGATCAGAATTGGCACCTCCATGCTTGTTTTTCAGTGTTTTCTGGGATTTTCTACAGTTTTAGAGCTACTTCCTGGAAAAACCCAGAATACATGGCGTGTACTTTATATATACATGCCATGTAGTTTTCAAACCATGTCACTAACTGTGTGAGAAGAAACACGAGTTGTGAAAAATCTCCAGGAGCATGCTGTGTACGGTAGATACATGCCGTGTAGTAGTGATCCTTGTACCTGGCAATGTCACTAACTACACGGGTCGGGGAAGCTCGTGTAATACACGCTCTGTTTTGTACGAACATGCCATGTAGCCTTGTTCTAGGTACCCGACCATGTCAAGAACAACACGGGACAATGTTATCTCCTTCTATATACGCCGTGTTTGTTAGGAACACGCCGTGTAAAGGGTCATCTGTGTACCCGACCATGTATCCAACAACATGGGTCGGGAAAAATCTTCAAGTACACGCCATGTTTGTTCGGAACACGCCATGTAGTCTCATCCATGTAATTGGCCGTGTAACTAACAACACGGGTCATTGAAACCTTGTCTACTACAGTTCGTGTCCACAGGGAACACGCCGTGTAGTCTCAGTTTAAGAAGACCATGTGGGTTAGCCGTGAAAGGAGACTCGGGAAGGGGAATTGAGTTAAGTACACGCCGTGTAGAGTTTATACACGCTGTGTAGTCATGTTTTGTAGAACTTAAGTGTTTCCTTCTCAAGTTTTCGTTTTGTTTTTCCCTTGTTCTCTGTCCTTGATATTCCTAATCTAAGGTATGCTTTTGATCTTTCAGAGATATTCCTCTGAGAGGTCCTCTGGTTATACGTCAGTTGCAGGATAGTGATCAGAAGAAAAATATGGCTGATCAAGGACTTCCTGCCGATCCTCCAGTCATGCCAGCCTTGAAACTAGATGTCATAACAGTTGTGGGAGTTGATGTGCAGTTTAGGGAAGGCTTTATGAGGATGATGAAGACCTTTCAGGGAGCACCGCCTCTTTCCATGACTATGGCAGACTTGACGCAGGTCTTCTAGTAGTAGCATCCTCTTACTTTCTCGGGGGAAGGAGGACAACATGCTACAGAGTCAGGGATGGAAGCCATGCTGACTATCTTTGAGCATCTAGAAAATCCTCTAGAGAGGGAGGTCAATCTCACTACCTATATGCTACGAGACTCCACCAAGAGGTGGTGAGAAGTGATCTCATAGGTGGGTCATCAGCAGGTTATGTCTTGGGAGGAGTTCTAGCGCGTGTTTTATGAATACTTCTACTTGGAGACCCTGAGGGCCGATCGAGCTCGAGAGTTCATGAGTCTAGAGTAGGGTACTATTTTTGTTATGGAGTATTCCTCTTGTTTCACCGAGCTACAATGTTTCACACCCCTCCGGGTTGGAGATGGGATGTTCTTAGTGAGGAAGTTCAAGGATGGTCTCAAGCAGGAGATCCGATCGCAGGTGAATATCTTCCAGTTGTCTTCCATCACTTCCATCGTAAATTAGGCACTAATTGTGGAGCGCAATCTGAGAGACTCCGAAGCTGTGAGACAGGGCGGTTCAACTTCCAGAGATAGTATTCCTCCAGTTGACAGTAGGACGCACCGTTGGGAGTCTACGCACAGTGATCCGAGGAGGCTAGATACATCTTCCGGTAGCCAGGTAGTATGCTACCAGTGTGGAAGGGAAGGGAACACGATGCTGCAGTGCCAGAGAGACCCAGTAGAGTACCAATATTGCAGCAAGAAGGGTCACCTTCAACGTTTCTGCAAGGTTTTCTCACCAGAAGCTGGTAATAGGGGTTCTTACATGACTCCTTGTCCAGGAGCAGCACCACCAGCTTCTCACCATTGGGGGAACTGGAGATCCTCCGGCCGTTCGGGCCGAGGTGGAGGTCGAGGTCGTGGTGGTCAGTCACTAGTCTTTCTACATCAGTAGGGAGGATCGACTCAGAGTGGTCAGGCAGGGTCACAGGGCCGTGGGGCAGGCCAGACTTTTGCGGTGGAGCAGACCTATCAAGAGCAGGATCCCAAACGCTCTACAGTTCGAGGTACAATCTTAGTAGCCTCAGTTTTATCTTCATATCTTTTCGATACTGGTGTTAAACATATCTTTATCTCTATTGCTGTTGTGGAGAGCCTTGGACTCTATATATTTTCCTTTTTCGACTTGTTGACACTAGAAACACCTTTGGGAATGAGTACATCTAGTGTACGTCAGTGCAGAGAGTGCCCTCTCGAGGTTTCAGGGTATCGTTTCTTATGATATCTCAATGTCCTAGAGATGACAGGCTATGATGTCATTCTCGGGATGGAATGGTTGGTTCCCTTCCAAGAATTCGTCAACTGTTATCACCGTAGGGTGAGTTTCATTTCACCAGAGGGTGAAACTTTTCTTCATAGTGGCGAATGGGATGTTCAGGCGAGTCTAGCAGGACTCGAGCATCATGGGCTAGGAGGGTTTACGGACTAGATTGCTATTCTTTATCTGGACGACCAGGGGAATTCTCAGTTGGACTTTCCTCCAGTGGTGGATCATTTCAAGGATGTATTTCCAGAGGACTTTTTAGGTTTTTCTCCAGAGCGTGAGATAGAATTTTATATTGAGCTCGTGCCAGGAGTGAAACCGATGTCCATTCATCCTTACAGTATGGCTACACCTGAGTTGCAGGTGCTCAAGAAGTAGTTGTATGAGTTGCAGGTAAAGAGTTTCATCCGACCCAGTACTTCTCCTTGGGGTTCGCCTATCCTATTTGTAAAGATGGTAGATGGTACCCTTAGGATCTATGCGAATTATCGGAAGTTGAACCATTTGACCTATCAAGAACCGATATCCCTTACTGAGGATTGATGATCTTTCCGATTATCTTCAAGGAGCTCGGGTGTTCTCAAAGATCGATTTGAGGTTCAGTTATCATCAATTGTGTGTTAGACCATCAGATATACCTATGACAGCCTTTAGGAGCAGGTATGGCCTCTACGAGTATACGGTTATACCGTTCGGTCTCACAAATGAGCCACTAGTTTTCATGGCACTGATGAACCGAGTGTTCCATCCTTACTTGGATTCCTTCATCGTGGAATTCGTGTACGATATCTTGGTGTACTCTCACACTCGACACGACCATGCTACCCATCTTGAGATCATTCTGAGTACACTGAGATAGCATCAGAATTATGATAAACTCTCAAAGTGCCACTTTTGGTTGGATCAGATTCACTTCTTGGGTCACGTCATCTCAGAGGCAGGAGTATCTGTGGACCCAGAGAAAGTGAGAGCTGTAGTTTCCTGGTAGAAGCCAAAGAATTTTTTAAGGTACAGAGTTTCCTACGGCTGGCTGTATACTACAGATTCTTTATTCATGACTTTTCACCCCTAGCAGCACCATTAACAGGACTGACCAGGAAGGCGGCGAAGTTCTTATGGTCAGATTCTTGTGAGTCAGCCTTTTATGAGCTTAAGGGAAGGTTGACGTCAGCGCCGATACTAGTCTTTCAAGAGCTAGGAAAGAGCTATACTGTTTATTGTGATGCTTCAGGTATCGGGCTAGGTGTTGTGCTTATGTAGTGAGATGGAGTTGTTGCATACGGGTCACGACAGTTGAGGCCACATGAGAGGAACTACCCAACACACGATCTAGAGTTGGCAGCTGTTTTTCATGCCTTGCGCTGTTGGAGACATTATCTTCTGGGGGAGAAATTTGTGGTTTTCACCGACTACAAGAGTCTCAAGTACATCTTCACTCAGCGTGATATGAATCTAAGACAGTGTAGGTGGGTCGAATATCTTCAGTCTTTTGATTTCGATCTTTCCTATATGCTGGGAAAGGGCAATACAGTGACAGATGTGTTGAGCAGGAGAACTCAGATGCAAGTAGTTCAGGAGGCCAACAGTGAGTGGAAGATTATGGCTCTGTTATCTGAGATGCATCTGGAGGTGCACGAAAGATAGGGACATACTTACCTATCTTTGGTAGTTGTTACCTCTACACTTCTTTATTGGGTACGAATGATGCAGCTATCAGACTCAGAAGGCTTAGTCCTGCGAGAGAGTGTGTCAGGAGATGACCCTCTTCCTGGATGGATAGTGGGTAAGGATGAGATCTTGCATTTCCAGGGACTCATATGGGTGCCAGAAGACATAAACGAGGATCTGATGTGGGATTTTCATTACTTAGTTTGGAAAGTTCATCCTGGTGTCACCAAGATGTATAGGGATCTTCATCGCCAGTACTGGTGGCTAGGCATAAAGAGAGATGTTGCTGGTTTCTTCTTGAGGTGTTCTACTTGTTAGCAGGTGAAGGCAGAGCATCAGCGACCAGTAGGCCCTTTAAATCAGCTACCTATTCCAGATTGGAAGTGGAATGATGTCGTGATGGACTTCTTGACCGGACTGCTGAGGTCGCCTCGAGGGAATGATGCTGTTTCGGTTGTCTTCGACAGGCTTACGAAGGTTTCTCACTTCTTACCGATCAAGGATACCTTCAATTTTGATGATCTAGGATGACTATACATCCGATAGATTGTATGTCTACATAGATTTCCACACTATATTGTTTCATAGATGGATGTGCACTTTACTTCTCGGTTATGGAAGGGGCTTCAGAGGGCTTTCGGTACATAGGTACTTTTGAGTACAACATACCATCCCCAGACAGATGGCCAGTCTGAGAATATAATCCAGGTGCTTGAGGATATGATCCAAGCTTGCATTTTTGACTTTGGAGGTTCTTGGGAGTAGCATATACCTCTTGTGGAGTTCGCCTACAACAACAGTTTTCAGGTGACTATTCAGATATCACCTTATAAGGCTTTGTAGGGTAGGCCATGCCAATCACCTTTATGCTGGCTGGAGGCAGGAGAGGCAACTTTGCTGGGACCTCATCTTGTTCAAGACACCTCAGAGAATATAGAATTGATTCAAAAGAGGATGGATACAACACAGTCTCGACTAAAGTCTTATACTGATCAGTGGAGATGACCTCTGGAGTTTGAGGTCGGGGATCAGGTTTTCCTACATGTCGCACCAAGGTTGGGACACAAGAGGATTCAGAGACATGGTAAGATTTCACCACTGTACGTCCGGCTACTTTAGGTATTGGAGAGAGTTGGGCCAGTTTCCTATCAGTTGCGGTTACCTCAGAGGTATCGGGCTATATACGACGTCTTCCACGTCTCTCAGCTCCGATGTTACTTTTAAGACCCTTCTCTTGTCTTTCAGCCCGAGGAGATTGAGCTCAAATCAGATGAATCATTTGAGGAGCATCCTATCTGGATTGTCGATCGATGTACGAAGGTTCTCTGTGGGAGGTCTATTCCTCTAGTACGGGTGCTATGGCAGCACGAGTGAGTACAATATGAGACCTGGGAGAGGGAGGCCGATGTACGATCGTAGTGGCCGGAGCTGTTCGGGGTTTCTCCTTCTATGCCTCGCTAGGTAAATTCAGGGATTAATTTCTTTAAGGGGGGAAGTTTGTAAGAACCTAGATCTTTGTTTTCAGGTATGTCTTTCCTTTCCGTAGAGTTTTTGAGAAAAGAGGAGTTTCTGGAAATTTTCGAAGTACACACCGTCTACTTTCTGAGTACACGCCATGTACTCCCTTGTCGTGCCAGGCCGTATGTTGGCCATGTCCAGGCCATACACACGGTGAGTAGGGGTGAAGTGGAGGCCGCTTGAAGCAGAGTATGGAAAAGTGGAGTACATGTCATGTACTCAAGAAGTACACGCCGTGTATTTTCTTTTTTTTCATTAAACGGACCGGGGTTGCACCTAATCGCCAGAACGACCTTCTTCTAGGTTTCATTTAGCCAAGAGCTCCCGTATGACTGTGATTCTTCTCTAATCCCCCGATCTTTTGTCCGATCTCCATTTCCGCAGCAGTCGATTGTGTTGGAACAACAACAATGAGTTCTTCCTTCTCCGAGAGCCTTGTTTTCTAATTCCTCCTCTTTCTCAAGATATCATGGGTTGATCGTTTTGGACGTTTTCTCAGATCCTTGAAGTTCTAAGGATAATAAACCATCATGGTTCATGAATATCGATCTCCAAGGATCGAGGTATGTGGTTGGAGCCTTTATGTAGGATGTATTTGAATATTTTGTGTAATTCCACCAATTCCCTTAAATGGGGTATTGTGTGTGTTTCTTATTTTTGCCCTGTTGTTTCATGCTCTACTTGATTGCTTGAGTAGAGGTAAATGCTTGTGAATAGGGTAATATTTACTATGCTCTGGATGTTTTCCTTGCATGTTTTTTTATTAGGCATTTTTCCAGTTGCCATGCCTAGTTTTAGGATAGTGGAACTGTTGTACTATTATGTTGTTGTGACTTAGAATTCTAGCCAAGTAGTTCTTGAGGTTTACTTGGGGCGATATGCATGCTATGCATGTTGTTTTACATAGGGCTGCAAGAACCTGGTGTAGTGGACCATAAGGAGAATGAATGTAAGGGCTTCTCCAGAGTGTCTTTAATTTTTTGATGAGAGAATACATGGGGAATTGGCGATGAGTGCTTCCTCAGAGAGTCTGTAGTTCCTCGATGCGGGCCATAGGGGGAATGGGATGTTGAGTGCTTCCCCAGAGAGTCTTTAGTATGATACGAGACTATAGGGGGAATTGACAATGAATGCTTCTTCAGAGAGTCTATTATTTAGCTGAACCAGAGGCATGAGACTGTGTGTGCCTCCAGAGAGTTGCTAGTACTTGTAGGTTGAACGATAAGGGTTAGGCTGTGAGAACTACCCAGGGGGTTACCTATTGTTCGGATTGTTTCTTGGATGTTACTTGTATGCTTTATATGCTAAACACTGTAGATTGTAGCTGCTGTGTGCTTTCCTATTTACTGCTTCCTATGTTTTTACCTGCCATGTATTCACTGACTGTTAGGAACAGATCTTTGGGTGGTTGCCTAATGGGACCTTGTCTCACACCCTGTTTGGGCCATGCTTTTGGCCCCAAGAAGATTATATTGTTACAGGTATAGATAAGGGAAATCTCCCTTCTACTTCAGGTTCTTGATTGCTGTGGAGCTGGAGAGCATGGGACCAAGCCGAGGCTTGCGATGCTGAGTAGTCACTCATCTGTTTTTCTTTTGTACTTTGGTTCAGTACTGTTTTCAGCATTATGACTTGTTTGGCTGTTTTCCTAGACATATATACATATCATGCATCATTGTTATATATGTGTGCTCCAGTTTTCTTTTTTTAGTCTTCTGATATTTATTTCTTTATGAACTATTATTACTTCCGCTGTTGTGTGTTGTTTACTTCTGCTGTGTACTTTTCCAATGAGGGAATAGTTTCCCCACTATCACACCCAAGGCCCTCGCTACTAGTCGGCATCCTCTAGCATTTGGGGAAATGCACTTGAGTCCATGTGAACAACTGGGTATGGGGAACCTCTGGGTGGCTTCCGAAACCAGGATGTTACAGTTCATCCTAGGTTATTCATAGAAAAATTATATTTAAATCCATCCTAATGGTTTGTGAAGAGTTTGGGAATTTGTAAAGAATATCCCCTGGGAGTGTCAAACCATGTGTGTTTCAAGACCTGTTGTCATACACAAGGTTACACCACATCAATCCCGATGCACTTTGTTATATTTATTACCCATAGGTACATATATTTTAGAGGTAAATCCAATTGTATTATCGAGACATGGATGCATTTCTTTGGAACCACTCACTCTATCCTTTACTAAAATTATATGATATTTTCCCATACTTTTCCTTATCCATAGACTTATACTTAGACATGTCCTTAGGTTTCTCACTGAGGTTTTATCATCATTGTTTTAATTGGTTAACTAAAATTTTCTCTAATACTAACTATAGCGACCCTAACTTTTCATACATTAACATTACATTAATTTTGAAAAATTACTTAATATATTACACAGAAAAACAATAAAATACCATATTAGTCCAGCTACTTTGTAAACATGGAAAAATAAACACTCATATATAGGTGAACAACATTATCTCCCACTTGGTTCTTCCTGAATATCACCCTTCTTAGACACATCAAACATAATACACATCTTCACAAACTGGGTGAAAGGAAAACAAAAAAAGGGGTTAGCTCATCTTCTAAGTAAGGGTAAAAAAGGGAGATATATAAAAATAATCATGAGTATAATAGTATGAGAACTTGATCATGAAATTAGAAAATCATACCATACATATAAAATATCATAAACAAGAACATGGAATAAATATTGATAGTTCACAAGACATGAATCATAAGGAAATATAAAATATTATTCATGAAGGCATAACATAAGAATAAAACATGGCATTGTGGTAGACACATAATCATAAAATAATGATTTTCATTTTAGTCAATGCATCACTACAAGGCCATATTCGTAGTATGGATTCACTTCCCATACCATCTTGGTTGTCATGGTTCACTCCCATAACCATCTTAGTGGAAAAAGTCCCTTATGTCTATCTCATGAGATTTAAATCTTTACCAAATGCATTGGAGGGATATATAGGCCCCACCCATCTCATAATTAAATAATACATACATATTCCATAAGATCATAAACAATCATATCATAACCCATGAAATGTAATGGGTATCATAAACAAGTAATCATATCAAAAACTATGGAAAATATATAGGTTTCATATTCATTTTATCAAATCATAACCCATGAAAATAAGTGGGTTTCATAAGCATATAACCCATGGAAGGGAAAATGATTTCATAAATACCATGCCAATAAACACAAACCATTCAGAGAAAGAATATGAATGGATTGTTTGGATTATTTCCCCAAAAGGTATTAGTTACACAAATGGATGTCATCTTAGATGGAAAATAATTTTAATATATATTTTTTAAAATATTTCCTAAGGAAAACGTCCTTCCTTATTTTAAATCATTTTCTTTACTTAAAATGACGTGCAATTTTAAATGAAAACATTTTCTTTAAAAATAACATTATAAGGTTATAAAGGGATATTAAATTCATTAAGGCTTCATGAAATCATAAATATATATTCATTAAATATAAGATAAAAAAATATTATTCTCATACTTTTGAAAAAAAATTCAAAAAGTACCTCGTTAGGAAAATGAAAAAAAATTATTTCAAACCATTTAAAAAAATTGATACATGGGTAAAAAAATTAAAAAATAGGAGAAGCATATTATCAATGTTTTGAAATAAATTTATAAAAATCATGGTCATGGATGTTAAATATGTCCCAGCAAATACTTACATATAAACAATCCTAAATAATAATGATATTTCAATGTTAACCCTTAGCTTAGGTATGGTTTCCTTGATACATATCTGATCCTCCTATATAATGGTATAAATAATTTTATTAACTTATTATAGAACCATATTCACTTTTATTATATAATATATGATCACCTTATCACCGATTTGCTAATAATATTTCTTTATTACTCTTCTTTCAGGTGTTAATTGCTTTATTTTTCTTATGCATATTTTTTCATACAAGTCCCAATTCTTGTACATAGGATATAGTTAAATAATTTTAAGAATTATATTAAGGTAATATATACAATATATACTCATTATATATGTTGATATAATCATTTTCTAATTTGAATCAGAGAGAATGAATCACATTGCGTCATGGAGACGGTAGGCCGTACGTATACATGAGCGATGATATCATTCCCTAAATTGTGAAATGGTATGAGATAGAATGGTATATATTTTGTTCTAGAATCAATATAATGTTATAATTATAATATATATTCATTATTTCCATCATTATTCCCATACAAGTAATGTGGTAATGAAAAATATATTACACTATGGTGTTGAGATGGTAGGTCATACGTATACACATGTGGTGATTTAAATTTTTGTGGGATAGATAAAAGGCGGAATATGGTTGTTCAATAATCATAATAAAATATAATTATATATGTGGTAATAGATTTATTAATTTATAACAAAAATAATACATGAAGAATAAATATAAGAATAAATACTCCTGTGAGAGTCAGTAAAGGAGATTACATCTTTTTCAGCGAACTCCCTCTACATTTTCTCTTAAGGACACTAGAGTTTGTATTTTTAGAAGATCAGTACCTCAATAACATAGATAAGGATTTTATGAGGAGATATTTGAATGATTTTTTCAAGATATAAGGCTCAAGGTGGTGTTATTAAGTGAGGGAGGAGGTGTCTTTTTATAGGAGAGGGTAGGGGAACTCTTGGAAACTCTCAAAATATTAAATTAGCATAAATTGATTTTCGATTTAAAATAGTTCAAAAGTGACTAATTTTAAAGTAAATATTTGGATAGGTTTAAATCCACTAAAAAAATTATTTTTAGACAAGTTCAGGTCACAATATTGACCTTATATTTTCACTTTAACCCTTATTTAAACCCTTTATCACTTACAGTGACAATTTGGATTTTTACCCTTTATGGTTGACACAGTTACTATACAATGCCAAAAGAACCAAACAAATGGATAATTTTTTAAATATTTAACATTATTATATTTAGTTTTCATAATTATATATTTTTATTAATTTTATATAATTTAATAAAATATTTTTTATTTTAAAAAATCATTTCAATCAATGGTGATATTATTCATTATTTTTTAACAAATATCATAATAATATGATAACTTATAACCAATAGTTATAATATATAAATAAAATTTATAAGTTATCTATTAAATTCTTTTTTGTTATTAATTATGTCAAATTATATTTATTTTAATATTTTTTAATATCATTTATTCGATATTCCTATTAATTAAATAATTACCATATCATTATTATTCAAGACTTCAATTATATTATTTATTCTATAAAAATTAAGAATAAAGTTTCATGATGAAGATAAATTTATTATCTATAAAATTAATATTTATTCTCAAATTTATATTATGGATAACCCTATATTAAAAATGTAATAGTTATTAAAATTTAAGTATGACATCTTTTACTCTTCTTTAGATAAAATATAATAAATGTCATAATCTTATAGAAGTTTCTTAAAAAAGATCACAATTTTAGGATGATATTGATTTTGGTTAAAAACCACTTCTCCAATCAAATTTGGACAAGTTTTAGGGTAATTTTATAATTTTATAATATTATTTCTACTTTTAATTACCCAATTTACCCTTAACTGTGGTAAATAAATATTTACTATAGTTATTATTCATATGCCCAAAAATAAAAGAACCCTATTCACATAATTTATAACCACTAATTCAAAATATTTAACCCATTTTTAAAAATTTCAAACACATATTTTTTAGTAATTAATTTAAAATTAATTTCGTTGAGGGTGTGAGAAAACAGGTTATTAAAGTTTAAATATACAAAAGATTGAAACATCTTTATATCTAAATTCAATGTAAAATCGATGCCAATAACCTATATTGGATTAATTTATAAAAATATAATAATCTAGTTATTCTTTTAAAATCAATCCAATTTACAATTTAACACTATAAATTATTTCGATGAAAAAAGTAGTTTTCAATTAAAATTTACTAATTTTCACTATTCATCAAAACATGAAACTTATCAGAAAAAACCAAAAAATGATCAAAGTAAAATTTTATATTATGATTTAGAAGAAAAAATTTATTTTTTTATAACATAATATATTAACATGTCAAAATTTTAATTTAAAACGGGTTCACCATTAAAATACGATAAATTGCCTTTATGAAAAAATATATGGTTTTATTTATAAAATTGGGTTGGTTCTTATCTTATGCTTATAAAATTTATTTGATGAATATAAAAAATATTCAATTGAATATATAAAATATTTATTTCATTAATATCATTCACTAATCCAGTATTGTATGTAGTGCAAGCTTAACTTGGAGTAACGTATATCAAAAGACATGAAATAAATTTAATTTATTCAAAAAAAGAAGATCACAAAAACTTGGGGTGTTACACTTCACATGCACATGGTGTTGAAATTTGGGAATGGGGGGTATGGGAGTTTATTTGTTGGATATCCATGGTTTGGACACTATGTTCTGGGTGGTAACCACCCATAACCACATAGGGAACCTAGGTATGGACCTAGAAATCCAAGTATGGGCACAAGATGGGGTGAAGACTGGGAAAAAAAATTCTATACACAAGAATGTACTTTAAAAAAACTCCACTATAATATTCCAACTTAAAAAATCCATAAATTTACATTTCTAAGTCCATTTTAAATCCTTGAACCATAAAATTGAAGCTTGTGAAGTGAAATACCCCACTAGTTATACAGGTCACCCATGGATGGTATTTTACAAGGCTAATGGAGGAATGTATAGATTTTGAAAATGTATCTAATGAGAGGAGAAATATTTTTTATATCAATATGTGAAATCCATGTATGAAAAATAACTATTTTTTCTTGATCTCTTACACTTCTTTAGCATTATGTAATGTTGCATTTGATATCATTAAAGGGAAGTCTCCTTAGAATGACTCTATGTGGAATCATATCAAACCCTTCATTTGGCTCCCTCCATCTCAAAAATATATCAATATCCTATAAATATCTAGTGAATAAGTGATCCATGATATATGGCATAATCAAAATAAGTTGATTCTTGAGAATTCCACCTTAAAACTTCAATTGAAACTTATCTATATTATTGTTATAGTAAAAAATAAAAACTCCTTCAAAATGGTTACTATAATAAATGTATTCATGATTTTTTTGTTCTTAAGAATCTTGGAATTACAGGTAATTTATAGTATCCTTATAGAACTCTTGATTTCATGTGGATTCCCCCATTTTATAGATGGATTAAATGAAAAATGGATGGGGTATCAACATAGAATCCATGTGTAAGAACCTGAAATCTTCTTGAGATGCCTTGGGGTTTTTTATGTACTCTTATGGCCTTGTTTAGAGTACATTTTTTGGGTGTTACCTTGGGGAGTTTTTGGGTAAAATTGGGAAATTTGGGAGGGAGATTGGTCAGTGCATGGTTGACACATGGTTTTCCCAAAACGTGTGCCCTAGATCAAAAAACTGTGCAACCCCATATATAGGGGAATTTCTTGGTTGGCACACTATTTTTCAAATTGTGCACCCTATTAGGATAAACCATGCACCCCCAGATGTGGAGCATAGTTAAGGCACACATTTTGGAAAACAGTGTGCCCCTACCAAGAAACCGTGCATGTTTTTTTAATTAACATGTATATTTGTTTTAAAAATACCAAAAACCCCATTTTTACCCATAATTGACCCCAACTCGGACATAACATATTCCTCTACTTTTTGGATTCTCCTAGATGAATTACTAAGGCTCTCATCCTCCATTATTAATTATTCGAATCCTAAATCAAAAATCTGAACCTCTCCCATCAAGTGATCAACATCCCATTTGGTTTTCCATCTCTTTACCATTCTTATCCAATCCTTGAAGGGATATTTTACTCTATTAATAATGGATTTAGATTTAGGTTTTATTTGATCTCATCCATTTAAATTTTGGATATTGTAATGGAATTAAGATCTCATTCTTCATTATGATTGGGGTTATTCCACCCAGATTAGGGACATCTGCTGATGAGCATTAGCCAACAATTTTGAGATAAATCCCTAAGATTTAAATTACATGTATGAAATTGTAGAATTTATATTCGTTGATAAGAAATTTAGTTTCAAATATTTAATTAATTAATTTGGAAAATTAATTAATTAACGTATTTTTAAATTGGGGATATTGAATTGATTGAAATGGAATTATTAATTTTTGAACTAATTATGGGTTTATTGGGATTGTTGAATTGGAATAATTAATTGTTGAATTAGAATAATTATTTTTTAATTAATTATGAGGATATTGGGATTATCAAATTGTAATAATTAATTTCCAAATTAATTATGGGGTATTGGGATTGTATAATTGGAATAATTTATTATTGGATTAATTATGAGAATATTGAGAACATTGAATTTTATTAATAAATTTTTGAATTAATTAATGGTATTGAGATGATTAATTAATATTTGTATTAATTAATGTGATAGATATGATTAAATAATTTGTGAAATAATTAATGGGTATATGTGATATTGTGATATTGTGATATATGTGCCTTGAAATGATGAATAGTAACAGTGACATTCATATGTGACTTGTAATGATGAATGATAATAATGATATTCATATGTGACTTGAAATGATGAATGGTAACAATTTAATTCATACGTGACTTGAAATTATGAATGGTAATAATGACATTAATATGTGAATTTAAATGATTAATGGTAACAGTGGAATTCATCAATGAATAAAGAGTTCAGGTGTCCTCAGGAACCTATGAGTTTTGTGATTAAATAAAGAGTAATTGAATAAATGTAAACTATTTACTTTATTAATTTTATTTAAAATTCATGAAACTTCATACTATACTATTTACTAGATATTATTTTAGACACCGTTGGTGGTGGCCTACTGAGTTATACTCACACCCCAGCTCGAGATTCCTGATCGACACCTAAATTTGTTTCATTCTTGCAAGACATGTTAAGTGAAAAGGAACTATATTAGATGGGTGATTTGGGATGGATCATGGATGAGGGAACAAAATATTGTTCGATAACCGATTGGGAGTTGTTAGTGTCTTTATTTGTTTTGGGGTTTTCATATTAACATTTGACCTGTATGGGAATGAAATATTTATAGTTTAGACTTGGATATTGTATTTCCTATTTTAGTCATCATGTGATACTGGTTATTTCTAGTAATTTGTTATATCATTTGGAATTTTTTTATTTTTTTTGTTGTTGTGGTACTTTTAGAAAGAGAGTATAGTATCCTCATGATCGATATTATACCCTCACTGCTAGTCAGAATCCTCTACAATATAGGGAGGCACACCTGAGGTCATGTGACCAACTGGCTCAGGGGAACTAATGTGTGACAACCAGGTTAGGAAGATACCAAGTGGCATCAACAATGGTTTCTTTTCACTTATTTAGTCTTACTATTTGGGAATAGTATATATGAGAATAGGATGAGTTAGGCCTTGTTTTAGATCTCATGCATGGGTGTAACTAATGATTTTACAGGGGTAAAAGATAAGTACATAGCATGAGATTGATGTTATTGATGTGTACTATTGTAGTTTATAATATTTCACCTCGAGTGATGAACTTGCTGTGTGATGTGATTATTGTTTCTGAGTTTTTATGAAATTTGACTCATGTCCTAAAAAGTAATGAGAGTTTGGTATGCATGCATCATTATAGGAACTTGGGATTATTTTGTGACATGCATCATTTTAAGAAGGCATAGGAAAACGGGTTCTGGGGTCTATGCTAAAATTGAAATGTTATCATTTCTTATGTATTTGAAATGAAAATAGTGCCTAATGTGAAATTGAAAATTGTAAATGATGTAGAAAATGTAAATAAAATGGTTTCTAATGAAAAACATGAAAATTAAAAATGAATATACCCTTTTTTTAACCATGACCTATATATAGGATTTTTAAAGGCAGCACGATAGTGCCTCAGTGTTTACCATGTGGAAGAAAAAGGGGTAGTGACTTGTTATGGTTATGGGTAAACCCATGTTGTTAACCATGTTAATGATGTGTAATTTTTTCTAATATTTGTGTTTGGAATTGTAGAAATTTTCCTCAATGAAGATGCTTTTTGAGAGGATTAAATAAGAACATGGATGGATATGCTCTTATAGTAGTGGAACTCGAGGCACCGATAGTGCAGGGTGAGGAATCCAGAGATAAGTTTTTTGAGATTTTTTATAAATTTATGAAATTCATGGAAATATTTCTAGGGTAGGTTATGAAGATCACGTCTGATATTAGGATTTTCATTTATAGATACCTATGATGTTTACTAGAGAGGGTGGACCCAAGGTAACATAGTTCTTGATTGAGTCAATCCAAACTATAATTGACCATTTATATAATCCTACTGAGAAGTGGGCCATGTTGGCTACTAACATGTTGTGAGGATCAATGAATCATTGGTGGGATTTTCAGGCTTGAACAGGGAAGGTAGACGCGATGTCTTGGAAGGTGCTTTTGGAGATGTTCCTTGAGTAATTTTATCTAGAGATGCTAAGGAAGAATATAATAGATAATTTCAAGTATTTGACTTAGGGGAGTATGTCTATGATGGAATATGTTGGTCTATTTACTGACTTGTAATGATTTTATCCAGTGTTTGTAGGGGATGGCATAACTACGACAAGGCATTTCCAAGATAGGATTAAATGTGAGATTAACTCCCAAGTTAACCTCTTTTAGTTAAAGTAGTTTTTGGAGGTGGGGGATCAGGCTCTCATATCCAATGGGAACTTGTAGAGGCTTTCAATGTAAGAAAATGGTTACTACTAGATGATAAAGAGGTATGTCTTATGAGTGTAGGAATCATCACTGGAGAATGTCATCCAGGGGGATTGTAGGAAGAGTGGCTAGGGGAAGGATCCATCACTTAGGATCTTAACTGAGTTATTTTCCACCATTGTGGAAGGATGATCCACTATTATAGACACTTTTTCCTACCATTAGTAAAGTGTTGATCTTGAAGTAGGATGTGAAATATACAGAGGTTCAACAGGAACCCTTGATAGACAGGTAGTGACGGAGGAGCTAGAAAAACTAGAGTGAGGGAAGAAGATCTCTTGCGCTGTACTAGTTGGGTAGTTATAGTTCTACTGGCCTTGGTAGTAGAGGAAGTGGACATGGAGATTCTAAAAAAGAGAACCTATATACACATAGTAGTGTTGCATAGGGGACTCATACTGCATCATAGGGAAGTGGGTCATGACAATTACAATCCATTCAACCTACTCTTGTGAATATAAAGGATGGACTATCGATAGTGACATGTATTATTCTTGTAGATTCTATGTGATAAAATTCCTTATTTTATATTGGTGGATTTCATTATTTTACTTATACACAACCCGTGAATGGTTTGAGTTTAGCGGTGGAGTTCTTGAGTGGGGTATTGGTGATATATACACCATTGGGATTATGATACAGAGACATCTAATTTTGTAAGGGGTGTTCTTTTGAGATTGGAAAGTATCATTATCTACGGGATATTTATATTATTGACATTTCAGGATTTGAACTAATTTTTGGTATGGATTGGTTAGTATCATACTGATCCCACATATATTGCTACCATGTGAGGGTGAAATTTATGTCACCTAAGGGTGAAAAATACATCCATCATGGAGAATGGGATATATAGGTGGGTCGTACTAGTCCAGTTCACTAGAAACTAAGGGAGATCACCACCTAGGTTGCTAGTTTTTTATTAGATGATGGGGTAGTAGAGTAGGATATCATTCCACTCATAGTGGATAGGTTTCAAGACATGTTTTCCTAATTGGTAGAACCACTAATCCAACCTACCAAGATAGATAAAATTACTCCATATACACCAAGCTACCTAAGTTTCAGTTTTTGATTGATCAGGTACTCTTATTAGGTCACATAATCTTAGAGGAAGGTGTGTTAGTGAACCCAGATAAGGTACATGAAGTTTTATCTTGGGAGAATCCCAAGATATTTTTTGATATCCATAGATTTTTTAGGTTAGATGGATATTTATAGAGATTAATACAGGACTCTTCCTAATTGGTAGAACCAATTTCAGTCTTGAAAAAAATGGGATTAAAGTTTGACTAGTTGGAAGTGTGTGAGATTACCTTCCAAGATCAAAATAATAATTTGATAATAGTGACAATATCGATCCTACCCAAGCTAGGTGAGTAGTATATAGTGTTTTTTGATTCTTCTAGGATAGGTCATGGAGTAGTGTTGATGCATGAAGATCATATTGTGGTGTATTGGTCTTGGAAGTTGAGGCCACATGAATAGAATTACCCTATTCACAACATCGATTTGGAAGTAATAGTTTGTTATTTGATGTTTTGGTTACATTTACTTTTGGGTGGGAAATTTAATTTGTATACTGATCACAAGAGCATAAATTATATCTTTTCATAGTTAGATTTGAATCTTCAGCAGTAGAGATAGGTTGAGTATATGGAGTAATTTTATTTTGAGCTAGAATATATTCCAAGGAAGGGACATAGTGGGGATGAAGATTTAAGTAGGAAAACATAGGCTCAGTTGGTTTAGTATTATAGTGTTGAGTGGAAGATGTTGAATTTTCTGGATGAAATGCATGTTGTGGTTTAGGAGAGTCTCAAGAAGATGACTCTCATTTCAGTTTCAGTAGAGCCTACACTTTTTGATCCTGATTAGGGACATGATGTATAAGGATCTAGAAAGTTTGTTCTTAAGGGAAAACCTTGAATGTGGGGAGTGTCATAACCCCCTCCCAAGAAAGATACAACAATGAGGGTGGAGAGATAATGACCCCTATGTTCTGCCTCTAGTAGACCTCAGTTTGGAAACTAGCAGTAAGGGGAAAAAATATAAAAATATGGGAGGCATTACCATTTATAAGGGAAAAGGATTGTGAGATAGGAAGTATCAACCACAATCAACTCCATTACATGTATATAAGAAAAAACGACCATACCACAATTCATCTGTAAATAAAATTGATACAAATAAAAGTCCCCAAAGTAAATACCTTAAAAAAATTAGTGTTGAAACACGACAACTATCCGAGGGTCCAAGATAGTAACACCAAACATAGTTAAAATAATCTTCCTTGAAACCTGAAAGAATTTTTTATATATGTAGGGTGATCATATAGGTATACTCAGTAGGAAAACCAAATTCTCTTATGCACAATTGGAAGGAGAATACTAATGTACCAGTGAGAAAATAGTAGAACCAAACAGAACCTAACATGTATACTAACCATAACCCCAACCCCATGAAGGCTTGATCACCAAATAACACATCCAAGTAATATAATATAATATAAATCATATCGATGACAAGGTAACCCACACCACTTTCCCACTGATTATCCACTCTCACACCCCAACAAAAAATGTCCTGGTGTTCCCACCTCTTCCAAATATATCACATCACATCTCGTTCACACACACCGGGGCCACACCTCACAACACATCCCACCCACAAACTCTAGGGCCACACATCACATAACATCATATCACATATTTACCACACATAGATCGACCACACATCACATCTCATCTAGAAGACACTTGTGAAAACACATCAAACCTCATCCCAAAGACACCTAGGAGAACACATCAGAACTCATCCAAAAGTTACTTGGTACCATGCATTAACATCCACCCAAATACACCCAGGACAACGCATCATGACTCATCTCAAAGACACCTAGGACAAAACATCAAAACTAATCATGAAGATACTTGAGACCATGCATCACTATTCACCCAATGACACCTGGGCCATTATTGACTAGAAGATGAATCATGGAAGCGTGGGGGGAAAACCATCCATCCACCCACTAGGAGGTTTGGAAAGACACCCCCATATAACTATATGGGTGTCAACACATAGTGATAGATGTGTGTGGGGTGCGTATAGAAATATCATGGAAAATACAATGTATACTTACATATATATGAAACCACACAATCCACAAATATAGGTTTAGAAACAAATCACCAACCAAATCACATGGACTCCCACACCTACTGCCAAGACTAAATGTACAACCCCACATAAGAATAAAGAAAGCCATAATTTGTTTTCTATATTTAATAAATATGAAAGCATTTTCTATATTCTCTATTACCAACCAATTTCACTAAAACATGTACAAATTTATTTTCCAAGCTCATGTTTATCACCATCCATACCAACTAGAAACCGGAAAAAACAACACACAACAAGTAGGATATTGAAACAACTCAACAACCAAGTCCAAACCCATATCCCACCCCCTTTCATTGCAACCCCACTTCTCAACCATATCTCATCCACTTCCCCCACACAATTAAACCATAACCATCCCACACATCAGAATATATATCATAACACATTTTCATATTTAGAAAAAAATGGAACTTATTCAATTACACTTCATTATTTAAGGGTGATATCATAGAAACCATTGAATCCTGGGGCATCAATTCCATTAACTGAATATAGGTGGTCAACCAGTTATTTTTTTATGATGATACCATTCAATCACAAAAAAAGAGGGTCCATGAAAAGTCACTAAAATAAAAACAAGCCACCAATAGACACACATTTCACTATGAAATTATAAAAATATAATCACAATATCAAAAAAAATAAAATTAGATCAATTTTAATAAAATAGCTAGATCATACAACACGTTCCCATTCCCCTTTGTATTTATTTCCAAAGAATTATATTATCTTTATTAATTCAGAATAAACGTTATTCACAAGGATAAACATTTATATACCCATCCTTCATGATTCACAATCAAGAAAGATGAAGGAAATCCTACCTTGAAGGAAGAATCATTTTTCTATACTTAATCCACCAAAATAGGGGCACACGTATAGAAGGGGACTTATTCTGGGGGGACTCAAACCAATATCAAAACCTTCTTCCCATACTCTAAGTGAGAAGGATTAAAAACCTCTCATATTAAGATAAAGAATAATGAATTAATTAATGAAGGGAATATATCTACCTTATAAGAATTAGATTTGAAACTAATGTGATTTGAAATGGCTTAGTTTGACCATTAAATTGGGTCTCATTAAATCCATGCATTTTAAACACTGTAAAGGAACCTTGACTTTTTAGAAATGTAAGATAAAACTAATCCACTTTGAAACAACTTTTAAAATCACTAATTTTATCATTAAATTCATTTATCATAAAAAAAGACATAAAAAGGGGGAAAATAGAAAAACATGAAATTTATAGATATTTAGATTACTGTTGAATTGAGTCATAGTCAGACGAGTCACTACCAGATGAGTCACTGCTAGACAATTCACCACCAGATAAGTCACAATAGGACAAGTTACCACAAAAAAATTCACCTCTAGATGCGTCACTACTAAGATGTGTCACCTCCAAATGAGTTACTGCTAGGATGAGTCACCACTAGAAGAGTCACCGTCAGATGAGTCCCCACCAAATGGGTTAATGTTAGGATGATTCATTGCTAGATGATTTAATTCAAGGATGAGTCACCATAAGACGAGTCACTACTAGGATGATTCACCACCAGATGAGTCACTGCCAGACAATCCACTACTAGGATGAGTCACCATTGGAAAACTGGACATTTGAAAAAATGTTAAAATGACTCACTATTAGAATGAATCACATGTCCCAAAAACACCTCGGACTACCCCGAGACACCTCAAACATCAGATTTTTGGAAAATTAACAGGATAGAAGGTCTTTTCCATTACATTAGATACCTATAAAACTATTATCTCCCTTAAGAATTCAAAACCAACCCAGATGGAAAGAGAGGAATTTTCCAAACAACCATCCCTTAAGATACATCTTATGGATCTCATTACACCTGAAACACCACCACAAAGAAAATACCGCTAACGAAAACTCTCATAATAGCTAAATAAACCTAAAATCCCAAACATAAGAATCAAGTAATTCCATCTTCTATGTTATGATACTATCCTCTACAGGTGGCACTATCTCACCATCACGAGTTTAATCGAATCATAGTAGAATGCGTCCTAATTAGGAATCTTGTTTTCCATTTTTATTTTGTCTAAAACTCATCACAAATCATATAGAACTCATTAAATTAAGGGAAAAAACATATTTCATAAAACACAAATGTCCAAAAAACACTTCACAATGAAAATAAAGGGAAGAGAAAACTCAAAAAAACTCAAGGTACTCGGCTTGGATATGCGTCTCACGCTCCCATGTACTCTCCTAAAAGTAACCATGTGTCCATTTCACATGAACCAAGGTAATGGTTCATACTCATATCACCTTCTATCAATGATCTTGGATATCCACTGGATGCTCCACAAAGTTTTCAATCATTCTCAATATAAAAATCTCCCCAATCAATGACATGAGGGTCATTGTGAAGTCACTAATGGAGCTGAGAAACATGAAAGACATCATGGATCCAGTCAAGTTAAGGTAGGAGTGCTAACTGGTAAGCCACCTCACCAACACACCTAGACACCATGAAGGACACAACAAAATGGGGAGAGATATTACTTTCTTTTCTAATCCTCTACTACCAATGTTGAGAGGAAATCTTCAAGAAGAAATGGAATCCAACCTCAAAATCTAGGGGACTCATCCTACAATCTGTATAAGAGTTATGCCAGTATTTTTCTGCTTTCATCCTCTCTCAAACCAAATTAACTTTATTTGTTGTGCTCTACACCACCTTAAGACCAATGACTAATGCCACCACAACCTTAGTCCATCACAACAGAGAAAAAAATAGCCGCCCATACAAAGCCTCAAATGGGGCCATGCTAATGGAAGAGTGAAAAATATTATTATAAGAAAAATCAACCAAGTTAAGGTGTTGTTCCCACGATCTTCCAAAGTCCAAGACACATTCCCTCAATATATCCTCTAGTGTTTGGATAGTACGTTTCATATTCTCGTCTTCCTGAGAGTGGAAAGCAGTGCTATAACAAAAATGGGTTCCAAAATCATGTTGTAATCCCCTCTAGACTCATGAGGTAAAATGTTCATCTCAATCCTAGAAAATGGAAATCATAACTCCATGTAGCCACACTAATTTATCCACATACCTATTTTACAAAACATCCACTGTTATGAACTCTTTGATTCTTAGTAATTGAGACAAGTTTGTTAACTTATCCAAAATCACCAAGATATCATCACAAACACTGGAAACTATGGGTAAAACTATGATGAAATCCATTGATATGTCATCAAATTTACACTCAAGATTATCCAAGGGATGCGAAAAACCATTTGGAACATGATGCTTTGCCTTTACTTTCTAGAAGACCAAGAAAATGTGCACAAAATTTTCCACTACCCACTTCATTCCATGCCACAAAAAACTATAGCCTCAAGCCACGGTACAAATTATAAATTCACAGGTGCACCAATAAAGGTGATATATGGATCTCATGAAAAAATCCATTGCACATTACTACCGAAAAAACAGCCTTCTTTGAAACAACATCTAGTTATGACTATCTTCAAACCATTCCTATGGAGCATCACCATGGCCAACATGATCATGCATCACCTCAACCTATGATTGTACCCATTAAGACTCCTCCACCTACTACATCAGGGAAGACTGAACCACCATTTAAAAAAACAGCCTCTACTTGCTTCCACCCTTTCATTTAAGTGTAGTGCTACGAACTCCTCCATCACTCTCCAAGAATTCAGACTCTTAAACAACATCATTCTATGACTTTCTGCTCAAATAATTGACCACAACAATCCCCTTTATTGAGGTTCAGGAGATCTCAAAATTATAGTCCTAAAGATACTCCATCCATCTTCACTATCGTAGATTTAGATCAGACTGATAAATAAAATACCTCAAACTCTTGTGATCCATGATGACCACAAAGTTCTCCCCAATGAGGTAATGTCACAACAACTTTAGTACAAAAAAAATTACCATTAGCTCTAGATCATGGGTGTAATAGTTACATTCATGAGGGAATAACTGACTAGAAGCATAAAAGATCACTACCTTCTACTACATTGGGATGCACCCTAATCCCAAATAGAATGAATCACTAAAAACCTCAAACAACACCCCATCCTCTAATAGATGAAGAATTAGAGCACATACCAACTTCCCCATCAGGTAACCAAATGATGCATAACATTGATCATTCCATAAAAGTCTTGGCCTTCTCTAGTCTATTTTTTCAATCGGGCTGAAACTTGCGGGAAATCAGGTACAAACCTCCAATAATGGCATGTGAGAGAAATAAATCCATGAACCACTTATGCATTCTTGGGTGCTGCCTAAGAAAAAACTTCTTGAACCTTTTTTGATTCCACTACCACACCCTTTTTTGACACCAAATTCCTCAGTAAATTGACCTCTTGTGTCCAAAAATTACACTTGGATAAATTTCCATAAATCTAGTGTCACTGAATGACTTTCAAGATACCTTGGAGATACTCAACATGATCTAAATATAACTTTGAGTAGATCAATATATTACTGATGAATATGATGATAAACGGGTCCAGGAACTCAAGAAACATGATGTTCATGATCCCCATGAACATAATTGGTGCGTTCATAACACCGAACAACATGGATACAAACTCAAAGTGACCATACATACTTATGAAGGAAATATTTGGGATATCACCCTACTTCACCCTCAACTGGTGATCTCTAGATCAAAGGTCGATCTTATAAAACCAACCTCCCCCTCTCAGTTGGTCAAAAAAGACATCAATACTTAGAAGTGGGTAATTTTTCTTGATTTTCACAAGATTCAATCTCTGATATTCTATACAAAACCTCAGAATATCATCTTCCTTCTTGAAAAAAAACACTAGAGTGCCCCAAGATGAAACACTAGGCCAGATTAAGAATTTTTTTTCATTATATCATCAAATTGAGTCCTCAAATACTATATCATAGTGGGTTCTATCCGATAAGGATCTATTGAAATCGAAGAAGCACTCTGCTGCAAGTCTATCACAAACTCAAAATTATGTTGAGGGGGTAGTGACACAACCTCCTTAGGGAAAACATACATAAAATCCATAACGACCCTAGGATCCTTCTCTACTCTAGCTCCCACTATCTCCACATGCATTTGAGGCATCAAGGAAAGAAGGAGCTCCACTTGTATTTTTCCCACAAGATAGCTCTTCCAACCAACGAAAACCACACGTAGTTCTTCCAAATATGAAAACACGATTCTCCTTAGAAAGTAGTAAATAACACCATTGAATGAATACAACTAGTAGATTCCAATAATGACATCATTTGGATGCATCTTAAGAAAGATAATACCCCCACAGGACTATCCCCATCATCATTCTAAACCCCCAACACACATAACACAAGTTAGTCTATCCCCTGACTAGCATAGTCAACCCCAGGGATATAGAAATCCTATCGATATATAATCCCAAAGAATGATATAGAGTGGGTTCCAAAAAGAAGTGAAAAGATCCAGAATCAAACAAATCACAAAAAATACAGATGGTAAACTGATTGTACCTCTAATGATCACTATCCCATATGGTGTTGCTACCTCCGCTGCATGAAATTGACCATGCCTAGCTCCCCTACCTCTCTACTAACAAATGTCTCCATGAACATGTTCATGTTGAGGTTCTTGAGATTGAGGAATATCCTGATGTCATCCTCTACCTACCACAAATTCCCTAGTTAGACCATAATCATACTTCCCCTACTATTGGAACAAACTTGCTGGTAACTAATACTAAGTCTGATACTAAACTTACCTTCCTCGGAGAAAATGAGCTTGATTAGAAACTGGGAACTACTCCTAAAGATGGACACAAACTCCAATGAAGAAACATATCAACCCCAAGCCCACAATAAAGGAATGTAAACCCAAAGGTTGAAAGGGAAGCTGCCAAGGTCGACTCCCAGTTTGTAAAATCCTCTCTGACCCTGACATCTGAGAATTTACCCTAAAAAATATACTCATCATTGAACTCTATTGGCTCTCCTATTGTGGAAAACCTCCTCATGAGTACATCCTCTTTCTAACCTCTTCCTTATTCTGAACCTCCACATATGTTGGCAACTCAAAATGTGTAACTGTATAATGGATCGAAGGATGGAGTTCCTCCTCAAGATGCCTAACTCAAGACTCCCCATATGGAAAAATATTTGGGGTGAATTGATATTTTTTTCAACTTAATTTGAAGATCCCACAAATAAATAATCCCATTTTTAAGGGAGAGTATAAATTTCCTCTTCGCAACCTTCATGGTTGATGATAGGAACTCTGCTTGAAACTCCTTCTGGAAGTCGACCCAAGAAATATCTACCTCCCTCTGCTCACTAAGGTACAACATCCACCACTAATGTGAAACTCCTCACATATGATTGACTGCCATAGCGACCCTGTACTCCATTAGGGATTAGATCAAACTGAAGGTGATCCCTAGCTCCTTTAGACAACTCTCTAATTCCACATCACAAATGTTACCATCATAATTTCTCAAATAATAACATTGAAAATCTCACAAAATCTTCTACCATTGATCATCATCCTCAGTTAGATCAACCATCCATTGATCAATCAGGTCAGTATGCCAAACTTACACTTCCTGAGCCACATGTGGAAGATGACTAGGAGCCATAAATAAACGAGAAATGTGGATTTACTAATCCCAAGAGTTTAGATTTTCATTATTATATATTTTAATTAAATTTAATCCATTTAATTCATTTGATCCATTTCACGTTTCCCTAAACAAAAAAATTAAAACAAGAACACAAGTCATCATGATGCATGTACCTCTCATGGGTCTCTACACTACAAGCCGTCCCAACTCACCTGGTCATTCAATAAGCATAGAGTCCATGCACTAGATCATGGGGGCCTTAAAATCGCAAGTCCCAGTCGGTATCCCTGACCTATTTTACTTACCAAGGTAAAATGACACTGTTCCCATACAAATCCATGCATTACTCAATATGTCTGACTCTGAACTCAACCCTATATCTCATCTATCACCTCTGATACCACTCTGTCATGACCCCCTACAACCAAATATAAAAAAATTAGGTGAGATAAATAATGACCCCCCGAGTACCACCTCCAGTAGGCCCTGGGTTGGTGACTAGCAACAATGGTGTACAAGTATTATAATATGGGAGTGATTACCTTTTATAAGGAAATAAGATCAAGATATAGGATGTATCAACAATAATATAATCCAGGACATAAATATTATAAAAACCAAAAACCATACCATAATGAATGTGTAAATAAAACTGATACAAATAAAATTCTCCAAAGTAAATTTCAAAAAACAAAACTAGAGTAGCAACACAACAACAATCCCAAGGTACGATCTAGTAACACCCAACATAGTCAATGTAATCCTCCTAGAAACCTGAAAATACTTTTTATATTAGTATTATGAGAATACATTTATACTCAGTTGGAAAAACAAATTCTCTAACGTACAAGTGGAAGGAGAGTACTTATGCACCTGTGAGAACATAACAGAACCAAACACCAACTAATAGGTAGACTAACCAAAACACCAACCTCACCAAGGATCACTCACCATATAATGAATCCAAGTAATATCATCATAATTATCATTTATTTATTTATTGGAGAAAAGTAAGGATAAGGAAAGTAAAAGAACCCCAAGGGGAAAAGCCATAGAAAAAAAATCACAAGACTAAGGAGGCCTAAATTAATGAATCCCACTGGATGGAAATTAAATTTTTATTTGGGTTTTCAAAAGTTTTTTATGGTTTTTTTGGTGCGGATGGGCGTCGGGTTACGCTGTTCTGCCAGGACGCGTTCGCGCGTGCACCCGTCGACCCGAAGGGATGGGCGCGCGGCTTGTGGCCCCGCAGTCCCGCTTTCCAAGGGCAGGCGGCATTCATCCCTTATTCAGGGGCGTCTGCTCCTTGATCGAAACCGGGATGATGGGATGTCGGCTCCTCCTTCCGTGGACGTCTCCTCGGAACTCGTCGCCTAATCCGGGTCTCCCTCATAGATTTAAGAATGTTCGTGAATCTCGTTCCCGGCGCCATGTCTCCATGGACACCGGTTAATTACGCTGCTTCCGCCCGGGCGCTCCAAGGAGTCTGGTCGGGGCAGCAACCTGCGGTGAGGAGACCGGGTGGCTCTGGGTGTCGGGGGCGTGTCTTAACACTGCGCCTCTGCATGTCTGCCTTCTGTCCCTAATAGGGCTTCTCGAAGGCGTGATGGCCTGAGGCATCCCGCACTGGGTGCGAGGAACTATGTTACCTGAGGTTTTCCTCAGCTTCCCATGTTTAAAACGGGGTATGCCGCGAGTTTAACGTCCAGCGGGGACGGCATCGGACTGATCAACACGAGGAGTGGATCAGATGACAGAACCCCTTGCGGGGAACCTCCGACGCTGGGGCCAGCACATGGGCAGCTTCCCAAGTGAAGTGGAGTGGAATGAAATGGCATGACCCCACCGGGATGTGGCGGCCCGGGTAAGGATCAGGATGGATGATGGAGTAAAGAGCTTGGACCCCGTAGGGGCTTCCTACGTACCATGCGTTAGCGCGGATCAAAGTCAGCATAGTTCGGATATACAGTTTAACGTCATGCTGGACGTCGGCAAGCCGACTCACGAAGAGGTCGAGGCCGCCGGGCGGAGGATTGAACTGAACCACCTCGCACAGAGGGGGATGGAACGGCCGGGTGGATCACAGTTTTACGTCATGCTGGACGTTGGCAAGCCGACTCACAAGGAGATCGAGGCTGCCTGGAGAAGGATTGAACCGAACCACCTCGCACAGAGGGGGATGGAACGGCCGGGTGAATCACAGTTTTACGTCATGCTGGACGTTGGCAAGTCGACTCACGAAGAGATCGAGGCTGCCTGGACAAGGATTGAACCGAACCACCTCACACAGAGGGGGATGGAACGGCCGGGTGAATCACAGTTTTACGTCATGATGGACGTTGGCAAGCCGAATCACGAAGAGATCGAGGCGGTGGGGAAGCACAATGGAGATACACACGTGCAGTCCCCCACAGAGGCGGATTCATAGGTGAATCAACGCAAGTGTGAACCCGGGAGGGGTTCACTGATGGACGAACCGACGTAAATACGACCGGGACGACCAGGTGGCGGGCTTGAACCTCGGAGAGGCTTCCTACGTACCCTGTTTAGAAGACAGGGATCAAAGTCCACGTAGTTCGTTCTGTTTGTAACGCTCTACCCCCGTGGGCGAAGGCCACTCCAATCCCGACATCCCTGCAGAGACGAGCGGGTGGGGGCAACATCCAAACCGGGGGGACCCTGCGTGCGGGGCACGGGATCGGGTGATGCGGACGGTTTAACGTCTTGCCGGACAAAATACAGTTTAACTTCGTGTGTTGAGGACGAAGCGGAAGGTTTAACGTCTTGCCGGACGAAGTACAGTTTAATGTCGTGTGTTGAAGACGAAGATTCTTGGCAGTTTAACGTCTTGCAGCGCGGACGAGGATGCTTGGCAGTTTAACGTCTTGTCGCGCGGACGATGGAGGCTAGGCAGTTTAACGTCGTGCATCTTGGACGTATGCAGTTTAACGTCGTGCAGGACGTGGTGTAGTTTAGCGTCATGCAGGACGAATTACAGTTTAACGTCGTGCAGGACGAATAGCGTACAGTTTAACGTCTTGTAGCTGGGACGAAGTGCAGTTTAACGTCGTGCGGGACGTATGCAGTTTAACGTCGTGCAGGACGTTGAATCCGCCGATAGGTCCGTGTCACTTCGCGCGAGCCTGGAGGGTCGCACGGGAAGACAACGCACGGTGCGGGCACCCGGGATGAGGGTCGTCGGGCGCCACGCAGGCGGGTACCCAAAGGGGGTCAAAGGGGGCGACCCTGGCGGTTTGCGCGCAAAAGAGGAGCTTTGCGCGCAATACCGCGGGTCGGCGCGCAAATGGACGGGCTGGCGCGCAACTAGGCTAGCACTTTGCGCGCGAATGATAGAGATTGCACGCACCGGGATTCGGATAGCGCACGGGGGAAACGGCTCATTCTTTAATGAATGGCCACTTTGAAAAGGGGGGGGGGGGTGCGCGCAATCGGGCTGGATTGCGCGCACCCGGGGGCAATTGCGCGCAAGAGGCTTCTTTTGCGCGCAAATGCCTTTGAGTGAAGGGTTATTCAAAGGAAAAGAGCCAAAGGGATTGCACGCAAAGGCGAACCCCGAGGATTTCTTGCGCGAAAGAAAAGAGGTTACCTGAAGATCGGCATTGCGTGCAGAAGGGGTTGGATTGCGCGCACGAGAGACCTTTCGAATTATGGCAACCTTCAAACCGTCGGGGGTCGCCTTATATTTATAGGCAACCCCGGGCGCGGAATCCAGTTCGCGGGCGCGAAATTCTCTTCGCGGGCGCGGAATTCTCTTCGCGGGCGCGGAATCGGGCCCGGCGCGCAAGGGAGTCGCGCGGGCCACTGGCGCGCAAAATTGCGCGCCGGCCCGGCGCATTGCACGCATCCCGGGAGGTTTGCGCGTGACTCATCAACTTTGCGCGCGTGTCTCCAAAATTCCGCGCAAGGCCTCCGGGCCCTCCGAAACGTGCTTCCGACTCCAAATATGACCTCGCTTTCCGCATCCGGAGCTTTGTTTGGGAACAACGGACTTTTCCGGCGTCTACAATGGTTTAGAGATAACCTTCACTAGGTGGGAACCAAAAAACACTTGAAACCAAGTTCATAATTCAAAATTAAAAAAGTACACACATCCAAGAAATCAGGATTGAAGATCACCTGTGTCACCCTGTCACTAGCCATAATTATTCATCATTTCCATCCATCACCAATATCAAAATCGCCATCCTACCACCATGAAAACTGGTATCTATAGATCATCATCAACCATATAACTTTCCATAATACATCGCACTACCCCATTTCATCATCGTCCCCTAGAGAACCAGAAATAACTATATCGCCAATACATTGATGAAAATCATGAACATAAATATGGTACCATCGAGAGAAACCTGATGACCGTCACCATATCTAAACTTGCATAAAAACAAACCATATCTAAAAATTGAAACACCACCAAATAGAAATAAGTAGATTAACCAATGATAATAAGAAAACAAACCATCAAGAAAAGCATGAGGAAGAAAACTGAATGTCAAAAGCCAACGTTGGAGGATGCGTGCTTGGAACACTGACAGTCTCCAAACCAAACCTACCAAAACATAAATTTTACCAACAATCCAGATTTAAAAAGGAGAGGATCCATGGAACGTGGGGTCCGAGCAGTGGTATAGCAGTCAATGACTCGAAACGACAACAATTGTCAATAAGGAAGAAAACTGGGATCTTGGAAACTAGGGGAATACTGACCTAAGTAGTACCATGAGACTCATTGACTATCAAATCATGAAACCCAAAACCTATTTGAACCATATATCCAAATATGACCTAGAGAGGTGTGGATGAATATGAGTGTAGATCCAAAAAAAGAGAATCTGATAAGAACAACAACATAAAACCATCATCGAAACCCCATGATCTCTTTGAAGAAGAATACGTTGACTAGAAAGAAAAACTAGAGCATAGAGAAGCCACACTAAAGAAAGAGATTTTGAGGAGTTGAGAGGAGGGGAGGAAGGAAATAAGAGGAATATGGATAGCACTCATATGTACTATCGACTATGAAGTAAAGGGTTTCGGTAAGAAACTATAAACAAAGCCATGAATGAGAGAAGGAGAGATGGGAGATAAGGGAGACATCCTTTCTCCACACCACTTTCCCACCGATTAGCTGCTCTCACACCCCATATACAAACATCCTAGAACTCCCACCACTTTAGAATATATCATATTACATCCTTCCCATACACACATGAGCCACAACTCACAATATATCCTTCCAATCCACACCTGGGCCACACATCACATCACGTCCCATTACATCCTGCCCAGACAAACCTGATCCAGACATCAGATCTCATCCTAAAGAAACCTGGTACTATACATCACAACTCATCTCGAAGAATCATATGACAACACATCACAACTCATCCGGAAGACACTTGGGACCACACATCACCATTCACCCAATGACACCTCGGACAACACATTACAACTCATCATGAAGACACATGGGACAAATCCTCACAACTCATACCAAAGACACTTAGGACCACACATTACCATTCACACAAATAAACCTAGGAAATTATCTCATGGAAGAAGGAGTAGGGAAGAGAATGTGTCTATACATCTATCCTCCCACAGAGATTTTGAGAAATACAGTCGCCGTGTGACTATGTGGGTTTTGGAACATTGTGATCAATGTGGATGCGGTTGTTATTGAAATATCAAGGAAAATAAAATGTATTAATACTTATATATGAAGCAACACAATCCCAAACAATGATTTTACAAGAATATCACCAACCAACTTACAAGTTCCTCTACATTCTCTTCCAAAAATAAATTCACAACCCCACAAAAGTATAAAGCAAGTAATTGGTTTGTTTTTAGTCTTTAAATAATTTTAAACCATTTTCCAGATTCTGAGTAACCAACTTGTTCCACTAAAACATTTAAAAATTTATTTTTCAGGCTCCTTACTATCACAACACACAAAAAGTAGCATATTTAAACAGTTCATAATCCAATTTCTAACCCATCTCCCACTGAATTTCATCACAACCCCACTGCTCAACCTTATCTCATTTACTTCCCCCCTCACACAAACCACAACCATCCCACACATGACAACATATATCACATCAAATTTTCAGATTTATAAAATAAAGGGAACTTATTCAATTTCACTTATTTATTTAAGGGTGCTACCACAAAATCCATTGAATACCATATCATTCATTCCATTAAATGAATATATGTGGTTAACCATTTATTTATTTATGATGATACCATTAAATCATGAAAACACAGGGTCCATGAAAATTCAGTATGACATAACCAAGCCACCATAAAATTCAATTCTCTTAAATCCTTTACACCAATACAATCATAATATCAAAAAAAATCAAATTTGATCAATTTGAATAAAAAAATAAGATAAAAAATGACATGCCCTTGCCCCTTTGTTTTTATTTTGAATGAATTCTAATATCTTTATTAATTTGGAATCAACTACTTCCACAGGTATAGACATTTATATTCCCATCCCACATGATAAAAAATCAAGAAATATGAATGAAATCCTACATGGAAGGAAGAAACCTTTTCCCAAACATACTACACCAAAATAGGGATGCATGTATAGGAGGGGTCTTCTTCAGGGGTAACTCAAAACAACTACAACACCTTGTCCTAGGTCTCTAAGGAAAAAGGATTCTGAACCTCCTGTATCAAGATAAAGAATAAGGATTGAATGAAAGGAAGATCTTTTCCTTATAAGGATTAGATTTTAAATTAACAGGATTTGAAATAGATTAGTTTGACTATTAAATCAAATATCATTAAAGCCACACATTTTAAATTTTTAAAAGGACCCTTGACTTTTTAGAAACTTAATATATTAATGATTCCATTTGAAATGTATTTTAAAATCAATAAATTTTTCATTAAAATCATTTCTATTCAAAATAGACTTAAAAAGGGAAAAACTAGAAAAACTGGATTTTTTTGGAAATTTAGTGAACTATTGAAATGAGTCACCACTAGATGAGTCACCACCCGAAAATTAAATTTTTGATGATTCACCACCAAAAGATTCACCACCAGACAAGTCATTACCATATGAGTTATTTCCACACAAGTCTCTACCAGGATGATTCATCACCAGATGGGTAATTTACCGGATGAGTCACTGCCAGACAAGTCACCGACAGATGAGTATACTCCAGATGAGTCACTATCATGATGAGTCACCACTAGATGAGTCACTTACAGATGATACCCCACCAGATGAGTCACCTATAGAATGAGTCATTACCAAATGAGTCGCCACTAGGATTATTCACCGCCAGATGTGTCACCGTCAAATGAGTCATATTTAGAAAAATCACCACCCAGAATGATTCACCATTGGAAAACTATAAATGTGTAAAAACATTGAAATAACTCACCCTTGGAATGGATCACATGTCTCAAAAACACCCCAGACTACCTCAAACACCTCAAACATTATATTTTTAGAAAAGTAATAGGTCAAAAGGTATGTGTTTTTATAGGGAGTGACCATCCTATTGGAGCATAGATAAGGACGATATCATCTGTCTTAGAAATCAGGTTGTTGTGACGATGAGTATGTGGGAGGAGTTGATGTGTGAAATTCATGAACCAAAGTGGGTAGTGCATATGGGTGTGAAAAAATATACCATGACCTATGATAAAAACTTTGGTGTCCGATCATGAAAAATTAGATAGCAAGGTCTGTAACAAAATGATTAAATTTTCAACATGTGAAGGCTGAGAATCAATGACCCGAAGGTTTACTACACATGTTTACCATTATAGAATATAAGTGGGATAACATTACCATGGATTTTTTCGTGGGTCTCCCAAGGAAGACTCAAAATAATGACATTATTTGGGTGGTTGGGGACTGGCTGATGAATATAGCACATTTCTTTCCTATATGGGATACTATCTAGTGGAGTAGTTGGAAGAATTTTATGTTCGAGAGATAGTTTGTCTGCATGGAGTGCCACAAACTATTTTTTCACACCATGACCCATGTTTTACATTTCACTTCTAGCCGGTCTTGTAGAAGGTTCTTGATACTTAGGTTCTTTTGATTATGGCATTCCATCCACATATATATGGGAATTCATAACATACTATATAGGTTCTTGAGGATATTTTTCGTGCATGTGTCTAGAATTTGGTGGATCTTGGGAGAAGCACCTAGATTTGGTGAAGTTATCCTATAAAAATAGTTATCTAGAAATTATTCATATGGAACCATACGAGGGAATTTATGGTAGGCCATGTAGGTCACCTCTATGATGGATGAAGGTAGGTGAGTCAGAGCTATTGGGACCGAGTATCATGCAGGAGATGTCAGATCTGGTTCAATTGATTCGAAAGAATATGGTATGACTTATACTAGACATAAGTTTTATGCTAACATACATATATTACCCAAAGAGAATAAATAGGGTGATTTGGTATTCCTTTGGGTGTCACTTAGATTGGGTCATCATAGGATATATATAAAGGTAAAGTTTGTGCCTAGGGTTGTTTGACCGTTTGAGGTTGTGGAGAGAATCAGACCGGTAGTGTACCGATTGGATATTATATAGTAGTACAATGATCTCCGAGATGATTTTCATGTGTCAAAACATTATAAGTATTACCCTGAACCTTCTAATGTGATCGATGTGGATGATGTTGATATTGTGGCCGATGTGTACTTTGAGGAGCATACAATACATAAATTGGATCACAGTGAGAACGTGTTGTGGGGAAAGACCATGATGTTAGTTCATGTATTGTGGAAACATGGTCATGTTTGGAATGAAACTTGGGAAAGGGAAGTAGATATGTGGAATTAATGGCAAAACCTTTTTTAATCTGAATCTTAGTGGCTCTTGGGAGTATAACACAAGGACGATTTTTTATAAGGTTGGGAGACTGTAAGAACTCGAAACTTTCTAGAGATGTATCAGGCTTATTTTTAGGTACTCTTATTACCTTTTTGGAGTAAATTTTTTGGGTGTTACCTTACGGTGTTTTTTGGTGAAATTAGAAATTTTGGAGGGATATTGTGTAGTGCATTGTTGGTTTATGTTTTTCCCAAATCCCGCACTTGGGCCCAACCAACTATACAACCCAAAATAAAGGGGAATTTCATAGCTCATGCACAGTTTTTCAAAATGTGTTCCATATTAGGAGAAATAGGGCACCCCTATAAGAGGTGCACAATTTTAAAAATAATAGAACCCTACCCTAGAAAATATGAATATATTTTTAATTAACCCAAAAATTTGTTTTAAAATTACCCAAACCACTATTTTAAACCAAAATTGACCCCAACTCAAACATAAACTATTGCTCCTATTTTTGGAGTCTCCTAGATGAATTCCTAAGGCTCCCAATCTCTATTATTCATGATTCAAAGACCTGATCAAATATCTGAACCTCTCCCAGTAAGTGATCCCCATCTAGTTTGGTTTTTTATCTCTTTTCCCATTCTACTCCCATCCTTGAAGGGATGCCTTCCTCTATTCATGATGGGTATAAATCTAGGTTTTATTAGATCTAATCCATTTAAATCTATGATCTAGAAATTGATTCAAGATATCATTCTTCATTGTTATTATGGTTATTCTACCCAAATTGGGGATATCTATTGGTGAGCGTTCACCACCGATTTTCAGGTAGGTGGTCTATAATTCAAAACCCAAAGTCTTTATTTCAATTATGTTAATTTAATTATATTATTTCTATTGGGGGATTATAAATTGAGTTTATTACAATGAATTAATTAATTTGGAAAATTAATTAATTAAATAATTTTTGAAATTGGATATATTGAATTGATTAAAATTGAATAATAAATTATTGAATTAATTATGGGGATATTGGTATTATTAAATTGGAATAATTAAATATTGATTTAATTATGGGAATATTGAGGTTATTGAATTAGAATAATTAATTGTTGAATTAATTATGGGGATATTTGGATTCTTTAATTGGAATAATTAATTTTTTAATTAATTATGTGGAAATTGGGATTATTGAATTGGAATAATTAATTATTTGATTAATTATTGAAATATTAAGATTATTAAGTTAGATTAATTAATTGTTAAATTAATTGTTGGGATTAATATGATTAATTAATTATTGAATTAATTAATGGTATAGATGTGATTAATTAATTTTTGGATTAATAAATGAGTGCATGTGATCAAGTGATATATGTGAAATGAAATGATGAATGGTAAAAATGGGATTCATATGTGACATGAAATGATGAGTGGTAGTGATGGAATTCATATGTGAATTGAAATAATGAATGGTTGCAATGAAATTCATATGTAAATTGAAATGATGAATGGTAATAATAGAATTAATTTGTGAATTGAAATGATTAATGGTAACAATGGAATTAATATGTGAATTGAGAGTTCAGATATCATCGAGAACCCAAGGGTTATGTGGTTAAATAAAGTATATTTGAATAAATGTAAATTATTTAATTGACTTGTTTTATTTATTCCTTATAACACTGTATACACTATTATTGACGAGCTATTATTTTTAACACCATTATTGGTGACCTACTATGTTATAATCACACCCTACTCGGGCTGGCTGATCGATAATTGAATAAATTTCTTAGTTTCAGGATAGGTTAATGGAAAAGTCCCTATGTTAGATAGTTGATCTAGGATGAAGCATGGATGAGGGAACCATATGTGTTTTAGGACGTACTTGATAGTTTTTAGTGTATTTATTTATTTTGGGTTTTTCATATCGAGACTTGACATGTATTGGCATGAAATATCTACTATTTATTCTTGGACATTGTATTTCTAGTTTTTTCCTTAGGTGATATAATTTATTTACAGTTATTTGTTATGTTATTTGGAATTTTTTTATTTATTTCCATAGTTGTGATACTTTGATAAATATGGTATAGTCTCCCTATGATCAAAATTAGGCCCTCACATCTAGTTGGAATCCTCTGGAAAACATAGAGGCATACCTATGGTCATGTCACTGACTGACTTGGGGCACTGGTTTGTGGCACCTCAGTCGAGATGTTACAAAGTGGAATCAAAGGTGGATTGTTTTTTTACTATTTTTTAAAGGTAGAAAGGATAATAGGATGAGTCAAGACTTGGTTATGGGATCATTAATGGGAGTATCTAACCCTTATATGGGTGTAAAATACAAGTACATAGGGTGGGATTACTGTTATTGATGTGTGCTGTTACAGTTGATGCTATTTCACATCATGTGATTCACTTGGCGTGTGATGAAATTATAGTTTCAGAGTTTTTCAAATATTTGACTCATAACCCTGAATAGCATAAGTGTTCAGTATGCATGTGTCATTCTGTGTAGTTAGGATTATTTTGTGACATGCATAATTTTAGGAAGGCATGGGAAAATGAGTTATGGGGCATGTGCTAAAATTGAAATGTTTTACTTTATTGTGTATTTTAAATGAAAATGGTGCCTAATATGAACATAAAAATTGTAAATGATGTTGTAAATGTAAATAAATGGGTGTCTAATGAGAAACATGAAACATGAAAATGATTTTACCCATTTTTTAACCATGACCAAGATGTAGGATGGCTAAAGGTAATGATAGTGCCCCAATGTTGACCATGTGGTGGAAGGGGGGGGGGGGCTTGTTATAAATTTGGGTAAAACCCTATTTTTAATTTTTCTAATGTTTTTTAATGTTTCTTAAGTTGTGTGTTTGGAATTGTAGAGATATTCCTCCATGATGACATATGTTGAGAGGATGAAAGGAAGACATGGATCGAGATGCTCCTATAGTAGTGGAACCTAAGGCACAAATAGTGCTAGGAGAGGACGTTAGAGAGAAGTTTTGTTATAAATTTTCCTATTTTATGAAATTAATGGAATGATTCATGGGGAATATTGTGAAGATTATGTCTGGTATTACGTATGAATTTCAGTTACTACACCCTCTAACATTTACCAAAGAGGGTGGACCTAAGGTAGTAGAGTTATGGATTGTGTCCGTCCAGAATATAATTGAACATTTAAAGAATCCTACTGAGAAGAGGTATAATTTGGCCAGTTAAATGTTGTGAGAATTAACAAAATGATGGTAGGGTGTTCAGGCTCGGATAGAGAAGGCAGACGGTTGACTTGGAATGACATTTTGGGAAAGTTCTTGGAGAACATTTATCCAGATACTCATAGGTAGTAGAGAGAAATAGAGTTCATGTGGTTGACTTTGGGAAGTATGTCTGTGATGGACTATACTAGTCACTTTATGGACTTACAATTCTTTTCTACAACAATGTAAGGGGATGATACTACTATGGAAATAAATTACTAGGATGGGATTAATTGTGAGATTAAATCCCAAGTAAGCCTCTTTTGGTTAAATAGGTTTTTTAAGGTGGTCTATCAGGATCTCATAGTTTAGGGGATCCTTAATGAGGCTTCAAGTGAAGAATAAATGGTTTCTGTTGGATGATTAGAAGGAACATAATCCAAGAGAATAAATAATCTCTATGAGAATGTCATCCACGTGGGATAGTAGGAAGAGTGGCCTAGGGGAAGGATTAGTCACTCAGATTCTTACCCTCCACTAGTGTAGAAGGCTAGGCCACTATCGTAGAAACTATTCCCTCCACTGGTATGGTGATAATTTTACAGCAGGACTAGACATATATAGAGGTTCTACATGAACCCATGAGATATGGGTAGTGATGGAGGAGCTAGACTGAACCAGAGTGTGGGAAGAGGATCTTATACATCATACCAGTCTTACAGTTATAGTTCTGAAAGCTATGGTGGTAGATGTAGTGGACATGGAGCTCATAGTAAAGAGAGCCCGTATTAGCATATTGGTTAAGATCATGGGACTCAAACCATATCACATGAAATAGGGGAATGATAGTTATATTCCATTCATCCAACTCTTGTTGATATCAAGACTAGACCATCGATAGTGACAGGTACTATTCACGTAGACTCTATGCTATCTAGTTCCCTATTTGATACTGTTATCTCTCATTATTTTATTTCTGTATAAATTTTGAGTGGTTTGTGCCTAGAGGTGGAGTTCATGACTGGGGTGTATATGATAGATTCACCATTGGGAGTACAATCTAGAGATATCTTCTTATGCAAGGGGTTTACTCTTGATATTGGGGAGTATCATTTTCTATGGGATCTTTATATTATTTACATGTTAGGCTTTGAACTAATTTTGGGTAAGGGCTAGTTAGTAGCATACCAAACCCACATTGATTGTTACCGGAAAGGGCTAACATTTAAGCCACATAAGGGTTATAACTATATCTATCATGGAGAATGGGATATACATTAGGGTTGTGTAGGTCGAAGTCACTAGAAACTGGGGTAGATCACCACCCAAGATTCTAATCTATTACTAGATGATTGGGTATTGGAGAATGATTTCTTTCAATGTGTATTTGATAGGTTTCAGGATGTGTTTCCTAGAGACTTATCAGGGATTCCACCTAAGAGAGATGTGGAATTTATAATTGAGATCATACTTGGGGTTGAAATGGTTTCAATTCCACCATACAGAATGGAACTAGTAGAGATTCAAGAGCTGAAGACTCATCTAGAAGAGTTAGAGGATAAAGGATTTATCCATATGAGTATATCACCTTGGGGTTCTTCTGTTTTGTTTGAAAATAAGGTTTATAGGACTCTGCACTTGTGTATTGATTACCGGAATTTTAACCTAATAACTATGAATAACTAGTATCATCTTCCACATATCGATGATATCTTTGACTAGTTGAGGGTGGATTTTATCTTCTCAAAGATCAATTGGAGGTCATGGTATCATTAGTTTAGAGTTTTACCTTCAGATATACCAAATATTTTTTTCATTTGAAAGTATATCTTATACGGGTTCATCAAAATGGTGTTTGGGTTGAAGAATGAATCAACAATGTTTACGGACATGATGAATAGAATATTCCACCCACACCTTGATCAGTTTTTGTTTGTTTTTATGGATGATATCTTGGTGTACTATAAGACTCATGCTGATTGAAGTGCACTGTGTTGCATTTGTTGTCAATGAGACATGTTGTTGTCTTAGAATGAATGGATGTCAAGAATTGTCAAGATGTGAATGCCAAAGGTTGTGTTGGTGTTGGTGATGAAGAGAGAATGGCCATAGTACTAAGATGCATGTCACATAGGAGATTCACTAAGTGACATAGGAGATGTGGTTGAAACATTCTCTATAACATCAGACGATTGTAGAACTGATCTTTAAGTTCCAAGAACTTGTATCAACTGGATACAATGTCACAACAATCTTTAGAAGACCATGCATTGTATTGACAATGCATGAGGAGCTGAAGTGATCCATCCACAACTACTGAGTGGATGAAGTGGTTTAATGAAGTCCATGCACTATCACTTAGTGCATGTGAATTTGAAGAAGTTCCAATTTGATCTCTGATTAGATCAACAAAGAGAATTGAAGAAGTTATTTGATTCAGGAGTTCGGTTGATGAAGATCCTTGAGAATTCTCTCCTAAGTAGAAAATGAGATGATGAAGAAGAATTATAGGAGTTGTTTCTAATCAAGAAGAATAATGTTCGAATTCTCAAGAAGAAGATGAAGGAGAAGAATGGATTGAAGGGCATGTGGCTTGACATATTACATTTGGTTAACATTGTTTTTATACAAAGTCCTAGCTATTACTTAAGCAAAAAAAATATGCCAACCTCAAGGGCCAGCCTTAAGGGTTCAACCCAAGGCACATGTGGGACCAGGTCACCACGCCCAAGGGGATCCCATGGGGCAGGCCAAGAGAGGCCGGGGCCGTGTATAAGCCCCGAGGCCACGCGGTGATGAAGCCCGCGCAGCGTGGGCGCAGGAGCGCGCCCGAAGGGTGCATAGTGGGCGCCAGTGGCGCGCCCGCAGGGAGCATAGTGGGCGCAGAGCGCGCCCGCAGGGAGAACACGGTGCGGGGCGGCACCGTGGAGGAGGAAGTTCAATTGTGGGGTTGAGGGAGCGGCATATTGATAAACCGCGGCAAAATCCCACGGCGTTTCGATGTGGGACGCGTATTTTTCACCGGGAGCAAATCTCGGCCGCACGATTGATCGCGCGCCAGATCTCCGCCGCTCATCGCATCCCGCACGAGATCTCCAGATCGCGGCCGTCCGATGTATTTCAAATGCCGCATCCAACGGCCGTGGCTCGTCTTCCACCTCGAGCTCGAGTCGAAGCCTCCCGCGAGCCGCCGCATGAACCAGAGCCTCCCGACGACAGTTTTTGAGCTCCCGGCCACCTCTGAGTAAACCGAAGCCACCCTCGTGCTCGTCTGGCCATAATGAAAAGAACCATGCTTTAAAAAGATCTTGCATGCAACCAGTGGAGAATTTCGAATGAGGCCGAGGCAAACGGAGTTGCCGAGGCATCGGGGTATTCATGTTTTGCATGGGATGGCCAAAACCGAGGCCGTGCATGCGTTTGAAGTCGCATGCACGTAGAGGAGAAAAATATAAATGGATCCCGCGTGAAACAGAGAATAAAAACGGGATTTGCGGATCGTTTAAAGATTTAAAAGATCCGAAATCTTCGGGATTGAAGTTATCCCACGCGGAAGATTTGAGGCGTTTCTCTGCCTATAAAAAGAGAGGTCGAGGCTCTCATTAAGCTGCTGATGCGCTGAAATTTTGAGAAGTCCCGTGAGAGCTCTTGTGCCTCGCGAAGAACTGAGCTGCGTGCCCCCTACGCGGCAGTAAAGCCCGGAGCCATCAGAGGATCCGTGAGGTTCCTTTTGCGCACTCCTTGCGCGAAAGAGGTTGGAGAAGAACCCTGCGCGCCTTCCCCTTGCGCGACAGGAAGAAACCGGGGCCGCGGCACTCTGCGCGCCCTCGGTTGAAGCCCGCGGGTGATACCCTTGTGCGACCCAAGGCAGTAGCACCCTTGCACTGCAGTGGCTACCAAGGCCTTGCGCGACCGCTTGTCTTGCGCGACTGTAACACTTGCGCGCCCCTGGTTGCACCCTGCACACCTTGCACCCTACTCGGCAGTGTTGGAGAAGAAGACCCGAGGCAGTATACCACACCCTTGGTTGTGGGTGCTTGGCAAGAAAGAAGGCCGAGGCCTTGCCTCGTGTGTGCACTAAGTTAAGACCACACCTTTTGTGTGTGCAAAACAAGAAGAGGACCTACGGGTTAAGTGTGTGCAAAAGTGTTGAGGCCGAGTATACCACACTTTGTGTGTGTGAGAGGTGAAGAAGGAAGGCCGAGGCCTTTGTGCCTTTGTGTGCAAAAAGAACAAGAAGTGGCCGTAGCCTTGTGTGTGTTCAAGAAGAGAAGGAAGGCCGTGGCCTTGTGTGTGCATAAGGAGGAAGTCCACACTATTTGTGTGTGTGCAATTCAAGTGTAGGACGAGACTTGCATGCCTTGTGTGCATAGTGACGATAAGACCCTATGGTTTTGGTGTGTGCAAGGAGTACCCAAGGCTTGAACCCTTGTGTGTGTGCTAAATTGAAGAACACACTTTGTGTGTGCACTTGAGGAAGAGGCCGAAGCCTTTGGGGTGTGCAAAAAGAGGAGGAGGCCCTAAACATTGGTGTGTGCAAAAATAAAACAAAGAGGCCGAACCTAGGTGTGTGCACTAAGAAGTGTGTATACACTTAGAAGAAGAAAAGGGAGGATATCCACACAAAGAAGAACACACATTTATGTGTGTAGACAAATTGCATAAAGTGTGTGAAGATTGAGAAGTAGGTGTGTGCTGAAAAGAATTACACCCTCTGAGGGTTTACTACACCAAGAAGAGAAGAAGGGGAGTGCATGCATGCATGCATGCACGTGCACACGTGAACAGTGCTAAATCAGTGGTGTGCATCTGAGGAGTCCAAGACTTGAAGATCTTGAAGAGATTTGAGAAGGCCATGCAGTCAGTGCATGAAGATGCAGTATTGCCATGCACTCAGTGCATGAAGTTGAAGTGACTGAGACTGGACCAGACTGAAATTAAAGACATCAATTGTCTGAGTATTCAGTAATTGGAGAGAGGCCAGGTCATTCTTAGAAGAAGGAGATAAATCCTGAGCAAGACGAGAAGACCTGTTCACCACAAGTGATCAGAAGAAGAGCAAGGCCAGCAGCCTTTATCCCAGGCTGCTGAAGTTACTTGAAGAACTTAAAGTGAAGAAGAGATACTTGTGCGACTCGAGGAGACAAGAGAAGACCCTGTGGGACTCAGGGAGAAGAAGTCTTCAGTGGGATTCTGGAGCAGGCCAGTGGGACTCTGGTAACACTGTGTGACGCAGTATAAAGACCCTCCTGTGGGACTCAGGAGAGATACAGTGGGACTCTGTATCGACCATTGTAATTTTAACAGGTTATAATGGAGAATCCATGCTGGGAGAGCATGGCAAGGATGTAGGCCTTTGGTGCCGAACCTTGTAAATCCTTGTGTCCTGTGCCTTTTCATTACTGCATAATTCGGGAAAGGTTGAGAGATACAAGAAGAGTGGATCGAGGCTTTAACCAGCCATAGAGGTTTAATTGATTAAGAATCAATTAGTAAAAAGTTTTAAGGGATCACTGATTCACCCCCTCCCCCTCTCAGTGATTCACACTGATCTGGGAACTTCAATTGGTATCAGAGGGAGGTTCCCTCTAAAAGATCCAAGGGAGTCTTTATGAAGTGCATATTTGAGGAAATGAGTGACCAGCCTCAAATGGAGATATCTGCCAAGACTCAAAAAAACAGAATGAAGAAACAGGCAAAGAAGATGAAGAAGAAGGCTGGTGCAATCAGAGAAACTCCTTCTATGGAAAGAAATGTAAAAGTCACATCAGATGACAATTCCTTTTATCATTCTTCTGATAAAGCCTGTCCTAGCTGTGATGAAGTTGAAACAATGAATGATCTTCAGAGTGCACTCAAATATCTTCAGAATACAGCTCCCATGGAAGTGGCAAAGTGTATAGCTACAGGCATCCATGATCTTCATGAAGAAAAATCACAGTTAGAAGAAGAAGCCAATGCAATGGAAGATCAATTGGCTAAAAGGGTTGGCATAACCAACACTCTCAGAAGGCTGGTGAATGCCAAAGATGAAACTATTTCCCTTTGCAATGAAAGATATGAAGATACCTGTGAAGAATTGCAAAGGAGCTCTTCTGAGAAAGAAATATTTTTGATAATGATCAAAGATGTTTTCCATGCACTGGAAAAGAGACACAGAATTTCAATGGTTTTCAAAGATGCTCAACTTGAAGATAAAGCAAAAAGGGTGAAGGAGCTTGACAATTCATTGCAAGAAATGAAGAAGGTGCATGAAGACCAGTTAGAACAGCTGAAAGAAAATTGGGAAAGAAAGCTAAGAACTGTTGAGGATGAGAAGAACTCCCTTAACATGAAATGCTTAGAACTAGAGGTGATATTGAAAAATCTGCAATCACCCAAAGCTGAATCCTCCCAGACAGCTGGAAGAAGAAATGTTGCCACTCAAGTGAGCTTTGAGCAGGATGATTCTAAGAGAAAGACATCCTCTAATAAAAGTGAAACATCTTCTAGAAAGAAGGTACCATCCATACCATCTTGTACTGATGCCTCTAATTGTGTTTCCACAAAAAGTGCAGGATGGAAGAATAATTCCAAACAAATATGGATGAAGACAGTGAAGAAGCAGAGCTCTCCTGAAACAGCACAACAGGTCAAGAAAAGTACCCAACAATCAGAAGGACTGAAGAGGTCAAGATTTGTGGGTCAGTGTTGGTGTTGTAATAAGTATGGGCATTGTGCAAAGGATTGTTGGTACAATCCACTGAATGCCAAAGCACAGAGGAAGCCCATGCCTAGGGGGAGCAAGCCAGAAGGAAAGAAGCAACATCCACAGGTCCAGAGACATCTGTTTACTGCAAATAGATTTGGATTACTTGACAACATCTGGGATGGTTGCAGAAGTGGTCAAAAAGATACATGTTAGTCTCCAACTGTATCCAGAGCTCAAAAGAAGAAAAGATCACAGAACCTGGCTCAGAAAGAATCCTTGGGAAGCAAGCAGAAGAAAGTGGAAGATGCTCCCAAGAAGAGTTTTAAGAATGAAGATAAGTCCTTGGAATTCAAATCCAAGAAGGGTGATGCATCCAGAAGGACCACCAAGAAATGCTTCTACTGTGGAAAGAAAGGACACATCATGGACCTTTGTAAAGAAGCCATGAAACTAAATAGAAGCAGACTGAACTCCAAAAGACAATCAATCCAGAAGAAGAAGGGATTGATTGAAAATAAGTTGCCTAAGAAAGGTAGCTTAACAGCATCAAAAGAACCATGTGTAATTTCCAAAACTGAGGCCTCACTTCCAAATGACTTGTTAGTCATATGGCCAAATCAGTTGCAACTTGCCAAAGATCTGCAGAGAGCTGAAGATGAAGTTCTGGCAATTGCTAAGGCAAAAGGGAAGAAGAAGATTTCACATGAAGATGTGTTGAGATCCACACCAGCACAAACATCAAAGAAGATCAGATGTGCAAGTGTGAAGAATGGTGAAAATGGGACATCTCGGTTGAGAGAATCTTCTCAACCTTGTTGTTCACATTGATGAACCAAGGAGGTTCCATCTTATTCCCTTATACTCTTGATATATACATGTGCTAACATTGCAGGGAATTGAAGATGATGATCATTCTCATCTGGAGGATGGTTTGGACAGAATGGAGTGCACCCCTTGAGGGGGAGCCAATCTGGAGAAGATGATGTTTTGAAATTAATATCATCTTGAGAAAGTAGATGAAAGGGGAAGCTTTATCTTTGCACCTGAACATTCTAATGTGTTTTGTGAAGTATGTGCAGGATTCAGCAATTCATTGAATATCTGAAAAAATTCAACCCCTTAGCATGATCTCACATGTTTACAGTGAATGTGGACAGCATTGAGTTCCTTGGTTACATCACTCTTGTTTTCTACACCGGGTTAGCCCAAGTAGACTTAGAGCTGATTTACTAAAGGTTCTTTGCTAAAGAGAACATGTGACATCATCCCTCTCTCAGTGTTTTTCAAGAGAATACTATTCAAAGGGAGGAAGATATTTGTGAAAGTGAACCACACCACACCTTTGCATTTGATTGCCAATAAGGGGGAGAAAATATTGGCACACATATTGACCCATTCATATGTGCTGAAGGAGTGTATTGACAACAAATACAAAGGGGGAGATTGAAGTGCACTGTGTTGCATTTGTTGTCAATGAGACATGTTGTTGTCTTAGAATGAATGGATGTCAAGAATTGTCAAGATGTGAATGCCAAAGGTTGTGTTGGTGTTGGTGATGAAGAGAGAATGGCCATAGTACTAAGATGCATGTCACTTAGGAGATTCACTAAGTGACATAGAAGATGTGGTTGAAACATTCTCTATAACATCAGACGATTGTAGAACTGATCTTTAAGTTCCAAGAACTTGTATCAACTGGATACAATGTCACAACAAGCTTTAGAAGACCATGCATTGTATTGACAATGCATGAGGAGCTGAAGTGATCCATCCACAACTACTGAGTGGATGAAGTGGTTTAATGAAGTCCATGCACTATCACTTAGTGCATGTGAATTTGAAGAAGTTCCAATTTGATCTCTGATTAGATCAACAAAGAGAATTGAAGAAGTTATTTGATTCAGGAGTTCGGTTGATGAAGATCCTTGAGAATTCTCTCCTAAGTAGAAAATGAGATGATGAAGAAGAATTATAGGAGTTGTTTCTAATCAAGAAGAATAATGTTCGAATTCTCAAGAAGAAGATGAAGGAGAAGAATGGATTGAAGGGCATGTGGCTTGACATATTACATTTGGTTAACATTGTTTTTATACAAAGTCCTAGCTATTACTTAAGCAAAAAAAATATGCCAACCTCAAGGGCCAACCTTAAGGGTTAAACCCAAGGCACATGTGGGACCAGGTCACCACGCCCAAGGGGATCCCATGGGGCCAGCCCAAGAGAGGCCGGGGCCGTGTATAAGCCCCGAGGCCACGCGGTGATGAAGCCCGCGCAGCGTGGGCGCAGGAGCGCGCCCGAAGGGTGCATAGTGGGCGCCAGTGGAGCGCCCGCAGGGAGCATAGTGGGCGCAGAGCGCGCCCGCAGGGAGAACACGGTGCGGGGCGGCACCGTGGAGGAGGAAGTTCAATTGTGGGGTTGAGGGAGCGGCATATTGATAAACCGCGGCAAAATCCCGCGGCGTTTCGATGTGGGACGCGCATTTTTCACCAGGAGCAAATCTCGGCCGCACGATTGATCGCGCGCCAGATCTCCGCCGCGCATCGCATCCCGCGCGAGATCTCCAGATCGCGGCCGTCCGATGTATTTCAAATGCCGCATCCAACGGCCGTGGCTCGTCTTCCACCTCGAGCTCGAGTCGAAGCCTCCCGCGAGCCGCCGCATGAACCAGAGCCTCCCGACGACAGTTTTTGAGCTCCCGGCCACCTCTGAGTAAACCGAAGCCACCCTCGTGCTCGTCTGGCCATAATGAACAGAACCATGCTTTAAAAAGATCTTGCATGCAACCAGTGGAGAATTTCGAATGAGGCCGAGGAAAACGGAGTTGCCGAGGCATCGGGGTATTCATGTTTTGCATGGGATGGCCAAAACCGAGGCCGTGCATGCGTTTGAAGTCGCATGCACGTAGAGGAGAAAAACATAAATGGATCCCGCGTGAAACAGAGAATAAAAACGGGATTTGTGGATCGTTTAAAGATTTAAAAGATCCGAAATCTCCGGGATTGAAGTTATCCCACGCGGAAGATTTGAGGCGTTTCTCTGCCTATAAAAAGAGAGGCCGAGGCTCTCATTAAGCTGCTGATGTGCTGAAATTTTGAGAAGTCCCGTGAGAGCTCTTGTGCCTCGCGAAGAACTGAGCTGCGCACCCCCTGCGCGGCAGTAAAGCCCGGAGCCATCAGAGGCTCCGTGAGGTTCCTTTTGCGCACTCCTTGCGCGAAAGAGGTTGGAGAAGAACCCTGCGCGCCTTCCCCTTGCGCGACAGGAAGAAACCGGGGCCGCGGCACTCTGCGCGCCCTCGGTTGAAGCCCGCGGGTGATACCCTTGTGCGACCCAAGGCAGTAGCACCCTTGCACTGCAGTGGATACCGAGGCCTTGCGCGGCCGCTTGTCTTGCGCGACTGTAACACTTGCGCGCCCCTGGTTGCACCCTGCACACCTTGCACCCTACTCGGCAGTGTTGGAGAAGAAGACCCGAGGCAGTATACCACACCCTTGGTTGTGGGTGCTTGGCAAGAAAGAAGGCCGAGGCCTTGCCTCGTGTGTGCACCAAGTTAAGACCACACCTTTTGTGTGTGCAAAACAAGAAGAGGACCTACGGGTTAAGTGTGTGCAAAAGTGTTGAGGCCGAGTATACCACACTTTGTGTGTGTGAGAGGTGAAGAAGGAAGGCCGAGGCCTTTGTGCCTTTGTGTGCAAAAAGAACAAGAAGTGGTCGTAGCCTTGTGTGTGTGCAAGAAGAGAAGGAAGGCCGTGGCCTTGTGTGTGCATAAGGAGGAAGTCCACACTATTTGTGTGTGTGCAATTCAAGTGTAGGCCGAGACTTGCATGCCTTGTGTGCATAGTGAAGATAAGACCCTATGGTTTTGGTGTGTGCAAGGAGTACCCAAGGCTTGAACCCTTGTGTGTGTGCTAAATTGAAGAACACACTTTGTGTGTGCACTTGAGGAAGAGGCCGAAGCCTTTGGGGTGTGCAAAAAGAGGAGGAGGCCCTAAAAATTGGTGTGTGCAAAAAGAAAACAAAGAGGCCGAACCTAGGTGTGTGCACTAAGAAGTGTGTATACACTTAGAAGAAGAAAAGGGAGGATATCCACACAAAGAAGAACACACATTTATGTGTGTAGACAAATTGCATAAAGTGTGTGAAGATTGAGAAGTAGGTGTGTGCTGAAAAGAATTACACCCTCTGAGGGTTTACTGCACCAAGAAGAGAAGAAGGGGAGTGCATGAATGCATGCATGCACGTGCACACGAGAACAGTGCTAAATCAGTGGTGTGCATCTGAGGAGTCCAAGACTTGAAGATCTTGAAGAGATTTGAGAAGGCCATGCAGTCAGTGCATGAAGATGCAGTATTGCCATGCACTCAGTGCATGAAGTTGAAGTGACTGAGACTGGACCAGACTGAAATTAAAGACATCAATTGTCTGAGTATTCAGTATTTGGAGAGAGGCCAGGTCATTCTTAGAAGAAGGAGATAAATCCTGAGCAAGACGAGAAGACCTGTTCACCACAAGTGATCAGAAGAAGAGCAAGGCCACCAGCCTTTATCCCAGGCTGCTGAAGTTACTTGAAGAACTTAAAGTGAAGAAGCGCTACTCGTGCGACTCGAGGAGCCAAGAGAAGACTCTGTGGGACTCAGGGAGAAGAAGTCTTCAGTGGGATTCTGGAGCAGGCCAGTGGGACTCTGGTAACACTGTGTGACGCAGTATAAAGACCCTCCTGTGGGACTCAGGAGAGATACAGTGGGACTCTGTATCGACCATTGTAATTTTAACAGGTTATAATGGAGAATCCATGCTGGGAGAGCATGGCAAGGATGTAGGCCTTTGGTGCCGAACCTTGTAAATCCTTGTGTCTTGTGCCTTTTCATTACTGCATAATTCGGGAAAGGTTGAGAGATACAAGAAGAGTGGATCGAGGCTTTAACCATCCATAGAGGTTTAATTGATTAAGAATCAATTAGTAAAAAGTTTTAAGGGATCACTGATTCACCCCCTCCCCCTCTCAGTGATTCACACTGATCTGGGCACTTCACTGATCATGCCTAATATTTTGATATCATCCTGAGTACACTGAGAGGGTATCAGATATACACCAAGCTATCTAAGTGTTAGTTTTGGATTTATCATGTATAATTCTTAGGTCACATCATCTTAGAGGAAGGTGTGTTAGTGGAGGCAAAGAAGGTGTATGTAGTTGTAACTTGGGAGAATCCCGAGAACAATTTTGATATTTATAGATTTTAGGGGATATATAGATATTATCAGAGCTTCATCCAGAACTTCTCCTGATTGGAAATGCTAATTTTGGGATTGACCAAAAAGGGAATAAAGTTTTAATATTCAAAATAATGTGAGAGTTCCTTCCATGGCCTGAAGAATCATTTGACAACAGAACCAATCTTGATCCTAACTAATTCAAGAGAGAATTATACGGTGTTTTGTAACGCTTCTGGGATAGGTCCTGGAGTAGTGTTGATCCATGTAGATCAAGTTTTGGCATATGGGTCTTGGACGTAGGGTCCACATGATTGGAATTACCCAATGAACAAGCTTGAGTTGACAGTAGTAGTTTATTCCTTAAAGTGTTGGTGACATTATCTATTGGGTGAGATGTTTACCGTGTAAATATATCTCAAGAGCTTAAAGTATATATTTTTGCATTAAGATTTTAATCTCCAATAGTGGATAGGGGTTGAGTATATTAATTCGTTTGATTTTGAGCTAGAATATACACCCATAAAGGTAAATATTGTGTCTAATGATTTAAGGAGGAAAAATCAGACTCAGGCGGTTCAGGAGTCTAGTGATGAGTAGAAGATGATGAATTTTCTAGCTGAAATCCATGTTGGGGTTCCAGAGAGTTCGGGGTATATGACTCTCACATTAGTTTCAGTGGAGTCTAAAATTTTATACCAGATTAGGGATAGGTAGTATGAGGATATTGAATGTTTTTCCTCGATGGAAACCCTTAAAGGTGTAGATTCTCCTTTTGATTAGAGCATAGATAAGGATGAGATCATCAATGTTAGGAATCAGGTTGTTGTGATGATGAGTATGTGGGAGGTGTTGATGTGGGAATTTCATGCCCCAAAGGGGGTGATGCATCCAGGTGTGACAAAAATGTACCATGCCCTATGATGAATTTTTTGGTGGCTAGGTATAAAAAATGAGACAGCAAGGTTCGTAACATGATGCTGCACTTTCCAATAGGTGAAGGTTGGGCATAAATGACCCGATGATTTACAATAGCCGTTTCCCATTCCGGAATGGAATTGGGATGACATTACCATGTATATTATGGTGTTCCCCCTTGGATAATTCAAAAAAAAAATACACTATTTTGGTATTTTTGGATTGATTAATGAAATTATAACATTTATTACCTATAGAGGTGACTTTCCCAGTGGAGAAGATGTGAGAATTTTATGTTCGAGAGATAGTCCATCTAAATAGGGTGTTAGAATAAATTTTTTCAGATCATGACTTGTGTTTTACTTCATTCTTCTGGAAGGGATTGTAGAAGGAACGTGGTTCACATGTTCTTTTGAGTACGACATTCCATCCAAAGAAAGATGGGCAGTCAGAACATACTATACAAGTGCTTGAGGATATGATTCAAGCATGTATCCTAGAATTCTGTGTATCTTGGGAGAAGAAAATATCTTTGGTGGAGTTCGCCTATGACTATAGTTATTAGGAAACTATTAAGATGGCACTATAGGAGGGACTTTATGGTAGGCCATGAACATTATAATGATACAAAGTTTAATCAACAGAAATTCTCTTCTTATAATTTTTTCATATAGTATAATCACATGAAATCACAACAAAGTGCCACATCATGCATGAATGAACTACTAAATACTATGTGACCTTTAAACAAAATTTTCCTCTTCTGTTATTTGAATATTGAAAATCTAACATGCATGATTACGATTTGAAAGGTGTTTGGAGTCTAATAGGACAATTTTTTTTTTGTAAATAGAAATTTAACCTTATGAATAGTAATTTTACCCTTATGAATAGTAATATGGCCCATATGAATAGTAAATCAGCCAAGTTAATAGTAACCCTACCAATGAACGTTTATCCATCTTATAAGTGACAATATGATAGTGTTGATATTTTTGGTAAGTCATAAATATTTAATTCCAATTTTATGATTAATTTAGTAATTTAAATGAAAATTTATTTTCAGAAAATGTATTCATAAGATAATAATTTGATTTTTTATGATTATAAGATAATTTTATGACACCCCAATTAAATTTTCAAATTTTTATATAATCAGTTACAATTTTAAAATGTGTATTTTTCAAGTAAATTATGATTTTAATTCAAAATAAAATTTCTTATATATATGAAATTATTGTCATAAAATGTAGTTCATATTTGGATTCTATACATTGAATAATGGTTAGGGTGAATTTTTTGGATTTTTATGAAACACTTGAATTTTTGGTGAATAGTGAATTTTGATAATTTACGAAATATGCTAAATAAAAGAATTTATACATCATTATTGAGTCATGGATGAAGTAAATGGCCAATGTTTCAAACTCACATTCACATATTACTTTTTTTTCATCATAAGAATCAGCCCTATTTCTTATCTTGAGAAAAATGATAAACTAATGAATTAAATATTGAGAAAACTCTCCTCTCCTTCACAATAAAAACCACAACTCACCACCTCTTCTCCTCACACCTCTAAAGCCTTGTTCCATATACAAATTCTGATAAAATACCTCTCAAATACCATATCCCACATCCATGATCTCTTTTACGCATCATAATTCCAGAACCTCTTCCCTAATGAGGTTCTCAAGAGGAAGGATTCAAGAGGTAAAACCCTTTTCTGTTTTCTTTCAATTTATTTTCAAGTTCCTTTTCTTTCTTTTCCATCCCCACATCTCTTCATCCAAAAGGTATGAATAGTAAAATACCATAAAAATAACAGAATTTTTTTATGGTAATGGAATAATTCTTCATCATCTCTCCTTTCCCTTATTTTTTTACTAGGAATGGAAAACCATCAGAGATGTGTTAATTTATCACATTCAAGGATGACATGTTTTCAATTTCTATTACCATATTCAATTCTGGTCATGAAACCATTTTTATGATTGAAACAATTTATTATGTATGTAATATATCATATTTAATGTTATGGAATAATTTTGTAAAAATGGTATTAATTTATAAAACAAAATGAGTTCGTTGTGATCCAAAAAATGCCAATTAACCCAAAAAGTTATTGTAATGTCTCAGATCTGGGTGCCACACCATGGGTGCCCCAAACCCAGTTGGTCACATGACCTCAAGCGCATTTATCTAAACTCCAGAGGCTGCCGACTAGAAGCGAGGGCCCATGTCTGATAGTGGGGAAACAATGCCATCATTTGTCAAAGTATAAAGTAGAAGAAATGATAAATAGCATAAACATGAAACAGCGAAAGCAGTAAACAATATATAACTGAATGGATAACTGAAGTAAAAGAGAACCATCAATCATATATATAGATATGAAACATGTCACTAATTATATGAAAACATCCAGAACAGGATACACTACAATAGAATACAATACAGCTCAAAGTACAAGGTACATCTAAACAAAACAAAATAGTGCAATAGGAACTCAACAGCATCGTGAGCCTAAACTCGGTCCCCTACTCTCCTACTCCTCTGCAACAATCATGTACCTGTGTAGGGACCCTTTCCCCTATTGACACCTGTACCAAGATATTCTGTTTGGGCCGAAGACACGACCCAAACATGGTGTGAGAAATAAATCCCAGTAGGCATCCACCAAAGGCTCGTGCCCAACTGTCAGTGAAAATGTGCAACAACAGTGTAGTTGTAAATGCAATAAACTAAGAAGTACTCAAAAGTAATTAACTTCACCAGTTATATTTCCATTTTAATATTCATTTAACCATGCCAAGCATGTTCTTTAACTTGACAGGTATAACATATAAAAATCACCACGGTGAATGTTCATGATAACACTGTCCTCAGACATACAAACCTTACCATCAGGTAAGCAGAGTCGAAACCTGTAGGTAATGTAATACCCCAAGATTTTATGAAAAATATTCTTTTTTAATTTCATTGATTTCTTGTGTTGTAAGCTACACCACAAGGAGATTTCACTATATGCATCCCCGACTTGGCTTGCATTACACGCAATCACTACCTTCCATGATATCATATGTTGTACACAATACCAAGTTTCACTAAACAGAGATATGTTATATAAACTAGCAGTTATGAATAGTAATACCCACTTTTTGAAATTTTATTTTTCAAAATGGACTTCATTTTTGGATTCGGAATATCGAAATTATCCTAGGGTGATTTTTTGGTATTTTTCTGAAAACTTTCAATTTTTGATAAATAGTGAAATCACTGGGTTACTATTTAAAAACCGAATTTTTATATAAATAATTATTTATTTTGTTTAAATTTATTTTAGGTCAAAATTTATACATAATACCTATATAAGTTCAATATAATTCATTGGAGTCATTTTATAATAATTTCATACATATAAAAATTTTATTGAACTTTTCACCATCTTTTACCCACCTCCAAGGAGAGTTTGAAAATTTACATAAAACTTAATTTTACCGCTTCTGTGAGTGGAATTTAGAAAACCCGAGAGACACAATTAAAATCAAGGAGTAAAATGTGGTTCAATAAGATAAAAATAATTTTTGTTAAATAGTAACTTTTTTACTTTTATTTACCATATTTAAAAGTAAATAGTGTAATTAAGGGTAAATATGAGATTATTATTACCCTAACACATGTCCTAATTCCATTAGATAAGTGTAATTTGACCAAAAACAACCTTAGGAATAAAATATTACCCTTTAGGTCCACTTGGACTAGATTCGGACATTTATTATTATTTTATTTAAAGAAGAATTAAAATAGTTAAAATCAAAGTTTAATAACTAAAATTTTTTAATATCGGGTTATACATAAGATAAATTCGAGTATAAATATTAATTAGAAAGATAAAAAGATTTAATACATAATGGTAGTTTATTTATAATTTTTAGACATTAAATAATTTAATTTATTTATGACACAATGATGATGTAGTAATTACATTATTAATGAAATAAAAACATAATTGATGTGATAAATACCCAACTAAATGTAATTTTAGACTTTTTATGAATTACACTAATTTTATAGGTTAATATTACATGTTATTATTGATTTAATTATCTTTTTTCGAACTAATGATGCTGTTATGAGTTTCACAAAAATCAAGTACCAAATAGTGTCAAAATTGACAAAAAATAGTTTTTAGAACAAATATTATATTATTAATTGTTATTTTATTTTTAAAAATATAAGGTTCGGAAAAATGACTTAGATAAGGATATATATATTAATAATGAACCAATTGGGGTTGTTTTGTCTTGTTATAGTAAGTTTATTAACCATATAGTGTAAGAAAACAAAAAGACACAGTAAAAGTTATATTATTTAACTTAGAGTTAAATCTAAATGATAAGGATAAAATAGTAACCTAAACTTGTCTAAAACCTATTGGTTGAGAGTATTTCGACCCATACCCACATTATATTATAAATAAATCAATTTTGAGCTATTAAAAACCTAATATGACTTTATTATAAAATAATATTTTAAGTTTTCCTAAGGTGCCCCTCTCCTCCCTTATAAAAAGGGCACCCCTTCCCTCTTCTCTTCACACCCTTTTGAGCCTTGAATCTCGGCCAACCCATGAAAATTACTCTTCTAAACCTCTCTATTTATATAATAGAGGTTCTGGTCTTCTAAAAAGACCAAATCTAGTGCCCTAGGAAGAATTTTAACGGAGGTGCGTCGAGGAAGAGGTACTCTCTTCTACCGACTCTTTCAAGTTTTTTTCTTCTTATACTTCATCTTATTTAGTTGTTTCATTATAAAGTAATAACATAATTATTACTTATATACTTATATTTTATTATAAATATGAAAAAAATTCCATTTCATCTTCTATCCATCCTACAGAAAACTAAATCACCGCACGTGCGTACGTACAAAATACCGTCTCCACAGCGTGGTGTAAACTGTTTTTCCGCCACCACCCTACTTGGATGGGTATAATGGTGTAAATAATTACTATATATGATTATTATAACATCATAATGATTCTAAGATATTATATCATCCACTCCAATACAAGTCAATAAGGAAAGGAAAACAGCATTCATGCGTACGTACGACCTACCGTCTCCATGAATGGTGTATTTCATTTCATTTATCTATCTATTATACATATTCATATATATATACTGAATATATATGATATATAAATCATGATTTACATTCTGGAAGTAATTAAATCATGATATAAGTAATAATAATATCAAGAACAACAAGTCCAAACAAGTATGATAAATAAAACGATTTTACCCAAAACGCTGCTTTAACATGGAATTTACAAAAGAACTGGTAATATAAAGTCATAAGTGAACCATATATGATATAATAACAATGAATATGATTCTGTAATAATTAAATGACATTATTTAAATCATTATACAGGAGATTCAGATACGTACAAATCATATCGGACCTAAGGTAAGGGATAATTATTCCAATCTCATTCTTATATGAGATTGTTTATTCGTAAGTATTTACTGGGGTTATGTTTATCATCCATGTCCATATGTTCTCAATTTTTTTTTCATAAAATGTTTAATTTTCTTCCATGTATATTTAAATTCATTTTTACCCTTTCTTAATTTTACCACATCGTATGGAAGGAATATTTCTTTTGTTTACCATATGAGGTACTTTTTGACTTTTCCAACAAAAGTACGAGGAGAATGTTTTTTTAACTTATATGGAATGAATGGATTTTTATGATATCATAAAGCCTTATTTTTACAAATCTTACTCTACAATATTTCATGAATATTTTCAAAAAATCATTTTCTTTTAAAATTTCATGGCATTTTTTGAAAAGAAAATGATTTTGATGAAGAAATGATATTTTCCTCAAGAATTCATTTCAAGTGTTTTATCAAAACTATTTTCCATTTAAGATGACATTATTTCATATGTGTATGTTTCAAGTATAATATATCTATTATTTACATGGTTTCACTTTTCTTATGATGAAATGATATCCATTTGTTTTATATGGATTATGTTATGATTAGATGATGTTTATGAAACCCATTTTTAATATTTGGGTTATGATGAATGATTTATGTTTATGTTGTGGCACAAGTAAGAATTATTTCATTATGAGATGTGTTTGACCTATATCTCCCTCCAATGCATTGGGTAAATATTTATATCTTATGAGATTGACATGGCTGGAACGGTAAGTTCATCCGATTCAGTGATACAGGACTAGAACGAGGAGTGAAATCGATTCAGAAAGGGACTTTTTTCACTAAGATGGTCTTGGCAGCAATGCCTTGGCTACTATAGAAATCATATCATGCTCTTAATTGTTTTACACAATTACATGTTTTCTTCCCATGATATTTTATCATGATTGATGTTCCATTATTATATATGCCTTACATAATTCCAAGATTTATGTCTTTGCTCAATATTTTGATGTTTAGATTTTATGGTCATGTTTTTGCATTCAAATGTTTATGGATTGTTTTATGTTCTCTATGTTTACCCTTACTAGGCATTTGAGCTCACCCTTTTTATGTTTTCTTTTCCACAGGATTTAAAGAAAGGTTTGAAGTAAGAAAATAAAAAGGGGAAGATCTTTATGGGAGATGTTAAAGATCTTTCACCATGCTTAGAAGATTATGTTCCATGTTTCCAAAGACACCAAACTATTACAGTTCTTTGGTGTTTGTTTTGGTTATGTATTAAGTATTCTGCAAAACTAATGTAATGTCCATGTACGTCAAGCTTTGGGTCTCTACAGTTGGTATCAGAGGAAAGGTTTAGTTAACCATTGGAAACTAGGATGCAAAAACTTTAGTGAGATCCATAGAGATATTTCTAAGGTATGTCTAGGGATGTCCCTAAGGTTAAGTATCAGTATTTATTATAGTCTTTGAATTACGGTAATGATATTAGAATTAAACCTAAGATGTTAGATATCGAAGGTACTCCCCCTTTATTATGTTGTTTTCCCTAGACTGATTTTTTCCTCTTACACTATTCTTTTTGGGTTTTAGATGATGGTTGGAACCCAAAGGAACCGTGTTGATCAATGTAATGGATGATGCAGTGATTGCCCTCCTGAACAAACCAATGTTATGGGAGATGGAGTGAAAAATCATATTGCTATATTTACACAATCTATTAATCATTCGGGACTTCCAAATGAGTAGAGAAGGGAAAAATATTCTATTGAGTCCTTCATGAGGCAACGTCCACCATCTTTCAGTGGGTCTTCTGATCCACTTGTTACTGAACAATGGATCAGTACCATTGAAAAGATATTTTCCATACTTCTCTATTCAGAACATGAAAAAGTCATTCTGGCTATTTACCGTTTAGAAGGTGAAGTTGATCAATGGTGGACTCTAATTAAGAATACGAGGCCCCGAGATGAAATTTAATCCATGGAATGGGATGAGTTCAAGAACTTATTTTTCAATAAGTACTTCCCTTGTATTCTTCAAACAATGATCGAAAAGGATTTACTTGAGCTTAAGAAAAAGGATGATGAATCTGTTGGTATATACGAAGTGAATTTTACAAGGCTTGCAAGGCATGCATCTGGATTTATCATCCAACCTGAATGTAAAGTTGATCGATTTTTCAGTGGCTTAAAAAAATGTCTTCGAAGGGAATTAGCTATAAGAGACTTCAGTAGCTATGAAGAAATTGTGTGTTGTGCTATCATGGTAGAAATGGAATTTGGTGTTACATATCCATCTCATGGGTTTGACAAGAAATGAAAAATGGAGTTCAAGGAGAAATCTTAGAATAATGGTGAAAAGAAGATAAGTGTTTCTTTATGCTCAATGTGTGGAAAGAAGCATAATGGAGATTGTATTAAAGGGACTAGAAAATGTTTTAAGTGCGGAAAATAAGGTCATCGAGCGGTTGGGTGTCGAAGTAATGGAAAAGGGGTTGCTAATGATGTGAATAAAGAAAGGACTGCAGAGAACACACCACCAAAACTTCAATGCTTCAATTGCAAGGAAATGGGGCATTATGCTAATCAATACCCTAATCCAAGGGTTAATGATGATCAACGTGAGAAACCTATTAAGTAAAGGACAAAGGGAAGTCACATGCGATCACTATTAGAAATTTTGAGTATGACAATGATGTGGTGAAATGATTATGTTTTTATGTAAAGGGATTCTAAAATAATGTTGTGGAATCTCATTTATAGTATTGTGGAACATTGGAATATCTATGTAATGGTTTATTGTGGTTTTCGATAATTATATGGTACCGGTAACCATGAAAAGTGATTCAAATATTTTGGAAAGCAGATGATATGTGCATAAAGAAGGGATAAGGAGATAATGAAATGTTTGATAGTATTAATGAGCTCATGACTAATATAGGGAAAAAGTGATATCATGGTTTGAGTATATAGAATTTTTGGGATTTTGGTGTATGGAATGAGTTACCTTGTAACAGAATTCATGTTTTCACTATGGTTCAAGAGAATACATGATTAAGGTATTCACATGTTTGGAATGTGACCAATAAAATATATCATATGATATATGGGGGATAAATGGTGGTATTCACATGCTCGGTAGATGACATTTCTAGTAATTGTTTTCTTTATACTATGAGCTTGGACAGAAGTATTTTGGATAAGCCTAAAGATTGGAATGAATTAAGTTAGAAATAAGATAGTATTGTTTAAGGCTAGAACTTTTTTCTATTTTGTTGTAGGAATGTTATTATAATGTAGTTTTAGAAAAAGGGACAACCTGCAGGATGGGTGACAACCCGTTGCGTTAGACAATGATCTGGGAATCGAACCCTCAACCAAAGTGTGACATGACTTTATTTCCTACCACTCGCCTACAGGAAGTCCCTGGTTAGTAGAAACTAGTTTTATTAAGCAGTATGATAGATGAAGTATAAGTCCATTTTTGGAATCATATACGATTAACCTCACCAGAGATGGAATTATGTATATTTGATAAGTTTTGCTAACTTATTGTTTGAGACATATGGAATGACACATCATTCTATCACATGATCTGCTAACACTTCACGAATGAAAAATTCAACTTCATTTCTTTTAGAGATGAAGTGGAAATTGTTCAAGGCATGAACAACAGTGAGATTATACCAAAATAATATATGATTTTCTTCCAATTAAAATTCTTAAACTTTAGGGAAATCATCTTGAAAACCGAAAAAATGTTGTCCTAGTGCCCTTAAATCCGATGAATTAGATGGTATCTTAGATCATCAAAAATTTATGGCCTTGTGATTGTTGGTTTTTTCATAGCCATGTTCTCTACCACTCTCCATCAGAACTTGAGGGTTAGATTTCTCTTCCATATCTATATTTTCACCTATGTTCTCCTATGTGGAAACCCAGTGATTAGTTAATTTGGATAACCATTACGTTTCATACTTTAGTTTTTAAAGATAAGTTTTGGTATTCCTTTTTACGATGTGTGTTTCTATTAAAACTTTCGAGTAGTAAACAATTTATAATCCCGATGAATTTTCAGGGTGAAATTCATTTTAAGGGGGGTAGAATGTAACACCCTCATATTTTATGAAAAATATTCTTTTTAATTTCATTTATGTCTTGTGTTGTATGCTACACCAAAACGATCTTGCACTACACGCATCTCTGACTTGGCTTGCGTTACACGCAATCACAACCTTCCATGATAGCGTATGTTGTACGCAATTCCGAGTTTCACTAAACAACGATATGTTATATAAACTAGCCATTATGAATAGTAATACCCACTTTTTGAAATTTTATTTTTCAAAATAGACTTCATTTTTGGATTCAAAATATCGAAATTATCCTAGGGTGAATTTTTGGTATTTTTCTGAAAACTTTCAATTTTTGATGAATAGTGAAAACACTGAGTTACTATTTAAGAACTGACTTTTTATATAAATAATTTTTTATTTTATTTAAATTTATTTTAGGTCAAAATTGTTACATAATACCTATATAAGTTCAATGTAATTCATTGGAGTAATTTTATAATAATTTTAGACATATAAAAATTTTATTGAACTTTTCACCATCTTTTACCCACCTCCTATGAGAGTTTGAAAATTTACATAAAACATAATTTTACTGCTTCTATGGGTGGAATTTCGAAAATCGAAGACACACAGTTAATATCAAGGAGTAAAATGTGGTTCAATAAGATAAAAACAATTTTTTGGTGAATAGTAACTTTTTACTTTTATTTACCACAGTTAAAAGTAAATAGGGTAATTAAGGGTAAAAATGATATTATTATTACCCTAACACATGTCCTAATTCTATTGGATAAGTGTAATTTGACCAAAAAAACATTAGGAATAAAATATTATCCTTTAGGTCCACATGGATTCGATTAGGACATTTATTTTTATATTATTTAAAGAAGAATTAAAATAGTTAAAATCCTAGTTTAATAAATAAAACATTTTTAATATAGGGTTACACATAAGATAAATTAAACTATAAATATTAATTAGAAATATAAAAAGATTTAACACATAATGGTATTTTATTTTTAATTTTTATACATTAAATAATTTAATATATTTATGACACAATGATGATGCAGTAATTACCTTATTAATGAAATATTAACATAATAGATGTTATAAATACCCAAATAAATGTAATTTTAGACTTTTTATGAATTCCAATATTTTTATAAGTTAATATTACATGTTAGTATTGATTTAATTAACTTTTTTAGAACTAATCATACTCTTATAATTTTCACAAAAATCAAGTACCAAATAGTGTCAAAATTGACATAAAATAGTTTTTAAAACAAATATTATATTATTATTTTTTATTTTATTCCTAAAAATCTAAGGTTCAGACAAATGACTACGATAAAAATATATATATTAATAATGAACCACTTGGGGCTGGTTTTTCTTGTTATAAGAAGTTTATTAACCATATAGTGTAAGAAAACAAAAAGACATGGTAAAAGTTAAATTATTTAACTTAGAGTTAAATCTAAATGATAAGGATAAAATAGAAACCTAAACTTGTCTAAAACCTTTTGGTTGAGAGGATTTCGACCCATCCCCACCTTATCTTCGAAATAAATCAATTTTGAGCTATTAAAAACTGAATATTACTTTATTATAAGATAATATTTTAAGTTTTCCTAAGGTGCCCCTCTCCTCCCTTATAAAAAGGGCACCACTTCCCTCTTCTCTTCACACCCTTTTGAGCCTTGAAGAATGGAAAAAACCTGCCAATTCCTCTTCTCAAACTCTCTAGTTATATCATAGAGGTTCTGGTCTTCTCAAAATACCAACTCTAGTGCCCTAAGAAGAATTTTAAAGGAGGTGCATCGAGGAAGAGGTAATCTCTTCTACCGACTCTTTCATGTTTTTCTTCTTCTTCTACTTCCTCTTCTTTAGTTGTTTCATTATAAAGTAATAACATAAGTATTAATTATATACTGATATGTTATTATAAATATGAAACAACCCCATTTCACCTTTTATCCATCATATGGAAAACTAAATCACCGCACGTGCGTACGTACGGAATACCGTCTCCACGCCGTGGTGTAATCTATTTTTCCACCACCACCCTACTTGGATTTGTATAATGGTGTAAATAATTACTATATATTATTATTATAACATCATACTGATTCTAATATATTATATCATCCACTCCAATTACATTCAATAAATATGGTAATGATATCATCGCTCGTGCGTACGTACGGATTACCGTCTCCACAACTTGATGAGATTCATTTTCCATGTTAACAATTCAAGAATGATTATAAAGTATATATAATAAGTAATCATGAAATATATGACATAATAATTCTAATAGATTTATTTATATATATATGTATTTCATATACTTAATTCCATTCAAGTCAATAAGTAAAGGAAAACAGCGTTCATGTGTACGTACGACCTACCGTCTCCACGAACGGTATATTTCATTTCATTTATCTATCTACTATACATATACATATACCGAATATATATGATATATAAATCATGATTTTCATTCTGGAAGTAATTAAATCATGATATAAATAATAATAATATCAAGAACAACAAGTCCAAACAAGTACGATAAATAAAACGATTTTACCCAAAACGCTACTTTAACATGGAATTTACAAAAGAATGGGTAATATAAAGTCATAAGTGAACCATATATGATATAATAAAAGTGAATATGATTCTGTAATAAGTAAATGACATTATTTAAATCATTATACAAGAGTTTTGGATACGTACGAAGTATATCAGACCTAAGGTAAGGGATAATTATTCCAATCTCATTCTTATTCGAGATTGTTTATTCGTAAGTATTTACTAGGGTTATGTTTATCATCCATGTCCATATGTTCTCAAAATGTTTTCATAAAATGTTTAATTTTCTTCCATGTATATTTAAATTCATCTTTACCCTTTTTTACTTTTACCACATCGTATGGAAGGAATCTTTCTTTAGTTTACCATACGAGGTACATTTTGACTTTTCTGAAAAAAGTACAAGGAGAATGTTTTTTTAACTTATACGACATGAATGGATTTTTATGGTATCATAAAGCCTTATTTTTATGAAGATTACTCCACAATATTTCATTACTGTTATCAACAAATCCTTTTATTTTAAAAATACATGGCATTTTGTGAAATGAAAATGATTTTGAAGAAGGATATTTTCCTCAAGAATTCGTTTCAAGTGTTTTATCAAAACCATTTTCCCTCTAAGATGACATTATTTCATATGCGTATGTTTCAAGTATAATATATATATGATTTACATGGTTTCAATTTTCTTATGAAGAAATGATATCCATTTGTTTTATATGGATTATGTTATGATGGGATGATGTTTATGAAACCCATTTTTAATCATTGGGTTATGATGAATGATTTATGTTTATGTTGTGGCACAAGTAAGAATGATTTCATTATGAGATGGGTGGGACCTATATATCCCTCCAATGCATTGGGTAAATATTTATATCTCATGAGATAGACGTGGATGGCACGATAAGTTAATCCGGTTCAGTGATACATGACTGGAATGAGGAGTGAACTCGACTCAGAAAGGGACTTTGTCCACTGAGATGGTCTTGGAAGCAATGCCTTGGCTACTATAGAAATTATATCATGTGCTTAATGGTTTTCCACAATTACATGTTTTCTTCCCATTCTATTTTATCATGATTGATGTTCCATTATGATATATGCCTTACATAGTTCCAAGATTTATGTCTTTGCTTAAAATTTTGATGTTTAGATTTTATGTTCATGTTTTTTCATTCAAATGTTTATGGATTGTTTTATGTTCTCTATGTTTACCCTTAATGGGAATTTTAGCTCACCCTTTTTATGTTTTATTTTCCCCAGGATTTAAAGAAAGGTTTTAGGTAAGAAAATAAAAAGGGGAAGATCTTTATGGGAGATGTTGAAGATCTTTCACCATGATTAGAAGATTATGTTCCAAGTTTCCAAAGACACTAAACTATTACGGTCCTTTGGTGTCTGTTTTTGTTATGTATTAAGTATTATACAAAAGCAATGTAATGTCCATGTATGTCAAGATTTGGGTATCTATAGGTAATTTCCCACAGGCCTAACATATATTGCCCATAGGCATACGAAGTGTCGTCCAAAGGCACAAAATCTACTACCCAAGGGAAGAAAAAGGTTTCCCACAGGCAAAACGAAACACTGCCCTCAGGCTAAGAAAAGCACTGCCCACAGTATAATAAACACCGCCCATAGGATAAAGGAACCAGGATGAGCCTAAAGGATAAACCAAAAATTTATATAAATTTTGTCTCAAGAAAAATCACTACACAATATAATCATGGCATACCCTTGGGTATCCTGGACAAATGGATAAATAGAGGAATGCAACCCTAGGGTGGTCCTGGATCCAAGCAGTGATCCCAAACATCAGTTTAAACTTATCATTAGATTATCCATAAAATTCTAGATATCTTTTCATCAAATTACACAACCATACGACACCCCAAACTTGGGTTTGTAGCACAACAGTACACAGAAACACACAGTAGTTGGAATTTAAACACCATACCACCTACCTAGATCTCCCCTGATCGATATATGTGAACATCACCTCCCATTACACACGATAAAGGTGTAGATCTGAGATAAAAAACTACATGATCAACCTCAAATAACATACCCTTGGGAAAAAATTGGTAAAAATGGATTAAGGAGAAGGGAGAGCTTACCCGTGCGACCCCAACGTGATCGACGAATTCAGAATCAGGTTCCCAGTGTGAGGTTGGGATATCTTCCAAGCTCCGGCCATCTATCCCACTCTCCTCCGGAGTTCTAATATTCCTTTGTGAACAAAGGAGGCTACTGCCCGTTTTATGTGAAAAAAACAAACTACACGGCATGTACTCTCAAGTACACGTCATTTTCTTTTCATCATTTAACTATTCCTCTCACGACTACTTTTCACCGCCAAACTGTTCACTTTCCGACATGAGTAAACAGTGTGTATTTCTGAATACATGGTGTGTACGGTTACTTAGCTGGTGGCTACTCCCACCACCTTACTATTCACCCGCTGACTGACTACATGGTGTGTAAATACGTACTACATGGCATGTAGTTGGTTTTTACACCTTTCATCACCGATATGGCTACATGCCTTGTGTACCCATCCCACATGGGCAAAGTACACGACGTGTAGAAATGTACACGGTGTGTACCCAAAAAAATTTGGATTTCCCCCCATTTTCCTTATTTTCTCAAAAACACTTAAGGTAATAGGAAAAGAAGAATCCCGTACCTCAAAAACAAGAACTCGGTTCTTACAGTTATCATTAATGTTTTATATAATGATTCATCCTTACTAAAAATAACCAAATAAATTTTATAACCATCTAATCTTCTGAATTTTCTCTAATAACATATAACTGTAATTCTGGGAAACCATCCTCATCTTACATGATTATCCATACATGTATATAAGGAAACTAATTATGAAAACTAAAGAAAAAAAATGCTTCCAAACAATGAAGTTCAACCTCTTAACATGTCAAAAAGTCTATGAATGAACTTAATAATGTTATAATAAATCAATAACATGTATAAGTGGTTTTGGAATTATTAATTAATTAATCTAATTTTATTATCCATGAAATAATGATCAAGTGAAGAACACCTTTAGACTTAAGGTAAGGGATTCTACCCGAACCACCATTATTCCTTCAAGTTTCTCTTTCATTATTTTTACCCAAATGAACATATCTTTTCTTTTTTATGTACATATTATAAATAATGTTTATATATTCCAAACTCATGTATAAATATCCATTCATCATTATATTTTGAAGATATAAATATATTTAAGTGGTTCCATTCCCAATTCTTTCCGATAACCAAGCCCATTTCAAGGGAACTTCCTGAATTCTTACCGAATTTTAGGTGCACTATGACATATATTATAATCCACCATTGTTTTTATAAAATAAGTATTTTTATTATGAAAACCTTATTGGTTCACTTCTATTTTTATATAAAATATTACTTCCTTTTCTATTTTAAATGGGCTTTACTATTTTCCTTAAAACCACACAGAAATGTTTTAATGCTAAAATTTCTTAAATACTCTTATTACATGCTATTACTTATATTTGACATCAATTACTATGATATATTCCTGTTTACCCTTATGTATTTCCATGTATTTTTTTAATTCCGTTCTTTCATGGACACTTGTATGATATTCCCATTTATTATGACATGATTATGATGCCCATTTATTTCCATGGGTAACCCTATGTTTATGTATGATTGATTATGTATGATTATTTATGTGGAAACATATTCATGAACATGTTAATATGGGTTCATCCAAATATCACTCCAATGCATTGGGTAGATTTAGTCTCATGATATGTTATGTTCAATGGTCTTGGCGGTTAGCCTTGACTTGAGCTCCATGTGTAATGGTCTTGTTGATTAACCTTGACTTGTGCTTATCTATGTGTAACGAGTTGGGATTGTGCTAAAGTCATGTTTTTTGTTGCCTCCACATTCCTATGAGTCTATGATTATATGATCCCATGTTCTAAATGTTATGATTCTTTATGTTTAATCGTGTACTATGCCTCTTTATGTCATTGTGTTATGCCTTCAAACCCATGTGCTAAGATTTATTCTTATCTTTATCCCCTTACTAGTATTTTTACCTCATCACTTTTTTCATATTATCCCTAGGTTATCCTATTAAGATGTATGAGCACAATAGAAGTTATAAGCTCAATACGGATATTTAATAGAAGTTTCTTTTATGATATTTAATTATGTACCTAGTCTTCTAAGACACTTGACTTTGAGATCATTGGCTTGTAATTTGATGTTTTATTATGATCAAATTCATGTAATTATATGTGTAAAAGGATTTGGTCAGTATAGTTGGTATTCGAGGATGGTCTAGTTATTTTTGGAGATTAGTAATAGAGGACTTTATTAAGAACCTTATGTATGAGATTAAGTAAAAGAAAACATCCCTAAATCTTGGTTAGTATAGAGTAAGTGGTTGATCAAGAAGATAGATCAAGGATAACCTAGATCTAAACCTAGAGAATCCCAAGTTAGGATATAATTTTCCTTTAAAAGTTTATCCTTTTATGTTAAAAGTTTTCTTTTATGCTTATTAGCTATGTATTAAAGCCCACTAATTGCAATTTATTTTTCTTAGTTAATGGAGGGAAATAGAAGAACATGTTCCAAAAATCAATGTGATAGGTAATGTGAATATTTCCCTAATGATATACTTAATATGATGGGAATAGGTTCTCAAAACATCACGATAATACTTTATTAGTTGGATGAAGTTATAAATAATAACTTGAATCATGTGAAACACCTTCCTATTCAAAGTAAAGAGCAAGTTTCCATTGAGTCCTTTATTCCACAAAGTCCTCCCATGTTTAGTGGATTATATGATCCCCTCCTTGTGGAATATTTTATTAACTCAATTGAAAATATATTTTCTATACTCCAATGCTTGTATGAAAAGAAAGTCACACTAGAGGTATATAATTCTTATGGGGAACCTGATCAGTGGTGGAAAATGATCAAGAATATGACGTCTTGGGAGGAAATTGATTCCATGGATTTGGAGGAATTCAAGATTTTTTTTTTCAAAAACTAATTTACCCGAACCCTATATCTCAAGATTTAAAGAGAGTTCCTCAAAATTAAGAAGAAGGAAGATGAGTCTATCGAGGCGTATGAATAAATATTTCGTTCTATATCAAGATGTAAAGGGAGTTCCTCAAACTTAAGAAGAAGGAAGATGAGTCTATCGAGGCCTATGAAGCAAGATTTACAAGGATTGAAATATACGCTTCTGGCTTTTTCATGAACACTGAGAGCAAGGTCGATCACTTATTTAGAGGATTAATGACTAGAATACAAAAATAATTGTTGATTTGTGACTTCGATAGTTATGAGGAGATTTTACATCATTTCCTTATAGTTGAAATGGAGATTAGAGACTCTCAATGGTCTTAGGGGCCCATTTATAAAATGTGGAAAATGGAGTCTAATATGGGTGGTTCGACAATTAAATCCCATGATAGAAAGAAGACCGAACATCACACGTATAAAAATTGTGGAAAAAATCATTATGGTAACTATCTAAAGGGTACCAAAAATTTCTTCAAATGTGGAATAATGGGACATCTGGATAATAACTTCTAGAGGGATATGAAGAATTCCATTAATATGGAAGAAGAAAAGAAGTTTCAGATCAACACTCAGTCTGTAGTGTAGTGTTACAACTGCATGGATGATTGGAATTAAGTGAAAAATTTCGCAAAGCCAAGGGTTGCAAGAGGTAATGAACAACAACCTCCAAGGAAAAAGGAAGGTCTTATGATATCACTACTACTGAGGTGGAGCCAGAAAATGATGTGGTGAAAAGTACGCTAGTTATTCATTCAAGAATATTGAATATACTATTTAATTTTGGTTCTATAAATTCTTTCACATATTGAATGTTAAATATAACTATTCAAACACCATCTCAAAATTTAGAGGTTGAGTTATCTGTAAGAATAGTGAATGGGGAAATTATTGAATCCAAGGTTTATAACACCTCCCTGGTAAATGTTTGTGGACTGAAACTCCCAACAATTATTGTCACACTCCCTATGGTGAAGTTCAATGCTATTTTAGGAATGAATATTCTAACTTTATACAAATCCATAATTAAATATCAGGAAAGGGATATCACTCTTCACATCCCAGAGTATCCTATAATCCTGTATAAGTGTAAGGAGGGAGATGAATCTCCTTCAGAATCATCGTCTAAACCATGGATAATATTTCTTTTTGAGAAAGCATATATTTCTCCAATGATTGAGATAAAGGAGATGATACTTATAAAATATATTCCCATTATGATGGATTACACTGATGTATTCCCTAAAAATTTTCATAGTATTCCTTTATATCGATAGGTTGAGTTCCCAATTGAACTTATTTTTGGATCCCTACCTATATCATAGAAACATTATAGAATGTAAACTGTAGATCTGGAGGAGATGAAGAAGTAGTTACATATGGATGAGGGTTTTATACGCTCAAGTGCATCACTATGGGGTGTTGAAGTCATATTCATCAAGAAGAAGGATGGATAAATATGACACTTAATTTTTTATCATGAACTTAATAAAATCACAATAATGAACAGGTATCCCCTGCCACAGATAGATGACCTCTTAAATCAGCTTAGTGGGGCTAGTTATTTCTCTAAGGTGGACCTCTGGTCAGGATATCACTAATTAAAGTCAAGGAAGGAATATATTCCCAAAAAATTCTTTCCAACGAGATATGGAAACTATGTGTTCCTATTTATGCCATTCAGACTAACTAATGCTCTAAACATATTCACAGATTTAATGAATAGAGTCTTTAAATATTACCTTGACAAATTTTTGGTAGTCTTTATCAATGATATTCTGATATACTCCAAGAGTAAGGAGACACATGAGGAGTATTTCAATACTGTGATGATGAATTTTTGAATGGCTGAAACTTTATGTAAAGTTTAATAAATGTGAGGTTTAAATGGAGGAAGTAGCATTCTTGTGGCATGTTATCACTAGAAAAGGAATATATATGGACCCTTCCAAGACAAAGGCAATTGAAGTGTGGACCCTACCAACATCTATAACAAAGATCCTCAAAATTATAGGACTAGCTGGGTATTATTGATGATTTTTGAAGAACATATCATGATTTTCAAATCCGATGACCAAGCTCACATGGAATGGAGTGAAGTTCATTTGGACTCAAGAATGCGATGAAATCTTTAAGGAGTTCAAAAAGAGGCTTATCACCGTGCTAGTACTCATTCTACCGATAAGTGGAGAACTCCTTATGGGGTGTAGTGATGATTCAAAGAAGGGATTAGGCTGTTTTCTAATGAAAAATGATAAAGTTATAGCCTACACCTCAAGTAAGATGATTGTTTTGAGAAAAACTATCCCATACATGATCTGGAGTTGGCGGCTGTGATCTTTGTGTTGAGAATCTGGCGGCATTATCTCTATGGGGAGAAGTGTGAGATATATATTGATCACAAGAGTCTAAAATATATAATCACATAGAAATATATTAATATGAACCATTGAATATGGTTAGAGCTCATCATGGATTTTGACAACTCAATCCACTACCATCCAGGTAAGGAAAATATGGTGGCAGATGCTCTAAGTAGAAAAGATCCTACATATTTTTCAATGATGATAATTGAAAAGTATAAAATTTTATTATATTTAGAGGGGATGTACATGGGACTCATTAAGGTAGAAACATAATCAAACCTTTATCAAATGATTTCTAAACTATCCCTCATGGGGAAAATAAAGGATGCTCAAAGAAATGATGTGGAAATTTAGAAAAGGGTGGAAGCTATCAGAAATGTGAAATCTTCTAAGTTCAAGATTAGAAAGGATAGAGTTGTAATATTTGGGTCATGATTATGTGTACCAACAGATCTAGAGATAAAGAAGAAGATTTTGAATGGAACACATATCTCAACCTTCTATGTTCACCGAGGGAGAACAAACATGTATTGAGATCTCTGGGAGAATTGTTGGTGGGACAATACGAAGATGGATATTGCTGGGTATACATAAAAGTGCTTGGTATGTTAGAAAATGAAGGCTGAAAGGGAAATTTCTAATGGGATGATGGAGTCACTACCCATACCAACATGTAAGTGGGATAAAAACACTTTGAAATTTGTCACTAGACTTCCAAGGACATCCATAGGAAAGAATTCTATAAGGGTCATTGTGAATCGTCTTACAATGACAACTCACTTTATCGCAATTTGAGAGGAATTTTAATTAGATCAAATTGCACACATATATATATATATATCAAATATGTGATAATTATGCATGGAGTACCACTATCTATTGTATCTCATAGAGATATGAGATTCACCATGAAGTTCTGGAAAAGATCTAACATACTCTAAGAAATGAACTGAAATTCTGTATGGACTATCATCCTCAAAATGATGGCCAATCTAAGTGAAATATTTAGACACTAGAAGACATGTTGAGGGAACATTATATAGACTTTAAAGGAGGATGAGGCCAACATCTCCCACTGGTTTAATTATCCTATAATAATAGTTTCCAATCCAACATCCGAATGACACCATATGAATCCATTTATGGGAGAAGGTGTAGAACACTAGGGTTTTGGGGTGATGTCAGTGAGAGTAAGCTTCTAGGACCAGAAATGGTTGAAGAAATGGTGGAGAAGGTGAAAAACATTTATAAACACATCAAGGAATCCAAAATTTGAAAAAAGCGCTTTGAAGACAATCATCGATGAGACATTGAGTTTAAAGTTGGAGATATAGTATTCCTCTATGTATCTCCATGGAATAATGTCTTGAGATTTGGGAAGATATGAAAGATAAGTCCTTGGTACATCATCCCTTTTGTGATTCTTAATAGTGTTAGAGATTTGACCTATCAACTAGAACTTCTACCCACCATGTATAAAGTACATGATGTATTCCATGTATCCAGTTTAAGGAAGTACATATCAGATCATTAACATGTACTGTATTTAGATGTGGTATAGTTGGAAAATGATCTTTCTTAAAAGGAGTTGGTAGTGAAGATCTTGGATCACACAGATAAAGTTCTACGTAGCAAGACTACTCACCAGGTCAAATTACTATGGCAGAAACATAAGTATGAAGATGCAACATGAGAAGTATAGTAAGTAATAAAAGAAAAGTACCCACACCTGTTTCTAGCATAGAATTTAAAATGAAATTTCGAGGGAGAAATTTCATAAGGAGAGAAGAATGTAATGACCCAAAGCTTAATTAATGGAAATTACCTTTTTATAATTTTGTCATATAGTATAATCACATAAAATCAAAAAACAACACCACACCATTCTTAAATGAACTAATAAATAATATTTGATCATTAAACATAATTTTTCCACTTATGTGATATGAATTTCAAAAATCTAACAGACACCATTTTGATTAGTAAGATGTTTGGAGTCCGATAGGACAAACATTATTTTTGGTGAATAGTAATTTACCCTTATGAATATTAATGTTACCCTTATGAATAGTAATATGAACCTTTTGAACAGTAATTCAGCCAGGTGAATAGTAACCTTACCAATGAATGTTTATCCATCTTATAGGTGATAATATGACAGTGTTGTAATTTTTGGTATGCCATAAATATATAATTACAATTTTATGAAAAATTTAATAATTTAAAAAATTTTTTTTTTAAAATGTATTTATAAGATAATATTTTTATTTTTTATGATTATAAGATAATTTTATTAGACCATATTTAATTTTTCAAATATTTATAAAATCAATTAAAATTTAAAAAGTTGTATTTTTCAAGTAAATTATGATTTTAATTAAAAATTAAATTTATTATATTTATAAAATTATTTTCATAAACTGGATTTCATCTTTGGATTCTACATGTTGAATAATGGTTAGGGTGAATTTTTGGGTTTTTTCTAAAATACTTGAATTTTTGGTGAATGGTGAAATTTGATAATTTATGAAATATGCTAAATAAATGGATTTATGCATCATTCCTAAGTCATGGATGATGTAAATGTCCATTGGTTAAAAATCACATTAACTTATTGCAATTTTGGTCACATGAATCAGAAATATTTATAGTCTTGAGAAAAATGTTAATCTAATGAATTAAATATTGAGAAAACTCCCCTCTCCTCCACTATAAAAACCACCGCTCACCACCTATTCTCCTTACACCTATAAAGCCTTGTGCCTTGTCCAAATTATACTCAAATCCATTCCAAATACCCTATCCCACATACATGAGATCTTGGTCTCATAAAAAGATCAAATCCTATTCCCTAAGTAGGTTCTCAAGAGGAAGGAATCAAGAGGTAAAACCCTTTTCTATTTTCTTTCAATTTATTTCCAAGTTCCTTTTCTTTATTTTCTATCATCACCTATCCTCATCCAAAAGGTATGAAAACTATTTTACCATACACATACTAGAATTTTGTTATGATAATGGAATAATTATTCATCATGTCTCATTTCCCATCCTTTTTTACTAGGAATGGAAACACCATTTGAGATGTGTTAATTTATCACATTCCAGGATGACGAGTTTTAAATTATTATTATCATCTTCAATTCTAGAAATGAAACCATTTTTATGATTTAAACTAGTTATTATGTATGTAATATATTTTATTTAATGTTCTTGATTAATTTTTTACAAATGGTATTAATTTATAAAACCAAATGAGTTCATTGTGATAAAAAAACCACCAATTAACCCAAACAGTTATCATTAATGTTTTATATAATTATTCATCTGCAATACAAATAGCCAATTGAATTTTATAACAATTTAATCTTATTTATGATCTCTAATAAAATATTACTTCAATTCTAGACAACCATCCTCATCTTACATGATTATACTTACATGTATATAAGTAAACTGATCATGAAAACCAAAGAAACAAATGCTCCCAAACAATGAAATTGAACCTCTTAATCCATCAGAAAGGCCATGAATGAATTTAATAATGTTATAATAAATAAATTAAATGTATAAGAAGTTATGGAATTATTAATTAATTAATTTAATTTTATTATATATGACATTAAGATCAAGTAAAGAACACCTCCCGACTTAAGGTAAGGGATTCTACTCGAACCTCTATTATTTCATCACGTTGCTCTATCATTCTCTTTACCCAAATGAAGTTATATTTTATTTTTTATGTATATATTATAAACATTTTTTATATGATCAAAAATCATGTATCAATATCCATTCATCATTATATATCATGTATATAGATATTTCTAACCGGTTCCCTTCTCAATTCTTCCCGATAAGCAAGCCCGTTTTAATGGAACTTCCCGAATTCTTACCCAATTTTAAGAGCACTCTAACGTCTGTTTTAAGACAAAATTGTTTTTATAAAATCATTTTTTTTATTATGACAATATTCTTGGTTCACTTCATGTTTTATATAAAATATTATTCCCTTTTCTATTTTAAATTCTCTTTAAAACTGTACTGAAAATTTTTGATGCTAAAATTTCTTAAATAATCTTCTTACATGTTATCACTTCGGTTTGAAATCACTTAACATGATATATGACTATTTTACCTTATATATGTCCATGTATTTTTTAATTCCTTTCTTTCATGGAAACTTATATGATATTCCCATTTATTATGACATGATTATGATACACATTTATTTCCATGGGCACCCTTATGTTTTTGTATGTTTGATTATGTATAATTATTTTTTTTTGGAAAAGATATTAGTGATCATGTTAATATGTGTGTTTCTAGATAGAGCTCCAATTAATTGGGTAAAACTCAGTCTCATGAGATGTTATGTGCATCAGTCTCGGTGGTTAGCCTTGACTCGTGCTCCATGTGCAATAGTCTTGGTGGTTAACCTTGACATGCTTTCCTATATGTGATGTTAGATGGGATCATGATAAAGTCATGTTTTATGTTGCCTATAAATTCCAATGATTCTATGATTATATTATCCCATGTTCTAAATGTTATGATTCATTTTGTTTAATCATGTACCATCCCTCTTTATGTCATTATTTTATGCCTTCTAACCCATGTGCTAAGATTTATTCTTATGTTTATTACCTTACTCGGATTTCTAAAAAATCACTTTTTTCATGTTATTCCTAGGTTATCCTAAGAATATATATCCACATAATGGAAGTTAGGACCTAAATATATAGATTTAATAAAATTTTCTTTTATGATGTTTAATTATGTACCTAGTCTTCCAAGACATTAGAATTTACGATCCTTGGCTTGGAATTTGATGTTTACTTTTGCTTAAAATCATGTAATGATATGTGTAAAAGGAATGGGTCACTATAAAGATCACCTCTATGATATATGGAGGCTGGTGGGTTAGAGATGTTGGGACCGAGTCTCATGTAGGAGACGTCAGAGAAGGTTTAGTTGATTCGAAAGCATATGGCTATGACTTAAAGTATACATAAGTCATATGTTTTAGAAATAAATGGAACCTATAGTTTATAGTGTGTGATCATTTATTACATTGTATGTCTATAATATTGGGTCACCATAATATACAGAGGCAGGGAAATTTGGAGCCCATGTTTATTGGACCGTTTTAGGTTATAGAGAGAATCAGTCTCGTGGGGTACAGATTAGCTCTTCCAAAGAGGTACAATGATATGCACAACATTTTTCAAGTTTCAAGAAATTCAAAGTATCACCCTGATCCTTTTTATATGATTTATGTGGATGATGTTAAGCTTGAGGCTGATGCATCCTTTGAGGAGCATCTGATACGTGTATTGGATCACAACGAGAAAGTGTTTTGGGGAAAGACCATGTTTTTAGTTCATGTATTCTAGACACATGGCTGTGTTTAGAAAGAAACTTGGGAAAGAGAATTGGATATACTATATCCATAGACCGAACTTTTTAACTTGTAATTTTAGAGGTTCTTGGGGGTAAAGCTCAAGGATGAGCTATTATAAGGTGGGGAGATTGTAAGAACCTGACCTTTTCTTGAGATGTCTCAGGATTTGTTTTTCAGGTACTCTTCATTCATTGTTTTTATTACATTTTGTTTTGATGTTACCTTGTCATGTTTTTTGGTGAAATTGTAAAATTTTAGAGGGAGATCAAGTAGCGCATGGTTGGTCCACAGTTTTTTCAAACCGTGCACCCTGGCCCATCAAACCATGCAACCCAAGACCAAGGTTAATTTCTTGAATGGAGAATGGTTTTTCAAAATGTGCACCCTATTAGGAGAAACCATGCATTCCCCAAGAAGAGGCACACAATTTTCAAACTGATCATCCCATCCCCAGAAATTGTGCATGACTTTTTATTTAACACAAAAAATTGTTTTAAAAATACTTGAACCCCATTTTAATCCAAAATCGACCCAAACTCAGATATACCAATTCCTATCATCATTGGAGGCTCCCAAACAAATTTCAAAGGCTCCTGACCTTTGTTCTTAATGATTAAAAGGCCAGATCAAAGATTTCCACCTCTCTAAGTAAGTTATCCCCATCACATTTGGGTTTCCTTCTATTTATATTTCCTCTCCCTTCCATGAAGGGATATTTTCCTATAGTAATAATGGATTTATATCTAACCCATTTAAACCTCAGATCTAGGAATTGAATCAAGATCTCATTATTCATCATGATTAGGGTTATTCCCCACAAATTAGGGATACTTGTTGGTGAGTGTTTGCCACCGATTTTGAGGTAGGTGGTCTATAATTCAAATTCCAAAATCTTGATTTCAATTATATGTATGTAATTTTACAATTTCTATGGGTTTATTAAAAATTTAGTTTCTTACATTTAATTAATTTATTTGGTAAATAAATTAATTAATAGACTGTGAAATTGTGGATATTGTATTGATTGAAATGGAATTATTAATTTTTGAATTAATTATTGGTATATTAGGATTGTTTAATTGGAAACATTAATTTTTGAATTAATTATGGGGATAATGGGATTGTTGAATTGGAATAATTAATTGTTGAATTAATTATGGGGATATCTAGATTATTGAATTAGAATAATAAATATTTGAATTAATTATGATGATATTAGGATTTTTTAATTTGAATAATTAATTATTGGATTAATTATGGGAATATAGAGATTATTGAATGGATTAATTAATTTTTGAATTAATTAATTGTATTTTAATGAATAATTAATTATTAAATTAATTGATGGGATAGATGAGATTAATTAATTTTTGAATTAATTAATTGGTATATATGATAATGTGATATTGTGATATATGTGACTTGAAATGATGAATCTTAACAATGTAATTCACATGTGACATTATATGTTTAATGGTAACAATGTCATTCATATATTAATTAAAATGATGAATGGTAACAATGGGATTCATATGTGACCTGAAATGACGAATGGTAACAATGGAATTCATTTGTGACTTGAAATGATGAATGTTAAAAATGGAATTCATATGTGACTCAAAATAATTAATGGTAACAATGAAATTCATATGTGACTTATAGTGATGAATAATAATAATGGAATTCATATGTGACTTGAAATGCTGAATGGTTACAATGGAATTCATATGTGACTTGAAATGATGAATGTTTACAATAGAATTCATATGTGACTTGAAATGATGAATGGTAATAATGGAATTCATGCATGACTTGAAATGATGAATTGTAACGATAGAATTCATATACAAATTGAAATTAGGAATATTATAAATGGAATTCATATATGAATTGAGAGTTCAGGTGTCCTCGGGAACGCAGGGGTTATTTGTTTAAATAATTAATAATTGAATAAATTTAAACTATTTAATTTATTGACTTTATTTATTATATATAACAATGAATAAAATACTATTGAATTGATATTGTTTTAGACCCCATTGGTGGTGTTCAACTGAGTTGTACTCACACCCTACTAAGGCTACTTGACCAGCACTCAAATATATTTCATGGTTGCATGGAATGCTAAGGTAAAATGACCTATGTTAGATGGCCGAGTTAGGATAGGGCATGGAGGAGGGAACCAAATGTGGTTCTAGACCCTCTTGGGAGTTGTCACTATCTTTATTTATTTTGGGGTTTTCATATTTATACTGGACACTTTTTGACATGAAATATCTACTGTTTTGTCTTCGATATTGTATTTCATGTTTTGGTCATCATATGATACTGGTTATTTTTGGTTATTTTATATATCATTTGGAATTTTTTTATTTATTTCCATTGTTGGGATACTTTGATAAAGAGAGTACAGTCTCCCCATGATCTACATTAGACACTAAATTCTAGTTGGTTGCATCTGGAATATGGGCAGGAATGCCTAAGGTCATGTGACCGACCGGCTCAAGGCATCAGTGTGTGGCACCCAGGTCGAGACATTACACTAGGAATATCAAGTTATGTAGCTATCTTTAGAATTAATAATAGTGATGTTATGGGATGCCTTTATAGATCATGTGGAGTTGTCCTATCTCCCGATATTGAAATTATTAACATGTTTAGTGTGGTTGAAATGGAAATAAAATGTGGTTTGTACATTTTTTGGTTGGAAGGAAACTCTACCACCATTATGAATTCTATCAAAATGGTAATATTCGAGTCTCATGGAAGTTAACTACTAGATGGACCAAATTAATAGAAAATCTCTTATCTATGAGCTACATAATCACACATGCATACCATAAGGACATTTTTTGGATGATGGTCTAGAATATAAAGGGGTGACTGCTAGTGACATGATTTTGTCCAATGATTTACTTGATGGGTTATTTTATTTCTTGTAAATTTAATATTGCAAAAAGATATATTTTAGAATTTTTTATCCTTATTTTTTTTCAATTAAAGAGGATTTTCCATATGGACATGTTCACATCATTCTTCCTTGGCCTACTCCTAGTGGTAGGTTCTCACTAACACATCATCAGGTTGGGATATGTTACTAAAGGGTCTCCACCCCTTAGAAAATGAGTAGTCATGTGGAACATGTATAACCTATTTTTGTATTAGTTTTTGAGTATGAAAATCCTTCATCTTCAACTAAAATCTTTTCATTCATATCAATCTCATATCATATTCTTTACAGGAAGAAATATGTGTTCCCTAGGATTTTATACTTTCAAAAATGATCTCTTGTGTAATTCATAAAATTATTTCATTCCAATATATAAAGGATAACTGTTACTTTAGGAAAAATCCAAAAAAGATAAATGATTCAAGTAATATCCTCTAATATGAAGGATTTATGTACAAAATATTTACTCTATCATTGGAAACATTTCCTCTATTTATCCATTTATCTAAGTATGAAAATTGATTGTTAGGTTTAACTAAGATCCAAAACTATAATGAAAACACTTTCAAATTCACAAATTAATATGGGGATATTAATAAAGATCATAATTATTAGATCTATATGAATCCTCACCAACTCTTATATCTATATATATACTTACTAGATACTCTATTGTTATTGAAAGTCACTTGAAAATTATAAAACTTCATACAATGATCTATAATAACCTATATAGTGTCTTATCCTACTAATTTTCAAAGAAAACCAATCATAAAATCCATGTATATGTTTTCCCATTTCCACTTTGTGAAGTTAATAGGTTATAACATAAGAATTGTAAAAAACTAGTTGGAACTCGATGCTCAAATTTAACCTACTAATAAAAAATTTATGAGGACACGAACTCTCATTTTAAACTCTTCATTCTGGGGAAATATGGAAAATTATTTAATACATGATAGATGATACATATTATAAAAACCTATATGCACTACTATTGGTGATTTATATAAATCATATATAAAACACTCATACATTACTGATAGAACAAATAGATTCCCATGAAATAATTATTTATTCTTAAAATCCTCTATAAATCTATCAATATCATCTCTAAGAACATCACTAATAAAAACAAATTATCTCCAAACCTATATCTTATGGTCTCCCAACTTAGACACATCTTATTTTTCTAAAAAGTGAGAATACACTTTAATAGGATACATGAAACATAAAAAACTCCAAATATAAAGTTCCAGGCAACATTATTATCTTATATTCATCTATTGCTTCTCAACTAACTTTTCCATAAGACATTATGCTCATTTCATAAACTAATATAATACCATTCTCCAAAATATATGAGATATTTAAATAATTATCTTAGAGGAAGGCCACCCATAGACACTAAGAAAGGTTTAAATCTCTTTATGTGAATATTTAATATGATATATTCTAGTTAGAGACCATAAAAAATACCCCATTCAGGTAATTCCCCCAAATATTTATTAGTAAACACCATCACTGATGAATCAAGATCACGATTTTCCTAATTTGTTTGTTGAGGTTACTACTATTTTGGATTAGTAAAATATAAATTCCCTCTCCCAAAAAAAATACTATAAAACATGATACAGAACATCTTATTTGACCTCAACCATGACTCCTTCCTTAGGTAATTAAAGGATAATTTTGCTCGTTAACTTCTCTTTTAGTCACTAAAACACTAACTAAAATCCAAATGAATCCATGAAACATTATATTCAATGTTTTTAATGGTTATATAATTTTAGATAATCTAAAAAAAATATTCTTTAAAATCATTCTAGGATAGGAAATATGAACTCTTAATTGAAATTCATCAACACCTCCCAATAAACTTTCCCCTAGATCATAGATTGGTCATGAATACTCTATGATGAGAAAATGTAAGCCTAAAGAAATGAAATTACCACATTTAGAACATAAAAATAATCATTTATTAAACTAGTGATCATGATGATGTTATAATTGCATCCACAAATATTCATCATGATCATATTTAGTTCTCAAATATAGCCACATTATTTCAATAAATACCATGAAAAATAGACTAAGATATGTCTTTAAAACCCAGGAAATCAATTAAATGTATAAATACCCATAAATCACATACATAATTATTATATCATTTATAAATAAAAAACATAATATTACATAATAAGTATAAAGGCCCCCAAATATTAATCATGCTCCCCTTTAATTTTTATTATTACAAAATATGTATAGAATCATTATCATAATAATATATAAGTCATTTTAAGGGGGTAAAGAATTTTTCATAAAAATAATAATTAATCCTCTTAAATATATATCAATAATTACTACCAAGAAAGTATGACATAGTTGGGCTAGGATCTTTTCCCATGCCATATACATTTAATAATATGAGATGATAGTTTAAAATAATTTGATCTATGGTTGTATAATTATATTCCCCCTCATGAAATAATATTATGTTCAAAATGATTTTCACTATAAATAAAATATGTGGTATAATTGTTATACATCACTAAAAAATAATTACATAGATAATATGTTATGAAAAAGAGAAGGGTTGTTTAGAAATCACATATATAATTTTATAAGATAAATCATGGATATAATGGTAGAAATATAGGTAAATACCCATGAATTATTGAACATAATATTTAAGGTAATCCATTTAAAAAAATTGATACTTTTATAATAAATAAAATAAAGTGGTTTAAAAGATTAAATGAAGGGAAATTGATGGAAGACATGGGAATGATCCTATCAAAAGTATTATAATATTTAATATAATAATAAATAAAGTTAAAATATAGAGATTTAAAAGGAAATATCTATAAATAATAATAATAATTAAAAATTATAGGTGGAATATAAATTACATTCAATGGTTTTGGAATAAATCAGAAGGGAAATTTGGTTTTCAATGAGAAGAAAATGATGTTTTTTATATTATCTTGATCAAAAAATAAGATATTGAAAATAATGATATCTGAAAAGAGAGAATAAATATAAAAATATGAATAAATTAATTATAATACATTTCATTAAATAAGATTGGGTAAGAATAATGAATTCATACCTTAGTGAGAGATAATAAGTGTGGAATCCCCTTAACATAGGTTCAGTACTACTTTATCATTATTACACATTATACATAACTAAAATATATTTGTTATAACATTATTATAAAAGTATTTTCAATTAATTTATGTTATTTTTGATCATTTATTACCATTAAAAATTATTCTTTAATCTCTCATTAACAAAAAAATGTCTAAAGAAATTTCTTGTTTATATTATTTTATATCCATTTCAATATTATCATATTAGCCATTTTTATTTATCAATAAGACACGTTATCTCTAGAAGATTCAATATAAAAAAGTTTCTCTCTCACACAAACACATAATGATATAATTTTTGTTGTAGTTTGATTGGGTTTTTGATATCTAAGTTATACTGACATGTCATGAAGGAGGTGTTAATTTTAGAAAGATAACATCTATATAGGTGGTAGTACTTACCATGTAAGGGTGAATTAAAGAATATAAAGATAAAATAAATGGATATATTATAATTTTTTTATAACTATTTTCTAGATTTAAAATTTCATTGATATCATAAATATATATAGTAAATAATAATTTTAAAAGTATTGGCTAAAATTAGATAAGAGAATAAAAGAATATTTGTAGAAAAAAATTAAAGGAAGAAGGGGGGTCAACTCTTATTTGAATATTACTCGAATGATAAGGGAAAAATTCATTGAGAGTCTAGATTAGGGTGATACTAGGGAATCTCCAAGAGACATAGGAATATTTAAATGAGGCATATGGATAGATATTTAAAAATTAGACGAATCATTAATATATATTTTCAAATGGGGAGGGAGTGGGTATTTATATATGGAGGTTATAGGTATTTTGTGATAAAATAGTGAATATAAAATTAATTAATGACAATATATCAAAATAGTGTTCATCTATATGATAAGTAATAGTATTGTACACCAATTATACAAAACATAACCATTCATGACATCATATGTGATTTTTTATTCAATAATGCCATTGTTTCATCTTTATTTCATCAGATTTACGCATTTATTTATTTATTTTATTATATTTTATAAATAATACCAACATTTAACCGAGTCAATTTTTAAAATCCCAATTTAAAATATGTAACTTTTTTTATAAAATTATTTCTAACTATGAGAAAATATTTTTTTTCTAAAAATCCTTGAAAATTATTAAAATCACATTTTTATCGAGTAAAAGATTTACTAAAAAATTTTAAACTCTCATTTTATTCTTAATATATTACATTATAGAATTTTTAAGTAAATTTCACATATTTTGTTTTATTGAAATGATAATCCATTTTATTATATTATAAAATATTGTTATATATTTTATATACTAGATTTTATTATTCACCTAAAATTATAATTATTTCGTAGAACTAGAAAAACAAAATTTTTGACTAATTTGGTATATATTTTATAATTTTTAATCCATTTTATCAGAATAAATATATAAATTAAGTAAATTAAATACTAAAATTTAATTTAGAATAAAAATATCAAATAAATAATAAACAATATTAAAAATAATTTATTTATTTGTATCAAACTAATTAAACACTATATTTATAACTTAATTACTCATTGATGATATTTTTATATTCTAGTATCGGTATTTATTTAATTATATTCTTATTTAACCAATTACCCACTATGGTTATTTTACTATCCCAATGGTCATGTTACTATTATAAAAAAAGATTACTATTCTAACAACTATATTTCCGATTGCAATACCACCTTTTACAACCCTACATAAACCATTCATATCTAATATATTTCATTCATCTATTTTTTTTATCAGAGTTCTCTTCATTTATTTTAAAAAATATCACCTTTTTTATAATCAATTTATTTTATATCACAATAGTGTTGTCGGTTATGGTATTTATCGATGTATGTGGCCCGTTGAATTTAAAAATTCTATCAAGGTTGTTTACTTGTGATATTGGTCCAATTATACTAGTATTAGACTTATAGAATGTATTTTTTCATTCAAATGTAATGTTCTATATTGAATAAATAAATTAGTGTTTATTTTTGTTATGTGGTGGATTTAAATTATATATATTATACATTATACTATGATTCATAATGAATAATAGTCTAGATATGACACACATATATGTTAATAAGAAAATTTTCATATTTAAAATTATATTTCAATATATTCTACTACTTTAGAAAAATCCACTTGAAATTTTAATTCATAACCTCAATCAATAATAGATGGAGTATATATTTTTCAGTACAACATAATGTTATCATATTTCCACTTTTTATATATAGTTACACTAAAATACTTTGAAAAGGTGAGTTTTCTTATGATATAAAAAGTTATCCCTACAATCCAAGATCTTCACTGATTTCTACACATGAGAGAGGTCAAGTTACAGTTGTATAATCTCTATATTCTATATATGTGAGAGATATAGTATGTATTTTCCTAAAATAGAAAAATGGAATACATTATGTGTTTGAGATAGGTTTAGTGTACATGCCATTCTATATGAAAAAAGTCACATGAAATAAAGAATCTAAAAGGGGAAAATATACCTAGGGATTAATTTTATCATATTTCCAAAATTCATAACTATCTTTTAAAGGGATATCTAAAGGGATAAATTTTCTATATAATCAAACTCGTCTTGTGTTCAATGATTTTTAGCATGGATAACTTTTCCACTTTGTGTTACTCTAATCAGTTTTTAATAGTTTTAACCATCATTATCATTTCTTACACAAGTTCAGGAACCAAAAAAAGTCATGCAACAACTTCATCCCATCAAGATAGGGTTATGAAATTCTTCCAAAAATGAGATTCATATGGTTCTATCCATATGTTTGAGGGAAAATATATTTTTTGTATGAGATCATAACTATTAAGATATGTTAATATCAACCTTAATTGAAGTCTATTAAGTAAGACATTAGCACAATTTTATATCCTTGATGTATCCTTTTAGATTGGTCAACTTTTTTAAGTTGATATATAGTTCTAAAGTTCCACTATGTGTTAAATTCATATTAAATACTCTTCCAAAAAATTGATATGTACCTTGAAAATAAATTAGATATGATGAAAATTGGTACCCATGTAGTCTCAAATATTTATTATCATATATCATGGTGATTTTATAAATTGAGATATCATTATGAACAATGATGAAGTGCACATTCATGGTAAGTCAAATCACTATAACCCACATGGAACTATTTCATTTAAATGTCTTTATAATACCTATGTTAAATTCTATAATGATATTATCCCATTTTCATGTGATTATAATAAATGGCAGAATATTTCTCACAGACTTATAATTATCTATATTAACATGTTACAATACCAAGAACATGGAGGTGTACTCTAAAATCACTTTCTCCATATTGTCCTACCAAAAGTGATCTTCAAGATCTCGATACATCTTGGAAATTCCTAGTTATATATAGAAGGATGGTTCACATTATAATAAAACAACACAAAATATATTATCTGAAAACCTAGGTTTGTCCTCACATGGCCTAAAGCACATTCTTAAATTTTATGCGTCAGCTACATGTTTTGAGGGTATAAACTCTAAATTTTGGGAATGATTTTTTCAATAATAAATATAAAAATAATAAATGACTCCATATAATTAATCAACCAAATATTTTATAATCAAATAAATAAGGAAAAATATATATATCATAATGTAAACACTAGAACTGCGTAACTAATACAAGAGATATAAGATAAAAATAAAATAAAATGTAATACTTCTCTAACTCAATGTGAAACACGAACCCCTAGTATGGAACAACCACTGTTAGTTAATAAAAAGTCCAATGGTCCAAATACTTAAGAGATAAAATATTCTACTTGTACTTGGAAGACATATCTAGAGGAGATAATATACATACACTCAGGGGTGCATGTAGGATATGTCTGAAAATTCAATGTATGATTCAACTAAATATTTTTGTTAAACCCTTATAAAATATACTCTTTCAAATTAGTTAGAAATAAAAATAAAAAAATTATGTTTTTTAAATAAAATATGTAAAAATGATTATTAAAATCTAAAAAAATTTAAAGGGAAAAAATACTTAAGTTTAATAAAATATCATAGTATGTAAATAAAATAATGGATGTATAAGAATCCAATAAATCACTATTAAAAGACCATATAACACTAAGGTTGGGGAAACTAGGGTCACCATAATAATATATCCAATGGTGTGAAAGATATTCCTAGAAGAGTATCTTAATTTATTAAAATGAGGCCAATAAGTGGATGACTAAAAGGATATCCACTAGCCATGGTTTACCATGCACAATATTGGGCATGTTTCAGGAAGAATTAGATGTATTCCACTAGGAATAGTAACCCCTTATCCTTTGAATGTATTAAAAGGGAATCCTCTCTAAAATTATGGATTGAAAATCGGATAGGTATGATTTTCATTGAGTTGTTATCTTCTACTAACAATAATATTGTCAACAATGTTGAGATTAAAGAGAAGATGTATAACTTGGATAATCTCCAAGAGTTAATTAGAAATGTTGTCCTGAATTAAAATTTAAAAAATCATAATGACATAATGATCTATTAACCTACCGTGAATGGCATGATTAAATCCAAATTATTTTATAAAAATATAATTCAAGTACATTCATGTTTTTGGATTCGTAACTTGAAAAACATATTCTACCCACCATATTTGTGTTATGTTAGATACTCACACACTCAAAAATACCTACTGATACCTGAATTCAATCAATTGGTGTTTTACTATGCTCTAAATTAAATATTTTTAATCTATATAAGGAGGACATTAATCATCTATTTTTAAGGTGAAACATATCATTGTCCCTCTGGAATGTTTTGTTCAACATGTTTGAGGTTCCCTTTCCACCTATCGGTTCTTCTCTAGACTTTCATAATACCCTTTATGGACTCACCATTTCCCATAAAATGAAGATCATGATTTTGGTTTCAAGAACATAACTTATATATTTTACATGGAATAGTAGGAATAGATATAGGAACGACCAAGAGAAGTTCAATATTCAACCAACCATTTCTCAAATTTTAGTTTTAGTGAAAGAAAAATATAAAATCTATACTAAGTACTATAATAATTCCATTCATGAAATTTCTATTTTCATAATATTTGAAATTTCTGGTTATTTTATCCCTCTTATTGGTACTCTATAATTAATTTGTAACTCACCTCAAAATGGATGGATTAAATATAACATTAATGGTGCTTTAAAAGTGAACCCAAGTCCTACTATATTTGTTGTGGTTTTTAGAGACCAAAATAGAATTTTCATGAGTTTTTATTATATACCTTGTGGTATTGAATCATATTTGGATTATGGTATGTGGGGATAGATCAAGGAATTGGATATGTAAAGACTAAGAGGATGGAACAATATATGGTTTTAGTGTGTCTCTACCACCATTATACAATAAATTTTACATGGTGAGCCTCACATATCGTAGAAAGTGATGCCTAAATGAACAAATTGTCTCAATAATTTATCAAACATGAATCATTTCGTCATCCACACCTTTCAGGAGTCAAATTATCTCACCGATGGACTTGTAAACAAAGGAGTAATCAGTGAAGGAATCCGATGGTCAAATGTGTTACCTTTAATTCCTCTTGATGACTGACATAGAAGGATATGTTAGGATTAGGAGTGATCTTCCCCTTAAATTTATGCGTTTTAAGTAAAAATGAGTAAATGAGATGGATTCCTCCAAATTTATAAGGAAAATGTATTAATATAAATAAATATGATCTAAAAAAATATAATTATTACAATATCTTGATATTATTCTAGATCCCCTACTAATAAAAAATAAAATTTAATACTAATATCCCATCATTAATCAAAAAAATACCAATGTAAATGGATGCCAATAATAATTCATTATAATATTAATTTAGTAATATGTTATGGAAAAAACATGTCATTACACAAACGAATATAATTTATTATTATTTTATTAATAAGGACATAAATTAAATAATCAAAAGTCACCACTTAAATAATGTATCAAAAAAATATATTCAATAACACTGTTATAATTTACTTTAAATACAGTATGAAGGGTATGAAGAAATAGGGACATGAAGAATGGAGTGTTGGTTCAACCAAGTCATTTGCATGGTTACCCAAACCATGCTCTAACCGTGTATTACTCACTATCAAAAACTTGAAATGGTTCAAGGATTCCTTGAATAGATTCTCCTAACAATTCTCAAACCATTCATCTCTATTGTTTCTATAAAATTTTAAATTCAACAATTTATAACATTAAATATCTTATTATAATAATTATTTATTTAAAAAAAAGAGGGGTTTTAAAATTCTCCCCACCATAATTCTTTCTTCCCCTTGAAACTCAACTTTTGGTGTTGCAATTCTAATTAATAATAAATTTTGAATAAAGAACATATCATCATTTTGAAAATTTCAAATCATAGTAAAATTCAAATTATTTAATTAAATGACATCCATATTAAAATTAAAATTTTTCTATAATTATTCCATTCTCAATTTAGGTTCTCCCCATAATTTAATGATCCTATTATTCCTCAATACCTTATAATGGATCCATGTAATTGAATACTATAGATCAATTGAATGCTCCCCACCATAATAATACACCTTTTAATCAATAATGATATACAATGGAACCATTTTAAACCACCACTTCCTCTAAATGGTTATCAGTCAATAATTTTTTTTTCATTTTTTATAATAAATATATATATACTTTGAAGAAAACTTATTTTTCAAGAAAAAACACTTTATTAATTTTCATTTCATTCATAAATCCAATATAATATATTAAAATTCAATTTCATGGTAGAAATGGCTAACATAAGAATAATTATATATCCCATATGAGTAGCTCATGTTTGCCACAAAACATGGGAAATTTGATAATTTACTTTAAAAATAAAATTTAGAGGACTTATAGGCCTCTTTGGACCAATAGAAGATGGGTTATAGGGTCCTCAAAAGACTATAAGTCATAAGGATCATTGAAATATTTGATTGGATAGATCAGGGAGACCAACTGGAGAACTTAATCAAATGTAATGATTATTTTTTGTTGAAGTCTAGTTTTCAAATTCTCTTAAGACATTTATGATGTTTATGGCCCATACCTAAGGAATAAATTGTTTTCTAGGGTAAAAAGAGGGATACAATTATGTTTCTTATTCACTTGCTGTCATGTATAATCAGTGTGCATTATTATTTAGCCTTTATACAATTGTGTAGAAGATTATAGTAATGGTTATGACATATACTATTTGGTTACATATCTTGCCAAACCTTTCACAAACCATACACATGGTTCAATATGAAGGGGCATGGATTAACTATGAACTATATACACTTAGGACCACCTAATAAGTATTTTATTAAAATATGTTCATGAAAAAATATCCCATATTGATAAATATTTTTTATAATTTTTATCCAAACTCTCTCAAGACATTATAGATATTGGAATACATATCATAGAGATGAATTTCCACTTTTATAAATAAGTTTCAATGAGTAATTCTCTTTTCATCACTCATTTCCTTTAAAAATTTCTTAGACTTTGTAATTTTTAATTTCATTAGATAACTTAACATTAAAATCTCACAATTCACATTTAAAATTAGTTATCATGACTATTTGTACATTTTTACTTGTTTTAAACTTGAATTATCAATATTAAATCTACTAATGTCACAAACAAAAACTTATACCCTAAATTTTATGAATAATTTTATTCTAAAGATATTTTTTCATATAATCACAACCATACATGACATAATATTAAATTTAAGAACTCTCTAAATACTTTTAATCACAAAGTTTCAAAATATAAACATCATTTTGAACAAAAGAATCCATATTATTTTAAAATACATTTGAGAACAAGTAATAAAAATGAAAATTATTCTCTCCACTAGATTATGATGATTACTATCCTTTTAAGTGAAAGAGAGGAATAAAAAATGTGTTAACATTTGAAATACATTTTCTCTCATTAAAAACTGGTTTTACATCCTTTAAAATCATAATAGGAAAGATACATTCTTAAAAGTATATTTTTGAAAAATTCCTTGAAGCCAAGTAATCCCTTTGATCAAATTATCCTTCAAAAAACTTACACACTGAATTTAAAACCAAACAAACCATGTGTTATTATTTATAAAATTGTTTCTAAAACTTTTAATCCTACATAAGTCTACCTAAAAATAATAATAAGGAATTTCAATTATAAATTCATATCAACAGTACTCTATGAATCATTTAGAAAAACATGAAATAAAATCATAAAAATATTTATAATTAATCTAATTTAATTGGTTCAAATGAGACATTATACTGGAAAAAATACAAGTTTTTCATTGAAAATTATTTTAAATAAATTTTAATTATCATTAAGAAACTAAAATTTCTTATTTAATGATTGTAGTGCATGTTTGTAAGAATTTAAAAAATGAATCTATTATTTCCATTCATTCAAAAGTATTAATTTTTAACAAAAAATAAATAAAAAGAGTAATATTAAAATGAAAATAATAAAAAACCACAATACAATCTACCAAAAACTTGTAATCATTCTTAGGGGTAATTAAAACAAATTAAAATTTACATGAAAACTATAATTATAATAAGTTTTTAAAACATATTAAATCTTAAATCATTTTTCATATAGTAAAACCATTTCACCATAACCAATACCTCTTTAATTATTTTGTTTTATCATTTAAAAATAAAAAAATTTCAAAAAACAAACATGAGAACAATTATTTAGTTTTCAATTATAAATTCAACCATTTAATTACCTTTATATTCTCAAACATCTAATGGTTTCAAAACCCCCGTTCACATAATAATAATAATTTACTATATAATAATTAATTTTTTTCAAAAATCAAGGTTAATCGTTATTAAATCATATAATCCTTAATAATAAAATATATTTTTCTACACAAATAACTAAAAATAATTATTTGACTTGATACTCAAAAAATATGTAAAATATTTAAAATTTCAAAAACCTGATTAACTCAATAGATTTGAAATAAAGTAATCATTTTTAAAATCTATATATATATATATATAATAAATAGTCCATGAAAAAACGTAGATTTTTTGGGAATGTTCTTTTGAAAGACTAGGTTTAATCATTAAAACACACCCATTTTTATTTATTCAATATAAATATAAAAAAAATCAGAATTACTATGAAACTCTTGAGTTGGAAATGGGATCCATAATTTTTCTTCTAAATAACTTAAAATAAATTATTATTTAATCTTATAGTATTTAATATCATGATTCATAATGTATAGTAACCCATCAAATGGAATGTCAACCTCTCATCAATTAAGTCATCGTAGAAATAAACATTTAACCTAGGCTATTTGATTATAAAGTGAAATTTAAATTTACTTAGTATACACTATGTTTTATTATATCATAAAATCAACCAAAAATATACCAAATTAAGAACACAAAACACATATAGTAGGTAACAAAAATAAGACATGCATAATAAAATACCTTTAAAAGAGAAACAATTATAGGTGTAACCAATTAAAAAAATTTAAATCATATTTAAATTTAATTATTAAATAATAAGTATACATAATTAAGATATTTCTATTCTATTTAATTATAAAATACAATATTTCCCCAAAAATGTTATAAGAACAAACTCAAAACATTTATGTTTATTTCTATTAAAAATACAATAAAATAAAAAAATTTCTACCACAAAATAATTTTCATAAGATTATGTTCACCAGAAAAAACTCATGTCAAATGGAAAGATAATACTTTTTAAGAATAAAACATTGGAAAAGTATTTAAAATACTTATTTATATTTTATTATGTGAAAACCCCATAAATATTGAAATCAAAGAAAACACATTTTCTATTAATGGTTTAAATTTCACTCTTTCTAAATTCCAAAAATACCATTTAAAAGGAACATTATCACATCTAAGTAAATAATCATATTATAATAAATCAATTTATAAATATACACATTCAAATATAGCTAATAAATCAATGGAATAACACAAAACACAGTAATACATAAATGATCAATTTTGTTACCACTAATAACCATTCGATGAATAATGAAATGTTTATTAAAATATCCAACTAATAAAATAATTGATTATTTAAGAAAATATATGTGAAATAATAATGAATTCCTTTAACATTAATGTTAAGGACACCCACCTAGGGAAATAAAAAAATAATTTTACATGATAATGGGTGGACCAACTCCACTGAATCTCAGACTCCCCTACTATCTTGATCTTCCACTATAAAGAGGATTATCGAGCCTATTTATTGTATAATTCTCATGGTCTGATGATCCTAATGCCACAAGCCATTAACATAACTAGTCACATGTGATCTTATATGATTTAAAAAAAAACAATACCAAATATATTATCTTGACACCTTGTTCAGTCCATCGTATAGTTTAATGAACATTGTCAATAGTTTCAAGATGGGAACAAGTTATGAGAGAATTAACTATAAATGTTTTGAATAATTTCACCATTAACAACTATAATGAAATAAATAAAACCATATAATCATTCAAAAAATACTTCACAATTAAATATACAGTGTTAAATGTGAATCTCAAAATGTTTACACTAGATCTACATGACTAATATAAGGGATACAAGATCTAAATAAAATAAAATGAAAGAAACTTCTAACTACACATGACATGCGAACCCATCGTATGTCACCACCTCCATTTATCCATAACTGTGGTAATGGTACAAATAACTAAGATATGTGTAAATTCTACCCAAAACTACAAAATAGATCTAGAAGGGATAATATATATACAACCAAGGTTCTATATAGGGTGTGAGGAACATGACCAATATGATTTTTCTAAATACTCTAGTTGAAACCTTTAAAAAATAAACAATTTATTACTATTTATAAGTAGAAATATAAAATGAAATCTTTAAATTTTATTTAAAATAAGTTATAATGGTAAGTAAAATACAAAAAATTTAAAAAGGAAAAAATGAAATAGTTTAACATATAAGTATAAATATGTCAATATAAGAAGAGATGAGTAACAATCCAATAATTCGCCAAAGGAAGAACATAATAGAGGATGATAAAGAATGATTGGATCATCATAAAAACATATTTTATTGTTTGAAATACTCTCTAGGAATATTCTTCTCATTAACATTACAAATTTCCATAAGGGGTTAAATAAAAGGATATCTACTATTCATGGATTACTATGCACTAGAGTAGACTTGTGTTGGGAAGGACTAAATGAAATTCACTCAAAAGAGTAACCCAATAAGCCTAGAATTCTACATATCAAATTTCCCCCCTAAAAAACATGTTATCCAATTAGGATTTAATTATTTACATAGTTCACACATAAAACATGAAATAATTATTTTATAATAATTTTTCATATTTCAACAACACAAAATTTCCCAATTTCCATACATTAATAAAAAGTGAAAAACATTATATATAAAGTACACATAGAAGAGGGATTTTAGTTAATCCAAATTCCCCTTATCCAATTAAAAATATCATATAACTATTCCAATAAATCATTATAATTCATTGGTAATGAAGTTCCTTGATCAATTTGAGATAACTGAGAGGGGGAGGGGTGAATCAGTGTCCCTTTTTATTTTTACAATTTTCTATTTTCAATTAATCCTACGTAGATGGTTAATGTATTGATCCAATATTATTGTTCCCCTCAGACACACCTCATGTAAATCTATAAAAAATTCATTGAATACAAGGATATATAAGGTTCAGTGAAAAGATCCACTCCTTCTTCTGTTGGATACTCTCCCCAACATGAATTATCCACTATAATATTGTTATGAACTAAAATGGTAGATATAGTGTCACACTGTTTCATATCTTGAATCCACAAAGGAGGTTCATTATACTGCATCCCATAGTGTTACTAGAATCCAAATTGGTCTGGTCTAGAATCCACACAAGAGACTTTTACTCCTGAATAACATAAGAGAATTCCACTTCTCCCTACTCCAACTTAGAGACTTATTAGTTTCTTCAAGGCTTGTTCCATTATAGGATGATATTTTGATCATAAGTTATGATAATTATAAATCACACTTGATAATGTACCTATTCAAGTACTTTTTCAGTCTTTTGGTCATTATAAAATATCTATGATCACCTATATCTAATCAGTTGTCTCTCTACAACAATGCTTGGGATAACTATTCCTTCTCCTTAAGAAGTAACAACTTTAATTAATTTTTTTAAGTGATTAAAAAATATTATTCCTGAATACTATACAAATAAAATATCTTGTATAATGTCAAACTAGTCTGTATTCTTTAATTCTCAAACCTCATGCATGTGTGATACACCACATGGCCTTCTCACTTTTCTACGCCCTTACACACAAGAATTTATCATTTATGATTTTATTTGAAAACTTAACTTGTATTTATTATATGTTGGATAAGAACAATTTATCAATATTCCTTGTTACTTAATATGTGGATCTTTCATTCTTAAATATTTTATATTCACAAATACATGTTGTATGAACTGTTCTCCCACTCCACAAGAGAATTCAAAATTTCATGCAAAGTGCATGAACTACCAAATGTTATGCGATCATGTGATGAAAAATAGGTTTTTTGAAACATATAACCTATGAAATAAAATTTTATCACACATATATCTTCCAACTTAATGTGAATGGATCTAGTGATATATCAATACTTATTTCTCATGATCAAGAAGTATTCAACTGGGAGTTTTCTCTAGTGTCTTCACGTCAGTCAGTGCCTATCCACATGGCACTTCATTGGATAAGAGTCTATCGACTAATACCTCATTCACAGGGTAGTGGTTTGACTATGGGACATTCTTTACATGATCAGATAATATTTAATTCTATTCTTTCACATAAAAAAACATGAGATCTCTATTCCAACGATTGCTCTCATGACATATCAAATTTCTGCAACACTTTCTCTCGACCACATGTAAGTTTTTATTGGAAAGGATCACACCACATATCTATGTTTTTTAAGGATAGTAAAGGAATTTTTCAAACTCCTAAGGATCTCATGATCTCTGGAATTTTGAAACTCTCATCTTCTTTGAACCTCAGAAAATCGCTATACTGATCACCCTATTTGCGTGATTTCCTCACCTGATCACTTCATTTATAATGAGATTCCTCAATGGACATACTACTGATAATCCTAAATAATTATTGTTAAAATATATGTTGAAGATGATATATTATTGTGAATGAAGTTACATTATTATTTAGCACATGGAATATATGTTCGTGTGATATCACAGTGATCGACTTTTCTTCATTAAATGGTTTCTCATAATGATTAGAGAACTGTCGACTTGTGGTTACATGATCAATTGATTATCAAGTGATGAAATATAGTTCTACCTATCATTCATGTGAGAAATTCATATGATGGATTCTGTTCTTAAAATAATCACATTCATGAAATAATTTGATTGTATGCATGGATATAGTTTGATTGATTAAACTCATTCTCACTCTCTTGGATGGATCAATGGAAAAATTTGGGATCAATGAACACCAATTGTCTTTGTTAATATGTGATGAAGCCTTATTGATAGTTTAAAGATAGTTGGTTAATTTACATACCTGTGGAACATGATATCAAATAGTGGTGATTAGATCAATTGAATAGCTCATGTTCTATCCACATTTTTAATGGATGAATAGTATCCCTCTTTCCATGTGACCCCACATCAAATTTCTCCATGATATTTAGCATCTTAATAAATTATTCTATGTAGCCTTCTTTCTCAAGCTAGATATAGGGTTCACAACCCATTATAATTCCACTTTACACCTCCCAAGCCTATCCAACATTCCTTTTCCCAATATCACTAGCCCAAACCCATGCACCCTATACATGAGTTCTCTCTTCTACATGCCTTACACACCTTCCTAACTACTCACCTATACCTCTGTACATGAAATGCATGTACTAATTCCCCTACATGGTTAAGGTAGTCCTCCCACATGTTTGGGGTTGAGTTGGACAATGTATCTCACATGGTGAAGGTACTACTTCCACAACTCTTCTTCTTACTCATTCAAAATGTAAATACAATTTTCATGGCCTCCTTCAAATCCTCCTAGAAATAATGAATCTAATGGTATTTATTTTTATTCAAAATATTGTAATAAATGTGTCAAATAGACACATGTCTTTGGCCATTAAGAAAAATTCAACAATCATAAGTTTTTTATAAAAAATTTTCTAATCATGACATCCAATTTCATTAACTAAATCTATAACAATTCTCAAATCTTGACCACTATATCTACATATACATATTGAATTATTGAAAATAAATACAACCTATGTTCAAAAATATCCCCCCTTTTCAATATCAATACTTATCATTCAAGAAAATATGTGATGAAAACTTTCTCCACCTTATTGGTAATCAAATTCAAAGGGTAAGTGGGGTCTAATAAAATTATCATTCTTCTCAAAAGAAAGATCATCTCCCTTAAATAAAAATTTCATGATCCCTTCTAAGAGAGGAATGATATCACATGGTTCTCTTAGAAATGATCCTTTAGTAAATCAACTATAAGTCTATATGGGACAACCTGATTTAGATAATAAGAGATATAAGACCAAGTATCTATAAGAAGTATATAAAATACAATTCATGTGAAATCATACTAATAAATTATCAATTATCATTAAAGGGATTTAAAATAATCATATTCATTAATTAAATACTAAATCCTATAGACACATCAACAAAATTATCAAAAAAGTTCAAGTGAAAAAGATATATCTACCCATTTATCACATCTTTAGATCAATCAAATACCCATATTAATTGAAATTATTAGTATAATTAAGAATGAGAGGTGAAAGTGTGGTTGGAATACCTCATCTTATAATTTTTCAAAGCTATTTAGAAGTTCCATATTCACTATATATTGAATATTTAACAGCTTTATCTCATTAATGATCCCACCCAATGGATAAATTCATCTCCTTAAATTCCATGAATATTAGTAAAAAAATCATATATAAGGGAACAAAGAGGGACATTATGGTCTCTCAGAAATAATATTTAGACTGATAGATTTCTCTCAGTATAAACTTATTCTTCTTTTAGATTCAACAAGAGATGTTAATTATTTTTTAGTTTTTTCAGAATGTGTGATTTATTTTTCATCATTAGATGATATATATGATGTAAATTTATTCTAATATTTAGTACTATAATCAATTTTTTTTCTTTCTATATATTCTTCGTGATTTCTTATTGTGTTAGTAGAATTTTCATAAATTGTTTTGAATCATGCCTAGTTTATTCAAACTTTTTATTCTTCAAATTTTCTTAGAAATGACTTGTAATTTACTTTTCATAAACTTTAACATATTCAAGTATCACCACCTTCTTTCCTTTTTCCTTGACATATTTCTAAACTTTTTATATTTACTTATCGCTAACCAATTGATCAAACTAGATTACTAAACATTATTTCTTGATGATCTTATATTGTCTGAGCTTTTTAGATAACTCAATAGTGAATGTAGATTTCTTCACCAAAAGTATTCTATTAAAATTTACATTGTGAGAAATATCACTTGGTGAGAAAAATATGCTTTTATTTTATTTTTGAATTTCTTGAGCACATATTCCACAAAATTTCTTAAAGAATTCAAATTTATTATGTGTTGAAAGTTTTAATGATACAAGTGTTATGATCCTCTCTTTCTAATAATTTGATATTATCTATTTAGAATTTATCCCCCTATATTAACACCACATTATTGGTAGTGACTTATTATACAACATGAATAAGATTTATTAAAAAACATTCTACAAAACCAGTTGTAGCCTTTGAACCTTAATCATATAGACCAATAATAGTAATTATTTAAATATTTTTGTTTCTATATTTTCATAGATTGTGTCTATTTCTGGTTAGGATAAAACCTTACAGCCGTATTAGACCATTATCCATTTTTAGAATATATTTTCTCATTTTTTCCTTTGATCCATCCAAATTCAGTTATAAATAATGGGTCTACATTATCAAAAATAGAAAATGTACGTTGAGATTCGTTAGGTATAGAAACAACCCCATTTCACTGACCCTTTTACTCTTTAACTTTATAAGATTCACCATTATTCCAAAAACTTTGGTGAAGTCTTATTCAACTTACTTTGAGCTGAAAGACACATAGACTGTGTCTTAGATAGTCCCACCACTTTCTCACAAAGTATTTATTTAATACCATTCACCATATTTTATGTTCATTTATATTTTACATTTTTTTATCTATTATATACAATGAATTTAGTTTCATTATTTTTAATTTCTTCTCTTACATGTGAACTATCTTTATAATCTTTTGGGTTCTTTTCTAGATTAGCTATTTTATCCATATATTAACTAATCTCATTAATATGTGTCTCTTACTTCTTGACTCATTCTTTATTCTCAAAGTCAATATTATCAATCTCTATATTCAAAATTTTATTCTCCTTATTGAGTATGATATTGTTCATAAGGTAATAATTAATATTTTATTTTAACATCCATTATAGTTTTGTTCTCTCATTATCTTTATCACCTTAAAACACATCAATAGATTTATTGAATTTTCCAATAAAACACTTGAGATTTTTGGTAGATATCCTTTAATTTAACTCACTAATTTTAAATAAAAAGTATCCATTTATGTACTATTCATATTTATATTGTTAAAATTAAACATCTTATTTTTCTTCTTCCAATTCCTTTTCAGGGAATTCTTATCTTCTCTATTCAGGTTAGTGTCAAAAAAATTGTTCTTTGGATTGTTATCAAAAAAATGTTGACTATCTTGTTAATTAGATAATTTAAGATATTATTTTATTTTTTTCCTTCCTAATTTTTTATTTTAAAAATTCTTGTAAATAAGTATATTTTTTATTGAATTCTTCTTCATCTTCCTCACCCCCAGAATCACTTGATTCTGGTTCTTCTTTAAGTCTATAGTTCCATTTTTACTTGGACTGAAATGACATCTCATTATTTTATTTATTCTTAAATTATATTATTTTTTACATTTCATATGATATGAGATTATTGTGATTATTATCAAGTGATAGATCCTCATGATCTTGTATTTTACAATCTTATGGATCAAATATATCTTGAAAGTTTCTCACTAATTTCTTTACAACAGTTGAGTCATCTAGATTCTCACATGAACCACTAATGATACTAATAATATTATTTAATATTGTAATGTAGTCATCAACATTTTCACCATCACCCATTTTGATATCTTTGAATCCCCTAATCCAAACTTTCAACTTAGTTTATTTGACTTTAATACTATCTTCATAAGTGCTTCTCAATTTATCGAATATATACTTGGAAGTTTGGAGACCCATAACTTTAGTGTATAAATTTTCTAATAAGGCCATATATATTTCATTTTGATCCTTTATATCCATATCCATGTTTCTATTATATAAAAAAATCATAGTTTCACTCTCAACATAGGGTGTAAATCACACTATAGCTGTATATCTTACTTCTAACCCATGTGATAGGAGGTATGATATCATCTTATTTTTTCATCCATGATAATTATCACCATTGAAAATAGGAACACCCCTTTTTTTTAATATATTCTTATTCTCAATCCTCATTAGTATTTTGGATCTTTTATAGGAAACCATCCCCTAATACAACTTGAAGTACCTGGATCAGTGTGAGATCACTAAGAGGGGGATGGGATGAATCAATGATCCTTTTTAGAAATTGTATCTTTTCAATTAATCTTTTATGTATATTTAATTCCTTGATCGACTATTTTATTTTATATAATCATTAAATAAAATAAATATATAAATACAAATCCATGTAACACAAGTATTTACAAGGTTCGGTCAAAAGGCCTACTCCTTGCCATTATGGTTATTCAACCAAACCCAGATTCTAAAATATTATCTTATTATCAATTAAAATAGTTAATATTAAGCCAAACGATATCTAATTTTGAAACCAAATAAGTTGTTATTTATTATTCATCCCAAAATGTTACAATAATCCTTACTGGCCTACTCCATAATCCATAACAGAGATCTTTTCTCCTAACATAAGAGACTTCTCCTTCTCATACCTCTAATTGAGAGTATTCTTTGTTTATTCAAGGATTGATCCAATATAGGATGATCTATTGATATTCCTACCCGAGCTCACTAAATAAAACATTTTCATATAGATTTTCAAGTACCTTTGTAGTCTTCTAGTCTTCCTCAAATATCTCTAATCACAAGTATATTATCAGTTCCCTCAGTGAAGCTATGTTAGGTTGATTCTTCCTTCTCTTAATGAAGTATCAGCCTCACTTAATGCATTAAAGTGATGCACATATCTTCGTAAATAATTATATATGAAATAAAATATCTTACAAGATGTTAGTTTAGTCTATCTTATTGAATTCTATAGCCTCTTAAATGTGCGATACTTTCAATGATGTTTTCACTTTTATAACACCTTGCAGAGAATAATTCTACCATTATTAGTTTTTGTGATGAATTAAATTTTATTTCTTCTGTTTGGGTTAAGAAAAATTTCTCAATCTTCCGTGTTCTTTAATAAGTATATATTGGGTTTTGAAATGTTTTATATTCACATATTTATGGAAGAGTGCATGAGTTGATTGTATTTTCTGTCTACTTCATTAGAAAATTCAAAATTAAATGAAAAGTACTTGATCTGTAGAAGGTAATTAAACCGCGTGATAAGAAATAGGTTATTAGAAATGCATGAAGAATCCAATGACCTGAGATCACCCATATCTCTTACGCCTTCATGTGAAGTGATATGATGATATCTCACTACTTCGTTCACGTGACAAGGAAGTATTCATGTGTGAGTTTTCTCAAATGTATTCACATAAGACAGTGCTCTTCCATGGGTTCCTTCATGTGAAAATAGTTTGTCTCTAGTGCATCCTTCACATAACAGTGGTTTGTTTATGGGATCTTATTTTTGTTATCGGATCACATAGGATTCTATTCCATTGCATGAATGAATCATGTGAGTGATATATTTTCACGAGATCTATCACAACATATCGAAGGGTTAAATCACTTTTATAAATAAAGCCTCAGTTTTTATAGGAAATAATAAATATATCTATATCTACTTTTAAGGTGAGTCGAGGACTTATTCAAAATTATGAGGATCTTAGGATCTCATGAATTCCAAAACTCTCAGATTATTTGAACATCATGAAATCACTAGAGTGATAACACCATTTGCATGATTGCCCCACATGATCACTTTTTTGACCATGTAATACCTTGGTGGATATCCACCAAATAATATTGAATAATTCCTATGAAAATATATGTGAAATACAAGATAATATGTTGATCAATGTTATTTTCTTTTTTACATGATGGAATTTGTGTTCATGTTATGTCATAATGATTATATTTTGTTCACATGATGGATTATCATGATGTTGAGATAAATATCGACATGTAGTCACCTGATACATTGGTTATCATGAAATGAAATATTGAACCACTACTTGTTCTTATGAAAAATTCATGCGATGAATTATATTCTTAAAATCATTGTACTCATACAAGACTTTGATTACAAGAATGGATTCATTTAAATCATATCGACTCATTATGAATATCATGGATTGATCACTAGAGAAGATTGGAATCGATGAATGATGCTTATGTTTTTTCATGTGGGATGAAGACTTACTGATAGGTTAAAGAAAAAGTGTGGATTCAAATACATGCTGCATGAGGGATTGAATAGAGGAGATTGTCTCAATAAAAATACTCACATTTTCTCTATATTTTTAATGGACTAAAAGTATACAACAGGCCGTAGGATCCCACATTGAAAATATATAATATCTTTGGCCACTTAATAAATTATTTGTTATGTCTTTAATCAAGGGGATACAAGGTTTAGAACTCGTTACAATTACAATGCACCCCTCAGAAGTCAGGTCTACATAACCTGGTCCACCGATATTGGACCCACCTCATGTTCCATATACATGGGCGAGCTCTCCTATAGGCCTTAAATAGAGGCTCACATACTCCCCTCTTCTACCATGGGCGGGCTGCATGGATTGATTCCTTTAAATGGTTAAGGTCTTCCTCCCAAAAGTGTGTGGTTGAGCCAGACCATGTGGCTGACAGGGCTAAATTTTTTTAAGTAAAGACAAAAATACTTTGATTAATTCCATATATATAATACATAAAACCCATAATTTATCAAATAATATTCCAAGAAAACTTTTGATCTTCCTCAAATAAAATCTAAATACATTTTTCATGGCCTCTTTGAAATCATACTTCATATACATTTTCATGGTATTCATTATTATTTGATATGTTGAAATAAATATTTCAACCTTAACACATTTTCTTAACAATTAAGATTAGTCCCCCAATCATCACTTTTTCAATGAGAATTGTCCAATCATGAAATCCAATTCCATTAACTGAATCTATGACAATTCTTTAAGTTTCCCCAATATATCTATCTCCACATATTGAATTGTTGAAAAAAATGTAACCTGCCCTCAATAGGTTATCATTCTATCGAAACACTTTCATATAATTCTATAAAAATAATGATTGGAATTTTAATATACACATTTTCTGTAACATTTCATTCCAAACCAAAGAAAAATTCCCTTTAAAAAATACCATATACTTTTTAAACTAAGTTGGGAAAAATATATAATCAATAACAACCCTAAAATATATCATATAATGATTTTATTTAAGTGAAAATGTTATTAATACAGTCAATAAATCACATTTTCTTAAATAAAGGAAAATCAAAGATCCACATACCTTTAGGCCTTTCAATAGATCCCATGGGTATTAACCATGTAATACCACTATTATAGACCATTAGAAAAATTTAAACTAAATTTATAACCTAATAACACATGATTCAGACAATATACCAATGTTTTGAAAGGGTGAACACTTACTATTCAACAGTAAGATAAAACCATAACCATAAATATGGTGTAGATAAACCATAAAAAATTGTATTTAGATAAAAAGTGGAAAAACCATGTATTTTTCATGTTTTTACTTATCATAGAGAAACTCAAAAATCAAATAACCCTATAAATTATAATAAAGGGTAATTTTAGAATAATAAGAATAATTTGAAAAAGTATTGGAAATAGTACATAACTTTAATTATTCTTAAAGATAGAAGGAGAAAAGATGCTAGGAGTATGAGATATTTTGAATTCCTTTTATGTATACCATTCTAGAATAAAGGAATGAGAGGGGTTCCCCCTCATTTACAAGGAAATTATAATAATAATTATTAATATAATATAATATAATTATAATAATATTTAAATACTATTCTAGAACTCCTCTTTAACAATAAATTTTAAACGAACACACTAATAACTCATTATAAATCACAACACTACCATTAAAAATGCATATCAATAATAATTCCTTTTTAATATTAATGTATTAACAAGTTAATAAAAATAGATTTCACTAAACAAACACATATACTTTATTATTATTTTTTATAATGGACATAAACTAAAATAATCAAATCTCACCTCAAAAATGATGCATCAAAAATAAATCTTAAATAAAAATATAATAATTTTCCTTAAATCCAGTGTGATGGGTGTCAATAAGTTTAGACATAAAGAATGGAGTTTTGGGTAAACCAAGGGGGTTACATTGTTAGCTTCTAAAATTAACCAAATCATTCTCTAATCATGCGTTACTTTCTATATCAAACATCAAATGGTGTATGGTTTCCTTGAATGGTTTCCCCTAACAATGCTCAAATCACGTGTCTCTCAAGTTGTTTTAAAATTTTAAATCCAACTAATTAAATTCCAAAAATATCTATTATAATTATCATTTTAAAAAAAAAGGAAAAGTGATGGTGTTGCATATGTGAATTATCAAACATATATTTTTAATCTTCTGTATTGATTTCGCACATATCCTTATTCAAAATTGAATGAGTCCATACCTATATATGTTTAATTATATAAGTTTACCTTATATTTTTTATATAAAAAACTTTTTTCAGATCAATATCAATCCATTATTCCTCATGGATTATCATTTGGAAGGATTTTAGGGAAATAATTTAATCAAGGTAGGATGTCATCCATACCTATATAATTTCTAGATATAACCTTTGCGTAATCATGAGGATTGGGTCCTTCTAAATCCACAACATTGATATGGTATAGATTTACTTTATATCAAGAGCATTAAAAACCATTTTCAGCCTCCTGTGAAGGTAGTGTAATGAGAAGTCATAGTCCTCGATTAAATCTAACCATTATTTATGATTTATGTAAAGTTCTATCTTTATGAATAAATATTATAAAATCTTTTGATCAGTATATATGTTAAAGTTTTATCTATATTTAAAATGCATCTAAATCAGTTTCTTATAGGGAAACTACTCCAATTGATATCCTTTCATACAAGATATTGAAACTATAAGTTCATAGTGGTTCCTTTTTAAATAAAAAATAAAACTCCAAAAAATATTTATAGATTTTATGAATTGAGTATTTATAGATTACCTTGATAAATTTTTGGTCTAATTTATAGATTATATTCTCATATACTCTAAGATAAAATATAAACATAAAGAATATGAAAATATTATGGTAATTTTTTTTACAGAAAGTGAATTTTCTAAAATACAAAAAGCATGAATTTTGGATGCAATAAGTCACATACATGGGGAATTTAATCCCCTTAAAGTGAATTTCTAAGTACCCTTCAAAGAAAATGGAGATTGAGGAATGGTCTAAACCCATAAAGTGTCCCATTGAACATTATTTTTCTTACATTAGATATATATTTTTACTATTTTTTAAAATAATTTCCTATGATATCCAATCCCATTGAAAAAGATACCATGAAAAAATGTACATTATAGATGTGTAAAAATATATATAGAATGATTTAATAATATCAATAAGTGGGTTGTCGCTGTATCTATACTCAAACTACACTCAGAAAAACATTTCTTGGCCTCTCACTACCAAATGGATGGACTATCTCTGACACCTATTATATTTCAATATTATAATCTCTCTTGCTTATTGCGAAGCAAATGAAGAAGCAGATGGTCTTGACAAAAAAAGAGTTAACAATGAAGACATGTTGTTGGATAACATTCCAACAGATCATAATCCTTTACATGGAAAGGATTGTAAAAATTCCCACCTTTCTACTTCGGTAACATTACGATTTCTTAAATAAATTTCTTTTCCTTCGGTCTTTGGACGAAGAAATCACTATAAAAAAAGTTAATTTGATGTTTCAATGTGTGGATGTTATTTTTGGTTGTTTCTCCTTTTCCTTGTTTTTTACATTGATTGAAAAAGTTTCCTTGAGGTCGGGGATCATAATTTCCCCCCAATTTTTGTGAATATATATGGATGAAATGATCTTTAAATCTATTATGTGAATAGTAATGGCCGATATTAGAAAATAATTAATTATATAAATCTTAATTTGATGGTCATAGGGTGAAATCATAATGTTTTTACTTATTTTATGAATTTTCCTATGTGAATATAAATTCTTTTTTTCCAATATTAAAAATCATGGCTGTTAGGAGACTTTCTTATAATATAGTCACAATAATTATGAAATCTTTATTGTGATGTTAATTTGAAATCACTTTGAATGAAATGAATAATCACTTATATTTGGGTAATGAATTAGTTTCCAATGGAAAGACATAGTTGTGTGATAACACCTATGATAAATAATTAAGTTAAGTAATTAAATACCTTTTTTTGAATTCTAAATTTTCTTAAATTTGGAATCCAAGACATGATGTTGTGTGTGGGTGTGTGTTTTCTATGGACTTATGTGATATGGGATGTTGTATGATGATTGTGGTATCAATATGGGGTGGGGAATGTGTTGGGTATAAAAGCGATAACTAGTTGGAATGTGATGTGAATAGGTTGATGTTTGATAGTTGTGATGTGTGGATATTATGGTGTCATTGTTGTGTTACAGTCATAGATTGAAATATTTTATGTTATGGTGATAGTTTATAGGGAATGGGTGAGTCATTGTGTGGTGTGATTGTGTTTGTTACTCAATTTGGCCTGGAATGAACATGAAATTTTGGAACTTGTAACGACCCAACTCTTTGGAAATGGTACAGATCATTAGTTCTTCTTTCGAACCTTTCCTTTAATCTTTTTTAATGTGTGTAATGTTCTAAGGAAGGTCCGGGCAGTATCCGTGGTTTGTTTGGAGCCCGGGAGGTTGAGAAATGGACTTGCAGATAGGGGCGCACAACCTGTGCATGGTTTTGATAAACCGTGTGGCCATTGGTCTGGAAGCAGGGAGGTGCCCACGATTTGCGCACGGTTTGGGTAAACTATGCGCCTAAACCATGCGACCCTTTTTCTAAATGAAGAGGAGTGTGCACGGTTTGTGCACGGTTTGGTAAACGGTGTGCCTTAACCGTGCGACCCAGATCTAATTAAAATTTACCTTTTTTCCCTTAATTCTATTTAAGGCCTTAAGCCTTCTTCTTCTTCCTTCCAGTGGACAGAACATAGGAGGATCCCTCCTTAAGCTCCCAAACCTCTCTCTCACTCTTCTCTTGGTGGGGCCTTCTTCCAGAGTTTGTTTCTTGATCCGTTGGAAGCATTGTAAGGGCCAAGGTAAGGCTAACCTCACACACATTTCCTTCATCAGAAAATCTTTCCTTCCATCTTATTATTTTGATGCAGGCTCAAATTGCCTATTTTCAGGGCATTGGACTGGAACTCAGATCTCTTCCTATCTACTGTGAATCTAAGGTTGATATCAAGAATTCCTACACCTACAGATCTAAGGTATGTGGTCACATGGTTTCCATTTTGGGTTTTCTACTTCTTGAGTTATTGTTGTCGTGCCATGGTTTGTCTTTTTCCAAAATCGATATTTATAACGAGTGCTTCATATATAAGTAACCTGTGTGGTATAAGAGTGATGAATCCAACCTTGTTAGGGTGTTTGGATTTGTTATGGACCGGGAGTGGTCAACCATATGTGTTATGCCTCGAGAATTGGCCCCTTTTCACCTTTGAACCTCAATGAAATGTCTTGACATGTCTTTTTCCATGTTAGAAAAATAAAATGACTTGGTTAAAGGTTGGCTATGATGAGAGATCCTGAACCCATTTAACGAATTGAAATGTATGTATGCCATTGCTTTTCTTATGTGATATTATAAGATGGATATGCCTTGCATTTCTAATGTGATATGATATAAGATCGTTTTCCTTATATAATGTGATATGAATGGTTATCCTTTGCTGTGTTGATATTCATGTGGTAACTCGTGTGTTGGGCGGGAGGCATTCGTACCTTGTGCCAGATAAATCTCAGTGATTGAGGACGAGAGGCATTTATACCTCGTGCCTACATAACCTTACGGGTGGGAGTCATTTCTACCCCACATCAACTACAGTGATTGAGGATGAGAGGCATTTATACATCGTGCCTATATAACCTTATGGGTGGGAGGCATTTCTACCGCATGCCAGTTACAATGCTTGCAGATGAGAGGATTTCATACCTCGGGCCAGTGATAATTGTACGTATGTGAGAAGCATGGATGAGAGGCATGTTTACCTCATGCCAGTGATAACCTATATCTATGTACTTATACCTCTGGTGATCATTCAGTTTACCAGCCATGAGCTGAAGTTGGTAGACCCGCCAGGTGTCCTTCCGGAACCTGAGTGGGAGGGTTGTCTATTTACTTTGCTTTACTTTATTGTAGTCTATTACTCACTTTGCTTGAGAACACCTATTTGGATTACACGTAGACATAGTTGGTGGTGGCCTACTGAGACTTGTCTCACACCCTACCCGGGTGGCCTCTTGGGCACCCATGTAGACTTTACTGCTGCATGTACTAGTAGGGGAAAAGGCCTAGCTTCAGGTTGTTGATACATGTATGTTCTAGCTGGAGATCCAGAGCAGAGGATCGTGCTTGGCTAGAGATGCTTGTGGAATACTTTTGTTCTTTTTGTATTATTTTATAGCATGCTTGTCTTTTATTTCCATTGTTCTAGCATTCCATGCATCCATTTCGTATAAGATACTGCCTGTGTGGATTCAGTATATTTATCAAGGTTTTCCTTACTTCTATTGTTTGGTTGTTGGTTTCCCCTTTTCTCTTGTTTGTCCATTGGTTGTGCTTCCTCTATTACTATCATTTGGTTGCTATTCCACTGCGTACTCTGACATGGGGGTACAGTCTCCCCGCTGACTTACCATTACACCCCCGCTACTAGTCGGAAACCCCTAGCCTACGGGGAGACGAGCCAGGGGTCATGTGGCCAACCGGGCTCGGGGCTCGGGTTGAGGGGCAGCCGGGTCCAGGACATCACAAAGTGGTATTCAAGGTTTTTCTTTCTTCTTGATTTACTATTTGGCGACAATAGACTTGGAGAATGGAAACTCTTAGGTACTTATCCATGATCCGTGCTTGGGTGTCGTGAACCCGTGTATGGGGAAAAGACCAAGTTTCATATTTTATGTTGTTATTGATTCTGCTATTTACTGTTGATATCATTTCACTGTTGGGTGCTTCACATGTTTTGTGATGTTGTTGAGATTTTCAATGTTGAAATTTGGATTTCATGGTTTGACCAAATGAAATGAGGGTTATTCATTAGAGAATGAATCATGATAGGAACAATATGATTAGGCTATGCATATTTCCATGCCACGTTTAAATTTTCAGTGAGCATTTCCTGTTGTTTGTTTCCATGCCTTGGTTATATGTGTGCCTTTTTGCTAGCCCTTCTTGCTTGTTGTGGACTGAGGAATGATGTGGTTTTAGTGGGTGTCATTCTTTGGTTCATAAGGTGTATGGGCCCTTATAGATCGAAAAATAACATTCCAACTAAACCAATATTTTTATTAAAAGGAAATTTAAATGCTTGAGTAGTGCTAGTAAATGAGAAATGTCATCCAAGTGTGTGTCATATTTCAGTTCATGAGGAGTATGGGCCCTTATGGGCTGGGAAATTCCATATCACTGGATTAAGTAAAATTTGAACAGTGGCATGTTTTACTAAGAGTTCCTATGGGTGTAGATATGTGATCTTAAGGGTAGGAAGTCTTAGCACCTGTCCCAGCTTCTAGGGTTTAGCCTTTATTTTTGTTGGTTTATTCTATTGAGACGATCGTTTGGCATTGTAGCACTATACATCCGGGACATCCTTGAGTCGCACACACTGAAGGCGGTGACGATCACATTCCGGAGGTGGTGGGCCCTGAGCCGCCAGTTGACTTACTATTGAGCCACCTATGGCTCCTATTTCTATTCATGAGATGGGTGCCAAGGCCTAGTTTAGTGAGAAATTCTTTCATATGATGCAGAGTATGAAAGGTTGAGTGCGACCTACCCCGATTATGGCAGAGTTGACCTGCGAGTTTCAGTCGCAACATCCTCCTACTTTTGTGGGAGACAGCGGACCACTTGCTGTGGAGTTCTGGTTGGAAGCTATCCTAACCATCTTTGATCACCTTGAGATGACTCCAGAGCGGAGGGTCAAGCTCACAGCTTATATGCTACGTGGTTCAGCCAGAAGGTGGTGGGATGTCATCAACCAGTCGGGACAGTAGAGAGATATGATCTAGACTGATTTCCAGACCATCTTCTACGATTACTTCTTTCCCCAGACTTTGAGGTTTGACAGAGCTAGGGAGTTTATGAATCTGAAACAAGGGACCATGATAGTAATGGAATATTCATCCTGTTTCACTGAGTTACAACATTTTTCTCCTACACTAGCTGCTGATGATCTCACGGCCACTAGGCATTTTGAGGATGGGCTATGTTACACCAGCTGGTCTCAGGTTAACATGTTCAGGTTGACGACCATTTCCGAAAATATTAATCAGGCGTTGATTATAGAGAGGAACTTGAGAGAAGCGGACAGTGTGAACTAGGGTGGTTCAGCACCGAAGGGTTCTGGTGGATCTGCTTCAGGGAAGAAGCTGCATTTTGAGGACTCTTATGGTGTTAGTGGTGGTCAGACCCTTTTCTCAGGTGGTACTCCTATCTGTCACCAATGTGGGGTGCCAGGACATATGAAGAGGTAGTGTACAGGAAACCCAGTGGAGTGAAGAGGTTGTGGTAAGTTGGGTCATCTCCACCGCTTTGAGAGGACTTTTCCCCCAAGGTCCAGTGAGTAGGGATATTTACCTACTCCACGATCTGGTGCTGGATCGACAGGATCACGTCAGTCAGGTGGCTAGAATACTGCCAGTCGATCAGGCCGTGGCGGTAGTCGTGGAAAAGGTAATCAGGCGAATGACTCTCAGCACCAGTAGGGCGGGTCTGCTCAAGGTATCAAGGCTGTGACTCAGGTTCGTGGTGCCGGCCAGTTGCATGCAGTCGAGCCTACACCCCAGGAGAAGCATGCTGGACCATCTATTGTATGAGGTGCGATTCTAGTTGCCTCTACATTAGTATCTGCTATGTTTGATACATGCGCCTCTCACTCTTTTATATCGGAGGCGATTATTGGAAGTTTGGACCTCGACGTAGAGTCATATCATGGTATTCTAATGTTAGATACCCCGTTGGGTGTCTATTGAGAGGGAGTTCGTCATTTCCAGAATTGTCCCCTTGAGGTGGGCAGTTACCTTTTCGTCTGGAACCTGTATGTTTTGGATATGATAGGTTTTGAGGTAATAATCGGGATAGATTGGTTAGTTCCCTATAGATCCCATATTGACTAATATCATTGGAGTGTGGCGTTTACATCACCAGAGGGTGACACACGTATGCATAAGGGAGAATGGGATCTTAGTGCGACATGAGTAGGACCGGAACACCAGAGTTTAGGTGGTGTCACAGAACATGTTTCCAGTCTTTATCTCGATGACCAAGGGTTACAACCCACTGTTTATCCTCCCATGGTGGAGCATTTCAGTGATGTATTTCTTGATGATTTCTCTAGTTTACCTCCAGTGTGAGAGGTGGAGTTTACTATTGAGCTTATAACAGAATCAGCACCAGGGACCATTCCTCCTTATAGGATGGAACCTAAGGAACTTCTGGAGCTTAAGAGTTAGTTAGAAGACATGGAAGAAAAATGCATTATACGTCCCAGTACTTCTCCTTGGGGATCACCAATTCTTTTTACCAAGAAGGCAGATGGTACCCTTCAACTTTGCGTGGATTATCGTAATTTAAATCAACTGACTATTAAGAATTTATATCCTTTACCTTGAATTGACGACCACTTCGATCAGCTACGAGGAGAGAGGGTGTTTTCAGAGATAGATTGGAGGTCGGGGTATCACTAGGTGTGTGTTAGGACTTCAGACATACCTCACATGACGTTCAGGAGTAGGCATGGTCTCTATGAGTACCTAGTCATGCCATTTGGGCTTACGAATGCACCTGTAGTGTTTATGGATCTTATGAATCAGATTTTTCACCCTTACCTTGATTCTTTTGTGGTTGTATTTTTCGATGATATCTTAGTCTATTCATGCTCAATACACGACCATGAAACCCATCTTGAGATCGTGCTGAATAAACTAAGAGAGCATCAACTTTATTCTAAGCTCAGTAAATGACACTTTTGGATAACTAAGGTTCATTTCTTAGGTCACATTATTTCTGAGTCTGGAGTTTCAGTTGACCCTGAGAATGTGAGTGCTGTAGATTCTTGGGAACATCCCAAGAAACTCTTTGATATCAGTAGTTTCTTGGGACTTTATGGATATTATAGGCAGCTCATTCAGGACTTTTCACACCTATCAGCACTGCTTATAGATTTGAGAAAAAGGGGGGGGGGTGAGATTCAATTGGTCAGAACCTTGTGAAGTAACTTTTCAAGAACTGAAGGGCACTATAACTTTAGCACCGATACTGATCTTACTGGAGCCTGGTAGAGCTTATACGGTCTTTTGTGACACGTCAGGTATTGGTCTTGGAGCTGTCTTGATGCAGGATGAGTGAGTCGTTGCATATGGTTCTCGTTAGTTAAAGCCTCATGAACAGAACTATCTGACGCACGACCACGAGCTCACAGCGGTTGTACATGAATTACGCTGTTGGAGACACTATTTTTTGGGAGAGAACTTTGTGGTATAAACTGACCACAAAAGCCTCAAATATATCTTCACTCAGTGGGATCTAAATATTAGGAAACACAGGTGGGTCGAGTACCTGCAATCCTTTGATTTCGAGCTGGCCTACACTCATGGGAAAGGAAATTCTGTAGCTGATGCGCTAAGTCAGAAAACTCAGTCGCAAGTTGTTCGAGAATCTAATGAGGAGTGGAAAATGATGGCCCTATTTTTAGAGATGCATGTTGAGGTTCAGGAGGGTCAGGTCCAGACTGTTCTCTCAGCCTTAGCGGTGACGTCTACTTTTTTGGAACAGGTCAGGGCAAGACAATTATCAAATTCAGAAGGCCTTGTTCTATGAGAATGTGTCGCTGATGATGCCTCTACAGATTGGGCTATAGATGAAGGTGATACTTTATTGTTCTGTGGGCGTGTATGGGTCCCAACAGACATCAAAGAGGAGCTGATGATGGATTTCCACTTCTTAGCATGGGTAGTTCACCCAGGCATCACCAAAATGTGTCATTATTTTTGGCGACAGTACTGGTGGCCTAGCATAAAATCAGAGATAACTGGTTTTATCACGCGCTGTCCCACCTGTTAGTAGGTGAAGACGGAACATCAGCGTCCGACAGGGTTTTTTCAGCCGTTGTCCATTCCGGAGTGGAAATTGGATGATGTGTCTATGGACTTTGTAACCAGTTTACCCAGGTCACCTCATGGAAACGATGCAATATGGGTTATCGTCGACCGTCTGACGAAGGTCGCACATTTCTTACCAGTGCAGAAGACCATCACAGTTGATGACTTGGGAAGAATGTATGTCAAGGAAGTAGTGCCCCTTCATGGAGCACCTCATTATCTTGTCTCAAACAGAGATCGTCATTTTACATCTCGGTTCTGGCAGGGTTTACAGAAGGCCTTGGGTACGCAGGTACTTTTGAGCACGACCTATCACCTGCAGAATGATGGGAAAACCGAGCGGACTGTATAGGCACTAGAGGATATGTTATGTTCCTGTGTTCTTGATTTCAGAGGTTCATGGGAGAAACACATTCCTCTTGTTGAGTTCAGTTATAAAAATAGCTTCTCGGCTACCATTGAGATGGCTCCCTATGAAGCCTTATATGGTAGGCCTTGTCGCTCGACCTTGTGTTGCCTTGAAGCAGGGGTAGCAGCTGTTCTAGGACCACGTCTTGTGCAGGAGAATATGGAGCAGATACAACTTATTAGGAAGCGTATGCAGACAGCTCAGTCTAGATAGAAATCCTATGCTAACAAGCACTGGTGACCTCTTGAGTTCGAGGTTGGGGACTGGATTTTCTTGAAGGTCTCACCCAGGTTGGGGCAGAGACGTATACGTAAGTAGGGTAAGCTTTCACCGAGGTTCGTAGGACCCTTTGAGGTATTGAAGCGGATCAGACTGGTAGCTTACCAGCTTGGAATTCTGCTGAGATATTATTCCATGAACGATGTTTTTCATGTATCTCAGCTACGCCAGTACTTTTCAGATCCGAATCATGTTTTTCATCCTGATGAGGTTGAACTAGATGTGGATGCTTCCTTTGAGGAATATCCGATGCAAATTGTTTACTGGAGTGTGAAGACACTCCGTAGCAGGTTTGTTCCTCTTGTACAGGTACTATGGCAGCACGGCCGGGTATAAGACGAGACCTGGGAGCGAGAGGCTAATGTATGTTCTCAATGGACTGAGCTTTTCGTTGATGACACCTCAGTACCCTCAGAAGGCCAACTCGGGAACGAGTTGCTTTAACGAGGGGAGGTTGTAACGAACTGACTCTCTGGAAAAGGTATGGATCGTTATTTCTTCTTTCGAACATTTCCTTTAAGATTTTTTAATGTGTGTAATGTTCTAAGGAAGGTCTGGGTAGTGTCCAGGGTTTTTTCTTAGTCCGGGAGGTTGAGAAATGGACTTGCAGACAGGGGCATACGACCTGCACCCGGCTTGCGCACGATTTAGATAAACCATGCGGCCTTTGGTCTGGAAGAAGGGAGGTGTGTACGGTTTGCACACGATTTGGGTAAACTATGTTCCTAAACCATGCGACCATATTTATAAAGGAAGAGGAGTGCACATGGTTGGTAAACCGTGCGCTTAAACTGCGCGAACCAAATTTGGGTAAAATTTACCTTTTTTCCCTTAATTCTATTTAAGTCCTTAAGCATTATTCTTCCTCCTTCCAGTGGACAAAACACAAGAGGATCCCTCCTTGAGCTCCCAAACCTCTCCCTCACTCTACTCTTGGTGGAGCTTTCATCCAAAGTCCGTTTCTTGATCTGTTAGAAGCATTGGAAGGGCGAAGGTAAGGCTAACCTCACGCACCATTCCGTTATCGACAAATCTTTCCTTCTGTCTTGTTATTTTGATGCAGGATAATATGCCCTATTTTTAGGGCATTGGATTGGAAATTAGATCTCTTCAAATATAATGTGACTATGAGGTTGATATCAAGCTACCCTACACCTACAACTCTAAGGTAGGTGGTCACGTGGTTTCCATTTTGGATTTTTCCCTTTTTGAGTTATTATTATCGTTCCATGGTTTTTCTTTCACCGAACCCCATATTTATAATGACTGATTCATATCTAAATGACTCATGTGGTATAAGAGTGATGAATCCAACCTTGTTAGGGTGTTTGGATTTGTTATGGACTGGGAGTGGTCAACCATAGGTGTTATGCCTTGAGAATTGGACCCTTTTCACCTTTGAGCCTCAATAAAATGTCTTGAAAGGGCTTTTTCCATATTAGGCAAATAAAATGACTTGGTTAGAGGTTGTCGAGGATGAGAGAGCCTAAACCCTTTTAGCGAATTGAAATGTATGTTTGCCATTTCTTTGCTTATGTGATATTATAAGATGGATATGCCTTGCATTACTAATGTGATATGATATAAGATGGTTTGCCTTATATAATGTGATATGAATGGTTATCCATTACTGTGTTGATGTGCTTATGGTAACCTGTGTGTTGGGCGGGAGGCATTCTTACCCTGTGCCAGATAAATCTCAGTGATTGAGGACGAGAGGCATTTATACCTCGTGCCTATATAACCTTACGGGTGGGAGGCATTTCTACCCCACACTAACTACAGTGATTGAGGATGAGAGGCATTTATATCTTGTGCCTATATAACCTTACAGGTGGGAGGAATTTATACCCCATGCTGGTTATAGTACTTGTTGATGAGAGGCATTCATACCTCGGGCCAGTGATACTTGTACGTATGTGAGAAGCATGGACGAGAGGCATGTTTAACTCGTGCCAATGATAACCTATATCTACGTACTTATACCTCCCGTGATCATTCAGTTTACCACCCATGAGTTGAAGCAAGTAGACCCACCAGGTGTCCTTCCGGAACCTGAGCGGGAGAGTTGTTTATTTACTTTTCTTTACTTACTTGAAGTATATTACTCACTTTGCTAGCGAACACCTATTTGGATTACACGTAGACATCATTGGTGGTGGCCTACTAAGACTTGTCTCACACCCTACCCAGGCGGCCTCTTGGGAACCCGTTTAGAATTTACTGCTACAGGTACTAGTAAGTGAAAAGGCCTAGCTTCAGGTTATTGATACATGTATGTTCTAGCTCGAGATCCAGAGCAGAGGATCGAGCTTGGCTAGAGATGTTCGTGGACTACTTTTTTTCTTTTTGTATTATTGTATAGCATGCTTGTATTCTATTTCCATTGTACTATCATGCCATAAATCCATTTTGCATTAGATACTACCTATGTGACTTGGGTATATTTATCAGGGTTTTCCTTACTTCTATTGTTTGGTTGTCTATTTCCCCTTTTCTCTTGTTTGTCCATTGGTTGTGCTTCCGCTATTACTATAATTTGGATACTATTCTGCTACATTCTCTGACATTGAGGTACGGTCTCCCCAATGACTTACCATTACACCCCTGATGCTAGTCGGCAGCCCCTGGCCTATGGGGACATGAGCCAGGGGTCATGTGGCCAACTGGGCTCGGGGCTCGGGTTGAGGGGCAACTGAGTCCGGGACATCACAGAACTGAAATGACATGGGTTGGTAAATGAATAATCATGGGATGAATTTGATGTGTGGTAAATGGATTAAATTATTTGAATAATAAATTATTGGGACATTTTAATGTGAAATGAAATGGATTAGTAAATGAGAGTTAGTGGAAAGTCATCAATTCTAGAAAATGGTGGAACCTATAATGGATTGTGGAAATTATGAGGCTATTTGTGATGTTTATGTGGTTTGATGGATGTCATTCATTGAAACATTGGTGGAATGGAGTAAATTATTACAATTGATATTAACCCATAAGATGGATGTTTTGTTCTATCCATCTATATTATTTTTTATGTTATTTATTTAAAAATCCCATAGATTTGTATAACCTTATATATTCCCTACTATTTTGGATTCCATGCGTTTTCCCTAATATCTCGGCTGGTGGTGATTCGATTGGATGGATACCCCCTCTTCCCCCACCTTCCTTCAAAAATTGTTATGATATAGGTTGGTGTCGTAGATTACCCAGTGAAGATATAGGTTAGTGTTAGAGATTCCCTAGTACTGTTGAGGTTGTGATATGTGGTGGGGATTATGGAAGGTGGGCGGAGGGAATGAGGTTGATGTAATTCATGTTCATGATACCCTATAACCCTGATTATCTGATTAGGATATGATGTGATGATTATTAATATGTGAAATTTATTCTAGCCCTTATGGTAGGTTGGGATAGGCAGTGATGCATCCTAAACCACATCATAAATGGTTGGTTTTGTAATGAGATATGTATGAAAGGGATGGGTGCACATGAAATTTAATGTTAGGGTGTGAGAGAGGAAAACCAGTGGAGAATTGGTTATAGGGTTCCCTTCATTTGTATTCATTTGATACAATATAACTATATTGGATAAGTGATTTAGTTATAATTCCATGGTGAGGATGGGATTCATTAGCTGGCATGTTTAGGTGAATGTTGGTTCTCTGGTTTTTTCACTAGTGCATTATTATGTTTTTTTCAAATGTGTATGAGAGAACATGGGTATGCTCATTCTACGTATAAAGTTTATTCTCACACTATGTATATGAAAAATATTTTTCTTCAAGGATGATTCCATGGATCGAGCCAGACATTCCTAGCTTGGATTTGGTGCAGTTTTCAAGTTACACTCTTAACACTTGTCTTTTCATTTTTTACATGGAGACTTTTATGTTTTTTTGTTGACATTGGGCATGAAACATGGAAATGGATTTAGTTTAAATTTAAATTATATATTGAATTTTCTTAGTGGTTATCAATTCTACCTCTTGATCATATATTTATAATGGTGCCAATGCCTTATATATGTGATATTATTATAACCTCAGTGCTAGTAACTAACATTGGTCCTCATGAGGTGGGACTCAAGGGGTCATTATTTCTATTCTGTTATTGATTTCCTAGTATGGGTACCTTTTTTCTATATGGATCCATTAATATAGTGACAAAGGCTTAACATACATAGAAATTACATCAATTTTTAAATATTTATTATATTACACAAACACATGCCTAGGGACCATAATAGTTTAGTGTATTTGGAAGCTTGGAATCATAAACACTGGCCTATAGGTCAGATACATCATATAACACTACAGTCATCATAACTAGAAACCTTCTTAGACATATCATACACAATACATATCTTCATAACCTATGGAAAGTAAACATAAGAAAGAGTGATCTCAGATTCTCAGTAGGGGTAAACAAGGGAGATATATAAGAATAACATGAACATAAGGTTATGGGAACATGAGAATAACAATTGAAAACCATACCCTGCATATCCAAGATCATATACATGAGTCATGGAATAAATATATGTAGTTCATAAGACATGAATCACAAGGTAATCAATGAAAATGAGCCATAAGAGAATAACATTGACAAAATAAATAGATTTTTGGAATAAACATAAGAATATAAAATAATTTCTATATTAGTCAAGGATCACTGCCAAGCCTATCATATGGGAATGAGTTCACTTCTCAGACCATCATAATAGTAAAGGATCACTCCCAAGTCTATCATAGTGGACAAAGTCCCTCACTAAATTGAGTTCACTCCACGTTCTAATATTGTCTATCTCATGAGATATATACATTACCCAATGCATTATAGAGAGATATAAGTCCCACATGTCACATAATGAAAACATATTTAAATATACCACAAAATTATAAAATTAATCATTATATAAATTATGAAAAAAATAGGTATGAAAAAAATTTCTTCATATAATAACCCCTACAAAATAGATAAGTGTCATAATCATTTCATTATATAATAACCCATGAAACTATGCGGGTTTCATAATCATTTTATCATGGTGTAACCTATGGAATAGCTATAGGCTTTATAAAAAAGTTTCCATTATATACATAAAACATTCATAGAAATAATAAGAATGATATCCTTGGATCATATTCCCAACAAGTCAAAGGTAACACCTACGACTTCCATCATAGATACAAAATGTTTTTTATCATTTATTTAAAACATTTCTGGAGGAAAATATTATTTTCTCTTTGAAGAACAGTTTTTAAAACATATTTTGTTTTGAAATTTTTTTTTTTAAAATAATTTTTAAAACCTATAAAGTAATCTTCTAAGAAATGATTGGCCATGTCATCAAAAAATTTTATTCATGTATTACACATTATAATAAATATTCCTTTAACATTTTTAGTAAAAATCTAAATGAAAATTATTTAAAAAGTGACATTAATATTTCTTTGAAAAAAAAAAATTTAAAAGAAAAACATGGGTAATTTTTTTTAAAAACCATAAGAGACAAGTAAAACATTTTGTAATCATTTTTTTTTGAAAACATGGGTTTGGAGGAAAACAAATTTCTGACCGCAGAGTAAAATAAATTAATATTTTCTTAATTATTATATTAATTAAAATAAGTACCAAAGAGTGGAAAAATGACACCATTACTTGAATATATCATGACTAATAAAAGGATAATAAAATTGATGAAATTTCTTTATATTTATTTAATGATTTGTACATTGGAGACTTAATTATAAACAATCTTTTTAAATGTTGAAATTGTAACAAAAAATATTTAACAGTTTGGTAACATTGAATTATAATAACCATGGAGGAATAAAATAAAATAAAACTTAAAATATAATTATTTTTAATATTTTCCTGATATCACATGTCAAATGGATGTATATACACATAATGAGAGAGTATAGGTGCATAACATATTATAAGTATCAAGGAATGAAAAATGAGATAAAAATTCCTTTCCTTAAGCCTTGACATCCAACACACATGTTAAAAATCTTATATAATAAATGTAAGTTTATGATAAATTTATTATATAAAAATATTTATAAATATAATACCATATATTATTTTATTATGTCATTTTATTACCCATTTTTCGACAATTTCATGTTAAATTCATGTTTCAGATAATAATTGCTTTGTTTTTAGTATATATTTTAACTTGTTATTCTTGGTAATATTAATTAAATAAATATTTAACCATATAAAAAATTTAAAACATGATATGAATATCATATATATTTAGTGTATTATTATTTATATTAACTTATAAAAATTAATGATAAGAAATCAAATCCACTATTCATGAAGATGGTAGGCTATACATACGCATGGACACTATTTTTTCATTTTCTTATTGGGATGAAAGTAAGAAAAGTAAATTACATATATTATCATTACATAATAATGGTTATTTAATATATATAAAAAATATTTATTAAACCAATCCTTAATAAATTCCATGTAAAGATTGAATGAATCAAATCGCCCCGCAAGGTGGTTGTTTGTCAAACACACGAGCGACATTATCATACTCCCATAAAATAGAAGGTATGAGGGTATGTGTGATTCAAAAATTAAATAATAATAATAACATAATAAATATAATAAATATAATAAATATAATATATAAAATATATAAATAATATATCCATCATTATTACCAACCTTGAGAGGTGGTACTGGAAAACGAATGACCTCAGTTTGTGAGGTTGTAGTCTGCCATACACACACACAATGATTTCATAACACATTTGATGGAAGTGTGTGTGACAATTGGTTGTAAAAATATCTTAAAAATGTCTCATTATATGTAAGAAATTGAGATTATTATATCATCGTGGTACATAAATAATTAAATGAGGTTGAGGAAGATTTAAAATAAAAAGACTCGTTGATGAACATTACCTATTCTGTTGGGTATCCCTCTTAGGTTTTCACTAAAATACTTCCTAGATTGAATATATGTATAAAATAAGGATTATAGGACGAGGTAATTGAAGTTATAATGTGATTTGGGTAGTTAGTTTCTAAACCAAAGAGTTTTGAAGGTGTGAAGAAAAGAGGAGGGGGTGTTACCTTTTATAAGTGAGGTGGGTGAAAACACGTAATTTTTTGAAAGAGATAATTCCACCCACAATTTTCATACTCTACAGGGGTTAAATTTTGGATATTATAGAACCTTGGATGTGTAATATTCAAAATATGGATAGAGAATCTTCTTTACACAAGTGGATAGGTTGTTTTTTTTCGTATCATTTTGGTTAACCCCCTAGTAAACCCATTTTTACCTTAACTATGGTAATTTATAATTTTTGCATTCACCATTAATTTTGGTAAAAAAATTATGTTCGAATTATTATAAATTTTAAATTATTTTGATTCCAAATATATTCCCCATTTTTATTATTTTAATTTATATAAGTAGGAAAAAATTAATTTAATATTAACCCCTCAAACGTGATGAGAAATCAAGGTTTTAAATTGAAAAAGTTCAACAGGTCAAAATGTTTTTATATCAAAATATTAAATAAAATTGATTCAAATGACCAATATTGGATTAATGAATATATAATTTAACTAATTTAACATTAAAACCAATTAAAAATATAATTTATCTTTATAAATAAATTAAAATAAAAGGTAGTTTTTAATTAAAAGTTTATTATTTTTCACTACTCATCAAAAAATAAAGCTTTTTAGAAAAATCCCCAAAATTAATTCTAAAATAATTTAAAAATTCGACTTTAAAAGTGATATGTATTTTATCAAGTTTAACTTATTAAAATTTCAAACTATTACTTTTTTTTTATTTTCATGAAAATACAAAGGAGAATAGTTTTTTTGAGAAGATAGTATTTTCAAAACATATATGGGTGTTACCAAAAATGAATTATTTTATTATAAATATGTTTTAATTATATAAAACCATTATACTTACTATTTAAAAAGTATTTAGTACTATTAATATCCCTATGTTTAGAAACTAGGTTATAATGGTTTCCTTTAAATAATATTAAAAATATATTATTATTTTGTTAAAACTTAGTATTGCATGTAACACCAGTTATGCCAGTAATTCTTATAGCACAAGCATAACATAAAGTAGTGTGAATCAAAATTCACCAATTAAATTTAATTTAATTTAAAAAAATAAATTCATAAAAACTAATAGTTTTATATTCTACCCCCTTAAAATTATTTTTTCCCTCAAAATTAATCACATTGATAAATACAAATGAGGTTACTTTTGCATCATCATATCCCAAAGTTCCCAAACATATTTCTCAAATAAGAGGTTTCACCATAAAACATTGACTAGGTGAGTGGTCTTGTTTTATATAACTTTATATATATAATCCATAATCTTCACTAGTTATTCCTTATAAGAAAGTTATTTCTCTAGTGGTATGACCTATGAGTTTAGTATTTGTGAAGGGTTAGGTTCATACTTTCTCAGGAGAGATACATGGAATACATCATGAAATTTAATGTGGTTTTATGGATGATCCATGTGAAAATATACCATCTCGATAAGATCAATAATTTCAAAAGGACTGATATAACTAGGGATTAGTTTTCATTTCTTCCCAAATATCATGACCTTTTTCCATAGAGAAATTATTTGAAACACCTTGTCACCAACTTCAAATTTTAGATCATGTTGAAAACTGTTAGAATAATTTTTTTTTTCTGATTTTGATCTGCAATGATGTTAGACTGAATGGATCTAGCATTATTTTCAATTTCTTTAGCTAAATCAGGTCCCAATAGCCTTCTTTACCCAACTTAATTCTAGCACAATGGAGATATACCATTCTTTCTATAGAGGGATTCATAAAGATCCATCTAAATTCTTGAGTGAATGCTATTGTCATAATAAAATTAAACTAGATGAAGGTTTTTATCCCAACCTCCTTTGAAATAAAAAGAATAAGATCTAAATATACCCCAAAGGTTTTATTTTTTATTTCAAACTGACCATATATTTGAGGATGATATAGAGTGATGAAAATAAACTTAATATCAAGAGATTTCTAATGTCTTTTCCATAATTTTGAGGAAAACCTAGGATCTCGACCAGATACAATGGAATGTGGTACTCCATGAAATATTAGTACTCCCTTAATGTGTATCCCAAAAATATGATCCTGAGAAATGATTTATCTGATAGTGTTGAATTGTGTTGACTTATTAAGGAAATTTACTACAACCTATATAACATTATTACCTTTAGATATTTTTCCGAGTCCAATGAAAAAAATCCATAGTGATGATTTCCCATTTTGATTTTAGTATGGGTAATGGATATAACATCCTCTGAAACGTTTTTCCTTCATCCTTAAATTACTAGCATACTAAGAATTGAGATAAAAACTCCATGATATCTCTCTTCATGTCATCTTACCATAAGTAATAATTAGAATATTTATACATCTTCATACTTCTAGGACGAATAGAGAATGAATAACTATGAGATTACTTTAAAAAATACTTTAGGTTTGGTATGAATGTAACAAACACACAGTTCCTGAACCATATCATTCCATATAGATCAAGTTTAAACATAGGAACATTTCCAAACTTCTTTAACAACTCTACATCTTCTTTCATCACCTCCTTAATCTTCACATGGATAGATAATTGAGCATTAAATTAGGAAGGATCTGAATTTTCCCCTTCCTTATAGATTTATATATCCATCCTTTAAAAATGTAGAAATATTGGATATTCTATAATCCCAATCATGTATAATATTTAATGATCCTTTTGGATCAAAGCATAATTCAACATGTTTTCTTTCAAGGGGGTAATTTAACGAGCAGCCATAATCTTTAACTATCTCTAGCCATCTTATTTGGTGCATATTCAACTCCATATATGTGAATATATACTATATAAATTTTTGATCCATATAGATATCAAACATTTATCTATAAAGATAATGCCTCCATATCTTTAATTCAAAAATTTCCACATCTAAATCTAAATCTTGAGTTGCATAATTTTTCTCATGGATCATTAGTTTTTGTGAGGCATCAGATATAACCATGTCATTCTTCATAAGAATAAATTCCAATCCCTTTTTGGATGTGTCAATATAGATTACAAACCCTTATCCCCTATAATGTAATGTAAGCACAAGTTCACTGACTAATATTCTATCCAGTTCCTTGAAATGTTCCTCACATTCATCTATATAGAGGAACTTGGCTCACTTCTGAGTTAACTTGGTTTGAGGATTAGACAGTCATGAGAAATTCTCAAAAAACCATAGATAATATCAAGAAAATCCAAGAAAAATATGGATATTAATAATGATGATTGGTTCAGGACAACATTTAGTAGCCTCTATATTTGATGGATCTATTTATATACCCTCACTATAGATTATATAACCCAAAAATGAATCCATTTTTAGTCAAAATCCACACTTTCTTATTGTTTCATATAGTTTATCCTCCTTTAGGTTCTTTGGTACAATTCTCAAGTGATCTTCATGCTCTTCCTCTAACTTTGAGTAGATAAGAATATAATCTATAAATACTAACAAAAAATGATCATGGTAATCTATAAAATCTATATTAATTAAATTATTCAAGATAACAGGGGAATTAGTAAGACCGAATGGAATGAAAATATATTTATAATGTTCATATATTGTATGAAATTCCCTCTTGGGTATATCGTCATATTTAACTGTAAAGAATCATAATTATATCAATAATATTTCCCTTCCTATGTTTATTACATATAGTATAGATCACATAAAATTAATTATATAAAACAGTACAATCTTTACATATCAGGAATTAATGAAATAAGAGCCATTTCTAGAAATTAAAGAACCTGTACCTATGAAATAATAACTTAACCTTAGGAAAATTAATATGAGAATTATTAATAATAAATAAGCTTAATGAATAAAAACCTAACCCATGAAAGTATAAATAAAATTAAGGCACCTTATAAATGAAAACATCATATAATTAAATCATAGTATAAGTAAGTGAATATTTTAAAAATTAATATTTAAGTGTTGTTATTTTTTGGGAGTAATAAAAATTTAATTAAAATTTTATAATTAATACATTGATTTAAAATAAAATTAATTATCATAAAAATGTATTCATAAATAAATATTTATTTTTCCAATTATTTTGGGATAATATAATGAGACCTTAATTAATTTTTCGTGGTATTATAAAATCAATTATACTTTTAAAAATTATATTATTCGAGTAAGTGAAGGTTTTAATTAAAAATTAAATACCTCATATTTATTAAACTATTTTTTAAAAATGGATTTCATTTTTTAATTCTAAACATTGAAATATGATTACGGTGAGTTTTTTGGGATTTTCAAAAATATTTGAATTTTTGGTGAATAATATAATACTTTAATTTATGATATATGGTAAATACACAAGTTATTGAGTCATAGGTGATGTATGGATAATATAAGACCATAAGATCGAACTATACATAATTATTATAATATATTTTATGACAATTATCAAAATATTCATAGTCTTGAGCCAAATGGTAAACAAATTAATAAAAAAACATTAATGAAACTCCCCTCTCCTCCACTATAAATATGACACATCACCCCCTCTTCTCCGCACTCCTCTAACCCTTGAATCCTATCAAAATTCTACCCATGTACCCTTCCCTTGTCTCTATCACATATCTATGAGCTCTTGTTCTTTTATAAAGTCAAAAACCCCTTTCCCTAAGGAGGTTCCCAAGGAGGATAATTCAAGAAGCAAATCCTTTTCCTTTTTCATTTAATTTAATTTCATTTTAATTTATTTTCTTTTTTAATCCTCACCTTCTATGTCCAAATGATCATGATATATACCGTATAATCTAAACACTATAATGATGTCATATTAATTGAATATCAATTATAAATTTCCATATTAACTCTCTTTTATTTTAAAATCGATATCATCATCCGTGATGTGCCAATTTACAACCTATGTGGACGATTAGATTTCATTATTCAATTTCCCATTTAAGTATTGTCTTGAAACCTTTTTTGTGGTTGAAAAACATTATAAAATATTTATTATATCTTATTTAAGGTTATAGAACCATTTTATATGCATAATATTATCTAATAGAGGAAAACTAGTTCATTATGATCGAAAAAATACTAACAGTAAGATAAACAATTATCATTAACATGTTATCTAATAAATCATCCTCATACCATACAAATAAATGAATAAAATAACTATTTAATCTTTTGGATATTCATTTTACTCATATAAATACAATTATGGAAAATTCTATCCATTCTACACGAACTTCCACACGTATATATAGGTACATTAATTGTGAAAACCAAGGAAACGAATGCTCCTAAGCGATGAATTTTATCTTATAACTCAGGAAAAAGGAGATAAATTATGATAATAAAATTATAATGAATCAAATAAAAATATAAAAAGTTTTTACTTAATTAATGAATTTAATTTTAATATCTAAGACATTAAGGTCAAGTGCATAACTCATTTGGAAATAAGAATGGTCTTCTCACCTCACATCCATTTTTTGAGATATTTTTTATTCACCACTATTTCATGTGTATGGTGTTTGTATAATTCCCATTTTTGTATCATATCATTAATATATTTATTTTCATGGTGTTAAATTTATAATTTTATGATTATTAAATTTGGAGAATATGATTCGATTGATTATAAAAAGGTAAGGGATTCTACCTAAACCTTCATTTTCTCCTTCAGGTTATTCTTTCACTATATTTACCCAAATATAATGATTATTTTTTTACATATTATATATACTATGTATATGATACAAAATCATATATCTATATCAGTTCATCTTTATTTTATGGTAAATACATGTTTTATAAGGTTCCATTCTAAAATAAGCAAACCCGATTAAAGGGAACTTCTCAATATCTTGACCATTTTCAATACTATATATAACTTGTTTTAGACAAAATTATTTTTATATATTCACTAATTTTTTCATGAAAAACTAAATTTTTTCATTTATGGTTTTATACAAACAGTCATGACAAATGAAAAAGAAATTTCCAAAAGAACTCAATTTTGTAAAGTAAAAAGTGTTTTTTCCCAAGAATTCCTTAATGATTTTATTAGAGTATTTTCATCTATTTAGACACATATTTTGAATATTATGTTTCATTTATGTTAATATATATTTTTTAAAATCTATCATATTTTATTAAATGGTTTATAATCAATTTAACTTTGGATATGTTATCTTGATACCATTAACTATACTACTTAGAATTGTTAGTAATTATGTTTATAGATTAGAGAATGTTATTTACATTGAAATTGTATTTGATGTTTATGTTTAAAAAAATTCATATGAGGAATAAATTTGACTTATAAAGTGATGGTTGGGGCCGTTATATCCCCTATATTAATTGGTAGGTCTCATGAGACAAAATATAATTAGGTTTTTACCGAGGCCTTGCCCTAGTATTTTCTGATGTCTTGGATGAGGAATCAACAATATGTTTCATGTGTCTAAAATTATGCATTACCTCATTATGTTATTAGTAATTTATAGACCATGTGATTATTTTAATAATATAATATACATAGTTAATTTTATTTATCTTATGATAATTTATATGAAATTATTTAACCAGCTTTCATTCCATCCATTTTATACTCAAAATTATATTTTAATAGCATATGTTCTTATTTGTTCATTATAATTAGTGTTTATTTTTATGATAAAATATTCTGTATTAATTTTCATTACTTATCATTTGAGAAAACCCTTTTTTTGTGTTTTATTTTTCTTTAGGAAGACATGATGAATATTAAATATGAATTTCATGGATAATCTAGGAGTTATGGATGCTTCCATTGGAATTTATATATTGTTTTCCCTTCAATATTGTAATGTAAAACTTATGTATATATCTTATTTTCCAAATCAAGTAAAATGTTTGGTCCTTTGGGATACATTATCTTGTAATCATTCCAATGTAATAAGATAATGCACTAGATCCAGGAATCTGGGTTAGGGCATTAGAGTTGGTGTTAGAAGAAGTTTAGTAGAATCCTTGGAAAGTAGATATAAAAAACATAGATTAGTGAAAAAAACCTAAGATAAACTTTTTGGATAATAATATAAGAACATCCTAGAACTATGTAAAGTTATAGATTATGTGTACCTTCCAAAAAAATACATCCCTATCTAGACACTACAAGTGGATGTGGTTCTAGAACCGATGTACCTAGGGGTAAAAACTCTGACAAGGTGTTCCTAGCCTGACTTGGGGTAACCATATACATGAAAAATAGTTTTAATGCACACATGGTTTTTCACTCCCTAGGGATATGATTTTGATAATTCAAATTTTCTTTACAAAACATTATGAATGATTTAAATGTAAGTATGTCCACAAATAAACCATGCTTATGATTATGAGATTATCCATGCAAAAAATTTCAATTTATATTAATTGTAATTCTAGTTCGGCATTATAAATTATAATTCATAACATAATTTACTGAATTCCATTATTTAGAAATAGAACCAAGAGTATGGAATAGAACCATCATGAATGCGTATCCCAGGTAGGGATTTCCCTCCTTTGAAAGATAACGATGTTTGTTATGAAGCTCAGACTTATGCTAAGCAACTTATAAATATACTGTGATAGTTGACTTAGGTTGTTAATAAAAATCATACTCGTATGGAGCATCCTGATCCACAACATGGAAGAGAAATGTTATTCCACTTTATATGATAATATCATCCACCATTCAACGTGAATACAAACCCATTTGTAGCAGAGTAGTGGATACGTTTCTTAGAGAATACATTTCTTTCATTGCGAAGTAATAAAAGAGAGAAGGTTCTCATGGTAGTCTATATTCTATTAGGGTATGCATATCAATTGTGGTCATTAATTCATAACATGAAGAAGGAGGAAGAAATAGAATAAATAGAATGGAAGTATTTTAAGGAAATATTCTTAGGAAAATATTTATATCGAGAATAGCGATCAGATTTGGAGAGACAATTCGTGAGTTTGAAAAAAAATGAAGATAAAAAAATAGTGAAGTTTGAAGCCAATTATACAATGTTATCAAGGAATCTTTCAGACTCTAAACGTATTCTAAGGAGAAATATTGATCAATTATTTGATGGTTTAAAACTATTCATCCTAAGGGCACTGGTCTCCCAAATATTCTCATCATACAAAGATATAGTTTCATGTTCCATCAAGATAGAGAAATAAATCTCTAAGAATTATGAATTTAAGGGAAACACAGAGAATATAAAGATGGAAGAGGAAATAATAGATAATGGGAAGAATAAAAAATAGAGTTTTCCAACATGTGATACTTGTAGAAGAAAACACCCTAAAGCCTTATTTAAAAGAAAAAAGAGTCTATTAAAAATGAGGGGAAAAAGGCCACCAATCTTGTGATTTCAAGGGAAGTAAAGAAGCTACCAATGTTTAAGTATACAATTTTAATGATATGGGACATTATGGGAATGACTGTTCTAAGCGTCAAGGAATCCTTCTCTAGAAAATTCAATGGGAGAAAGGCCAAGCATATGTGGTCAAAACTAATGAGGTTGATGTTCCTAATGATGTGGTGGTAGGTAATTTTAATCAATTTCTCAAATGTAGCTGATGGTTTATGATTATAAATCATCACATTATTTTATATATTCACATTTTACCAGGAAAATTATATATTTCCAATTTGATTTAACAAATGGGTTTCCTGTCAAAAATTTTAAGGGATGAATCATTGCAACAAAGATGTGTCAATTGATCCCACTTATGAAACATTGTTGACACTCATTTTTTTCTATAAAGGAAGGAAAACCGATTATGAAGTACCACTTTGGATTTCTTAAATTATCAAAGAAATTTAAAAGGATGTAAAGAAATATATTTCAAGGGATATACGTAGCAAACCTGCCCATAATAATGTCAATGAAATTCCTTCCATTTCAGTATAAATATGCAGCATACCTACATGGAACACCTATGCATCAAGTTGTCAGTGAAGGTCTTACCCATTCAACTCAATGCGCATCCCCCTATGTTGAGGATCCATGCTAAGGAACTACACTATAGTATACTTTTTCTCACCCCTACATTGAAGGGATATGATACGGATCTATGATGAATACCTATGGAGAAAAAGTCCATTCAACTAGGTCCCATACGTGCCTATAAATAGGACCCTTGGTATCCCCATTTAGACAACTAAAAAAGTTGGAAGAACATCCGAAGATCCCAATTCATTGCTCCTTTTCACTGTTCATCCAAATTTTCTCAATTATCTCTCTATAACATGATATAATAGATAATTATATGGGATAATAAAGATCAAGATCCTTTTAGAGTTATAAATATGAAACATCTGATTAAGGAATTTCTTTCCATAAGAAGAAGTCATCTACACAAGGTACTTTCCTTAAGAAAACACCTACATAGGATTCTTATAAGGACATTAATGGTTATCCAGGGTGCTTAAGTTAAAACCTCACCCATGTTTTTTAGTCCTTGTAGTCAATTTACCAAGGCATATCAAACATTGAAAGGTTTATCATTCCTGTGTTAAGAATTCTTTTAGTTTCTCCTTGGACCTATGCGGCACACCTACATGGAAAACCTACATTGTATACCTGTACTTACTTCTTACACGATCCATCTTTGAAGGCCTATTCTATGCTAGCCATTAAAGGGCCTCTCCTTCCTTGGATTCCGTATCCAAAAGGGTCTAAGTTGAAACATCCACCAAGGCCTCCTAATTTATCAAACCTTTGGGAAAGGAACATTAGCATGTATCCCATTTGGATTTGAATATCTATGGTCAGGCATTTCCCACACTCATCTTACCAGAGGGTAGGGATCCTCGAAGTGTCAATGAATCTAGATATCAATGGTCACAGGGACCCTTACCCTAAGGACTGTGTTTGGGAGTTCCCAGTCTTAGATTCCCAGGATAGGACTCTATATTCCCCACCTCGTCTCTGATACCTTGAGACTCCAGTCCCTAATATAAAGAAAGAGGATCACACTTTATTTTCCATTCCACAGGGATTGATATCATCCTCCTATTATGGGACCCATTTTAGGTCATCCCTCATGGAGTAAGACCCTATCCTTTTGGACCAAACCCAATGAACTTCACCTTCATTTCACATTGAAGGGTTCATTACTCCGTTCCTTCATCCACCGTTGCTCTAGCTTCATTCTCCAAATTCCTGACCTCTTCCATCAGCAAATGATAAAGTGTGTCATTTATTGAATCATTCACATCAACTTATTTGTCATACTAATCCTGACTCCCATGGGCATAGAGGTTTGTGATGATTAGACATATTCATAAGATATATCACCATAATGAATTAAGATAACTATGATTACCACCATAATTGGGATACATTGGAGGCCTTCACATTGGGACTGAGATCACTGGATATCCTCTTCACAAATCAAACCATAATTCCCTTAATCAGGGCATCATCTTTAAGAGTAATCCCTGAAATAAGTCCCCCTTCAGTCTACATGAGTTAAGAAATATCTCTTGGACATTATTACATGGGAATTCTATTTAGGATAAATCCCCAACCTATTTCTCTCCAAGGGCCATACTCCCCTATGAGACATACCAAACTATGTGGGATTTAATTTCAATCCAAATGGTATACATGTGAGGACCCCTCCCCCCAAGGTTTAAACCCAACATTACAAATCAACCATATTCTATTTGAATCATATACCTAATAGGGTAAAATTAAACTTGGGAGCTCATATTAAAACCATGTTCCTTGGGATTCATAGGCATAAGTCCCACACCAATCTTTGACTAGGCTCTTTCCACCAAGATGTCATTACCACATGACATTAAACTATAGAATTAGTTCATCATCACATGATCCTAAAAGGTATGATGTATGATATTAAGTGGAACTGAACTATGAGGGTTCTGAATCCTTTCATGAGTAAATGTAGGTAGCCCATATATGGGTACAATCCCAACATCAAAACAACTTCTATATCCTTAGGTGAGGATAAATTCTAAAGTTCCCTGCTGAATGGATTAAAAAACCAGAATTATTATAATAATGACTAATGAATATTAAATAATTATATGAGAGGATATGATTGATGGAAAACCTCAAATACATATAGATATATTCATTGATTAAGAACCTAGAATACATAAATATGATTCTAATTTCCATACATGCTAATAATTGATTGCAAATTCTTAGGGAAACACACATTACACATGGTAAATTAATAAGGATTCTTGAAAATATCTCAAATATATAAGATATTCTTGGAGTAGGATATAAATACCCCCAAAAGGTGTGATGATCCCGACCTCCCATCCTCTTGACCAATGTTAGTTCATATGGATCATAGTTCAACAAACCTAATGAATTCCTGCCTTTGGAAAGAAGGTCCCTTTTGATATAGAACTATTGGGTATTTCATATTCCATAAATAAAATTGATGGAAACCGTCCAGAAGTAGTGATTCCAAAATAGAACACAATTTCCAAGGGAAATAAAAAATGGTGAACCCGACGTGAATTATTAACCAATATGGTAGTGTTACCCATCTATTTTTCCCCTATCAATTGATAAAATAGGGACAGAAAAGGGAATCAATCATGCATGTGTGCATCTAAAAGAAGCTACATTGTTTTTGTTCATTGTTTATAATTGTCATATATGCATGCACTTTCTTTCCACGAACTTCCTTTATTCCAAATGGCTTCCTTCATGTTTGCACCCGGGAATGCCCTGACTGTTGCTCATGCTGGATCTTCATCTGCTCGAAGGACGTCATCACCGAATTAGAATCGTCAACGTTGTGTCTCCAATGCATTGGTCCAAGAGTACCATCAACACAGTACTATCCCGATCTTGGAGAATTCTTGAGAGGCCCTCCAAATAAAGAATAACCCCCAGTCATCTGCTCAACGATGACCAGTGGTCCAAAAGCAGATGGTACCAATCATCGTCTTCAACCATTTTTAGATTTTATCCTCGAAATTCCATCAACAATTCCTCCCCTATTCTAGGGAGGTCGACAAAGAGTCTACCTAGGTCCTCATCCCAAAGAAACATAGGTCCTTACTGAAGGCACCGACGAATAATTAGCACCACCCACATAATGTAACAGTAGATCCTCACCACGATGAGGGTATTATTTTTGACAATCTGGCCCAGGTCCCTCAGACCCTGGTCTACATGATAAACCACTGGTGATAGTAGCCAGAAAAGAGGGAGAAGGTTCCTACCATTTCTCCCTCCAGATAAGTCCATCAACCTAGATTGGTGGAAAACAACGAATAGGCACATACACCCATCCGCCTTAATTCCTCCAACCAGCAAACTCATCTGGAAGAATTCATGGATTCACTCCAACCAAATGTGGAAACATTTATCTAACATGCACATACACATGACAACATCCATCAAACCTTCCAATAGTATTGCTTGACAGCACCTAGAGAAGTCAGTCATAAATCTCCGATAAAAATCCAGGGGCAGACTCAACTCTCTACCCCCATGCATGAGTACTTTCAGTATCCATTGATATAAAAGGGAGGATAAGAGTAGGAAAATTCACCTACTCTACATACACAATGGATATATATTTCCATTCTGGCAGCAGAAGTCACTAATAAAATTTTGGTAACAGTTAAAGGGAAGATGAAAATCCCTACCCATATTCTTGATTTTTTTAGAATATCATAATGGAAACATCAACAATACTAGAGGGACAACCACATAATTTTATCCCCTATCTTGGAAGACTCATCAACATACCATACCAGAGTAGATACACACCTCTATTCTAGTCTAGGGGGTTGTTGGGCATACTCCCCCATATAATATGGAAAACCGGATGGGGCATATACACTCATTCAAATTGGAGATAATCATCCTTTTCTAATAGACACTTTAAAATAGTCACATACACCTACTCATGATAACCACTTTTCTCAGAAAGTGTCCCCTATTACATATAAGAGAGCATCTAAGATGAAGTATCAAGAAGCATATTTGTAGAATCAAGAATCAATATACAATATAAATCCTCTTAATACTAGAGTTCATAAAGCCCTAAAAAATTTATCTATTGTATCTCAACATCTTACCCTCCCATTACCAAATTATGGGAGTAATAATAGTAATTCTAAAGTTCCTCATCAGTCACTTCATCATGAAAGCTTGAGTCATGACAATTCAGTCAATCTAAAGAACCTATTCTCAATCAAATCCATGAAAACCCTCTATGTGGAAAAAAGAACAAATAGAAAGAGGATTTATCCTTTTCTCTGATCCACCATGGTGGTTTTCCCCACAATGGAATTCACTATGAAAGTTCTATCCATGGTAGTGTTTCGCATTTTCAAAACAATTCTCTAACCAACAATGTAGTGATGAGAAATCCATCTTATCTTGAGGCACTTGAAAACATAAGTCTAGTCATTTTTGTTGCCTTGTTACTAGATATTGAAATAATTTATTATCTAGAAGACATCCCAAGGTGATGGTAATTCTTTGCACCATAATTGGGCCATTTCCCTTCTAATATAGCAGAGGAAACACCAACTGATCCGACTGGTTGGGAAAAAGAAATCAGGAAGCATCCATTATGGCCAGACCATGTTTATAAGACTCTAGAAAAAAATGAAGAGGATATGTTTAATATGATTAAAAAACTGGAATATGATGAAATAACAGTCTAGTTCTGGATGTTGGAAACATCTCAATACAACATTACAGAGATGTTGGCAGAAGATTATATTCATGATATCCTCCTCAACAAATGGATGACTCTTCGTTATCTGAGAGACAAATTATTACCATATGATGAATATTAATGTAATGTCAAGGAACTAGAGGGGATTTAGTTCCAAATTTGATTGGAATCTCTCTAGGTTTCCAAATGTCTAAATATCGAGAAGCAAGAGGAGGCCCTTTAATTTGGATGCCTCAATGCATTACAATAATTGATCGCAAAAACCCCATCTGGTGTCCATATTAGAGGATGGGATGAACATGGAGCATTTCATTTTACTATGCTCCAAAACCAGCAAATCCTGTCGAAAATGGTCTCATGCAATGTTATTTCCCTAGGCTGGTTACAAAAAAAATTATTTTCATGAACGACAAGATTCTCAACAAGAAAAAGCCTCGATCAAATTTTATCCAAAGTCATGCCTAACAAGATAAAGCTATTGAGAAGCTTCACAACTATAATATTTACCTACAGATACAATTTGGAACCAGGGATGTAGGCCCAAAAACTATGACAATAGTCTATTCCCATGGTTTTCATTAACCGTGGGGGATAAATTCATGAATATAGGGGCACTCTATTTCAATATTTTTTACTATGGAAGTAGGTGGCCTATTACCATGGTCTAACCATGGAATTAGGTGGCATATGGTTATGGTTTTAACCATGGAAATAGGTGGCTGTAGGATTCTTGTTTCCACCATTAAAACTATTGTCGTAGGCTCCTTCCATCTAAAAAAATATCCTAGAAACCCTAGTATAAACCACATGAACCTACATCATATGCTTACACATGCAATAAATTCCAAAACCACATGAAGACTCTCATTTACACACAAATAAAAAAGAACTAATACATAAAAAATTGAAATTTTATAAACAATGAAAAAAAGATAGATACAGAAAATATAAGTAATGTAACTCTAAAATGTCATCTAAATCCTCCTCATCTTCTACATCAATATCAACATCATCAGCTTGGGTTCCACCATGAAGAATATTATATTCATCACCATCAACACCATCTTCAGCCTCTCCACCACCATCTTTAACCTCTTTACCAACATCTTCAGCCTCTACACCAACATCTTCACCTACACAATCATCACCATCCTCATACATCAAGCACAGACTCGATAAAAATCTATCAACTATTTCTACACCCTCTAGAGGAAGTGAAGAACATATAGTTGATATCACCTTGAGCAATTGTTAACTTTTTTACATGCCTTTTGAGGCTCTTGTCTAACTTGTTGATTTTCTATCTCAATGGAAGTATGTAATTGTTCTTCGATAACCCTTCCTAAAATATTTATAGATGAGTCAATACCTGATGACCTATTTTTATGTGGAATGATTTTCTTTCTATGTTTAAAATGAACTCTACCACAATGCACGTAGCCTAAAACCTGATGTAAATGATTGTTTGGTCTAAATATGTCTAATTCCTTTTCCTCTAGAGCATGAAGAGAATCTTAAAAAAGGGTGTTACCATTTTTGTAGATAATCAAAAAAATAAATAATATAAAACAGGAATGTAACTTCTATATAAAAAAATCTTTAAGAACCATCGATGCTAAAGCTACGATTTATAATTTCCTACATAAATTGATTTGAGGTTGTTTTATTGTTCAAGAGAAACTAATATAGACTCATAAAACACTACAAAATAGAAAATAATAAACTTTTAAAAGATATTATTCACTTCCCAACATATATAACCCTTCAAACCATTAGTATGACTATTGAAGACACATTTTATATCCCCGTTCTTAGGATTTTATTTCTTACATGGGAAATGGTAGTGTATACATTCACTCTAAGATAACCATTGTTCTTATTTTGATTGTTATGAATAAAATATGTAGTGAAAAAACCCTTAGCTGACGAGGGTAAAAAAATTATTTACACTATGGAATCCTCATTCTTCTATGACATAAGAAAGACCAATAATGAATGCACTATACAATTCCATTATTAAATGGTGTAGTTCATATGATGAAAAAGAATTTATTCTTTGGATAATTACTATATGTTCAAGGCTTTATAATGAATTCATCCTAATTTTTTGAAGAGATTCAATAGATTTTTATTCAATGCCATTTTTAGTTTTCAATGACAATAATTTCTTTTGAGATATACATTTAATGTAAGATTTCCTTCTTTCAAAGACATCAAAGAACTCATATTTAATTATTTATATGTAAATATATAATTTTCATGAAACATAGTATATAAGTTTTTCAAAATAGGGTCCCCCACTATAAAATGTAATCTTGAAGAAAATTGAAACCATGAAATCTTTTACAACTGACTTATTGTAGTGGAATCTATAGAATACATATAGTATTTTTGAAAATAGATTCGTATAGGTCCCCTCAACAGACAACACCCCAAATTACACTAGTTTATAACATTAATAAATTATTTGATCTTTAAAAATGAGGTAACAATAATAATTTCTGTGGAAAATGCCTACATCTCTGATAGACTCTTTCCTCTAGGAAAATTTTACTCTTCCACTAGAGTATGATTATTCTTCACTATTGAAAAAATAAAATAGTATATCATAAATATAATAATTAAATGGTATAAATTTCATTTAGAGTCAAGATATATTTCAATGGATCAGAAGAAATAATGAAATATATTGTTCTAAAAACAACATCACTCAGAAACTGAGAAAACTAAGTAAAAAAAATAAAACTTCATAATGGTAAGTTCACCACTATGTGAAGGTAATATGAAGTGTTTGTGTAATGTTAATATATCTTAAGAACCTATTCTTACTGTTATGAAACAAACCTATGTGACAGACATGTAGAAAATATTTAATGGTAAACTACCCAACATTGATTTACCTATAGATAAAAATTAATCTATATAAATGTGGACCAAACAACAAATATATTATAAATAGGTCATTAGGTAGTGAATTTAGGTAAATAATGTCTTGTGTAAATATGAGCTCTCAATAGATAGTCTATGTAAGGGTACTATGGTGCCTCATGTGTGGGTCCATTGGGAAACTTAGAACAAAATGGTCACACCTCTAGAGGCGGGGGAGTTAATATGAGGAATTTGGGAGAGTCAATGCCCTCTATAAAAGGTAAGAAGGCCTATTAAGTAGTTGAGGGGACCTAATTTTGGAGAAAATTCATTGGGAACCAATATGGTAATGTGATCAAGGTCAGTAATCAGAAATCCTCTAGATTATGGAGCAACATGAATGACCACATTCCTACTCTCCAGCATAATCCCAGATATATTTCAGGGAATGGGAACATAAGTTTATGGTATTGCAATCGGTATGGTGAATCTTGGGTTTTATTGGGTTCCCAACCCCTGATTTATCTTTCAAATATTCCATTAGTTACCCTCAATTCATTCATGTTGTTCTCAATCCATATCAATGGAAGGTTTTTAATGAGATCCATTTGGATTAACCTCCTAACATGTACATCTTCACAGGTTCCCACATAGGTAAATTGAAGGCTAAAAACTATATAATCTTGATCAAATCCAATCCATATACAGATAGCTGGGGGAAGATCCAATGGTGTAAGGTGATTCCTAATAAGTTTAGTTTCCCGGTGTAGAGAATTATGAATAAGGATGTCCCATCAGATTTGGCCATCAAATGGAAAGGTATTCTTCTTGCCTCTAGATTACATTGATGAATATTTCACATGGTGGAGTCCACAAACCACCTGTTTCTTCAAAGTGATTTGGCTATCCTCATCTGGACTATACAGAGTGTGATCTTTGGATTCAAAATGAGGTTTGAATTCCCGGATGAATTTCATTATCACTTGTTTCTTGGGTCTAATGGAAATAATCATGAGGAGAATGGCCATGATATTCTATTATTAGAGGGCTATGGGTGTTTTTAGGAAGCCTATAATCTATCTCTCTATCAAGATCACCATTCCAATCTCGAGATCAAGGTAAGATCAAAATTTCTTGAATATGAGCTTGTAGGTCTTTACAATGGATATAGTGTAGCTCCTTCCATGAGGATCTTCATGCCTGGCCGCATTAGTGCTGTTCCAGTTTCTCAATAGAGGGGTCTATGGGTTAGATGGAACCCTCCAATATTTTGGGTTTTCTTATTTGTATACATCAATTGGTCATTATATTCAAGATCCTATATGAATTTTCCAAAAAATATAACATGGATGAGATCAGTTCCTTTATATAAGCTAGTTTACAATCCATCCAATATATTTAGTATGCCTTATTTTCATCATGAGTTCACTTTAGAATAAATATATTACATATTTAAATTTATGGACATGGGAATTGTTACTAGTGTCTAGAATTTTTTTTGAATAATGATATGTATTGACCCATGCTGTTGAACTATCATTTAGGATTTAGTCTTCCTCATAGCCATGCCGAATGTAGGTAGTTTTAAATCCATTTTTAAGGGTCTTGTGGTGATGTTAGAAGATATGGTATGGAGGCTGGTGGCCCCACCTTTTTCCCCAATCACAACTATGAAAATTTTAGTCTTGGAGGATTTAAAAAAACACTCCAGTGTTGTAAAACCAGGGATAAGCAGAAAATTTCTCCTATAAGGAAATGCTTGGATGTACCAAGGGAAGGCCAAGATGCATTATTTACCAAGACACCGCCAAAAAATACTCCTTAGGATCATCATTCATAGAGTGTTCAGATTTTATTGCATGTCGAAAATACCAATTTGTCTTGGTCCTTAACAGAATCCTTCAAGCATTGGAGAAACTAGATCATCCACTTACCCACAATGTTTCCACTCTCTTGTTGTAGGAATACCAGAATGAAATGTATGTGTAGTGTGTTTACTGTTACGTAATACATCTATAATGGTGGTGTTGTATCATCCTTATAGATTCTATATTTAGTTGGTCCTCTATTCCAAATTATGGACATAGCTGTTAGAGTTTTGATGATTAAGCATATAGGCAGCTAGTTGTTGGTTCACAGAGAAAATGTTTTGGTTGAAGAACCGACTCTATCACTTGAAATATGGCTATATAAATGAGTTATAAATAGGATTTAATTTCTATAATAGGGGGATATGATTAAATTTCAGGGAAATAGCTTGGAATCTACTGGAAGCTTCTAGAAGATGGACCTTGGGAGGTCTCAGCAAGCCCTACGAGAAGGGGTCTTCTCAGGGGAGATCTTCTTTCCTACATTCCCTCTTCTCTTTCTCCTTATTGTTTACTCCTTCACACTAGTGTAATACTATAATTCTTCTTTACAGAACAAAATTTTACATCTTTTTTGTTATATTTTATTCCTATATTTCTATTTTGTGGCCATTGTTTGGAAAGATTCCAAAAAATTATACTCCAGAAGAACATTAAGGTTTTGTGTTTTTTGGAATCTAGATAAATAAATAATGTATTTAATAGAATATATTCAACATCTCTAGGAAATTTATTCCATAATCATAGCCTTTAATAAAATATCCTACTTATAACACTTCTTTATAAGAAGGTTATTATAATTTATCATAGAAGAATAAAAATAATTTGGGTGCCAAATGTAAATTTTAGGATATATTAAAAAATAATGTGTTCTGTGTACCAAGGTCATAATTATCCATCATTGAATGAAGTTTCATACTAAAAGATAAAAATTTAAAAACATTCTTACTATTTTGTTCTATTTTTCCTGATTCACAGTACTTCCATCCTTCTTTTTCCAACAAGAACAAAAAAATGATGATCAGGGAACACATCCTTCAATATTTAATACCCATTTCTACATAAAAATTGAACATATATCAATGAAAAAATAAATGTTTATTCAATGTTAAATCATATATTACTTATGATAGTTCATGATCTAGCATTGTAGTTCTCCCCATATATTTATTATAATTCATGGTGCCTTTATTTTTTATGTTCCTTTTAGATGAAACCTATTAGTAAACCAAAAAAAACTATCATTTCAAGAAGTAAAAAGGGATAAAAATAAAAATTTCAACTTAACAATTCAATGAGTTCCACACATAACTCAAATAACCATGTTTGAAAAATAAAACTGAATACAATAGCATCTAATAAAATTATCCACTACAGAAAATGGCATTAATCAAAAAAAGAAGAAATTTATTAAAAACATTTTGATTATAAATTAACTTTAAAGAGGAGCGACTCTAATATGCAATTAATTCATTGTAATGTGAAATTGGATATTCATTGAAGATCAATACATTTTCAAGATCAGTTCTTTTCCCTTTTTTTCCATCTAACATACTGTTCATGCTTGTAGGCCCGCCACATCTCCCCAAGTTCCGTTAACCTAGCTATCTTAGTGTGAAGAAAATCCATGAAGTTATATTAAATCTGAATATTAAAAAACATATCTCAATAATACATTATAAAGAATCTTAAAATTAATATTAAAAAATATATTACCCAAATTCCTGCCCAAGACTTTTATTTTATTTCATGTCTGACTTTTCTCCACTTGATTGCTCAAAATGGAATAATATTTCTATGTCTGCTGAGTGTCCCCACAAAACACCACAATACATATTCAATAATTTGAATTTCCACATTATATCGAACCATGATTTTTGTGTTAATTCCATACTTTATACATCTTTGTATGACCACGTCTTTTAGTAGAAGATGATAATGAAAAAATAGATGAAAATTTTATTCACATATATAACTGAACATTAATAAAAATTTACAAATTTCATTAATTTTTAAACATTTACCAGTAGAACTATTTGTATCCACCCGATCCCGCACACTATGTTAGGGGAAATGAGCTGGAGTAGTGTCCTCTATAATAGACCATGGATTCTGAGGTTGGGTAGGAGGGTATAGGTATACATGGGGCATAAAAAATGGAGGTGTAACCAATAGATATAAAGGTGTATAAGGGAAAAAAGGATGAGGGATATAAGGAGATGGAGTAAAATGCTTGGTAGTAGGAGGAAATGTATAAAAAGGATAACCACACATTTATGGGTAAGACATATTAGTGGGGGGGCATAATGGGAGGAAAGCGTCCCAGTGACTACCGAGCTATGGAATATAAGGCACTACATGTAGGGGGCCTATATGTAGGTCCAGTCCTATATTCTGGAGTTCCTGAACTGTCCTCATTGAATGAAAGTTTCCTCTTCTATGATTCCTATTAATATTAAATATGATTTTTATAATGTTCATACATAGTAGATATATAAATAAGGTACTCACTGGAAATATCATATTGTTTAGGAAAGCTTCTCAAAACTGGGGACCATTTTCCACCATTTTTTCTATGAACCTCATCATAAGACATAATAAGCTATAAATGCCAAAATTTATGTGAAAAATTTTAAAAATATAATGAAACATTAAATAACAATAAATATTCAAGAAAAATTAATATTTTTTTCAAAACATTACATATTCAATTATGTTATTTTTCATTATGTTGTTTACTCTCAAAATGAAAACAATACAAAATAAAAGATACCGCTACTTTAAATTTCAAACTAAACTAAATAATTTTTTCAAGTTGTCTGTTGGTATTTTATTCTTAGTTAACCATAAAAAACCACATGATATTTATGAGAAGTGGGCTCCTCTAGTAATAAATGTTCTATTAGGATGGTGAATGGATCATTTTACCTCCAGATCTTGCTGGGTCCATCAAATGAAATATTCAGGTAAAAAGGGATTTTTTCAGAAAATAAATAAAAATCTACGGCCTTCAGGATATTTAGGAAAGTATAAATGAACAAATAATTGGAATTTTATAGAATTTTGTTTTTCAAATTTCACCACTATAATAAATATATTCTAACAAAATGTTTAGTAATTAAAATATTTTGCAACCATGTAAGAAACATAGAAAAGATATGAAACTAGGTAACTGGTATAATATAGTAAAACATTTTTATTATGTACCATTTTTAAAAGTTAAAAAAAATTACCAATTCAGAATAACATAAACTATATACTTCGAAACATGTAACACTATGCATTATATATTATAATTTTTGGTTCACAATACATTCTCACAATCGAATCATCCATATCTTGAAATGATATATTTGAGTGAACACCGATTGGTTCATACAAAACATCACCATAATACAATCATTTATCGAAAACATATCTTGGAAAAATAACAACAACAACACGAAATATCATGTTGATGTTTCATATGAATGACTCTAAAACCAAAAAAAATATATAAAATCTTTATCATGTCATTGAATCAAACCACATTCATTTCATCATAGAAACACAACCATGTTCATAGTAATCTAATAAAAAAATTTCCTCAACAACCCCATAACTAGATATATTTTTTGATAAAGGTTTTTGTCTAATGCACTAGAATAATAATCTATTGTTATTCTTATCATGACACCGTCATTCTGTGTTGTCATGTTTGTTTCCCAACTATTTATAATGAATTTTAAAACTTTGAAAACCATTTATTTTCAATCACTAACAACATTGTTCATACCAAAAAATAATTTCCTTATTTCAACAGATAGATTATCCATTGGTAAACTTTGGACCTAAAATACCTTGAAAAAAAATATTGAATAACTACCAATGATTTGGTAATGTAAAAAAAGAATTTTATACCTTTGAATTCAACCAAGAAAGAAATTATTTACTGTGTAATTGATCCCGCCTATTAATAAATAAAGGGTAATGTTATCTTTTTATAATTTCACTATATTATCTATAAATATAAAAATTTAATGATATTAGAAACTATGAAAAAAATAAAAAACAAAAACCAAAAAAATTATAATTTTAATTACTTGATTTAATCGTCAACCACACCACAGTTTAATAATACCCTACAATGAGCCATTTCCCACTCATCCCTATTTAGTGTACACAACCTCTATGATATTGTTATACCCCCCATTTGGGGTAGTGATGGAAATAATGGCTCAATGAGTTCATAATTTCCATCTTCAGTTATCATGGGCTAATTAAATCTCATGGAGATATTAGCCAAATACATTGAACAAAAATCCATGAATTCCTGTGCTAAATAACCTTTCACAATAGATCCATAGAGATGATTATTATTTACCACAAAATATTTCAATGTAATCATAATTATTTCTATTGGATACATCCAACAACTAGAAAAAAGTCCACGAAAAAGAAATTATATTAGAAGATGCATGGTCAGATGTAACATACATGGGAAAAAATATGGGGGAAATTTTTTCTCCAAGTTACAAATAATGATCGATGCATATTTCTATTGTTTTTTCACAACACTTTTGTTCAATATTTTAGTATAAATATATCGATAAAAGTGATGTAATCTAATAACAGTGACCCTAAAAGTATGTGACAATAATTGTTGAATGATAATAGGAATCAATTCATGCAACAGGATATGGTAGTCCTAGGTTTTGAGGTAATTTAGTTTCACATCTCATGTATTCACTTGTTTCTAAATGTTACTCTAATAACCATCTAGAACCTTTAAAAATTCCATGTCCTGAAAAAAATTCTCCGCATTTGTCATAAAAAAACAAGATAAATGGACTTTCCGCTGATTCTTACAAATTAACTCAGGATGCAGTCTTGGTTTTATACCCTAATCCATTAAATCATGACATGATTATAAATCATCTTTTGTCTTTACCATTACATTTAAATGCGTTTCAAGTAACATTTCAAACAAATTTGTCTCAATATACATTACATCCAATTAGTGATGCAGTATATTTGATGACCAATATGGAAACTCAAAGAATATACTTTTCTTTCTCCAATTATTGTTGAATTTCAAAGGAGCATTCTTATAATTTTTTGAATTTAACTGAACCATTCCAAGAAAAAAATTCAAATTGTCTTGTTCTTTAAGGATATAACCCCCAACATTAGTTGAGGTATTTCATTTGTCTCTATGGAATTATCCAAATGTCTTTAATTTTTCCTATATGTATGATCCATTTGTAGAAAATTTTGATGCCCTATGAAACTGAAAGTTCAACAAAAAATTAATCTCCAAGAATGTGTATTTTTCATACATATAGGGTAGGATAATATCCAGTAGGTACTACAACCAAACACAATTACATATGCAAGGAAATCATTTGTTTTCCATAATAATGATGCATGACACGTAAAGTAATCCTTTCTAATTTCATTGTATGTCTGAACCCCAAATGTCAAAAACTCCTTCAACTCATCTATTAATGTTTGAAAATACATGTCGATATCATTTTAATGATCATTGGGTCGAGAAATGAATATACTTAGGATAGTAACTTTCTTTTACAAGTCCATGATAGAAAATTACAAATAAGAATGAAAATAGGCCAAGTACTATATACAGTATGCATCTGCTGAAATGGGTTGAAGCCATCACATGACAATCCCAATCTAAGATTATGTGGGTTGGCTGTGAAATTAAGATGTAATCTATAAATTTTTTTTCCAAGTTAACCCATCATCAAGATAAACTATATCATCATTATCATTATTTCTTTTATCTTCATTCCATCTTATATTCTTATCCATTTGTTATAACATAAAAAAGTTTCTGAAGTTTGGGGATCAATGGAAAGTGCTATATCACTTTCCATGGAACATGATACTAAGTTCCATCTTTATTAGTCTTCCATATTTATATACCATATTTTTTTCACTCATTTAACTTGACATTATTCTTCTAGGATTGACAACAATATTTAGGGAATGCATGGATTTTAGTACTCAAAAATCCTATATTTTTAACAAACTTTGATGCCATATAATCATTTTGAGGAATATATCCATCATTACATAGAAATTCCTTAAAAAGGGTAAGTAGATAGTCAATCAAAGTATTACTAAATCCATACATTGTTTTCCCAAGATACAATCGCATTAAAAGATCTTATTGGATCATTTTTCCACATGACTGGTATACTGGGGTATTTGTGCATTCTAACAACTTTCTAACACGCTCAAAGTCATAATTCTGATTATAAGTTGAAAACTATGTTCCCATATTAATTTCTTATTCCACTAATCTACATGAACTGTTGAATAGAGAAACAAATTAAAACTGATCAGAAATAAAATTTTCCATTCCAATCCTTTTAGTTGATTCGAAGACATTCTCCATTTGAGTTTTTTCTCCATTGTGATACCAAACATGATATAAATTCTGAATTTTTTTAGTGATGTAGTAAATTACTTCCTCATGTGTTAAACATGGTTTTCATTTGAAATAAAAACATGGGAATTGAATCAATCCCCCATCTGAACCATTATGAATATAAAAAACCAAAAAAATATTCAAACTTCTTCTGAAACTCATCAATGATCCGATCAACATTATACATCCATCTTCTATCCATTCTAATATGAAAAAACAAATAGTTAGTAAAATTGTTGATTGAAAATAAAAAAATTACTATTCATTCATATATAAGAAAATTATAATAAGGACTCATTAATTTATTATCCAAATTATAAATGAATTTAGAAGTATAACACATTCATTATAGAACAGATAAATGTAATTTCATTTATAGATATTTCAGACAAATTATTATTTTTGTACAGATCAGACACTTTAGTATAGAGAATTCACATACAATTTTTTAATTTTTGATTGTAATGAAAATTATTATATGATATTGGTGTTACTTGTAACACCCCAATATTTCATAGTAAGTTATTTTCTTTAAAATAATTCAATAGCTTGCGCTATACACATCACCGAGTTCGAGCGCACCACGACTTACGAAACTAGCCGTTCAAAAAGCAGTTAGGAATAGTATTAACTGAATTTTGAATTTTATATAGTCCATATAATTTTTAAATCCATATTATGTCTTTATTAGACATAATATTAGAACAAATTCATTTTCTCATATAAAAGAAGTATTTTAAAAAAATGCTATTTTACAACCTTTTAATGGAAAAATCTTTTTAAAAACAATATTTGACACTTATATATTCAGTTTAAGGAAATTAAATTCTTCATTAGAATTGGGACATAAAAATTTATTTTGGATATATTTTTGGTACTTTTCTGATAACATTTATATTTTGGTGAATAGTGGAAAATACTAAATTTTAATTAAAAACTACTTTTTTAATCGAAATAATTTATTGTGTTAAATTATGCATTTGAATGGTTTGGAAGTATAATAAGATTATATTTTTATCATTTAATACAATTTAGGTCATTATTAGTAATTTCACATTTAAATTTGACATAAACTCATGTCAATATTTTGATAGTTCTTACTTCTTAAAAATCCGATTTTTGGTTTTGACAACGGTAATTAATTTTAAATTAATTAACACTACTTCTATGTTTTGATTTTGGTAAAATAGAATTAATTTTTGAAATTGGAATATCAAAATTATCTTATGGTGAATTTTGGGTATTTTTCTGAAAACTTTCAATTTTTGATGAATAGTGAAAAACAATGTGTTATTGTTTAAAAACCAACTTTTTTTTAAATAAATATTTATTTTATTTTTTTAAGTCAATATAGATAAATAAAAACTATATTAGTTTAATTTTATTTATTGGAGTCATTTTTATAAAAAAATTAGATGAGTAAAAGTTTATTGATCTTTTTACCGTCTTTTAGTCACCTTCTAGGAGCATTTGCAAATTTGCATAAAACATAATTTTACCACTTCTGTGAGTTGAATTTAAAAATTCAAGAAACACGGTTGACATCAGTTAGTAAATTTTTTTTTCAATATGATGATAATAATTTTGGGTGAATAGTAACTTTTGACTTTTATTTAGCACAGTTAAAGGTAAATAGGGTAATTAAAGTTAAAAATGATATTATAATTACCATAACACATGTCATTATTATATTGGATTAGTATAATTCGACCAAAAACAACCTTAGGAATAAAATATTTTCCTTTTGGTCCACTTTGATTAGATTATGACATTTATTATTTTTTTATTTAAAGAAGAGTTAAAAGAGTTAAAATCAAATTTTCATAACTAAACCATTTTTAATATAGGGTTATACATAAGATATATTAGACTATAAATATTCCTTATAAATATAAAAAATTCCTACAGAATAGTATTTTATTTATAATTTTTAGACATAAAATATTTTAATTTATTTATGACATAATTATGATGTAGTAATTATCTTATTAATGAAAGATTAAAATAATTGATATTATAAATATCCAAATAAAGGTAATTTGAGACTTTTGATGAATTAAATAAAATTTATAGCTTAATATGACATGTTATGGTTTATTAAATAAAATTTTTTGAAGTAATCACGTTGTTATGATTTTCACAAAAACCAAATACTAAATAGTGTCAAAATTGACATAAATTAGTTTTTAAAACAAATATTATATTATTGGTTGATATAATATTCTTAAAAATATAAGGTTCAGAAAAAGGGATTAAATAATATTATATATTTCATTAAAGAACCACTTGATGTTCTCTTGGAATTTTATATATGTTTATTAACCATATAGTGTAAGAATACAAGAAGAAACGGTAAAAGTTAAACTATTAACTAATAGTTAAATCTAAAAGATAAGGTTAATATGGTGACCTAAAATTGTCTAAAACCAATTTAATGAGAGGATTTTTACCCATTCCTATATTATCTTAGAAATAAATCAATTTTTATGCATTATAAACTGAAAATGATTTATAATAAAATAATATTTCAAGGTTCTCCTAAAGTGACCCTCACCTCTCTTATAAAAGGGTACTTCCCATTCTCTCAAAATCACACCTCCAAATCCATTTTTCTCAGCCAAAACCTACTCAAATATCCTACAAAATACCTTAAACTAAACCTAGTTTCCTTAATTTGATCAGAAAGACAACCTAAGGAGCCCTTTTGATCAACTCAAAAGGAAACACCTGAAGAAGAGGTAATAATTTCCCCACCCTCTTTAAAGTTCGTTTCTTCTTCCACTTCCTATTTGTTTGTTGTTTCCATACCAAAATAAAAAATCTAGTACCTAGTACATACTGTGATGTTATTATAAATATGGTAAAACCATATTTGTTATTCTATCCATCCTATAAATGACCAAGTCACTATACATGTGTATGAATGACTTACCTTCTCCACGTCGTGGCGTAGTTTGTTATTCAAAAACATCATTATTTGGATGGATATAATTATTAGTATAACGGATTTAAATAATAAATATAACATGTTAATGATTCTTTATATATGACATACCATCCAATTATATACTATTTCACCATCAAAAGAATGATATTGTCTCCCTTGCATACGTACGGATTACCGTCTCCACGAACGCGATGAGATTCATTCCACATCATAATAATTCAAGAATAATTTCCATTTTATGATTAAAAATAATGTCTAAGAACTTAATATAATTCTGGATATGAATCAAATACATCCTATACATTACAAACATGACTTACGTAACAAAACATGTAAAGTAAAACGAACCAGTTAACAACCAAAACAATGATACTACTAAAATTTCACTAACAAGGAAATATTAGAAGATCATATATGATATAATATTTATGTATTTGGTAATTTTATAATTTAATAAAAATGATTTTACCATTATACATGAGGTTAAAAAATCCTATACTATGGAAAATTACAAGGTAAGAGGTTTTCATCTCACTTCGTATTCCCGTGAGGTTCATGCTATATTGCCACTATTTCCTTTTGTGTGGTGTTTGTATTTCCCATGATTGAATTATTTGTGTAATATAATTTAATTTATGGGTATTTAAATCTTCATCATACGATACTTTCTTCATGGGGTGTATGTTTCTTAAGATACAAAATCGGAAATGGAATTTTAAATTTCAATTTCCACTCATTGGGCATTACACATACTTTATTGATGATTTAACTCCTAGATTATGTGTGGAACCACTATTTATTATTTATGTATTAATTTACACTCCCCTTTCTATGTATATACCTTTTATACACATAATCACTCCATTTATAAATTCAAATTTCATTGATATGAACTTTTTAAGGGCAATCTTAACTCAATTTCCATTCATTGAGTTAAACATCCCAGTCACTGGGTTTGTTTTTACAGGAATATGTGTGAATGTAATCTGATTTATTTATCATTAATATAAATTAAATTGATTGTATTTATATTTTTCACACATAATTATTTCATTGATTTATTCTTAATCTCAGGATACAATCTTTATAAGGTATTTTTTCTCAATTTACATTCCTTTGAGACCTCTTTGTCATTATGCACAGATTCACTTTTATATAGTTTATATAATATCCTTTGACATATTATATCATTAATCCCTTTATTCTCATGATATTATAATGTTTTTATTAATTTTATTCCTCAATTACTTGTATTCAAGCGTCTTTTATTTTGTTAGGAACTCCTTAACTAAAATATTGTTTTAAATGTATTAAATATTTATTCTTATAAATGTTTCTCATTATTGTCCATGTTTTAAAAATGGTTTTAATTATTTATTTATATGGACATAAATTTTTTGAAATTAAAATTTCTTTTAGAAGTTTCAAAGTGGTATTGGACACTTTGATTCAAAAATATCTTTCAAATAAATTCTTTGATAAATAGTGCGACATTTAGATGTTTTCAAGGAAAAGGGGATATTTATCTCAAATAGTTTTAATGACTATTTTCATATACATCAATATCCTTAAGTGTATTTTATTCTTGATTGAGGTTGATTTATTATAATACAATCATCCCTATTGTGTTGAATGAGTTATTTTTGACTGTGGATGTTCTATTTTCATGCCATTCATGATTTGTGGCTGAAATATTGACATTTTGTATGCTAGTTTAAATACAAATGTTTAGATTATGTATCTACCTTTTTATATGAGGAATTAATTGGACTTAGTAAGTGACGGGTGGAGCCCTCTATAGATCCTAGATGCATTGGTAGGTCTCATGAGATAAACTAGTGTCTTAGCACAACGCTTTGACAAAATATTATTTGTAGTATTTGCTCAAGGCCTTGAATATGTGGTTATGAAGTTCGACATTATGCATTCCATCATTATGAATTTGGAAATTGATATTACATGTGATTATTTTACAATTAGAATATCCATGTAAATAAGTACATGGAATTATTATATTTATCTTTGCCATATTATACTGATGTTTAAGTTTAAAATGCTTATGTTCTAGACTTATACACTACCTTAAATGTTTATTCTTATTTATGACTGATTCTGCTATATTTTTATCCATAATGAGCATCTAAGATCACCCCTTTCTTATGTTTTATTTTTCTCAAGATGCAAAGAATCATATTACAATTAACCTGTAAGAATAGTCTAAGGGAAATAAGAGTGTTCAAAGGGGACACAATGTTGTTTTTTAATTTCGTGAAGTAATGTAAAACTTATGTATATATCTAGTAATTTCAAATATACTAAACCAATCGGTCTATTGGGACATGATTCCTTGTATCATGCCAATGTTATTTAATAATGCACTGATTCTGGGTAACTGGGGTCGGGGCGTTACAGTTGGTATCCGAGGAATTTGAGTACAGACCTTGGATGCCAGATTTAGAAAAAACTATGATTAGAAAACACTACCATAAGATAGACATTAAGGATTATCATATAAGAACATTCCAAAATCTTGGTAACGGAAATATTATGTGGGTTTTCCAAGAAATACATCCCTGTATGGATACGAGGACATAGAGGTGGCTCTAGCACATATGTAACTAGGAGTGAAAACTCCGACAAGGAGTTTCGAGCTTGACCCAGGGTATCATGGGACATGACAACGAGCCGTGTTGTAATCTTGGTTATGACACTCTTAGGGGATATGCTTAGGATAATTCACATTTTATTTACAAACCGATTTGAATGATTTTAAGATAAGATGAGAATAAATTCACTTGGTTAATCCTAAGGTGTTTTAGATTGAAAATAAGGTGTTATGATATTCTCTAAATGATTTTATGACTCACACTATGCATTATTGTGTTAGTAAATGGCTGGATTCCAAGGAAGTCATAGTAACATTGAACATGATGTACAAGGTGGGAACAATGGTGGAAATGAGCAACTAAATGGAATGTTGATAGGTGTAAAAGATATCATGTTCATAACGAATCAGTTTTCCAAAAATATGATAAATAATATATATATTAACCAACTCCCGGACTCAAAAAAGAAGAGAAAGGTTGTGAATGATAAGATCTCCAATAGTGGAGATCATTGAGAAAAGAAAGCTCAATTTACATATTGCATGGAATGTGCAAGGAGACACCTAAGAAAGTGTCTCAATGGAACAAAGAAATTCTTTGTGTGTAAGAAAGAGGGACATAAAGTAAAGAATTTTCGAGGAAAAATGAAGAGTACTATGGAAGAAAATAAAATGATCCCAAGGATCCATTTACAGTCATTTGCTGTAAATATAGGGGACCTAGGAATTACCCAAGTGAATTCCCTACTCTATAGGATAACCACTTGGTCATGGAAGAACCTATATGGAAATAAATAGATGGTGAAATGTTTAAAAGTATCAGTTATATTTGTTGATAGGATTACTTTGGAAGACTTTTCTCTTGTATGTATAACCCTATAGTTTGTTATGTGAAAATACTATTTCAGGAAGAATTATCTTTTCTATTATTGATATAGCTATAAATAACCATTTGGGTTTATATGTTCCTTGGATTTGAGGCAATGAAATGTTATAAAATATTGGGATGAAAATGCGTGGTATACGATAACATTTGTGGTGAAATTATGTTATGGTTATTTTGATAAATTTATCTCATTTTGGTAATGTTATAAAATATAGTTTCTGAAAATGGACAGCACACAAACCATGTGACAACCCGTCGCATCAGACAAAGCGGCGGGAATCGAACCCACAACCAGAGTGTGATTGGGATTTATCCCCTACCACTAGACTACGTGAAGTCCCTGGTTAGTGTGACTAATTATTTTTTGTTAAATGATTTTATTGATCAATAATAAGTTTATTTGGGATCTTATGTCTTATCAAATGGATATCCTAAGTATAGGAAAATGATTTGGTGATTAAGTGATCAATATTATTTTGGAAGATGTCCACTCTGTTGGGAACACTATATGCCTAAGGAAAATAGAATTCTATGGGATTTCATTTGAGGAGTAATGGTGGATTTTAATCAATTTTTTTATTATAGATTAGTAGAGATTTGGGTTATTTATGGAAATGATTAGCCTATCATAGAATTTTTTTGATTAGTTTAATTACTTTTAAGTATGTGACTTTAAGAGTAGTCAATGTTATTTGGAGATACAATTTAATGTGGAATAATACATAATAAAATTATTCTAAGTTTTTGGTTTCAATATTAGTTTGGATTATATGGAATGATTTTAAGGACAATTGTTTATTGATTGGTTATTATTAAACTTTGGATATTGTTGGTTTAATTTTTGGAATTAAGATTAGTATTTCTTTCTCTAAAGGATTATCCTTTTTGGATCATCTGATCTTGTATAAACCATTTTGGTTTTGGTTAATCCCTAAAGACAAGGGAAATATATAGTTTAACCTTTGTGGATCATGTGATTCTCAAGAAGTTGATTCTAGTGCTTCATGTGTGGACAAGTCATCTTGAATACTCATTGTTTGGAAAAAAAGATGAGCTAGTGGTAAAAATTTATTAAAGGATGAAACTGTACTTAAAAAGTGAGTATATCTCTTTATGTTCTTAGTCAATCTGATAAATAAATTACTCAAATTTTTGAAATTGAACTTAAAACAAAAAAATGTTGTCCTTTTACTTTTCTTACTGGGAAATTAATGTCATTTTATCACATCAAAAGTTTGTGGTTTTATTGTTGTTAACTTTTTTCTAATCATGTTTTCTATCACTCTCCATCCAAACATGACACTTAGATTATCTTCCATATCAATGTTTTCATACATTTTAATCCTATTATGGGTTATCTTAGGTGACCTTTGTGCTTCTCTTTCATTCTTTTAAAGTGATAGTTTTATTGACTCTTTTTCTGATGTGGAACTTTCAATGAAGTTCCCAAGCCCAATTTTAAAATTGCGAGGGAACAATTTCCAAATGGGGGGAAGACTTTAACACCCCAAGATTTCATAGTAAGTTATTTTTTCTAAAATAATTCAATAGCATGCGCTGCACAGAACACCGAGTTCGAGCACACCACGACATACCCAACTAGATGTTCAAAAAGCGATTATGAATAGTTTTAACTGAATTTTGAATTTTATAAAGTACATATAATTTTAGAATAGATATTATGTGTTTCTTAAACATAATATAAGAACAAATTAATTTTATCAGATAAAAGAAGTATTTTTCTAAAAATTCCATTTTACTACCTTTTAATGGAAAACCCTTTTTAAAATTAATATTTTAAACTTTCATATATTCAATTTAATTAAATTAAATTCTTATTTATAATCAGGATATAAAATTTTTCTTGGATAAATTTCTGGTACTTTTCTGATAACATTTATATTTTGATGATTATTGAAAAATACTAAATTTTAATCGAAAACAAATTTTTTAATCAAAATAATTTATAGTGTTAAATTATGAATTTTAATGGTTTATAAGCATAATAAGATTATATTTTTATCATTTAATACAATGTAGGTCATTATAAGTAATTTCATATTTAAATTTGACCGAAACACATGTCAATCTTTTGATAGTTTTTATTTCTTAAAAATCCACTTTTTGGTTTTCACAATGGGAAATAATTTTAAAGTAATTAATACTAATTCTGTTTTTTTAATTTGGTAAAATAGAATTAATTTTTGAAATTAGAATATCAAAATTATCATTGGATGAAATTTTGGTATTTTTCTAAAAACTTTGAATTTTTGATGAATAGTCAAAAACACTACATTATTGTTTTAAAACAGAATTTTTATTTAAATAATTATTTATTGTTTTATTTAAGTAAATATAGATACATAATACCTATATTAGTTCAATTTGATTCATTGGATTCATTTTTATAATAAAATTAGATGAATAAAATTTTATTAAACTTTTTACCGTCTTTTACCCATCTTCTAGGAGCATTTGCAAATTTGCATAAAACATAATTTTACGATTTTTGTGAGTTGAATTTTAAATATATGAGACACAATTGACATTAATAAGTAGAATTTGGTTTAATAAGATGAAAATAATTTTTGGTGAATTGTAACTTTTGACTTTTATTTACCACAGTTAAAAGTAAATAGTGTAATTAAATGTAAAAATGATATTATGAATACCCTAACACATGTAATAATTCTATTGGATAAGTATAATTAGAACAAAAAAATAGGAATACAATATTATCCTTTTGGTCCACTCGGTTTGGATTAGGACATTTATTATTATTTTATTTAAAGAAGAGTTAAAAGTGTTAAATTCAAAGTTTAATAACTAAACCATTTTTAATATCGGGCTATACATAAGTTAAATTCGACTATAAATATTCATTAGAAAGATTAAAATATTTCCTATATAATGGTATTTTGTTTATAATTTTTGGACATTAAATAATTAAATTTTTTTATGACACAATGATGATACAGTAATTACCTTATTAATGAAAGATTAAAATAATTGGTATTATAAATATCCAAATAAATGTAATTTGATACTTTTTATGAATTATACTAATTTTATAATTTAATATTACATTTTAGGTTTGATTAAATAATTATTGTTTTAAGTAATCATGATCTTATGATTTCCAAAAAAACCAAATACTAAATAGTGTCAAAATTGATATAAATGAGTTTTTAAAACAAATATAATATTATTGGTTGATATAATATTATTAAAAAATATAAGGTTCGGCCAAAGGTCATAAATAATATTATATATGTAATTAATTAACCACTTGAGGTTCTCTTGGAAGTTTATAGTATGTTTATTAACCATATAGTGTAAGAATACAAGAGGACACGGTAAAAGTTAAACTATTTAACTAATAGTTAAATCTAAAAGATAAGGTTAATATGGTGACCTAGACTTGTATAAATCCTATTTATTGAGAGTATTTACACCCATACCCACCTTATCGTATAAATAAATCAATTTGGATCCATTAGAAATTGAAAATTAATTATAATAAAATAATTTTTCAAGGTTTTCTTAAATTGACTCTCACCTCTCTTATAAAAGGGTACTTTCCCTTCTCTCAAAATCACACCTCCAAATCAATTTGGATCAGACAAAATCTACCCAAATATCCTCCCAAAATCCCTAAAATCAACAAATTGTCCTTAATTTGATCATAATGCCAACCTATGGATCCCTTTTGATCAACTCCAAAGGAAACACCCGAAAAAGAGGTAATAATTTCACCACCCTCTTTCATGTTATTTTCATCTTCCACTTCCTATTTCTTTGTTGTTTCTATAAAAAAATAATAAATCTAGTACCTCCTATATAATTTGATGTTATTATTAATATGGTACAACCATATTCATTATTCTATCCATCCGATAAATGAAAAAGTCACCATACGTGCGTACGTACGACTTACCGTCTCCACGTCGGGGTGTAGTTTGTTATTCAAAAACATCATTATTTGGATGAGTATAATAATGAGTATAATATATTTAAATAATAAATATAAAATATTAATTATTATTTATATATGATATACCATCCAATTATATATGATTTCACCATCAAAATAATGATATTGTCGCACGTGCGTAAGTACGACTTATCGTCTCCACGAACGCGATGAGATTCATTCCCCATCGCAATAATTCAAGAATAATATTAATTTTATGATTAAAAATAATGTTTAAGAACTTAATATCATTTGTGATATGAATAAAATACAGCCTATACATTACAAAAATGACTTATGTAACAAAACATATAGAGGAAAACGAACCAGTTAACATCCAAAACAATGATACTAATGAAATATCATAAAAAAAGAAATATTAGAAGATCATATATGATATCATATTTATGTATTTGGTTCTTTTATAACATAACAACAACTATTTCACCATTATAAAGGAGGTTAACCTACCCTATTCTAAGGAAAAGTACAAGGTAAGGGGTTTTCATCTCACTTCTTATTCCCGTGAGATTCGTGCTATATTGCCACTATTTTCTTTTGTGTGGTGTATGTACTGCCCATGATTGTATTATTTGTGTAATATAATTCAATTTATGGGTATTTACATCTTCATTGTGTCATACTTCCTTCATGGGGTGTATGTTTCGTATGTTACCAAATCAGTAGGAGAATTTTAAATTTCAATTTTCACTCATTGGGCATTACAAATACTTCATTGATTATTTTACTTCAAGATTATGTGTGGAATCACTATTTATTATTTATTTAGTAATTTCCACTCCCATTTCTATGTATATACCTTTGATTCACATAATCAATCCATTGAAAAATTCACATTCCATTGATATGAACTTTTTAAGCGTAATTTTAACTCAATTTCCATTCATTAGGATAAACACCCAAGTCACTAGTTTTGCTTTTAAAAGAATATGTGTGAATGTAATCTGACTGATTTACACAAAATATCCAATTATATTGAGTGTATTTATATTTTTCGCACATAATTATTTCATTTATTTATCCTTAATATAAGGATACAATCTTTATAAGGTATTTTGTCTCAATTTACATTCCTTTGAGACCTCTTTGTCGTTATGCACCGATTCAATTTTATATGGTGGATATACTGTCCTTTGACATATTATATCTGGAATCCTTTTATTATCATGATATTATAATGTTTTGATTAATGTCATTCCTCAATTACTTGTATTCAAGCATCTCTTATTTGGTTAGGAACTCTTTAACTAAAATATTATTTTAAATGTTTTAAATATTTATTCTTTTAAGTCGTTCTCATTATTGTCCACATTTTAAAAATGGTTTAAAGTATTTAATTATTTGGACATAAATTTCTTGAAATTAAAATTCCTTTTAAAAGTTTCAAAGTGGTATTGGACACTTTGATTCCAAAATCTCTTTTAAACGGCTTCTTTGATAAATAGTGCAACATTTAAATGTTTTCCAGAAAAATGGGATAATTATCTAAAATATTTTAATGACTATTTTCATCTATATAAATATCCTTCGGCATATTTTGTTCTTTATTAAGGTTTACTTATCATAATAAAATCATCCTTATTGTATTGAATGAGTTAATTTTGACTGTGGATGTGCTATTTTTATACCATTCAAGGTTTGGGGTTAAAATATTGACATGTCATAGGCTTGTTTTAATATGAAAGATTAGATTATGTTTTAACCTTTTCATATGTGGAATGAATTGGACTTAGTAAGTTACGGGTGGATCTCTCTATATCTCCTCGATGAATCAGTAGGTCTCTTGAGACAAACTAGTGTCTTGGCATAAGGCCTTGACAAAATCTTATTTGTAGTCTAGGAACGAGGCCCTGACTATGTGGTTATGATGTCTGACATTATGCATTCTATCATTATATAATTGGATATTTATATTAAATGTGATTATTAGACTAGTAGAATATACACATGAATAAGTAAATGGAATTATTTGATTTATCTTTTCCATATTATGTTTAAGTTTATGTTTAAAAGGTTTGTGCTCTAGTCTTATATATTTCATTAAATTTTTATTCTTATTTATGACAGTTTCCGCTATATTTTTATTCTTACTGAGCATATGAGATCACCCCTTTCTTATGTTTTATTTCTCGTAGGATGCAAAGAAGAATATTACGATTAACCTGCAGGAATATGCTAAGGGATATAAGAGTGTTCAAAGGGGACACAATGTTGTTTTTTATTTTATGATGTAATGTAAAACTTATGTATGTATCTAGTAATTACAAGGCTACTAAATTGATCGGTCTTTCAGGACACGATTCCGTGTATCATGCCAATGTTATGTAATAATTCATCGATTATGGGTAACTAGGGTCGGGTCGTTACATTACTCCAGAAAAAGAAGTTGAAATAAGACTTTCATTATACAAAAGAGTTGAACTAGAAACAAATTGTTTATATATTTTAGATGAACTGATTGTTTTTTACTCTAATTCAGTCATAATTAATCACTTTTACCAACAATTATTCCATGTATTAATCCACAAATATCATGTTAGTAATTATTTCATCAAATTAATTCATTTAAATTGATTACTTCATATTAATATTTTTTTCATACAACCATCCTAATTACATGGAACACAAAAATAAAATTCAATATTTCTATTAATATACCATTATTACTATCATAAAAAAATCTAGGCTAAAACCACATTGATTACCATAGTATTCCTAATTAACTTGGAAATATTCCTTGTTAATAACAAAAATATTATATCTATAAAATTCAGTAAATAAATTATATAGTTTTCATTAATGTCTTTTGAATCAAATTAATATCATAAGAATAATTTTTTCCTTTAAAACAAATATATGTTAATAATATTCCTAATTAAGTCCCATGAATTAATCCTTCAAACTTCCCTAATTACATGTAAAAAACTCCAACATAACTCCAAAAAACCATCCTAATTAAATAAATAAACCAAAATCCAATGACATTGATATAATATTTAATTTATATAAATAAATAATATTGTCATCACATTTATCCTAAGAATAATTGTGTCCTTTTAAACAAAAAATCTATGTTAATAATATTCCTAATTATATCCCATGAATTAATCCTTTAAATTGCCCTAATGAAATGTATAAAACTCCCACATAAATCCAAGAATACCAACCTTATTAAATAAATTATCCAAAATCCGATGAAATTTATATAATATTAAATGGACATATATACATGTTAATCTCATCGCATTAATTGGCATGAATTAATTAATGAACTAGTATATTTTTTATAACTCCAACAATCATGTGCCTTCATATGTAACATTCCATAATTAAATAATAAAATATGTTAATTGTGTGTCATTACATTATCTCTTTATTCAATAAAGTGAAGTTAAAATCTACTTCATTAACTAACTCAAAAAAACTAGTCTTTCCACACTTTTACCTCATTTTCTATTATAAAAAACTCTTCCACCTACTAAAATAAATGTAAATGAACCTTTATTTCGTACATAATACCTTCCAAAAATATTATCTAAATCTAAATATAATGCATCAAGTTATATCATAGGCTTTTATTCCTTACATGAATCTCAATAAACATAAGTAAATGTATTCTATCTTAACGCATCAACTATAACATTATAATTTAATAAATTATATGAGATCTCTAAATCATAATCATGTAAGAACTATACCCATATCCACTAATTAATATTTATGTCATGTTAAGAGAATAAATAATGGAATCTCTTACTATCAATTATTACACCATGACAGATCAACCTTGGGATGCTAGTATGTTCCCAGATTTGTTGATATTGGTAAATATTCTAAATGAATAAATCATAATCATTAGTGATTTACATTATATAAAAATAAGAGACTAAAATACATGAGATACAAGTGGAGGTAACAATTTATATACCAATCAAAATATAATAATATATACAAAATAAATCAAAATTCATTTGATAATAATACCAACTTCACTCTAAAACAACATCATCACCAAATGTAGAAAAAGAACATCCATATTGTATGGTTATGGGTGTGTACAGAAATACCAAATATAATTTTTGACATTATAAAAAATGTTTCCCCTTAAATATATATTCCAAACCATGTATCCAATTCCATTTAATAATCTTCGTAGTATTCTAAAAGGTAATATTTTATCATTTAAAATGAAATAAATAATATATATCAAATGAAAAAATCTCACATTAGGGTATCCTAGGATTATAGTAACCCTTACCTGTTCACCTATGGGAATGGGTGATTCACGATAGAAGGGAGCATATAGGGTTCATCTATAAGAGAATAATCAGTTAGGGTTCCTTTGATAGGGAACATGTATACTTCTATTGACTAAGCCTATTTCATGAGAGTAGGGAGAAATCACGTTCTTCATGAGAGAAGGTGGGCAAGGAAAGGGAGTTTGATCGACACCTGATTGAGTTCTTCATGAGAGATTCTTAAGGTTTGATCGTCTAGGATAGGTAGGGAAAGTGGAAGGGGTTCGATACTAAAATAGGGAAGATGGGGTTCAATCGCAAGAGAGGTAGGGAAAGGGGAAAAAGGAAGGGGTTTGATCTCAATAAAGAAAGGGAAAGGGTTTCGATTAAGAGAGAAGGTAGTTCAGGTGGGGGTAACTTGATGTAGTTGGATGGTTTTTACGATATGCATTAAACCCCTAAAAAACTATCTACTACCATTGTTAATTAAAGTGTAAAAATTCAAGTTTGGTGGTATCGTCATCTTTAAGTTGTGCTTATATTGAAAGCATATGAAAACAATGAGCATGCTTCCTTCTTAGAGGATGTCAGCCATCAGATTACAAAAATATCTAAAATATCAAAACAGTCTTTCGAAATATGCGATTTAAGTGGGTTTGAGATAATGAACCTAGGAAATGTTCAGACCATAATTCATAAAATTAGAAGTGTAGTTTCCCTGATGTCAACCATAATAGTTCAAGAACCACCCCAGCCTGCATGGATGGGGGATTTTTAAACGCAATCTTCAAAGTCAACAAATAGAGACTAAAGGGTTAAGTAAGAAGAACAATAATTTCCCCAACCTCCACGGTTGGGGGATTTTGCACATCCACAATACCCTCCTCAGTATAAGTCAGTCTTCTACCATTTAGGGAAGAATCCACACACTGAACACAAAATAGAACTATCTGAGGATTCATTTAAGATTACTGTCCATCAAACAGTTCTCTGGGAACCAAAAAATAGGAGAACAAAGTCTCATAAAGGATGAAGAAGAAGGGAATCTCACAAAGATACTAATAGAATTCTCTCAATGCATTATGCACCAGTGAATTTCATTAATACCATCATGTAATATCCTACCAAAAATTAGTATTGTTCAGGGGATTCAGAGGATGTAGTTCTTATTCATAATGCGATAGACATTGAATCAAATAAAGGAGGTGTGCATACTAAAAATAAATGGCTTACCCAAAATCAAGGTATTCCCTTGAATAATCAACTTCCACCTCCTAAAAAGAATCCTAACAAGGTGAAAGGTAAAGGTTAGATCATGTAACAATTTTCCACTGGAGGTCATCAATATCTTTTCATTGAATAAAGATTTTCCCAATAATAGTAGGAAAAGAATGAGTTGAGAAGACTCAATGCAGAGTTACTGTAGTGTAGTATTCTTGCAAGAAATGCTCCACAAGCATATCCTCATCTTGTAATTCCAATAGGATCTCCCCATAAAAGAGGGTTCATTGCATCTAATGATGTGGTTAATTAATTCCATCCATTGGGTAGACATATAGAACATGGTCTAGTGCATCCTTAAGGGCCTATCCCCATGGGTTATCCAAGACAAATACCAATACTACCACTACTATAGGTCTTTCTGTTCATCACAACTATTTAGGCTCAAAATGCCGCACCTGTTTAGGACTCGACTAACCTAGATGTTTCCTAAATTCTTATGAATACAATTGAGTAATTAATAAATTGATTGGAAGCTATTAAAGGATGGAGCACACTAGTAAAACTAGAAAATAAGGCTTACTCCAAATTGGTAGATCTGATTCCTCCCCTCTATGCTTTTTTAATACCACATTTCAAATCTTTAATGGTTTAGTTTCAGAGCAGCATTTGACTTATATTTTTCTCATTGTGCTCCCATGATGGAGACCCCTCAACAATAAGAAGCAGTAATGATCAGATATTTTGTGTAATCACTAAATGGGTTATCCATTGTCTAGTATACAATTTTGTAGGCTTGATCGATTACTGGATGGGAAGACCTCTATCAGAAATTCATTTTTGAATTCAACTTAGAAGAATTTTTTTTGATCTTATGAACTGAAAAATGGGAGAATAAAAGAGTTTCATATTTATTTCTCGATGAAAATGACTAACATATTCCTTAAACCTACCACTTCCTCAAGAAGATTTTCTACCAATATTTGTAAAAAATATCCCTAATGAGATTCACACACCACTAATCCATGTGAAATACAAAGTAGGGTTTCAAGACCATTCTTCGATCACCAAGAAGGGGAGAATTCCATTGCAGAAAAAAAAAGAAAAGTCTCATGTAATCTCATCAGATTGGGGAAGGAGAATAGGAAAAGAAGAGGCTACTATAGTAACACTCATGAAAACACCTATACCTGCATCTTCTTCAAAACCTCATCATACCATAGATACCCTCATCACGAGTGTTAGTGGAAACAACCAACACATCAATATGATCATAGATATGAGAGGAGAAGATATTTTGAGGAGTTAAATAAAAAAGTCTATTATTTTTAAAATGAATAGGTTACTTGTTACTTCTTTTTTTCCTTGGAAAATAACATAGTTCAGTTTAAAAGTCCTAATAAACCGAACGAAGAAGGATATGATGACCTCCTAAACTACTGTCCCTACCATAAAATTTTGGGGCACCCCATTCAAGAGTGTTTTGTTTCTAAAGATCTCTTTCAAAGGATGGTGGAATCTAGAAAAGTGAAACTAAAAAGTTTATTAGCCCAAGTAGCGTGTGTTACTATTACTGATATTGAGGAAGAAGGTGACTGGAAGAAATTCAAAATCCAGAATGCAAAGAAGTTTGATAATTTCATTGTAAGGATAATTATAAATCGAAATCATTCCATTCTGTGAACACAGTTGAAACAAACAACTATGCCTCCTTCCACTTCCACTCCAAAAAATCCACTGTTATCAAAAGTTTAGTCCTCCAAAGGCCAATATTCCATGAATCGACATGTTCAGAAGGATAAAGAGAAGTCAAAAGAAGATTAGATCATGTTAAGTCCAAAGTTTTCCATGAATTTTACAGATTTAATTCCAGCTATCTTAAAAGCATGGGCACTGCCCTGCCAAACAACACAATAAGAATTGACTTATCAGGAAGAATCCTCATCAGATAAGGTGTTGATCTTTGGTTCTATTAACATTATCCACTTAATGGACCCCTATAAAAATGATGATTCTGACTATGAACCTAAATTCCCTATAATTGATTGGGTAACAAGGAGAATAAGTAATCATGGTCGAGGATATAGGGGAATATGTGTGTATTCTATAAGCAACTATTTTAATTATAGCCCTAATCGAACCGTTTATGTAGCAGAAACTCATGGAAATGCCTTCAACATGCTTAGTAAGAACAAGGTAATTCTACCGCACATGAAAGGGTTAACCCCAACATGGTCATATTGGAAGATAGATTAAAAGCTATACCACCTCCTTATTAGTAGGTGGGAAGACCTTGTCTGCTTAATACACCAAGTGCAGAAGTTTTTCCAGGTTCTTCCCTGACACAAGATCCATCTACATCTGGGGCATCAAATTCCAAGGCATCTACAAAACCACATCTACATGCTTGAAAACAAAGACCATGGGACTAGAAGTATTATGTTTTGAAGAAACTATCCCAACTACCAACCAATATATTAATCATGTATGCTCTGCATATGTTAAAAGATATGCGAGAAGCACTTATTGAGGCTTTGTCAAGCCATCAAAAGTTTGAAACTAATGTTGCTACTACTGAGGTCTACAATATAGAGAATGATCCTATAGAATTTCAAACAGTTATTTCTTTAATGGATCAATATGTGGATGATGTTTTACATGGATATATCAGACCCTTGTATTTATTTGGTAATGTTAATGATACAAATATCAGATGAGCCTTCATTGATAATGGACCAGGAGTCATCCTCATTCCCATCCGTACACATCATTAGTTGGGTCTCACAAAATCTAACTTATCTCCCTAAAATATAATATTTAATGGTTTTGACAAGAATGAACAAGAACCTATAGGTGATATTACACTCAAAAATCAATTTCAGGATCTTGTATCTAATTTATATTTCATGGTGGTCCAACAGGACACAACTTTAAACATTCTTCTTGGAATGCCTTAGATACATCAACATATGTCCATTACTTATTCATACCACCAATGTATCAAGTATTACTTCAATGGTAAAATTGGTAAACTTCACGATGACAAGGACCCATTAAAAACATGTGAATTTCATTATATTGAGCCACACTTCTATCACACAAAGGGAACATAGGCTGTGGAAAAAGATATAACAAGAATCAATGATTCAAATGGTCTAGAAAATATTCTTGTTTACCCATTAAACTATATTAGGGAAGATTACCTACTTGATATCAATCAAATTGAAAGGTTAGACACAAATAAAAGCACTCGTTCAGTGGCTTCCATAATGTCAGTTGTGTAAATTGGGACTGACAACACATGATAAATTATTGATTTACCAAATAGTGATGAATACCTAAATGGATATGTCTTCATTCCATATACAAAACTTCAAAAAGTCTCTGCTTCATCAGTCAAGCTAGAATAAGTTTTTACATTAATAGATAAAGACTTGTATGATAATTCCCAACCCATCATTTTCCATTAAATGCTATATGAATACCCTTGATATTCAGTAGGGTTAGAAATGGATGCCTCTTCTTCAGGATGTCTAAATACAGACTCCTCCCCTATCATTGAATGTATTGATTCATCACCTATCCTTCAAGTAGAGGTAGAATAAGTGATGATTAAAGAAGCCGAATAATAGAAAGACCTTAGGGATGCCCCTCCAGCATTTGTGGAAGCCATATCTACCACTATTGATGAGCTCATAAAAATAAATTTTGGTACAGAAAAAGATCCATGTCCCAATTTAACTAGTACGGACATGAATTCTGAAGAGGAATAAATAATTATTTTCTAAGGTAACACAAATATGTGTTTTCTTGGAATTGCACAAAAATTCTAGGCCTTGATCCTGATATGGCCACCCATATTTTGGGTTTTCCAAAAGAGAATCAGGGATTTGAGTAGGAAATAAGAAGAATGCACAAAACGCATGCCTCCAAAATGGAGGCTGATGTCGACAAGCTTATAAATATGACTTTATCTGCGAGATGAAATATCCCAAATAACTAGACAATATTTTCCTAGTGAAAAAGTAGAATGGGAAAATCATATTTTTCATTGATTTCAGAGTTCTCAACCGGTATTTTCCCAAAGATGACATTCTAGTTCCAAACATAGAATATTTGATTTATTCAACATCTAGCTATGAATCTATCTCTTTCATGGTTGGATTCTCTCGGTATAACCAAATACAAATGGCCCTAGAAGATGAGTAATATAACGCTTTCAGAGCCCCTCAAGGAATATTATTCTATAGAGAAATTCCCATTGGATTGAAGAATTCTAGGCCAATATATCAAAGTTCAATGCACCATATTTTAAAAAATTTCAAGGGGAAATTCATTTAATTTCATGTGGATGATCTAGTGGTTATTTCTAGAAAAAGTTTTGATCACTTTATTGATTTGTAGACCATATTCAGTTTGTTTCAGGAAAATAATATGAATCTGAACCCCTTAAAATGTTCCTTTGTGGTAACATCACCATCACGTCATCGAATTCAATCCCAAGAAGACTTAGGATATCCTTGGAATTTCACCTCCTCAAAACAAGAATGAGATGAGAAGACTTAAGGGAAAATTTGCCTATATCTGGCGATTAAAAGCCAATTTAGAAGGAAAGTGTTTTCCCTTCACCAAATTAATGAATAAATGGGTCACATATAAATGGACCAATTAATTCCAAGAAGCATTTGATACCATCAAGAAATACCTATTGATCCCACTGGTATTGATTCCACCAGTTGAAGGAAATCGATTCATTCTATATGTGATAGCCTTGGAGTGATCACTAGGTAGATTCCATGAAAAAAAGAATGATGCAAGGAATGAAAATAACCATTAAAATCTCATTTCAACCATGATCGATGTAGAGAATCGATATTAAGATATAGAGAAAAGATACCAAGAATTAATCTTTGTAGTTTAGAAATTGAGACACTATTTACAACATCATGTGGTCCACTTGTTATCTCACAATAACCTGCTCAAAATTATTCTCAGTCATCCTATGCATATAAAACATCTAGCATGGTGGGAAGTTATTCTATAATAGTTTGATATACAGTATGTGCCTTAGAAATTAGTAAAAGGCCATGATTTTGGAGACATCCCTAATGAGAACTTGTTTGTGGAATAGACAACATAGAATACTAAATTTCTGAATGAAGAAATATTCTCTATTTATGAATGCCCCAAAATATGGGAAATGTACATTGATGGTGCTTCTAGAAGTCCAATGGGGAAGAAAATGGAAGAACCTAAACTCAAAAAAATTGGTTTAGGAATTGTGCTTATCTCCCCAGAGAAGGTAGTGTTTCCATATTACTTTCTGTTATTAGAAGGTAGTACCATAAATGAGGCAGAATATGAATCTCTCATTGTAAGCCATAAATTAGCAATCCAAGTACTAGTAGATTAACTAGAGGTGAAAGGTGATTCAGAATTGGTAATCAAACAAATCAACATGGATTACACCATTAGAAAAGAATAACTAATTCCTCTATGTGATTATGTTCTAGGGTTAATGGAAGAATTTATCTTAGATCCAACATTGTATTACATACCATGGTAAAGAAAAATCCCAATATTCTATATTGGAAAATGCTTCCACAACCTTGGAATATCCAAATCTAGATAAAACAATCTTTATCATTTCTCATTGTCGAGTGGTTTCACCTTTTTTCAAAATCTGAATAGAGGAAATCAATGAAATTAGTCCCATTTCTAAGCCATATGGTCATACCAGGGGATGGATTACTCCCATCATGTAATATCTCTAAAATTGGATACATCCACTAGATAGAGTTGAAAGAGAAAAAATCCGATGATTATTAGTTAATTTCACCCTTTATGATGGCCCTCATCACCAAAATATCCTTTATAGATGAGGATTTGATGGAATTATTCTCAGATGCATAGATGGGGATGAAACTGTGGCTGTTATAAAATAATTACATGCATGAGACTGTGGTGCTCACCTGTCCAAGCATAGGATTTCTAATAAAATATGAAGGATAGGATACTTTTGTCCTTAAATGATGCAAGATTGAATAGATTTCACTAAGAAGTTTTATCCTTGCCAGATGCATGAAAACTTCATTAATCAACCCATAGAGTTTCTACATGAATATAAATAGTAATGACCATTTTCTATATAGTGAATTGATGTAGTAAGACCCTATCCTCTAGATATGGATAATTAGTTCAAGTATATTCTTTTTTCTAATGATTTCTTCTCCAAATGGGCTGAGGAAATACCTCTCCAGGAAGTCAAGGCCAAAAGAATTATTTTCTTTTTCAAAGTTAATATCATTACTAGATTTTGTGTCCTTCATACCATATTGACAGATAAAGATGCCAATTTCTATTATTCAATTTAAAGAATCTATATCAAGAGCACAATATCAAATCCAATCATTCATCTTTATATCATGCTGTGACTCATGGATAAATAGAGGCTTTCAACAAGACCTTATCAAATATACTCCAAAATATGGTGGATAAAGATAAAAAGTATGGTCCTAATAAGCTCTTTCATGATCTGTGGGATTATTGGAATATTAATCATACTGCAACATGGTCAACACTATATTAATAGGTGTATAGGATAGAAGTATTTCTGCCTATTGAAATTGAATTGCCTTCACTCCATGTTTCCATCAATGACCAGTTATCTACAGATTAACAGTCTAAAAAGAAATTTTATGAGCTAGAACAATTAGATGAAAAGATATTGCATAACTTGCATCACTTAGAAGTCTATTAGAACATAATAATATGATATTTTAACAAGAATGTTTTACTTCTATAATTTCATCAAGGAGAATTGGTATTTTTCCTCACCAATCTGATGATACTTGGAAAGAATCCTAAAAAGCTTGATCTAAAGTGGTAAGGACCTTATTCCATACATAAGGTCCACTCTAATGGATCTTATTCTCTAATATCAAGGGACGAAGAACTTTTTAAAACTCCAACAAATATAATATTCTTGATGAAGTACTTGGTTTAATCACACAGAGTCATGTACTAGTTTCAAGACATAAAACTCTATAGAAACTATATGCATCCATACTGCATGAAGATAAAATTAATAACATCTTTTTCCTTATTGCATGACATCAAACTACACAACATCATTTGTCCTCACTACATGACATTAAACTATACAATTAACATCTCCTTCATTTGACATTAAGAAATCCCCCATGATACCACAAATTGGCATTTGTTGTTGTTCTTTAAAAAAATTAGAAGCTTCCATGGGAAATCATTACTCACATAATTGCTACTACCTAGTGGCACATGATCCCCATTTCTCCCTATGTTTAAATCAGATATTCATAATAAACCCTTTTCAATAACTATTCGTGGTTTGATTCTTTTACCTAGTAAGATACGTAGTGACACCTGGGTATTATCCCCTAGTCAAGTTGCAATGGTTTTTTTCCATATTAGGCAACTGACATCCTCACCAAAAGAAGTTAAACTAAATGATTCTTCCAAAACTACGTATGGATTAATTTTTATTCTGGTAATATATGTACAGATGCCCAGATCTCCAATCATGGGACCATACATGAAAAAAATAAAAAGCATCTTCACCCCCTGTGTATATGAATCGAACCTACATCAGAATTGTTTCAAGAACTATGTGTTTCCTAATTCTCATTCCATTGAGATATGTAATGAAGGTTGTGTTTTAACCCTATCCCAGCTGCAATATTTCTATCTTTTCATGTCAGTTTATATTATTCTATTCCACATGACATTAAACAACATAGACCTACAAGAACTATCTATGGATTGATTCTCATCTATATGAGAAACACAGTGACATACAAATATTCTATCATGGGCCTAGCTGCATCATGATATAAAAAATTTCCTTTTCCCCCATGTTCGAGTCAATTCTATATGAAGAGATACAATACATGTTTTCACCTCATACATGAACTGGTATATGATATAAATATGCATGGCTTTATTCTTTCTTCGACAAGATACATAGTGACACATGGTCTCTATCCCCTATTCTAGCCAAAATATTCATTTTCTCTACATATCACAGTCCAAAATGTCATTTCTGCATTAATCTAAACTGAAAAAACTAATATCCTTACTGTTTGGCTCAAAACTACACAACATAATGACCTTTCTACATGACTAAAAACTACATGTCACCCAGAGCTACGTATGGATTGATTCTCAATCCATTGAGATATACAGTGAAGACTAGGCCTTAGATCCTAGTCCCATATATGAGATAAATGAAAATTACCCCTCTCCTATATAAAATCAAAATATATATAGGATATCTTATTTTGGGACTTCTCCTCAGAGAACCCATAAAGGAACAAGAGATTTCCCCTTTCGTACATATGAATCAGATCTATGTAAGGGATTATAAATTCATTGACAACAATGGTCCAAACACTTCTTTTATGCATCGGAAGGTTCCCCTTTTGTATTTAATACTCATAATCTTGAAAAACTTTCAGATCTTTAGAATTTTTCTTCGGTTTATAGTGACATAATATATGATACCTGAGAACTCTTTTTCCTAACTATGCAGTATGTTCCCTAGTTGGCCCTGCATAAAATTCACTTACATAATGGGTCTGTCAGCCAAAAGATGCCACTGTTTGACTATACATCAAATAAACTAGTCGGACCTGAGTAATATATCCCCTATAACAGGTTTTTCCAATAATGGTAACTTCATTATTGGGAGAAGCCTCTTATTTCCCTTTAACCTTTAATGATTGTATGTATATCCCCACAATTTAAAGCCATCATACTTTTTGTATTTGTCTCATATCCTTTCTCCAAACCTAAAAGTCTCCAAGACCATGGTTTACATTTTTAATATCCGTATATTCAAATAATATTGGAATGACCATGGTATATTAAACCACATAATCCTCAACTGATCCGTAATATTATCCTCTTAGTTGTTTTACAAAAAACTATATACAACATACTTTTTATGTTTGGTTCAGACCTTCGTAGAGTGCCTATTTTTACGATTCTTTGGAAATCACAGTTGGAAATACCCCTTTTGTATTCACATACTTTTCTCTATAAAACCAAACTCAGTTATTGGGAATATCTAAATCTCCATAAAATTTCATCAGCTTTTAGAAAATAGAACGTCAGAATTCTTGAGATCTCCTTTATCTGACTATGAAACACTTTCCCTAGTTTCCCGTACATAAAATTCACCTACATAATGGTCCTTCCAGCATAGGGATTCCACTATTTTGAAATATATCACATTCCCTAGTTTTCCCTCCATTATACATCCCCCATAATAGGTTTTTCAGATTGTGGTAACTTTGTTCTTGGAAGAGACCCCCTCTAAATTTCATTATCCATTTCCCATGTCATTTTTCAGGTTAATAAATCCCCAAATCATAGATTTGAATTATAACTTTCCTTACTTGAATATGACAGAACATTTTCAGAAAAATTACAATGAATTGGAAAACCATATAATTATTGGTAAGAGATAAAGACCTTAAATTAAATCCACATAAATTCCTTACTGCATGAATTTAAACTAAAAATCCCAATAATTCCTTCACTACTTGAATTTAAACTACACAACCCCTAAATTTACTTGCTTCATGAATTAAAACTCCACAACATAATATCATAAATCCCCTTTTTGAAATATGTACCTTTCATCACAGATCAAATTTTCATAGGATTGGCTTATCATTCATGGCCTATGTTGGTATAGATGGAACAATTTATTCTTAGACTTTATTCTATATAATGTCCACCCATTGTGGTCTTGAGATATCCAAATCTTAAACCCATTTGTCTATTAGTGATAGAATGTAAAAATTAATATAAAATCCTTTACCTGACTATGTAGTAAGTGCCCCATTTATCCTTGCATAAGTCACCCACACAACAGGCCTATTAGCCAAAGGATTACACTATTTGGCTATGCAGCATATTCCATATCTGTATATTCACAATACATCCCCAAAAATAAGTTTTTAAAATAGAGGTAACTTCATTCCTGTAAGAGACTTAATCTATTATCATACTTCAATTTTTATATTTGGTGACCATAAAAATCATGACACATGATATTCCATGGAAGTATCTTATGAATATTGGGACCTTCTCCAGCCATCAAGACTTGTCTGTGTTGTAATTAAAAAAAATCATGGTTAAATCTATTCAACCTTAAACATTAGCATTATTATTCCTTTATTCATGACTTTAAAATTCCATTAAAAAGAGACATTATACTCACCATATTTAAAACCTATAAGGGTAATTCTGGAAAAAAGTTGAGTCTTAGCTCGCTATATCTATACTCTATAGGGTCTGAAAAATATGAAGAAAAATAATAGATAAAAGAAAAAATTCTTTTTAGGTTGAAAACCTGAAAAGGAAAATTTAAAAAAATCCAAATCTTACCCACTAAGTTCCCTCTATATGGATCTTAGGAAAGAATTAGGGTAATGACACAAAATATAAACATTTTTTTAGGTTTTTTTGTATGATCCTAGTAAAAATAAAACCATTCTCACTAGACCCATTATCTTGAGTAAAAAATTTCTTTTCTCAGATAAATCTTATCCTTTCCATTATAATTATGATTACATGACATAATAATGAAATGTTATAAAAATTATCTTTGATATGGAAATTATAGGAAGAAAGAAAGGATAAAGATATATATATGATTGGAGACAAAATACTTTTCATTTATATGGAAAAATCATAGGAACATACATAGAATAAAGTATCTCTGTCATATATTACAAAAATATTTCAGCATGATTTTTTTTGAACAACCTATTGGGCCCTATCAACTATTTGTTCATGTTCAGTCAGTTGAGCAGCTTCAGCCTCCTCATCCTAATGAAGTGCATCTTTAGTAGTTGAAATGGTAGTTACCCCTTCTAATTGGGATTATCCCAATCATTGGTTCAGTTTCTCAAGTCTATTTTAAACAACACTCATTTGTTTCTAAGGACAAACCATTTCCTTCCTTGTCTCCTTAAATTGATGATTAAATTCCATCAAATTTTTTCTATGGTAAGCTTCTTCCTCCGATGCAGTAGCTCAAAAAAATCAAGGTCGGTGAGGAGTTTATCATTTAAAAGATATTATCATAGTTTCGGTTCTTTCTCTTATTTTTGGACGATATTTTTCACCGCATTGTAAGCTGGGTGATAATAATATACATAAAATCTGATTATGCTAAATAATATTGGATGTCAGCGAAAATGTGAGGACATCTCATCCAAAGGTTTCTTAGAGATTAGATACCAAATAGTTTTTCATGTCTTTTTACGAACAACATTGAGAGGAAAATGCAACTCTAATTCCGAATCTGAATCACTACCATGAGGTGAAACCTATTCTTGAATTAGATCACTCAAAGAGGTTCTTGGATCTGATCTTTTTAAAGTAGTGTATGATTCATCTTTATTTTTTCGGTTGATCCAATGTAGGGGCTCACCTTCAGACCAAACCGTGGGAAAAAACATCCCTAAATGGTGAATTATAATTATTTTTAGCTCCAAAAGTGTAGTAATAAGATATCATGGTCAAGAAATTCAATGAAATTTACCCAGTAATAAGTTAGTTTATTAAGTAGATTCCAACTAAGTATTATCATCATCAGTAGTTTGAGTAAGTACTTATATTGGAGAGTAATTCTATAAATATTTCCCGACCACCATACCCATAGTCTTTGGATCATATCCCAAAATTAGATTATCAGTTGGTATTTCTTTAATTTCATGGAAGTAGGATAGAGTGGGATGACCCTTTCTTGAAGGGAATTCACAACATTCTCTGAAGAAAAATCTTCTTAAATTGAGCTTTAATATGAAATATGAAATAAAAGAACAATTATGTATGGAAAAGAAAAGAATGAGATCTTAAGTCCTTTTAATTCCTTATTGAAATCCGTATACTCTATGAAGGAACCTGGAATATCAATGTTTGGATTAAGAGCATCCATAATTTCAATGTATACAAATTTTTATTTTATAGCATCCTCACTATTTATGGTTTCCAAAAAATGTTGATCCGTTCCCAAATTAGCTCCATTGACATTTTCTTCTGTCATCTCTTCAAGTAGTGCAATGTCATCAGGTCTTATTGAATTAGTATCATCACTATTAAATGCCTCATATTACCCTGTATCCTCACTCCTTCCTTCTAGAGAAATAAGAATATCAATGTTCATTTTCATAGGATCCTTCGACATAGGAAACCAATATGAAATATTATAGGGAAAAGAATGTTAGAAACAACATATGATACACATAAGAAACAAGTCTGATATTATTGTGACCCTTTTCTCTCTCTGTAGAAATAGGATAAGATACAACCACATCCCCTTAAACTTCATTTTTAGGGTAATAGATTCATCAACGTGAATTTTTACTTCTCCTAGAGTTTCCTTCTATGTCCTTGAAAGAATAATTTTTAATCCCTTAAGAGATAAAAGGGATAAAGATCCAATGAGAAATGAACATTGTCACCAAGGTGTATCAATAAATTCGTAATACTAGAGGGTAATGCAAATACTCCGTTTTATATTATATAATTTTGATCAATGTTAATGTTTTATTTAAATTATTTTCATAAGATAATGGATAGATTTTAATACTCTTATTGGTAGTAGAGAGTTGAGGTAATAGCTAAGTATTTTCTATCTCCCATACCTCTATCATGGTTCTCCCCACTATGGAATGTCCTTGATACCCAAGGGTTTCATCTAATGTGTCAATGGGGGTGCCTGTAAGTCTGTATTTTGGTGACTCGGGCACCTTTATTAATGTTCTTCTATAATTTCATGCTTAAAAATGAAATTCCATAAATATTAATGATCATGGATGATGGATCATAATTGAAACAAAAGAAAAGAGAAATAAATTATCATTATTAACATGATTTTCCCATTCCTATCCAGGGTAAAGAATTACCCCTTCACATATCCCTCAATCCATCATGTAAAATACTCATTTTGATGTTGGGGACAGGTCATAGGTTGAATATATAAAGGTCTTTAGCTCCATGATATTCTCCTATACTTCATTCAGATTATTGTTCAGATGAAAATCAGAATGTTCTCTAATATCACCCAAATCTATTATTCAAAGTCTATATTAGAGAAACACCCATGCATCCCCGAGTTCACATGTCATGCTTTCCCAGTACTGGATTGCAAAAGGCCACACATAATTTATCTTTGATAGGTTTGGCTATGGGGAAAAATTAACACCCTTTGATTGGAAGGCCTCTTCAAGTCTCCCTTATTTTTTAGAATAACTAGAAGATGCGATCATAACCTCTTTTAGATGATGGAGACTAGATCCCCTTAATGTGAGATGTGTAGTCTCCCTAACCCAGTCTTCTTGGTGGAATTTCTGTGAGAACATTTTAACAGATCTGATGCTTTTGAATCTTCTATATCGTCCATGTTTTTAGAATTTTTTCCATGATTGGCATGAAAAATATTTGTTGTGGCCTCTACCTAATGTGTGCTTCTTGTTAAATCCCCCTATGTTTATGAGAAAACCCAATATTTAGCATATCAAACCTCTAATACAATTTATTCATCTAATAGAGGTAGTATAATTGAAAATTTGGATGTCTTTGAAGCCATCATAATCCATAATCTTCCGGATACCATTGGGTGATTCTAATGCCTAACATATATAGGATCAAAAGTGATCATTTCTTGAAGACATTTGAACTGACGAGAAAAAAATAAGGGGCATAAGCCTCATAGATGTTTTCACCATCAATAATGGTCGATCATATGCTATCCCAGAATTCAATCATATAATCCCTTATCTTATAAATTTCTTCCTTACCACCATCAATAAATGTTTTAGTTGGTGGGTTACCAAAAGAAAAGAAGTTAAATTCTCCCGATGCATTCAATTCCCTCCATACTTCATCAGGCTTCCGGTTCAATGGATGAATCCCAAAAAAATTCTACAAAAATGGAGTAAATTGACCATTGGAGAAACTAATCAAATTCAACACTGAATATGAACAAAAATGTACTACAATACAACCCCAAAATACTTTAAATGGTCCTAAAATTATAAATGGAGAATTCCCATTGTACAAATGCAATATGGAGTGATATATTCCTGCTAATATAGGGGTAGGTGACCCAATATATTTCCCCACTATGAACTTTGATACAATAAATAAATTCCTTGGTCTTAAAATTCCACCAGAAACATAAAATAGAATTAAATAACTTATTATCCATATGGAAAGGAAGATGACTATGTGTACCTTTTCATTGATATTGGGCTTAACATTGTAACCATAATGCTTGTAATCTACTCTCTCCAATGTGGTCCAATATGTACCTGAATCACATTGATTATATGCAGTTGGGAAAATAGCAGGGCATCCTCAAATAAAACTCTTCTCCTTTGATGGTTTAAAAAAATATTCCATCCACACCTTTGTATGAATATCATCCCTAGTGCGAGAATCTTTCTTTTCTTTCAACAATATCTTTTCTATTTTGAATAGTTCTTGGGCCAATAGTGTTGTCCTCTTATAATCACCCCATATTGTTGATGGGGGAATGAATTCATCAAACATATCCCTATGAATGGGAGCCCTAAATATTTGGTAGATATCCCATACAATGTTTCTAACCCCACCGTGATGTAAGTGGAAAGAATTTGTTTGCGAACTCCATTTTCTTAGTAATTCAGAAATGAAATAATTTTTTAAACATATGTTTATCCTATCCAGAAATCTTTACAAATGTGAACATCCATCAACTCTTTTATGAACTCTACACAAGTATGGAATACCCAAAATTCCCACATCCATTCAGGCTTGACTCCTCTTCCAGAACGAAGGTCCCAGTCTTCCTTCTAGCCGCTAGATTGATCTTTTTTTGAAGCAAAAAATGTTGAATCATAGAATTGCAGACTTGGATATACAACATGATCCTTTATACCAGGAGTACAACAACTATGATGTAGGATGAATATAATAGTTATTGTTCCCTTAGGAACAGACATACCCTTCATAGTAATATTCATACAATGAGAGTTGAAGTGTTAAAAAAACCATAACTTTGGAAAATATTTCTTATTATATGGAATATGGGAATCTTGCAAAAGACCATGGCCATATAATGTCAGATAGTGTCTTCAAAAATATTCACTCTTGTATGGAATCAATCCTTTCACAAACCTAAGAAGGGTACTCTCAACAACATCGTAATAGGTTGGTCCAATGGTTTCCATCATTTTGGTTTGAAGAACTTTATCTTCCTCAGTTGAAGTATTTAAGCGAGCCATTTGTTGCAATAGAAATACAAAATTTTCCTCATTAAATTGGAATATTGACTTAAGAAAGTTAATGTTTTAAATTAATGAAATTCATGAATTTGGTAAAGGAAAATTTCCTCAAAGCTCCTTTTATTTGGTCACCTGTGTAGGTTCTTTGATAAGGTACCCATCACAGGTCCTTCGACAAACTCCTTATGTGCAACTCCTTCAATAAAGTAATTATATGTAGCTCCATAGCTCAAATAGATATTCCTGATGAGATTTTCAAGGGACCTATGCTTGAGCACAACACAATAGATATGAAGAAATGAGCTACACAAAGAGAATTGAAATACAAGAACACAAGTGATGAAAATGAAAAAGGAATGGGGGTATTTATAAGTACCAATGGACTATGCCATAAATCTATGTCGCTGACCTACACGACATGGCTACACAGCAAACCTACATGGTCTATAATTAATTGTCAGTATTCTTTTCTCCATAATTGTTCCTCAGGACTAGACCCTCTTTCTAGTCAAATCCAATCCCGAGGGGGGGGGGGGATTTTGTTGGAACCATTTTTTATTAATGGAAGGAAAACGATTATGAAGAAGCACTTTAGATATCTTAAAGTATTAATGAAATTTAATAGTAAGTAAAGAAATATAGTTCAAGAGATTTACGAAGCATACCTATGCCTAATAAGACCAGCGCAGCTCCTATAATTTCAGCATAAAGACATGGCATACCTATTCAACACACATATGCATCAAGTAGACAGTGCAGGTCCTGCCCGTATATCCTATTGTTCACCCCTATGCAGATGACCTACGTTGAGGACATACACTGCAGGCCCTTGCAACAATATAATTTTTCGCACCCCTACGTGGAAGAGCTACAATGTGGAGCTACACCAAAGACCTACGCGGACAAACTCTATTTGACTAGGTCCCCTTTTTTCTTATAAATAGGACCTTTGGGATACCCATTTAGCAAACTAATTTTTTTAAGAACTTCCAATGCTCCCATTGTGTAGCTACTTCGCCCACATCCCCCAAATTTTCTTAGGCATCACTCCAAAACACAAGAGAAGATGGAATTATATGGGAAAATCAAGATCAAGATCCTTTCAGTGTTTTAAATAAAAAACATCAGATTAAGGACTTTCTCCCCATAAGAAGAATCCATCAACACAAGGTCCATTCCATAAGCAACGACTAGTGTAGGATTCTTCCAAGGACATCAAGGGACACCCAGGGTACTTAAGTTAAAACATCACCATAGTGTTTTTGTCCCTATAGTTCATTTACCAAGGCATATCAAGCATTCACAGGCTTACCCTTCCTATGTTAATAATTTGTTTGAATTCATCCAATGACATTTGTGGTACACCTATATGGCGTACCTATGTGGCATACCTATGCGGAAAACCTACATGATCCATCATTGATGTCCTATTCTATACCACCCATGGAAGGGCCTCTAATTTCTTGGCGTTCTTATCTAAAGGGGTCCAAGTTGAAACCTCCACCAAGACCTCCTGATTTATCAAACCTTAGGGAAAGGAACATTAATGTGTCTCCCATTTGGATTTGGATATCTATGGTTAGGTGATAGAGTAAATTTATGTGCGTATTTTTAATCAAATAATAATTATATTTTACTTTTTTTCAATGATAAAACCCATTTATTTTATTTTTTTATAAAAATATTGGGTAATTAGAATTTTAGAATGAAAATGAGTAAAATTGTGAAAAAATGCATAATTCTGTGTTTTGGACATATTTTGACCACAAGGGTATTTTTATCATTTATTAAAAAAATATAATTCCAAATTTAGTTATTCGATATTTTTAGAATCTTGATTTTATTTACTCAAACTTTCTCTTCAGGAAGTAGAGCTAATTCGAATATCTAGTAGCCCTAAAAACTCATTGATGTTGGAAACTTTTTCAGGTAGAGAGAATGGAACCACCACTATAACCGAACCACATCTCAACCTACACTCCTTCAACCGAGGTTCTTCTACCTGGGATATCACAAGAACACATTTGGTCGGATCTACATAATATATGGGGATGTTTTGAAGTCATTAAAGCTACCATTGGATGTTATATTTTTTAAGGAAGCTTCCTGGAACCTGTTTCCCGAAAAAGAAACCTCCAATGGAAAATTCATAAATCATTCATCTGATGTCCAAATGAGTTTAAATATGGAGGGTGAATATCCGAAACATTTATGAACAACTTTTAAAAATGGTTCCACATTTGAATTGGCAATTTCAGGGGCCAAAAACGTGCAAACCTTCAGAGGATTGAATTATGCCTATAAAAGGAGGCCCTCACCTCCTTCTCAAATCATCATCTCGACACCCATAGCCAAGGTGGGAACCCACCTAGGCACGGGCCATAGATGATCCTCTCTTTCCCCCACATTTCATATTTTTATTTTATTTTCGTTTTAGTTTTGTCTCTGTTTAATTTTAATTGTAATTAAAATATTAGTTTTATTAATCCAAGCATTTCTATTTCTCCATCCATCCCAAAATACATTTTCTCAATTAACTTATTTTAATAATAAATATTATAATCAATATTATTAGTATTAATATTAAGAATAATAATATTATTAATACTAATATTATTATCAATATCACTATTATATTTATTAAATTCTTATTTTAATGTTATTTTATTTTCTCCATCACCTTTTTCAAAAAATATTTTCTTCATAATAATAATAATAATAATAATAATAATTTTATTTTAACAATAATTATAAATTATTTATTCTCCTCCCTCTCTTTCATTTATCTCCCTCTCTCCTCATCCATCCCCCATTGTGATCTCCAAATTTCAGAAATGAGAGGCTAACCCAGAGACTTGGCTTGGGGGAGTTCAATGTGTTCTTGAATTTTTTTATTGTTTATTTTACGTTTTTGGTACATTTGAGTCACATGAATTGGTGAAACGAATGTCCCTAATTGGGTGATGACGCCGAATGAAATGTAACTTAAACTATTTCTATTCTAGAAATGAGTTGTAACAACACGAGATTTTATAAGATATATAATTTTTAATTTCTTTAATATCTTCTGTTTTATGCAACACAAAGATTATCTTGCGCTATACGCAACACCGTATTAGCTTGCAGTATACGCAACACTAACTTGGATCGTGTTACACACAATTTCAAGTTTGTTTGATAGTAGTTATTCTACGCAACATTGAGTGTATATATATATTCAATTTATAAATGAAATATGGTTGGATTTTTTTATACACAACAACAAAGGAGTCTTGCACTATACTCAACCCTGACTTGGCTTGCATTACACACAATCACAACCTTTCTCGATAGCGTGTGTTGTACGCAATAATGGGTTTCACAAAACAACGATATATGGTTATAATATTATTATAAACGAGCCGTTATGAATATTAGTAAATAAATTTTTAATTTTATGACATCATAATTCATATTAAACATTTTATAGAACATGGTATGAGAAAAAAATTAATTTTTCAGGTAAAATAAGTATTTTTAAAAAAATGCAGTTTTGCTGCCTTTTGATGGCGCACCCAATTCAAATAAATTTTTTGACAAGTTTATAAGTTAAATTTTACAAAATAAACTTCTTCTTTTGAAACATGATATAAAAATTTACATTGGATAATGTTTTGATATTTTTCTGATAACTTTCATATTTTAATGAATAGTAAAAACATGCTATATTTTAACTAAAAACAACTTTTTTCATCGTCATAATTTATATGGTTAAATTATAATATTGAATGGTTTTAAAGTATAAATATAATGTTTTTTTTACAATTTAATATAATTTATGTATTTAGCATTGATTTTATATTGAATTCATAGGTAAAATCATTTCAATCTTTTGCAATGTTTTAACTATTAAAACTCCTTTTCTTAACAATGGGATTAATTTTAAATTAATTTCGGAAAATTTTGTGTATTTAATTTAGAAAAATTTATTCCATATTTTGAATCAGTGGGTCAAAATTTGAGCTTTAAATCTTGGCCAAACCTTGGAAATTTTCCTTCTCAACTTTCCTAGAAATATTCTAGAGGTCCTGGTCTTCTTCAAAGACCAATTTTAGTGCCCTAAGAGGAGGTTTCAAAGAGGCGTGTCGAAGAAGAGGTAATATCCGTTCCTGATTTTTTCAAAATTTTTTCTTCTTCTACTTACTCTTATTTAGTTGATTCATTATGAATTAATAACATCAGTATCACTAATATACGGATATGTTATTATAAATATGAAACAACCCTATTCCACCTTCTATCCATCCTACGGAAAGTGAAATCACCACGCATGCGTACGTACGGAATACCATCTCCACGCCGTGGTGTAATATGTTTTCCACCACCACCTTACTTGGATGGGTATAATGGTGTAAATAATAACTATATGTGATTATTTTAAAGTGATATTGATTCTTAAATAGTATACATACACTTAAATACAAGTCTATGATCATGGGAACGATATCATCGCTCGTGCGTACGTATGGACTACCGTCTCCACGAACGAGAAAAGATTCATTCTTCATCTTAACCATTCATGAATGATTATAAAGTATATATAAAAAATAATAATGAAATATATGACATAATAATGCTACTAGATTTATGTATATATATATGTATGTCATCTATTTGATTCCATTCAACTCAATAAGGAAACGAAAACAACGTTCATGCATACGTACGGTCTACCGTCTCCATGAACAGTGTATTTCATTCCATTTATCAATCTATCTTATATATGTATATTCTGAATATTTATTATATATAAATCATGTTTTACATTATGAAATTATGGAAATCAGGATATAAGTAATAATGTCAAGAACAACAAGTTGAAACACGTATGATAAATGAATCAATTTTACCCAAAACGCTGCTTTAACATTGATTTACAAAAGAACGGGTAATATAAAATCATAAGTGAACCATTTATGATATCATAACAATGAATATGATTCTGTAATAAGTCAATGACATTATTTGAATCATTATACAGGAGGTTCGGATATGTGTGAAGCATATCAGACATAAGGTAAGGGATAATTATTCCAATGTCATTCTTATCCGAGATTGTTTATTCGTAAGTATTTACTCGGGTTATGTTTATCATCCATGTCCACATGTTCTCAAAATATTTTCAAAAAATGATTACTTTTCTTCCATTTTTGTCTAATGTCATTTTTACCTTTTTTACTTTTACCACATCGTAAGGTAGGAATCTTTCTTTTTTTTACCATACAAGGTATTTTTTGACTTTTTTCGACAAATGTACAAGAAGAATGTTTTTTTGAATTATACGACATGAATGGATTTTTATGATTTCATTGAACATTATTTACATGAATCTTCCTTTAAAAGTTTTCAAGTTTATTTTTAATCAACTTCTTTTATTTTAAAATTGTATGACATGTTAAGAAAGTAAAATGTTTTTTTGAAGTAGAAAGGATATTTTCCTCAAGAATGGAGTTCAAATGTTTTATAAAAATTATTTTCCATCTAAGATAATAGAGGGTTCTATTTATATCCCTATTTTTACATTGATCTTATTTTTTTATGATTGAATTAATTTTATGATGTCGTTTTAATTTATATGGATTATGTTATGAAGGGATGATGTTTAATAATCCCATTTTTATTACATGGGTTTTGATATGATTTTTGATTTTTTGGCACACATAAGAATGGTTTAATTATGAGATGGGTGGGTCCTATATCTCCATCCAATGCATTGTGTACCTATATTATATCTCATGAGATAGAAATGGCTGAAATGGTAAGTAAATCTGGTTCAGTAATACAAGGATGGAACAACAAATAAACCCAGTTCAGTAAGGGACTTTGTCCACTAAGATGGTTTTAGCAGCAATTCCTTGGCTACTATGGAAATCATATCATGTGCTTAATGTTTTTCAACAATTAAAAGTTTTATTCCCATGCTATTTTAACATGATTGATGTTCCATTATGATATGTGCCTTACGTACTGCCATGTTTTATGTCATTTCACAAGATCTTGATGTTTAAACATTATGTTCATGTTTTGAAGCTCAAATGTATATGGTTTGTTTTATTTTCTGCATGCTAACCCTTATTGAGCATTTTCTCTCACCCTTTATATGTTTTCTTTTTCCCTGGATATAAAGAAAGGTTTTAGGTAAGGAAACAAAAGGGGAAGATCTTTGTGGGGGATGTTGAAGATCTTTCACCACGATTAGAAGATTGTGTTCCGAGTTTCCAAAGACACTAAACTATTACGGTCCTTGTGTGTCTGTTTTTGTTATGTACTAAGTATTCTGAAAAAGTAATGTAATGTCCATATATGTCAAGCATGGGTCCCTATAGTTGGTATCAGAGGAAAGTTTTAGTTAACCTTTGGACACTAGGATGCGAAAACATTAGTGAAATCCCTAGAGATATTTCTAAGGTATGTCTAGGGATGTCTATATGGTTTAGTATAACTATAGGTTACAGTCCTAGAGTTATGTTGACGATCATGAATAACCTAGGGTGAACCTGAGGTGTCATGGATTAAAGAATGTGTGATAAGTTAGACATCCCATAAGTGACTTTTAATGATTATGTGGTTCCTCTTTATTTTAACTATTTCTTACACTATGGTTTCTAGTTTTAGTCAATGGAGGGAACGAAAAGAAATTTAGTTAATGTTGATTCCGATGGAAAAATTGGTGATTGTGATCAACAAAATTGTGTAATCCATAGAGAGAAAGATATTGTGATTATGACAAATCAGTAATCACGATATATTATTAACAAGGTGGAATTTGGTGGTATTATTAAGTCATTGAATAAAAGGAAGATGGAATTTTATGCATGTTTTCATGGTGAGGAGAATAGAGAAAGGAAGATTGATATTTCTAAAGAAGGGAAGAAGAACCTTGAGAAATACCTCAAATGGAGGGGAAGATGTTATCTGTGTGGAGAAAAGGGTCATAGAGTGACAGACTGTTATGGAGTTAAATGTCTTATTTGTGGAGAACAAGGGCATTACCCAACTCAATGCGCTGACCTAAGAGGTTACTTCTAAATCAAGGAATGACCTATTCTATGCCAATCATTGAAGAGGATGGATTGAATGGTTTATGTATTGGAATTAAAGAATAATGTTGTTGATATACTTTTATGGTATATTAAAATATCTATGTATTGTTCCATTGTCGTTTTCCATAAGAATATGGTACCGGTAACCATGAAAGGTGATTTTGGAAAGAAGATGATATGAACATAGTTAAGGGATAAGGAGAAAATGAAATGTTGAATAGTATTCATGAGCTCATGACTGATATAAGGACAAAGTGATATCATGGTTTGAGTATATAGAAATTTCGGGACTTTGGTATGTGGAAAGAGTTAACTTTTAACAGCAATCATGTTTTCACTAAGGTTCAATGGGTATTCATTTTTCAAGAGAATACATGATTAAAGTATTCACATGTTTGTAATGTGACCAAAAATATGTATCGTATGATAAATGATGGTATTCACATGATCGTTAGATGTCATTTCCAGTAATCATTTTTTTATACTATGAGATTGGACAGATGTATTTTGGATAAGTCTAAATATTGGACTGGATTATTTTTGACATCATATAGTGTTGTTTAAGGATATAACTTTTTTGATATTATTGCAGGAATGTTATAATAATGTAGTTTTTGAAAAGGGTACAACCTGTTGGACAGGCGAAAACCTGTCACTTCGGACAAGGCTATGGGAATCAAACCCACAACCAAAGTTCGACAGGCCTTTATCATCTACCACTGGCCTACATAAAGTCCTTGGTTAGTAGAAACTAGTTTTATTTTATTAAAATGTATGATAGATGAAGTACAAGTTCATATTTGGAATCACATATGATTAACGTCAACATAGATGGACTTATGTATATTTGATAACTTTTTCTAACCTTTTTCTTGAAACAGATGGAATGACCCATCGTTCTATCACATGATTTACTAACACTTCACGAATAACAAATTCAACTTCCTTTCTTCAATAGATGAAGTGGAAATTGTTCAAGGCATGAACAACAGTGAGATTGTTCCAAAATCATGTAAGTATTTCTTTTAATTCATCAACTTTAGGGAAATGATCTTGAAAACCAAAAATGTTGTCCTAGTGCCCTTATATCTGATGAATCAGATGGTACCTTAGAACATCACAAATTTATGGCTTTGTGATTCTTGGCTTTTTCATAGCCATGTTCTCTACCACTATCCATCAGAAATTGATGGTTATATTTTACATCCATATCCAAATTTTCACCTATGTTATCCTATATGGAAACCCAGTGGTGAGTTACTTTGGGTAATTGTTACATTTCATACTTTAGTTTTTAAAATTAAGATTTAGTATTCCTTTTTACGATGTGGGTTTCTATGAATAGTAAATGATTTATAACCCCGACAAATTTCAAGGGAGAAATTCATTTTAAGGGTGGTAGAATGTAACAACCCGGGATTTTATAAGATATATTCTTTTTAATTTCTTTCATATCTTCTGTTGTATGCTACACCAATATTATCTTGTTCTATACGGAACATCGTATTAGCTTGTAGTATACGCAACACTAATCTTGGATCGTGTTACACACAATTTCATGTTTGTTTTATAGTTGTTATTCTACGCAACATTGAGTGTATATATATGTATATTCAATGTACAAATGAAATATGGTAGGATTTTGTTATACGCAACAACAAAGGAGTCTTGCACTACACGCAACCCTGACATGGCTTGTATTACACGCAATCACAACCTTTTTTCGATTGCGTGTGTTGTACGCAATACCGAGTTTCACTAAACAACGATATATGGTTATAACATTATTATAAACTAGCCATTATGAATAGTAATAAATAAATTTTTTATTTTATGATATTATAATTCATCTTAAACAATTTATAGAACATGGTATGAGAACAAAATAAATTGTTCGGGTAAAATAAGTATTTTTGAAAAAATGCAGTTTTACCGCCTTTTGATGGCGCACCCATTTTAAATATAATTTTTGACAATTTTATAAGTAAAATTTTACAAAATAAACATATTATTTTGAATCAGGATATAGAAATTTACATTGGATAAAGTTTTGATATTTTTCTGATAACTTTCATATTTTAATGAATAGTAAAAACACGCTATATTTTAATTAAAAAAAACTTTTTTCATCGTAATAATTTATATGGTTAAATTATAATACTGAATGGGTTTAAAGTATAAATAGAATATATTTTTACCATTTAATATAATTTATTTCCTTAGCATTGATTTTATATTGAATTCATAGGTAAAATCATTTCAATCTTTTGCAATGTTTTAACTTTTAAAACTTGTTTTCTTAACAACTGAATTAATTTTAAATTAATTTCTGCAACTTTAGTGTATTTAATTTAGAAAAATTTATTCCATATTTGGAATCAGCGGGTCCAAATTTTGTTAATAGGCTACTTTTTATTTTTGGGCATTATGAATAGTAACTACAATAAATTTTATTTACCATAGTAAAAGGTAAATCGGGTAATTAAGGATAAACATAATATTATAAAATTACCCTAACACCTGTCTTAATATAATGGGATGCTTATATTTCGTCCTAAGGCATATTTGGGTCGAAATGAGATCCATTAGAACCCACTTGGAGGTGATTAAGATCTTTAGTTTATTTTATTTAAAGGAAAGTTAAATATGTCTCACTCAACATTAATAATTAAAGTATTTTTAATATAAGTTTATACTGAATATAAATTCGGTTATTAATACTAATTTGAATGATAAATTGTTTTTATTTATCATGGTAATTTATTTATAATTTTTAAGAGATATTTAATTACCTTAATAGCTTATACATTAATGATGCGTAAATTATTTATTTAGTGAAAAATACGTAATATAGTTTTTGTTGAAATAATAATACCCATTAAAAAGCTCACATACATGACCAAAACTTATTGGTAGTGTTTATATACACCATAATCATCCAATGACCGTATATATGACCATTTGGAGTCTTATAAAAGTGATTATGACACTTATATTATTTTATTTTCAATGATGTCAAAGTTGTCACCTTCATAATTTAATAAATATAACATTTTAAAAGTTGGGTGTTTTAGAATATAAATCTTACTAAAAGTATTATTATGAAATATATAAAATATATCTTCATCCTAGTATTTTAGTTTTAATTTTTATGCAACAAATAAGTATATTTAATAATTATAAAAAAATGTTGTAGAAATTATTTTATTAAGAGAAGTATCAAATAAATGGTTTTACAAATAGTAAAATAAATATTATATGAACCATTTAATGTGATACATTAATTTTATAGATGCATATGAAATTTTAGGAACCTATTAAATATTTTATTTCGAATATATCCTATGTGTGGATTTTATTTAAATTCACATAATTTAATAGTGTCAAAATTGAAACTATTGTTATTTTATAAAAATAACATATTATTAAATTGTTTAAAAATCAAAAAAATATTTAAAAATTATAAATTGAAATTTATATATCCGAAAATGTCATAAAGTATCCAATTATGGAAAATTAACAACACATAAGTGATTATTTATAACCATTTAAAATTTATAATTTTATTACCACAAATAAAATAAAATTGATTAAATAAGGATAAATCAAAATGATAAGGTTTAAAAAAAGATCAAAACATGTTTAAATTTTATTGGTTGATGATATTACCATCATATCTCATCTAATATTCTAATTTAGTCATTTTTGGAGGTTTGTATGTGGGGTTTTACATTATATTAAACTAATATTTTTGAGGATTCCAAAGGTGCCCCTCTCCTCCCTTATAAAAGGGAACCTCATCCCTCTCATATTTACACAACTTTGAGCCTTCAAGATCGGCCAAACCCTGCCCATTTCCCTTCTCAAATTCCATAGAAATATTATAGAGGTTCTGGTATTCTTCAAAGACCAATTTTATTTCCCTAAGAGGAGATTTCAAAGAGGCGAGTCGAAGAAGAGGTAATATCTGTTACCGATTATTTCCAATTTATTTCTTCTTATACATCCTCTTATTTAGTTGTTTAATTATGAATTAATAACATTAGTATCACTCATATACTGATATGTTATTATAAATATGAAACAACCCTATTCCACCTTCTATCCATCCTATGGAAAATGAAATCACCGCGCGTGCGTACATACAGAATACCGTCTCCACGCCGTGGTGTAAACTGTTTTCCACCACCACCTTACTTGGATGGGTATAATGGTGTAAATAATAATTATATGTTATTATTGTAAGGTGATATTGATTCTGAAATAGTATACATACACTTAAATACAATTCCATGATCATGGTAACGATATCATCGCTCGTGTGTATGTACAGACTACAGTCTCCACGAACGCGATAAGATTCATTATTCATGTTAACCATTCATGAATGATTATAAAGTATATATAATTAATAATAATGAAATATATGAAATAACAATTCTACTGTATTTATGTATATATATATTTATGTCATCAATTTAATTCCATTCAATTCAATAAGGAAACGAATACTGCGTTTATGCGTACGTACGGCCTACCGTCTCCATGAACGGTGTATTTAATTTCATTTATCAATCTATAATATATATATGCTGAATATTTATTATATATAAATCATGTTTTACATTATGAAATTAAAAAAATAGGTATATATGTAATAATTTCAAGAACAACAAGTCGAAACACGTACGATAAATGAAACAATTTTACCCAAAACTCTGCTTTAACATGGATTTCCAAAAGAATGGGTAATATAAAGTCATAAGTGAACCATATATGATAGCATAAAAATGAATATGATTCTATAATAAGTCAATGAAATTATTTAAATAATTATACAAGCATTTCAGATACGTATAAATCATATCGGACATAAGGTAAGGGATAATTATTCCAATCTCATTCTTATCTGAGATTGTTTATTCGTAAGTATTTACTGGGGTTATGTTTATCATCCATGTCCATATGTTCTCAAAATGTTTTCATAAAATATTTAATTTTCTTCCATGTTTGTTTAAAGTCATTTTTACCCTTTTTTTACTTTTACCACATCGTGTGGAAGAAATCTTTCTTTTGTTTACCACACAAGGTATTTTTTGACTTTTCCGATAAAAGTATGAGAAGAATGTTTTTTTAACTTATATGGCATGAATGGATTTTTATGATTTCATAGAACATTATTTCCATGAATCTTCCTTTACATGTTTTAAAGTTTATTTTTAATCAACTTATTTTAGTTTAAAATTGTATGACATGGTAAGAAAGTAATTTTTTTTTGATGTAGAAAGGATATTTTCCTCAAGAATGGAGTTCAAGTGTTTTATCAAAATTATTTTCCATCTAGGATAATATAAGGTTCTGTTTCTATCTCTATTTTTACATTGATTTGATTATGTTTTGATGGAATTAGTTTTATGATGTCCTTTTATCTTATGTGGATTATGTTATGGTGGCATGATGTTTAAGAATCCCATTTTTATTACATGGGTTATGCTATGATTTATGATTTTGTGGCACACATAATAATGGTTTCATTATGAGATGGGTGGGACCAATATATCCCTCCAATGCATTGGGTAAAGATTTTATATCTCATGATATAGACATGGATGAAATGGAAAGTAAATCTGGTTCAGTAATACAGGGCTGGAACGACAATTAATCCCAGTTCAGTAAGGGACTTTGCCCAATAAGATGGTCTTGGTTGCAATGCCTTGGCTACTATGGAAATCATATCATGTGATTAATGTTTTTCTACAATTACAAGTTTCATTATCATGCTATTTTATCATGATTGAAGTTCCATTATGATCTATGCCTTACGTATTTCCATGTTTTATTTCATTTCTCTAGATCTTGATGTTTAAACATTATGTTCATGTTTCGAAGTTCAAATGTATATGGTTTATTTTATTTTCTCCATGCTTACCCTTACTGAAAATTTGAGATCACCCTTTATATGTTTTCTTTTCCCCAGGATATAAAGAAAGGTTTTAGGTAAGAAAATAAAAGGGGATGATCGTTATGGGGATGTTGAAGATCTTTCCCCACGATTAGAAGATTATATTACGAGTTTCCAAAGACAGTAAACTATTATGGTCCTTTTGTGTTTGTTTTTGTTATGTATTAAGTATTCTGAAAAAGTAATGTAATGTCCATGTACGTCAAGCTTTGGGTCTTTGCAAGAGTAGTGATTCAAATGTGATATTTCATATTTGGATTATCATACTGAAATCAACATATAAATAAGAATAATGATTGACCCTAAGAAGAAAGCCAAACACCATGTTATTTCTTCATCAAATCATTCTATTTGCATTGCATGATAGTTCGTATTTCTAAGTAATTAAAAACACAAAAATATTTTCATAAATTCCATTTAATTATAAAAGAACCAAAATAAATCGTTTGGGTGAATTAGAATAAAGTAAGTGAACCATATTTAAAGGCTCCTCAAGAGAGATGACCCTGGTCAGCCACTATGCTGCACTAGAAAAAATATAATGGGTTTTGTCCATGACCCGTGATAGGAGTGCATCATCAAGGGTTTCCCACAGTTGTCTTTCAAAAGGGTATGGATCCTTGAAGTTTCTATGGGTCTGGATATCCACGGTCACATAGACCCTTACCCTAAGGATAGTTTTGGGGAGTTCCTAGTCTCAAATTCTAAGGATAGGACTCTATCTTCCCTTCCTCATATCTGAGACCCAGAGCCTCTGTTCCCCAATAGGGAGAGTGATGATCATACTTTGATTCCCATTCCATAGGGAATGATATCCTCCTCCCACTACATGATCCATTTTTGGGAATCCATCCTAGATTAATCCACTAGCCTTTCAGACCGAACCCAATTACCTTCACCTTTATTTCACATTGAAGGGTTTATTTCTCCACACCTTCATCCACCATCACTCTAGATTATTTCACAATATGCCTAATATATTCAATCAAAAGTGGAGAAAGGGTGTGGTTTGTTAAATCTTTCACATCCTCCTATTTCTAACATCAAGCATGACTCACATGGTCTTATAGGATTCTGAGGATCACACATCCACACAATCTACCTCACCATAATGAACTATGAGAACTTTAATTACCACCATAATTGTGATACATAGTAATCCTTCACATAGGTACCGATCTCACATGATATCCTCTTCATGAATCCAAATCTAATTCTCTTAATCAGGGCATCCTCCTTAGGAGTAAGTTCTGAATTGAGTCCCCATTTAATCTCCATTAGTTAAAAAATATCTTATGGACCATGTTACAATGGAATCCAATTTTAGAGTAAGCCCATAACTATTTCTCTCAAAGGTCCATACTCCCCTATGAGACTTACCTAACTACATGGGATCTTGTTCCCATACAAATGGGATACATAGGAAGCCTCTCCGATTTTCAAACCCACCATTCCAAATCAACCCTGTTCTCTTTGAGTAATATACTTAGTAGGTTAAAATTAAACTTTGGAGATCAAATTACATTCATGTTCCTTTGGATACTTATGCATAGGTCCCACACCAAGCATTTACTAGTTACCTTCCACCAGGATTTCCCTACCACATGACCTTAAACTATACGTTTATTTCCTTATCACAAGACCTAAAAGGTTTGATGTGTCCCATTAACTAAAACCAAACTACAAGGGTTCTGATTCCTTTCATGAGGATACGCAGGTATCCCATCTATGGGTACATCCAAACATCAAAACAACTTTCATCTCTCTCGGTGATGATAAATTCTAGAGTGCCCCATTGAGTGGCTTAAAAAACCAGCATTGCCATAATAACGAATGAAGAATCTTTAAGAAGTAGATAAGAGGATACCATTGATGGATAACCATGAATACATACAAATATATACATTTTTGAAGTACCTATAATATATACAGAGGATTTTAATTTCCATATATGCTAATAATTGATTTCAAATTTCCTAGGAAACCTACATTACGCTTGGTTAATTAATAAGGAATCATGAAAAAATAATAAATATATAAGAGAGTCTGGAAGTAGGTGATAACTCCCCCCAAAAGGGTGTGATGAGACCGACCTCCCATCCTCTTGAACAATAAGAGTTCTTAAGGATCACAAGTCAATTATCCTAATGACCACTTGCCGTTGGAATGAAGGACCCTTTGGATATAGAATGATTTGGTGTTTTTTGGTTCCAAAACTAAATTATATGGAAACCATCTGGAAGTAGTGATTCCTAAATAGAACACCCATTTTGGGGGAAACAGACATAAATATGTTTTTGTTTCTGACCTTATCATCATACACATGATTAAATTTTATATAATTATTTGTACTTATTGTCTTTTAAATTATTATGTGAAAATTAATTGCAAGAATAAGGAAGTTACAACTTTTGAGAATGATGTAGAATCCCTTATCTTTAGAGCATAAACCTCTTCATTTGATTCTAATCTATATGAACCCCTAGTTTCCCTACTGCATGCAATTATTAGGGAGGATGATAAAATAATATCTATGGGTGAGGAAAGAAATATTCCAATTGATGAGGTACCTATTGTGAAAGATAATATTTTTGTATTTCTAGAGGATTTATCTGTACATACTCTATAGTGGTTAGTTGAGTTCTCTATTGATTTAATTTCTTATGTGAGAAAACTATCAAAGACTCTTTATAGGATTGAAAAAGTTTAATTAGTAGATCTGAAGAAACAACTTGAGTAATTGAGTGAAAATTAATTTATCCTCCCTTGTGTTTCTCCACAGGGATCCCCTATTCTCTTTGTGATGAAGAAAGATGGATCTATGTGGTTGTGAATTGACTACATCGAGATTAATGCTATTACGATAATGAACAAGCATCCTCTTCCTCGCATCGATGATTTATTTGATCAACTTTGCAGAGCCTAATATTTTTCTTAAATTGACCTTTTATTTGGATATCATCAGTTACGTGGGAGGAAGGAAGACATTCCAAAGATGATATTTTGAACCAGGTATGGGCATTATGAGTTTACAGTAATACCTTTTAGACTGACTGATGCAACTTATGTTTTCATGGATCTAATGAATATGGTTTTCAAGGAATATCTTGATGATATTTTTGTGTTATTTATTGATCATATCTTGGAATAATCCAAAATATACAAAGATCATGTGAATCACATGCACATTATTCTCAAGACTCTATGAAGAAAAAAGATATATGGGATGTTTTGAAAGTGTGAATTCTTGATTAAAAAAGTTTCTTTTCATGGTCATATTGTATTTAAGGATGGAGTCTAAGTCGATATTTGGAAGAAAAAGGAATTTTGGGAATTTCCTACACCAACAAACATAACTAAGGTACACCGTTTTATTCATTCAGTAAGTTAATATCCACGTTTTGTTCATAATTTCAACTGATTAACTAACCTGTTAACCAATCTGAAATATAAAGATGTTAAATTAGTATGTAAAAAATAATGTGAATAATTTTTTGAATAATTTAAGAGTAGATTAGTGAATGCTCCAATGTTTACTCTACCATCATAGAATGGTTGAATTTTTATTTATAGTGTTGCATCAAAGAAAGGGAATGGATTATTCCTCATACAGAATGATATAGTTATTGACTATGAATTAAGGAAGTTTAAAATTCATGAACAAAACTATCCAGCTCATGATATTGATTTAGCAACTTTAATATTTTTTCTGATGATATAGAGAGACTATCTCTATGGTGAAATATGTGAGATATATAAAAATCACAAGAGCTTTAAATATATCATCTCATAGAATGAAATCAATGTGAGGAAAAGGAAATGACTCTAACTTCTCAGGTATTATGATTGTACAATATATTTCAACATTAGAAAGGTGAATAAGGTAGAAGATGGATTGAGTAGGAAAGATCAAGGATTTCAAAACAAATTGATGATTGAAAGGGATCTTGTGTTCATGGATCTAGTAATGATGTATATTAGAATTATAAAATAAGGTGAAACATCATTACTTTTTCAATTGATTGCATAACCATATTTATTGAAAATAATTAAAAGTGGTCAGTCTGATAGTGATAATCTTCAAAACAAAATCAATGCTATAAATGTGGGGAAGTATCTAGACTTCATGTGTGAGGATGAAATTATGAAATTTGGGAGGAGGCTATGTGTTCCCTCTATACTCGAGCTAAAGAGGGAGTCATTGGATGATGCCCAAAGATCAAATTTCTATATACACCTTTGTAGAACTTATATGTATATATATTTTAAGGAACATTTCTAGTGGGACAACATAAAGTGGAAAATTGTCGATTATGTATCAAAATGTTTAGTGAGTCAATAATTGAAGGCCTAAAGACAACATCCTAGAGGAGTCATAAAATTTTTTCCTATTCCTACAAGGAAATGGGTTGATATAACCATGGATTTATTCACTACATTACCCAAAACTCCAAGAAATAATGATGTAATATGGTTGATTGTATACCAATTTACCAAATCTTCATATTTCCTCCCTATAAGGGAGGATTTTCCACTAGAGATCCTTGCATATCTCTATATTAATTACGTTGTAGGACTTCATGGATCACATATCTCAATTGTGACTGATCATGGTCCGTAATTTTATTCAAAATTATGGAAAAGTCTTTAGAAAGTTTTGGATACTAATCATCATTTGAGTACTTCTTATCACCCTCAAACAAACGAAAAATCAAAAAGGGTGATGCAAAATTTAGATGACAAATTGAGATAATGATCACTAAACTTTCAAGGTATTTGGGATCAGTTTTTACCTTTGGAGGATTTTTTCTACAAAAATAGTTTCCCATATAGTATTTAAGTGGAACTATATGAATCATTGTATGGAACGATATGTCATACACTGACTTGTTGGGATAAAGTTAGAGAAATTATGCTTATGGGCCTATAGATTGTAGAGGAAAAATAGTAAAGGTAAAGACTATTCAAATATATAGAAAAAAATCTCAAAGAAGGAAAAATATATATGCTGATAATTGAAGGAAGGATTTGGGATTTCTAGTGGTTGATCATGTTTTCTTAAAAGTATCTCTATGGAAGGGTGTTATAAGATTTGGGAAGAAAAAGACATTGATACCGAAGTACGTTGGCCCTTTTGAAATTCTAGAGTGAATTATAGTTGTGGATTTTCATTCGGAATTATTTCCTAGGCTCTCTAAGGAACACATTGTGTTCTACATCTATTTGTTAAGGAAGTACATGAAACACCCAACAAACGTACTCACTTATAAAGGAATATAATTGGAACCTGACTTATCTTATTATGAAGAGACTATCCAGATTCTAGACACTAAAGAATAGGTGTTATGGAATCAAATGACTTAGATGTTAAAGGTAATTTGGAAGAATCATAAAATTGAAGAGGTTATAATGTAGTTTTAGGAATTATTGATTAAGAAATACACAAATATTTTTGATAGGTGACATTCTGTAAATTTTGAGTAAGAATTTTTTATTGGAGGGGAGAATGTAACGACCTAGAATTAAATAAAGGTGATTTCGATTCTTATTTTTATTAAATATTGTATAGATCACATAAAATCACTTATAGAACACAATACAATATTAATATAGGAAGAATTAGTAAAATAAAATGCATTTTCAGAAGTTAAAGAACCTATACCGATGAAATAATAACTTGAACATAGAAATAGTAATATAGCACTTATGAATATTAAATAGGCTTAATTAATAGTAACCTAACCCATAAAATTATAAATAATATTTCTGCACCTTATAAATGAATGCATCAAATAATTAAATCCTAGTATAAGTAAGTGACTATTTTTAAAATTAATATTTAATTGTTGGTATTTTTTATGAGTAATAAACATTTAATTACAATTTTATAATTAATAAATTAATTTAAAAGTAAATTAATTTTCATAAAACTTATTCATAAAAACATATTTAGTTTTCCTATGATTTTCGGATAATTTAATGAGACCTTAGTTAATTCTTTAGGGTATTATAAAATCAGTTATACTTTTAAAATCTGTATTTGTCGAGTAAATGATGGTTTTAATTAAAAAATTAAATATCTCATATTTATAAAATAAATTCATATAATGGAGTTCATTTTTTAATTCTACACATTTAAAAAAGGTTAGGGTGAGTTTTTGGGATTTTTGTAAAATACTAGAATTTTTTGTGAATAGTATAATATGATAATTTATGATAAATTCTAAATATATAAATTATGGAATAATAGGTGATGTATGTAAGATTTAATCCCATAATATTTAACTAAAGTTCATTATTTAAATATATTTTATGATAATCATGAACTATTCATAGTCTTGAACCAGATATTAAACTTATAAATAAAAAATTCAAGGAACCCCCCAATCCTCCACAATAAATACCACCACTCACCCCCTCTTCTCCTCACTATAAGACTTGAATATTGTAAATTTTTCCCCAAAAAACCCTTAACTAATTTATACCACATTTCAAATATATTTTTTTCTTTCCAAAGTACTAAAACCCCTTTCTCTATGTTGGTTCCCAAGGAGGATAATTCAAGAGGTAAATTCTCTTCATTTTTTTTAATTTCATTTCAATTTATTTTCTTTTTCTTTTTCTCTCATCATAACCTATATCTAAATGATCACAATTACTATATTGTCATATATATATATACTATAATTATATCATGCTAATTTAATATCCATTATAAATCTCCTTACTCAATATCTTTTATTTTAAAAATGAAATCATCATCCAGAAGGTGCCAATTTACAACCTTCATGGATAATGAGATTTAATTATTCAATTTACTATTCAAGGATATTCATGAAACATTTTTTATGGTTTAAAAAGATTAGAATTTTTTTTTATATCTTATTTAAGGTTCCATAACCATTTTATGTACATGATATTAAATAATAGAACAAAACTAGTTCAATGTGATAGAAAAACCGAAAAAATTAAGCTAAAGGATTATCATTAACATGATATCTAATAACTCATCCTCATTACAAATAAATAATTGAATAATATTAATATTTAATCTTAAATACTTTCATTATAATCATATAAATTAAATTCTAGAAAATTATATCTATTCCACATGAACTTCCATACTCATATACAAGTACACATATCGTGAAAAACAAGGAAACAAATGCTCCAGAGTGATAAATGTGTATCTTATAACTCATCAGAAAGGCCATAAATGAAGTTAATAAAATTATAGTGAAAAAAATAAAAATATAATAGTTTCTGAATTAAATAATTATCTGATTTAATTTTATTATCCGAGACATTATGGTCAAGTGCAGAACTCATTCGAACATAAGGTATGGGTCTTCTCATCTCGTTTTGATTTGTGTGAGTTATTCTTTGTTGACCACTATTTATTGTGTACGGTGTATGTATACTGACCATTAATGTATCATATAATTAATATATTTATTTTCCAAGTATTCAATGTATCATTTTAGGATTATTAATTTTGGGGCATATGATTCGATTGATTACAAAGTGGTAAGGGATTCTACTTGAACCATTATTTTTTTCCTTCGGGTTATTCTTTCACTATATTTACCATTATATAATTATTTTTTATTTTTTATGTACTTTAAAATACTGTTTATATTTTCCAAACTCTTATATATTAATCATTTCATCTTTCTTTAATGGAAGTAGACATTTTATAGGTTTCCATTCTCAAATAAAAAAACCTGATTAAAGAGAACATACCAATTGTTTAAGAATTTTTAGTACCATCCATAATCAATTTTGAGACAAAATTTTTTTTATAAATTCAATAATTTTGTCATTTAAAAATATATTTTTTCATTTATGGTTTTATACAAACAATCGTGACAAATAAAAAAGAATTTTCCAAAAGAACTATTCTTTGTAAAGTAAAAAGTGTATCTATCAAGAATTCATCGATTATTTTATTAGGTTATTTCCATCTATTTCAACAACTTTGTTGAGTTTTATGATTTATTGAGGTGAATGTAATATTTTAATCTTCCAACATACTTTAAAATTGTTTAGGATCCGTTTTATTGTGGATGTGCTATCTTGATAACATTTACCATACTAATTAGAATGGTTAGTAATTATGCTTACATATTAGGGAATGTTATTTAAATTGAATATGTATATAATGTTTATGTTTAACACCATTCATATTAGAAATTCATTGGACTTATAAAGTGATGTGTGGGTCCCTATATAGGCCTTTGATGAATCGACAAGTCTCATAAGACAAAACAAAATTGCGTTTTGTCCAAGGCCTTACCCTAGTATTTTCATACTTCTTGGGTGAGGAATTGACAGTATGTTTCATGTGTCTGGTATTATGAATTATTTCATTATGATATTATTAATTGATAAAACATGTGATTATTTGACTAGTATAATATCCATGGTTAATTTTGTTTCTATTATGATCATTTATATGTCATTATTAATCAGATTTCAATCAAGCCTCATTATGCTCAAGATTATGTTCTAATTCCATGTGTTCTTAGTTGTTCACCATTCTCGGTGATTATTTTTATGATAACTTCCACTGTATTACTTGTCCTTACTAATAATTTGAGCTAACCCCTTTCTAATGTTTTATTTTTCTCCATTATGCGAAGATGAATGTTATGAATGACTTGTAGGAATAATATAGGAGTAATGGCTCTTTCTATTATAATTTATATTTTGTACTCCCTTCAAAGTTGTAATGTAAAACTTATGAATGTATCTTTCCTTCAAAAAATACTAAACTATTAGGTATTTTAGGATATGAATTTCATGTAATCATTACAAATTAATAATATAACACACCACCTCTGGGAAACAGGGGTCGGGGAATAATATTTACCCTCAATTGATGATAACCTGAAAAAAGGTAAATTTTGGAAAATTATTTATCCTTGTGTAGTTGATCAAAAAATTCATCAATATTGGGAAGATGATACTTTTTCATAATCACGATCTTGTTCAAATCCCTAATATCAATGTAGTGTTGCATAGTTATATCTTTTTTTTCACAAAATGAACATGTGCACCCCAAGGAGACCCACTTGCCCGAATGAATCCCTTATCACCATATGGAATTTATTCCTTAATTCATGAAAATAAATTGGGGTCAATCTATAGGGGTTATTTGATTTCAGTGTAGCACTAGGTATGAGTTCAATTGAGAAATCAACTCTAGGTTTTGCTGGAAGGCTAGAAAATTCTTTTGAAAAGACATCAAAATATTCTTAAATAATAGGAATATCACTCATTTAGAGTTTATTCATAACCTATGAGATAAACACCCCTTTTAATGGGTATTAATACCCATATAATGGATGTTATCTGCATTAAATGTTTATACATATCATCCCATTGATACACATTTATATGTTGGTTTGAAATATGTAATATAACATCTCTTCCTCAAAACATGAAGTCATATTTATGTATAGAAAGCCAATACATGCCTAAGATGACATACAATTGAACTAGGGGACGAATGGAAAGATGTGTAGGAAGCACGTTCCCTCCAATGTAAACTAGAGAGGAATCATAATCTTAGGATGTGATCATTACACCATTATGGATTTTCAATGACAATTCTACATATAATCATTTGGGTGGAATATTGATACCCTTAGAAAACTCCATATACATTAATGAATTTGTAGATCCCGAGAAAAATAAGATGTTATAATTTCTAGAGTGGATAGTAAGTGTACCTTTCACTATATCATTATGACACCCCTCGTGAGAAAAAATGATCACATGAGATTTATACTTGTCTCCCAGCTTAAGATTCTTATGAAATTGATCATCATCATTAACCATTGAATTTGGTAATTGGTTACCATAATGCCCATAATCTACGCATTTGAAAAACTAGAGCGTGGGTGGTGCATTTTGTGTAGCTTTCTCTCTATTCACATCATTAGCTAAATTCCTCCCATCACTTCCACAATAAATTACCTGATGACCTTCCCTTCTATAAGTAAAACATATATTAGTACCTTTTAGAAAATTTTCTATATTCTTATTCCAACACCTTTAGCATAAAGGAAATCTCATCATTTTCCCCATGGTTCTTATATTTTCCTTTTAACTCCATATTTTTTTTCTTATCAAAACTAAGATATTGATATATAACCCCGACCTCTATTTCCACATAGATATAACGATAACAAATTTGTTCATATCTACTAAAGTATCTTACAGATAACTACCTTTTTAAAATATTTTATAAACCAATGAATAATTGACCATACATACTTTCATGTTTAATGATAATACAAGAAGCATACCTAAAAATTATTGTAAAATGTTACTCATATGTACCAATAGATTCATAATCATTTGAATTTGACTTAAAGAACTACTTATAAATATTTGTATTAAGAACAGTAGGAATTTACTTATTGAAAATTATTTTCTTGAACTCATCCCAATCTAGGGTCAATTTTATCATGTTTCCTTGTATTCTTGATAAGATTCCACCATTGATCTTATTCAAATTTCAAATGGTATAAAAAATGAATTTTTCATGTTATGAACACTAAATAATGGAATATATCATCTCAGTGGTACTTAAAAATTGTTCAGAAACTAGTGGATCAGAAGACCCACTGAAAGAAGGTGGATGTTACCACATAAAGGACTCAATAGAATGTTGTTCCCTCCCTTTCTCATTTGGATGTTCCACAAGATTCATAGTTTGAGAAATATGTGTGATCGTAATAATGAGTTTTTTAATTCCATATAATATTGAATTTGGATTCACAAGAGAATAATCATTTCATTTTCCATAATATACAACATTAACATATTTCCTTTGGGGTTCTGGCCATTCACTAAATCCAAAAATCATAGTGGGGAACCACATAATCTAAAAAAATGCTTATAAAAGATGTATAAATTATGAAACCATTTTAATATATGGCACCACAGGTTTATCATAGGACATTAATATTCATCTTTAATCTAAATATGTCATGATGGTTTGTAAAGAGTCTGTTAACTACCGAACCATTTTCCCTAGGAGTTTCAAACTAGATGTGAAACAATGCCAAATGTTGTGCACCAGTTACTGATAGAGTCTAACTCAATATGGTTTTTAGGGGTTGTCACCCCTAGGTACATCTATGATAGAGCCACATCCAATAATAGTATCTAGACATGGATGTAATTTCTTAAAAAACACTCCTAAAATCCTTTACCAAAATTCCAGGACATTTTCTAATACTTTGAATCATTCATAGACTTATCAATAGACATGTCCTTAGGAAAATAACTAAGGATTTATCATCCTAGTTTCCAAAGGATAAATAAACCTATCCTTTGATACCAACTATAGTGACCCATAAATAACATACATAGACATTACATTATTTTTTTCAGAATATTTATTACATTACAGAAACACATGTATGGGGACAGTAACAGTTTAGTGTCTTTGGAAACTTTGAAACATAAGAACTGGTCCATATGCGAGCTACCACATCTCCCACTATATTCTTTATAACTTGAAACCTTCTTATAAATACCATATATAGTACAAATATTCATATCATGGGGAAAGGAAAGATAATAAAGGGTGAGTTCAGATGCCTTGTAAGGTTAAACAAGGGAGATACATAAGCATTACAAGAACATAAGGATATGAGAACATAAAAATAAAATTTGAATACCATACCCTTCATATCATAGATCATATACATGATTCATGGAATAAATATTGAAATTTATAAGACATGAATCATAAGGAAATAAAATTACATGATCTATAAGAGAATAATATTGGCATAATAAATAGATTTTAGGCCTACACATATGAATAGAAAATCATTTTCATATTAGTCAAGACTACTTGCCAAGACTATCATATTGGAATGGTTTCACTCCCAAAACCATCATGTAGTCAAGTTTCACTCCCAATACCATCAAGTGGATGAAGTCCCTTACTGAACTAAGTTCAATCCTCATTTTATTGCTATATATCTCACGAGATAAAAATATTTACCTAATACATTGGAGGGAAATATGGGTCCCGCCCTTCACATAATTAAAAGAGTATTTATGTGTTCCATAAGATCATAAACATTCATCATTGCCTAACCCATGAAATGAAATGGGAATCACAAACATCTCATTATATCTTAACTTATAGAAAGGAGAATAGTTTCATAATCATATTATCATAGAATAACCAATGAAAAGAAGTGAGTTTCATAAAAATTTTATCATGGGATAACTTTCGAAAGAGAAAAAAGATTCATTAACAACTTTTCATCATAAATAAAAATCATTCAGATAAAGAATATGAACGGTATCCTTGGATCATATCCCCAGTTAGGCATAGATAACATCAACTGGTGTCATCTTAGATGGAGAATGGTTTTGATCAATAATTTATAACATTTATTGATGAAAATATCCTTTCCACTTTGAAAAATAACTTCTAAAACATAAAACAGTTTTAAATCATTTTACTTTTAAAATATCTTTGAAAACTTATAAAAGAAGCTATTAAGAAATGATTGGACATGACATCATAAAATTCCATTGATGAAAAACATGTTAAAATGATGATTCCTATTACATTTTTCTAAAATCCAAATGATAATTTTTTTGGAAAAAGACACGAAGATTAATTTTAAATGGGGTGTATGTACACATAGTTAATGAATATATGGTCATAACATAATACACATCTCAAAGAAGGAAAATTGAGAAAAAAATCTCATACCTTAAGTCTTAACATCTATCGTATACATTAAACCCCATCTATAATAAATATAGGTTTATTATAAATCTATTATAGGAAAATATTCATTTCTATCATACCATATTTTATTTTCTATGACCTTTTATTTCCCTTTTATTAATAATTTCATGTTGAAGGCATGTTTCGGGTAATAAATTCATTGTTTTTGTCTATATTTTGACTTGTTATTCCTTGTCCTCTTAATTATATCATGATTTAATATTCTCAAGAATGTAAAACATGATATATATATCATATATTTTATTTATATATGAATTTAGAGTAACCCATAAAATTTAGTTTATGGAAATGAAATACATCGTTTATGGAGACAGTATGACATATATACACATGAACACCATTTTTTATTATCTTTTTGGTTTGAATGAAAGAAAATTAAATGATATATATTGTAACTGTAGAATAATTTTTATTTCATATATATCAAAAATATTCGTTAAATCCATCCTTAATAATTTCTCTGTAATGTTTGAATGAATCACATCACTTCATGAGATGGTAGTCTGCCGTACACACGAGCGAAATTATCATATTACCACAAACTGGGAGGAATTTAGGTATGTGTGATATAAAAAATAAGAATCATAATAACATAAAAATTATCATATATATCATATATTAATAATAAATCTTGCAATATTCCCATCCTTGATAGGTGGAAACAGAAAAATGAATGACATCAGTTCGTGAGGTGGTAGTCTGTCGTACACACAAATAATAATTTCATAACCCATTTGATGGAAGTTTGTGAAGTTGTAGGTTGTAACATTATCATAACATCATATAAGTTTATTTAATATAATGTGGTTATTATATCATCATGGTATAAAAATAATTGAAGTATGTCGATAAAGATATAAAATAAAACACTTGTTGATAAACATTACCTCTTCTTCGGGTATCCACCTTAGGGTTGCACTAAAATAATTCCTTGGTTAGTAATATATCAAAAATAAGGATTAGGTGATGATGAGAAAGTTTTTTGGAAGTAATTTGGGTTTTTTTGTCTGAAATAAATATTATTTAAGGTGTGAATTAGAGAGGAAAGGTGGTGACCTTTTATAATCGATGTGAGTGGAAGAATTTTGAATATTTCAAAGAGTGAATTCCACCCACATTTTTCATATTTTATATGGGTAAAAAATAGTAAATTATAAAACCTTGGAGGTTTTATGCTTTAAATTTGGCCATAAAATTGGTTTCATAAAAGAGGATAAATTTTTTTCCTTTGTAGTTTTATTTTAAACCTCAGTAAACAAATTTTTTCCTTAATCGCAATAATTAATTTTTACCTCATTCACTATTTATTTTGGTCAAAGATTAAGTTGGAATTATTAGACGTTAAAAATTATTCTGATTCTAAATATGGAATCCATTTTCCAATTTAAATTCATATAAGTAGAAAAAATTAATTTAGTATTAATCCTATATACCTGACGAGAAGACAAGTTTTTAAATTTTAAAACTTCAAAAGTTTACAATGTTTTTTTAACAATATTTTATATGAAATTGATTAAAATTAACTAAGTTGTATTAATGTATATATTATTTATCTAAATTAACATTAAAACTAATTTAAAATATAATTTAGTTTTTATATAAATTAAAAAAAATCAATTAAAATTTCAGAATTTTTCACGATTCATCAAAAAATAAATCATTTGAGAAAAATATGAAAAATTAACCCAAATATATTTTTGAAACTCTAAATTCAGAAATTAAGTTTATTTTATCAAATTAAATTTCTAAAAGTATGAAAAAAATTATTTTATTTTTTTCCCAAAAATATATAAAAAGTATTTTTTTGAGATAATAATAATTTCATGACATGTAAAGGCTATAGTAAAAATTATATATTTTATTATCAATTTGTTTTATTTATATAAAACCGTAATAATTAATATTTAAAAATAAGTTATTTCTATTAATATCACTAATTATATTAGATATTTTCTAACGATCATGTTTAAATAATATTAATAATATATCATTATTTTGTTAAAACTTAGTGTTGTGTGTAATGAAAGCTAAACCAGTGTTTCATATAACACAATATTAACTTGGAATAGTGTGAGATTCAAGTCATAAAAGGATTTAAATTTATTCAAAAAAAACAAACTCATGAAAACTCAGGGTTTTACCCTGATATAGTGGAATCAAATATTTTGGTGGAAAGATATGATGGAGTTATGAGATAGAAACTATGAATATTTCATGGGTTGGTAGAGAAAAAGTGTATCTGATCATGCTGGATGATATAGGCCAGGGAGACTAGCTAGGAAATAGTATTTTAGGTCCCCCATGATCCGACGAAAAGACTTTAGGATTATTGATTGACTAAGAGACGTGGACATATTTGAAGGGTATAGATCTAGGAGAGGTAAATGCATCATGATTGACTTTATTCATTTATGAATTCTGTGATTTTAATAAATTAAATGAAAATGGATTAAATAATCCTTGAAAAAAATAAAATCATATCGATATTTGTTTCTCCATGGTTTTTAAGGAATGGATCGAGTTATAATCTATTTAGATCTCATACAATAGAGGTTTAGTAGGAGGATCCAGTTAATCATTAGAGGATCGACCTAACATAAGAGGATGAGGTATGTAAAAAGTTATTTCATGGCTTTTAGTTATATATATTTGGAATTTTTGAGGGGAGAGACATTGATCTGAAGATATAGCACAAGCTGGAAGATCCTGAGGGTACCTTCAGTCTGATTCAATATCGAGATGAGTTTCAGTTTCCATTAGTTGTTAGTTAGATTAAGAGAGATATGCTTCAGTGGTGGATATTGTATATTAGTGAATCAAGGGAGGTAGATATTTTATTGGAAAATTATTTTAAGGATTTAATTTTAGAATTATTTTCATAAAATCTAAAGTAGGAAAATAGGTATGCCCTTCCATCAATTATTTAATGAATCATGACTATGTTGGAGTTTGAGATCATGTTTAAGGAACTCCTAAACGTTTCCCCAAAAGTCATTCTAGATGAGGAATCTTGATCACTATATCTGGTGGAGGTGTTGTGTCATGTAATAAGGTATGAAATCACCCCATCTATTCATATTACATATCTATAGGTGTAGAATAAGGAAGAGATTATTGAGAAGATTCTTTCTCAAGGAGGTGATCATTGAGAGAGTCTCTAGTTGGGTGTCTTGAGGAGTAGGAACCAGGAAGTGGATTATGGATATATATATATAGTTAAGGTACATATCGATAGAGAACCAAAACTAGAAGACCTTTTTACAGCATTCTGGGTATGGTGGATCTTAAGCATCTATTGGGGCCTCCCTTTTTCATTCTATGTTTGTGAGGTTAATGTCCACTACTAGGTTTAATGTTTTACAGATCAAGGAGGATAATATCATATGGGATGTCCGGTGCTTTTAAATAGCAGAAATGTTTCCTCTAAGGTAGTTTTAGTAGGTGATACCTTCGAATCTTGGTCAGGTAAGGGGAAGCCTCATGATGTTCCCTATCCAAAGGGACCTAGACCATAGCATAGTCATGGAGGCCATCAGTATAGTGGTAGAGGACCTAGGCATGGGAAGATGCATGGGATGGAGATGACAACACTAGCAGGTCCAGAGGTTGTCTGTTTTATGATCATTTTATAAACTACCCATGTTTGTTACTTTTCTAATTCTGGATCCTCACACTCATTTGATGCAACTATGTTTCTTAGACCCTTAATACTAAAGGTGGAGATACTTCCCATGTCCCTAGTGTTATCCATTCCACATGGAGGGAATTCTATTTTTTTGAAGTGTTCTGGGTATGTAGACTAGTGATGATGTAAAACTAGTTAGTGCGGTATTTCCTTTTTCTCCAGATAAAACCATACTAATTTGTTCTTAACAAGGATTGGATATATTCCATGCATGTAATAGTCAATTAATTTATAAGGTGGTTTTCATTTTTATGTGTGGTGGGAAAGAAAGTGGTTTTAATTTGTGAGAGGAGTTGATAAATTCATGGAAGGAAAGTCAAGGCCCTTTTATCTTAGTTGGTAGAGCTGTAAGTGGATGTAATGATAGATTATGTTCATAGTGTTATGGAGGAGTTCCTTTATGTTTTTATAGACATAGTTATTACAGTGACCCATTAATTACATACATTTATATCACTTCATAATTGAATTATATTTATTACAACATATAAAAAACCATGACATGACTGTATAAGTATAATGTCTTTAGAAACTGGGAAACATAAACAAATGGTTCATAAAACATCTAAATTGTCTCCCATTTATTTCATCATATCTAGACTCATTTTTGGAATATCATACTTAAAACCCTTCTTCATTTCCTGGGGAAAATAAACTTATAAAAGGGTTACCTCAAATGCTCAGTAAGGGTAAACAAATGAAATAAAAATCATATCATATTCATAAGAACATAACATTTGGAAATCTTATCCTGCATATAAAAGATCAAAATATCATATCATGGGATAAATTATAAAAGTGAAATGTAATCCCAATAATCATAAAATAATACATGATATTTTTTGGAATACACACATAAGAAAAGAAAATCATTTCATATTATTCAAATCTCTTGGCCAAGACCATCATAGTAGACAAAGTCCATTACTGAGCCGAGTTCTATCCTCATTCCATCCTTGTGTCACCAAACCATATTAACATTCTATTCCAGACATGTCTATCACATGAGATATAAATCTTTAACCAATTCATTGGAGGGAGATATAGGTCCCACCCATCTCAAAATGAAACCATTCTTACATGTGCTACAAAAACATGAAAAAATTCACCATAGCATAACCCATGAAACAATGGGTTTCTTAAACATCAATCTGTCATGAAATAATCCATAAATAGATTTCATAAAAAAAAATTCATCATTTGAACAATAAAATAAAAGTAAAAATATGGATAGAAACATAAACCTATGTAATCTTATATGGAAAATAGTTTTTATAAAATACATATGCTTCATTCCGGAGGAAAATATTCTTTCTTCTACAAAAACATTTTCTTTTCTCAGAATGCAGGGAAATTTTAAAAGAAAGGAATTTAGTTGAAAATAAACTTGTAATTTTTTATAGTAATATTCATTGAAATAATGCATTATTAATATGTAAAAACTCGTTCATTCTGTATAAGTTAAAAAACATTCTCCTTGTACTGTTTCCAGAAAAGTCAAAAAGTACATCATATGTTAAACAAAAGAAATATTCATTCCAAACCATGTAGTAAAAGTAAAAATGGGTAGAAATGGATTTAAGAATAAATATAATAATAGTATACAGTTTATGATAATAGTTTTAGAAAACATGGACATGGATGATAAATATAACCCTAGTAGATACTTACGAATAAACAATCTCAGATAAAATGAGATTGGAAAAGTTATCCCTTACCTTAGGTCTGATATGCTTTATATTTATCTAAACCTCCTGTATAATGAGTTAAATAATTTTACTGATTTATTACATAATCATAATCATTTTAATGATAACATTTATTATCATATTTTTTTCTGTTTGTTAGTAACATTTTATTGTTACTTGTTATTCGGGTATTAACTGTTTTATGTTCTTATGTATGTTTTTTCAGATAAATTTTTATTACTCTTTTTAGGTTATAGTTATATAATTTAAAAAATGTTATTAGTATAGTATATATCATATTTATTTATTAAATTCATTTATATAATCATGGTTTAATGGAGATTATGTAAAACGAATCCCATTGCACAGTGGAGATAGTAAGCTGTAGGTATGCACGAGCGACGATATCATTCACATAATTGTTGAATGATATTGAAGTGGAAGGTGTATAGTATCTCAGAATTAGTATCATGTTATAATAATCATATATATTTAATATTTCCACCACTATACCCATCCATGTAAGGTGGTGGTGAAAAGCATATTACACCACATTTTTGAGATGGTAAGCCATACGTACGCACCCGTAGTGGTTTCATTTTATTGTAGGATGGATAGAAGGTGAAATAGTGTTGTTTTATATTTATAATAAAATATAAGTATATTAGTGATACTTATTTTATTTATTTATAATGAAACAACTAAATAAGAGTAAGTATAAGAAGAAATATATATGAATGAATTGGTAGAATAGATTACCTCTTCCTCGACGTGCCTCCTTTAAATTTCATAATAGGGAACTCGAGATGGTATTTTAAGATTAAAAAAACCTCTAGAATGTAAATATGAAAGTTTAGAAGAGATATGGGCAGGGTTGGTTGATATTGAAGCCAAAAAATGTAGTGAATATGAGAGGGAGGAGGTACCCTTTTATAAGAGTGGAGATGGGCACTTTAGGAGACTCTCATAATATTAATTTATTATAAATTCAATTTTGAGAAACATTTGTCAAACAATTATTTAATTCGAAGATAATATGATTTTGGTTCAAATACCTAGCATCCAATAAATTTTAGACAAATTTTGTATATTTTTTTATCCTTATATTTTTGGTTTAACCCTTATTTTACCTTTTTTAATCTTACTGTGATATCATGTTATTTACATATTGTGGGTTAGTGTAATTACCATATCATGTAAAACGACCAAAAAAAGTTATTTATGACATATTTGGACTTACATTAACCATTTTTCCGAATTATAGAAATTTAGTAATTTAATATCATTCAATAAATTATTTTATGTTTTAAGTTATGAATTTTGTCAATTTTGACACTATTCAAACTTGACTTTTTTAAAAATTCATAACAACCTGAATTCATATAAAATAAGGCATTAAATCAAATAAAATATTTCAATATAATACATAAAATTCATGGATGACATCAAAATAACCAAATTATATATTTTTAGATTTCTATAAATTTATTTATTTGAATAATTCATTAATGAGGTAATCACTACATCATAATTGTGTCATCAATAAGTATATTTATCTAATGTATAACAATTATAAATAAAGAAACCATGATTTAGGAAATAGTTTGATAATTATAATGAATATTTATATACATGGAGATAAGTTATATAACCCTATATTAAAAGTGATTTAGTAAAATATATGTGTTTAGGTTATAATTATCTTTACTTTAAATTAATTCTTATAAAATGTCATTTTCACATCCAAGTGAATACAAAGGGTCCCAAAATAGATCAAAGGATTCCCATGGTCAGAAATATCTCATCCAATAGGATTAGGACACATTTTATGGTTGTTATATATTATTAAATTATTATTTGTTTACCCTTATTTATGAGATTTACTGTTTAACCATGGAAAATAAAATAATTATTGAAGTTACTATTCATAATGTCCAAAAATTAAAAAGTACATATTCACACAATTTGTAATTTTTTATTCCAAATATGTAATCTATTTTTAAAAATTCAAAACATAGAATTATCTGTAAATAATTTAAAATTATTCCCATTGTTGAAATGACAGAACATGTTTGAACAGTTAAAACATTGCAAAAGATTGAAATGTTTTTACCTATGAATTCAATGTAAAATTAGTGATAATGAAATAAATTATATTAAATGGTAAAAATATATTATATTTATAAATTAAAACCATTAAATATTATAATTTAACCATATAAAATATCTTTATGAAAAAAGTTGTTTTTAATTAGAATTTAGCATATATTTACTATTCATCAAAACATGAATGTTATCAGAAAAATATCAGAAATTTATCCAAAGAAAAATTTTAAATCCTAATTCAAAATAACATGTTTATTTTTTCATAATGAAATTAATAATGTTCCAAAATCTTAATTATAAATAGGTTCTCTATTCAATGGTGTAAAATTAACCTTTTGAAAAACATGGTTCTTATACATAATATAGTGTTTTATTGATACCCTATGACTAAAATATCTATTGGATGAATATTAAAAATATTTTATTAAGTATATAACTCCTATATATCATTAATTTCATTACCAAATGTAATTCACTCAAAAATAAAAATAACTAACTGATTAATATTTTTGATAAATAATTAATGGCCAAAGAATTTCTAATGAATTTTCAAAAGTTAGTTATAACTATTGCTGCTAACCAAATGGCCAGGATATAATGGTAATTTTATATAAAGTGAATCTCACATTTAATTTAAACTCATGATTTCATGCAAAGAAATATATTAATGAATAAAATTAATTTAAATAAAATATTTCATAAAAACATCGGGGTGTTATATTCTACCCCCTTAAACTAAATTCCTCCCTCGAAATTAATGACTTGGAAATAAACAGTTGAGGATACCTCTCCCTTATAATATCCTCATCTTCCCATGTAGCTTTTTATAATTAGTGGGTTCTCCATAAAACTTTAACCAAGCGAGTGGTCTTATTTCATAGAAATGTTTCTCTATAATCAAGAATCACTATCAACTGTTCTTCATAAGAATGATCATGCTCTAGTAGTATGATTTTTGAGCATAGTACATGTGAAGTATTGGGTATGTACTTTTTTCAAGAGATATACATGGAACACATCATGAACTTGAGAGAGATTCAGTGGAAGCTCTAATCAGTATGCTACCTTCCCAACATGATCCAATATTTTAAAAGGAATGATATACCTAGGGTTTAACTTTCCCTTCTTTCCAAATGTCATTACTCTCTTCTAGGGAGATATTAGTAAGAAGACCTTATCACCCACTTCAACTCTGGGTCTTTTCTTCAGTTGTCAACATGGATTTTTTGTTGACTCTGATATTCTCTTATGTGTTGTTGAATAGATCTGACCTTTTCATCCATTTCATCAACAAGATCAGGTCCTAATAGCTTTCTTTCCCCAAAATCATCCCATCATGTTAGAGTTCCACACTTATTTCAATAGAGGGCCTTATAATGATCCATCTAAATAATGGAGTGAAATATATTATTGAAATAAAATTCCACCAGTGGTAGGTGTTGATCCCAACCACCATTTAAATCCATAGAGAACGTTATCAACATGTCTTCTGGTGTTTGAATATTCTTATCAGACTGATCATCTGTTTAAGGATGATAAGCAGTGCTGAAACATAAATCTGTATCCAGAACATGCTGAAGACTTTTCCAGAACATCAAGGTAAACCTTAGATTCTGATCAGATATAATGGAAAGTGGTATTCCATGCAATCTTAACACCTCCTTTACATATATTCAAGAAATATGATCAAGAGAGAAATCCTCTCTAATAGAAATGAAATGTTCCAACTTCGTAAGACGATCAACTATAACCTAGATATCATTATTTCATTTAGATTATTTGGGATGTTTGATTAAAATGTCCACATTGATATTTTCCCATTTCCATTCTGGTATGGGTAATGGTTGTAACATCCCCTTAGACTACTATCTCTTTGCCTTGACTTGCTGACAAACCATGCATTGAGAGACACATTCAGTAACATCTCTTTTCATGCCATCCCACCAAAAGTAATCTTTCATGTCACTATACATCTTTGTGCTTCTCAGGTGAATAGAGAATGAAAAAATACGAGCCTCATCCAATAAATCCTTCTTTAATTCTGGTATGGTAGGAAAAAAACCTGGTTCTTGAACCTTATTATTTCATCACAATCATGGTTGAACTTTGGAACATTTCTCACATTTTTTTAACTCTACATCTTCCTTATGTGCGTCTTTAATCTTCACTTGTATAGATAGTTAAACATTCATTTGAGAAAGATAATATTTATCCCCTTCTATTAAAATTTCATGATACATCCTTTGTTAATCCATAAATATTGTATCTCTTGTGATCCTAATCATGGATAAGCTAGCATGGTCATTTCCAATTAATGCATTTTCCACCTTATTCGCTTTCCCATGGTGGTAATGTATTGAGTAATCATAATATTTAATCAACACCAACCATATTCTTTGATGAATATTTAGCTCTTTTTGTGTGAAAATAAACTTTAATCTTTTATGATCAGTATAAATTTCTCACCTTTCACCATAAAGATAATTCCTCTATATTTTTAATGCAATAATTACCATAACTAAATCCAAATCCTGATTTGGGTAATTTTGCTCATGGATTTTCAACTGTCATGAGGAATAAGGTATTACCATATCATTTTTCATGAGAACATATCCCAATCCCTTTTTTGATGCATTACTGTAGATCTCAAACCTTTCTCCACTACAAGGCAGTGTGAGCACAGGTGAACTAGCTAAAATTCTTTTTAGATCTTTGAAATTCTCTTCACATTCCTCAATCCAAATGAACTTAACTCCACTCCGAGTCAACTTGGTGAGTGGATTAGATAATAATTAAAAACAATTCACAAAATTTCAATAATAGTCATCCAAACCAAGAAAACTCCAGATCTCAGTTACTGCTGTTTTTCTGAACCATATTTCAATAACCTTTATTTTTGCTGGATCCATGGATATCCCCTCTCTTGAGATTATGTGACCCAAAAATGAATCTTTTTTAATCCAAAATTCAAACTTGGAAAATTTGGAATAAAGATTCTCCATTATTAGGGTATTCAATACAATTCTCAATGAAGATCAATCTTGGAAAAGTATTGAGATTTGCGTAGTTGGTCAAATAAGTCATCAATGCATGAGAGAGAATATTTTTTCTTGATAGTGATCTTGTTAAGTTTTAAATAATCAATACATAGTATCATTTATCCATATTTCTTCTCAACAAACATAATAGGTTCTACCCAAGGTGATACACTTGGACATATGAATCCCTTATCATGATTCTCTCGGAGTTTCTTCTTAAATTCTTGCAACTCAATTGGGGTCATTCTATAAGGTATCTTTAAAATAGGCATAGCACCCAGTATGAGTTCTATGGAAAACTCAACTTCACGATTCTGTGGAAGACCTAGAAATTCCTTCATAAATACATCATCAAATTCCTGTACAATTTGTGTATTCTTAATCATGAGTTTCTCCCCAAAAAATTGAGATAAATAATATTCATTTATTAGAATTAAGACCCATAAGATTGATGAAATTTCAACATGAAGGTTGTATTCATCCTTGCATTGATAGATGATCATAGATTGATTTGGAATATGAAATGTGAATTCCCTTTTTGGGAAATTGATATGAGCTCCATATAAATAAATCCAATCCATACCACGAATCACATCAAATTCTTCTATAGGAAGGATCATAAGATTCGTAGGAAGTACCTTCCCAAAAAATTAAATTTTAGAAGAATTGTAAACTTTTGATGCAACAGTTCTGCCATTTAGAGTTGTCACAACTAACTCAACATCTAATTTTTGAGGTAATAAAGAGATAAAATTATAAAATTATTTGGAAATAAAAGAGTGGGTGGATCCAGAATCAAATAAAACATTTTCTACTATAGATTGAATAATAAGTGTAACTTTCACCACTTCATTTTCACACTCCACGTCACTAATAGTAATTGCATGCGACATTCCTTTTTCTTTGACCTTAAGTGTTTTATGATGTTTATCATCATCAATAACCCTTGTATTAGGGTATTTATTGGCATAAATTCCCATTTCCTTGCATATGTATCATTGAAGTGTTGGAGGTTCATTCTGTGTATCCTTTTCTTTATTCGCATCATTAGATATCTTTTTCCCATTACTTAGGAAATCAATTTCTTATTGAACTTATTTTACACACATAAAACATTTAGTAGTACATATTAGACAATTTCCTCTGTTTTTTTCTACACTTTGAGAAAAAGGGAAAAATCATCTTCTTTTTAGTGTGGTTTTTTATATTTTCTTTTGAATTCTATTTTTCTCTTCTTATCAAACCCATATGACTCATGGGTTACTAAAATCTCCATCTCAACCTTGAGAGCACATATTAAAATTTCCTCATAGCTATTGTAGACCCTTATGAAAAATTCCCTTCGTAGACTTGGTTTTATGCCACTAAAGAATCGATCAATATTACTCTTAGGTTGGATAATAATTCCAGATGCATACCTTGCAAGTATTGTTAAATTTTCTTCATAGGTACCAACAGGTTCATAATCCATTTGCTTATGTTCAAGGAACTCTTTCTTCTTATTTTTTTGGATTATATGAGGAATGTACTTATTGAAAAATAATTTCTTGAACTCATACCATTACATGGACTCAATTTCATCTCTTTTCCTCATATTCTTGATAAGATTCCACCATTTATTAGATTCACCTCCAAAACAATATATTTCTATGATGACATTATCATATTCAGAACATTGTAGAACTGAAAATATCTTTTTAGTGGTATTGATCCATTATTCAGCCACTAATGGATTAGAAGACCCGCTAAATTAAGCTGGACACTGCCTCACAAAGGCTTCAACATAATGCTTCTCCCTCATTTGTTCGTTTTGAATTATAGCATGATTCATATCTTGAGAATGTTGTGTGAGAATGGATATGAGATTTTTCATTCCATCTCCCATAACATTTGGTGTATCACTGGGAAAATCATTGCATTTTCCATCGAATTCAACATTAACTAGGTTCCTTAGGGTTCCAAACATTGACTAAAACCAAGAAGCATAGTGTGAGAAACACTAATAATAATTGGAAAACCACAAAATCAAGAACAAAATTTCAATATAGGACACTTTAGGTTTTATCCTAGGTTATTCATGGTCATTTCAAATACACTATAATTTTATCTTATTCTTTGACATATCCTTAAGTCTTTTTAATCATAGCTTCCAAATGTTGACTATACTGTTTCTTTGATACCAACTATAGAGGCCCATTCTTTACACACATTGATATAACTTTAGAATTGAAGTATATTTATTACTAAATATAACAAAACCATAATAGGACCATATAGCTATAGTGTCTTTAGAAACTGGAAAACATAAACAACCGGTTCATAAAACATCTACATTGTCTTCCATTTATTTCATCATATCTAGAATCTTATTTGAAATATCATACTTAAAACCCTTATTCATGTCCTGGGGAAAAGAAACATATAAAAGGGTGATCTCAAATGTTCAGTAAGGGTAAATAAATGAAATTAAAATCATATCATATTCATAAGAACATAACATTTAAAAATCTTATCCTGCATATAAAAGATCAAAACATCATATCATGGGATAAATCACAAATGAACAATGTTATCACAATATTCATAACATAAGACATAAAATTTTGTGGCATATACACATAAGCATAGAAAATAATTTCGTATTTGTCAATGATCTTTGCCAAGACCATCATAGTAGACAAAGTCCATTACTAAACTGAGTTCTCTACTCATTTCAGCTTTGTAACATTAACTAGATTAACATATCATTCCCGCCATGTCTATATCATGAGATATAAATATTTACCCAATTCATTGGATGGAGATATAGGTCCCACCCATCTCATAATGAAACCACTCTTACGTGTTCCATAAAAACATAAAAACATTCACGGTAGCATAACCCATGAAATTATATGGGTTTCTTAAACATCAATCCCTTATGACATAATACATAAACATATTTCATAAAAACAATCACATCATTAACACAATCAAATAAAAGTAAAAATATTGATAGAAACATAAACCAATGTAATCTTATATGGAAGATAATTTTGATAAAACACTTTGGCTTCATTATAGAGGAAAATATCCCTTCTTCTTCAAAAATATTATCCTTTCTCAAAATGTCATGCAATTTTAAAAGAAATGAATTTAGCTTAAAATAAACTTATAAACATGTATAGGAAGTATCTTGGAAATAATGCGTTATAAAGATGTAAAACCCATTCATACTATATAAGTAAAAAAACATGTAAACAAAAGAATGATTCCTTAAAAACCATGTAGTAAAAGTCAAAATTGGTAGAAATGAATTTATGCATGCATATAACAATAGTAAACATTTTATGAGAATATTTTTAGAAAACATGGACATGTATGATAAATATATCCCTAGTAGATACTTACGGAAAAACAATCTCAGATAAAACGAGATTGGAAAAGTTATCCCTCACATTGGGTCTGATACGATTCTTATGTATCCGAACCTCCTGTATAATGATTTAAATAATGTTACTGATTTATTGAAAAATCATAATAATTTTGATGATAACATTTATTATCATATTTTCATTCATTTGTTAGTAACATTTCATTGTTACTCGTTGTTCGGCTATTAACTATTTTATGTTCTTATGTATGTTTTGTTGAATAAGTTCTTATTACTATTTTTAGGATATAGTCATATCATTTACAAAATTTTATTAGTATAATATATATCATATTTATCCATTCAATTCATTTATATTATCATGTTTTAATGAGGATTATGTAGAATGAATCACATCGCACCGTGGAGACAGTTAGCCATACGTTCGCACGAGCGATGATATCATTCCCATAATTGCTGAATGGTATTGAGTTGGATGGTTTATAATATCTCATAATTAGTATCATGTTATAATAATCATATATAGTTATTTTTTTCAACATTATACGCATCCATGTAAGGTGGTGGCAAAAAAATGATTACACCACGACATGGAGACGGTAAGCTGTACATACACACAGGTGGTGATTTCAATTTTTTTAGGATGGATATAATGTGAAATAGGGTTGTTTCATATTTATAATAACATATAAAAATATTAGTGATATTTATGTTATTACTTTATAATGAAACAACTAATGAAGAGGAATTATAAGAAAGAAATAAATTTGAACTAATCAGTAGAAGAGATTTCCCGTTCCTCAATGCGCCTCCATAAAATTTCCTCTTACTAAATTATATTTGGCATTTTGAGAATACCAGAACCTCTAAAATGTAACAAGGGAAGTTGATAATAGAAATGGGATGGTTTTGGACGATACTTAAGGCTCAAAATGGATTGAATAGAAGAGGGAGGAGGATCCCTTTTATATGAGAGGAGAGATGGCACTTTAAGAAACTCTCAAAATATGAATTTATTATAAATTAAATTTAGATTAAAAATGGTCTAATACATATTTAATTTGAAGATAAGATGATTTTTTTGAATCCCAATCATACAGTAATTTTTAGATAGGTTTTGAATATTTTTCTATCCTTACATTTTTGGTTTAACCCTTATTTTACCCTTTTTACTCTTACTGTGATATCATGTTATTTAAACCTTGTGGGTTAGTGTAGTTATCATATCCTATCTCCAGAAAAAAGTTAGTTATGAAATATTTGGACATATATTAACCATTTGTACAAATCTTAGATTTTTAGTAATTGAATATAATTTAATAAACTATTTTATGTTTAAAGTTATGAATTTTTGTCAATTTTGGACACTATTATACATGACTTTTTAAAAAAGTCACAAAAACCTTATTATTTAAAAAATAAGGCATTAAATCAAATATAATATGTCAATATATTATAGAAAATTCTTTTATAACATCAAAACAACCAAATTTAATTTGTTTTAATATTTATAAATTCATTTATTTAAATCATTCATTAATGAGGTAATCACTACATCATAATTCTGTCATAAATAAATATTTTTATCTAGTGTCTAAAATTTTTAAATAAAATAACATTATATATTAAATATTTTTATATTTATAATGATTATTTATATACATGGATATCATTTTTATTACCCTATATTAAAATCTATTTAGTAAAAGGTATGTGTATAGGTTATAATTAAATTTATTTTAAATTAATTATTATAAAATGTCATTTTCACATCCAAATGAATATATGGGGTCTCAAAATACACCCAAGGATTCCAATGGTTGAAAATATCTCATAAATTAGGATTAGGACACCTTTTAGGGTTGTTTTACATTATTAAAGTATTATTTTGTTACCCTTATTTACAAGATTAACCGTTCGACCATGATAAATAAAATAATTACCGATGTTACTATTAATAATGTCCAAAAATAAAAACTACCTATTCAAACAATTTGGACCATTTGATTACAAATATGGAATAAATTTTTACAAATTCTAAACACCTAAGTATTATTAATTAATTTAAAATTATTCCCATTTTTAAAATGAGAAAATGAGTTTTAAAAGTTGAAACTTTTCAAAAGATTGAAATGTTTTTACATATAAATTCAATGTAAAACTAATGATAATTAAGAAAATTATATTAAATGGAAAAAACATATTCAATTTATACATTTAAATCATTCAATATTATAATTTAACCATATAAATTATCTTGATGAAAAAGTTGTTTTTAATTAAATTTTAGCGTATTTTAACTATTCCTCAAAAAATGAATGTTATAAGAAAAATTTCTTAAATTTATCCAAAGTAAATTTTAAAATCCTAATTAAAAATAATATGTTTATTTTGTCATATAGAAATTATTAATGTTCCAATATCTTAATTTAAAATGGGTTCTCTATTCAAAGGTGTAAAATTAACCTTTTAAAAAAATAGGTTCTTATACATAATATAGTGTTTTATTCATACCCTATGGCTAAAAAATTTATTGGATGAATATAATAAATATTTTATTAAGTATATAACATATATAAATCATTACTTTCATTACTAAATGTAATTTACTATAAAATAAAAATACTTAATTAATTTATATTTTTCATAAATAATTAATTTCCAAAAAAATCATAATGCATTTTCATAAGTTAGTTATAGTTATTCCCGCTAAGTAAAAGATAAATCTATAATGGTAATTTTATATTAAGGGAATCTAACAGTTCATTTAAACTCATTATTTCTTGAAAATCAAGCTACTTAAGAATAAAAAATATCTAATGTAAATATTTCATAAAAACATCTGGGTGTTACAATTATGATTGTACCCCCTCAACATGATCTAGAGTTTTAGATAAAGTTTCAAATAGGAACATCTCTAATTTTAATGGATCCATATCAATAATTCATATAGAGTTGTGTGAGTTGAATATGAATGTTGATGATTTTATTTAGAAGGGTTTTATCCACCCCAGTGTATCTCCTTTGGGTGATCCTATTTTTTTCACCAAGAAGGAAGATAAATATGTGAGGTTGTGCATATAATAATTGAGGTTGAGTCAGGTGATTCTCAAGAAACATTAACTCTAATGAGTATTAATTATCTATTCAACCGTTTAAAGGGATCTATTTGGTTTTCAAGGATCCAATTATAGTCTACGTATCAGTAGATGAGTGTGAAAGATGATTATATCTTGGAGATAGCCTTCAGGTTAAAATTTACGTAGTTTGAGTTCATATTAATTCCATTCAGTGTCATTAATGCATTAGTTGTGTTAATGAATCTTTGGGAATCCATATATAATAAGTTTATATACAAGTTCATGGTCACATTTATGGATGAAAATTTGATCTCCTTGAAGTTATCATAGGAGCATATTGATCATATTTGGGATGTCTTATAGGTTTTTTGACACCATAAACTATATTAAAAGCTATCTAAGTGCAATTTTTATATTCACATGGGGTGTCTCGGTAGGGTGTTTCCATGAACCTAATGATGATCGAGGTATTTCATTCATGGGTAAAACCCAATAAAGTGGTGGAGGTTTGTAGTTTCCTTTATCTAGAGGGATATTACATGAAATTTGTGTTCGATGTTTCTTGAATTCCAACACCACTGATAGATTTTACCTAGAAGGAAAATTATTTCACATGGATTGATCACTATCAGGTGGAATTTGGTTACCTATAGGAGAAAATGATTAGTTCCACAATGATTTGGATTCCTAAGGAGGATGTGATGTTCAGTGTGTTTTATAACTTTTACCATCTCGATTTATGATGCAACTTTATATAGTAGAAGGTAGTGATCTATTTTGGCTCTAGATAGTTGTTCCCCCATGAGCATAACTATTCCACCCATTACCTAGTGTTAGATGGAGTTGTGTTTGATATGATATTTTGAAGGAATTACCTCATTGACAAGTGCTTTGTGGTTTTCATAGAACACATGATACTGAAATATATATTCTCTCAATGATATCCAAATTTATTATAGCAGAGATTGATGGATTTTATCAAAGAATATGTTTTTGGGATCTCCTACACTTCAAAAAAGGGGAATATAGTTATTTTACACTAAGTGAAAATTCCTAGAGATATATGGTTTTGGATTATGAGGATTTTTAGAGTGGGATAAGGGATCTTATATTAATGTATCTTGATATTGAAGAATTTTATGAAAAATTTCATCATTATTAGATGAGAGTGGATTAATTTTTAAAGCATCAAGTAGAGGAGTCTTAGTGGGGATACTCATTGTTTTAGGTGATGCGAGATCATGTTGGCCACGGTGAATCTACAGGGGGATAGTGGGAAGATGACCAGAATCAGATGTTAATTTAAATTATGTTGTTCATTACATTGTAAATTAATAAGGGAGTTTGCTATGAGTTTCATAGATCACCCTTAGTGGTACATCCCAAAGTGACTAAGATTTATCGTGACTTTAGGAGATCGATTTGGTGAATTGGGATGACATGGTTACTGGAAATGTTTGTGGTGTGGTGTTTGGTCTATTAGTATTTGAAGGCTGAGCACTGGGTTCCAAGATTGTTTTTACATCTTTTATATATCCTCTAGTGGAAATGGGAGGAAATTTTGATAGATTTTTTCACCGTCGTTCCTTGGGATCATGAAGAATATGATTTAGTCTGGGTGATAGTGGACCAACATATGATTTAATCTCATTTTATTACTATATTTGAATCGAGTTCCATATAGATTTTGTCAAGGAATTATATAGATGATGTGGTTATGCTTCAGATGGTACTGAGATCTATGATTTCTAATCAGGATTCTGGTTTTACCTCATGGGTATAGAGGAGATTCCATCAGGCCTATAACTCCCGGTTGTGACCTAATAATCCTTACTCACTCATATAGCTGGGATGATAAAACAAACTATATATTCACTGGAGGATATGTTTCATGATTTTTTCTTGCATAATTGACCAGAATCCGTACTTTTCGATTTAGTGTTAAAAACAAAAACATCACATTTTTGAATTTGGTACTGATAAATGTGACCCAATTTTTTTTACAACAAAACTTACAAAATCAAAATGAAATATTGGATCACTTACATACCCATGTTCCTTTTAGGTTTACTGTTTTAGAGTTTTAGGAAAAACTCTTAAAAACATGGGCTCATAAAAAACTGTCTCATAAAGATCAACATTATCTCCCACTATACCCAACATTCCTAATAGGTCATCAACATAATCCATGTGCAATCCTTATATATATAGATCATTTAACATATTTCCTCATAACCTTTGGAAAATGAAACATAAAAAGGGTGAGCTAAGATTCTCAGTAATGTTAAACATGGTATATAAATAAGCATAACACGAGCTTAAGGTTATGGTAACATGATAATAATGTTTGGAAATCATACCATTCATATCAAATATTATACAGTTGAATCATAAATTAAATCATAAAAATTCATAATATATTAATCATAAAAGAATAAATTGGAATAAAAAATAGAATTTTGTCAAACAGACATGCATAGAAAATCATTTACATAGTAGTTAAGGATCTTTTAGAAGACTATAATAGTGGATTAGGTTCACTCCCCAAACCATCATAATAGTCAAGGTTGACTCTTAAGACTATCATGGTGGACAAATCCATTAATTTAATTGGCTTGACTACCAATTCAGGTCCTGTCTGAACAAAGTTCAATCCCCATTATCAGCCTGTCTTTCTTAGGATATATTACATCATTACCCAATGAATTGAAGGGAGATATATTTCCCACCTATCACTTAATGAAAAATATATATATATGTGTTCCACGAGAACAAAAATCCTATCAGAACCTATTTAAACAAATAGGTTTTATAAACATTAAATCATAAAATACCCCATTGAAAAGAAATGTGTTTCATAAATATAAAAATAAACTAACCATAAAATAATAAGGATAATTTCATTGAATAAAATCCCTAGTAACGCATAAATAACAACAAATAATTTTATCTTAGATGGAAAATTATTTTGAGAGATCACTTGAAATAATTATTGAGGAAACTATTATTTCTATTTTGAAAAATGACTTTTAAATCATGAAACATTTAGAAAAAAAAGTTCATTGAAAAACTTGAAAAATTATAAATTAGGATTTGGAAAACAATTTTAAACATTTTTAAAATCATTTTGATTGAAAATTCATACAAGATAATTTAATATTTTTTTATAAAAAAACATATTTTTTGAATAAAATATTTTATGGTTAAAGAGAGAATAAAATTAAATGAAACTTATAATATCATGAAAATAATGAGATTCATGATATAACATTTCAAAGGGTAGTATGTACACCTTGTAAAATAATATAGCTGTATAACATAACATGTGTCTCAAATAAAGAAAATTGAGAAAAAAATACCTTACAGATTAGGTAACTTTTGAACCATAATACCCTTGAAAGACATAGAATGAAATGGATATATAAATAAACATAAATTTAAGGATAATTATCCTAGATTAAAATCATGTTCATTATATACACCACACAAAATAAACAAGAGGTGAATATGGAAAACATCACATAGAAATATAATTGAGACTAGAAATCCCCTTATAAACATCATACCATTCAAGTGATAATTAATAAAATGAATATATTTTATGATAATAGATTTAGAAAACATGGACATGGATGATAAATATATCCCTAGTAGATACTTACGAATAAACAATCTCAGATAAAATGAGATTGGAAAAGTTATCCCTTACCTTAGGTCTGATATGCTTTATATTTATCCAAACCTCCTGTATAATGAGTTAAATAATGTTACTGATTTATTACATAATCATAATAATTTTAATGATAACATTTATTATCATATTTTTTTTCTGTTTGTTAGTAACATTTTATTGTTACTTGTTATTCGGGTATTAACTGTTTTATGTTCTAATGTATGTTTTTTCAGATAAATTTTTATTACTCTTTTTAGGTTATAGTTATATAATTTAAAAAATGTTATTAGTATAGTATATATCATATTTATTTATTAAATTCATTTATATAATCATGGTTTAATGAAGATTATGTAAAACGAATCCCATTGCACAGTGGAGATAGTAAGCTGTAGGTATGCACGAGCGACGATATCGTTCACATAATTGTTGAATGATTTTGAAGTGGAAGGTGTATAGTATATCAGAATTAGTATCATGTTATAATAATCATATATATTTAATATTTCCACCATTATACCCATCCATGTAAGGTGGTGGTGAAAAGCATATTACACCACATTTTTGAGATGATAAGCCATACGTACGCACCCGTAGTGGTTTCATTTTATTGTAGGATGGATAGAAGGTGAAATAGTGTTGTTTTATATTTATAATAAAATATAAGTATATTAGTGATACTTATTTTATTTATTTATAACGAAACAACTAAATAAGAGTAAGTAGAAGAAGAAATATATATGAATGAATTGGTAGAATAGATTACCTCTTCCTCGACGTGCCTCCTTTAAATTTCATAATAGGGAACTCGAGATAGTATTTTAAGATTAAAAAAACCTCTAGAATGTAACTATGAAAGTTTAGAAGAGATATGGGCAGGGTTGGTTGATATTGAAGCCAAAAAATGTAGTGAATAGGAGAGGGAGGAGGTACCCTTTTATAAGAGTGGAGATGGGCACTTTAGGAGACTCTCATAATATTAATTTATTATAAATTCAATTTTGAGAAACATTTGTCAAACAATTATTTAATTCGAAGATAATATGATTTTGGTTCAAATACCTAGCATCCAATAAATTTTAGACAAATTTTGTATATTTTTTTATCCTTATCTTTTTGGTTTAACCCTTATTTTACCTTTTTTAATCTTACTGTGATATCATGTTATTTACATCTTGTGGGTTAGTGTAATTACCATATCATGTCAAACGACTAAAAAAAAGTTATTTATGACATATTTGGACTTACATTAACCATTTTTCAGAATTATTGAAATTTAGTAATTTAATATCATTCAATAAATTATTTTATGTTTTAAGTTATGAATTTTGTCAATTTTGACACTATTCAAACTTGACTTTTTTAAAAATTCATAACAACCTGAATTCTTATAAAATAAGGCATTAAATCAAATAAAATATTTCAATATAATACAGAAAATTCATGGATGACATCAAAATAACCAAATTATATATTTTTAGATTTCTATAAATTTATTTATTTGAATAATTCATTAATGAGGTAATCACTACATCATAATTGTGTCATCAATAAGTATATTTATCTAATGTATAACAATTATAAATAAAGAAACCATGATTTAGGAAATAGTTTGATAATTATAATGAATATTTATATACATGGAGATAAGTTATATAACCCTATATTAAAAGTGATTTAGTAAAATATATGTGTTTAGGTTATAATTATGTTTACTTTAAATTAATTCTTATAAAATGTCATTTTCACATCCAAGTGAATACAAAGGGTCCCAAAATAGATCAAAGGATTCCCATGGTCAGAAATATCTCATCCAATAGGATTAGGACACATTTTATGGTTGTTATATATTATTAAATTATTATTTGTTTACCCTTATTTATGATATTTACTGTTTAACCATGGTAAATAAAATAATTATTGAAGTTACTATTCATAATGTCCAAAAATTAAAAAGTACATATTCACAAAATTTGTAATTTTTTATTCCAAATATGTAATCTATTTTTAAAAATTCAAAACATAGAATTATCTGTAAATAATTTAAAATTATTCCCATTGTTGAAATGACAAAACATGTTTGAACAGTTAAAACATTGCAAAAGATTGAAATGTTTTTACCTATGAATTCAATGTAAAATTAGTGATAATGAAATAAATTATATTAAATGGTAAAAATATATTATATTTATAAATTAAAACCATTAAATATTATAATTTAACCATATAAAATATCTTTATGAAAAAAGTTGTTTTTAATTAGAATTTAGCATATATTTACTATTCATCAAAACATGAATGTTATCAGAAAAATATCAGAAATTTATCCAAAGAAAAATTTTAAATCCTAATTCAAAATAACATTTTTATTTTTTCATAATGAAATTAATAATGTTCCAAAATCTTAATTAGAAATAGGTTCTCTATTTAATGGTGTAAAATTAATCTTTTGAACAACATGGTTCTTATACATAATATAGTGTTTTATTGATACCCTATGACTAAAATATCTATTGGATGAATATTAAAAATATTTTATTAAGTATATAACTCCTATATATCATTAATTTCATTACCAAATGTAATTCACTCAAAAATAAAAATAACTAACTCCTTAATATTTTTGATAATTAATTAATAGCCAAATAATTTCTAATGAATTTTCAAAAGTTAGTTATAACTATTGCTGCTAACCAAATGGCCAGGCTATAATGGTAATTTTATATAAAGTGAATCTCACATTTAATTTAAACTCATGATTTCATGCAAAGAAATATATTAATGAATAAAATTAATTTAAATAAAATATTTCATAAAAACATCCGGGTGTTATATTCTACCCCCTTAAACTAAATTCCTCCCTCCAAATTAATGACTTGGAAATAAACAGTTGAGGATACCTCTCCTTTATAATATCCTCATCTTCCCATGTAGCTTTTTATAATTAGTGGGTTCTCAATAAAACTTTAACCAAGTGAGTGGTCTAATTTCATAGAAATTTTTCTCTATAATCAAGAATCACTATCAACTGTTCTTCATAAGAAAGATCATGCTCTAGTAGTATGATTTTTGAGCATAGTACATGGGAAGTATTGGGTATGTACTTTTTTCAAGAGATATACATGGAACACATCATGAACTTGAGAGAGATTCAGTGGAAGCTCTAATCAGTATGCTACCTTCCCAACATGATCCAATATTTCAAAAGGAATGATATACCTAGGGCTTAACTTTCCCTTCTTTCCAAATGTCATTACTCTCTTCTAGGGAGATATTATTAAGAAGACCTTATCACCCACTTCAACTCTGGGTCTTTTCTTCAGTTGTCAACATGGATTTTTTGTTGACTCTGATATTCTCTTATGTGTTGTTGAATAGATCTGACCTTTTCATCCATTTCATCAACAAGATCAGGTCCTAATAGCTTTCTTTCCCCAAAATCATCCCATCATGTTAGAGTTCCACACTTATTTCAATAGAGGGTCTTATAATGATCCATCTAAATAATGGAGTGAAATATATTATTGAAATAAAATTCCACCAGTGGTAGGTGTTGATCCCAACCACCATTGAAATCCATAGAGAATGTTATCAACATGTCTTCTGGTGTTTGAATATTCTTATCAGACTGATCATCTGTTTAAGGATGATAAGCAGTGCTGAAACATAAATCTGTATCCAGAACATGCTGAAGACTTTTCCAGAACATCAAGGTAAACCTTAGATTCTGATCAGATATAATGGAAAGTGGTATTCCATGAAATCTTAACACTTCCTTTACATATATTCGAGAAATATGATCAAGAGAGAAATCCTATCTAATAGAAATGAAATGTGCCTACTTCGTAAGACGATCAACTATAACCTAGATATCATTATTTCATTTAGATTATTTGGGATGTTTGATTAAAATGTCCACATTGATATTTTCCCATTTCCATTTTGGTATGGGTAATGGTTGTAACATCCCCTTAGACTACTGTCTCTTTGCCTTGACTTGCTGACAAACCATGCATTGAGAGACACATTCAGTAGCATCTCTTTTCATGCCATCCCACCAAAAGTAATCTTTCATGTCATTATACATCTTTGTGCTTCTCAGGTGAATAGATAATGAAAAAATATGAGCCTCATCCAATAAATCCTTCTTTAATTCTGGTATGGGAGGAAAAAAACCTGGTTCTTGAACCTTATTATTTCATCACAATCATGGTTGAATTTTGGAACATTTCTCACATTTTTTTAACTCTACATATTCCTTCTGTGCGTCTTTAATCTTCACTTCTATAGATAGTTAAACATTCATTTGAGAAAGATAATATTTATGCCCTTCTATTAAAATTTCATGATACATCCTTTGTTAATCCATAAATATTGTATCTTTTGTGATCCTAATCATGGATAAGCTAGCATGGTTATTTCCAATTAAAGCATTTTCCACCTTATTCGCTTTCCCATGGTGGTAATGTATTGAGTAATCATAATATTTAATCAACACCAACCATATTCTTTGATGAATATTTAGCTCTTTTTGTGTGAAAATAAACTTTAATCTTTTATGATCAGTATAAATTTCTCACCTTTCAATATAAAGATAATTCCTCTATATTTTTAATGCAATAATTACCATAACTAAATCCAAATCCGGATTTGGGTAATTTTGCTCATGGATTTTCAACTGTCATGAGGAATAAGGTATTACCATATCATTTTTCATGAGAACATATCCCAATCCCTTTTTGGATTCATTACTGTAGATCTCAAACCTTTCTCCACTACAAGGCAGTGTGAGCACAGGTGAACTAGCTAAAATTCTTTTTAGATCTTTGAAATTCTCTTCACATTCCTCAATCCAAATGAACTTAACTCCACTCCGAGTCAACTTGGTGAGTGGATTAGATAATAATGAAAAACAATTCACAAAATTTCAATAATATTCATCTAAACCAAGAAAACTCCAGATCTCAGTTACTGCTGTTTTTCTGAACCATATTTCAATAACCTTTATTTTTGCTGGATCCATGGATATCCCCTCTCTTGAGATTATGTGACCCAAAAATGAATCTTTTTTAATCCAAAATTCAAACTTGGAAAATTTGGAATAAAGATTCTCCATTATTAGGGTATTCAATACAATTCTCAATGAAGATCAATCTTGGAAAAGTATTGAGCTTTGCGTAGTTGGTCAAATAAGTCATCAATGCATGAGAGAGAATATTTGTTCTTGATAGTGATCTTGGTAACTTTTAAATAATCAATACATAGTATCATTTATCCATATTTATTCTCAACAAACATAATAGGTTCTACCCAAGGTGATACACTTGGACATATGAATCCCTTATCATGATTCTCTCGGAGTTTCTTCTTAAATTCTTGCAACTCAATTGGGGCCATTCTATAAGGTATCTTTAAAATAGGCATAGCACCCAGTATGAGTTCTATTGAAAACTCAACTTCACGATTATGTGGAAGAACTAGAAATTCCTTCATAAATACATCATCAAATTCCTGTACAATGTGTGTATTCTTAATCATGGTTTCTCCCCAAAAAATTGAGATAAATAATATTCATTTATTAGAATTAAGACCCATAAGATGGATGAAATTTCAACATGAAGGTTGTATTCATCCTTGCATCGATAGATGATCATAGATTGATTTGGAATATGAAATGTGAATTCCCTTTTTGGGAAATTGATATGAGCTCCATATAAATAAATCCAATCCATACCATGAATCACATCAAATTCTTCTATAGGAAGGATCATAAGATTTGTAGGAAGTACCTTCCCAAAAAATTAAATTTTAGAAGAATTGTAAACTTTTGATGCAACAGTTCTGCCATTTGGAGTTGTCACAACTAACTCAACATCTAATTTTTGAGGTAATAAAGAGATAAAATTATAAAATTATTTGGAAATAAAAGAGTGGGTGGATCCAGAATCAAATAAAACATTTTCTACTATAGATTGAATAATAAGTGTAACTTTCACCACTTCATTTTCACACTCCACGTCACTAATAGTAATTGCATGCGACATTCCTTTTTCTTTGACCTTAAGTGTTTTCTAATGTCGATCATCATCAATAACCCTTGTATTAGGGTACTTATTGGCATAAATTCCCATTTCCTTGCATATGTATCATTGAAGTGTTGGAGGTTCATTCTGTGTATCCTTTTCTTTATTCGCATCATTAGATATCTTTTTCCCATTACTTAGGAAATCAATTTCTTATTGAACTTCTTTTACACACATAAAACATTTAGTAGTCCATATTAGACAATTTCCTCTATGTTTTTTTCTACACTTTGAGTAAAAGGGAAAAATCATCTTCTTTTTAGTGTGGTTTTTTATATTTTCTTTTGAATTCTATTTTTATCTTCTTATCAAACCCATATGACTCATGGGTTACTAAAATCTCCATCTCAACCTTGAGAGCACATATTAAAATTTCCTCATAGCTATTGTAGACCCTTATGAAAAATTCCCTTCGTAGACTTGGTTTTATGCCACTAAAGAATCGATCAATATTACTCTTAGGTTGGATAATAATTCCAGATGCATACCTTGCAAGTATTGTTAAATTTTCTTCATAGGTACCAACAGGTTCATAATCCATTTGCTTATGTTCAAGGAACTCTTTCTTCTTATTTTTTTGGATTATATGAGGAATGTACTTATTGAAAAATAATTTCTTGAACTCATACCATTACATGGACTCAATTTCATCTCTTTTCCTCATATTCTTGATAAGATTCCACCATTTATTAGATTCACCTCCAAAACGATATATTTCTATGATGACATTATCATATTCAGAACATTGTAGAACTGAAAATATCTTTTTAGTGGTATTGATCCATTGTTCATCCACTAGTGGATTAGAAGACCCGCTAAATTAAGCTGGACACTGCCTCACAAATGCTTCAACATAATGCTTCTCCCTCATTTGTTCGTTTTGAATTCTAGCATGATTCATATCTTGAGAATGTTGTGTGAGAATGGATATGAGATTTTTCATTCCATCTCCCATAACATTTGGTTGATCACTGGGAAAATCATTGCCTTTTCCATCGAATTCAACATTAACTAGGTTCCTTAGGGTTCCAAACATTGACTAAAACCAAGAAGCATAGTGTGAGAAACACTAATAATAATTGGAAAACCACAAAATCAAGAACAAAATTTCAATATAGGACACTTTAGGTTTTATCCTAGGTTATTCATTGTCATTTCAAATACACTATAATTTTATCTTATTCTTTGACATATCCTTAAGTCTTTTTCATCATAGCTTCCAAATATTGACTATACTGTTTCTTTGATACCAACTATAGAGGCCCATTCTTTACACACATTGATATAACTTTAGAATTGAAGTATATTTATTACTACATATAACAAAACCATTATAGGACCATATAGCTATAGTGTCTTTAGAAACTGGAAAACATAAACAACCGGTTCATAAAACATCTACATTGTCTTCCATTTATTTCATCATATCTAGTATCTTATTTGAAATATCATACTTAAAACCCTTATTCATGTCCTGGGGAAAAGAAACATATAAAAGGGTGATCTCAAATGTTTAGTAAGGGTAAATAAATGAAATTAAAATCATATCATATTCATAAGAACATAACATTTAAAAATCTTATCCTGCATATAAAAGATCAAAACATCATATCATGGGATAAATCACAAATGAACAATGTTATCACAATATTCATAACATAAGACATAAAATTTTGTGGCATATACACATAAGCATAGAAAATAATTTCGTATTTGTCAATGATCTTTGCCAAGACCATCATAGCGGACAAAGTCCATTACTAAACTGATTTCTCTACTCATTTCAGTTTTGTAACACTAAACTAGATTAACATATCATTCCCGCCATGTCTATATCATGAGATATAAATATTTACCCAATTCATTGGATGGAGATATAGGTCCCACCAATCTCATAATGAAACCACTCTTACGTGTTCTATAAAAACATAAAAACATTCACGGTACCATAACCCATGAAATTATATGGGTTTCTTAAACATCAATCCCTTATGACATAATACATAAACATATTTCATAAAAATAATTACATCATTAACACAATCAAATAAAAGTAAAAATATTGATAGAAACATAAACCAATGTAATCTTATATGGAAGATAATTTTGATAAAACACTTTAGCTTCATTATAGAGGAAAATATCCCTTCTTCTTCAAAAATATTATCCTTTCTCAAAATGTCATGAAATTTTAAAAGAAATGAATTTAGCTTAAAATAAACTTATAAACATGTATAGGAAGTATCTTGGAAATAATGCGTTATAAAGATGTAAAACCCATTCATACTATATAAGTAAAAAAACATGTAAACAAAAGAATGATTCCTAAAAAACCATGTAATAAAAGTCAAAATTGGTAGAAATGAATTTATGCATGCATATAAGAATAGTAAAAATTTTATGAGAATATTTTTAGAAAACATGGACATGTATGATAAATATATCCCTAGTAGATACTTACGGAAAAACAATCTCAGATAAAACGAGATTGGAAAAGTTATCCCTCACATTGGGTCTGATACGATTCTTATGTATCCGAACCTCCTGTATAATGATTTAAATAATGTTACTGATTTATTCAAAAATCATAATAATTTTTATGATAACATTTATTATCATATTTTCATTCATTTGTTAGTAACATTTCATTGTTACTCGTTGTTCGGCTATTAACTATTTTATGTTCTTATGTATGTTTTGTTGGATAAGTTCTTATTACTATTTTTAGGATATAGTCATATCATTTACAAAATTTTATTAGTATAATATATATCATATTTATCCATTCAATTCATTTATATTATCATGTTTTAATGAGGATTATGTAGAATGAATCACATCGCACCATGGAGACAGTTAGCCATACATTCGCACGAGTGATGATATCATTCCCATAATTACTGAATGGTATTGACTTGGATGGTTTATAATATCTCATAATTAGTATCATGTTACAATAATCATATATAGTTATTTTTTTCAACATTATACGCATCCATGTAAGGTGGTGGCAAAAAAATGATTACACCACGACATGGAGACGGTAAGCTGTACATACACACGGGTGGTGATTTCAATTTTTTATAGGATGGATATAATGTGAAATAGGGTTGTTTCATATTTATAATAACATATAAAAATATTAGTGATATTTATGTTATTACTTTATAATGAAACAACTAATGAAGAGGAATTAGAAGAAAGAAATAAATTTGAACTAATCAGTAGAAGATATTTCCCGTTCCTCAATGGGCCTCCATAAAATTTCCTCTTACTAAATTATATTTGACATTTTGAGAATACCAGAACCTCTAAAATGTAACAAGGGAAGTTGATAATAGAAATGGGAAGGTTTTGGACGATACTGAAGGCTCAAAATGGATTGAATAGGAGAGGGAGGAGGATCCCTTTTATATTAGAGGAGAGAGGGCACTTTAAGAAACTCTCAAAATATGAATTTATTATAAATTAAATTTAGATTAAAAATGGTCTAATACATATTTAATTTGAAGATAAGATTATTTTTTTGAATACCAATCATACAGTAATTTTTAGACAGGTTTTGAATATTTTTCTATCCTTACATTTTTGGTTTAACCCTTATTTTACCCTTTTTACTCTTACTGTGATATCATGTTATTTACACCTTGTGGGTTAGTGTAGTTATCATCTACTATCTCCAGAAAAAGTTATTTATGACATATTTGGACATATATTAACCATTTTTACAAATATTAGATTTTTAGTAATTGAATATAATTTAATAAACTATTTTATGTTTAAAGTTATGAATTTTTTTCAATTTTGGACACTATTATACATGACTTTTTAAAAAAGTCACAAAAACCTTATTATTTAAAAAATAAGGCATTAAATCAAATATAATATGTCAATATATTATAGAAAATTCTTTTATAACATCAAAACAACCAAATTTCATTTGTTTTAATATTTATAAATTCATTTATTTAAATCATTCATTAATGAGGTAATCACTACATCATAATTCTGTCATAAATAAATATTTTTATCTAGTGTCTAAATTTTGTAAATAAAATAACATTATATATTAAATCTTTTTATATTTATAATGATTATTTATATACATGGATATCATTTTTATTACCCTATATTAAAATCTATTTAGTAAAAGGTATGGGTATAGGTTATAATTAAATTTATTTTAAATTAATTATTATAAAATGTCATTTTTCACATCCAAATGAATCTATGGGGTCTCAAAATACACCCAAGGATTACAATGGTTGAAAATATCTCATACATTAGGATTAGGACACCTTTTAGGGTTGTTTTACATTATTAAAGTATTATTTTGTTACCCTTATTTACAAGATTAACCGTTCAACCATGATAAATAAAATAATTACCGATGTTACTATTAATAATGTCCAAAAATAAAAACTACCTATTCAAACAATTTGGTCCATTTGATTACAAATATGGAATAAATTTTTACAAATTCTAAACACCTAAGTATTATTAATAAATTTAAAATTATTCCCATTTTTAAAATGAGAAAATGAGTTTTAAAAGTTAAAACTTTTCAAAATATTGAAATGTTTTTACATATAAATTCAATGTAAAACTAATGATAATTAAGAAAATTATATTAAATGGAAAAAACATATTCAATTTATACATTTAAATCATTCAATATTATAATTTAACCATATAAATTATCTTGATGAAAAAGTTGTTTTTAATTAAACTTTAGCGTATTTTAACTATTCCTCAAAACATGAATGTTATAATAAAAATTTCTTAAATTTATCCAAAGTAAATTTTAAAATCCTAATTAAAAATAATATGTTTATTTTGTCATATAGAAATTATTAATGTGCCAATATCTTAATTTAATATGGGTTCTCCATTCAAAGGTGTAAAATTAACCTTTTAAAAAAATAGGTTCTTATACATAATATAGTGTTTTATTCATACCCTATGGCTAAAAAATTTATTGGATGAATATAATAAATATTTTATTAAGTATATAACATATATAAATCATTACTTTCATTACTAAATGTAATTTACTATAAAATAAAAATACTTAATTAATTTATATTTTTCATAAATAATTAATTGCCAAAAAATTCATAATGCATTTTCATAAGTTAGTTATAGTTATTCCCGCTAAGCAAAAGATAAATCTATAATGGTAATTTTATATTAAGGGAATCTAACAGTTCATTTAAACTCATTATTTCTTGAAAATCAAGCTACTTAAGAATAAAAAATATCTAATGTAAATATTTCATAAAAACATCTGGGTGTTACAATTATGATTGTACGCCCTCAACATGATCTAGAGTTTTAGATAAAGTTTCAAATAGGAACATCTCTAATTTTAATGGATACATATCAGTAATTCATATAGAGTTGTGTGAGTTGAATATGAATGTTGATGATTTTATTTAGAAGGGTTTCTTCCACCCCAGTGTATCTCCTTTGGGTGATCCTATTTTTTTTCACAAAGAAGGAAGATAAATATGTGAGGTTGTGCATATAATAATTGAGGTTGAGTCAGGTGATTCTCAAGAAACATTAACTCTAATGAGTATTAATTATCTATTCAACCGTTTAAAGGTATCTATTTGGTTTTCAAGGATCCAATTATGGTCTACGTATCAGTAGATGAGTGTGAAAGATGATTATATCTTGGAGATAGCCTTCAGGTTAAAATTTACGTAGTTTGAGTTCATATTAATTCCATTCAGTGTCATTAATGCATTAGTTGTGTTAATGAATCTTTGGGAATCCATATATAATAAGTTTATATACAAGTTCATGGTCACATTTATGGATGAAAATTTGATCTCCTTGAAGTTATCATAGGAGCATATTGATCATATTTGGGATGTCTTATAGGTTTTTTGACACCATAAACTATATTAAAAGCTATCTAAGTGCAATTTTTATATTCACATGGGGTGTCTCGGTAGGGTGTTTCCATGAACCTGATGATGATCGAGGTATTTCATTCATGGGTAAAACCCAATAATGTGGTGGAGGTTTGTAGTTTCCTTTATCTAGAGGGATATTACATGAAATTTGTGTTCGATGTTTCTCGAATTCCAACACCACTGATAGATTTTACCTAGAAGGAAAATTATTTCACATGGATTGATCACTATCAGGTGGAATTTGGTTACCTATAGGAGAAAATGAGTAGTTCCACAATGATTTGGATTCCTAAGGAGGATGTGATGTTCAGTGTGTTTTATAACTTTTACCATCTCGATTTATGATGCAACTTTATATAGTAGAAGGTAGTGATCTATTTTGGCTCTAGATAGTTGTTCCCCCATGAGCATAACTATTCCACCCATTACCTAGTGTTAGATGGAGTTGTGTTTGATATGATATTTTGAAGGAATTACCTCATTGAAAAGTGCTTTGTGGTTTTCATAGAACACATGATACTGAAATATATCTTCTCTCAATGATATCCAAATTTATTATAGCAGATATTGATGGATTTTATCAAAGAATATGTTTTTGGGATCTCCTACACTTCAAAAAAAAGGGGAATATAGTTATTTTACACTAAGTGAAAATTCCTAGAGATATATGGTTTTGGATTATGAGGATTTTTAGAGTGGGATAAGGGATCTTATATTAATGTATCTTGATATTGAAGAATTTTATGAAAAATTTCATCATTATTAGATGAGAGTGGATTAATTTTTAAAGCATCAAGTAGAGGTGTCTTAGTGGGGATACTCATTGTTTTAGGTGATGTGAGATCATGTTGGCCACGGTGAATCTACAGGGGGATAGTGGGAAGATGGCCAGAATCAGATGTTAACTTAAATTATGTTGTTCATTACATTGTAAATTAATAAGGGAGTTTGCTAGGAGTTTCATAGATCACCCTTAGTGGTACATCCCAAAGTGACTAAGATTTATCGTGACTTTAGGAGATGGATTTGGTGAATTGGGATGACATGGTTACTGGAATTTTTGTGGTGTGGTGTTTGGTCTATTAGTATTTGAAGGCTGAGCACTGGGTTCCAAGATTGTTTTTACATCCTTTATATATCCTGTAGTGGAAATGGGAGGAAATTTTGATAGATTTTTTCACCGTCGTTCCTTGGGATCATGAAGAATATGATTTAGTCTGGGTGATAGTGGACCAACATATGATTTAATCTCATTTTATTACTATATTTGAATCGAGTTCCATATATATTTTGTCAAGGAATTATATAGATGATGTGGTTATGCTTCAGATGGTACTGAGATCTATGATTTCTAATCAGGATTCTGGTTTTACCTCATGGGTATAGAGGAGATTCCATCAGGCCTATAACTCCCGGTTGTGACCTAATAATCCTTACTAACTCATATAACTGGGATGATAAAACAAACTATATATTCACTAGAGGATATGTTTCATGATTTTTTCTTGCATAATAGACCAGAATCCATATTTTTCAATTTAGTGCTAAAAACAAAAACATCACATTTTTGAATTTGGTACTGATAAATGTGACCCAATTTTTTTTACAACAAAACTTACAACATCAAAATGAAATATTGGATCACTTACATACCCATGTTCCTTTTAGGTTTACTGTTTTAGAGATTTAGGAAAAACTCTTAAAAACATGGGCTCATAAAAAACTGTCTCATAAAGATCAACATTATCTCCCACTATACCCAACATTCCTAATAGGTCATCAACATAATCCATGTGCAATCCTTATATATATAGATCATTTAACATATTTCCTAATAACCTTTGGAAAATGAAACATAAAAAGGGTGAGCTAAGATTCTCAGTAATGTTAAACATGGTATATACATAAGCATAACACGAGCTTAAGGGTATGGTAACATGATAATAATGTTTGGAAATCATACCATTCATATCAAATATTATACTGTTGAATCATAAATTAAATCATAAAAATTCATAATATATTAATCATAAAAGAATAAATTGGAATAAAAAATAGAATTTTGTCAAACAGACATGCATAGAAAATCATTTACATTGTAGTTAAGGCTCTTTTAGAAGACTATAATAGTGGATTAGGTTCACTCCCCAATCCATCATAATAGTCAAGGTTGACTCTTAAGACTATCATGGTGGACAAATCCATTTATTTAATTGGCTTGACTACCAATTCAGGTCCTGTCTGAACAAAGTTCAATCCCCATTATCGGCCTGTCTTTCTTAGGATATATTACATCATTACCCAATGAATTGAAGGGAGATATATTTCCCACCTATCACTTAATGAAAAATATATATATGTGTTCCACGAGAACAAAAATCCTATCAGAACCTATTTAAACAAATAGGTTTTATAAAAATTAAATCATAAAATAACCCATTGAAAAGAAATGTGTTTCATAAATATAAAAATAAACTAACCATAAAATAATAAGGATAATTTCATTGAATAAAATCCCTAGTAACACATAAATAACAACAAATAATTTTATCTTAGATGGAAAATTATTTCGAGAGATCACTTGAAATAATTATTGAGGAAACTATTATTTCTATTTTGAAAAATGACTTTTAAATCATGAAACATTTAGAAAAAAAAAGTTCATTGAAAAACTTGAAAAATTATAAATTAGGATTTGGAAAACAATTTTAAACATTTTTAAAATCATTTTGATTGAAATTTTATACAAGATAATTTAATATTTTTTTATAAAAAAACATATTTTTTGAATAAAATATTTTATGGTTAAAGAGAGAATAAAATTAAATGAAACTTATAATATCATGAAAATAATGAGATTCATGGTACAACATTTCAAAGGGTAGTATGTACACCTTGTAAAATAATATAGCTGTATAACATAACATGTGTCTCAAATAAAGAAAATTGAGAAAAAAATACCTTACAGATTAGGTAACTTTTGAACCATAATCCCCTTAAAAGACATAGAATGAAATGGATATATAAATAAACCTAAATTTAAGGATAATTATCCTAGATTAAAATAATGTTCATTATATACACCACACAAAATAAACAAGAGGTGAATATGGAAAACATCACATAGAAATATAATTGAGACTAGAAATCCCCTTATAAACATCATACCATTGAAGTGATAATTAATAAAATGAATATATTTTGTTTATAATATTTAAATAGAAATAAAATAATTTAAAATAAAACTTGATATAATCAAAATCCAAATAAAAAAGAATCTTAGAAAGATATAATAAAGGAAATAATAGTTTATCCCAATGAATGGAAATTGTGTTAAGAATTCCATTACCACATTGTAATTAGTCAAATCATATGCCCCATAAAAGAAAATAATTATCAAATTAAATATTTAATAATGTTATGATAATTATATTCAGTATATGATATATCAAATGGAAGTACATACACCACAAAAAAGGAATAAGTTGTTGATAAGGCATATATCTCATAAAAGTAAAAGTGAAATGAGAAACCTTACCTTAGGATCCTCTTTAGTTTTTCATAATTTCACCTCCAATATAAAGGTTTAAAGAAAGTTATTAATAAATTATTTAACAATATTCATATTTTTTATAAATTATATGACACTTTAATAACCTATAACCACCCATTCATCAATAATATTTCAATATTTTCATTGTTTTGGGTGTGTTCATTTCATGGTTTCATGATCAGTTCATCAGTGAATAATTATATATTTTCTTATAAAATAGAAATAAAAATAAAAAATTGAAATGATATGGTATGGTATTAATGAACTTAATAATTTTTAAATGGTCCCATTTATCATTTTTATTTTTGAAATTAGCATGACTAATTTAAAAAAATGTTAATGATAAATGTTTTGATTAATTTGGCGGGTTTTCCTATAATCACAAACATGTTTTTTTATTTAGTATTATGTCAATATATTAGTTCTAGAACATGAAATAGGTTATAATATACTTATTATAACATTATTAAACCGGAATAACAGTATTATTACCAACCATGAAGGTGTTAATGGGAATCTAACAAAATCATTATTCATAGAGGCAATTAACCAGAATAATTTGGAAAATATTTTTGTTTCATTGAATAAGAGGATACATGAAATTAAATGGTTATGAGATTATAAATTAGTAACATAAAACTAAATAATATAAATGATTCTGGATTTATCTTTATTTTATGAATGTATGAGGTGAGAAGAAAGTAGATGAAGAAAACAAAATGAAAGATGTGTTTTGAGAAAATTACCACTTGAATATCTCCTCCCTCAAAGACCCATTGAGAACCTTGTATTTGTTATTTTGGTGAGACCAAAAGCACGTGGAAGTTATTAGAGTGAGTATGAACGTGTTTTAAAGATAATTTTTTATCTTTAATTATTTTTAAGAGAAGTGAGGGGTTATTTATACTTGAGGAGGGGTGACTTTAAGTGATTAAATAATAATTATTTTATAATTTTTTCCAACCAGATTGAGGTGACATTAATTTCCATGTATTTCGGTGATAATTACTTTTTTTTATTTTGTTATAGGGTCTCTAAATTCCTCAACCAATCATTAAATTTTTTATTTTTATTTATTTTAATCTCTCATTTTTAACTTTAACCTGTTATATTATTTTACCTATTCCACGATAAATATTTATTTTTTCCAAAATTACTTTTTAATGCCTAAAAATTAAAATTAAAATTATAAATAATTTGGACCTTGTGATTCCAAATATTTAATATATCTTACTAAATAAAATTCAAATAATTGGAATAATTTTATTTAAAATTAATCTTGCCGATGTAACAAGAAATCTGGTTTTTAAAGTGAAACAATTCAAATGTTTGAAATGTTTTTATATCCACTTTCATTGATAAATTGATTACAATGTCATAGATTGGAATTATTTAATATTAATAGAAATAATTATTCTTTAAAATAAATTTAAAAAATAATGTAACATTATAATTTATTTAGACAGAAAATTAGTTTTCAATTAAAATGTAGTTTTTTCACTATTCATAGAAACATTAAACTTTTTTAAAAAATAAAACATATTCAACCTAAGTTAATTATCATATACATATTTAAAAAATAAAGATTATTTTGTCAAATAAAATCCATAAAAGTTTCAATACTTAGTTTTAATATAGTTGTCACATTAAAAGGTAGAAAAATTTCCTTTTAGAAAAATATTATATTTTATGATTAAAATTGGATTTATTCTTATCATAAGCCTCTAAATCATAATGGATGAATTTAAGAACATTTTTTTGGATATAAAAAATATAAATTATACTAATACCTTTCACCAATATTGATTAATTTAATTTATTAAGATAAAAATCCATTAATGGAATAAAGATATTTCTTTTATAAAATGACTTCATTTTTGTTTAATTGGTTTTCATTTTAATTTCTAATTAATTGGTATCCAATTAAGTCATTTTATAAGAATGTGTAAAATATATTTTCATAATTTAGTGAATATCATTCATTCCATCCATTATAATACCTAGGTGATAAGTATTTCTAATATAATAATATTTTGGAGTTTGTTTAAGCTAGGTGTTTTGTGCAAGATAAGTAATCAAAGAGATTGAATTTATTTAAAATGAAGATATATAGAATGAAATCACGGGGTGTTACATTATACACCATTTAAATGTATTTTAACCTAGAAATATTTCACTTGGATATAAAAAAATTAGGATACCTATACCTTATTACATTATCTTGTTCCTACGTAGCCTCCTCAAGCTAGAGTTTTCACCACAAAACATTGACCATGTGCGTGGTCTTATTTCATGAAAATTTCTCTTTTCAATCCAGAGTCTCTACCAGTCATTTCTAAAAATAAATATCTTGCTCTATTGGTTTGAAATATTAATTAAGTACATGTTAAGGATCACACATAAACTTCCTCTGGATAGATACATGGAACCCAAAATGGACTTTAGAGAGGTTCAATGCAAGAACCAATCGATAGGCTACCTTCCTGATATGATCAAGAATTTCAAGAAATTGTGTCCTCTAAAATTTGAAATTTCAATTTGAAAATAAAATATGGATATTTGAAAATTACATGGTGGGAAACAAACATCATAAATGGGTCAAAAAATTTCCCTCTAGGAAGGAAATAAAGGGAAGTAAAATGGTCACCTTCTATAACAAATACTTGATTTCCATATAGGAGAACATGGAAATGAAAGATAAAAATAACTCTCAAAGGCTAATAGATACTGGTCATGAAAATGATCATGAGAAAGTGAACCATAAAAAACCATAAATATATAATTGGTTAAAATTACATTGATTAAAGTAAATGGATAACATTTTAGTTTCAAAATATTTTTTCTAAAATTTACAAATTCTTTTACTGCCTATACTGAGAACCAAAGGAAACATTCATATTTGATAAGTATAATTTCAACCACACATTTTCTCAAAATGATGAGTATTAAAGATGATTTTTTATACCTAAATTATCATAATAAACTTCTTTAAATCCCAATTTCGAAAAAAATTATAACTATTTATTCCTCCTCTATTTATGAATTAACCTAAATCAAAATGGTTAGTAAAGGATATAATCATCTAAAAATAATAAACTAGTATATAATGAAAAACTACATTAATCACCAAATTTAGTATTAATACCCAAAGTAAACATAGTTCATTAAATAAATAACTATCCTTTAAATACCTAAAAACTATTCAAGACTAAGATTGAAACCCAAAAATCAGAAGGGTTTGAGCACATAGGCTTCCAAATTTTTTTTTAAAATTTATCTCTAAATAACCACAATCTCCCTTAATATCTCATACCAAAAATGTAATTACCTAAATCACATAATCTCTAAGATATTATAACCATTTCTATAAACAACCAAAATCTCCATAGAATAAAATAATACATTCTTCCAAAATGTAAATCAATAATTATTTATCAAGTAAAATACCATTGTATTCTATTTAACATAATCATACTAGGTTCCCAGAATTGAAAAAATATTATAAAAGAACATAAATCACATAAACAGAAAATTAATTCTAATGTCATGGTTATCTATAAAAAATATTTTACCAAAATGAACTTAACCTTTATCCTTAAGATACACTAAATAAAACAAAATAATTTTATACAAACAAGGAAATCACGTAGGCCAGTGGTAGGTGATGCACTGTTATCACCCTTCACTTATGGGTTCAATTACAATATCCTTTCTAGATGCGAAAAGTTTTCATCCATCCTACATGTTTTCCTTTTCCTAAAATTATATTATTACAATACTTATGAATTTACATAAACGTGAGAACCATCCTAAAAAATAACCATAATCTTTTTTTACCTCAATGGGTATCTCATAAAGTTCAATTTTCATCTCGAAATTTAATAACCCATAATTGCCTCAAAAAATGAATGTCTCTAAATATACCATTATTCCCCTTAAGAGTTTACAATATAATGTCTAAATGGTCTTTCTAAGACACTGAACTATTGATCAACCTAAAAATTATCACAAATGATAATATTAATCACTCCTATGCACACCACAAATAAAAAATCCTAATCTCAAAAGATATATAAACAATTTATCTGATATCAAATATAATAAACTAGAATTAAAACATCCAAATACGGTTCTAAAAACATAAAAATTATATTTTTGAGATTGATAATGATAAATGTGACCCAATTTTTTTCCATAAAATCTTACAATGTAGAAAGAAAATATTGTATCACTTACATTCCCAAGGGCCTTTTTTGTTTTAGAGTTTTATAGAATTGGGAAAAAACTCTTAAAAATTTGGGTTTATAAAAAACTGGATCATAAAGATCAAAATTTTATAACACTATACCAAACATTCAAAATAGGTCATCAATATCATCCATGTGAAATACTTTTATAAATAGACTATTTAACATCTTTCCTCATAACCAGAGGAAAATAAAACATAAAAAGACTGAGAAAAAATGCTCAGTAAGGGTAAGCATGGGAGATACATTAACATAACATGAGAATGAGGGTATGAGAACGTGAGAATAAGATTTGAACATTATACCCTTAATATCAAAGACAATAATCTTGAATCATAAAATAAATCATAAAAATATGTATGACATGAATCATAAAATAATAACATGGCATAAAACATGGAAATATGAAAAAACCAACATATTAAATAAATTACTTAGTTGTAAAGGATATTTTACGAGAATATAATAGTGTATTGGGTTAACTCCTCAAACCATAGTAGTAGTAAAGGTCCACTTCCAAGACTACTGTGGTGGACATAATCCATTACTGAACTAGTTTCACTTCTCATTCAAATCCATTCTGAACTGATTTTAATACCCATTCTAGTTTTTTATATCTCATGAGATATAGTATCTTACCAAATCCATTGGAGAGAGATATAGGTCCCACCCATAAAATAATTAAAACCATACATATGTGTTCTATATGAACATAAATCATATCATAACCTATAAAAAAGAAATATGTTTCGTAAATATTTCATCATAGCATAACCCATTGAAAATAAATATGTTTGGAAAATATAAAAATAAACACACAATTAAATAAAAAGTATAATTTTCATGAATAATATCCCCATTAAATCATAAGTAACATAAAATAATGTTATCTTATATGGAAACATTTTATTTGAAAACATGGTTTTTGAATGAAACAATTTACTACTGAAGAGAGAATAAAATTACATGAAAGTTATAGTATCATGAAAATAATAAAATTCATGATAAACCCTGTAAAAGGGTAGTATATACAACTTATAAATGAATAAAGGTTCATAACATAACATGTGTCTCAAAGAAGACAAATTGAGACAAAATTACCTTACCGATTTGATAACTTTTGATTTGTAAACCCGATGAAAGAGAGATAAAAAATGGATAGGTAAATACACATAACATTAAGGATAATGATAACATATTAAATTCATGGTCGTTATAAAAAAAATTAAATTAGTCGTTACAATTGAAAAATTCTTTTAGAAATATAAGTGAGACTAGAAATTCCCTTACACATATCGTATCATTGAACTAAGAATTAATCGAATGAATAGATTATGTTTATTTTCTATAAATCCACATAAAATACGTTTAAATAACAAATAATATATTCAAAATTCATTTGAAACTTAATATTATAATTATATAATCAAGTAAATAATAGTTTAAGCAAATGAACGGGAACACAGTTCTGAATTCCCTCACCTCTTTGTAATCAGTCGAATTATTTTACCATAAAAGTAAATAATTGTCAAATGAGAAATTAAATACCATGAAGATAATGAGATTTGTAATATTATATATCAAAGGTCAGAACATATAACACACACAAGGAATATGTTGTGAATAAGGAATATATCGCACATAAGTAAAAGTTAGATGGGAAACCATACCTCATGATTCCCATTTGTTTTTCATACTTTAAAGTTATATATAAAGGTTTAAAGAATGTTATTAATTCATTAAATAATCATATTAATATTTATATTACCTTATATGACACTTTTACTACATATTACCACCATTTTATTAATAATATTTCATTAATTTCATTGTTTTGGGTGCGTTTGTTTCATGGTTTCATGACCAGTTCAATTGTGTATACTTATGGGTTTTCATGTAAAATAAAAATAAAATTATATAACTAAAAGTAAATTATATTAATTCAATTATATAAGTTTATTTTGTCCCATATATCATTTTTCATTCTAACATGAGGATTATTCTTTTGATAAAATGTTAATTATAAATGTATAGTTTATTTTGCTTGTTTTTCATACCATCGCGAACAAGTTTTGTTATATTAAATTTTATGTATATATATTTATTCTAGATCCTGAAATATGTTATAATATACTTATTAAAATATTACTTAACCAAACTAATAGTATTATTAATATATATAAATGTGGTAATGGAAAATAATGAAAATCATTATTCATGGAGGAAATTAACCAGCATAGTTTGAAAAATATTTTTGTTTCATTGAATAAGAGGAAATGAGAAATTAAATGGTTATATGATATTCCATTAGTAATATTAAAATCTAGTATATAAATTATTATTTAGTTATCAAAATATGGTGGATGAAGGAGGTGAGATTAAAGTAGATGAAGAAATGAACATTAGAGAGGCATTTTGGGAAAATTACCCGTTGAATGCCACCTCATTAGAGGAACCCTTTAGAACCTTGAATTTGGTATTTTGGTGATAATAGTAGTTATTAGATGTGGTAGTAGTTATTTAGAGTTGTGTTTTCAGATATTTGATCTGCTTAAAGTATTTTTAGGATAAATATGGCGGTAAGGGGTTGTATTTATACATAATGAGGTGTGGTTTTAAGTGTTTAAAAAATGATTATTTTATAATTAAAGACATCCACATTGAGGTGGAACTAATTATCATGGATTTGGATGATATTTAATTTTATAATGTCATTTAAGGGCCTATAAATACCCCAAAAACCATTTAATGTTGTATTTTTTAGGTATTTTAATATTTTACCTTTTAACTTTAATCTGTTACATTATTTTACCTATGCCGTGGTATGTCTTTATATTTTATACAATAAATTTATTATAACTAACAATAAAAATGAATTTAATATAGACTTTTTAACTTATAATTCAAAATATTAAATCCATTCTTAAAAATTAAATTCACATAATTGGTATAATTATATTTAAATTTATTCTCACATATGTAATGATAAAACATGTTTTTAAAGTGAAAATTTTAAAATGTTTGAAATGATTTTTTTATAAAATTTGATTGTGAAATTTGTTAATACGACCTAAATTGGATTTATTTACGTATAATTTATCTATTTATTCTTTGAAAACATTTTAAAATATAATGTATCATTATAAATTATTTAGATTAAAAATCAGTTTTCAATTAAAATATTATATTTTTCACTAGTCATAAAAATGTAAACATATCAAAAAAATAAAAAAAATTCACCCAAGTGATTTCTTATATGACAATATCAAAAATTATTTTTTTTTCAAATAAAATATATTAAATTTTCAAAATTTATTTTTCAAATAGGCTCACCATTAAACGGTGTAAAAATTACGTTTAAGAAAAATATGTTTCTTTTCTTAAAATTTGATTTATAAATATCATAAAACTATCAAACTTAATGAACGAATCTAAAAAAATTTAAGTGTATATAAAAAATATAAATTTCATTAATATATTTCACTAATATTGATTAATTTAATTTATTTTGATAAAATTACATTGTGACCATAGAAATAGTTTTTTTATAAAACCATTTCTTTGATGATTAATTGGTTTTAATTTTAATTTATAATTAATTGGTAACCAATGAACTAATTTAAACATGTGTAAACAATATATTCATAATTTTGTTAATCTCATTCATTCTCTCCATTCCAATATGGCAATGTGATAATATTTTTTATAATAATAATACTTATGAGCTCGTTTGAGCTCATTGTTTTGTGCAATGTATGTTATCTAATAGATTAAATTTATTTACAAAAAAATATTCATAGCATAAAATTATAGTATGTAATATATTTTATTGTAGAGTATAAAGGTTAAATCAAATTCCTGTGGTTATATTTGCCTATAACAATAACTATCACTCATCCATGGGAATGTCTCCCTTTGAGGTGTTGTATGGGAGGCCATGTCATTCTCCATTATGCTGGATAGATGTTTGAGAGTCAGAAGTTCATGATACTAATGTAGTCTAGGGAATGAAAAATAAGATACATATGGTCTAAGAGTTGATAAGGGTTATGAATTACTCTCAGAAGGCCTACGATGATTGTTGGTGGATAACCCTATAGTTTAATCTTAGAGACCTTGTGTTTTTTAGGGTTTCCCCTAATTGGGATTACGTGATGTTTAAGAGAGGGAGTGTGTTTATCTCTATATAATTGGGTATTTTGAGGTGTTGGATCACATTGGTGAGGTAACATATCATTTTTCACCTCAACCATGGCTGGAAAAGATCCCTGACGTAATCTATGTTTCTTAGTCTTGTTAGTATCTCCATAATGATTCACATGTCATTGACTGGGATGATTTGGATATTTAGGATCAAGTGACATTCATGGAGAATATAGTAGAGATCCAATATTAGAGACAGAAATTTATGCATGGAAGAACCATCCCTTTTGTTTTGTGTGTTATGGAGGCTTGGTGTCTTGGAGGAGAGTACATGGGAGTTTGTGGCGTAAATGTGTCATCATTACATGTAGTTGTTTTGAGTCTTTTAATATTTTATTTTTCTTTGATGATGTGATTCTTAAATGTTTCCAGTTTCTATGATATAATTTTTTCCCTTTATAATAATGTGTGCTATGGATTCAAGTATATGAATAACAAAAAAAACCTTACCTATCAAGGCATGTTATGTTTACAACATATTTTAAAACCATATAGGAGAGTCAGTGTCAGTTAAAGGTGATAATATCTTGATACAGAAGGTGGGTTCCTTGATTTTTTTTCTTGAGGCAGTGTTGTGTGGAGGTAGTAGTAGTTTTTATATTGAGTTTTGTAGATTTTGAAATGGAAGTGTAGATGGTTATGTTGATGAAAGGAGACTTTTGGTCAGTGCAAGATGGTGCAATAGTTTGGTGTGTAACAGAACCTCTAAGAGGTATCCCATGGGATGACTTTTTAGACTTATCTTTTTTCTTCTTTGGTTTGGTTTTGATGGTCAAGGATGAAAATCATTTAATAGATATCTAATGTAGTGGTCCATGCCTTCATAGCCTGTTACATAGTTGGTTTGGGAGTTGGACTTTCTTAATGTATGCCTGAGGAGGTTTCAACTGTGTTTCTGGATGGAAATATTATAGCAAACTAAAGATTACATAAATAAATAATACATCTTATTAGAGGAATATTCCTTATATATAAATACAATCAATTTCAAAACCATAAAGGTTTAGTGTATTTGGAGAAAGGGATACATTAAAAACTGGTACATAAATGATCTACATCATTTCCCATTAATTTCTTCAAAAATAGAACCCTTATTAGACATATCATACTTAAAACCTTTCTTCGTAGCTTATGTAGGGAAAACATAAGAAAAGGTGAGTTCATATTCTTAATAAGGGTAAATATAAGGGTTATCAATTAATGATAATATACAATCATAATAAATAATAATGGTTTTATAATATAATCAAAAAATATAATAATCATAACCAATAAATTTAATATCCTTAATCTAGAATCATAAAATAAGGTTTTGTCAATGAAAATACATAATACATAAGAATACGAAGTCATTAATGATAAATAAAGATCTATGATAACATTTCAGAATCATAATATTTAGGTTCCAACCATACAGATAAGTATATAAAACCATTTCTATAGTCAAGTCTCTCTATCAAGACTATCATAGTGGATTATTTTCACCCCCATTACATCATTTCCTAAGTCATGGTTGGATCCCAAGATTATATTATTAGAAATATACCCTTACTTAATTGGGTTGAATCCCCATTTCATTCCTAATTATCTCTTGAGATATCATTTTTACCCACTCCATTGGAGGGATATATAATTATGGGCCCATAAAACACATAAATAAAACCATAAATATTGGTTCCATAAGATTATAAAACATTCATCATTACAGTATATCATAACCCAAGGAAAACAAACAGGTTTCATAATTTTTTTCATAATCATAAACTATATAGAGAAAGAATAAAGATGGTAACATTGGATCAAATATCCATTAAATCGTAAAAAATATCTATGGATTTTATTATAGGTGAAAAAACATTTAAAATATCACTATAACATTTCTTAGAGAAAATAAAATTTAATCTTGAAATCAGTTATTTGAAATATATATTTTTTCCCAAAATATTAATAAAAAAATTTCTTTTAAAATAACCGTTGAATCATTTTATGGATGTTTCAAATTTAATGTGAGATATGATGGTAAGAAATGCCTTTCATGTAGTGTACATTAAAATAAAGACTCCTCTCACATTTCCACTAAAAAGTCTAAAGTAACTCATTTATAAAAAAGAATATTTTTTAAAAATGTTTCATTGAATGATATAAATGGGTAAAAATAAAATTAATAAATATTTGGGGAATAGGAAAAAATTCATGAATTTTTTTAAAAAAAATATGGGCTTTGAACAAATGATTTCCCACCAAATAGAAAAAAGTGGTCGGTTTTCCTTATAAACAACCATTCAGTATCTTGAGTACATAAAGAGAGGAAAATGAATGAAAAAAATGGAAACTCTATATATAAATTTATGATAATAAAATTTATAATATTTTGGATATATAGATTCTATAACTTCAATTTCGGGAAATGCAAGGATAAACAGACCCTGTAAAAATAAGAATATAACATAAAACCCTTACCGATTTGGTAACTTTTGAATCATAACTGCCATGAAAAGAATCAATTTAAATAAGAATTTGAATAAAATTAAAATAATGTTATTCATGATATATCATATTAAATTTTTAGTATATTAAGCAAATGAAATAACCATGTTATGAATAAGGCATATGTCTCATGGAAATAAAAGTTAGACGAGAAACCCTTACATTATATCTAACTTGATTTGTAAGTGATAAATCCTTCTATATAATAAATTTATTATCATTATAGATATATATATATAAAATATTTATACATATAATACTATAAATGGTTTACCTATAATATCTTATCTCTAATTCATTAACAATCTTTCATTGTCATCATCATTTCCGGTGTCAAAAGATTCATTATTCATGTAAGTTTCAGTTTGGTAGTTATGGTCCTTGTACTTTGATAATGGTTTGTACAAAACTATTATTTTAATCATGATATAAATATCATATATATTCATTATATACATATATATAACTATTCACATAATGCTTTAATGAATAGTGAATTACATCACCATGTTGAGACATTTTTCCATACGTATGCAAGGATTATGATTCCATTTTTCGATGGATGAAATGAAAAAGGTAAATAATAACATAAAATTTAATAATTATTATTATATAATAAATAACATATATATTCATTAAATATATTAATATTACCATATAATTAATGTTTAAATTAAGAAACAATCACATTGCTTTGTCAAGGTGGTAGTCCACATGTACACATAAGTGATACTTTCATCTATAATTTGATTGAGAATATGTGGTAAATGGATGTGAAATAATAATAATAAAATATAAGTAAATTTATGATAATTTATTAATATTTTTTTAGCTAAAACATGTGTATAGGAATTATAAGAAAAATTAAAAATGAATGTTCTTGGTTAATTTTTTTAACCTCTTCTTTGAGATACCTCCTTTGGATTAAACATTATACCTTAAAGGATTGGTCTTATGAGAATTCCGGAATCATTAGGATGAAGTGAATTATTATAAGAAGGTTTTTTAGTAGTTATTGGCCCAGATATAATGATAAATTTTTTAGTATAATGGAGAATAATATGTGCCCATTTATAAGTTAGGGGAGAGACACACATGTAATTTCATAAAAGATTTCAATGGTAAATGGTCTATTTTATGAAAAAGTGGCTCTAAATGAAATTGCATTAAAATTTTGGGTAATATAATTTTTAAATATATTCAACCAATAAAAATTATTTTGTATTGGTGGAAATCCTACCCTTACCTCTTTTTTTACCCCTTGTAAAAGTGTTTTAACCTTAACCATGGTAAATTGTTTGTACTACTTTTACTATTAATTTTGACCAAGAATTAAGTTAACCCTATGGAATTATATTAATTATTCTCCTTAAAAATATGGAATCCATTTTACCAAATTAAATTTCTAAAATTTGAATAATTTAATTTTAAATAAACACACAAACTCTAATGAAATAACGTTTTAGAAAAAAAAATGCATTTTTAAGAATAATCCTTAATTTTCTTCTATCACTTGAATCATAAAAACAATAAAATGAATATTAAAATATTATATTGAATATATAATATATAAATTTCACTAAAACCATTAATAAATATAGATTAATTTAATTTATAAAGATAAAAAATATTACTGTATAGAAATAGTTTTTAGAAAAAAATGTGTTTGAGGCCAAAAAAATGATCTTATATCAAAATAAAGTGTAATCTTGATTCCTATATGATAAATTATATTACTTATAAAAAATTATAAAAATTATAAATTAAGGTAAAATTAAAAAAAATAATGGGTATTTTACTTGAATATAAATTATTGGTTTTATACAAATCATTATTTGTTTCTAGTCACTAGAAAATAAATATTTTTTAAATAATAATAAAAATTCCTTTTAAGATTATATTAAAATGATGATTTCAAAAATGATATTAAATTAATTAAATTAAATTTAAAAAAAATTAAGATATTAATTAAAATTTCCACATTCTTAAAATATGATAAAAACCATTTTTTTATGGATAAATATTTTTGAAAAATAAAATGGTTTTACTAAAAATTAAGTACTTATTCATTATGAATCAATAAAAAAATTTGAACAATTTAAAAGGATTATAGATATTTTTAATAATTTGTATATTTCAATTCACACATACTAATTTAACGGTTATGTAATAATGGTTTACTATATTATAGTTCATATAGACTCGAGCTTGTGGGTTAGGAAAGATATCGAATAACTAAAGATTATTATATTGAAATACACATAAAATAATAGGGCGTTACATTATACCCCCATTATAATAAATTTAATCATCAAGACTCCATCAATCTGATATTAAAAAATGAGGATATTTTTTCTTCATCACATCCTTTGGTTCCCATATAACGTCCTAAAATTTATGAATCATCCAGAGATCTTTAACCATGAGAGTTGTATTATTCCATAGTACTTTATCTCTATGATCCAAGATTTACACATATTTTTTACTTTATAAGAAAGGTCATACTTTATAAGTATAACATGTAAGTTCATTACATATAAAGGACTAGGTATAGATTTCCTTGGGAGAGATACAAAGAATACATCATGAACTTGAGAGAGGTTTGTTGGGAGTTCTATGTGATAAAGAACCATCCACACTTGATAAATAATCTTGAAGAGACTAATATACCATGGTTTCAACTTTCCCTTATTTACAAACCTCATAAATATCTTCCATGGGGAATTTAATTGGAAAAAATTCTCAGCAAATTCTACTTCTAGATATTATCAATGATTTTCAGCCTAACTATTCTGTCTTCTCTGAGCTACCATGTTGTGTTTCTGAATGGATCTAACCTTCTCTACTATTTCCTTTGATAGATCACTTCCCAATATCTTTCTTTTTTAACTGAATCCTAGTACATCTGAGTTATATAAATTTTTTAGTTGAGTGAATCATAAGATCCATCTGAATGCTTGATTGAAATCTATTTTTAAAAGAAAAATAAATTATGGGAAGGTGATGATCCCAACCACCATTTAAATATAGAAAATATGATTTAAAAATATACACTTTTTTTAATGGTCCTCTCAGAGTAACCTTGGGTATGAGTATGATAGGAAGTAATGAAAAAAAAATCCATATCTAGAGATTATTAAACTCTCCTATAGAACTTTTATGTAAACCATAGATATTGATCAGATATAATTGAATTTGGTACACCATAAAACGGTACCAATTCCTTAATATATGTCCTAGAAATATTATCAGGATAGAAATATTCTATGATACTAATTAAGTGTAATAATTTCTCAAGGTGATCAATTAAAACACAAATAGTATTATGACCTATAGATGTTTTTGGGGAGTCTGATGATAGAATCTATAGTGATGTTTTCCTATTTCCATTCTGGTATAGGTAATCACTGTAATATCCACATAAATGTTTTTATTTCAGCATCAACTTTATAACACACCAATCACTGACATACATACCTTCTAATATATATCTTCATTTTTGTGGCACCAAAAATACATTTTTAGATCATTATAATTCTTTGTACTTTTAGGAGGAATAGAGAATAATAAGCTATGAGATTATTCTAATAGTTCCTTATTTAGGCATGGTATTGATTGGACACATACTTAGTTCCTAAAATTGATCTTCCTATCACAATCATGATTTATCTTAGGAACATTTCTCACCATCTTTTATAGCTCCACATCATACATTTTCACCTCTTTAATACTAACAAAGATAGATGGTTGAACACTCATTTGAGAAAGATAATATTTCTCCCATTACATCAAAATTTGAAGGTAAATCCTTTAAAAATCCATAAATAGTGGATCTTTTTTATCCTCATCATAAATAATCAAGCATGATAATTTTCACACAAAGCATTAACCACCATTTTAGCTTTCCCAAAATGTTAATATATTAAGTAGTCATAATATTTACTAAAATACAACCATATTCTCTTCTGCAAATTCAACTATTTTGGGTAATTATATACTTTAATTTTTTTTGATTATTATATATGTCACACTATTATTCAGAAAGATTACACCTATAGATTCTTAAAACAATGATTTACCCTATTAACACCAAATCACGAGTCATGTAATTTTCTACATGAACCGTAAATTAACATGAGGTATAAACTATCACTATATTATTCTTCATGAGAACACATAACAACCCATTATTCAACGCATCATTGTAAACCAAAAACCCTTTTCCACTGTAGGGTAAAATGGTCACAAGATCAATTACTAACATTCTATTCAATTCCATGAATTTTTAGTCACTCTCATTATTTTAAAGAAATATAACTATATTCCCAATTAACATGGAGAGTGTATTACATAGCCATGAGAAATAATTCACAAAGAGTAGATAATATCTACCCAATATAAGATGAATATTGATCTCATTCATATTAGATGGTATATTCCAATTTTCAAAAACTACTACCTTTGATGGATCTACAGAAATACCATCACAGGAGATTATATGACTGAAAAATGAAACTTTCTATAGTCAATATTTATACTTGGTAAATTTTAAATACAACTTATACTTTCCTTGGGTCTTCAGTATAATCTTTATGTAATATTCATGATCTTGATAGATCTTTTAATATTTTTAAATATAATCAAAAAAGACTACTATAGATTGAAAATGATATTATATAAAGACTTCATTCATTAAATCTATTATGATTGTGGGGAATTAATAAGGCCAAATTGAATAAATATAAATTCATAGTGTTAATAACTTGATTGGAAGGTTTTTTTGTGTATGTACTCACTTTGAAAAATTAAATTATAGTTCCATATAAAATAAAGATCATGGAAAAATATTTATCTCCCTGTAATTGATCAAAAAAAATCATCAATATGAGGTAGTTGATACTTATTCTTGATCATGATTTTTTTAATTTCCAAATAATCAATGTATAGTTACATTGATATATATTTATTCTCAACAAAAGCACATTTAAACCCCATAGATATTCCCTTGGATAAATTAACCCCTTATTACGATTCCCATGGACTTTCTTCATTAATTATTGCAACTCAATTTGTGTCATTATATTTGGAGTCTTTGAGATTGGTGTAACTCCAAGTATGAGTTCTATTGAAAACTATAATTCATTATTTGAGGGTATAAAAGGAATATATCCTAGGAATATATCGAAAAACTCCCATAAAATAGAAAAATATTTGATTTTTAGTTTCTCCCCAACCATTTGAGGCAAATACCCCCTTTGAGTTGGATTTAAGACCCATGTAATTGATGTAATTTACATTGTATGTTCATATTTTTACTCACACAAAAATAAAATCATATGTTGGTTAATAATATTAAATATGGATTCCCTTAATCATTATTTTTTATGGTATGTATATAATTAAATCCAATCCATGCCCAAAATAACATCAAATTAAACTAGTGGAAGAATAATAAGATTTTTAGGGGATATATTCCCATAGACATCAATACGAAAGGAGTCATAGACCTGAGATGTGATCATCAAACCATTATGAGTTTTTAATAATAATGAAAAATATCATAACTAACAATATTAATTAATATTAATTTATAATTTTCTTGAAATACATTAATTTATATATCTAATCTCAAATAGGGTACTACAATATCTGAGAAAACCTGTAACCACATCAGAATTTTTATTATTTATTCAATACCAAAGTAAAACCTTTATGGTTTGTATGATCATCAAACATTATTAATTAGAGTGACCAATCTTATAGACATTAAAATCATTCATAAGAGATCTAAATCATGGAACCTTCTTTTTAATCTACGAAACCTTAGGTTTAACCTAGTAAATACATGATAATTAATTTTTTTTATAATGGTTCATAACGAAAACATGAATTAAGACAAGAATATACCTTTAGAGTGCCAAACTAGGTGTATAGTATGGTTTAATTACCCATGAATCAAAATGAAGTCTAAGATATAATTGAACTACACATTTCAGGATTATTACCCTATTTGAATTTATGCCTAAACCACATCAAATTTTAGGATCCAGACAGGGATACATTTTCTTAGAAAAAGAACACTTCTTTAATTACAATAACTTAGGATGTTCTCCAACATGTAGGATTTTCCTAGGGGTTTTTACTAAAGTTTTATCATCATAGTTTCAAAAAATAACTAAACATTTATTTGATAACAACTATAGAAATCTGAACATTACAAACATAAATAATAAATATAATTAGAAGAATATTCATTACATATCAATAATATCCATGATAGAACCGTAATGTTTAATTTTTTTGGTAACTTAATACATATAAATATTTTACATAAAATATAAACATTATTTGCAGTTAATTTATTAACAAACAGTACCCTTGACTGATATATCATACTAAAAACATTTTTCCATAACCTAGGGAAGGGAAACATAAGAAAGTGTATGCTAAGATGCTCAGTAAGGGTAATAATAAGAGATATCAATCAATGATCATATGTGAGTATATGATAAAAATAATTTTAAGAGAACATACTCAAAACTTATAGTAATCAAACCCAATCAGTTAGAGATATTTAATAATGAATCATGTAATATCATACTGTTAATCAAAAGATATAATATATAAGAGTATATAGTCATAAATAATCAATCATGATCCATGAGAATAAATTATAATCATGATACCTATGTTTATGGAATAAACAAAAATTGAATATCATTTTTTTAGTAGAGAATCAATGCCAAGAATATCATAATGTATTGGGTTCACTCTCCATTACATCATTTCCTTAAACAATATTCCCTTTAAAGACTAAGTTATTGGACAAAGTAAATTTCTAAATTGGGTTCACCCACATTCCATTTTTTATTATCTAATAAAAAATAATCATTTAAAAAATTCATTAGATGAATATATAATTTAGGGCTCACCATTTACATAATGAAAAAATACATATGTGTTATATAAGATCATAAAACATTCCTTATAACATCATATCATAACCTGTGGAAGGGATATGAGCTTCATAAACAATTCAATATCATAATAATAAACCATATATAGAAATAATAAGTTTGGTAACATTGGATTATATCCCTATAAAGTAATAATAAAATTCAAAGTATGTTTTTATAGATGAAAATAACAACAAATTTTCACTGGAACATTTCTTGAGGAAAATACAATTTTTTTTGAAATCACTTATTTAAAATATAAAAATTTTCCAAAAATATTAAGTAAAATATTTTCATGGAAATTTCCATAGAAACATGTTAAGAAATCTTCAATATAAATAAAATTCATGATATTTGGAAATGTCATTCATGCAGTATACCTCAAAACAAATAATACATTCACATTTTCAACTAGAAAAGAAAAATTACCTCATTCCGAAAATGACAAGAATATTATTTAAAAAAACTATATAAATTAAAAAATGGGTATAAATTAGTTTAATAAATTTTTAGAAACTATTAAAACATTATTAAAAACATATGAAAGAAAATATGGGTTTTGAAGAAAAGATTTCTGACCAAAGAGATAAATGAAGTCAGTTTTCCTTAAAATAGCTCCTTTGGTATCATGAGTACATAAAGTGAAGAAAAATAAAGGAAAAATGAAATATATAGAAATAAAAAGCAGAAAAAAAAGAGTTAAAATCTTTTTATATATATATCATATAATTTAAAAATTATAAAACATAAGTATAAGTAATCTTGGTAATAATGAGACTACAACATAAAACCCATACAACTTTAGTAACTTTTGAATAATAAATATCATGAAATGAATAACATAAAATGAATGATTAAATACTATAAGTATAATTATATTAATAATATATCATATAAATTATTGATTATATACACCTTGTGAAAGAAAGAAGTAGTGAATAAGGCGTATGTCTTAAGGAAATAAAAGTGATATAAGAAACCCTTACCTTATATTTGACATTATCCATACATGATCTAATATCATGTATAATTAATTTATATATATTTATATTATTTAATAGAATCCTATTTATACATATAATACTATTAATGTCTTACTTCTAACATTTTATCACATTTTTATTATCAATATTTTCTTATTATCATCATTTTTGGGTGTTAACTACTTCATTTTTCATGCATGTTTTTGTTCAACTATTGTGGTACTTATAATTTGATCATGGTTACTAATATCCATAATTTTAGTAATTATATAAATATAATATATATTCTTTGAATACATATTTATAACCATTAATATATATCATTGATGAAAAATGAATTACATCTATATGTGAAGACGGTAGTCTGTGCGTACGCATGAGTGATGTTTCCATTTTTTGATGGATGAAACAAAATAAATGTAAATATTAATTAAAATTTATAGAATAATTATTATATAATAAATATTATATATATTCATTAAATATATCTTTATTACTATACATGTAAAAAGGAAATAAAAAATGAATAACATCGCTTCCGAGAAGTGATAGTGTAACGCCCCGACCCCAGTTACCCAGAGTCGGTGCATTATTACATAACATTGGCATGATCACAAGAAAGGTCAAATCTCGAAAGACCAATTGGTTTAGTATCCTTGGAAACACTAGATATATTCATAAGTTTTACATTACATCATAAAATGAAAAACTACTAAAACAACATAATGTTTCCACAGTCCACACTATAATCCCCTTATAATATCCCTGCAGGTCATTCATAACTTACATCTTCACATCCTGGGAAAAATAAAACATAGAAAAGGGGTGAGCTCAAATGCCCAGTAAGGATAACAATATAGCGGAACATTCAAAAATAAGCATAAACATTTAAGGCAATGAATTACTAAAACAAAAGCCTTTTAAACTTGAACTTCAACATAGTATGGCAAAAGTAAAATGAAATAATGCCATTTACTTATTCACATGGATATTCTACTAATTGAATAATCAAATGCAAAAATCAATAACCACTTTCATAATGTTGGAATTCATAATGCCAGACTATCATAACCACATAGTCAAGGCCTCGTTCCAAGACTACAAATAAGATTTTGTCAAGGCCTTGTGCCAAGACACTAGTTTGTCTCATGAGACCTACCGATGCATCGAGGAGCTATAGCGGGCTCCACCCGTCACATATTAAGTCCAATGCATTCCCATATGAAAAGGTTTAAACATAACATAAACATTCGTATTAAAACTAGCATACGAAATGTCAATAATTTCACCATAAACTATGAATGGTATAAAAATAGCACATCCACAGTCAAACATATAACAAAACCTTCAATACAATATAGAAGTTTTGTATCATAATAAATCAACTTTTAATAAGCGTAAAATCCAACAAAGGATATTGACATAGATGAAATCAAAACTATTTTTAGAGAAATATCTCTTTCTATTTTTGAAATCATTTAAGAGACATATAAAATAAAACATTTTCTTGAAAATATTCTTATAAGCTTGTAAGGAAAGCTTTGAATATTTTATAACGGTGGAAAATAACCGCACCCGCCGTATAAGTTAAAAAACATTCTTATCTCAATTCTGTCGAAAAGGTTAAAAAGCACCTTGTTTGGAAAACGACAGAAAGATTCCCTTATAAACCTCTTATAAAAAGTCAAACAAGGGTATAAATGACTTTAACCCATATTCTTTTAAATATTAAAAATGTTTTGAAATACATTTTGAAGAAACATGGATGTGGATGATAAAGAGATCCCAGTAGATTATTACGTATAAACAACCTCGGATAATGAAGAGATTGTGAAATAACCCTTACCTTGTACTTTTCCTTGGTTGGGGTAGGTTAACCTCCTGTATAATGGTGAAATAATTGTTATTAAATTATACAAGAATCATATATATTAATATGATATCATATATGATCTTTTAACATTGATTTGTTAATAATATCTTAGAATTATCGTCGTTTCGGGTGTCAACTTACTCATTTTCTTTTATATGTTTTGTTACATAAGCCATGTTTGTTGTATCTTATTCATATCCAGAATGATATCAAGTCCTTAAACATCATTTTTAAATCATCAAATGATAATTATACTTGAATGGATACGATGGAGAATGAATCTCATCACGTTCGTGGAGACGGTAGTCCGTACATACGCACGAGCGACAATATCATTCTTTTGATATTAAAATAATATATAATGGATGGTATATCATATATACAGAATCCTTAACATGTTATATTTATTATTTACATGAGTTACACATCATTATTATACCCATCCAAATAATATTATATTGAATAACAATTACACCACGACGTGGAGACGGTAAGCCGTACGTACGCACGTATGGTGACATGTTATTCAAAGGGTGGATAGAATACTGAATATGGTTGTACCATATTTATAATAACATCACAGTATATGTGAGATACTGGAGTTATTATTTTAGAATGGTAAGAACAATGGAAGAAGAAGTGGAAGAAGAAATGAACTTGGAGAAGGGTGGTGAAATCATTACCTCTTCTTCGGGTTCTTCCTTTTGATTTGATCAAAAGGGCTCTTTAGGTTAGCTTTCTGATCAAAAAAAGGCCCCTAGGTTGTAGTGAGGGAAGTTGGGAGAGTATTTGGGCAGGGTTTGGCCGAACCAAAGGGCTTTGAAGGTGTGAAGAAATGAGAAGGAGGAGTGCCCTTTTATAAGAGGGGTGAGGGGCACCTTTGGAAAAGCTAGAGATATTAGTTTATAATAAATTTATATTCGGTTTCCAATGGCTCCAAACTTGACTATTCAAAGGTTATGGTGGGGATGGGTCGAAAACAACTCAACCAATAGAATTTAGACATGTTTGGGTACTTATATTAACCTTATCTTTAAGTATTAACTCTAAGTTAATTAGTTTCACTTTTACAATGTCTCTTTGTATTTTTATATTATATGATTAATAAACTTACCATATGTAAAGACCCGTAAAATTCAAGGGAAATTTTTTCTTAATTTTCTTTAGAATTTTACAAGAGCGCGGTTTCAGACGGCACCTGATTCCGAGGCCCGGAGTGCCCGGAATTAATTTCCGAAGTTTGGCTCGGGTACGTTCAGTGAACGAACGAGCGGGAATTCCTAACTTTTGATCCGGTGCTCGGAATTGAAATCTGAGGGCACCGATGAACTCGCAACGCCGATATTCGCTTAATGAGACCTTTTCGGGAGTTGCGTTTGTTGCGGGTTGAGAGTTACGTTTTGGGGTTTTTCAGTTAAGTTAAATAAAATTTGTGTAATACAAATTTTATTTTAACTTATTTAAAAACCTATCAAAGGTGGTTGGAAGTGGGACCCACACCCACTTAACCTCCCTTGGGAGGATTAAGTGTGGTGGGGCCCACACGAACCCCTTTTCTTTTCAAATTCTCTCAACGTACCTAACCCCTAATTAATTGGCTTAGGTTACTCTTAATTAATTTTGGGAGTTAACTCTTTTGAATTTCAAACTTTTGAAATCCTTTTGAGTTGTGTGTTAATAAAATAAGTGGTATTCTTATTTTATTGAGAGTTCTTTGTTTGTCTTTGGAGAGCTTTCCCTTCATCTCCAAGCTTTGACGAAGAACCTTCGAAGAACGAAGAACGCGAAGAACGTCGTTCTTCAACGAAGAATTTCTTCGCCGAAGAACACGGACTTTCCGCGACGCCTTATCCGCGACGTGACGTTCTTCTTCCGTATCATCTTTTCCGCGACGAACGCCATCGACAACGAATCTTCCTCCGACGTCAAAGGAATCGACACCGATTTTCCACGACTCCGTCAACGTGCGACTATCGAGGTAAGGGTTCTTGAGATCGTTGCTTTCTTTATATCTTGACTTTCCTCAAGACTTGACGAGGAACGCTCTCTTTTCCGACGAAGAACGCCGCAACTCCTTTCTTCGTTCACCGTGACAACGAAGGGGACGCCATCTCTTCTTCGGACAACCTTCGTCGGCAAACGAAGATCCGCCAACGTCGTGTCTCTTCGGGCATAGCACTTCGTCAACGGATTTGACGAACGACGACCGCGACACCCGACCTCCGCGACGCCGTCTTCCGCGGAGCGTAGCAGAACCTTTGAATCCTAAACCCGAGGTAGGGGTTGTCGATTTTCTTTTGGATTCCTCATTTCATTCTTGATCGTGCTTTTAGCAAGATTAACGTGTGACGTGATTTTTCTTTAGTTGCGTTATTATTATTAACGCGAGGGGGGGCCGGACCGCACGAACACGGCCGAACCCCCCCCCCCTCCAACGTTCTTGTTGTTCTTGCGGGTGGAAGCAAGTGGCGTGGTGCCGTCGCACCACGCGGATGATTGTGCGTTTAATTTTACGCATCGCCGTCGCGCTTCGCCGAGGAGAGTCTTCAAGAACGCGACGCCGTCGCGCCGCGTTGGAAGGATTCATGGCACGGCGAAAGGGGCGCGGTGCCGTCGCACCGCGCCGGACGACGAACACCGCGGCCGGTTCCGGGCCGCGGCGGGACGAGAAGACCGCGGCCGGTTCCGGGCCGCGGCAGGATGAGAAGACCGCGGCCGGTTCCGGGCCGCGGCGGAAGAGGAGACCGGCGGCGCGGCCGCCGGCGTCGGAAGACGAGGGCGGGACCGGAATTTCCGGTCCCGTTGGTAAAAACCGGCCGGCCAGCGGGCCGGCCGGATGTCTTAAAAACCGGGGGAATTAATCCCCCGGCCATCCTTTAAAACCCCCCTCTTAATGAGGGGGGGCGGTTCTTGAGGAAAGGGGGCAGCGCCCCCTTTGGTCCAGCCGCCAGCAGGCCCCCCCCACGTGAGGGGGGGGGGGGGCGGTTTGAAGAAACCGGCGCGGCCTTAGTGCCGCGCCACCTTGAAGGAAACAGCGGGGGAGTTTGTCCCCCCGCGTGCGGACACCCCGCGTGCGCAGCCCGTGCGGCGCACCCCGCCGCCAGCGCGGCCCGCTGCCGCCGCCAGCGCGGCCCGCCGCCGCCGCCAGCGCGGCCCGCCGCCGCCGCCGGCGCGGCCCGCCGCGCCGCCGCCCGCCGCCGCCGCCGGCCACCGCGCCGTCCAGAGGGGGGGGGGGGGGGGGGGTCGGGCCCGGTCGGCCCGGACCCGGACCCCCCGTTTCGGACCAGATTCGGTTCTTGGCTCATAACTTGAGCCTCGGACCTCCGAATGACGAACCGTCTGCGGCAACGCGATCCTTGGATCGATACGGTCGTTTCGGTATATCGCACTCAAGGTTTCGGGTTATTTTGAGTTCGGCCGGGTTGGTTCGTTCACGAAACCAACCGGGCCTTCGGAGCGGAAACGCTCATATCTTGAGCTACGGACGTCCGATTGACGTGCCGTCAGTCGCGTTGTGTTCCTTTTAGTGAGACGGATCTTTTGGCATACTCCGCCCGAGGTTCGGACGCAGGTGGAGTACGGTCGGGTTGGTTTTTCCTTAAAAACCAACCGGGCCCCGGAGACGAAAATGCCAATAACTCACAGACCGGGCGTCCGATTGACGCGCCGTCTGTTTCGTTGACTTCCTCTTGATGAGACGGAACTTTTGATATACTCCGCCCGAGTTTTGGATACAGTCGGAGTATGGCCGGGTTGGATTGTACTCGAAATCCAACCGGGCCCCTGGAACGAGAATGCTGATATCTTTCAGACAGGACGTCCGTCTGACGAACCGTCAGCGGCGTTGATGATCACGATGAGAAACGGTCCCTATGAGTATACCCTATGAGAGTTCGGGGTACAGTTGAGATACGGCCGGGTTTGGTTCGCTCACGAAACCAACCGGGCCCCTGGGACGAAAAGGCTAATAACTCACAGACCGGGCGTCCGATAGACGCGCCGTCTGTTGCGTTGAGACCCCTGTGATGAGACGGACTTTTGAGATACTTCTTTGCGGGACTTTGTGATACTTGGAGTATCGACCTGTAGCTCGTGGAGCGGACCCTCCCGGAGACGAGCGTGCAGAGTACGGAGACCGTGTAGCCGGCTGAGACCTGACGACTGCTTGACCGACTCGACTTGGAGTGAGTCGACTAGCCCAGTGGACGGAGCGCCCGGTATTTGGCGGCAGACCCACGGCGGACGGAGCGCCTGGTAGTTGGCAGCAGACCCGCGGTACTCGACAGGAGGAGTACCTCAGTAGGCTATCTGGGTAGCGCCCGGTATTTGGCAGCAGACCCTCAGCGGACGGAGCGCCTGGTAGTTGGCAGCAGACCCGCAGTACTCGACAGGAGGAGTACTTCAGCAGTCTTAGGTTAGTGAGCGGCGGCCTCGGAGTCGTGACAGGACCACTGTACACTCTAGAGACGGAGCTCTTCAGCAGTTACGGTTTCGATAATGAAAATCCTGGTTTGAGCTGAGACTTTTGACCTTGTGTTTACCTCATGAATGAGATGGGTCACTTGCTAACTTTGGTATATGTATGGGCATATACCCGGGTAGTGGTTATCCGTCGTTTTCACAATCCTTGTGTTACCTCATGATTGAGATGGGTTACTTGATAACTTAGGTATATGTATGAGCATATACCTAAGTAGAGTTTATCTGTTGAGATCTTCTTGTGTTTATCCTTGTTGGTTTTAGTGAGACCTTGAGGGTCTCGGGGTCCCTACTGAGTATCGTTATACTCACCCCTGCACGGGCTATGCCCGCACCTCGTTGTGTTGGTTGCAGACGACGGACAGTGCTGACAGAGGCCGAGTGTTCGAGGACTGGACGATACCTGGAGGTGGACTATACGACGAGGCGGTACCCGGAGGAGGACCACTGGGCGGGATATACTCGGAGCGGATGGCGGGACCCGAGGAGCAGAGGAGCTATCTGTACCCACCCTTCAGGTGGGATTTCCAGTGGACATCTCAGCGTAGCAGCTTTACTTTTCAGTCGCTGTTTTTCCTTTCGAGTTGTACTTTACAGTTGGGCTTGTATTTCCGGCCCCTTTTTGATTTTCAGTTCTTCTTTTTGTACTTAGTGTTTCACTTCCGCTTGTACTCTGTGGTGCTTGTTTTCTTTATAAAGGCAATGCCTTCCCAGTTAACGGGATTTTATGCCTTTGGTGCTAGTCGCCAGCCCCTGGCCTATGGAAGGCGGGCTTGGGGTAGTCACGGCACGGGCCCCGAGGACGGGTCGTGACAAATTGGTATCAGAGGAGTTCGGTTCTACCGCAGAACTTATAACTCTGATGTTTCTTTCTGTGAAGCAATAGTGTTGAGAGTACCGAGTGTGGTTTTCAGTTCAGGGAGTCCAGTGTTGGTGCGGGCGGCCGACGTATCCATACACCAGGACCCTGACAACTGATTTCCGACTTTGTGCACGAAAACACTGATTGCGTGTGTGTTTTCAAAGGTTTTTCCCCTTAAAACAGCTCAAACCAGGTCAGCTCACCAGGTATAATCGTTTGATCGTGTTACGTTGTTTCTTTCATGATGGCCCACCGAGCAGCGAGACTCCAGTGCAGGGCCCTTTTTCAGTGTTGGCACCTTCGGGTGGTGTACCAGCAGCACCACCACCCGTTAGGCAGCAGATGCCACTAGCTGACGGTGCACGCTAGCAGAGCGCGATGCACGAGTTCCAGCAGTAGAGGCCTCTGAGGATACGAGGCGAGACAGATTTCCCAGGCAGCAGTGGACTGGATGGAGACGAATGCTAGAGTTCTACGCCTAGCTTGGATACTAGTAGAGCGGATGATGACCTTAGCTCCAGGTGTTTCCAGAGAGTGACCATGAGGTTGGTCCTTATAGTAACGAGGCTTCGGTACGCGAACCGATACCTGGATTAGTACCTACGGGTAGAGCGCCAGCTATGTCACTACCTGTTGGTCAGCAGACACTACCGGCGGTACCGGTAGCAGAGACTCACAAGCTTAGTGCCTTACTTAGGTTTTAGCATCAGATATCCCTCAAGTTTCGAAGTGAGCCTGACTCGTAGGCGGCTGAGGACTGGCTTGAGGAGGTGGTTGTGAGTTTTCTGGAGCTAATACGGCTTCGACAGTACGACATGTCGGAAGCAGAGCACTCAACGTGGCTTACCAATCAATCTTGGAACTCGTTGGTTACGTTGTGATCAGTTCTTTAGACTCGAACTTCTGAGCGAAGTGTGTCTAAAGGACATCCGAACCATTTCTTTTCCTCTATGCATTCCTACCTATGCTAGGATGCTAGAGAGAACCTTTGTGGTTGTGAACGTTAGCAGTGAAAGGCAGGAGACTAGCGCCAGTCTCAGAGACTCGGGCGTGTAAAATGTTTCAGGAGGAGGAAGTGCTAAGGACAGATGAATCTGCAGGGTAGCAGACGTGGAAGCAGAGCTTGGAGAGCAGCATGTGGTGGTGTACATTTCGACATGTTACGATCACCCGACTTAGTAGTCCCCGCCAGGCTCAGGGAGCAGGAGGGCTGGGGAGGAGAATAGCTGCATTGCGGTCAAGGAGTGTGACCCAGGAGCTCTAAGAATGATTCGGGGTACGAATTATGTCTACTACGAGCTGCCATATCTATAGACATAGGAACCAATCATTCTACCCTTCCACGAATCATGTCCCAGACCTAGAGGTTCCGGGTAAGCCGTAGACTTGACCCTCACGTCTGGAGATACCTTTGGGAGGAGACTCGATAATCACGCTTACGCCGACGGTGTGATTTGACCTCGAGGCGAGAGTTTCGGTTGGAATCTCTTGGTGGCAGCGTAGAGGCCTTACGACGTTGATCTGGGTATGGTTTTGATTCACAAATCATACCCCGGTTGACTGTTTTAGGAAAACGTCGGAATGGGTTTTCCTTGGTCGGCGAAAAGGAAACCCTGGGCAGCTCATGTTAAACTCAGACATAAGAGGGTGTGACCGATCACTCTTGAGTTGGTCAACCCTACCCCTGTGGCAGCAGGAGTTTGAGTTCAGTTCTAACCTAAAAAGGGAAACCTCTTGAGTTCGAGGGTGACGAACACGTTCTTATACGGTCTCAACCCGATGAGGTTTTGGAGATGTGGCCGAGGCGGCATGTTATCTCCGAAGTTCGATGGACCCTTTTGATCTTCAGCAGGGTAGGCGAGGAGGTTTACCGCTTAACCCTACCACCTCAGTCGCACCGGGTGCATAGTGTCCACCACGTGTCTCAGCTGTGGAGATACGTGTATGTTTCTTCACACGTCATCGACCCCGGGGAGTTGGACGTCGATGACAGGGCGATAAGCACAGAGATTCTAGTAGAGATTGAGGATCGGCAGGAGTAGGTTCTACGTGAACGGTTGCTTCCTCTGGGGTGCTTCTCGGGTAGCACGAGATCTTCAGGTGAGCATATGGGAGCGTAAAGCTCAGTTGCGTGCTCAGTACTACTTTGTTTCCCTTAAGTGTGAGTTGAAGCTTTACGGGGACGTAAAGCCCTGAGGTGGGAGTAATGTAAAGACCCGTAAAATTCAAGGGAATTTTTTTCTTAATTTTCTTTAGAATTTTACAAGAGCGCGGTTTCAGACGGCACCTGATTCCGAGGCCCGGAGTGCCCGGAATTAATTTCCGAAGTTTGGCGCGGGTACGTTCAGTGAACGAACGAGCGGGAATTCCTAACTTTTGATCCGGTGCTCGGAATTGAAATCCGAGGGCACCGATGAACTCGCAACGCCGATATTCGCTTAATGAGACCTTTTCGGGAGTTGCGTTTGTTGCGGGTTGAGAGTTACGTTTTGGGGTTTTTCAGTTAAGTTAAATAAAATTTGTGTAATACAAATTTTATTTTAACTTATTTAAAAACCTATCAAAGGTGGTTGGAAGTGGGACCCACACCCACTTAACCTCCCTTGGGAGGATTAAGTGTGGTGGGGCCCACACGAACCCCTTTTCTTTTCAAATTCTCTCAACGTACCTAACCCCTAATTAATTGGCTTAGGTTACTCTTAATTAATTTTGGGAGTTAACTCTTTTGAATTTCAAACTTTTGAAATCCTTTTGAGTTGTGTGTTAATAAAATAAGTGGTATTCTTATTTTATTGAGAGTTCTTTGTTTGTCTTTGGAGAGCTTTCCCTTCATCTCCAAGCTTTGACGAAGAACCTTCGAAGAACGAAGAACGCGAAGAACGTCGTTCTTCAACGAAGAATTTCTTCGCCGAAGAACACGGACTTTCCGCGACGCCTTATCCGCGACGTGACGTTCTTCTTCCGTATCATCTTTTCCGCGACGAACGCCATCGACAACGAATCTTCCTCCGACGTCAAAGGAATCGACACCGATTTTCCACGACTCCGTCAACGTGCGACTATCGAGGTAAGGGTTCTTGAGATCGTTGCTTTCTTTATATCTTGACTTTCCTCAAGACTTGACGAGGAACGCTCTCTTTTCCGACGAAGAACGCCGCAACTCCTTTCTTCGTTCACCGTGACAACGAAGGGGACGCCATCTCTTCTTCGGACAACCTTCGTCGGCAAACGAAGATCCGCCAACGTCGTGTCTCTTCGGGCATAGCACTTCGTCAACGGATTTGACGAACGACGACCGCGACACCCGACCTCCGCGACGCCGTCTTCCGCGGAGCGTAGCAGAACCTTTGAATCCTAAACCCGAGGTAGGGGTTGTCGATTTTCTTTTGGATTCCTCATTTCATTCTTGATCGTGCTTTTAGCAAGATTAACGTGTGACGTGATTTTTCTTTAGTTGCGTTATTATTATTAACGCGAGGGGGGGCCGGACCGCACGAACACGGCCGAACCCCCCCCCCCTCCAACGTTCTTGTTGTTCTTGCGGGTGGAAGCAAGTGGCGTGGTGCCGTCGCACCACGCGGATGATTGTGCGTTTAATTTTACGCATCGCCGTCGCGCTTCGCCGAGGAGAGTCTTCAAGAACGCGACGCCGTCGCGCCGCGTTGGAAGGATTCATGGCACGGCGAAAGGGGCGCGGTGCCGTCGCACCGCGCCGGACGACGAACACCGCGGCCGGTTCCGGGCCGCGGCGGGACGAGAAGACCGCGGCCGGTTCCGGGCCGCGGCAGGATGAGAAGACCGCGGCCGGTTCCGGGCCGCGGCGGAAGAGGAGACCGGCGGCGCGGCCGCCGGCGTCGGAAGACGAGGGCGGGACCGGAATTTCCGGTCCCGTTGGTAAAAACCGGCCGGCCAGCGGGCCGGCCGGATGTCTTAAAAACCGGGGGAATTAATCCCCCGGCCATCCTTTAAAACCCCCCTCTTAATGAGGGGGGGCGGTTCTTGAGGAAAGGGGGCAGCGCCCCCTTTGGTCCAGCCGCCAGCAGGCCCCCCCCACGTGAGGGGGGGGGGGGGGGGGGCGGTTTGAAGAAACCGGCGCGGCCTTAGTGCCGCGCCACCTTGAAGGAAACAGCGGGGGAGTTTGTCCCCCCGCGTGCGGACACCCCGCGTGCACAGCCCGTGCGGCGCACCCCGCCGCCAGCGCGGCCCGCCGCCGCCGCCAGCGCGGCCCGCCGCCGCCGCCAGCGCGGCCCGCCGCCGCCGCCGCCGCGGCCCGCCGCCGCCGCGCGCCGCCGCCGGCTACCGCGCCGCCGCCGCCGGCCACCGCGCCGTCCAGAGGGGGGGGGGGGGGGGTCGGGCCGGGTCGGCCCGGACCCGGACCCCCCGTTTCGGACCAGATTCGGTTCTTGGCTCATAACTTGAGCCTCGGACCTCCGAATGACGAACCGTCTGCGGCAACGCGATCCTTGGATCGAGACGGTCGTTTCGGTATATCGCACTCAAGGTTTCGGGTTATTTTGAGTTCGGCCGGGTTGGTTCGTTCACGAAACCAACCGGGCCTTCGGAGCGGAAACGCTCATATCTTGAGCTACGGACGTCCGATTGACGTGCCGTCAGTCGCGTTTTGTTCCTTTTAGTGAGACGGATCTTCTGGCATACTCCGCCCGAGGTTCGGACGCAGGTGGAGTACGGTCGGGTTGGTTTTTCCTTAAAAACCAACCGGGCCCCGGAGACGAAAATGCCAATAACTCACAGACCGGGCGTCCGATTGACGCGCCGTCTGTTTCGTTGACTTCCTCTTGATGAGACGGAACTTTTGATATACTTCGCCCGAGTTTTGGATACAGTCGGAGTATGGCCGGGTTGGATTGTACTCGAAATCCAACCGGGCCCCTGGAACGAGAATGCTGATATCTTTCAGACAGGACGTCCGTCTGACGAACCGTCAGCGGCGTTGATGATCACGATGAGAAACGGTCCCTATGAGTATACCCTATGAGAGTTCGGGGTACAGTTGAGATACGGCCGGGTTTGGTTCGCTCACGAAACCAACCGGGCCCCTGGGACGAAAAGGCTAATAACTCACAGACCGGGCGTCCGATAGACGCGCCGTCTGTTGCGTTGAGACCCCTGTGACGAGACGGACTTTTGAGATACTTCTTTGCGGGACTTTGTGATACTTGGAGTATCGACCTGTAGCTCGTGGAGCGGACCCTCCCGGAGACGAGCGTGCAGAGTACGGAGACCGTGTAGCCGGCTGAGACCTGACGACTGCTTGACCGACTCGACTTGGAGTGAGTCGACTAGCCCAGTGGACGGAGCGCCCGGTATTTGGCGGCAGACCCACGGCGGACGGAGCGCCTGGTAGTTGGCAGCAGACCCGCGGTACTCGACAGGAGGAGTACCTCAGTAGGCTATCTGGGTAGCGCCCGGTATTTGGCAGCAGACCCTCAGCGGACGGAGCGCCTGGTAGTTGGCAGCAGACCCGCAGTACTCGACAGGAGGAGTACTTCAGCAGTCTTAGGTTAGTGAGCGGCGGCCTCGGAGTCGTGACAGGACCACTGTACACTCTAGAGACGGAGCTCTTCAGCAGTTACGGTTTCGATAATGAAAATCCTGGTTTGAGCTGAGACTTTTGACCTTGTGTTTACCTCATGAATGAGATGGGTCACTTGCTAACTTTGGTATATGTATGGGCATATACCCGGGTAGTGGTTATCCGTCGTTTTCACAATCCTTGTGTTACCTCATGATTGAGATGGGTTACTTGATAACTTAGGTATATGTATGAGCATATACCTAAGTAGAGTTTATCTGTTGAGATCTTCTTGTGTTTATCCTTGTTGGTTTTAGTGAGACCTTGAGGGTCTCGGGGTCCCTACTGAGTATCGTTATACTCACCCCTGCACGGGCTATGCCCGCACCTCGTTGTGTTGGTTGCAGACGACGGACAGTGCTGACAGAGGCCGAGTGTTCGAGGACTGGACGGTACCTGGAGGTGGACTATACGACGAGGCGGTACCCGGAGGAGGACCACTGGGCGGGATATACTCGGAGCGGATGGCGGGACCCGAGGAGCAGAGGAGCTATCTGTACCCACCCTTCAGGTGGGATTTCCAGTGGACATCTCAGCGTAGCAGCTTTACTTTTCAGTCGCTGTTTTTCCTTTCGAGTTGTACTTTACAGTTGGGCTTGTATTTCCGGCCCCTTTTTGATTTTCAGTTCTTCTTTTTGTACTTAGTGTTTCACTTCCGCTTGTACTCTGTGGTGCTTGTTTTCTTTATAAAGGCAATGCCTTCCCAGTTAACGGGATTTTACGCCTTTGGTGCTAGTCGCCAGCCCCTGGCCTATGGAAGGCGGGCTTGGGGTAGTCACGGCACGGGCCCCGAGGACGGGTCGTGACACCATATACATACAAGCGACCCACAAGTGGTCAATTAATGATACACATATCATTATATAAGTCTCTTGGACGAACCTTAGATTTTTAGGAATTTAATATCAATTAATAATATAATATTGTTTTTAAAAAACTCTTTTATGTCAATTTTGACACTATTCAATAGTTGATTTTTGTGAAACTCATAACAGATTGATTACTTATAACAAAGTCAACTACATCAATCCTAATATATCATATTATCCTAGAAAATTAGTTTAATTCATTAAAAGTTTCATATTATATTTATTTGGGTATTTATAATATCAATTATTTTAATTTTTCACTATTATAGTAATTACTGCATCATCATTGTGTCATAAATAAAATAAATTATTTGATGTCTAAAAATTATAATTAAAATATAATTATGTAGGAAAGCTTTTTATCTTTCTAATTAATATTTATAATCTAAAATCCAACATATATAACCCTATGTAACAATTGTTTTGCTAAAAGATATATGCTTGTGTCATTTTTGTATTCATTTTAACTTAATTAAAATAAAGTGTCATTATCACTTACAAGTGGATCCATGGGGTCCCAAAATAGACCCAAAGATGCCCATGGTCGACCATGTATCCACCAATAGGGTTAAGACACGTTTTAGGGTAATTTATTATTATTATAATATTATTTTTTTAACCCTTATTTACCGGATTTACCCTTAACCAATAAAATATTTACCGCAGTAATTATTCAAAATGTCTAAAAATAAAAGTTACTTATTTACACAATTTGAACATCCTGATTCCAAATATGGAATCCATTTTCCTAAATTCAAAACACAGAAGTGGCAGAAATTTATTTAAAATTAATTTCCGCTGTCAAAACAAAAAGCGTGTTTTTAAGAGATAAAAACTATCAAAAGATTGACACTTGTTTATGTTCGGTTTAATTGTAAAATTATGTCCAATGACCAACATTATATTAAATGGTAAAAATATATTCTAAATATACTTTAAAACTACTAAAATTCATAATTTATCAATATTAATTATTTTGATTAAAAAAGTTGTTTTTAATTAAAATTTAGTAATTTTCACTATTCATCAAAATATAAAAGTTATCCGAAAAGTACCAATATTTCACCCTAGGCTAATTTCAATATTCCGAATCCAAAAATGAAGTCCATTTTGAAATATAAAATATATATGATTTCAAAAAGTAGGTATTACTATTCACAACGGCTAGTTTAATTAGTTGTGGTGTGTGTTAGAACTCGAGGTTGCATACAACACACGCTATCGCATTATTCGAAGGGAAACATACCGTGGAAGCTTGGGGTGTTACATTCTCCCCTCCTTCAAATAATTGTGTCCTCACAATTTCTAGGGTATTACTGCATAAAAAGACTCGGGTGGTTCTTCATCATAAGTTCCTCGGGTTCCCACGTTGCCTCTTCCATCTTATGGTTTCTCCACAGAACTTTTACCAGACATGTCGTCCGGTTTCTCAGCACTTGTTCTCTCGTATCAAGAATCTTGACGGGATCTTCGCAATAATACAGATCAGGTTCCATTTCTAATTCCTCATAGGTGAGTACATGCGTTGGGTCAGGCATGTATTTCCTCAACAGAGATACGTGGAACACATCGTGAACTTTGGAGAGACTTGGCGACATTGCCAATCGGTAAGCTACAAACCCAATTCGTTCTAGAATTTCGAAAGGTCCGATGTACCGGGGACTCAATTTAACTTTCTTACCAAAACGTATGAAACCCTTCCACGGAGATACCTTCAGAAAAACATGATCACCGACTTGAAATTCCAAATCCTTCCTTCGATTATCGGCATAGCTCTTCTGCCTACTTTGAGCTGCTTTGATGTGATTTTGGATTACATTCACCTTTTCCACCGTTTCCTCCACCAGTTCTGGGCCTATAAGTTTTCTTTCACCAATGTCATCCCAACAGGTTGGTGTACGACATCTCTTTCCATATAACGCTTCATATAGTGCCATCTGAATACTCGAATGGAAGCTATTGTTATAGGAAAATTCTACCAGAGGTAAATATTGATCCCACATACCCTGAAAGTCAAGTGAGCAAGATCTCAACATGTCTTCTAAGGTTTGAATAGTCCGTTCTGATTGTCCGTCTGTCTGAGGGTGGTATGCAGTGCTCAAATGAAGTTCTGTATCCAGGGATTTCTGAAGACTTTTCCAGAATCTTGAAGTAAAACGGGGATCATGATCAGAAACAATTGATAAGGGTACTCCCTGAAGTCTCACAACTTCATTAATATATAGTCTTGCTAGACGTTCCAGGGGTAGATCTTCTCTTATAGCAAGAAAATGTGCTGACTTGGTAAGAATATCAATAATCACCCATATTGCATCATTCCTTCTAGGAGTCTTTGGTAGCCCCATGACAAAGTCCATCGTAATATTGTCCCATTTCCACTCCGGTATGGGAAGAGGTTGCATGACTCCTCCAGGATGTTTCCTTCCAGCTTTCACTTGTTGACAAACCATACATCTTGACACAAAATCAGCAATCTCCCTCTTCATGTTGTCCCACCAAAAATGTTCCTTCAAATCTCTATACATTTTGGTGCTCCCCGGGTGTATAGAGAAATTGGAACTATGAGCATCATCCAGCAATTCCCTTTTTAGATCAGGTAAATCGGGAACACAAAGTCTCTTCCCGAATTTCAAAATCCCATCTTCATACACAAAGTCTCTCAATCTCCCATCATTCACAGCTTTATTATTCTTCTGAAATTCTTCATCATCGGTATGATAACTCTTAATCCTTTCTAGTAAAGATGGTTTGGAAACCATTTGAAAAAGCATTGATGTTTCACCTTCCCTGGTTATTCCCATGTCCATCTTCACTAGATCCATGAAAATTGGATCCCTTTCAATTCTCATCATGTTCAAAACACCATGGTCTTTTCTGCTCAAAGCATCTGCCACCTTGTTTGATTTCCCCGGGTGGTAGTGTATCGTGCAATCATAATCCTTGAGTAATTCAAGCCATCTCCTTTGCCTCATGTTGAGTTCTTTTTGTGAGAAAATATACTTCAAACTCTTGTGATCAGTATAAATCTCACATTTTTCACCATAGAGGTAGTGCCTCCATATCTTCAAAGAAAAGATCACAGCTGCTAACTCAAGATCATGAGTAGGATAGTTTTGTTCATGAATTTTCAACTGTCGTGATGCATAGGCAATAACTCTATCATTCTGCATAAGGACACAACCAAGTCCTTTCTTCGATGCATCACTATAAATAACGAACCCATCATTCCCCGATGGTAGAGTCAATATAGGAGCATTGACTAATCTTTTCTTCAGTTCTTCAAAACATTCTTCACACTCTTTTGTCCAAACAAATTTAACCCCTTTACGTGTGAGCTTCGTTAATGGGTTACCCAATCGGGCAAAATTCTGGACGAAACATCGATAATAACCTGCCAAACCAATAAAACTGTGTACCTCAGTTATACTCGTAGGTGCTGGCCATTCTTGGATTGCCTTGGTCTTAGAAGGATCAACAGAGATTCCATCTTTAGAGACAATATGGCCAAGAAAAGAAATCTCCTGAAGCCAGAATTCACACTTGCTAAACTTCCTATATAATTCATGCCTCCTCAGAGTCTTCAAGATAATGTGCAAGTGATTTTCATGATCTTCGTAGGTTTTGAGGTATACCAATATATCATCAATAAATACCACCAAAAATTCATCGAGATACTCCTTGAAAACTCTATTCATCATATCCATGAATACAGATGGTGCATTAGTCAATCCAAACGGCATTACGGTAAACTCGTAATGCCCATACCTGGTTCGAAATGCTGTCTTCGGAATGTCTTCCTTCTTCACACACAACTGATGGTATCCAGATTGAAGGTCAATCTTTGAAAAGTATTGAGCTCCATGCAGTTGGTCAAATAAATCATCAATACGAGGTAGGCGATACTTGTTCTTTATCGTTATAGCATTGATCCCCCTGTAGTCGATATATAACCTCATAGATCCATCTTTCTTTTTAACAAAAAGAACAGGGGCTCCCCATGGAGAAAAACTAGGGCGAATAAATCCCTTATTACTCAATTCCTCTAGTTGTTTCTTTAGTTCGACTAATTCTACAGTGGCCATTCTATAAGGGGTCTTCAATATAGGCCTTGATCCAGGAATCAAATCAATAGAAAACTCAACTTCTCGTTCTGGAGGATGTCCAGGTAAATCTTCCGGAAATACATCTACAAATTCTTTCACAACAGGTACATCCTCTATTTGAACATTCCTTTCCTCACCGACAGTTATTTCATTCTCTTCCTCCCCAATAATTGAATTAAGTTGAGCTACTGGGGGTGGATCTAAATAAGAATTAGGTGGTGACGATTCTGCTCTAAAGATAAGGTGTTCCTTATCATTATCATCAAGAATCGTAACCTCTTTCTTCTTACAATAAATCTTCGCATCATAGTCCGAAAGCCAATCCATACCGAGGATTATATCAAACTCAATCATAGGTATGCCGATGAGATCAGCAGATAAAGAAAATTTATGTGCTCTAATGGGGACTGATTCACAAAACTTTGTTGCAATGATACATCCCTTAGGAGTTTTAACTGACAACTCCCTTATTAAATAAAATTGGAAATATCTAATTTTCTTAGCAAACTGGGAAGATATGAAACAATGCGACGATCCAGAGTCAAATAATGCATTTTCTAAACTTGAGGAAACCATTAAATTACCTGCCACCACGTCTTTTGGAGCTTCTACCTCAGCAGTAGTGATAGCATAAGCCTGGCCTTGATCCCTTGGCCTTTTCTGAGGTAAGTTCTCCTGACTCTTAGGACATGCATTTGCATAATGTCCCATCTCCCTGCAATTGTAGCACTGAACGTTGGTAGCTTCCTTCTTCCCCTTGCAATCACGAGCTTGGTGGCCTTTTTCACCACACTTGTAACAGACTCCCATTCCCTTCAAGCAAGTACCAGGATGTTTCTTCCCGCATTTACCACAAGATGGATATTCAACCTTTCCCTTCTTCCCCTTATTTCCATTCCCAGATTGATCAGCAGGTCTCTTCTTCTCTTGCTTTGCTTTAAAGTCATAAGACTTAGAGAATTCCTTTTCGGTCTTGATAGGACATGAGACAATATCTTCATATGACGAAAAGGATTGTGAGACTAATGCTCGACGAAGAAATGGTTTTAACCCATTAAAGAAACGATCAATATTACTTCTTTGGTTACATATATAATCACCAGCGTACCTTGCTAACCTTGTAAAGTTAGCCTCATACTTTGTGACATTCTCATCCTCCTTTTGTCTCAGACTCCGAAATTGCCTTTCCATATCTGCTCGATGGTCGCGACGAAAGTATTTTTCTAAAAACAGATCTTTGAACTCCCTCCATTCCATATTTGATACTTCATCATCTTCCTTCGTATTTTGAATCAATGACCAACATTGATCAGCATCTCCAGTGAGGCGGTAAACTGCCATGATAACTTTTTCCCTTTCACTGCTCCCCAAAGCCTGGAATATTTTCTCTAGGGAATTTATCCACTGCTCGGCTACTAAGGGATTTGTATTCCCATTGAACTTTGGTGGTTGTTGCCTCATGAATCGATCTAACATTGAACCTCCACGCTGCGGATCAGGGTGCTCCATACGGGTAAGGTTATTATTCATAACCTGAGTAAGTTGTCCCAGTATGGTGATTAGCTGATCGGCACCAGTTGCATCACCATCCCCACTATAATTATCTTGAGCAGGAGGGAAATCCCTACATGGAGTGCGTGCATTGATACAGTTTCCATTTGTTCCACTAGGCGCCATTTCTAAACAATGGCATAAACTAGATCAGTTTATGAATCAAAATACATAATCCCATACTTATAAAACACTTAACATAAATTGAACTATTTATGGATATTATCCATAATCATAAAAATGTTTTCTTTGAGGAATTATACACTCATAAACCCTTTATAATTATTTGTAAAGAAAATGAGAGTTATCCTAAGCATATCCCCCGGGAGTGTCGTAACCAAGAGTGCAGCAAGGCCCGTTGTCGTGCACCAGTTCCCGTTCGAGTCTAGCTCAAAGCGGTGTTTTCGGGTTTTACCCCTAGGTACATCTATGCCAGAGCCGCCTCTACCTGCTCTTATCCAGACAGGGATGTATTGCTCGGAAAACTCAAAAAATCTCTACAATACCAAAATTCTAGGAAGTTATTCTATACTAATCCTCAAAGTTCATCTTAGGTCTACGTGCTCTAATCAGAGTTCATCTAAATCTAGCTTCCAAGGTTTGTACTAAACTTCCTATGATACCAAGTGTAACGCCCCGACCCCAGTTACCCAAAGTCGGTGCATTATTACATAACATTGTCATGATCACATGAAAGATCAAATCTCGAAAGACCGATTGGTTTAGTAGCCTTAGAAACACTAGACATATTCATAAGTTTTACATTACATCATAAAATGAAAAACTACTACAACAACATAATGTTTCCACAGTCCACACTATAATCCCCTCATAATATCCCTACAGGTCATTCATAACTTACATCTTCACATCCTGGGAAAAATAAAACATAGAAAAGGGGTGAGCTCCAATGCCCAGTATGGATAACAATATAGCGGAACATTCAAAAATAAGCATAAACATTTAAGGCAAAGAATTACTAAAACAAAAGCCTTTTAAACTTGAACTTCAACATATTATGGAAAAAGTAAAATGAAATAATGCCATTTACTTATTCACATGGATATTCTACTAATTGAATAATCACATGCAAAAATCAATAACCACTTTCATAATGTTGGAATGCATAATACCAGACTATCATAACCACATAGTCAAGGCCTCGTGCCAAGACTACAAATAAGATTTTGTCAAGGACTTGTGCCAAGACACTAGTTTGTCTCATGAGACCTACCGATGCATCGAGGAGCTATAGCGGGCTCCACCCGTCACATACTAAGTCCAATGCATTCCCATATGAAAAGGTTTAAACATAGCATAAACATTCGTATTAAAACTAGCATACGAAATGTCAATAATTTCACCATAAACTATGAATGGTATAAAAATAGAACATCCACATTGAAACATATAAAAAAACCTTCAATACAATATAGAAGTTTTGTATCATAATAAATCAACTTTTAATAAGCGTAAAATCCAACAAAGGATATTGACATAGATGAAATCAAAACTATTTTTAGAGAAATATATCTTTCTATTTTTGAAATCATTTAAGAGACATATAAAATAAAACATTTTCTTGAAAATATTCTTATAATATTGTAAGGAAAGCTTTGAATATTTTATAATGGCGGAAAATAACCGCACCCGCCGTATATGTTAAAAAAACATTCTTATCTTAATTCTGTCGAAAAGGTTAAAAAGCACCTTGTTTGGAAAACGACAGAAAGATTCCCTTATAAACCTCTTATAAAAAGTCAAACAAGGGTATAAATGACTTTAACCAATATTCTTTTAAATATTAAAAATGTTTTGAAATACATTTTTAAGAAACATGGATGTGGATGATAAAGAGATCTCAGTAGATTATTACGTATAAACAACCTCAGATAATGAAGAGATTGTGAAATAACCCTTACCTTGTACTTTTCCTTGGTTTGGGTAGGTTAACCTCCTGTATAATGGTGAAATAATTGTTATTAAATTATACAAGAATTATATATATTAATATGATATCATATATGATCTTTTAACATTGATTTGTTAATAATATCTTAGAATTATCGTCGTTTCGGGTGTTAACTTACTCATTTTCTTTTATATTTTTTGTTACACAAGCCATGTTTGTTGTATCTTATTCATATACAGAATGATATCAAGTCCTTAAACATCATTTTTAAATCATCAAATGATAATTATACTTGAATGGATACGATGGAGAATGAATCTCATCACGTTCGTGGAGACGGTAGTCCGTACGTACGCACGAGCGATAATATCATTCTTTTGATATTAAAATAATATATAATGGATGTTATATCATATATAAAGAATCCTTAACATGTTATATTTATTATTTACATGAGTTACACATCATTATTATACCCATCCAAATAATATTATATTGAATAACAATTACACCACGACGTGGAGACGGTAAGTCGTACGTACGTACGTATGGTGACATGTTATTCAAAGGGTGGATAGAATAATGAATATGGTTGTACCATATTTATAATAACATCACATTATATGTTAGATACTGGATTTATTATTTTAGAATGGTAAGAACAATGGAAGAAGAAGTGGAAGAAGAAATGAACTTGGAGAAGGGTGGTGAAATCATTACCTCTTCTTCGGGTTCTTCCTTTTGATTTGATCAAAAGGGCTCCATATATTGGCTTTCTGATCAAACTAAGGCCCCTAGGTTGTAGTGAGGGAAGTTGGGAGAGTATTTGGGCAGGGTTTGTCCGAACCAAAGGGCTTTGATGGTGTGAAGAAATGAGAAGGAGGAGTGACCTTTTATAAGAGGGCTGAGGGGCACCTTTGGAAAAGCTAGAGATATTAGTTTATAATAAATTCATATTCGGTTTCCAATGGCTCCAAAGTTGACTATTCAAAGGTTAAGGTGGGGATGGGTCGAAAACAACTCAACCAATAGAATTTAGACAGGTTTGGGTACTTATATTAACCTTATCTTTAAGTATTAACTCTAAGTTTATTAGTTTCACTTTTACAATGTCTCTTTGTATTTTTATATTATATGATTAATAAACTAACCATATACATACAATCGACCCAAAAGTGGTCCATTAATGATAAAAATATAATGATATAAGTCTCTTGGACTAACCTTAGATTTTTAGGAATTTAATATCAATTAATAATATAATATTTGTTTTAAAAAACTCTTTTATGTCAATTTTGACACTATTCAATAGTTGATTTTTGTGAAACTCATAACAGATTGATTACTTCGAAAGAAGTCAATTAAATCAATCCTAATATATCATATTATCCTAGAAAATTAGTTTAATTCATTAAAAGTTTCATATTATATTTATTTGGGTATTTATAATATCAATTATTTTAATTTTTCACTATTATAGTAATTACTACATCATCATTGTGTCATAAATAAAATAAATTATTTAATGTCTAAAAATTATAATTAAACTATAATTATGTAGGAAATATTTTTATCTTTCTAATGAATATTTATAATCTAAAATCCAACATATATAAGCCTATGTAACAATTGTTTTTCTAAAAGATATATGCTTGTGTCATTTTTGTATTCATTTTAACTTAATTAAAATAAAGTGTCATTATCACTTACAAGTGGATCCATGGGGTCCCCAAATAGACCCAAAGATGCCCATGGTCGACCATGTATCAACCAATAGTGTTAAGACAGGTTTTAGGGTAATTTATTATTATTACAATATTATTTTTTTAACCCTTATTTACCGGATTTACCCTTAACCAATAAAATATTTACCGCAGTAATTATTCAAAATGTCTAAAAATAAAAGTTACCTATTTAAACAATTTGAACATCCTGATTCCAAATATGGAATCCATTTTCCTAAATTCAAAACACATAAGTGGCAGAAATTAATTTAAAATTAATTCCCGCTGTCAAAACAAAAAGCGTGTTTTTCAGAGATAATAACTATCAAAAGATTGACACTTGTTTATGTTCGGTTTAATTGTAAAATTATGTCCAATGACCAACATTATATTAAATGGTAAAAATATATTCTAAATATACTTTAAAACTACTAAAATTCATAATTTATCAATATTAATTATTTTGATTAAAAAAGTTGTTTCTAATTAAAATTTAGTAATTTTCACTATTCATCAAAATATAAAAGTTATCCGAAAAGTACCAATATTTCACCCTAGGCTAATTTCAATATTTCGAATCCAAAAATGAAGTCCATTTTGAAATATAAAATATATATGATTTCAAAAAGTAGGTATTACTATTCACAATGGCTAGTTTAATTAGTTGTGGTGTGTGTTAGAACTCGAGGTTGCGTACAACACACGCTATCGCATTATTCGAAGGGAAACGTACCGTGGAAGCTTGGGGTGTTACAGATAGTGCACACGTTTGTCCAAGTGATTCTTTCATCTCCCATTTGAATGAGATGAGGTGATAAATGGTTGTGAAATCATAGAAAGTAAATTTAAAGATATTTATAATAAAATATTAATCAATATTTTATGCATAACTCATTTTTAGTGGAAGTATAAGAAGAAATAAAATTGAAAGAGCTTCGTTAACACATCTTCGAGAGGCCTCCATTGACTTACACCTTAACCTTTGAAAGTTAAGTCATAAGAGAAGAAAAAAACATATTGGATAAAGTTAAGGATTCTAGTAATGTTTTATTGTAGTTATTTAAATATATTTAATGCTAAAAGTATTTGAATAAGGGAGGAGAATAAGTTTCCTTTTATAATTGAGGGGAGGGACCCATATAATTTCTTAAAAAATTTCAATGATATAAGGTCAATTTCATGGGAAAGAATATCAAAATAAAACATAATTAAAATTTAGGATAAAATAAAGTATATATATTTTTAAAATAATAAAAATTATATAGGTTTGCGTAAAAATCCCACAATTATCTCTTGGTTTAACCCCCCTATAAATTAGTTTTATCCTTAAGACTGGCAATACAATTTAACTGTTTGTACTATTCAATATGATGAAAAATTATTTTGTCTATATTAAATTATAATAATTATTATGATTATAAATATTTATTCCATTTTATAGGATTAAATTTATATATGTGGTAGAATTTTATTTAAAATAAGCACACAAACCGTAACAAAACCCTATTTTAGAAAAATGCATATTTAAGCGTAAAAACATAATTTTATTACATTAATTGCATTTTAAAAGTAATAAAATGTATTTTGAAATATTATATTGAATATTTAGTATATAAATGTTATTAAAAACATCAATAAATAGAGATTAATTTAATTTATTGAGATAGAAATAAACTGCACACATAATAATATTTTCTTTCAAAAAATTTGTTTTGAAGCCCAAAAATGAACATATATGAAAATAAAGTGTAATTATTATTAAAATGTAATTAATTATTTTATTTCAACTTAAATGTTAAATATTTTAATTTAAGAAAAAAATTCAAAACAAAACAATACTTTTACTTGAAAAAATGACTGTTTTTTAAAAAATATATATTTTTCACTATTCACTAAAATAAATATTTTTCAGAAAAATCATAAAAAATATATGTAAGAAAATATTAAAATTATGATATCAATAATAATAATAATTTAATCACAAAAATATAAAATTTGGATAAATTAATTATAAATTTTTCATACATAAAATGTGATAAAACACATTTTTGAAGAAAATATTGTTTTAAAGCATAAAATGACTTTAGTGAAAACCTAGGAGTCGTTTTCTTTGAATCAATAAATAAAATATCACTCTTTAAAAACATTATATATATATATATTTCCTAATACGATTATTACTATTTATTCCTGCTAATGTAATATCTAGGTAAAAGCAGTTTAATATATTAGGGTTCATATAGAATTGAGGTTTCTTGTAAAGGAAGCTATGAAATACCTCAAATTTACTTGAAATGAAATACATATAAAATTTTGGATTGTAAAAATTATGATTAAGTGGGTGGTTCATGGTGTGGAGATGTTTTCATGATGTGAGAGGCTATTATTGACTTGGAGTATAGAGATTCCAGGATTGAAACATTATAAGGAGACTTTATTCTTAAATGATTTAGGATGAGAAAGAATAATTACCAATGTAAATTAATTAGATTATAAATTCCATGTTAATTGGTAGATAATTTTCAGGATTTTAATTTAATGAATTGATGACTTGAATATGTTTGTCGTCCTAAATTGGTGGGCCTCACAAAAACTCATGGGGTGAACCAATATTTTACATCATGAATATGCTAATGTCCAGCTTGATTATATATTCCAGAGCTCACCGGATTTCTTTAATTCCGATATTGTTTATCTCAAACATTATTTTAACACTAGGTGATTTTAGAGGATCATCCATTCAATTTACTCTTTCTTTTATCCTTGGATTCAGTAGGTTTATCATTGGAAATCCCTAATGAGTAAATCCCCTTTCCTCCCTTGATTTGTCCGCTTCTTCTTTGGTAATTACTGCGAGTGAAGTTTCATGATTTATGGAGTATTTGGGATGAGATCTTGATGATCCATGGGAATGATTTAGGTTTATTAAAGTTTTCCATGTGAATTTTTGTTCTTCCAATTACTTCTCTTTCACCATATTGTACATTGTGATTCAAAATGCTAATTTGAGGCTAGGGATCCTTGTTCTCTCCCTATTTTTTTAAATATGTAGAGATTATGTGTTTTTTAAATATATGGGTCAAATGATAAAATTTTTCTTTAAAAGATAATTAATTGGATAAAAATAAATTTTATGGTAATGAGGAGTAATAACATGTTTTTACAATTTTTTTGATTTTGACTATGTGATTATACATGCTTATGGATATTGCTAAAACTCATGGCTATTAGGAGCCTTTATTGAGATGTAGTTATGATAAATGTGAAACCTTATTTGGAATATTTTTAACTCACCTTTAATAAAATTGATAATAACCTATACATGGATAGTGGGCCAGTTTCTTATAGAATGATAGAGTCGCATGATAAAACCCATGCCAAGTAAAGAAGAAATGTAATAAAAGCCCTTTTTATAGAATTTTAAAATCATGGTAAATGTGGAATCCGAGATGTGTTACTATGTGTGGGTGTGTCTTATTTATATCCTTGTGATATGTGGGATACTATGCAGTGATAGTGGTGACTGAATGAGATTTGGAATGTGTTGGGAAGAAAAGTGGTGGATGGTTGGAATGGGATGTAAATGGGTCATTGTGCAAGGGTTGTGATGTGTTTTTGCTGTAGTGATATGGTTGGGTTGTAGATATGGCTTGGAATAAGTTGTGTTATTGATATAATTGATAAGGTGTGGTTGATCCTTTGTGTGGTGTGGTTGTGTTAGTTTCCCATTTATCCATGTAATGAACTTAAAATGTTGAAATAGAAATGAATTTGGATGGGAAATGAATAAGCCTGGGATTAATTTATTGTGTGGTAAATGGGATAAATGGGATAAATGATTTGAATGATATATTAACTATATATATTAATGTGAAATGTATTGTATTATTAAATGAGTGTTAGTATAAACTCATTAATTCTTGAAAGTGTTTGAAACTTTATTTTAATGTAAATGGGATAAATGGGATAAATTGGATAAATGGGATAAATGATTTGAATGATATATTTTTTTCTGGAACAAGATATATTTTTATTATATGGGTAATGATATCAATGATCCAGAGAAATACTTACTACAATTTCATAATATTAATCAGAATCAGAATGATCCTTCAAATGACGAGATTAAAACCATGTCCCAGCTTTATGAAAACACATTTCAGAAAGAATGGCTAGTCTAAAACTAGTATAATATAATATGGATGTTGGGGGAAGACATAAAAACTATATTTTTTCATTATCTACACAACCAAAAGTGAATTGGAAGAGGAGTCGCTACCCATAGAATCAATGGGTCTTTATAGAACTCATAAAATCAATTATATAATGTTATGGTCGACTATTTTGGAAGACTATTCTCAAAGAAAAGAGAAGAGTTTACCTTCCAGATGATGGATATAATTACTTGTGTTGTTGATAATAATAAAAACAAGTCTTTAACTAAATCTTGTGATGATAAGGATGTAAATACTTCACTCTTCTCCTTATTTGAGAGTGTGGTTAGGCTTGATGGGTTCACAAACAAATTTTTTAGGGTTCAATTGGTAAATTTTCAGGTTTATTTACATAATTCTATGGGATAATTCTTTAATTATGCTTCTACACCTTAGGGAATCAATTCCCATTTTATTACTTTGATACAAAAAAGGATCATGTAGTGGATATTAATGACTTCAATCCTATTTCCATTGGGAACACAATTCAATAAAATTATTAGTAATGTTATTTCTTTGAGGCTATGATCTATTTCTTGAGGCATCATATAATCAAATGAATTTGGATTTATAACTAGAATAAGAATCCAAAATTTCCTATTCACTTCCTCAAAATATATCAACATTATGAAGAACAAAGTTTGGAATGGGAACATTTAACTAAATATTTATTGAGGCATCATCGCCCATGCTTATGCATGTGAGCATATATATAAAGATCATCTTGTGGTAGATTATTCTTATATAGCTTGTTTGACATTATTTCATTTATGTTTTCCATTTTAATCCTTACTCCTCTCATTTGAGACACCACAATCATCTCCAAAGATATTTTTGACTCACATTGCGGTGTGCAGGCTAGGGGGATGGTGCATGCTAGGGGGTGGTGCATGCTAGGGGGGATAATGCAGGATAGGGGGATGGGGGGGGGGGTCATAGGGGTTGTGCCGGATAGGGGGCTGGGTGGAGGGGGGCAGGGGGTAGGGGGCAGGGGTAAGGGGCAGGGTGGAGGGGGGGCATGAGGCAGGGGGCAGGGGGTAGGGTGGAGGGGGGAATAGGGCAAGGGGCATGGGGTAGGGTGGCGGGGGGCAGGGGCATGGGGGGTGTCTGCAGGGCAGGGGGAGGGGAGAGGTCTGCAGTGAAGGGTGGAGGTCTTCAGGGTAGGGGGAGGGGGAGGGGTGGGTGGAGAGGGGAGGGTGGAGTGGGGGGTTTGCAGGGCAGAGGGGCAGGGGGGGGGGTAGTCTACAGGGGGCGTCCGTAGGGAAGGGGGAGGGGGTGGGGTAGTGGGGAAAGGGGGGTGGGGCAGGGGGTGTAGTTAGTCTCTATAGGTTTATTTAATCTTAGATAATGTTTAATAACCATTAAAATCCATGTCTAACTCCCCCATTTCTCTATGATTAGGTTTCTCCAAATATGCCCTCTTATTTATAACAGATTGCTTTTACTAAATCATGGCTTGATATTAGTTTCAAAAAATCAGATTTTGTATGATACCACTATTTTTTATTGGTATGGCTTTAGCACCTTTTCTTTTAAAAATCATGGCTATTATTTCCACTTTTTTTAATTATAGCTTATAAAGATAGATTTGGATCCAGAAATCTATCCTCCTTTTGGTGGGTTGATTCCACTTCCAAATTTCATGAATTTACCTATACATAGATATATTCAATATGATATTTTATATTACTTCCACTTGTGGAAATCCCACTTATACCAACACCTTCATACCAACGGTTTGAAAAAACTGTTAGTTTAAGTAATAATTTTATGTGTTTTCCCAGTGGTTTCATTAAACTATAGGGAATAGATTACATTAGGCAATATTTACCTACAGTTTTTAGAAACCGTAGGGAAACCTCCCCCAAATAATAATTTTCTACGATTTTCGAAACCGTTGGGAAAAAACCCCCAAATAATCGTAGCTAACCAGCGAACAGACCTCTCAGTACATCGTTGAACAGATCTCTCCTCAATTGAACCCTACTTCCCTAGGACGAACTTGTGAGCTCACTTCCTCCATCGAATAGAATCTCTCTCGAACAGATCTCTCCACTAAAATAGATCTCCTCCTCCAATGAGATCTCTCCTCAAACCCTACCTCCCAAGCATGAACACTACTTGGCTAGCTCACTTCCTCTGTCACGATCTCACTTTCTCTGGAACGGATCTCTCAAGTCTTTCTACCCTAATTCATGTCTACCTAATTTGTAAGATACCTTGAATCATAGATCTCTCAATCCATTATTCTATTCAAACATCTTGATTCATTGCATTCTGCTCAAAATTGGTGCATTAATTTTATTTTCCACTATGATATTCTTCTAATAGACTTGATGTGGTGTATTTATCAGTTTCCATGTGGGATTTTTGTGGATTACATTCATCAATATTTTATCTTTTCGGATTAATATTATTTGTATTGAGGTGGGAGATTTGAAAAATCTCCCTAATGTCTTCATTGGTTTTATAGTATCTGCATCATGTATTATAGTGTTATCATGTCATGTGTGCGACCTCCTCTATTTAGAATCCATGGAAATTTCTCAAATATTCACTATTAGACCTTCCATATATCCTGTTGGGTCCATTGGTGATGAAGACCATGATCCTTTGGCCTCCAAATAGGTGTTCTTATCTATAACCTTGGGTTAGAGAATGGATGGTATGAGTCTAGTGCCTTATACCTAGAATGAGAAATTGATTAAATAATGAATAGAATTTTGAATTGAATTTTTTCTTCTCATAACATGTGAATTAGTAATTGTAATTATCAGTATGTGAATTGGAATTGACACAATTGAAACGTGAATTGATAATGCAGCATGTAAATGTATAATTTGTATGAAATTGGAAGTGACACTATGTTATATTTCCAAGAACTGATATTTGACATAATGGAATATGAGGAATGAGAATTGGTAATTTTAATGAATTAAAAAATGTGCCATATGTCAAAATATTTTTCATGTTTTGGTGTTTTGTTAGGGGTTTTTCTCTTTTTTGTTCTTGAGGCATGGTTATATAATACCTGGAATGGTTACTCGACACTTATCATTATTTATTCTCCTTGGGAATGTAATATATTATATAATTAGAATTCACTGAAATTCCATTAACTCATATATGATGAGAGATATACCTGGAATTGGTAATGTGTGTTAGGTCAGTGGTCCATAGAATGGGTAATGTACCTTGTCATGGTTCCTTATCAAGGAAATCATGCATGATAATGGTAGGCATGGACAGACATATATAGAACTCTATTGATTCAAGTTTGGCATACCCTGGGTGTCATCCTAGAGCTCGAGTGTTGGCAAGATAATTTTACGTTCAACATTAAATTAATGAATTCATGAAAATCAATATCATACAGTGATATGTGATTAATTTTGGTTTTCTCAAAACATAAAAATAGTAATCGTTATAGTTTTTTAGATATAAATCATTGTAAGTTCACATAGAATATACCATGAGAACATTATTTCTTTGTGATTTAGGTGAACAATATATGATGTGAATCTAGTTTCATAATGAATATCATATTCTATGTGAAATAATTTGGAGCTCATAAAAATGTTAAGAATATTTTATTTGTAGAATTATTCATACCATTGATGCTTTGCGGATTTCGTTGTCATGTGAATGGAGTGTTATAATTTTCAAATGAAAATGTTTTCTAATGCATACTGTCTTAATATTTTCCTGATACATGTGATGGGGAATTGGTTTATAGATAAATGTGTAGTTCTTTTTGGATTCACATACAGTTGAATGGGTAACCATATTTTATTAAATTATAAAGTGTTATATAGATGAATATTTCCCTATAAACATGGCATTAACTCAGGGGAAAGGTGTTGAAACTTTTTTAGAGATGTGATTAACAAGAATGTATTTGCGTATTTTCTCCATGTTGATTTTTTCAATGGAATAACAACACTATATTAAGGATTCATTTTGCAAAATTATTTTCCATCATAAGAAAATATATATGTGAAGTGCGTGATATGTGACATTTTCATTCGAGTGTTGTTTTATATCAACAAGTATGGTAATAAGGTGGGTTTATCAACATCTAAGTTATTAGGATTTTTTCTCAACACTGGAGAACTTTTCTTTGTAGCTCAAAAGTGTTTTATTTTCTTTGCGCTTTCTTATTTCTCACATTCTAAACATTTATGTTGAGGAAACATGGATTTCTCTTCTTTCACATGTTTATCATTGTTTGAAAATTTCATATTCACTTGTGCAATTAGAGAACTCTGAATGTTTTTCATTTTTTTGGTTTATCCTTTAATAACTCATCAGACTATATGATCAAACATTCTTTCTTATCATGTTCAACCTTCTTCATAGGTGTGGATCCATTTTTTGTTATGATATATTTCATTTGATTAGAAATTGCATCCTCTAGTAAACTTTTATTATCGGGTGGGATAAAAACTTGTATCGAACAAAACCAAATTAAGAAGAAACTCGATCCAAACAAATTATATAACATTAACAAAAAGCCTAATTATTAATTAATAGGAATGTACTATATGATAGTGTCATTTTTAAACATGGATCTATTTACCCCTTGCTTCCAGGAACATGATTTGACCCATGGGGCATTGTGGTTCTTATATGTTGGGCGGTGATGTGTATAGTCACTAGAGATAGGTATGTTTTAGTTTAGTTTTTATTTTATTTTCTTTATCGCATTGGCCACTTAGGTCTTTTACTTTTTTTTGGAAAAAGGGTAATTATATTCTATGAATGGGGGAAATGGGGTTCAGATTGATTCAGTCCACCAGCTTTGATCCGAGGTAAGATTATATGGTTACTACTTGTCTTGCACCTCATGTATTTAGGGATTTCAGTGTTTTTGACTCCATATTATGTTTTCAGTAGGGCGTTGGATCATTTCATGTTTGTTCGGGTGGATTTGGTTCTACCAATTGAGGTAAGGATTTAATGCCGTTAGATGGTTTCTCATTGGTTATTTAGCATCCTTTATGTGTTTTAATGTTCCTAATATCCTTTGTGTAGTGCATTGATCCCTGCTCATTGGTTTCGAGTACCCAATTTAAGGGCTACTCACCTACGTGTGCATATGTAAGAAAGTATATGTATGTGGGTTCCCCCATTACATGTATAGTCAACCATGGCAGTGATTATGCACGTATGGGGCTATGTGGGCCCATGTATATATATATAAATGCATACATAAGTGAGTGGAGACTAGTATATGCATATAAGCATATATGAAAGGATCCCCTTACACATGCTCATGGCCATGTGGGTATGTTGAACTACCTTCTTAAATTATTGCATTTGTTTTGAACTGAATTAGTTTTATAATAGATGATAAATATAATTAAATGAATTGTGTGATAAAGCAATGCCATTATTTTAAAATAAAACCCCTCCAACGGAGGTGCGCTGTCTTCGAAACCAAAGAGTAGTGATATTTATTTGTATCATGTTTAGATTTGGTTTGAGTCTTTCATATGCCTCCTGTTGGTGTTTGTCATTTGTCTAGTTAGTTTTTGTTTTCTTTGAATAATATAAATTGGATTATCATACTCATTTAACTAAAATTACATTGCTCGAGTAGGCATATGACTTGACCATGACACTTTCGTTTTCACGCTTTGAATATTATAAATAAAATTTCCAAGTTTAGGAAAAGTGAATGAATTTGTTAATGGTTTGTGTAGGTTGTATGATTCTTTTCCGTTGTTTTTTCCCTTTAGACGTTGCGTCATTATGTCACTCGCTAGAATCTTCTCTGGTGATCCCTTGTTATAGCATATTAAATAGTTGATCTGTTTTATCATCTGCCGGTGGGGCAACTGTCGGAATGTGGCCCCACCTCCTCCCACTCCCCTCACTCCTGGTCGGAAGATGCTACCTCGCAGATGTCACTAGACCGGGCCAAAATTCCGCGGTCATGCCGCGGTCACACCGCGATAATGCTGTTTTCATGCTGGAGTAATGCCGTGATTTGGCCCTGCTCAAGGACAACACCCCGTGGTGGTTCGCAATGATAGTATTCCATGAGTCTTGTGATCAATGTTGAGACTGAAAAATCACAATTTCTGCGATCTGTGCAATGACCGGAATATTGCCCCGCTTCCTCCCGCTACCTTCGCTCCTAGCTGGAAGATGCTGCCCTGCGGATGTCGCTAGACCAGGCCAACACATCACGGTCACGTCGTAGTCACGCCGCTGTCATGCCTTGATTTGGCACTACTCCAAGACAACACCCCACGACAGTTCACAGTGATAGTATTACATGAGTCTTGTGATCAATGTTGCGACTAAATAATCACAATTTCTATCGGCGGGGCGATGGTCAGAATGTTTCCCCACCTCCTCCCACTCCATTCACTCCTGGCCGGAAGACGCTTCCCCGTGGATGTCGCTGGACCGGGCTAACACGCCACGATCATGCTACGATCACGCTGCGGTCACGCCACGGTCACACCGTGGTCACGGTGAGGTAATTCTATGATTTGGCCCTACTCCAAGACGACACCTCGCGGCGGTTCACAATGATAGTATACCATGAGTCTTGTGATCAATTTTGAGACTGAATAATCACAATTTCTGTCAGTGGGGAGATGATCAGAATGTTGCGCCGCCTCCTCCCGCCCCCTTCGCTCCTGGACGAAAGATGCTGCCATGAGGATGTCACTGGACCCGACCAACACACCGCGGTCACACTGCGGTCACGCCACAGTCACGCCACGGTCACGCTACGGTCACGCTGAGGTCAGGCCATGGTCACACTGCGGTGACGTCGTGGTCATGCTGCGGTCACGTCATGCCACAGTCACACCGTGGTCACGTCGTGGTCACACCGTGATCAGGTCGTGGTCATGTCGCAGGCACACCGCTGTAGTGCCGTGATTTGGCCCTGCTCCAACCACATCCATCCCACACCAGCCCCCTTAGACCTTCATTTCAGCCCGCTGCCACCAGCATTCCCGCCCACAATAGCTCCCCTTCCACCTTCAAATCAGTATGCACCATCCCCGCAACCCCTGCACCTATCCCCCTTCCAGCAGCATTCTATCCCCCTTCCACCTGCATTTGAGCCCGCACCAGCTCCCAGACACCTGCAATCTAGCCCGCACCAGCCACCACACCAGCCACCACCCCCCAGCCTCTGAAAAAACACTCATGCCAGCCCTATTCCTTCTACAAAACATCCCCAAACACTAGTTCCAACCCTCACCAGCCCCGACCTCCTATATCCCAGCCCGCACCAGCCCCTGCCACATGCCCAATAACCCCCATCGACCAGCAATCCAGCCCACACCAGCCCCCTTCAACCTATTCCAACCTACACCAGCCCCCTTATATCCCCCTATCGCCTACCTTCCCCTACTCTAGCTACTCCAGCCCGCACCAACCACTGCACCAGCCCCCATCCTCTAGCATTCCAGGATGCGTGTGAAAAACTCCATGCAAATCACAAAATGGAAAGGTGAAAGTGGATCCCCTTTCCTGATCCCTCTTTTCCCCAAAAAGTATCCATGTAAACATCCATTAATGTTCACTGAGAACGTTGGGGTAGAGATGCATATGTTTATCCAAGATGAGAACCTAGACGGAAAGTCGAGTAGATCTAAATCATCCCATAAGATGTCCCACCTGACTGAATCAAAATCCTTGAATAAATTGATCTTGAAGGCACACATAGGAACCCCATAATCAAGATAGTAGCCCCATAATAATTCATGGGTAACAAGATTCTTAGGGTGAATTGGTTTTGGTACTGAAGGTTGAGGATATTTTTATCCAACTTTAGATTTATGAGTCTCTTAAGGTTATTTTCATAACCATCCTACTAGAGGGTACGTGTTATAAGTGGTGAAAGTCTATTATTCAGACTAAGACAGACAAAGACTATTCTTGGAAAAGTTTCAAGGCACTGTTCATTTATCATTATTTCAAAATGTAGTGAAGGTATAAATGAATATAGAATATTCTAGGAGGGGTTGTCCTCATGGGGTGTCCAAGGTCTGTCTGGGGGGGGGGGTGCCGGGGGGTTTTCATGGAAGGGGGGATGGGGTATGTGGGGTGTCTAGGAGGGTCTATCTAGGGGGGTTGTCTGGGGGGGGGGGGATGTCGGGGGGTCTGCAGGGTAGGGGGGAGGGTGAAAGTGCGGTGCCTAGAAGGGGTTGTCCAATGGCTATCCGGGGGGGTCTGTACTGTAGGGGGCAGGGTGTAGGTGGGGTGTCTAGTGGGGGTGTCTAGGGGGGTGTCCAAGGGATCTCCAAGGGGCATATTTGAAGAGATAAACCCATGAGCAATGAGACCTAACCATATAGCAATAATTTTTCTAATGATTTTTGGAAAGGTATTCCTAATAGAAATAGGTATGAAATCCTTAACATCCACAACATTTTCCTTCATTGGGATCTGGGAAACAAAATTAGAGTTGATTCCATAGGGAATTGAGGCATGGTTAAAGAACTCCCTCATAGTGTTAATCAGATCATCACAAACTATGACCCAGTAGAACATAAAGAATTAATTTGTGAACCTATCATGACAAGACACACTCTCAAGATTTTGAGAAAAAAGGTCACTCTCAGCCTCCTTCTTATTAAGGGATGCAACAAGGGAGATTGTTGGATTGGTGTAGCCTGATCTGGTTGGGCCGAATTCTTGTGACCCACTATAGCAGAGCTGATCGACTGACACCGACAAGCACTATAGAAGTGCAGACTTCATGGTCAAATGTACTATAACACTTTTGACAAAGCTGGCTTCCTTTCACTATAGCGACGTGGACTTAATTTTGTAACAGTGATCATCTTCTTCATTTTATAGCCCATTTTTAGGCAAGGATTATCTCTTGAAAAACACTATAATTTTGTACTCCCGAATTAGTGAAGTTCTGCCTCTCCGTGGACATGGGGATTTTTCCCAAACCACGTAAATCGTTGTGTTCTTGTTGTTTTCATTTATTCAGAATTCTTCTTCTATTTCTCATTTCTGTCATTGCAATTCTTGGTGATTCCACAACAATAATAAATTAAAACAGCTCCTCTCCTACAAACAACATAGGATGAGAACTAATAATTTTCTATTCAGACCAAATGTTGGATGATTTAATCATAAAAACAGACACTAGTGAGTCTCGTCATGCTTGTTTGGAAGCAGGAACAACCATGAAAATCAGATTTCATTCGCAGAACTCACTAAATTATTATCAACCATAAGGATGTAAACTGAATCAAACCTCCAATAGATAGAAAAAACTATCAACTCTCCCGAGAAGACTCCAGGTATGTGACTTACTCCCTTTTTGTAGGCTTTAAAATTGTTGTACTCCAAGAAGCCAGTGGAGATACTTCTTTCCGTTCTAAAAAAAACCAGAAAGCATCTTACTTTCTGTTGTCGCACATGTATTCCGGAAATCAAAGTTTCAAGTGAGTCACAAAAAAATTCTACTTTCTCCTTCAAGGATTCATCAACATGAACACTCACACTAATTGTGTTTAATATAACAATAATGGCTCCCTTGTCTTGTAACTCATCAAACCAACCTCAATATCTTTTTCAGTAGATAAAATGTTTCCCATAGTGGGTATGAATTTGGAGAAACATTATTGGTTGATTTAAGAAAACCAGTATGTACCCCATTCTGGTAACATATATGGAGAAATATTAAAAAATTCATTGGTTGTATCTCTTGACTTTCCAAAATCTACAATAAAACCAAATTATTTAATAGTAATTCCAGCATTTGATGAATTTATAACGATCATAATTTTTCATGCAGGAGAAGATGGCTTCCCAAATATGAGTTTCAGTTCTGATGTAGCCAATGCATAACATGAAATTAGTAACATCCTCTTGTGCTCTCCTAGAAGTGTATGAACTATAATTTGTTCCCTTAAAGAAAAAAACATTTTCTCTACCAGAACTAAATACAAACACAACACTTGACCCTTTTTTCTAACAATTTTTGCACAACACTGCTACAATGAAATTGGAATCTATGAATTCAGGAGTCAAACAAGATAAATAATCATGTGTCCTATTGCTATAATTCAAAAAGCCTAAATTCTCAATGGTATACTCAAGAAAAACAATAATTTGGCCTGTTTGTTTCATTGCCAATTTTTGCTTTAGTGTCCCTGACAATTCCCATTGGGCTTTTGTTTTTCAAATTATAATTTATTCAAATTCATCAACTTCATCGAAGTGAAATAACGTGTATCCAGTTATTTCCAACAATTATTCAAGGATCTGTATCCTCATGGAATAAGAAAAAACTCAAAAATCACTAGAAAAGACCTTCCACATCAGCAACATAAAATAGATCTATCACAAATGGAGTGTGCAACTTATTGGAAAATAATGACCTCCTAGTTCAAGAATTAGATCTTAGGGAATATTATGCCATCTTTATAAAATTATTACAGTGGTTGTTCATGTTGAAAAATAATCCAATATTTAATCTATACTACTTTGAAAATCCTTGTGAAATGTATCTATTACAATAGCCTTCTGAATCCTTTGTAGTAACAAATAAATTCCCATCCAGAACCCTCTTAGCCTGAGGAAGAGGCCCCAACCATTCTTGGTCAGCCTTTTTCTCCTTTAGGAATATATGAACTAGTGTTTAAGAATCCTCCACATTGGTTGCTGTAGTTGTCACAAGACTAGCATGACTCTTTCTACCACTGACAGAAAAACAATGCTCAAAGACAATCCGAGTATCTGCAGAGGCAATACATTATTGTCTCATATAAAATCTACCAGCCTCCATTACATTTTCCATTGTAGTTCCAACATGAATCACTTATGGTTATATGGGTTCTACTTCAAAAAATAAAAAACAAAATACTCATCTATTGTTGCTAATTTTTACTTCATCATGATTTTTTCTGATAGAACATTCGAACACTTTTTCCCTTAGTGGTTACGATAGAACATGAACATGTTTCCCATCCTCAATATGCCTTTAATGATTATCCTATAAAGAAATAAGATCATAATGTACCACTCCAGGCCATTCAAGACATGATTCAAACTTCTCCTCAATCTCTTCATTGTTTATCCCTTTCTGTCTGGACTGAAAAGTCCACAGGCTTTCTTCCTCTCTATTCAATTTCATTCGATCCACTTCCATGAAAAAATACAAATAAGTTATTACCTATTTGGATATATAGGTTGGTTGTAAGCTATTTCTCCTTGTAATTTCATCTACTAAGTGTACATGTAGGGGCTTTGTCACCTCGATTTCCAAAATCGAAGCAATGAGACTCTTGCATCTCCAGTTATCATGCTTCTGATCGTAAGAACTGAAGTTGGTTTTTATAGTTGTTATTAGTTATTGAATCGCGATTATATGAGCTTGAATAAGTTTCACCTCTATAGAAAATTTGAATTCCATCATAAACAACAATCAAGATAACAATGCTTGTGAACTTCATCCAGCTTCTACAGTGTGTCTTCAAAAATGGTCAAAATTTCCCAATGTTCATGCCTCCATCAAAGTCGATTTTTTAGCAGAAATTTTCCCAAAGGTTGTGTCCAATATCAAAATAGATGTTAGAAAGAGAAATAAACTACAGGTAATTCATTTATTTCATCTTTTTTTCAATGAATGATGCCTCCAAGAAAGATTAATGCATACCTTCTGATTACTATCACGCCTAACAGAAACTAGTCGCATAAACCATTTCCTCAGTGTGAGATGCATATTCAATTTTCCCCACCTGTGTTTCATTTCCCAAATCCTTACTCTCTCTCCATCAATCAAAAATCTTGGATCAGCTTCCCTCCATGAGTGATTTACCTAATGGAGTATTCAAAAGTTAGATAACAAACCTAACAGTAATGAGAGCAGTTGAAAATAGGTAGAAAAGAATTAAACAAATAGACATGGCTCACTTGATATTTCTAGGATGAGAATAAATGGAGATACATAAGGAGGGAGTATAATAATATCAAGGAAGACGACCACCTCTCCGAGAGATAAGGTCGGCACCTCCCAGGTGGGGGGATGTCCAGGGGGTCCAGTAGGGGGCCTGTCCAGGGGCGTCCAGCGGGGTAGGGTGGGGGGCTGTCTAGGGGGGTTGGGGCTGCTGTCTAGGGGGTACAGCAAGGGGGCTACTATCCAGGGGGGCTGGGGATGCTGTACAGGGGGTCCAGCAGGGGGCAGGGGGGGAGAAGTGTGGGTAAAGGGGATGAGAACTACTATGTTCTACCTTGTTTTGTAGGTACTTTTGAGATGGTTCCAGACTTATTTGATAGTTTGTATTATTGGGAGACTCATGTATGTGCAGTTATGTGCTTTTTTATATTTGGAATTGTTTAATTCTTATTATTTAAGTATCTTTCATGTATAATTTTATTTGGAGGGGACTGGAATGGAGTAGGGGGAAACTGGCAGGGGGTGCAAGTGGGGGCTGGCAGGGGCAGGGGGAGGGGAAACGGGCTGGGTGGGGGGGGGAAGGACTGGAAAGGGGAGGGGGGAACTGGCAGGGGGAGGGGGGGAACTAGCAGGGGGGACTGGCAGGGGGAGAGGACTGGCAGAGAGGGGACTGGTAGTGGGGACTGGCAGGGGGAGGGGGTAACTGACAGGGGTGCAAGGAGTGGGGTGTCCAGGTTCTGGGGGGAGGGTGTCCTGGGTTTGGGGGGAGGGATATATCCTGGGGGGTCTGTCCATGGTGTATCTGGGGGGTCTGTCCAAGGGGTCTGGGGAGGTGTCCTGGTTGGCAGGGGGCAGGACAAGCAGGGGGAGGGGGGAAGTGGCAGGGGAGGGGGGAACTAGCAGGGGGGAGGGGACTGGTAGGGGGGACTGGCAGGGGAGGGGGGGAACTAGTAGGGGGGAGGGGACTGGTAGGGGGGACTGGCAGGGGGAGGGGGGTAACTGGAAGGGGGTGCAAGGGGTGGGGTATTTAGGTTATAGGGGGTATCTAGGGGGATCTGTCTAGGGTCTGGGGGTGTCCAGGTTCTCGAGGGGGGGGGGGAGGGGTCCAGGTTCTGTTCAGGAGGGTGGGGGGTGGCTGTCCAAGGGAGTGGAGGTCTAGTCTGTCCAGGGGGAGCTGTCCAGGGTCAGGGAGGTGTCCAGGGTCTATCCTTGGGGGGTATATAGGGTTCCGGGGGGGGGGGGGGGTGGGGGGTTGTCTTGGGTCTATCTGGGGGGTGTCTAGTGTATGGGGGGGGGGGGGTCCAGGGTCTATCCGGGGGGTATCCAGGGTCTATCTGGGGGGTGTTCAAGGTCTAGGGGGAGGTGCCTTTGGTCTGTCTGCGGGGGGGGGGGGGGTGTCCATGGTCTTTCTGGGGGGGTGTCCAAGGTCTGTCTTGGAGGGGGGCTTTATAGGGGGGGCTTTCTAGGGGAGGGGCTATCCAGGGGAGGTGGGATTTATGTAGGGTGGGGGTGTCTCGTAGGGAGGGGTCTTCAGGGGGGTAGGATACTGTAGGGGGGGGGGGCTGTGCAGGGGGAGGGGGCTATTTTTTATGGTATTTCAGACCCTATAGACTCAGTTTCTAACCGTGGATATAGGTCTATTTCCACAGGTTTTTACCATGGCTATTGGTCTAATGCCATGGTTTCTAGTCATGGCAATAAATTGTGTCCCTCCTCCAGTATAGCCTCGGTTCTAAACCGTGGCTATAGTGATATTACCATAGTTTGATCCATGGAAGTATACATATATCCAGAGTTTGAACCGTGGCTCTAGACCTATAGCCACAGTTTCAAACCATGGCTATATGTCTGGGACTATAGCCACGCCAAACACAACCATAGTTTCTTAAACCATGGATATTACCTATATCCATGGTTTGAGGACCTATAGACACAGGTTTAAACCATGGCTATAGCCCAAATTTCCAGTAGTGCAAGTTATAGGTTAGGAGTTAAAGAATTATGTATGGGTGGCTAAAAATGTATTACATGGTGTGTAATCAGTTTTAAAATCCATGTAACATGTTGTAACTCACATAAGGTACACGTTAAGATAGGCATTCCATGTGAGTCAACATGTAAATGATTAAAATGATACCAAACTACACAATATATAGATGGTTATACATGCGGTGTGATAAGGTCTTCCATACCAAGTACATATTACATAATTTTTAGTGGGTCATGTGGATATAAATCATTATTAAATATTATCCATGTAAAATATGCAACCAAATGACATGTAACTATTTAATACACACTGTGTAAATCACATGAATTTTCTAGTGTTACACAATCTTTATATTTATGGCATGACGTATTCTCATACATGACATGAAGATTACACATCTTTAACAATATAACTATACATTATTTATATCATGACATGTCTCGTGGGAATACATATCATACAAGTACATACTATACATCAACTATACACAACATAGGTAACATAGTGTTTCAGGTGACAAAACATTCCATATAAAAAAATAATCTCCATAAATTTATATAATCAAACAAAAAAGATATTTGTCATGTTTCCCTAGTATATTCAATTTATATATAAATATTATATTTATTTATGTAATTTAAACTGACAATAAAGGTACATTATGTGTAACACCATTAGTACAAGATATGTATGTAACTAATTTTAATTTTAATTTTAAATTATTAAATTTATTCAAAAATAAAAAAATGGAATTCTTGATGTATCTCATGAATATTTTGGAAATATTATTAAGATAAATAAATAAACAAATAAATAAATAGTAAATAATTTTTTTAATCTAATAAAAATATATCTGTATAAATAGAATAAATTGAAATGATCAATTGAAAACATAAATTCATAGTTGTTGCATGTTATGATTTATCATGATCTCGATCGAATTATGTCTCTATTTTGGGGTTATTTAGTTTAATTACTTATCGCATAGGTTTTGTGTTAATTTTATTATTAAATTAAATATATTTATTTTCATATCATCCCTACCTTTTTTATTATTTATGAAAATACATATACAAGGTTTATTTTATGTAACTCTATTATCTGGTACCCCTCACTTTGGAGTAAGTAAGAATTTGTATTGGACAGAGCTTCTTGAGATAGGAAACACTTTAGGACATAACATGGGGGAAAACCAACCAAGAAGATACACATGTTAATAATAAAATTTTGAAACATGAGCTAGGCATCAATTTAAGGAGTAATTTTTCCTCGGGTCAAGGTTATTTGATCCCTTATCAATAAACATACCAAGAGATTAAAATCTCATGATCATAGAACTAATTTATTTTATTTTTCAAGTTAATGTTTATTTATTTATTTATGAGATTCATTATCTATTAGATTAATTAAATATGATCACCTAATGCAAATAAATTACCAATATTTACAAGTCAATAAAAGTAAAATGATTATACATAAATGATTTTATCAAACATGGTTTATTAATTATATAAAATGAATATAATTTTAAAATGCATTTGAAGAATAAAATAAAGCATATTTACACATGTTTTAATAAATTCTCTTAAATAAATGTCTATAGAATCCATCAATTTTTGGATTTATAATTCAATCATCGATCTATGTATTCATCTAGACCTATATAGGATAATTAGATTTATCATGGAGTTATAATTATATATTTGGGCTTACATATCCAATTTACCATCAAGAGTAGTTTACCTCACAATACATGGAGTAACATGGAAGAAAGCATTAGGAAAGTACAAGTATAGTATTTCAAGAGTGGGGAGCATAATCAAAAGATCAAGGAATTGACAGTTAATATAGGAATTAAGGAAATCCTACATAAATACATTTTAATAAATTTACCAGACCCTACTCTGGGTTATTTGAGGCGGAATATGGATCATTTCTACTAGAATATCCAAGAGATATGATTTTCCAAATATGAAGACAAATATTTTTTGTATTTAGTAAAATATTATGAGACTAATAAAATTAATTTATTACATCATAATTTATAATCAGGAATAGTTATTAAAATATTCATTCATTTGTTATAGAATATGGCCAATAAATACAGAAGAATACTCTAACCATTCCTAGAAAAAAATCCTCACTATCACAAATTTCTAAGAGTGGTATAGTCACTTGTAAAATTAACTACTGTAGAAGAATTTTTATTAATTGATAGAATCCCCTAGTCTTATTTCACCACTAAATCATGTGATAAAATATTAAAATTACTCTTATAGGAAATGCATGGATGATGCTCCAAATGTTGGATACATCATGTTATCATCAATGTATGTAGAGTAGAAATGAAAAATAAAAACATGTATGAATATCCCATGATAAATCATGTTATGGAACATGAAAAAGTGATGGATTGGACAAATATAAATGAGATTTTAATGGCACTATACAAGTATAAACATCATTATGGTTACTTAACTGGTGATATTACATTCAATATGTTGAATTAAATTGATCATTTAGTGAATTTGTGTTTCCATTTGGATAATAAATTGTCAATATTTTTAATATTTTTATCCTTACCGAAAATATTCTCTAAATTAAATAATAATTATATAAAAGGTTGCATAGAAACTTCCACTAGGTTATTTTTACTATGCTTCAACTAGATGATAGAGATTGGTGGGAATGTGGATCCTCACCCATTAAGGTGAATGATGTGAATGAAAACGTTAAAAATATGATAAAAAATTAAAATTTAATTGATTATTTATAATATTATTCAAATAAATAAAATAATCAGAAGAAGAAAAATATACATGAGTCAATCTGCTGCACAGGTGGAAAGAAATTTTATTGTAAGAGGAACTACAATGAATTGAAGAATAAGTAATCATGATATTGTACTTCATGAATATTCATCCATTAAAATAATATTTCATTTTTTACTTCTTAGGTATTATATAAAATATGTAATTCACATATTTTTATCAAAATACATGAACCAATAATTTATAAAAACATTACAATAAGCAATTTAAACATTATTTTTAGCCAAATTAGGGTGGTTTCCAAGTCAACTTAGAGAATATCATGACATCACATTGAAAATTGGATTAATTAATTCTTTTTGTTGAGTATTTCCATTATTAGTTTATATTTTTAGACATAAGGGGACATTATTTCATATTTTAAATGAATATTGTTATGGTACATCATATTTAATTAATATTTTCAAAATAAATGGACAAAAAATGTCCAATATTGGAAATTAATAATTAATGTCAAATTATAATAAATTGGTAATAATTTTCTATGGTGAGATAATTACTTTTCAAGTTAAAGAGAGTAATTTTCAATGATATACCCAAAAGGATGTTTAAACTCTTTTGAGAAAAAACTCTTTGGTTTTTTATTACACTTATTATGTTTTAGATAAATATTCATTTATAAATTAAAGGAAATTAATCCATAATTATTTAATAGTTAATTTAGAAATTGACATGTAAAATATTCCTAGTGGAAGATATATGTTAATTCATATACTATATAATATTTTTTAAGGATAGTTTTTGAATTTAATGTTTGACGTGATGAATGAACTTGAGAAAATATAAATGATTCTCTGATAAATATAGTTATAAAATACCATAAACAAGTATTCATTGATTATTCAAATATAACATCGAGTTATTTATAAAATCACTCTACCTTATACAAATAATATTTATAATGGTATTAAAAAGAGGATCAATGATGAGTTTTAAATGTATTGAAAGAATTATAAAGTTCCATTCAATATATGTTTATAAAATAATAGCATTAGGTCAGAACATATGTGTAACATATAGAATAATGAAAATTATATAAGTTATAGTGTGATGAAAATCCATTATGTCTCAACATCATGTGTTTTTAAGAGAACTATTTTGTTAATGAAAATTTAGAAACAAACACACATAAATTAAACACTCAGAGCATATAAGTTAATTATCCTAAAATATAAAATGATATTAACATCCATTAGACAAAAATTTGTTATTAAAGTTATTGAATATATTTATATAATAAGGAAACACTTCTATTTTGTGAGATTAGGGGAAAGATGGATTTAATTTAATTCAAAAGTCTAGATGAAAATTACTTAGAATAAGAACAATAAAAACCACGAGATTCAATGAGAGGAGTTGTTACTGAGGCGCATATTTCATAATAAATTTTTAAATAAAGATGTGGTCTGATATTCACCATTTTTAGTTGATATTTTATTCTAGAAGAATAATGAATCCAAAAAGGATGAAATAAATGGAAATAATCTATGATATGAAATTTTATATGAATTTAGAAATGGATTCCATGTACTAAATTCAAGTTTTATATTTTTTGGATTCTTTAATTGATATAAATATTTTTGTGGGTATTCAATAAGAAATAATAAATGGATGGTAATGTTTGTACCAATGAGTTATAATTAGTTTTTGAAGGTTTCAAATGATTTCCAATAATCACGTATGATGAAACTTACACCAATCATTATTATAAAATTTTGTAGAATTTTAATTTTAATATAAATGTTCTATGATCATGTAATTAGAGAATAAAATGTTTAGTGAAATTTCCTTAATGAAAAAGTAACGGAAGCTGTTTACATGATGTGTCTAGAAGGGTTAGTTACAGTAAATATTTACAATAAGATATGAAATATATAGAGATCCATTTATGGATTTAATCAAGTATTATGATCAAATAATATTTATTTTGATAATATATATATATTAATAATTAAAGTCATCCATGTGACTAAAATATTTTAGTGAGAGCTCACTAGTTTTTCATGTCATATATGTTGATAACATAAAAAAATTAGACATAATGTCTTTTAGTTTTTTAAGAAAAAGGAAAATATATTTGTTTAATAATGAAATAATGTAGAAAACCATGTTATAGGTAACATGATCTAAAAAAATATATCTATAGAGTTTCTTATATCTAATCATAATTCATACATTGACAAGGTATTTAAAAATAAAATAAGGAGTTATTTAAGAATGAATAATTACTTATGGGACATGGCATTAAATCTATCCAATATGTTTTTTTAGGAACATATGGAGATTACTATAATGAATATAATTGCCTACAATTATGTTATTATAATTTATCACATATTACATAGTATCTAATAAGGTTTGATACTGAATATACATAAACCATAGTTTGAAAATATCAAAATGATCCGAGATAAATACATAATATATAAGTCAAAACTATCTAAAAATTCAAGAAAAAGTAAGATGGATGTATTTTTAGTACATGGAGAAGTGGGAATTCAAGTAATAATGGTTATAAAACTAGTTTTCCTATATTCAAATTTTTAATATTATATATCATTGTAAGTCTATTTCAATAATAATTAAAATATTATTTAATCTAGTGGTTTCCATATCTATATAGACCGAGTATGTTGTGGCTTTTGATATAGCTTAAGAAGTTATATGGAAATTATTTTATTTAGACATTAGAATTGTACCAAAATAGTAAAATATTATGATAAACTTATGACTATGGTATTATCCAAGATGTAAAATTTATAATAGTGGAAAAAAGGTACAGACATTTGATATCAATTTTGAAGGGAATTTCTCAATGTTGGGATGTTACATAAGGAAAAATAACTATAGGTACATGGAAAGTCTAGATACTATAACCATACCTTAATAAAATTGTATTATTATACTAGAGATAATAACATGTGAGTTAAAATTTGGATCTGGTGTAAGTTTGTGTCTATTAGAGGCAGTTTCCTAGAACCAACTGACTTTGTAATCTATATTACCAGAATATTAATAAATACCATAACACATGATTATTGTTATTATCTGTATCATTAATTTGATAATGTTATTAGAGTTTTTTTCTCATAAAAAAGTCATATAAGATCCCCACTATAATGAGAATCCAATGCTTCTAGGAATATATTATTAAAAATATTTCCTATGGTGAAGATAAAATCTATCTAACACGACACATATGATGTTTGATTATTAGGTATTAGAGGCTTATAGGATATTGATACATCTTCTCATGATGTTTTCACTCAGCAATCTCTAGGTTAGTAGGTTATTCGGATTAAACCGACAATAGGAATTTCACTTATTATATGAGTCATAGGATATTTTTATCTATGGATGTGTGTATTAGTACTTAGACTTGATATTATTATGGATTTTTATCACAGATCAAATAATTTGATATATGGATGAAATCGAGATGACATATGCTCACAACAAGGTTGTATAAGTTGATGATAAAAAGTGATATGAAATTAGTTTAGTTGGTTAATAAATTATCTACCCATTCAGAGTTAATAGAAGAAGATATATTCGAACTTTAAATTAAAATGGAAGTATATGATTAAATCAATGTCTATAGTAGTTCATTGATGATTTTATTTTATATAGTTAAATAAAGATAAATAGAATATATGGTGATGGACTATGTATGTATCCTACTTGATGAAATATCAAGAAAAGGGATTGTATTACTTAATATCATTTGTAATAAGGTTATTGCAATTGTGACATTAAAATCTCTTTCAATGGGTTCCTTAATGTGTTGTTAGATGATGATCTTGGAATTTAGCTAAGTTGACCTATTTCCATTGAGAATGATGAGAAGAGGTTCATACACTAAGTGTATCGAGAATCTCATTAAATTATATTTAATTTAATATAAATAATGAATATTTTTATCAACTTATGGAATAATAATTATTCAAGTTTTGTTGATCACATAAATACAGTCTCTATATATTTGATTTTAGAATATGTGAGTTTATTTTTATATTTTATATATTATTCATATGGTAATAGGTAAATATTTGTTTTATATAAAAGTGTATTGAATAAATGAATATAAATATTTATTTGTCCATGTGAATATTAAACTAAATATTTAGTCATGAGTATAGTGAAAATATTATTTATTTATTTATTTTTTGAAAAATATTTATTCATTAAAATAAATATTTTTTATTCAAGGTTTGATAATTTTTTTGGATAATTTAGGTACCAAGTTAATGGCCTAGATGAGATGATATATTTATCCATGATTTTATCACTTATCATGGGATATAACAATAATATTACTATTATTTGAAATGGTTATTACTTATAATAAACAATTATGTAAAGGGAACATGTGTAATTTTAGATTTTTTAACCCTAAGTAGAAAATCATAATGATATCATTTTATGGAAGAAGATTCAATATGCATAATTATGAGAATCTAGAATTGTAACATCCCTGACCTAGGAGCCACTAAAATGGTACCTCGACTCAGGTCACCACATGACCTCAAGCACACCTCCCCATACACTAGAGGTTTCCGACTAGTAATGAGAGTGTAGATAAGTCACATGGGGATACTATACCCTCATTACTAGAGTAATCCATGAAAGATGACATAATAAATAATATAAAACCATCCAATAACCAATAAGAATGCATAAAAACATCTTTAAAAACTAGTTTTAACCACAACCAGTAATAAACATGGTATGTTATTCTAAGAGTGATAATGTGAAAAAAATAATAACTAAATATAAACAGTGAAATCCCAAAAATGTTCCTAACTCTATGTCCAGAACCAAATCCAATAATTTCCCATGACCAAATCAACTCCATAGCATAGAGACCTTTCCCTTGTCCTGACCTACAAATATGAAGTCTTCTCAGGTACCCAATGGTGGGCCGAGTAGGGTGTGAGTACAACTTAGTAGGCCACCACCACTGGTGTATATAAAATATATTGTAGGAAAATTGTGAATGAAAGTTCTAAATAATTGAAATATAATTAAAATATAGTTCTTGGGGATTTATCAGATAATCTCCACTTAGCTATTACTAACCATAGTTACAATATTTTTTTTTAAAAAAAATATATAGTGCCTCAGACAAAATCTGAGACACAATTTAATTAACAAAAAGCAAATTACATGAGTCTGAAATAAGGAATCTTATTACAATCTTTATCATAAAAGGGGTTAAGGACAGCAGGAAGGTTATCCATACAAGTTAAGTCTTGTTTGATTCCCTTGTTAGCAAGACCATCAGCAACCATGTTTGCTTCACAAAAATCATGAGTGGAATTGTGGTTGGTCTCCTGAAGCAAAGCAAGGCAGCTCATCCAACGGGTAGTCAAAGGTCATGAGAGATGTACCATCCCCTCCAAAATAGCATGGACGACAGTGGTGGAGTCAGTTTCAATCCAAACATTACACCAACCCTTTTGCCTAGAAAAATTCATGGCATGAATCACACCCGTCAACTCAACCTCCAACGGCGAGGCGGTGCCACAAGTGCCAAAGAAGAATCCATGACACTGACCAAGATGGTCTCAAAAAATAACCCCTCAACCTGCGGGGCCTAGGTTGCCTTTGGAGGCATCGTCAATATTCACTTTGACCCATCCTGGAAGCGGAGCATGCTAGAAGACCTCAAAAGTACATCACTATTGTTTATAAATCCCATCAATCTAAAGTCGACGAAGAATCTCGAAGTCTCCAAATAAGTTGTCACAGTGGGGGTTTTGAGTCCTTGCAGCATCTTTAATATCAATGAGGATACGTATTCGAACTGTATTAAGATTATATGTGAAATTTATGTGGATAATAGCATTTCTAACATACCAGATCACATGAATAAGTTCATCAACAACACTTAGGAAATGGTGTTTAATCTACTGAGAGGTATCAAGAACCACACAACGTTTTAATTGAGCAAAAATAGTGTCATGAAGTAACCATCGGAAGTCAAAGATGTCAGATATAAAATTCCAAAGTGTAGAAGCTGTAGAACAAGAAGAAAACAGATGGTTAGTATCTTCTCTGTGTTGGTGACAAAAAGGACACATGGAGTGAAGATGGACCCCCAAAGATTGAAGACAAACTTCTGTGGGAACATGATTATGAGCAACGCTCCAAACCAGGGTAAGTCTCAAGGGTTTAATCCAGAGTTTATCAAAATATTTCAACCAGAAAAAGTTTGCATTAGATTTTGAAATATTGTGATTGTAATAACTTTTGGAATCAAGAATGCCATTGTGGGCAGGTTCCCAAATAAATAAATCATCGGAGCTTAAAAAGGGTAGTTATCTAAAACCTGAATGATGTTATCAAGGATATTATAAGTACTATATTGCATAACCTCTTTTATAGAGCAGTTGGTATTGTCTAGAAGAAAATTATGAGACACCATGGAGATAAGGGGGGAACTGGTCCAATTATCCAACCATAAATTCAAAGAAGAATTCGTGTTAACCATCCATCTAGGATTGAACATAATATTAGTAAAGGAATGCCTGATGGATGGTCAGATCAATCCTTTTTCTAAAGGTTTGCAACAAGTGGCCCAAAGTATTGTCACAAGCCTTCATTCAAGAGTACTACTGGTCTAAAAAAAGTTTTGTATGTAGAAATTAATTTTCCTTATAAGACCAACAGACCATTTATAGACCATCATTGAGTAGACCATTTTTGAGACAATGGTAGATTTCACTAGGCAAATTCGTCCAGCCATGGATAGGTATTTTACCTTCCAGGAAGACAGTTGTTTAATGAATTGATCAAAAATGTTGAAAAAATGCATAGATTTTGGCCTTCCCCAAAACATAGGCACTCCAAGATAGGTGAAGGGGGAAGTTCCTTCTTTGACGCCTAAATTATTAATAATATTAATCATTTTAGGGGATGATAAATTGTTTCCAGAGAAGACATAATATTTTTTCCAACTTATAGATTTTCCAAATACATCTTCATAGTGAGAAAAATCATTTTTTAGATTTTGAATATTTTTTATAAACCCTTGTAATAATAAGATAATGTCATCCGCATAAAAAAGGTGCGTTGGAAGATTTAAGTTCCTAGTAGCCTGAATTGGTTTAATCTAATTTTGATCCACAAGATGAGTGATTAATCTTCTTAGGTAATCCTCTGAAAATGCCAAAGAGGATTGTCGATAAAGGGTCACCTTTTCTGACCCCCTTAGTGCATTTAAATTAGCCCTTTAGGGAACCATTGACAAGGATAGAGATAGAAGCTGATTTAAATAAGGATTTTATCATATTGATGAAGATGTCATCAAAACCAAAAGCCCTAAGAACTTTGAAGATGAATCCTTAATCGATGGTGTTAAAGGCTTTCCTGATATCAAGCATGACGAAAATATTGCTTCCTCTTACAGATTTTCTGAGGGTGTTGGTACATTCAGAGGTAAGACAAATGAAATCCTATATAGCTCTTCCCTTGTTGAAACCAAATTGATTCCAAGAAACAATTTTACTTTACAATGTCGAAATTCTATTAGAAAGAAGTTGGAGAATGACTTTGTAAATAGTGTTAATACGATAAATGGTCCAAAAGAGATGAATTTCTGAGGCGTTGTCCACTTTAGGGATTAAGGTGAGAAATTGAGCATTTAGACCATAAGGAAGGAAACCATTAGAAAAAAAGGATCTAACAAGTTTTCAAAAATAAGTATGAATGGTTTCACATTATTGTTGGAAAAGCCATTGTTAAAGCCATCAGTGCGTAGGGCACTATCAGGATTAAGACTAAAGATTGTGTCTTTGATTTCTTGACCGAGACGCACACTTAGAAGTGAAACATTGTCTTCCTCATTAACCAGGCCCGGAATGATCCTAGGAAGAAAATCTTTATAGAAATTTTGGCCATTGAAAATTTTATCAAAGTAGGAGACCATATGAGTGGAAATTCCCTCCTCGGAGTCAATGAGGGTATCGTCGACTCAAAGTAGCGAGAGAGGCCTACAAACTTTCCTGATCCTTTCGAGAGAATTGTAGAACTTATTGTTTTTGTCCCCATTAGATTTCCATTTTGTTTTAAAAGTATGTTTACATATGCTGTCTTTATGTGAAAGGAGAGAGTTAAGCTTTATGGAAGTATTGATTTCAAGATAGGGGTCCAAAGAGAAATCAGAGGTAGTATTGGCAGTTTGAATTTGGATAAGATCATTTCCCAGGGTGGAGATGTCTTTTTTCCATTTGTTTATAATGATTATTACACCAACCTCTGAGACATTGTTTGAGGTGTTTTAATTTAGTGTTGCAAGCAAAAGCATCCTTGTGTTGGTTCATAGAAACCCAACACTTTTTAATGATATTTACACAGTCCAGGTTTGCAAACCAAGCATTATTAAATCTAAAAGAGAAAATAGATTTTTTTTGAGAACAGACTTACCAAAATGGGATGGTGGTCTGAATTCAGTTTGTGTAAGGTGATGATAGAGATAGTGTCCCAAAAATCCAGAACAGATATGTTCGTGGAGGCCCAATCCAACTTACTGGAAAAAATCCTATTATAATGTATTCTATACCAAATAAACTTGGCACCTGTGAGATTGATATCTATGAGGTCACAATCCTCAATTGAGTCTCTAAATTATCTTGAGGAGATGGTGGATCGGGGTGGACCAAGTTTCTCACTGGGGGAATGGATACCATTAAAGTTACCGATCTCAAACCAAGGATCCAAAATGTTTCTAGCTATCCTAGAAAGATCATAACATAGATATCTTCAATATTGATATTTATTTTTTGCATAAACCATGGTACCAAAAATATGTATTCCATCTAGGGTGAGGTCACAACTTAACATTTGTATAGAAATTTTGATGAAATTAATTTCTTGTAAAGAAATGTGATAAAAAATCCAAAGAGATTTAGTACCATTATCTTCATTGAAAGCCCCTACATAATTGTAGCCACAAGTGCAAAGGTGTCTAAAGTTCAAAGAAAAATTTGATTTTGGCTCTGCAATAGAAAACATTTTAGGAAGATGAGTCAAAAGAAAATTTTAAGGACATTAAAATTGGTAGGATTTGCAATACCATGACAATTCCAATATAATATATTCATTGAAACGTGGTTTTGGAGGAGGAACCTCCATTTTTCTTCCTTGATCCACCTGAAGCTTTATTCCTTTTAGATCTTCTAATATTTTTGGAAGGGGTAGTGGATTTTTTCCTTTCATGTTTACTCATGGGATAAATAGAAGATATGTTAGGAGGATCTGTATTGACATTGGTTTGATTTTCAATACCTTCTAATGACGCCATAACAGTGTCAGGTCTCATGGACGGAGTCTGCATATAGAAATAGAGCTCCTTCTCCTTCACTAACCCATGCATTGTGGGTGGAGTTAGAGAACCAGTCCAACTTGACCCCTCGGAGTAGCCTTAGTCCTTTATCCCACACCACAATTCATGTGGACATGCTTATTCATCCATCCTCCATACATAAACCATACCACAACCAAATGCATGCAATACATATAAAAATCATAGTCTATAACAATCAACATGGGAATTAATATTATACCATAACCCATTAAATTTTTTCCATTTACATTACTTATCTCGTTTATCCCAGTTCTCATTCTCATGAATTGCTCAATAATTATTTTAAATAATTCCCTTATATCATCCCTGTTTACATATTAGTTATTTCCCTTAAGAAAACAAATTTATCATATTCTATAGTTCATGTTCCATTTCCAATTTAGATGCATTACCAGTATCCTATTTTTACTTCCAATAAACATTTCAACATACTCAACAAGGGATCTACACTTTCCCACAATGACCATGCCCTCTCTTTACCAATTTCTTGGTTTGTAAATATTAACATTCCTCAAGGGTGTCCCTAAATGGTTTAATTCCCTTCAATACATCCATGGGGACCATGTGGGGTTCTATTCATCATTTAGACACCCATTCAGTCAAAACTCTCTAAGGAATCAAAAACATAACAATGAGATAACCAAGAACTAACCATACATGCACAAATCTAAAATGAAACTAAGGGATATAACTTGTATACCACCTATCTTGAATATGTTGAGGAACACACTCTCAACAAATAGACATAGATACCAATTCAATCCCACTTTGAAGCCTTAACCTAGATATGACTAGAAAAGATGAGTTTTTAGAGAGTCAAATAGAGATATGGGAAGGATGCAAACCCTAAAAAAGAGAAGCAAGAGAGGGATTAGACTTATTTGGATCTTCGATCCAAAACCTAAGGCACTCCAAATGACCTAGTGATGAAGGAAAATAACCCTTGGAGGACCTTGATAGATCTTGTTCATTACAAGGGTTGAGAGGGAGGGAATTTGAGGAAACATTGAGGGAGAGTTTAAAATACAATAATGTAATTTTATTAATTCTTCCAAACATTATAGGGGTGCACAATTTACCCAAATGGCTTGAAAACCCATGTGAAAACCATGTATTAGACACTATCCAAGGGAAGTTGGGTTTCATAGTTTCTTAGTCTAGATGCACAGGTTTCTTAACCGTGTACTGACTGTGTGATAAGCCATTGTTCGAGCCAACATGATTTCCTAGAAATTCTGTATTCTTTCATTAACCGTGTGCTAATCTCGTGCCTTTCAATGATTGGACAAGTTTCCCCCTTTATCTTGTCCCAAACCCTTGGAACACCACTAAGACCACATATACATTTCAGAACCACTTCATTTACCAAAAGAAGAGATTGAAACCAAAATTTTAAATAGGGTAATACCTTCACATATTGCAGTATCTTACAACCTACCCACCATATAGCGGATCTTCCTCGAGCCTCTCTTTCCAAGCATTACTGAGTCTTTGAAGAAAAAATATCAGGCCACTGGGCCTGTATATCCCATACTCTATCTATGGTTTATTCTTGAATGTTTCTATGTTTCCATAAAACTCTAATTAAGGGAACTATCTTTCCCCCATGATATTATCACTATAGTTCACAATACAAATGATATTCTCCTCAAAGGAAACATCGGCCTCATGCTCTATATCCTCAACATTTATCACATGATATGGATCAAGGTGACACTATCAGAGTTGAGAGACATGAAAAAAATTGGGCATTCCACTATACTACTATGAAATAGGAAATCATCAAGCCACCAATCTGATCCTTTACATGATCTAAAATGGCCCCACATACCTGGGTATGAACTTTCCCAACTTCCAAATTTGATGGTAACCCAACCTTGGAGAACCCTAAAGAAACCCACTATTTCCAACAAAAAAACTCAAGTGGTCTACGACACCGATATAATTATGAGTTACGCCTACTCTGAGCCATTTACATACACTTATAAATCAATAGAACCTTCTCTGATGTCTCTTTTACAACTCTCGATCCCAAAAACTCTGATTCTATAGCTTTTGAGCAGTATAACATATATCTACATGATCTCTGATATAGTACCTTAAAAGGTGCCATCTGAATTGTAGCCTAAAAAATGTTTTTGTTAGAAAACACAACATGTAAAAATTGTGTTTAACATTAACCACTAAAATCCAAAACAAAATATCTCAACATATATTCTAATGCCTAAATCATACTCTCTTAATACCCATCCATCTGTAGGTGATAAGCCATATTCACAGACACCTGAGTACCAAGAAACTTTTGTATCCCCTTCTAGAAGCACAACATGAAACCTGAGTCATGATACAATACTATAGTTCTTGGAACACCATGAAACCAGTCAATCTATTGCATATATAACTCACTAAACTGATAAACTGTGTAAGTGTCTTAGATCAGTAAGAAATGGGCCGCCTTAGTCAACCGATCCATGATTACCCAAAATACATCATTCTTATGTGGCTTCCTCCGAATACTAACTATGAATTCCATCATGACGTCATTCCATTTCCAATCTAGAATGGGAAATGACTATAACAAACCACGTGGGTGCTAATGCTCAATCTTCACACACTTAAATGTAAGTAATCATAAAATAAAACCTGCAACCTCCATCTTCATTCCTGGATACCAATACGGTATACAAAGATCATGATACATATTTTTAAGACTGGGATACCCTTCCCACTTCGATGCGTGGAACTCATACATCAACTCTTCCCGCATACACATTGGTACAAACACAGAACCCCAATCATTGACAAACATATAATCATCAATAGCCCAACTAGAAGGTGAATCCCCACCTTTAATACTTACCTTCATAGAAAAACACTCTAGATCCTCCAGCCAACTCTCCCTAACATGGATTAAAAGTGTAGACTCCACTGTTATAGATGTGATGGTTATTTTTTAATTCTCATCATGTGAATCTGGGTGAATTTGAGCAGACAAGACCATCAGTATTCACTCAGAGCTAGATTTATGAACCACTTGATTTCAAGTCTTATATCTCAGAGCATCCACATCACTATTTTATTTCCCTGGTGTGTAAACCATCTCAAAATCAAAGTATTTCAGGTACTCTAACCATCATCGTTGCGGAAGATTTACATCACACAGAAATAAAATTTACTTAATACTTTTATGATTGGTAAACACCATGAACCAATCTCCCACCAAGTAATTCCTCTAACAAATTAAGGAATAAAATAAAATAGCTAGCTCAAGGTCATGAGTAGGGTAATTTCTTTCCTGAGGCCTCAATAATATTCACCCAAAATCTATAGCCTAATCATCCGGCATCAACACTTCCCCATGTCCAAAACCAAATGCATCATAGAATAAGGTGTGCCTCTTTTCTTGTTTGGGTAAGATAAGGACCAATACAGTGGTTAACCGCTTCTCCAAATCTTAAAAATCATTCTCACATTCCTCTGAATAATCATACTTAATTACCTTCTTGGTTAAACTTGAGTGTGGAATTTACTAACAGGATAAATACATAAAAAAAATTTGGTAATAACCTTCCAAACCCAAGAAACAACGAACATTTGAAATGTTATTAGGTTTCTCCCATGACTCCACAACCTACACTTTCTCTAGGTCCACTGACACACCTGACATAGAAAATATGTAAGCCAATAAATGAAATTTATTATGCCAGAACTAAAATTTTTATACCTTGGTGTAAATCCTATTCCCTCTTGTATACTCAAGATGATTTCAAGACGTTTGTCATGATCATCAAGAGTTCTTGAGTAAACCAAGACTTAATCAATTAATATGACTAAAAACTGTTCTGGATATGGGTGAAATATCTAGTTCATCAAATCCATGAACATAACTAGTGCATTGTTCAACCCTAACGACATCACCACAAACCCATACAACCCATAACTACTATAGAAATAATATTTTGGCAAGTAAAAAGGTCTCACCCTCAAATAATGGTAACCCAATCTTAAATAAATATTCATAAACACCGAAGAACCCCTTAGTTGGTCAAATAGTTCATCAATTTTGGGAAGTAGATATCAACACATAGACTTCATCTTATTAAACTTTTTATAGTAAACACATAACCTCAATGATCCATCTTACATCTTGAAAAATAGTATAGTAGATCCCCAAGGACATATACTAGGATGGATGAAAACCTTTTTCTCTAAATCATCTTATAAAACCTTATGTTCTTGGAGTTCCTTTGGAGTCATTAGATATATAAAAATAGAAATCAATTCTTCCCCTAGAAGAAACCCTATTGAAAACTCAACAACCCTCTCCATTGGTTTACCAAATAAGTCCTCATGAAATACATCCTATAATTGATCCACAATGGATGGGAAGGCAGGTTGTTCCCTTACTTCTTTATCTAGCACAAGAAAAGCCACATGGGCTATGAGTTCACCCCACGGCTGTAAAATTTTCCATCTACGGCCTTCTTAAACATCCCACTCACCAAAAGGACATTAGTATCTCTATAGAGAGATTTTAACATCACCTGATTTTGGTAAAAGTTGATATGGGCTTGATATAGAACCATCCAATTCATCCCCAAAATCAGGTCAAAACCTGACATCTCATGGGCACACAGGTTCCACAAAAAATGATATCCACCAACCTCTAAAGAACAACCAGTATACTATCTGTTATCCTCAACCCATACCCCTTGCAGAGTATCAATTGACATAAATCCCTGAAACAATTCCGTAGTTAAGCCTAACATAACTATGAACTATGAAGAAATAAAATAACATGTAACACCTATGTCAAATAAATCACTAGCGAGCATGGAAGCTACATGAATTGTACCTCAAATGGTTGATGAACCTACCACTCCACCTACATGAGTAGACTGAACTGCATGGAGATGAACAACCCCTCTACCCTGAGCTTAAGTCTGAGTACCCTATATAATACTAACTTGAGGGTATGAATGATCTCATCCCGAAATCCCATGTCCACCACCCCAACCGATACGAACCTGGATCACAAACTTCCTTCCTAATATAGGGTGATCAACCCCTTTTCGGAACTTGGCATCTGCCTCTCACCACCCTCTATTCTTGGATTTCCAGTGTTATTACAGAACCTATGTATATTTCCCAACCTACCACATGACTGACTCTTAACTGGTGGTTGGGGACACTGATCACGCATGTGCCCCAACTAGCCACACTTGTAATAGAACATCTGATCACCACACTATGTGATTTTCCGTCTTTTTTGACTACTCTATTTACTTTCACCCCACTGGAAATTCCCAAAATAACTCTTCCTTCTCTCAATAGCGGTTCCCCCTATCTGCACAGCTGGCACCACAAGTCCACCACCTGAATCTCCCTTGAGGATCTATTCTAAGATAAGGGCATAGTACACCACCTATAAAAACCTATTTAGATGGAAAATATTCAAATGGTACCTGATCTCATGCCTAATCCCATCCAATATGTTCTTTTCCATAGTCACTTAATCTCTAGAAAACATAGAAATAGAACAACGCAAGTCAGTAAAACGACTTGCATAATCTATCTCTAACATAACCCCCCAGATCAAGCTCATAAACTCCATATCCTACTCCTACCTCAGAGTCTATAGGTAATAGAGTTCTAGAAACTTGTCCTAAAAAACATTCAGTATCATTCCTTCATTCTTCTATGTCTAAACCAGAATGTTCCACCAATTCTTTTCTTATCCCCACAACATATAGGTCATTAACTTGACTCTATTCTCCAAAGGAGTCTCCAAATGATCACGAATGGTCTAGATAGACTCTATCCAAAATTCATAATCCTCTAGCCCACCCTGTCCGGTGATGGTCGGAGGGTGATGTAGCTGAAACTATCTAATAGACTCGCACATACTCGGGAAAATCCTTCCTAGGTCCCATTACATCATCTAAATAAAATGAGAAAATTTTCATGGAAATACACTCCCATATCATCTAGAACCACTGGATATTCGTGCTCCACTAATGGGGGAGCATTTTCGGTAACATCTTCTTGTCACCCATCAACACACCCCTTTTTGGTGGCATTTACCTTCAATCCCAAACACGCAATTTAGAAAACATTCATAAATCATTAAAAATATATACAGAAGTGTTAATCAATTTCCATAAAGAAACCATTTTTCATACAATACCAAAATAGGACCAAGCATACATGGAACACTACCACTGACCACCCTTACCGAAGGCCATGGATAACATGAGGTGACTTATATACAAGGTCACATGATTTACATTATACACATTTTCAAAACAATTTCCACTTCACACATACTCCAAAAAAAAATTTATTCACTTAACCCTTATCAAACAGAATTTATTAATTATTATTTAACATTTTAATTAATTTTTTACCGACTTTCATCATCTCGTTAGACACCATATTCATTACTGTAAATAAAATCAAATGCATCCTACCCCTTATGTCCCGCACACCCATCCTGTGTGTGCCTATCGTGATTCATGTCTCATATATCCCTAGGTTCTTATAATGATGCTTGAATACACAACCTCATTCCATTACAGCCATGATAAAAATATTAATAGTCACATCACACCACATGTGAATTACCCAATGGTGAAATATCATAAGTTTTAACAACACACAATAAGAACAACAATTCCCAACCCGGGTGACTTGGGTTTTTCCTCATACTTGGTTTATATACTCCCAAGAACAAGCTCATTTACAAGTATTAAAACCTCCCTAATATCCTTTATACCATTAAAAATGTATTTCAAAGAAGATAAATGGATTTGATACCACTTTGTAACATCCCTAACCAATGATCCACTAAACCGATGTCCTGAGCCAGGTTGTCACATGACCTCAAGCACACGTCCCCATACACCAGAGGTTTCAGACTAGTAGTGAGGGTGTAGATAAGTCACATGGGGAGACTATACCATCATTACCAGAGTAATCCATGGTATATGAAACAAGAAATAACAGGAAAAATTTGAAATATCCATTAAACATGCATAACAAACATCTCCCAAAAATAGGTACAACCACAACCAGCAATAAACATGGTATGTCATGCTAACAGTTCTAAAGTGAAAAAATCCAATCTAAAAATAAATAGAGGAATCCCCAAAATATTTCTATCTCCATGTCTAAAACCTTATCCATGCTTGTACCATGCCCAACTCAAATCCCTAGAAGAGGGACCTTTCCCTTATCCTAACCTGCAACCATGAAGTCTACTCATGTACGCAACAACGACCTGAGTAGGGTGCGAGTACAACTCAGTAGGCCACCACCAATGGTGTATTTGAAATATCTAGTAAAAATACAGTGAATTATTGTACTAAATAAATTAAAAATAAATAAAATACGGCTCAGGGCCCATATCCAATAATCTATACTTAGTTATTACCGAACATAGTGCCAAAATTCATTATGTGAATTTTCTTCACTATTTAGATCATCTTCAACATGAAACCTATTGGCTCAACATTGACATAATTCATAAGAGGTTAATGTAATTTATCATTATTCATATGGGAATAAGTTAATTATCCATATCACCAAGGATAATACACTACAACATCACAATATATTCTCCATAAAGCCTTAGTATGGGTGGAATAAAACCGTTAGGGGAATATATCTTATTCCCCTTCCCTAGCACGTGCATTGTGGGTGGAGTTAGAGAATCGGTTCAAATTGAATCGTGGGAAGTGCCTTAGTCCTTTATCCCACACCTCAAGTGGTGTGAATTTTCTTATTCATATATTAACCTTATATAAACCATATCACATCCAAATCCGTCCAATATATATAACAATCAACAGGGAATTAATATTATTCCATAACTCACTAACACATTTTACATTTACATTACTTATCCCATTTATCCCAATACTCATTCTATTTCCTAACTCAATATACATTTTCAATAATTCCCTTATATCATCCCTTTTTACATATTCATTATTTCCCTTATGAAAACTCACTTAGCATATTCTTTAGTTCATGTTCTATTACCAAATATAGATGCATTACCATTTTTCCATTTTCACTTCCAATAAACATATCTACATACTCAACATGGTCTCTACAATATTTCACAATGACCTTTCACTCAGTTGACCAATTTATAGGTTCAGAAATATTGGTATTCCCTATGGGTGGCACTAAATGGGCTAATTCCCCTCAATGAATCCCATGGGGGCCATGAGGGTTTCTATTCATCATTTAGACATTCGTTTTTCAATACTCAACACGACATAAAAAGACTAACAATGAGATAACCCAGAACTGATTGAAAATGCACAAATCTATAACAAAACAATGGTATATAACTTGTAAACCATCAAAATTGAATCTATTGATGAACACACTCTCAAATGAATCCATAGATCCCCATTCAAACCCCTTCAAAGCCTCAACCTAGATCTCACTATGAAAGAGGGTTTTTTAGAGCATTGAAGGAGACAAGAGAAGAATGAAAACCCTATACCAAAAAAAGAATCAAGAGAGGTATTAGACTTACTCAGAGCTTCGATCCTTAACATAAGGCACTCCAAATGACCATGATATGAAGGAGAATCACCCCTGGAATCCATTGAGACATCTTGTTCATCACTAGGGTAGGGAGGGAGGGAATGGGAGGAAAAATTGTATGCGGGTTTAAAATCCCAAAATGTATTTTTTGTAAATTTTCCAATATTTATAGCGGAACATGGTTTACACACATGGTTTGAAAAAACATGCAAAACCATACGCTAGACGATTTCCAACGGAAGATGGTTTGGATTATTACCTGGACAGGCCACACATTTTTTTAATTGTGCTACAACCATGCGATATTCCACTATCCAAGGCTACACTTTTACCTGGAAATTCCTCATGATTTTCTTAACCATGCGCCAACTGTGTTCCTTGCCCATATTGGCCTAGTTTTCCCCTTTCTTGTGTCGCAAACCCTTGGAAGACCTCCAAGACCACATATACTCCCCAAAACGGCTTCATTAACCAAAAAAATAGATTTCAACCCAAATATTAAATAGGGGAATACCTTCATGATGTTTGGGATCTAACATGAATTATCTCAATCCCTAGGAAGAAAATACCCATCCCTCCCTCTTAAAGATATACAGATAATATGAGAGAAATTTTCTATGATCAATTATGAAAAATTTCAACAACTATTCTATACCTTTCTAGCACCCACAATTTGAAGATTATTATTCAAAAATTCATAGAGCATCTATGGATACAACCATTGGGGTAATCATTTGGATTCCTAACCGAAATAACAAAGGAATAAGAGTGGCATCCAAATTTGATCAAATTTAATTTTCTCAATTGATGTAATTATATTTTTAAATTAAATTTAAATTAAACGTAAAGTATCCACTCTTAGAAGATTTTGGGGTTTCCTTCCTTAGGTTATTCAGATATTATCTATTGAAATGGATGAAAAATTATTTTTAAGAACCTCCTAAATGTTTCCATTGTGGACCATGGCATTCAATATTTTTTATTATCTTCTACATTCACTTTAATTATATGAAATCCAAAATAAAGATCCACTTTTGAGTAGTATTTATCTTTAAAAATTTGATTTAAAAATTCATAAATAAATGGTGGAAGATAATTGTTGTTAATTTGTATCTTTTCAAGATCTATATACTCAAGGAAATGATTCATTCTCTCACTATTATTCTTTCAAAACGTCATTATTTCACGCCTAGGGGATACACTTGTCTGTGTAAACTCTTTTTCCAAATTCTCATGCAGTTACTTATTTAATTTGCTTATTTTTTTATGGATATTATTTATTTGATTTTTTTTATATTTATTTTAATAGGGAAAGGTTTTAGTAAGAAAATTAGATTATTATTTAGTGGATCAAAAGGTAACTATTTAGGGAATACATCATTATACTCCCTCGTAATAAGGATCATTTAAAGGATTAAGTTTTCCATTGTCTCAACTATTTGAGATAATACTATTTTTTGTGGTTTATAGAGACTATAACACCCCAAATCAGATAGCTCATAGCCTTTGGTTATTTACTACATTGGTAAAAAATAAAAGTGATCACATCCTAAATGATCAAATATTTTAATAATATTATGAGAATGGATATTAAAATGATTCTCACTTTATATTTAATAACGTGAAATATAATATAATAATTATTACGAGACATTATTTTTTCTTCTAGTAAATCCCTAAATTCCTTCATAAATATATTATTGGTATCTTTGGTAGAGTAAAACATAATAATTTGTGATTTAAGATTCCCCGTATGGGGATGCATACAATAAAAGCTATCATAATAAAATTAAATATGAATAAAATGATAAAGATAAACCATAATCAAATATGTGATGTAACTAATACTATAAATGGGGGAATAAATCCATGGATAACATAAGAACATAAATAATCATATATATAATAAGAACTAGTTTCATAATGATATCATTAAAAATGTCATAAAATAGAATATTACAATGAATGGCTTGTTCGAAGACCACAAATTTAAATTAGTAAGGCGTATGCCAAATACCCAAAATATTTTTCCTCGTGAGACATACTGATTCATAGTGGGTCCATAACTTTCCACTTACATAACTTAATAAGTACAATTAATTCATAATATGAAAGTGGTGAATACCAATTCAATGCAAAATCAACATAAACGTCCATATTCAAAACTACCATTTGAAATGTCAATATTCTATCCAAATAATAAATATGACCTGATTATAATATGTGCAGAGTAATTTGGTAGGTGGTATAAAATATTTATATCCCTAGTGAATCATAATATTCAACAATTTTTTTGATATATATGATATCAATTTATGAAAAAAGACTCGAAGACTTCTTGAGGAAAATACAGATTTCATTTTGGAACCACATATTTAAATTCTTAAAATTTCAAAAATATTTAGGGGAAAATTTTATTTGAAAATAATATTTTAAAATTTTAAAGGATTGATGAAATGTATTAGTGTTCAGGATAAAAATAAATTTTTTTCACTCCATTTACATAGAGAAAGATATTTTTTTTCATATTTCTAGTAAAATGTCAAAAGTAGCTCGTTCGAAAAATGGTGAAGGGATTCCTTTTAATTTTTTTTATAAAATTCAAACATGGGTAAACGTTTATTTAATAATAAAATAAAAAATATTAAAAAATATTATTGAAATTATTTTATAGAATATATAAACATGAGATAAAAATATTCGTAACCGATTAAAAAAAAATCCCATTTTCCTTAAACAAATATTTCTCTCTATTGAGTACATGAAGAGAAGTAAATGAAATGAAAAATTGTAATATTAAGAAATAAATATAATAGAAAAAAATTAATTGGGTTTAATATGGAAATATCATATAATTATTCTGATTTAATTTGAAATATAAACTGTATTGAATAAATCTGAGATTATGAAATAAACTGTTACCTTATGTATGACTTACTTTGTAAGTGATTTTAGCCTCCTATATAAAAAATTTATATTTTTTATACATATAAAAATAATCCATATACATACTCATAATATCAAATATAATATAATTATAATATTTCAATTGCCATTTATTAATAAATATTAATTAAAATCATTATTTATCAATGTTAACTATTACGTTTTTCATGTATGTTTTAGCTCATTAGTTTCGATCCCTGCATCATGCTCATGGTTTTACCATATAAAGTATGTAAATAATGATATATACATAATATATATTTTTTATATAAATATTTTTAATTATCCTTGAATGGTAGAGATAGAAAAATGAATTACACCATTCATAAAGATGATAGGCCATACAAATGCATGGACACCGTTTTCACTTTTTTAAAGTGGGAGAAAACGAAAGGTAAATAACAATTACCACTTAAAGAATTATTATTAAATAATTTATATCATATATATTAATTAAATATATCATTATTATCATACCTGAAAAATAGAAATAAAAAATTAATCACATCATTTTAGGGAGGTGGTAGTCCACACGTATGCACAAGTGATATTCCTGTTTTTCAACAAATTTGAAGGTAAGAAAGATGATATGATATTATAATTACAGAGGTATAATTATTTCATAAATATCCCATACATTCATTAGTTCCATAATTATATCCACATTGGTAAATTTGAGATGAAAAACGAATGACACTTCTTTGTGGAGACAATACGTCATACGCACGCATGCGTGATGTTTTTCACATTTCATAGGTTAAAAAAGAGACAGAAAATGGTTGAACCATAATAATAAAAACATATAATAATATTAAATAAAGTTAATTAATTATTTTTTATGGGTACAATATATTATAGAGAATTATAAGAGGAAATAAATTTGAATGACTTGTAAAAATGATCACCTTATCTTAGAGAAACCTCATTTGGATCTCTTCATAAGGACCATAGGGTTGGTATTTTTGGAAGAATATATCCTATTTAATGTGGATAAGTATTATTTGGAGATAGTTTTTTAGGTTTTTGAAAATATTTATGACTCAGGAGTCGGGTTGAAGGGAGGGTAGGCGGTTCCCTTTTATAATTGAGGTGAGTGGCATACTTTTAATGTTTCAAGGTTGTAAAAAATTATTAATCCACTTCCTTTAAAAACGGATCCAAAATGAATCATAATTTATGTTGATAAGGTTTATTTCTAAATTAAAAAAAAAATTAAAAAAATATTGTAACCCTTATCTTTTGGTTTATGCCCTCAGTTAACCATTTTTGACCTTAACCGTGCTCAATAATGTTTTCAATATTTATCTGGTAATAATTTTACATATAAGGTAATATTGACTCATAAAATGAAAAGGTATGAAATTTTAAACCAAATATCATCTTAATTTTTCTCATTCAATATTTTCACCATTAATAAATTATTAAATAAAATATTATTTTCCATGAAATATTAATATTTTCATTTTTGAGAGTTTTTATTTAATTTTTCTTTAATTATAGAAAGATTATAAATAATTTAAATATTAACATTTTAAACATCATAAATATGCAATATTCATATATAAAATTCATATAAAACAATTAATCACTCGAAAAAACATCACATTTAGAGTTTTTAAAATCATCGATATGATTTTTATACCGCTTGTGCAAGAACTATATCAATATATTTAAGAATTGACTATAATTATTTCATCACTAAATTTTAAAAATAAATTACCATGAACAAATAAATTAAAAATTCTTTAAAATAAATATTTATAATCTAAATTACCATATTTTTAGCCATATGTACAATATTTATAGATATTAAAGTCAAGAGTGTGACATTTTGTATCTTTATTTACATAAACTATTATATAGGCCATTTTCATGGAAAACTATATCTTAAATAGTTAAATATTTCACCTAAGGTGAAAACGGTATAAATAAGTTCACCCAAAAATAATTAATATGAAATATGGTGACTTTATCACTTATTTTTAACATAGGTTAACATGATTTACCATTTAACTATGGTGAACGTGTTTACCGTTTTTACTATAAATTATGAAAAAAATAATTTTAAATTATTAAAAAATATTAATTTTTATGATTCAATATTTGGAATTAATTTTTCCAAATACAGTTTCTATAAATTGTATAAATTCATTTTATAATAATACCATAAAGTGCGATGGAAAATGATTTTCTTAAATGAATTTTTTGTGTACAAGTATTTTTATTCCAAGACCAAGTATAATGTTGATCCAAAAGATTTGTATTGAATTATTTATAAAAATAATAAAATAATGTAATTTTAAAACAAATACAATTCTAAATAAATAATTGAGAATATTAGAGAAGAAAATACAATTTTCTTTAAAAATTGATATTTTCCTTGTCCACCAAAAAATTAATTATATTGAATAAATTTAAAAACAAATCACCCCAATCTAATTTTGAAATGATTATTTCAAAAAAGATATTAATTTCATAAGATAAAATTTATAAAAATGGTAAAAAGAAAATATACTTTCTCCCATCTGGGTACAAAAATAATTTTTGAAGTAAAAATATTTTTGACATATAAATTTACTTAATAAAAACATGAGTACTGATTTATTATTAATGAATAAATTATATAAAGAATTTGTGTATATTTTTCATAATGTGGTTAACCCTATTCATACCCACCAAACCAATGGTTAGAAAATTAAATAATAATATTTTAATAGTATATCTGAGTTCAATGAATGCTTGGGGTTACGTGTTAAGAAATCTATAATTATTAATATTATAAATATTTTGGGTGTTGCATTTTACCCCCATAAATAATTTAATCCCTCAAAATTTAATCTTAATCATCATAGGTTCAATATTTGAAAAAACCTTTATTGAACAACAACTTTGTACAGAGTGATAATAAAAATTTCTTAGAAAAGGGTAACTGGGAAACATGAATATTACCTAAAATAAAACATAATCATGTTCCCATATAAGAAGAAAATTTCACTTTATGGTCCATTATGAATTTCATGTATTGTTTCTTTAATTAATTTATCCATTTCATGTAATGTATTCCCTATCTTCCGAGTTTGAAAAGTGGTTTAATTTTTTATATTTAATAAAGGGATCTTGACCTTCATGATTTTTTTTTAAAAAATCATCTATATAAATTAAATAAGATTAACAAGGTTTTTTATCCACCTATTAGGTAAATTCTTAAGGCGCTTGTATAATTCATTTGTGAAATAACCCGTATCATTATAGCTGAAACACAAAAACCTAGAGGCTTCATTCCTTCTTCAACATTGATATTCCCGATGAAATTTCTCTCCATACTTAAAGAGACATACCTTTCCCTTAAATCATGTACCATACTATTTTTTTCCACAATCATCACATGCTGAAAATTACATTCTTATATTATTTTTTGTTCCTTATTTATTTTTTGTGTGTTCTCAGTCATCCTCTTATTCTCTTAATTTATTTTCAAAATATATAAATTTGAGAATTTTTTCTTGGACTTAATGGATCTTGATACCATATCATCATATAAAAAATATTTGAGATATTAAGGACCTTTGGAGTCATAAATTAATAAAATTATAGAAAAAATAAATAATACTTTTAGGATTATGTATATAGTATGTAACAATTTTTGTTAATATTTTAATCTTTTCCTTATTCTCTACTACACTTTCCTATTCCTTCTGTTTTAGATTGAGGAATTAGATTTCTATACCAGGATATTGTTCATGATGAAATTAATTTTGGAAGAATCCCTCTTTAAAAATTACTCATTCCATTACAACCTTCTCCTATTTTTCCATTAAAAATTTAATCAATGATCATAATTGATCAACATATTCTTTTAAATAACACACTTCCATATAAAATTATCTCTTTCATTAATTCTCAAATCTAGAAATATTTTTTCTAGGGACTCAATCAATTGTTTTTCTTTCAATGGATTTTCAGTTCCATTAATTCATTTAGGAATTTTCCATATGAAGTGGTCTAACATCAAAAAATCACGATGTGAAGTAATACAATGTTTATTTAGGATAGGTTATTGGTCATCACCAAAGTCAACTATCCTAATATAGTAATAATATTCTTAATAAAATATAATTCATGTTAACGTGTTCATGAGAGAAATCACTACATATATCATGGGTTTTGAAAAGTTTTCTACTACTTCAAATATGTACAATTTAAAAAGAATGAGATACACTAGAATATATCGCAACATTATGAATTGTAATTTACCATTCTGAAAATGGAGAAAAACTGAATATAAAATGAAATATTTATGCATAGATTATTTTAGAATCATATTCTTAGTATATATTATAATATATTCAAATCATAAATATGTTTTCATATATTTCACTTTGTTTTATAAATAAATAAAATTTAACCCAATAGTATTCCCTAGGTGTATCAAACCAGGTTTATAGTAAGGGAACACTCAACATGAACTAGAATAATGGTAAATATAACCAACCAACTTTTTTTGGGGTTTTACCACATAAATTAAAATGAACATAATATTAAAAAGCATTTGAAGAATAAAATAATGCATATTTACACATGTTTTTAAAATGTCGCTCAAATAAATGTCTCTAAACTCTTTTAATTACTTGATTTATAATTTAACCATAGAACAATTATTGGTCTACACCTAACCATGAAATTAAATGTTTCATAGATTTATAATGAATGACTTGGGTTTACTTGTCCAATTTACCATAAAGAGTAGTTTACCTCTCAATACATGGCGTAACTTAGAGAAAAGAATTAAGGAAGTCCAAGTATTGTATTTCAAGAGTGGGGAACCTAATCACAAGATCAAGGAATTTATAGTTAATGCAACAAGTAAGAAAATCCTATTTAAATACCTTTGAATAAGTTGACCAGACCCTATTCTGGGTTATTTTAGGAGGAATATAGATCCTTTCCACTGGACTATCCAAGAGATACGATATTCCAAATCTGATGAAAATGATTTTTTAAATTAATAAAACATAATGAGTATTATAGAATCAATTTATTACATAATAATTTATAATAAATAATATTTATTAAAATATAATTTAATTTATTATAGAAGATTCCCAATAAAACCATCAAAAAATATGACCATTCCTAGAAAAATAAAATATCCTCACTATCACAAATTTCTAAGATTGTTAGAGTAACTTGTAAACTACAGTACTATAGAAGAATTGGTATTATGTGATAGAATCCCCTATTCCTATTTCACCACCAAATCAAGTGATAAAATTTTAAAATGAATCTTATAGGAAATACATGTATGATGCTCCTAAATTTGGATATTTCATGTTATCAGATATGTATGGAGGGAAAGAAATGAAACATAAATACATGTATGAATATCACATGATAAATCATCTTATATAACCTAAAAAAGGGAAAACTAGGCTAAATATAAATGGTATTTTAATTACACTATACAAGTATAAACTTGAATATGGGTACTTAACTAGTGATATTATATTCAATATATTGATGTAAATTGATCAGTTAGTGAAGTTGTGTTACCATATGAATAAAAAAATTTCCATTATTTTAATATTATCATCCTTACCACAAATTTTATCTATATTAATTAATAATTATAGAACAAGTAGCATGGAAAGGTCTCCTAGTTTAATTTTACTATGCTTCACCAAGATGATAAAGATTGGTTAGGACATGTATCCTCACCCTTTAAGGTGAATGAGGTGAACGAAAATGTCGAAAATCCAATAAAAATTTAAAATTTAATAGATTCTTTGTAATATCCTTCAAATAAATAAAAGATCCAAAGGGAGAGAAATGTACATGATTCTATCTGCTTCACAGGTGGAATGAAAGTTCATTGGAAGAGGAAATACAATGAATTGTAGAAGAAGTAAGCATGATCTTGTAATTCATGAATATTCATCCATTCATATAATATTTCTATTTTACTTTCTAGGTATTATATACAATATGTAATTCATATATTTGTATCAAAATACATGAACCAATATGGTAAAAAAGCATTAAAATAAGTAATATAAACATTATATGTAGTTGAAGTAGGGTGGATCCTAAGTAAACTCAGAGAATATCAAAACTTCACATTGAAAATAGGATTAATTATTATTATTATTTTTGTATTGATAATTTCGAAATAACTTTTATTTGTTTCAATTTTTATACAAAATGAGATATTATTTCATATTTTAAATTAATATTGTTTTGGTATATCATATTTAATTAACAGTTTCAAAATAAATGGACTACAAATGTCCAATATTGGAAATTAATAATGAATTTAAAAATATAATACTTGGATAATAATTTATTATGGTGATATAATAATTTTTCAAGTAAAATTAAATTAAATTGTTAAGGATATAACAAAAACAGTTTTTAGACCCTTTTGAGAAAAATATCTTTTGTATTTTATTACACTTAATGATTAGGTTTTAGATAAATATTTATTTATAAATTAAAAGAAAAAATACATAGATATTTTATTGTTAATTAAGCTAGATACATGTAAAATATTCCAAGTGAAATCTAGAGGTAAATTCATATACTATATGATATTTATTTAGAAAATATTAGGAATGTAATGTTGAGGTTATGAATGAACTCAAGAAAATATAAACGATTCTTCGAGAAACTTAGTTATAAAATACCTTAAACAAGTATTAATATATTATTCAAATATACTAAAAATCTATTTATAATCTCACCCAACCTTATACAAATAACATTGATAATGTTATTAAAATGAGGACCATTTATGAGTTTTATATGCATGCCTAGAATTAAAAAATTTCATTCAAGACATGTTTCTCAAATAACATCATAACACTTAACCATATGCCTAACATATGGACTAATGAAAATTATATAAGTTATAGTTTGATGAAAATACATAATGTCTCAGCATCATGTGTTTTGATGGGAACTGTTTGTTAATGACAATTTAGAATGAAAATTACAGAAATAAAACACTAAGTGCATATCAGTTAATTATCTTAAAATCTATTTAGGATATTAATATCCATTAAATATAAATGTGTTAGTAAAGTGGTTGAATATATTTATATAAGAGGGAAACACTTCTATTTTGAGATATTGGAATGAATATAGACTTAAATGAATTCAAAATTCTATATGAACATTAGTTGTAATAAGAACAATAAAATCCATGAGACTCAATGGGGTAGTTTTTATTGAGGCACATATTTCATAATAAAGTTTAAAATAATTAGGCAGTCTTATACTCACCATGTTTTGGTGATATATTTTTCAAAAATTATAATGAATCCTACAAGAATGAAATAAATGGAAATAATCTAAGATTAGAAATTCTACATGAATTTTGAAATGGATTCCATGTACTAAATTCACGCTTTATATTTTTCTTCTTCTATAATTTAGATAAATAATATGGCGTGTATTCAATAAGAAATCATAAAAGGATGTTAAAGTTGTTACCAATGATTTATAATTAGTTTTTGAAGGTTTCAAAAGATTTATAATAATAGAGTTTGATGAAACCTTACTCTAATCATCATTCAAAAATTCATTTGAATTTTAATTTTTATAGAAATATTCTATGATCATGTAATTAGATATATGAATGTCAAGAAAAATTTCATTGATGAAAACGTTACAGAAAGTGTCTACATTATGTATTCTGATGGGTTTCTAACATTAAATATTTTTAATATGCTATGAATGATATAGAGATCCATTTATGGATTGAATCAAGAATTATTTTCAAAAAATATTTATTTTCATAAAATAACTATAAATATTTTTATTAAAAATGAAATTAATCCATCTGACTACATGTGTTTAGTGGGAGATAAATGGTTTTTCAATTCATATATGTTGATAACATATAAAAATTAGATATTATGAATTATAGTTTTTTAAGAATAAAGAAAATATATTTATCTAAGAATGACATAATGTAGAAACCCATGTTATAAGGAATATGATCTACCAAAATATATCTATGGAGTTTCTTATATCTAGTAAGAATACATACGTTGATAATGTATTAAAAAAATTAAATATGGAGTTATTTAAGAATAAATTATTACTAATGTGAAATAGAATTAAATCTATAAAATATGTTTAGTTAAAGAACATGGGGAGAGTACTATAATGAATAGATTTCTATACACTTAGGTTATTAGAATTTATTATATATTCCATTGTATCTAATACGGTTTGATATTGAATATACATAAATAATAGTTTGAAAATTTCTAAATTACCTGAGATAAATACATAAGATAGAAGTCCAAACTATCTAAAAATACTTGAAAAAGTAAGATGGATGAGTTCTTGGTACAAAGAGGAGTGGGAATTCTAGTTATAATGGTGAAAAAAACTAGTATTCCTAAAAAAAAAGTTAATATTACATATCATAGTAAGTCTAATTTAATTATAATTAAAATATTATTTAATCTATATGTTTCCATATCTATGTAGATAAAGTATAATGTGGCTTTTGATGTAGCTTAATAATTGATTTTAAAATTATTTGATCTATACTTTTGAATTGTAGCAATATAGTAAACTATTATGATAAATGTAAGACTATGGTATTATCCAAGATGTTAAGTTTATAATAGTGGAAAAAAGGTAAAGACTTGTGATATCACATCTAAAGAGAATTTCTCAAAGTTGTGATGTTACATTAAGTATAATAAACAAAGGTACATGGAATGTATAGATACTATTACCATACCATAATAAAATTATATTATCATATTATAGATAATAAGTTGTTAGTTAAAATTTGGATATTTTGAATGTTTGTGTCTATTGAAGATAGTTTCCTAGAACCAACTATAATTTTAATTTATATTACCATAATATTATTAAATATTATAACACATGATTATCATTATTCTCTATAAAATTAGTGTGATAATGTTCTTAGACTATTTTCCTCATAAAAAATTCATAGAATATCCCCGTTATAATGAGAACCCAGTGTTTCTAGGAAAATATTCTTAAAAATATATCCTATATTCTTGACAACATATGTTTAACATGACACAAATGATGTTTGATTATTATGTATTGGAGGCTTATTGGACAATGATACTTCATCTCATGTTGTTCTCATGCAGTAATCTCTACGTGAGTAGGTTATGAGGATTGAGCCGACAATAGTAATTTCACATATTATATGAGTCATATGATATTTTTATCTATGGATGTGTGTATTGGTATTTAGACCTGAGATTATTATTGATTTATAGCATGGATTACAAAATTTTATATATGGATGAAAACGTGACGACATATGATCACAACGAGGTAGTATATGTTGGTTGCATAAAAAGTGTTACGAAATTAGTTGAATTAGTCAACAAAGTATATATCCATTCCGAGTTAATAGAAGAAGATATACTTGAAATTTTAATTAAAATAGAACTACTTGGTTAAATCAATGTCTTTAGTAGTTCATTGATTAGTTCATTTTATATATTCAAAGAAATATAAATCAAGAATATATGGTGATAGAAAAAGTATGCGTCATTCATGATGATATATCAAGGAAAAGTGATTGTATTACATAGTAGAATTTACTAGAAGGTTGTTGTAGTTGTGAAATTAACGTTTTTTTCAATGGATGCCTTGATGTGTTGTTAGTTGATGATCTTGGAATTTAGGTAAGTTAACCTAATTCCCTTGAAAATGATGAATAGTGGGTCATACCATTAGTGTATCGATAATCCCATTAAATTCTATTTAATTTAATCTAAATAAAAAAAATATTATTCTCAACTTATAGAATAATTATTATTCAATTCTGGTTGATCTCATAAATTAAATCTCCATATATATGAGTTTAGAATACGTGAGTTGAAATTTATATGTTATTTATCATTTATAGGGTAATAGGTAAATATTTCTTTTATGTATAAGTTTATTGAATAAATTAATATAAATATTTATTTGATTATGTGTTTATTAACCAAAATATTTAGTGATGAGTTTAGTGAAAATAATATTTATTTATTTATTGAACAATTAATATTTATTTATAAAAATAAATATTTTTTATTCAAGGCTTGATAATTTTTTTGGAGGATTGATGGATAATGTTAAGGGACTAGATGATATGATATAGTTATCCTTGAGTTTATCACTTATCATGGTATTTAATAATAACATTATTATTATTTGACATTAGTATTACTTATAATAAACAATTATATAAAGGGAACATGTGCAATTACAGATTATTTAACCCTATGTATAAAATTGTAATGATATCATTTTAAAGAAGATGTGTCATTATGAATAATGGAGGGACTCTAGAATGGTAACTTCCCCGACCCAGGAGCCACGAAAATGGTACCCCAATTTTGGTCACCACATGACATCATGTACATCTGCCCATACACTAGAGGTTACTTACTAGTAGTGAGAGTGTAGATAAGTCCAAGGAGGATACAATATGCTCATTACCAGTGTAATCCACGACAGATGACACAATAAATAACATAAAAAACAAGAAATAACTAAAAATCATGCATAAAAAAATCTTCCAAAGTTGGGTATAATAGCAAAAAGTAACAAACATGGCATGTCATGATAAGAGTGATAAAGTGAACAAAATCAAATCAAAAGATAAATAATGGAATCCCATAAATGGTCCCAACTCCAAGTACAGAACCTCATCCATGCATATAACATGCCCAAATCAACTACCTAGCCCAAAGCCCTTTCCTTTTTCTGACCTACAACCATTAAGTCTTCTCGGGTACTGAACAATGGCTTGAGAAGGGTGTGAGTACAACTCATTAGGCCACTACCAATGGTGTCTACAAAATATCTAGTAAACATATTATACATGAAAGTACTAAATAATTAAAATATAAATAAAATATTATTTTGGGGGACCTAGAAAACAATCTCTACTGAGCGATTACGAACCATAGTGTAAAAATTCAATATGTGAATCTTCTTTATTAAATTACTAGTCATCAAATTGAATCCTATGGTCTTGAAATTCACATCATTCACACATGGTTAATGGAATTTATCATTCTTTAAAAGGGAATAAGTCAAGTTTCCATCTCACTCAAGATAGCACATCAAAAAATCATAATATCCTCACGTCGAATCCTCAGTCCTGGTGGAATAAAACCATTAGGGAAATAGGTCTCCTTCCCATTTTCTAACCCATGCATTGTGGGTGGAGTTAGAGCATTATTCCAACTCGACCCATGGGAAGAGCCTCGGTCCAATATCTCACACCTCAACACATGTGGACATGCTTAATCATCCATTCACAATAAAAAAACATATCACAACCAAGTTTATCCAATGCATATAACAATCATAATCCATAAAAATAAACATGGTAATTAATATTATTCCATAACCCAATAATAAAATTTCCATTTACATTACTTAGCTCATTTATCTCAATTCTCATTCCCATGCCTTGCTCAATAAGTATTTCCAATAATTCTTTATATCATCCATTTTTACATATTAATCATTTCCCTTATGAAAACATATTTAACATATTCTTCAATTCACGTTCCATTTCCAAATATAGATGAATTACCAATATTCCATTTTCACTTCAAATAAACATTTCAACATACTCAACAAGTGATATACACTTTCTCACAAAGTCCTTTCACTCATGTAACAAATTTATAGGTCTAGAAATATTAGAATTCTCCAAGGGTGGACCTAAATGTGTAAATCACCCTCAATGTGTCCCATGGGGACCATGTGGGTTCCAATTCATTATTTAGACACCAATTTTGTCAAAACTCACCAAGGAATAAAAATCATAACGTTGAGATAACCAAGAACAAACCATACATCCAGAAATCTACAATGAAAGTATTGGATATAACTTGTAGACCGCCTAAATTGAATTATTCGATGAAAACACTATCAAAAAAAGGATTAGATCCAGATTCAAACCCCCTTCAATGTCTCAACATATATATCATTAGAAAAGAGGGGGTTTTAGACCTTCGTATGGAGACAAAGGAAGAATGCAAACCCTAAACCAAAAAGAGAAGCAAGAGAGGGATTATAATTAGTTGGAGCTTCAATATGCAACCAAACATGATCTAAATGAACATGAGTTGATGGAGATTCACACTTGGAAACCCGTGATAGATTTTGTTAATCACTATGGTTGAGAGTGAGGGAATGAGAGGAAAAATTGAGTGAGGGCTTAAAATCCCATAATGTAATTTTTTTTAAATTTCCAAGCATTACTGGGGTGCACAATTTGTCTGCATGGTTTGGAAAACCATGAGAAAACCATGTGTTATCCACTATCCAAGGGAATCTAGGTCACCTAGTTTCCTAGAAAGGATGAATTTTTTTCTTAATAGTGTACCGAATGTGTGATATGCCACTGTCTAAGGTTGCACGATTACCTGGAAATTCCACAAGCATTGATTAACCAAGTTCCAATCATGCACCTTTAATAGATTGGACCATTTTCCCCCTTTCTCATGTGCCAAACCATTGGAACACCCCTATGACATGACATACTACCCAGAACCACATCCTTAACCAAAAAAAGAGATTGAAGCAAAAAATATTAAACAGGGGTGAACATTCACATATTCCGGTATCTTACAACCTCCCCACCTTATAATGGCTCTTCCTCAAGCCACTCTTTTTGAGACTTACTGATTCATTGAGGAAACAATATCGGGCCACTGGGCTTGCATATCCTATTCTCACTCTCATGTTTCTTCCTAATTGTTTCCATGTCTCCATAAAACTCAAATTAAGGGAAATTTATTTCCCCACATGATCTTCTCACTATAGTCCACAATACAAACCACATGCTCTTGAAAGGATGAATTGGTGTTAATATCTACATCCTCGACATTTTTCACATGATATGGATCTTGCTGACACTAACATAGTTGAGTGACATGAAAAATTTTGGACATTCTACTATACTACTATGGAAAAGGCATTCAGCAAGACACTAGTCTGATCCATTCCATGATATCAAACAACCCACATATACAGTTTCCGAATTTCAATGCTTTTGAATTCTATGGTGACACAACCTTGGAGACACCTAATGAAACATAATTTTTCCCACCATAAACTCATGTGGTCTACAATACCAATCTGTATATGAATTCTTCCTACTATGAGCAATTTTTATACGCTTCTGAATCAATAGAACCTTCTCTAATGTCTCCTGCATGTGACTCAGTCCCAAAAACTCAGATTCTATAGCTTTTAACCAATACAATATGTAACGCCCCGACCCCAGATACCCAGAGTCGGTGCATTAATTACATAACATTGGCATGATCACAAGAAAGATCAAATCTCGAAAGACCGATTGGTTTAGTAGCCTTGGAAACACTAGATATATTCATAAGTTTTACATTACATCATAAAATGAAAAACTAATACAACAACATAATGTTTCCACAATCCACACTATTAACCCCTCATAAAATCCCTGTAGGTCATTCATAACTTACTTCTTCACATCCTGGGAAAAATAAAACATAAAAAAAAGGGGTGAGCTCAAATGCCCAGTAAGGATAACAATAAAGTGGAAACTTTCATAAATAAGAATAAACATTTAAGGCAATGTATAACTAAAACAAAAGCCTTTTAAATACGAACTTTCAACATGGTATGGCATAAATGAAATAATGCCATTTACTTATTCGCATGGATATTCTACTAAATGAATAATCACATGCAAAAATCAATAACCACTTTCATAATGTTGTAATGCATAATGCCAGACTATCATAACCACATAGCCAAGGCCTTGTGCCAAGACTACAAATAAGATTTTGTCAAGGCCTTGTGCCAAGACACTAGTTTGTCTCATGAGACCTACCGATGCATCGAGGAGCTATAGCGGGCTCCACCCGTCACTTATTAAGTCCAATGCATTCCCATATGAAAAGGTTTAAAAATAACATAAACATTCGTATTAAAACTAGCATACGAAATGTCAATACTTTCACAATAAACTATGAATGGTATAAAAATAGCACATCCACAGTCAAACATATCACAAAACATTCAATACAATATAGAAGTTTTGTATCATAATAAATCAACTTCAAATAATCTTAAAATCCATCAAAGGATGTTGACATAGATGAAATCAAAATTCTTTTTAAAGAAATATCTCCTTTTATTTTGAAATCATTTAAGATCCATATAAAATAAAACATTTTCTTTGAAAATATTCTTATAAGCTTGTAAGGAAAGCTTTGAAGATTTTATAACGGCGTAAAATAACCGCACCCGGCGTATAAGTTAAAAAAAACATTCTTACCTCAATTCTGTCGAAAAGGTTAAAAAGGACCTTGTTTTGAAAACGATGGAAAGATTCCTTTATAAACCTCTTATAAAAAGTCAAAAAAGGGTATAAATGACTTTAACCCATATTCTTGTAAATAGTAAAAATGTTTTGAAATACATTTTTAAGAAACATGGATGTGGATGATAAAGAGATCCCAGTAGATTATTACATATAAACAACCTCGGATAATGAAGAGATTGTGAAATAACCCTTACCTTGTACTTTTCCTTGGTTGGGGTAGGTTAACCTCCTGTATAATGGTGAAATAATTGTTATTAAATTATACAAGAATCATATATATTAATATGATATCATATATGATCTTTTAACATTGATTTATTAATAATATCTTAGAATTATCATCGTTTCGGGTGTTAACTTACTCATTTTCTTTTATATGTTTTGTTACATAAGCCATGTTTGTTGTATCTTATTCATATCCAGAATGATATCAAGTCCTTAAACATCATTTTTAAATCATAAAATGATAATTATACTTGAATGGATACGATGGAGAATGAATCTCATCGCGTTCGTGGAGACGGTAGTCCGTACGTACGCACGAGCGACAATATCATTCTTTTGATATTAAAATAATATATAAATGAATGGTATATCATATATACAGAATCATTAACATGTTATATTTATTATTTACATGAGTTACACATCATTATTATACCCATCCAAATAATATTATATTGAATAACAATTACACCACGACGTGGAGACGGTAAGCCGTACGTACGCACGTATGGTGACATGTTATTCAAAGGGTGGATAGAATACTGAATATGGTTGTACCATACTTATAATAACATCACAGTATATGTGAGATACTGGAGTTATTATTTTAGAATGGTAAGAACAAAGGAAGAAGAAGTGGAAGAAGAAATGAACTTAGAAAAGGGTGGTGAAATCATTACCTCTTCTTCGGGTTCTTCCTTTTGATTTGATCAAAAGGGCTCCTTAGGTTGGCTTTCTGATAAAACTAAGGCCTCTAGGTTGTAGTGAGGTATGTTGGGAGATTATTTGGGTAGAGTTTGGCCGAACCAAAAGGCTTTGAAGGTGTGAAGAAATGAGAAGGAGGAGTGCCCTTTTATAAGAGGGGTGAGGGGCACCTTTGGAAAAGCTAGAAATATTAATTTATAATAAATTCATATTCGGTTTCTAATGGCTCCAAAGCTTATTATTCAAAGGATGAGGTGGGGATAGGTCGAAAACAACTCATCCAATAGAATTTAGACAGGTTTGGGTACTTATATTAACCATATCTTTAAGTATTAACTCTAAGTTAATTAGTTTCACTTTTACAATGTCTCTTTGTATTTTTATATAATATGGTTAATAAACTTACTATATACATCCAAGCGACCCCCAAGTGGTCCATTAATGATTAAACTATCATAATATAAGTCTCTTGGCCGAACCTTAGATTTTTAGGAATTTAATATCAATTAATAATATAATATTTGTTTTAAGAACTCTTTTATGTCAATTTTGACACTATTCAATAGTTGATTTTTGTGAAACTCATAACAGATTGATTACTTCGAAAAAAGTCAATTAAATCAATCCTAATATATCATATTATCCTAGAAAATTAGTTTAATTCATTAAAAGTTTCATATTATATTTATTTGGGTATTTATAATATCAATTATTTTAATTTTTCACTATTATAGTAATTACTGCATCATCATTGTGTCATAAATAAAATAAATTATTTAATGTCTAAAAATTATAAATAAAATATCATTATGTATGAAATCTTTTTATATTTCTAATGAATATTTATAATCTAAAATCCAACATATATAACCCTATGTAAAAATTGTTGTTCTAAAAGATATATACTTGTGTCATTTTTGTATTCATTTTAACTAAATTAAAATAAAGTGTCATTATCACTTACAAGTGGATCCATGGGGTCCCAAAATTGACACAAAGATGTCCATGGTCGACCATCTATCAACCAATAGGGTTAAGACACGTTTTTAGGGTAATTTAGTATTATTATAATATTATTGTTTTAACCCTTATTTACCGGATTTACCCTTAACCATGGTAAATAAAATATTTACCGCAGTAATTATTCAAAATGTCTAAAAATAAAAGTTACCTATTTACACAATTTGAACATCCTGATTCCAAATATGGAATCCATTTTCCTAAATTCAAAACACAGAAGTGGCAGAAATTAATTTAAAATTAATTCCCGCTGTCAAAACAAAAAGCGTGTTTTTAAGAGATAATAACTATCAAAAGATTGACACTTGTTTATGTTCGGTTTAATTGTAAAATTATGTCCAATGACCAACATTATATTAAATGGTAAAAATATATTCTAAATATACTTTAAAACTACTAAAATTCATAATTTATCACTATTAATTATTTTGATTAAAAAAGTTGTTTTTAATTAAAATTTAGTAATTTTCACTATTCATCAAAATATGAAAGTTATCCGAAAAGTACCAAAATTTCACCTTAGGCTAAATTCGATATTCCGAGTCCAAAAATGAAGTCCATTTTCAAATATAAAATATATATAATTTCAAAAATTAGGTATTACTATTTACAACGGCTAGTTTAATTAGTTGTGGTGTGTGTTAGAACTCAAGGTTGCGTACAACACACGCTATCACATTATTCAAAGGGAAACGTACCGTAGAAGCTTGGGGTGTTACATTCTCCCCTCCTTCAAATAATTGCGTCCTCGCAATTTCTAGGGTATTACTGCATAAAAAGACTCGGGTGGTTCTTCATCATAAGTTCCTCGGGTTCCCACGTTGCCTCTTCCATCTTATGATTCCTCCACAAAACTTTTACCAGACGCGTCGTCCGGTTTCTCAGCACTTGTTCTCTCGTATCAAGAATCTTGATGGGCTCTTCGCAATAAGACAGATCGGGTTCCAGTTCTAAATCTTCATAGGTGAGTACATGCGTTGGGTCAGGCATGTATTTCCTCAACAGAGATACGTGGAACACATCGTGAACTTTGGAGAGACTTGGCGGCATTGCCAATCGGTAAGCTACAGCCCCAATTCGTTCTATAATTTCGAAAGGTCCGATGTACCTGGGACTCAATTTACCTTTCTTACCAAAACGTATGACTCCCTTCCACGGAGATACCTTCAGGAAAACATGATCACCGACTTGAAATTCCAAATCCTTCCTTCGATTATCGGCATAGCTCTTCTGCCTACTTTGAGCGGCTTTGATGTGATTTTGGATTACCTTCACCTTTTCCACCGTTTCCTCCACCAGTTCTGGGCCTACAAGTTTTCTTTCACCAACGTCATCCCAACAGGTTGGTGTACGACATCTCTTTCCATATAACGCTTCATATGGTGCCATCTGAATACTCGAATGGAAGCTATTGTTATAGGAAAATTCTACTAGTGGTAAATATTGATCCCACATACCCTGAAAATCAAGTGAGCAAGATCTCAACATGTCTTCTAAGGTCTGAATAGTCCGTTCTGATTGTCCGTCTGTCTGAGGGTGGTAAGCAGTGCTCAAATGAAGTTCAGTATCCAGGGATTTCTGAAGACTTTTCCAAAATCTTGAAGTAAAACGGGGATCACGATCAGAAACAATCGATAGGGGTACTCCATGAAGTCTCACAACTTCATTAATGTATAATCTTGCTAGACGTTCCAGGGGTAGATCTTCTCTTATAGCAAGAAAATGTGCTGACTTGGTAAGACGATCAACAATAACCCATATTGCATCGTTCCTTCTAGGAGTCTTTGGTAGCCCCATGACAAAGTCCATTGTAATATTGTCCCATTTCCACTCTGGTATGGGAAGAGGTTGCATGACTCCTCCAGGCTGTTGCCTTCCAGCTTTCACTTGTTGACAAACCATACATCTTGACACAAAATCAGCAATCTCCCTCTTCATGTTGTCCCACCAAAAATGTTCCTTCAAATCTCTATACATTTTGGTGCTCCCAGGGTGTATAGAGAAATTGGAACTATGAGCATCATCCAGCAATTCCCTTTTTAGATCAGGTATATTGGGAACACAAAGTCTCTTCCCGAATTTCAAAATTCCACCTTCATACGCAAAGTCTCTCAATCTCCCATCATTCACAGCTTTAATCTTCTTTTGGAATTCTTCATCATCAGTCTGAGAACTCTTAATCCTTTCTAGTGAAGATGGTTTGGCAACCATTTGAAAAAGCATTGATGTTTCACCTTCCCTGGTTATTCCCATGTCCATCTTCACTAGCTCCATGAAAATTGGATCCCTTTCAATTCTCAAATTGTTCAAAACTCCATGGTCTTTTCTACTCAAAGCATCTGCCACCTTGTTTGCCTTCCCTGGGTGGTAGTGTATCGTGCAATCATAATCCTTGAGTAATTCAAGCCATCTCCTTTGCCTCATGTTGAGTTCTTTTTGTGAGAAAATATACTTCAAACTCTTGTGATCAGTATAAATCTCACATTTTTCACCATAGAGGTAGTGCCTCCATATCTTCAAAGCAAAGATCACAGCTGCTAACTCAAGATCATGAGTAGGATAGTTTTGTTCATGAATTTTCAACTGTCGTGATGCATAGGCAATAACTCTATCATTCTGCATAAGGACACAGCCAAGTCCTTTCTTTGATGCATCACTATAAATAACGAACCCATCATTCCCCGATGGTAGAGTCAATATAGGAGCATTGACTAATCTTCTCTTCAGTTCTTCGAAACATTCTTCACACTCTTTTGTCCAAACAAATTTAACCCCTTTACGTGTGAGCTTCGTTAATGGGTTAGCCAATCGGGCAAAATTCTGGACGAAACGTCGATAATAACCTGCCAAACCAATAAAACTACGTACCTCAGTTATACTCGTAGGTGCTGGCCATTCTTGGATTGCCTTGGTCTTAGAAGGATCAACAGAGATTCCATCTTTAGAGACAATATGGCCAAGAAAAGAAATCTCCTGAAGCCAGAATTCACACTTGCTAAACTTTCCATATAATTCATGCCTCCTCAGAGTCTTCAAGATAATGTGCAAGTGATTTTCATGATCTTTGTAGGTTTTGGAGTATACCAAGATATCATCAATAAATACCACCACAAATTCATCGAGATACTCCTTGAAAACTCTATTCATTAGATCCATGAATACAGAGGGTGAATTAGTCAATCCAAACGGCATTACAGTAAACTCGTAATGCTCGTACCTGGTTCGAAATGCTGTCTTTGGAATGTCTTTTTTCTTTACACACAACTGATGGTATCCAGATCGAAGGTCAATCTTTGAAAAGTATTGAGCTCCATGAAGTTGGTCAAATAAATCATAAATACGAGGTAGGGGATACTTGTTCTTTATCGTTATAGCATTGATCTCCCTGTAGTCGATACATAACCTCATAGATCCATCTTTCTTTTTAACAAAAAGAACAGGGTCTCCCCATGGAGAAACACTAGGGCGAATAAATCCCTTATTACTAAATTCCTCTAGTTGTTTCTTTAGTTCGACTAACTCTACAGTGGACATTCTATAAGGGGTCTTCGATATAGGCCTTGATCCAGGAATCAAATCAATAGAAAACTCAACTTCTCATTCTGGAGGATGTCCAGGTAAATCTTCCAGAAATACATCTACAAATTCTTTCCCAACAGGTACATCCTCTATTTGAACATTCCTTTCCTCACCGACAGTTATTTCATTCTCTTCCTCCCCAATAATTGAATTAAGTTGAGCTACAGGGGGTGGATCTAAATAAGAATTAGGTGGTGATGATTCTGCTCTAAAGATAAGGTGTTCCTTATCATTATCATCAAGAATCGTAACCTCTTTCTTCTTACAATAAATATTCGCATCATAGTCCGAAAGCCAGTCCATACCGAGGATTATATCAAACTCAATCATAGGTATGACGATGAGATCAGCAGATAAAGAAAATTTATGTGCTCTAATGGGGACTGATTCACAAAACTTTGTTGCAACGATACTTCCCTTAGGAGTTTTAACTGACAACTCCCTTATTAAATCAAATTGGAAATATCTAATTTTCTTAGCAAACTGGGAAGATATGAAACAATGCGATGATCTAGAATCAAATAATGCATTTGCTAAACATGAGGAAACCATTAAATTACCTGCCACCACGTCTTTCGGAGTTTCTACCTCAGCAGTAGTGATAGCATAAGCCTGGCCTTGATCCCTTGGCCTTTTCTGAGGTAAGTTCTCCTGACGCTTAGGACATGCATTTGCATAATGCCCCATCTCCCTGCAATTGTAGCACTGAACGTTGGTATCTTCCTTCTTCCCCTTGCAATCATGAGCTTGGTGGCCTTTTTCACCACAGTTGTAACAGACTCCCATTCCCTTCAAGCAAGTACCAGGATGTTTCTTCCCGCATTTACCACAAGATGGATATTCAACCTTTCCCTTCTTCCCCTTATTTCCATTCCCAGATTGATCAGAAGGTCTCTTCTTCTCTTGCTTCGCTTTAAAGTCATAAGACTTAGAGAATTCTTTTTCGGTCTTGATAGCACATGAGACAATGTCTTCGTACGACCAAAAGGATTGTGAGACTAATGCTCGACGGAGAAATGGTTTTAACCCATCAAAGAAACGATCAATCTTACTTCTTGGGTTGCGAATATAATCTCCAGCATACCTCGCTAACCTTGTAAAGTTAGCCTCATACTTTGTGACATTCTCATCCTCCTTTTGTCTGAGACTCAGAAATTGTCTTTCCATATCTGCTCGATGGTCGCGAGGAAAGTATTTTTCTAAAAACAGATCTTTGAACTCCCTCCATTCCATGTTTGATACTTCATCATCTTCCTTCATGTTTTGAATCAATGACCACCATTGATCAGCATCTCCAGTGAGGCGGTAAACTGCCATGGTAACTTTTTCCCTTTCACTACTCCCCAAAGCCTGAAATATTTTCTCTAGGGAAAATATCCATTGCTCAGCTACTAAGGGATTTGTACTCCCATTGAACGTTGGTGGTTGTTGTCTCATGAATCGATCTAACATTGGTCCTCCACGCTGCGGATCAGGGTGCTCCATACGGGTAAGGTTATTATTCATAACCTGAGTAAGTTGTCCCAGTACGGTGATTAGCTGATCAGCACCAGTTGCATCACCAGCCCCACTATAATTATCTTGAGCAGGAGGGAAATCCCTACATGGAGTGCGTGCATTGATACGGTTTCCATTTCTTCCACTTGGCGTCATTTCTAAAAAATGGCATAAACTAGATCAGTTTATGCATCAAAATACATAATCCCATACTTATAAAACACTAAACATAAATTGAACTATCTATGGATATAATCCATAATCATAAATATGTTTTCTTTGAGTAAGTATATACTCATAAACCCTTCATAATGATTTGTAAAGAAAGTGAGAGTTATCCTAAGCATATCCCCCGGGAGTGTCGTAACCAAGAGTGCAGCAAGGCCCGTTGTTGTGCACCAGTTCCCGTTCGAGTCTAGCTCAAAGCGGTGTTTTCGGGTTTTACCCCTAGGTACATCTGTTCCAGAGCCGCCTCTACCTGCTCGTATCCAGACAGGGATGTATTGCTTGGAAAACTCACAAAATCTATACAATACCAAAATTCTAGGAAGTTCTTCTATACTAATCCTCAAAGTTCATCTTAGGTCTACGTGCTCTAATCAGAGTTTATCTAAATCTAGCTTCCAAGGTTTGTACTAAACATCCTCTGTTACCAACTGTAATGCCCCGACCCCAGCTACCCAGAGTCGGTGCATTAATTACATAACATTGGCATGATCACAAGAAAGATCAAATCTCGAAAGACCGATTGGTTTAGTAGCCTTGGAAACACTAGATATATTCATAAGTTTTACATTACATCATAAAATGAAAAACTAATACAAAAACATAATGTTTCCACAATCCACACTATTAACCCCTCATAAAATCCCTGCAGGTCATTCATAACTTACTTCTTCACATCCTGAGAAAAATAAAACATAAAAAAAAGGGGTGAGCTCAAATGCCCAGTAAGGATAACAATAAAGTGGAAACTTTCATAAATAAGAATAAACATTTAAGGCAATGTATAACTAAAACAAAAGCCTTTTAAATACGAACTTTCAACATGGTATGGCATAAATGAAATAATGCCATTTACTTATTCGCATGGATATTCTACTAAATGAATAATCACATGCAAAAATCAATAACCACTTTCATAATGTTGGAATGCATAATGCCAGACTATCATAACCACATAGCCAAGGCCTCGTGCCAAGACTACAAATAAGATTTTGTCAAGGCCTTGTGCCAAGACACTAGTTTGTCTCATGAGACCTACCGATGCATCGAGGAGCTATAGCGGGCTCCACCCGTCACGTATTAAGTCCAATGCATTCCCATATGAAAAGGTTTAAACATAACATAAACATTCGTATTAAAACTAGCATACGAAATGTCAATACTTTCACAATAAACTATGAATGGTATAAAAATAGCACATCCACAGTCAAACATATCACAAAACCTTCAATACAATATAGAAGTTTTGTATCATAATAAATCAACTTCAAATAATCTTAAAATCCATCAAAGGATGTTGACATAGATGAAATCAAAATTCTTTTTAAAGAAATATCTCCTTTTATTTTGAAATCATTTAAGATCCATATAAAATAAGACATTTTCTTTGAAAATATTCTTATAAGCTTGTAAGGAAAGCTTTGAAGATTTTATAACGGCGTAAAATAACCGCACCCGCCGTATAAGTTAAAAAAACATTCTCACCTCAATTCTATCGAAAAGGTTAAAAAGGACCTTGTTTTGAAAACGATGGAAAGATTCCTTTATAAACCTCTTATAAAAAGTCAAAAAGGGTATAAATGACTTTAACCCATATTCTTGTAAATCGTAAAAATGTTTTGAAATACATTTTTAAGAAACATGGATGTGGATGATAAAGAGATCCCAGTAGATTATTACATATAAACAACCTCGGATAATGAAGAGATTGTGAAATAACCCTTACCTTGTACTTTTCCTTGGTTGGGGTAGGTTAACCTCCTGTATAATGGTGAAATAATTGTTATTAAATTATACAAGAATCATATATATTAATATGATATCATATATGATCTTTTAACATTGATTTATTAATAATATCTTAGAATTATCATCGTTTCGGGTGTTAACTTACTCATTTTCTTTTATATGTTTTGTTACATAAGCCATGTTTGTTGTATCTTATTCATATCCAGAATGATATCAAGTCCTTAAACATCATTTTTAAATCATAAAATGATAATTATACTTGAATGGATACGATGGAGAATGAATCTCATCGCGTTCGTGGAGACGGTAGTCCGTACGTACGCACGAGCGACAATATCATTCTTTTGATATTAAAATAATATATAAATGAATGGTATATCATATATACAGAATCATTAACATGTTATATTTATTATTTACATGAGTTACACATCATTATTATACCCATCCAAATAATATTATATTGAATAACAATTACACCACGACGTGGAGACGGTAAGCCGTACGTACGCACGTATGGTGACATGTTATTCAAAGGGTGGATAGAATACTGAATATGGTTGTACCATACTTATAATAACATCACAGTATATGTGAGATACTGGAGTTATTATTTTAGAATGGTAAGAACAAAGGAAGAAGAAGTGGAAGAAGAAATGAACTTAGAAAAGGGTGGTGAAATCATTACCTCTTCTTCGGGTTCTTCCTTTTGATTTGATCAAAAGGGCTCCTTAGGTTGGCTTTCTGATCAAAATAAGGCCTCTAGGTTGTAGTGAGGGATGTTGGGAGATTATTTGGGCAGAGTTTGGCCAAACCAAAAGGCTTTGAAGGTGTGAAGAAATGAGAAGGAGGAGTGCCCTTTTATAAGAGGGGTGAGGGGCACCTTTGGAAAAGCTAGAAATATTAATTTATAATAAATTCATATTCGGTTTCTAATGGCTCCAAAGCTTATTATTCAAAGGATGAGGTGGGGATAGGTCGAAAACAACTCATCCAATAGAATTTAGACAGGTTTGGGTACTTATATTAACCTTATCTTTAAGTATTAACTCTAAGTTAATTAGTTTCACTTTTACAATGTCTCTTTGTATTTTTATATAATATGGTTAATAAACTTACTATATACATACAAGCTACCCCCAAGTGGTCCATTAATGATTAACCTATCATAATATAAGTCTCTTGGCCGAACCTTAGATTTTTAGGAATTTAATATCAATTAATAATATAATATTTGTTTTAAGAACTCTTTTATGTCAATTTTGACACTATTCAATAGTTGATTTTTGTGAAACTCATAACAGATTGATTACTTCGAAAAAAGTCAATTAAATCAATCCTAATATATCATATTATCCTAGAAAATTAGTTTAATTCATTAAAAGTTTCATATTATATTTATTTCGGTATTTATAATATCAATTATTTTAATTTTTCACTATTATAGTAATTACTGCATCATCATTGTGTCATAAATAAAATAAATTATTTAATGTCTAAAAATTATAAATAAAATATCATTATGTAGGAAATCTTTTTAGATTTCTAATGAATATTTATAATCTAAAATCCAACATATATAAGCCTATGTAAAAATTGTTGTTCTAAAAGATATATTCTTGTGTCATTTTTGTATTCATTTTAACTAAATTAAAATAAAGTGTCATTATCACTTACAAGTGGATCCATGGGGTCCCAAAATTGACACAAAGATGTCCATGGTCGACCATCTATCAACCAATAGGGTTAAGACACGTTTTTAGGGTAATTTAGTATTATTATAATATTATTTTTTTAACCCTTATTTACCGGATTTACCCTTAACCATGGTAAATAAAATATTTACCGCAGTAATTATTCAAAATGTCTAAAAATAAAAGTTAACTATTTACACAATTTGAACATCCTGATTCCAAATATAGAATCCATTTTCCTAAATTCAAAACACAGAAGTGGCAGAAATTAATTTAAAATTAATTCCCGCTGTCAAAACAAAAAGCGTGTTTTTAAGAGATAATAACTATCAAAAGATTGACACTTGTTTATGTTCGGTTTAATTGTAAAATTATGTCCAATGACCAACATTATATTAAATGGTAAAAATATATTCTAAATATACTTTAAAACTACTAAAATTCATAATTTATCACTATTAATTATTTTGATTAAAAAAGTTGTTTTTAATTAAAATTTAGTAATTTTCACTATTCATCAAAATATGAAAGTTATCCGAAAAGTACCAAAATTTCACCTTAGGCTAAATTCGATATTCCGAGTCCAAAAATGAATTCCATTTTCAAATATAAAATATATATAATTTCAAAAATTAGGTATTACTATTCACAACGGCTAGTTTAATTAGTTGTGGTGTGTGTTAGAACTCGAGGTTGCGTACAACACACACTATCGCATTATTCAAAGGGAAACGTACCGTAGAAGCTTGGGGTGTTACACAATAGGGATCTCCATGATCTTAGATATAGTTCCTCATAAGGGTCCTTCTGAATTATATCCTAAAAACAATTTATTGTTAAAAAAACTCAACAAGTGAAAAGTGTGTTTTTCATTCACCACAAAAATCCAATACACAAGCTCTCAACATATATTCTAGTACCTAAATAATACTCTCTCACTACCCATCTGTCTATGTGTGATTATTTGTACTCACAAACATCTGGGTACCATGCGCCTTTTGTAACCCCTTCCAGAAGCCCGACATGAATCTTGAGTCATGATACGAAACTATAGTTCTCAGTACACCATGCAACTGTGCTATCTCTTGAAAATATAACTCACCCAACAGATCAACTGTGAAAGAATCCTAGATCGGTAAGAAATGGTCCACCTTCATTAACTAATCCATCATTACAAAAACTGCATCCTTCTTCTACGGCTTCCTAAGAATACTCAATATGAAGTCCATCTTGATGTCATTACACATCTAATATTTAATGGGAAATGACTATAACAAACCACATGGGCACTAATGCTCATCCATCACCTACTAATAGGTAGGTAATCATTACAAAAAACATGAAACCTCATTATTTATTCCCAGCTACCAATACAGCAAATGAAGATCAGGATACATATTATTTTAACCGGTATGAACTTCTCACTTCGATGCGTGGAACTCAAGCATTAACTCTTCAAACATACACATTGGTATAACCACCCAACCAAAAACATTGAAAATCCCATAATCTTTAATAGAACAACTATTAGCTGACTCCCCACCATTAATACATTCCTTCATAGAAAAACACTTTAGATCCTCCAGATGACTCTCCCTAATAGGGATAAAAATTGGTGACTACCCTACTATTGATGTGAGGGTAATTTTTTAATTCTCATATTGTGCCTCTAGGTGAATTTCAAAAAATATGGACATCAGTCTTCACTTAGAGCTAGATTCCTAAACCACTTGATTCTGATTATTCTAACTCTGATAATTCACAACACTATTGAATTTCCCTGGTGTATAAAATATCTAGAAATCAAAGGATTATAGGTACTCAACCAACCTTCATTGATGAAGATTTAAATCATTCTAAGAGAATATGTACTTAAGACTTTCATAGCTGGTAAACACCATCAACCATTCTACTAGAAAGTAATTCCTCCAACAAATTAAGGAAAAAACCACAATAGATAGATCAAGGTAAGGATGAGGGTAATTTCTTTCATGAGGCCTCAACTATCTCGACCTAAAATCTACAACCCGATTATCCTGTATCAACACTTCCCCAAGTCCAACACCGAACACATAAAAGAATAAGTTGTACCTATTTTCAAGTTTGGGTAAGATCAGGATGGGTGCGGTGGTTAACCACTTCTTCAAATCATGAAAATTGTTCTCACATGCCTATGAATATTCAAACTTAATTCCCTTCTTTGTTAAACTTGAGAGTGACATAGTTAAATGGGAGAAAAACACAATAAAAATTTGGTAATAACTAGACAAACTCAAAAAACTATGAACATAAGAAATGTTCCTAGTTTTCTCCCAAAACACCACAACGTACACATTCTCTAAACCCACTAACACATATAACTCAGAAATGATGTGTCCCAAGAAATAAAATTTATCAAGCCAGAACTGAAATTTTGATAGATTGGATTAAAGCCCATGCCCTCTTAGTATACTCATGATGATGATAAGATGTTTGGCTTGATCGCTAAGAGTTATTGAATACACCAAGATTTAATCAATAAATATGACTAAAAAATATTCTCGATATGGTTGAAATTTCTAGTTCATCAAATCCATGAACACAGCTGATGCTTTGGTTAACCCAAACAACATCACCACAGACTCACACAACCTGAAACTACTCTAGAAAGATGTTCTTGACAAGTCAAAATGTCTCTCCCTCAAATTATGGTAACCCAATCTTAAATTTATTTTCAAGAACACTAAAGCACCCCTTAGTTTGTCAAATAGTTCATCAATTCTGGGAACGGTGTATCAGTTCTTAGCCTTTATCTGATTCTACTTTCTATAGGTAACACCCTACCTCAATGATCCATATTCATTATTAGAAAATAGTATAAGAGTTCGCCAAGGATCCATACTATGAGGGATGAAAACCCTTTTCTCGAACTCATCCATCTGAACATTAAGTTCCTGGAGTCCCTTTAGGTCTATTTGATATAGGAAAATAGAAATAGATTCTTCACCATAAAAGAAACATGATCATAAACTCAATGTCCCTCTTAAGTGGTAGCCCCGAGGAGTCATCAGGAAATAAATCCAAGAACTGATCCACAATGAGAGGGAAGGCTGGTTGTTCTCTTCCTCCTTCATCTTGCACAAGAGAAGCCACTTGAGCAATGAGTTCACCCAACTACTAGAAAAATGGCCATGTGCGGCCTGATGGAACATCCCACTCACCAAAAAGGACATAAATGTCTCTATGGAAAGATGTGAATGTCACCAAATGATGTTAAAAATTAATATGGTCTTGATACAGAACCATCTAATGAAAACCAAAAATCATGTCAAAACCTGACATATCAATGAAAAATAGGTTCCATATGAAATGATATCCACCAACCTGCATAGCACATCCCTTAAACTATCTTATATCCTCAACCCATACACCCAAAAAAGTATCAATTGACATAACTCCATGTGAAATTTCCACAGTTAGGCCCATCATAAATATGAACAATGTAGAAATAAAATAACATGTAACCATTTTGTTAAATAAAGCACTAGAGAGTGTAGAAGACACAATAATTGTACCTAGAATGGTAGATGGCCCTACCTATCTTCCTTCAGGTGTAGAATGTAATTCATGGAGATGAACTACCCCTCTATCATGGGCTCCAGTTTGAGTACCCCATACTACACTACCTTACTGGTAAGAAAGATCTCACCCTGGAATCCCATGTCCACCAACCCTACTGGTAAGACCCTTGGATCTAGAACTACTTTCCTGATATAGGGTTAACAACCCATTTCCTATACATGGAATCTTCCACTGACCCCCATCCATTCTTGGATTTAAAGGGTTCTTAATGAACCTCTGTATATTTCCCAACCCGCTACACGATCAACACCTATCTAGTGGCTGGGGACACTGATTCTACATGTTCCCCAACCTGCCACACTGGTAACAGGACATCTGATCCCCACTCTGAGGGACTATCCCTCTGTTTTGACTACTCTTATTACATTCACCCTATTGGATATTCAAAAAACGAATATTCCTTCTCTCAGAAGCGGTACCACCTATCCGCCCATTTGGCACCAAAATTCCACCACCCGAAACTCCCATCAGGTTACCTTCTAAGATAAGTGCCTAGTCTACCACATATAAAAACTATTTAGAAGGAATATATCCATATGGGACCAGATCATATGACCAATCCCATCCAAAAATCACTTTTCCCTAGTCACCTCATCTATGGAAAACATCGAAACTAAATGGTGCAAGTCAGTGAAATGACTAGAATAATCTGTCATGGATGTAACCCACTAGACCAAGCTTATAAAATCAGTATACTTCTCCTACCTCAAGGACTCTAGTTAATTGTGTCCTAGTAAATTTATCTAAAATTGTTTTTGTATCATTCCTTCATTATTCTCTATCTGAACCGTAATATCCCACTAGTGCTTTTCTTGAACCTATAACATATAGTTCACTCACATGACTCTATTCTCAAACAGAGTATCCAAAGGGTCAAGAATGATCTAGATAGACTCTATCAAAAATTCAGCTGCCTCTATCCCACCCTCTCCTATGAAGGTTGATGGGTGCTGTATTTGAAACTCTCTAATGAACTTGAACATACTCAGTGCAATCCTTTATGGGTTCCCTTACATCATCTATGTAAAATGAGAAAATCTCTCATGGAACTACTATCCCCTATCATATTAAACCATTGGATATTCTTTATTCTCTACTAGGGGTGAAATTTTTGCAATATTCTCTTATCTCATAATTAGTACATGTGTTCATGGAGGCATTTCCCTAAACTTCCAAACACAAACTTTAGAAGAAAACCATAAATATTTCAAAATATATAAGTGTTAATCATTATACATAAAAAAACCATTTCACATATTGTACCAAAATCGTATCGAGTATTACTGGAACACTACCCTCAACCACCCTTACCGATGTTCTTGGCTAACACAAGGTAACATACATATAAGGATACAATGTTTACCTTCTAAACCATTTCAAAACAATTTATTTTTCACACATAATTCAAAAAAAAATTAATTCACTTACCCCTTATAAAACACAATTTATTAATTATTACTTAACATTTTACTTCCCTTTTTACCCACTAGAATCATATCATTAGTTATCGTTTCCATTGCTTTCAAGAAAATCAAATGCATCCAACCTCGTATGTCCCACACACCCGTCTTGTGTGTTCCTACAATGATTCATGTCTCCTATATACATAGGTTCCAATAGTGATGCATGAATTCACAACCTCATTCCATTACAACCATGTGCACCATAGGTTCATCACTGAATGGTGAAATGTCATCAATTTTAACAACACACAATAATAACAACAATTCATATCCATGAAGATTTGGGTTTTCGCTCATACTTGGGTTATATACTCACAAGAATGATCTCATTTCCATGTCCCGACACCTCCCTAATTTCCTCTATACCATTCCAAAATGTATTTCATATAAGAGAAATGGATTTGATACCACTTTCTATCGTCCCTAACCCAAGATCCACTAAACCGGTACCCGATCCGGGTTGCCACATGACCTCAAGCGGAAGTCCCCGTATGACAGGGGTTTCTAAATAGTAGTGATTGTGTAGATAAGTCACATGGGGAGAATATAACATATTTACTAGAGTAATCCATGGTAGATGAAACAATTAATACGGAGAACAATATGCAATATCCAACAATCACACATAATAAAAATCTCCCAAAACATGGAACAACCAAAACCAACAATAAAAATGGTATGTCATGACAACAGTTCTAAAGTGAAAAAATAAAATCTAAATATATATATCAGAATCCCTAAAATGGTTCTGAATCCAATTCTAGAACCTCATCCATGCATATACCATGCCCAAATCAAATCCTTATAAAAGGATCATTTCCAATGTCTTGACCTGAAACCATAAAGCCTACACAGGTACCTTATGGTGACATGAGAAGGGTGCGAGTACAACTTAGTAGGCAATAACCAATGATGTCTAAGAAATATCTAGTGAAAAGATAGTTCATTCAAGTACTAAATAATTTAAAAAATAAATAAAATACAGCTTGAGGCCCCTATTAAATAATTTTTACATAGTTATTACTAACCACAGTGCCAAAATTCATTATGTGAATTTTCTTCATTATTTAGATCATCTTCATCCAGAATCCTATGGGCATGGAATTCACATAATTCACACAAGGTTAAGGGAATTTATCATTCTTCATAAGGGAATAAGTAAATTCATTATCTCAATAGGGATAACACATCAAAACATCTTCACCTTGAAGCCTCAGTTCGGGTGGAATATAACCATTAGGGGAACGGATCTCCATCATGTTCCCTAGCCGATGCATTGTGGGTGGAGTTAGAGAATCCGTTCAAATCGACCTGTGGGAGAATCCTCATTCCTTTATCCCACACTAGAATCCTTGTTCACTTTCTTATTCACACACTCAACATATATAAACCATATCGCAACCAAATCGATTCAACACAAATAATGATCAACAAGGTAATTAAAATTATTCCATAACTCATTAACACATTTTCAATTAACATTAATTAACTCATTTATACCAATTATAATTATCATTCCTAGCTCAATATGAATTTTAATAATTACCATATATCATCCATTTTTACATATTTGTCATTTCCCTTAGGAAAACTCACATAAAATATTCGTAAATTCACGTACCGTAACCAAATATAGATGCATTACCAATATTAAATTTTCACTTCCAATAAACATATCAACATACTAAAAAAGGTCAATATGTTATCTCAAAATGACCTTGCACTTAGTTAACCAATTTCAAGGATCGAAAATATTGGTGTTCCCCATGGGTGGCCCTAAATGGGTCAATTCCCCTCAATGGATCCCATGGCGACCATGGGGGTTTCTATTCATCATTTGGACACCCATTTTTTCAATACACTTCAAGGATTCAGAAGCCTAACAATTAGATAATCAAGAACCAATTGAACATGCACAAATATACAATGAAACTTTGGGATATAACTTGTAGACCACCTACCTCGAATCTTTTGATGAACACACTCTCAAACAAAGACATAAAACCTAATTCAAACCACCTTCAAAGCCTCAAACTAGATCTCAATATAATATAGGGGGTTTTAGATATTCATAGGATACTAGAGAAGGAATAAAACCCTAAACCAAAAATGCAATAAAGAGAGGGATTGGACTTAATTGGACCTTCGATCCGCAACAAAAGGCACTATAAATGAGCAAGAGATGAAGGGTTATCACCCTTCGAAGCCCTTGAGATCTCTTTTTCATCACTAGGAGTGAAATGGAGGGAATGGGAGGAAAATATAGAGAGGGTTTAAATTCCAATAATGTTTTTTTTAATTTTTCCAATATTTATAAGGGCTCACAGTTTACCCACACAATTTGACAAAGAAAGCACAAAATGTGAGCTACCCACTATCCAAGGAAATATGGTTTGTATTGTTACATGGGGAGGCCACACAATTTTCTTAACCATGATCTGACCATGAGATATTATACTATCCATGGAAACATTATTACCTAGGATTTCAACATGATTTTCTTAACCATGTGCCAACAGTGTGCCATACACAGATTGGTCCTGTTTTCCCCTTTCCTGTGTCCCAAACCCGTGAAAGACCCTCAAGAACCCATATACTCCCCATAATGACTTAATTAACCAAAAAAATAGATTGAAACCAAAATTTTAAATAGGAAAATACCTTCAAGAAGTTTTGGATCTTACAAGAATTATCTTATTCCTTAGAGAGAGAATACTTCTCTATCCCTCTTAAATATATAGGGAGAATATGACAAAAATTTTATATGATCAATAATGAAACATTTAAATAACATTTCTATAAATTTATAGAACCCCCATGTTGAAGAATATTATCCAATAATTTATAGAGAATATGTGGATACAACCATAGGAGTACTCATTTAGATTCTCGACTGTAATGACAAAGCAATAAGAGTGGAATAAAAATTTGATCAAATTTAATTTTCACAATTGAGGTAATTATAGTTTTAAAATAACATTAAATTAAATTTAATGGCTCCACTCTTAGAATATTATGGGGTTTCCTTAATCATGTTATTCTAATAATATCTATTGAAAAAGATGAAAAATTATTTTTGCGAACCTCTTAAATGATTTTATTGTGGCTAATTTAATTCATTATTTTTTATTATATTCTACATTCTATTTAATTTTATGAAATTAAAAAATGGAGATCCACATTTGTATAGTATTTATCTCTAATAATTTGATTTAAAAAGTCATCAATTAATGGTAGAGGATAATTGTTATTAATTTTATTCTTATCATGCTCTCTATACTCAGGGAAATGATTCATTCTCTCATCATTATTCCTAAAAAAGGTCACTATTACACCCTAAGGGGATACAATTCGGTGTGTAAACACTTTTTCCAAATTCTCATGCTGCTTTTTTAATTTTCCAATTTTTTTCAGGAAAATTAATTAATTTATCTTTTACATATGTATTTTAATAGGAAAACTTTTTACTAATAAAAATATATTCGGATTTGGAGGATCACAAGTTAACTATTTAGGGAATATATCATTATACTCCATTATAATAGGCATTTATTTAAGCATTAAATTCTCCATTATCTCAAACATTTGGGAAAAATACTATTTTATGCTATATATAAAAACTATAACACCGAGAATCTAACAGATCAAATCATATGGTTATTTTACTACATTGGTAAAAAATAAATGGGATCACTCCTAAAGGATCAAATAGTTTAGTTATAAGATACTAGATATATAAATTATTCTCACATTACATCTGATAAAGTGAAAAATAATAGAATAACTACTATGAGGATTTATTTTTTCTTCTAGTAAATCCTTGAACTCATTCATAGATCCATTATTTTTATCTTGGGGAGAGGATAAAATAATAATATGTGATCTCAAATGTCTAGTAATTTAATACGTACAATTGAAACTATCATAATAAAATAAAACAATAATAATATGATCAAGATAAATAATAATCAAATATGTGATATAACTAGTACAATAAATGGGGGAATAAATACATGGTTAACATAAAAAAATAAATAATCATATTGATAACAATAACTAATTTCATTATGAGTGAAATAAAAATGTCTAAAATTAGAATTTTACCATGATGGGCTTGTTCCAAGACCACATATGCAAATAGCCAAACTAGTTTGTCTCACGAGACATACCAATTGATAGAGGGTCCATAAAAAGCCCTTTTCATCACTTAATATGTCTAATTCATTTATAATATGAAATAGGTGAATATTATTTCAATGCATAATCAACATAAACATCCCTTTTGAAAACTATCATATGAAATGTTAATATTATATCCAGAAAATAAATAAAACCAGATCATAATATGTCCAGAGTAATATGGTAGGTGGTATAAAATATTTATATACCTATAAAATCATAATATTCAATAAAAAATGTTGATATATATTAAAAACTTTTAAGAAAAAACACTCAAATATTTGTTGAGGAAAAGTCCCTTTTCATTTTTGGAACCACATAATTAAATTCTTAAAATTTAAAAAATATTTAGAGGAAAATTTTATTTTAAAATAATATTGTAAAATTGTAATGGATTATTTAAAGGTCTTAGTTTTCATGATATAAATAATTTATTTTTCATTTCTTGTATATAAAAATAAAATCTCTTTCACATTTATAGAAAAAGTCATAAATAACTCGTATAAAAAAGGTATGGAGATTCCCTTTAATTTTTTTATAAAATTCAAACATGGCTAAATATTTATTTATTAATTAATTAAATAATGTTAAAAATTTTATTGAAATGATTTTATAGAATATAAAATCATGATAGATAGATATTCACGATCGAATAGAAAACAAAGTCGATTTTTCTTAAAAACATTATTTCCATCTCTTGAGTACTTGAAGAGAAGTAAATGAAAAGAAAAAATATTAATTTTAAGAAATAAATATAATAGAAGAAAATTAATTTTCTTTAATATGGAAATATCATATAATTATTCAAATGTAATTTGAAATATAAACAGTACTGAATAAAGATGAGATTGTTAAATAAACCCTTACCTTAGGTACAACTTACTTTGTAACTGATTTAAGCCTCCTATATAAAGACATTAAATTTTTTATACCTACAAACCTAAACCATATACATACTCTAAATATCCCATATAATATAATTATAATATTTCATTACCGATTTATTAATAAATCTTTATTAAAATCATTATTTCTGAGTGTCAATTGTTTCGTTTTTCATGTACGTTTTAGTTCAGTAGTTTCAATCCCCACATCATGCTCATGGTTTCACCATATAAAGGATTTTTAATAATGCTATATATATTATATATATTAAGTATATACATATTTTTAATTATCTTTTAATGGTAGAGATAAAAAAATGAATTACACTATTCATGGAGACAGTAAGTCATACATATGCATGAACATAATTTTCACTTTTCTAAAGCAGGAGAAAGAGAAAGGTAAATAATAATTAACCTTTAAAGAATTATTATTAAATAATTAATATAATATATATTAATTAAATATATCCTTCTTACCATCCATGAAAAAGAGAAATGTAAAATAACTCACATCGTTTAAGTAGGTGGTAGTCCACATGTATGCACAAGCGACATTATCATTTTCCAATGAATTTTAGGTAATAAGAATAATATGATATTATAATTTCATAAGTATAATTATTTCAAAAATAACGTATACATTAATTAGTTCCATATTAATATCTATATAGAGAAATTGGATATGAAAAATGAATTACACTACTTTGTAGAGACAATAAGTTGTATGTACGCAGAAGTGATGTTTTTAAATTTTCATGCGAGGGAAAAAGACAAAAAAATGGTTGAACAGTAATAACAATAACATATATGTATATTTATTACATTGAATTAATTATTTTTTATTTATAAAAAAATTTAGATGATGTATAAGAAAAAATAAATTTGAATGAGTTGTAAAAATGATGACATTATCTTATAGAAAACCCATTTGGATCTCTTTTTAAGGACCCTAGGATTGGTTATTTTAGAAGAATATATCCCCTTTAATGTGGATTAGTATGTTTTGGAGATATATTTTTTAGGTTTTGGTAAATATTTAAGGCTCGATAGTTGTGTTCTAGTGAGGAGAGGAGGTGACCTTTTATAATTGAGGTGAGTGGCACACTTTTAATGATTCAAGGTTGTAAAATAGTATTAAGCTACTTTTATAGAAAACATGGCTCCAAAATGACTCATATTAGAAGTTTATAAAGTTAATTTATTAATTAATCAAAACAATTAACAAAAATGTTGAACATTTTAACCCTTATCTTTTGGTTTAACCCCTTTTCTAACCATTTTAAACCTTAACCGTGGTAAAAATGTTTTCAATATTTATAGAGTAATAATTTTACATATAAGGTAAATTTTGATTCATGAAAGGAAAATGTATGAAATTTTAAACCATATACCACCCCAATTTTTCTCATTCCATTTTATCACCATTTATAAATCATTTAATAAAATATTATTTTCCATAAAATATTATTATTGTCATTTTTGATTGTATTAATTTAATTTGTCTTTAATATCAAAAATATTATAAATAATTCCAATATAAACATTTCAAATATCCTTAATATGTTATATTCATATATAAAATTCATATGAAACAATTAATCACCCAAAAAAACATTACATTTAGAGTTTTTAAAATCATTTATATGATTTTTATACCTCTTGTATAAGAACTATATCAACATTTTTAAGCATTTAATGTAATTAATTAATCACTAACTATTAAAAATAAATTACCATAAAAATGAAATTATTTATTTTTTCAAATAAATATTTATAATCCAAAGTATCCTATTATTAGCCTTAAAATATTTATAGATATTAAATTCAAGAGAGTGAAATTTTTTATATTTATTTACTTAATCTATTATATAGGTCATTTTCATGGAAAAATATCCTGTAAATATTTAAATATTATGCCTAAGGTGATATGGGTGTAAATAATTTCACCCAATAATAGTTAATATGAAACATGACGACATTATCACAAAGTTTTAACATTGGTTAACACGATTTCCACCTTTACTATGGTTAAAGTTTTTATTGTTTTTACTATACATTATGACCAAAAAATATGTTTAAATTATTAAATAATATTAATTATTATTTTTCTAAATTTGGAATAAAATTTTCCCAATTAAATTTCTATAAGTGTTATAAATTCATTTTATAATAATCTCACAGGGCACGTTGAAAAACTTTTTTTTTGAAAATTGCATTTTTAGTGTACAAGTATATTTATACCAAGATGAAGTATAATGTTGATTTAAAAGGAATATATTGAATTATTTTAAAAATAATAAAATAATTTAATTTTTAAAATAAATAAAAATAATAAAAATATTTAAAAATTCTATAGAATAAAATACAGTAGTCCTTAAAAATTGATATCTTCATATTCCACCATAAAATTATTTTTCTCAATAAATTTCAAAAAAATCACTCTATGATAATTTTGAACTTTTTATTTCAAAAATGATATTAATTTCATAAGAAAAAATTTATAAAAATGGTAAAAAGTTAATATTATTTCTTCCGTAAAGGTAAATAAAAAAATAGTTTTTGAAGAAAAAATAATTTTGATGTATAAAATTACTTAATATAAACATGATTAATAATTTATTATTAATCAATAAATTATATTAAAAAATATTACATATTTTTCATAATATGGTAAACCCGATTTATACCCACCAAAAAAATGTTTGGGAAATTAAATAATAATATTTTGATAGTATATCCCAGCTCGCTTAATGTTTGGGGTTGCATTTTATGCAAGCTAGGTGTTAAATATTACCCGTTAAATAATTTAAGCCCTCACAATTTTATTTTAGTCATCACAGGTTCAATATTTAAAAATAAAATTTTTTAAAAACCACATTGTATTGAGGGATAATAAAAATTTATTTGAATAGGGGAGGTGGGAAATATAAAAATTACTTGAAATAAAACACAATGAGGTTTCCATATAAGGAGAAAATTGAACTTGAGGGACCATTTTAACCTTTATGTCTTGTTTCTTTAAGGGATTTGTCCCTTGCATGTTATGGATTCCATATCTTCCTAGTGTTAAAAGAGGTTTACTTTTTTTATATTTAATAAAGTGGTCTTGACCCTGAATACTTTCAAAAAGAGATTCATCTGTAGTAATTAAAAAAGATTAAAAGAAATTTTTTGCCACTTAATAGGTAAATTATTATGATTCTTTTATAATTTATTTGTACAATGAACAATATCCATATATTTGAAACACTAAAATATAGAGGCTTTATTATTTCTTTTACACTGATATTCATGATGACCTTTTTCTCCATACATGAATAGAACTCCATTCCATTCAAGCATAGACCTGGATTTTTTCAACAATTATCACACGTTGAAAATTCTATTCTTAAATTATTTTTTGGTTCCTTATTTCTTTTTTCTGAGTTCAAATTCATCCATTTATTCTCTTGATTTTGATTTAAAATATATGAATTCTAGAATTGTTTCTTTTCTGAAAGGTCACTTGATACCATATGTAATGATCCATAATTTCTATGTAATTTTTTTAAAACTAAATGGGAATTTTATGAGTCCACGAAAATTGAAGACACATGATTTCGAGGCCCGGAGTGCCTGGAATGAATTTTTGAAATTTGTTTCAGACACGTTCATTAAATGTGTGAGCGAGTTGTTTTACCTTTTGAACCGATGCTCAGAATTGCAATCTGAGGACACTGTTGAACTCACAACGCCAGTTTTCTCTTAAAAAGACTTTCACCTCAACTACAGTTGGTCGAGGGTGAAAGTTAGTTTTTGGGTTTTTTTCATGGAAATAATAAAATAAAATAAACACACATTTTATTTTATTTTTTTATAACCAGCCTCCTTGTGGAATATGGGGGTGGGGAACACCAAACCATAACCTCTCGTGAGAGTTTATGGTAGTGGGGACCACCCGAGCCTAACCTCCCATGAGAGGTTATGGTGGTGGGGACCACCCATGACTAAACCCCCTTGAAACTCCCCTTTAATTGGGAGGAAAACCACAATTCCCTCATAAATGTAAGAATAACTCTTCAACTCCCTCATTAATATGGAGGAGGCTCTTGATATTCCTCTACATTAATTGTGCCAACCCTCGCCCACTTAATTATGCCAACACACCACTTAATTGAGCCAATTTCAATTAATCCAATTTTAATTGTGCCAATGATTAAATTGGGAAAACACTTTTTTTTATATTGTCTATCTCTTTTATTTTTGTGGGTTCTTATTTTGAGAACATTCATTGGAATATTATAGAGAGATCTTGGTGGGTGAAAACTCCCCTACGAAGAACACATTATTCCACGAAGAATGCTCCACCGAAAAAGAACACTTACCTTGACTTCGAGCTTCTTTCTCTAGACTTCTTCCGACATGGGAAATATTCATCTATAACTAATCAATGACCTTACTACCTCCTTGCACCAATGTCAACAAGCGAACGAGGTAGGGGTTTAATTGTGTTTGATTATTTACAGAAGTTATAGGGTGAATGATTGATATTATTCTCTCTTCCATTATATGTAATTCTTTGAAACTGAAGAAGGAATTGAACCGCTTGATACCACTCTAAATGTAGAGGGTGTGGTCCAAACGAACATGGACCCACCCCTCCTCCATTCTTCTTTGATGTGTTTATCAAAATAGAGGAAGGAAATGAAGGCAACGGTGCCGCCACCCGTGGCCTCTGCGACCGGCGCTGCTCCGCAGAGCTTCTACCTTCTGGATAAACCAGACCTGGGCCGGCCAAGCCCCCAGTGGCTGGACCGAGCCGCCATGCCACCCCAGGCCAAACCCCCTCACTGCAACGCAACCGTACCGAGCCATCGCGCCGCCTCGGGCCGAACCCCCTCACCGCCACCACCGTCCGTCGTGCAGATCCGTCGAGTCACCGCCGTCCACCAAGCTGTGCCTCCTTCTGCTAAACCACACCATTGTATCGGCAAAGCTAGGCCACAAATACTTCCATGCCCTTATTATGGCCCTCCGAGCAGCCCAAGTTGCCCTCGTCGCGGTCTTGTGATCTACCCCAAGCTGAGAGGGCCCGTGGCCGAGCCGTTCTGTGGCTGAGCCGCCCACACGACACTCTCCAAGGCCGAGCCACCTCTGAGACCCCTCACAGTCATCGGGCCAAACACAACAGGCAAGGCCGCCCAACGGTCTAGGTAATACCCAATAGGTCGGGCCTAGTCGGGCTGGACCTGGGCCCACTTCGACCCATTTACTTTTCTTTTGTCCATAACATTGGCCCCAGATGTCCATTTGACGAACCATCAGCGATGCTGAAAATTATGGAGTGAGATGGCCCCTTTGAGGGATACACCACAGTGTTTTGGATTAGGATGGTGAATGTTCAGGTTGGATCGAGCATGAATCTAACCAGGCCCCCAGGAGTTAAAGGCTAATAACTCATAGAACGGGTGTCTGATTGATGCACCGTCTATTACGTTGAGACCCATATGACATGGAAATACTTTGTGACACTTTTTCATGGGACATCATTGCAGTTGGAGTATCGACCATTAGCTTGTGGAGCTGATCCTCCCAGAGACGAGCAAGCATAGTGCAGAGACCTATTGGTTGGCTGAGACTTGATGACTATTGACTGTTTTGGCTCGGAGTGACTCGAATAGCCTAGTGGGGTGCGCCTTGGTGTTGCCTCAAACCCATAGTGGGGATGGCCTTGGTGTCGCGGCAGACCCACTGTACTCGACAGGAGGAGTACCTCAGCAGGCTATGACGGGGAGCGCCTCTATGTGACACGGCAGACCTACGGTGGGGATAACCTCTGTGTGATGCGACAGACCTGTGATACTCGATAGGAAGAGTACCTCAGTAGTGCAAGGTTAGTGGGAAGCACCTTTGTGTGACACACTAGGCCCACTGTAATCGATAGGGGAGGATTTCTCCAATATCAAGGGTGTTCGACATTGTGCTTGAAAATGGTACTTGATACTACCCCTAGAATAAAACCTCGTATTAGCTGAGTCAGTCCCGCTGTTTTTTTTCTCATGAATGAGATGGATTGATTGATAACTTAGGTATATTTATAGGCATATACCTATGTAAGGTTATCTGTGGATTTTATACATTGTGTTTATCCTTGATGGATTTTGTGAGACCTAGAGGGTCTTGGGGTCCCTACTGAGTATCGTTATACTCATCCCTACACAGGCTATGTCCGCACCTTGTTGTGTTGGATGCAGACGATGTACAACGCTGATGGAGGCTGAGAGTACCAGGACTGGATGGTACCCAGAGGTGGACCGTACGGCGTGTCGGTACCTAGAGGAGATGGACGAATGTGGAGTTCGGAGGAGGCGATATGTACCTACACTTCTGGTAGGAACCTTGGAGGACGTTCCAATAGATATCTTTTCTCTTTCTTCAATTGTATGTCATTTCAGTTGTACTTTTACCTTTACTTTTGGGATTGTATTCTGGCCCCTTTTACTTTTAGTACTCTTTTGTTATATAGTTTACTTGGTGTTTTGTCCAGCTGTGTGCTTTCTTGGGTGTCTGTTTACATGTTATAATGGTGATTCCTTCCATGTTTTAGGGAATTACGCCTTTGGTACTAGTCACTAACCCTTGGCCTATGGAGGGCGGGCTTCGGGTAGTCAAAAAACGGTCCTCCGGGGATGGGTCATGAAAAATTAGTATCAGAGGAGTCAGTTCTATCACATAAGTAGGAGTATGATTTTTTTTCTGAGAATCAGCTGTGTTAAGGGTAATGAGTGAGGTTTTCAGTTCAGGGAGTCAAGTGTTGGTATGGCGGCCAACAAATCCATACACCAGGACCCTAACTTCTAATATCCGATTAAGTGCTCGAAAACACTGATTGTGTGTGTGGTTTCAACAGCTTTCTTTGTGAAATAATTGAGTCAACTGACCAGGTAAGCTCACCCGGTATAACTTTTGGCAGTAGTGCAGCCGTTTCTTTTCAGGATGCCTCTACACAGATAGCCAGCAAGACTTCTGAGAGTTGTACACACAGATATCCCACCGAGTGATGAGGATTTGGTCCATGGCCCTTTTCCAGTAGAGGCACCAGCGGAGGCACCAATGGTACCACTCCCTGTTGGACCACTGATGCCCCCAGCCCCAGTAGCAGACGATGCACGCCTCTTGAGCACTTTTCACGAGTTCCAGTGCCAGAGGCCTCCCAGGTTCTGGGGAGAGACGGGACCATAGGCAGCTAAGGATTGGCTGAAGGCCGTGGTGAGAGTTTTCCTAATTGGTAGGGACACCAGCTGATTTCATGGGGATTCTTTCCACCAGCCTTCTACAGGAAGAAATGGGAAGATGGTGGAGCATGATGCTCCAAGTTCACCATAAGGTGAGGCGTCTCTGGGTATAATTTGAGATCCTATTTCTGGAAGAGTTTTTCCTAGTGGATTTTCTCGCAGTGCACATACAGAAGCTTAATCTACAGTAGGGAAGTATGACTGTGGCTCAATACTCAGTGAGGTTCACTGACCTCTCACGCTACTCCACAAATATGGTTTGGGATCCATTCTTTAGGGCCCAGACCTTCGATCGGGGTCTCAGGAAGGAGATCGGGGCTTTGATGATCTCACTCAGCATCCCGATGCAGGTGGAGGTGTGAGAGAGAGCCCTCTTGGTGGAGATTTTCCTTGTTGATATGACACCTGCTGCGAGACCCACTACTAATCGTCACGAAGTAGAGTCTTCTATAGTTGGAAGTAGACAGATGTCTGAGAGGTCCAAGAGGACCAGACCTACAGGTGGATAACTACACGACTCAGGATCAGTTGTTCGTGGCACCCAAGACCGAGCTAGTCATACTAGGAGTGGGAAGTGTCATGCAAGCGGCGGGTAGGGTCACATGGCCCGTGACTGTCCAACCTTCCATTTGGATGATCATCAGACGGTTGAAGGACCGCCCACACAGAGACAGATATTTGACCAAGGAGGTCTGTAGGGAGAAGGTGGATAGGGGAGAGCTCAGCTCTAGGCAGCTGATGCTTATAATCATGACACTATGGAGATGATTCGAGGTACGATATGTATCTACTCCACCATAGTTTCAGTACTTATAGACACATGTTCTAGTCATTTTTTATTTCCACTACCCTCGTTCGGATCTTGGAGATTCCAATGGAGCTGTTGGATCGATCCTTACGGCTAGAGACTCTTATGGGAGAAGATTCAATGATTACTCACTGGTGTCGAGAGTGCGAGATAATCTAGGAGGTGAGAGCTTTGTCTAGGATCTCCTAGTAGTGGCGTTGAGGACTTACGATGTCATATTGGGTATGGACTGGTTATCTACAATCCATGATCAGAAAGAGTATATTATTCTCAAAGTGCGGTGTGTCTGCATAGATGGTACAGATTTTACCTTCACCGGCGAGAAGGGAGCCTTTGCAGTGTTGGATAAACTTACCCGGAGGAGGGTGCAGCCGATAAATCATCAGTTGGATAGCCTTTCCCTCAGATATGTTGATGTGGAGAGTCCGAGCTATCCTATAGTGGTAAAACAATATGCTGATGTTTTCCTTGATGATATATTATGTCTACCTCATCGCAGATACATGAAATTTTAAAATTACTTGTACACTGGGATGACACCGATATCTGTACCAGCATATCAAATGGTTCCTGCGGATCTTCGTGAGCAGTGAGTACAGTTATAAGACTTTCAGGGGAAGGGATTCGTCCTTCCTAGTGTTTCCCCTTGGGCAGCCCTAATTCTGTTCGCCAAGAAGGCAGATGGAAGCTTGAGGCTTTCTTTTGACTATCGGCGCTTGAACCAGGTGACCATAAAGAACAAGTACCCACTCCTAAGGATTGATGACTTATTTGATTGGCTGAAAGGAGATCAGTGGTTCTTGAAGATAAACCTTAGATTCAACTATCACTTGTTCAGAGTACAAGACGAGGATGTGCAGAATATGACATTCATATGTCGGTATGACCATTACGAGTTCTTGGTTATTCCATTTGTCGTGACCAACACTCCAGAAGTGTTCATGGGACTCATGAATAGGATCTTTAAGCCATTATTTGATTGGATTATATTAGTCTTCATCAACGACATTCTGATCTACTCGACTACTGAGGAGGACTATGCCAATCATTTGTAGGTAGTACTGGATACACTCCGAGAACACCAGCATTATTTTAAGCACTTGAAGTGATAGTTTTGGATCCGAGAGGTTCACATTCTGGGGCATGTCATATCATAGGCTAGAGTTGTAGTGGATCCAGCGATGATTGAGGTGGTACTTTCTTGGGATCCACATAGGAGTGTGATGGAGCTATGAAGTTTCCTGGGTTTGGCTGGATATTACCAGAGGGTTGTGCCAGACATATCTCGAGTTGTAGCACCACTATCAGCCTTGAAAAATAATAGGCAACCCTTCTTTTGGTTGGAGAAATTCCAATAGAGTATTCAAGAGCTAAGGCAGAGACTGACTAGTGCCCCCCATCTTGAGGCTTCCAGAGGAGGGCGTAGGGTACGTAGTCTAATGCGATGCATTAGGGACCAGACTCATATGTGTCCTGATTCCGAAGTGAGTAGTGATTTCTTATAGTTCTTGACAGCTGATACATCATGATCAGAACTACGCTACCCATGACCTGGAGTTTGATGTAGTGGTCTTTACCTTGATGATTTGGCAACACTATCTGATGGGCAAGCACTTTACAGTGTAATCTAATCACAAGAGTCTCAGGTGTATCTTCTCTTAGAAGGAACTGAACATGAGACATTGATATTGGCTTGATTTATTCCAATACTATGACTTCGAGATAGTATAAAATCCTAGGAAGGGGAAGGTTGTCACAGATTCACTCAGCAGGAGATCCGGTATACTATTACTAGGTGAGGTGATGGAGTAGCTGGCTGCTTCGTAGATATCCTTTATGGATCGAGATGGTCAAACTTTTCTATAGACTCTTACAGTCACTCCCCCACTTATTAAGTGAGTTAGGGAGGCACAACGTGGGGACACTGACTGCGAGGCATGATGTGCTCCGATATCCATAGGACATGCACCTGATGGATTTTCTGAAGGTGGGGGGCACATCATCCTTTTCAGAGGACATACCATGGTACCGGTGTAACTTTAAGAGGATGTGTTGAGGGAGTTACACACATCCCCTCTATCGGTACATCCTGGAGTGGAAAAAATATATCAGGATCTTCGACGACAGCACTGTTGGCTAGGAATGAAGAAAGAAGTAGAAGGGTTTGTCTCTCGTTGCCTCACTTGTCAGCAAGTGAAGGTAGAGCATCTGGTACTAGTAGGCTGGTTTCAGCCTTTAGAGGCCCCAGAGTGTATGTTGTATGGGATATCCATTGAATTCATGACAGTACTTCCATGTACATCCAAGGGACATGACTTGATTTGGGTGATTGTCGACCGAATCACCAAGTTGGCCCACTTCCTACCGATTAGAGAGAAGGGTTCAATAAGAGGATTGGGACGCCTCTATGTGCAGGAGATTTTGTGGATACATGGAGTTCCCTCGATGATTGTCTACGATCATGATGCATGTTTTACTTCCTGGCTATGGAAGGGGTTACAAGAGGCTGTTGGGATGCAACTTCATTTGAGCACCGCCTTCCATCCTCAGACGGATGGCCAGACTGAGTGGACTATTCAGACCCTCGAGGATATAATGCGTGCTTATGTCCTCGACTTCAATCACAGTTGGGAGGATCAATTACCTTTGGTGGAGTTTTCATACAAAAAACAGCTATCACTCCACCGTTGGGATTTCACCTTTTGAGGAATTGTACGGGAAAACATACAGATTACCCTTGTGCTAGACTGACCCATCAGAGTTTGAACTATTTGAACCAGAGATGGTATGGGCTACCACAGAGAAGGTGTAGATTATCCAGGAGAAGATGAAGATGGCACAAAGCAGGTATAAGTCCTATGCTGATAGGAGATGGAGACCTCTAGAGTTCGAGGATGGAGACCACATCTTTCCACGAGTCTCACCCCGATGAGGTCTACAGAGATTTTCCTGAGGCATAAAGTTATCTTCGAGGATCATCGGACCTTTTCAAGTCCTCAGCAGAGTTCGTGAGGTGGCATAATTCTTAGCTCTTCCACCTCAGTTGCACCAGGTGCCTGACGTCTTCCATGTCTCATAGCTAAGGAGATGCGTGCATGACCCATCTCACATCATCGACCATGAGGAGCTGGACGTCGACGATGGGGAGACTTTGACAAAGCTTCCAGTAGAGATTGAGGATCAACAAGAGTGGTTCCTTTGTGGATGGTCAATACCTCTGGTGCGTATTCGTTGGCAGCATGGGAACCTCCAGGAGAGCACATGGGAGCGGGAGGCTCAGATGCGTGCTTAGTACCCCCACTTATTTACCTATTTTGAGTTGTGGATTACGGGGATGTAAAGCCCCGAGGTGGGGAGAATGTAAAGACATAGAATTTACATGTAATTTTTTTTAAACAAATGGGAATGTTACGAGTCCATGAAAATTGGTGGTGTGCGATTCCGAGGTTCGGAGTGCCCAGAATGAATTTCTGAACATTTTTTTGCGTACGCTCAGTAAATGTGCAAGTGGGTTTTTCTAACTATTAAATTGGTGCCTGGAATGGAAATCTGAGGGCTCTGTTGAAATCACAATGCTGGTTTTTTCTAATTAATACTTTCACCATGACGACTTCTGGTCGAGGGTAAAAGTTAGTTTTTGGTTTTTTTGTGGAAATAGTAAAATAAAATAAACACACGTTATATTTTATTTTGTTGTAACCAACCTCCTTGTGGATGTTGGTGGTGGGGACCACTAGACCTTAACCTCCAATGAGAGGGTTTGGTGGTGGGGACCACCCAAACCTAACCTCCCATGAGAGGTTATGGTGGTGGGGACCACCTGAGATTAAACCCCCTTGAAATCCCCCTTTAATTGGGAGAAAAACCACAACTCCCTTATAAATGTAAGGAAACCTCTTCAATTACCTCATTAATGTAAAGGAGCCTCTTGAGATTCCTCCACATTAATTGTGACAACCCTCACCCACTTAATTATGTCAACTCACCATTTAATTGATCCAATTTTAATTAATTCAATTTGACTGGTGCCAATGATTAAATTGGTGAAAATATTTTTTTATATAGGCTATCTCTTTTATTTTGGTGGGTCCTTATTTTGAGAACATTCATTGGAAAAGGGAAAATGGATATTGGTGGGATAAAAATCTCCAAAAAAGAATGCATTCTTCCATGAAGAATACTCCGTCGACGAAGAACGCTGACCTCGACATCGAGTTTCTTCCTCAGGACTTCTTCCGACGTGGGATGTCTTCATCTACAATGAACCGATGACGGTAATACCTTCTTTCACCAACATCAAAAAGAGAATGAGGTAGGGGTTTAATTGTGTTTGATTATTTCTAGAAGTTATGGGGTGGTTGATTTATATTCTTCTCTCCTCTATTCTTGGTAATTCTTTGAAACTCATGAAAGAATTGAACCTATTTATACCACACTAAACACGGAGGGTGTGGGACAAATGAACATGGAACAACCCCTCCATCGTTCTTCTTTGATGTGTTCTTAGAAATAGAGGATGGAGACAAAGGCGATGAAGGCAACGACGCCACCACCAGTGGCCTCCACGACCAGCACTGCTCCGTGGCGATTTTCCCTCTGGTCCAAACTGGTCCCGTGCTGGTCAAGCCACCTGTGGCCGGACCGAGCCCCCGCACTGCCCCGGGCCGAACCCCCTCGCTGCACCACTGCTATACTGAGCTGTCACACTGCCCTGACCCGAAACCCCTCCCTATTCCACCGCCATACTGAGCTGCCACGTCACCTCGGGATGAACCCCCTCGTCGCGCCGCTACCGTGCGGAGCGGCCATGCCGCCGTCATACCGAGTCGCTGCGACACCGCCAATGCCGAGCCGCCCCGCCGCCGCTGTGTGGATCGGTCGTGCCACCACTGTTCCAAGCCACCGCACCGCCAACGTCCGCCATGCCGAGCTACCACACCACCGCCGTCAACCGAGCCACGCCACCATCCATCGAACCACGCCGCTATCTGGGCTGAGCCGAGCCGCCGCTGCTACCGTGCCCTCGACGCAACCCTCTGAGCCACCGAAGATGCCCTCTCCGTGGCCTTGCGAGCTACCCCAAACCGAGATATCCCACAGTCGAGCCGTTCTGTGGTCGAGCCGCATCCGCAGCCCCTCACAGCTATTGTGCTGAACCCAATGGGCCGGGCCAAACCCAACGGGCGAGGTCAACCCGAACTGGGTTGGCCCAGGTCGGGTTGGGTTGGGTTGTTCCAACCGGGTCAGACTAGTCCCGGGCCCACTTCGACCCAATTACTATTCTTTTGGCCATAACTTTGTCACCATACGTCCATTTGATGAATCATCAGCGGTGCTGGAAATCATGGAGAGAGACGACCCCTTTGAGTTATACCCCATTGTTTTTTGGATTAGGATGGGGAATGGTCAAGTTGAATCGAGAACAAATCCAAATAAGACATCAGGACTAAAAGGCTAATAACTCATAGACTGGGCATCTGATTGACACACCGTCTGTTACGTTGAGACCCTTATGATGTGGTAGACCTTTGTGAGACTTTTTCATGGGACTTCGTGGAATTTGGATTATTTAACAGTAGATTGTGGAGTGGATCCTCCACGAGACGATCGAGCATAGTGTAGAGATCTAGTGGATGGCTGAGACTTTACGACTGCTGACCGTTTAGACTTGGAGTGACTCGACTAGACCAGTGGGGAGTGCCTTGGTGTCACGGAAGACCCATAGGGGGGAGCGCCTTGGTGTCGCTGCAGACCCATGGTAATCAATAGGAGGAGTACCTCAGAAGGCTATGAGGTGGAGCACCTCTGTGTGATGCTGCAGACCCATGGTTGGGATTGCCTCTGTGTGATGCAGAAGACCCACAATACTAGACAGGAAGAGTACCTCAACAGTCTATGGTTAGAGGGAAGTGCCTCTGTGTGACGCAAAAGTCCCACTGTACTTGATAGAGGAGGAGTTTTCCAGTATTTAGGGTGTTCAACATTGTGCTTGAAAATATTACTTGATAGTACCCCTAGAATAAATCCTGGTATGAGCTGAGTCAGTCCCTCTGTGTTTTCCTCATGAATGTGATAGATTACATGATAACATAGGTATATGAATGGTCATATACCTAAGTAAGTTTATTTGTGGATTTCATACTTTGTGTTTATCCTTAATGGATTTTTTGAGACCTAGAGGGTCTCGGGGTCGCTACTGAGTATCGTTATACTCACCCCTACATGGGCTTTGCCCACACCATGTTGTGTTGGATGCAAATGACGAACAACACTAATGGAGACTGAGAGTACCAGGACTGGATGGTACGCAGAGGTGGACCATATGGCATGGTGGTACTTGGAGGAGACAAATGGACGTGGAGTGCTGAAGAGGCGATCTATACCTACCCTTTAGGTAGGAACCTCAGAGGATAATATAGTAGCTATATTTTCTCTTTCTTCAGTTGTATTGCATTTCAGTTGTACTTGTACCTTTACTCTTGGGATTGTATTATGTCCCCTTTTACTTTCATCACTCTTTTGTTATACAGTTTACTTGGTGTTTCATCTAGCTGTGTGGTTTCTTGTGTGTTTGTGTATACAGGTTATAAAGGTGATTCCTTCCTTGTTTTATAGAATTATGCCTTTGGTGCTAGTCGCCAACCCCTGGCCTATAGAAGGCAGGCATGGGGTAGTCACGACATGGTCCCTAGGTGACGGGTCATGACACCATATCATCATATGAATAAAATATTTGAGAGATTAGGGACATTCAGAGGGATAAATTAAGAAAATTAAAGAAAAAATATATCACACTTTCAGGATTATGATTATAGTCTGTAACAAGCCTTTCTAAAATTGTAAGTTTTTCCATATACTTTACCACATTTTCCTCTTCCTTCTATCATAGATTGATGAATTTGATTTCCATTTCACTTCGTTGGTCATGGGGATTTTTTTTGGAAGAATACCTATTTAAAAATAATACATTACATTCCTCCATATCTTATTTATCCTCTCTAATTTGAATCAATGACCATAATTGCACTATATATTTCTTTAAATAATATTCTTCTATATAAACTTCTCTCTTTTATTACTTCTCAAATCCATAAATATATTTTCTAGGGACTTAATCTATTGTTCTTCTATCAATGGATTTGTAGTTCCATTAACTCATTTAGGATTTTTCCACTTTTCGTGGTCCAACATCAACAAATGATGATGTGAATTAATAGGCTATTCCATATAAGAAAGGTAATTGGTCATCACATTAGTCAACTATCCCAATGTTACCATAATATGATTACTCCAATATAATTCATCTTAACTTGTTCATGAGGGAAATCCATACATAGATTATGTGTGTTGAAATTTTTTCCATTACTTCTAATAGATACCATGTAAAAAGAATGAGTTAAACTAGAATAGATCACAACATTATAAATTATAATATATAATTCCAAAACCGATGAAACAATAAACATAACTTGAACAATTTATGCATAGATAATTTTAGAATCCTATTCTTATTATATTTTAGAATATATTTAAATCATAAAAATGTTTTCGTATTTTTCATAGTGGTTTATAAAAAAAATAACAATTAAACAAAGTACATCCCTTGGGAGTGTCAAACCCGGTGTGTTGTAAGGGTTCACTCACCATGCACTAGAATAATGGCTGAAATATTACCAACCATCTTTTTGGGGGTTTTTTACCAGAAGATTAATGTTGGAAAAAAATCTATCAATGTATTATTGAATCAATTTTGAGGTTATTGTGTTTGTTGATAATGTGGGCCTCTATGTTTTGTTTGATGAAAAATCTGTCCACGATGTTCAAATTGATCACAAAGGGGGTTTACATGGTGAATTTTTGAGTTAAGGAGATGTTGTTGACAATCTATGATTGACAGAAGAACCTAAAAAACGGAATGGATTGTCTAGTGGCAGTACAAAAAGAGAAAATACAAAGGAAAGTGTGATGCCCAAGTTTTGGTTAGGGTGTGCGAGGTGACTAGGGAAACATTGACTTGGGTGGATGGACTTTCGTGCTGGGAGGAGACTTTTGCATGGTGCTTAGGGTGCCTAAAATTACTATAAATATAGGGATAACCATTATCATTTATTGTGAAGCTTAACACTTAGAGAAAATTTGAGATCCAATCATGTAGGTGGTTTGGGCCTACAAGTGGTGGTGTGGGTGCACATGTATAAAGATATTTAGAAGTTGTGCACCAGTTGATAGTTACACGCCAATATTGGTTTGGGTGTAAATAGGTGTGGGTCACTTAGGTTCTGAGTTGGTGAAATGTTTGATGTGCAAGTAGTTTGGTGACACTTGCGTGTGAGGCATGGAGAAGAAAGCCCAAACATAGAGAAGTACGCTAGTAATTCTAGGGTTAGGATATTGTTAGAAGATTGCCTAATACACCTATTGTAATGTTGTATTCCTCTGGGGATGAATGCGGAACTTCAACATAGCATCTACATATAGAAGAGTATCTGTTCATTTGTAATAATGAAGGGACTTACAAGACATTAATCTGTGAGTGGAACTTCTTAAGAAGCAGTGAGTACACTTCAGTTGAGAGAGCAGTGAGCTTTCATATTGTGAGTGGTTGTAAACCAGGAGGGACATTGAGTCCACTCCGAAAATTGTAAAAATCAGTGCACTTTTAGGGAATTTGCCACATCTACACATCATCGATGTATGATCCTTTGATGTATCCCAGTAATAGTGAACCATGTAAAATTGTTGTGTCCTGTGCTTCTTTAAATATTTGTTCATACTCTGTAATGGGAAGGAGAGAGAAGAGAGTTTTGTCTAACAATGAAACAATATCAATAGGGGAAGTTGTTTCAATATGTCATACCCTAATTCATCCCCTCTTAGGGTATCTAACCAAGTGGTTCTAACATTCAATCTGTTCCAAAACCTTTTTCAGCTGTAGTATCCATATATGGTTTTTTTTTCTAGGAAGACCACATAATATCTTCCTTAAAAAAAATTATGTCATCAACATCCAATTAGACATATCTAGAGATTTTAACATAAGATTTTGTTCTGAAATATATTGTTTTATAAATATAGCTATCAAGGTTTCTACCAAACTTCATCTGATACCAACTATAAAACACAGAATATAGTATACTAGATCTAGTGGTTATTTTTTCACAATGGCCCAAAATATAAGGGATTAAATCCCAAATGATCAAATAGTTTTGTAGTATTTGGATATTAGATAAATATAATATTCTCAAATTACACCTGATAACAAGAAATATAATGTAATAATTCTGGTGAGAATTTAGTATTTTCTTATGTTAAATCCATTAATTCATTCATAGATCCCATCTTATTATCTCAGGGAAAGGAGAATAAAATAAAGAGTGAGATCATATGCCCTGTAAGGGAAATCATACAGGAGATTCTATCATTAAATAAATAAAACGTCAATAGTATGGCTGAAATAAACTGTAATCAAATATTTTATATAACTAAATCTATAAAATGGGGAATAAATCAATGGATAATATTACAACATAAATAATACCATATATAACAATAAATAGTTTTATAATGATATATTAAATAATGTCGAACAATATAATCTTACCGTCAAGGCCCTGTTCTAAGAAAACATATGTAAAAAGGTAAGGGGTAAACCAAATAACCAAATTAGTTTGTCCCATGAGATGTAAGGATGCATTGATGGGAAGTAAGGTGACCCAACCTTTACTTATTTTTCTATTTAATTCATCACATGAAAGAGGTGAATAATAATTCATCACATAATCAACATAAACATTCATATTGAAAAAATAGCATATGAAATATTAATATTCTCCCTAAAAAATAAATATAAACTAATCATAAGACATCAAGAGTAATATGATAGATGGTATAAAAAATTATATCCCTATAAATGAATAATATATACCAAATTATGTTGATATAGAAAAAAATTCTTAAAAACCATTAGATTATATTTAAGTAAAATACTTATTTCATTTTGGAACCAATTATTTAATTTCTAAAAATTTCCAAAATAGTAAGGGAATTTTTTTCTTTTAAAAGAATATTTGAAAATTTTAAATGAAACTCCAATGAAATGTTTTGTAATGATGTAGATAAATTATATTATATTCATGTATGTAATAATACATATTCCTTTCAAATTTTTCGTAAAAATTCAAAAGAAACTTTTTTGGAAAACGATGAGAAGATTCCTTTCAATGTTTTTTATAAAAACTAATATATGGGTAAAAATTTCATAAACAATAATTGTTTAATAGTAATTTATCTATGTCCTTGAAGTCATGTGAGGTTTCCCCCTTTTTCTTTATAATTGGGTTTATCCAAAAATTATTAAAAATTTAGGCTTTCAGGGCATTCAGTCATTGTTAAATATAAATATATAATTAAAAATATTTTAAAGAAGATATGAAGATGGAAAAAAATATTCCCAACCAAATAAAAATGAAATTATACTTTCCATAAAAAATATAATTTTGGTATATTGAGTATTAATGATAGGAAAATGAAAGTAAAATATGTAATTTTCTGAAATTACCAGTGTAGAAGAAAATTAGTGGGGTTTAATATGTAAAGGTCATATAACTTCTCTAATGAAAACATAGAAATAAATAATCTTGAAAAAGTACCAGATTGTTAAATAAACCCTCACCTCAAGTCCAAAATTAATTATAAGTGATTTTAGGCTCTAGTATAATAAATTTAAATTTATTATAATTCTATACATTAACCATATACATAATAAAAATTTATTATATGATTAATTTATAACATTTCCATAATCAATTATTAATAATTTTTTTTTAAAATCGTTATTTTTAAGTGTTTAATATTTAATTTTTCATGTATGATTCAGTTTAGTGGTTTGGGTCCTTAACTCAATAATAAATCATATTAAATATTTTAATGATAATATAAATTTTATATATTTTCATTATATATATTTTTTGAATGATCTTTGAATGGTCTAATTTGAAAAATAAATTACATCATTCATGTAGACATTCAGTTATACATACACATGAATGATTTTTTATATAAAGGTTGAGGCTCAAGGGCCTCTTTATTAAAGAAAGATAAAGAGTGGAAGAGGAATATACAAAGACATAACATTCAAAAACACAATAAGGTGAGAGGCTCAAGTAACTTGTGATTTGGTGCTCATATTGCAGTGAGGGAGTCTCCCACCTCGGCCATGAGGATGTCTTCCTCTTCTCCCAGTTTTGGCCTGAAACCACGGTCCACATCCATCATCCAGGAGTTCCTCTTTCTTGATATCCATCATTTCTTTCGTAGTGAGTGTATGTTTAGATTTTAGTACTACTTCATCACCACTTGCAGAGGCAAGAAAACCAAATGAGTTGCATGTATTCACTTTAGAGTGAACTTTGTCCCTGGATTGAGCATAAGTTTTAACAGAAGGAGCATAACGACCACCTCATTTCTCTTTAGATTGGTAGGTGGTGAGAACCTCCATACCTTGTTGATTTCCAAAAGAAGATATATGTTGAACATGATGAAGAGTATAAGTACTGTCACGATGAACATGGGTCTTTCCTCCATCCACAACATGGTCTAGTATATTTGCAGACTCCCTATACTCCATGGAAGCTAAGTGAGACATTGAGGCAGTACCGCTGTTATACATTGGGTGAACTATTTTTCTACAAGAGATAGTAGCTCCAAACCCCACGCCCTGCATAGAAGGAGCAGCCAAATCTGGATCTTGAAGGGCCATTGTAACTGTTTTAAGCCACTATTTGGTTTAGCAGGGGAAACAAATGGAAGGATTCTATTGCAATGGTCAACTATTACATTCCCATATAATATAGGTAAATAAATCTTACCTTGAGTATCCCTTAAATACAATCCTCTGTCTGATTTAAGGGCATTAGTACCAGAATTATCTTTCCTTTTGAAATTAGATTCATGACCCTTAGTAGGAGTGTAAAAATTAAATGACATACCTAGAGTCTACTCACATGAAGAGGAGGGCCTCATGGGAGCAGGTTTCACCACATAAGATATTGTTGTCTTTGACTTCCCTTTCTGAGCTTTGGCATCAATCAATTTCCGTTCCTACCACAAGTTGAAATCCACATCATCCTGAATGAAAACCTCCTTTTCAACCTAACTGTCAATATAATCCATCTCATCATTCTAATTCACAAGTCCTTTATATAATTAATCACTAAAGGAGGAAATTATTCAAGGATTATTATCTTCATTAATCAAATCTTCCCATGTCTTTTTAGATACAGGTCGTTTCTCCAATCTATCCTCTACTCGGAGGAGGAAAGTGTCCTCAGGTTTAGTTTTACTAACATGGTTATAATTATTGTTTAATACTTCCAATTCAATCTTTGTCTCTACCTGAGGGGGCTCATGAGTTAGATACAAAGATGGAGAAATGAATCTTTGGTCATTGGGCAAAACTGCTGCAATCAGATCATTTTCATTATTTGGTTTTCATCGATAGTGAGTTGATTCATGTCCTTTAGAATCACAGTTGGAACAGACTGTTCGAGCCCTATAAACCTCTATAGAGTGACCCATTATTCCACATGAGTCATAGAAGGGGGGGATTTTATCATATTAAATTTGTTAACATACCTCATCTTGAGGCGTGGATAGGATCACCTTATGAATTATAGAAGATTTGAGGTCAATTTCAACCAGTACTCTAGCACAATGTCTAAAACTCACCCTATCTGTAGCAAGATCCATTCTAATAGGGACTCCTATTGCGGAAGTAATTTCAAACAGTATCTCAGGGTTCCAAAGAACCCTGTTTAAACCATAAATTTTAACCCAAAAATGGGCACATGTTTCCTTAAAATCTTTCAAGTTAATGTTCAAACTCCAATTATATATTCTCAAAATCCCCAGTGTCAAATTCACTATACCATCACTCCATCATCTTCCCTTCAAATCCAAATAGGGGAAAAGAACACGGAAAAAACCTTGTCCAAGTGAAATGCACTTGAAATCTGAGAAACCATAAATAGACGAAAGACGAGAAATCAGATCATTTAGTTTCCAGGGTTGCATACCCTTTTTAAACAGAAATGCATGCAATGAAAGAATATTTTCATAAATCCATTCGCTTAGCAATTTCTACTTCCAAGGACAATACATGTGATGTATCTCCTTTGAGGATAATTCTTTGTGAGACATGTTCCTTGATAAGGGCAAACGAACCACTTGAGAATTGGGATAAAGTAGAGAAGATGACCAATTCACTTCCATTTTACTTCTTATAGCTCTCTGATCTGAAATGATCCGAGTGATGATTTACAACATAAGATAATAGGTTGAGACTCCATGAATGATCAAAGCTGACGCGTTCCGTGAGGTTTGGTGGTTTCCACTCCGATTCCGCCATCCCTTTAACATACAAGTGAATGTTGTTTCACTTTTTGATGGATGAAATGAAAAAAAGGCTAATAATAATAAAAATTAAAATAATTACTATTATATAATAAATATCATATGTAATCCTTAAATATATTCTTATTTCTATCTAGAAAAAATATAAATGAAAAATGAATCACATCGCTTTGTGGAGGTGGTAGTCTACACATAAACCCAAGCACCATTATCATTTTACAATGGATTGAAATTTTAGCAGGTGGATATGATATTATAACTATAGAAGGATAATTAAGTTATAAATATCCTATATAATCATTAGTTTTATCATTATAACCATCCATGTAAATTGGTGAAGAAAAAGGAAATACACTACTATGTGGTAACAGTAAGCCATATGTATATATGAGTGAGGTTTTTTTCTTTTCATATGATGAAAAAGAGATGAAAAATGGGAAGAACATAATCATAATTAAATATAAATTTTTAATGATTCTATATTTATTATTATTTTTTGGATATAATATTTCTATAAAAATAGTAAGAAGAAATAAAACTGAATGAGTTGTAAAAATGATTACCTTATCTTAGAGAAACCTCCTTTAGATATCTTCTTAAGGACCACATGGTTTGTATTTTTGGAATAATATAATATCTATAAAATGAATATTGATTTAGGGGATATATTTTTTAGGTTTTAGTTGAGATAAATGGCTCATGTGGTGTGAGGGATAGAGGGAAGGAGGATCCCATTTATAATTTTTGTGAATGCCACACAAGTAATTTTTCAGTGTTTTAAAATATTATTAAGTCAATATCTTGAAAAAATGGATTCAAAATGACTCATATTCTAAAATGATAATTTTATGTTATAAATGAAACCAAAAAATTATTTTGAAGATAATTTTAGTTCATGCAAACCCTAATCTTTTTTTCTTAATCCCTTCATTAGCCCTTTTTACCTTAATCGTGGAAAAACATTTTCAATATTGAAGGGTTATAATTTTAATTATAAGGTTATAATTATAATTACAAGTTAACAATTTGATCATAAATAGAAAATTTATAATATCTTCTATAATATCTCTTCATAATTGTTACTTTTAAATATTTTTATCATTTTTATATAATTTAATAAAATATTATATTCTACAAAATGTCATTAATGTCATTTTTGACATAATTAAATTAATTTGAATTTAATGCTATAAATATAATAAATTAATTTGAATATAAATAATTAAAACATAATTAATATGTTATATTATTCTATATAATTATTAGGGTTTTATAACTCACTGAAACAATATTATTTTAATATTATTAAAATCATTTTCATTAATTTTCCAATGCTTTCTCAAGCACTATGTTAGTGTTTTGTAATACTTTAAGGTAATTATTCCAACAATACAAATTAATAATAAATTATTATGAAAAAAACTAGTTAATATTTCATAAAAAAAATTTACCACATAACTTATCTTCTTTTTATCCTTATATAAAAATTTTAGTGATACGAAAGTCAAGAGAGTTACATTTTGTATCTTTCATTAATTAAAATATTATAATTGACATTTCCATGGAAAAGTGTCCAATAAGAATTAAAATCCATAGAATAAGGTGATAAGGTCAAAACTTAAATCATCTTATAAGAATTAATATGAAACATGGTGGCATTATAACTTAGTTTTGACCTAGGTTAACCCAATTTACCCTTTTACCATGGTGTTATTATTTTACTATTTTTAAAGATAATTATGAAATGAAAATTATGTTTAACTTATTAAATAATAATTATTATTATTTTTCAAAATATGGAGTCAATTTTACCAACTAAAATATCTATAATTGGTATAAAATCATTTTATAACAATCCCATAAAGCAAGATGGAAAACGGGTTTTCCGAAAAATTCCTTTTTGTGTGAAAAAGTATTTTTATATCAAGATCCAGTATAATATTGATAAAAAAATTATAAAAAAATTATTTTTTAGAAAAAGAATGAAATTTAATTTTAGAACCAATAAAACCAATATTGAATATTGAAAAAATCTAGAAAATAAAATACATTTTTCTAAAAAAATTTATATTTTTAAATTCACCCAAAAATTGGCTTTTTCAAAAAATTCCAAACAAATCAACTTAAACTAAATTGGATATCATTATTTAATAAATTATATTAATTCCTTAAAATATAATTTTCAAATATGTTAAAATTAATTATAATTTCCACATAGAAAATGTAGTAAAAATCATTATTGAGTAAAACATATTTTTATAGTGTAAAATGACTTTAAAGAAAATTAAGTACATATTTATTACTAATAAATAAAATATATAAAACATTTTTACACATTATTCATAATGTAGTTTACCCTATTCATTCATATCGATCCTATGGTCTAGTGATTAAATAATAATATTTTAAAATTATATCGTAGTTCACTTAATGTTTGGTTCTACGTGTTAAGTAAGTTATCAAGAATAATATTTAAAGTTATCAAGGTGTTATAAAAACCCATACTTATGATGAAGTTTATAAAGAAGATTCATAATTTCTATTTCATCTGTAAAGAAGAATTGTATGATCTGTGCTATAGAAAATGATATCATTTTCACGAATGATGATGTAAGATCTATAAAAAGAGAGAAAATCCATTCTCAATATATCATCAAATTTAACCAAAGGAAAGACTATGAGATTTTATAAAATAATATACCCACAAATGTTAATTGTGGATGAGAAAAAACCCAATAAAAGAATTTCACCAATAGGTGTTATCAATGATACATCTAATTCCCGATATCAGAGAGGTGATTCAATTTTCCTAGATAAATTATAGGATATAGCAGAATATATTTAACAAAAATCAAACTATACATTCATAATTAGTGAGGGAATAGTTAGTGTACTTTCACCACTTCATTTAGATACTCTATATCAGTCATAGTGATAGTTTAATATATACATTTATCGATCTGATTTTGTGGTTACTAACATCAATTATTCTTAAATACACTCATTTTAGTTCACTAGAGTTCATTATTCCCTAATTCTTTATAGTAAAACAATTAGACCATGGGAGGCACATTGAGTGGAGAATTAATCTCCTCTATAATAATGATTTCTTTTCACAAACCTACATGGGTACCTTGGTAACTAGGAAAAAAATATAGTCCTAACATATCCCGAGGGGAATTCCTGGTCCCCATAGGTTTTGTTACCAGCACCTAGAATCATATAAAAATAAAAGGGGGAATGAATTTTTCAAAAACCATATAGAAACAAGATAAAAAATTAGTTTGCATATGAGAGAAAATACATAGGTTTAAGTGTACCAGAATTCAAATAGTTTTAAAAACCCAATGTATAACCAAATATACCAAAGAAATAGGATAACTGCCCAAGTCCATCTGGACACAAATCACCAAGTCTAAGGATAAAAAACTACTACTATATCTAAATAGATCCTTACCGTTCATCATACCTGGAAGAATAAAATCTTGAAACACCCAAATAAACGAGTATGCCGTGAGAAAAAATACCATTAGTGTCTCACCAAGGACTCCATAAAAATGATACATATAATTAATCAAATAAATATTTCAATTTTTAAAAAAATATTTTGGTATTTAAATTGAATATTTCAAAAAATCATGATTTACATATTAAACAATTTGATTAATTTAAAAATAATTTATTATTTTTCAATTAATGTAAAATTTCTAAAAAAGGATTAAATATAAATTTTTATATAAAATTATTTATATAAAACAAAACTAATATAATATAGTCTATATAAGACAATGGTATATATATTTATTTCACGTACAATAAGAGAGAAGCATGGTCATTCCCGAAAAGTTATGATAGTTCCTGGATATGGGATCCTCACAAACATGAAAGATAATCATGTAAATATGTATAACACACATCCCTGTCACGCTTTCCAAATAAGACTCATCATTATCCCATTGGGTATGTGACCCGCTACACAAGGTTTTGTTTTAGTTGTAAAGAATCAAAAGAGTGATATCACCAAAATTTAATAACTACATAGGATTTCATGTGCTCTAGTATAAATAAATGATGGTAAATTTAATTAAAAAACATTTTAAATAAAATTCATCCAATTATCCATTTCAAATACTCTATTTTCCATTTTAAACACAAACACATGGGTTTTTAATAAAAACATGCCCTTTTCCAAGATAAAACCCAACTGTTTCTATCAAAAAACATTTTTGAGCTATTTTTCCCAAATTCCAATTTTCAAAAATTCCATAAAATAAATTTCAAAATTTAAATTCAACATGTTTCCAATAATTTCACAAAAACACCAAAATTCAATGTAATTGGGTGTTATTCCCAGTAGAAATCCAAACAAATCCAAATCCCAAATTAACTAGAAATCTAGTTCTTAATAAACCAATTGAAATCAATTTAATAAAAATAATGAAATTTAATTTAAATAAAAATAATTAATTTAAAATAAACTATTTAGGGTTAATCTAATTGGCCAACCAAAATGGAAGCACCAACCTTGGGATCACGGGATTTTAAAACACCAAACCCTAATGGGATTCTCAAAAAATAATTGAAAAAGGGATCCAAGAATCAATTCTTATATGAAGATCAAAATTGTGAGGACTAAATC